>CM060351.1:48358104-51236513 GCA_030545235.1 Helianthus tuberosus
TAGTGGGTGGCGGCCCCTTCTTTGGTGACCTCCAGTGGCGTCTAGCATCTTTGCCAATGCGTCTAGGTGGTTTGGGCCTCTTCTCAGCCCGAGATGTTGGGGCTTATGCCTTTGTGGCGTCTAGAGCTCAGTCTTGGGAACTACAGGATCATATCCTTCGAAACGGTGGGGTCGTCGGGCTTGACCCAGACTATCAACAAGCGCTCGAACGCTTAAATGTCTCTCTCCCAGACTTGGATATTGGCGGTTTCTCTAACAAGGACACCGCCCCCTCGAAGCCGCAAAAAACTTTGGCGAATGCACTTTTTAGCAAAATCGCTCAAAGCCTGGGAGAAGCTTTTGATTTGTCACCCCGCCAGAAGGCGGTGTTTGAGTGTCTGAAGGGTCCCCATGCTCAGGAATTTTTGACCGCTATCCCGATTGAGGGGTTAGGACAATGCATGTCGGAAGTAGAATATAGAACCATTCTCAAATACTGGCTAATGATCCCTATGTACCCAGAAGATGAAACCTGCCCGATATGTCGTAAAGCTTGTATGGATAAATATGGGGAGCACGCAGTTCACTGTAAAGAGCTCCCTGGGTTTAAATATCGGCATGACTGGGTGCGAGATGTTTTGGGGGACATCTTAAGAAGAGCTGGGATTTCTGCTAAGAAAGAGGCCCCTGTGAATTTCCTCACGGACCCTATGGAAGGGAGATCTACTCTGCGACCAGCGGATCTGCTCGTCTTTGGCTGG
The DNA here is from genome assembly GCA_030545235.1 of Helianthus tuberosus. NCBI lineage: Eukaryota > Viridiplantae > Streptophyta > Magnoliopsida > Asterales > Asteraceae > Helianthus > Helianthus tuberosus. The sequence continues at coordinate 48,358,845 of CM060351.1, forward strand.
GCTGGGGGGAAACATGCTTGTGTAGACCTCACGGGGGTTTCCCCTTTGGTTGGTTTAAGGGAAAACGGGTTTGTAGCTGGACTAGCAGCAAGAAAGGCAGAATCAAAGAAAGTAGATAAGCACGCTAAAGCTTGCGCAGAGAACCAACATGTCTTTATCCCTGTTGCCTTTGATACTTTTGTCTTTATCCACAACAATTGTTCGACCCCAGGGGGGCAGGGGTTTGTGTTCGGGAGGTTGGGGTTTGCAATTCAGAAAGGATTGGCGGCGCAGCTTGTTGCCCGTCTACCTTCTGTTTTGATGTAACTTAACAAGTTTTCTGGACTTTATTTATAAGAAGAGATTCTGGAAAAAAAAATACACTAATATTTGGGTACTAATTAGATGATATAAACTATAAAGTGAATTTTTGGCGCTTGCGCCTAGGCCCCAGACGAGGCCTGTGCGCCTAGTGCCCTTAATAACTATAACTATGCTTATAAGTATAACCCAGGTCAAACTTTGCATATGGTTGGGGAAGTGGAACCTTGTGAACAAATTCAATGCCATTAACACCTAACAACTACCCCCCCCCCCCCCCTCCCACACACACACATATTAATAAGTTTTGCCTATAACAAGAATTAGAGCTTACAATCTTGAGGCAAAAGACCCTTTTCATGAACAATCCCTCCTGTTACAAACAACACAAACAAAACTCGTAATACCCATCTCAAAAATGTGAAATATATAGCTATAAAAACAAACAATAGCAATGTAGCATACCCCAATTTTGCAATCTCCTGTTTTTCAAAACCTTCCATTTGGAAACCGGAGCTGCATAAATCTACAAAAACCCTATTTTAAAATTTCAATTGGAGGAAAAAAAGATGAACTAAGTAGAGTGTTTTGAACTGGGAATTTGTAGTATTGTTGATTAGTCGGTCTATTGTTGAATGGTAGAAGAAGTTTTACATACATGATTTAGAAGTAGGTTTTGGTCGGAATCGGAGATGAAGTCCGGTATGTAGAACACCGTCGGAACAGAACCCACTTTAAACTTGTTCAAATCATCCATTGCTTCCATTCAATCGGAACCCAATGCTCTAGTTTTCTTAACTCAAAGTTACACCAACTAAATTTTTTTGAAAGTTTCTCGGGGGAGGCTCTGAATCGAATTAACTGATAAAACTGAATCACGGGACTAGGACATTTGACAAAATTTAAAATAATTTAAAATAAAGAGAAAGGGTATTTTAGTTAATCTTATCATTTTTTTCTTCCTTCTACTCTCCAGTAACATCAAAACTCACCATTTTCAAAACTCACCATCTTCAACCATTTCTTTACTTTCTATCTCAATAATCACTACATTATAGTGCGATTTTCATCACCAATCAATGATTCAAACACCCGATCAACGTTCTTCAGCTTTTTTTTTGAAGAAAACCCAGTTTAATTTCATTAAAAATCTCGTTTTTTTTCCGTGATTTTGAAGAAAACCCAACGCTTGACCATGGTTATTTTGACCAAAGTCCACTCCTCATTCGGCGCTTTGTGGTAGCACCACCAGTCAAAAAAGGCCCAAAACGCCAGAGGGTACAGTGTTCCCCCGCGTTTTTAAGACGCTTTGAGAGAGGTTTGCACCCCACCACATGTGGTCTCACAAAACTTCAAATCTATGGACGTGTGGTTTCTCAACCCTCTTCAAAAGACGTCACAATTTTCAAATTTTTTATTTTTATTTTTTCTTTTTCATTGTTTTAGATGGTGTAAAATAGATGTTAAATATATATATATATATATATATATACACATATTATACTACATACACATATACATATAAATTCAGTTTTGACATCTAAAAGTCAAATTGCAGGTTTTGTTCCCTTTTATAGATCAGAAAGCAGTTTATAAACCAACAAAATTAACAAATCCTAACAGTTCTTCAAGTGTTTAGTTATATAATCTATATATTTATTTACTAAAATTTATTGCAATTAACCCAATACTTAATAAATAGGGTATGCAGGACTTAAAAAGTGTTACCTGGACACGTATGTCACTCCAGCTTGCCAATCTTGTGTACCGACTCCAGGGTAACATTTTCAGATGCCTGCAACACATCTGGTTATAAAAGTAAAAAATAAACAAAAATGATGTTTTAGATTTTTACCCTGGTCTCAAACTTAATGCAGTTGTTTAGTCCATTTAATTAAATTTTATTTTTAGTTGAAGCATAGGTACAATGTAGTCCTCTATTTGTGACAATTGTCGTTGTGCTTATAGTCATGTGATGTTGTTTTAATACCCGTTAACCAACTCGTTTCGCCTCTATTTCTCAGTTATTTAAAGAAGCAACATATACATCAAAAGTAAATTTCTAAAGATAATGGTGAACCGTCAATGGTACAGTAAACTTACCTCAAGACTACCATTTGCTAAACTTGTAGTGTATCTCAGAGTCCAGAAATCCCGTGCTAGAGCTATTTCAATTAAATTGCAGTAAATATTAAATATATAAGCTAAAAAGGAGAGTATTTTGACTGTCTAAATTCAAACCAAAGGTTCCACATTAAAGTTGAAAACTTGAATATAACAGGTTAAACAATACAGGGGGAAGGGTTGTAACTAACAGGTTAAACGGGTCGTAACAAATTAGCTGGTCTCATGTTAAGTTAAACAACTTAATTATATCAAACAAAGTAAAACCACATAATAATTGTTGAGATATAATAACCCAAAAGACAAAGCGAGCAATCTGTAGTAGCAGTGTACGTAAGACAAAGACGCATATAAAGAGGCATGCTAAAACTTTATTAAACCATGGATCGTAATTTGTTCAGTTGGCATAACTCGTGTGCCAAAAAAATAAGGGAAAATATGTCTTCCAAAATCAAAAACAAGAAACATAAATGGAAAAACGCAGTAGCTCTCGCACGCCTCCCTGTCTTATTGGATAACACATGGACCGAACTTTAGTTAACGCATGGCACTGTCATCCCCAATCCCATCACCAGTCGACTGCCTGCAGTGAATTAACGAAAGGAAGACTGTTAAAAGTGGTAGGTTATGCATTTTTTTTATCTAATGTATGCAGCCTAACTAAGAATAAAGTCAAATGAAACTGTTAAATGGACTTTGGTAGTTTCTTTGGAACAAAGGCGAATTAAATGTTAAATGGCATCTGAAATTTAATGAGTTACTACTAACACTATAAAAGTGAAATCTAAAGGTGTATGTTTGTGTCCAAATGGTGTACCTTTCACGTGGATCATCACCAACGTTCTCTTCTGAATCCGAATCTGCATAAGTAGTCCTGCGAAGGAATAAACGGGAACTTTTCTAGACGACTTAAAAAAGCTATAAGCTTGCTTAAAAAAGCTAGGCGAAACGCCTCCTATGAAGCAAAATACCAAAACTATTTTGAAGTCAAAATCAATGATAAACCGAGATATACCTTACAGTCGTTTCAACGTGCTTAACTGGTGTCGGTATCGGCACTACCCCATTGTCTTTATTAGGGAGCGAATGAGGTGTGGAAGAACCAACGCACCCACAGCCATCTCCGTCTAGAAGAACATTCTTGCAGTTAAAGCTTTCAAAAGAACCATGATCATAGTACGTACATGAATCAAGCTGGAGGGTCTGAGTGCTGCCCACAAGAGACTGCAAACAATTCGGCAGTGCTGAAATGCTGCCGTCGAGGTTTCTTATCATCACCGGAGTGAACTTATCCTGGATGTTGGTGGAATAAAGGTTGTAGACGCCTGATAGGCCAGACTCTGCTGTGAGTATACCATGAGCAGTGGCCTTTGTCAAGCGTTGGGCGGTGTCATCAAAGCAGACAACGACAGATTCGGCTGTTGAATCAAACACCTCGAGTTCTAGCCTGAAACTGTGCAAGGTTTGTAATAAAAGGGTCAATTTATTTGTCTGCATGAAGATTGCCACAAATTAACATAACTACACACTTTCAGAAACTAACCTTTCTCTCGGGAAGAGAACGGGGTTTTCGCACCCATCACACCACATATTGTTGTCTTCACGGACCACACCTTTCATGCAGCCTCCACCGCCACATGTCAGCGTGAACCACTCCTGGTTATTGCGTATGCGCTTAACTTGAACATGACAGGTGAATTCAGCACTCTGTAAATATGCTATTTGGATGCGCTATATTAAAAGAAAGCATATAGTTTCGTAGGGGGCATACCGTGTGTTGCCTGTTTCTTCTTCTGTGGTTCAAGATGGCTTCTAGGGTGGTCCATTTTTCTGAATAGCCGGCGATAGTCTTGTTCCCTGACATGGCGTCACATGTAGATCCAGCAACTACAGGTTGTTGAAGAGAAGGCGAGTATGACCTGCAATGTGGAGACTGATTTATATAGTCATTTAAATAGTCTTTTGGAATGGATAATGTTGTTTAATTCAAAATTTAATACAGAACTGTTATGGGTAGATGATTAGCCGATGTTATTAATGTGGAGTCTGTTATTAATGTGATTATTAATCACATTAACATAACCCTCAAGTCAATGTAAAGGCACATTAGTAAATAGGCACATTAGTAATCAGAGATATAATTGTAATTTAGTGTTAGCTCTTCACCTGCATAGAAATGTTACATTAATTAATACTATCTGCTGCAAATCTGCTGTTTTTGCCAACTTCACCAATCATCAAACATTGTGCCAATTGTTACATCACATTTCATTAAAAATAAAGAGTGGAAGTAACATGTTACCATATACATCCCAAAATGGAAATCTATGGAGCTTTTAGGCTCTATGTAGTATTTAGTAATTTAGATCATATGTGTAAGTAGCCAAGAGTTCTAAATAAGCACAAAGTTTTGTTCTTTAGGTGATTCCCAATTTTTTTTTTTTTTGTAATGTAAGTCTTAAAAGTTAATGAGGGGCAAATGAAACATATATGAATATTGGTTACTATTTGGTGAATTTTTTTTCCAATTTTAGTTAAATTTAACAGTTATGATACTTAGTAATTATTCAGTGAAATTTTTATTTTTTCTTAACTATTTCCTCCTATTTCAAGCTGACTGGAACAAATATCACTAATATGTAACCATGATGTATATATGTTCCATTTGACTCCTAATTTGAAAAAAAAATGAACAATTATAAAATATTACATAGGCCTGGGACATTTTAGTTGGTTAATTTGCCACAATCACACCTAACAATTATTTTTTTTTAAAAAGTATTTCTAGTGGAACAATGAGAACAAATTTTATTTGAAGCATCGAAGAAGAAGACTGACCATTTACCCGATGTGTGGTGGTGGCGGCCGCCGATAGGTACGGATGGATGAGGCTGGGTAAAAAAATGATTGAAGTGTTGCTAGTGTTTGTGAAATGGAGGAGGGTTGTGCCTTTGTAACAGCTCTGCTATAAATATACTGCATCAACCTTCACAGTTTATTGGTTAGAGAAAACGTCACCAACAAATTTCAGGGAGACTTCTTTGTTTTAAAGAAGTTGCAGCCAACACAAACAAATAGTAACCTATGAATATTAATTGTAGCAAACTATTTTTCTTCTGATCTACCTGCGTCACACACAGAGGTTTTACTCTGAGCATTATAGGTATGTGCACGGAACGTATATTTGAGAGAAATAGCGTATTAGTATACATAGCCTACACGGAAGCGAAAGTACCTCTCTGTCAAGAAATATATATCAAAGTTCGTCATGGTTCGGAAAAAGGCAACCACTTACTGACTTGCACCTATTTCTCCATTCGTCAATGTTGCTTCGTTGTGCGTTTTTTAGAAGAAGCTTTTATAAGGCGTTTGCATTTTTCTTTTACAAAAGACTGTTTATGTAAAATATCGCTTGAATGTTTGATATACATTGGCAAAGTTGTTAGTAAAATGTAACTATTTAGTCACAAGTACATAAAATATATATATGCAGGTATGGTATTTCTTTTTTAAAGCCGCGTATATGAAGAGATGCATATATTGTTCACGGTATGGTAAAAACATAATAGTTATGGAAATGTAGAAGGATAGTAGTAAAAAGCGTAGCTAACAGTGTAGACCTTGGACAGATACGGAGGGAGAACATGTTGTTAGTGGACATACCACAGGCAGGGTGTGCGGGAAACAACTATGATGCAGGCGTCGTATTGGGATGAAGGATGATGTAAGTGTTCAAACAAAAAAATATGAACATGTGTACATCGTCCCAGCGGGACGTTGATGAGGAAACATGGGAACGACCTTTTATTGACCCTTCTTTGCCCGCTCTGTGACAACTGTGTTCTGTAATCGATGGTGTTATCATATGTTCTTTGGTGTTATTATATGTGTTTTGGTGTTATTATTGTGTATTTATGTTTGAGGATTTTTCAATTTGATTCGATTCCGATTTCAAGCTTTAAATCGTTTTCTGGAAGGTTATACGCAAACTGGTGCGTAAACGCAATCAGTTTAACACAAAAAACACTCCGGAATAGTGACATAGGCTTAACATACCTTAAATAACCTCCACATGACTTAGAAACAAGCTTTGGATGGTTTGGTGTGTTGAAATCAAGTTTGTTCGATCGCAGGGACTATTTGTGTCAAAATGTGAAACTATATCGATTTGTATAGTAACGAACATTATGGAACTTGATCATAAGTTAAACATACCCTAAATATCCTTTACACAACTTAGAAATAGGCTTTGAGGGGTTCGGTATGCTAAAACAAACTTTATTGTTCAATAGGGACTAAAAGCGTCAAAAAGTGCACAAGTTTGCATTTTCGCGCATATCTTACGTTCTGAATATATCCGGACATCCAAAAATTTATGTAAGCATTAAAATATTTTATTTTAGTGCTTGGCATTAGAAAATTTCATTCGTCGCTTAACTTGGATCGTTTTTGCGTCCGTTATGACTTCCGTCGTAATTAAGCGAATATCGCGATCGTACGACCAAACGAACTGACATCCGAAATATTTTTGAGCATGTTTCATGTCTAAAATATTTAGGCATCATTTTAGGGCCTTAAAGTTGGCTTGACGGGCCTTAAAAGGGTTGAAATGGGCTTAAAACACTAACAGGGACTGAAACTGTAATTATGGGAAGCTGTTGCTGATCTGCAGAGTTCAAGCGGGCCGCGTAGCCCAAGCCCGACTCTTACGCGGGCCGCGTGGCAGTAGCAGATCTGTACAGATCATTTTTTCTTGCTGTTTCCAGCTGTTTAGAGCATGTGCAAATGGTTTTTAACTTACTATGGGCTCATACTAGGGGCTCAAATGGTATTAGAAAACAATGGGCCCAAGTGGAGGGTCTAGATCGAAGCTCGTTTCCCGATAAACGATCCTAACGGTTCTAGTTTTCCTATAAATACCCCCCACTTCATTTGCTCAAACCCACTTGATTTTCTGAGATTTCTCTAAGTTGAAGTGTTAACCACTTCATACCTGAGAATACTTGGAAAAATCAAACTTGCGAGGACCCTTTGTAAGTATTCCTTCGTTCTTTTTATGCGTTTTTTAGCTTAAAAGTCAAACTGCGTTTGACTTTCTGCATTGACCAGTTTATGGTCAATGCGAAGTTCGTTTGAACTTCATAACGTGAGCGTAATCACGATGGTTATAGTCCCTAGTGACTATACCTACTGATTACCACGTTATCTAGGCTTAGTGGCGAGTCGTAGTTTCGGCCAAAATGCGTATTCTCGCGTATTTTGTAACCAAACTACTTTTAGGTATCAAAACCGTTTGTTTTGATACCAAACCTGTTTTCTAACTTAACTAAACATGTTTTAGCATGTTTAGCTCGTCACTTTTAGATTAGTGCTTGTGTAGAGTCGTAAGTCAAGCGGACTAAACACCCGCTTAGACTTTCGAACTCGACCCGTTTGGTCGATCATTAGGATCTGACCAAACATGTTTAGTGACCATAGTTGCATAGGGAATAACCTTCCGAGGTTATACCTTATGGTCACTTAGGTTTAATTAGTTGTATGATAGGTAGTTTATATGCCTTAGGTAAATGACCAAAATGCCCTTTTCATGCATAATTGGTAATTAAGCTTATGTAACATAAACTTTTGTCACGTAACTGATTATGCAACATATTTAAACATGTTTAGGCATATAATACTTTTCATAGGACTAGTTAGACGTCTCGAACGCGCATTTGCACGAACGACGCGTTAAAGTAGCTTAAGCTACCTTAATGGGTTGCAATGGGTCGAAAGCACTTAGGTTAGGTTCCGATTTAGAATGTAGGCTTTGTTAAACCATATCACATGAGTTCCAACACTCATTTGGTTTACAAGACCTCATTCTGTCTGATCTTCCGATTTAGGCGTCTAATGTTTGACTAGTGATTCGATTACTAGGTGCTGCATGATTTCTCTGGTTTACTTGAGTTGTTGAAGTTCTATTGATTGAGGATACTTTGCACTTCATGTGAGTACATAGTTCCCATATTTTACTGTTTTCAATTGTTTTGGGGTGATTCCTATGTATCAAAACGATTTTCGATATTATAACGATGGTTTCAAAAATGATTAAGATGGTTTACACTAAACTAATAACGATTTCGATAATGTGAACGGACTTGTTGGTTGTAGTTACATAACGAATGATATTCATTAATTTTGGCCGAACCGACCAGTATTAGGTTATGGTACCATAGGATCTGACAAATCCCGTTATCAGACTGCACCTATGGTTATGTGTGGGTTAGGTGGGTAACGACTGAATCTATGATTGTTAACTTACCCTTTGGAGGTTTGTTAATGCGAGAAGCGAGATAGTCGAGTCACGAAGGTTTGAATATTATTAGCAAGACGACCATAAATAGTTTTCACAATTAAAACGAGGATGATTTAAACGACTTAAACGAGTTAAACGATTTGGAAACGATTTACACAAGTTAACGATTTTGAAACGATTTGAACAAGTTAAACGAGTTGGATAAACGATTGGTTTTTGGTTAAGTGTTTAGATAACGGGGCGGGTGTAATGTGGTGAAAACATGGTAGATACGCCGTTGGTACTTCTTATATATAAGTGTTTTCAACATTTTACATATCGTGGCGTTATTTAGTTCACTTGGGTAAACGATTTTGAAACGATGTCACATAATGATGTTTTCGAAAGAATATAAACCATACGAGATTTATTAAACGAGTTAATACGAAATGTTTTGCAATTTGGTTTACTAAAACAAATGTTTTTGGGTTAAGAATCATGGCTACGAGGTTTTATAAATTATAACCCGCTTGATTTGAGTTGGTTAATTAAGTTGCAATGTTATACTCTTTTCAAAACAAGGTTTTTAATAAGGTATTGCAACATGTAAACTAGCCATGATTCTGATACTCTCATAAAACCTATGTACTCGCCAGCATTTCTTTGTTGACTTTGTTTTTACATATGTTTCAGGTGATGTTGCTTGATGTTGATTGCTAGGATGCATGAGTCACATAGGATCTGGACGAGGCCTTAGTGACATAATAACAATGATAGTCGATATGTAACTTGTTTGTTTCGTGTTAAAACAATGTAAATTACTTAATGAATAAATAAAACGAAACTTTTTGTATCCATGGTTGTGAAACGATAATTCTGTTACAACACTCCCCGACGTTTCCGCCACGATTTGTTGTTTTACGTGGTCGGGGTGTGACAGAAGAGTTGGTATCATAGCCAATGGTTATAGGGAATTAGGTTATTAGTAATGCTTTGACCTAGACTATAACTTTCTAGGACCCCAACGCAAGTTTTCTGCGATTAGATTAAAAAAAAAAACCGTCACCTACCCTTAGGTGATAACCACAATGAGAACACAAATTTCGAATCCGCTTCGAAAATTAATCATCTGTTATAGGATGATTGATTACTAGGTTTTGAACCCTTCTAGTTTGACTCATTTTTGGCTTGATGCCTTCTGAGTTTTCAAAATCTCGTCAAAGTTTGGGTCTAAATAATGTGAACACGTGCAAACTGTAAGAGTGAATGCATGTACCCTGAGTTTTCTGTCTAAGGCTAGAGTGTTCGTACAAATCCACATAATCGGACCAGTCACACTTACCTGGGAACTCTTGGGGTGAGTGTTCACTTATAGGCGAGCATGTCTTCGCGATACATTATTTTGATTCTTTTACTTTGATTAGTCACTGCGTATCATTTGTTTGTCGACGTTTTCAATACCTCTTTTGTTTTTCCAATTGTCGATCCCGCTCGTGGACGAGCATTCAATCTGAATGCAAACGAGGCTCGAGCTGACAACCTCGTTATCAATGGTACCTTTCTTGTTAATGGTACGTTTCTTGTTAACAATCGACCTGCATCTATTCTTTTTGATTCTGGTGCCGATAAAAGTTTTATTTCGTTATCTTTTGAATCTTTACTTGCGATACCTAGAACTAAACTGAGGAAACCCTTATCTGTTGAAGTTGCTACTGGTAGACCTCTTGTTCTCAATTCTGTTATTCGTAATTGTCAGTTGAACCTTGATAACCATCTTTTTCCTATTGTCCTCACGCCGATGCAACTTGGGAGTTTCGACATTATCGTTGGAATGGATTGGTGACGAGTGGTCCGTAGGACAACTCTTAAAATGTCTAAATATATATACATTCCATGCTTAATTTGGTTTATTGCTTGAACTTAGTAACTACGAGTGTTTATGTGTTTTACAGGTAAATCGCTTAATATGGTTGAAAACGTAGCCTACGGTAGTTATATGGCAGCCGTCAAAGACATCATGCAGACTTCGAGATTGAGGGGAGGCCATTATTGTTGGAATAAAAAAATCAAGTCGCATCATAAAAACATCTTGGCATCAAAGCATATCTGTCATCACGAGAAATTGTCAACTATATAATATTAGTTTCAATCGGTGATTCAGATCATGTGAGTTAATGGATTGATGTTGTTGATAAAGTGAGTGAATTAATATTCATTCGGTCAACTCTAAATCAATTCATATCAGAATTATCACATGTGAAGAAGCCCATTAAAAACATCAGCGGTGGAGTTTAAAAGATTGATTTTGATTGGGCCGCCAACATGAAGAGGTAACAACGCGCACATGGGCTTGGAGAACAAAGAGGCAGATTAGAGATGGGCCGCACATGGAGACTTGTGATTGGGCCGCATTTGATTGGACTTTTGAGGGGGCGGCACATCTAAAAAAAAAGAAAAGGAAACATCATCACGTGTACTTGAGGCGGTTTGTCAATATCGAAACCATCCACATATATATTGAAAGAGCTGTCATGTACAAAGTTTAAATGGCCGCACATGGGCTAGACTTTTGGTGGTCCTGAAGGCCAACACGTGAAGGAGGAACATTATCAATCAATTGGGCCGCACAAGATTGAAAGTCAGCAAGCACATCATCGGATTGGGTCTTTGGCAGCGGCATGTATTGATGGGTGCAAGGTAATTAATAAAAAAAAAAAAACCTAGTACAGATTGACTTGGGGGTTTAATTAGGATATTCCATGATAAAAATAATCATCATTATTGATTATGGAGGCATCACGTGAATATGGGGAATTGAAAAACAAGTTTCATCATCACTTAACATCACGTGCACATGAGGACTTCTAAAAGACATCGTCCAACATCAAGGAGATGTAACTATCGCCATTTAATGTTTTTTTTATGAAGTTTTAAGAGGCTAATCATTACCTTGTCGGTTACACCTGCTTGGAAGTGGAAATGGGAGCAACTTTGAGAGATTTTTGAGAGGAAGAACACTTGTCTAATGACGAGTTTTTTTTGGTGTTTTGATCTCGATGAACATTAAAAACTCTTGTTATGATGTTTGAAGCCATGAGTGGCTAGGTTCTTTATGGTCATCCTAGGTTGAAGGTTTGTATGAAACCATTGTGTTTTGACTCCATATTTCTAGAATGGTAAACTCTATCTATGTTTTGTTTATCATGGTGTGTGATTGCTTATTTGTAAATTGTTGATTCTTATGATATTCTAGTTTGAAACCATACGTTCTTGGTGCCGTTGGCAATCGAGATATCATGGGTAGAATTAGGATTGGGTAAGGGTTGATTGGTCATCGGGTAACAACCTCACGTTCTAGGAATCTGAGTACTTAGTTCCCTTTTATCACAATAAGTAATCACACATGAACTATGTCTATGTAGTTCTTTCTAGTGGATGATAGCACAATTGTTGAAGCAAACCGGAAACTTAGGATGGTCATTCGTCTCTAAATTGTTTACAAACTCAATTCTCATTTCGCAAATTAATTAGTATTCTTAGTTTTTAAAACCAATCCAATCAAACCAACTCTTGAATTTTACTTTTCTTGCAATTAGTTTAATTTTAGGTAACTTAGATAAACATTCAAATAACACACATTCCACAAACTCCCTGTGTTCGATACCCACTTACCGCTATCTAATAGTTGTTTTTGGGATAAATTTGCGTGACCCACGACAAGCACGTCAAATTTTGGCGCCGTTGCCGGGGAGTAGTGCGCAACGTGTGTTATTTTTGATCCTTTTTAGTTTGTTATTTATCTGGTTTATGCTGGGTGTGTTAGTGTGCAGGTATTGACAGGTGCATGCGTACTAGAAGCTCTCACAAGCTATCACCTTTGGCATTTGATCCGGAAATGAGTTACCAAGAGGAGTACGATTACGGTGATTATTATGATGAATATTCCCAACTTTCATATGAAGGCCCTCAGATGTACGATCAAGATTATTATCATGCTCAGTATACATTTGATCAGTATGGTTATGAATTGTAACTCAACAACCTACTTTGCACTATCAGTCACATAAATCTGAAAGTCTTGACGAGATGATGAGAAAGAGACACATGGTTCGTGTTGAAAAAGAATTAACAAAACCTCATTTGTCAATGGAAGAACGAGTAGAACTTTTGGAATGGAAATATGATTTGTTACCCAAAGAGGTGAAAGAGATGAGGCCAAGGACGTCGATATTGGAAAAACGTCAAGCAAAACAACACTGGATATATGTGCAGATTGAACAAATGACACCTATGGGTGATGTAGAAGAAAAGGTTGTGAGTCCTCCCGAACTTGAAACTGAATTATTAGGGCCAAATGAGGAATATAGAATTGAAATTATTGTGGAGGAACTACCTATGGAGAGCAAAGTTGAGGGCCTTTTACTTGATGAACCAATCAAAGTTGATTACAACTCTCCGGCTGTGGTGGTTATGGAAACCAAGAGTGTTAAGGATGCATGTTTAGAAACTAGGAAGGTGGCACTTCATGATGTGGGAGATTTCATTCATAAGTTATGTTTATGGGAGAGTTTGGATTTGTTGGGCACAGAAAACGAAGTAGTGAAGTGGAGAGTAAACTACCGAGCATTTGTTGGAAATTCGGTAGGAAAATGTGGATTTAAAGAATTTTGCAAAGAAAGATGGGACGTGACAAAGCACACACACAATAGAAGAATCAAACATCGTGCTTACATTAGCAACGAAAAAGGTAAATGTGCATTGAGACCACCTTGAGACATATCAGGTACGGTCGGGCTGAAGACCTAAACTTTAGCGCTGCTTGGAAGGCAACCCAAGGTGTTTTTAGATAAGTGTGGGGAAGATGTGCGGAGAGTTGTGTGAAGGTGATGATAGGAAGTCGGATTATCTACAACATCTGTTGTGTCAAACTTCACCAGGTCAATGTACTCTTTCCTTAGTCTTGTTATGTTCTTTAGTATTAAAATATTGGTATTAGTTGTAAAGAAAAAATAATAATAATAAAAAAAAAGAAATTTGGGATTTGAGAGTATTAGCGAAAGCTAATGTTTTTTGTTAGAAGCGATCTTTCCCTCAAAACCATACATTGGGACAATGTATCCCAAGTGTGGGGATGAGGGGAATTTTTTGAGAATTTTAAAAATTATTGTGAAGCCAAGCGAAAATTGTCAAAATTTGAAAACTTGATATTGTTCCATTTGACACACCGACACCCCTTTATAGTCATTTCTTAGTGAGGGTTTGAGCCACATATGATTATTATAGATATTTCTTTGTTTTGAGTGGCGGTGTGTTTATTGTGTTAATAGAACTTGTGTACGAATTCTTGTTAAATCCTAGAGTTAGCATACTTTTGAAAATGAGAGGGGACTTTTAGGTAGCCTCGTCTAGATGAGTGAGAGTATGGGATTGGTGGGTTGGACCTCATACTTTACATATATGAGTTTGGTATTGTGAGGGGTGGGGGTTTGGTCTTTAGAAAGCCATGTTTGAGCCTTATACCATTCGGTTGTGACCCAAACCTACTTCATACAAAATTTTACCTTTTGAGATGACCCGGTTTAGGAGATTTAGTATGTAGTATTGATGTTTTTGTATTTTGTTGAGTTTGATGAGTTATTAAAAAAAAAAAAAAAGAGAGAAAAATATGAGAAAAATACAAAAAGAAGTGATTGGTTGCAATAGTAGTTGAAAATGTTGAAGAAGTTGTGTATATATTTGATGGTTGCTTTGTTTTGTAGTAGAAATAAAAACCGGGTCAAATCAATTAGCTCTCGCATATATTTTCCCATTTTCCTACCTTGACACCTAGCCCCGTTACAACCCGCAAGTCCCTTTGATTCTAAAGCATGTTAGATATTTGTTAGGAGGAAACTTGATTTGTATACAAGCTTATTGTCGCACACACACACACACACGCATTGAGTGGTTTAGCATTATGCTAATAATTCTTGTAACCGAGAGATTTTTGTGAGGGGTGTGTCTTGTGGTATGATTGAAAGTTAGTAAAAGGATGGCACGTTTAGCTTGGTTTGCATAATTGATCGCTTGCGTTCGGGAATAGTTTTTGAATGGGTTGCTTGGGACAAGCAACGGGTAAGTGTGGGGATGTGACGAGTGGTCCGTAGGACAACTCTTAAAATGTCTAAATATATATACATTCCATGCTTAATTTGGTTTATTGCTTGAACTTAGTAACTACGAGTGTTTGTGTGTTTTACAGGTAAATCGCTTAATATGGTTGAAAACGTAGCCTACGGTAGTTATATGGCAGCCGTCAAAGACATCATGCAGACTTCGAGATTGAGGGGAGGCCATTATTGTTGGAATAAAAAAATCAAGTCGCATCATAAAAACATCTTGGCATCAAAGCATATCTGTCATCACGAGAAATTGTCAACTATATAATATTAGTTTCAATCGGTGATTCAGATCATGTGAGTTAATGGATTGATGTTGTTGATAAAGTGAGTGAATTAATATTCATTCGGTCAACTCTAAATCAATTCATATCAGAATTATCACATGTGAAGAAGCCCATTAAAAACATCAGCGGTGGAGTTTAAAAGATTGATTTTGATTGGGCCGCTAACATGAAGAGGTAACAACGCGCACATGGGCTTGGAGAACAAAGAGGCAGATTAGAGATGGGCCGCACATGGAGACTTGTGATTGGGCCGCATTTGATTGGACTTTTGAAGGGACGGCACATCTAAAAAAAAGAAAAGGAAACATCATCACGTGTACTTGAGGCGGTTTGTCAATATCGAAACCATCCACATATATATTGAAAGAGCTGTCATGTACAAAGTTTAAATGGTCGCACATGGGCTAGACTTTTGGTGGGTCCTGAAGGCCAACACGTGAAGGAGGAACATTATCAATCAATTGTGCCGCACAAGATTGAAAGTCAGCAAGCACATCATCGGATTGGGTCTTTGGCAGCGGCATGTATTGATGGGTGCAAGGTAATTAATTAAAAAAAAAAAGAAACCTAGTACAGATTGACTTGGGGGTTTAATTAGGATATTCCATGATAAAAATAATCATCATTATTGATTATGGAGGCATCACGTGAATATGGGGAATTGAAAAACAAGTTTCATCATCACTTAACATCACGTGCACATGAGGACTTCTAAAAGACATCGTCCAACATCAAGGAGATGTAACTATCGCCATTTAATGTTTTTTTTATGAAGTTTTAAGAGGCTAATCATTACCTTGTCGGTTACACCTGCTTGGAAGTGGAAATGGGAGCAACTTTGAGAGATTTTTGAGAGGAAGAACACTTGTCTAATGACGAGTTTTTTTTGGTGTTTTGATCTCGATGAACATTAAAAACTCTTGTTATGATGTTTGAAGCCATGAGTGGCTAGGTTCTTTATGGTCATCCTAGGTTGAAGGTTTGTATGAAACCATTGTGTTTTGACTCCATATTTCTAGAATGGTAAACTCTATCTATGTTTTGTTTATCATGGTGTGTGATTGCTTATTTGTAAATTGTTGATTCTTATGATATTCTAGTTTGAAACCATACGTTCTTGGTGCCGTTGGCAATCGAGATATCATGGGTAGAATTATGATTGGGTAAGGGTTGATTGGTCATCGGGTAACAACCTCACGTTCTAGGAATCTGAGTACTTAGTTCCCTTTTATCACAATAAGTAATCACACATGAACTATGTCTATGTAGTTCTTTCTAGTGGATGATAGCACAATTGTTGAAGCAAACCGGAAACTTAGGATGGTCATTCGTCTCTAAATTGTTTACAAACTCAATTCTCATTTCGCAAATTAATTAGTATTCTTAGTTTTTAAAACCAATCCAATCAAACCAACTCTTGAATTTTACTTTTCTTGCAATTAGTTTAATTTTAGGTAACTTAGATAAACATTCAAATAACACACATTCCACAAACTCCCTGTGTTCGATACCCACTTACCGCTATCTAATAGTTGTTTTTGGGATAAATTTGCGTGACCCACGACAAGCACGTCAAATTTTGGCGCCGTTGCCGGGGAGTAGTGCGCAACGTGTGTTATTTTTGATCCTTTTTAGTTTGTTATTTATCTGGTTTATGCTGGGTGTGTTAGTGTGCAGGTATTGACAGGTGCATGCGTACTAGAAGCTCTCACAAGCTATCACCTTTGGCATTTGATCCGGAAATGAGTTACCAAGAGGAGTACGATTACGGTGATTATTATGATGAATATTCCCAACTTTCATATGAAGGCCCTCAGATGTACGATCAAGATTATTATCATGCTCAGTATACATTTGATCAGTATGGTTATGAATGTGTAACTCAACAACCTACTTTGCACTATCAGTCAGATAAATCTGAAAGTCTCGACGAGATGATGAGAAAGAGACACATGGTTCATGTTGAAAAAGAATTAACAAAACCTCATTTGTCAATGGAAGAACGAGTAGACCTTTTGGAATGGAAATATGATTTGTTACCCAAAGAGGTGAAAGAGATGAGGCCAAGGACGTCGATATTGGAAAAACGTCAAGCAAAACAACACTGGATATATGTGCAGATTGAACAAATGACACCTATGGGTGATGTAGAAGAAAAGGTTGTGAGTCCTTCCGAACTTGAAACTGAATTATTAGGGCCAAATGAGGAATATAGAATTGAAATTATTGTGGAGGAACCACCTATGGAGAGCAAAGTTGAGGGCCTTTTACTTGATGAACCAATCAAAGTTGATTACAACTCTCCGGCTGTGGTGGTTATGGAAACCAAGAGTGTTAAGGATGCATGTTTAGAAACTAGGAAGGTGGCACTTCATGATGTGGGAGATTTCATTCATAAGTTATGTTTATGGGAGAGTTTGGATTTGTTGGGCACAGAAAACGAAGTAGTGAAGTGGAGAGTAAACTACCGAGCATTTGTTGGAAATTCGGTAGGAAAATGTGGATTTAAAGAATTTTGCAAAGAAAGATGGGACGTGACAAAGCACACACACAATAGAAGAATCAAACACCGTGCTTACATTAGCAACGAAAAAGGTAAATGTGCATTGAGACCACCTTGAGACATATCAGGTACGGTCGGGCTGAAGACCTAAACTTTAGCGCTGCTTGGAAGGCAACCCAAGGTGTTTTTAGATAAGTGTGGGGAAGATGTGCGGAGAGTTGTGTGAAGGTGATGATAGGAAGTCGGATTATCTACAACATCTGTTGTGTCAAACTTCACCAGGTCAATGTACTCTTTCCTTAGTCTTGTTATGTTCTTTAGTATTAAAATATTGGTATTAGTTGTTAAAAAAATAATAATAATAATAAAAAAAAAGAAATTTGGGATTTGAGAGTATTAGCGAAAGCTAATGTTTTTTGTTAGAAGCGATCTTTCCCTCAAAACCATACATTGGGACAATGTATCCCAAGTGTGGGGATGAGGGGAATTTTTTGAGAATTTTAAAAATTATTGTGAAGCCAAGCGAAAATTGTCAAAATTTGAAAACTTGATATTGTTCCATTTGACACACCGACACCCCTTTATAGTCATTTCTTAGTGAGGGTTTGAGCCACATATGATTATTATAGATATTTCTTTGTTTTGAGTGGCGGTGTGTTTATTGTGTTAATAGAACTTGTGTACGAATTCTTGTTAAATCCTAGAGTTAGCATGCTTTTGAAAATGATAGGGGACTTTTAGGTAGCCTCGTCTAGATGTGTGAGAGTATGGGATTGGTGGGTTGGACCTCATACTTTACATATATGAGTTTGGTATTGTGAGGGGTGGGGGTTTGGTCTTTAGAAAGCCATGTTTGAGCCTTATACCATTCGGTTGTGACCCAAACCTACTTCATACAAAATTTTACCTTTTGAGATGACCCGGTTTAGGAGATTTAGTATGTAGTATTGATGTTTTTGTATTTTGTTGAGTTTGATGAGTTATTAAAAAAAAAAAAAAAAGAGAGAAAAATATGAGAAAAATACAAAAAGAAGTGATTGGTTGCAATAGTAGTTGAAAATGTTGAAGAAGTTGTGTATATATTTGATGGTTGCTTTGTTTTGTAGTAGAAATAAAAACCGGGTCAAATCAATTAGCTCTCGCATATATTTTCCCATTTTCCTACCTTGACACCTAGCCCCGTTACAACCCGCAAGTCCCTTTGATTCTAAAGCATGTTAGATATTTGTTAGGAGGAAACTTGATTTGTATACAAGCTTATTGTCGCACACACACACACACACGCATTGAGTGGTTTAGCATTATGCTAATAATTCTTGTAACCGAGAGATTTTTGTGAGGGGTGTGTCTTGTGGTATGATTGAAAGTTAGTAAAAGGATGGCACGTTTAGCTTGGTTTGCATAATTGATCGCTTGCGTTCGGGAATAGTTTTTGAATGGGTTGCTTGGGACAAGCAACGGGTAAGTGTGGGGATGTGACGAGTGGTCCGTAGGACAACTCTTAAAATGTCTAAATATATATACATTCCATGCTTAATTTGGTTTATTGCTTGAACTTAGTAACTACGAGTGTTTGTGTGTTTTACAGGTAAATCGCTTAATATGGTTGAAAACGTAGCCTACGGTAGTTATATGGCAGCCGTCAAAGACATCATGCAGACTTCGAGATTGAGGGGAGGCCATTATTGTTGGAATAAAAAAATCAAGTCGCATCATAAAAACATCTTGGCATCAAAGCATATCTGTCATCACGAGAAATTGTCAACTATATAATATTAGTTTCAATCGGTGATTCAGATCATGTGAGTTAATGGATTGATGTTGTTGATAAAGTGAGTGAATTAATATTCATTCGGTCAACTCTAAATCAATTCATATCAGAATTATCACATGTGAAGAAGCCCATTAAAAACATCAGCGGTGGAGTTTAAAAGATTGATTTTGATTGGGCCGCCAACATGAAGAGGTAACAACGCGCACATGGGCTTGGAGAACAAAGAGGCAGATTAGAGATGGGCCGCACATGGAGACTTGTGATTGGGCCGCATTTGATTGGACTTTTGAGGGGGCGGCACATCTAAAAAAAAAAGAAAAGGAAACATCATCACGTGTACTTGAGGCGGTTTGTCAATATCGAAACCATCCACATATATATTGAAAGAGCTGTCATGTACAAAGTTTAAATGGCCGCACATGGGCTAGACTTTTGGTGGTCCTGAAGGCCAACACGTGAAGGAGGAACATTATCAATCAATTGGGCCGCACAAGATTGAAAGTCAGCAAGCACATCATCGGATTGGGTCTTTGGCAGCGGCATGTATTGATGGGTGCAAGGTAATTAATAAAAAAAAAAGAAACCTAGTACAGATTGACTTGGGGGTTTAATTAGGATATTCCATGATAAAAATAATCATCATTATTGATTATGGAGGCATCACGTGAATATGGGGAATTGAAAAACAAGTTTCATCATCACTTAACATCACGTGCACATGAGGACTTCTAAAAGACATCGTCCAACATCAAGGAGATGTAACTATCGCCATTTAATGTTTTTTTTATGAAGTTTTAAGAGGCTAATCATTACCTTGTCGGTTACACCTGCTTGGAAGTGGAAATGGGAGCAACTTTGAGAGATTTTTGAGAGGAAGAACACTTGTCTAATGACGAGTTTTTTTTGGTGTTTTGATCTCGATGAACATTAAAAACTCTTGTTATGATGTTTGAAGCCATGAGTGGCTAGGTTCTTTATGGTCATCCTAGGTTGAAGGTTTGTATGAAACCATTGTGTTTTGACTCCATATTTCTAGAATGGTAAACTCTATCTATGTTTTGTTTATCATGGTGTGTGATTGCTTATTTGTAAATTGTTGATTCTTATGATATTCTAGTTTGAAACCATACGTTCTTGGTGCCGTTGGCAATCGAGATATCATGGGTAGAATTATGATTGGGTAAGGGTTGATTGGTCATCGGGTAACAACCTCACGTTCTAGGAATCTGAGTACTTAGTTCCCTTTTATCACAATAAGTAATCACACATGAACTATGTCTATGTAGTTCTTTCTAGTGGATGATAGCACAATTGTTGAAGCAAACCGGAAACTTAGGATGGTCATTCGTCTCTAAATTGTTTACAAACTCAATTCTCATTTCGCAAATTAATTAGTATTCTTAGTTTTTAAAACCAATCCAATCAAACCAACTCTTGAATTTTACTTTTCTTGCAATTAGTTTAATTTTAGGTAACTTAGATAAACATTCAAATAACACACATTCCACAAACTCCCTGTGTTCGATACCCACTTACCGCTATCTAATAGTTGTTTTTGGGATAAATTTGCGTGACCCACGACAAGCACGTCAAATTTTGGCGCCGTTGCCGGGGAGTAGTGCGCAACGTGTGTTATTTTTGATCCTTTTTAGTTTGTTATTTATCTGGTTTATGCTGGGTGTGTTAGTGTGCAGGTATTGACAGGTGCATGCGTACTAGAAGCTCTCACAAGCTATCACCTTTGGCATTTGATCCGGAAATGAGTTACCAAGAGGAGTACGATTACGGTGATTATTATGATGAATATTCCCAACTTTCATATGAAGGCCCTCAGATGTACGATCAAGATTATTATCATGCTCAGTATACATTTGATCAGTATGGTTATGAATGTGTAACTCAACAACCTACTTTGCACTATCAGTCACATAAATCTGAAAGTCTTGACGAGATGATGAGAAAGAGACACATGGTTCGTGTTGAAAAAGAATTAACAAAACCTCATTTGTCAATGGAAGAACGAGTAGAACTTTTGGAATGGAAATATGATTTGTTACCCAAAGAGGTGAAAGAGATGAGGCCAAGGACGTCGATATTGGAAAAACGTCAAGCAAAACAACACTGGATATATGTGCAGATTGAACAAATGACACCTATGGGTGATGTAGAAGAAAAGGTTGTGAGTCCTCCCGAACTTGAAACTGAATTATTAGGGCCAAATGAGGAATATACAATTGAAATTATTGTGGAGGAACCACCTATGGAGAGCAAAGTTGAGGGCCTTTTACTTGATGAACCAATCAAAGTTGATTACAACTCTCCGGCTGTGGTGGTTATGGAAACCAAGAGTGTTAAGGATGCATGTTTAGAAACTAGGAAGGTGGCACTTCATGATGTGGGAGATTTCATTCATAAGTTATGTTTATGGGAGAGTTTGGATTTGTTGGGCACAGAAAACGAAGTAGTGAAGTGGAGAGTAAACTACCGAGCATTTGTTGGAAATTCGGTAGGAAAATGTGGATTTAAAGAATTTTGCAAAGAAAGATGGGACGTGACAAAGCACACACACAATAGAAGAATCAAACACCGTGCTTACATTAGCAACGAAAAAGGTAAATGTGCATTGAGACCACCTTGAGACATATCAGGTACGGTCGGGCTGAAGACCTAAACTTTAGCGCTGCTTGGAAGGCAACCCAAGGTGTTTTTAGATAAGTGTGGGGAAGATGTGCGGAGAGTTGTGTGAAGGTGATGATAGGAAGTCGGATTATCTACAACATCTGTTGTGTCAAACTTCACCAGGTCAATGTACTCTTTCCTTAGTCTTGTTATGTTCTTTAGTATTAAAATATTGGTATTAGTTGTTAAAAAAAATAATAATAATAAAAAAAAAGAAATTTGGGATTTGAGAGTATTAGCGAAAGCTAATGTTTTTTGTTAGAAGCGATCTTTCCCTTGGGGAGCTCCTGTCCTCTTCGTGAAAAAGAAAGATGGATCTTTTCGAATGTGTATCGATTATCGTGAGCTTAATAAGCTTACCATCAAGAATCGATATCCCCTACCTCGAATTGATGATCTCTTCGACCAACTGCAAGGTGCTTCATGGTTTTCCAAGATCGATCTATGTTCTAGGTATCATCAACTTCGTGTTCTCGAAAAAGATATTCCCAAAACTGCTTTCCGCACAAGATATGGGCATTACGAGTTCACTGTCATGCCTTTTGGTTTGACGAATGCTCCAGCTATCTTTATGGACTTAATGAATAGGGTATGTAAACCTTATTTAGATGAGTTCATCATTGTGTTCATCGACGATATTCTCATTTATTCGAAGTCTCGAGCCGATCACGAGCAACGCCTTCGTTTAACCTTGGAACTTCTGAAGAAGGAACAACTCTTTGCTAAATTCTCCAAGTGTGAGTTTTGGCTTAAAGAAGTTCAGTTCTTGGGTCATATAGTCAACGAGTAAGGTATTCATGTGGATCCATCCAAGATTGTTGCAATTAAGGACTGGAATACGCCGACGACACCTACAAAAATTTGTTATTTTCTCGGTCTCGCTGGTTATTATCGTCGTTTTATTTCAAACTTCTCAAAGATCGCGGTTCCACTCATTGCTTTGACTCAGAAGAATAAGCCTTTTGAGTGGGGACCTAAGCAAGAAGAAGCGTTCCAAACGCTGAAACAGACGCTCTGTGATGCTCCTGTTTTATCTCTACCTGAGGGAAACGATGATTTTGTTGTCTATTGTGACGCGTCGAATATAGGACTTGGTTGCGTTCTTATGCAACGAGGTAAAGTCATAGCTTATGCGTCTAGACAACTGAAAATTCACGAGAAGAACTATACGACTCATGATCTTGAGTTAGGAGCTGTGGTTTTCGCTTTTAAAATTTGGAGACACTATCTTTATGGCACGAAGTGTGTGGTTTTCACAGACCACAAAAGTCTCCAGCATATTCTAAATCAGAAGGAGCTAAACATGAGGCAACGACGTTGGGTTGAACTCTTGAACGACTACGATTGCGAGCTTCGCTGCCATCCTGGTAAGGCGAATGTCGTAGCCGATGCGCTTAGTCGAAAGGAATGAGTCAAGCTTCATTCTATTCGCACTCTATCTGATATTCAATCTCGTGTCCTACAAGCTCAACGATCTTGTGTGATCAAAGGCTTATTAAAAAATGAGCTACCGCTTCAACTTGAGCTTGAACTCGAAAGGAAAGACGATGGTTTACTCTGCTTCAAGGATCGTTTGTGGATTCTGAAACAAGACGATCTTTGCACCTTGGTAATGGACGAATCTCATAAGTCTCGATATTCTATCCATCTTGGTGCTGATAAATTATACAAGGATCTTCGTACTCAGTACTGGTGGCCTGGTATGAAGAAGGATGTGGCCTTGTATGTATCGAAATGCCTAACTTGTCTCAAAGTCAAGGCTGAACATCAATGACCTTCTGGTTTGCTTGTACAACCAGAGATACCGGTTTGGAAGTGGGAGAACATTGCTATGGATCTTATCACTAAGTTACCGCGTACATCTGGAGGTCATGATGCTATTTGGGTTGTTATCGATCGATTAACGAAATCAGCTCATTTTATTCCGATTCGCGAGGACCTATCTGGTGATAAACTTGCAAAGATTTATGTTGATGAGATTGTATCACTACATGGTGTTCCTTTGGATATCATTTCCGATCATGATGCTCGATTTTCATCTCATTTCTGGAAGACCACACAATCTGCTTTGGGAACCCAACTAAATCTAAGCACTGCTTATCATCCCCAAACAGATGGACAATCTGAGAGAACGATTCAAACTTTGGAGGATATGCTTAGAGCATGCGTAACTGACTTTGGTGGTAATTGGGATTCTCATCTTCCATTGATCGAGTTCTCTTACAACAATAGTCATCATGCTAGTATTAATATGGCACCATTCGAAGCTCTATACGGTCGAAAATGTCGTTCACCTGTCTGTTGGAATGAGATTGGTAAAGCTCAGCTTACTGGACCTGAGCTCATTCTAGAAACAACAGACAAAATCAAGAAAATTCGCGATAATCTTGTGACAGCTCGAAGCCGTCAAAAGAGTTACGCGGATATGCGACGCAAGCCCTTAGAATTTCAAGTTGGAGACCATGTCCTACTCAAGGTGTCACCTTGGAAGGGAGTGGTAAGATTTGGAAAGAAAGGAAAACTTGCACCCCGATATGTTGGACCATTTAAGATTGTTGAAAGAATTGGAAAGGTTCCCTATCGACTAGAGCTACCTCCAGAGCTTGGAAATATCCATCCGACTTTTCACGTGTCCAATTTGCGAAAGTGTTTAGATGATGTTGATCTTCACATTCCTCTCATTGAGATTCAAATCGATGAAACAATACACTTTGTCGAGAAACCTGTGGAGATAGTGGACCGTACATTCAAACAGTTGAAGAACAAACGGATTCGATTGGTTAAAGTTCGCTGGGAATCCAAACGTGGCCCAGAGTTTACTTGGGAACGTGAGGACCAGATGAAGACGAAATATCCTCATTTGTTTTCACAAGCTTCCTCTAAATAAAATTTTGGGACGAAATTTCCTGAAGTAGGGGAGACTGTGACAACTATGTTCTGTAATCGATGTACAATGTAAAACAATGTTGATTATCAATAAAAAATGTGCTTTGGTGTTATTATATGTGCTTTGGTGTTATTATATGTGTTTTGGTGTTATTATGTGTGTATTTATGTTTGAGGAGTTTTCAATTTGATTCGATTCCGATTTTAAGCTTTAAATCGCTTTCTGGAAGGTTATAAGCAAACTGGTGCGTAAACGCAATCAATTTAACGCAACAAACACTCCGGAATAGTGACATAGGCTTAACATACCTTAAATAACCTCCACATGACTTAGAAATAAGCTTTGGATGGTTTGGTGTGTTGAAATCAAGTTTGTCCGATCACAGGGACTATTTGTGTCAAACTGTGAAACTATATCGATTTGTATAGTAATGAACATTCCGGAACTTGATCATAAGTTAAACATACCCTAAATATCCTTTATACAGCTTAGAAATAGGCTTTGAGGGGTTCGGTATGCTAAAACAAACTTTATTGATCAATAGGGACTAAAAGCGTCAAAAAGTGCACAAGTTTGCATTTTCGCGCATATCTTACGTTCTGAATATATCCGGACATCCAAAAATTTATGTAAGCATTAAAATATTTTATTTTCATTCTTGGCATAAGAAAATTCCATTCGTCGCTTAATTTGGATCGTTTTTGCGTCTGTTACGACTTCCGTCGTAATTAAGCGAATATCACGATCGTACGACCAAACGAACCAACATCCGAAATATTTTTGAGCATGTTTCATGTCCACAATATTTAGGCATCATTTTAGAGCCTTAAAGTTGGCTTGACGGGCCTTAAAAGGGTTGAAATGGGCTTAAAACACAAACAGGGAGTGGAACTGTAATTATGGGAAGTTGTTGCTGATCTGCAGAGTTCAGGCGGGCCGCGTAGCCCAAGCCCGACTCTTATGCGGGCCGCGTGGCAGTAGCAGATCTGCACAGATCATTTTTTCTTGTTGTTTCCAGCTGTTTAGAGCATGTGCAAATGGTTTTTAACTTACTATGGGCTCATACTAGGGGCTCCAATGGTATTAGAAAACAATGGGCCCAAGTGGAGGGTCTAGATCGAAGCTCGTTTCCCAATAAACGATCCTAACGGTTCTAGTTTTCCTATAAATACCCCCACTTCATTTGCTCAAACCCACTTGATTTTCTGAGATTTCTCTAAGTTGAAGTGTTAACCACTTCATACCTGAGAATACTTGGAAAAATCAAACTTGTGGGGACCCTTTGTAAGTATTCCTTCATTCTTTTTGTGCATTTTTAGCTTAAAAGTCAAACTGCGTTTGATTTTCTGCATTGACCAGTTTGTGGTCAATGCGAAGTTCGTTTGAACTTCATAACGTGAGCGTAATCACGATGGTTATAGTCCCTAGTGACTATACCTACTGATTACCACGTTATCTAGGCTTAGTGGCGAGTCGTAGTTTCGGCCAAAATGCGTATTCTCGCGTATTTTGTAACCAAACTACTTTTAGGTATCAAAACCGTTTGTTTTGATACCAAACCTGTTTTCTAACTTAACTAAACATGTTTTAGTATGTTTAGCTCGTCACTTTTAGATTAGTGCTTGTGTAGAGTCGTAAGTCAAGCGGACTAAACACCCGCTTAGACTTTCGAACTCGACCCGTTTGGTCAATCATTAGGATCCGACCAAACATGTTTAGTGACCATAGTTGCATAGGGAATAACCTTCCGAGGTTATACCTTATGGACACTTAGGTTTAATTAGTGGTATGATAGGTAGTTTATATGCCTTAGGTAAATGACCAAAATGCCCTTTTCATGCATAATTGTTAATTAAGCTTATGTAACATAAACTTTTGTCACATAACTGATTATGCAACATATTTAAACATGTTTAGGCATATAATACTTGTCATAGGACTAGTTAGACGTCTCGAACGCGCATTTGCGCGAACAACGCGTTAAAGTAGCTTAAGCTACCTTAATAGGTCGCAATGGGTCGAAAGCACTTAGGTTTGGTTCTGATTTAGAATGTAGGCTTTGTTAAACCATATCACATGAGTTCCAACACTCATTTGGTTTACAAGACCTCATTCTGTCCGATCTTCCGATTTAGGCGTCTATTGTTTGACTAGTGATTCGATTACTAGGTGCTGCATGATTTCTATGGTTTACTTGAGTTGTTGAAGTTCTATTGATTGAGGATACTTTGCACTTCATGTGAGTACATAGTTCCCCTATTTTACTGTTTTCAATTGTTTTGGGGTGATTCATATGTATCAAAACGATTTTCGATATTATAACGATGATTTCAAAAACGATTAAGATGGTTTATACTAAACTAATAACGATTTTGATAATGTGAACGAACTTGTTGGTTGTAGTTACATAACGAATGATATTCATTAATTTTGGCCGAACTGACCAGTATTAGGTTATGGTACCATAGGATCTGACAAATCCCGTTATCAGACTGCACCCATGGTTATGTGTGGGTTAGGTGGGTAACGACTGAATCTGTGATTGTTAACTTACCCTTTGGAGGTTTGTTAATGCGAGAAGCGAGATAGTCGAGTCACGAAGGTTTGAATATTATTAGCAAGACGACCATAAATAGTTTTCACAATTAAAACGAGGATGATTTAAACGACTTAAACGATTTGGAAACGATTTACATGAGTTAACGATTTTGAAACGATTTGAACAAGTTAAACGAGTTGGATAAACGATTGGTTTTTGGTTAAGTGTTTAAATAACGGGGCGGGTGTAATGTGGTGAACACATGGTAGATACGCCGATGGTACTTCTTATATATAAGTGTTTTCAACATGTTACATACCGTGGCGTTATTTAGTTCAGTTGGGTAAACTATTTTGAAACGATGTCACATAACGATGTTTTCGAAAGAATATAAACCATACGAGATTTATTAAACGAGTTAATACGAAATGTTTTACAATTTGTTTTACTAAAACAAATGTTTTTGGGTTATGAATCATGGCTACGAGGTTTTATAAATTATAACCCGCTTGATTTGAGTTGGTTAATTAAGTTGCAATGTTATACTCTTTTCAAAACAAGGTTTTTAATAAGGCATTGCAACATGTAAACTAGCCATGATTCCGATACTCTCATAAAACCTATGTACTCACCAGCATTTCTTTGCTGACTTTGTTTTTACATATGTTTCAGGTGATGTTGCTTGATGTTGATTGCTAGGATGCATGAGTCACATAGGATCTGGACGAGGCCTTAGTGACATAATAACAATGATAGTCGATATGTAACTTGTTTGTTTCATGTTAAAACAATGTAAATTACTTAATGAATAAATAAAACGAAACTTTTTGTATCCATGGTTGTGAAACGATAATTCTGTTACAACACTCCCCGATGTTTCCTCCACGATTTGTTGTTTTACATGGTCGGGGTGTGACACTCTCCAGTGGCAGTACCAGTGGTCACCGTAGCACTTGGCGGCTGTGTTTGAGTGTTACCTGAAACAGGAAAAAAAGATGCAGATAGAACAAAGACAGCATAGTAGGTAGAAAATTAAATCACTAAGTATGAAAGTAAATTCCAATCCCTTGTGTGCGGCCTGATGGCAGTGCCGTCAAAATTGGAGGGCCTAAACTGTTTGTAGCCTAACTGGATCTTAAATTTGTACGTGCACGCATGTCGGCACGCAGACATTATGGCTATATGGTTCCGTTTTCACAAAGGGTACAACTAACCTGTGTTGGGGTCGGCTGAGGATGCAAATGTACTTATGGAAGAAAGTGTAGGTCCACAATATGTTACGTTCTTCCCACCAAGGCCCATATAGTTACGACTTTGTATATGGATGGAATTTTTGCCACCCACGAAGCTGGTATCGCTGCAGTTGTTCATCAATGTAAGACCGAAATATGTTTGCACCTTGCCGTCAGACAGCGTATGGGAGCGAAGGCGGACTTGTATCGAATGACTAACCATACCAGGAGCAACAGACCATAACCTGGAAACCTCATCTTTTTATGAGGGAATGGGAAGGGGTAGAACTCAGCATTTTAAATTCCATATATGGGGTCGGGGATAACACTACAATTCAAAGTTCCATACCTTTGTCAGGTCCAGCCTGGGCAAGCAGTTTTAGCCCACAAACATATTGGATCAACCCGTTGGCCATAACACGTGAATGTGTATGAAAGGCGAAAGAGTCTTCGAGCATCACAAATGGGCGCGGAGGCAGCTGCATGTTGCATAAATGTTTAGTAAAGGAACCGGGGGTGTACCGCCTCCCAATCAGGTTAGTAACTTAATTTCATATTTATATGCCTGCTTGATTTTTATTCAATAAAGTCTATATTTTTTAACAACAATCTTTCAATCCTAGGATGATGATTTGATGTGTTGCATTTTTCTTTTATTTACATAAAGGCTGTTTGGTTAACTGCTAAAGATAGCCATGTGTCCATGTTTGTTTCTTTAAGTTAATGAACAAAATTTTTTGTTCATGTATATTCGTTTATTGATAAACGGACATAAATGAAGTAATGAACTCCCCGCCGAAAGGTTCATGCACATTTCACTGAATGTTTGGTTCGTTTACAGGTCTGATATTAATTTTTTATAGATTTTGGACAAAAAGCCTTTTGGGTCAACTCGACCAAGTTAACATGTGCAATAAAAGTACTTGTTTTGACCCGTTACCGGATCCACTTAACCTCTCACACTTTGTTTTATTTTTTGTATGTTTTTTTAGTTTTATTTTTTGCATTCCAGATAGGGGACATTCCGGACGTTGAGATTAAACCTCCTGATAACGTGATCTTTGTATGCAAACTAAATCCAGTAACTGAAGTAAGCTGTTAACGTTTTAATCTAGTATATATGTTGATTCTACTTTATTAAATTTCTCTTTTTTTTTTTAACATAGGATGAGGATCTAAATACTGTCTTTTCACGTTTTGGAACCGTGACCTCGTAAGTTATCAAATCTTGAAGTGTTCTATTTGACCAAATCCATTTTCTTGTTGGAATAGTTTTTATAATGTCACACCCTGGCTTTGCGGAAGCGTGGTTAATTTGGGGTGACTTCTTAATACCATAGCTTAATCATAACAAAGCTATATGAGTTAAAAACATGCAAGATCATCCATTAAGTTTTGAAAACCAAATACAGTACCATTGTTTTAACTAACAACCATAACCTTGTTCAACAGACATTACAGCTTAAACATAACATAAACATGATTTAAGGGCCGTGTCTTGTCCAGGAAAGAGACACATCCCCTAAACCCCGGATGACCTCGGAAACTAGTGCAGCGGAAAACATGCCATACCGTGCCAGATCTCGTTAATTTCCTGAAATACATGTGAGTTGAAAAATCAACAAATAATGTTGAGCGAGTTCATGTGCAAGTGAGTAAGTAAAACACTTGTAAGTATAAAAGTAGTCGTGGTATGTAGCAGTGTAAGAGGACTTGTGATCACCAATGGTTTGCAAGGCCATTAGCATGTCGTGAAATGCAAGTAGGAAAGACACGCCCTAGCCGATTTTTGCGTTGGGTACCAAGTCACTCCAGGTCCGTTCTGTTGGTCCTCCGAGAGGCCCGTTCTGTTGGCCCTAGAGCTGGGCTCGTTACACCCAAATAGATCTACCGCTCGAGTCCCTCGGTGTTCTAACTACCCATTCACATGATCTAAACCTCCTTACGTAATTCATACCGTGTGTAAAGTACTTGTAAACAAAGTAACATGTATTTCACCCCCGCAGTTAAGAAAACTGAAAACAGTTAGAGAAAAGGGGGACATGAACTCACAGTGAAGCGTCTCTACCAAATGTCTCCAAATCTGAAAGCTGTGCGACGACCTACAAGTGCTAATTCTATTAGACGGACGGCCGTGCCTTAGCTTTATAGTTTAAGTCTTTGGGAAATAGTTAGGCAACTATTTCGTGTTTACACTTCTTAATTAATTTGTAAATATATCCCGTATATTATTTTCACAAGTCCAACTTGACAATTTAACATGCATTACATTACTTATACTATTTCAGCTTTTGTAAACAAAAGTGGACTGTTTTTGGGAGTTTTAATAAAATAGCTAACCATTTCCAAAAATTCTCAAATTTTTACAGAAGGTCAAATATAATCCAAAATTTATTGTGTAAAAATTTCGGATATCAGTTCCTTACCAATTTTATATAAAAAATTCTTTTACTCGGCTGCAATCAAATTTGATACCTTCTGATTGCAGTTTTACGGAAAAATTCACTAAAAATCAATCGTGAGTCGGATCGTCGAAATTCCAGTTGGAGGGTCACAAAAACATCAGTTACTATCTACGGTAAAAATTTCATGAGTCGATTCCACTCAGGTTTTAAGTTTGGACTCTGTTTACGACACACTTTTTCAGCAGAATTATTTCAGCTTGAGCTGCTGTCCGAAAATAATACTTTAAAAATAGTAAACGGTCTCAAAAAATACGATTCCAGTTTCATTAGTTCGGATATTAAAAATTACACAATTTAGACTCCAGAACTTAACTTTTTCGATAAAAAAATGAACCCGTTACAGCCCGTTGAAGCAGGCTGAAAGTTTCAATCAGCAGGCTGTTTATATGTAGAAGTGTAATGCTACTAAAACGCGTGAATTATTGTTCTAACGACGGGTTTTTGAGAAAACAAAGATCAAACAGGCTTTGATGATGATCCATCTAACTTTTATTATCATGTAACACAAAATCAAACTTGATTTATACCCAAATCTTTTCTTATTCTCATGTGTTCATTTTATGTTCATGATTTTATGTTATGTTCGTTTAGTGACTAATATTTTCAGTCATTAAACCATATATTAACCATCGAAAACAAGATCAAGAGAATGATTAGGGACACTTACTACTAGCACAAGGCTAGGGAAGAAACAAGTTGCAAATGAGGTGAAACAAAGAAGTCTAAAAGGGTTCTTGCACTTCCGAAAGCACCGAGCTTCCTTGTATGATCTCTTGCACCTTGTAGTGAACTGGTAATACTTGAACTTGAAATAATAAAAAAAATAACTTGGATAGTGTATGGTAGGGTGGTTCAGCCGAGCTTATTAGAAGGGGGAAAGAAATGGGATTTGCATGTTACTTACAATTGCTAATTTCTACAACACATGCCCACAAGTTCCAATCATGGAATATTCTTGCTACCTTCAAGGTAGTGGCATGGGGGAACAAGGAAGCATGCAAGAATCTTTGAATTGTGCATGTGTGTGCCGTAAGTTTTGAGATGGGAGGGGGTTAAATGAAAATTATTTGGTACATGGGTGTTTAGTTAAGGGGTACTAAGTGTAAGTGTGTGTATAAGAAAGAGTGCATGCATGGTTACATGTTTCCAAGGAGAATGTTGGAGATTCCTTGTGAGATACAAAACTTGGGAGTGTGGGGTGTCCTTGTTGACCGAATTCAGCTATGGGGTGGGGTAAATTGTAAAGTTTGTGGGTAAATAAATTAATTAGTGGGAGTTTTAATGTTATGACTAGTGTTTAGCGGGTACCGGGTATTAAGTAAGGTGTTATAGTGTACGAGAGCCATGACTAGCCAAGAAATAATTTAACAAATGTATTTGACAAATTTTAGTGTCCCGGGTAATGTCCGGTTGTTCGGTTGGATGCTGATCCGTTAAAGTGTCAAATAACGTTTTAAGTACCTTTAATATCATTTTTAGTGACACATTAAATCACCAACACTCTGGAAAGTGTCTAGGACTATTTTCCCCATATTTTGGCACTTTACTAGTCAGCTAGAAGTTGAATAATTTTGTAAAGTGTTGTGTTTGTACATAACGTACGTTTTAGGCACATCCAGTCATTGTAACTTATTCCTAGAGACGCAGTTCTACAACCCTTGTATCCTACACTCACTATTGGTGTAGCAAAATATCTCAGGCTCTTACAGGCCTTAGAGGCAGTGTCTGCCTGATGCTGGTTATATCAGCATGTTCACTGTGTATCCGTTTAGTGCTACTGTGCTTTTTGTGCATCATGTTTGTCACTAGGGTCCAGTATGTAAATAATGTAGTGACAGCAAATAAAGTATGATGCAAGTAAGTGCATGTATTAGTATGCAGGTAGCAGTTCATCAGCTAGTTCAATCAAGCACAGTAATTTAGCAGTAATTAATCAGTAATTAAGTTGTACGGATACCTGGTTTGGTGCGGGTTGTCACATTCTCCCCCCGTTAAATAAATTTCGTCCCGAAATTTAAGTTCTGCTTGTAGAAGCAGGGTTCTTAGGAAATAGGTGGGGGTATTTCTCTTTCATCCGGTCCTCACGTTCCCAGGTAAATTCAGGACCATGTCTGGCATTCCAACGTACTTTGACGAGTTTGACACTGCTCCGGCGGGTCTTGTTAACCTTCCAATCCGTGACCTCAACAGGTTCTTCAACGAAGTGGAGCGTGTCGTCAATGTGAATCTCGTCGATAGGAATGGCAACGTCAATTTGAGTTGGACTTTTCTTTAAATTGGATACATGAAATGTATCGTGAACGCCATTCAGTTCAGCAGGTAGGTCCAACTTGTATGCTACTGTTCCAATTCTTTCCAGAATTCTAAAAGGACCAATGTAGCGCGGATTCAACTTCCCACGCTTCCCAAAGCGTGCCACCCCCTTCCAGGGTGAAACTTTCAATAACACCATTTCTCCAACTTGAAAATCCACATGTTTTCGGTTTGGATCTGCATAGGCCTTTTGTCTGTGGCGAGCTGCTTCGATGCGTTTAAGAATTTGCGCGATCTTGTCTGTCGTCTCTTGGACGATCTCGGGACCAGCAAGCTGCCTATCACCTGCGTCAGCCCAACATAAGGGTGATCGACACTTGCGTCCGTATAGGGCTTCAAATGGCGCGACACCAATACTGGTGTGGTAGCTGTTGTTGTATGAGAATTCAACCATAGGTAAATGTTTGTCCCAGCTACCGCCCAAATCCATAACACATGCTCTCAGCATGTCTTCCAAGGTCTGTATCGTTCGCTCGCTCTGGCCGTCAGTTTGCGGATGGAACGCAGTGCTCAGATTCAGTTGTGAGCCAAAAGATTCTTGGAAAGATTGCCATATTCTTGACACAAATCTTCCGTCTCTATCAGAGATGATCGAGAGTGGTACTCCATGACGTGCTACGATCTCTCTCATGTAAATTTCCGCAAGTTTACTAGTACTGTCTTTCTCCTTGATTGGCAGAAAGTGTGCGGATTTTGTTAGGCGGTCAACAATCACCCAAATCATATCGTGGCCTCTTGGCGTTCTTGGTAATTTTGTAACAAAATCCATTGAGATTTGTTCCCATTTCCACTTGGGAATCTCGGGTTGTTGCAGCAGCCCCGAGGGCTTCTGGTATTCCGCCTTGACTTTAGCGCACGTTAAACATTTGCTCACGTAAACAGCAACGTCGCCTCTCATCCTAGGCCACCAATAATAATTCTTGAGGTCCTGGTACATCTTATCCGATCCAGGGTGGATAGAGTACCGTGATTTGTGCGCTTCATCGAAAATAACTTCCCTTAATCCACCAAACAGAGGAACCCAAATCCTTTTCTCAAAACATAACGTCCCTTCCTCGTTTGGTACCAAAAGCTTCTCCATTCCACGGAGATATTCTTCCTCAAGATTTCCCTCCTTGAGAGCTTCCTTTTGTGCAGCACGAATGCGCAAGGAGAGATCGGTTCGTATGATCATTTCCAAAGCCCTAACCCTTATGGGCTTGATTCTTTCTTTACGACTTAGGGCATCAGCAACTACGTTCGCCTTCCCTGGGTGATACTTTATCTCGCAGTCGTAGTCGTTTAATAATTCAACCCATCGTCTTTGCCTCATATTTAACTCCTTCTGGTTAAATATATGTTGTAGGCTTTTGTGATCTGTGAAGATTGTGCATTTCGTACCGTACAGGTAGTGTCTCCAGATCTTTAAAGCGAAAACCACTGCGCCAAGCTCTAAATCGTGTGTGGTATAATTCTTCTCGTGCACTTTCAGTTGGCGTGATGCGTAAGCAATGACCTTTTGGCGTTGCATCAACACACAACCCAATCCTTGACGCGATGCGTCGCAGTACACCACAAAATCGTCAGTACCTTCTGGTAGAGCTAAGATTGGCGCGTTACAAAGCTTGTCCTTCAATATCTGAAATGCTTCATCCTGTTTGATTCCCCAATCAAACGTCTTATCCTTCTGGGTCAGGAGCGTTAAAGGTTGAGCGATTTTCGAGAAATCCTCGATGAACCTTCGGTAGTAACCAGCCAAACCCAAGAATTGCCGAATCTCGGTTGGCGTCCTTGGTGTTTCCCAATCTTTGATCGCTTCAATCTTTGCGGGGTCAACATGAATTCCATCCCCATTAACCACATGTCCAAGAAACTGGACTTCGCGTAGCCAAAACTCGCACTTGGAGAATTTGGCGTACAGCTGTTCCTTCTTTAGCAGCTCCAGTATGGTTCTAAGATGTTGTTCGTGTTCAGCCTTCGTCTTGGAGTAAATCAGGATGTCGTCGATGAATACAATTACGAACTTGTCTAAGTATGGCTTGCAAACTCTATTCATTAGATCCATGAAGACCGCAGGTGCGTTCGTCAAACCAAAAGGCATAACGAGGAACTCGTAGTGTCCATAACGAGTTCGGAAGGCTGTTTTCGGGATACTTTCTTCCTGTATCCTTAGTTGATGGTATCCAGATCGAAGATCGATCTTAGAGTAACAGCTTGAGCCTTGAAGTTGATCGAACAGATCGTCGATTCTTGGCAGAGGATACCTGTTCTTAATCGTCAGCTTGT
The DNA here is from genome assembly GCA_030545235.1 of Helianthus tuberosus. NCBI lineage: Eukaryota > Viridiplantae > Streptophyta > Magnoliopsida > Asterales > Asteraceae > Helianthus > Helianthus tuberosus. The sequence continues at coordinate 48,394,648 of CM060351.1, forward strand.
TCAATTCTCTGTAGTCAATACACATGCGGAAACTTCCGTCCTTCTTCTTGACAAACAAGACCGGAGCTCCCCAAGGCGAGAAGCTTGGTCGGATAAAACCCTTGTCTAACAACTCTTGGAGTTGTGTCGACAATTCTTGCATCTCAGATGGAGCAAGTCTGTATGGTGCCTTAGCCACAGGCGCGGCGCCTGGAACTAAGTCAATGTGAAACTCCACTTGCCTCTGAGGTGGCAGTCCGGGTAAGTCTTCTGGGAAAACTTCGGGATACTCCCTTACGACAGGGATGTCTTCGATCCTTGGTTCCGCAGCCTTCTTGTCCACGATGTGCGCCAGAAAAGCAACACATCCTTTCTGTAAACACTTCCTTGCTTTCAAGCAGCTGATAAATCTTAGCGGTGTGTCACGCTTCTCTCCGTGAACCACAATTGTCTCACCATCATCAGTTGGGATACGAACAACTTTCTCGTGACATACTATCTCAGCCTTGTTTCCAGATAACCAATCCATTCCTATCACCACGTCGAAGCTTCCCAATTGGACTGGTAGTAGATCCAGAGTAAACTCGCATTCTCCCAATTCTATCACACAACCTCTGATTACTTCGTCGGCTCCAACTAACTTTCCATTAGCTAATTCGATCGAGTAGGGAATGTCTAACTTATGAGCAGCTAACCCAAGCATATTCTTAAATTCTAACGATACGAAGCTATAATCGGCACCAGTATCAAATAAAACGGATGCATAGCGTTGATTGATAGGGAACGTACCCGTAACAACATTTGGATCTTGGCGTGCTTCCCTGGCTTCTAGTTGGAACACTCTACCACGGGCCTGATTCAACGTTGGGCAGTTCTTCTTAAAATGCCCGATTTCCCCGCAGTTATAGCATCCGAGTCTCTGCCCGTTTCCATCCCCGTTTCCAGCTGGGGTGTTGTTCTGGTTGGCGTTGCCAGCCTGGTTTGCATTGTTGCCTCGGTTTCTGTTTCCTCCAAAATTTCCTGGTAGGCGGTTTCCATTTCCACCACGGTTATCATTCCTATTTCCATATCCTCCCTGGCCTCCGCGGCCGGCAGGGACCCAACAAGTATCCTTAGAGTGACCACGTTTCCCACACACTTCACATACTTTTAGCCCACATTGACCAGAATGGTGACGCTGGCAGGCGTTACACTTGGGCTGGGTGCCCATATATCCCCTTCCTTTCCTTCCACTGCCAGTCGTACCCTGAGTTGGCGTGTTTGGTGCTCCTCTCTTACCATCACCGCTAACACTTTGTTTGAAGTTCGAAAACTTTCTCTTGTTACTTCCGGATGACTCAACATGAGTCTCTTTCTCTTTTGCCTTAGCATCACCAAACCTGTTTAGACGAATCGCCTCCTCGGTGAGAGCCACGCTCAAATCGATGGCTTCAGTGATAGTCGCTGGTTTGGAGGAGGTTACCATGCTTATTATTTGGGGAGCCAAACCCCAAATGAAGCGCTCGATTCGCTTGTATTCAGGCGTAACCATGTAAGGAACCACTTGAGATAAGTCGTGAAACCTCTGGACGTATTCCGCAATCTTTGGTCCATCCATCTTTAAGTGCCAAAATTCAGTCTCCAACCTTTGAATTTCTGCGCGTGAACAGTACTTTTTGCGAATCAGTTCTTTCAATTCGGCCCAAGTCCGGGCGTAGGCGGCAGCTTCGCCTAGAGTTTGTACTTGTAGGTTCCACCAGGATAGGGCTCCATCTAAAAACAGCCCTGAAATGTATGTGACTTGCTGATCCTCTGCACACTTGCTCATGCGTAACACAGAATCGGTTTTCTCAGCCCAGCGGGTAAAGGCAACTGCACCTCCTGTGCCATCGAAGTTAACTGGTTTGCAGTCTAAGAACTGCTTGTAGGTGCATCCGTGAGGTGGATTGTTATTGCCTTGGTTGACACTTCCGCTTGCTCCTGGCTGAGATGCTGCGTACTGTGCTATGGCAGCAGCAATAATCTGCTGGAGTTCTGCCTCATTTGTTGGCATGTTTGGTTCACGTCTTGGCGGCATCTTCTAAGAGATGGTTTAAGTTGGTTAGGCCATAGTAAGGCTTCGTTATTATAGTACGTAAATCAGTTCGTAATATAGTGTACGTATATAACGGTAGTAATAGTATAATCACATAACATCTCATGTTATCACATATCACAAATATCAATCACACAACATCAAGTACATAACAAAAGTCAAGTCATAACGTAGTCTCCCCAAAAAGCTGTGCAGTCAAAAAGCAATCGCCGCCTTCTCACTTTGCCTACCCATGTGGCACCGATGAGCTCTAAGCAGATGGTGGTGGAGGAGGAGGAAAACGGGTATAAAACAAACGACGCAACTGTAACCAGTCCGCCTCCATCGCCTGCTGTGTGCGAATAATGGAAGCAATCTGCTGCTCCAAAGTAGTAAGACGAGCAGCATAGTCAGGGGGTAATGGTCGTGATGGCTGCAACGGAGAGGGTACCCGGCCATGGCACTGACATGGCTGCAGATGGGCTCTCTCCAACTCCTGTAGTCGCTGCTCATGCGACTCATGCTGGTATACAAAGGACATCAATACATCCTCAATGGTGTGGCCCACATGGAACCTGTGGTATGGATCAGTGGGTGGCATAGGGGAAAACGGTGCCCAAAGCAGTGGCTCCTGTGTGGGGTCAAAGGGTGTCACACGAAAGGGAGCTGTAGCAGGTGGAACAAACGGCGTCCGAGGCATGAAAGGCACGGGCATCGGTACATGCCCTGATGGGTGGGCTGAAGAGCCCTCTCCAGGCCCTGCTGGAGGTATAAACATAGGTACCTGAAACGAAAAGTCAACGTGTCGAGTGTCTGGGGTCTGTGGGTGTAACGGTGGAACGTCCTCATCAGCCGGTATCCACCCGTGCTGTGCGGACTCATCCGGTGGATCCATATGTGCCGCGAACGGTGCATGTCCGGGCTCTATGGGAACGGGATCAAATAAGGGAGCAACAACAGGGTGTACGGGTGCCAAGTGCTCGATAGGAGGGTCAACTGGTACCGCAACAATGGGTAAAGGACCAATGGGATCAACAGGAACATCTATGTGGTGATCATCAGCAATGGGCTCAAAAGGTACATCAGCATGCACAGGGTCATGCTCTGGTAAAGGGTCAAGGGCAGCTGCCTGCTCAGGTGCAATGGCAGGCTCAAGATCATCAAACGCCATGTCAAAATCAAAGTCAGGATCAATCGGATCAAAAGGGTCAACAGCGTCTACTGGGTCCTCCATCAACTCGTCCATTGGGACATACTCTAAATCATGGTCAGGATCAAACCCTGGTGGGAACATAGGATCTGAATCCCCCTCGTCGTCATGGTCAAAAGCAAATCCAGGTATGGGAGCAACAGAAAAAGCCTGGTCAGAATCGGACCCATAAGAGAAGTGCTGCGCACTATGAGCATGCGTGGGTACAGAAGCCACAGACTCAAAGGAGTCCGCGACTGGGGAATGAGCAGGTGACTCCGCAGCCGGAGCATCTGCGATCAGTAAGGGAGCAACAGCAGGTAGGGCCTCGCCCTGAGCATCCTCCAAAGGCTCCTCCTCAAACATATCGACGTCGTCCTCCTCGTCGTCGATGGGTAAAACAGGGTATGATGCAAGGGGTACTGGAGCAGGTATCACAACGAGTGGTAGATCCCCGGCTGGAAGATCAACTGGGAGCTCATCAACGCCGTCGGGTAAGGCGAATGGCTGAAAGTCATCATCATCCGTGCTGGTGAAGTCTGACGTATAAACCTCGTGCTCCGATGACTCAATGTCGTCTGAAACGATAGGCCTCGGGCCTGTGGTGCCTGAACCACCAGTGTCTGCAGAATCCATGTGTCTGTAACATATACACAAACATGCACAAATAGTCAATCATAAATCAAGTAATCACATAAGTTATCAAGTAAGGCATCACATAATCCTCCTAGTCTTACTAGCCAATACCATCCAGTCTACAAGACTGCTCTATCCTTCACTTAAACCAAACCTCGATCCTCCAGATCGATCCTATAACAAACCAACGTGCTCGACTACCTTGATCACCTCGATCCTCCAGACCGAGCCTATAATAAACAAACGTGCTCAACTACCTTGATCACCTCGATCCTCCAGACCGAGCCTATAATTAATAAAATGTGCTCAACATTTGTTTGTAAAAAGTGTGGATCTGGACTTAAGTGGTATGCAGAAAAATGTTTTCGTGAGAGCCCTAGTGATCATAGTCTAGACTCGAGGAGGAATCCTAGTTCGCTATGATCAGAGCTCTGATACCAAGCTGTCACACCCTGGCTTTGCGGAAGCGTGGTTAATTTGGGGTGACTTCTTAATACCATAGCTTAATCATAACAAAGCTATATGAGTTAAAAACATGCAAGATCATCCATTAAGTTTTGAAAACCAAATACAGTACCATTGTTTTAACTAACAACCATAACCTTGTTCAACAGACATTACAGCTTAAACATAACATAAACATGATTTAAGGGCCGTGTCTTGTCCAGGAAAGAGACACATCCCCTAAACCCCGGATGACCTCGGAAACTAGTGCAGCGGAAAACATGCCATACCGTGCCAGATCTCGTTAATTTCCTGAAATACATGTGAGTTGAAAAATCAACAAATAATGTTGAGCGAGTTCATGTGCAAGTGAGTAAGTAAAACACTTGTAAGTATAAAAGTAGTCGTGGTATGTAGCAGTGTAAGAGGACTTGTGATCACCAATGGTTTGCAAGGCCATTAGCATGTCGTGAAATGCAAGTAGGAAAGACACGCCCTAGCCGATTTTTGCGTTGGGTACCAAGTCACTCCAGGTCCGTTCTGTTGGTCCTCCGAGAGGCCCGTTTTGTTGGCCCTAGAGCTGGGCTCGCTACACCCAAATAGATCTACCGCTCGAGTCCCTCGGTGTTCTAACTACCCATTCACATGATCTAAACCTCCTTACGTAATTCATACCGTGTGTAAAGTACTTGTAAACAAAGTAACATGTATTTCACCCCCGCAGTTAAGAAAACTGAAAACAGTTAGAGAAAAGGGGGACATGAACTCACAGTGAAGCGTCTCTACCAAATGTCTCCAAATCTGAAAGCTGTGCGACGACCTACAAGTGCTAATTCTATTAGACGGACGGCCGTGCCTTAGCTTTATAGTTTAAGTCTTTGGGAAATAGTTAGGCAACTATTTCGTGTTTACACTTCTTAATTAATTTGTAAATATATCCCGTATATTATTTTCACAAGTCCAACTTGACAATTTAACATGCATTACATTACTTATACTATTTCAGCTTTTGTAAACAAAAGTGGACTGTTTTTGGGAGTTTTAATAAAATAGCTAACCATTTCCAAAAATTCTCAAATTTTTACAGAAGGTCAAATATAATCCAAAATTTATTGTGTAAAAATTTCGGATATCAGTTCCTTACCAATTTTATATAAAAAATTCTTTTACTCGGCTGCAATCAAATTTGATACCTTCTGATTGCAGTTTTACGGAAAAATTCACTAAAAATCAATCGTGAGTCGGATCGTCGAAATTCCAGTTGGAGGGTCACAAAAACATCAGTTACTATCTACGGTAAAAATTTCATGAGTCAATTTCCACTCAGGTTTTAAGTTTGGACTCTGTTTACGACACACTTTTTCAGCAGAATTATTTCAGCTTGAGCTGCTGTCCGAAAATAATACTTTAAAAATAGTAAACGGTCTCAAAAAATACGATTCCAGTTTCATTAGTTCGGATATTAAAAATTACACAATTTAGACTCCAGAACTTAACTTTTTCGATAAAAAAATGAACCCGTTACAGCCCGTTGAAGCAGGCTGAAAGTTTCAATCAGCAGGCTGTTTATATGTAGAAGTGTAATGCTACTAAAACGCGTGAATTATTGTTCTAACGACGGGTTTTTGAGAAAACAAAGATCAAACAGGCTTTGATGATGATCCATCTAACTTTTATTATCATGTAACACAAAATCAAACTTGATTTATACCCAAATCTTTTCTTATTCTCATGTGTTCATTTTATGTTCATGATTTTATGTTATGTTCGTTTAGTGACTAATATTTTCAGTCATTAAACCATATATTAACCATCGAAAACAAGATCAAGAGAATGATTAGGGACACTTACTACTAGCACAAGGCTAGGGAAGAAACAAGTTGCAAATGAGGTGAAACAAAGAAGTCTAAAAGGGTTCTTGCACTTCCGAAAGCACCGAGCTTCCTTGTATGATCTCTTGCACCTTGTAGTGAACTGGTAATACTTGAACTTGAAATAATAAAAAAAATAACTTGGATAGTGTATGGTAGGGTGGTTCAGCCGAGCTTATTAGAAGGGGGAAAGAAATGGGATTTGCATGTTACTTACAATTGCTAATTTCTACAACACATGCCCACAAGTTCCAATCATGGAATATTCTTGCTACCTTCAAGGTAGTGGCATGGGGGAACAAGGAAGCATGCAAGAATCTTTGAATTGTGCATGTGTGTGCCGTAAGTTTTGAGATGGGAGGGGGTTAAATGAAAATTATTTGGTACATGGGTGTTTAGTTAAGGGGTACTAAGTGTAAGTGTGTGTATAAGAAAGAGTGCATGCATGGTTACATGTTTCCAAGGAGAATGTTGGAGATTCCTTGTGAGATACAAAACTTGGGAGTGTGGGGTGTCCTTGTTGACCGAATTCAGCTATGGGGTGGGGTAAATTGTAAAGTTTGTGGGTAAATAAATTAATTAGTGGGAGTTTTAATGTTATGACTAGTGTTTAGCGGGTACCGGGTATTAAGTAAGGTGTTATAGTGTACGAGAGCCATGACTAGCCAAGAAATAATTTAACAAATGTATTTGACAAATTTTAGTGTCCCGGGTAATGTCCGGTTGTTCGGTTGGATGCTGATCCGTTAAAGTGTCAAATAACGTTTTAAGTACCTTTAATATCATTTTTAGTGACACATTAAATCACCAACACTCTGGAAAGTGTCTAGGACTATTTTCCCCATATTTTGGCACTTTACTAGTCAGCTAGAAGTTGAATAATTTTGTAAAGTGTTGTGTTTGTACATAACGTACGTTTTAGGCACATCCAGTCATTGTAACTTATTCCTAGAGACGCAGTTCTACAACCCTTGTATCCTACACTCACTATTGGTGTAGCAAAATATCTCAGGCTCTTACAGGCCTTAGAGGCAGTGTCTGCCTGATGCTGGTTATATCAGCATGTTCACTGTGTATCCGTTTAGTGCTACTGTGCTTTTTGTGCATCATGTTTGTCACTAGGGTCCAGTATGTAAATAATGTAGTGACAGCAAATAAAGTATGATGCAAGTAAGTGCATGTATTAGTATGCAGGTAGCAGTTCATCAGCTAGTTCAATCAAGCACAGTAATTTAGCAGTAATTAATCAGTAATTAAGTTGTACGGATACCTGGTTTGGTGCGGGTTGTCACATATAATTCATAAACTTTTGCAGAACTGATATAATCTGTGACTATAAAACCGGTGACAGCTTGTGCTATGCTTTTATTGGTGAGTCGTTATGATTCTTTGATATTTTAGTTTAAGCCATTTTTAATCTGAAAATGTCATTTATATTTCAGAGTTTAAGCGAGTTATATTTTAGAGTTTGAAAATGTCATTTATATATCGTACAATAGAGAAGCATTACACTTTTGGTGTGGGCACAACTCCTAAGCGTCACCACATTATTTGAATACATAAAAGAGAAAGTCACAACTGCGAAAACACTTAAATAAGCTTAAGAATGAGCGTTTCCATATCAACAAGAACCCTCCTCATCATCCCTACCATCGTCTAGCACATCAGTAACATCCTTACGATCAACCAGCACCCCATCATCATCTTCATCCGATTCTTCAACGCAGCTGAAAAGAAACATTGAAACACATGTGTTGGCACAAAATTCGAATGGGTAAACATTCGAAACAGGGGAGAATTGGTAAGGGTATCTTACAACTTTCTAAGTTTGCATCCAGTTCCAGGGGTCAGTGGCGGGAGGTTCGAACCACGCTTTAGGGAGTCGGATGGTGTTGCACCCAAATCAAACGCAACAGTATCAATGCTCCTATTTGCATCATCCATACCAGGGCCAACAATCTTTGCGCAAGTGAAGCTCTCATAGTCCCCAAAATGGTAGTATGTATGGCTCTTAATCTCAAAAGTGTGTTTTGTTCCAATAAGGGCTGCGAGGGCGGAGGGTAGTATGGGAGCATCAATAGAAGTATCCTGCACATAGGAAAGCCATCGTAGCAAATTCACACATGCTTGAAAAACCACCTTATAATGCGTAGCATACATACCTTCAACTGTTCCTCTACCAAGGACCTCGCCGTCCGCTTAAGCAATTGTTCAGCAACTTCATCAAAGAGGACGACTACAGTGCTCATCGTTCCGTCAGTTACATCCGCCTGAATGCGAAACCTAGCACGGTATAGTAGATCAATAACAATTGTAGGGCAGCGGCCAAATTCTTTGGCGGTGAATGTAGAAGCGCGACAAATAGTCCCGGACAACAAAAAATCATGCCATCATATGGGAAGGAGAACAGCAGTATAAAGGGATGATAACAAAAGTAATGAATTTACGTATGAGATATTCAAGTGTATACCTTGTCCTTGGATAGTCAACCTTTGATTCACACGCCTTGCAAATGAAGTAACCGTCCTCTCTTGTCAGCCCCTTACGACACTTGCTACCGGGACACGTGAAAAGATACCAGCTGTTCTAGGTTCTAATAGACGTAATCTCCACAACGTTCCGAAAAAGGATGACCTATAACAAACAAAATAACAGGGGTAGTTTAGCGAGGCAAACGGGGTGGGTGGGGGGAATGTATGGACAGTGTCTTCACACATGGTAGGTCCATAGGTAGCTTACGTTGGGGAGGCTAATCCCTATTGTCGCACACTTGGCAGGCCAGACAGTTCTGTCGACCAGATCTCTATCCTAGGTTGACCTAAAATCCAAAACCCTTACATAAAAGTCAAACTCCGTAAATCCAACGTTTCCAGATATCAAACTAAACCCTCTTAATCTAAAATGATTCCAGCTTTGCTGGAGGTGACGTCGATTCCAGGTACTAAAAGGCCTTATTTTTGGTTCAATTCAGTATCAATTTTCACTGGTCAGGTTTTTGAGTTGAAATATATATAAACAGTATGTACATTTCTGAATTCTGAGTTAAGAAACTGGAAATTAGGATTGATTTCAGTTATGTTAAGGGTTTTGATTACTAAATATTTGAATATTTTATCTTTTGTTATCGAGTTTGTGGAATTAGGTTGAATTTACCTAAAAGGTTGTCATAAATAAGTGTTTGAAGAAGATGAGGATAGATTGGTATGGGTCATGCATAAAAGTAAGTTAATAAAAAAATAAAGCTATAGGGGGTGTTGGAATGGTTGCCAGCTGTACATGCCCGGATGAGATGGGTTCGACCCAGGTACAACATGTCCACACCCACACCATGTTCAAACTCTCACATGTAGGTCTAAGGGTGGAGACGAATGGTTACAGCCAGTTGGCATACATACCTTCTTTTTGGATTTGTCAGCACGGACCCTATCCACAAGCTCTTGTAGTGTACCAACACAGACCACATCCTCGGTGATTGGATCGCTAGTATCTCCAACGGCAACACGGCTGGGAATCATAGTTGGATATTCAGCCAGAGCGATAAACGTATAAAAACAGATAATTAAAGTGTGCGTGACCAAGGTTGTACCAGTACCTAATGGATGTCTTGAAAGTTTGTAGGGCGGGTACCTCGGGCGAATCAATGATCATAGTTGACGATGAGCTGGACAAACCAAGGGCGCCTGCATTGCGCCAAGTAAGGTAAAGGGGTTTGAAGTAACACGCATAATCATAGACGCAGTAGGAAAGCAACCATACCTAAGTAAAACTTTGAGCTCATGGAAGTCAAGATTAGAGAATAGACAGCGGGGTTTTGTTCCTTCTTCTTGAGCATAGCATCACCCAGCTGACCCCACAACGTCACTCTAACTCCGTGCTTGCTGTGAAATTTATAAAAAGGCTAAAAAGTGAGACTTAACTAAGCAAAAGTAAAAGACCAAACGGACAATAGGGATGGGGTACTTACCGCTCATTTGTTAGGTTGAACTCGACCGTGCGAGCACCCGATGCTTTCACAGACTGCGGCCCCACCTTAGTAACATATCCTATAACATATGCAACACAATGTTTAAAAAGGACACAACAATCAGGGGCCATTCAAAAAGGGGACCACAAAGGGGGGGGGGGATCAGGCTAAGTTGCGGGACTTTGTGGCGAAGCTATCGAGTTCACGATAGTAAAACCCTAATTTAATTATATTCTCAATGATATTCCAGCATCTCATCAGCCACACCACGTAATTTAACAGTAAGATTCAACACAAAACTACATGTTATTAATCTGATAGCAATTACTTTAATACACAACTTCATTAACATCCAAAAGAACATTAATCTCTAAGTGAACTATAAACTCCTATAAATTATGGTTTTTTGTTAAAGGGCAGTGATAAAAAACTTGAACCCAGGGGTTTCACAAACCCGGACTAATTTGGTGATAATCCCAATCCAACTATTCCCATTCAAAATCCAACCTGGTACATGTACCAGGTCGTTCAAACTTCAAACTTTTACAAATCCCTAATAATGGGAAATGTATTTTTATATCAGTTGTCAACCAAGTTACCCATCCCACTCATTTAATAGAGAAGCCCAATTCAACTGACATAGTTATATGATGGGCCAGATTTGTGAAGCCATGTTTAAAAACAATCATAAAAATTAGAAACCAAATGACACGTGTTGCCCATCTGAACCCGTAATTTATACATTGAAAAGTATGTTCTTAGTGTATTTATACATTCAAACTTATGGAACATCATAGCCTCTATCCATATGACCTATATGCAAATCTTTTAAACCAAATGACAAAATATGTTCTTAGCAGATGCGGTATTATTCCAATCTCAAATTTAGTATCTTCATAGTCATGAATGATTTTAAAACCCATATGCAAATTTATACATTGCGTATGCAAATTTAGTATCTAAGATTTTATCATTTGCATATTGTTTTTAAATTTGCGTATGACCTAAATGCAAATTTAAACATCATAGCCTCTACCCATATGACATATATGCAAATTTAAACCCATATGCAAATCTTTAAAACCAAATGACAAAACATGTTCTTAGCGGATGCGGTATTATTCCGGTCTCCAAATTAGTATCTTCATAGTCATGAATGATTTTAAAGCCCATGTGCAAATTTATACACTGCGTATGCAAATTTAGTATTCAAGCTTTTATCATTTGCATATTAACAAATTGGCATACTTTAAATTTACTTGCTTAATCAAAATAAAACATCTTGTAATAAGAATTTATAAAGTATTTTTTAAGAAATATTATTATTCACCATACCTACAAAAAACTTGCTCTCAGTTGGTTGGAGGTCCTCAAACGCCGTAAGTAAGAACGGGTTGCGCGTAAAGGAACCACTGGCATCGTCAACCTTCTTCACAATCGTGGAACCATTTAACCCGATAACAAAGGGGCTGTCTTTCAGAATCCGGTATTGATCGGTGCTCTGTACCGTAAAACCCTTAAGTAAATATATCCCGCCCTCTTTGAGTTTGTCAAAGAAGTAGTGCGCAATGTTATTTCTTGTGGTATAATGCATCACACCTCCCTGTGCAAACCAAACAGCATAATTTCAATAACAACGAAACCGGTAAAAGGAAAACAGAAGGGGGGTTAAAAGGGTGAGACTTACCTTTTTATCACTGACGACATAGTCGGTGCTCATGTAGCGTCCATTGACACTTGTGACATCCCACTTTCGGCAAACCATAACCGTGATGGGGCCGGTACTCCCTTCACGGAGGTCAGCAAGGGCCATTTGGCAGCCAACACCACTTCCCGATGTATTCATATTAACAGAGCTGGACATGTTAGTAGAGTAGCAAGGCTGAATATGTACCTACAACAATAGAGTAGGAGGACGTTATATAATAGACATTCAGACCATTCACCTCCCCAGAAAAAAACCATGGAATAATCAATGCAATTGAAAGCGACCGTAAATGGTGGTGGTATGTAAACAACCCCATTAAATAAGCTTAACATCACTTAATGAAGAAAACGAAGAGGTTCATTGCATAAACATAAATAAAAAATAAATAAAAAAGTAAACAATATTAAATATTAGTTATCTAATCACCAATCAATCCTTTAAGGTGAATTGTTATGAAAAGTCTATAAACTCTAAGTTAAACATTAATATATGGAGAAAAGGAAGAGCCTCATTGATTAAACATGGTCATAAAGGCTCGTACTATTTCATTAAAGTTAATTGTAATATTAAATATTAGTTATCTAATCACCAATCAATCCTTTAAGGTGAATTGTTATGAAAAGTCTATAAACCCTAACTTAAACATTAATATATGGAGAAAAGGAAGAGCCTCATTGATTAAACATGGTCATAAAGGCTGATACTATTTCATTTAAGTTAATTGTAATGCATTTAAAGCAACCATAAATTTTGATTTTAAATATAAGATATAGCTAAACTTAGAAATTGTTTACTGAAAGTTGAAGTTGAAATAAATCATAATCAGATAATTATTTTTTATATGCAAATTCAAACAGACCTATCAAAATATGTAGGAAAACTCCATGCAAGTCTAACTCAGTCACGCTTAAATTCATGTAACCTGAATGCGGTTCATTACTTATTTAACCCATTTATTTAAATAGGCAGGCGGGTAGTAATCGGGTTGGTGGGTTGTAAAAATGTGTTAATTTTACCAGCATGGTGGAAGTCAATATTCTACCAGCATCATTACATCCAACTTTTTAAAAGTAAACCAATGGTTTGATAATATGAAAACTATTTCAAATGAATATTAGTAATGTATAAATTTAAACGAACATTCAAATGAAAATAAAGAATGGTTACAAACGAACGCAAATAAGAGAGAGGACAGACATAAACGAAAGTCAATCATCGAACATAAATGAACGAAAATAAACGAACATAACATTGAACCTCCAATTCGTTTACGGGTTGCACCTACTTCTGTTTAAAGCAAGATGTATAGATTATGCAACATACCTTAACCACACGTGTGTGTGTGTATGTGAATATATGTTTTTAACTTGATCCGCATAAATAGTTTTGAGCCAACATAAAGCGAACCGGGGACTAAATAAAAAATGGAACCCAACTAAAAGCGAAAACCAAGGAAACTGAAACCAAACCTAAACGAACCAAAAAACAAAACCAGACCGAAATGAACCTATACAAACTGAATAATTTTACCGAAACAAATAAGCTGAGACAAATAATGTTGTTGAAATGAAAACCGAACCTGAACCAAAAACAAATAAAGTGAATCTAACCTGAAAGGAAACTAAATTTACACAAAACTAAAAAAAACTGAAACAGAACAAAAAACGTAAAAGATCTTACCGAAACGAACTCAAAAAACTTAGATCGAAACAAAACAATTGCTGGGAAAAATCAAAACCAAAACGATGCAAAAAAATAAAACAACCTAAAACCAAACCGAAACCAAAAACTGATAAAAGTAAACAAAATTGATTCAAAATCGACCCGACAATAAAAACGGTCACGTTAATAAATTATTCACCTTCACACCTAGCAGGGGTGATTAGTATGTGGTAGCAAAACAATCAAATAGTTAACGAACAACATAAATGCAGGTACCTTAACAACGGTAGTGACTCGGTTAGTGACAATCAATTGTTCGGAGATTACTTTGAATCAAGAGTTAGTGTGCTAATGGGCTATTAAGCAGTTAGTAATAAATAACCGAGTCACTAACAGCTCTATTAACCAAAAATGTTGCATCAGTTCTACTAAAATTGTTAAATAACAATTGATAGTCCTTATTATTAAGTTTAACAACATTAGCATACTAAAATTATTATTGACTATCAGCTAATTATTTATTACTAAAATGTTGTATTAACTTTATTCTGCAACATATTCTTTATAAACTATGCTTACCTTGACATAACCTAATAGCTATATTTCCTTATTAGAAGTCACTGATAATTGAAAATTAGTACATATTATTACCTTGCTGGTGAACACATTTACTCTATGTTTAGGGCATAATTTGATTAGGTTGCTGATACTGAATTGAATATCACACCAAATTACAATAGCAGTTTATATTGCTACTATTCACCCAAATCAAGCACCTTAAATAAGTCAGTGTTTCTCTATATTCAAAAAACGAACTATAACTGACGATTATTAAATTGCAACAGTCAATTCAATCCAAATACTGCAATAGAAACATAAAATCTACCACAATTCGTTGGTTAATCACGTATAGTTCTTAATCGATTAGAATCAGAAAAAAGGAAATTGACTCACCGTAACTTAAAATCAGGAAGAAGGCGAACAAAGGGGCGGAGTTTTTCGAAATCAATGACCCCTGTCTTTCATTGTTATTCCTTGAATGAGGTAAGCAAGACCCCATACTACACACTGCATACACATACATAAAAATTGGGTTAAATATTATTTGTATAAACACCGATTGGAAACCCTCACATTGCATTTGATGAAACCCTAATCAATATAAACACACACACTAACACTCACGAATCGAATTTATAAAAGGAAAAATTCGGGCTGTTTTTACCTCTTGCTTCTCCAAATCTTCATTACCATACATTATCTTCATCTTAGAGATATAGATATTGCACTTAAAGGTTGTTGGAGAGTCAGAGGATGATGTGTAATTAAAGGAGCAAGTAAATGACCCATTTTGATTCCAATTGAAGTTGCCGACTGATGGAGAGCCTGTGCAGGAGATCAATAGAAGATATATGTCTGAGAATTGTGTGCCAAATCGATGAAGATCTTCAATTGGGGAGAGGTTAATTACGATTCCAATTGAGTTGCCGACTGATGGAGAGCCTGATGGCGAGCCTGTGCAGGAGATCTGTCACACCCCCAAAATACCACCTAGGGAGTGTCTCTACTAGGCGTGTGACAAACCAATAACGAGCCACCAATCATATTGAACTCATAATAAGTTTGTAAATAAAATACCAATCATTAAAGAATTGTACCAATAATAAGTTTTGTAAATCCCAACAAGTTCAGCGGAAGCAAAATAGATAACTAAAGTTAAACAGTATCAAAACCAAGTTACAATATCAAGAACCATCTCGTGAATCTCTTATGTCGATCCATGACCACTCCAGCTACCTCAGACAGCAAGTTCCACCATCCAAAATACCTAACGACCTGCGAGCATGCAACAAGTGTATCAGACAAAGCTGGCGAGTTCACAGTTTATGAAAACGTTTGTTACCAAGTATTTATTCCAGTTCGTTAACAAGTACGAAAGCAATGTTGATAACATCTCGATACTGAACAAGACGGCTCCTGATGTATGTTTTGCTCGTTCCCCAGTGCTCCTATCAAAGCACTGGTCCCGACTGGGTCATTAGTTCACACCCGCCCTCTCTCAGGAATGGGGTGAGGGTGCCAAACCTAAGTAGCGCTACCAACTAATACCCCGCTACCACCCCCGATAGCAAAAGATGGGACCTAAGAGATAGAGGGTGAGAATATTATCCAACATCACAGTTTTACCCAAAAGACTTATCCCTCCCCGGGATACCCACTGACTGTCCCAACCACCGGGACGCATGCTCAAAAGTAGTGAACTCACCTTTGATTTGCTCGGTAGGATTTTCTACGAGTCTACTAGATGATCAAGTACGTCCTAAAGGAATTACCGATCACAGTCAGTTCTATTTGCATATAAATCACAACTTTCATATTCAAGTAATTCATGTATTCATTGATCACATACGACACACCTACTATACACGTAACACATGCATATAATTAAGATCACAGCAGTTAATCCATTCACATTCGGATCATATAAGTTTCGCATCACAACATCGGTGACTACGCAACACAATGCACCAATAACAGGCGGCCCATTACATAGTTCCCAAACCAAACGGCCCAACAAACAGTTTACGTAAAATCACCAACATCACTATCCCATCCCTTAAACCCGTTCGGCCCATGATAGAATAATCCCATTCCCTTTTTGTGGCCGGTTGGGCTGTCCAGATCGTCTAACCCCATGTAAAGCGGTCCACATTTCAATCATTCTGTTTTTGGTTATGTGGCCTGGTTACTCGGTCCATTATAATGGCAGCCCACTATCATGTAAAGCCCACAAATAACACATATAATTACTAACACATATTCAGTTAACACAAACTTGTAGCCCACTATCATGTTTCACGAGAATTATAAGTTGTTTGCAATTAGAATTTTAACAATCTTTCAATGTTTCACGTGGCCTTACCTACATTCTGACATTAATCCACTTAATATAACACATCACATGGCCTCATTAATAAGATCTCTACAACAATTACAAGTTATGATGGACACAATCATTACACATAGTCTCGTAAACACCAAAGATATAAGGCACATGGCCGCCATTTTCCTTAACATATCACATGGTGGCATTATTAATCCATATTCACCATTAAATGGGCTAACATGTAATCAGGATTCGAATCAACATGATGCCTTAAAACAATCAACAATAATCGGTACACATGATGCATATTATGGACAGTGAGTGAACTACCAGAAATAATCAAGGAGTTATTAACATATAACAATACAGACCATGCACATGATATTCGGTTATGTTTCGATAGAACGTATACATATATATATATATATATATATATATATATATATATATATATATATATATATATATATCCGTTTGATGTTAATTATAATTGCACACCACAAAATCAACCAATAAGAATTAGCAAGATCAACAATTAGCAACTAAAACCAACGTGACATGAATCCACTAACCAAGAGGGGGGGCTCGGCCAGAAGGGATGATGCTTGAATGATATCTGCTGTCGTCGATGGTTGGTTTTAGAAAGAATAGGGTTTGTAAAGGAGTTGTGGAATCATGTGTTTATCATACGTAAATAATAGATGGGGTAGGTGGGCTCGATTTGGGCTTGTGGCAACATAAAAGGCCACATATCACAACTTGATGAACACAAGATGACCGGCCCAATTTCCTTATCTCCAATATGATATAGTGGGTGTGCGGAAATCAGGTTGGGCCCTAACTACGTGGACCTAAGGTACGGTAAGCGGTATGCAACCGCAAGCCCACACGTGTGTATGTTAAGCGAGTTTGCGGCCCGTTAAGTTAGTTTTCCAGATTAGTTAAACGACACGCAAAAATGTTTAGCGGTTTTGTGAAAACATACACATAAACAATTTATAGTGCACAAGATAGGTAATTCAACGCAAAAACACACGCTAAGGGTTTGTGGAATTTAAGCCATACTAACCTTGGGAAAATACGGTTTGTCACAAGATCAATCGAAGATATATGTCTGAGAGTTGTGTGCCTAATCGATGAAGATCTTCAACTGGGGAAAAGTTAATTATGGATTGGAGAGCATATATTAAGAGGCGAAGGATGAATATCACGAACTCCAAAGTCCCCACAAACGCCAGTTAAACAACCCTTTCACTTCCGGAAGTCCTCTTCTCGTTGTTGCATCCGTCTCTGGTGACTCCTCCACTACCTCATGTTCTTCCTTTGCACATTCTTCAACTAATGAGACGTTGTACGGAGGCGAAACCGAAACCTCTGGCGGAGGATTTAAAGCTTTTCCGGCGAACATCCGATGACTCGCCTTCTCTTTCTTCTGGTTAGGTTTACGGCCGCGGCAGTTAACCTGTTCACTACTGGTAAGGTTTTCTTCAAATGCTTCAATTACTTGATGAATTAGCTCTCGGTTAACAGACGTGTCCCACCGGAACCAGTAGTTCGTGTAACAATCGCAGTCGAATACCAGAGATTTTTGTGCGGCCGGAGCTTTCTTCTTATTGTTATTATCAGATGATCTAGGGTTTGTGGAATTATTTTTGTGGAATTATTTTTGACACAAATGATTAAAGTAATGTAACTTGTGATTATTAAACTGGAATTATTTTTGTCACAAATGATTAAAGTAATGTAACTTGTGATTATTAAGTAAATTAAATGCAATTAATGAGATTTTTATAGGCTGGTGCATTTAAAGCAACCATAAATTTTGGTTTTAAAATAGAACATACTAGGTTATAACCCGTGAATACTCACGGGTTGTTAATCTATCTTTGTAAAAAAATTAATACATACATATATATTAATAAATGAAAAATTGCATGATGAATAACGTGGATGAATAAATGATAAGAACGTCTATATGAGTAAAAATTAATAAAATGTAATACTGAGAACAACAAACTTCTCTTTTATTCGTTCATAATCATAGCATAAAGAACACTAAACAATTTAAGCAACACCTTCTTCATTAACTTCTTTTTTAACTTCTACTTTAACACGTCCAAGATGTCGTTCAGGAATACGGACCAAAGCTTCTGTCCCTCTAAAAACCATCATATAAAATTTTGACTCAGAAATCATATCGAAGATAATAAAGTGTTCATCTTCAATTTTCATGTCTTCTTTAATGCGATCCCGTCCGGTAGTCATATAAAAATTGTCACCATGTTTTTCCATAACAACCAACCATGTACGGTTAGGAAAAGAGGTTATAGTAACATGTTTCGTAGGTAGTATGTTCTTCAACTTATGATGAACAAAAAATCTATCGATAAGCTGCAAGTACAAAAAAAATATTTTATATTAAAGAAAGTTTTGTAAAATTTGTCAAATACCACTATAGTACAAACATAAAAAAAAAATTACCAAATGATCTTTATGTTCAGAGAATTGTGATGTTTGGCAATGTAAGAAATCACCTTGAGCAAGTGCAAAATCTTGATAGAAGTATATCAATCTAAAAGTTAGACTACCTTCGTACTGAAACATAAGCAATGAATTCTTTGGTAATAGTAGTGACTGAATCATATTGAACCATCCGTCGTGAAAAAAGTATGAAGAACCTGTTTTTCTAATTTTGACATTAAAAATTCTTTCATCAAGTGTAATTATTTGAACCATACCATCAGTAGCTAACTTGAAATCAGCTACCCAGTTGTGGTAACTCCTTGGTAAAATCTATATGCAAAGTAAGAATTAATACAAACATATAATAAAGAAATAAAAATAATTATAACATCAACATACCCAAGAATTCATCTTGTTGTTTGATAGAAAACGTAAAAAACAGTTAAGCATCTTCACTGATAATAAAATTTGAATTAGATGAAGATTCTTTAGGTATTATCTATATTTATAAGAAAAAGTTATTTAAAGACAAATAATATGTAAAAACATGGTTATTATATTTTCCATATATAATGAAAATTGTTAAACTTTTATTACACATATTTAACAAATTTCTTTAAATATAGAGATACAAATCTATGATGTAATTATCATTAATAAGTAAATGTAAATAGTTACTATAATTAAAAATCAACAAAAAAAAATGCAACCGTTTGTATTAGAAGATTATAAAATAAATAAATGAATGTTAACTTTATAGGTAATAGATATTTCATCATTACAATCTACATTTATCAACACATCCATCAACTCACCAATCTTCATCATCTCTATTGCAAGAAAAAAAATCTCCCTTCACCGTCGTTTGGATTCCGGTAAACTTCCTTCCAAAATCCGATTAGCTAAAGGTCGATTTTTTTGTGAAATTCAGCAACTAAACATGTTTTACTTAGTATATGCAGAAGATACAATGTTTTATATGAGACTAAATCGGTGTTAGACATGAAATTGAATTTTAGGGTTTAATCATCTTGAAGCTTTGATAAATTTGGTATGTTTGTCATCTAATGTAGATATTTCGTTGTTTTACTTAGTATATGCAGAAGATACAATGTTTTATATGAGACTAAATCGGTGTTAGACATGAAATTGAATTTTAGGGTTTAATCATCTTGAAGCTTTGATAAATTTGGTATGTTTGTCATCTAATGTAGATATTTCGTGTGATTTCCATGTCAAAGAAGTTGGCAAGTATCGTTGAGAAGTGTAAGCGGGGAATCCGTTATCACTGACGGATGGGGTAATGTCGTAAGGGATCTTGAGTTGACAAAGAGGACGTTCTTGCAGTTTAGGATAATCGAAGATAAAAATATTGAAATCGATTGTTTCGTAGAAAACATATGTGGTGAATCATTTGTGACAGTAAACCGTTACGGAGATCTTGATTCAATATTTATTTTGTTATACTTGTCAACTAAATGGTATACGTATATATCTAACAATAAAATGTTACATAACTTTTCAGGTGATTCCAGAAGCTTATATCACAAACTGTTACTCTTACTCCCCAGTCAACGATTGTTATAACATATATGTAGCAGGTCAGACTTGGAAAGTTGAGACCGACAAAATCAATAATAATTATGTTTTTACAAAAGGTTGTCCGAAATTATTTGATGATCTTGAAATAGAAGAGGAGGATATGCTGTTGTTGATGAAGATGGACGCCGTTACATTTGAGTTAAAAATTTATCGTAGAGGAGTTGAGGTAGTTATAAGCAAGAAGGAAGAAACTGAAGATGACTCTCTGCTAGAAATACCTAAAGAAACATACTATGAAAACGTTAACTTTGTAAGTATTTTGAATTAAAGTAGCATGGTTTACTACAAAATACGACTTAGTTACGCATATTATTGTATAACAGACCTTGTCTGAAGACGAAGCCTCAATAGATCAGTTGATTTCTGAGGTAATAAGTTTACATGTATATAGATTGGAATACATTACAATAAGATTTTGTGGATTTTATTAATTATCATACACAGATGCATGAAGCTGCTAACAAAGAAGAGGTGAATAAGAACATTGGTGGAAAACAAAAGTCGAAGGTAGGAATAAAGAGTTTGAGGATGGAAGAGAGAAACAACTCAAGAAAAGAAAATGTAATTATTTCAAACATAATAATAGATCAGTAATTTCATTCATATATGTAGACATATTTAGTTAATGATTGTTGGTTAATGTTATTTAACTTTAATCATTGTATTAACAGTTTAAAAAGAAAGGGAAACAGATTGCGGCATATTGTAATCCAGACGATAGTAAGCGGTTGATATGCGGAACAGAAGTGGAAATGTCAAACGTCTCAACATTTAGACGGAGAACTCGCAGTCGGTTGGTATGTATAGAAAAAGTTAACAACATTTACTTATAAATATTTGTTATACATTAATGGATAAAATATACTACTCTAAATATAATGTGTATCTGTAATAATAAGGTTAACGAAAATGGAAAGAGATATGCTAATGCATTGAAGATATTGGATGTTGAACCAAAACGTGTTGCAAGGACAAATAATGTTGAAAAAACTGATAATTATGAATTCACAAAGAAGGGAAAATACCGCATGGTATGCTTTTTTACACTAATCATTCATTAAGAGTAAAAGTATAACAATCATAAGCCTGATTTAGCTGTTAATTCTCGTATACATGCAGAGAATGCCTGCTGATGTTGTAAGAATTGCCGGATTCAAAAATAAAGTTCATGAGTTGAAAGTGAAGAACATGAATGGAAAAACCATCGATATGAATCTTAGGCGTCAGAAGAATGGAGATGGTGTAAGGTATGCAATCGAAGGTTGGTCGATGTTCATGAAGGAGAATGGCCTTTGTGCGGGTGACACAATGCATTTCACATTTGTAAGTTCAGGAAATCTCCTGATCTTATCACACGTGGATGCAGTTAATGCAGGTTAACATGTAATCTTATAAGCTAATGTTGAAGGTGTTTGTGAAGACGAAATCATGAGTCTTTTGTGCTACTGATTTTATGTATCTTTTTTTGGACATGCACGTTCTCTTCTTATCATGTTCAATTTTCGTCGTTGGTAGTTTAAGCTTGAAAACAATTAGTGGTATGTTATCATGGCAGATACCATATTTTTGAATATAACTAACAATGGTATCGACTATAAATGATTGTTGATTATCGATGTTAATATATATATATATATATTTACAAATTAAGATGTGGTTGTTTATATGTGATTTGCATTTATTATATAAGTTCTAACTCATATTTACTAACAATTTAATGTAACCTTAAATGTTGAAGTAAACAGTAAAGATGAATTCCATAAAAAATCAATGAAGAAAAGTAAAAGTTGGAAATTACTATTAAAATACTGAAAGTATAAATTTCAGAATATCTCTTTGTAGACTACATTGGTAATTTTATTAGTAATGTTCCCATCACTGTCTAAATATTAACATCTTTAAGCCATCCATACTTTTGAATCTTGAAAGCGTCACATATACTTGTCCGTGAGTGTTCAATATCTATTCAAAGAACCTTGAAGATGTTTGAAAGTGTGTAAAGTATCTGTATTTATAAACATAAGCTATAACTTATTTATGTAATTAATAATAAAGATTACTAAAATCAGTTGCAATCAAATTAATGGTCTGAAATATGGAAACAATCTTATATTTATAAGTTTGGGAAATTAAAGAGAATGTGTCAACACTAAAATCGAGTTGCTATAATTACGATATTTATTAAAATAACTATAGAAATATAACTGAATTGTATAAATATTTAAACAAATGATTAATGTTCATTTCATGAAAAGTAATTCATTAAGGTCAAAAGTAATATGTAATTTTTCATTTTCTTATTTTTATATTATCGGATGATTAAATTATGATACAATAAATAATAAATGTAGTCTTATAAAATAAGGAACATAACCAAACATGATTTCCAACCAAAAATAGTAAAGAATAAGTCAAAATGTCATAATATATAGGGAAACCATAAAAATGTATTCAAACATCAAAAATTAAAAACCACAAAACAAAATTCCAATAGTCCAATAACAAATAAATTGTTTTTATTGTAACCACCATTTGCAAAATCTCGTTTATCAATTCTTGCCTAAATCTTCGTCAAGATCATTGTTCTCAACACACATGCGAGACTTACTTACTGCCGACCCCAATCCCTCTTCAATCACATAAACATCACCAAGGTTACACTTCAAATCAGAAGATGATTGCTTCAAGTCACCCACGTAATCCTTTGAAACAGGTGTGGAGTTATCCCCAGTATAAGAATCACCATCCTAAAAAAATAAACAATTTATAATAACACAACTATTAAAAGTATATATCAGTATATTTTTAAAGTTAAACCTTAGAGCATTCACCACCGGCATATTGGACTCAGACTGACTCATACCAAACGAATCAGAGACATCAAGCTGTAAAAAAATCGAAAGCAAGAGACAAATTGTTTAAACATATAAATATAACATGAAGTAATTAATAGCATCTATATAATATATAAACAAACTTATAAAAAAATATTACATGACATTGAGAGGTAGCAGACGGAGTCTCTTTCAAAGCATCATTCTTTGTATTCCAACCATCATTGAACTACATAAAAGAAAATAGTAGCACAATTTAATAGTGTACTTATCTAATAGATATAATAAGATCTGTTAATAATTTGAACGTATACACTTACCAGCTTCTTAGCATCTTCCATCTCAATTAGAGCAGCTATATGTCGATCAAACTTGTAGTCGTCAGTATCCTAAAAAATGACATGATAAATATAAAAATATAAGAATACAACAATGTACTGGTTCTTAAAGTTTGTTAATATATATTAAAACATAGTTACATACATTAAAAATAGACTCAAAATTTTAAAGTTGAAAGTGACCAACACTATCCCAGCAACACCTTCTTCAACATGACTTTCGGTAGTCTGTGGCTTCTCCTTCGACTACAGATAAAAAGTCCACATTAGTAACAATGTTAAATAAAGTTCAACTAATAAGATCGTATCAATCAACTTTAACAACGAAGGAGTGTTGTTTTTAGGATCCATAACTAAAAAAGGAAGTAATCAATGTTTTTAAAAAATAGGAAAATTGGTAATTAATAAACCAACCTTTGCCCCATTGGTAATTAATAATCCTACCTACAGAATTGGTAATTAATAATCCTACGTTTCAATATGTTGGTACTGAATAGACCTCCGTTAGTTTTTTTTAACTGAAGTTAGTTTTTAAGTTTTATTTGTTACACAAACAGTCCCTGTAGTTATAATTTACTAGTTTTAAGTTTTATTTATTACACAAACAGTCCCTGTAGTTATAAAAAAAAATCATAAAAATCCTAAAAAATCAAAAAAATTCTAAAAAATCAAAAAAATCATAAAAATTCTAAAAAAATCAAAAAAATTCTAAAAAAAATCAAAAAAATCATAAAAATTCAAAAAAAATCAAAAAAATCATAAAAAATCATAAAAAGTAATAAAAATTCAAAAAATTCAAAAAAAGCAAACGTTTCGACCCGGACCATTTCGACCCGTACCGTTTCGACGCGTACCGTTTCGACCCGAACCGTTTTCGACCCGGACCGTTTTTATGATTTTTATGCTGTGGTGGCGGTGGTGGCGGCGGTGCGGTGGTGGCGGTGGTAGTGGCGGTGCTGTGGTGGCGGTGGTGGCGGTGCTGTGGTGGTGGCGGTGCTGTGGTGGCGGTGGTGGTGGCGGTGGTGGTGGTGGCGGTGGTGCTGGTGGCGGTGGTGGTGGCGGTGGTGGTGGTGGTGGCAGCGGTGCGGTGGTGGTGGTGGTGGTGGCGGTGGTGGTGGTGGCGGTGGTGGTGGCGGTGGTGGTGGTGGTGGTACGGTTCGAAACGGTTCGCGTCGAAACGTTTGCTTTTTTTGATTTTTTATGATTTTTTATGATTTTTTTGAATTTTTATGATTTTTTTGAATTTTTTAGAATTTTTTTGATTTTTTTTAGAATTTCTATGATTTTTTTGAATTTTTTTGATTTTTTAGATTTTTTAGGATTTTTATGATTTTTTTTATAACTACAGGGACTGTTTGTGTAATAAATAAAACTTAAAACTAGTAAATTATAACTACAGGGACTGTTTGTGTAACAAATAAAACTTAAAAACTAACTTCAGTTAAAAAAAACTAACGGAGGTCTATTGAGTACCAACATATTGAAACGTAGGATTATTAATTACCAATTCTGTAGGTAGGATTATTAATTACCAATGGGGCAAAGGTTGGTTTATTAATTACCAATTTTCCTAAAAAATATAACGGTAATCTATTTATAGAAAGAATGTCTATTTACAGAAACCGATTAATAATTCCGAATACAAAAAATTAAACTTAAAACAGTAATTTGTTTATAGAAACAAAAAAACCTTTAAAAAGAAATTAAAGGTATCCTTAAAGAAATTAACAACTAACTAAATAGAAAAAAATATAATTGATAAAACAAACCATATGAACTTCAAAAGATAATCACATAAACTTTCAAAATAAAGCATAAAGACAAAACTTAAAACCAAAGACTATAGATATCAATAAACAAACAACACCAAGAAAATTGAACTAACCTGTTTTGGTTGACGAACACTCCGAGTTCGATTGTCACAAAAGATGGAGGGTTCACCATGAGAAAAACAAACCATAAATCATTCAGAACATATATTATTAATTTTTGAAAAAAAAACCGAACAGAAAGGATAAAATCAAATATTACAAACTTAAAAAAGAGAAAACAACTATAACATTTAACTAACCTCTGTTGTTTGTTCAATGATCGTTTGTCCAATTGTTATCCAAGATTTAGGGATTCACATGAAAATCAAAATAAACCAAAATCAGTAAGTTTGATAAATGCCCAAGACATGATTAACGTTCATAGATATTACATAAATCAGAGAATGTAGATGATGATAACAAACCTCCGATCTTGATATTGTTTGCAAAAAAAAAAAAACAGTGATTAAATCGGATAATGTATATTATAAAGAACAACACAAAAAATACAGAGAAATCTTCAAAAATTGGGATTAAACACTTACAATACATAATAATCTAATATAGAAACAATTTATTTATAGAAACAAAATCAATATTCCGGAAAAACATATCAGACCATAAATAAAATAAAATAAACAAAATCTTTAATGGATTGGTAATTAATACAATACAAAATTTATTACTAACAAAAAAAAAAAACGTAATCTGTTTATAGAAACAATGTCTAATTACAGAAACCGAGTTATAATTCCAAATACAAAAATTAACCTTAAAAAGTAATCTGTTTATAGAAACAAAAAACAACTTTATTGAGAAATTAAAGGTATCTTAAAGCTAAATTGAAAAAATGATAACTGCCAAAAAAACCATATGAACTTCAAACCATAATCACATAAAGTTTCAAATTAACACTAAACACAAAATTTACTAAGAAAAAGAAAGAATTTACATATCAAAAAACAAACAATACGAAGAACATGTAACTAACCTGTTTTGGTGGACGAAAAGTCAGAGTCCGAATTTCACAAAAGATTGAAGGGTTCACCCTGAGAAAATACAAACAATAAAACATTCAGAACATATATTACAAATTAAAAAAACTGAACAGAAAGGATAAAATCAAATATCACAAACTTAAAAAAGATTAAAGAACTATAACATCACATAAAGTTTCAAATTAACACTAAACACAAAATTTACTAAGAAAAGGAAAGAATTTATATATAAAAAAACAAACAATACGAAGAACATCTAACTAACCTGTTTTGGTGGACGAAAAGTCCGAGTCCGAATTTCACAAAAGATTGAAGGGTTCACCATGAGAAAATACAAACAATAAAACATTTAGAACATATATTACTAATTAAAAAAAACTGAACAGAAAGGATAAAATCAAATATCACAAACTTAAAAAAGATTAAAGAACTATAACATTTAACTAACCTCTGTTGTTTAACGAATGACGAGATTCCGATTGTAATCACAGAGTTAGGGATTCACATGAAAAACAAAATACACAAAAAAATTAAAAAATGTTCAATCGCTTACATTAAACATGAAAATTAAATCACTAATGTTGGTGCATGTTTGTGACAACAGCTTAGATTTGGTCTTTGGATATCTTGTAATTAGTAAAACGATAAACAGTTAGCGGGTTTAGCTTTGTAATAGTTAATTAAGAGTGATTGGGCCAAACCAAACCCACACATGGGGATGGTAGGCGAAATGGGCCTAGCCCATGACCTGCCCATGTGCAAAGCTTTGTCCTATATAAACAAAGCTTAGCATTAGGGTTTAGGTTGATCTTCCAATCATCTAATCACTCTTAAGGGAATTCGTGAAAGACAAAGGCTTGGACGAATTAGGATCTTGATTGATTGTAATCATTTGAAGATAATCAATAAAGATCGGGTTTAAAAGTGATTTCGGTTTTCTACTTGTTTTCTGTGAAATCTGATCTAGAGGATTCCGCACTCTAGGTTGGATAGACGATTCTGTTACGATCCATACGGCTTACGGGACCTACAATTGGTATCAGAGCATTAGGCTCTCGATTGGCTTGGTTCAGAATCGTTTCTGCAGAAAATCGGCGTTTTTGGACGTGTTTTGACGGCTGTTCTAGGGTTTGCTGCTGATTTCGGATTGATATCTTGGATTTCGGATCAATAAACAAGCATTACGGATTGATTTCGGACAGAAAATCAGTCATTTCGGATTAAACAGCATCAATTTCGGACCAGATTCAAGCATTACGGATCATCAGACTTGCATTTCGGATCAGTTGAATTGATTTCGGATCAGTACTAGTTGATTTCGGATCAGTTAGCTACATTTCGGACTCGATTTCTGATCAAATTGCATCATTACGGATCAGATTAATCCATTTCGGATCAGAAGTTCCATTTCGGATCAACAAGTGGTGATTACGGATCAGTTTAACTCATTTCGGACCATTTCGGACAAAAGGGTGGTCATTTCGGATCAACACTGTTCATTTCGGATAACCATTAACCATTTCGGACCTTTTCTAACCATTTCGGAAAGGGTGGAATTTTTCTTGGCTCGCGTAAGAAAAATTTCATTGTTTCGTGTTTAGAAAATTATCCGTAACTCGTTACAGGAAACCGTTCGCACCGTTGAAATCGTTGGATTTTTAGGGTTAAAAAAATAAAAAATAAAAAATTGGAAAATCCCGAAAAAGGTTTTCGACATTATATATCATTGGAATCGTAATCTCGAGACGAATCTAACGGTATAACTTAGTAAAAACAGGTTTCGGATTAAAATTGTACGGTT
Organism: Helianthus tuberosus; assembly: GCA_030545235.1. Lineage (NCBI taxonomy): Eukaryota > Viridiplantae > Streptophyta > Magnoliopsida > Asterales > Asteraceae > Helianthus > Helianthus tuberosus. The sequence continues at coordinate 48,422,888 of CM060351.1, forward strand.
TTACCAGTCTGATTAAGTTAAAATGTCGAACATGTCTAAATTGAACGAACTTTTAAGGATGGAACATGAGGTAGGCACAACGAACAAACCACCTAAGATGATGAAGGTGGAGAACTACTTGACATGGAAGGATAGGTTTCAATCCTTTGTTGAGTACCAGGACACTCGTATGTGGATATGCATAGATGATGGGTATGTGAACCCAACTCATGAGTTTGAGGGTAGACAACGTATAACTGCTTATGTTGATATGGAAGCCGAACAAAAGAAAATGTATGAGGCTGAAAAGAGAGCTTTGGCTGCCATTAAAATGTCTTTACCTGATGGCATCAAACATACCTTTAAGAAGTACACTACTTCAAAGGAAATGTGGGATGCGCTAGAGAAGAGATATGAGGGAAACCCTGATGTAAAGAAGAACAAAGTTGATCTATTGAAGAAGCAGTTTGCAGTGTTCAAATATATGAAAAATGAGTCACTTGAGGACGTCATCACTCGATACTACCATCTGATGTCAGAATTGGACAATTATGATATAGATTGCTACACTGACATAGAGAAAAATGACAAGCTGCTGGATGCTCTACCTGCTAAATGGGATATCTACACTCTCATGATCAAGGGTGAAGCAGATTATGACACAAAGGAGCTAGAAGAAGTAGTTGGAAAGCTAAGAGCTTATGAGCTTAACATGAAGAAAAAGGACACTAGATATGATCAGGTTCAAGATCCAGGGATTTACAATGGGCTTACATCTTCTTCGTCTCATGATGCTTCTAGCGACTCTGCTACTGCGTTTCTTTCGTGTGATAATGAGCAGGTCATGGTAAATGAGGATGGTGATGTATGTTTTGTAGCTGCTTCAGGAGGATCAACAGGAGTAAAGAGAACATCAGCTGCTAAGCCAAGTAGTAGTGCAAAGTCGATGCCAATGAGTGTGAAGTCTGCTGAAGAGCATCTTGCTCTACTTGCTTCGTTTGTTGCTTCTTATGAAAACTACATTCAGGGGAAGATATCTGATCCTGCCGTTTTAGATGAAGATTACGATCAGATTGACCCTGATGATCTTGAAGATATGGATTTGCAATGGCAAATGGCCATGATTACCAGACGTGTGAAAAGGTTCATGAACAGAACTGGAAGGAAGTTTGTGGGGAAAACTGTTGGTTTTGACAAGACCAAAGTCAGGTGCTTTAACTGTCAAAGTTATGGACATTTTGCTAGAGAATGTCAAAAACAAAAGCAAGAGACGTCGAGTCAGAATTCAAACAACAGGAATGCTTCCAACAACTCTAACTCAAGGGCGTTGATCTCTACTGCAAGAGAGGATTCATATGACTGGAGTATTCACTTGGAAAATGATGAGAATGTCACTCAGGTATTCATGGCAGAGATTGTGCCAGTTGATGACGGTGAAGCTACAGTAGATGATGCAAAGGTTGAGAATAAAAATGAAGCTGAGGAAAAGAATGCTGATCAGACAACAGAAGCTGAAAAAGAAAAGCCAAAGTCTGAGCATGAAAGGGAAGACAATGACAAAGATGAGATCATCAAAAGAATGGAAGCTCAACTTGCTGCTCTTATGGCCAACTCAGACAAATCGACAGGAGAGGTAAGTAACTCTGCTACTTATGTTTGTTTAAAGTGTCGTGAATTACAGGGTGAAGTTGACAGGTTGTCAACTCAAAACAAAAGTCTGTTGAGCGAAATATCTAACGTAAAAGAATCAAATTTCTTTGCTAAAAGAAACGAGTCATCATATTTGAAAAAGATAAAAGGCTATGAGGCTTAAATTGAAGTTTTAACCAGCAAACTAAACGAAAAACTTCAAGTCATAGACTTAGCTCATGACATGATGGCTGAGAAAACAAAAGAGATTTCTGAAAAATGCAAAGAGTTGTCCGATGCACAACTCAAAATTGTTGAACTTGAAAAGAAATTAGGTCAATTCAGGGATTCTACTTTTGTTATGAAACACATGATGGGTGGGTTAAAGAAGAGTAATGACAAGACCAGCGTGGGATTCAAGGGCTTCAATGAAGTCCCACCTCCTCTTAGTCATGACTATTCTTTCTTACCTGATGAAGATGAGTTCACAGACTTCCTGTCAACATCACCAAGTAGTTTCACATCTAGTCAAGGTGATGTGTTTGAAGATAATGATGCTAAGAAGGAAAATAACAGCAAACCTGTTTTGAAAAAGAAAAACTCAAATCCTACGAATAAAAATGCAACTTTTGTTAAAAAGGTAAATTTTGTTCAGGGAAGTGACATGAAAAACGAAACAGCTGTTATTGAAAACGAATCAAATTTAAAGTTTGCAAAAAATAAGAACATAGAAAATCTTGAAACTAAGCAAACTGAACCAAATCCTTCTAAGGCATCAACACCAGAATCTAGTTCAAAGGCTTCAGCTGAGAAGTCTTCGAAAAAGAAATCGTGCTTCAAATGTCACACAAAGGGACATGTAGCTAGCTGCTGTCCTAACAAAAAGGTTGAAGCACAAGTTAGTGAGAAACAAAAAGGGAAATCACCTGAGAAGCAAGGTGATAATGAGGAGAAAGTCTCAAATTCTCCAAAGAAATCTGCTCCAAAGCAACAACCGGGTGTTGCTGGTGGTGTAGATAAGGCTGAAAAAGGAACTCCACAAGTTCCTCGTTTCCAAAGAAATCAACCAAGATTTCAGCCTGGATCTACATCAGGCAGATATGAAAGACCTAGAAGTAACTCACCAAGAATGAATAATCAAAATTCAAATAATTTCAGAAGTCAAGGTCAATATCAAAATCGATACCAAACTAATGGTGGTCGAACTGTTTATAACAATGGCTTTAGAAATTACAATCAAGGTTCTTGGAATCAAAATCAAAATTTTCAAAGGTCACATAGTCCAAACACAAATAGGTACCCTCAGGACCAGAGACCTTATGGAAATCAAAAATCATTTACATCAATAGGTCCAAGATCCAAGACTCCAGTTTGGAGTGATGGATACTGGATGGATGTTCCTGTAGTTGATGAATCTGGAAGACCCAAGACCATTAAGGCTTGGGTCCCCCAATCTAACTAATCTTTTGGTTGGTGTGTGCAGGAGCTGCTAAGGAGGATTATCAACTTATGGTATGTTGATAGTGGCTGCTCCAGGCACATGACGGGGGATGCGAGGTTGTTTTCAGAATTTGAATAATATGATGGTGGACATGTAAATTTTGCTGGTGCTAAAGGTGGTAGGATTACTGGACGAGGAAAAGTGACGAATGGGAAGATCACTTTGGACAAAGTGAACTATGTTGAGCAGCTTAAACACAATCTGATGAGCGTGTCACAAGTCTGCGACAAGGGTCACTCGGTCCATTTTACAAATAAGGAGGCATTGGTGTTGAAACCGGGTTTGGTTATTCCGGACGATTGGATAGTAATGCGTGCACCAAGGAAATATGATACTTATGTCATGGACATGGGTGCCAAGGATCCAACTGCTGCGGTGGCGTGTTTACTGTCAAAAGCATCTGAAGCAGAATCTATGTTGTGGCACAGACGCATGGCCCATATTCACTATCGAAAAATGAATTACATCATTAAAAATGAGCTAGTGAAAGGGGTTCCATTGCTGAGGTTTCAAGTGGAAGATAAATGTCTTCCATGTCAAAAGGGAAAACAACACAAGAAACCTCATAAGTCTAAAACAGTAAATTCCATTAATGCCCCTTATGAATTACTTCACATGGATTTATTCGGTCCAGTGAATGTGAGGAGCATAGGTGGAAAGTACTATTGTCTGGTTGTCACTGATGATTACTCACGTTATTCATGGGTTTTCTTTTTAGGTACAAAAGATGAGACAGCGGAGATGCTGATAGATCTTTTTACGAAATTGGAAAATGTCCATGATGCAAGGATCAAGAGGATAAGGAGTGATAATGGCACAGAGTTCAAGAATCGGATTCTGGATCTCTACTGTCTTTGAAAAGGAATAGAACATCAGTATTCTGCTCCTTATACGCCTCAACAGAATGGAGTCGCTGAGAGGAAAAACAGGACGTTGATTGAAGCCGCTAGGACTATGCTTTCAGATTCAAAGCTACCAGTTCTTTTCTGGGGAGAAGCTGTGAATACGTCCTAAACAAAGTTTTAACCGTTAAACATTTTAACAAAACTTGTCATGAACTTATGTTTAACGAAAAACCAAACTTAACAGGCTTTGAACCATTTGGATTACCCTGCACCATTGTGCGAAACAAAGATAAACAAAAATTCGGTGAGGTGGCTGATGAAGGCTACTTTCTAGGTTACGTGCCTGGCACACCGAATAAAAGGGTTTTTAATCTCAAAACTGGTAAAATGGAGGTTGTTTTTAATGTGGAAATTACTTCCTACAAACCTCAACAATCAACGAGTGGTCCTGCTATATTATATGATTATGAAAGTGTGTTTAAATCATTTAATATTCCTGAGGTTTCTGATGCAGATGATTCTCAGCTGATTCAAACGGTGATTGGTGAAGACGATGAAGGCGAGTTCATGCCTAGATCAAATGTTGATATGTCAGATGCTCCGGAAACTTCCCAAGGTGCTGCTAATCCTGATTCAAGTGATAGTGACTCTGAACCCATTCAGGGGGAGGAGTTTATTAATCCGTTTGCAAATCAGAATATTCAGGGGGAAGTTGGATCAAACCTGGGTGATAATCTTGAAGTTGATGCAGTTGCTTCTACACGAGCAAATAGAGATCATCCAGTTGACATGATACTTGGAGATCCTACTGCAGGTGTTCAGACGAGAAGAAGCATAGCAACGAATTCTGGGTTATTTGTGTCGATTGAGAAGACTGGGATTGTGAACGAGTGCTTGTATAGTTGCTTTATTTCCCAAGAGGAGCCGAAGAACATTCATATGGCTCTTAAAGACAATTCATGGGTTGAAGCTATGCAAGAAGAATTGGCCCAGTTTGCGAAGTTGAAGGTATGGGAGTTAGTGGACCTTCCTAAAGGTGAAAGAGAAATTGGCACTAAATGGGTATTTAGGTGCAAGAAGGATGAAAGAGGGATTGTAACGCGCAACAAGGCTCGGTTGGTTGTCAAAGGGTTCAATCAGCAAGAAGGGATAGATTACAATGAAGTGTTTGCACCAGTGGCAAGGTTGGAGGCAATTCGGTTGTTTCTAGCTTTCGCTTCATTCAAGGGCTTTAAAGTTTACCAACTAGACGTGAAGAGTGCATTTCTTTACGGTCAAGTCCAAGAAGTGGTGTATGTCTCACAACCAGATGGGTTCGTTGATCCAGACTATCCGGATCGAGTGTACAAACTTGATAAGGCTTTGTATGGGTTACATCAAGCTCCCAGGGCGTGGTACGAGACACTGTCTACACATCTGCTCAAGAATGGTTTTGAAAGGGGTCAGATAGACAGTACACTGTTCATAAAGAGGAAAAAGGAAGATTTTCTGCTGGTACAGGTGTACGTGGATGACATCATCTTTGGGTCATCTGATGTGAACATGTGTAAAGAGTTTGAACAGGTGATGAAGAGCAAGTTTGAAATGAGCGCTATGGGTGAGCTGTCTTACTTTCTGGGATTACAAGTTGAACAGAAGGAGGATGGGATGTTTATTCATCAAACAAAGTATGTGTATGACATTTTGGATCGGTTCAAAATGAATGATTGCTCTACTTTCAACACACCCATTTGCGAAAATCACAATCTTGGCCCAGATCATGAAAGCACTAAAGATGTTGATCCTACTCAATACAGGGCAATGATTGGTTCTCTAATGTACTTGACTGCTTCAAGACCTGACATCATGTTTGCCGTATGCTTGTGTGCCAGATATCAAGCGAATCCAAAAGAGTCACACATGAAAGCAGTGAAGCGTATTCTTCGTTACTTGAAGGGGAAACCTAAACTTGGGTTGTGGTATCCAGCTGATAGTGATTTGAGGTTCGTTGCTTACACTGATTCAGACTTTGGAGGATGCAAATCAAACAGAAAGTCTACAACAGGTGGTTGTCAGTTCTTAGGAGGCAGGATCGTGTCTTGGCAATGCAAGAAGCAATCCTGTGTGTCTACATCTACGTGTGAAGCTGAATATATTGCTGCGGGTAGCTGTTGCTCTCAGGTTCTCTGGATTCAACAGCAGATGCGCGATTACGGTTTGGATTTCACTCGTACTCCTATTATGATAGATAATAATGCCACTATTTCAATCACAAACAATCCCGTAAAGCACAGTAGAACTAAACATATTGACATACGTCATCACTTTATACGGGATTGTGCTGAAAAACGACTAATTGAATTGCACCGAGTCGACACAGAAGATAACCTTGCTGATCTTTACACAAAAGCTTTTGATCGAGCTCGCTTTGAACACTTAGTCGAACTCAACGGGATGAGGAATCCTGAATAACTGGCTTTTCATAAGAATTTTGTAAATAGTTTACTGTTTTTTCAAAAATCAAAAATACAAAAACATTGAAAAATCAAAAACATAAAAAAATAGAAAATTAAAAATGAGTTTTCACTGTGTGAAAAAGAAGAAATGATAGTACATCAGCAAGTTAGACTGTCACACTCGAACTGAATCAAAATGCATAAGTGTGATAGTAGCTTCATCATATGATATACCAGTAGGCAAAAGCATGAAATAATCAACTTACCAATGTGATGTAAACCTAAATGCACTGAGTATGAGTGGGGAACACATCAGTGGTGAATGGTTTAATGACCTTAAATCTTGCGTTGATAGATTGCCAAAATCTGAAGTTTTGGGTCTTTATACTGTTATTTCATATGGGGATATCTTGGCTGTCTTTCTGTTCAGAACTAAAATTGTTCATGACCTCAGGAAAGAAAGTCACTTGGAATTAGCTCATTTCTATTTGAATGTCTGTATGTTGTCCCGATACACACAATTTTGATCTGATTCAGAAATCTTCTCTGAAAAAAGTCGTGTACCTCCTCTGCTGCATCCAGATATATGCTGACCTGGAGGTGCTAGGCAACTACAGCTTCTGCTGCATCCTGATACATGCTGACCTAGCTGTACGTTGTCGCACTATAGATCTAATACACCCGAAAGAGGCCCTGAAGTACCCAAAAGAAACCCAATAAACCTATATCAAACTGAGAAAAACTCATTTGATCTGTATATTATACCTTCTCTGCTAAAGATCTATTCTATTCTCTTCTCAACCTATTCCCAGTTAAGATTTCAGAAATCTGGATTGGACTTGTGAAATATGTGGTAGGGAAGATACTTGCATGATAGAGTGTGCTGTTTATATTTCCAGGATTTGATTAGTATTTATTTGGGTGTTCATTGTTAAGCAATCAAAACATGATAAAACAGATTATATGCAGACCTAGGCACTGTCAGGATATCTTAAAGGATGAAATCAGTATACTCACCTACTACGATGAATCTTTGTGCATACCTTGATTGTGGGGGTATATCCTGAAGTGGGACACACTAGTATATCAGAATTAAAATTATCTTAACGTATCATACGGTAATGGTACTTGAAATGTTCATGCATTTGTTTAAGTGGACAAACATACTGGTAATCGTCTTGAACTGCTTTTCATGAAAAATTAAATAAAGAATTATCTAAAGGTGTGAAACAGTTTGATTGTGCTGATATGATCTTCTTACCGGTGACTCTCACAAAAATAGAGTGTTTATTGCTTTTCGTATTTATTTGCTTTCAGAAAATACAAAAATAGTGTCTTTTTCCTGTTAAAATTCTTAATGTACGGGAAACAGTTATTCATGGAGGAATTGTTACTGATAGGGGGAGACGGTGTTATTAAGTGGGTTCAAAATCTTGAAATGATGCAGGTTATGGAGTGTTTATTTAAAATCTGTGTGTGTTGGTGTTGTGTTGAAAAGTGCTTAATCTGTCAATACAGTTTAACTAACCTCTTGAATAATAATAATTTGTTTAACTTATGTTGAAAAATTCTTATGGTTTCTCGAGATGTTTGTTTTATAGTAAACAGATTGAAGCAGTGTGTTGGTGAGAAGTTGCTGTGTTGCTGAGAAGTTGCTGTGAAGAGATGAGAGTTTGATTGGATGCATGGTAGAACCTCCTTTCTACATTGCAGACAAAGTTGAAGAGTGCTATACAAAAGCTGAACTGGAGTTTACTCAAACGCTAAAGTTTTGAAGATTTGGTGATTGGATGCATCAGCTTAGGGGGAGTCTGTTGCTGACAGAAGCTGTTAAAGCTGAAGCTATCCAAAGACCAAAAGACTGTGAGATTCTGAAGACTGAAGTTACCTTTGCGAGCTATTGTCAAGGGGGAGTTTGTTGGTGCATGTTTGTGACAACAGCTTAGATTTGGTCTTTGGATATCTTGTAATTAGTAAAACGATAAACAGTTAGCGGGTTTAGCTTTGTAATAGTTAATTAAGAGTGATTGGGCCAAACCAAACCCACACATGGGGATGGTAGGCGAAATGGGCCTAGCCCATGACCTGCCCATGTGCAAAGCTTTGTCCTATATAAACAAAGCTTAGCATTAGGTTTTAGGTTGATCTTCCAATCATCTAATCACTCTTAAGGGAATTCGTGAAAGACAAAGGCTTGGACGAATTAGGATCTTGATTGATTGTAATCATTTGAAGATAATCAATAAAGATCGGGTTTAAAAGTGATTTCGGTTTTCTACTTGTTTTCTGTGAAATCTGATCTAGAGGATTCCGCACTCTAGGTTGGATAGACGATTCTGTTACGATCCATACGGCTTACGGGACCTACAACTAACATCCAATCCCGTAAATTAGCATACTAAAAATTATCATACTAAAAATAAATCACCATTTCTTTATAGAAATAGAAACCTTAATTCCGGAAAATTATCATACTAAAAATAAATCACTAAAATTTAAATTTGAGGTTTCAAAAATAAATCACTAACGAAATTTAAAATTGCTCAAAATTTTAAATTTAAAATTTGAATTCCGGAAATAGAAATAGAAACCTTAATTCCGGAAAATTATCATACTAAAAATAAATCAGTAACGAAATTAAAATTGCTCAAAATTTTAAATTTAAAATTTGAATTACGGAAATAGAAATAGAAACCTTAAAATTTTAAATTTGAGGTTTCAAAAAACGTAACACCATTTATTTATAGAAATAGAAACCTTAATTCCGGAAAATTATCATACTAAAAATAAATCACTAACGAAATTTAAAATTGCTCAAAATTTTAAATTTTAAATTTAAAATAGAAACCTCAAAATTTAAAATTTAAAATTTGAATTCTGAAAATTAAATCACTAACATCCAATCCCATAAATTATCATACTAAAAATAAATCACCATTTATTTATAGAAATAGAAATCTTAATTCCGGAAAATTTTCATACTAAAAATAAATCACTAAAATTTAAATTTGAGGTTTCAAAAATAAATCACTAACGAAATTTAAAATTTCTCAAAATTTTAAATTTTAAATTTTAAATAGAAACCTCAAAATTTAAAATTTAAAATTTGAATTCTGAAAATTAAATCCCTAACATCCAATCCCATAAATTATCATACTAAAAATTATCACACTAAAAATAAATCACCATTTATTTATAGAAATAGAAACCTTAATTCCGGAAAATTATCATACTAAAAATAAATCACTAAAATTTAAATTTGAGGTTTAAAAAATAAATCACTAACGAAATTTAAAATTGCTCAAAATTTAAAATTTAAAATTTGAATTCCGGAAATAGAAATAGAAACCTTAATTCCTAAAAATTATCATACTAAAAATAAATCACTAATGAAATTTAAAATTGCTCAAAATTTTAAATTTTAAATTTGAATTCCGGAAATAGAAATAGAAACCTTAAAATTTTAAATTTGAGGTTTCAAAAAACGTAACACAATTTATTTATAGAAATAGAAACCTTAATTCCGGAAAATTATCATACTAAAAATAAATCACTAACGAAATTTAAAATTGCTCAAAATTTAAAATTTAAAATAGAAACCTCAAAATTTAAAATTTGAATTCTGAAAATTAAATCACTAACATCCAATCCCGTAAATTATCATACTAAAAATAAATCACCATTTATTTATAGAAATGGAAACCTTAATTCCGGAAAATTATCATACTAAAAATAAAGGAAATAACAAAATCTTTAATGGATTGATAATTAATACAATACAAAATTTATTACTAAGAAAACAAAGACATTCAAATTTTAAAAAAAATATCATAGTTAGATTTTCAAAAATAAAAAATAATAAAAATAACTAAAAAATGATACAGATTAGCATAAACGATTTAACCTATAACAATTATTGGATCAAAAAACACCAAAAGAACCATAAAATTAAACTTACCTCTTCTGTTCGACGAAGATTTAGAGTCCGGTAGTTGCATAAAATTTAGGGTTTCTCATGAAAAAACAAAAACCAAAATAAAAAAATCACTAACAACATCACTCTTTGAAGACATCAAGAATAGATCCATTCATAAGATTAGAATCGGAGAATTAAAATCATCATCAACAACAAAAAAATTACAGAAAAATGATAAAAAAAAAAAGTGAGATTAAGCATTTACAATACATAGCAATCTAATATAATTTACATACCTGCAGAATAAGTGGAATGATCTACAAAAAAAAAGAACAACAATAATCATTAGCATTTTCCGAATGGGTTTTGAAAAAAAAACAACCTACTATACGATCGAAGAACAAAAATAAAGAGTATTTCGCTGCGATCATGTAGTTTACCTTTGATTTGTGAAGGATTCTTGCTTTAAGTTTATGATAGGAGAAGGTAGGTAGAAGAGAGAGAACAGAGAGAAAGAACTTGTTTGTAGGAAGATGTTTATGAAGAATAATAGAGTCAAAATAATAAATAGGATCCATATTCAAAATGGGTTTTTTGGAAAACCGGAATAAACCGACCCAAATAATTCGGATCCCGCGTGGAATTAAGTTTTGGTTTGTGTTTTGTGAATTTGGTTTGTTTATAGAGAATTCCCTCCCAAAATCACCCTCTACTCAACCAATGGTTGCCACATCATCAAAATGGCTTCACCATTCAAGGACACATAGCTCACATCATCTCATTTATTAATATATATAGATAACTAAACTTTAGAATATATATAGATATATAGAGTGGGGATCCTACGGAAAGTCTGTTTTTCCTAAAAAGTGTAAAAAGTCATAAAACACAATAATTTCAGGCATAAAACACACCTAAAACTCACAAATAATAGAATGAATATTACTAAAACACCATATTCAAACTCTAATAGTTCATAAAAACTTCAAACACATCATCGTAGAACTATGAATATAAAACACACAATGCTAAACAACATAAAACACAATAATATTTGTCATTCCACAATCAGAGCCTTAACATCTAAAACACAACACAAAACCCACATACATGATGTTTTAATAATCTTCATCATATTATTTGTGGGTTTTTGGTGTGTTTTATGGTTGACATTATGGTGTTTTATGACTTTTTACACTTTTTAGGAAATTTGGACTTTCTGGCCAACTCCTATCCTATATAGATATAATTAAAGATAAATATTTTTTTTAGTTTGATTAGTTATTGTTTTCTTTCTGTCACCAAATTCAAATAAAAAAACATCTCTTTTATCTATTAAAGGAGAAGCAGAGCTGACCTAAGAAAAGCTTACTTGGCAATTAATGAGTTATGCCAACTCAGCTTTGCTTACTCCATTATTACATCATAAATATCATTTAATTATTTAATTTAAAAACTTATAATACCATTTTAATTTGAAATTTGAAATTCAGATCATTAACTTCAATATCACCTGCACTTCACTTTCACTCCCAACACACAATCTCATTCCAAAATTCAAACCCACTGTCCTATTTCCCTTTCCTTCTCTCTATCTCTATCCCTCTCAAAGATTCTAGATCTGCTTTTCAAAGCGGAGATCAACCGTTTATCCTGCTCAATCTCATTTTGATAACCAAAAACAAAGATCAGCCGCACACTCATTTATACCCTCCATCTCCGGCAACCGGAGATCCGATTCCGGCTATAGTCTCCGGCCACTCACCCTCATCAAAACACCCCCTTATCTTTCTGTAAAACACCTGCACACCCCTGAAACCCTCACCCCTCTCACACTTAAAAAAAAAGCAAACCTTAACCCCATTTTAGAAACATCTCAGCCGCACCCCTCATTCTTCTCGCTGCGGTGAACATTTCTGGCGACGAAACGGGAACAGATGAGAGAGAGAGAGACTGTTCGAGGAGAGAGAGACAGGAAGCTGGCGACTGCAGTTTCCGGTGACGATCCGCCGTCGGCGGCGAAGCCGCAGCGGCGGTGGTAGTGCTTTTGTTCCGACAAACCTTTCGGTAAAACCCCTCCCCTATTCCTTTTATTTTCGGAGAGCGGATATTGAAGATGAAATTCTGTGATGATGTTATGATGACCAGTGGTTCAGGTTATGCTCAATCTCATCATCAAAATGTTCTACAGCAACAAGGAGATCTTTTACCGTGAGCAAGCAACTCGTCTGATGTAAGTCGGCTTTAAGTTTTTGTTTGTTGTTTAATTTGTTTGATTTTGTTGTTGTGTAAGTTTGATGTGTATTTTTGCTCTGTTATTTGAAGTTAATGATCTGATTGTGTAAGATATATTGATTTTTTATTGATGTATGTTACTTTTTGAACCTGATTTATAGCATAAGGATGAACTAGGAAGAAGAATCAATCAATGGCGTCTTTGAGTTTTCTGGTAAATTTTCATGTGTTTAATTTAATGACTTGAACTGTTGTATATATGTTTCTGCTTGTAGATTGCTTACTCGGAAGGACCTAGCGTTGGTAGCCTGAAAGAAGTCTCTAACGATAGTGGATGCTGATACAGAGATCTGAAGTTTATTAATTTCGTTGAGGTATATTGTTCTTCATCTGAATTTTGGAAATGTCAATCAAGTTAGGTTAGGACTTCATTTTAAAATAAACTTTTGAATGTTTCAGAAATTAATGCTAGATTTAGTGGTAAAATGAATATTTTTAATGATTTAGTTGTATTTTTATTCTTATCTATTTTAAATTTGATTATTTAATCTCCAAAGTAGGATAATTAGTTTCTCTTAGCTGGTTATGGCAAATGTTCTTTTGCAGGCTAGTAAGCTTCGGAAAAGAAAGCTAAATGTGGAATTGTGGATGCAAAAAAAGAAAAATATTTGGTAATTGGTTGGTTAAATGGTGTGTTTCCTCATTGCCGATTTTGGAATTTTGTTGTTGATTGTGTTGTTAATGTGTACTGGTGGAAGATTTCATTGTCATTTTTTATGTAGGTGAATTTCTTCCTTTATTCGCTGATGTATTGATAAGGTATTATGTTGTCAATGTGTTATTGTCTCTGTGAAGTTCAGATTCGTTAGAAGTAATGCTCACAACACTCTGATGTAAATGTTTTTTTTTGTGTTTTGTTATCTTGGATATTAAGGGTTTGTTTTGTTTGTGAAGTCCAGATTCGTTAGAAGTAGTGCTCATAACACGATGTAAATGTTTTATTGGGTTTTGTTATCTTGGATATTAGTATGTTGATGTTGATTTATGTATATTGTTTTTGAACAGAAGATCTGATTACCATGGCAGTGGAAGAGAATCAGATTTAGTTGAAGGATGAAGCTGCAGATGTAAGTATATGTTGTTTATTTATTTCTATTTTTTACTCTCAGTCGTCCCTTAAATGTTATTATTGTTTTGACGCAATATTATTGAAATTGTCGGCAATTAACCTTTAACCTCTGTTGATATAAAGGCATTATATAAACCTTCAATAATGACATAAAAAAGACATTGTTGCAGAACTTTAAATGAATTTTAAAGTGATTTTATATATTAAGACTTTTGTTGCAATAATGACATAAAAAAGACATTGTTGGACAGCCTCTATGGCTGCCACCTCAACTTTTCTTATGTCACTGGGTTTTCTCATTTTATAGAAAGTATAGATACATATAGATGTAGATATAGATAAGAAAAAAAAGAAAAACAAAACTAAGAACTCCGAGATTGAACCCGTGTCTTCTTATTATTAAAGTGAATTTCAAACCACCAAACCAAGTGCTTCAGGGTGGTATTTTTCCGATTCATTATGTATATATTCTAACTTTACAGTGTAAAACTAATACAAAAAAAAATTGGGCTCCCGATAGATTTGGGCCCTGAGCCGTCGCCCATCCCGCCACAACCTTTGGGCCGGCCCTGCTAGTTGGTCACTGTTGTAAATGGGTTTGGATCGGGTCAACCCAACTCACATTCACATTTTTTTATCCACGTCTTAGATTTTGTGAACACTTAATGTGCTAACTATGATTTCTATGTGAATAATTTACATGTTATTAGAAATACAATTTGACTTTATGTTTATATATTGTTTTTGGTTAACTTTAGATGCCTCAAAATCAGGTGTTGCTAAAGAAACATTACAAAATGTAGCGCGTAGAGTTGCAAAAGTTAATCTTGAATTCAGGAGATAATTATTAAACAGGATATAGATAATAATTAGTTTAATAGAGTTTGAGTCGAGTTAGGACTATAATGAATTTATTATAAATAAAGGGTTAGGGTTATTGTACTGGTATGCTTTGATTAATAAATAATAAGAAGAGTCGAACGGTCACACCCCTTTCTGCGGCGGAAGCACGAGGTGTGATCATGAAAAGTTCTCATTGCATACGAAAGGTAAACATACTACATGCTCATGAAAATAACTTCAAACACCATAATTTGAAAACATAAGATAGCGTTTACATCGCGAGTTAGCATAAAACATTATCTTAAAAGGTTTACAACTTTATTTAAAGACAAACATAAGCGACATCCACGAGCATGGGTAAGACCGCGCGCACATCCACTTCTAGTTACCTGAAATACATGTAAGTTTTGGAAAACGTCAACATAATATTGGTGTGAATTCATGCAGTTTTCGTATTTAATGTTTGTATACTTTGTATAAAAATCATGGTATGTATTTGTTAAATCACGTATTCAAGTATAAATCAAGTATTTCCATATGTATCAAGTGTTAATGGGTTGCAAAGTCATTAACATGTGACACGACATTGGAAGTCACCAAACCATAGGCATTTTTCTATAGTCGATTCACGACTGAGACACAAAAACACTACTTGGTTCTAGTTGTCACCAAGAGTGGGGCTGCCCTGAAACCAATTAGATCTAACCTTTTGTTATGCGGTCTAAGTATGTACACAATTAATGGTGCTTATGGTACCCTATTCGTGACACGATTTCTCGTATCAATTCTTGGCACTAGTTGTCGCCAAGAGTACTTCTCGTTTTAGGACATATCATACCATTTTGTAAATACTGAAGTATTTGTAACATGTATTTCACCCCCGAAGTTGTAAAACTGAAAACAGTTAAGAGAAAAGGGGGAGCATGAACTCACAACTTTGCGTTCCTGCGTCGTAAACTTCATCGGCTTTGCTTATCTAGCGTCGTGACCTAAACGTGTTTTATTAACGTCAGTCACTGGACTTGTATATGTTTTTGTATTTTGCACCCGAATTATGTATCTTGTATGTGTATTTTTGTGTTTATACTTCTCATGAGTATTTAGTGTATTTAGGTTATATCATCTTTAGGGTAATTTATCTAGTTCACAAATTAATCATAGAATCACGCAAGCGTTTTACTATGAAATATATATTCTGAATATATATTTAACAAGTTTCGTTTACGAAAATCCACCTCCGACACTTAGTTATTTTGTAATAAAAACCATGGCGAAACTTATATTTTGGAAAACAAGTTAAAAATGTATTTATAACACTTGTCACCAAAAATATTTCTAAGTGTTATATTTCTAGAAAAATTCCGCCAGAGTTTCCTCTGTAACTGGAGGTGTCCACCAATAAGAGTTATGGTTGGGTTTCAACTAATAAGTTAAGTAACTAGTTAGTTAATTAGGAGTTTAAACTAGTTACTGGTGTGTTGTGTTTTGTAACGGGTGTTAGGGTATTCGGGGACCCTAATTGGCCCAGAAAAAGAAAAGCAATGTCATTGACAATATTTTTGTATTCCGGGTAAAGTCCGGTTGTTCGGTTGGATATCAATCCGTTAAAGTGCTAAATCACACTTTTTAGTGTCTTTTAGGTACCTTTTTGTATTCTTTCAGTTCCCAACACTTAGGGAAGTATGCTGGATAATCAAGCGAAATTTCTGCATGATATTCATATGCTAAAAGCTGGTTTATAGCTGATTTGTATACATTTCTGCACTTAAAGTGCGTTTCGGGTGCTTTTTAGTGCGTATTTTAGCTTTCGTAATGTCTATATATAAACCCTTGTATGTACTCTTGGGTTTTAATGTATTCTTGTGGTTGAACCTACACCTAGGCTCCAATTTTTTTTTGTCTGACTGCTTTCTGCAGTTCTGTTGACACAATGTGTCTTACCGGTGAGTTTACTAGTATTTCTGACGCAACGCTCTCGTTTATGCATAAAGCCATATTTTGTAGTATACAACGTGCATGAATTCACTTATTTAATCATGTGTTCAGACATTGCTGACAATTAAGCACATAATTGCAGTCATTAAATAATAATTAAAGTGTACGAAAGTTACCGGTTTGTGCCAGTTGTCACAGTCTACCCCCGTTAAAAGAATTTCGTCCCGAAATTCAGGCTGATCTAACTCTCGCTGGAGTCTTCTTGAATAGGTGGGGATACTTTTCTTTGAACTGGTCTTCGCGTTCCCATGTGTACTCGGGTCCGTGCTTAGAGTTCCAACGTACTTTAACAAGTTTCACACTGCTCCTCCTGGTCTTGTTGACTTTCCAGTCGGTAACCTCAACGGGTTGTTCTGTAAATCGGAGGGCGTCATCAATATGCACTTCATCCATCGGGATGATCACGTTTTCTTGTGTTGGACTCTTCTTGAGGTTGGATACATGGAAGGTATCATGTACTCCGTTAAGCTCTTCCGGTAATTCCAACTTGTATGCCACGGTACCAATTCTTTTCAATATTCTGAATGGTCCGATGTATCGTGGATTCAGCTTTCCACGCTTTCCAAATCTGACTACGCCCTTCCAAGGTGAGACCTTTAACAACACTTTGTCTCCCACCCCGAATTCTACTGATTTTCTTTTCGGATCCGCGTAGCTCTTTTGTCGATCACGAGCCGCCTTAATGCGCTCTCGGATCTGCGCAATCTTGTCGGTTGTCTCTTGTACAAGTTCAGGACCAACCATACGTTTATCTCCAGCGTCTGCCCAACATAAGGGCGATCGGAATTTGCGGCCATACAGAGCTTCGAACGGCGCGACTTTTATGCTCGTATGATAACTGTTATTGTAGGAAAATTCAACTAAAGGTAGATGAGTATCCCAGCTGCCGCCTAGATCCATGACACATGCGCGAAGCATATCTTCCAATGTTTGTATAGTCCGTTCGCTCTGGCCGTCTGTTTGCGGAAGGAATGTCGTGCTCAGATCTAACTGAGATCCGAAGGCTTCCTGAAATGATTGCCAGATTCTTGAGACAAAGCGTCCATCTCTGTCTGAAATGATTGAGATTGGCACTCCATGACGTGCCACAATCTCCCTTAAGTATATCTCTGCAAGCTTTCCAGTGCTATCCTTTTCTCGGATCGGTAGGAAATGCGCAGACTTCGTTAATCGATCAACTATTACCAATATCATATCGTGCCCTCTCGGGGTCCTGGGTAATTTCGTTATGAAGTCCATCGAGATTTGTTCCCACTTCCACACGGGAATCTCTGGTTTTTGTAGTAGGCCGAATGGTTTCTGATATTCTGCCTTAACCTTGGCACAGGTTAGGCACTTTCCAACATAAACAGCAACATCGCTTTTAAGTCTCGGCCACCAGTAATATTCCTTTAAGTCTTGATACATTTTGTCCGATCCTGGATGGATCGAATATCTCGATTTGTGCGCTTCATCAAGGATGACTTCTCGAATACCGCACTAGAGTGGAACCCAAATACGCTTCTTGAAGTATAAGGCTCCCTCTTCGTTTGGCACCATGTATTTCAACATACCCCGAAGGTATTCAACTTTACGGTTTTCTCCTTTAAGATCTTTTTGTTGTGCCTCGCGAATGCGTGTAGTGAGGTTCGTTCGAATGGTCATTTCCAATGCTCGAACCCTTAGGGTCTTAACCCTTTCTTTTCGGCTCAACGCGTCCGCTACAACGTTTGCCTTTCCAGGATGGTACTTGATCTCACAGTCGTAATCATTTAGCAGCTCGACCCATCGTCGCTGGCGCATATTTAATTCCTTCTGATCAAATATGTGTTGTAAGCTTTTGTGATCTGTGAAAATTGTACATCGAGTACCATATAAATAATGTCGCCAGATCTTCAAGGCGAAAACCACCGCTCCCAGCTCCAGGTCGTGAGTGGTGTAGTTTCTTTCATGAACCTTCAAATGTCTTGAAGCGTAAGCGATGACTTTTTTGCGTTGCATGAGCACGCAACCCAAGCCTTGTCGTGAGGCGTCGCAGTATACCACGAAGTCTTCAGTGCCTTCAGGTAATGATAGTATCGGTGCATCGCATAGCTTGTTTTTAAGTATCTGGAAGGCTTCTTCTTGTTTGTAACCCCAGTCGTATTTCTTGTCTTTCTGTGTAAGGGTCGTTAGCGGTTGAGCTATTTTTGAGAAATTCTCGATGAAACGTCAGTAATAGGCCGCTAAGCCCAAAAATTGTTGAACGACAGTTGGGGTTTTGGGGGCTTCCCAGTTCTTTATTGCTTCGATCTTGGCTGGGTCTACATGAATGCCCTTCTCGTTCACCACATGACCAAGAAATTGTACTTCGCGAATCCAGAATTCGCATTTGGAAAATTTCGCATAGAGTTTCTCCTTCTTCAGTAGTTCCAAGATGGTTCTGAGATGTTGCTCATGTTCTTCTTTCGTTCGCGAGTAAATCAGGATATCATCGATAAATACAATCACGAATTTATCGAGATATGGTTTGCATACGCGGTTCATCAGATCCATAAAGACCGCTGGTGCGTTCGTCAGTCCGAATGGCATCACAAGAAATTCGTAATGCCCATATCGCGTTCTAAATGCAGTCTTTGGTACGCTTTCCTCTTGGATTCTCAGCTGGTGGTATCCAGATTGAAGGTCGATCTTGGAATAGTAGCTTGATCCTTGAAGTTGATCAAATAAATCATCAATCCTTGGTAGCGGGTACCGATTCTTGATAGTGAGCTTGTTCAGTTCCCTGTAATCGATACACATTCGCAGTGTTCCATCCTTCTTTTTCACGAATAATATTGGAGCTCCCCAAGGTGAGAAGCTTGGCCTTATGAATCCTTTATCCAACAACTCCTGGAGTTGTGTAGATAATTCTTGCATTTCGGATGGTGCAAGCCGATAGGGAGCCTTGGCTACAGGAGCGGCTCCTGGAACCAAGTCTATACGGAATTCGACTTGTCGTTGCGGACGTAGTCCTGACAGATCTTCGGGAAAAACATCAGGGAATTCCTTCACCACAGGAATGTCTTCGAGTTTAGACTCCTCAGCCTTCGTGTCTACAACGTGTGCTAGGAAAGCAACACATCCCTTCCTCAAGCACTTTTGTGCCTTCATACAACTAATGATTCGAAGAGGCGCGTTTCGTTTTTCTCCATGCACGATGAGAGTTTCACCATTCGCTAAAGGGATGCGAATGATTTTCTCATGACAAATAACCTCAGCTTTGTTCTTGGATAACCAGTCCATGCCGACTACTACATCGAAGCTACCCAATTGAATAGGTAAGAGGTCGATGTTAAATCTTCGTTCACCAAGTTCTAGTGTGCAGCCTCTAACAACTTCGCCTGATTCAACAAGTTTACCATTGGATAGTTCTATGGAATAAGGAATTTCTTGTGACAACCCGTGATTTACGGCTCTTAATTACGTGATTAACAAGTAATTAACGCGATAATAAATAGTGTTTACAGCGCGAATTAACTTAATTAGGCCTTTGGAGTGCCTGGGAACGTCTATCCGTCTTTACAGTGCGCGAATGGTGGTTTACAGAGAAACCGGTGAAACGTTAAACGGCAACGAATTGAAACCGAACAGAATACTGACAACGCCGACAAATATTAAATTTTTACGCTATATTTAGCTCCGTAATTAATTTTGGTGACTACAGTCGAAACCGGATCGAAAAACGGATTAAGGATGGCAACGACACGATTTTTCGCGATTATTACCGTAGCTGACAAACGGGCGTGCAAACAACGTCTACCGACCGTATTTCATGTAATTTAAATTTTGACGTTAAACAGAGTTCAGGGTTTTGACAACGGGTCTCGTAGGATTTACGGGCCACTTACACACGGGGATTGAGCTTGTGGGCCCTAGGCCCAAGCCCCAGACCCACAAGCCTAAACCTACGCATAATGTGTAGATCCCTACAAAATCTTATCGGGATCTACTAAATCCCTACAAAATCCTAAAAATCTCAATAAGATTTCTATGAAATCTCTATGGATCTTTACACACAATACATAAGAAAATAACACTACTCATTACCCAACTAATTGTGTATAAAACCCATATCCCTATTCTCATCCTTCATGTGCAGACTATACACACACATAAAAATACCCTCTTCTACTCTCCCTCTCTAAACCACTACAGACCTTAAAGTCTGTCATTTCCCCTCTCTTCTCTCTTCATTTAGACACAAGAAACAAACACATACACAAAGACAAACCACATGAACCATATTCTCTTCTCTCCATCTCGATTCCAAGCCCCACCATCTCTGTTTCTCCTCTTTGCCCGGTCACCGGAGATCGGCCGGTTCCGGCCGGTAATCTGTCGTCACACAGCCCCCCCTCCTGCTTTCTGTTCGATCACCGGAGAAACAACGGACCACCACCACCACTAACCGGTGGTGGTGCAGCGGCGCTACAGATAAAGACGAGAGAGATAGAGAGAGATCGGAGCTACGGACCGGCGGTCGGAGCCACAGACCGGCGGTCGGAGCCACAGACCGGCGGTCTTCGTCTTTATCCAACGAGTTATTCCGCTCTGGGTCGCGTACAGCTCGGGTGTTCGGGTCAGCCACGATCTGGGTTTCAGGTCAGTGGGTTCAAGGTGGGTTCAAGGTTGGTTCAAACCGGTTCAGAATCGGGTCAAGAGATGTCAAGGTGGTTCGAGTTCTCGGTACGGGTTTCGGTCAGTTTTGGTTCGACTCAGTGCAATCCAACTCGACTCAGTTCAACTCGGTTTGACTCAGTGTATTTTAGCTCGACTCGGTGGGACTCGGCTCGACCCGGTTAAACTCATTAATCGACTCGGTCAAACTGAGTCAACTCGGTCGAACTCAGTCAACTGTGCCGGTCAACTCAGTTGACTCGGTCAAGTAAGTCAACTCAGAAGGTTCGGGTCAGGCGGTTCGGGTTGGACGGTTCGAAGCAACTTATGAAGCGGATCGGATCGACTCAGTCAAACTGAGTCAACCCAGTCAACTCAGCGAGTCAACTCGGTCGGCACATTCAAAACGAGTCAACTCAGTTGACTCAGTCAACGTTTCGACACGAAGATGGTAAAGATTAACGGCGCGTTTTATTTCGTTATTTTTATCGTTATTAACACGTGAAACGAGCTCGAAACGATTAACTATTAGTTCATTCGACAAGACTTATATAAATATTGATTTTATTGTTTGAGCATTGATTGAAATTTTGAAAATATAACGACAACTCGTGTTGTCGGGGGCGTCCAAAAACAGAGGAAACTCTGCCCGTTTTTCGAGAAAATCCGTAAAACCAAAAAGCACTTTTCTATGAAACGAAACTAACGGACTCGAATAATTTTTGTAAAATCAAATGCAAAGTATATTTAATTGAACGACACTTTGTAATCTACGAAAACGGTAATAATGCGAAGTATTTTATAAAGTAAATATAATAACTTTTATAGTTATTTTCAAACATCGAACTATTCGGATTCTTTTACTAAAATAAATATAGTGTTATATATTTATTTCAGATATAAAACAACACGACAATTCTTTTATAAGAATAGATATAGCTCGTATATTTACTTCAAACATGAAACGATTCGTGATCTTATAAAATAAATATAAGTTTTTATATTTATTTCAAGCGCCGAAACGGCATATACGTATATTTTTGGCAAATATATACAAGACGCTATATATAATACAAGTTTATTTTATATTACTTTCGTACGAATCTTTCTATATACACAAACGACTTCTCGGAACTTAACAAGTTTAACTTAATCATTTTTATTAAGTTAACAATTTACCGTTGAATCGTTCGATTAACGATTCGGTAGAGCTCGATTACACGTAGTTAGTTACTACGTTATTTAGAAACTTATTAGATATTCCGTGTTAGGAATATTGTAGAATGCACGCTAGCAAGTCAAGTCTTGGAAACGACATCACCGAAGTCGTAATTAGCTAGCTTTGCACAAGGAATATTCAGGCGAGTTCATAACCCCCACTTTTTACTATTTTACATTTTTATAAATGTTTTCGGGGTGGAAAGACATGCACGTTTTGCAAAAACATACAAAGTTTTGAACTAACGCAAAACTCGTATTTCTAAATCATATTACGAAGGGATTTCGGGGAACACAAATGAATTACGAAAGGTTTATACTAAACATACCGGTTTTTACAAAAACAAATGCTTATTTTCGAAATGTGAATGATATTCGGTCAGGGTGACCAGGGATTTGGTCAGGGTGACCAGGGATTCGGTCAGGGTGACCAGGGATTTATTTTTATACACGGTATGATTAGCTAAGGAACTTACTGCTAGATCACGTGAATGGATAGGCTATTATCGTAAGACCATTAATCCTTGTATAAGGACCGAGAGGCATGGGTGATAGATCTATCGGGTGTTGCGACATGTGGTGACTATGTCGTTCCGCCGGAAGGACCGGTATGAAATCCGCGTTACAGGTTTGAGTGCTTCCTAGGCCATGTCACTTATTAATGTATTAGCTACACATTAATTGATCTCTTTTTCCTTATTTGCTACATACCAGGGATTTTATATTTACAAAAAAAATACTTGTTCATACGAATTAAATACCATGTTTTATACAAAATTCAAAGCATAGGATTATGCGGGTATGGAGTCAAAGTCAGGGTGGGCATTGACAGTTTTGCGAACACTACAAATACAAGGCTTTACAAATACATGGTTTTATGAACATAACGTGTTACAAACACAACGTTTCCATATAACTTGGCAAGAAAATGACTTTTGATTCGTTTTCTCAATACTATTTCAAAAACCGGTTATTCCAAAGATTTATTTCAAATCTTTCATAACTTAAATGATTTATTTCAAATCTTTTACAAACAAACTATGAACTCGCTCAACTTTATGTTGACTTTTTCCCATGTTTCTTTCTCAGGTTACAGTTCTAATACAAGGCACGGTTGGAATAGGAGAACCATTTGGAGTCGAGTACTTAGTGGGCGTTCAATTACTAAAAGTCTTAGCTTATTTGCTTCCGCTGTGCAATGAAGATACCAGTCCAGTCACGCCATGCTCTGATATTTCGGGGTGTGACAGATTGGTATCAGAGCTATAGGTTACAGCGAATTAGGTTTCTGTAGAGATACCTAGGCTCTAACCTCACTTTCCTCTGGAAACTTAGATTATTGAAACCTGAATACATACAGAACGCCTAGTACTCGAATATGGTCTCCAACCGTTGCCGAAAAACAAACAGTCAAAATTTTGTTTTCAAACATACGCTATTGTGATGTTTTATACACGGTACACGAAACGATTACATACAGTGCACAACACTCTGAGAGTTTAGGAAACATGCATTTAAGACCTTCGGAAAAGGGAATTCAGTCGGGTGGCTGGATCTGGTCTGAGAGACTAGGAGATTCAGTCTGGGAGGCTGGGAGGCTAGTGGGACTAGGAGATTCAGTCTGGGAGGCTGGGAGGCTAGTGGGACTAGGAGATTCAGTCTGGGAGGCTGGGAGGCTAGTGGGACTAGGAGATTCAGTCTGAGAGGCTGGGAGGCTAGTGGGACTAGGAGATTCAGTTTGAGAGGCTGGGAGGCTAGTGGAACTAGGAGATTCAGTCTGAGAGGCTGGGAGGATAGGCTAGTGGGACTAGGAGATTCAGTCTGAGAGGCTGGGAGGATAGTCTAGTGGGACTAGGAGATTCAGTCTGAGAGGCTGGGAGGATAGTCTAGTGGGACTAGGAGATTCAGTCTGGGAGGCTGGGAGGCTAGTGGGACTAGGAGGACTATTTGATTATATGATTGATTTTTTTGCGCATGTGTGTGTTTATTAAAGGTCATCACGTAGGAACCGCGAATATTAACTCGGGTACACACTATTATCCATATTGTCTATGATATTTTAACTTCCCGAGCAGGCATCCTACGCATAACAAAACGCTAGCGCAAGAGAATACATAGAACTCAAATTTTACGCCAACGGATGTCGGGGTACATCACCTCCTACGCGGCACACAACGCTAGTGCACAGGTATACGTGAAACTTAAGCTATACATCAACGGAGGTTGAAGCACGTCACATACGACTGTCGAGGCGAGGCCTTTGAGAAGGAACGATGACGCAAATTTAACGACGACGCTAGATCCTTGTCAGCAGGAGAACTAACGATCAGGAAACGACAACTTGTCACGCGATCCTGCAATGACACGAATCACGCTAGGGAGAAGACGATTGTCTCCGCATTCCCCCCCCCCCTTTACCTAACTAATGACGAATACGCTATGTTCGACATTCCATGGTAATGTCACCTAACAATTGGACGTCACACGAAACCCCAGGTAAAGTCCTCAAACTTCTTTTATTGAAATTTTGAATTTCACACTTACTGAGTAGATTTTCGTATCTCTACTCCTCTTAATGGTCATTGTATCACGATCATTTCTTTACAAGTTACATACATGGTTTTTCGTTGTAACCATGCCTAAAGTTTTCTTGTCAATACAAATATTTTTGTCAGATTGCGCCGAAACCAAGTTCAATTGTTTGAACTTGTCCATTACACATATTCACTTCAGAGCATCATGTGATGTATTGGGAGCATCATATTCAAATTCGTTTTAACAAGTGTTTCATTTGTTCCGAGTCGAAGTAAACTTGTTTGGCATTCGAATCCGTTAAATTGTTTGTTGATTCCGACACCATGTGATGGTGATTTTCATTAATTTGAAGCTTGCGCTGAACTCGTTTACGCATCTTATGCACGGATCTAAATATTTATTTATTGATTGTCTTCCAATCCACTTCGGTTTATTATATCAAAGCAGTCTTAATACAATAGTGTGTTAAGACAATGGTACACAAATTCATTTCATATTCCGGTGTACCTCATAACGGTTCTTTCAACATCGATCGAATGCTTTGCGACATTCATTGCTTCTTCACCTTCGATCGAAAACATTGTTTCATTGATGTTCCATCTTCAATTGAAAATCCTATGATGTCATTTAAAACAAACTTTCAATATTCACTTTATTGCGCTTTCATTTGACTTCAAACACGGTGAATTTGTTTGATCACCGCTATTATTGAATCATTTGAATCATTACGACACCTTGTGGTGTCAGCACAAACTTGTAGCTTGGGCTAATCATGATTGAGCGTTTCATGCAAAAAACAGGTGATACTTGTTCGATCACCCCTATTATTTAATTGTTTCATTCATTGCGACACCTTGTGGCGTCGGTGTAACTTGCAGCTTGTGCTGATCACGATCGAGCGTTTCATGCAAACTATTATATTTGAGATTGTTGATTCTAAGTTCATCCAGTGGATGTTATTGCTTCTAGAACTCATTTACATGTTATAAACGTTCATATGGAATTCGATTGGTCGAAGTTCCTGTTCATTGTTGGATCCTTGTTAACTTAGTCGCATTGGTGACTATATCATTAAGTCTTGTTTCGATTACGCGGTCATTCACTTTGTTATTATTCGGACTTACCTACGAATAATACAATTATGAGGGGATAACATAGTCTAAATTTCGAGGACGAAATTCCTGTAACAGGGGGAGAATGTGACAACCCGTGATTTATGGCTCTTAATTACGTGATTAACAAGTAATTAACACGATAATAAATAGTGTTTACAACGCGGATTAACTTAATTAGACCTTTGGAGTGCCTGGGAACGTCTATCCGTCTTTACAGTGCGCGAATGGTGGTTTACAGAGAAACCGGTGAAACGTTAAACGGCAACGGATTGAAACCGAACAGAATACTGACAACGCTGACAAATATTAAATTTTTACGCTATATTTAGCTCCGTAATTATTTTGGTGACTACAGTCGAAACCGGATCGAAAAACGGATTAAGGATGGCAACGACACGATTTTTCGCGATTATTACCGTAGCCGACAAACGGGCGTGCAAACAACGTCTACCGACCGTATTTCATGTATTTTAAATTTTGACGTTAAACGGAGTTCAGGGTTTTGACAACGGGTCTCGTAGGATTTACGGGCCACTTACACACGGGGATTGAGCTTGTGGGCCCTAGGCCCAAGCCCCAGACCCACAAGCCTAAACCTACGCATAATGTGTAGATCCCTACAAAATCTTATCGGGATCTACTAAATCCCTACAAAATCCTAAAAATCTCAATAAGATTTCTATGAAATCTCTATGGATCTTTACACACAATACATAAGAAAATAACACTACTCATTACCCAACTATTTGTGTATAAAACCCATATCCCTATTCTCATCCTTCATGTGCAGACTATACACACACATAAAAATACCCCCTTCTACTCTCCCTCTCTAAACCACTACAGACCTTAAAGTCTGTCATTTCCCCTCTCTTCTCTCTTCATTTAGACACAAGAAACAAACACATACACAAAGACAAACCACATGAACCATATTCTCTTCTCTCCATCTCGATTCCAAGCCCCACCATCTCTGTTTCTCCTCTTTGCCCGGTCACCGGAGATCGGCCGGTTCCGGCCGATAATCTGTCGTCACACAGCCCCCCCCCCCTCCTGCTTTCTGTTCGATCACCGGAGAAACAACGGACCACCACCACCACTAACCGGTGGTGGTGCAGCGGCGCTACAGATAAAGACGAGAGAGATAGAGAGAGATCGGAGCTACGGACCGGCGGTCGGAGCCACAGACCGGCGGTCGGAGCCACAGACCGGCGGTCGGAGCCACGGACCAGCGGTCTTCGTCTTTATCCGACGAGTTATTCCGCTCGGGGTCGCGTACAGCTCGGGTGTTCGGGTCAGCCACGATCTGGGTTTCAGGTCAGTGGGTTCAAGGTTGGTTCAAACCTGTTCAGAATCGGGTCAAGAGATGTCAAGGTGGTTCGAGTTCTCGGTACGGGTTTCGGTCAGTTTTGGTTCGACTCAGTGCAATCCAACTCGACTCAGTTCAACTCAGTTTGACTCAGTGTATTTTAGCTCGACTCGGGGGGACTCGGCTCGACCCGGTTAAACTCATTAATCGACTCGGTCAAACTGAGTCAACTCGGTCGAACTCAGTCAACTGTGCCGGTCAACTCAGTTGACTCGGTCAAGTAAGTCAACTCAGAAGGTTCGGGTCAGGCGGTTCGGGTTGGACGGTTCGAAGCAACTTATGAAGCGGATCGGATCGACTCAGTCAAACTGAGTCAACCCAGTCAACTCAGCGAGTCAACTCGGTCGGCACATTCAAAACGAGTCAACTCAGTTGACTCAGTCAACGTTTCGACACGAAGATGGTAAAGATTAACGGCGCGTTTTATTTCGTTATTTTTATCGTTATTAACACGTGAAACGAGCTCGAAACGATTAACTATTAGTTCATTCGACAAGACTTATATAAATATTGATTTTATTGTTTGAGCATTGATTGAAATTTTGAAAATATAACGACAACTCGTGTTGTCGGGGGCGTCCAAAAACAGAGGAAACTCTGCCCGTTTTTCGAGAAAATCCGTAAAACCAAAAAGCACTTTTCTATGAAACGAAACTAACGGACTCGAATAATTTTTGTAAAATCAAATGCAAAGTATATTTAATTGAACGACACTTTGTAATCTACGAAAACGGTAATAATGCGAAGTATTTTATAAAGTAAATATAATAACTTTTATAGTTATTTTCAAACATCGAACTATTCGGATTCTTTTACTAAAATAAATATAGTGTTATATATTTATTTCAGATATAAAACAACACGACAATTCTTTTATAAGAATAGATATAGCTCGTATATTTACTTCAAACATGAAACGATTCGTGATCTTATAAAATAAATATAAGTTTTTATATTTATTTCAAGCGCCGAAACGGCATATACGTATATTTTTGGCAAATATATACAAGACGCTATATATAATACAAGTTTATTTTATATTACTTTCGTACGAATCTTTCTATATACACAAACGACTTCTCGGAACTTAACAAGTTTAACTTAATCATTTTTATTAAGTTAACAATTTACCGTTGAATCGTTCGATTAACGATTCGGTAGAGCTCGATTACACGTAGTTAGTTACTACGTTATTTAGAAACTTATTAGATATTCCGTGTTAGGAATATTGTAGAATGCACGCTAGCAAGTCAAGTCTTGGAAACGACATCACCGAAGTCGTAATTAGCTAGCTTTGCACAAGGAATATTCAGGCGAGTTCATAACCCCCACTTTTTACTATTTTACATTTTTATAAATGTTTTCGGGGTGGAAAGACATGCACGTTTTGCAAAAACATACAAAGTTTTGAACTAACGCAAAACTCGTATTTCTAAATCATATTACGAAGGGATTTCGGAGAACACAAATGAATTACGAAAGGTTTATACTAAACATACCGGTTTTTACAAAAACAAATGCTTATTTTCGAAATGTGAATGATATTCGGCCAGGGTGACCAGGAATTTGGTCAGGGTGACCAGGGATTTGGTCAGGGTGACCAGGGATTTCGGTCAGGGTGACCAGCGATTTATTTTTATACACGGTATGATTAGCTAAGGAACTTACTGCTAGATCACGTGAATGGATAGGCTATTATCGTAAGACCATTAATCCTTGTATAAGGACCGAGAGGCATGAGTGATAGATCTATCGGGTGTTGCGAGCCCCACACATGAGCCAGCGTGTGGCTGCATGTGGTGACTATGTCGTTCCGCCGGAAGGACCGGTATGAAATCCGCGTTACAGGTTTGAGTGCTTCCTTGGCCATGTCACTTATTAATGTATTAGCTACACATTAATTGATCTCTTTTTCCTTATTTGCTACATACCAGGGATTTTATACTTACAAAAAAAATACCTGTTCATACGAATTAAATACCATGTTTTATACAAAATTCAAAGCATAGGATTATGCGGGTATGGAGTCAAAGTCAGGGTGGGCATTGACAGTTTTGCGAACACTACAAATACAAGGCTTTACAAATACATGGTTTTATGAACATAACGTGTTACAAACACAACGTTTCCATATAACTTGGCAAGAAAATGACTTTTGATTCGTTTTCTCAATACTATTTCAAAAACCGGTTATTCCAAAGAATTATTTCAAATCTTTCATAACTTAAAAGATTTATTTCAAATCTTTTACAAACAAACTATGAACTCGCTCAACTTTATGTTGACTTTTTCGCATGTTTCTTTCTCAGGTTACAGTTCTAATACAAGGCACAGTTGGAATAGGAGAACCATCTGGAGTCGAGTACTTAGTAGGCGTTCAATTACTAAAAGTCTTAGCTTATTTGCTTCCGCTGTGCAATGAAGATACCACAGAAGATACCAGTCCAGTCACGCCATGCTCTGATATTTCGGGGTGTGACATTTCTAATCTACTAGATTCTATTCCAAGTATGCATTTAAATTCCACAGACATGAAGCTATAATCGGCGCCAATGTCAAATAATATGGATGCAAAGTGATTATTAATGAGGAACGTACCGTTGACCGCATTAGGGTCCTCGCGTGCGTCCCTTGTTCCAATTACAAATGCTCGAGCCTGAGCATTGTTTCTCTCTGGGCAGTCCTTCATGAAATGATCTTTGCTTCCACAACTAAAGCAACCTTGGTTTCGCCCATTTCCATTACCATTCCCGTTGCCAGCACCATTTCCATTTCCACCATTGTTTCTATTATCAGCCCTATTACGATTTCCATTCTCGTTCCTCTTACTCCAACAGTCTTTAGTGCGGTGACCCAACTTTCCACACTTGTCACACTTTAAGATGCGACAAACTCCCTCGTGATGGCGTTTGCACCGATGGCATTTGGGCAAGGTGCCCAGGTATCCCTTTGCTGGGGCGTCGTTCATGGCTGTAAGAGATATCGCCTTCTGAGGCGGGTTGGGGTCACGTTTTTTGTTGGAACTCTTGTTGTTGCTAATTGCTTGATTCAGGTTTGCATGCTTCCTTTTCTTGTCCCCAGATGACTCAGCATATGTTTCAGACTTTTCTGTTGGGTTCAGGGTTAGCTTCTTCATGCGAACACAATCTTCAGTAAGGCTGACAGCCAGAGTTACAGCCTCGGTGATTGTTTGTGGTTTGGACGACGTCACCATGCCACGAAATTCTGGGGCCAGTCCCCAAATGTAGCGTTCAATGCGCTTGAATTCGGGAGTCACCATGTAGGGAAGCACTCTAGACAGATCGTGGAACCTTCGAGTGTAACCATCAATGTCAGCACCTTCCATGGTCAAGTGCCAGAACTCCGTTTCCAGCCTTTGGAGTTCCGCACGGGAGCAGTACTTCTCTCTCATTCTTTCCTTCAGTTCCTCCCAAGTTAGGCCATAGGCGACATCGTCACCCAAGGTTTGGGCTTGCAGGTTCCACCAAGTCAGAGCTTCATCGACAAACAACCCAGTAGCAAAAGTGACTTGTTGATCCGCGGTTCACTTGCTCATGCGGATAGTAGCTTCAGTCTTCTCCGTCCAGCGCACAAATGCTACTGTACCTCCTGTGCCGTCATAGTTCATCGGGTTACAGTCGAGGAACTGCTTGAAAGTGCAGCCTGGAATTTATTCAACCAATTCACATGTGAGCAATCGAAGAAATAATGAAACAGAGACCGTTCATAAATTTCCTCATGCTTAGTACAGTGTCTTAAGGTTACCTTGAGCTGCGTTTCCTCCAGATGAATCTCCGTTCCCATTACGTCTAGCGTTGCTTGGGCCACCACTGTCTTGAGTTCGGTTTGCCTCGTATTGGGCAATAGCAGCGGAGATCCGTTCTTCCAGTAGAGCGTTTAGCTCTTCAGCAGTTCTTGGCAGTGGGGGAGGAGGAGGTTGATCATCATTGCGAGCATTCACAGCTTTCCTGGGTGCCATGTTCTGACAGAACATAACACAACAGGGTTAGACATTTGTTTGATATCGTCACACTAGACAGTAGTAGTATATATATTCACAGGTATATACCACATAAGTGACATCAAACAATTATTACTCTAGCAGAGTACTTAGTAGGCTTGCACTGAGGGAATCTATACGTGACAAGACTTGCTGTGGTTTCTGTGCACTGAATTCCATAATTATGTATGCATCCATAATTACGTAACTCCTTTCACCGTCCGCACAGTTCGTTTCATCCTCGTATTTCTTCCTTCAGATGGGCCATCGCTTTCAGGTAAAGTCACGTATACTTGTGACATTTCTACTTCTAGTACATGCTAATTATCACACATAATTGCAAGTAGTTTCTCAGTTAAAGGCAAGTGCTACTCTAGTGCACTCTAAGTCTCATAGTGTCTTTTCTAGACTCATGTAGACAGGTTCAGGTAGTGGATGTCGCGGGACGTTTTATGCAATGAAAACTCTTTGAAAAATTGTTTTCGTGAAAGGATCCTAGAGATTGTAGACTAGACTCGAGAAGGAATCCTGGTTCACTACAATCGCAGCTCTGATACCAATCTGTCACACCCCTTTCTACGGCGGAAGCACGAGGTGTGATCATGAAAGGTTCTCATTGCATACGAAAGGTAAACATACTACATGCTCATGAAAATAACTTCAAACACCATAATTTGAAAACATAAGATAGCGTTTACATCGCGAGTTAGCATAAAACATTGTCTTAAAAGGTTTACAACTTTATTTAAAGACAAACATAAGCGACATCCACGAGCATGGGTAAGACCGCGCGCACATCCACTTCTAGTTACCTGAAATACATGTAAGTTTTGGAAAACGTCAACATAATCTTGGTGTGAATTCATGCAGTTTTCGTATTTAACGCTTGTATACTTTGTATAAAAATCATGGTATGTATTTGTTAAATCACGTATTCAAGTATAAATCAAGTATTTCCATATGTATCAAGTGTTAATGGGTTGCAAAGCCATTAACATGTGACACGACATAGGAAGTCACCAAACCATAGGCATTTTTCTATAGTCGATTCACGACTGAGACACAAAAACACTACTTGGTTCTAGTTGTCACCAAGAGTGGGGCTGCCCTGAAACCCATTAGATCTAACCTTTTGTTCTGCGGTCTAAGTATGTACACGATTAATGGTGCTTATGGTACCCTATTCGTGACACGATTTCTCGTATCAATTCTTGGCACTAGTTGTCGCCAAGAGTACTTCTCGTTTTAGTACATATCATACCATTTTGTAAACACTGAAGTATTTGTAACATGTATTTCACCCCCGAAGTTATAAAACTGAAAACAGTTAAGAGAAAAGGGGGAGCATGAACTCACAACTTTGCGTTCCTGCATCGTAAACTTCATCGGCTTTGCTTATCTAGCGTCGTGACCTAAACGTGTTTTATTAACGTCAGTCACTGGACTTGTATATGTTTTTGTATTTTGCACCCGAATTATGTATCTTGTATGTTGTATGTGTATTTTTGTGTTTATACTTCTCATGAGTATTTAGTGTATTTAGGTTATATCATCTTTAGGGTAATTTATCTAGTTCACAAATTAATCATAGAATCACGCAAGCGTTTTACTATGAAATATATATTCTGAATATATATTTAACAAGTTTCGTTTACGAAAATCCACCTCCGACACTTGGTTATTTTGTAATAAAAACCATGGCGAAACTTATATTTTGGAAAACAAGTTAAAAATGTATTTATAACACTTGTCACCAAAAATATTTCTAAGTGTTATATTTCTAGAAAAATTCCGCCAGAGTTTCCTCTGTAACTGGAGGTGTCCACGCTTACCAGCGTATCATTTTCTTTTGCAAAATCATTCAATCAGTTCTCAATTAACCAACCCGACATTCAGACAAGCAAAACACTACTTATATCACTTCAGTTTTAAAACACAAAACTGGGCTGTTTTCGGGTAATTTATTAAAATAGTTATCTTATTCCAAAAATTCCTAAATTTTTACAAAATGGCTTAAGCGAACCAAAAATTATTGTGTAAAAATATCGGGGTCCAAATCTTTGCCAATAATTTATAGAAAATCATTTTCCGGGCTGAAGTCAGATTTATCTTTTTCTGACCACAGTTTGCGGAATAATTTATTTAAAATTCATCGTAAGTCCGATTTACGGAATTCCAGTGGGATAATTACAAATACATCGGTGGTCAGCTACAGTAAAAATTTCGTGATCTAACTCTACACGGAATTTAAGTTATAACTGAAAATATAACACCCATTTTCTGCTGTAATAATTCAGCTTTAGTTGCTGTTAGAAAACGGCACTTTAAAAATAGTAAACGAAGTCCAAAAATTGTGATTCCAGTGCCATTAGAACCGTATTTCATAGTACATATATCTAGACCTCAGAAAACACATTTTTCGTTTAGTTGAGGACCCGTTACAGCCTGTTAAAGTCGGCTGGAAACGCAACTCAGTAAGCTGTTTCTAGCTCATATGTTACTAAAACGCACACATATTATCGACACAACTTCTAATATGATTAACATCGGACCACACGTCATTTACAGCAGGTCATGGTGTGTTTAATTCAGATTTGTTATGGTTTCAACATCATTCTACATTACTTTCCTTTTAACCATCATGTTCATCATTCTTACAAGACTTTAAGTTTTTTTTTTTTCGCATGTTCATAAATTTTAACCGTCAAACTTCCTATTAACCACTTTAAACATGAACAAGAGAATGTTTAGAGACACTTACAACTAGCTCGAGGCTAGGGAATAAACTAGACGAAAAATGGGTGGTTAATAGCTTCGTAGAGAGGGCCTCGCGATTCCGTAAGCACCGGGTCTCCTCGTATGTCACCTTGCACCTTGGATTGTATGTAATATAGCAAGAACCAAATTGAAAAGTGATGGTGGGTGGCCTATGATTCTCGGCCGAGAGTAATGAGAAGGGAGAGAGAGTTGCAATTTTTTGTTAAGTGGGTTATGAGAAGGATGTGATCTTATGGTCATATTTAAAGACCACCAATTGTGTTTATCCAATAGATCAAGTGTTTTGTACATCTTAGGCAACTATTAAAATAATCAAGACTTGTAAGATTGTGTCTCCTTTTGAGGGGGCCGATTGGTTACAAAAAAAAAAGAGTTATGGTTGGGTTTCAACTAATAAGTTAAGTAACTAGTTAGTTAATTAGGAGTTTAACTAGTTACTAGTGTGTTGTGTTTTGTAACGGGTGTTAGGGTATTCGGGGACCCTAACTGGCCCAGAAAAAGAAAAGCAATGTCATTGACAATATTTTTGTGTTTCGGGTAAAGTTCGATTGTTCGGTTGGATATCAATCCGTTAAAGTGCTAAATCACACTTTTTAGTGTCTTTTAGGTACCTTTTTGTATTCTTTCAGTTCCCAACACTTAGGGAAGTATTCTGGATAATCAAGCGAAATTTCTGCATGATATTCATGTGCTAAAAGCTGGTTTATAGCTGATTTGTATACATTTCTGCACTTAAAGTGCGTTTCAGGTGCTTTTTAGTGCGTATTTTAGCTTTCGTAATGTCTATATATAAACCCTTGTATGTACTCTTGGGTTTTAATGTATTCTTGTGGTTGAACCTACACCTAGGCTCCAATTTTTTTTGTCTGACTGCTTTCTGCAGTTCTGTTGACACAATGTGTCTTACCGGTGAGTTTACTAGTATTTCTGACGCAACGCTCTCGTTTATGCATAAAGCAATATTTTGTAGTATACAACGTGCATGAATTCACTTATTTAATCATGTGTTCAGACATTGCTGACAATTAAGCACATAATTGCACTCATTAAATAATAATTAAAGTGTACGGAAGTTACCGGTTTAGGCCAGTTGTCACACGAACAGGTTGTTCAATCTTGTGTTTTTGTGTTTGATCGAAGGGCCTGATTTCTAACATAGAGGAACCAAAGACATGACTAAACAAAACGCCAGGAAAATTATGTGTCAGTTAGAGGTCTTCATGGGAAGAAATTGTATAGGTCACGATTTACTTTTCAATGGGCCAATTTAGGTTTATTTTTATCTCTAGCAGGTAAATCTTTAAAAAAAAGTAGCTAAAAAGAGTGCATTGGGGTCCTTTAGTAATTCTATCCATAAACTTGAAAGTTTTAGGATTAAAAAAGTGTTTTTGGTCAATACAATCTCAACCCAACCTATTGTTTGTTTCCTTGTTCGGACCTCTTACCCAACATTTACCTTTAATTTTTAGACTTTAGTCACTTCTGTCCGGACCTCTTACCCAACATTTACCTTAAATTTTTAGACTTTAGTCACTTCTTGTTTTAGTTATTGAGCAGAATAAGAAGTCAAGATGTTCAGCTCATGTTTGGTGTACTTGATTTTTACACCAACTACTTTTGCATGATTGCATTTTTTTAACGGCAAATTTGGATCACTGACGGACCACTGGAGTATCATCGTGTCACCAGCGGAACCACCCGATCATATCCATCTCCACTAAGTATAATGCTTATACACCAATTCAGGAGGAAACCCAATAAATATGGGAAAATCCTTCTGTGGGAATTGTAAGTCTCGTTTTACCGGATCTTTCAATGATATCAAACAATCACCAAGTTTGTGCGGAATCCAAACTTGGTGAGATTCAAGAAAAACGGAAAATAAGAAGAACAAGAACAATATCGAATCACCTTTAAACACTTGCACACGATTCTATTGCTTGAACAAGCAAAACCGTCTAGTACAAGTGCTCACAACCAAATCGCCTCCCACTCTCTGTTTCTCTAGAATTTCTGTAACATGGAGGTTCAAAAACCTAAAACAAGTTGAAAACTTGTTTATATACATAGACAAGCCCACTTCCCTACATGGGAGTCCCTTGGGCCTGCTTGGCCCACATGGCCTAAAGCTTGGCCCAAGTGACTTATAAAGGTCCACAACCTAATATAAACTAACCCTGTAAGGCCCAGTTCATAACCATTGCTCGTTGTATTAATTTGATGCGTCAGTCTCACACTTTAGGGCCTAACAATCTCCCCTAGACTGATGCAATCAAATTGTCTTCATAGCATGAAATCAGCAACGTCTTCAACGAAGTCTATGGTTGTCGCTATGCTGCAGATGTTGTGGAAGTTCTTGACTTCTGAACTCTCAGCACTGGGTGTAACACCCTAGTTATTATTTTACTAGTTTTCGTATAATTAACAAAAATAAACATGTAATTAAGATTACATATGCATTGGAAATTTCGGGTTTATTTAAAACTTTTTATAATTTAAAAAGTTAACTACATATCATGTGTACGTTCGTCGTTTAACATAACAACGATGCATAGTGCGGAAGCTTATTTTGTGATCGTGTTCGGTTCTTGCTCGTCGCTTGATCTTCATCCGGGCACTCATGGCAATCACCTATGATAAAAACCAACTTAAAAGTTAGTTTTGATAGTCAAATATGAAGTTCAAACAAGTATAGGGGTTAGATATGAAGTCCAAACAAGTACAGGGGTTAAATATGACAAAAATAACATTTTTTTTGAGTTGGGGGCGTCGCTTGACGCGACAGGGGCTCGCGCTACGCGAGGCCCTTGTTTTCACAGACTCTTGCTTATCAGTTGCTGCATATTCCCTGCACGATCTGATTTCACGGAAACGGCCATAACTTCTTCGTTATTGATCCGTTTTACCCGATTCTTTTTCCTACGCGTCCGTAATTTAATTCTCCATCTTATGGAGTTAAAATCCAACAACCTTCATCATAAAATTTCAGACTTTTAAGTCTTCGGCTTATCGCCCTTTTACCACATTTTGACCCGTTTATGCATTTTATCAAACGAACATATTTGTTTGATTCCTACATCACCTACACTTCTGAATTTGTTATTAACTACCATTTTAGGTTCTAATCACAAGTTTATTTCACAATTTAAACCCGTTTTCGCTCGTATGCTTATTTTGACTCGTTAAGGGTATTTAAGCATTTTCGAGCCTAAAATCGCTCTCGATTGTTTCTAGCATTTCATCACCACATTTCTTATCCTATAATCTCCCACCACAATTGTGTTTATGGCGGTTTGATGTGGTGATCTATATAAACCAAATTTTACTTCTCGAATCATTATTTTACGGCAAAAACTCAAATAGTACCGTTTGACTAATATAATACCTCTTTCAACTTCTATACTTAATCTAAGTATTTACTTAATCATAAAACTTGTTTCCAAACAACCTTTAAAGGTTGTTTGTTCGAATTAGCTAACAAGGGCGTTTTGGTCACATTTAATCCTTCATTTTTACGATAAAGGACTTCCACTAATATTTGACCAAATTGCACTTCTTACTACAACTTATTTGTGCGTACCTGGCTCAGATCAACGTATAGACCCGTTTATACCTCGCATTTATTAACCAATATTCTATAGCGCCGCAATTATCCCAGAATTGCTACTCGTTCCTGTTTACATATGACTTGACAACCAAGATTAGTCATTATTGTCAAATGGTGTTATCATCACCATTTGACCTGTTTGGCTCATATGACCAAACATTTACATATGTAGTAAAACGAGGTTTTCAATTTCAAATTTACACATCCGGCCCATGTTGGATGTTACCACTTGACCCCTCCTTTTCTCTTTAACTCATTTCTTACAAATTTGACCCGTTCGGCTTACGCCATGGGTGCCCTTT
This sequence comes from Helianthus tuberosus, assembly GCA_030545235.1. Taxonomy (NCBI): domain Eukaryota; kingdom Viridiplantae; phylum Streptophyta; class Magnoliopsida; order Asterales; family Asteraceae; genus Helianthus; species Helianthus tuberosus. The sequence continues at coordinate 48,460,936 of CM060351.1, forward strand.
TTATTGTCAATTTACATTAGTCGACACTTGACTAAATTTCCATTTTTTTACCCCTTTTCTCAATATTAGATTACACTACGCGGTAATCTTATCAAAACTCATAATCTCTTAGTCATTACATGACCGATTTACCGACTTATCATTTTTACCATAAACCATGGTTTTTATCATCTTTATATGTTCCGACTCGTACCAATCGCGTCGGAAACCATATTTTCATTATTATCGTTATCGCATTTATTACTTGTAAAGTAAACAAGTATTCTACAAAGTGTGTAAGTTCACTTACCTTTCATCCGAATTACGCTTTCCTTTTCATTCTTGATTCGTTCGACCCGATTTCTCCTCAAGCTTCACCTAGCTTGTTACGCGTCAAACTATCATCATCGTTTTCAAGGTGGTTAGTTTAATCATAATGTAATACGATTATTCCACCTTATGCATTTCATATCAAAATTACTACTTATCGTATTATAGGTCAGTTTGACCTTTTTAAAAGTCAAATGCCCATTAGTATGCTAATTGCATATTCGAGTTCATCAACTAGTTTTAGCATTCTTTAATTACCCGGTAGGCGTTATCTTTAGACCACCGTTTTAACCAAAGTTCTAACCACGTTTATCACATTGAGAACTCTTTTTTATCACATCTTGCATAATAGCCAAAACATCACAATTAGGTGTTTTAACTACAAAATTCTAGTTTCGAGCCTTCTTTGAGGCATTTCAACAAACACCTTAAGGGCAGAATTTTACATGTTTATTTATCAAGTCTCTAGCTCATCTCTTAGCCCTAATTTCACATAAATCAACCTTCTTACAAAGTTGATAACTTCAAATTTTCTGGAATCACTTCAACATTGTCAAATTACACTAGATTAACAATATATTTCCTAGTGTTCATCAAATTACACATAACCCACTAATCACCTACAATGGTGTTCATGGATTCACCAAAATTTCATATGATTTCAACTTGTATTTGTCTAGGGTTTGTCCCTAGACGCTATAGTTGTTCCTAAATCATCATGAGACACACATGCAACCATAATTTCAGATTTTTCCAATTTCATGAGAATTTCAAGTTGAGAGTTTTCATGAAATTTTACATACCTCTTAATCCTCTTGTGACAAGGATCAATAATCTATGCTCAAATTTCGTTTTGGACCAGATTTGCACCTCCAATTGAGAGTTTTAGTGAATTTTCTAGGGTTTGAGAGTGGGGTGTCGCCCCTGCTCATTCTTGATCGGCCAGACCCCCAAATGGGGTGTTTTGTTTTTTTTTTGTTTTTAATTAAAATCAATAATATAAGTTTCACTTTTAACAATATTGGCCCCTCTAATTTGGTTAGTTAATTAAGTAGGGCACAACCTACTTATTTCTAACAATATTCCCCACTAATTAACTAGGTTTAATATTCCTAGTTAACTTTGCGGGTTCGAGAATATTTATGACTAAGTTTATTTCGGGTCCCGTTAACTCGGGCCTTCTATAACTTTATTTCTTAAAAACTTTTTATTCACTTCGAATAAATATTAGGATTATTAAATAAATTCCTAATATTTGCCTGTTTAGTTTTACCACTAACAGTACTTTCCCCGTCTTTAGTATTAACGGGGTTTAATTACCAAACCCGTTTTCGGGGTGTTACACTGGGTCTCTTTCTTCTGCTCTTGTGGTTAGCTTCATATCAGGATCACGATCAGCTTTGCTTGAAAATCTTGTCAAAAAGAATGTGTGAGGAGGATTCTCAACAACTCTTTTCTTCTTCAGTATTTCTCTTTCAAGCAGGTTCACGGTACTTCTTCAAATGTACTTTCACTGTCAGACGGCGTTTCGTATCCGGTTCTTCTAACTCAGGTACATCTTGTTGTTGTGCTGCTTCAGGCTTCTTCAGCAACTAACAACATCTAAGTCTTCATCAACCCCTGTTCTTGATTGAAATCAAGTTCTGCACAAGCTCACAAACTCATAAGCAAACATTTCTTATGCAACAGGGAGAGTACCATATGAACACTAGGTACATCCAAGTACTTGTACTCGGATTTCACAATTTAAATTCTTTCAACTTTTGATGATCAGTCAAATCTTCAAGAACGGTTACATTTTTTTTTTAATTTTAAGAAAACAAATACACACTCTATTTTTGGATTTTTGGTTTTATAGAAAAACAAGACACTATTTTTGTACTTTTTGAATTTTTAATTTTTTTTTATTTTAAGAACTAAAAGCAAATAAAAACTCAAAATATAAAAAACTACCATAATATACAATTACAATTGCAATGGGATCAACATTCGTTCTCAGACAGACTAAGGAACACTTTTCAGTACAAGCCTAATCAAACTGGTCTATGCGATTGTCAATATGTTTGTCCACTTAAACTTTAACGCTCAACTTTCAATTTTTCAACTTCGTGATATGCTTAAGGTAATATTATACTATTATACCCGTTTGTCCCATTCCAATGCATACCCCCACGATCAAGGTAAGCACAACGATTCATCGTAACAGGTGAGTATATTGATGTCATCCTTTTTGATTTACAACGTTAGACCATTGGTGACAGGTCAGTACTTTCATACAGCAGAGCGACCAATGATTGTGTCCAACGAGGGCGAGGCAAATACCATTTTCGTACGAATTTGGCTCTTTGAGCATTGGGAATTTTCTCATTTTGAGATTTGATTCCTTAAGATTTTTGTCCTCTTGGGATCTTTTAAGATATCCTGACTGTGTCTAGGTCTGCATATAATCTGGATGCAACAGAAGGACAGCCAAGATATCCCCGGATGATTCAACAATATAAAGACCCGAAACCTCAGATGTTGGCTATCTATCAACGCAAGATTTAAGACCATAAAATCATACGCCATTGGTATGTTACCCACATGGTACATAGTCGTTATGTTTATATCACTTAGTATCTTTTATCATTTTGAGCGTCAAGCCTATCGACATATCGCAGTAGACCCTAGCCTTTTCAGCTATGGCACCTTACATGTGTTAGTCAAACCCTTTAACACAAACATTTATTTCACTTCCCATATCATGCAATTTATCTTTTTGGCTTTTTCATTTTTCAAATGTTTTTGTATTTTTCTCATTTTCTCCCCCTAAAACAATGCATATATATACAACAAACTCTTTTTGCATTTTTCTTTTCTAAGTTTTCTCCCCTAAACTCTATATCTATCTATATGTCCCTCTCCCCCCCTAAATTTGTGCATAAATCTTTTGCGCAAATTTAACATTTACTAGAGAAAGGTCACGTTATGTACAAAGTAATGAACTAAGAAAGAGAAAAAAATATTTTTGCTTAACCGTTCTGTCATCAGATTGAAGACTAATCAAATTCAAAATTAAAGTACGGAATTTAAACGATACCTTTTGCTGATCTTATCTTACTTCTCTTATCTCCTCCAAAGAAAACATATCATCTGTAAAAAAAATTGAACTTTTTGCAACAGTGAAAGGTTACCCGTTTTTATCTCTGGAACAACCGCTATCAACATTCCAGAGATTGTCAAAAACTCCTCCTTGGTTGTTCCTGAAAAGTAAGGAGATTAGTAAGACATTGGTACCCAGGCCATCGTGGTCCTGGGATTTCCTGAAGCATCAAAGTAAGACACTTCTTTCAAACACATGTCCCCTTTAGTTTCAAGGATTGGAGACATTGCTGCTTTTGATTTGGGTTTCCAAATTTGTTTCGGTTTAACAAACGTGTTTGTTGCCTTTGGTTAAGCAACTTTAGCTGATTCAGGTTTGTTAGTTTTAGAAACACGTTTTTGTTCCTGAAAAGCTTTGCGTTTGTTTTTGGCAGCATTCCAATCCCCATCAGATGGTTTAACCTTGGGATGCACATTCTTCATTGCCTTAGGTGATGATACCTTCATCGGCTTAGAATGATATTTATCCTTTGGTGTAACCCTCTGATTTTGCACATGATAGGGTATATAGGGACGATTTGTACAGTTTCAAGCGATATGACCCGCAATGCCATAGTTGTAGCAAGTTTGTCTTTTCATCGGAAAGACATTTTGAGCAGCTTGATTTGCTCTAGCACGTCATGAAGGACAAACCGGTCCTTTTTGCGTTGGATGCGCCTGCACTTTACTTTCAGACAAAAACGAATTTGGGTGCTTGTATTTGCTGGTTGCAGAAATCTTGTTGCTTTGAGCACCATTCTTCGTCTTTTCTCCCTGATTGGAGCTTTCAATCACCATGTCACGAGCCTTATGGGATCGTGATTGTCCTTGATGAGCAGACTTCTTATATCCTCGACTTTGATCCGCTCGTTTTGGCTCCTTTTGCGTGTTGTGAACCGGCTCACAAACATCAGCACAAGAGTGAGTACTAGCATTTTGTTGCACGTTTGGACAATGAACACAATTTCTAGCAATGTGTCCAAGAATTCCATAGTTGAAACAAGTCTGTCGCTTCAATGTATGGAGATTCGGAGTGCTAGCAACAGTAGCTGATCTGATGGGTCTAGATGACCGAGCTTGTTTCGATTGCTTTGCTTGTGTTCCATGTGCCTTTTCTGAACGTTTAGGTACCTGCTGATCAGAACTAGCACAAGCATGAGATGTAAACGGATGATGTGCTTCATCCTTCTTACTTTTATCATGATCATTTCGAAAAACCGGTTTTGTTTCAGTTTTATCTTTCTTTTCAGAAACATTTTTCTGTGACTGTTCATTTATTTCAACCACTTTTTTCTTCTTTAACAAACTCTGATTCAGTTTTAATTTCAGAACATGTTGAAATTTCATCAACATGTGTTTCATCAACACACGTATCATGAGAATCTACTTGTGGTTTGCTTTTAACTACGGTTTCCAATGGGGCCCCACTAGATTCAACATTTGGGACGTCCACTGAGACCGATTCAGAAGAAGAATCAGGACATTCTTGATTTTCTTGAGAAGAAGTTTCAGTGGTATCACTGAATGTATCCTAAGGGACCTCACCTGTCACACTAACATCAGCTGTAGAGTTAGAAATATCACAACCACAAGCATTAACTGAAAAACATTCATCATCAGACTTATTGTTTAAAGATTCATCACAAGCATCAACATTTTTTCCCAAAACATCAGGCTCACTTGACGACACATAAGCACAAATCAACTCAAACAAAGTTTTTCCAAAAGCAATATCAGAATCAATTTGATCAAAATAATTTTCAGAAATATCATAATTAAAAACTTGTTCACTCCCAAGAACATCTCCACACTTTACTTCAGGTACTTCATCTGCACATGAAGACGAAGCATTAGGATCAATTGGGCCTTTAGAAACAAAATTAATTGAAGTGGATCCATGTTTCTCAACAGGGCTGCCATTAGCTGATGACTTATCGTTTTTAGGACCATAAGTCATTTTACTTTCATTTATCAGTTCCTCCTCAGTCATAGGTAGATATGTGTAATTATCATTGTAAGGAGGAGGAGCCTGATTGTAACCCAATCCACACCCTTTCTTTTTCTTGTATGCAAGTTGTTGATCACACAAATTTTTAACTAGTTTTCTGGAAGACTCATATTTTTTAATATCGAGTTCATTAATTTGATATCTATATCTGATATCTTCCAGTTCATTAATTAAAATGCATACTTTCTCCTGAGCTTCTAGGAAATGGGCTGTTTTTACACTCACATCATCTTTGAGTTTGATGATGTCTTTTCGCTGAGCCTCAATTTTTTCTTTATAGAGTTTTTCATTTTTTGATAAAGTAAAGTTTTTATTTTTTATATCTTGATAGTCTTGAATTAGCTCAGCGTTGTGTATTCTATAAGCCTCAACCCTTTCTCTACACTCAGGAGTGCAGAAGACAGAAAGTATATCTTCAACAGTCATTTCTTGAGCCATGGGTTTGTGAAATATGAATGCCATAATTTCGGCGGGTGGTTGATACTTTTGTTCTCTTCTCAAAACACAAACCAAACAAGAACCCGTGTACTTGCTAACTCAAACACCTTACAGTCGAATGAACCCGTTTTCTTACCTGTACCTCGAATCCTGTCAAACCTTTTTCACAACCAAACAAACCCCTTTTTTATTATTTTATTATTTTTTATTTTTATTAAGTTATACTTATTATTATTATTAATATATTATAATTAATGATTATGTAATAATTACCTAATGATTAATAATTATTTATAATATTATTATTAATAATAAAATCAAAAAAACAAAAGCAACGTTGTCTGTCTTCTTCGTCAAAAAAATACCAGCCGTCCAAAACCCTAAATCCTGGTTCAGCCGACAACAGTCCAGTCGTCAGGGTGATGAGGACGATGATGTGTAGTGGTCGTTGACGGAGAGAAAGCAGGGAAGATGGTGATGAACGATGTTTTTGCAGGTTTTTTTTAATGGAGGTCTGACGATGACACTGGTGATGAACGGAGATGTGATGGTCAGATGAAGAGATGACCGGAGATGGTGATGAACGATAGAACGATGAAGATAGTGATGATGAGTCGAGACTGGTGAGGTGAGGAGTCGAGACCGTGACTCCAAATTGGGAGAGATGGGACTCGAGACCTGTTGACTCGAGACTTCAACAAGTGAGGTGGTTGAAGATTGCGACTCGAGACAATGGATGTTGATAGCTCGAGATCTCGGTTGCGACTCGGAACCGTGGAAGTGATGACTCAAGAATGAGATTGCGACTCGAGACCTATTGTAGAGATAATCCAGTGAGTCGAGACCTTGAGAGCGGTTGCGAGTCGGAACCGAGGTTGCGACTCGAGACTCGAAAGTTGATGAGTCCAGACTGGAGATGGAGAACTCGAAACCGCAACACGGAAGCGATGTTGCGACTCGAGACCTCCTTGATTGATGACTCGAGACCTTGAAACTGTGGAAGATGTTGTTGGAAGTTTAGTGTGAATGAAAGTCTCAAGTTGGTAATTCACCTTGTCCCACATTGGTGTGGGAACAAAAAGATAGGCTATTTATAAGGTGAAACCTTAATGAAGCCTTTGAAGTCTTATGACATGTTTTACCACAAGTCCAACCCGCGCGCACGCAGGGGGGGTGCAAAAAATGGAACCGGATTTAGTTGAACTCGCGTATGCCCTCACGTCCTGCGGACACGAATGCAGCTCCGAAAACCCGGGCTCGCGGGAGACAGTTTTTGCACTCGATACTGACTAATTGTTTTTATTAACTAGTCTTTAAAACTAAAATGGTTGGTCTTATTAATGGGTTTTTAACTGAAATGATTTTCAGTTTTAATGAGAATCATTATATTATTCAGTTTCGAAACCGCTGAGCCATTATGTGAGTTAATTCTCTGCAATGATGAGGCATAAGTTTCGAAACCGATTAGCCTTTAATTCTCTGCAATGATGAGGCCAGAATCAGTTATGATCTGTTCCTATAAAACCCAATGCAGACAACCTGTTTAGACATACCTCAACAGCTTCTCCTCTCTCAATCTCAGTTTCGGCAACACGGCTTCTTTTCATTTCAGGCAAGTGCTCAAGTCCGGCAGTGCGCGATGCTGCTTAGAACCAGCGTACCCTGGGAACAGACGACGAATCTATTTAAGGGAATTGTGTCAAACACAAGCCCGGTTCACTCGTTTACTGTCTCCTCAATTTTATTACATTCTGTCCAGTTTCTGTTCAATTCTTTATACAAGTTTTCTAACAAACTTAAACAGAGCCGTTTTACTAATTGTTCCTGCAATGTTTTCATTTCAAAATGGAATCCCAGCCGATGAATACTGCTTTTCTACTGTCATGACCAGTGCTGTTTCTGCGGTCATGAAATCTGTTTTTTACTGTCACTACCAGATCTAGTGACACCACTGCCTAATGCAGTGTCGCATGCTGAGAAACCAGAGAAATTCAGTGGTGTGAATTTCAAACAGTGGCAGCAAAAGATGTTCTTTTATCTGACCATGCTGAACCTGGCAAGGTTCTTGATTGAACCTAAACCCCATGTTGATGAAGGGGATATGGATGGTCAATCTGTGAGCGCGATGCATGCTTGGAATCATTCGGATTTCCTGTGCCGCAACTTTATTTTGAATGGTTTGGTGGACACATTGTATAATGTGTATTGCAAAGCAAAGACTGCCAAAGAATTGTGGGAGTCTTTGGATCGCAAATACAAAACAGAAGATGCGGGCACTAAGAAATTCGTGGTGGCTAAGTTCTTGGACTTTAAAATGATAGACTCTAAAACGATCATGAGCCAAGTCCAAGAATTGCAGGTTATCCTTCATGATATTCATGCGGAAGGAATGATGCTCAGGGAAACATTCCAAGTTGCTGCAATGATCGAAAAATTGCCACCAAGTTGGGTTGATTTCAAGAACTATCTCAAGCATAAGTGAAAGGAGATGACCATTGAAGATCTTGTTGTTCATCTTAGGATTGAAGAAGACAACAAAGTGCCCCTAAAAAAGGTTGATGGTCCTGAAACAGTGAAGGCCAATCTTGTTGAACATGGCCAATCTTCAAAGGGAAAAAACAGTGGAAAGGGTGGAAAGAAAAGTCATGGGAAACGCTCCAACCTTGGTCCAAAGGGAGGAGTTGGGAAAAAGAAGTTCCAAGGCACTTGTTATAATTGTCAAAAGCAAGGCCACAAGGCCAGTGAATGCAAGCTTCCCAAGAAGGAAAATGCTCGACACGTGAACATGGTTGATGAAGTCGACAACCTGGTTGCCATGGTCACGGATCTCTCGATTTTGGTGACTAAAGTTAATTTGGTCGGGCAAAATAACAAGGATTGGTGGGTTGATACGGGGGCTACCCGTCATGTGTGTTTCGACAAGAGCCTTTTCAACACCTTCAAAGAGGTGACTAATGGCGAAAAGGTTTTTATGGGAAACTCCGCCATGGCCGAAATTAAAGGTGAGGGGAACATGGTTATAAAAATGACTTCTGGAAAGGAACTCACCTTGTTAAATGTGTTGTATGTTCCAGAAATTCATAAGAACCTTGTGTCGGGGTGGCAGTTGAACAAATTTGGGTTCAAAATGGTGATTGAGTCAGACAAGGTCGTGTTGACCAAAAATGGTGTGTATCTTGGTAAGGGCTATGCCCTCAATGGAATGTTTAAACTAAATGTAATTGTCGTGAATGCAATGAAAGAAAACGCTACAAGTTCTACTTACTTGATTGAGTCTTCTTATCTTTGGCATGGTAGACTAGGTCATGTTAATTATAATTCCATTCTTCGTTTAATTAAACTTGATTGCATACCAACATTCGATATCGACTCAATTAATAAATGTGAAGCTTGCGTAGAAGCAAAACAAACGAAATCGTCATTCAAAAAGGTTGAACGACTCACCGAACCCCTCGAGATGATCCACACTGATGTGTGTGATCTAAAAGCAATTCCTACTCGTGGTGGGAACAAGTACTTCATCACGTTCATTGATGATAGTACTAGGTATTGCTATGTGTACTAACTTACTTAAGAGTAAGGATGAGGCTATTGACAAGTTTATCTTGTTCAAAGCCGAAGTTGAGAATCAACTAAATCGAAAAATCAAAATCGTAAGGAGCGACCGAGGAGGTGAATATGTTTCACCTTTTATTGACGTATGTGCAAAAAGTGGAATCATCTACGAACTCACGGCTCCTTACTCCCCCAATCAAATGGCATAGCGGAACGGAAAAATCGTACTTTGAAAGAAATGATTAATGCCATGATGATAAGTTCTGGTGTAAACCAAAACATGTGGGGGGGGAAGCAATCTTATTGGCAAATTATGTGTTGAACATGATACCCAATAAGAAAAAGGATGTAACGCCTTACGAATTATGGACTGGAAAGAAACCACCGTATAAATCCTTGAAAGTGTGGGGGTGTTTAGAAAAGGTAGTGGTCACACCACCTAAGCGCCTACTAATAGGACCCAAAACGGTGGATTGTGTATTTATAGGATACACCCGTCCTTATGGTCCTTATCGTTTTCTTGTGCATGATTCTAAGAATCCTGGAATATGCAAAGGCACCATAATGGAATCTAAGGATGCAACATGGTTTGAACATATGTTCCCATGCTTAGATAAAAGTGAACCAAGTTCTTCTAGACCAGTTGAGGAAATTGTTCCCGAGGTTGAAGATGAAAACGATGAACCTCGAGAACAATCTAATACTGAGGAAGTTGAAATCAGGAAAAGTAAACGACAAAGGACTGAAAAATCCTTTGGCCCTGAATTTTTTACCTATATGGTAGAAGATGAACCTCAAACGTACCAACAAGCGGTGCATTCCTCAGAAGGACCTCAGTGGAGAGAGGCAATCAAAAGTGAGATAGACTCTATCTTACAAAACCATACTTGGGAACTAGTGGATCTTCCTCAAGGATGTAAACCACTAGGATATCGATGGATCTTCAAGAAGAAGATGAAACCAGATGGAACCAACGATAAATACAAAGCAAGGTTGGTGATAAAAGGATATAAACAACGAGAAGGTTTAGATTACTTTGATACATATTCGCCAGTTACGCGAATAACATCCATCGGGTTGGTGCTTGCCATTGCCGCCATTAGAAATTTGGAAGTTCACCAAATGGATATGAAAACAGCTTTCTTGAATGGAATTCTAGAAGAAGAAATCTACATGGAGCAACCCGAAGGCTTCACAACTATTGGGTAAGAAAAGAAAGTGTGTAAACTTGTAAAATCCTTGTATGGATTGAAACAAGCTCCCAAACAATGGCACCAAAAGTTTGATCATGTCATGCTTGATGTTGGGTTCAAAATCAATGAATGTGACAAGTGTGTGTATATGAAGGACACATCTGATGGATATGTCATTTTGTGTCTATATGTAGATGATATGCTCATTGTTGGAAGTGATGACAAAATCATAAAATCTACAAAGAACATGCTAAAAGCAAGATTTGACATGAAAGACATGGGTCTAGCAGACGTGATTTTGGGGGTCAAAATTACGCGAACCCAAAGTGGACTTGTTTTAAGTCAATTCCACTATGTGGACAAAATTCTTGAGAAGTTCAATACAAATGACTCTAATGAACTTAGAACTCCACTTGACACAAGTCAACATCTAGCCAAGAATAGAGGTGAACCCGTAAACCAGTGGGAATACTCAAGAATTATTGGTAGCTTGATGTATCTTATGGGTTGTACTAGACCAGACATAGCATATGCTGTGAGCAAGCTAAGTAGATACATGAGCAACCCAAGTTCAATGCATTGGAACCACTTGGTTGCTTCGCTACTTAAGATACACTCGGGAATACGGGTTGCATTATAACAGATATTCAGCGGTTATAGAAGGACACTGCGATGCAAATTGGATATCTGACACGAATGATTCCAGAGCAACAAGTGGGTATGTATTCACACTTGGAGGTGCTGCTATATCGTGGAAATCTTCGAAACAAACGATTATCGCTAGATCCACGATGGAATCAGAGTTCATCGCTTTAGATAAAGCAAGTGAAGAAGCAGAATGGCTACGTCAATTTGTTGAGGATATACCAAGATGGCCTAAGCCGGCATCGGCCATTTGTATACATTGTGATAGCCAATCGGCACTTGGCAGAGCTCGTAGCACAATGTATAACGGTAGGAAGAGACATATCAGACGTAGACACAATACGATACGACAACTAATCTCTACAGGAATTATCACTGTTGACTACGTGAGGTCAAAGGATAATATTGCGGATCCGCTAACAAAAGGCCTAAGTATAGAGTTAGTACAGAAGTCGTCCATGGGAATGGGACTGAAGCCCTTGAAAATATAAGTTCATATGATGGAAACCTAACTCAGTAGACTGGAGATCCCAAGAGCTGAGTTCAATAGGAAAACCTAATTGTATGAATTAGTAAGGTCACTGTGGGGGATAACCCTACGTATATATATATAAGGGAGTTTATTGCAAAGCTTAGTAAACTTCCTAGTCCATTCCTAAAGTGACAAGTGTGAGGCTAAGCCTATGGCTTTTAATGATTCGACTAAAATAGTGAATCACCTATGTGAGAGAGAAGTGGGGTTGCTTCATAGGGTATTGCTGGGGCACAATACCTAATGGCTCTCGCAGAACCAGGCATCATGTTCATGACCATAACGAACATAACTATGAGGACTTGACTTTGTTAGGGAGAGTCTTGTGTGAAGTGCATTGTCGTCTACACAAATGGCAGACGAGTTCAAAGACACCGAGTTCTACTCAGAGCTAGTAGGCTAAGTGCATTTCATGAGCGAAGGTTCAAAGGGTAACACCTACCTATCGTATGCAAAACTCAACTGCTGAAATGTAATAAGAAATTATGTTGTTTCTGAGATCGACCTCCATTCATGTGGGGGATTGTTGGAAGTTTAGTGTGAATGAAAGTCTCAAGTTGGTAATTCACCTTGTCCCACACTGGTGTGGGAACAAAAAGATAGGCTATTTATAAGGTGAAACCTTAATGAAGCCTTTGAAGTCTTATGACATGTTTTACCACAAGTCCTACCCGCGCGCGCGCAGGGGGGATGCAAAAAATGGAACCGGATTTAGTTGAACTCGCGTATGCCCGCACGTCCTGCGGACACGAATGCAGCTCCGAAAACCAGGGCTCGCGGGAGACAGTTTTTGCACTCGAGGCTGACTAATTGTTTTTATTAACTAGTCTTTAAAACTAAAACGGTTGGTCTTATTAATGGGTTTTTAACTGAAATGATTTTCAGTTTTAATGAGAATCATTATATTATTCAGTTTCGAAACCGCTGAGCCATTATGTGAGTTAATTCTCTGCAATGATGAGGCATAAGTTTCGAAACCGATTAGCCTTTAATTCTCTGCAATGATGAGGCCAGAATCAGTTATGATCTGTGCCTATAAAACCCAATGCAGACAACCTGTTTAGACACACCTCAACAACTTCTCCTCTCTCAGTCTCAGTTTCTGTAACACAGCTTCTTTTCATTTCAGGCACGTGCTCAAGTCCGGCAGTGCGCGGTGCTGCTTAGAACCGGTGTACCCTGGGAACAGACGATGAATCTGTTTAAGGGAATTGTGTCAAACACAAGCCCGGTTCACTCGTTTACTGTTTCCTCAATTTTATTACATTCTGTCCAGTTTCTGTTCAATTCTTTATACAGGTTTTCTAACAGATGTATGGAGGTTACAACTGATGATTGTAAGTAATTTGGAGCTCTGCTTGAACGATGAATGAGGAGTCGAAACCGGATGCTGGATGTGAGTCGAGACAACTGTTAGACAACTCGAGACCAGTGGGAGTTTGATTGCTACTCGAGACCTTTGATGTTGGAATGATCGTTGAAGGTGGAACGATGGAGTCGAGAAACAGGAAGATATATTTTTCAAATTTTGGAAATTCGTTAAGATTAACAAAAATTCTCGAGATATCAGGAAACCAAATCCTTTTGAAATTTTATCTAGATTTTGAACCTTTAACACATTTCCAGACAAATCGAAAAGCAATATATGATGATTTTTAATAAAAATCGATGAATATTATGAAGAACGCGAAGAACACCGAATCAAAAATAACAAAAAAACTTGAATCTTTGATATCACACCGAGCCTAGAAACAGGTTCTAATGGCTCTGATACCACTTGTAAGTCCCGTTTTACCGGATATTTCAATGATATCAAACAATCACCAAGTTTGTGCGGAATCAAAACTTGGTGAGATTCAAGAAAAAACGAAAAATATGAAGAACAAGAACAATATCGAATCACCTTTAAACACTTGCACACGATTCTATTGCTTGAACAAGCAAAACCGTCTAGTACAAGTGCTCACAACCAAATCGCCTCCCACTCTCTGTTTCTCTAGAATTTCTGTAACATGAGGTTCAAAAACCTAAAACAAGTTGAAAACTTGTTTATATACATAGACAAGCCCACTTCCCTACATGGGCTTCCCTTGGGCCTGCTTGGCCCACATGGCCTAAAGCTTGGCCCAAGTGACCTATAAAGGTCCACAACCTAATATAAACTAACCCTGTAAGGCCCAGTTCGTAACCATCATTCGTTGTATTAATTTGATGCGTCAGTCTCACACTTTAGGGCCTAACAGGAATCGAACCGAGGACCTATTGATCTCAAAGTCTTATCCCACCCTCAAGATGTCAATCTTCCAAATGTTAAAATAGTGGTTGGGTAAATTATGACAATCTATTTGAAATTAATGCCACAAATGGGAATTTCTATCTGAAGTCAAAAGTTCACAGGGCCAATGAATGCCACAAAATTATAATTTTGGGTTGAACCTCTAACTATCGTTTTAGAGAATGACACAATAAACCGGTCAGTTTTTGCTGGACGGTTTAACAACTTGGTTTGACCATTTTAAAACTTAAAATATAAATCAATTCTTTTGTTTTAAAAAATTAAAATAATAAAAATGGTTCATTATAATCCATAACATAGAAACCTTCTTTCAATCCTTTCACCCATGAATAAGTGTAGATCTATGCGAAAACATTGATTAATCTTGTGGAAATCCTTCAGATCTAAGTTGTTCTTGGTGGAATGAAGCCAAACATTGAAGTTCATAAGAACTCCATGATGACATCATCCTAGAACACATCAAATCCGGTGATTTCGCGGTTAAAAGTTAAGATTCAAAGGTGAAAATGATGAAGAAGTGTGTGTAGATCATAGAAGTACAAGATTTAGGTTGGAAACTTACAAGAATCGAGAGAAATCGAGAGAAATGAGAGCTTGAGGTCGGCTGGTCGAACAAGGAGCTGTCACATCACAAATGATGTGACAGGTGGGTATTTATAGGGTTTCCCAAAAAGGAAAGTGGTGGAAGGTGTCGGCCGATCGGGTGGCAATCCGATCGGGTGGCAGCCCGATCGGGTGACAATCCGATTGGGTGGCAGCCCGATCGGGTGACAACTCGATCGGATGACAATCCGATCGGATGGCCACTCGATCGGTTGGCCACTCGATCCTGATGTCCGGCGCGACGAGTTTTGTTATTTCGATTCGCTTGTTGAGCGTTGCGATGCGATTCGAGTGAGCGATGCGATAGTATGACCCATTAGTTACACAAATTACATAACTACTATATCTAACATACAATCACTATAATTAACTTGCGTTTAGCGTTTTCGATTCGATTTGCGATGCGATAGATTTGCGATTGCGATTAACACCTCAACATAAACATAAGCACACACACGTAAAACAATATCCAGCACACATAATTCGAGTTGCGATGCGATAGCGATAAGCGATAAATCGATTAAACATGCGATTAAATACCGATTAAACCTCGATTATTAATAGATACTCCACATAATACAACTAAAGCAAATAAATAAATAGATTCGATTACAAGTCAAAGAAGTCAAAACAGTAGTTGAGCAAGGAGTGACAGATCGCAATTAGCAATCTTTTCTTCCTTTGACTTCAATCTTTGACTTTGACTTTCGAAACACGGGTTGTTACAAAAGGCATTATATAAACCTTCAATAATGACATAAAAAAGACATTGTTGCAGAACTTTAAATGAATTTTAAAGTGATTTTATATATTAAGACTTATGCTGCAATAATGACATAAAAAAGACATTGTTGGACAGCCTCTATGGCTGCCACCTCAACTTTTCTTATGTCACTGGGTTTTCTTCTTTTATAGAAAGTATAGATACATATAGATGTAGATATAGATAAGAAAAAAAAAGAAAAACAATACTATGAACTCCGAGATTGAACCCGTGTCTTCTTATTATTAAAGTGAATTTCAAAGCACCAAACCAAGTGCTTCATGATGGTATTTTTCCGATTCATTATGTATATATTCTAACTTTACAGTGTAAAACTAATACAAAACAAAAAAAATTGGGCTCCCGATAGATTTGGGCCCTGAGCCGTCGCCCATCCCGCACAACCTTCGGGCCGGCCCTGCTAGTTGGTCACTAGTGTAAATGGGTTTGGATCGGGTCAACCCAACTCACATTCACTTTTTTTTTATCCACGCTTAGATTTTGTGAACACTTAATGTGCTAACTATGATTTCTATGTGAATAATTTACATGTTATTAGAAATACAATACAATTTGACTTTATGTTTATATATTGTTTTTGGTTAACTTTAGATGCCTCAAAATCAGGTGTTGCTAAAGAAACATTACAAAATGTAGCGCGTAGAGTTGCAAAAGTTAATCTTGAATTCAGGAGATAATTATTAAAAGGGTTATAGATAATAATCTATATCTCTAATAAAACAAACCATTGGGGGACACATGTCACCCAATGGTGCAAGCCACCTAGGATTCCACATAAGCAATGATGTGGCAAAAGTCTAATATTTTGACAAGTGGCATATGTCTTAGGGGCGGATTGATTTAGCTTATGACATACGCTTCTTCTTTGCTATCTCTCTCTCATTCTCTCATAACCGTCAATACCATTAATCTAAAACCCTAATTGCCGATTCCTCTGCCTCCTCCGGATCACAATCTGCCTCTTCCGGATCTCACTCAACAATCGACGATAATGTCCGACAGATTTAAGGTAAGATTGATATCAAATTTGACATTGTTTAATTGATTCGCACCCTCCAATCTCTTCTGCGTCGCTCATCTAGGGTTTCTTCTAGAAATCGCAGTAGGTACTATTTATAACCATACTATTATTTTGTTTTGGTTTTGATTTTTTATTGATTTTGATTATCAATTTGGTCAATCAGAAGGAAGTGGTTGCAGTTTTTAGGAAGAAGAAAGTGAAAATGAGTTCTTCAGAGAGCAAATCAAAGCATTGTTATGGTAGTATGGATTTAGGTAATGGTTTTTTAAGAAGTTATACTTGATTAATGGCTTCCTCCTAATCGAAGACTGAAAACCCCAAATCTTTCTTGATTTCGCTATTTGAAAACTCAAAACCCTAGATTGAATCATCGCCTTTTTGTCTGTTGTTTAATCTGAAATTGTCTTTTGGACATGAAACATAAAGCACAGGTTCTGGACTATGTGGTTTACGCGGTTCACCTCTTTTATGTAGTATCTCATGCCAGTTATTCTTTTCTATAATGCTAGGTTCTGCTCAAAGCAGTTTCAATAACAGTGTCGCTGATCAAGAAGTAAGTTTTTTTTCTTCGAAAGAAGTGCAAAGATAGGTTCAACAGTTTTAAACTTAAAAAATTTAATTAATGTGACATTTTGCAGGCTGTATTCGAGACTGTTGCTAAAATCACTCACGAAAAGACTAAGACAAATGACACTCAAGAGGCAACGTGAGCATCTTAGCGTTTATAGATATAGTACATAATTGAATTGTAGCCATTCAATAAAAGTCATTTTTCATCCGGTTATAATATTCTTCTTTCTATTTTGTTTCTCTTGACAGCGAAGACGAAGGCACGCAGACACTAATAGACAAACAGGTGACTGCAGTAGAACACATTATTGATATCTGTTGCTTCCTCTTCTTATATGCTTTGCGCAATTGCAGGACAACGTGTTTGTGATATCAAACAAGAAATCTAAATATCCAATACTTCAAGTAGATGTAAGTTCAGATCATATATTTGTTTTTTTCAAGTTGATATCATTCTTATACTAACAGAGGTTATTTGTGTTTATTGTCTACAGGCTGATTTCAGATTTGGTGGTAATCATTCTTTCTGCCGCGATTGGTGGAATTATCTGTTCCTGCCTTGGGCAACCGGTTTGTATATTTGGCTTTTAACTGTTACATGTTTGGCTATAGAAAACTCAAAACCCTAGGTTAAATAAGGATCATATGGCAGATGATTAAAGGATAAGGTTTGGAGATTTTTGAATTGTAGTTGTTTTCCATTTTGTGTAGTTGATATAATAAAGATTAGAGCCTTTTTTGTAACTTATTGTTTTTGTTTTGATGTTATTTCAGCTCATGACTTTGTAAGTAAACCTCTTATTGCCAAGATAATAAGAGATTTAATAATAATCTCCCCAAAGAATGTTATCTTTCAAAGTATTGATTCTTTGATCTCCATCAAAGAATCTTTTATTTAACTTAATATTAAAGGTTTGGTGTTTGATATATAAACAATGGTAATATATGAGTTTTCAGTTAAATAAGATACTTGTGAGTTTTTAGTTAAATAAGATACTTGTGATGATAAAACTGGTGCAGTGGCATCAAGCTTTATCGCAATAACATGAAAAGAAAAGATGATTGTTTGATTTTAATGATGGACGATGCAGGGTTTAAATCATGTACGCAGATTGAAGGGTCATGAGCATAAGGCGATGGCTTTAGTTTTTGTAGAGAGGGAAGTACCATTATGCATAAGCGGTGATAATTCGGGGGGGGGCAAATTCATTTTGGGCATTGAGGACGAGAAGCCAATCAGAAGAATGAATGAGGAAAAAGATTGGCGTTACAGTTGTATTCATTCCCTTGCAGCATCTGTTTCTGGATCTGATAATTTTTATACAGGCACGGGGGATAAGTCAGTAAAGGCCTGGTCAATGCATGTAAGTAAGATATTTCTTTCTTCAGGTAATGATTTTATGATATAATAATAATGATAGTTGTTTTGTGTTTGTTAGGATTATTGTCTGTCATGTACTATGAATGGTCATAAATCAGTGGTGTGTACATTAGCAGTTTGTAATAGGGTTCTTTATAGTAGGAGCTGGGACGGAACCATGTGCTTATGGTATCTTAGTGATCACAGTCCGTTACCGGTGTTAGGTGAAGAAGACACTTTCACATGTGGATTAATAATCAGTCAAGATATATGGTTTTCATGAAAATTCGACATGGCTCTTTGCTCGCGTTGCCTTGTGCTCAAGTTACATAGTAGTGTATTCAAGATATGGTCATCTGGAAGCTGGTACCAGGAGGTTAGCGCTGTAATCTCAGCCTCAAACATTCTACTTTACATCATTACATTGAGAATGAAATCAAGTTTTTTTTTTTAAAGGGGGACATATATGACAATTTTTGACATGTATACTTCTGAATGCGTCAATTCGGGTCATTTAACAAATAATTAGCCTGCACAGCCTCTTTAAACATTTTATTCAGCAGTTAAATTGTTATTAAAGTAACATAGTTCGTGTACTAATATTTGTCGTATTTATTATTTACCATTTTTTTAGAAATTGGGCAACGTTTGTTTCGTGTCAACCCATCTTGAATGTCAGGGTGGTCCGTCTTATGTTTGGGTGTTTATTAGCATCTTGCGTGAGGTGTATTCCTCTTATGAGTGTTGTCAGGTAATTAAGCTTAAAACTATAGTTGACCTCAAAAGTCAACTTTGCTTTCTTTAATGATCTCATTCTGTTTTACGGATCCAACCATGAGTTGTTGGAAATTTGCCAACCATGAGTCTTTGTTTCCCAAAATTGTTATTCTGTATGCACTATTATTGATTGCCTCGCACATGAGTAATTTGATAATGTATATTAAGAATTCCCACCAATTTTGTAAGGGGAGAATAAACTGTCTGTTCTTGCTGGTTATTTTACAGTTTTTGTCCTCATGTTATTAGAATTTACTGGTGGTACCGTGCATTATTAGCTGCATTTTTACCTACTCCAGTCTGGTACCGGATATTCCTTCCTAAACAAAGGATATGGGAGTCTTTTTTTCATCTTTGACCACAAGGTTACATTTGAGTTTCAAGCTTACATCAATAGTTAGAGAAGTTATTAGTTGCCAAAAGCAATTGCATTTGTTATCTTTTATACTATTTGGAGTAAATAAATAGTGTATGTCATCTTTATCTCAGGTTGGATACTTGTGGACTGCATGGAATGCGTTATCACCGAAGGACATCCATTTTTTGTCATATGCCACACAAGAACATGTATAATGACCGATAGAATGTTATCAATTTACCTAAAATCCATATTAAAAGCATTATTATACATTAAGGTTATAATTATGTTGCAAGTTATTGAAATATGCATAGTTTATGATTCTTATAAATCTGGTTTCAAAATGTATTTTTTATTTGTTTTGTAAATCACATTTGGATGTTGTGTTCTTTCCCAAAAGTGCGGAAGGCATTTAGACTTTTCAACAAGAGGGTTGGCATTATGAGCCGAACCTCCCTTCTGAAAGAAATTACTTAGGGTGAACGGGGCGCTTTGCGGGGAGGGGTTCGGTGAGGCGAGTCCCCGAGCGGGAACACCGCCGCTGACCCCTCGGGGAGCGTAAGCGGGGAGTGGGGAGCGGTGGGTGTTCACCGCATGAAGGGAGAGAGGGAGAGGGTGGCCCACCATTAATTCCACCAATCAAGTATTTTCCTTTTTTTTTTTGATTTTTTCAACTTAATTAAAAAATAATAATAAAAACAAGTCCTCCAAGAGAAGAGTGCCGCCATCAAATTGAGGGTGTGGGGGGAGTTAAGGGGGAGTTGACGTGACGCGTGCTGATTGGGTGTGTGTAAGAGATGTCACTCCCCCTTAGAGGAGTGCCCCTTACACCCTTATAAAGTTCGATGAACTATGTACGTTTTTCATTATTTAATATATAAAATTAAATTTATTTAATCCATACAATACACGGGTTCTTAAAGATGTAACTTTTTTATTATTTAATATATAAAATTACATTTATTCAACCCATGTAATAAACGAGATTTTTAAAGATATATTGTTTATTATTTGGTATATAAAATTACATTTATTCAACTCGTGTAATAAAATGGCATGGGAAAAGGTCAAATATGGATCAATGGTGAGGGCATCGGGAGATACTGGCCCGCAAACATAGCTCATGGTAATTGTGATAAATGCAGTTACACCGGGATTTATAATGAAAACAAATGCAACCGCTATTGTGGAGACCCGTCTCAAAGATAGTGAGAAATTAGCTTTGGTTCCTCTTTGTCATCATAATGTTTCTCTTATGTTATTTTGTTAGGCTAATTGCCATGGGCGGACCTAGCCTATGGTCAGGGTGGGCGGCCGCACCCCTTGAAAAACAAAATTAGTGTATATTTTAGGGAAAAAACCCGACCGCATCCCTTGAAAATATGGTTGAACACCTCATCCGCACCCCCAACAAAAAAATTATGGGTCCGCCACTGCTAATTGCTACTTGCTAGAGAAAATAACAAGCAATGGTCTGAGTTCAAATAACCAACTTTTTATACCAGAAAAAACCATATAACTTTGTTTGAATTAAGTAATATTGTTTAGAATTTATGTAAGAAATTTAGAATATAAAAACACTTTATATTGATTTACTACATGGGTTGATTTGGTTGATATTTTTCAATCCTGATTACATGTTTAGCTTGGTATAACCCGAATCAAAAGTCGGTTTTAAGTTAAGTTAGGCTTCATTTACAGTACACAACTCAAAACCAGAATTTGAACACCCTTATGCAAAACTTTATGTCTATAAGAATGGGAAATGTGTATAAACTGATTTTATGATATTAACTACTATTTATGTCACTAATTTAATTATCCAAGTACCGTATTTAGTTTCATTTATTCCTTTAAAATGAATGTGGATAATATTTTATAAAAACAAATACATTATAAAAAAGTTGATTTTTTTTAATGTTAAGTTAGTTATTAATGTAAAAAAGAAAAACAAGGGATATTATTTTTGCATCAAACCAAAGTTGATTGATCCAGTCATGCATTCCCTACATTTGCTGTATGCATATGTCAGTATATTGCTGTAACTGTTAGTGCTACCAATTTTTTTCATTCTTTTCTGGGATGTTCTTAATAAACGGTGATAAATCGGAGGCCAGTTGATGTAAAATCCAAAATTGTATGTCAGGGTATGTATTTTCAATCATTAAACTTCGTTACACTTTTATTAATTTTATTGTTTTTGTTGTTCAGGCCGTGTCTTTTTAGATAGTATTAAATTTTAATAAAAATAATAAGTTTATGTTGCGTTATCAAGAGTTAAAAGCAGAGCCGGTGTGAAGTTGCTTATACTAGACAAAGATGGGAATGTAACGAGTAAAACAACAAATGTAGTCTACAAGGAAGTTTTTTCCGGCATTTGAATAGTTTTCTGTTTTTTCTTCCAATGTATGTATTTGTATAGAATATTTCATTTCAAAGTAAATAATATGGTTTTGGTTGAAGCCCGCGTATTACGCGAGCATTAACCTAGTTAGTTTAATAGAGTTTGAGTCGAGTTAGGACTATAATGAATTTATTATAAATAAAGGGTTAGGGTTATTATACTGGTATGCTTTGATTAATAAATAATAAGAAGAGTCGAACAGGTTGTTCAATCTTGTGTTTTTGTGTTTGATCGAAGGGCCTGATTTCTAACATAGAGGAACCAAGGACATGACTAAACAAAACGCCAGGAAAATTATGTGTCAGTTAGAGGTCTTCATGGGAAGAAATTGCATAGGTCACGAATTACTTTTCAATGGGCCAATTTAGGTTTATTTTTATCTCTAGCAGGTAAATCTTTAAAAAAAATTAGCTAAAAAGAGTGCATTGGAGTCCTTTAGTAATCTATTATCTATTATATATAATAAATGAAAAAATTTGGGCTGATGTGGCGTGTTTTTAGAGCTTCTTAGAATTGGTTTTGGCGGGAAAATGATCTGGGTTTTTTTCTTCCACGCGGATCCTGTTTTGAGCAACCCAAACCCATGTACTCGGACCCTATATATTATCTATTATCACTTTATCACAAGAAACCCTAACAGCCGCATGTTCCAATCCATCCTTCTTTCAATCCCCATTATCAATTGCAAAAATTCTTCTTTGTTCCTTCTGGTTTACTCATCTCTGATCCACGATTCAAGCTTCATAAGGTAAGAAATCTTCTATTGCTAATGGTTAATCCTTTTGTTCGTCTTTTCTACTCCGATTTTTTTTTATTTCCTTCGTTTGACCAGATTTATTGTATTGATGTTCGTTAATCTATGGATTCTGAAAATGAAACTAATTTCGAAGTTGATTGATATGAGATTGAAAACTATTAAAATGAATCCGAGTCTAGATTCAACTTGCCAGGGTTGTATTTATCTTTTAATCGTTATATATATTTTTAGGGTTCTTACGTGTGCTAATTGTCAGATATGTTGTTATATTGAGCACTTTAATTTAATTTTTTAATAACATTGGATTATGTTGTTACAGAGACGATTTGTGTGGAAACACCTAAAGAATCTGTTGCTAAAACTCCTGTAGAGAGGTAATTAGTTTTTATAGTTATTATTAATATTATTATTTATTTATGTTTATGTGGATTTTGGTGCAGAAAGAAGACATTGAAAGCAAAAGAACCATCTGCAAAGAAGTCAAAGAAAGAAAGGGATCCAAGTAAACCTAAACGACCACCAACTGCATTTTTTTTGTTCATGTATGTGATGATTTTACTATATGTTTAGGTGGATCGTTTTAATATGTTTGTATGACATTGATTGGGGTGATTTGGTTTGTTGTAGGGAGGACTTTATGAAAACATTTAAGAAAGCAAATCCAGACAATAAGAAAGTTGCATTGGTAATATTTGAATGTTGAATGCAATTTGAATAATAAGTTGCATTTTATTGATTTTGGTGTTTAATTATGCAGCAAAAATTGATGGACCTGCATACTGCAAAAGCATAGGCCTGGATAAACCTAACATACTGTAAGCGATACCCTAAATCCCCATTCGTTCCATTTTCCATGGCAGTCACCATTTCATATCTCTCAATCATCTGCCGTCTAAAGAAATCTCGTGTTCGTGATGACTAAAAAGGTTCTCCTTTGATCATGAAACAAAGTTAAATCGATGAAAGGTTTCAGCCATGGGATGCTGATAATGTTAAGACTAGGGTTAAAAAGGAACGCTCCAAACTCCCTTCTTTGGTATCCGCTCAACATCGCCGCTGTCGGGATCCATTGATTTGAATATGCTTCCTTTCTCCATCGAGTTCAAAAGGTAAGTTTTTTTTTCAGTCATTCATCAGGAATGTTTAGGGTTTTTTCAATCAGGAAAGAGGTAAAACTAGCAATTTTAAAATTAATGGTCTATATTTTTCATTTAATTAACTGCTAGCAATTTTGTTTTGGTTTGCATTTGAAAGTTATGGTCAAATGATTCAGATAAAGGACCTTAATTTATGATAGTTGAATTATATATGAGATGAATAAATCGTAATATCCGATGCACGATTGTATACGGTTGTGAGCCTGTGATTAAATTGTAATGTTTTTTGGTCTTTATTTTTGTTATTGTTGTTGATTGATTAGAGTGTTTCGGTTAAAATGTGTCGATGTAATTTGATTCGGGAGATTGGATTTGATAATAATGTAGGATTATTTTTTATTGATATGATATTTTAGTATGTTGAGGGTTTGGGAATACGGAGCACGGTGGTTAATTTTTTTTGGATGGGATTCTTTTTTATTGATATGATACTTCGATACGGTTCTGTCAGTTATTTTTGTTTTGGTTTTTTAATCTTTTTTTTGCTCATCTATAGGCAGTAGTGAAGGAACGCAAGGAGGGCACCTTGAAGAAGGTTTGTTTGGTAGTCGAAAAGTTTCTTGAGCAACTCGTCTGAGAATGGCACATTTGTACTTTTATCTTCACTTCGAAAACCATGTGAAGAACCTGAAACACTGGGGGTAAGTGAGCGCTTTAGGTTTTAAATATCGTAGGTTGTAACTTTTTCATCATGAGGTTGTGATTTTGGGCAGGAGAGGAAGAAGGGAGTGGTTTCTGGTTGGGAAGAGAATCATGATTCAAAATCATTGATAACTGATGAGAATCATCATGAAATACGTGTGATTGGTTTTGGGAGCAATCACTATTACTATTATTATTATTATTATTATTATTTATGTGGAAATGATTAGAAAAGAAAAGAGGAGACTGACCTGTTTTATCCATTGCAAGACTGAAGTCCTGAGGTAAAGTGAAGTGGGTCCATTACACCTCTAAGCCTCTATATGTTAACAGTTTGGTACTCTTTTGAGATACCCTGTGTTTGGTGCATTATTATTATTACATGTAATATAATATACGGTTTTATTTAAGATTAATAGAGGAGTTTTGTTTGATTAGAACTAACTTTTGGACATGTTCTTCTGCAGGGTGTTTGTGTCAAGATCTCCTTTTCTTTGTAAAAGTTTGTTGGATGGGTCCCTTTAAACATGTACATTCCTTTAATTTGGGATTGTTAAATCCCATGCTATTGCTGCTACTAATTAAGATTAATAGATGGATATGACCCTTTAAACATGTACATTCCTTTTATTTGTAAAAGTTTGTTGGATGGGTCCCATCCCAAAAACACGTAGCTGCTAATGATCTCCATTGATGAACTACCAATAAACTTTGTAAGTTGTAAAAATTACATGTTAAAAGCAATTAATTATATATTTTTGCATCTAGATATGACATGGTAAAACTTTGGTAGGGGTCGTGGGGAGAGGTACGAATATTTCTTTTTGGCTGGATGTTTGGGTGGGCATGGAACCTCTCGATAACAAGTTCCCAGCCTTGCTTGCCTTAGAGACTCACAAGGGTTGCTCGGTTTCGGATAGATGGCCGCGAAGTTAATTGGGACAAGTTGGGGTGGTGTTGGAAGCGACCCATAACCTCTACTGTAGAGGTGTCGGAGCTGGAAATAATCACCAATTTTTTATCTACTCATGGGCCGCAAAGTCTCACAGATAGCAAGGATAACTGGTTGTGGACGACACAGGTATTTTTTCAGTTAAGAGCACGAAACGGGTCTTTCTAATCTCAGCCGCTGATCAACTTTACTCCACCTTTCTGTGGAATAAATGGGTTCCCACAAAGGTGGGTATCGTTGCGTGGCGTGCGGAGAAAGATAGGCTTCCGACAAAAGAAGCTCTTATCAAACGAAATATTCCGGTTAACTCGTCTTTTTGTTGTTTCTGCGGCGAGTTGCTAGAAACGAAGGAGCACCTGTTTGTCTCTTGTGGCTTCTCTCAATACTTTTGGCAGGTTATCCTACAATGGTGTAAATTAACTCATTCTTTCATCTTTGACTTTAAAGACTTACTTGGGTTGCGACAGTATGTGAATGGTTCAACAAAAAGGAAAAAGGCATATTATGCAATGGTTTTAATTGGAATTTGGAGTTTGTGGAACATGAGAAATGAAGTTATATTCAACAATAAAAATGCTTCTTTATATTTGCATTGTATGTGGAGTTGGTTGTTGTTTGTTTGTTTGGTGTTGTTTTGTGGTTTCCTAGCTGCTGGCTATAATCCTTTTGTACAGTTTGTTTTATAATAAAATGTCTTTTTTATTGGCCGTTCAAAAAAAAAAAAAAAAAAAAACTTTGGTGGGGGGTTAATAATTGATATTCACTTATTACCAAATTATTGTTTGATTGCATTCATTGAGTTACAAATCTTGCATTGATGCATGGTCATGCCTTAAAACATCAACAATGTCTACAAAATGTGTTCTTCCCTAAATCTTTAGGGAAATCAATAAGTGTATAACCTTTTGTTCACAACCCGTGATTAAGTTTTATGAAACCTTAATTCTTCTATAGCCAAGACATTTAATATGTCAATATGACATACTTTTTGTATGATTTTAATTATGTTTTAATCATAAGTAGTTTTTAATATAAGTAACTTTCTCAAACCCGGGAAGCAATCCCGGGTGATAACCTAGTTATATCCATAAACTTGAAAGTTTTAGGATAAAAAGTGTTTTTGGTCAATACAATCTCAACCCAACCTATTGTTTGTTTCCTTGTTCGGACCTCTTACCCAACATTTACCTTAAATTTTTAGACTTTAGTCACTTCTTGTTTTAGTTATTGAGCAGAATAAGAAGTCAAGATGTTCAGCTCATGTTTGGTGTACTAGATTTTTACACCAACTACTTTTGCATGATTGCATCTTTTTTTTTGTTTGAACGGCAAATTTGGATTACTAACGGACCACTGGAGTATCATCGTGCCACCAACGGAACCACCCGATCATATCCATCTCCACTAAGTATAATGCCTATACACCAATTCAGGAGGAAACCCAATAAATATGGGAAAAATCCTTTTGTGGAAATCGAACCGAGGACCTATTGATCTCAAAGTCTTATCCCACCCTCAAAATGCCAATCTTCCAAACATTAAAATAGTGGTTGGGTAAATTATGACAATCTATTTGAAATTAATGCCACAAATGGGAATTTCGATCTGAAGTCAAAAGTTCACAGGGCCAATGAATGCCCCCAATTATAATTTTAGGTTGAATCTCTAAGGGGACTCGGGGCGGTACGTGATGGAGCTCGATAACGTGTTAAACTATCACGCTACACCGCCGCCGGCGTTTAAAAAACGCGTTATAAACAAAACGCGTTGTAAACAAAACGCGTTGAACTTTTGAAAAGGCTGCATATTGCCGCCCACCCCTGCTCTGATAGTTCATGCATTTGCAACACGTGTACATGTTGCCGCCCACCCCACACATGGACATTAATTTTGGGATTAATGTGGCAGAATTCTATAAAAATAAAAATTAAATTTGGGAGTGATATAATTCCATCACTAGTGATACCACCCCCCTACATTTCTATCACTAGTGATAGAAATTTGGTTGATGACATGGCACGATCTTATTGGACAGTGTGAGTGATAGTTTCTATCACTAGTGAACCACCCCTAGTCCCCTAAGTATCGTTTTAGAGAATGACACAATAAACCGGTCGGTTTTACTGGACGGTTTAACAACTTGGTTTGACCATTTTAAAACTTTAAAATATAAATCAATTCTTTTGTTTTAAAAAATTAAAATAATAAAAATGGTTCATTATAATCCATATACATATAAACTATATAGTCCATATATAAAGAAAATATATAGTAATATAAGTCAAAATGCTGATACGGTTTACAACTAGTTCCAAGTTTCAAAGTGAACTCTATCGTTGAACTGTCAAAAATTCAACTATTTGAATCTCAAAGCAATTATGTTTTAATTTAGACGATTTGCTCGGTTTTAAGTGTTTATAAACACTTTCTATTCTTCAACCATGTTGGCGTCGTGCACCTTTTAATATTATCATTGTAGACTGTAGAGTGATGGTTTCTTTTTATCGTTTTTATAATATAATAGATAAGCATGAAGAGAAAACATACATTTTATTGAGTGATGATTTCATTTTTATTGTTTTATATAATATAGATAAGCATGAAGAGAAAGTAGTTTTAGAGGTAGGTTAGGGAGGTTGAACTAAATTACATGTTTTATGTGTAATATAAATAATATTGTTTAGTCACAAGGTATATATTATTTGTTGAATAATGAGATTACTTTTAGTTAAAAAATAACTCGGTTAGGGTGGGCTTACTAGTGATTAGTGAACATCCATTACTATCATCTACCTTCATGTTACGTCAGTATCTCTTTCATCATTTCTCTCCTTCACTATCCATCTGTGTGGTTCACTATCCTGTCCACTATGGCACTATCCCCTCTTGTTTTTAATATTTTTATTTAAAAACCGGATTGCAAAAGTCTCGTGGCCTTTGTGGAGATCTTCATGCCCTTCACCATCTAGTGCGAGATGGCAGTGTTCCACTAGTGGCCACTATGTCACCTCACTCCACGTCGCTCCTTCACGATCCACACCATATGGAGTTTACAAACGCTGATCAACAAATGGACGTGGTTCAAATTATGTAGTATTGCTGCATCATTATAATGTAATTTGATGCATTTTTCTATTGTAATGTAGTTTGATCTACCGTTGGAATTAATCATATTTCAAGACTTTTGTTTCATGCATCAAATTTTAGGTGATGTTCATAAAAATTCAAACTTATGAATCAAATATAATTTGTACCCTCAAACTGTTTCATGCATCAAGTTTAGCATGATTTAGTCTTTCATAAAGTTTTATTCTCATAGTGTAATTGCATTTAAGTAGGAACCCACGTTTCCATTTTCATGTATGCATTTTCTCTTAGACTTTAGGAACAAGTTGTTGGTTTGCATATTTATATTTGCCATCGTTTGGAAATAGAGGTATGAGAAAAATCGCAGTTAAATTGTCTCTTTTCTTGAAGCCTAACTCACTCTACGGGTATTTATCTGAAAATTGACCATCTCAAATTAGTCTATAATAGTGTTCGACATGAATAAAGAGAGAGGCATGGACAAGAAAGAATATATACGACATATGTTATGGATGATAGTGAGTATAGTTGTATAGTTTGAGAGATAACAATTAGTTGTATTATCTCACTTGGATTTAAAGTAAATAAATAAAGAATAAAATGGATAAGCCTAGTAATCCTTCTTACACTTTTTAAAGAAAACATATTGTCACACCCCGAATTTCCACGTGTCACCAGTGGGCCCGGTAGGGGAGTATCGTGACGTGGTTGGCAACATAATAGTCAAACAACACAATATTTAAATGCACAGCGGAAGCAAAGTATAGATTTAATTCAACCAACCGATATTGTAATATTAAGTATTACAATTAGTCGAATATAATCCACAGGTAGATCCAAATAAAAAGGAAACAAATGTTCAACAGTTTATGACATCCAAGCTGGCGAGACTTAATGTGGATGCTAGGAGACATGCCAGCCTATTTCGCGTAGTACCTGCACTTAACCTTTTAAGAAAATACGTCAGTTTACACTGGTAAATACAATCAACCGACTCATTTTGAAAAGAGTTTAAGAAAATGCATTTAAGGCACAAGGCACAAATAATATTTTATAACTTGGGATAATTATTTAAATATATAATACTTGTATGGATTTACATGTTCCTTATGCGTTCAGTAGCCCGGGTCGAGCCGGGTTAAAGATCAATTAACACACCACTTTATTTATGAGACACTAACAGGTGTACGCCTACACCTGAGTGCTGAGGTCGTGGCCATTTCGTAAAATGATGCCAGGGATATCCGGGACACGGTCATTAACCCCCCAAAGGCTTTAAGTAAACAAAACAATGTTAAACGAGACGTCTCAATACTTTCATTATCATACATTCAATCAAAGATTCAACGTCCCGACCAAGCGGTATTTTATATACCGTACCCCAAGCCCGTATAGGGAAAATAAGTTAAAAGTATTTACCTTTGCAAGTATAACTCCTTAATCGAATAAATTGCAGATAGCTTTTACTGGTTCCCCTAATCTGGAACGAAGGTTTAATATAACCTATTAGAATACTAACGGGCCTTTGATTAAGCTTAAGCTTAGACCGGTCAGTTTTAATGATACGGTTCGTACGCACGATTAAGCGAAGACCGGATAGAATGTGATTTAGACCCGACAAGTTGAGGACTTGTTTAATATGGGTTTACTATTCACATTCTGGATTTTGAGATAAAAATGATATCGTTTGACCCGTTTCGGCTAGTTTATGCAAACTAGTTACATAAACCGAACCGAACGCGTATAATGCATAACGGGTAACCGAAAGGGTCGCGAACAGGTTTCCTAAGTTAATACGCTTTAAATATGTTGTGATATCATCATGATATCTTCCATAATGCCCATAACGAGTTTAATCCTTAATTATGCCCCGTAGGGGTATTTCGGTCATTTTGAAGGTTATAAAAGGGATTTATAATACCTCTGTGATACGGGTCTGGTTTAATCAGAAAAATTATTTATTTTAACAGGTATCAATAGCTGGTATAAAGTCTTTTGTGATAAAATGGTTCTAGACCCAAACTACGCGTTTAATACGCGTATAAAGCCGTTTTAAGCGACGTACGGTTTAAAATATGGTTCTGAGTTTTCTGATCAGTAAAACAGGCTCAAAACACTCTATTTATTATTTAAAATCAATGGCAATTGGATTGGTATCAAACGGATTTGTAAAACTCGTTTTATGGCCTAAAAGGGCATATTCGGTATTAACCGAATCAATGCGATAAGCCTAGCTTAAGATCAGTTTAAAAATAATTAAAAATCTTCAAAAATCCCAAAATATTATTTAACATCAGTGGGTAAAAGTTTTGGTACCGAAAATCGGGTTTAGATAGGCTATGCGTTAATCGCGCCGTTTAATTAATAAAAAGCTTATTATTTACGCTAATGCGCATATCTCCTAATCTAGACCTCCGATTGACGTGAAAATTTACGTACATGTTAATTAATCAGTAACTAAGATTATTGTACTTCCACATTTTCAAAATTCTCGTTGTAAGGTCATAAGGGCGTTATGGTCCAATTTAAGCGATTAACGGAAACGTGTGCATGCATCGGATAATCAATGAAACAAGTACAGAGACTTATACTAGCATGTAACCCAACCCTAATGAGACTTTAAGGCATGTCTAATTCAAACTAAAACGGGTCAGAACCGAAGTCAAAGCAAAAGTCAAGGTTTTGCGCCTTTCGGTTCCGAACCGGGTTTAAACAGAAATTTGTCGAGTCGGACAAGCGTAAACAAATTTTTTTACTTATTACCAAGTTATATTAAGATTAAAACAGGTTACACGCCTCTCGGATTGCATTTCGTGCATTAAATCATATTTTTCAATTCTGTTGACTTTTTGGGTCAACCTTTGACTCGACAAATGACCTAGTTAGGTCCGGAATTGATCCAAGCCCTTATAAGGGTTTAATACCCATATTATTACCTATCTAAAGGTACTCTTAATTCGGGTTACGACTGAGCTATCGATACAAATTCACGAAGTCAAACGTTAAGCGCGATATATTGACTTTTAAGCTAATAATGAAGCTAGAATTAATTGAGAAGGGATTAGAGACTTACAAACTGATTTATGGTTGCTTAGGAAGGCTCTTGATCAGCTTGAATGTTCCTTAGATGATCAGATTGTTTGCAAATGATGTGTGGAAAGTTTGTGAATGAATGGTTTCTTTATATACTAGTTCCAAACACCACAACAAAGTGACAACCAAGTCTAGGGCCATCCACAATTGATCAACACTTGTAAGTAGTGTGTAGGGATGTCTAGGGGACATGCATGTGCAAGAAAAACCGGCCTAGAGGGTAACAATCGCACACAACAGCCAACAGCAGGTCAGCTGTCGCTGGGCACACCCTCGCGTAGCGCGAGGGTCCGTCGCGCTACGCGACGCCCTTGCTGATCCGAATTTTTGTTGTTTGTTGAAGGTTTGAAAGGGCAGCCGGTATAAACGACTTGTGGACTTATTTTTGGCAATATGGGACCTCTATTAAGGATCTTTAACTGTTACATACCCTACCATGATGTCTTGTTTCAATTGAATGCATATACAAGAGCCGTAAATGACGGTTTATCATTCATTTCATCATGGGATCACATCATACTTTTGCAATTCCTTTATTTACAATAATTCTCATAATTGAGGGCATAAAAGACGCGTAGTAATTATTATATCGGGTCTTGGGAATTATAATTGAGGTCGTTCAGAGGTAACGATTTAACATGACGCCACTTTAAATCCTACCGAAACATCTTTATTAAATCCGGGTTTCCAACGCGTTTTTGTCTTACATGACACGTGTCATTTTAATAATAAACCCGAAATTTGCGAGGTGTTACATCCTCACCCCCTTAAAATAAATCTCGACCCGAGATTTACTGGAACAAATAAGGGTATTTTTCTTTCATGGTGGATTCCAATTCCCACGTATACTCGGGACCTCTTCGGGCATCCCATTTGACCTTTACAAAAGGTATGTGCTTTCTTCGGAGCTTCCTTACCTGTCGATCTTCAATCGACAAAGGTTTTTCCACAAACGTTAAGCTCTTATCTATTTGCACATCTGTATGTGGCATGACATGTGAATCGTCAGCAGAACACTTCTTTAGATTGCAGATGTGGAACACATTGTGAATTCCACTGAGCTCTTCTGGTAAGTTCAACTTGTAGGCAACTGACCCGACACGTTCGATAACCTCGAAAGGTCCTATGTATCTCGGGCTTAGTTTGCCCTTCTTACCAAATCGCATCACTCCCTTCCAGGGTGACACTTTAAGTAGAACTTTTTCACCTACTTCGAAGTGAAAATCCTTACGATTTGGATCAGCATAAATCTTCTGCCTATTCCGGGCAGCTTGGAGATTGTTTCGAATCTGGACAATCTTGTCCGTCGTTTCGAACACGATCTCTGGTCCTGATAACTGGACTTCCCCAACTTCCGCCCAACAAACTGGTGATCTACACTTTCTACCGTATAATGCCTCAAAAGGCGCAGCCTTGATGCTGGTATGGTAGCTATTGTTGTAGGAGAATTCGATTAATGGCAGGTTCTTATCCCAGCTTCCTCCCAAATCGATCGCACATGCACGTAGCATGTCTTCTAACGTTTGAATAGTACGCTCACTCTGACCGTCAGTCTGTGGATGGTAAGCCGTACTAAAGTTCAAA
This sequence comes from Helianthus tuberosus, assembly GCA_030545235.1. Lineage (NCBI taxonomy): Eukaryota > Viridiplantae > Streptophyta > Magnoliopsida > Asterales > Asteraceae > Helianthus > Helianthus tuberosus. The sequence continues at coordinate 48,494,181 of CM060351.1, forward strand.
CGTGTGCCCAAAGATTGTTGGAAACTTTTCCAGAAATGAGACGTGTACCTAGTATCCCGGTCAGAGATAATAGCTACAGGTATGCCGTGTAAGGCTACAATCTTATCAACGTACAGTTGGGCTAACATATCGGAGTTGTAGGTCTCCTTAATGGGTAGGAAATGTGCTGACTTAGTCAGTCGGTCAACTATCACCCAGATGGTGTCATTTCCTTTCCTGGTTTTGGGTAACTTGGTGATAAAATCCATAGTTACCATTTCCCACTTCCAAGTAGGAAGTTCAGGCTGTTGTAGCAAACCTGACGGTTTTTGATGTTCTGCCTTGACTTGCGCACACGTCAAGCATTTAGCTACATAGGTAGCTACAGACTTCTTCAAGCCTATCCACCAATAATTTGCTCTAAGATCATGGTACATTTTATCAGCTCCTGGATGAACAGAATATTTAGAGCTGTGGGCTTCCTGGAGGATAACATCTCGGAGTCCTCCATAAATTGGAACCCATATTCGTCCATTCAATCTAAGAATTCCATCCTTACCAAGAGATAGCTGCTCCTCAGTGACTCCTAGCTTTTCGTTAGGATAGTTAGCTTCCAACACAGCTTCCTTCTGTGCAGCTAACAACCTTTCCATCAAACTGTTCTTTATTTCCATGCTCTTGACATTGATTCGGATGGGTTTCACCCTCTCCTTCCGACTCAAGGCATCGGCGACTACATTCGCTTTGCCGGGATGGTATCTTATTTCACAATCGTAATCATTAAGAGTTTCCATCCAACGACGTTGCCTCATGTTCAAGTCCTTCTGGTTGAACAGATGTTGAAGGCTCTTGTGATCAGAATAGATCACACATTTGATTCCATATAAGTAGTGCCTCCACAGTTTTAGTGCGAATACAACGGCACCCAACTCCAAGTCGTGGGTGGTGTAATTCTTTTCGTGCACCTTTAACTGACGTGAAGCATAGGCAATGACCTTGCCTTTCTGCATAAGCACACATCCCATCCCGGTGTGTGATGCATCACAAAAAACTACAAACTCCTCTATTCCATCAGGCAATGTCAGTACTGGAGCATTGCTCAACTTTTGTTTCAGAATTTCGAAGGATTCCTGCTGCTTAGGACCCCAGTCAAACTTAATCTTCTTACGTGTCAGCGAAGTCAGGGGTGCAGCAATCCTTGAAAAGTTTTCTATGAATCGCTTATAGTATCCTGCCAAACCTAGAAAGCTACGTATTTCTGTAGGCGTCTTTGGCTCGTGCCAATTCATGACAGCTTCCACCTTAGCGGGATCTACTTGGATACCACGCTCACTAACAACATGTCCAAGAAATTGGACTGCTCGAAGCCAGAATTCACATTTTGAGAACTTGGCATAGAGCTTCTCTTTATGAAGTAAATCCAGTATGCATCGGAGATGCTTCTCATGGTCAGCTTGGTTCTTTGAGTAGATGAGAATGTCGTCGATGAAGACGATGACGAATTTGTCTAAGTGCGGCTTGCAAACACGATTCATGAGATCCATGAACGCGGCTGGTGCATTAGTGAGCCCAAAAGGCATCACTAGGAACTCGTAATGACCATAACGAGTCCTAAATGCTGTTTTGTGCACATCTTCATCTCTAACCTTCAATTGATGGTAGCCTGACCTCAAGTCAATCTTCGAGAAGAAACTTGCCCCTTGAAGTTGATCGAACAGATCGTCGATTCTGGGCAAATGATACCTATTCTTGATGGTAACCTTATTAAGCTCGCGGTAGTCGATGCACAGACGCATCGATCCATCCTTCTTTTTGACAAATAAAACTGGTGCTCCCCAAGGGGACGAACTAGGTTTGATGAAACCTTTGGCTAGCAAATCATCTAGCTGCGTTCTCAATTCCTTCATCTCTGTTGGTGCCAACCTATAAGGCGCCCTTGCAACTGGTGCTGATCCAGGAATAATGTCGATTCTGAATTCCACTTGTCTATCTGGTGGCAAACCAGGTAGTTCTTCAGGAAATACTTCGGGGTATTCAGAAATGACTGGGATCTCTCCAATCTTGGGTTTCGGTTCATCAATAATCACTTGTGCCATGTAGATGACACAGCCCTTCTTCAAACACTTTGAGTCTTTGAGTATAGACATTTTCTCGGGCAGCCCATACTGGGTATCTCCCTGGATAGTAAGTGATTCACCAGACGAAGTCTTGATCCTCACTTGCTTCTTATTGCAAATAATCTGGGCCTGGTTATGAGATAACCAGTCCATACCCAAAACTATGTCGAATCCGGCTAGTTTGAAAGGAAGTAGGGACAAAGGAAAAGAGTGATTCTTAATGGATATGAAACATCCATCTAATAAGGTTGAAGCGGTTTCTAAAGTGCCATCTGCTAGTTCCACCTCATAATTCACACTTAAAGTTCTAACAGGCAGTTTCAACAATTCACAAAACTTACCATCTACAAACGACTTATCAGCGCCCGAATCAAATAACACTCTCGCGTATACATCATTTACGAGAAAGGTACCTGTTATCACGTTGTCGTCCTTGACAGCTTCCTTAGCATTCATTCTGAAGACCCTAGCATTGGTCTTCTTAGCCTCTTCCGGCTTCTTGGCATATTTTGGGCAATTGCTCCTGATGTGCCCTTTTTCATTGCAACCATAGCAGGTCGCATCCTTTATCTTCTTGCAATCCACGGTTTTGTGTTCCCTGGATTTGCATAACCCACATGCAAAAGGCTTCGATTGTGTTTGTGAGTTGGATTCAAACCTGCACTTACCAAAGTGTTGTCTCTTGCAGGTTTTACACTTGGGTTTTTCTCCCGACTGTTGGCCATCCTTCTTGAATCCTGACCCCTTCTTAGAGTCATTGTTTCCTTTCTGCTTCTTATCTGATCGTCGTGAGTTGTCATCCTCACGCTTCCTCTTTTCGGTATCATTTTTCCTCAGTGACCTCAGCCTGACAGCATCTGAGGTCAGAGACAACGATATGTCCGTTACTGACCGAAAAGTGGTTGGTCTGGAGGCCTTTACACTTGCTTTGATCTCCGGTTCCAAACCCCCGATAAAACGAGCTATACGTTTCGGCTCCGGAGTCACCAAATAAGGGACCAACCTTGACAAAGTATTGAAAGTGGTAAGGTAGGCCTGGCAGTCCAGGTTTTTCATGACCAGTGCCAGGAAATCAGATTCAATTCTCTCAACCTCGTGTTGAGGGCAGAAATTCTCCTTGATGAGTGCCATAAACTGTTCCCAGGTCATGTTGTATAGCGGAACTTTCCCTGTGGCCTGGATCAAAGATCTCCACCAGGCTAAGGCTTCTCCTTTGAAAGATTGTGAGACAAACTTCACAATGTCCCTATTATGACAACCACTAATATCCACCACAGTATCCATTTCATCCATCCACGTCATGCAATCAACAGCTCCTTTTTCCCCATTGAAGTCTCGGGGTTTGCACGATACGAAGTATTTATAGGTGCAACCCCTATTACGAGGTTCTTGGTTCTGTAGGACTCTTTGAGATGGATTACTCCTTTGATTCGAGGAGTGGTGGGAATTACTGTTGTGGGCAGTGTGGGTCCTGGAGGGTGTTCTAGTGTGTGATGTAGAATGGGTTCTCATATGGGTACCACTTGATCCATGGTGTTGTCTATCCATAGCTCTATTAACTGCATTGTCTATCATAGCTTGCAACTCTGCACCTCCTACGTTTACATGGGCATTATCATTCCCTATCCCTTGGTGACTGTTGACCTCGTTTGAGTCTGCCATGTTTCTTGAACTGTAACACATTGGCAATAATTTATTGGTGAGTTTATTATAGCATTGTCCTTTATGGAAATTTTATTAACCGTGGTAAACATAGACCATATGTGGTTAATTTATTACTCCCCTTTATTTAGGATTTCCAATATATTTCATCCTAATAATAAAACAATAACAGTATTTATTAGCACATAAGGCCTAGTCACAGGGACAATATAGATTATAAGCTAGGATTTCAGAGAATCAAAGCATGAAGGTTTGAACAAAGTTCATTACCTTTATTAGACAGGGAGTCAAAGCTACCACTGTCTTTTGGCTCCTATGGAAATGAGCAGGGCCCGTAGGCATCATATTACCACGTATGGTTAAAATATGATTATCTTAATTGATGATATAAACCCAGGATTCAGAGATCATTAAACTAGGTTAGGAATCTTCTAAAGAATTCCTTTATAAAAAGACGTATGTGATTTTATCGAATCACTTCTGCCAGGAGTGTTAACATGTTTTAAGATGTTAACAGGGAATTGAATCTTTTAAACAGGTCTTACCATTTTGGCCCGGTCTTATATTTGACACGTGGCTAGGTTTCACACTTTAAGATCCTTAATTAAATAAATTTCATAGGCAGATTAATTTAAAAGTAATGATTTTAATTTATTTATTTCATTTATAAATTTTTATATGCTCATAATGGCAAACATGAAATTTATAAAACAAACATTCCATTAATTATACATAGGTTACATATTGCCCTAAACGGGTCTTTTCACACAAACCATTTCCCACGTAGGGGTCAAACAAGTATTTACCCGCGCAGGGGTTACATTTAAAACACAAGTCCTCGCAGGGACTGATTACTTAAATAGATGTCCACGCAGGGACTAGGTACAAAGATAAATGTCCACGCAGGGACTACATACACACATAAATGTCCACGCAGGGACTTAATTTTAAAGTAGACATACACACATAAAGGATTTACTGATCCTTCTTGCTCTTTCCCTTGATTAAGTTCGTCAAGGTCTTGAACATCCCCTGGTTACGCCTTCGGTCTTCCCGTGCCTCATGCCGCACCTCCCTAATACTTTGTAGGATCTCCTGATGCAGTGGTGGCGACATCTGCAGAGACGGCGGGGGTTGTTGGTAGTACGGGGGTTGTGTAGGCATCTGGTATCCTTGTGCTGGGTAGCCTACTCCCCAAGGACCTCCATACGGTCCCTCCTGGTTAAGGGCGTTGTAATTAGCTGCTACCAAATACGGGTCGGCTTCAGCGTAACCGAGGTTAGTGTGAGTCGGTGGCTCAAACGGGTTGTACATCGAAGGACCCGTGTATGCCGGTATCTGGTTATCAAAACCTATTGGTGGCGGTTGCTGCGCGACGAGGTTTGATGGTCCACCTAACTGTGGATCTTCTTGATCCGGCTGATAATTTCTGCCACTTGATTGTAGAGGAGAGCTGAAATGAAACTCTTCTCTTCGTGTGGTCATCCGGGGTCCGGTTCTCATACGTCTTTGCGGTTGCGGAGGCGCCGGTTGAACTGGTGGCGGTGGAGGCGGTGGCGTAACTGCCACAAACTGGTGATTCCCAGAGGAATCTTGATGATACTGCTGCTGCTGCTCATGCGGCGAAGAATAGTGAGGCTGATGCTGCTCATGCGGCGACGAATAGTGAGGCTGATGCTGCTCATGCGGCGACGAATAGTGAGGCTGATGCTGCTCATGCGGCGACGAATGGTGAGAAGGTGTATAATACCATTCGTGCCGAGTAAAGATAGCCTGGAAGCTATCTGGAGCATTATAGGGTGGTCCGTGGTAAATGGAACTATCCGAGACCTCGATGGGATGGTTGGGAGTTCCTGATGCGGGTTCTACGGGGTCATCTTCCTCGTCCATATCATTTCCTCCAGAAAAATGGTCCTCCGGTCCCAATGGGTTAAAACCCATTGGTTCTTGTATATAATTCGCCGGGTTAAACTGGCCTTGAAAGAATGGAGTGGGGTCTCCAAAAGGGCGGTGCGACATAGATCGCTGTAACGGTATGGGCGAATGGTGTGAGTCTCTAGGCTCATTTTCTGATTGTGGCCCGTAGGAGTCTTGAGCGGGAGTCGTCGAGCTGTTCGAAACCGACCGTCTTGCCGGTTGAAAGAGACCTCTCTGGTTCCGCCGGGTACCGTCACTCTCGGCGGGGATAGGACCTCGTGTATTCGAAGGTCCTGCTTCGTGATCGTTGGGGGCGGCTACCGGCCCCTTTCCACGCCCTCGCGTACGCAAAAATCTTGGAGGCATCCTTGTTATTCCTGTCAATAAAACATAAGATAACAATAACAAAATATAAAGTTTAAAGGACAAAACAAAAAACCGAATAAGGTGGAATTTGTCCTATGTTATAAGTCTAGACTCAAAAGTTTAGATATGTGCAATTGTGTAACTGAGATTAAACACAAAAGACTAGTGTTTAATTCACTCAGTGTTGGCTCTGATACCAACCTGTCACACCCCGAATTTCCACGTGTCACCGGTGGGCCCGGTAGGGGAGTATCGTGACGTGGTTGGCAACATAATAGTCAAACAACACAATATTTAAATGCACAGCGGAAGCAAAGTATAGATTTAATTCAACCAACCGATATTGTAATATTAAGTATTACAATTAGTCGAATATAATCCACAGGTAGATCCAAATAAAAAGGAAACAAATGTTCAACAGTTTATGACATCCAAGCTGGCGAGACTTAATGTGGATGCTAGGAGACATGCCAGCCTATTTCGCGTAGTACCTGCACTTAACCTTTTAAGAAAATACGTCAGTTTACACTGGTAAATACAATCAACCGACTCATTTTGAAAAGAGTTTAAGAAAATGCATTTAAGGCACAAGGCACAAATAATATTTTATAACTTGGGATAATTATTTAAATATATAATACTTGTATGGATTTACATGTTCCTTATGCGTTCAGTAGCCCGGGTCGAGCCGGGTTAAAGATCAATTAACACACCACTTTATTTATGAGACACTAACAGGTGTACGCCTACACCTGAGTGCTGAGGTCGTGGCCATTTCGTAAAATGATGCCAGGGATATCCGGGACACGGTCATTAACCCCCCAAAGGCTTTAAGTAAACAAAACAATGTTAAACGAGACGTCTCAATACTTTCATTATCATACATTCAATCAAAGATTCAACGTCCCGACCAAGCGGTATTTTATATACCGTACCCCAAGCCCGTATAGGGAAAATAAGTTAAAAGTATTTACCTTTGCAAGTATAACTCCTTAATCGAATAAATTGCAGATAGCTTTTACTGGTTCCCCTAATCTGGAACGAAGGTTTAATATAACCTATTAGAATACTAACGGGCCTTTGATTAAGCTTAAGCTTAGACCGGTCAGTTTTAATGATACGGTTCGTACGCACGATTAAGCGAAGACCGGATAGAATGTGATTTAGACCCGACAAGTTGAGGACTTGTTTAATATGGGTTTACTATTCACATTCTGGATTTTGAGATAAAAATGATATCGTTTGACCCGTTTCGGCTAGTTTATGCAAACTAGTTACATAAACCGAACCGAACGCGTATAATGCATAACGGGTAACCGAAAGGGTCGCGAACAGGTTTCCTAAGTTAATACGCTTTAAATATGTTGTGATATCATCATGATATCTTCCATAATGCCCATAACGAGTTTAATCCTTAATTATGCCCCGTAGGGGTATTTCGGTCATTTTGAAGGTTATAAAAGGGATTTATAATACCTCTGTGATACGGGTCTGGTTTAATCAGAAAAATTATTTATTTTAACAGGTATCAATAGCTGGTATAAAGTCTTTTGTGATAAAATGGTTCTAGACCCAAACTACGCGTTTAATACGCGTATAAAGCCGTTTTAAGCGACGTACGGTTTAAAATATGGTTCTGAGTTTTCTGATCAGTAAAACAGGCTCAAAACACTCTATTTATTATTTAAAATCAGTGGCAATTGGATTGGTATCAAACGGATTTGTAAAACTCGTTTTATGGCCTAAAAGGGCATATTCGGTATTAACCGAATCAATGCGATAAGCCTAGCTTAAGATCAGTTTAAAAATAATTAAAAATCTTCAAAAATCCCAAAATATTATTTAACATCAGTGGGTAAAAGTTTTGGTACCGAAAATCGGGTTTAGATAGGCTATGCGTTAATCGCGCCGTTTAATTAATAAAAAGCTTATTATTTACGCTAATGCGCATATCTCCTAATCTAGACCTCCGATTGACGTGAAAATTTACGTACATGTTAATTAATCAGTAACTAAGATTATTGTACTTCCACATTTTCAAAATTCTCGTTGTAAGGTCATAAGGGCGTTATGGTCCAATTTAAGCGATTAACGGAAACGTGTGCATGCATCGGATAATCAATGAAACAAGTACAGAGACTTATACTAGCATGTAACCCAACCCTAATGAGACTTTAAGGCATGTCTAATTCAAACTAAAACGGGTCAGAACCGAAGTCAAAGCAAAAGTCAAGGTTTTGCGCCTTTCGGTTCCGAACCGGGTTTAAACAGAAATTTGTCGAGTCGGACAAGCGTAAACAAATTTTTATACTTATTACCAAGTTATATTAAGATTAAAACAGGTTACACGCCTCTCGGATTGCATTTCGTGCATTAAATCATATTTTTCACTTCTGTTGACTTTTTGGGTCAACCTTTGACTCGACAAATGACCTAGTTAGGTCCGGAATTGATCCAAGCCCTTATAAGGGTTTAATACCCATATTATTACCTATCTAAAGGTACTCTTAATTCGGGTTACGACTGAGCTATCGATACAAATTCACGAAGTCAAACGTTAAGCGCGATATATTGACTTTTAAGCTAATAATGAAGCTAGAATTAATTGAGAAGGGATTAGAGACTTACAAACTGATTTATGGTTGCTTAGGAAGGCTCTTGATCAGCTTGAATGTTCCTTAGATGATCAGATTGTTTGCAAATGATGTGTGGAAAGTTTGTGAATGAATGGTTTCTTTATATACTAGTTCCAAACACCACAACAAAGTGACAACCAAGTCTAGGGCCATCCACAATTGATCAACACTTGTAAGTAGTGTGTAGGGATGTCTAGGGGACATGCATGTGCAAGAAAAACCGGCCTAGAGGGTAACAATCGCACACAACAGCCAACAGCAGGTCAGCTGTCGCTGGGCACACCCTCGCGTAGCGCGAGGGTCCGTCGCGCTACGCGACGCCCTTGCTGATCCGAATTTTTGTTGTTTGTTGAAGGTTTGAAAGGGCAGCCGGTATAAACGACTTGTGGACTTATTTTTGGCAATATGGGACCTCTATTAAGGATCTTTAACTGTTACATACCCTACCATGATGTCTTGTTTCAATTGAATGCATATACAAGAGCCGTAAATGACGGTTTATCATTCATTTCATCATGGGATCACATCATACTTTTGCAATTCCTTTATTTACAATAATTCTCATAATTGAGGGCATAAAAGACGCGTAGTAATTATTATATCGGGTCTTGGGAATTATAATTGAGGTCGTTCAGAGGTAACGATTTAACATGACGCCACTTTAAATCCTACCGAAACATCTTTATTAAATCCGGGTTTCCAACGCGTTTTTGTCTTACATGACACGTGTCGTTTTAATAATAAACCCGAAATTTGCGAGGTGTTACACATATGTACGTGTGTGTAATCTATAAATGAAAAGTTATGTTATTGGTAGCGCTGTAAACGAGCCGAGTCAAGCTCGGCTCGGCTTGATCTAGCTCGAACTAATAAAGAACCACAAAATTTACTACTTAAAAAGTCCTAAAAATGAATCACTTCATAGACTAAGGGTCATAATTGCAATTTAATTCAACCGAATGACTAGATATGCAAGTATAAATAGTTAGCTCATCTTGTACATTGTCTTTACTTTCTTTTATAGGGGAGACACTCCCTTAGTTTTTGTCTTCTGAGCGACGTGAGACAAAAAAATGAATAATATAAACCTTATCGAGCCAGCTCATGAGCTCACGAGCCGAGCCAATTTCGAGCCGAACTTTTTTTGAACGAGTTTCGAGCAAACTACGAGCCGTGAGTTTTTTGAAGACCCCTAGTTATTGGTTGGTACGCGTTGGTTTTCTGAAAAATTAGGAATTTTCATTTAAACAAATATTTTTCCTTTTTATCAAAGTTGATTAAATTAAAAAATTGTTTAAAGTACATCCACATGGTATTTAAATTATGTATTTTAGAAACAAGGCATCACTATTTAAACAGTGGTTTTGGCACATGCAATTATTACAATGGACTCTTCTCAACAATTCTTTGAAAAGTCAAGAAGAATATTACACATTATTAAGGCTAGAATACACAAAGTACATGAAATGAGAACAATAAAGTTAAAGGTAAAAGGAATAACATCATCAGTGACATTTCATTAAACTTTTATATTGCCTAGAAAATAAAATTTTACCATGAACAGAAATTACAGTACATGTAATCATTTTTCCAATAACATGACTAAATACACTTTCATATAGTTTTTGATAACTTCAATAATTTTAGAGCGATTACTACTCCATTTAATAAGTTCATGAAAAATGTTACGACACACCAACTAAAAAAGGTTATAATTTTTAATTCAGTCAGTTATAGAACTATAATGCAGGGATGAGCAATATGGTATCAGAACCGAAAAATATCGTATCGTACCAGACCGTACCGATCGAATTTCGGTACCTATTCGATATCCATATTTAACGTTTTTAGGATCGGTACTTTCGGTTCGGTATGGTATGATGACTTTTTACCGACTTTTTACCTTAGAATACCCTATCTTACTAAGCACTTCGGTACCAGTACCAATTTTTTACGAATTTTTTTTTTTTTACGAATTTCAGGATCGACGCCTTCTCATCCTTACTACAATGCCCTTAATTGCTATATAATTGCAATATCATTTATATCTTTTGTGTGGAAGTGTAGTTTTAAGGCTAATGACTTTCACTGGATAGTACAATTTTGTCTTAGCATTGTTTTAGAAGCTTATGTTTTACTTAAAAGTGACACAAGTGAGGATCGAATTTGGGTCTACACTGGAGAACCTAAGCCTTCTACCATTAGGCCACAAGTGGGGATATAACCTAAGCCTTCTACCATTAGGCCACAAGTGAGGATATAAGGGTTTTCACTATCTAATTCAGCCGATCATGACGGATATCTGAGGCTGAACCAATAGCCAAAGTTCCATAGAACGACAAAACAAACCGAATGCTTTTACTGGTTTGGCAATTTAAAGGTCTGCTTTGAACTTATTATTTTTCTTAAATCATTAGTTTGTACAAAAAATAGAAAATCATAAAAATGGTTCATGATTGAAACGCATATACATAACATGTTGTTTGTATAAGAAACAGAAAACCGTGAAAATGGTTCATGATTGAAATGCATATACATAACATGTTCATTATTAAATTTTTTCATAAAGATAGACATGTGATAATATTATGAGGTAAATGCCAATTTAGTCCGGTTTGGGTCATTTTGACAATTTAGTCCAAATGTTTCATTTTTCACCTGTGGGTCCAAAAAGGTTTCACTGTTGCCATTTTAGTCCACTGGGTTAACTTTATCCATTTTTTATGTTAACGAGAAGGATAATTCGGTCATTTTATATGAAACCTTTAGACTAAACTGACAAAATAGCTCAAACCAAAGGGACTAAAATGACATTTAACTCTAATATTATTACTAATCTAGTTTTAATTTGCACACTTGGTGTGTCAGCCCAAAAAGGTTTTTTTGTCCTATATGCACACCCTGCAGTGTCGAGCTGTGGCTAAAGCGCGGGTTTTTGGTCCGGTCAACCAGACAAAGACTGACGGGTGTCTGACGGGTCTGTTGATTGGACCAAAACGCCGAGCTTTGGCCGCGTTTTGGTCCCGTCAACCAGACACCCGGTCAGTCTTTTGTCTGGTTGACGAGATCAAAACGCGGCCAAAGCTCAACGTTTTGATCCGGTCAACATACCCGTCAGTCTTTTGTCTGGTTGACCAGACCAAAATGCCGCGCTTTGGCCACGGCTCGACACTGCAGAGTGTGCATATAAGACAAAAAAACTCTTTTTAGTGTGTATATAGACATTTGGGTGTGCCAACAGGTGCATCTTTTATTTTAGAGTAAATTACAAAGTTCGTCCTTTATGTATGTCTAAAATATCAAAGTATGTCCTTTATCTTTAATAACCTCAGAAAACATCCTTAATGTTTGAAAAACCAATCAGGTTATGTCCTTTAGTCATAACACAATTAGTTTTCATGGTTAAAGTTGACTAAGTCAACCCCACATAACGGTATTTTAGTCATTTTATCCTAAATATTATAATAAATAATCATAAAACCAATAAATAAAACATTTTTAGAATTATAGAATTATATATGTATGTACTTAGAATTATATGTGTATATATACAGATAATCTTCTCCCTCTCTCTCTTTCTAATTATCCTACCCCCACAACCACAACCCACCTGCCACCGCCACCGCCACCACCGATCTGCCACCACCACCACTTCACCTGCAAGTTTACTCTGCTCCAAACCACCAAACCGACCCACCTGCCACCACCACGACCCACCTGCCGCCGCCGCTTCTCTCTCTCTCTCTCTAACTATTCTACCACCACCACAACCCACTTGCCACCACCGCTACTTCATTGCAGATCGCCGTCGCTACACCACCCACCTGCCGTCGTTCTCTCTCTCTAACTGTTCTACCATATCAGAACCCTAATTTTTCACTTTTTTGCAGGTTATTGAAACATATAGGTGTTTTTTACATTTAGGGTTTCATTTTCAGATCGGAACCCTAACTGTTCTACCGTCGTTCTCTCTCTCTGCTTCAGACAAAAACCCACCACCCTTCATCTCGATTAATGTTCAAGAATAAAGAAACGAGTGCAGATACGGTGGAGGAGGTGCTGGTGGTAGGTACGGTGGAGGAGATGATACGGGTTTGATTTGATTTGATTTTGGATTTGGGGGTGGTGATGATACGGTGGAGGAGGTGCTGGTGGTAGGTACGGTGGAGGAGGTGCTGGTTGTCAAACGCATCAAAGTGCCTGTTCATCTGGTAATTTGTTTACGGTTGAGGTGTTTGTTGATTTTGTAAGCGTAATTGTAGTGGATCTGAGGTTAAACTGTGTTTGTTTTAGTGAATTGAGTGTTTGATTAGAGATATTGTTGATTTGTGTATGCGTTTTGGTTGCTGATGTGCAGTTATGTTAGGTGGAGTGGTGGTGGACGTGGAGTTGAGGTGGCGGCGGTGGAGGTGGTGGTGGTGGTGGTAGTAGATGGTGGTGGAGGTAGAGTTAGGTCAATTAGAGATAAAAAGGAGAAGGTTATACGGAATTCAAAGAGACAAAGAGGGATTTATATTTATGTGTTTTTAAATTGTTTTGTTTATTATTTATTTTAATGTTCAAGGCAAAATGACTAAAATACCCTTATGTGGGGTTGACTTAGTCAACTTTAACCATGAAAACTAATTGTGTTATGACTAAAGGACATAACCTGATTGGTTTTTCAAACATTAAGGATGTTTTCTGAGGTTATTAAAAATAAAGGACATACTTTGATATTTTAGACATATATAAAGGACGAACTTTGAAATTTACTCTTTATTTTATTAACCGGATGGGAAAGCATAACAGACACCAGCAAAGACTTGGTACGTGCCACCTACAAAAGTATAAGAAGAAAACGAAAAACAATTCAAGATTTACATAAAGAAACCATTTTTATTCAAACAAATCAATATTTTTCTAGAACTAAACAATACTTTCTGCACGCAGACGCCACCGAATCCTCTATCTCTTCTTATTCTCATTCATCTTCACCATCCAAATTTCAAGTTTTCAACTCACTAATTCATACCCCCTTTGACTTTCATCTTGATCTGTTCGTTTGTTTGACCCATTTCATTTCCCAGATCTACCCTCTTCATTTTTGACCAGGTTTGACTCATTTCTCTTGTTTGGATCTCATTTTGTTTCATATTTGTTGATTGATCTTTTTCTGGTTTCAGATCTTGTTTTGTAGGGTTTTTTTTTTTTTTTTAATTTATGTGGGAAGTTGAATAATTGTGATCATGGGTGTTGGGTGTCTGCAGCTCATATGTTAATGTGAATGGTTACAGTTTTTATTTAATTTTTATGTAATTTTCTTTATATTAATGAAATTTAAATCATATATTGAGAAAAAAAGCTAGGTTTTAATTTGTGAGGTTTGACTGAAATTAAAAAAAGTTGTAATTTTTTTGTGAGTATGTTGGTTATGGTTATTGGGTTTGGATGAATCATTATGCTATGTGTGTTTGAAGTTAATTGGTTTTGATATTAAAGTTTTTGAATATAGTTTTTTTTTTTTTTTTTTTTTTTTAAATTTGATTTGAATATTGGTTTATGTTGTGGTTTAGTTGGAGAGTGTTTGCATCCTTGTTGGGGATAATGAAGAAGGCCTTGGATCAAACTGTCAGGGATCTGTAAGTTGAATTTGTTTTCTAATAAGTTTGATTAAGTTTTTATGACCTCAATTAAGCCTTTGAATGAACCGAACGAGCTTGTTTGTGGTCGTTTGTTTAACTTTGACTGAACAAACGAACACGAATACCTAAATGAATGGATTTTTTGTTCGTGTTTGTTAAGAAAATGAACGCGTTTATGTTTGCTTATGTTTGTTTATTAATATTCTAAACAAACATAACTGGATACAAACTTAGGGGCTGTTTGTTTACCTCTTAATGAGGCTCTTAATGGTTCAGACCTCTTACTGGTTCAGCACTTAATGGTTCAGACTGTTTGTTTCATGAGCAGATGTCTGAATGGTTCAGACATTTGCCTCTGAATGGTTAAGATTTACACAGAGTCTGAATGGTTAAGACCTCTAATCTGAATTGGTCAGACATTTGCTTCTGAACGATTAAGCATTATACAGGCTCTTAATGGTTCAGACCTCTTACTGGTTCAGCACTTAATAGTTCAGACCTCTTACTGGTTCAGCACTTAACCAGTTAGATGTTGCCCAACAGCCCCTAACACAAATGAGGGGTTCTAAGTTTCTAACATCTGAAAATCAAATTAGGTCTAAATTAAATAAATATAAATGAATATGTCAACAAACATAAAGGAATGTTTACGAACATAAATGAACAAACGGGATACGTGTTCATGTCCGTTCGTTGAATTAAATGGACAAAAAAATTTCTTCATGGCGTTTCTAAATAAACGGACCTTCCGCCAAATGTTTCATGAACGTTTTGTTCGTTTACAGGCCTAACGTCGACGCCTCATATTGTTTGGTTTATTTTCTTTTTATTCTATGCAGTAAGAGAGGAGTTAACAAGAAAGTTCTTAAAGTTCCTTCAATAGAACAAAAGGTGGATTTCTTTCTTCTTCTCTTATAATATGCTAGTTTGAATTATTTGTTAATTTTTTTGATGATGTTTTTCCAGGTTCTTGATGCTACTAGTAACGAGACATGGGGTCCCCATGGATCGCTTCTTGCTGATATCGCAATTGCTTCACGAAACCAGTACGACATGATACTTTTTTTTTATTAAAAACAGAAAATAAACAATATTTTCTTCCCCAAATACTCATCCTCATTTATGCGTATGCAGTCATGAATACCAAATGATCATGTCAATCTTATGGAAGCGTGTGAACGATACCGGAAAAAATTGGCGCCACGTGTACAAGGTTTGGACTATCCATATGTGAATACATATCTATACGTTGTTTCTTTAAACCAGAGGCCTTAGTTTTAAAAAGCGCATTATTCGACAAAATGTAACACGGGTTTGACTTTCTTGCTTCTGCACCAGGGTTTGACTGTTCTTGAATATCTTGTAGCAAACGGGTCAGAGCGTGTCATAGATGAAATTAGGGAACATTCTTACCAGATAAAGGTATAGTTTTATTCTATAAAACTTATTGTTTTATTTTAATTACTTTTATATTATTATTAGATTATCGTTTACTTTACTAATCGACATGCATTTCCTTTTTAATGGCAGTCCCTGTCAGATTTTCAGTATCTCGATCATCACGGAAAAGATCAGGGGAACAATGTTAGGAAGAAATCGCAAAACCTTTTGGCTCTCGTGAATGATAAAGAAAAGATAACTGAAGTTCGGCAGAAGGCTGCTGCCAACTGGGAAAAGTGAGTTGATTTAAATTTTAGGGTAAATGCCATTTTCGTGTTTGGCCAGTTTTGCGACTTTCGTCCAAAGGTTAGTTTTTCCGCATTTGGATCCAAAAGGTTTGAAATCTTGCCATTTTCAGCTGGCTCGTTAATTCCATCCATTTTTCTCCGTAAGTCAGGGCCATATCCTTCTTTTTTGTAAACTTAAAGGGCAATTCGGTCTATTTCACTTTATGTACGAGTATTCAAATTACCCTGAACGGAGAAAAAAGACGAAAATACCCGTGACTTAATGGAGAAAAATGGATGGAGTTAACCAGCCGGGTGAAAATGGCAAGATTTCAAACCTTTTGGAACCAGATGTGGAAAAACAAACCTTTGGACGAAAGTCACAAAACTGGCCAAACCTCAGGGACGGAAATGGCATTTTACTCAAAAATTTAAAATTAGCGTATCGACACATAATGTGGTGAATCTGGATGAAAATTTTAAAACTAGCGTATCGACACATAATGTGGTGAATCTGGATCAAAATTTTCTTTAACCGTCTCCAAGTTTCAATTTTTTTTACGAATCTTATTAATATCTCATCCTTCTGTTTTTTTATCTCGCTCTGTCTGTTTTATACAACTGGTTATCTGATTATGGTTACTCCAATCAGGTTTCACAACACATCGGGAAGCGCGAAATACAGGCCCGGATCATATCCGGGTGCGGGAGGTTATGATGATGATCGATTTGAAGGTCGTTATGGAGACCGTAATGGGAATGGGTCTGGGTATGGGAGAGAAAGCGATGGGTATCGTTATGGCGAAGAACGTTACGGTCGGGACCAATATAGGGATGATGAATACCGAGGTAGGAGTGTTGATGGTGACAGTTACGACCGAAGAAGTAGAAGCTCTGATGACAGAGAGCGTGCTTATGGAGATGAGGGACAGTATTCTTCAAGGTATGTTTATATTTTAGTTTGAGTAAAATGCCATTTTCATCCCTGATGTTTGGCCAGTTTTGCGACTTTCGTCCAAAGGTTTGTTTTTCCGCATCTTGATCCAAAATGTTTGAAATGTTGCCATTTTCATCCAGCTCGTTAACTCCATCTATTTTTCGTTGTTAATTCATGGGTATTTTCGTCTTTTTTGTTAACTTAATATGCAATTCGGTCGTTTTCACTTTATATACATTATGCTAAATGCTTGTGCATAAAGTGAAAAAGACCGAATTGCCCTTTAAGTTAACAAAAAAGACGGAAATACCCCTGACTTAACGTAGAAAAATGGATGGAGTTAACGATCCGGATGAAAATGGCAAGATTTCAAACCTTTTGGATCCAGATACGGAAAAACAAAACTTTGAATGTAAGTCGCCAAACTGGCCAAACCTCAGGGACAAAAATGGCATTTTACTCTTTTAGTTTTCTCTTGTTGTTTTGTGTTGCAATCTTGGTATGCTTGTTATATGTTAATCGGTACCTTAACTATTGTATTATTTCATTTTATGTTTGGACCACAGGCAGTTTGAGCAAAAATCTCCTGAACAAAATCTAGGGGTACCACCTAGTTATGAAGATGCTGTGGCTAGCGATCGTAGCCCCAATTATAATGAGAGGTATAAATATATCTGAACAATCTTGTATACACACACAGATAACCCACCTATCTTTTTACATTACTTAAGATTTAATCTTTTTCTTTGCTATATGAAGGGACGGAGAGACGAAATCTGTATCCCCACCACCTGTAACCACCAGTCATGAAACCACAGTTTCTAGCGCCCCTCCGGCTGCTCCAGCAGCTATTCCGCCACCAGTCGCCGCTGCACCTCCTGCAGCTGCTCCATCGCCAGCAGCCGCTGCACCTCCTGCAAGTGCTCCATCATCAGCAGCCGCCACACCTCCTTTACCCGTTTCCGCCTCGAACAATGAAACAAACGGGTTTGATGAGTTTGATCCTCGTGGTTCCTTCGGTTCATTTCCAGGTTAAATTAAAAAATAACTATTTTCTCGTTTTACCATTTCCATTAAGCTTAGCAATTCTTAATAGTTAATACCTAATACAAACTTACAATTTTTGTATATAAAACAGCGCCCCCACCAACATCGGGTAATACTGAAACCGATCTGTTTGGTTCTTCATCAGACCCGTTCTCTTTGGATTCATTGGCTCTCGCTCTCGTTCCCGTTACGACTCCAACTTCTGAACCTGATGCTCCTGGTCAAAGTCAAACCTTTGTGGCCGCATCTTCAGCGTCCACTGGCCCTACCCAGGTATGTTTCGCAAACTCAAATACTTAAAATACCCTTTTTATCGATGAATGCTTGACTATTGCGTTTTCTATGCAGCCATTTGATGATCCTTTTGGTGACGGCCCGTTTAGAGCCGCCCCTTCTACAAATGGGTTTTCAGCACCTCCTCAGTCAACAACTGCCGTTGGTCAAAGCGTTGAACCACCGCAATCAGCTGCCCTCGCACCGAACTCGGTTAATAACGCTGGATATGGCGGTTTTGACCCAAATACCGATTTTCTAGCGGATCTTCTTCCACCATCTGGACCTTCACAGACGAGTTTCCCAGGTCAACCTAACCCAACCTCGTTTCAGTCAACTCTACCTGGTCAACCTACACCGCATCAAGAAAGTCAACCTCCGCCACAACAGGGATTTCAACCTCAAGGCGGCCAATTCATGCCGCAACCTGGTTTTTCACCTCACGGTGGTCAAACCATGGGTCTTGGTGGTTTCCCATCTCAAACGGGCTATGGTTATCCCGGTTCCAATGGTCAACCTACATATCAGAGTTCTTCGACTCCGGTTCCACCCGTGGCTCAAGCTACCGCCACTTCAAGTTTCTATCAACCGCCACAGGTTCAGTCCGGTAACGGTTCCGCCCTAAATGCTTCGACAGGTGCTCTTGTTATAGTTCCTCAAGAACCAGCCAAATTCGAGACCAAATCCACTGTGTGGGCCGATACGTTGAACCGCGGGCTCGTTAATCTGAATATAGCTGGATGTAAGTTGCTTAATAGTTGATTCTGAATTTATATATCTTCTTGTTAGATACTAAACAACTATGTTGATATATGTGCAGCTAAAACAAACCCGTTGTCGGACATTGGAGTCGACTTTGAAGCGTTGAATAGGAAGGATAAAAGAATGGAGAAACCAAGTGCAGCCGCAGTTACATCTACTACAACCATGGGTAAGGCCATGGGTTCGGGTTCTGGTATCGGACGTGCTGGTGCGGGTGCACTTAGACCCCAACCGAACCCCATGATGGGTCCCAGCATGGCTGGACCCGGTTATGGAGGCATGAACCAGCCCATGGGCCAATTCCAGATGCAGCCACCGTCAGCCGGATATATGCCACCTGGAGCCTACAACCCAATGATGGGTCGTGGCGGTGGTTATGGTCAACAGCCGTATGGTGGTGGTTACGGTTACCGATAAAATTCTTTCCGGCCAACTTTGTGATAGGAACTACTGAACAGAAGGGTAAAAGAGTAATCTTATACAAAGATGTAAAAAGGCACGATTTTCGTTATGTGAGAGTGATAGCAGCATCATCATCCGTATTCAGCTCGCGAAAGATTTATTGTGATGAAAAACTTCACCTTAATGTATGATTGTATGGTGTAATATTGATATGGTTTTGATCTTGTGTAGGTGTTGTGAAGTTTGTATACCATGGAGGGATGACCTTTCTCAGGTTGCCTTGTAGAACAGTTTTGTGTCTTGTTGATTGTTGAAACATGTATTATTTGTCAATAAACACAAGGGGGATTCACTTTTGTTTTTATATTTGTTGATTTATAAAGTTATTGTTGTTAAAAGTTTATATGTTCTTGATCTTTATTTAAGTTGACACCACTAATCATGCATGTGGTAAGGTAAACCATATTCCCTTCTAACAGAGTTTTCAGTTTTCTCAGTTTTGAATCTTGCTTCCAGTTAAAGACAGTTAGCCTAACATAAGTTGTGGTTCACTATATAGTGGGCGCTTGGGGGGCAAAAGTAAAAGTGCACTAATTTTAACGTTATTTTACTAATTTCGTGAAAAGAGGGGATGGTTAATCATGCATCATGTGGTGGCGTTGATAGCCGAAAGACAATGGGGTACACGCACTAATCGGCAGTTGGCTCAATTGCTGAGTGTTATGTGCCTTATGTCCAAGGCTTGATGCAAAACTACTATCGAGTGTGGGTTCTCACTGAAAGCAACCTCTCTATTTCTACGGGGTAGAGGTAAGACTGTCTACATCTTACCCTCCTCAGACCCTACCTTAGCTTTGCTATTGGTGGGATTTACCGAGTATGATGATGATGATTTAGGGGCTGTTTGGCAACATCTGAATGGTTAAGTGCTGAACCAATAAGATGTTTGAACCATTAAGTGCTGAACCAGTAAGAGGTCTGAACCACTAAAAACCTGTCATCATCATCATCATCATCATCATCATCATCATCATCATCATACTCAGTAAATCCCACCAATAGCAAAGCAAAGGTAGGGTCTGAGGAGGGTAAGATGTAGACAGCCTTACCTGTACCCCGTAGGAATAGAGAGGCTGCTTCCAGTGAGACCCCCAGCTCGATAGTAGTTTTGCATCAAGCCTTGGACATAAGGCACGTAACACTCGGCAATCGGGACAAAGACCGATTAGTGCATGTACCCTTTTGTCTTTCAGCTATCAACGCCACCACATGATGCATGATTAACCGTCCTCCACTTTTAACGTTATTTTCACGAAATTAGTAAAATAACGTTAAAATTAGTGCACTAAAAACCTGTATAAGGCTTAACCATTCAGAGGCAAATGTCTGACCAATTCAGATTAGAGGTCTTAACCATTCAGACTCCGTATAATGATTAACCATTCAGAGGCAAATGTCTGAACCATTTAGATATCTGCTCGTGAAACAAACAGATTTGAGTCTGCAGTGTGTTTGTTTTCTCAAAGATCTTTCGTGGTAAAAAAAGTTAACGTGACCTCTTTGTGGTGCAGACATAGATCGATGGCTTCTTGAGTCTTCTCCTCCATATTTTGAAAACACAGAGAAGCTTCTCTCACACAATCCACCCAATCTCACCACCCTAACCTCCACCAACAAACGCTCACTCTTTGTCCTCCTCTCACCCTTCTTCCTCTTCCTGTTATCCTTTAACGGCGCCTCCATTTTCTCCGTCAAGATTCCCTCACTCGCCGTTAAATCACTGGCAAAACCCTCAAGAAACCGCATCTTTGTACAAGAAGACACCACCTAGAATCGGAGAATTTATTAAATTTTTCACACCACTTTCATTTATCTGAGATCTGAAGCAAACTGCAACATATCCACCGACTGATTTGAGATCCAGGTGAGTAAAAAGTAAATTATTCATTTTTAGGGTTTATAAATTATTCAAATTTCAAAATTCGTTTGATTTTTTATGTGATCTTATTGTTTTAGTTGATAATTATGTTTGCATTTTGGTTAGTGTTTATAAAGTTTTAATCTTTTTAATGAATTTAAACTCTGTTGAAATCTTGTAGACGTAAATCTCACAATTTCATAAATTTGGTGGTATTTTGATGATTTTTGGTGTTAAATTTAAAAAATTTGGTGGTATTTTGATGATTTTTGGTGTTAAATTTCAGAAATTTGGTGGTATTTTGCTGATTTAGGTGTTAAATTTTAGAAATTTGGTGGTATTTTGATGGTTTTTGGTGTTAAATTTCAGAAATTTGGTGGTATTTTGCTGATTTTAGGTGTTAAATTTCAGAAATTTATTAGCTTGCAGAAGTTAAAACGCAAACAGTCTTCTCCCTTTCCCTGATGCACTGCAGAGGTTTGGTCCACCTCTTCTGCTACATATGTCTACAGATGTGGTCCCAGACTGCAGACTTTTTACTCTGAAAAAACAAACAGCACCTAAGGTGCTGTTTGTTTTTTGATAAAACGTCTGCGTAGGCTCTTCTGTCTGCACGGCGCAGACCACGCGCAGACATTGCCACGCGCAGACTGTTTGTTTTTCCAGAGACGTTTCATTAAAAAAGGTCTGCGCAACGTCTTCTTGGTGCAGACTTGGTCCAACCACTTCTAAGATCTTCTAAGGTCTGCAGAGGGTTAAACACCACCACCCACCACCACCGTCCACCACCCACCACAACCGTCCACCACCCACCACCACCGGCCACCCACCACCACCACCGTCCACCACCCACCACCACCGGCCACCACCCACCACCACCGTCTACCACCACCACCACCGTCCACCCACCACCAACCACCAAGGTTTAAAAAGGCTGAAACGGGTATTAAGGCGTTTTCCCTTGGCCTCACGAGGCGTAAGCCTCGAGGCAGGTCGAGGCGTAAGCCTAAAAACATTATTAAAAAAGAGTAAAGAAAATATATATATATCTCATAAATATCACAAATTAACATAAAACAAACATCATAAATAGAAAATAGTTCAACAAGCAAGGTTTAACGTAAAACAAACATCATAAAATAGTTCGAACAAATTAAATTAGTAATGTTATGACATCTAAGTATCATAGTACTCGTTTTCCTCCGCATCATCATCCTCAAAGTTTTCATCTGGCGTATTTATATTGTCATTGTCATCTTCATCAACCAAATTAGTAACTCTTTTCCTTTTCCTCCTAGATGATGAACTCTCACCCCTTCTTCCTCATTTGACCCGCCAACTCCACCAATGCCATCTTCATCCCCACTTGGGTTAGCTATCCACTCGTCATCCGACAAAACATCATTGGCAACAATCGGGTCTTCATCATCTTTTAGATTCGTCTTCTTTATAAACTTTTGTTTTAATCTCCTATTTTACATTAGACATGATTCTATTCTACGTATTGTGTAAGTGATTAGGTTTTTTAACCTTATAGATGTTTTTTAAGTGAACTATTAGCTATTGGGTATTTGGGTTGGCCCACCAATTAAGCCCAATAAACATTAAATGGGCTAAAATAAAGTCCAGAAAACCTATTTGTTTTCAATTTTCACAAGGTCTAGTGAGGCTTAAGCCTCACTGCCTCAGCGTCTCGGACAGCCTCAGAAAGCCTCAGATGACTGAGGCCTAGGTTTCAGTTGACCCCTATGAGGCTAAGCCTCTAAGGCGTTTTTTCATAGCCTCAGCCGAGGCGTAAGCCTCGAGGCGGGCCTCGGAAAGCCTTTTTAAACCATGCCAACCACCACCCGCCACCATCCACCACCCACCACTGTCCACCACCCACCACTGTCCACCACCCACCACCGTCTGTACACCTCCACCGGTTTATTTTAGAAGTCTACATATGTTAAAAAAACAAACAGTCTTCTTCTTGCAGACTGCAAACATTTGGTCCACCTCTTCTTCAACAGATGTCTGCAGATGTGATCCACAGACTGCAGATATTTTACCTCTTAAAAAACAAACAGCACCTAAAGTTCATGTTTTCAACAAAAAAAACTTTTTTTTTTTATTTTATAATTTGGCCACAAAAGTTACATGAGCTTAGTTTAGTTCGTTTAAATTTAACGTTACGTAAGTCACTTGGTTTTAGAATTCGTATTTTGGTTTTACGTTTTTTTCTAGATTTGGTTGTCGTTTGGTTTCTACTTAGCACAATGTTTGTTGGTCATATTTCAAAGTGGTCAACTTTGCCCTAATTTCTAAAAACTCTATACAATATCACTTTGACCTCCTTGACTTTCGTCAAAGTTTTACGTCACGAGAGTCACTTGTTGTTGAAATTCATGTTTTTATTTTACGTGTTTTCCTGATTTTGGTTGTCGTGCGGTTGCTTCTTAACACGGTTTTACGCCCCCTGCCCCGCACCCAACGCGGGCGACTTATGACTAGTTATTTTTATAACATGTGTTTTGGGGATAAATTGACAAGAAAATGACGTTACTACATTGGATTTAATTTATGCATACCAATTGTTCGATGAAATGCCTCTGTGAGTATTTGAGGTGATTTTGATACTTGTAGTTGTGATCCTCCGTTACTCTTACATGTTGATAAATAATACAACATTTGTTACAGTTAGGCAAATCATAAACAGTACTTAAATGCTTTTTTGTGATAACAAATTTAAACACTTTAAACAAAACATATGAGCTTATTGTAAGGTGATTTAAACCCTTGACAAATAGTATTTCACTAGTAGAGCTAGAGGCATTTACAAGTGTCATTGTGGTAAGGTACAAGAGGAAAAAAAGTGTTCTGAGATGGATTTTAGGTGTGAGAAACTGCTTGGGTGTGGGAAACTTGTGTAGTGCTTTCTTGTGGTGGGACATGTGATACGAAGCTGCAATGTGGGATTCATCGGTGTGCAGAGAAGTGTCATCGTGGGCCTTGTGTTGAAACATGTACAGCTGTTGTCACAAAGTAGCTTGAGGAAACATGTAAAAAGTGGATCGCTTTTTTCGTGGTGTTTGAATTTTCAGTCCTTAAAGTATGAATATGCTCATTCTGTAGAGGATATGACGTGATGCATAATAGGTTCTTTGTTATTTAGATTTTAGAAGCTCATGTCCCATTTTTTAAAATGATTTGGGATAGCGTATGTCATAAATGGGGGTTTATTCATTAGGTTAAGTATCCTTTGATGAAATAGATATATGATTAAGTTCTCTATAATTTAGTAATGAAGTTTTATATTTTTAGCTAATTCACTTTGTGAACCAACAATGAATTTGCTTGAATCGGTCAAACGTTACCAATCAGAGGACTTATCATCTAGTACAACGTAAATAATTATTGTATATATCGTTTCTTGGCAGCTTCGAGCAATGGAAGTTATGAACTTTCGATCCCTTATCATTTTCTCTGCCTTTCTACGTGTCTTGTTAACTGTCTATGGAGAATGGCAAGATACGCATATGGAAGTTAGGTATACAGATGTTGATTATCTTGTTTTCTCTGATGCTGCTGCTTTAGTAGTTGGTGGAAAATCCCCTTACAAAAGATCCACTTACCGTTACTCTCCTTTGATTGCGTTTATACTCACGCCAAATTCATTTATTCATCGATCGTGGGGAAAGTTTCTCTTCTCAGCATCAGGTAAACAATTTATTTCAGACAAGATGCGTGTTTGACTACAAATTGACCTTACATGTAACAGTTATCGTTTGATGTTGCTCTTAGTATAAGTAAAGGACAGGGATTGGATGGTATTCTCGTTCTCGTCACT
This sequence comes from Helianthus tuberosus, assembly GCA_030545235.1. Classification (NCBI taxonomy): domain Eukaryota; kingdom Viridiplantae; phylum Streptophyta; class Magnoliopsida; order Asterales; family Asteraceae; genus Helianthus; species Helianthus tuberosus. The sequence goes on from CM060351.1 coordinate 48,519,317, forward strand.
TCGATTAAATTTTCAGTTTGCATTTGTTATAGTTACGGTATTTCCATTACATAGTGATAACCTACTTTAATGTCGTATGACTCGTATTATTTTTCCATTTAATTTTATGTTTTTATTTATTCCCTTGTCTAGTTAATACGTTTTAATTTTTTGTTGCATGTTGGTTAATGTTTTATCAGTAGTGGGTCGGTTAGTGTTTTCAATTCCCTAAGGACCAGGAACGTGGGCAGCACTTGTTTTAATTTCTCTATGTAAACCTTCGAATGATTAATGAGAAGGCAGTGAGTTTATGATTAAAAATTGTTTCTGTGATTTCTCCCTTTTCGTGAGCAACCAGATTTATCCATTGCTAGCACAAATTGGCTCTTTGTGTGGTGTTCTTTGGAATCTAATCACAAGTTTAGGTGGTGATTTCTGTATCCTAAATTTGTATTAGAGTGCCCTACGGATTGATCGAGTGGTGTATCTGTATCTCGAGTGACCCGTAGCCTATCTGTTTCTTCAGAATTTTAAATATCCTATCCGTTGCCGACTCCGATTCCTATCAATAGTGATAACCTACTTTAACGTTGTATCAACTTACCACTTACATTGCTTCCTGTGATCTGTGTCAATATGTCCTGAGTTGTTCTTTTTAAAAGTAATTATATTTTTGTTTGATGGGCTATTTGGTAGTTCCAATTGGTAGAACCGGTTAAATTGTAATTTTAGTGTCACCAGTTAGCAAATTATCCTAATTTGTTTTATTCTCTCTGTCTCAAGCTAAATATCATCTTCAAAATGCAGATTTACTTGTAGGGTACTTCATCCGCGCAATTTTGAAGCTTCGTGGAGTACCTGAAAATCTAACCATATACTCTGTACTTGTATGGCTTTTTAATCCATTTACCTTCACCATCGGAACGCGAGGCAACTGTGAGCCCATTATTTGCGCCATCATTTTGTGGATTATTATTTGTATCATGCGAGGTACAATCTCTAGTTCCAATAAAAAACTGCATATTAAAATGTTCATTTGCCAGTTGATTAAATATTTTGTTTGGGTTGTAGGTAATCTCTTTCAAGGGGCCGTTTGGTACGGGCTTGTTGTTCATATGAGAATCTACCCTATAATATACGCACTCCCTATTGTCCTAACTCTTGATCCAAACCATTTCCAACGTGGTAAAAAACCCACCATCGTAGATTGGAATTCAAGACAACATAAATCAAACGAAACTTCAAATCGATTATGGGTTTTCTTTCAAAGCATCTTTACAAGATCAAGAATCTTGTTCGGACTGATATCAGCGACCGTGTTCTTCTTTTGCACCGGAATATTCTTCTATCTATACGAATGGGAGTTCTTGCACGAGGCCTTGTTGTACCACTTGACTCGCACAGATCCCAGACATAATTTTTCCATCTACTTTTATCACATTTATCTCAATTATGAACGCGAATTCGCAGTGTTGGAAAAACTTATCTCGTTTCTACCTCAGTTAATAGTGCAGATTGTTCTAGTTTTCCGTTTTGCACAAGATTTCCCCTTTTGTTTCTTTGTTCAGACAGTGGCATTTGTTGCCTTTAACAAGGTTCGTTGTACTACTACCTTTTCAATTATTATACGCAAATATTTTCGTGTGATGAAATAAAATATGCCACGTTTTACAGGTGATAACAGCTCAGTACTTTGTGTGGTTTTTTTGTTTGTTGCCGCTGATACTACCATGGAGCAAAATGAAGCTGAAATGGGAAGGTATTTTGTGCGTTTTGGTGTGGATTGGAGCTCAAACTCATTGGTTGTTTTGGGGTTATATGCTTGAATTTAAAGGCAACCAAGTGTTCTTACAACTTTGGGCTGCAAGTTTATTATTCTTTGCTGCTAATATATATGTGATGATCACAATCATTCGCAGACACACGTATTCTCCAGTTTTTAAGCGTCTAGTCACTTCACGCACAAAGAAAACTACGTGAGTACAACCCGAGATTGCGCTTATGACTTTGACCAATCGCCTCATGGTTTGAGCATTTTGGGTCAGATGTTTTGGTGGTTTAGGGTTGCACAAAGAAAACTACGTGAGTACTACAAGTGACTCAACATCCTAATGGAATTTGGGTGGTTTAGTTCTTTCCTCAAGCTGATTTCGTTCATATACGACGAACCCGGAAATCATTTATTAGTTACCATTATTTTAACGAATATTAGTTGGTGTTTTTGTGTAATTTCACATCAAATTTGGGGTTATGGATCTCATCAAACAGCACTGTAGACTATAAATCGTGCTGACCCAAGTTTCACAGTCAGATCTACCTCGTTGAAGGATATCGCTAGACCCCATAGCAGTTTGGTATGCAGGTATCAGTTCGAGCTCATGTTAATTTGCAACTCGGAATGAACCAAAGTGCTGGATTGCAGTGACTGGGACTTGTGGCTTGATGCCTTTTAGCATTCTGTGAAGAGACTTAATTTTTAATTATCTTTTAAATACTGTTTGTTTTACTATATCACTTTGCAAATCAGTACAAAGGTAATCAAATATAGCTTGATAAATAGTAATTTGATGACATGATTCTTGTTTCTTCCTTCATGTGTAGCTTGAATGCCCCTTTTATTTCTTTAGCACCTCTCTTTTAGTTTTTTTTCTCTGATTTTAAAAGCTTGTTTTAAAAAAAATTAAAGGATTAGAAGTCTTGATTGCTTTTAATTTCTTTCTTGAGGAGTTTTGTAATTATCTTGTTTGCTGTAAATTTTCTATGCTAGTGTTCTATCTTCCCTGCAACTATTTTTCATTAACATAAACATTTTTATGGACAACCTATGTCAAATCCTAGCATAACATTCTCTATACATCTACATGACATGACATGAATGAGCCAAGCCAAACTATAGACAAGTTAACCTATGAAGCTACCATATGAGTTCAAAGATCAACCAAACACTAGACAGGAGACAAAGGAGAACAAACATGTTATAAAAACTTTAAAGAAACATAAAAATAGATTAGAAGGTTAGGTTTATGTAAACAATATTAATTAAAGAAGTTAACTATAATAACTTAAATGTAAACATATAATAAAGATTCTTATATTTTAAATTATATTTTATATTTTTTTGAATCTTAGATAATTTTGTTCCAAAAATTGAAATAACCGAAAAATCAAACCAAACCGACATAAAAACCGAAACCGAACAGTTTTAAAAAGCCAAAAACCGACATTTCGGTTTCTGTTTTGATTTTACCTAAAAACCAAACTGAACTGAACCGAAACATGCACACCACTGCTTTTTTATCAATAAACATATCATTGTTATCATTATTTTCATTTATAGCAAAAAGCCAAACCTTTATCCAAAACAATAACATGAACCAAAAGTTGTACCTCGTGCAGTTAAACTTGTACACATACATCACAATGGGCTTTTGGTTGGTGAAGCCTACTTACTGCTCAGGTTTGTCGAATGCTAGACAAAGACGTCTCTTTTCGTCATTTATAACACTTTCCGCAGTCTCTCAACACCAACAACAAAAACCCACAAAAAAAAAAAAAAAAAAAAAAACCCAAATCTCTCTTCACAAAATCAGCAGCTTTTAATCATGAAATTTGCTGCAAGATTCAACCTTTAGCGAAACCCATATCAATCAACACATGGTGATTGCAGTCCCTCAGTTTATTTCAATCGGTAACTCCAAAAATGATCCAAGACTATTGATTTATTACTATATATATGTTCTTGTTTGTTTTACTTGAAGACGTGTGTAGTTATTGATTGAGGGTGATTTTAATCCCCAAATTTGTTTTATGTGATACCCTTTTGACCAATTTGATCATGCAAGAAATACAGAGGAAGATAGATGATTTGTTTAATTTTTTAAATATTGGATTTAGTGGTATAGAGGGTATTAAAATTTGTGGTTGTGTGGAGACCCCTTTTGAGTTTTGGGTCAATTTGTTTGATTTATGCAGTAAGGTAAAAAAAGTTTGATGATTGGAATCATATTTCCAGATTTTATTAAGATCAAGAAAATGTGGTGTTGAGAGATTGGTGAATTTGTATAAGTTAGCCCAAAAATTGTAACTTTGTTACAAATGAATGTGGTTGTGGGGGTACGGTTGCAAAAGTCGTTAGGCGCTCCTTTGTCGGTCGACCGGGGAGTTGAGAGTACTCGCCCTAGGCGGAGAGTACTCGGAGAGTACCCGGACATGTTAAATTATAAAGAAATCAGTTTTCGGAAATTAAATATATGTCAAATAACATAAATTTACTAGTATTTATAACAAAATACCTGAAAATGATATTCTTTCTTTAATATCATAGGCATAGAAATTATGTTTATTTTTCTTTAAGTCAAACTCGGCCTGAGTTAATCTACTAGATCCGATTCTGGCCGAGGTTGACCGCATTTGATCTATTTCAAGTAATTAGGCGGAGTTGAAGAAAGTCGCCTCGGCAACCTACCTTGTAGCGACTACTCGGGGAGTACTCTGCCTTGGAGACCTTGTTTTACAACCATGGACTTATGACATTGAATCTCCACCGTTTTGTGGTTTAGTTACCGGTTTTTCTGCGGCAAACACCATTTATGGATGTTGTGTATTGTGCAGTTGCTGCTTCTTTGAGTGGTTGATACTTATTTGAGTATAACTCAAGTCAATAGTAACCAAGTTTTCAAGTGTTCCGCTAAAGTCATTCAATGTCTTTTTGTTCCTCTATAGTCACTCAATTGTCGTTAGGTGTTTCAATCTTGTGTTATTTTTATATGAATGTTTAAGTTATTTAAAAAATAGCGACCTAAATGGAACATATATGAATCCTCATTGTTAGTTTTTTCAAATTAGCTTGAAGTAGGTGGTAACAGCGAAGAAAAAAATTTCACTAAATAATAAACAAGTTTCTTAATTCTCAATTTAATTAAGTCAAATTGGAAAAAAAAGTAATCAATAAATGGTAACCAAGATTCATAAACGTGTCGTTTGTCAGTTAATATGAATTTTTTTATCATTAATAAAAAAAATTCACAAGATTTGATCAAAGTTGAGTGACTATAGAGGAACACAAAAACTTTAAGTGATTTTAGTGGGACACTTGGTTACTATTGTGTGAACTTACTCCAATGAAGAATCATGTTAAGATATATCCTTCTGAATTTGAGTAATTGTTGCTCAAAATGAGAATTTTACGTGAATGTTTATAGTGTACTTCTACTAGTATTTATTTCAGTCAATGTTAATAAGCTACAATTTGGTTTTATCATCATCATCATCATACTCGGTAAATCCCACCAATAGCAAAGCTAAGGTAGGGTCTGAGGAGGGTAAGATGTAGACAGCCTTACCTCTACCCCGTAGGAATAGAGAGGCTGCTTCCAGTGAGACCCCCGGCTCGATGGTAGTTTTTCATCAAACCTTGGACATAAGGCACATAACCCTTGGCAATTAAGCCAAAGGCCAATTAGTGCATGTACTCCCTTGTCTTTCGGCTATCAACGCCACCACATGATGCATGATTAACCATCCCCCTCTTTTGACAGTATTTTCACGAAATTAGTAAAATAACGTTAAAATTAATGCACTTTCACTTTTGCCGGGGGTTTTATATGATCTTTATTCTTCTTGGTGGTACATTATTGTGCATAATGTTCGAATTTGGTGATTTTTAGGCCCTACATGGTGCGGTTCTTGTCATTCTGAAGGCGTTGGTTGCTCTACGTCATATGGAGTCATTAGCAATTGGATGAAATCCGAGATTCCAAGGACTTCTAATAATTCAGAATCAAGGTATATATAGATAAACAAACATACGAGAAAAATGAAATGTTGAATGGCTTAAATGATTATTATGTTATCGGTTACATCCTTTTATGCAGATTCAGATACAAGAATCCGTTTCTTGGAGACACTCAATTTAAATTGTGGCCTATAGGCCGAAAGAATTGTCTGTCAAAAGTCTCTGTTGCTGCAGATTATCCAGATTCTGTCCCGGAGTCGTCTAATTTCGTTGCGAATAATGGATATCATCAACTTGAAGAAATTAAAAATTCCAAAAGAGTTCGCGAAACTAAACTGACAAGCGCAGAGACAGCAAAGACAACCATTGAGGTTGTTTTCGTTAAATCTTTCACAACGATTGTAATGTGATATTATTAAACACACGTTAATGTTACATAAAACAGTCACAAGTTACGGTCTGCTTTTGTTGTTTTAGGCTAATAACAGCGCATTGGTAATATTTCCTGGTACGATACACTCGGAACCGCATGATCATATCTCATGGGCGGAATATCCATACGTGATTGATGATGGTGGAGGTTTGGCTTCTCTCTGTTATTTAATTGGAATAATATCTTTTTACATATTTTTTATATAGTAAGCTTTTATTTTCTGTTTTCTTCCATTTCTGTTAGATATATATTTCCGGGTCCCTGATGATTCAAACATTATGCACGATCCCGAAGCAACTAACCCGGTGGTAAGACCTAAGAATCAGTTTCACGTAATTTATCTTAGGGGCGTTTGGATTTGCTTCCTGAAACTGATTATCTAGTTATTGCCATATTAATATCTTTTTTGGTCATTTATTATATATTAATTTTTGAGTAAAATGCCATTTTCGTCCTTGAGGTTTGACCAGCTTTGCGACTTTCGTCAAAAGGTTTGTATTTTGGTATCTGGATCCACAAGGTTTAAAATCTTTCCATTTTCATCTGGCTCGTTAACTCCATCCATTTTTCTCTGTTAAGTCAGGGGTATTTCTGTCTTTTTTGTTAACTTAAAGGGCAATTCGGTCTTTTTCACTTTATGCAAAAAAACCCGAATACCCCTAAAAAAAATCCAATTGCCCTTTAAGTTAACAAAAAAGACGGAAATAACGCTGACTTAACAAAGAAAAATGGATGGAGTTAACGAGCCAGATGAAGATGGCAAGATTTCAGATCCAGATGCGAAAAAATAAACCTTTGGACGAAAGTCGCAAAACTGGCCAAACCTCAGGGACGAAAATGACGTTTTACTCTTAATTTTTAAATAATCCGGGTTGGTCAAACTCTCAGTCAACTGAGCATCTGATTATTAGAACTTTAATTGAAAAAAAAACACACACATCCAAACACCCCGTTTGTTTGCAATTGCAGCACGCAGATGCTCATTTTTTCTGTTACATTTCTTGTGAACAATATATTATATGTATTGATATTGAGATAATTGTGTATTTTCAGAATGTTCTGATTGGAATGGATCTTCCACCTTTAGAAAATAAGCTGTTATCTGTTCCCGATGGTCATATTTCTGATAACTCTACTGATGAAATTTCGTTCTTCGAGGATTACTATGAGGTAATGAGTCAATTACATTATGCTACCTTTTAGGTTTTACTCACCGTTCATATAATTATTAATTATCTTTGTTTGTATTAGGATGAGGGCTCCGATATGTCGGATGACTTCATGGAATGGGGCGTATCGATTGATTCTGCTGGCGTCCACCCCATTTATTTTGCCAAGTGTTTGACGAAGGTGATATGCTCTTTAATAGCTATATCTATATCTCTGTGTCTAGCATATTGCATCTAGTAAAATGTAATTTCTAAATGTAGCAAAATGGGTGGGTCAGACGTATTGGGTAACAAGTTGAAGTAGGTTATGGTCGATACAAGTAATTTTTCTTACGGGTCAAAACGGCCAGAACACTTTATCTCCAAATTTTCTTTTATCAATAGTCGGTGTTAAACATACATATATTTATTACGATATTTATATTTAATACTAATAAAGCGATTTAGCTGGTTGTATATATTAACATTACACATTGGACAACTTTCGTCGTGTTTGACCCGTTCCTTTCGTGTCAAACTTATTATGGTGTTAAAAAAGCTCGCGGCTCGCTCGGAAAAAAGCTCGAATAAAGCTCGGATGTAAACGAGCCAGCTCAGCTCGGCTCGATTTGTAAACGAGTCGAGCTAGGCCTGGCTCGGCTCGTGAGCTTGCAGCAAGCCAGCTCGAATGATTTTATTTTATATACATCAAATTTAATTTTAAATGTATTAAAATAAAAAAAATATATGGGAGGGGGCTGAAGTGTTAACATTTTAAGTTTAATTAATCAATAACATATCATAATATAGGAAAATAAACAAAAAATGTACGTATAAATTTTTTCATATGCCTTTCGGTTTTTAGAATATTAGAAAAACAAGTATAATACATATGTTATCAATATTTGTAAAAAAAAAAAAAATTAATGAGCCAGCTCGATTTGACTCGAGATGGCTCGAACATTTTGCGAGCCGAGCTCGAGCTCGACTTTTCAGCTCGATAAAATAAACAAGCCGAGCTGGCTCATTTAAGTTCGAGCTCATGCTCAACCTGGTTCGGCTGGATTACAACCCTAATTATGAATTTACCCATCTGACCCCGTTTGAGATAAACTATAACTAGATTTAATAAGTAAACGTGTTGAAATTGCCACCTCTAGTAAAAAAAAACTACCTCTCTTGTAGGCTACTAATATGGAATATTCTAAAAAGATGGATCATCCCTCAAATGGGGTTTCGATTTTGGGATGCCTGAGTCCTGCTTACGTTGATGAAGAGTTATATCTAAGACGGCTATTCAGTATTGAAGATGGTGACGGCTATGACGAAAATTGGAAAGGTTTTGATTTTAACTTAATTAGTGAAGATTCTTGCCCTTTTTTATATTGGTGGGTGGCTTAAACGCTTAATACGACTCGTAATTATGAATTTATGATCATTTAGGGGTTAGAGACTCAGATGCTCAGTTTTGGATTAACTAGTTTCATACAAGCCACAACAAAACTGATTCTTTACAAGAAAAATAAATTTATATAATTTGAGACTTCGGTTTTCTATTTTACAGATTGTTTCTACTTTTGACAAGAAAATGTCATTTTGATCGTTTTATCTTAAACATTTTCTTAAGCACATCCAAACACTATTTCTACTGCTCATTTTGTCAACAACTGATCATCTGTTTCTTGTTATTCAATATCACATAACTTTTAAAATACACATATTACCGCAAAGTTTGAGATTTATGTGTTCATGATTGCGTATTTGATGTGTACATAAACACACGTGTATGTTATTATATATATATATATATATATATTATGCATATTATAGCTGAAAATTGTAGGTTTACATGACCCAATGGCATGCTAAAGTTATTACTTATCATAATTTTTTTCTCCATTTACAGATGAAAACATAAACTACAATGCCTCAATTTTCTACAGACTGGAAATTATGCGGATAGAGCTGTTCTCTGTGTATGGTGTTCAGGTGCATTCTTGGTCTACAAGATTTCATTGTTTTGTATCACTGTGTGTTATTTTTTTTTTTATTTTTCATTGCAACTATTATATTTGTTTGTACAGTCAGCAATAAATTTGCAAGATTTCAGAGACGCGGAGCCAGATATTCTTGTACACTCGATTCCCGATATCATTGCACACTTTGGTGACCATATAATGGACTCTAATCTTGCTCTTAAATCTTTATGCAAAAAGAATGGATTTCATGTTGAGGTATGCACTTATTTATTTGTCATTTATGATATCTATTTTACCTAATTTTACACATCTTGTTTTTTCTACTTACAGCAAGCGAATATAATCGGTGTTGATAGTCTTGGCATGGATGTTAGGGTTTTCACTGGGCTTGAAGTCCGAACTCATCGTTTTCCCTTCAAGATTCGGGTAATTAGTTTCACATTATAAAATGTGGTTAATTTGGATTTTATTTATTTTACAGTTACTTTTATTTTGTTATCATTGTATGCAAGTAACTTTCTATTGCACGAGGCATCGGTGTTTAATGACATGTCGTGTGTCACGTTATTATTTTACTTGCCATCCATGATCAGAGAATTCTATAAATAGGAACTGTGACAAAAAGTTGAAAGTAAATTACATATTAATGCTCTAAAATTACAAATTTACAGCCAAAAATTTAAATGTATTTAAAACAATTATGTTTAACCTATAAAATCTGATATTCTGATGTTCATTTTCTTTTATCTTTTAAGTTTTGGCATAAAATATACCTTCAAAATAAGTTATGACATAAAACACATTTTTTTAAAACTTTATAAAATAAATGGGTTAAAAGAGTCAACATGGACTTGACCCGTTTAGCTAAACATGTTGATGGGTTCAAGTCGAAACTAAACGGATCTGTTTAGACTTTAGACTAAACCTAAACCCTCGTATTTTGTGTCCTGTCACAAGTTCACGCCTCTACTTATTTTATTCCTGTATTTTTATTCTTTTCGACTTTTCATCATCAATGTATTTCAATCTGGTCATATCATCCATCTTTATGCATCATTAGATGTTTTATTTTCGTGTTTGAATTTTGCAGGCGACATCAGAAACAGCGGCAGAAAAACAGATCCAACAGCTATTGTTTCCCAGAGCAAGGCGCAAGCGGCTAAGCAGGACTCGAACCGCTGCAACTTAGGGTTTATGGGAGATCAAATGACAAAATGCATATGTGAAATGTTTTTTTTCTTTTTTTCTTTTTTAAAGTTGATTTTTTAGGTTAAGTTTACTTGAATAAATCTTAGTTGATGATAGCTTGACTTCTAGGTTGATGTGGTATGTTCTGATTTCACTATAGAATAATGCAAGTAATTTATAATAAGATTTTCATCTGTGTTACTGTTTCAACTTTGATTCCTTAAATACATTGATTAAAATAAAAATAAAAATAAAAATAAAAGATAAAAAAGGCTATTAGTATTGTTCCTCATCAAAATTAAAAGTCAGTTTGAAGATCAGTTCATCTTGATCTGTGAATCACCTTTTTGAAATTGCTGCTACATATGATACAATCGTGTTGACTTGTTAACCTATTTAACGCGTGTTATTTGTGTCATTAGGTGGGTTATACATGTATAGACACCTTTTTAATTGTGTCGAACCGTTTGTGACACCAATCTGTTTAACTCATACATTAACTTGTTTAACTTCGTGTCAAGTCATGTTGTGCTCATAGGTCGTGTCATAAATTGCTAGATGTATACCTCATTAGCACACAATGATCCCATAACAATGAATTAGTGGGTGTACCATTAGTTGTAATAAGTCATTAATACCTAACATGACTTATTATAGCCTTATATAACTCACTAACATATAATAAGGCTTGTAATGGTGAATTAAAGGATGAGTAAATTGTCATTTTAGTCTCTAAGGTTTGGTCCAAATTGTTATTTTAGTCAAAATAGTTTTTTTTCTCCTCTGGGTCCGTGACTTTTCCATTTTCTTGCCATTTTGATAACATTGCCTAACTCAGTCTAAAAATCTGGTTATAACCAGGGGTATTTTTGGCATAACTGTTGTGTAGTGATAACCGGGGGTAGTTTACAAATTTAATGCCAAAAATACCCCTGATTATAACCTGGATTTTAGACTAAGTTTGGCAATGTGATCAAAATGGCAAGAAAAATGAAAAGTCAGGGACCCAAAGGAGTAAAAAAAAACTATTTAGACTAAAATGACAATTTGGACAAAAACTCAAGGACTAAAATAACAATTTACTCTTAAAGGATGCATCATCAACCATAACTCATTAACACTTAACATGACTTGCTATAATCTACAATGACTTGGTATAAGCTTATATAACTCATTAACATAATATATAATAATGCCCATATACATCATCTACCATAACTCATTAATATCTAGCATCACTTGTTATGAACTAAGAGCATTCACATTCTATCCACCAAATCTTGAGAGATGAGTTTTTTAAATTATAAAAAGTGGTTTAAGTGGTTGTGAGTGGAGGAGAGAGAAAATGTTACTGTTCATCTGTATATTTGGGGGGACACTGTTCACCCTGTATAATTTTTTAATATATTTTAAAAGTGGTTGTGAGTAGAGGAGAGAGAAAATGTAATATATATTGAAAAGGAGAGAGAAAAAGTATTTGTTTTTAGTGGAAATATATTGATATAGGAGTTGTTTTTTAGTGGGATGTATGTATATTTTTAGTGGATTGGATGTGAATGCTCTAATATGACTTAATATAAGAGTAAAGTCCTATTTGAGTCCTTGTGGTTTGTGCAGTTTAACCATTTGAATCCAAAAACCAAAACTGTCTTGATTTGAGTCCCTGTGGTTTCTAATTTTAACCATTTGAATCCAAAAGTAAAGAACATCCAAATCAGAAACATTTGGTTTTTGGATTCAAATGGTTAAAATTAGAGACCACAGGGACTCAAATCAAAACAGTTTTGGTTTTTAGATTCAAATGGTAAAATTGCACAAACCACTGAGACTCAAATAGGACTTAATGTAACCCATAATAACTCTCTAACACATCATAGGCCCACTAAGACCCATAACGGTGAATTAGTGGACATAACTTATTAACACTTATGTGCGTCCAACTCAAGCGCACCCAATACATGGTGGTGCATCTCACTTATACATGGCATGTCTAACTTATGGAACAATTTTATCACCGCGTGTTTTCTATTCGTAGATACGTGGGATCATCGGATGTAAGTTACTGCGTGCGTTTCATACCGTCTTCTTGACCTTCTACGGGACCATCATATGTATACGTTTGTGTCATTTTCTTAGTAAATTTCAATGTGTAAATTGAATTATAGATAAGCTTTACTAAGAAAGCAGTGGTATACATATGATACTTTAAGGATCGGATATCGAGTAGAGGTGTACAAAGAAACCGTACCTGGTAAAAAATGCGGAATTGATTTTTTTTAATACCCGAGTATTCTATACCCGAAACCGACTTACCCGTAGGGTATAGATAGGGTATGCATTTTGATCTCAATACCTGGAACCGGAACCAATCATACCCGATTAATACCCGAAACCAAACAAGAATCGAAACCGATTATACCCGGCTATAACCGATGCATGTTTTTAATATCTATCTTTTAAATTTATGTTAGTGCATTTATATTAATTTTTTTTACATTATACAATGCATATGGAATAATAATAATAAAAAAGACGATAAAATAGGGTAATAAAAATGCAAGAGTATTAAAAAACCTAAAAATAGGGTACTAAAAAACTCGCAAATAGGGTATAGAAAACCCGAAAATAGGGTATTTAATATCCGGGTTCTTAAGAACCGAAACTGAACCCTACCCGGAACCGGGCACATAGGGTATGATTTTGGTCAAATAACCTGAAGAGGTATGGTCCCAATTCCTTGCCAACAGGGCAAGGACCATACCACTTTTTCCATCCTACGTGGCGCTGACATCAACGGCATCACCCAGAAGCTTCTAGAAGCTTCTGGAAAATATCTAAGTGACACCAAAAATGCCCAATCCGACATGAAGGACAACACGTGTCACCAGACAGCAAGCGCCAAGTGGACCTGCAACAGGTCAGGGAGCAGCCCGACAGCGCCAGTACAATGTTTCCAAATTAGGCAAATACAGGCGCGCCACGTGTACCACTACACTGACCACAGCAGAGGAGACCAAGGGGATATTCCCCTTGGTCGGACAGCTGGCGCACGTCTACAGCTGGCACTACTGCTCCTTCCCTTCTTCACCCTCCGGCTATAAATAGGACCCTTCATCATCCAGGTTGATCATCTTGCTCTCTATATTCTCATACTTAACACACACTATTTATCCTTCCTCGGAACAGTACTTATTCTCACGCCGGAGCCTGGTTAAGAGGGAAACCCCCGTATTCCCCTCTTAACGAGACTGACGGTGTTGCTGTTTTGCAGGAGCCGAGCCATTTCCAGCGAGTAAGAAAAGAGATTGAACCTATCATTGAAGCAACCCCACTGGTCAACTGTAGTGTTAACCAGTGTTTCATCATTGGCGCCATCCGCTTTTAACAAAAACCACTCTCATCTCTTTTTCTTTCCAAAAAACACTCGTCAAACATGGCTGAACAAAACCCTTCTCACCAAGTAGACGGAGACGTTTCTTCCTTCGAACTCGTTTCGGACAACGTACACGTCCAACGAGGTCCAAGGAACGAAATTATCCAAGAAGGGCCGACGAACACGGAGTACATCCAGGATCGCTACTCAAAACGCACCTGGTGCTACTTTCCAAACTCCACCCAGAATCATCACTCAGACCACAAACGGAGCTACGTTCCAGCCTCCGTCAGAGGTAGTCCAACAGACGCCACCACCAGTGCAAACTCAGAGCCATGGAGCTGGCCCCTCAGCTCCATCGGACCAAGCACAACTAAACTTCTCTGCACTACTTGGGCTACCCGAAGGAAAAACTCTGGCTTCCTGGTATGCCAAACAAGTGGCGTCTATAAACCTTGTTTACACACAACTCAGTGCGCAACAAGCCTTGCTTCAAGCACAAGCTCACCAGTCAGCATTCGTCACTCCACCACAAAGGCCTTTGAGCGCTCCCATGCCTCAACAGGCCAATGCATTCAACCTGCGTCCTGAGTCAATACCTCCACCGCATATTAGAAGGCCAAGCGCGCACGACACGCGCGATACTTACGGTGAAACAGAAAGCAACTACGTGCAGTACTCTCAACAACCGAAGAAGCCAATACAAAGCCGTTTAGGCCCGCGCAACATAAATGACGAATTTGACGATGACAATGAGACGAACACAGTGTTCAGCAGGTTACCACCAGAGCATGAAGCATACAAACCTCGCAAGCGCGCGGGCTACGACCCAAAAGCTGAACATGATTACACTCTAAGCTATCGTCCGGACGACATGGCCGAGAACTCAAAGTTCATCAGAGAGATCGCCACGGCCGCCATAGACAAAACAAAACTGCCACACAACGTAGGCAAATACAACGGGTTAACAGACCCAGACGATCATCTCCAAGTCTTTAACGGTGCAGGAGCAACAGGTGGATGGAACTTACCAACCTGGTGTCATCTGTTCGCTCAAACCTTCATAGGCGCGGCGCGCATCTGGTTTGACAGCCTACCAGCAGGAAAAATCAAATCATGGGTTGATTTCCGAGAGAAGTTCCTGGCACACTTCTCACAACAACGACGACACACTAGGGACCCAGCCGATTGTTTGAACATATGGCGCAGAGACCACGAAAGCGTGGAAGATTTTATTACAAGATACAACAAAGAATGTTTGGAGATCGGGGATGTAGGCGAAAAAATGATGCGCGCACATTTCATGCGAGCAGTCAAGTGCGATGATTTAATCAAACGTGTCAAAGGCAGAGACGGAGGACCCAAAGACTGGGAAACCTTCATCGAGGCAGCCAAAACTATCGCGCAGTCGGACAGACAGTTGACCGGTGATGATCACCGTCAACGCAGCTACAACCATAACGACCGGCACGGCAAGAAAGGCAGAAGCCAACCTTGGAAGGCATCAGGCCACAGAGAACGAAGCCCGGTAAGAGAGGACGCGCGCCACACGATCAATCAAATAGCTCACCGGAAAGAGGTGAAACGAGAAAACAGGGAAAAACAGTGGACACCCCTCACGAAAACCCCTTCAGAAGTCTTAGCGACCGAAAACCACCAGTTTAAACCACCCTTACAAATGCGCAACAAAAGGGGCCAAGACCCAAATCTTTTTTGTGAATTCCACAAGGACACCGACCATTTAACCGACGATTGTTTCAGCCTCAAACAAGAAATCGAAAGGGCCTTAAGAGACGGAAAGCTAACTCACCTGGTCAAAGGCGGAAGGCGTGATTACCGTCAGATTCAAAGAAGAGAAGAAGGGCCGGACAACAAAAAACTCCGGAAGTTAGAAACCCACATGGTTCAAGGGGGTCCACGAAGGCCAAGAAGAAACCACAACAAGCGCGCGCAAGACGACTCATGGCGCGAAAAACAAGTTGTTTTCCCCGTGGTAAGAGGAGGCCCTCGAGAAAGAAGACCAATAGTCATCTCAGGCGTCATAGGGCATTACCAAACAGATTACATCTTCATCGACCCGGGGAGCACTGCGAATATCATATATGAACAGTGTTTTAATCAGTTCGATCAAGAGGACAAAGCGCGCTTAGAACCAGTTGACTACCCACTCACTGGCTTTTGCAACGAAGCCGTTTTTCCTCTAGGACAAATATCGTTCCCAGTGTTGCTCTCAGACGGAAGAAACTCAAGAACAGAAGAAGTCACATTCATGGTGCTGCCAGCACATTCAAGACACGATATTCTGCTGGGAAGAGAATCCCAAGGTGATTTCAGCATGATCTGCTCTGGGCCACACTCAGCAGTAGGTTTCCCAACAGAAACAGGAGTGGCCATCATCTATGCAAGCAAAGAAGTATTAGCAACAGATGAGCTAAGGCCTGCAAAGACAAGGAAACCAGAAACACGCCAAGAGGCGGAAAAATGGATGTTAAACAGCGCATATCCGGAACAGACAGTAACCTTAGGACCTGCAATGTCCGATCTAACGCGCGCAGCACTAAAAAAACTGCTGTTCCAGAACATGGATGTCTTTGCCTGGACACCAGCAGACATGGTGGGTGTCCCACAGCACATAGCTGAACACCGCTTAAACGTCTCGGAAGAAGCCAAACCGGTGGTACATGCCAAGCGCCATTTGGGAGACATAAAGCACGACGCCATGAAAGAGCAGGTGGTAGAGCTGTTGAACGCGGGAATCATCAGGGAGGTCAGGTATCAAACATGGGTGGCAAGCCCAGTGATGGTTCAAAAGAACAACGGTAGCTGGAGAATGTGCGTGGATTACAAAGATCTGAATAAGGCATGTCCGCGCGACTGTTACGCCTTACCAGACATCGATGAAAAGATCGATTCACTTGCCACATTCCGATGGAAATGTTTCCTTGATTGCTACAAAGGATACCACCAGGTACAGATGGCCGTACAGGATGAGGACAAGACCGCGTTCCGCACACCAACAGGGCTATACTGCTATACCAAAATGCCTTTTGGCTTAAAGAATGCGGGCGCGACTTATCAGAGGCTCATGAATGAAACTTTCCACGACGCCATCGGCAAGTATATAGAAGTGTATATGGACGATTTAGTTATTATGAGCAAAGAAGAGAGTACAATGTTGCTGAACATCCAGAAGACGTTCGACACCTTGCGCGGAGTCAGTATAAAGTTAAACCCAGCGAAATGCTCCTTCGGCATGGAGGAGGGGAAATTCCTGGGTTTCATTGTCACGAAGGATGGTTTCAAGGTGAACCCTGATAAGATTCATGCAATTGAACGCATGACGTCGCCTTCGACGATCAAGGAGATGCAAAAATTGGCAGGACGTTTGGCAGCACTCAACCGCTTCCTGGCCAACCACGCAGCCAAATCTTTCCCGTTTATAAAAACTCTCCGAAACTGCATGAAGAAGAGACAATTTCAGTGGACTCCGGAAGCCGAGAGCGCAGTCCGCGAGATGAAAGATTGCCTCATCAAGCTACCAACACTGACTGCACCAGTCAAGGGCGAGCCCCTGGTGCTGTACTTGTCAGCCTCAGACAGAGCAGTGGGAGCAGTATTACTTGTTGATCGGCAGGGTGTTCAAACACCAGTTTATTATGTGTCACGAACTCTCACAGACCCAGAAACCCTGTACGCAATCATGGAAAAACTAGTACTCGCACTGATCCACGCATCTAGGCGGCTGCGCAGGTATTTTGCCAACCACGTTATCCACGTGCTAACAAATTATAACATTGGCAATATCCTCGCAAGGCCAGAGATCTCAGGGAGACTAGCGAAGTGGGCAATAGAGCTCGGAGGTCACAATGTCGTTTTCAGGCCAAGACCGGCGATCAAGGGCCAAGTCCTTGCAGACTTCATGACAGAAGTACCGGACGACAAAGACCGAGAATGTAAGGCAATGGAAAAAGCCGAGAAGCAACAAGTGGAAGAACCATGGCTGTTATACACAGATGGCGCGTCTAATGAAGACGGCGCAGGTGCAGGGCTACGGCTGGTGAGCCCTGACAAACATGAGTTCACCTACGCCATACGCCTAGATTTTAAAAGCACAAATAATGAAGCCGAATATGAAGCCTTCCTTGCGGGTCTAAGGTTGGCAATCAAAATGGGGGTAAGACACATCGAGGCGCATGTAGATTCCATGTTGGTGGCCGGACAAATCAACGGGCAGTACGAAGCCAAGGGAGATACAATGGCACTTTACCTGAGCCAAGCAAAGACACTGCTACAAACCTTCTATTCCTACAAAGTACACCACATCAATAGAAGTGAGAATAAACCAGCAGACGCGCTGAGTAAACTCGCTTCTACAAGCTTCCAGCACCTAGCAAAGGATGTACGCATAGAAGTTTTAAGCAACCCGTCAGTGCCACTGCGAGAAGTAAGCGTCGTCCAACTAGGGACAACGTCTTGGATGACCCCGATAATCGCGTACCTCCAATCTGGCATACTCCCGGAGAACAAGGCAGAAGCAAGGAAAATCCAATACAGATCCGAACATTACCAGATGGCTGATGGGATCTTGTACAGAAAATCGTACCTTGGGCCTTTGTTAAGATGCGTAGATCCCGAAGATGCAAACTATTTGATCAGAGAAGTGCACGAGGGAATCTGCGGTATACATGCCGGACCAAGAATGGTAGTGGCAAAAGTCATGAATGCTGGGTACTATTGGCCCGGGATGCATCTAGATGCGGTCAAAGAATTGAGAAAATGTAGTGGGTGCCAAAGACATGCTCCCAAAACAATGCGCCCCAAGAATGAATTGGTACCAGTGACGACGGCGTGGCCCTTTCAACAGTGGGGAATAGACATGGTCGGACCTTTTCCCAAAGCCCCAGGTGCGGTCAAATTCATAATAGTCGCGGTTGACTATTTCACCAAATGGGTAGAGGCGAAGGCCCTCGCATCAACCACAGCCACCGTCGTCAAAAAATTCATTTGGGAGCAAATCATATGTCGCTTTGGCTTACCCCTCAAGATCATCACTGACAACGGAACCAACTTTGCCGAAGACAATCTTCAACAGTGGTTTAGAGAACTACACATCGAGCATACCTTCGCATCGGTCGCGCACCCGCAGGGGAATGGTCAAGTTGAAGCCGTCAACAAGAGCATCGTCGATGGAATCAAGGCAAGGTTAGGAGAAAAGAGAAGAGGCTGGGTGGACGAACTGCCAAGCATTTTGTGGGCCCACAGGACGATGCCCAAAACAAGCAACGGCGAAACACCGTTTAGCTTGGTTTATGGGTCAGAGGCAGTAATTCCAGCAGAGATAGGACTGCCGTCACCTCGAATGCTCTCAATGAACATGATCAACAATGAAGAAGAAAGGAGGATCGACCTCGATCTCCTAGAAGAGAGAAGAGAAATGGCAGCAATCAACGAAGCCAAATATAAATCGAAGCTGGAAAAATATTACAACTCCAAAGTCCGAGTCTGCACCTTCAACCCGGGAGACTATGTCCTCAGAGACAACGAGGCCTCAAATGCAGAAAAACCCGGGAAGTTGGCTCCCAAGTGGGAGGGCCCATATGTCATCGACATCGTGCTCGGAAAAGGGGCTTATAAGCTGCGCACCATCGACAACATGGAGGTTCCTCGCACATGGAACGCCCAACAGCTGAGAAAATGCTACTTGTGAAGGAAATTCCTGTAATAGCAATGGCCAAGTCGCCAACACGTTTATGATAATACAAGAAGTGTTTGGCTATATTTATCATGCAAATTTCTTTGTCATAACTGCATATATTACTTTGGGCATACACGAAAACATCGATGGCTCGACCATTAGGAAACGTTGTAGACCACCAAGGCCTGTCACAGACAAGTGCACAGCCGGGCCAGACACACAACTAAAGCCTAACAAACGCCGAACAAATACCTCGTGCCCACATAAACACGAAAACATCGAACACAGGACAAACAAACATTGTAAGCACCCCCAAGGCTGAGCATAGCTGGGTCCACACAATAACCTGTAAATTCGATCACTTCGTAACCACGAACCAACCTGCGCACATAAACGACAGAATAAAACGTTGTAATAAACACAACAAAAACCTGTCAGCGCCATCATTCATTCGTGACACCTGAATCAAAGTAATTTTACATGCACATATTATGACGTTAACAAAATTCGCAACGACGCGAAGACACATATTAACATATCAAATGTCAAGCATACCAAATTATCCAATAACACGACCGATAAGAGAAGTTATAATTGTTCACAAACATTTCAACGATTACAGGACCAACCAAGGTCATACGCGGCGCGCAGGCCGGAAATCCTCATTCTGGGTGACTGGAGCCAGCACCTCCAGTCGTACCACCTTCATCGCCAAGTGCTTTCTTTAACAACGCAACACCATCCGGCCTTCGAGCCAGTTTTCTCGCACCATTAACCACCGCAAACTCCAAAGACGAAAACTCTTGTCTCTTCGCGGCATAAGCAGCGGTGCACAATCTTCTTTCCACAGCTCAAAATGGTGTTCTTTTTCTTTATTAGCCGCCGCAGCCCTGCCTTCGACATAACCATCCTTACGCCCGCTGTTATAGCCAGCTTGCCCCAACTCAAACATATAGTTGGCCAGCTCATGAGAGTTAATGATGCGATCAGCAGTCTACGAAGAAACACACAGACAAGAAAAACAGCGCACGAAAGTCACACACAAACAAATGAAGAAGAAGGAAGAAAGGTCAAAAAGTTACCAGGGGCACTGCGCGCGAGAGCAACCACTTGCAATCCGCCGCCGTTTCCTCAGCAAGACGTTCAGAGGCTGTGCATTCAACAGTCTTCTCCTGAAGAAGACGTTCAGAAGTCTCGTACCGCCTCGCAAGAACCTCCAACTTAGCGATGCGTTCGATATATTC
The DNA here is from genome assembly GCA_030545235.1 of Helianthus tuberosus. Lineage (NCBI taxonomy): Eukaryota > Viridiplantae > Streptophyta > Magnoliopsida > Asterales > Asteraceae > Helianthus > Helianthus tuberosus. The sequence continues at coordinate 48,540,090 of CM060351.1, forward strand.
TTTCTCTTTCTTCTCAAACGCCATTCGCGCTTCATTAGCCTCCTCAGCAATATCCTTCTTTTCACCAGACAATCGTACAATGGCGTCACGTTGAGTTTTAAGCTCCACATTCGTACGCTCACACGCAGCTTCCCAATTTTTCTGCTTGTCAGCATTGACCTTCCTCTCCTGGGCAAGTTTCCCTTCTGCATCAGCAAGCCTCCACTCCAACCCTTTCTTCTCAGCGTTGAACTTCTCCTTCTCTTCCGCAAGAAGCCTCTTATCATTCTCAAACTCCAATGTGTCCTCCCCCATCTGCTTCCACTCACGGAAAATCTCCTGAGTAGTAGAGAAAAAATTAACCCCGGCTTGAACATGATCATCTAACAGTTCAAACCGACGGCGCTTTTTCTGAAACATCCTTTCAGCTGGGGGAGAGACAACGAGTAGAAGTCATGACAATTTTCAAGATTATCCATCCTAGAACCTTGGGTCAAGTTCCAACGAGGGACGTGCGGGAGATCGTCACAAGCAGGATTCGTTGTATCAAAAGAATCAGCATGAACTTTTCCAAACTGGGGGCTGCGGACAGCACCTGAGGTTGCACCACCACCATCACCTGGGGGGCGTTTGGTATACACAGTGTGATGAGGGGTAGTTTCACTTACCTCTACTTCAACTTGAACATTTTTACCACGATCACCACCAGCACCTCCCGCAACATCAACACAGCCAGCATCACCACCCGTCTTACCACCACCTTCTCCAACTTGCTCCACATTCACATCCCCCTTTTTCTTCCCGTCAGAAGTTTCATCGGGAGGAGACAACCCAAAGGTCCTCGACGGCGGAGACGCTGGAGGAGTAATCTTAGATAGGTCAACCTTGTGCCCACTCTTGGCTGTTTTGGTACCTGCTCCAAAACGAGCGGCGTATATTCAAAGAAAGGAAGGACAAAGAAATGAAAATATAAGAGACGCTGGGAAAAAATAAAACGAGTACCAGAAGCTTCATAGATTTTCTGCAGCAAATCACTTGGCTTTTCCGCAAAAATACCCATATCAATATCCGATTCAGAAGGGGCAGGAGGATTCTCTTTCTGAAGTTTAATCTTCTTCGAGGCAAGCACAGCAGCAGCCTGCTCGTCAAGCTTTCGCTTCCTATCCTCAAACAGCTTTTTCTGCATAATCTCAGTTAAAGTTGCGCGGTCCTCGGGGTCCGACTCAGGGCGTTTCTCTCCAACCCCTAAACCAGGCAACGTGTCAGAAACCACAACATAATCAAAGGTACGAGCAGTATGAAGTCGCTTACTAGGAGACTTAGAGGAAGTTCCTTCGGCCTTTTTCCCTTTCCCTTCCGCCTTGTTAGCTTTCGTCTTCCTCTTCGTTTCCAATGGGTCAACAGGTTCAACCGGAATCTCCAAATCATCAGCCACAGCCTCGTTCACCGGTTCATGCATAACCTCCTGCGCCGGACCTGCACGCGCGGAACGAGAGGTTAGATCTTCAAAAGATCTGCCAGACCCATCACTCGAGAGAACGATAACTTCCTCTCGAATAGAATCAAACGCATCATCATCATCCCCACTATCGTCACCTAGGACACTGTTCACAAAAGTGGTGAAACTCTCATTGCTTGGATGCAGAAACCGGCCACGAATCTGATCTAACCAAGGCCGTTTATCAGATTTTTGTATCGCCTCAACCATCGCACCAGGCGCCCTAGGATCCAAAACGTTCAACAACGTGAACCCTACTGCATAAAACGACAGAGATAAAGAACAACGTACACACACAAAAAAAAAAGAAGAAGAGTAAGATTACGAAACGAGACGTACACTTGCCCTCATGACCATAAACCGGGACTCCCATCGGATTTTTAGGGATCCACTTCATACTCATCCCGGCACCAACCAACGCCATTTCCTCAAGCTGGACTATCGGAGTGGCTTTACGGGTCAACCTCTTGTACCAGTCTTGATCAGCAAAATTTGCCACCACATCAACCTTTGGGATACCCTCATCCACAGATCTATAATGCATGTCCACAGGAACAACACCCCGGCGAATATAGAAAAACTTTTGTTTCCAGTCATGGAGACTCTTCAGTGGCACAGAGCAAACCGGAGAAACATTGGTACGAGCACTGAAGGAGTAAAACCCACTTGTATACGTAACAGTGTAGAAGACGTTGAACATCTCAAACGTCGGATCTAAACGGTTCGCCATACAGATGAACTCGAAGTGAGTAATTCGAGGGAGTCCGATGGCATTTATTTGAGAGATGTGGAGACCATAGCCCCTCAAAACGTCAGCGGTAAATTGAGTCATCGGAAGTCTAAAGTTACCCTCCCGGAAGAAAGCGGCGTACAAAGTCATGTACCCGGGAGGAGCATCCATGGCGGTGGAACCGGCAATAGGGTACTGAGCACCCCAGTCAGGAAGAAGACACATCTCCCTTACTAAGTTCTGGAATTCCTCCTCTTTCCACCCGATCACTGCCTGATCCGGGCCGGGAGGAGTTTTCCCTTTGTTCCTCCTCCTCCGTGAAGAAGGATTTTAAGAAGACATCGTGAGAAAGTGAACAATAGTACAGATGAACTCAAAGAGGAAGGAAGAAAAACCAAGGAAGAAGAGAGAAACTCGGAATTCAAATTTCGAATTTTGAAAAAGTGTTGAAGAGGGAGAAGCCACCATATATTTATACCCATCGCATTTAATGCGATGGGTAGTGGAGGAGTCAGGATTTGAAAAGGCAACCAACAGGAGAGAGACACCTCAGAAGAGAGAGAAGGCGGCACCTCTTTTTCCGGAAGCAGGTGAACAGACATCTGACATATCGCCGAAAAAGCGACTGACGTGACTGAAAAGGCGCCTGTCCACCTGACATCAGACGGTCACATCAGACACCCCTTCCCAAGACAACAAGGCTTCTTCCTGAAGGCAACACTCATAAAGCGCCAAAACCCATGCGCCATGCGTCCATTTGGCTCAATTTCACAATGAGTCAAAACCCATGCGCCGCACGCCATGCGTCCATTTGGCTCAATTTCGCAGTGAGCCCAAAACCCATGCGCCGCACGCCATGCGTCCATTTGGCTCAATTTCACAATAAGTCAAAAACCATGCGCCGTGCGCCATGCGTCCACTTGGCTCACTTTCACAATGAGTAAAAAACCCATGCGTTGTGCGCCATGCGTCCATTTGGCTCACTTTCACAATGAGTCAAAACCCATGCGCCGTGCGCCATGCGTCCATTTGGCTCAATTTCGCAGTGAGCCCAAAATCCATTTCCAGCGAGTAAGAAAAGAGATTGAACCTATCATTGAAGCAACCCCACTGGTCAACTGTAGTGTTAACCAGTGTTTCATCATAACCGGAATCAAACCGGTTATAGCAATAACCGGTTCCAACCCTTAAATGAGAAACCGAAACCGGTTCCATAACCAAAACCGGTTATTAAAATTACCGGTTTGTGCACCTCTAATGCCGAGTATCTGTTTTTATATAATAATGTCATTAGGGGCGGATATAGCTTGAGACAAGGAGTGGCCCCACTACCCCTTGACGCTCCGGCAGTAGTGTAAATTTTGGAAAAATTTGACGTTTTTTCGATTTCAATGCCCCTATAGAAAAGAAAATTTTAAAACGTTGCCCCTTAATATATTTTTTCTAGATCCGTGATTGCCATCATGGAGTTGGTGCAATGAGGACCATTTCTTGGTTTGGTACAATGTACACTAAAAAATCATGATTAATTAAATTGAATATGTAAGCTTGAATTTTAATAGAAAAACTGAATTCTTAACACGTTCAAAAAGATTTGTAAAGAAATTTTTGGTAGCATATGTAGTTTTTACCATTTTAACAATTTAAAAACTATCATCAATGTAAATTAAAAATAAAATAATTGTATAAAAATAGCATCGTATAGATTCTTTTCTTTAAAAATAAATTATATTTATTTTAAAGAGGAAAAAGAAAATATTTTCCTGTTTATTATAAACTAAACATTCATTAAAGAAGCCTACAAATTAGTCAGTAACTTAGAAGTTATTATATATAAGACGAGGGTTCCTTTAAAATGTGACTTTTACGTGTGAAACGTATGAAGGAGTCGGGATGTGACAATATTATTTTCGGGTGAGGATATACGTGTCTCAGACTCGGAGTCTGTCAAATTACAAGTTAGTTTTAGACGCGCCATGTTGAATGATTGGAATAGCTGTATGCATCATTATATTTGCACGCTTAGTTCATGCGTCACACTTGGTCAACTTGGACACACAGAGGAGGCTTAGATGGTGTGCGGGGAGGACTTTCGCACAGGGCTCGTGATTTCGAAGGGCATATGTTTTCAAAAGAAATCCGATATATACATGTTATTTTTTAAAAATAGTAAACCCATACCAATTTCAAGCAAGGCTCGTTTATTAATCATTTGTTATGGTTTAGACTTTAGAATTTAGCCCACTAGGTTAATTAAGCCCATTACTAGTTGAAAACGAATTCTTAGATAATACAAATTGTGAAGAGTTGATCCACCAATTTGCTATGAAGAATGCAAGGAGGGCTGCACGAATCATTGGTTAGCTATTAGCTTATTAGTTATTACGGTATGTAACTCATTCGAATACTATAATTTTCTCATTTTTTCGTAATTGCATTGTTTATCAAATACTACGATTTTGTCATTTTCGTAATTGCATTGTTTATCGTTAAGGCATAAAGACACATTTTTCGAGCTCGAACATTGTACATGAGTTCTCAAAGACGTCACTTTGCACACCTTTGTAATTGTGTTTTAAACGCACCGTTACAATCATTATTAAAAAATGAAGCATAACTGTCATTTAATAAAATTAAAGATTCAGATCACTTTTATGCAAGGATTTCCCCTAACTCTATTATTTTAAGTGGAACTATCTATATCTGTGTAGTTGATAAAGGATGGATTATTCTTGGTTAAGTATTCTTTTATTACAAAAAAATAATGATAATGACCTAAAAGAAGCATCTTTGATTGTTAAATATTAAAACACTTCCACAATTCACAAAGACCACAAACAACCACGTCCAAGTTCTAACTTAATGCCAATGATTGACTTACTTTTGTGTTTTTAACTAGTTTTAAAAAAATGGATTTTACTAAATTTGAACAAATATATATAAGTCATAGATGTACAAACTTGTTTTTTTTTTATCGGCAAACAGTAAATTTTATTCATCACCACCAAGTTTGTTATAGGCTGAATGATACCAATGAGATATTAGCACACGTGCAGCCATTACCACCGGTTACTCACCCATACATAAATTTTAAAGAAAGAAGAAATCGAACAACCCACAAACTACAAATAAAAACCAACCAGCCTATATATTGAAACTCGTCCATTTCTCCCAGTCGATGTACAAACTTGTATTGCATCAAAACAATCCAATTGGGACGGCTTAAACATTTGCTTCTTATTTTTACCAAGACGGGGTGTGATTTATGAAAGACTGTTTTTTTTTTTATAAAAAATAATACCCCATAAATTTCATACTCTGAAAAATCAAACAATTATCCTTATATTAAAAAACCAACGAAATGAACAGTAATAATTATCCTTGTTAAAAGAGAACAGTAATAAAAATAGAAATGAATGAATACTATCGGGTATCGGTACCGACATCAAATTTACCAAACTGAGTGTATTTTCGGTATCCGTTCGGCACCGGTATTCATCGGGTTTTACCCTCAAATACCGGTGCCGTACCAGTACCGATCGTATCAAGCCGTACTGTACCAGGTATATTCGGTACCGGTACCCACTTTGGGGATTTCGGTACCGGTTGGTACCGAGCTCATCAAATCCTGTAGCAATGCAAGTAATTGCACAGTTTAGATTACTTTTCATACATACAGTAAGTAAACTGTGTTTCGTTTGAATGAGGTTTTATATACACAACAACTTATTTTGCTTTATTTTTTATCTTTTTACGTAATGAATGAATTGTAGCATGTAAAATAAACTTGGATATTTAGATTATTGATGAGCAAATCGTATCAAATCCTGTAATCAAACCGGTATCGTATCGGTACCAAATTTACTATGCCAAATCATTTTCGGTACCAATTTGGTACCCACCTTTTGGCGTTTTCAGAATCTTTACTTTCGGTTCGACACCGGTCTAGCACCATACCTATATTTATTGATTTTTACCTTCAAATACCATACCGTATTGTACCGAGCATTTTCGGTGCCGGTACCTAATTTCGATGATTTTCCGGATCGGTACTCGGCGCCATTACCGGTACCGAGCTCATCCATATTTTAACGTGTTAGCACCGTAATAACTGAACTGAAAACAACCGAATTTCCAACGTGTAGCACGTGTGAGTCCTATTATTATTATTATTATTATTATTATTATTATTATTATATATTAGGTTATTTAAAATCGCTTTTTTTTACGGATTGACTATCTTTTTCACGACATTTTTATTTATGTTTTGATATTCGGTATCTGCTTGCCGTTACTAACACGCGTTTTGCAGTCATTGGGTCCCCGCCGCAACGCGTGGGTGGAAATTTAATTAGTTTTGTTAAAAAAAAGTATAGAACTAAGAAGTTGAATAGTGATCACAGGCTAATGTGAGCCTTCGGGGTTTGCTAACATGCACATGCTATTTTTTTAGCATTCTTAGTTTTTTGTGTTTTTTTTTCTATTTTAGTTTCTTTAGCGAATGTGGCGATACCCTTTTTACATATTTTTTTTACTTTTCTTTTTCTTTGTTATAACGAATGTATTGAAACCGGCCGGGTTCCTATCATTTTCTTTTTCATTTACCTTTTTTTACATATATTATTTACCTTATATTGTTTTACCTTTGCTCAATATTTGGATGTCTAGAGCCGAGTTACGACGTAAATAATGTAACGCATTTAGATATGATTTTGTTTGATTTTACAATTCTATTCATCGGTTATCATGATGTGAGACACAAATAACATAACGCAAATAACACGCACCGAATTCCAACCATGTCCCAGTGCAACGCGCGGATAACTACGACCCTAGTTATAAGATAAAAGAAAAGGCTACGGGGTTGTTTGTTTACCTCTTAATGAGGCTCTTAATGGTTCAGACCTCTTACTAGTTCAGCACTTAATGGTTCAGACTGTTTGTTTCACGAGCAGATGTCTGAATGGTTAAGACATTTGCCTCTGAATTGTTAAGCATTATACAGAGTCTGAATAGTTAAGACCTCTAATCTGAATTGGTCAGACATTTGTCTCTGAACGGTTAAACATTATACATGCTCTTAATAGTTCAGACTTCTTACTGGTTCAGCACTTAATGGTTCAGACCTCTTATTGATTCAGCACTTAACCATTCAGATGTTGTCAAACAGCCCCTACATGTAATAACAACAAACTACAGTTTTATAAAGAAACTTTTGAGGTTTATGATCCTCGAAAGTATTTTAGAAAACATAACTATGAATGATGAAAGATTAATTACGGGTTATTTCAAAACTTTTATAGTTATCACATTTAACCGGTCACACCACACTCAACAAAATTACTAAAATGGATAATTCCAAAAGAAAATTAGTTAAATGACGGTATTTTTTTTTTTTGCAACATAAATATGCTTTTCATTAAAATGCCAAACTAACAATTTACAAACAAGTGGCAGGTAAACGGGCAACAAGCTGCGCCGCAACCCCCTTTTGAATTGCAAAACCAATCCTGCTAAAGACGAAACGACCCTTAACTGTTATAAATCTTATGCTATAAAAGCAGTAACATGGAAAAAATAGTTTATATATAGTTTTCAATCGTGTGAGTTTCTTGTTGACGGTGGAATTCAACCCAAACATGCCTCATATTTTTATTTTTGTTAAAAACATCAACTCGAACATGACTCATATCTTTATTTGTGTCGAAAACATCAATCTCAACCCGCAGACCCTTAAAAGTCGTGTAACCCAAACACGACCATTTACCTAAATTTGTCAAATGGATTCATGGGTTGGTGGGTAGCCGTAGTGATCAAGTTGTAAACGAGTTGATCAGGTTGGTGGATTGTGAAAAGCGGGGTTAAGTGAGTTAGTGAGTTGACAGGTAATTAAACATGTTAAATAGGTCAACTTGAACATGATCCGTTTAATAAAAGAAATGAACCTAAACACAACTCATTTATTGAACAACTTACAACCTGATTAATTTCGTGTTATGTTTTAAATTATGTAATAAACTAGTTTTTGCTCCACCCGCGTTGCGGGGCACTAAGCCGAATATTTCTGTAACACCCCAAAAACGGGTTTGGTAAATTAAAACCCGGTTGATATAAAGAAATGAATTTTAATCTCTTATTTAACTAAACTGAAACTAGAGGGACCAAAACCGTTCAGTGGGAAACATGATTTTATAAAACAAAATTAAAACACCACACACACACATAGTATGTGTGTGTGTATCGATGATCAGGAAGGAAAAAGAGGGTTCAAACCCTAGTTTCTTCAAAATCTTCAAATTGAAGGGCAAGACGAAGCTTAAACTCATAACCGAGCATAGATTAACGATCACCTTCACAAGGGGATTTCAAGGTATGTCTTAAAAACTAGTTTGGTGATTATGCACGAAGTGGGTTATGTTGTAAATCGCGAAGTTTTATGAAATTGAGCATGAGTATGTGTTAGATTCATCATTTGGAACATGGATTATGCATGGTTTAGGTTAATTTGATGTTTAAGGGTGAAACCCGTTTGTTATGGTGAAGATGATGACATGGGTAAATCATCTATGTCTAAATTCTTGCTTAATATTGATGTATTTTGATTTGTATGATGGATTCTTGTGAGAGGAATTGAAAGAAATGTGATACTAGTATGATTGATGTTTATGCATGTATGATTCATGTTGATTAGAAGGAAGAAATTGATGAATTGTGTATGAGATTAGAATGATATGCATGAACTAGTTGTACACTATGCTTACAAGGTAGTACACATATCAAAAGTATGATGAAATTATGAAGAACTTAAGATTAGATCACTTGTAAGTGATTAACAAGTAGTTATGAAGTGGGTTTTAGATGATGTAATGTAAATTGATGATTTACTTATGTTAATAATGTTTGGAATCATACATGTGTGTGAATGTTTAAAGAAATTGGATAAGAAATGATGAATTGTTGTTAGATGAAGTGAATAAAATGTGATGATAATATGTTTGATGTTTAATTTTAAATACCACATGTTGATTAGTAGAAGGATTTGATGAACTATGTATGAATTTAGAAGATTGTGCATGAATTAGTTGTACGTTATGCTTTAAAGGTGGTACGCACACCAATCATATGATAAAATGTATGTATTGTCGTCCGTATAGTCGGTTATGATGTTATGGGTATATAATTGTAACACCCCGAAAATATAAAACCTTAAATTGGAATTGGTAAGGTTTAAATAAACGAGAATTTACTAACTAGGAATTTTAACCTAATTAGTTATAAGTCTAGAAATAACCTAAAGTAGGGTTAAAAGTAATTAAAATCAATGTTGATCAAAGTGGAGGGGTTTAAGTTGTTAAAATTGAAACTTGAATTTTAATAAACAAATAAAACATAACTAAACACCCCACTTTTGAAGCTCTGGTCGACCAGAACAACATGGGGGCGACACCCACCTTCAACACAACCTAGAATTCTACTAAAATTCTCAAATTGAAGGAGCAAATCTGGTCCAAACGAAAATCCGAGCTTAGAATCGTGATCCTCATCGCAAGAGGATTTCAAGGTATGTAAAATTTAGTAAAAACTCTTAACTTGAAATTCTCATGAAAATTTGAGAAATCTGAATTAGGGTTGCATGTATATGTTGTGATGATTGAAGAACAACTATAGTGTCTAGGAACAAACCCTAGACCAATAGAAGTTGAAATCATAGGAAATTTTGGTGAATCTATGAACACCATTGTATGTGATTAATGGGTTATGAGTAAATTGATGAATACTAGGATATTGGATGTTAGTTTTATGTAATTTGACAATTTGGAAGTGATTTCAGAAATCTAGAAGCTAACAATCATGTAAAAACGTTGATTGAAGTGAAATTTGGGCTAAATGATAAGCTAGAAACTTGTCATATAATCTTGTGATAAATCTGCCTTTAAGGTGTTTGTGAAAATGCCTCAAAGAAGGCTTAAAAATAGAAATTTAAAGCTTTAACGCATAATTATGATGTTTCGGTATATTATGCGAAGTGAGGTCTAAAGAGAGTTCTAAACATGTCTTGAATTGAACTCTATAGGAAAAGATACCGGAACGTCGCCGGTGGTGATTCGCGGTTGAAGGGCGTACGTTAAGGTATGTAACTTGATCCGTTACACTCGTTGAAATATGAATGAACTATGTGTTATTGATAGAATTCATGTCGATTATGGTTGGAATGTGAATTTGATAGATTTAGTATAGTAAACAAACCTAATTGGTAGTCATTATAAGTGGATGGTTCCACAAGATGAGCCAATTGATCTATTAGTGTGGAAAATTGTAGTTAAACGTTCTAGTAGTCGACAATGGTGATAATAATCAAAAAGGCATTAAACCAAAAAGTTGGTAAGAAATGCGGGTGATAATAAGCCCCGGATGCTGGGTATAAGGCGTCATAGGATCATTAGTCAAATGGTTATAAATTGTGTAAGGTTAGAATGGGTCGAATAATCACATTGTGGCATATGGTCTTTTGGTCCGTGAAATAAATTTTTGACATCAAATTTATAATAGTTATGTCGGTAATGAATTTACAGACATATAGGAAGAAAAATCACCTAAAACGGACTTACGAGTCAAAAGTTATGGTTATTTAAAGTTGGAACTTGATTGCACTTGGTGCTGGGAATGTTTAGCATCAACAAACAAGACATTCTGTGAAAACAAGGGCCTCGCGTGGCGCGAGACCCCGTGGCGTCACGCGACGCCTTCAGTCCGAAAAATTTTATTTTTTTTCAATTGTTAATCCATAGAACTTGTTTGTAATTGCTTGGACTTGATCAAAACTAACTTATGTACTGTTTTTGATCCTAGGTGTTGATAGTAACTAACCGGAAGATGGTCGAGCAAACTTTTGAAGAACCGAACACTATCTATTAGCTTCCGCAACGCTTTAAATCTTAAATAGACCTTGTGTATGGACGTAAACAAATCTTTAACAGTTTTTGTAATGTTTTAATTTAGTCACTTGTTGACTATGGTTGATGCTACTTATGAACTCCTTTTATGAAAGTTACGATACTTTAACAATATATCATTTGAAATGCTATATTCTATGATTAAAATCAAGTTTAATTAGACGGGTGTTACAATAATGATAAGTCGAAAGTTAAGGTAAATGGACCGTTGACTTCTAACAAGTCAACTGTGTATAAGAAGAATGGTTAGACATGTCGTCATAATTGTAAGATTAAAGTAAGTTATACTGCGCGTGTTAGACGTATGTGTGTTTAATGCGATGACATGACGGGTTTCACGAGTTGGAAATGGTATGAAATTGGTTATATGTATTATGTTTGTTAGAAGTGACCATAACGTCAAATGTGAATTATGCGATCGATATGATCGTTAACATGTACAACAGTGTATGCTAATGAGAATGTGATTTCGATGACATGGAAGTATAGGAATCATGTCGAGACGGAATCAAGCATGGAAGGCTAACGGATCAAGAAGTGGCGAGGAACGAATGTGAACACGGATGCATGAGGTAAGTGATTCCGTAATCACTTCTTAGTTGTTTATGTAAAGTTATATGCAACTTAATTAAATATGATAATTGAGGTCAAATAGGAATGAATTGTATGATGTCGATGAAGTATTAAACGGATCTTAGTTTTGATCCGAGCAAGGTATGTGTGATTAAGAATTGTAGCTAAGTAGTAGGACTGGTTACTTATGTAAGGAATTCCTTTGTTGTTAAGGATATAGCGAAATTGACAAAAATGCCCTTGATAGGTATATCGGGCAAACGACCTTAAATGTCTATGGGAAACAAGCGAATCGATTAGAGTAATGTTTTGGTCATGTGTGAAAGCGAAGAGTATGGTTTTGGTATGTCATAAACCATTTAATGCGCAAATACCCATAACGGGTCAAATAATTAGAAAATGATAATAAGTCTATAGGGCGTAAGATAAGAATTTCCTTAATCCGGATGTGGGATTTTAAGTTCATATGATAGAATGTGAATTTACAAACATGTAGGAAGAAACGGGAGGTTAAACGGATAAACGGGTTGAAAGTTATGCAAGTTTTAGTGCGTGCGAACGACGAAACAACACAGCAGGAAAAACCAACATTTGAGAGGCCGTCGCCGACGCCCTCTGGAAATGTCAGTTTTGCTGACGGGTTATCTTGCTGCCTACGGAGGTTTTGGGCGACGGGAAAATGCAAGGGCCGTCGCCGACGCCCCCTAGGGTCGTCGCCGACGCCCTCCCCATGTCCAAAAAGCTGAAATTTGGTTATCTATGTTATTTATGCATCGTAGGCTTCGGTATATTATCCGTGGTCTATGGCGAGCCTTCTAAACATGATTTCAAGTGTTCCCTTGACGCTTATGAGTTGTAAACCCAAGTCTAAGTACCATGTAATTAATGTATGGATATATAAGAGGTATGTAAGATCTTGGATATGTGTATTTATGTATGTATGAAGATATGTACGAGTGTTTGCATGAATGTAAAGATGTAGGAAAGGTATGTATGTATGCATATGTGTATTTATGTATGTATGAAGATATGTACGAGTGTTTGCATGAATGTAAAGATGTAGGAAAGGTATGTATGTATGCATATGTGTATTTATGTATGTATGAAGATATGTACGAGTGTATGCATGTATGCAAAGATGTAGGAAAGGTATGTACGTATGCAGATATGAATGTATGTATGTATAAAGATATGTACGAGTGTATGCATGTAGGTAAAGATGTAGTAAAGGTATGTACGTATGTAGTTGTGTATGTATGTATGTATAAAGACATGTATGAGTGTATGCACATATGTAAAGTTGTAGGAAGGGTATGTACGTATGTAGATGTGTATGTAAGAAGGTATGTAAGTACGTATGAATGCATGAATTAGATACGTTGAATGTTAACATTATTAATGGTGTACCTTGAGAATGAAAGGAAATGCAGGTACATTGTTGAAGCCTCACCAAGAAATGGATACGCAGATGAAATGCTTAAAGTTTGAAAAATGACGAAATGTGAAGTATACGGGAATGAATCTTGTTTATATAATGTGTGCTAATGTTATGAATATATGTGGTGAGTGCAGGTTGTGCGGTTCATGGACGATTATTACAAGGGGTAGAGATCGAAGACCGAGTCACAAGATAGATTGTACGGGAATAATTGAGTATGTACTATTAGTAAACAGGACTTATGCCTTATTTTTGTAAAAGATACATATTAAAACGAACCTTCAAGTAAGTCAAGACGTTTGTAATGAAAGAAATTTTATGGCACGAATTTCCGTTGCGACTTTTTGTCAAATACGAATTAGGGTCTTACAATTTCTCTCTCATAACATGTATGTTTGTATTTCGGTTACTTGTACATACTACTCATAATACGATCTAAAAAAGTTACATCGAGTCAACCAATTAAAACAAAACACTATCATACTTTTGCTAAAAAAAATAAAATGATGGAAATACTATAATTTTTCCTTCCCAGCCAAATTACGATTTTACCCTCAGTTCAAATTTAAAGTTTTGCCATCATTTTTTGTTATTTTTCCTTGTCAAATTACGATATGCCCCCAGTGTAAACTTATAGTCATGCCATTGTTTTTTTACAAAACTATGGTAGTGTTTTTTTAATTGATTGACTCAGTGTAAATTTTTTTTGTAACAGACGGCTACCTTGCACACACCATAGTTTTGTAAAAAAACACTACCATAGTTTTGTAAAAAAAAAACTATGGCTACAAAATATTTAAAAATTATAGTATCCCTTCCCAGTTCTTCATGGAATGCTTTACTAATCACTTCTCACAAATGGCTTCGATGTTGAAAATTTCATATTTTAATAAAAATAAAATTTAATATATTACAAAGTTATATAAAAAATAACCATAAATATTAAAATAAGGGCAACAAAATATTTAAAAATACCTAAAGTTGGATGTTGAGATTGTTGAAGCCAAGCCCTCGCCAATGCAAGTTCTTCATTAACGACCCATCTTTGTTGTTGTTTAGTTTTTTGTTGTTTTTTTTATTTTAGTTTCTTTAGCGAACGTGGCGATATCCTTTTGTACATATTTTTTTACTTTTCTTTTTCTTTGCTATAACGAATGTACTGAAACCGGCCGGGTTTCTATCATTTTCTTTTTCATTTACCTTTTTTTACATATATTATTTACCTTATATTGTTTTACCTTTGCTCAATATTTGGATGTCTAGAGCCGATTTACGACGTAAATAACATAACGCATTTAGATATGATTTTGTTTGATTTTACAAATCTATTCATCGGTTATCATGGTGTGAGACACAAATAACATAACGCAAATAACACGCACCGAATTCCAACCACGTCCCAGCGTAACGCGCGTGTAACTACGACCCTAGTTATAACAGCAAACTATAGTTTTATAAAGAAACTTTTGAGGTTTATGATAATCGAAAGTATTTTAGAAAACATTTCAGAAAAGATTAATTACGGGTCATTTCAAAACTTTTAATTACCAAAATAGGTAGTACAAAAAACTTTTATAGTTATCACATTTAACCGGTCACACCACACTCAACAAAATTACTAAAATGGATAATTCCAAAAGAAAATTAGTTAAAGAACGGGTATTTTATTAGATTAAGGGTTGTTTGTTTACCTCTTAATGAGACTCTTAATGGTTCAGACCACGGTTCAGACCACGGTTCAGCACTTAATGGTTCAGGCTGTTTGTTTCACGAGCAGATGTCTGAATGGTTCAGACATTTGCCTCTGAATGGTTAAGATTTATACAGAGTCTGAATGGTTAAGACCTCTAATCTGAATTGGTCAGACATTTGCCTCTGAACAGTTAAGCATTATACATACTCTTAATGGTTCAGACCTCTTACTGGTTCAGCACTTAACCATTCAGATGTTACCAAACAGCCCCTAACTGTTATAAATCTTATGCTATAAAAGCGGTAACATGGAAAAAATAGTTTATATATGGTTTTCACTTTTCAATCGTGTGAGTTTCTTGTTTACGGTGGAATTCAACCCAAACATGCCCCATATTTGTATATATGTCAAGGACATCAACTCGAACATGACTCATATCTTTATTTGTGTCGAAAACATCAATTCTAACCCACAGACTCTTAAAAATCGTGTAACCCAAACACGACCATTTACCTAAATTTGTCAAATGGATTCATGGGTTGGTGGGTAGCCGTAGTGATCAAGTTGTAAACGAGTTGACCAGGTTGGTGGATTATGAAAAGCGGGTTAAGTGAGTTAGTGAGTTGACAGGTAATTAAACATGTTAAATAGGTCAACTCGAACACGACATATTTAATAAAACAGATCAACCTAAACACAGCTCATTTATTGAACAACTTACAACCTGGTTAATTTCGTGTTATGTTTTGAATTATGTAATAAACTAGTTTTTGCTCCACCCGCGTTGCGGGGCACTAAGCCGAATATTTCTCTCTCATAACATGTACGTTTGTGTTTCGGTTACTTGTACATACTACTCATAACACGATCTAAAAAATTACATTGAGTCAACCAATTAAAACAAAACACTATCATACTTTTGCTAAAAAAATAAAACGATGGAAATACTACAATTTTAATCTCGATGCAAAATTGTAATTTTTTTAGAACAAATGAGTGTGTGCAAGGTAGCCGTTTGTCACGAAAAGATTAATTACGGGTCATTTCAAAACTTTTAATTACCAAAATAGGTAGTACAAAAAACTTTTATAGTTATCACATTTAACCGGTCACACCACACTCAACAAAATTACTAAAATGGATAATTCCAAAAGAAATTAGTTAAAGAACGGGTATTTTTATTAGGCATTTGGGTATACTTTAATCTAACTTAACTCCACTTAAATGACACATCAACTTTTTTTTCTCATTTCACTTTGTCACACTCTAAGGAAATGGTTTAACATGTTAAAACATAACTCATTTAATGCACTTTAACATTGGGTTTTTGTCTAAAAAGAAAATAATAATAATTAATTTAATCTCTTAACATTGGGTTAACATGTTAACACATAACTCATTTAATGCACTTTAACACAAGGAGGGAGTGGTTTGCAATGTTAGTTAACATGTCATGTCATTGTTAACACTCTAGATATTAGAGTACACCCCATGACCTTAGATTAGCTGTTATAAATCTTTTGCTATAAAAGCGGTAACATGGAAAAAATAGTTTATATATGGTTTTCAATCGTGTGAGTTTCTTATTGACGGTTGAACTCAACCCAAACATGCCTCATATTTTTATTTTTGTTAAAAACATCAACTCGAACATGACTCGTATCTTTATTTGTGTCGAAAACATCAATCTCAACCCTCAGACCCTTAAAAGTCATGTAACCCAAACATGGCCATTTACCTAAATTTGTCAAATGGATTCATGGGTTGGTGGGTAGCCATAGTGATCAAGTTGTAAACAAGTTGATCAGGTTGGTGGATTGTGAAAAGCAGGGCTAGGTGAGTTAGTGAGTTGACAGGTAATTAAACATGTTAAATAGGTCAACTTGAACATGATCCGTTTAATAAAACAAATGAATCTAAACACAACTCATTTATTGAACAACTTACAACCTGATTAATTTCGTGTTATGTTTTGAATTATGTAATAAACTAGTTTTTGCTCCACCCGCGTTGCGGGGCACTAAGCCGAATATTTCTCTCTCATAACATGTACGTTTGTGTTTCGGTTACCTGTACATACTACTCATAATACGATCTAAGAAAACGAGTCAACCAATTAAAACAAAACACTATCATACTTTTGCTAAAAAAAAATGATGGAAATACTATAATTTTTCCCTCCCAGCCAAATTACGATTTTACCCTCAGTTCAAATTTAAAGTTTTGCCATCATTTTTTGTTATTTTTCCTTGTCAAATTACGATTTGCCCCCAGTGTAAACTTATAGTCATGCCATCGTTTTTTTTTTACAAAACTATGATAGTGTTTTTTTTAATTGGTTGACTCAGTGTAAAAAATTTTTCGTGACAGACGGCCACCTTGCACACACTATAGTTTTGTAAAAAAACGATGACATGACTATAAGTTTGCACTGGGGGCAAATCGTAATTTGACAAGGAAAAAAAAAACAAAAAAATGATGGCAAAACTATAAATTTGAACAAAGGGTAAAATCGTAATTTGGCTTAGAGGGAAAAAAACAAAACCAATAGCAAAACTGTAAACTTAAACGAGACAAAATCGTAATTTGGTTGGACTAATGGTGAAGTGTCAGGCAGCCCGCCTGGTATATTCCACTCCAGGCCTTTTGTATGTATTTTTTTTTTTTTTGAACGACCAACAAAATCAATCCCGAGCACTCTCGGGGTACCCACTGGACCAAACGGAGTACTACGAGAGTAACCCGAGTCCACCACCAATTCCGGGGAAAACCCAGTAACACTATCATTGTCCACCAATACCTCACTCTACACCAATACATCACTCTGCACCAAGTGGGAGTTAAACTTCCTCATTAATGCAAACCTTTTGTATGTATTGAAAATGAAAGTGAAAATCCTATTAAAAAATTAAACAGGTCATTAATAAACAGGTCATTTAATGCATTCTTTAACGGTCTTTATTTTGTCTTTATTTAGGCCAACCAAGTTAAACACTTAAACCAGACCTTTTACTCTTTCATTACATCGTTGGACTCTATAGGCTATTCATCTTAACGCTCTATAGGTTGGTTATTTATGTTAGCATATCAACTTCACACCAAAAGATAAAACAATTCAGTATTTTGTTTTAGAGTTAATTACTGTTTTCGTCCCTGAGGTTTGTCAAAAATAACGGTTTCAGTCCATTAGTTTCATTTTCGTAACCATTTCAGTCCACTAACTTAACTCCATCCATTTATTTTGTTAACTTTGAGTTAACTAACTAATTCAGGGACGATTTGCGTCAGTTTTAGAAACACAGGGACTTAAGTGTAAACTCTAAAACATTAAAACAAAAAAAATAGTAAATTCCAAAAAATAAAAAAAATTCCAAAAAACCAAACAAATTCCAAAAAATTCTAAAAAATAATAAAAATTCTAAAAAATCATAAAAATTCTAAAAAATTCTAAAACATCCAAAAAATCCGTTTCGGCTCGAACTGTTTCGAACCCGAACCATTTCGAGCTGAACCGTTTCGACGCGAACCGTTTCGACCCGTACCGTTTCGAAGCCGAACCGTTTCAAGCCGTACCGTTTCGAACCGAACCGTGCCGTTTCGAACCGAACGCTTTCGAGCTGAACCGTTTCGAACCGAACCATGCCGTATCGAACCGAACCGTTTCGAGCTGAACCGTTTCAAACCGAACCGTTTCGAGCTGTACCGTTTCGAACCGTACCGTTTCGATGCGAACCGTTTCGAACCGAACCCTTTGGACCCGAACCGTTTCGACCCGAACCGTTTCGACGCGAACCGTTTCGTATCGTATCGAACCGTGCCGTTTCGATGCGAACCGTTTCGAACCGAACCCTTTGGACCGGTACCGTTTCGACCCGAACCGTTTCGAGCCATACCGTTTCGAGCCGAACCGTTTCGAGCCGTACCGTTTCGAAGCCGAACCGGTTCGCATCGAAACGGTACAGCTCGAAACGGTTCGGTTCGAAACGGTTCAGCTCGAAACGGTTCGGTTCGATACGGCACGGTTCGGTTCGAAACGGTTCAGCTCGAAAGGGTTCGGTTCGAAACGGCACGGTTCGAAACGGTACGACTTGAAACGGTTCGGCTTCAAAACGGTACGGGTCGAAACGGTTCGGTTCGAAACGGTTCAGCTCGAAACGGTTTGGCTTCGAAACGGTACGGGTCGAAACGGTTCGGCTCGAAACGGTACAGGTCGAAACGGTTCCCGTCGAAACGGTTCAGCTCGAAACGGTTCGGGTCGAAACGGTACGGGTCGAAACGGTTCGCGTCGAAACGGTTCAGCTCGAAACGGTTCGGGTTCGAAACAGTTCGCGCCGAAACGGATTTTTTGGATTTTTTAGAATTTTTATGATTTTTTAGAATTTTTATTATTTTTTATATTTTTTTGGAATTTGTTTGGTTTTTTGGAATTTTTTTTTGATTTTTTGGAATTTACTATTTTTTTGTTTTAATGTTTTAGAGTTTACACTTAAGTCCCTGTGTTTCTAAAACTGACGCAAACCGTCCCTGAATTAGTTAGTTAACTCAAAGTTAACAAAATAAATGGATGGAGTTAAGTTAGTGGACTGAAATGGTTACGAAAATGAAACTAATGGACTGAAATCGCAATTTTGAAACTAATGGACTGAAACCGTTATTTTTGACAAACCTCAGAGACGAAAACAGTAATTAACTCTTTGTTTTAAATTCGATTATTGTATACATCTTAAAATTTTAAATTATTTATGCTGTGTTTCTAAACTTGTGGACCTTGCTATTTAATTCAACTTGGAACTCTAAAAAACTTGTAAATAATAATAGTAAAATGATAGAGCAAAAGTAATACTTGATTGCAGAGTCCATCTCACGGCTAGTGAAGTAACTTCATATTCTAGCATTGCTACAGAGACGTATCAACAACGTTTATGTTACCTGACTAAAATCGAAAGATCTATCGTGTAGGTAAATTAAAAACTAAACAAAACCCGACCTAAATAATAATTTTGTAGCATGTACAACACAACCAAGATGATTGGAGGGGTATGGTCCCAGATCTCGCACCAAAGCGGATGCGAGTGACCATCACACTTATCAAATACTCCCATCAACAAGGACTTGTCTGCCTCCGTTCAGGCACGCTCGAACACAATTAACTGATCCAATCGGTCTAGTGATGAGTAAGCTTACCTTGTGTATGAAAACGGTTGTTTTCGTCACAACAAGGGACGTGGTAACAACCGCAGTTACCGCACATAGCGATGCGGCTCAGCACCGCATCCTATTGACGACGCAAGGGGGACTGACACTTTGACTTAACTGTCCAAAACAGCAAGTGGCACTGACAAACAGCCACCTGTCAAGCCCACTTGTATGCAACGCTGGCGAACAGACTGACAGCCACAGCAGGACATGGCATCACCTCCGTGACCTACGCGCCTGACATACCTGCAAGGGGCTGCACGTTGTCGTTCTAGCCACTCAATTACCCTCCTTCACTCTTCGGCTATATATACCCATCCCGAACCAGGTTTGAGGTATCGTTTTCCTGCTCTCTCACACTTACTACAAACACACTTTGCTCTCAAGCAAATACTGATTTTCACGCCGGATAGTGGTAACAAGGAGCACCCCACACCCCACCCCACCCTCCTTGTTATGACTCACGGTGTGTTTCCTTGTGCAGAGGGATGAGATTTTTTACCGAAATACCGGTACCGTACCGGTACCGTACCGATGCCGTACCGTACCGATCATAAACGGTACCGGTATCGGTAATAGATTTTTCAAAATTCGGTATCGGTAAAAAGCGGTATCGGTACCGGTATTTTTCGGTAAATACCGGTATTAATACCGAATTTAATAATTATCGGTAAAAAGCATGGAATCCATTGAAGTAAGTAAATATTTTAATGGTTTGGTTATAAATTATCAATATATATTTTCTTATTTTTAGATTTTTAATATCTTCGTGTTTGGTTGTGTAAGGAGACAACACTATTGTTGAAAAAATCCCTTTTGTCGAACTTGATGGTGACTCGAAATTGGGTAAAAGTCGAACCCATTGATGTTTAATATGTTTACCTTTTTTTACATTCCTCTATATATTATTTTAGTTCAGTTAATAATGGATGGATGAGTTGCACATGATATTTTTTAGGTAATTTTTTAGGTAAAATAATGGATGACACCAAAGCGGTACCAATATGGTAAAGTACCGAAATACCGGTACCGTACCGGTACCGAATCTATAAATACGGTACGGTAATCGGTATCCACATTTCCTCAATTTCGGTAACGGTATTAACCACTGTTTCATCAATGAGACTAGTGAATTAACAACCTCCCCGATTAACCACTGTTTCATCAATGAGAATCATCAAACAAGTGAATACTGAATAACATAAAATATAAAAAAAATAAAAATAAAAAATAAATAGCACAAACTCAAGTTTCTCAAAATTATTTCACAGTTCAATCCAAACCCTAATTAATTACTACAAGAAAACCAATTTATAAAGCCTTATGCTTCAATTGTTCACTTTTACTGCTTCTTCAACCCTAACATCATCTTGTTGCTTCTTCAATCCTAACATCTTGTTAATGGCACCAACATAAGCTCTCACACTCGAGATCACAATATCCATAGATGCCCCTGTTCCGCTGCCAACACAACACACAAGAATTTCATAAATAGCATAAGACCCCACCTTCGTATGTACCGCTTAAAAATATAACTTATATTAAGAGTGAGATAACAATTCCAGACACGAAACTAGTCAAGTTTTGGGTCGTCATATCTAACCCGTTTAATAGATGGGCCGTGCTCGAGATGATCAGTTTAACCCGTTTAATTATACACGTCAACCATCAACCCATTTAACTAAACGGGTTGAACAGTCAAACCGTTTTACGATCTCTTTAGCCATAAATAAATGAGTTACACATACCTATATGTTCGCGTAATCTTTTCTCCAGAAGCATGAGTTGTTGTGTGGTCGTTTTCTGCAGCGATCACCACACGTGTGCTAGCTATCGCATCAATGCCACCTGTAACCGCAGACATCGAGTACTCAAGAAGTTTTACAGGAGCCTGCAAAATATATTTCAAAATCAGCTATATTTAACATTTTAACGAGTTTGGATGAGTTTCTGTGCTTCGAAAAAGTAATATTTTAAACTTAAAACCTTCACAATAAGATCAACCGCCTTATAAGCTGCATCAACGGGTCCTGTTCCAGTAGAACAAGAAATATGTTCTTTCCCATCAACATCTAGTAACTTAACTGTTGCGGTTGAAAGACCTAAAGTCCCACATGTAACCTGTAAATTATGATCGGACTCAATTAGTTTAAATAATAAAAACAATACGCGTGCACGTGGGACCGTATAGGCATATAGTACCTGTACATCTCCGAATTTCCAAATAACTATGGGCTGGAAAACCTCGTCTGATACCAATGCTATTAGATCATCATCAGTGATAACCTTTTTCATTTCAGCAACTGATTTAAAACGCCAAAACAGATCATTAAGTTCTTTCCCATCAATGTCGTAACCGAGCTGTATAGAAAAACAGAAAATAAGTTTATCGAACATTATATTTAAAAATGAGTAAAAAACCATTTTCATCCCTGAGGTTTAGCCAGTTTTGTAACTTTCGTCCAAAAATTTGTTTTTCCGCATCTGGATCTAAAAGGTTTGAAATCTTGCCGTTTTCATCCGGCTCGTTAACTCCATCCATTTTTCTCCGATAAGTCAGGGGTATTTCCGTCTTTTTTGTTGACTTAAAGGGCAATTTGGTCTTTTTCACTTTATGTACAAGTATTTAAAAGACCGAATTGCCCTTTAAGTTAACAAAAGAGACGAAAATACCCTTGATTTAACGGAGAAAAATGGATGGAGTTAACGAGCCGGATGAAAATGGCAATATTCCAAACCTTTTGGATCCAGATGCAAAAAAAAAAAAAAAACAAACCTTTGGACGAAAGTCGCGAAACTGGCCAAACCTCGGGGACGAAAACGGCATTTTACTCTTTAAAAATCAACAGGCTAAGTATTACATTGTACCTCAAGAAGTTTAGCTTTCAAAGCATGGCGTCCACTGCATATAAAATGTATGCGAAAATCATTAGACTTGTGCATATTAAAAATCCCAATGCCAATATAATAAAAAAAACAAAATAACTGTAATTAAGATTACCTAAGTTTTCCAAGTGTAAGACCAGCTTCATTTGACCTAAAAAGTCCGATATCTTCAGGAGACATGATTTCATACGTACTTTTGTTCTTCAACATTCCATCTTGATGGATTCCACTTTCATGAGCAAAAGCGTTAGCACCAACGATAGCCTTGTGAGGCTGCACCAGCAATCCGCTATATTCTTCCACCTAATTAAAAATATATTCAACGTGAGCAGAATAATTTTTAAACCTAATAAATAAAAACTTTGATATATAGTTATATACCATCTTGCTAGCCATGACAATATGTTTTGTATTGATCCCGGTGTAAAGACCGCCTAATAATTCTCCTTTGCATTTCAAAGTCATTACCACCTATTTTCAATAACAATGAGACAATCAATTAGATAATAAAAATATATAATTTTACGATACTGAGGGAGAGCTTGATTTACATTACACTCACCTCTTCCAAAGAAGCATTACCGGCTCTCTCTCCAATACCGTTTATTGTTACTTCTAATTGTCTTGCACCATTATAAGCCCCCTAAGAACGACATATATTAGCACATAGATGTAATATAAACAAAAAAACATAGCAAATTTTATGCGCGTACCTCTAAAGTATTGGCAGTAGAAAGTCCAAGATCATTCTGACAATGGGTAGAAATGATGACGTTCTCAATGCCTGGTGTATTGGCTTTGATGTCGGCAATGAGCTGGCCGAATTCACGAGGCCAGTTATAACCAACGGTATCAGGAATGTTGAGAGTTGTTGCACCGGCTTTTATAACCTCACCCAATATCTCATACAAAAATTCCCTATCTGATCTGAACACATATCACAAATCTATGTATCATGAAAATCAGACAAATAAGCAATTTTTTTTTTCACTTATTCCGACCGAAAAAGTGAAAAAACATGCTACATTTTGCAACAATTAACAAACTTGAACAAAAAAGTAAAAAAACTGATGAGTACGGTGGTTTTTGACATAGTTGCAAGAACAATGGTTAGTTCGCAAGATTATTAGTTAGAAACACCGTCACTCATAAGCAAACACGCTTTTCTAGAATAGGGCGCCACTATACAAACACAACTTACACACTATCCAGACACCACTAACGTGTCATACGTTATATGATAGTCATACGAGCCGTATGATAGGGCAAAAATGGTCATCTGGGTCATATACGAGCCAAATCATACGTCATGTATGTTTGACTCACAAAGAAATGACTAATGTGACCACTAACAAAGTTCACTATCCAGACACCACTAATGTGTCATATGGGTTATATGATAGTCATACGAACCGTATGATAGGGCAAAAAATGGTCATCTGGGTCATATAAGAGCCAAATCATACGCCTGTATGTTTGACTGACAAAGAAATGACTAATGTGACCACTAACAAAGTTCGGGGGCGTTTTATCTTTAACAACACCCTAAGATTATCATTGGCTATCTAAATTCTAAAACATTTCAACCTACCTACAAATCACTATTCCAAAACCATAACCCCTAATTCCATAACACACCATCCACATTGCAAACATCGACGCAAAACCGTAACAATCAACCACACTCCCAATCAAACTAAACTAAACCAATCATTCACCAAACCAACAAACACATCAAAACATCCAAAGCAACATACCGTCCAGCATCTTCGGGACTAAACTCAACATCCTGACAGCCCAAACTCCGCGCATACGCAACCATACTCCTCGCCTTCTCAACAACTTCTTCCTTACTCATCTTCAACTTATACTTCATATGAATCTCACTAGTCGCAATAAACGTATGAATCCTCGGAAACCTCGCATACTTAACCGCCTCCCACGCCTTATCAATATCATTCTTATTACACCTAGCAAGCCCACAAATCACCGGCACATAATCATGTTCATGTTCCCCATTCCCAACTTCCTGTGCGATTAACCGCACAGCCTCCAAATCAGCTTCCGAAGAAGCCGGAAACCCAGCTTCAATAATATCAACACCTAGTTTGGCCAGCTGGCGAGCGATGTCGAGTTTTTCCTTGGTGGTCATGGTGGCGCCGGGGGACTGTTCGCCGTCGCGGAGAGTGGTGTCGAAGATGCGGATGTAGTTAGGGTTTGGGATGTATTCGGGGCGGCGGGAGCAGAGGGTTTTGAATGAGTGTTTGGGGGAGAGTGTGTGTTTGAAGTGGAGGAGGGTGCGGAAGGTGGAGGTGGTGGTAGTGGTTGGGGGGAAGAAGGTGGGGGTGGGGGAGAGGTAGGCCGCCGCCATGGTTATGGTTGCGGTGTGCAGAAGTGTGTGGAAGATGGGGTTTTACGGGTTGTTTTGAAGGAGACAGTGATTGTCAAGTGGACGATATTCATAGAATCATAGGTACTTATAGAATCATAAGTCGTCTAATGTACTTTTTTTATGCTAAATGCTATTAACTAGTAATAAATATATACTTTTGCAAGTTAAAGTTTTGAGTGGAGAGTGACTAATAAACATACTCAATTTCATGTATCTATTACGCTATGGGGTGTGGATGGAGCCCCAAGGGGCTTTATAGGTGCCACATAGGATCCACGTGTGCGATGGAGCCCCTCTTTAACATGGATTAACATGGAGGGTGTGGTGAGGGGCGCTATAGGGGCGCTATAGAGAAAAAAAAAAACAAATTTGATTGGTGCAAACAAGTGGGCCACAGCTGATCTCTCGCCGTCTCTCGCCATCATGTTGGCGGAAGCTTGATGGCGCCCCGGCTATGGCGCCGGCGGTGTGGGTGAAAGTGGAGGGGGGCGCTATGGTGGTCGATGTGGCTGAAGGGTGGCGCCCCACACCCTCCAGCCTTATATATCACGTTTTTTTTTTTTTTTTTTTTTTTTTTTGGCACTAACAACCGTTTGTTTTTTTACTTAACGCTGTTAAATATGGGTATCGTCCCGTACCGAACATTTTCGGTACCGGTACCCATATTTGGTGAAACTCGGTATCGATATTTCGATACAAGTTGTAAAACATAACAATATTATTTGCATTTAAAAAATAAAAACGGTGTAGCAACTTTTCACATGTGATAGAGTAAATTATTTTTTGAGTCTCTGTGTTTTAGTGTTTTTAACCATTTAAGTCCAAAATCAAAAAGTTTAACGCCCTGAGTCCTTAGCCATTTATTTTATAACGTTTTGAGTCCAAAATAAAAAAGTTTAACGCCCTGAGTCCCTAGCCATTTATTTTATAACGTTTTGAGACCAATTTTGTTCATTTTATAACGGTTTGAGTCCAATTTTGTTAAAAAAATTGGACTCAAAAGGTTAAAATTTGAACTCAAATGGTTATAAAAAAAGTGTCTAGGAGCTCAGGGCGTTAAACACTTTGATTTTAAACTCAAATGGTTAAAACTATTAAAACATAAGAGCTTAAAAAATAATTTACTCCATGTGATATATAAAAACCTTTTCCACCACCATGTGACATGGTGTGAAAATTGAAGCCCTATGGGTAGGCCTGGCAAAAGTAACCCGTTAAGCTGAGTTTGGGTCCATTTGGGTCATAATAATAAATTTTTGGGTTGTTTTGGGTTTAGTAATATTTTTTATGGGTCAAAATGGGTCAATGAGTAAAATGAATAAGCTGGAACGGGTCAGTACGGGTCAAATGAAAAATTAGAGCGGGTGAAACAGGGTTGAACAACAAATTAAGCGGGTCTTTGAATTCGCCTCTGAAGGATCATGGAATGAAGGATGATGCCTGAAAGTCTAAAATCGTCTCTTCTCCATCTAGATTCTAGCATCTGAAATCGTCCATTCATCTCAGAAATCATCTCACCCGTAGTCAATTAATCATCTTCTACAATCTACATCATGTCTAACCCTAGAGGTAAACATCGTATGTTGCATTATGTGTGTCGATTGTTGTAAATTCTGTGTGAATATGTGTTGATTTCTCTGAATTTGTGAAGAAATTATACCTAATTTGTTTGTTTAGTGATTAACTTTTCAGTTTTGAGTTGTTTATATTGATGAGTTGCTTGTAGTTAGGGTTTGATGATTAAAATTCTGCAATTGTAGCGTCAATTGTTGTAAATTTTGTGTGAATACGATGTTATTTCTGTTGATTTCGGTTAATTTGTGAAGAAATTTGACCTAATTAATTTGTTTAGTGGTTGATTTTTCAGTTTGATTTGTTTGTACAGATAAGCTTCTTGTAGCTAGGTTTTGATGATTGAAAATCTGCTGTTGTAGCGTCGATTGATGTAAATTCTGTGTGAATTTGATGTTCTTTGTGTTGATTTAAAATACACTTTTAGCGAGTTTCAACCCATTTCTTTTTCATTTATTTTTTTGAATTTTGATTATTCTTGTTTGACCCATGAAACAGTTATGTCTGATTTAACAAACAAGTACGGGTGTGGCGTCTTTAACGCTGTTTTTGGTCGAAGATCAAGACGATCAGCGTCCACAGGTTCGCTACCTGTGGACATTGATGTGGCCGACTTCGTTAAAACTACAAGCAGCCAGAAGTCTGATTTAACAAAAGTTTTATCTATTATTTATCTGACCCATTTGAGCTTTCTCTTTTAGCTACTTTTATTACTTGACACGCTTGAGCTTTCTCTTTTAGCTACTTTTATTACTTGACCCGTTTGAGCGTTCTCTTTTAGCTACTTTTTTATTTGACGCATTTGACCAGTTTGAGGTAAAGCCAACCCAAATCGACTAATTCATAAGCTAATGGGTCAAAATATTACCTCTACATACCATGATCACCTAAATTCCTTATATCTTTACAATAGATCACACTTTGTCCAGCATACTGTGTATATTACAATTTCCTCGACTTCAAAGAAGTTTAAAAAAACTAATATTTTTCTTATTATATTAGAGAAGAGTATGTGCGGCTAAAAGAACTATGCACATGTATGTTCCCTCTTGTCGGAAGTGGCAAGTTCATCACTGCTCCTGTGATCACAGAAGACGGAACTCCAACACAAGATCCTATTGTACTCCTAGAAGCAAACCATGAAAAGCTTATGATGCCAACAGCTCAAGCAACCGGTAACACCATTTACTTTTTTTTTTTTTTTTGCAGATTTAATAGTCGTTAAATGGTTATTAAATATTAATGCAGTAAGTTGCATACTTATGCAGTTGGTTCAGGTTCAGCAAAGTCTTGTCATATGGAGGAAGACAAGAAGATAATTCAATGGAAATTTAGGCAAACTTTGGGATGTTCTTTCGGTTTATGCTTGGATTGATAAAGAAGCCGTTTATGGTCAAGGTGGTTCACTGGTTCTTAGTTTCACTACAAATTTATTTTTTGAGTAAAATGTCATTTTAGTTTATTAGGTTTGGTCAATTTTCATCCGGCTCGTTAACTCCGTCCATTTTTCTCCATTAAGTCAAAGGTATTTTCGTCTTTTAGAAGCGTTAACCGGGGTGGGTCGAGGAGTTGAGTTTGATGGTGAAGTTGAAGCAGAAGGCGGAAATTCAGGCGTTGAGTACGTTTGGTTTTCAGTATCTGCCGGAGGTTTATCTGTCGTTGAAGTTGCAGCAGCAAGATTGGCTCTAGTGATTGTTTGTAACGTCTTTGTTTTTCATTGTAGCAAGTTTATTGTTCTTGAAGTGTAATATGTTGTCTTGAATTTATAAAAACTATCAAGAACCAAGTTTTACATGTTTTTTACCTATGTTTCACTTTTTCTACCAACTATAAGACTATATAGATTATGATCATAAAGGAACAGATAAGTACATTCCATTGTTATGTTTTTTTGTACATGCAGCTAAGTTTGTTAGATCTAATGGCTACACATCTCGTTTACCAGGGATGGTCTAGTTACAAAAGACATTAAGCAAATACCATTGAGAACCTCGTTTGAAGATTAAAAGATATTGAGCAATTCGTTCTTTTTTTTATCAACTATTCTCCAACCTATTGTTCTTCTGCAATCATTCTTTTCGACATCCACAGATTTGATTTTGATATAGCTCGGGTAATAAGCGTTCTTTAATCTTGATTGTGGAGTGTACCAATGGAACGCCCACTAGATGTTTGATGAAAGTTCAAGGAAAATTACGGAATAGAATTCATAAATTTTGGATGAAAGCTAAATGTTGATGTTTGAATATTGGTTGGATTCAGGAGTGGGTGACGGGAAACATGAAGATAAAAACAGCTCATGCACTTTTTTGACCCGAACCCATTCTCAACCCGAACCAACCCGGACCCGTTTTAACCCGACAAAATTGCCCCTTGATGTACAATCTCTTTAAAAAAACATTTTTTTTAACTAACCTGACCCGACCCGACCCGAAACCCGTTCCGACCCGAAACCCGTTCCGACCCGAACCCGTTCCGACCCGAACCCGTTTCGACCCGAACCCGTTTTGACCCGAACCAAAACAACCCTGTTTTTAATTGACCCGTTTTGACCCGAACCCATTTTGACCCGAACCCGTTTTGACCCATGACCCGACCCGACCCAACCCGACCCGTTTGCCAGGTCTACGGCTATGGGTGACAATTTTTCACATGTGATTTGAGAAAGGCACGCTCTTGATGACTGTAGCAATAGACTTAGAAGATGTCTAAGTTAGTCGTTCTAAGTATTTGTATGTTATATGTTAATTACACATATAGAGTAAGGTTCCAGTATAAATGGGTTTTAACGTACGATGAGTCTTAATATTAGAAGTGAAGGGGGAATTTTTTCCATCTTATTAAACACGTATTTTTGTCCCAGAATCTAAAAACAATTCGTGTATTTACACTAGTGGAGTAATTATGTAATTACTCTATAGTAAATACACAATTTTTTTTTTTAACTAAACATCATGTTTAAGTAGATAGAAAAAATAGAGGAAATTGCGGTTCTGGTCCTTAAGGTTTGTAGCCCATAGCAATATTTTATAAAATCCAAATTTCTTGTAATTTACATAACAAGGTTTCTATTTTATTGCATTTTCACTCCACCAGACTAACTTCATCCACCATCTAGTTAATCTTAGGGGCTGTTTGGTAGCCTCTTAATGACCATTCAGATGCTACCTCTTAATGGTTTAAAACCTCTGAATGAATAAGAGGTAACCTCAAGTCTGAATGGTTAAGAGGTAACATCTGAATGGTAAATCATCACATGTCACATTCTTCTACCTTCTCATTGGTAAAATTTTTAATGGTTCCATTAAGAGGTAGCATCTTAATGACCATTCAGAGGCTACCAAAACAGCCCCTTAGTCACATAAGAGGCATGTGATGGGAAAATACGTGTAACAATCCTCAAAAAAATATCCCAAATAAACCCGTAATCAAAACCCCAAGTGCCCGTATGAAACTTGTAATAATTAATCAGAAAACTTAGCAATTAAGAAAACTTGGTAGCTGATGAACCAATATGCACAAAAATACCCTTACTAGACTCACAATTAAGAACCGAACCATTTAGGATCAAGACCCGAGCATACGCGATAAGAACCGACACGAAAATCGAGAAAAACGCGCGATTGGACAAAAAAGGCAGCCGATGGCACGTGTCACAACATCGCGCCACGTGTCAGACCTATGTTGGACACGTGGCAGACCAATGACAGGCCGACCGCCTAGGCGCGTCTCGCCAGAAACCCTGGTTCCTCCTGCGATGCGCAAGAGAATCCAGCATGGGCTATATAAGGCCAGGTCTGGGACAATTTCAGTGCACCAGTTTCGATCAGAAATCGATACTTTTTTTTCTCTTGAATTACCGTTCTAATACCCGAACCCCTAAACCTCGAAACTCTTCCCCGTGAAAAGTGTACTGACCCTAATCATTTGTACGATACCCTGTCTGATTGATCTAAAACTAATCAACAGATGTTAAAGTGCTGCCTTAATAAGGCTATACTTTGTCATCTACGTTGAGGTTTTGATCTCGTGATTAACGTTAAAGTTTGAATTGGGTTAATACACTAATACGTGTTGCATTGTGTGTTTAATTAGGAACCCAGGACTTAGACCAGAAGACTATTACTAAAAACTCTAAATCTGCAAAGTGAGTCATTCTCTTTTATCAAATGCTTTCAAAACCTAAATGTTTTTCAATTGTTACTTATATTACAGTGATTAAGTCTTTGTATTCTTAATGGGAAACTACAATCAGTATGTGGGGTTTTGTATACATTATTTGCTATGCATCACTATTGGACAACGAGTTAGCCAATGAGTAACATGACCACAGTCACAGAAACTGCCACCGAGTGACAAATACTATTAAAATGGTTTCTATGCTTTTGGACAACGAGATTGCCAATAGTAACTTTGTAAGATAGAAACAAATGTAAAAACCCTTAATGTTGTATTTATAAGGAATATGTCTTTTATACAAAATGAATGAACTCACCAGTATTAAATGTTTTTAAAACGCGTTTCAGGTGTTTTACTGTGAAGAGAAGGAAAAGTGCTATGGGGAACTCAAAGCTCAAAGGCGTTTCAGGTGTTTTACTCGAAGATGCGGATGTAGTTAGGGTTTGGGATGTATTCGGGGCGACGGGAGCAGAGGGTTTTGAATGAGTGTTTGGGGGAGAGTGTGGGTTTGAAGTGGAGGAGGGTGCGGAAGGTGGAGGTGGTGGTGGTGGTGGTGGTTGGGGGGAAGAAGGTGGGGGTGGGGGAGAGGTAGGCCGCCGCCATGGTTATGGTGGTGGTTTGCAGAGAGAGGTGTGTAGAAGATGGGGTTTTACGGGTTGTTTTTGAAGGAGACAGCACTACTGATGATATTATTCAAAGGTATTTATGGTAATGAATTCATGTTTGATAACCTTGTTGACATTTTTAAGTCGTCTAATCTACTTTTATGCTAAGTTGCTAACTAATTAACAAATATATTTTTTTCCAAGATAAAGTTTTGAGTGGAGAGTGACTAGGTGTTATCCCACACCCTGCAAGTTAAGAAAGAGAGTGATAAAGCCCTCTGCATGACGTGGATATGACGTGTCGCTGATGTGTCCTGAATGTTTTATCTCACACCCCATAGCCTGATACTATGTCCATTGCTGATCCAACCTTTTATTAAAAAATTAATATCTCTTTCACAATTCAACCTACTCAATTTTTAACACAGTTTCATAACTCATTCCAACCTAAAAATATATGCTTTTAAACGAACTCGGTTTTAAAAAAAATTATATCGGGATGTTTACAAAAAAATTTAAGAAATACCGTATATTTAGTTTTTTTTAAGTTTAAATATTATAAGTTATTTGATTAATTATATTATTAGGGTATTAGTTTGGGTTGCAACCAAGGTTGCTCCACCAACCTGGTTGTCAACTTTGGTTGCAGGCCCGGCCCGGAGGGAGTGCATGGTGGACGACCGCTCAAGGCCCAAACTCCCTCGGGGCGCAACACTTTTTTTTTAAATAAAATATTAATATTAAGTGTTTGTATATATTGTTTCGAAATCCTTTACATAGTATTACTTGGTGCGGTGGCCTTCAATTTGCATTAAAAAGGCTTGCAGGTGTGTTAACCACGCACGTTTATCTCCTTAGGCCATGGGGTATGGGGCTTGGGTTGGGGCGTGGCCCTTGGGCTTGGCTTTCAAGCCGGGCGTGGGGCGGGGGAGCAAGCTGACATGGCGGGCTGTGAATCGTTATATATATATATATTAAAAAAAAGCTGAACCCAAGCCCCAACCCAAGCCCCACCATACCCCCTTCAAAGTAGGTTTGAGACTTGAGTTTTGAATTTCCACGTGTCAACCAATGCCCCAACCCAAGCCCCACCATACCCCATGGTCTTAAGAGAAGATTCTACTCACACATAATTCACAAGGAAAGATTAAAAGATGAGAGAGTGGAGGTTGGGCGACCGCTCAAGGCCAAAATTCCCTCGGGGTGCAAAACTTTTTTTTTAAATAAAATATTAATATTAAGTGTTTGTATATATTGTTTCCAAATCCTTTACATAGTTTTTTTTCCGGCCAGAAAATCGATGGGGGGAGTTTGGTGCAATATCGTGAAGATGATGGATAGTTTTATGCTGGGTAATAAACTGTTTAAGGACTACTTTTTTGGGGAGGTTGGTAACGGGAATGGGTTGCAATTTTGGATCGACACTTGGTTAGATGGAGGCCCTTTGAGAATACGTTTTCCAGCTCTGTTTGAGCTAGAAAATAAGAAAGATTGCTGCATTAGTGAAAGGATTCTTTTCGACTATAGTAATTTAAGGAATGTTTGGCAGTGGAAAAGACCTCCGGCGGTCGGGCAGGAAATAAACGAACTTATTGACCTTTGTAATCTTATTCACAGTGTGGTTTTAAAGGAAGGGAAAGACCGATGGATCTGGTCTGGCTCAAAGGATAAACAGTTCTGTGTGAGGTCGGTTAAGTCCTTGTTGGTCCGAAATATTAACGTGCCGGTGGAGTATTACCCAAGCAGGTGCAGTTGGATCCCTCGGAAGTGCAGCGTTTTTATTTGGAGACTCGGTAATAACAAGCTGGCCACTATGGATGCTCTCAAAAAAAAGAAACATTGATAGGGGAGATTGCATGTGTGTGCAATGTGGATAACAAGAAGAATCGGTGGAACATTTGTTCACCGAGTGCGGGATTGCGTCGACGATTTGGTCTGTGGTGAGTTTATGGTGCAAGATTCCTCATATAATAGCTTTTTCGGTCAAAGACTTACTTGAATCGCATGAACTTGGCGGTCTTAAAGGCAGGAAAAAAGAGTTGATACAAGGTATTGTTAGAGTTGGTTGTTGGTGCATCTGGAAGGCTAGAAACGAGTTCAAATTCAACAACAAAGAGGTGAAAATTGAAGGGATTATCCTGGAGTTGAAGTCGATTGGTTTTTTCGGGTACAATTCTAGATCTAAAGGTAGAGATGTTAGTGGGTTAGAGTGGTGTAAGTTCGTAAATATGTAGTTGTTTTTCTTTGTTTTGTTTGCTGCCTCTTCTTGAGGTTGGTGTCGTTTCGTTATTGAAGTTCTCCTTTCAAAAAAAAAAAAAGTATTACTTGGTGTGTGGTGGCCTTCAATTTGCATTAAAAAGACTTGCAGGTGTGTTAACCACGCACGTTCGAGTTCCAAGAATAATCTGCTCTAGTGTTTTTTGTTTTTTGTTTGTTGTTTATTTTTTGTTTTGTTTATTATTTAAGTTACATAAATTTAAAAACGAAACAATTTTTAATAATTATTTAAGTGTCTTTTTAATCTTTTGTTATACAAAGTAAAAAACTAATGAAGAGAACACATTTTGGACATAATTGAGTTATTGACTTCATCTTATAGAACCTGTTTTATTTACTCGCTCCGGGCCCAAAATTTTTCAAGGATTTTCGGAGACGGCCCTGTTCGGTTGGTATTAGTTTCTTTTTTAATTTTTTTAATTACTCAAACTTTTGTCTTATTGGTGACCAACCTAACACTAGGTCACCAATGAACATAGCCTAATAAAAATGCTCAATTTCATGTATCTAGTACTGTCACGTTTCTTTTATGGCATTAACAACCGTTTGTTTTTTTTACATTAACGCTATTAAATATGGGTACCGCTTCGTACCGAACATTTTTAGTACCGATACCCATATCTGGCGAAATTCGGTATCAATATTTTCGGTAAAAGTTGTAAAACATAATATTATTTACATTTAAAAAATAAAAATGGTGTAACAGTTTTTCACATGTGATATATAAAAACCTTGTCCACCACCATGTAACATGGTGTGAAAATTGAAGCCCTGTCGGTGGCAATTTATCACATGTGATTTGAGAAAGGCACTCTCTTGATGACTGTGGCAGTAGATTTTGAAGATGTGTAAGTTAGTCGTTCTAAATAATATTTGTATGTTATATGTTAATTACATATATAGAGTAAGGTTGTAAGACCCAACTTAAAACAACAAGATTAATGATATAAAACATGTATTTAGTACAAAAATTTTGAGTTTACAAAACCTTTCGCGATTTAAGATCAAACTTGATCATATCATTCAAGTCATCAACCTACTAGATAACTTTTAAAAACTTAGTTTCAAGTGTTTACATATTACTAAACCAAAATAGACAAAATGCGGAAGCTTCATTTGGTGTGTTCGGTTCTTGATAATTGCTTAATCGCCATCCGGATTAGATCCATCTTCACCTACGGTCAAAACCATATTAAAGATTAGTTTTGACACCTTAAAAACCAGTATAAATAAGTTCCATGTTCAAAATAATGCAAAAACAACAAAATCCCTTCGTTTTGGGTGGTCGCGCCGCGCGACGGAGTCGAGGTCCAGCGGTCGTGTGCCGCCACCACCGTCGCGTCGCGTGACGGGTTTCGTATCTCGCCGTGGCGCAGCGCCACGGTGTGTTTTTGGCAGAAAGTTGTTTGCTGGAGCTGTATATCAGCCCAACACCAATTTTTAACACCTACTACTTTAAATCAACATAACTTTTTACTCGAGTGTCCGATTTAGCCGATTCTTTTTCCTACGTGACCGTAATTTAATTACGGACGCGTTTATCAACACGATTCACGTAATTTATCAGTTTAAGAACATTCAGCTTATAATCCGATTCCTTGTTTATTCAACCCGTTTGTCTACAAATTCAACAACTTGTTTTACTGTCATCTCATGTCTACGACCAATTTACCCAATCCCGGGTTCTCCGACTATGACGTTTTGCTTCCCTCTCTAGGGTTGCTTACGCAATAATCATCATGCTTGTTTCAAGGATTTAAACATGCTTTTAACACTGTTTGACAAGCATACATTCAACTCGTTTGACCCGTTTGGATGCTGAATGGAGACCACCATTTCAAACATTCCAAACTCTATTTCTAACACATGATTTGACCCGTTGTAATTGTCTATGGCTCTTCGTCACTTCCGTGACTTAACGGGTTTCCTTGTTTGCCAAATTTCAATATAACAAGTTAAAACTAACGTTTAAACATAATGTAACGAAACCATGAGTCGCGTACCTTTAAAGTGCACCCTTCAAGCGTGTATCACCTCCGGCTTGCCCAATTTACGATCCGGATTCTTTACCTAAAGAGTTCCATTCATAACCAAGTTTAGAACTCTTTTATTACCAATAACGGACAATTCATTACGATATTCAAATCTGCGTTTTTGTCCGATCTTAAACATTTTATTCCTCACTTAGGCGTTTTAACAAACACCTAACAGGTCAGATTTTTATATAATCATTACGAGGTTCTTGACATGTTATTTTCAACTACATTCTCTTCAATTAGGTAATTTGCACAAAATTTCAACATCAATAATACTGAATTTATCACATGCATTCAGTTTTCACTAGAATAGTAATCACAATCCTAGTGTTTATCTAGTCTCTATAAATCCAATAATCACCTACAACGGTGATTTTAATCTCCACAATTATCATACCAATTTTAACAAGAATCCATCTAGGGTTTTATCCCTAGACTTCATGTTACTTCTAATTTCAACTATACAACATATATTCAAGCTCAATTTTTTATTTTCTCAACTAACCTAAAACTGAACTTGAATCAAAATACCAAAATTTTGCATACCTTTTGATACCTGCAACGAGGTGATCACTAATTCGTGTTTGAAACTTGATTTAGAGCTGATTATGGTCTTCAATTTGTGAGTTTTTGTGAGAATTAGGGTTTGAAGAGGAAACCCCTGATCGCCCCTTGTTCTGATCGACCCAGAGACGCACACATGTGTGTGTTTGGTGTGTTAATTGTTATTTTAACATTCAAGTTTCAATCTTTACAAGTTTGGTCCCTTAGCTCTTATTTAACTTATAATCTAGATGTTTTAACCTTATTATATGCCACTACAAGGCTCGTAACTAACTGGGTTATAATTTCCTAGTTAGCTGGTTCTTGTTTGATTAATACTTTATAATTCTGATTTAAAGTTTTATAATTTCCGGGTTGTTACAAGTCCACCCCCCTTAAAAGGGGTTTCGTCCCCGAAACCTGATTACGTATCGAATAACGTAGGGTAGAGTCGTTGCATCTCCTCCTCGGATTCCCATGTGGTATCCGAACCCTTCCGGTGTTCCTATTTGACCTTTACTTGATTGATTTCTTTGTTCCTTAAGATTTTCACCTTACGATCCAAAATCGCAATTGGCTTCACCGCATAGTTAAGACTATCATCCACCTCGATGTCATCGTAGTGGGTATAAGCTGTTTCGTCCGCTAGACATTTCCGAAGATGTGACACATGGAATGTGCTATGAATTCCGCTTAATTCCTCAGGTAGTTCAAGGCGGTATGCTACTTTCCCTACTCGTTCGACAATTGTAAACGGCCCAATAAATCTTGGGCTTAATTTTCCTCTCTTTCTAAACCGGATAACCCCCTTCCATGGGGATACCTTGAGCATGACCTTGTCGCCAACCTGAAACTCGATCGGTCTTCTCCTCTTGTCCGCATACGACTTTTGTCTATCATGTGTCGCTTTTAAGTGTACCCGAACCACATCAATCTTTTCATTAGTGGCTCGTACTATATCTTTATGAGCGAGTTCACGTGGACCCACCTCACCCCAACACACCAGGGTCCGGCACTTCCTACCGTAAAGCATTTCGTACGGTGCCATCCCGATACTAGCATGGTAGCTGTTATTATATGAAAATTCAACCAATGGTAGATAAATATCCCAACTACCTCCGAAGTCAATAATACATGTCCGTAGCATGTCTTCCAATGTTTGTATCGTTCTTTCACTTTGTCCATCCGTCTGAGGATGGTACGTTGTGCTGATGAACAATTTGGTTCCCATTTGCTCTTGGAAATCTCACCAAAAATTTGAAGTGAACCGGGTATCCATATCGGACACGATGGATACCGGTACTCCGTGGCGTGCCACTATCTCATTAGTGTAAACTCCGGGCATCTTTTCGGACGTATATGTTTCACGTATCGGGACAAAATGAGCACTCTTGGTTAGTTTGTCGATAACTACCCATATAGCATCAAAACCGCGGTTCGTCTTTGGTATTTTGGTTAATAGTTCCATTGTAATATGTTCCCATTTCCAAACCGGAATTTCCAACGGTTGGAGTTTACCGTATGGTTTTTGGTGCTCCGCCTTGACTTGTAGACATGTCAAGCAGTTCTCCACGTATTTCACTACATCTCTTTTCATTCCGGGCCACCAATAGTTTTGTTTCAAGTCGTTATACATCTTGATCGCTCCCGGATGGATGGAATAATGGGATTTGTGAGCTTCATCGAGTAGAAGCTTTTTAACTCCACATGTGTTAGGAACCCAAATTCTATTGAAACGTGTTTTCAAACCGTGATTGCCTTCTTCCAGATCCTTAAATTGGCCGACAATTCTTTCCTTTTTCCAGTTTTCCACCTTTACTGCTTCAACTTGTGCTTCTCGGATTCGTTCTAGTAGGCCCGAGGTCACAATAAGCTGCATTGATTGTACTCGTATCGGGGCATAATCCGCCTTTTGGCTCAACGCATCTGCTACTACATTGGCTTTCCCGGGGTGATAGTGTATTTCACAATCGTAGTCCTTGACCGTTTCCAACCATCGCCTCTGCCTCATGTTTAATTCCTTCTGATCGAAGAAATATTTCAAACTTTTATGGTCGGTAAAGATGGTACATTTTACCCCATACAAGTAATGTCTCCATATTTTTAAGGCAAACACCACTGCTGTTAGCTCCAAGCCAACACATCTGAGGCCTGAATGCGACGCATCCGAGTAAACCACCATGTCGTCAATTACTTCCGGTAACGTTAACAGCGGAGCGTGAGTTAAATTTTCTTTGAGCGTTTGGAAGGCTTCCTCTTGTTCAATGCCCCATACAAACCTTTCCTCCTTGCGAGTCAATTTGGTCAACGGTAAAGCAATTTTGGAGAAATCTTGTATGAATATCCGATAATATCCCGCGAGACCTAAAAAGCTTCGGATTTCTGAGGGATTCCTTGGAGTGTTCCATTTTGACACGGCTTCTACTTTTGACGGATCCACTAGTGCCCCGTCGGCACTAATGATATGCCCGAGAAACTGCACCTCTCGTAACCAGAAGGCGCACTTTGAGAATTTTGCATACAGCTTTTCTCGTCTGAGTGTCTCTAACACTTCTTGCAAATGGTAAACATGCTCAGCTTCATTCTTCGAATACACTAAAATGTCATCGATAAATACGATTACCGACTTATCCAGCATAGGTTTGCAAACCCGGTTCATGAGGTCCATGAAAGTCGCGGGTGCATTAGTCAACCCAAAGGGCATTACAAGGAACTCATAATGCCCGTACTGCGTACGAAAGGCCGTCTTCGGTACGTCTTCCTCCTTGACTTTCAACTGGTGATAACCCGATCTGAGATCAATCTTTGAGAACCAACTCGCTCCTTGTAGCTGGTCAAACAAGTCATCAATTCTTGGAAGCGGGTATCAGTTTTTCAACGTGAGTTTGTTTAACTCTCGGTAGTCGATACACATACGCATACTGCCATCCTTCTTTTTCACAAATAGTACTGGTGCGCCCCACAGGGATACACTCGGTCGGATAAACCCCTTGTCGAGCAGTTCTTGGATTTGAGACATCAATTCTTGTAGCTCCGATGGCGCGAGCCGATACGGCGCTTTAGCCACAGGTTTTGCGCCCGGGATCAATTCGATTCCGAACTCTACCTCCCGTTCTGGTGGTATTCCCGGTAAATCTTCCAGGAACACATCTTCATAATCGCATACAACAGGCACGTCTCCGATTTTGAGGAATTCTTTCTCCAATTCACTTGTGTATACCATATATGCCTTGCATCCATGTTTCATAAGTTTGTGAGCTTCTAGCATTGTGCATACCACCGGGTTACCCCCTTTTTCACCGTATATCGTAACGTGCTTTCCGCTAGGAGATGTCAGTTTTATTTCCTTTCGGAAACATGCCACCTTTTCGTGGTATCGGGACAACCAATCCATACCCACGATCACTTGAAATTCTCCCATCGACATTGGGATCAAGTCTATTGTGTATTCTTCGTCGTCAATGCTCAATTTACAATTTTCACATACATCACAAACGATAAAACTCTTGTTATTACCTATCTCTACTTCTAAAGGCATAGGTAATTTTGTTAGAACAAATGAAGGATGTCGAATAAACCTATATGAAATAAAAGGATTTATTCGCACCCGTATCAAATAATATACGTGCAGGAATCGAGTTTACAGCAAATATACTTGAAACCACTTCGGGTTCAACTTTTGCTTCTGCGGCAGTCAAGTGGAAAGATCTAGCCTTTGCCTTCGGGGCTTCACCTTTCGTGTCTTGCCCGTCTTTCTTTCCCACTAGTTCCGAGCATTCCGACTTCTTGTGACCCGGTCGTTAACAGTTGTAACAAACCGTCACTTTTTCCGGGCATGATGAAGCCATATGCCCCGTTTTCCGACATACGGGGCAAGGTTTATACTTGAAGCGACACTCGCCCCTATGACCCTTTCCATAGATTTTGCAATTTGGCGACCCGCCTTTCGCATCTGATTTCTTCCCCGTTTCGTTCGTTCGCGCTTTCTTGGTAGGGCTTGGATTAACATCATGAGCCCTCTGTTCGCCCCGTTCAACCTGTTTTTTCAATTCAATCTCCTGTTCCCAAGCAACATTTATGATCTCGGTAAGGGTCTCGTGTTTTGAAGGAGTCATAAACTCCCTATACTCGGCGCTCAACATATTGTAATAATAATATATCTTCTGTTCTTCGTTTGTTATCAGTTCATCACAAAACTTCATTTTATCCATGAACGTTCCTGTGATTTTGTCAATGGACTCACCCTTGTGTCTAAGCTGCATGAATTCTTCTTTGATTCTGTTAACAACCGCCTTAGGGATATGATGTTTAAGAAACGGTGTCTTAAATTCATCCCATGTCATAGCCTTAGCCGCTTCACTTCCAATTTCTTTCTTCTTGTTATCCCACCAATCTTTCGCTTGACCCCTTAACTGACCCGTACCATAGGCTACGTAGTCATCTTCATCACAATGGGTTCTCTCAAATACCCCCTCGATATCACTTAGCCATCGCTGACATACTATTGGGTCTACCTCCCCATTATAGACTGGCGGTTTACACGCCATGAACTCCTTGTTTGAACAAGGCTTTCGTCCTCCGGACTTTTCCTTCGTTGAATTGGCACTATCTTCTAATTTCTTGATTCTTTCATCCACTACTGATAATACCGTGTTTTGGATCTTATCGATAAAACCGGACAAACTATTTTCGATTGCCTTTCCAACCTCCTCGGCAATCACTTCTCTCATTTGCTTGGTGACTCTCGGCACCGCATCATCATTACTTTCGTCCGCCATCTTTAATACTGAAATGTTTACATTAACTGTTAAACATTTCATTTATAACATATGATTTACTTGTTTTGATTTAATCAAGTTCGTAACTTGATTCAACCGTTCTTGTTTCATGCATTTCCCGTGTTTTAGTCAGCTTACACACTCTTTTCGTGCATATCAGTTCGTGTTTCATTTCTATATTCTCTAAATCTACTTAAAACAATTAACTCTTACCGTATGCTTGATCAAGCTTGAGCAGAACACACTTTATTAACAACCCTTAGCTCTGATTACCAACTTGTAAGACCCAACTTAAAACAACAAGATTAATGATATAAAACATGTATTTAGTACAAAAATTTCGAGTTTACAAAAACTTTTGCGATTTAAGATCAAACTTTATCATATCATTCAAGTCATCAACCTACTAGATAACTTTTAAAAACTTAGTTTCAAGTGTTTACATATTACTAAACCAAAATAGACAAAATGCGGAAGCTTCATTTGGTGCGTTCGGTTGTTGATAATTGCTTCATCGCCATCCGGATTAGATCCATCTTCACCTACGGTCAAAACCATGTTAAAGATTAGTTTTGACACCTTAAAAACCAGTATAAATAAGTTCCATGTTCAAAATAATGCAAAAACAAAAAAATCCCTTCGTTTTGGGTGGTCGCGCCGCGCGACGGAGTCGAGATCCAGTGGTCGCGTGCCGCCACCACCGTCGCATCGCGCGACGGGTTTTGTGTCTCGCCGTGGCGCAGCGCCACGGTGTGTTTTTGGCAGAAAGTTGTTTGCCGGAGCTGTATATCAGCCCAACACCAATTTTTAATACCTACTACTTTAAATCAACATAACTTTTTACTCGAGTGTCCGATTTAGCCGATTCTTTTTCCTACGCGACCGTAATTTAATTACGGACGCGTTTATCAACACGATTCACGTAAATTTTCAGTTTAAGAACATTCGGCTTATAATCCGATTCCTTGTTTATTTAACCCGTTTGTCTACAAATTCAACAACTTGTTTTACTGTCATCTCATGTCTACGAATAATTTACCCAATCCCGGGTTCTCCGACTATGAAGTTTTGCTTCCCTCCCTACGGTTGCTTACGCAATAATCATCATGCTTGTTTCAAGGATTTAAACATGCTTTTAACACTGTTTGACATGCATACATTCAACTCGTTTGACCCGTTTGGATGCTGAATGGAGACCACCGTTTCAAACATTCCAAACTCTATTTCTAACACATGATTTGACCCGTTGTAATTGTCTATGGCTCTTCGTCACTTCCGTGACTTACGGGTTTCCTTGTTTGCCAAATTTCAATATAACAAGTTAAATGTAACGTTTAAACATAATGTAACGAAACCATGAGTCGCGTACCTTTAAAGTGCACCCTTCAAGCGTGTATCACCTCCGGCTTGCCCAGTTGACGATCCGGATTCTTTACCTAAAGAGTTTCATTCATAACCAAGTTTAGAACTCTTTTATTACCAAAAACGAACAATTCATTACGAGATTCAAATCTGCGTTTTTGTCCGATCTTAAACATTTTATTCCTCACTTAGGCGTTTTAACAAACACCTAACGGGTCAGATTTTTATATAATCATTACGAGGTTCTTGACATCTTATTTTCAACTACATTCTCTTCAATTAGGTAATTTGCACAAAATTTCAACATCAATAATACTGAATTTATCACATGCATTCAATTTTCACTAGAATAGTAATCACAATCCTAGTGTTTATCTAGTCTCTATAAATCCAATAATCACCTACAATGGTGATTTTAATTTCCACAATTATCATACCAATTTTAACAAGAATCCAGCTAGGGTTTTATCCCTAGACTTCATGTTACTTCTAATTTCAACTATACAACATATATTCAAGCTCAATTTTTTATTTTCTCAACTAACCTAAAACTGAACTTGAATCAAAATACCAAAATTTTGCATACCTTTTGATCCCTGCAACGAGGTGATCACTAATTCGTGTTTGAAACTTGATTTAGAGCTGATTATGGTCTTCAATTTGTGAGTTTTTGTGAGAATTAGGGTTTGAAGAGGAAACCCCTGATCGCCCCCTTGTTCTGATCGATCCAGACACGCACACATGTGTGTGTTTGGTGTGTTAATTGTTATTTTAACAATCAAGTTTCAATCTTTACAAGTTTGGTCCCTTAGCTCTTATTTAACTTATAATCTAGATGTTTTAACCTTATTATATGCCACTACAAGGCTCGTAACTAACTGGGTTATAATTTCCTAGTTAGCTGGTTCTTGTTTGATTAATACTTTATAATTCTGATTTAAAGTTTTATAATTTCCGGGTTGTTACAAAGGTTCTAGTACAAATGAGTTTTAATATACGAATGAGTCTTAATACAAGAAGTGAAGGGGGAATTTGTCCCATCTTATCAAACACGTAATTTAGTCACAGAATCTAAAAAAAATCGTGTATTTACGCTAGTGGAGTAATTATGTAATTACTCTAGAGTAAATACACGATTTTTTTTTACATTTTTCAACTAAACATCATGCTTAGTAGATAGAAAAAATAGAGGAAATTGCGGTTTTGGAAAGGTTTATAGCCTAGAGCAATATTTTACAAAATCCAAATGTATTGCTATTTACATAACAAGGTTTCTATTTCTATTTTATTGCATTTTCACTCAACCAGACTAACTTCATCCACCTTCTGGTTAAATCTTAGTCACATAAGAGCATCAACATTGAAGCCTCTATATTAATAAATTCTATATAATATAGAGGAAGAAGTAGAGGAAACAACAAAAACACACCTACATTGGAATCTCTACAATTGAGAAAAATTTAGAGATACAAAGTACATCTCTATATTTAGAGGCTTATGTCCAACTCACTATATAGTATTGTGAGTGTGTAGGTAAGAGAAAAAAAATAATAAACTACGTGTTTGTGAGTATAATAGATATATAGATAGAGAATTGCATGTGGGAGGTTTTTGAAACATATACATAATTTAAAGAAAAATGTGTTTTATAATTAAATTATATAGATGGAGATGGATGCTCTAATACGAATGCTTTAAGAGGCATGTGATGGGAAAATACGTAATTAACCATTAAAATGATCTAAAAGACATGGAAAATGTATTCAAATGCTTACAAGTTAAAACCTTCTTAAATCACCACATGTTTTTCCAATGAGGGAAGCAATATTACCGGTGTAATCGACAAATATGATTCTAGTCT
Source organism: Helianthus tuberosus (assembly GCA_030545235.1). Taxonomy (NCBI): domain Eukaryota; kingdom Viridiplantae; phylum Streptophyta; class Magnoliopsida; order Asterales; family Asteraceae; genus Helianthus; species Helianthus tuberosus. The sequence continues at coordinate 48,584,642 of CM060351.1, forward strand.
AGTGGGGAAGACAGTGAGATTTTAAATCCGAACCTAGTTCCAATAATTATTAATGATAATCATATTCTAACATTAATTAATTAATCAAATTATTCATCAGTTCTATCAGTGAAAAACCTTCTATCATCTACGCAGAGCAGCGGCGGACCGCGGACCTAAAGAAGGTCTAGGCGTAGCACGGACTACGGCTCAACTTTTTTCCGGTAGTGTAATTTTTTTTTTCGATTTTTATACTAAGGACAACTCTAAACAACTACGAGGAGTCGAGGACACCCCTCAAAATTTTTTTTACAAACCAAGAATAAGATCAGTTGGTGATAGTTGGTGTTGATTATACAAACTCAAATAATAAGCCCAAATAACTAAATAATAGCACATTAGATTAGCCCAAATAACTAAATTTTTTTTCGAAATTGAAGCTTGTCAAGACGGATTTACGCAATCGAATCGGCCCGGAATTTTTGAACACTGCTACGGTTTGTGCGGTCGAAAATTTTTTTTACTTTATTTATTTATTGTTGTTTTTTTTAATATTGTATGATTGCACGGTAAAAAAAATTATGATACCCCTGACTTAATGTTCTAGTTCCGCCACTAACGCAGAGTAGATAACAAAAAAGATGAAAGAGAGGTACCAGGAAATTAAAATGAGTATAGGGAACTCATTTCACGTACGACACAAGATCTCGCTTCTAGTCCATGTATAATATGTAAAACAAGTGCATAAGCGAGACAAAAAAAGCATTAAAAATATATAATAAGCATAGAAAAATAGTTTGACCTGCTTTTTTTTTAGTTAAGATAAGCATTTTAAAATAATTTGGGGCCTTCGGGCATTTTTTAGTTTTTACACCGTCAAACCATTTGACAAGCTTTGTTTAGCTAAGTTTTGAAAAAAATCACCCAGATAACAACGTTCTAACTAGAAGGTTAATTATGTATTTACCCCTCACATGTCTTTTATGTGATTAGAATTTAACTAGAAGGTGGATGAAGTTACTCTAGTATAGTGAAATTGTAATAAAATAGAAATCTTGGTATATAAATTGTAAGACATTTGAGTTTTGTAAAATATTGCAATGGTCTATAAACTATAAAAACCAAAACCGCAATTTATTAAAAAAAAGTACCACGTATTTCTTCACTTCTTGTTTAAAAACATATTTGTATTTGATCTTTATTGAGTTTTGTAAAATATTGCAATGGTCTATAAACTATAAAAACCAAAACCGCAATTTATTAAAAAAAAGTACTACGTATTTCTTCACTTCTTGTTTAAAAACATATTTGTATTTGATCTTTACACTACACTTGTATCCTTACATTGTTTACTTAATTGTCACGTTTTTTGTCTCTAAAGCTGACCGTCCGTTGTTTTTTACGTCAACTTATTTAAAAACCGAACTTGATTTTTTTTCGAAATATCTAAGGCTACATGGTGTGGTGACTATCCTCTCTTGGAGAATGATCCGCCACCTAGGCGCCACATCATAATCCTCTTGAGGATGATCCATCCCACAAAAACAATGGAAATGGGAGGATGATCCTACCCCACTAGTTTATTATTTTTTTAAATCTTCCACTTTTTTTAACATTAAACAAATAAAATAGAAAAATACTTCGCCCCCGCCTTTTGGGCCGTGACCTCGGTGTATGTTTTAAATTGCATCATAAACTCCTCCATCTTCGGATCGACCTTTTGCTTTTCTTTCTTTGACGCCGCCTCTTTCTTTGATTTGTCCCTGCCCGGGGGACGTTCCGCTTCTCTTACGGCGTACTCTTCTTCATCGAACTCGGCGTCGTTGTTTAAATTTATGTGACATCTCGCGTCCGATCCGCCGGCGCTATAACTACCGGTTTTCGAGGTTCTTTGCCGTTTTGCCATCTGCACCTCGTTCGGAACCGCCACCCACTTTGGGGCCGTTCGCATAACTTCCCACGCCCGAACGTGTGCGAACGTGGTGTGATGGTTCGTCTTGTAAACATCCAATGCCTTTTTGAAGACATCCTCGTCGCTCGTCCCACTACGACGCCCACTTGAATATATTTTATTATATTCTTCCGAAAACTTGTTGACAAACCCGCTCATTTTTTGCCACTTAGAAGACACTAGTCGACATCTCGATACGGCCCTTGTTCCATTAGCTCAAGAAACTTCGCCAAAACCGATTTTCAAAGCCCCTCACCCGTTTGATTGTTACCTATATTGGACAAAAATATATGTTACAAAAAATTAAAAAAAAAATAATACTACAAAGTATATACTTAAAAAAATATACAAGTTATTTTTACGTACCTTTAATGGGGTGTGTAGACGAGCCTATATAAGCCTTCGCTAAGGCTTCTTCCTCGAGTTGCGTCCATTGTTTCGGCTTCGGTTTGGACGGTTGGTTTTTGCTCACCCGCAACTTGCTTGCCTTTTTTTCGTTTTTTTTTTTTTTGCGGTTGGGTCTCGGGAACAACTTCAACAACATCTTCGTCGGGTTCGGTTCGAATTGGTTACGATGGTTGTTCGGGTTGAACGGGTTGCACGGGTTGGATATTAAAAGGATTACACATCATCAAGTGTTGTATGGCTTGACTTTGTTGCGTGTTCGCAAAAACATTCGGTGAGTTTTGGAAAGAGGCAAAAGTGTTTGCGGAAAATTGACCGAATTGGTTCGGTTCCATCGTCGGATAGTATCCCGGCACCGAAAATACTTTTGGGTTGTTCGGGGGTTCGGGTTGTTGAGGACGTTCGGGTTGAAGGGATCCATGATAGAATATTTTTTTTTATAAAAAGGGAAGAAAGTCAAACCTAAGGGTGTAAGGGGAACTCCTCTAAGTGGGGAGTGACCTCTCTTACCCACAGCCAATCAGCACGCGCCACGTCAGCTCACCACTTAACTCCCCCCACACCCTCAATTTGATGGCGCCACTCCTCTCTTGGGGGACTTGTTTTTTTTTATTTTTTTAATTAAGAAAATATTTTTATAAAAAGTAAAACATAATTTACATAAAATAAAAATTACATTTCATTTAATAAAATAAAAATTACATCGCAATACTACATAAAAATTTTAGAAATTGCACGGCCACCCGTACTTGTTAGCGATCTCGCGCTTTCGGGCGAGGATGAACGGCAACATTTCCGGCGGAGCATCGTCGTGCGGCTTGAGGAATGTTTTCATATCTCGATCGTGCGCGTAGTTTCTCATCGTCTCGCGTTGTTCCGTTATGAGATCGCGAGCCTCCGACTCTCTTTTCTTCCTCAATTCAATCGCCTCCAATTCAATCGCGTGCTTCGCTTCTTTCATGGCGGTGTACTCTTTGAATTGTGCCGCCAACTCAGCCGAGCCCTCGGACGATGTCGCTTGACGCTTGTCTCGCCGTTGTGTTCTTTGTGGCGAGGGGTCTTTGTTCATATCGGGTATGGAAGGGTCCACGTCAACGGACTTTCTTTTTGAACCTTCCCCTTCCTCACCCAACAATGGGACTTGGGCCCATTTGTCGTGTTTTCGAACGACCTCCCATGCCTCGACATGTTGAAAACCGCTCGGATATTTATTTTGAAAATCCTTTAAAGCGATTTTCATCACGTTGAGATCGTTACACCCGCTATCTCGTGTGCGATCCTACATATTATAAAATAACAAGTGTTAAAAACATATGAACTTAGTAAACAAATTTAAAAAATATACAACGTTAAAAAATATAATTTTTACCGCTTGTTGGTATAGGCCGTTGAAATAGTTTATTTTCGTCATCATCGGTATCCATTTAGACCGTACTTGATGCACGGTCCGGTTACTTCCACCAACGGTGGCATTATAATGATCTAAAATCTTACGCCAAAAACAATGGCGGGTTTGTTGATTGCCCTTCTTTTTGTCGGTAGAGCAATGTACCCACGCCTTCGCCAATGCCTCTTCTTGGTATCTTGACCAAGATTGGCGCTCCATTTTTGCCTTTTTACCCCGAGCGTCGTCTTCTTCGTTGCCGGTGTCTTCATTCACATTATATTCATCGTCGTCGGTGTCCTCTTAATAGTCGCCCAAATTTTGAGTTTCGGGCACTACTTCCTCGTTCTCGTCCTCGTAAATAGGTAGAGGACGTTCAACATTTTCTCGTGGAGATGGAACTTGTGAGGAACCATTGATAACAAATTTTGGAAATAGCCGAAAGGGGGTTGTGGTTGGGTGTTGTAAAAGGAGGGGTGTGAAGGTTGTGGGTAAAAAAACGGGGGGTTGTGTAGTATATCCGAAAGGTGGTTGTGGTTGTGCACTTGCACCGCTCGAACCACCACGAGACGGTTACGAGCCGCGTCCCTTAGTGTTAGAGCCGACGAACTTTTTCTTGGCTTCGCGGGGTTGGTTCTCCATTGCTCGGTTTGGCTTTGTGTTGTATTTGAAAGAATTTTAGAGGAATAAAATTGAAAATTTGTGTGGTAAAAAAATAGATTTTGATAAGAACCAAAGAGAAATAGAGATAAAACTTCATTCCATTCTTCACAATATTCAACATTACAATAAATAGAGATAAACATAACCATAAACCCTAAAGCCAATAAGTAATGGGTTGGGCCTAAAATGTCTGGTTTATAACACTACCCCTCAGACATTTAGAATTATACACAGTTTAACAATGTACTTCAGGATGATGTTAAATAGGTACTTCAGGACCTGAATAAATAAACTGATACTACTATATCAGCTATGCTGCCTCATTAAAAACCTTACTAAGAAAACCAAGTGGGACAAAATTTAGTTAAGGGAAAAAGAGTACAACGTGTATAATATTCTCCCCCTGAATTCAACAAACATCTTTCAATCTGCGGAGACCGATCTTGTGTGATAGTTGCTCGAAACTGCTTCTTGGTAAAGATTTTGTGAACAGGTCAGCTAAATTTTCACTTGACTTGATCTGACGAACATCAATTTCCCCTTATTTCTGCAAGTCATATGTTGAGAAGAACTTTGGTGAGATGTGCTTTGTTCGATCACCCTTGATGTAACCTTCTCTGGTCTGAGCTATGCAAGCAGCATTGTCTTCAAAAATAATCGTCGGCTCCTTCTTGATATGTTCTAATCCGCATGCTTCTTGTATGTGATTAATCATTGATCTCAACCACACACATTCTCGACCAGCATCATATAGTGCTATCAATTCAACATGATTTGATGATGTTGCTGTAAGTGTTTGCTTAGTTGATTTCCAAGAAATTGTTGTGCCACCGTATGTGAATACATAACCTGTCTAAGATTTTGCTTTGTGAGGATCTGATAGATATCCGGCATTAGCATACCCTACAAGCTGGTACTTTTGATCTTTCTGATAGAAAAGACCTAAGTCTTGTGTCCCGCAAATATACCGGAATATATGTTTTACACCATTCCAGTGTCTACGTGTTGGATTCGAACTGTATCTCGCTAGTACATGTACTGCAAATGCAATGTCAGGTCTTGTGTTATTTGTGAGATACATAAGGGCACCGATCGCGCTTAAGTACGGTACTTCTAGACCAAGTACATATTCGCCTTCTTCTTGAGGGCGATAAGGATCCTTGTGTGAATCTAGCGGTCGGACAACCATAGGTACGCTAAACGGATGCGCTTTATCCATATTGTAACGTACTAACATCTTCTGGATGTAGTTTGATTGATGGACAAATGTGCCATTGCACAGATACTCAAATTGTAGTCCGATGCATACTTTTGTCATACCAAGATCTTTCATCTCAAATTCCTTTTTTTTAACAACTGAGCAGCTTTCTCTATCTCTTCAGGAGATCCGATGATGTTGATATCATCAACATAGACTGCTATTGTAGTGAAATTTGAGAGTGTTCTTTTTATAAAAACACATGGACTGATTACATCAGACGTGTATCCTTCTTTTTCGAGATATTCACTAAGTCGATTGTACCACATACGACCAGATTGTTTGAGACCATATAAAGATCTCTGGAGCTTTATAGAACACATATCTCGAGGTGTTGATTTTAATGCTTCAGGCAATTTTAATCCTTTAGGGATTTTCATGTAGATGTCATTTTCAAGTGTCCCGTATAAGTATGCGGTGACAACATCCATTAGTCTCATATGAAGTCCTTCAGAGATTGTGTGGCCGATTAGGAACCTAAGGGTTATCGCATCCACTACAGGGGAATACGTTTACTCCTAATCAACTCCTGGGATTTGGGAAAACCCTTGTGTTACAAGTCGAGCCTTATATCGTACAATCTCATTCTTTTCATTTCTCTTTATTGCAAACACCCATTTATAACCTACTGGTTTGACGTCTATGGGCGTTCGGACTACAGGTCCGGAAACATGTCGCTTTTCAAGCGAATTTAATTCAACATTTATGGCTTCTTGCCATCTTGGCCAATCGTTTATGTGCATGCACTCTTCTAAAGTTTTTGGTACGTAATCATTTTCATTGATTACATCTATTGCTATAGCATATGCGAATATATCATCAACACGTGTTTTATTCTGGTTCCACATTGTACTATCTTGTACATAATTAATAGAGATCTCATTTTCGTTCGGTACCGGTGTTTCTTCTGAAACTTCATTTTCCTCTGGATTCATGGTTGTCTCTTCTGGGACATTTACCTCTACCGGGGTTTCACTTATAATCTTTTGTGAGTTTTCACCAACTACGTTACTTTGCTCTTTTCGTTTCCGTGGGTTTTTGTCTTTGGAACCGATTGGTTTCCCACGCTTTCGTTGTATAGTAATCTCTTCTGGGATTACTTCTATTCGAGCAGGTGCATTTGATGCTGGTACATGTGACTTTGTCACTCTATTTGTGTCTGTGAATGCATCTGGTAATTCATTCGCTATTCTTTGCAAATGTATAATCTTTTGGACTTCATATTCACATTGACCACTTCGGGGGTCGAGATTTGATAGCGATGATGCATTCCACGTTATTTCTTGTGTTACCAGTCTTTCTTTCTCCTTATCTCCCCCTAAGACTGGGAACATTGTTTCATCAAAATGACAGTCAGCATACCGTGCTGTAAACATGTCTCCCGTCATTGGTTCTAAATATTTAATTATGGACGGGGAGTTAAAACCAATATAGATACCCAGTCTTCTTTGGGGTCCCATTGTAGTACGTTGAGGTGGCGGTATTGGTACATATACTGCACAACCAAAAATTCGAAGGTGGGACAAACTTGGTTCTCGTCCGGAGACCAGTTGCAATGGGGAGTATTCATGATCAGCAGTTGGTCTCAATCTAATCAGTGCAACGACATGCAAAATAGCATGGCCCCATGCAGAAGATGGTAATTTACATCTCATTAAGAGTGGTCTAGCGATTATTTGTAATCGTTTAATCAGAGATTCAGCTAAACCGTTTTGTGTTGGAACATGAGGTACTGAATGTTCAACATTGATCCCAATTGACATACAATAGTCATTAAAATCTTGAGATGTGAGCTCTCCCGCATTATCCATCCGGATGTTTTTAATTTGATTATCCAGGAAATTTGCTCTCAATTGTATGATTTGAGCTAAAAGTCGGGCAAATGCTACATTTCGAGTAGCTAAAAGGCTCACGTGTGACCACCTTGAGGATGCGTCAATTAAGACCAAGAAATAGCGGAATGGTCCACACGGAGGATGAATGGGCCCACAAATATCCCCTTGGATTCTTTCTAAAAATGATGGGGTTTCATGTATCAATTTAGTTTGTGAGGGCCGAGTTATAAGTTTGCCCAGAGAGCATGCTGCACATGATAAGTCTTGTGGTAGCAAAACTTTTAAGTTTTTGAGAGGGTGCCCGGTTGCACTTTTGATTATTCGTCTCATCATTATGCTACCAGGGTGACCTAGACGGTCATGCCATATATTGAATGTGTCTTTATCTAATAGCTTTTGGTTACTCACCATGTACGATTCGATAGGATTGATATTAGTACAATATAATCCAGAGGATAAGGCTTCTAATTGTTCGACAATTTTTTCTTGGCCATTTTTGTTTGAAGTAATTTGAAGATATTCAATTTTATTTTCAGATATTGTTTTTAGGTGGTAACCGTTTTTTTCGAATATCTTTAAAGTTAAGTAAATTTCTTCTGGATTTACTTGAATATAATGCATTATCAATAGTTAGCTGGGTACCCGAAGATAATATTATGTGTGCTCTGCCGGAGCCTTCGATAAGGTTACTGACACCAGATATAGTACTAATCGGTGTCTCTGCCGGAGACAACTCAGAGAAAAAATTCATATCTTTGAGAATAGTGTTAGTACTACCGCTATCTACCAGACATTCATCACAAATAATAGCTCTACTGGAGCTAGTATACATATTTCTTCTGGAAATAATAAAACACGTTAAGTATAAGAAATTGCATGTTTGAGTATGATAAAAACATCATGCAACTATAAATCAAACATCACTAGGTTTTAAATGAAACCATAACAATAGTTCAAATAGTCTAAAAAAATCATCACATAACACGCATTTAATGATTTTGTAGTATGAGCTTGTTGTTTTGTTCCGCGACCAACAAACATGATATTAGCTCAGAATATTTTGTAAAATTACGTTCCCTGTACTGCTGCGCCAGGAGCATGTTGGATAAATGGAACGTTGAGATAGTTTGCTCAATCATGTCTTTGTCGGTGATTTGTTCACCGCATAATTTAAGCTCAGAGGTGATGCGAAGTAGGGCAGAGTTGTACTCACTAACAGTCTTATGATTTTGTAGCCTTAAATGAACCCACTTGTAGCGAGTTTTAGAGAGTAAGACCAACTTCAGGTGGTCAAATCTTTCTTGAATGTTTTTCCATAACTCGAGAGGGTCCTCGACAGTACGGTTTTCCCTCTTTAGGTCTTCATGAAGATGGAGGCGAAGGAATGTCATAGCTTTAGTTTTTTCTTGAAGGGACGTTTTATTCCCATCAATGATTGTCTCCCCCATACTCATTGCTTCCAGATGAGTTTTAGCATCAAAAGCCACGATGGGTAGTTGTTGCCCTAGATTTCAAGTGCAGTGAATTCAATATTTGATAAGTTCGACATTTTGTCTACAAAGGAAAGAGAGATGCGTTTAATAACAAGCATGTGTATATAATGGATACTATAGGAGAACCTCGGGTTCTTTATAATTAGAACTTCGGGTTCTATTTTGCTAGAACTGCAGGTTCTAAACTTTAAGTATGTTTCTAAAATAGAGAAGGAAAACAAACTCATTTATTAATTTTGTATTCGTATTCTCTAATTACAATTTGTAATTTGTATTATTTCTTTAATGATTTTTATTATCATAAAAATTAAAATCACACCAAAAAAAATCGAGAGAGAGAATAATATTTGATAAAGTAGTTTTATAACATTAGTCTTATTATCGTCTGAGACAAAATCTTTTGAATGAATGTGTTGTAAACATTTGGGTTTTTTTTTTTTTTTTTTTTTTTTCATTCAGGGAAATTTGAAATAAGATAAACCCTTTAAAAAATCAAAAGTTAAAAAGTCAAATAACAAGCTTCCTATGGTTTTACTAAAACATGCCCCACATTCATTAAGTCCCCAAAGACATTGTTTTGTTATAATTAAATTAAATCAAATATTAAATAAATAGAGATAAAACTTCATTCCATTCTTCACAATATTCAACATTACAATAAATAGAGATAAACATAACCATAAACCCTAAAGCCAATAAGTAAAGGGTTGGGCCTAAAATGTCTGGTTTATAACAGATTTAATGGGGTATTTATAGGTTAAAATTTGATTTTTTTTATTTTATCCTTTATAACTAAGGGTGTAAACAAGCCCAGAGGCTCGAGAGCTACTCGTGATAGGCTCGGTTAAAAGCTCGAACGAGTCGAGCCTTAACGAGCCCGAGCCCGAGCATGAAATAGAGCTCGTTTAGTTATCGAGCCCGAGCTCGAGCCTGAAATACAAAGCTCGTTTAGGCTCGCGAGCCCAAACGAGCCTAAACAAAATTTTAGTTTTTTATATATAATATAATAATGATGATGATAACATTGGTGACCCGAGCTCGAGCCGAGCTTTGGCTCGCTTAATCGCTGTTGAAACGAGCTCGAGTCGAACTTTTAGCTCATTTGAGGTTGTTCTCGAAATAGCTTGAGCCGAGTCGAGCCGAGTCGAACCGAGCTCGAGTCGAACTTTTAGCTCATTTGAGGTTGTTCTCGAAATAGCTTGAGCCGAGTCGAGCCGAGCTCGAGCTTTGGGTTTTACTCGCGAGCCGAGCTCGAGCTCAGAGAAGTAGGCTCGAACCGAGCCGAGCTCGAGCTCGAGCTTCATAAAAACATAAGGAGCCAAGCTCGAGCCTAGTCGGGCTCGAGCTCGGCTCGGCTCGTTTACACCCCTATTCATAACCGTTGCCCAACGTTCAAAAAATAAAAAAAAACATGTGCGGTGAATCAATGCCGCTCCCCACTCCCAGCTTGGCCTCCCCGAGGGGTCGGCGGCGGTGTTCCCGAGTGGGGAAACCACTCACCGCACCCCTCCCCGCAAAGCGCCCCGTTCACCCTAAGTTTCTACGGCCGTCATTCAACACCAAACCCATTATGCTCCTACTCCGTCAACGACATCATTATCTTCTCGGATTTGGCGTTATCCACCACTGCCGCCAATTCATTTGCTTTCACATTAGACCAAACACGATAAACTAAAATTAACCAACACTTATTATATAATCATATTTCTGTTTGTAGTTGATGTATATGCTACTTTGAATGCCATCCACTAAACGCTAAAATGAATACTTAAAAGTGATCCACTCATTGCAAATATCTATATATAAAAGGTTTAAATACCACTTTCAAATATATATTAAATTTAAATGTAAATACATAACACGATAAAATTCTCCTTGGAAAAAAAGTGAATTGCAATTCTTTGGTTGACTGCTATTTTATCTCCATGACTATGATACTAAGTATCTCCTCAATTCCATAACTAATATACATGTTTTATGTGTGTTTGAAGTAGTAGAAGGAAAAACAAAACTATTATGTTTTCGTTTAGGTGACTAAAAATCTCTTTGACTAGGAAGATCACTACTACTAGTTTTTATTTGTTTTCCCAATTAACGAATGAGTTCCAACCAATTTTGCGGAAAATTATTTTGGAAATCACCTATGTGAAAGAGAAGTAAGTACACTTGGATGTTTTAGCTGCAAAAATCATTTTGGTTTTAGAAAACAAAAAAGACAATTTTCGTTTTATATCATGCAAATTAATTTAATGGGGAAACTAGTGGTGGACCCATGAATTTTTTTCATGGGGTGCAGAAATTTTTAAAGGGTCTTCTGTCTATTGCTATATAATATTTTTTCCGGTTGGGATCAGATCGAAGACAGATTCTCATTCAAGTCAATAACTCAATAACATATCTCAACATCACATTATCAAATATTCACTTTAAATTTAAGTATTTGTAACACCCCGAAAATTTTAGATCAAATCCTAGCGTGACACATGTCTAGAAACCTTCCACATAATTCACAATGTTGAAAGGATTGGTTAAAAATTATAAAAATATTAAAAATGGGCTAAAATTATAAATTGAGGGACTAAATCTGCCTTAAAGGTAAAAGTATGATCTGCTGAAGGTCCTTACGGACCGTATCAGCATACTCTTGCGGTCCGCAAGGGTGATTTGAAAAGAATGTGCACCTGAGGTCCCTTACGGTCTGTAAAGGGTCCCCAGACAACAAACTCTCGGCTGGACAGCAGCCATTCTCGCTGCATTTTTGACACCTCAACATCTCCATTGCCACACTTAACCACATTTGGACACCTCACCTGCCACTAATCAACTCCTAAGCACACCATAGGACACTTGTCATCTTCTTCACACCCTTGGATTAGTATAAATAGCCTCCTAAGTTATCATTTTCACTCACACCTTCATACTTCACTTCAAAAAACTTCTTGTGGGGTTGCTTCTGCTTAGGAGTCTCCTATTCTGAGTTCTAAAAGTGTTCTTCAACACTAATAAGTTTTCTTCCTAGTCTATTTCATTTTATATGCTCGTTATTAACCGAAAGTCAATCAAATTGACTTTTGCTTCAGTTCTAACCATTTTGGTGATGTCAAAGTTCAAATTGAACTTTGCAACGTGATCATAGCAATAAGGGTATTAATCCACTGAGACTATACTCTCTGATCATCACGTTTAGTAGGCGAAATAATGAGTCAAACATGTATAAAATAAAAAAGTAAAAAATGCAGATTTTTGCAAATTACGACGAAAGATATTTTAAGTATCTAAATTATAGGTTTTGACATCATAACATTTTATATAACATTATAAAACTTCTTTTGGCATGTCCAACTCGTCATTTTCAATTTAGACTTCAATTTTATATCGAAAGTCAAGTATTTTGACTTTTGCTTTGACTTTCGATTCTGACCCATTTGGTTTACTTTGTGAGATTAAATATATTAATATTATAATATTTAATCTTGTATCCATTATAATCATTTATATTATATAGATCGAAATATATTAATAACCTATTAATAATTAGTTGGTAATTGTTGATAGACCATATTACATTTATTAACTAACTAGGTTTCCTCTTGGGTGTATATATAAGGAGATTATTAGAGAGTTTAAGGGTTAGAAAATTAGACAGTTTACACAAACCCTAATACCGAATAACATCAATCGGCTCTCTCTCCTAACCGAAACCAACCCTTGTTTCGGTTCATCACCATCATAACGTTACACCCTAAGGAGGAACCAGGTCATCCTGATAAGTATGTCAAACTCAATGGCTGCATCTCTGACTGGATTCTCTGCTGGCCTGTCTGCTGTAACAGGTATGTTATTCATGTTTTCCATTATGTTTAAACAGAACTGATCAACATGTGGTATCAGAGCATATGTTGATAAATCAGTTCTGTTTTCGTATCCATTATTCTGGGATCAAAATCTGGAAAACAGAATTTTTTGAAAGTTTATAAAAATCACGGCCGGTTTTCATTGTGCCAAAATCAGTGTTTTAAGAAAAGGGTGGTCAATCATGTCACCCAAAACCAATATGGGTAAACTAATGTCCGAAGTCTATTAACAGAACTCTTAAAATTCGAGTTTCGGATCCCATAATTATGTTTTAATTTTCTAGGGTTCATCATTTGTTCTAAGGAAAATTCGAAAATTCCTTAAGTTTTGGAATATAATTTGGATTAGTGGATGTTTTTTACTGTTTTGATCTGAATTACATCTCTTAAAATTTTTGAAAACTGTGAAAAATAATCAGTTATAATTTTCAAAATCTTTTGATAAGTTTAGATCAGCAATAAAACAGGATACATTATCCCACAATCCCTAAAATTTCGAGTTTTCAGTTATTTTCACAACAACAACTGTTAACAGTGGACTCGAGACCATCAGATTGCGACTTGAGACCATCAGGTCTCGACTCGAGACCACAAGGTCTCGACTCGAAATCATAAGGGTTCTCAATCTTTACAACTCGAGACAACGTTTTCGACTCGAGACCACTGAGGTTTTGACTAAGGGTTTTCAATCTTCACAACTCGAGACCGTGGTTGTGACTCGAGACCTCATTATGGAGTCAAGATCTCATAAAACACAGTAGTCGAGACCATGATTACAACTCGAGACCAAGGTTGCGACTCGAGACCTCATAACTGACTCGAGATCTCATAACTCAGTCGAGACCTGACTCGAGACTTGACTCGAGACCTCACTCGAGACTTGACTCGAGACCTCACTCGAGACCTCATAACTGAGTCGAGATCTCACTCGAAACCTCATTATTTTAGGTTGTTTAATGTGAACTAAAATTTAGCTCGGGGCTCCGCTCCGAACCCCGTGCGGGGGCACGCTGTTCCCTTGCACCCCCAGCGAACTCACCGCAGAGTTTATCCGCGCTAACAGGTGGTTTGCTATTAAATACTTGGTTTTGTAAACACTTAATTACCTAATCAGAATCAGATAATCTTCCACAAAACCAAAATAGCTTAACTTGAATGAGCTTCTGATGTATCATTTCTGGCCAAAGCTGATTTAATACATTTATTTATTGTGCAAGTATTATAAAAGCTATGTTGAGTATCCATTACAAACGTGAAATGTCTTATTTTCTGGCCAAAGCTGATTTTAATTCTTTTTTGTCTAGCATACTTGACAAGTGCATAATTAAAGTGATTGTCTCATTTCTGGCCAAAGCTGATTTGTCACGATTACTTTGCACACATACTTAAATGATTACACTTCTGGCCAAAGCTGATTTGTCTTCGTTTAAGTAGAATTTTAACTAAGTCTATTATTTTGATGTTAGTAATAGAAAATATCACAGCTTCATAATTAAAATGGTCATTATTTATGCCTGCCTTAGTATAACATGCCCTTAGATCACATTAGGACTTCTTTCTTAGTATCATAACTTGCTCACCTTATTTCCACTATTAGCACCCAATTGCGGGATTCCACATTTGACTGGTGATAACTTTGCTGAATGGAAGGATGCCCTCATGCTTACACTTGGAATGCTGGACTTCGATTATGCTCTAAGAGAGAATAAGCCAACGGACCTTACTACTCAAAGTACTGCTGTTGAGCAGATAGTTCATGAAAAATGGACTAGGTGTAACCGCATGTCTCTCATGTTCATGAAGCAGTCCATACACAATGCAATTAGAGGAGCTATTCCTGATTCAGAGGATGCTAAAACCTACCTGGATTTTGTGGAGGCACAATTCAAAGGAACATCAAAGGCACACGCTAGCACTCTTATCCTCAAGCTGGTGACGACTAAGTATGATGGGAGGAGCGGCATTCGCGAGCACGTCATGATGATGCATGACATGGCCAATAAGCTGAAAGGGCTAGAGATGGAAATCAGTGATGGTTTTCTTGTTCAATTCATTATCAATTCGCTTCCTTCGTCCTATGAAGCATTCAAGATCAATTACAACACTCAGAAGGATAAATGGACGATGAGTGAGCTGGTCGTTATGTGCGTACAGGAGGAAGAGCGTATGAAGATGGATCGCACTACTGATGTTGCTAACTTCACCACCTCCAACTCTAAGAAGAGGAAGAACAATTATCATAGAAAGGATGCTTCTAAGGTCCAAAAGCCAAATCCTAATACAAGTACACCTTCCAGCTCTAAGAGCTCATTAGGCAAATGTAACACCCCGTGTTTTCGGAAGTCAAAGTCAAAGTCAAGGTCAAAGTCAACGACCGATTGTACGAATTTGACTTATAGTAATTTCCTTATTTTAATTGTATTATGTGGAGTAAGTGTTGTTAATTGCAAAAAAAATCGATGTGTGTTAATCGCTATCTAATCGACTTACGACTGTGAATGATAGGAAGTAACAATGCGATAAAGTTAACTAATCAATAATCAAACTATGCTACTCGACATCGAATCGTGATACGAACCGCAACTCGACTTAATCTGGTTAATTATACGTGTGTGTGTGTGCCTTATGTGTTACTTGTGCGTGTTATATATATATATATATATATATATATATATATGTTGTGGAAATCAACCGAACTCAGTCGAAACTCGAAACGTAATCGAACCCGAATCCGAATCGAAATCGAACTATGATAATTAGTAGTTGGGACTGAAAGTAATTTGACTAGGAAACCCTATCGTGACGAGCCGCTTGCAATCGAAATCGAAACACCAAAAATCGTCGCGTCAACAATCGAATCAAGTACCATCCGGCCGGATAGCCATCCGACCGGATAGCCACTGCGCTACAAAACAGACGTCATCCGACCAGGATGTCATCCAACCGGATAAGCCATCCGAGCGGTGTGTCATCCGATCGGATAACCCTTTCCTCTTTTGGAATCCTATAAATACCCCTGTCATTGTCATTCTTTCCATTTCTGGAAACCCTCTGTCCGAACCATTCGTACTCCTCACCTTTTCTTCGATTTCTCTCAATTCAGGTAAGATCTCGCCCTAAATCTTGTACTTTCTTGATCTACACGCACTCCTACACCTTTCTATCTTTTAAATCTTAACTTTTAACCGTGAAATCACTAGATTCCGGGTGTTCTAGGGTGATGTCATCATGTGTTCTTCAAGAACCTTATGTTTTGAATTCAATCCACCAAGAGCAACCGAGATCTAACCGATTTCCACGCAAACATACAAAGATCTTGTAAAGATCTCAACACAAGAATGGTGAAAAAGGATTGAAAGATGGTTTTAACTTTCCTTCAACTCTTTTGCACTCAAAGTACTCGATTGTAGTGTTGTACTAGCTCAAGATTTGGATTCTACTCACGAGACTACCGATTTCGGGTTAGCCAAGACCAAACGCCTCGAGCCGGTAACCGGCCGGACTAGGGTGATTCCTGGTCGGGTTGGTCATCTGGGTCGAACTAGGGGTTCTGTTGGCTGACACGTTGTCAAAGTGTCTCGACATAACGACAAACCATCAAAACGATCAAGTGTAGGACGAACGGAACAATCGGAACGGATTGCCGTCCGACCGGATTGCTGTCCGATCGGATAGGTCATCCGAACGGATCACACTTGGGTCCCACCTTTTAAACAACCTTGTTTAGAGTTTGAGTATTGAACGAAATGTAATCCGATCGGACGACCATCCAATTGGATTACTCTTCGGATCATGAGATACTAAGACTTTAAAGACTTAAACAATTTTCAACATGTTCAATAACAAGGTTGCCATCCGATCGGATTGCCATCCGATCGAATGACACTTCTGTTGTGAACTTGCCTTCAGTGAGTAACCTCGTCACTAAGTCGCCGTCCGACCGGATGACCATCCGAACGGATTGTCATCCGCACGACCAGTCATCCGATCGACCGACTTGATGGATAGAGATACTTCAATGTTTTCAAAATACTACAACGAAAACTTCAAAAGTCAAGCCATCATACACAAACACATTCTCCTCATAGGAAGAAACAATCCACTCGAATCGCCATCCGACCAGACCACTGTCCGACCGGATGACCACCCGAACGGATTTTTATCCGCACGGATTGCTGTCCGATCGGATTACCATCCGATCGAACCACCATCCGACCCTTTCACACTTTGTGACGTTTTACACATCTCTTATCGTTATGCTATCAATTCTATTCAGGCTAACCTTACTCGCTAAGCGCTCCCTTCAGTCCATCAATCGCTGTGAGTATACTTGATCTCTTTTTGCTTTAAGCACTTTTGGGTGTTACATACGTTACGAATATTCAAACTACAATAATCACACTACTCAATACTATTCGAACGCTAACCGTTAATGCTGTTATACGTGGCTTATGAATGCTTGTTTGTTATGTTTACACATGGAATGTTGTCTACCTGCCTTAACAACGATAGTACTATAGTTTGGACTCAGCAGCCGTTCACACGGGGGTTGTTAAGGATCATTTACTTGCATGGATTACGGTGGTAATCATGTATTGCGAACTGCCTCGGGCAGTCAACCCGCAGTCATTGGTATCGATGGATCTATGTCGATAACTAACGTGCTTCATTTCACTATGTGTACGTGCTGGTTATGCGTAAACGAATTCGAACTTTATATGCTATTATCAAACTTGTATGCTCACCTTTACATTATATGTATTGACTTTATTTTAACGTATGTGACAGGTGCTTAGGACGCACACTTGGTAGGATTTTGAAGCTAGAATAACGCTTTAGAACCCAACAAATAGTTGTCTGTAGTGGTCAAACTAAGGGTCTCTAGAAGCAGATAAACAATTATAGTCTATTTAAATCTGAGTTGTCGGAACAAAATATTTGCCTAGATTTTTGTCTGTAATAATTATTTTGCTGTTTGAGATACGGTATGGGACGTATTATTTAAATTGAATAGTATTGATAATTGTTATGGAAACTTCTGGATAATCTGTTTCGCTCAGTGCCGCGCCCCGATGATTCCGCCATCTGTTGGGGTGTGACAGATTGGTATCAGAGCCATAACTATAGTGAATTAGGCGAGACTCGACCTAGTCCGGGTCGATGTCTTAGAAACCTAGTCTATAGTTAGGAACCAACAGACCGATTTATGCATATCCAGTAGGGATTATGTACGAGCTTATTCCTCGCTGTTTTCGTTTATGCTGCACTATCACTACACTCGAAGTTACAGCTATAAATAGGCGATAAAGTCGAGATTAGGTGTAAAAACCATAAACTCTTGACTAAATTGCTCGAATTAATACTGTTCTATCAACTTATCAATGATTTCTTCTTTCTTTTTCAATAACGAACGCTTGTTCAACGGGGGAAATTATACCAAATCAGGAGTGAAATCCATATTTTGATGAATAATCTCCTCTATTTTATTAAATCAGGGACGAAGTTGTTGAGATAGGGGTGAAACCTTAACCTTGACGACTTGTTCCGCACATTTTACAAAACTCTCACCAAAGTCTCGACGGACTCCAACGACCTGAAGTCGCGACACGACTAACGGGACGTGTGCCAAAGGCCCAAGAATCGAGGCAAGGACGCAGTCCTTGCGAATAGTTGAATCACTTTGGTCAGTCGAAGTCTACTAGCCGCAGACAGTCTATCTCTCGATTTTGCGTATTTCAATTCTGAGCCCGCAACTGCTGACTCTGATGATTCGTCGATTTTAAGAGTTTATATGTGTGTTTACCTGTTTATGTGTTTAAATTTTGGAATTTACTCTATTTCGCTTTCACTTCGATCGACACATACGACTCGCACTGCCATACTATCTCAAATCGCTGACAAATCATTGAATTATGGGCGACTTATGCTACGATATACGCTCGTACTACGCTGTTCTCGAACGATCGCAGACCTTGAATAATAGGTTTCTGTTTTCTGACTGCCTTTAGTGATTAAATGCGTGTGTGTCTCCTTGCTTCTTCGCTCTACGTGCTTAGGTGTTATGTGATTTTGTGCTCTACGTGCTTAAGTGCTTATGTGCCTATATGATTATGTGTTTATGTGATTATATGGTTCTGAGTCCTACATGGTTATATGTCTATGTGTCTACATGATATGTGTTCCTGAGCTTTAGTGGT
Source organism: Helianthus tuberosus (assembly GCA_030545235.1). NCBI lineage: Eukaryota > Viridiplantae > Streptophyta > Magnoliopsida > Asterales > Asteraceae > Helianthus > Helianthus tuberosus. Next base: position 48,603,661 of record CM060351.1, read on the forward strand.
GGTAGACGTGTGAGGTGAGATTCGAATACATGTGTTGAGTCCTGTGACGATGTCTGTTGCAGACAATGTCGTCTGGATCCCGTCACGCACTTTCTCGTCAAGAAAAGAGAGACAAACGTCTTGCTTCCATCATCGCTAAAAGCGTAGCAAAGGCCGTGAGTGATGTTTATGAGAATGCCAGCAAATCGTCTGAGGAATCTAGAACCGAAGCTCCTAAAGCTACCACGAAGACCTTCAGTTTCAAGCAATTCAAGTCATGTGGGCCAAAAGAATTCACTGGCGAGGGAGGTCCCACTGCATTATTCCACTGGTTTGATTCCATTGAGGTTACTCTGCGACAGAGTGGTTGCCCTGATGACCTCCGTACTCTGAATGCTACCGGCGTTTTCCAGTCCCCTGCACTAGACTGGTGGACGGCCGAGAGGAACAAGCGAGGGAACGATGCAGCCTACGGTCTATCGTGGGACGAGCTCAAGGAAGTTATGCTAGAGGAATTCTGCCCTCCTCACGAACGTCAAAAGCTAGAAGATGAATTTTGGCACATACAGCAAAAGGAAGGTGACAATGCTGGTCTCACTGCTCGCTTCAAGCAGCTCAGCATTATCTGTCCTGACCAAGTCAAGACTCCAGACATGGCAATCAAGAAGTACATCCGGGCCCTGCCCGACTGCGTTGCTGATTTCGTGCAAGCGGCTAAGACTACACCGATTGAGGAAACTTATCTACTGGACGCTGAAATCAACGACAAACGGGTTAAGGCTGGTGTCTGGGATAAGACTTCGAAGCATCTGCATCAAGCTACCACTACCGCACCAATTGCTGAACCCACCTCATCGAGCAACAAGAGGAAGAACAAGAGAAAGAATAGCTCCAGCAACAAGAACTGTGCGATCACTGCTGCACCAGTTCAATCCGTACCAGCTCAACAACGCCAAGTGGCAGCGCCTGTGGCCAATGCACCTCTTGCTAAGCGTGCATACACTGGGCCACATCCACTCTGCCCTACTTGTACCTACCATCACCCAACTGCCATCGCTTGCCGTTTTTGTGCTCATTGCAACGTATACGGCCACTTTACTGCTAACTGTCGTATTCGACAAGCTCCTGCTCATCAAGCTTTACTCACCGCCCCACAGGGTCAACAAGCTCCTCCGGCACCCGCGGTCAAAGCCAGAGCATGTTTCGCATGTGGCGATCCTAATCATTTCGCCAACATGTGCCCAAACAGGGTTGTGAAACAAGAGCCCCAGCAGCAACAGCCTCAGCAGCAGCAACAACACCAGCAACAACAGCAGCAACAGTAACAACAGGCCGCACGCGCCAGAACTTTCAACATAAACGTGCGCCAAGCCCAAGCCGACAACAACGTGGTTAATGGTACATTCCTTGTGAATGGTATTTATGCATCATGTTTGTTTGATACTGGAGCCGATAGTTGCTTTGTGTCGTTCGAATTTGAGAAGCTCCTTAATCGTAAACGCTCCAATCTCTCTTCGAAGTTCGAGGTAGAAGTTGCCACTGGAAGAACTGTCGCCGTCAATTCCGTCATCCGTGATTGTACTCTTGAACTCAACAATCACATCTTCCCTATCGACCTCATTCCGATGCAACTCGGAAGTTTCGAAGTCATAGTAGGCATGGACTTTCTACGCGAAAACCATGCTGAAGTTGTGTGTTATGATATGATGATTCGATTCTCGCTCGCGAATGGTGATGTATTGTGTGTATACGGTGAAACTGCCTCGAAATGGCTCAAGCTCATGTCGTGTGTCCAAGCTAGCAAGTATCTCCGCAAGGAATACAAAGCTTTCTTGGCAAACATTGTAGTAGCGGAGAAGGAAAAGAAAGAGAAGAAGGAAGTGAAAGACGTTCCTGTGGTTCGTGAATTTCCTCACGTTTCCTGATGATCTTCCATGCTGGCCACCTAGTCGTGATATCGACTTTCGTATCGACCTCATTCCTGGAGCAAATCCTGTCGCCAAAGCCCCTTATCGACTCGCGCCATCCGAAATGCGTGAACTTTCAAACCAACTCCAGGAATTACTTGAGAAAGGCTTCATTCGCCCGAGCACCTCTCCGTGGGGCGCGCCAGTCCTTTTCGTCAAAAAGAAGGATGGGTCGTTCTGGATGTGCGTCGACTATCGGGAATTGAATAAGTTGACTATCAAGAACCGCTATCCCCTACCTCGCATCGACGACTTGTTTGATCAGCTACAAGGCGCTACGTGTTTCTCAAAGATCGATCTACGTTCAGGTTATCACCAACTACGCATACAAGAGGAGGATATACCCAAAACCGCGTTTCGCACTCGATACGGTCACTACGAATTCGTTGTCATGCCTTTTGGCTTAACCAACGCACCAGTGGTTTTCATGGATTTGATGAATCGCGTGTGTAAACCATATCTCGACCGTTTCGTCATCGTGTTCATCGATGATGTCTTGATCTATTCCAAATCAAAAGCCGAACACGCGCAACATCTACGTTTGGCTCTCGAGTTACTCCAGGGGAACCAACTCTATGCCAAGTTCTCCAAGTGTGAATTCTGGTTGGAGGAAGTTCAGTTTCTGGGTCACATTGTTAATAGTCAAGGCATTCACGTCGACCCTGCGAAGATTGAAGCTGTCAAGAGCTGGGTTACGCCTAAGAACCCGTCTGAAATCCGTATTTTCTCGGACTAGCGGGCTATTATCAACGATTTATCGAAGGATTCTCGAAGATTGCTGTGCCGCTTACCTCTCTTACGCATAAAGATCAGCCTTTTGTCTGGGGAACCAAACAAGAGACTGCCTTTCAAACCCTCAAGCATAAGCTTTGCAATGCTCCTGTTCTCACATTGCCCGACGGAAACGACGATTTCATTGTCTACTGTGATGCTTCCAACCTTGGCCTCGGTTGTGTCCTCATGCAACGGAACAAGGTTATAGCCTACGCATCTCGTCAGCTCAAAATCCACGAGAAGAACTATACAACCCATGATCTCGAGCTAGGCGCGGTTGTTTTTGCATTAAAGATTTGGCGACACTACCTGTATGGTACCAAGTGTACGATCTTCACCGATCATAGGAGCCTACAACACATCTTTAATCAGAAGGAACTTAATATGCACCAACGCCGATGGGTAGAACTTCTCAATGAGTACGACTGTGAGATCCGTTATCACCCGGGCAAAGCGAATGTTGTTGCCGATGCGCTCAGCAGACGGAGTTATCTGCTTAGCACTCGTAATGTTCAAGCCCAACACGATCTCGAAACCCTTATTCGTGAAGCCCAGCATGCGTGTTTTAACGAACGCACACTGAAGAGGGAACGAATCTATCACGATGGAGCCCAGCTTTTGAGCAAGTCCAATGGAATATTCCACTTTCTGGACCGAATCTGGATCCCTAAGCGGACCGATTTGCGGCAGATTCTGATGGACGAAGCCCACAAATCCCATTATTCTATCCATCCCGGTGCCGACAAAATGTACCAGGATCTTCGTTATAAGTACTGGTGGCCGGGCATGAAAAGGGATATTGCCCTCTATGTTGGAAAGTGCCTGACTTGTGCAAGAGTCAAGGCTGAACATCAAAGACCCTCTGGCTTACTTGAACAACCACCAATTCCTATGTGGAAGTGGGAAAGTATAGCTATGGATTTCATAATGAAGCTTCCGCACACGTCATCAGGTCACGACAGCATATGGGTTGTTGTTGACCGCTTGACTAAGCCAGCCCACTTTCTGCCGATACGAGAATACTACAAGGTAGAAAGATTAGCCCGAATCTACACCGACGAGATCATTTGTAATCATGGGACGCCTCGTGACATCATCTCTGATCGTGATGCTCGGTTTACCTCGCGACTGTGGGAAACATTTCAAACGACACTCGGTACATCGCTTAATCTAAGCACCGCATTCCACCCTCAAACCGACGGTCAGACTAAAAGAACGATTCGTACTCTTGAAGACATGCTCCGTTCGTGTGTCTTAGACTTCGGTGGTAATTGGGATAAATACCTGTCGTTAGTCGAATTCTCATATAACAACAGCTATCATTCTAGCATCCAAATGGCACCATTCGAGGCATTATACGGAAGAAGATGTCGATCGCCTATTGTGTGGCACGAGATCGGTCACTCGCAACTAACCGGTCCTGAGCTACTACAAGAAACGACAGACAAAATTTTCCAAATCCGGGACAACCTAGTGAAAGCTCGGGATCGACAGAAAAGTTACGCCGATAAGAAACGCAAGCCCTGGGAATTTAACATTGGTGACTACGTACTCCTAAAGGTATCACCTTGGAAGGGTGTAGTCCGATTCGGCAAAAAGGGAAAACTCGCGCCTCTATACGTTGGACCTTTTAAGATTCTGGAAAGGATCGGAAAAGTCGCCTACAGACTCGAACTACTGGAGGAACTTAGTAATGTCCACCCGACATTCCATGTGTCAAACCTCCGAAAGTGCCTAGCCGACCATGACTTACATGTCTCGCTCGATGATCTGCAAGTGAACGAAACATTACACTTCGTGGAGAAGCCTGTCGAAATCATGGATCGCCAAACCAAGCAGCTCAGACGCTCTCGCATTCCTATTGTGAAAGTCCGATGGGAAGGCAAACGAGGCGCAAAGTTCACTTGGGAACTCGAAAGCGACATGAAGACGAAGTACCCGCAGTTGTTTAAAGAGAAAGTCTAGAGAGAGAAAGTGAAATTGTGATTCTAGTGCTTTGTACGATTTCATATCAATTAATAGAATCATCGATTATATTACGTTCTCATGTGTTTGGTCACGTTCGTGTACGGATTCCGCACGTCACACATTCGGTTCGCAATCGTTTCGGAGTCAAAACCGGTCCGAACCGAAAGTTCTCAAACGTGATTCACGGCGTTGTACAGCTTTCAGCTTAATTTCGGGACGAAATTCCCTAAACAAGGGGAGGCTGTAACACCCCGTGTTTTCGGAAGTCAAAGTCAAAGTCAAGGTCAAAGTCAACGACCGATTGTACGAATTTGACTTATAGTAATTTCCTTATTTTAATTGTATTATGTGGAGTAAGTGTTGTTAATTGCAAAAAAAATCGATGTGTGTTAATCGCTATCTAATCCACCTACGACTGTGAATGATAGGAAGTAACAATGCGATAAAGTTAACTAATCAATAATCAAGCTATGCTACTCGACATCGAATCGTGATACGAACCGCAACTCGACTTAATCTGGTTAATTATACGTGTGTGTGTGCCTTATGTGTTACTTGTGCGTGTTATATATATATATATATATATATATATATATATATATATATATATGTTGTGGAAATCAATCGAACTCAGTCGAAACTCGAAACGTAATCGAACCCGAATCCGAATCGAAATCGAACTATGATAATTAGTAGTTGGGACTGAAAGTAATTTGACTAGGGAACCCTATCGTGACGAGCCTCTCGTAATTGAAATCGAAACACCAAAAATCGTCGCGTCAACAATCGAATCAAGTGCCATCCGGCCGGATAGCCATCCGACCGGATAGCCACTGCGCTACAAAACAGACGCCATCCGACGAAACACCAAAAATCGTCGCGTCAACAATCTCAATTCAGGTAAGATCTCTCCCTAAATCTTGTACTTTCTTGATCTACACGCACTCCTACACCTTTCTATCTTTTAAATCTTAACTTTTAACCGTGAAATCACTAGATTCCGGGTGTTCTAGGGTGACGTCATCATGTGTTCTTCAAGAACCTTATGTTTTGACTTCAATCCACCAAGAGCAACCGAGATCTAACCGATTTCCACGCAAACATACAAAGATCTTGTAAAGATCTCGACACAAGAATTGTCAAAAAGGATTGAAAGATGGTTTTAACTTTCCTTCAACTATTTTGCACTCAAAGTACTCAAAACCGATATGATCCGTCCCTGATTTAGTCTTCTACTCTATTGTAGTGTTGTACTAGCTCAAGATTCGGATTCTACTCACGAGACTACCGATTTCGGGTTAGCCAAGACCAAACGCCTCGAGCCGGTAACCGGCCGGACTAGGGTGATTCCTGGTCGGGTTGGTCATCTGGGTCGAACTAGGGGTTCTTTTGGCTGACACGTTATCAAAGTGTCTCGACATAACGACAAACCATCAAAACGATCAAGTGTAGGATGAACGGAACAATCAGAACGGATTGCTGTTCGACCGGATTGCTGTCCGATCGGATAGGTCATCCGAACGGATTGTCATCCGAATGGATCACACTTGGGTCCCACATTTTAAACAACCTTGTTTAGAGTTTGAGTATTGAACGAAATGTAATCCGATCGGACGACCATCTGACTGGATTACTCTTCGGATCATGAGATACTAAGACTTTAAGACTTAAACAATTTTCAACATGTTCAATAACAAGGTTGTCATCCGATCGGATTGCCATCCGACCGAATGACACTTCTGTTGTGAACTTGCCTTCAATGAGTAACCTCATCACTAAGTCGCCATCCGACCGGACCACTGTCCGATCGGATGACCATCCGAACGGATTGTCATCCGCACGACCAGTCATCCGATCGACCGACTTGATGGATAGAGATACTTCAATGTTTTCAAAATACTACAACGAAAACTTCAAAAGTCAAGCCATCATACACAAACACATTCTCCTCATAGGAAGAAACAATCCGCACGACCAGTCATCCAATCGACCGACTTTATGGTACTGGCATTCTGGATGGTGGTCTCTATAGATTAGAACTAGATGATAATTTTTCCAAATCTTTGTTGTCATATTATATTAATGAATCACTCACAAAGATGAAACAGATTCGAGACTTAGAGACTTCATCCATATTGTGGCATCAACGTTTAGGCCACATCTCAATAGAACGATTAAATCGTCTTGTAAAGGATGAAGTCTTACCTCATCTCGATTTCACTGATTTTGGAACATGTGTCAAATGTCTTAAAGGAAAAATGACATTAGCGAATAAGAAAGGTGCCACTAGGAGCTCTAATTTATTAGAACTCCTTCATACTGACATTGGTGGTCCCTACCAAATCGCTGGCATAACAGGACATACTTCATTTATCACTTTCATTGATGATTATTCTCGTTACATGTACTTGTATCTCATTAAGGAAAAATCTGAATCTCTTACAACTTTTAAAGATTATAAAGCTGAAGTCGAAAATCAATTAGATCGTCAGATTAAAGTTGTGAGATCAGATAGAGGCGGTGAATATTATCGAAGACATACTGATGTGGGTTAAGCTCCTGGTCCATTTTATGAGTTTTGTAAGGGCCAGGGGATTGTGAATCAATACACCGTGCCTGGTACACCTCAGCAGAATGGTGTCGCTGAATGAAGAAATCGTACCCTTATGAACATGGTGCGCAATATGTTAGCCAACACTAATTTACCATTATTCCTCTGGACTGAAGCGTTAAAAGCAGCTGTTCATATACTCAATAGAGTTTTTTCTAAATCTGTCCCTAAAACTCCTTATGAACTTTCAAGAAGGAAACCGAGTCTTAAATATATGAAAGTATGGGGCTGCATTGCTGAAGCAAAACTCTATAATCCTTTCCTAAGGATACTTGACCCTAAAACAGTTACCTGTTTCTTTATCGGGTATCCTGATCACTCGAAGGGTTATCGTTTCTATTGTCCTTCCCATGTCACCCGTATTGTTGAAACCAAGCGTGCTGCGTTCCTGGAGGATTTCAAGGTCAGTGGGAGCTGTACCAACCCTTACGAAGAATTGCAAGAAGTACAAGACGCGGGGGGAGAGACTCGTCGCTTACCATTACTCCGTTTACTCCTCTTGTACTCAATGCAACAACTACACCTGAAGCTACTGCACAAATTCCATCTCCACAATCAGAACCCATTATACCTCATAACGAAGGCACATCAAACGCTCAAAACCAAGATAACGCTGAACCCGATAATCAACCCAGGAGGTCATCTAGGCAAAGAAGGCCTACTAATTGGGATGATTATGTTACCTACCTGACTGAAATGGATGCTGGAAAGCTCAACGATCCTATCTCTTATAATGAAGCCATTAGCAGTGATCAGTCTTCTAAATGGAACAAAGCAATGATTGATGAGCTTGAATCCATGAAGAAAAATGACGTTTGGGATTTGGTCGAATTACCCAACGGTGTTAAACCCGTAGGATGTATGTAACAGCCCAGCGTAACCGCACCATGATATTGTCCACTTTGGCGGCCAGCACGCCCTTGGCGGCCAGCACGCCCTCGGCGTCCGCCCCTCACGGTTTTCAAAACGCGTCATGATGGTGAAGGTATCCAGCCCCTTATAAGGAAGCCTTTGTTCCCCTTCACAACCGATGTGGGATGTCACACATTTCTAGACCATTGAAGCTTTACTGTGATAACTCAGCTGCCGTTAGTTTCTCGAACAGTAACAGTTCGACTAGAGCTGGTTTATATCTCGATACAAAATATTTGTTCGTACGTGAACGAGTTGAGGAAAATAAACATTGTATTGAGTATATTAGTACTAAAGATATGCTTGTGGATCCGATGACTAAAGGTCTCCCACCTAAAGTTTTCGAAGAACATGTATCGAATATGGGACTTACTAAAGACCTTATTTAATGGCATATTGTACTAGCTTATGTTTTAATTAATAAAATTTCCTCAGTTTGATTTTGTATGTCTCTAACATATGTTCTGCCGGTGTAATGACATATAGACAAATATAAATACAAATCAGACGCTAAAGGGCTTATGCGTATTTTGATCATAACTATTAGGTTTTAAATTGAGGCTATAGTATGACTAATGGGGGTCCTGAGTCGAAAGATGATTCAACGACTGTATTTCTCTGCTATAGTTCATGGTTTAAGGCTAAAATGAGTGTTAACTCCTGACCAGGCTCATCTAATACTCATGATAAATGATTACTCGGCTAAGTGGGAGAATGTGAGATTAAATATATTAATATTATAATATTTAATCTTGTAGCCATTATAATCATTTATATTATATAGATCGAAATATATTAATAACCTATTAATAATTAGTTGGTAATTGTTGATGGACCATATTACCCTTATTAACTAATTAGGTTTCCTCTTGGGTGTATATATAAGGAGATTCTTAGAGAGTTTAAGGGTTAGAAAATTAGACAGTTTACACAAACCCTAATACCAAATAACATCAATCGGCTCTCTCTCCTAACCGAAACCAACCCTTGTTTCGGTTCATCACCATCATAACGTTACACCCTAAGGAGGAACCAGATCATCCTGACAAGTATGTCAAACTCAATGGTTGCATCTCTGACTGGATTCTCTGCTGTAACAGGTATGTTATTCATGTTTTCCATTATGTTTAAACAGAACTGATCAACATACTTTAGAACCCAATCAAGGCATGTTATGTGACTATAATATTATAGTGAATAACCCTCCGAGGTTATACCTTTTTGTCATATTATTTGAAGGGTAAATTGACGAGTCAACTTTATATATTTTTTAAAATGTCAAAAACGCCCTTTTGGCGTAGAAATGGTTTTTAAACCTTAGAGGCGTATCATTTGACCTCAAAACTGATCATATAATATTTTGACATATAATTTGACATAACGGACTCGTCATAGACCCATTTGACCTTTCGATGCCATGTTTACGCATATGACTAGTTTAATATATATAAAATATATAAACTAGTCGAATTGGGTTTAAAGCTTTCAAAATCATTCCAAATCAGAATGTTTGGTTAAATAACCCATATCCAACGAGGCTTTGCACTCGGAATGGTATAAACCACATTCTACCCGCTCAACGCTTAATCTAGTAAAACCGAACAATATTCTAAGTAACGAATCAAGTAATATCTAAATGACTCGTGAACATTCTAACAGATATATAAATCCGTTTCATTCCGGACTATAGAGCCTTCCAGATAATCGTGCCTATGATATACAACTTGAATTACTACTTTGCGTCAAGAACTTATTTAACAGTTTATTTGAGCAAAGGTCAATATTCTTAGCCTATTTTATTTAAAAATTTGGGATATGCCTTTTGGAACGGGTATTATATAAGTGGGAAAATGCTTTGATATATATAAGAACCCGGTTTAATCCGTATTGCTTGATAACTTAAACACTTGAGGGTTAATGGTACCGTGTCTGGGCGTCCCGACTCATCAATGAGGTATGGCCATATAAAATACACGCCGGGGCAGACATACACCTGTAAGACGTTGTATTAAAAATGGTGTGTTCCATAATCATTATAAGCAATATTATAGCAAAAGACCGGCATATGATTTTGTTCCCGACTGTATTGACAAGTATGTAAACCTGGTGCCAAGAAAAAATTATCTCAAGAAATATTAAATGATTAACCTACGGTTTACCAGCAAAAGCTGACGTATTTTCAAAATACTGAACCGAAGGTAACGAACCTTGATATTAGGCTGGATTGGTTCGGTCAAAGAATAAGCGTTGGAATTTGCGACTCCAATGCTTAAAAGCCTATGATGTCCTAAGCTCGTTTTATTTCCGATCCTACCTTGTGGGACTTGTATCGAACGAAGTATGAATCTTATTTAATAAATTTTAAATTTTTTATGATTATTACTTTATAAATTTACCTTCCGCTGTTGTGAAACTGTTATAAATCGTCACGCATAAACCCCACCGACCGGGCCCACCGAAAATCGGGGTGTGACAGTATTTAACATGGATTTTACATAATCACATTGGTGATTTAACTCAATTATTAATTTATTATAACTTATAATTCATAGCTTGTAAGTATTTAAATATTCAATGTTTCTAATCCCCGCTAACTATTCAATAATAAAAGAACTATACGATACAATTCAATATATGTATTAAGGTAACATATCATGATTTTTTTGTAAAACAACTTCATTTCAGTACTTGTAAAAATGTTCCCTTATGTATTTCACCTCACTCCCAATCCTCTCTAATACTAAACAAATAATAATTTATTGGTTTGCTCATAGGAACAACAATCTCATTCTTGAAGTGTCATTAATATCTAATGATTGTATGAAACATCTAATTAAAATGTATTTACATACATAACTTTTAAAACATGTTTATTTATAAAAAGGACAATAAAAGTTGTGACGAATAATTATATAAATAATTAAACTTAATCAAGTAAATTAATAATAAATAAATTTAGTCAGATATATAATAAAGACATTTGAAAAGCTTAAAATAAAAATAAAAGGAAAAGTCATACACAATATTTTTTAAATTAAATTTATATATTGTAAATAAAATAAAGATATTTAAAAAGTTTAAAATATAGTTGTAGTTCTACTAATAACTTTGATGTAAGAGGAGCCACTCACTATATTGTCTTATACTTTTTACCGACACACATGTTTTAACCTAAATAAAATAATTTTTGAGTGGGTCTATATTAAAAAGAACAATACCCCTTCTATCCCTTTCTTCTTCATTTGCACTAGCAAAGTTATTATTCCCACTGTCACCTCTGTGATTTTTTCCCGGTGAGCAAATTTTTATTTCTATTTTGTTTTTTTGTTTTACTTCTTCTCTATCGTGAGGTCCAAGCTCAAGGGGGCGATTATAAAATTTTAAGGGAGGTGATCGTAATTTTCAGTGTAAAAAAACACTGAATTTCTTTTTTCAAGAGGTGCGCGCGCCCGCCCATCCACGACTTGGGGTGGGTCCGCCCCTGGGGGTCACTATCAAAAAATCTATGGAGTTCGGTAGTATAGATGCTTTATAAAAAAAATCTGCAGTCACTTGATTCTTAGGCTATGCATTTGATCCGCCATGAATTCTACAAGTTTCACTATTGGATCAAAATATGATGCCTTAAATGAAGTTAGGTTTAAGTTACAAAGGTAAAACATGAAGCATAACAATATAACATATTGAGTTAATAAAAGCAACGACCTCAAGAGTGTTTAGATCATCAACGTCAGGCATCAGATCCTGACAAGTCGATAAAATACACACTCAAATGTTCAAGAGTTTGTTTTTTCTTAGAGGTGGCAAAACGGACTGGCCATTGTTTGGTACAAGTTGATACTAGGCACAAACAATTTTTGAAGCTAATTAACACGTTAACAAGTTAAATCTATGAATAGAACGAGTTAGGAAGTTGCATATATATAATATAAAACAGACTTTGGGAGACTTTTAGCCGTTAACTTTCCTCTTCAACCCAAGGCCTAACACAAACAAATCATCACTCTATAGAAACAGATTTGAACACCATGCACTCCAATGTTTGTAATTTATCAAATCACACCAAGAAATTGGTTTGAGTAAACTGCCATTTTGGTCCCTGTGGTTTGGGCACTTTTGCCATTTTAGTCCAAATCTCAAACTTTTTACATCTGGGTCCCTGTGGTTTGCATTTTGTTGCCATTTTAGTCCAAAATCCAAAACCCCCCTTTTTTGACTGTTGAATGCTGGTTATTTTGTCCTTTAGTGCAGGGGCATTTTGGTCATTTTGCTTTTCCTTTAACATTTTCTTAATTCAAAAATTAATATATATATATATAGGAGGGTTCATTGGGGAACACTAAAAAAGTGGGGAACGGGGGAACACTTTTAAAAATTATACTTAACATGTTAAAAAAAATATTTTTCTAAATTTTTTTCGACGCTTTTTCTTATAAATACAAGTAGAAACATTTTTGATAAAAAAATCAAAAACTAAAAATATAAAAAAATGTTTAAACAACAGTTATATCTTATAGAATTAACTTAACATGTTAAAAATAATTTTTTTTAAAAACTTTTTCAGCGCTTTTCTTTATAAAAAGGAGGAGAAACTAGTCGAGTAAAAAAAAATTTTTTTTAGCCTTTTTTTAATATTTTTAGTTTTTGATTTTTTTTATTAAAAATGCTTCTACAAGTATATATAAGGAGAAGCGCCGAAAAAGATGTTTAAAAAAAATATTTTTAACATGTTAAGTTAAATTTTTAAGAGTGTTCCCCGGTTCCCCACTTTTTTAGTGTTCCCCAATGAACCTCACACTATATATATATATATATATTAATATACACACATTATATATAACAAATACCAATATGTGTGTATGTACAGAAGGCATACATACAACCCATATCAACATACAATAAATCATCTCAGATCAAAATACAATAAATCAACATACAAAATGAGGTGTATGTACAGAAGGCAATAAATCATCCCAAATCAAACAACCCATATCAATAATCATCATCTTCATCGGTTCTTCATCTTCAACCCCTTATCAACATACAAAATCAAATCATCATCATTTTCATTGATTCTTCATCTTCAACAGTTCATCATCATCTTCTCAAACAACACCTAACTTCATCCCAAATCAAATAACCCTTTATCATTATACAAAATCAAATGGCTTCTTTTTAACCTAAAACCTAACAACAAACACCCACAACTTCAATTCCTGTTACAGATCGAATGCCACCACCACCGCCGCCGACGTTACAGATCGACTTGTACATATACAATCTGCAGTTCATTTTCATCATCGACAACTTCAGCTCTCTCTCTCTTCTCTGAACTACCACCACCACCACCACCATCCCACTGTGGTGACAAAACAACCCAAAAAAAACAACCCGGAGACTCTCTCTCTCTCTCTTTCGATCACTCTCTCTCTCTCTCTCTCTCTCTCTCTCTGTCAGATGGCAGATCTAGATGAAATATGCAATAACCCCAAATCAATATATGTTGCTAAAAATGACGGTTTGGTTGATTTTGGGGAACATTTTTGAAAGTCTAGGGCTTTTTTTGTAGAGTTGTTCAAGAGGACATATGAATGGAGGAACCAATTGCAATTTCATGGGTCTGATTTCGAACGAGAACGAGAATGGGGGTTCATGTGTGTACTCTTCTTGATAAAATTGTGAATCCGAACAAGGGTTTATGTGGCGGCGGTGGTGTAGAGAGAGAGAGAGAGAGAGAGAAAGAGAAAGAGAGAGAGAGGTTGGTGATGGTGGCGGTGGTGAGAAGGGGGGGGGGGGGAGGTGGCGGTGGTGGTGGTGCATGTGGCGGCAGAGTGGTGGTGGTGGCGGCGGGCTGCAGATCCGGTGGTGGGGGTGGTGATGGTGTGGTGGTGGTAGTTCAGAGAGAGAGAGCAGAGTCTCTGTATGTGTGTGTATATATATATATATATTAATGGTTTTAGGGTATTATATATATATATATATATACATATATATATATATATATATATAATTGAGTTATAATAATTTCAAAATGACTAAAATACCCCTGAGGCAGTGGCGGATCTAGGATTCCGACCAAGGGGTAACCTTATATAAATAAGCCATAACGAAATCGAAAAAACGTCAAATTTTTCCAAAATTTACACTAATTTTTCCAAATTTTTTCCGACCAAGGGGTAACCCCGGTTACCCCTACCTCTATGGTAGATCCGCCCCTGCCCCTGAGGGTAAAGACAAAATATCATGGTCATTAGTGGGGAATCTGACCAAAATTGAAATTTGGACTAAAATGGCAACAAAATGCAAACCACAGGGACCCAGATGTAAAAAGTTTGAGATTTGGACTAAAATGACAAAACTGACCAAACCACAGGTACCAAAATGGCAGTTTACTCAATTGGTTTAGAACAAAGTTACAATTACAGCTGTAAGTAACAATTCATCTTACTAAACCACATTAACTAAGCAACCAATTGTGTAGTTAACAAATACCAACATGGTTAGCTTCGCGTGGACTGGCTTCCACGCCCACACCATTCGAGCCCGAGTGTGGCCCCACAAAGTTAAGCTCGGTTTTTCTACTTCTCATTTGTGTAGTTGTAAGAAAGCCACTAAATATCCTGTTCGCATATCATATCTTTTTTTTTTTTTCAATATAAAAGAAAAATTAAACACGCATGTAACAAAGGCTGTGCGATAATTGAATTGCTTGCTTCCTCCCATCGGTTGACTCTTACAAGACCTTTTACCAGATTGACCAAGACGCTGAATTTAACTCAAAAGCTTTCTCGACCCTATGTGAAACCAAAAGAAACCAAAAGACTCGAGATCATTAAAAAGTACAAATCTTTATCAACGAGGAGGATAGTGAGCTAACTTTTTTAAGTAACTCCAAAGCCACTTCCAACTTTCCCGTCTTTTAATAACTATCAAACAAAAGTTTGTAGACCGGAATGACAGGAATCATACTCACTTATTATATCATCTTTTAGCAGAAAATTTTTTAACACCTTAATTCCATCTTTATCTTGCACTTGTAAGGATTTAAACCCACAACCTCGTATTTGTAAGAGAAGACACCATACCACTCGCATGGGTACTCACTTATATCATCTAACAAAACAACATTAATAAAAAAAATTCCCTATTAAACCCTTCAATTGCCATATATTTGGGCCAATATTTCATTTCATATCTTCTAATAACCTATGGGCTTCATCCAAAGGGCCCGAAGTACAACAATGATGAATCAAAACCCTTAAAAGTAACATAATTTGGTGCACGACATTTACTGATAAACCTATACGGATCGTAGTGGAGGATGTTAGGTGTTGAATTATGATAGTCAGGTGTGCGAATAACTAAATCCTTTTTTATCTTTAGTTTAATCTTTAGCGTGATAGCTACCCTACGCAAGATCTAAAAAGTAAGACACTTTTGTAAAATAACAAGTTAAAAATTTATTATGTCAAATGGTTTAGGACGACCATATTGATGATTTTCCATTATTTTTGAACCAAAGCTTGATGAATTCATCAAAACAAACACGAAAAGAACGTGTTAACTAGATCAATAATGATAATAATAATGATAATAATGATAATAATAATAATAATAATAATAATAATAATAATAATAATAATAATAATAATATTAAAGAAACAACAATATTGAACTACGTGATTCTCATGTGTGGACAAAGTTGATTCGGATCCAAATTGAAATGGGGTTTGGCTGAAATGTTGAAAATGAAATACGGAGATTGTGAAGGCTAATCACCAGTTGGTAGATCTAAGCTGAGTTTATCTGTCTAAATTAAAATAAGTGATTATTGATGAAGAAAATGCAATTAGTCAAATGATCACCATTCACCACTTCTCCCTCCTATCATTTTCCCACTGTCGGATTCGTTCCACATTATTTTTTTTATTTTTTTTTAAAGTATACTTCATTAACAACACTGCCGACCCAAACCGGGACGACAAAAAAGCGCTACACCAAGATTACATATTTACAAAAGAGAACCAATCTCTCCACTCTATCCCTTTGAATTTTGATCTATTTGAAAACCATAAAAAACTCAAAGCCTTAACTTCACTCAAAATACCATCGATCTTAACCGGCAAGTTGGAGAATTTAACGTAATTCCTGGCCCGCCATAAACTCCAACAGACAATGATGATGATCCCTTGAACCGCTACCTTCTTCTTCTCCGATACTCTTAATGCCGAGTAAAAGTCGAGGAGGTCTTTAAGCGTAAACGCATAAATATTTGGAATTTTGCACCATGAGCTAACACCATTCCAAACATTCGAAGCAATGATACACGAAAGAAAAAAGTGTTCCGTAGACTCATCGTCCGACCTACAAAGAGGGCAAAGCGTATCTTCGACAAGGATGTTCCTGTTCATAAGCGCAACTCCGGTCGGGATCTTAGCCATCTCCATACGCCATGCATGAATATTACATTTGGCCGGAGTCCACTGGGACCAGTCCATGACGAAACAATTCACCGCCTCATAGTCCGAATACAGAAGACGTTTAGTGTCCTTCACCGTGAATTCTCCATTCGAACCACCCGACCATTCCCATTCCCATTTATCCAGCCTGTCCGAAATCTGCACATTATCCAGCAAAAGTTCCAACTGCTGCAAATTGATCAAAGTCTCCGCATTAAGAGACGACTCCCTCCACTCCCACTTCAGCTCGATACCGTCCTCAAGCATCGAAACACGATCAGCCACATTGCATTTTTTGTCAGTCGCTAGACTAAAAAGAGATGGAAATTTCTCCTTAAGAGTTTCGTTCGCGATCCAAGGATCAAGCCAGAACCGAATCTCCTTGCCATTACCTATGACTCCTTTAAAGAAATTTTGAATGGGACGCCCACCTACCTTTGTGTTAATGCAAACCTTAGCTATGTTATTCCACGACCCGCTCAATGTTTTTTTGAAGGGAATGCACTCCCACCCAACCCTACTTATGTGTATAGCATTAATAACTTTCCTTCATAGATTATTCCTCTCCATCTTAAAACGCCATCCCCATTTGATCAAAAGAGATATGTTAACCTCCTTGAGTTTGTTAAGGCCAAGACCGCCCTCTTTCTTATGACGCGAAACACGGTCCCAAGCCACCCAATGCATTTTGTTCGCCCACGTGGATCCTCCCCATAAGAAATTTTTAATCATGGATTCCAACTCCGATAACACCTTCTTGGGGGCTTTATAAAGTGAGAAGTAGTAAGTCGGCAAACTTTCCATAACCAATTTTATAATAACGACCCTACCCCCAATCGACAAGAGATGAGACTTCCACTTAGCTAACCGATTTCTAAAAATGTCATAAACCGGTTGCCAATTACTTATCTTGTTCATGTTGGCTCCAACTTTAAGGCCGACGTACTTGAAAGGAGGAGCATCCGGTTTGCAACCCACCTCGTTAGCCATGTCCCCGATTTCCTCCGAACCCACACCAATACCATAAAGACTCGATTTCTCGATATTAATTTTTAGACCCGAGCAAAGATAGAAGCAACGAAGAATTCTCACAATGTTCACGACTTCTTCCTTTGACCATTCCCCTACCACTATGGCATCGTCCGCGTATAGAAGGTGAGTAATAACCGGACTGTTATTGGGAGTAGATATCCCCTTGATAACCCCTGCTTCCCTAGCTGAAGAAATCATGCAAGAAAGAGCTTCCATCACAACCAAAACGAGGAACGGAGAAAGGGGATCGCCTTGCCTCATACCTTTTTCGCACTTAAATTGAAAAGTTGGAGCCTCGTTCACCAGAACCGATGATCTGGCTGACATAAGAATATCCATAATCCATCTGCACCATCTGCTCGGGAAACCCATTTGATGAAGAATACTAACCACGAATTTCCATCTCACGTTGTTGTAAGCCTTTTCGAAATCGATTTTAAGGAAAAAAGCCTTGGATTTCTTCTTTTTGATCCAAGATATTAGCTCGTTAATGATAAGGGGCCTGTCCAATATATATCTTCCAGTCAAGAAAGCCGATTGCGAGACCGAAATAATACCATCCATCACTTTCCTTATTCTGTTGGCCAGGGCTTTTGAGATAACTTTGCTGATAACACCCACAAGGTTGAATGGTCTATAATTATTAAGAGAAACCGGGTCTTTAACCTTAGGGATGAGAGCAATGAATGAGGACCCACTACCTGTACTAATCTCACCATGCGAATGGAACCAATCGAAAATTCTATCAAAATCCTCTTTAAATAATTCCCAAAAGTGCTTAATAAATCTGAAATTCATCCCACCAGGCCCCGGAGCCCTATCGTCCCCACATTAAAACACCTGTTCCTTTATTTCTTGACCAGAAAACAGTTCGACCAGCAAGTCGCTCTCAGATTCAGAAATTTTCTTGATGTTGTCACAAAACACCTCCGGCCTCTCTGGGCATTCGTCTCTAAATCTGTCACGGAAAAAAGAGAAAATTTCTTTCTTGATTCTAGAAGGCTTCGTGCACCACTCACCGTTGACGTTCAGACCATGTATCGAGTTCGAAGCCTTTCTATTGTTTATCAGAGAATGAAAAATTTAGAGTTTTCATTTCCCTCCGTAGCCCACTTCGAACGAGCTCTTTGTTTAAGATCCAAAACTTTTCTAATCTCCGTCTCTTTGACAACTTTCCTGTTTTCAGCCATCATCCATTCCTCTTCTTCTGAGAGATCCCTTGATTCCATATCCTTTTCTAACTGTTCCAGTTCAGCCAAAGCTAAGTTTTCCTTTTCATTTTCTTTTGCTAAAAACTTGTCTTACCATTTTTTAACTGCTGATCTAATTCGAGAAAACTTGGCGGACAAACAAGAATCTGGGGGATCAAAACGTTCGAAACCTTCCATAGCTTTCTTAACCACTTCATCGAATCCAGGTTTCCCGATCCATGAGCTGAAAATCCAGACGGCCGAGGACCGAAATTCAAGTCAACCAACTCCAAAATGATCGGACAATGATCAGAAAGATGACACTGCAAAACTCTAACACAAGCGGTGGGCCATTTATTGAAAAATTCAGGATTGACAAGAAAAAGATCCAGCTTACTTAGCTTTATCCCATTATCCCTAACGCAAGTAAACTTTATCTCCTGCATAGGATACTCAAGCAAACCATTGTTGTAAATAAAATTGTTAAAATTAGAAGCGCATACTGGCTTGAATTTGGACTGCTTTCTTTCATCAGGATACCGCACCGAGTTGAAATCCCCAGCTAAAACCCACAAACCATCATCCGAGTCGATAAAGTTACTGATTTCATCCCACAAGTTTCTCTTAGCCATAGTGCTTTGGGGCGCGTATACATATATATCAACTTAATGTTTTCCCCACTGCCGAGGACAGAACCACTGATTTTTAAGAAGAACCTGTTCTTGATAATGTTGTCAATCTTTAAAACTTTAGGGTCCCAAATC
The DNA here is from genome assembly GCA_030545235.1 of Helianthus tuberosus. Classification (NCBI taxonomy): domain Eukaryota; kingdom Viridiplantae; phylum Streptophyta; class Magnoliopsida; order Asterales; family Asteraceae; genus Helianthus; species Helianthus tuberosus. Next base: position 48,623,317 of record CM060351.1, read on the forward strand.
CACACCAAACCCCCAGACTGCCCAACCGAGGCAACACTAGCTGACTCAAAATTTCTATTCCCCCAAAAATTAGCTAATTCAGCCGTCGTAACCGTCTCCACCTTAGTCTCCTAAAGAGCCACATCACCGATCTTGTTAGAGATCCTCTTATCCTTCAACCACGAAGCCTTACCAAACCCCCTTAAACCTCTGATGTTAAAGGATAGAATATTCATTGATCCCCCACATTGTTACCTTCATCTTTGATAATCTTTCTGGAGAGAGATCCATGATCATTCCAAGCTACTCCCACTATGTTACCCATGTTAACAGTGGCCTCCACCTCTTCCTCAACGAGCTCTGTGGATGAAATCCTGACCATCTCAGCATGGGTGGTATTTCTGTGCTCCACGTCAGGAGGATCCAGATCCTTCGAGCTCAATGGTTCCACACCCTCCTTCTCTTTTGCCATCTCATTCCCTGAAGCGATTCCATCCGAATTAGGGGTAGACATGTTTTCAAAAGCCTGAACATTAAGGTCAAATTGAAAGACTCCAGTGTCCCTAATCCTTTTCTTGGGCCTTTCCCCAGTACCTGGACTCGAACTCTTATTAGAAGTGGATTTGGAACTTCTGGGCCTAATGTAACAAATCTCACTAAAACTATTATTTATTATTATATTTAGTTCAATAGGAAACCCTAATTGAGACACCCAAGTGATTATACACAAACCCTAAAATTTTCAGAATCATCAGAATCAGGATCAGGGCCCCTAAAACTCAGGGGGGTAAAACCCTAGTTACGATTATCTAAATAATTTGCTGTCAAAAATGAATTTTACGAATCCGTCAAGTCAGCAAGCCTAGTCAAGGACGTGGCTACCCTATGGTAAATAGGTGTCCTTCGCATCACGCGAAGCCCATGGGGGTACCCTTCGCGTCACGCGAAGGGGTCAAAATTTACCTATAAATAGTAGGCATTGGGACTTGATTTCTGGAGTTAAAACGACGAACAAATTCGCTATATACATTGAAATACATTCTGTTTACTATTAAAACACACACGATCACAAATCGATGCTGCAAAACTAGGTAATAACTCAATCGCTGCTACGATTCATTGCCCGATAGATTAAACTATCCAATGGATGTTTAAGTGCTGCCCACATTAGGGTTATGCTTTGTCATTCGTCGTTAATTCGATGGATGTTTAAGTATCGCACTTTGTCATTCGTTGTGAGGGTTGATCTCGTGAGTTATCGTAAATGCTGTATTGATTACTAACCCAGTTTTGTGTGTATTGTTATTTAAATTAGGTTAACAAGGCTAATCAATAGACTAGACTCTGTCCGTGTTAAATCTGCAATGTGAGTCATTCTCTTTTATTCAAAGTGTTTTATAAATTCTTAAATATTTTCAAAGTTATAATTACAGTGATTAAGTATATGTAGTCACCAAATTACAACCGGTATGTGGGGTTGTGTATACATTACTTTATAATCGTCACCATTGGGGCAGCCAATGGGGGATATGACCACAGTCACAGAAACGAGTCTAGTGACAAATACTGTGGGTAGTTGGTTGATATCTGAAACATTGTAATCTCTCTTAATACTGTAAATTATAACAAATGTGTCGTTTTAATAAATAGAATGATTCACCAGTATTTTCCGCTGACAAAACCTTTTTCAAACATGTTTCAGGTAATCTGTTGTGATTCAGGAAAAGTGCAGTGAAGCACTTCAAGCTTAAGAAAGTGGCTCATTATAAAATAAAGAAATCATGTTTTGTAACCTAAAGATTTCTCCGTGAAATCTTATTATTGTAAATTACCAGGATTTTATCCCAAGATTGTGAAATAAAATAATCGGGAAAATTTTAGCTTTAAAAAGATCCTGATGATAAACTTCCGCTGTTAAACTCAATGAAATAAATACCACGGGATTTCTGCCCCGCGGCTCCTGAAACGGGTCAAACCGGGTCGAGGGCCGTGACAGAAAAAGGTGGTATCAGAGCCAGGTTGTTAAGCTAATTAAGTATTTAAAAATACTTAATTTTTCCTGATTACTATTATGTGATAATGTGTTTTATTAACTGACTATTTGTTAGTTACAGTATGGGTAAGCAAAAGCTTTCAAACATCTATCTTAAATTAGATAGGTCATCAAATGAGAAGGGAAGTTCATCCCAAACTCCTGAAGAAGGAATATTTGTTCGAAAAGCCCAATACGAGGAACCACTTTCTCCTAATAAAAAATGTTTGATTATTAGAAAAAGTCAGGAGAAATTAAAGAAAGTTAAAAAGGAAACCTAGGAATTAATCCGTAAATCACCATGGGAAGACAATTTAGATGAAAAATGGGCGGATCTTTATATGTTAGCCACTGTAGCAGTAAATGCTAATCTTTAGAATACCATGACTCCGTATTAGCAACTTACAAGCCAGAAATATTATCTAGTAAATAAATAAAATTACAATAAAATTTAGTATGTTTAAAATTTTCCTTTGTATTAAATTAATCATAGAATATGCAATAATATTTGAGGTTTATCTGTAAAATTTGTTATGAAATTTTAATATATTATTTTTACATATATGTTAAACAGCATGAATGAGTTATCTGGAGCCCTAGAGAATCTCAACCTTTACCCTGTAAACATAGAAGTTTCTAAAGAGTTTACTGGGTACTTTGCTGAATTGGAACAACCTATAGAATTCAACGCTCCAACTCTGGAAAAGCCAAAACCTAAGAAAAGAAAGAGATTCGTATGGGGGAGGCGTGTACATAAGAGAAAGCCAGCTAAGAGACTTCCTAAAATAAAAAATCCCTTAGAAAAAGGAAAAGAAATTGAAACCGGGGAAAGTTCTAGACAGCAGGAATTGGAGACTGAAGTCAAGGAAGATTCTAGGCAAATGGGAATACAGTTTGAGGAATATTCTAAGGAAATAGAAATGGAGGTTGGAAAAGGTTCTAGACAAACTCAGATGGAAATTGGAGAAAGCTCTAAACAAACCCAGGAAATGACATTTCAGGAAGAAATAGATTTTATATTGACAAGCTGTGATACTTTTAAGCCTGTCAATGAAAATGTTTTTACTCATCCTATTGAAACCCAAATTCCAATGAATTTAGAACCGGAAATCCCAGAACCAATAATCCACACCCAACCTTTAGGTATGGACGAATGGTGGACTAATGATTGGCAATTCCAAAACCTTATCAACAGTCCCTATACGTTTTTCCCTCAGTTCGATCCAGAACCTCTACCAAATCCACCGATGAGTAACGAGAATATGGCTGAACTCCGCCATTTTGGTGAAGAGCTGATGGATGCTGGGAATAGGATCCGAGAGATAGGAGGACAAATTTCATGGAAATATGATGAGAGTGAACATCGTTATTAAAGATGCAAGTTGACGAAGGAGAAATAGGTTATGAGTCTGTATTTGTATAATAACGGTAATATTAATAAAAATCAGTATGTGTAAAATAAACAATAAAACGGTTGTAAATGGAAGCATAATATAATCTATAAAACAAATGGAAATTTTAGAAAATTTACAATTATGTTTTGTATACTTGTTTACGTGATTATGTGCAATTAATTGTGACATTGGATTGTTTCTTATTTTATACTAATTATTTATCTATAAATTAATTATCAGATGGCAAACATTGGTAACGAACCAGTAAATGAAGTTAATCAATCTGAGCAAAATCAGGAAGAACAATTGTTAAATATTCAAGATATCGAGGATATCGTGGCTCAAGGAATAGCCAATGCTATTCCAGCAATCGTTGCTGCTGTCCAGAAACCTGTTAAACCTCAATCAATCATTCCTAGTAAACGTACTCAAGGCGACAATTTTAGTAATAGTATAAACGGAGGAGGCAATCATATTAATAATGACAATAATGACCTGCAAGCCCCAATTTTCAAGAAAATGAAAGTTGCAACGCCTGGTTGCACTTACAAAGAATTCCTTGCCTGTAAACCAGTTGAGTTTGCAGGTAACGAAGGGGCTATTGCAGCACTGCGTTGGTTAGAAAAAACTGAGGCAGTGATCACTATAAGTAAATGTGCTGAGGAAGATCAAGTTATGTATGCGTCAAATCTTTTTAAAGAAGGGGCGCTAGAATGGTGGAACACTGTGTTACAAGCTAAAAGAAGGATCGAGGCATATGACATGAAATGGGAAGAATTTAAGAATCTTGTAGAAAGAAAATTCTGTCCCGAGTATGAAAAAGATCAAATGGCAAATAAGTTTCTAAATCATCGAATGCTGGGTGTAGATTGTCGCGATTATATTTCGACATTCTTCGAATATGCTAGAGTGGTACCAACACTGGCTTCGCCAGAACCAGTACTCATTTCTCGCAATATTTGGGGATTAATTAGCGAAATCCACAATATCGTTAAAGCTGCGAGACCTCGCACTATTGACGATGCGGTAGAACTAGCTAACACCCTAACTGACGAACTGGTACGCACAAGAGATGAAAATAGGAAGAAAGAACTGGCTCAGAAAATTACCCAAGGATTTCGGGTGGGTAATAATAGTAACTTCAAGAAAAGAGGAACAAGGCAATCCTTAACTCCTCAGTTCTGCAGGAATTGCAAAAAGAAACATTATGGAAGATGTAATGTAATCTGCAACTTTTGCAAAACTGTAGGACATCATGAAGAAAACTGCAGAAGGAAAACCATAACCTGCTTCAACTGTGGAGAAAAATGGCATTTTAAAACAGAATGTCCTAAATTGGTCAAACCAGCAGACAACAAAACCAAGGCAACTGACGGAGCTACTAAGAAGAATGTCAGAGCATTCCAGCTGACCACCCAAGAAGCAGAACTTATTCCAGATGTGATAGCTGGTACGTTCTTAGTTCACAACGTTTACGCAAAAGTATTATTTGACTCTGGTGCAAACCAAAGTTTTATAAATACTTTATTCTGTCAAGCTCTTAAGTTACCTTTAACCAACATTAGGCAGATTTTTACAGTCGAAACTGCAGATGGGAATTCAGTTAAAATAGATCAGGTTTTGCAAAAAGTAGAAATAGAACTTTCAGGTCATAAATTTTCTGCAAATCTGTTACCTATGAAATTAGCTGAATTCGATGTTGTGTTAGGAATGGATTGGTTAATAGCCAATCATGCTCAAATCATTTGTGATAAAAATTCTATAGAAATTCAGGCACCTACTGGAGAAGTGATTATGATTACAGGAAATAAACCACGTAAGTCCATGAAGTTCATATCAGTAATGAAAGTTGCTAGTTATGAACGAAAGCAAGGAATAGTATATATGATTTTAGTAATCATCAGTACTAAGGGTAAAGAACTTAAGGAGATCCCTGTAGTCTCAGAATACCCAGATGTATTCCCAGAAGAGTTACCAGGGTTACCACCAGATAGGGAAGTAGAGTTTAGGATTCATCTAATTCCAGGAACTATGCCGATAGCCAAGGCACCTTATCGGTTAGCTCCCACAGAAATGTTAGAACTGAAAAAGCAATTAGATGGATTATTAAGTAAAGATTTTATACAACCTAGTTCATCCCCGTGGGGAGCACCAGTGTTGTTTGTTAAGAAAAAGGATGGTTCGATGAGAATGTGTATTGATTATAGGGAATTGAATAAGGTTACAATTAAGAATCGATACCCATTACCTAGGATTGATGATCTTTTTGATCAACTTCAAGGAGCTAGATATTTTTCTAAAATTGACTTACGCTCCGGATATCATCAGTTGAAAGTGCAAGAAGAAGACATACCTAAAACTGCTTTTAGAACTAGGTATGGTCATTACGAGTTTACAGTCATGCCCTTCGGGTTAACGAATGCACCTGCAGCATTCATGGACATGATGAATAGAATCTGTAAACCATACTTGGATAAATTTGTAATTGTCTTCATCGACGATATACTTATTTATTCCAAAAGTCAGAACGAGCATTGTGAGCACTTGCATGCACTCTTAACTTTGTTAAGAAAAGAAAAGCTTTACGCCAAATTCTCGAAATGTGAATTTTGGTTACAAGAAGTGCAATTTTTAGGACACATGGTGAATCACGAAGGTATTCATGTAGATCCTGCTAAGATAGAGGCAATTACCAAATGGAAGGTTCCACAATCTGCAATGGAAATTAGAAGTTTTATAGGTTTAGCTGGATATTATAGACGGTTTATTAAGGATTTTTCCAAGATAGATGTACCTTTAACTAAGCTAACCTGTAAAGCAGTTAAGTTTGAATGGGGACCTAAACAAGAAGAAGCCTTTAGGATCTTGAAACAGGAATTAACCAATGCTCCAATCTTAGCATTACCAGAAGGAACTGAAGATTTTGAAGTATACTGTGATGCTTCAAAACTGGGATTTGGATGTGTGCTAATGCAACGCAAGAAGGTAATTGCGTATGCCTCAAGACAGTTGAAAACGCACGAGGAAAATTATACAACTCATGATTTAGAATTAGGAGCCATAATTTTTGCCCTGAAAATCTGGAGACATTATCTGTACGGAAGTAAATTTACTGTCTATACAGATCATAAAAGTTTAAGATATATATTTGGGCAAAAAGAGTTAAATATGAGGCAAAGAAGATGGATGGAAATCCTAAGTGACTACGACTGTGATATTCTGTATCACGAAGGAAAGGCGAATGTAGTTGCAGATGCCTTAAGTCGTAAGTACCATGAGAAACAACGACGAGTTCGTGCTCTTAGGTTAAATCTACAGTTAGATTTAATGGAACAATTGAAGAATGTTCAAGAAACAGCAATCAAGGATGATGCTGAAGGAATGAAGGGACAAATAAAAGAATTAGAACAAGGAGTTGATGGAATTTGGAGATTCCACAAAAGCAGAATTTGGGTACCTAAGCAGGGAGAATTAAGAAATAAGATTTTAGAAGAAGCCCGTAAGTCTAGGTATACCATGCATCCAGGAAATAATAAGATGTACCAAGATTTAAGAAATAATTTCTGGTGGATAGGAATGAAAAAGGATATAGCTCGATATGTTTCTAAGTGTCTTACTTGTTCACAAGTAAAGGCCGAACATCAGAAACCTTCAGGTCTACTACAACAGTTAGAAATGCCTGTATGGAAATGAGAACTCATAACAATGGATTTTGTTACTAAGCTACCCAAAACCAGAAAAGGTAATGACGCGATTTGGGTAATTGTGGATCGATTAACCAAATCTGCTCACTTTTTACCTATGAAAGAAACCTTTAGCATGGAAAGATTGGCAAAGTTGTATGTAGATGAAGTCGTATCTTTACATGGAGTTCCACTCTCCATTGTATCAGATAGAGATAGTCGTTTCACTTCTCATTTCTGGAAAAGTTTCCAAGAAGCTATGGGAACTCGACTAAATTTAAGCACTGCATATCATCCTCAAACAGATGGGCAAAGTGAAAGGACGATCCAAACTCTAGAAGACATGCTCCGAGCATGTGTAATAGATTTTGGTGGAAATTGGGACGATCACTTACCTTTGATCGAATTCTCCTATAACAATAGTTATCATTCGAGCATTGAAACTGCCCCATTTGAAGCACTGTATGGAAGAAAGTGCAGAACTCCAGTTTGTTGGGCAGAAATAGGAGAAAGTCAATTGTCAGGTCCCGAGATAGTGCAAGAAACTAATGATAAGATTACTCAAATCAAGGAAAGGCTGAAGTCTGCTCGAGATCGTCAAAAGAGTTATGCAGACAATAGATGCAAGCCGTTAGAATTCCAAGTTGGAGATAGAGTACTATTAAAAGTTTCTCCTTGGAAAGGAGTTGTTAGATTCGGTAAGAAAGGAAAGTTAAGTCCAAGATACGTAGGACCATTTCCAGTGATTCAACGTATAGGACCAGTTGCTTATCGTTTACAACTACCAGAAGAATTAGCTGGAGTACATGATGTATTTCATGTATCCAACCTCAAGAAATGTTTATCAGGCGAATCTTTGGTAGTACATCTCCAAGATATAGAGGTAAACGAAAAGTTAAAATTTGTTGAGAAACCTCTTCAGATAGAAGACAGAAAAGTGAAGTTTCTCAAGCACAAACGACTAGTGTTAGTTAAAGTAAAGTGGGATTCAAAGAGAGGACCCGAATACACTTGGGAACTGGAATCAGAAATGAAGCGAAAGTATCCTCAATTATTCTAGTAAATCTCGAGGACGAGATTTTTATTAAGGTGGGGAGAATGTAACAACTCTCACTAAAACTATAATTTATTATTATATTTAGTTCAATAGGAAACCCTAATTGAGACACCCAAGTGATTCTACACAAACCCTAAAATTTTCAGAATCATCAGAATCAGGATCAGGGCCCCTAAACCTCAGGGGGGTAAAACCCTAGTTACGATTATCTAAATAATTTGCTGTCAAAAATGAATTTTACGAATCCGTCAAGTCAGCAAGCCTAGTCAAGGACGTGGCTACCCTATGGTAAATAGGTGTCCTTCGCGTCACGCGAAGCCCATGGGGGTACCCTTCGCGTCACGCGAAGGGGTCAAAATTTACCTATAAATAGTAGGCATTGGGACTTGATTTTTGGAGTTAAAACGACGAACAAATTCGCTATATACACTGAAATACGTTCTGTTTACTATTAAAACACACACGATCACAAATCGCTGCCGCAAAACAGGGTAATAACTCAATCGCTGCTACGATTCATTGTCCGATCGATTAAACTATCCAATGGATGTTTAAGTGTTGCCCACATTAGGGTTATGCTTTGTCATTCGTCGTTAATTCGATGGATGTTTAAGTATCACACTTTGTCATTCGTTGTGAGGGTTGATCTCGTGAGTTATCGTAAATGCTGTATTGATTACTAACCCAGTTTTGTGTGTATTGTTATTTAAATTAGGTTAACAAGGCTAATCAATAGACTAGACTCTGTCCGTGTTAAATCTGCAATGTGAGTCATTCTCTTTTATTCAAAGTGTTTTATAAATTCTTAAATATTTTCAAATTTATTATTACAGTGATTAAGTATATGTAGTCACCAAATTACAGCCGGTATGTGGGGTTGTGTATACATTACTTTATAATCGTCACCATTGGGGCAGCCAATGGGGGATATGACCACAGTCACAGAAACGAGTCTAGTGACAAATACTGTGGGTAGTTGGTTGATATCTGAAACATTGTAATCTCTCTTAATACTGTAAATTATAACAAATGTGTCGTTTTAATAAATAGAATGATTCACCAGTATTTTCCGCTGACAAAACCTTTTTCAAACATGTTTCAGGTAATCTGTTGTGATTCAGGAAAAGTGCAGTGAAGCATTTCAAGCTTAAGAAAGTGGCTCATTATAAAATAAAGAAATCATGTTTTGTAACCTAAAGATTTCTCCGTGAAATCTTATTATTGTAAATTACCAGGATTTTATCCCAAGATTGTGAAATAAAATAATCGGGAAAATTTTAGCTTTAAAAAGATCCTGATGATAAACTTCCGCTGTTAAACTCAATTAAATAAATACCACGGGATTTCTGCCCCGCGGCTCCTGAAACGGGTCAAACCGGGTCGAGGGCCGTGACACCTAAGTCTAGCATGATGTCTCTTGGGCCTTGATTGATCCACTGAGTTAAAGAAAAATATGCTTTCAACAGATTTAGCCACGTCATTTACGTGCTGGGGCCCAGTCTCATACATACCTTCCACGTGATTCATCTGGGGAACTGGACCATCACCTAGAAAGTCCCTTTTGTCTTTACTCCCACCATTAGTCGCCGATGTCTCCTTGATTCCCGTATTGCTGCCAACCATGTGGACATTGAGCCGTTCTCCCTCATTCATAATAGTAATATTCTCCGGGGAAATTGCCGAAGCAGTTTTTGGGTCCCCATGGAAATTGAGTAAAAAATCATTCGACGTAAATCCAGGAGACTGTTGGTTACCCATGTCCTTTTCAGCTTCCATCGGAGCAAACTCTGGTGCCGATGACCGCGAATCCTCCGACCTGCCATCGTCTTTCATACAACCACTCCCATGTAATCCGGAACCCATACATCGTTTACCTCCACGATCCACACTTGAAAGCTTCTGTCTTTCCATTTTAGAAACACTGAGTCAATTATGACCTTTCCATCTCCGACCAAAATTCCCACACACGCTGTTGAATAGTCTCCATCATCATTTGATAACTGAGCCGGCTGAACAACCAAACCGAATTCTTTCGCAATGTTATTGTAGACCGAATTATCCGCAAGGTGCAAAGGAACCCTGAATATGTTCAACCACGCCACCCTTTCGAATAGCAGGGTTTGACCTTCCCACATATCCAACATAGTGAACCATTGTTTCCAGGTCTCTTGCTTAAGAAGAAAACCCGTCACTGTATCCTGATCCTTGAATTTCAGCATGAGAGATAAACCCCCCACATAATGTATCTCCACCCCGTCGTGACCCTCCTCCCACAAAAGTCTATCCATCTTGGTTAACAAGGTTAGGTCAATCGATCTCCCGACCAAAGCTCGGCCATGGAGGTAGTGGAAAGCTCTGACGTCCTCCGAAACTTCAATCGATTTAAAAGAACTGACCTCCTTGTGATGCTGTGTAGTGCCCGTTCCTTGACCATTACCTCTGAACAAATCCGCAAACGTACTCCCACCATTTTGTCTGAATTTGTGAATGTCAGGTCCTGAACTCTGGGACTGGTGTACCTTGTCCGTGTTTCCAGAAGCAACCGTCTTGATATTATGCGAAACGGCCTCTAATAAACCAGCGTTTTCAACCGCGAATTTAGCTATGTTAACTTTAAGAATGAATCTCCCCATCTTGATGCCATTCAACCTATATTCCAGATCTTTAGCGTCCTTAACGTCTTTAAAAGTCACAAATCCAAACCTATTCCCATCTCTGTCTAATTTCCTAGCAATGTATGTTCCAACTATCTCTCCGTAATACCCTAGGAAGTCCGCCACCTCCCATGGGGTACAACCAAAGGGAAGGTTGGAGACGTAATACTTGGTAGCATTCCTATCTGTCTTCTTTTCCAGATTCCTCCCTTTACGATTCCGGCGGCCCGGGACGTCCCTCCATTCTTCTTCCTCTATATCTCTCCCAGCCATACAACCAGATGAAAAGCTAACCAAACCCCAAGAGGCGAATGGAGTCTAGCAAAACCCAGTTAGGGAGCAGAGTTTAATCCAGGTTGCAACCTATATGCAGACCGATAAAACTCTACACACTAATCAGGCTTGTACCTTCATCGTCGAGCGCTCTTGGCGGAGGTTAAGGTTTCGGCAGAGAGAGAGCTTTTTTGGTTTTTAGATAGAAACTTTCACGCACACTTCGCTAAAAAGTTGTAAAGTGCTTACATAACAATGTGGATTTCGTTCCACATTAGTTGTTATTCTATTACCTATTACCTATAAAGACATTTCCCCTTACGGGGAATATTATTATTTTGTAATTGGTCAAACGTCACGGATTATGTGTTTTCCATTGGCTCAGTTAAATTATGATTTTTTCATGTTTAAATTTATTGTTACGTTATTGGTTTTGTTTTTTTTCCTCCCAGGCAAATTACAACTTTGCCTTCAGTTTAGATTTACAGTTTTGCTATCATTTTTGTTTTTATTCCTGTCAAACTATCATTTTGCCCCTAGTGTAAAATTATAGTCATACCATCATTTTAATTTTTCTTTTAAACTATGGTAGTATTTGGTTTTAATTGGTTGACTCCGTGTAATTTTTACTCGTGATTGGCGGTTACCTGGCACATGCTCATTTGTCCTGAAAGATTACAATTTTGCTCTCAGTTTAAAAATTATAGTATTACCATCATTTTAGTTTTTTTTATAGCAAAAGTATGGTAGTATTTTGTTTTAATTGGTTTACTCGATTTTTTTTTTTGAAAAGTAGTATGTACAAGTAACCAAAATAGACGTACATACTATGAGAGAGAAATATTTGGCTCAGTGACCCGCAACGCTTGCGGAGCAAACACTAGTATAAAACATTTCTCATTTACCAATTACAGTAGCAAACATTTATTTTTTTTCTTTGTTATTTTTTTTTTTTACTATCCTTAACTTTTAGCATTGTTAGTTACACCATTTAGCTTTATAAAAACTTTGTAAAATGTCATTTTGACCCTATCGAGTTGTACGTGCTTATTTTTATGTACATGGATCAAATACAAAACGTTTACGTTCTTCGGTTGGTCTACGTTTTGGCAATACGTTTTCGTGCTTATTTTTATGTATTTTTTTAGCTGATCTACGTTTTGTCATATATAATACGTTTTCACTAAACAGTTCAAGTTACTTTACGTTTTAACGCTGGCACAACATGAGATACCATTTTTTAACTTAAAAGAAATACTATTTTCTTATGTGCTTTATTTAAGTACATTTCATTATAAATACAAGTTGGTTTACAATGTTTTGATGTAATTTTTTCTTGGTAACGAGAGAGGTGAAATATAATACATTTCCGTGCTTATTTTATTTATGTTTTCAGTTAGTCTATGTTTTGTTGTAGGTTTTGCTTGGAAACGAGTCAAGTCAGATGTTTAACAGTAAAAATTTGATTAAAATACTATTTACATTTTATAATTAAACTAGAATTACGACCCGCCGCAATGCGGCGGGGATTCTTTAGTTATAACTAAGTCGATTTAGGACGCGCACGTTATGTTGAACCCTTCAAACGGGAAAAAATAGACGATGTAAAAACGTTCACCCACACACGTACGTTGCGTCGTGTTAACTCGCAAAATTTAGAACGAAACGTAAAAACGTTAAACCAAAGACGCACGTTTCGATGTGTTTAGTCACAAAATTTAAAACGAAGCATAAAGCGAAAAATTTGCGGAAACTGAAAATTATAAAGGACCAAAGTTGAAAGTAAAAAAAGTTATGAGGATAGATTGAAAAAGATAAAAAGTTTTATGTTAAAAGTAAAAAACAAATAGTTTTGCGTTAAAGGTAATTTATGAAATACATTTGAGTGAAAAGTAAAAAAAATCAATTTTTTTTTAAAAACCGTCAAAGCCAAGGTTATAACAACCATATGCATAACCATTTTTTCTTTGAAAAAATCTCAAAGCTAAGATTACAACACATAAGTAAAAAAATCAAAGTGGTTAAATCGCAAAAGATTGAAACTTTTGAATTAGAAGTGAAAAATCAAATTATTCAAAGGGGTTAAATTGTATAAGATGAAAACTTTTGAATTAGAAGTGAAAAATCAAATTAATCAAAGGGGTTAAATTAACAAAGATTAAAACTATAAACTTAAATTGTCAAAGATTAAAACTTTAAGGTTAAAAATGAAACAAAGATTAAAACTTTAAACTTAAATTGTCAAAGATTAAAACTTTAAGGTTAAAAAGGAAAATTCCAATTTTTTTTTGAAAAACTCCCAAAGCCAATTGTACAAGTATCATATGCATAAGTTAGTTGCTTTTTAATAAGGTTATAATAAAGGAAAATTGGTTTTTAATAAACCAACATTTGCCCCGTTGGTAAATAATAATCCAACCTACGTAATTGGTATACAATAATTCTACCTATCAACATGTTGGTACTCAATGAACTTTCGTTAATTTTTTTTAACTGAAGTTAGTTTTTAAGTTTTATTTATTACACAAACAGTCATGTAGTTGTAATTTACCAGTTTTAACTATTTTATAAACCTCAAATCGAGGAAAAGAAGGATTTTCGAGTGGTTTTTTTTGTTTTATAAAATAGTTAAAACTAGTAAATTACAACTACAGGGACTGTTTGTGTAGTAAATAAAACTTAAAAACTAACTTCAGTTAAAAAAAATTAACAGGAGTTCATTGAGTACCAACATGTTGATAGGTAGGATTATTGTATACCAATTACATAGGTTGGATTATTATTTACCAACGGGGCAAAGACTGGTTTATTAAAAACCAATTTTCCTTAAATAAAAATTTATTAAAGTTGTAATAATATAGCTTATGATTATTTTATATGAAAAAAAATAAAAGGTTTCTGACAACAAATGTCTTAAAAAAAAAAAGTAAAAAGAAATCGGCACAGGTAATACGATGGGATATGAAACATGTTATAATTTTATAAATCAAAACCATTCTTAAATATGTTATAATTTTATAAATCAAAACCATTCTTAAAAGGAAAATTGGTATTTAATAAACCAACATTTAAAAGAAAGGGGAGTAGCCCCTCGCGGGGCTGCAGCGGTGACGAGATTTTGTCTTTCAACATCATGGTGAGAACTGGACGAAGGTCACGGGGAATGTTTTGTTGCTAAAGGATCTAGAAGTAAGTGGATTTTTTCACAACTAATTCGTTATGCTGATTTGAATTGGTGCATAAGTGAAATCGGCGGAAGATTCCATTAACATGGGTTATCTGGTGTACGTGGGCTAAGTGCATGGAAACCACATGATTACAACGTGCGACTTCCACTAAAAAAGGAAGAGTGCTAGGGGGCAAGTGCTTGTTTTAATTAACAAATATCGTTATATTTGTTTTTTTTTTTTGGGTGGAGTTATTGTAAAAAAGACTAAAAGTGTGAGAAAGGTAAGAAAGAATCTCAACCATTAGATCTAAATTAATTGAAAAGGGTAAGATTGTAAATGCATTAACAAAATTCAAATATGGTAATCCTTGATTTAAGGATTTGGAGAGAGAAAATCCTTGATTTAAGGAATATAACCGTCCATAACATCATTCATTTTAATTTTTTTTGCATCATTCACAGAATCAAAGCCATGTTCATGACATGGTGTTTTAAAAAAAATCATAGTTCAATTCATGGTGTTTTTACGAAAAAAATATAACACCATTCAGTAAACAAAAAATATAACACCATTCAGTACACAAAATAACACCATTCAGTACAAGATATAACACCATTCAGTAAACAAAAAAAAAACACCATTCAGAAACAAAATAACATCATACAGAAACAAAATAACACTATTCAGAAACAAAAATAACACCATTCAGAAACAAAAAAAAAACCAACCAGTAAACAAAAAATAACATCATTCAATAAACAATATAACACCATTCAGTCAATAATATAACACCATTCAGTACAAGAATATAACACCATTCAGTAAATAAATATAACACCATTCAGAAAAAGAAAATAACACCATTCAGAAACAAAATAACACCATTCAGAAAAAAAATAACACCATTCAGAAAAGAAAATAAACACCATGACTGAAAGAAATATAACACCTCTGTATCATCTTCTCCACTTCCGGCACCGTTCGATGTAGAGAGATAGATCGCACGACCACCACCACTGCCATCCATCATCTCCGACATTCTCCGGCGAGATCAGTCCGTTTAAATGTCAACAAGCGTCTCACCACCACTTCCGGCACGACACCCACCAGCGTCGCACCACCACTGCCGATCCGGCACCCACCACTGCCGCACCACCAGCGTCGCGCCACCACTGTCGATTCGGCACCATTGCAATGTAGAGAGAGATCGAATTTGAAGAGAGAGAGAGCTCTCTGGTCGTGCGATTGGAGAGAGAGAGAGATTATAGGGATTTTGATTACAGTTACCTATTTTGAATGGATATAAAAGACTTTATTACCCCTATAATTTTCAATTCAGTCCAAAAAATAAAACAAATTTTACAATTTGGTCCCTATTAATCTAAACCATTAGATCAAAGATCTAAACCATTAGATCAAAGATCTAATGGTGTAGATTCTTTCTTATTCTTCTCACACTTTTAGTCTTTTTTACAGGATCCTAACTCTGTTTTTTTTTTTTTTTAAAGTTATCGTTATATTTGTTTTGAAGTTATTAAGGGATTGACTACCGCTTCAGGTGATTTCAGATTCGATCAATAGCGGGTTTTCGAGAAACATCAAGTTTGATCAAACCGAGTACTCACTAACCAGATTTGTTCTTGTCTTATTTTTGTCGGAGACTCTTTCTCGCTAAGGAGGAAAATTGTAACAGCCCAGCGTAACCGCACCATGATATTGTCCGCTATGGCCGGGACGAACCAACATCGCCTCACGGATTTAAAACGCGTCATGATAGTGAATGTATCAAGCCCCTTATAAGAAAGCATTCGTTCATCTTCACAACAAATGTAGGATGTTACAATCCACCCTCCTTACGGGGCCCAGCGTCCTCGTTGGCACACCAGTCCGGTCCCTGGCTCTGATACCATCTGTAACAACCTAGTGTAACCGCACCATGATATTGTCCGCTATGGCCGGGACGAACCACTATCGCCTCACGGATTTAAAACGTGTCATGATGGTGAAGGTATCAAGCCCCTTATAAGGATGCATTCGTTCCCCTTCACAACCAATGTAGGATGTTACAAAAATCGCAGCGAGGAGTTTGATTTTTATGGCGCTATAAACCAACGGGCGTGTCGCGGAAGAAACGAAAGAGCAAGGAAGCTTCTAATAAGGCTTTTCTGAGCATCTAACAGCTTCTCATTCAAGCTACTCCTGAGCTCAATACTTTTGGCATTAATCCTTATAGGTTTAACCCTTTCCTTACGGCTCAAGGCGTCATCAACGACATTCACCTTGCCGGTATGGTAACGAATCTCACAATCATAATCGTTCAATGTCTCCATCCAACGGCGTTGTCACATATTCAAATCCTTTTGGTTGAACAGATGTTAGAGGCTTTTATGGTCAGTGTATATAATACACTTTGTGCCATATAAATAGTGTCTCCACAACTTAAGTGCAAATACAACGGCACCCAATTCCAAATCATGGGTGGTGTAATTCCTTTCATGCACCTTAAGTTGTCGTGATGCATAAGCAATCACTTTGCCTCGTTGCATGAGTACACAACCTATACCTGTGTGCGAAACATCACAGTATACAACAAAGTCTTCAATACCCTCGGGTAAAGTTAAAACAGGAGCATTGTGCTTCAGAATCTCAAAGGATTCTTTCTACTTGGGACCCCAATCAAACTTGACATTCTTGCAGACTAGAGTAGTCAAAGGAGTGGCAATACGAGAAAAGTTCTCAATGAACCTTCTATAATAACTAGCCAGTCCTAAGAAACTTATGTTAAAACTTTTGCTTACAAATACATGAAATTGAGGCATAAATAGATGAAATGGATGTATAATACATGAAATGGAAGTATAAATACAAAAAATGGAGGTATAAAATATGAAATAAATGAACTAAAGGTATAACAACTAGAAATACATGAAAATATGAATGGTTCAGTTCGGTTAATTTTGGTTAAAGTACAAAAAAATCGATAGCCGGTTTTGGTTAATTCGGGTTTCGGTTAAACTGTTTTCAGTGAAGTTAGTTTTGTTTGACTTTGGTTCGATTTTGTCTGTTTTTGGTTATCGATTTAGTTATTACTCACCCTTAGACAATGTTAATCACATGCATATCAATTTTTTAATTAACAAACTATAGCAATACTATACTCAAATTAAAGAGAATAAGATATTATTTTTTATGGTGTAATTTAAAAAAAAATATTAACGTACAAAAAAGTTATGACCGTTTAAAAATCGTGAGGGTAATTAGTTTTTTATAATGGAATAAAGTGTAACTACTAACTAATTATCTATAACTTTGTTAAATACAAGGGAATTAAAATGTAACTAAAGTGAGAAAATGAAAGTGTAATTCGCGTTTGAAAGACCAATTTACCCTCTTTTTAGGTTGTGTCTTATACGTTAAATAGAAAAGTTCTTAACATTTGGATATCTTAAAATATCATTACCTTATGCATTATATATAATACATGAAAAGGTACACATCTAATAGATATATTACTTAATTTCCTTGAATTTACCTCTATAGTGAAGCTAGAGAAAATTTACATCTCTAAGGTAGCGTTTGGTATGTAGGAATGAGATGTGGAATGGAATGGACCATTGAGAGGGAATGAAAAAAAGAGTGTTTGGTTGGTCGATGGAATGGAATTGCCTATTCCAAAATGCATTTCATTCCCTCAAAATCATTACATCCTTCCCCCCTGTTTTTTTCCATTCAATTCCATCTTCACCCTTCATTAACAACACCACAACCCACTACCGTTGCCACCACCCACCACCACAGTCATCCGCCACCGTCACCCACCTTCGTCGCCACCTGCTACCGCCGTCACCCGCCACCGTCGTTGCCGCCACCCACCTCCATCCCCGCCACCGCCGTCGCCGCCATCCACCATCGCCGTTGCAACCTCCGATCACCGCCACCACCCACCTTCTATCATTGCCGCCACCATTGTCGCTGCCACCTCCGATAGTCGTCGCCACCCACCTACGCCATCTCTATCAACCACCACCACCACCTGCCACCACCGCCGCCACCGCTACCACATCTGACCACCGCCGTTACCCACCTTCGTCGTCACCCACCACCACCCCCGCTGTCACCACCCGTCGCCGTCTCCACCCACCACCACCGCCACCGCTACAACTGTCACCTAGCACCACCCACCATCGCTGCCCATCATTAACCACCGCCATCCGATTTTATTCATTCGTCTTTTCTCGCATACCAAACAACAAAAAGTAATGGTTCATTCCATTCTCATATGGTAACCAAACAAGACATGGAATGGTGATGATCAATTCCATTAACTCATCCATTCCATTACCTCGTCCATTCCATTCACCCGTCCATTCCATTACCCCATACCAAACAGACCCTATAAGCACAGAGATGCAAGTTTCATTTTACTCTTAATATAGAGATCTATTGTATTGCATGTTCAATGTGTATGTTGATAAAGGATCATATACAAGAAGCGTATTCGTACGAAGTGTAGGCGAAAATTTTGTCCTTTAATCAAGCAAATCCAATGGTTGAGATTGAGTGGTCTCTAAATCTATAAATCACGTAAGAGAAAACAAATGAAACAAGTGAGGAAATGCAAAAGAGGAAGATCCAATATTGGTGACTCATAAACCCATTTCTTCCACAATTTTTAAACGACTATAACATCTTCATACGATAATATTTTTTTTAAATGCGCCGTATTAACGAGCATTTCATTCTCTTTAATTTGAATAGGCTATTGCTATAGTTTTCTTAATTTTTATTTTTTTATATTAAAAGTTATAACGTTACGTGATTATGTTCCGATACGTGATTATGTATCAGTACGTAATTGCGTAACAATAATTGACTATGTATTATTACTACGTGATTATGTGATTTTAAATATCCATTACATGATTTCATTATAGTATTTATATGAAAACTCAGTAAGTGATTACGTAATTACGTACTAATTAACCATAATTGAAATAAAAAAATCAAACATATAATATATAGGCTAGTATTTTAGGTCTAATCACGAAAGTATATATGCATTACAAAACATTAACCAATCAACCTATAACAACAACGTAACGTCATATATTACATGTTTAATCACGTAATAAAGAATAAACAATTAAGTTCTCATTATTGAATGTGTAATTATGTAGTAAGCATAAGTGTAATAACATCAAATATATCAAATCATATTGAATGTCTAATCACGTAATGATTTATATTGAATGTGTAATGGAATCACATATTCTGTAAAAAGAAATTAAAAACTAAGAAAACTATAGCAATAACTTACTCAAATTAAAGAGAATAAAATGCTCGTGAATTCAATGTAATTTTTTAAAAAAATATTTAGTATTAAAAAGTTATAGTCTTTGAAAATTGTGGTGGAAGTGGGTTTATGTGTCAACAATATTGGATCTTCCTGAAATACCCCTCTCCCCAACACTTCCTATGAAATTACTCTATTGTGTAATAACCAATATATTTGTATATATGTTCCAACTTGAAAAGTTTGATGGTGCAAGAAGTATTATTGTTTTTTGAAATAGAAACAAAGTTAACTGGTTGAAGAAAAGAAAAATATATAATTGCAAGCAGCAGAACAACATAAATCAGTATGAAGATTTTTTTTATAAGAGAATCCTCTGCCGTGACAAATATCTTCATTTGAACTTGTCGCACTTAATATCTAATACTATGGATTAGGATCAAATACAAAGGATCCTAATTGTAAGAAGTGTAAGAAGGATTTATAGAGTGACAAGTGTCCAATAACCTAAAAAAACCCACTACACAAAAAAACCCACTAAAAAAAAAAAAACTTAAACATCCACCACCACCAAAAACCCCCACCCCCCACATCACCTACCCCCCCCCCCCCCCAAAAAAAAAAAAAAAAAAAAAAATTTTTTTTTTTTGCCGAGGGGGTGGGGGTTTAGGTTTTTGGGTGGTGGTGGGTGTTTAGTTTTTTTTATATATTTTTTTTAGGTTTTTTTTGGGGGGGGGGGTAGGTTTTTTTTAGGTTTTTGGGGGGTGGGGGGGTTAGGTTTTTTTGGGGGGTTTTTTTGGTGAGGTATAGTTTTTTTTTTGTTTTTTTTGCGCCGGGGGGGGGGGGGGGGGGGGGTGGTGGGGTTTAGGTTTTTGGGTGGGGTGGGGGGGGGGGGGGTTAGGTTTTTTGGGTGGTGGTGGGGTGGGGGTGGGTGTTTAGGTTTTTGGTGGTGATGTAGTGGGTTTAGTTTTAGGTTATTGGACACTTGTCACTCTATAAATCCTTCTTACACTTCTTATAATTAGAAGCCTTTGTAGAATAACTTGACCCCTAATACTATATATGGTTGCTCAACTACTCTAGTGTCCATGTAAAGGAGGTTTGACGAGATGCATGCTTATGGACATATGGTTGATAATGAAAGAAAATCAGTAGATAACTCAAATAATGCATGAGCTAGGGCAATAGTACGTAAAGTGACCCTGTATACATTAGGGGTGTGTAAAAAACTGAATTAACCGAACCATAACCGAATTAACCGACAAAACCGAACCGAAAAAACCGAACCAAATAAAAAACCGGTGGGTCGGTTAATGGTTTTTTTGAAAACCGAAAGTAGCGGGTCGGTTATGGTTATCATTTTTTCCATACCCACCATAACCGAACCGAACCGACATGTAATAAATCTTTGTAGGATTTAGGACTTTCACCGTATTTTTAATATTGATGTTTTTTACTGAAGATTTTTAGTACTTATGGGTTTTTCATATCATTTTCTGGTTTTGGTTGAACGTTTATTTGAATTTATGGAATGTGTCATATCACTTTATTTGAATATTCGATAATAATTGGTATTAATATTATAGATTATATGTATTTTTTAATACTATATAATATACTAATATATACAAATATGCAATAATAATTTATTCCATGTTAAAAAAATTAAGCTATTTTTACCTAAGCTAAATACACGGTTAACCACCCATAACCGACCCGCTATAACCATCAAAACCGAATAACCATAACCACCATAACCGATTGGTTATGGTTATGGTTATCCAATAACCGACATCACGGTTATGGTTATGGTTTTTGGTCAAAACCGACCCAAACCAACTCACGCACACCCCTAGTCTACATCAAAGCTTCAACCACAAAAATCATTATGATTTCTGTAAAACTAGAACTGAGACCCGCCGCGATGCGGCGAGAATTTTTTAGTTATAACTAAGTCGATCTAGGACCCGCATGTTATGTTAAACCTGTCAAACGGGAAAAAATAGGCGATGTAAAAACCTTCACCCACATACGCACGTTGCGTCGTGTTAACTCGCAAAATTTAGAACGAAACGTAGAAACGTTAAACCAAAGACGCACGTTGTGATGTGTTAAGTCACAAAATTTAGAACCAAGCGTAAAGCGAAAAATTTGCGGAAAATGAAAACTATAAAGTACCAAAGTTAAAAGTAAAAAAAGTTGTGAGGATAAATTGCAAAAGATAAAAAAGTTTTGGGTTAAAAGTAAAATAACAAATAGTTTTGGGTTAAAAGTAATTTATGAAATACTTTTGGGTGAAAAGTAAAAAAAATCAATTTTTTTTTTAGAAAACCCCCAAAGCCAAGGTTACGACAACCATATTCATAACCATTTTTTTTGGAAAACCTCCAAAGCACACCCCGCGTTGCGGCGGGGCATAAAACGGTGTCAAATAGTACTAATGTCACACAACCGTCATCGACCACCAACACTGACTCGACCTAGGATCTGCGTGTTGCGACGAACCTGTCAAACATGAAAAAATAGAGGTAAAAATGTTGAGCCACACATGCACGTTGCGCCGTGTTAACTTGCAAAATTTGAAACAAAACATAAAAAAGTTGAACCACACTCGTACATTGCGTCGTATTAACTCGAAAAATTTAGAACTATACGTAAAACGAAAATTTACCAAAGATGAAAAGTATAAGTAACAAAAATTGTGAAGTTAAATTGCAAATTATGAAAAGTTTTGGGTTAAAGTTAAAAAAGAATTATGTAGGGTTAAAATTGCAAAATGTAAAAACATTTGGGTTAAAAGTAAAAAATCAAGTTTTTTTTTTAAATCCAGTGTTGAAAAAATCGTGATTACTCGGCGATTAATCGCCGACTAGTCGCTAGTCGGCCTCCTACTGAGTAATTTTTCACTAATCAGTCAAAAAATCGCTAGTCGGTCAAAGCAGGTCCAAGCCGCCCTAGTCGGCCCATTTGAAATCCTTACAAAACAGGCCCAAGATTATAATTTTAGCTCTTTTTCCTTATCCCTTAACCTAATATGACGAAGAATTTGAGTCGAAGAAAGAGGATGAAGTAGACGAGGAGATTGAATACGAGTCGGATGGTGTCGAAATCATTGAACGCTGCGAGGATGACTATTACATTGAGCTATATGTTTGAATTTTAAGTACTGAGACTTGTTATGTTATGACTTATATGTAAGTTTAGTTTGTATTTTGAACTATTTTTACCTTTTTAAGTATTATATTGATATGGATGTGTGAGTATATATATACATATTTATAAAAATAATAAAATTTACATATAAAGTTCCGATCCGATTAATCCCGAGTAATCCCGAGTAGTCGCTAGTCCCCACCTCACCGGCCGACTAGCGACTAGCGAGTTTCCAACCTTAAAAAAATCCCCAAAGCACAAGGTAAAAGTGGTTATGCACAAAAAAACTTGCTTATTTATATGGAATAATTAACTACCTACCTAGCTTGTAGTATGTTATCGTTCTTACTCTAATTCTCAATGAATTCTAATATGGAAATCACAGATCATGAAAATGGGCAGCTGGATCTTAATCTTTTTCAAAAATTAAGAAAACTATAGCAATAGCCTACTCAAATTAAAGAGAATGAAATGCTCATTAATACGGCGCATTTTAAAAAAAAGTATTATCGTATAAAGAAATGGGTTTATGAGTCACCAATATTGGATCTTCCTCTTTTGCATTTCCTCTCTTGTTTCATTTGTTTTCTCTTACGTGATTTATAGATTCAGAGACCACTCAATCTCAACCATTAAAGCTATATAGTATGGAATGGAGCTCTTAGGAGCTTCATTGCACCATTTCAACACCACATCAACAAGGGGCTCTATTGCCTCCTAATAATAACACCCAAGCAATTGAATAAAGCCCTCCAAACATTACTCAATTATTTATTTTTTTATTTTGCTTTTGTATAACATTTAAACTAAATAAAATAAGAAATAAAATACCAACTTAAAAACATAACATTTCAAATAAAAAAATACACGATGGGTTGCAATAAAACATAAACAAATGAAATTTAAAATATAAAAACTAAAGGCACAAACTTTTTAATAAAAACGACAACACATTATTCTCAAAATTCTACAAGACGGTGTCTCGAAATTCTCCAAGCCGCAACGTTAGCAAACTGAGTGTTGTGCCGTATTTGGTATTTGCTTCGGGTCGCGGAAATTGCTTGATCCTCAAGTTAACCCTCATCGCGGTTCAACGCATCGATAAAGCACATCTCAAATCTCGTACACTTTGTTCGCAAAAGCGATAACCTTCCTAATATTGCATTAATATTACGATGATGGAACGTGGACATAATTGTGTTCCAAAATTGTCGCGAATCCGAAGGCATCCCTGGCTCGACGGCATTCACCGAACTCGTGGTCAAAGCAATATCATCTTGCTCAGTCCAACGTCGTGTCATTTTAAAATTCAAAAGAGAAGATTTTGAAAGTAGAGAATGAAGAGTGAGATAGGGTAAAAAAAATGTGTGTGTGTTTTTATATATATGGAAAATAAAAAGAATTTGATTTTTTTTTAATTATGACCGTTTAACGGTCGTTTTCAACATGGCCCCACCCATACGCCTCATTCATGCTCATTATTGTGCTCTCGAAGGTTCAATAGCTCCCCCTAATGGCACTGGGAAATGTGCTTTTTGGCTAAGGTAGATGGGGCGTCAGCCCATACCACACAGCCTAATCATATGATACGTGGTTGCACTTGCATATCTACTTTCAAATAAAGATATTGGGTGTTTAGAGATACATCCTTTGAAGTGGGCTTTAATAAATGAATGGATGTTAAGGAAGACGAAAGAACAAAAGTAGCTTCTCTCTACCAGTCAGTGGCGGACCTACCCACTAGGGTCAAATTTTGCGTAAAATCTCGACCTTGGGGTCTAAAATCTTTAAAAATATTCCGCACCCTATAGAAAAATTCATGGGTCCGCCACTGCTACCGGTGTCCACCACGAACAAGTTTTAACACTTGTAAGTGCTAGCCAATCAACCGTCAAGTTTAAACAGTTAGTATATACAAGAGCATTTTCTCAAACGTTCTAGCCTTTACATGTATTTTTGTAATACAAAATCTATTATTTCTCCTTGAGTTTGGGTATTCAACTATGATGCTTATTCCTTTATCCAACTATGATATGGTATTGGGGATTCAATGGTTACAAAGTTTAGCAGATATTACATGGAATTTTAAAGACTTGACGATTAAATTCAAAGTCAATAAGGTTTTTGAATTGAAGGGTAATAAAGTGAAAAACATTAGTCTGTGTTCAAGTGAAGTAATGGGGGGTATTTTGGAAAATCTGGCAAAAATGGCTCAGGGTCACCTATTCAGTGCTCAACTGATACCTGTTATGCAGACAACTCAAACTGCCATTGAACCATTGTTGCAGAAGTATGCCCAGGTATTTGATGTTCCTTCTTCTTTACCACCAAAGAGGGATTGTGATCATCAGATTATTTTGAACGAAGGGGTCAAAATGATTGCTCAAAAACCTTATAGATACCCTGCTGCACAAAAAGATGTCATAGAACAAATGACTGAAGAGTTATTAGATATGGGGAATTATTAGGGAAAGTACCAGTGCTTTTGCTTCTCTTGTGGTATTAGTCAAGAAAAAAGATGGCACTTGGAAGATGTGCATAGACTACAGGAAACTGAATGAATTAAAGAGAGTTGGGTACATGATAGTAAAATCCAAGATCTGTTGTATAAGTTGCAGCATCAATATGAGGTTAAGCATTATACTTGGGATGGTACTATTCTGAAGAGGAAAAATAAGGTGGTCATTGGTGAGGATTTGCAGTTGAGGCATGATATCTTACATCTGTGTCACTCATCTTTTGTGGGGGTGCATTCTGGGTATTTTCCAACACTGCAAAGGCTTAAACAGATGTTCTATTGGAAGAGGTGTGACAGGAATGTCAAGCAATGGGTTAAAGATTGTATTATCTGTCATAAAGCTAAGTATGAAAGAGTAGCATCTCCTGGCCTGTTACAGCCTCTACCCACCCCTAGTTCTGTGTTCTCTAATATTGCCATGGATTTTATTGTGGGTCTTCCTAAGGCTGCTGGTAAGAATGCTATCTTAGTAGTTGTTGACAGACTCACTAAGTATGCACCTTTTATTTCCTTATCACATCCATATACTACTGCAACCATTGCTCAATTGGTTTTTGATCATGTATTCAAGTTGCATGGGTGTCCTAGAACTATTGTATCTGACAGAGACTCCTTGTTTTTAAGCCAATTTTGGAGAGATTTCATGAAACTGCAGGGTGTTCAATTAAATTTATCTACTTCCTACCATCCACAAACAGATGGCCAAACAGAAGTGCTTAACAGATGCCTTGAAACTTACCTCAGATGTATGGTTATGGATGAGCCTTTATTATGGCCAAAGTGGTTAACTTTAGCTTAGTATGGTATAACACTACTACACATTCTGCTACTGGCATGTCCCCTTTTGAAGCCTTATATGGTTTACCACCTCATATATGTATCCCTTATATTCCTAGTGACACTAAGGTTGGTTCTGTGGAGGAGTGGTTCCAAACAAGAAAAGAGAAGTTAGTTATGTTGAAAGCAAACTTGGCAAAGGCCAAGAATCGAATAAAGCAATTGGCTGATCATAAACGAACTGAGAGGCAGTTTAACGTGGGGGATTGGGTCTTTGTAAAGTTGCAAACATCCATTAAGAAGCATTCTAATCAGAAGTTGGGACCTAAGTATTATGGACCCTATTTGATTATAGAAAAGGTGGGTATGGTTTCTTATAAGTTGGATCTTCCTCTTGAATCTCAGATTCATTCAACATTTCATGTGTCATTATTGAAAGCTGCTCTAGGAACTGCTACTGTTATTTCTCCTTTACCAGGCCATCCTAAAATGGTGGTGCAACCCAAGGCTATTTTGGACCGCAAGTGGGTCAAGAATAATAATCGGGTCGGAGTGTAGGTCTTGCTTCATTGGGAGAATATGTCGGTTACAGAAGCTACGTGGGAAGATTTGGAACATTTACAATTGCAATTTCCTCATTTTCAATCTTGAGGACAAGATTGTTGTTAAACAGGGGAGTATTGTTACCATAAGAATAGTTACAAGGACCATTTTGTAATAATATAGAAAGTAATAAGGTCTGGGGGGTTAATTGTAATTCTGTGATAGTAAGAGGTTAGGATTAGTTGATGACAATTGTACTTAAACAAGTTAGGTGAATGATAATGATACGCTTGGTTTGATCGAATTCCTCTTCTGTTTTCTTGTTCAACTGTATCACTCGGTGAAAAGGGGTGATGTCGATGATCCGTCGAAAAACATGCCGTGGATAAAAAAATATCGATAGGTTACCGACGGATTTTACTAGAGTTCATAAGGCCGATATCACTAAAGAATAAGCGACATTAGTGGCAACGAGTGATCAACAACGAATCGCTGATGGAGGCTTACCAACATACTATCGGCGGTTATTTGGTTATTTTCTTCAGTAATATCTCTTTATATATGAAAATTATAAGTTAAAAAAAGTGGCCAAATACTAGCAGCTACTCTACTAATGACCAATTTATTTTAAAATGTCCTAACTTGTTTATAGCAAAATTTATAAATGAAAATAGAAATGAGCATTAAACTGAATGGGTATATATGTCAAAAAATGAAATTATGTTACATCACCTATTGACATATAGAATCCACCAGAGTACACATCTCCCAGCCACTTTGTCCTGGGTAAAATAGTCAACTCATCCATATCTAAGTCCTTGTATGTAGGGTGGGTTGCAAACGAACCGAACGAACACGAACAAGACCTTGTTCGTGTTCGTTTGTTAAGAAATATATGTGTTCGCGAACCGTTCACGAACACTTATCGACCGAGATTTTATGTTCGTGTTCGTTTGTTAAGAAAAGGAATTTGTTCGTGTTCGTTTGTGTTTGTTTGTTAATTTTAGGCAAACGAACAAAGACGAACGTTGACGAACACAAATGAGCACACAAACTAATGTTCATGAACACAAATGGAAACAAAAAAACACAAACAATCGTTCATGAACAGAATATATAATACACTGACACTTATTAGATATTTAATTTGTCGAAATTTTAAAGTATTTAAATAAATATAAAAACTAAAAACACTAATGAATTATCGAACACAAACGAACACGTACCGAAAGTTCACGAACATAGACGAACGAACACGACCTCTGTTCATGTTTGTTCATTTAACTAAACGAACGAAATTTCTTGTTCGTGTTCGTTTGTTTAATAAACGAACGACCACAAACGAACTTCCCACCGAATGGTTCACGAACTGTTCGCTGAACGTTTGGTTCGTTTGCAGCCCTACTTGTATGTTGTAAATGATTTACACTAGCTGCAGAGTCCCACCACAGACAGTCATGCTAATGATGTGAAAATACATATATACCCCTTCATTAAACATGTAACATCTAACAATGAAACTCATTTCTGTGAGACTCCAGTGCTTTTTCAAGATAAAGCGGAGCTCGGACTGGGTAGATCTGTTGCCATAGTTGCCACCTCTGCACATATCGTTAACAATGCCACGTCAGCATTGGCCATAAAATGTTCAGGTGGGTCGTTATAAGATACGAGAAGAAACAAATATGTGTTAACCGTTAATGAGATGTATGTTTACCATGATTGAAAGCGGGTCCCACAAACGAGAATGAAGAGAAAACAGCGTAGGCAAATATAACCTCATAAGTGTGTGTCTTCATCTTCCTGCCATGCTGACATGGACAGCTATTCGAGCCCGAATTTGGCCCCACAGAGTTAAGCTCGGTTATTCCTACTTCTCATTTGTGTAGTTGTAAGAAAGCCACTGAATATCCTGTTCACATACCATATATTTTTTTATGTTTTTAATATTAAAAGAAAAGATTAAACACGCGATTAAAATAAAGTGTACCATGTAACAAAGGCTGTGCGATAATTGAATTGCTTCCTCCCATCGGTTGACTTTTACAAGACCTTTGACTAAGTTGACCAAGACACTGAATTCAGGAACACCGCCTTTACTTATCATATCCGCGTATAACTCAAAAGCTTTCTCGACCCTATGTGAAACCAAAAGACTCTCGATCATTGAAAAGTATAAATCTTTATCGATTGATGAAGATAACGAGCTAACTTCTTTAAGTAACTCCAAAGCCACTTCCAACTTTCCCGCCTTTCTATAACTATCGAACAAAAGTTTATAGACCGGAATGACCGGCACGTAATCATACTCACTTATATCATCTAACAAACCAATATTAATCAAAAATTCCCGATTAAACCCTTCGATAACCTTTCGATAACTCGCCATATGTTTGGGCCAATATGTCATCTTCATCTCCTCTAAAAGCCCATGGGCTTCATCCAAACGGCCCGAAGCACAACAATGATGAATCAAAACCCTGTAGGTAACGTAATTTGGTGCACAACTTTTACTACCCATTTGTTTAAAAATTTCAAGACTTTTTTCCACTTTTCCCGCTATTCCAAATCCATTAATCATAGCTGTATAAGTAACGACATTCGGTTTACACCCTTTTGTCTCCATCATCTCCATGAGCCGATAAGCTTCGTCGGTCTTCCCGACTTTACAAAGCCCATCGATCATTTCGGTGTAGATTACGACATTAGGCGCGCAAGAATCTTCAAGCATTTGAGATAATACCCGCGAAGCAAGATCCAAACGATTATCCTTGAACATTTTATCAATCATAGCCCCGTAAGTAAAAACATTTGGATTGTATCCATTTTCACACATTTTCAAATACACGTGTTCTGCTTCCTCTAACTTCCCATCTTTTAGCAACCCGTCGATAAGAGCATCATACACAACATTGTTAGGTTCACACCCTTCACTAGACATCACATCCAAAAGTTTGACCGCCTGGTCAACTTTGTGCGCTTTACACAAACCGTCAACCAGAGCTCCGTATGTTACAACATTTGGGTCCAACGTGTTGCTTTCTGTACCTTTAAAGTACATATTTACATCGGGAATTTCTTTACCCTTCATCCTTGTGTAGATCTGCAATGCCTTTTCGGTTTGACCGATTTTACAGTGACCATCGATTAGAGCCGTGAGCGTGACAACATTTGGAGAGCAACCACATGATAACATCATCTCAAACAACTCGTTGGCATCGATTATCTTATTCGCTTTAAGATACGCATGTATAAGCGCGGTATAAGTGACCACATTTGGAGCACAACCATTTGCAACCATTTCATCAAACCAAGTACGAGCGTGTGGTATCAATCCGGCTTTACAAAAAGTATCAATCAACATTGTATAGGTATGAACATTTGGAACAACACCATTCTTTTTCATTTCTTTGAATAACCAAAACGCCTTCTCGAATTTCGAAGCACCACACAAAAAGCTAATTACTTTATTATACGTACTGTTGTCCGGTACAAAACCATTTTTCATCATCTCATGAATAACGCTATAAGCTTTCTCAAATTTACCGGCCACACAAAGACATTGAGCATAACTAATAACGTTGACTTTATTCAACACAAATCCACCCTCTATCATTTGGCCATAAGCCATTTCGGCCAAATTTAAATTATCATTGCTCGGCATCTCGTTCTTTCCACAAATCCCACCAATAAAAATGTTGTAAATTACATGACAAGGTCGAACACCGTATTTTCCCGTTTCTTTAACCAACTTATAAGCGTAACTAAAGTCTCCCGACTTACAATAAGCATGAACTAACGAATTAAATATTTTAGGACTCGGATAACACCCTTCCGCAATCATCATACTAAGAATCATCTTACATCTACCCAACTTTCCTTTATTCAAACACCCACAAAGCAACGTTCGGTAAGTAATAACATTCGGATAGCAATAATCACACCTCATTCGGTTCAAAAACTCCATAGCTTCTTCAAAATACGAACCCTCGCACAACCCACCTATCATTCTCGTATATAACACAGTATCCGCAACAGTTTTCCCTCTTTTCACCATATCAAGCGCATCCCTCCATTTCCCGATTTTACACAACGAATACGCAAAAGATCCTAACGTATGTGCATCCATTTCGTAACCTACATCAACCATTTCCCGACAAACAAGATCAGCCGAATCTAGTCTACCTGCTTCAAGAAACGCTTGAACTAAAGCATTATAAGTCACCCGAGAAGCTTTGTATCCAAAAGCTTTAAGCCTACCGAGCTCCTCGATCGCTACATTCCACGACCCGTTTCGACAATACTTTCGAATCAATACATTAAGCAGTTTTCCTAACACTTCATCGTCATCATCCTTAATTTCCCGGAGGAAATCGTCGGGTATATTATCGTTATCACATCGCATTATATCTAACAAAGCATCATACACTGCTAATGTGTGACTATACCCTATCTGTCTACCTGCCCATATGAAAAACTTTACACCTAACTCAGCATTTGGAAGTAATTTCAACACATCAACCACTAGTGACTCACTCAGTTTCTCCCTAAACTTAGCAAGAAACTTATGGGTTTTATCGCCAAAATCCAACTTATTATCTCTAACTGCTTTACAAATAATATAAGCATCTGAATACTTACAAGATTCGATCTTTTCCACTGACAACGAACCCTGCAAGATTGCAAATTCTTCTTCCAAATTGGGGTTTTTTTCAGAATCAATTTGTGGGTTTGAACTGTTATCTGGGGAATTGAAATGGGGATCGATCAGTCCCTCCAATTGATCAGTGGATGAAGTGTTTATTGATTGCTTGAAGAAGGTGTGTAATGGGGGTTGGCGGGAAATTTTGGGTAAATTAGGGTTTGGTGTTAGAGAAATTGAAGTGGCGATTGAGGAAGAAAGATGGTTTGGTAAGTGGAGATAAATCTTTATCAGGTTTCTTTTCATTCTGTCTGAAAATATAATCAAATTTTGGATTTTGGGAATTAGGGTTTATAAGTGATGGCTATATGTGAATACAGGAGAATATCCCCATTTTCTAACCCTTCTTTTAAACTTGTTTTAAGTTTTAACAACAAAAAAATGAAAAAAGAATCAATCATTTAAACGGGTTACTGGCGAAATTCACCACATGAAGGTACACTTGTCTCAGAACTAACCGGAGAAAACCCTCACCTAGGGCCAAAGCCCGTGAACATTCGCCCAAAGGCTCGATAGTGAAGTGAGTTAAAACCCGCTCAGTTCAATGATCGAACTAGCAATCTCTGCTTAGTCTCCCATTATCACTATGTGCTGCAAAAATTAATGGTAAGAGCAGGAATCGAACCTGGGTCATTTAATCTCTTACCACTCCACCATCATCTCATTGCAAAAAAAAAAACATGCACGTGTATAGTATTAAATGATACTAATACTGACCCGATCCATACACCCATTTATCGTATCATATACCTAAAAATTTTAATATCTAATTTTGTTACTTTTATTGTATTTGATAATATTATTTATATATTTTGTAATATGAAGTATTAAATTATCTTTTAGAATTTATATGTTTATGAATTTTAGGTATTTAAGATATTTCATACTTTTTATAGTGATGATGATATGTATGTAATTTACCATGTTCTAATTTATTGTAGTTGTTAAAAGCATAAAATTTTATAAAGTTACTGAAGATGTATGGTCTTAATTCTTTGCCTACATGGCAAGGATCACACCACTTTTTCATCCAACATGACGCCTACATCAGCAAGCGAATCCAGAAGCTTCTAGAAGCTCCTGGAAGACGTCAAGGTGGCACCAAAGATGCTCCTTCCGACAGAAAGGACGCCACGTGTCACCAGTCTTCACGCGCCATGTAGGCCTCCAACAAATCCAGGAGCAGACCGACAGTGGCAGTATGATGTTGCCAGCATGGACAAATATAGGCGCGCCACGTGTACCACTACCCTGACCTCAGCAGAGGGGACCAAGAGGATATTCCCCTTGGTCGGACAGCTGGCGCCCTATAGCAGCTGACAAGGTTGCTCCTCCCTCTTTCATCATCCGGCTATAAATAGGACCCTTCATCACTCAGGTTAATTCCATTCAATTCCTCACACTCTCACCTTTAACACACACTGTTTTATTCCTCAGAACAGAACTTATTCTCACGCCGGAGCCCGGTTAAGAGGGAAACCCCCACATTCCCCTCTTAACGAGCTAACGGTGTTGCTGTTTTGCAGGACTCGGTCTTTCGGCGAGTAAGAAAGAAGATTGAACCCACGTAAGAGACGACCCAGCTAGTTAATCTTTGGATTTGACCAGTGTTTCATCATTGGCGCCATCCGCATTTTTTGCAAACCACTCTCGTCTTCTTTTTTGTTCAAAAGCTCACTAGAATGAGCGAACCACACCCTTCTCCTCAAATGGACGGAGAAGTCTCTTCCTTTGAACTCATCACGGATACTACGCGCGTCCAAAGAGTCCAGGGGAACGAGACCATCCAAGAAGGGCGAATGAACAACGATTTTCCTGAGATCTTTGGAAGCACATCCAGAGTAGTTAGCCAAACCACTAATGGAGCTACTTTCCAAACCCCACCCAGGGTCATCAACCAAACCACAAACGGAGCCACTTTCCAACCTCCACCTGGGGTAGTTCTCCAAACACCCCCAGCAGTTCAAGCACCAAACCATGGAGTTGGCCCTTCAGCTCCATCGGAACAAACACAACTGAACTTCTCTGCACTTTTAGGGCTACCCAAAGGAAAAACTCTGGCTTCCTGGTATGCCGAACAAATGGCGTCTATAAACCTTGTTTATACACAACTCAGCGCTCAACAAGCTTTGCTCCAAGCACAAGCTAACCAATCCGCTTTTGTTACTCCACCGCAAAGGTCTCTGAGCACCCATATGCCTCAGCAGGCCAATGCATGGAACTTACGCCCTGAAAAAGCACCTGTACCAAACATCAGAAGGTCGAGCGCGCACGACACGCGTGATACTTATGGCGAAACAGAAAGCAACTATGTGCAATACTCCCATCAACAAAGAAAACCCGTTCAAAGTCACTTAAACATCCATCGAATTAACGACGAATGACAAAGCATAACCCTAATGTGGGCAGCACTTAAACATCCATTGGATATTTTAATCGATCGGACAATGAATCGTAGCAGCGATTGAGTTATTACCCTGTTTTGCGGTAGCGATTCGGAATTCGTGTGTGTTTTTG
This sequence comes from Helianthus tuberosus, assembly GCA_030545235.1. Taxonomy (NCBI): domain Eukaryota; kingdom Viridiplantae; phylum Streptophyta; class Magnoliopsida; order Asterales; family Asteraceae; genus Helianthus; species Helianthus tuberosus. Next base: position 48,657,062 of record CM060351.1, read on the forward strand.
TAGTAAACAGAACGTAATTCAGTGTGTATAGCGAGTTTGTTCGTCGTTTTAATTCCAGAAATCAAGTCCCAATGTCCACTATTTATACACGAAATTTGCCCTGCTTACGGACCGTAAGCCTTGTCCCTTACGGTCCGTAAGGGTCACCTATTTTTCATAGAGTAGCCCTGTGTGTGTGTAGGCTTGCTGAGTTGACAATTTCATAAAATTAAATTTTGACAACGTTTTATGTAGATAATCGTAACTAGGGTTTACCCCCCTGAGTTTTAGGGGCCCTGATCCTGATTCCGATTGTTCTAAAAATTTTAGGGTTTGTGCAGAATCACTTGGGTGTCTTAATTAGGGTTTCCTATTGGACAAATTAAATTAATAATCATGACTTTTTATGAGAGTTGTTACAATGCCGGTCCGAGAATGGTGGTAACGAAAGTGATGAACGCCGGATACTACTGGCCTGGAATGCATCTAGACGCAGTGAAGGTTTTGAGGAAATACAGCGGGTGCTAGAAACACGCCTCGAAAACAATGCGCCCCAAAAATGAACTAGTCCCCGTAACAACGGCGTGGCCGTTTCAACAATGGGGAATAGATATGGTCGGTCCTTTTCCTGAAGCCCCGGGTGCAGTGAAATTTATCATAGTCGCGGTAAACTAGTTCACAAAATGGGTGGAAGCAAAGGCACTGGCGTCAACCACATCTACTGTAGTGCGGCGTTTCATCTGGGAACAGATAATCTGCAGATTCGGGCTGCCTCTAAGAATTATCACCGATAACGGAACAAATTTTGCTGCAGAAGATCTTCAACGCTGGTTCAAAGAGCTACACACTTTCTCCTCAGTCGCGCACCCGCAGGGGAATGGCCAAGTTGAAGCCGTCAACAAGAGCATTGTAGACGGTATCAAAGCACGGTTGGGAACACAAAGAAGAGGCTGGGTTGACGAACTACCCAGCATATTATGGGCCCATAGGACGATGCCAAAAACAAGCAACGGAGAGACACCGTTCAGTTTAGTCTGTGGGTCCGAGGCCGTGATACCAGCAGAGATCGGACTACCGTCGCCAAGAATGCTCTCAATGAACATGATCAACAATGAAGAAGAAAGGAGGTTGGACCTTGATCTCCTAGAAGAAAGAAGAGAGGTGGCGGCAATTAGTGAAGCGAAATACAAAACCAACTACCCACAGTATTTGTCACTAGACTCGTTTCTGTGACTGTGGTCATATCCCCCATTGGCTGCCCCAATGGTGACGATTATAAAGTAATGTATACAAAACCCCACATACCGGCTGTAACTTGGTGACTACATATACTTAATCATTGTAATTATAACTCTGAAAATATTTAAGAAATTATAAAGCATTTTGATAAAAAGAGAATGACTCACATTGTAGATTTAACACGGACAGAGTCTAGTCTACGGATTAGCCTTGTTAACCTAATTTAAATAACAATGCACACAAAACTGGGTTAGTAATCAATTCAGCATTTACGATAACTCACGAGATTAAACCCTCACAACGAATGACAAAGTGCGATACTTAAACATCCATCGAATTAACGACGAATAACAAAGCATAACCCTAATGTGGGCAGCACTTAAACATCCATTGGATATTTTAATCGATCGGACAATGAATCGTAGCAGCGATTGAGTTATTACCCTGTTTTGCGGCAGCGATTCGGAATTCGTGTGTGTTTTTGTAGTAAACAGAACGTAATTCAGTGTGTATAGCAAGTTTGTTCGTCGTTTTAATTCCAGAAATCAAGTCCCAATGTCCACTATTTATACACGAAATTTGCCCTGCTTACGGACCGTAAGCCTTATCCCTTACGGTCCGTAAGGGTCACCTATTTTTCATAGAGTAGCCCTGTGTGTGTAGGCTTGCTGAGTTGACAATTTCGTAAAATTAAATTTTGACAACGTTTTATGTAGATAATCGTAACTAGGGTTTACCCCCCTGAGTTTTAGGGGCCCTGATCCTGATTCCGATTGTTCTGAAAATTTTAGGGTTTGTGCAGAATCACTTGGGTGTCTTAATTAGGGTTTCCTATTGGACAAATTAAATTAATAATCATGACTTTTGATGAGAGTTGTTACAATGCCGGTCCGAGAATGGTGGTAGCGAAAGTGATGAACGCCGGATACTACTGGCCTGGAATGCATCTAGACGCAGTGAAGGTTTTGAGGAAATACAGCGGGTGCCAGAAACACGCCTCGAAAACAATGCGCCCCAAAAATGAACTAGTCCCCGTAACAACGGCGTGGCCGTTTCAACAATGGGGAATAGATATGGTCGGTCCTTTTCCTGAAGCCCCGGGTGCAGTGAAATTTATCATAGTCGCGGTAAACTAGTTCACAAAATGGGTGGAAGCAAAGGCACTGGCGTCAACCACATCTACCGTAGTGCGGCGTTTCATCTGGGAACAGATAATCTGTAGATTCGGGCTGCCTCTAAGAATTATCACCGATAACGGAACAAATTTTGCTGCAGAAGATCTTCAACGCTGGTTCAAAGAGCTACACACTTTCTCCTCGGTCGCGCACCCGCAGGGGAATGGCCAAGTTGAAGCCGTCAACAAGAGCATTGTAGACGGTATCAAAGCACGGTTGGGAACACAAAGAAGAGGCTGGGTTGACGAACTACCCAGCATATTATGGGCCCATAGGACGATGCCAAAAACAAGCAACGGAGAGACACCGTTCAGTTTAGTCTGTGGGTCCGAGGCCGTGATACCAGCAGAGATCGGACTACCGTCGCCAAGAATGATCTCAATGAACATGATCAACAATGAAGAAGAAATGAGGTTGGACCTTGATCTCCTAGAAGAAAGAAGAGAGATGGCGGCAATTAGTGAAGCGAAATACAAAACCAAACTGGAGAAGTATTATAACTCCAAGGTCCGAATTTGCACGTTCAATCCCGGAGATTACGTCCTAAGGGACAATGAGGCGTCCAATGCCGAAAAACCCGGAAAATTAGCTCCCAAGTGGGAAGGGCCTTATGTTGTAGAGGAAGTCCTTAGGAAAGGGGCTTATAAATTGCGACCCTGGACAACAAAGAGGTCCCAAGAACCTGGAATGCCCAGCAATTAAGAAGATGCTACATGTAAACAGTAAAAGTTTTTACTATGAACTTGTAATGGCTGCGCGCCTACACATTTAACACTAGTACAAGAAGTGTTTGGCTACCTTTTCTCATGCGATTTTTTTTGTCACAACTGCATGTATTACTTTGGGCATACACAAAAACACCAATGGCTCGACCTTAGGAAACGTTGTAGACCTTCAAGGCTCGTCACAATCAAGTGCACAGCCGGGTCAAAAACACAACCAAAGCCTAGAAAACGCCAAATAGATATTTTGTGCCCACATACACACGAAAGCATCGAAAACATGGTAAACAAACATTGTAAGTCCCCCAAAGCTAAACACAGTCGGGTCAACACAATAACCTGTAAACTTGATCACTTCATATAAAACAAATCAACCCGTGTGCTTAAACAACAGAGCAAACGTTGTAACTAACACAGCACAACCTGTCAGTGCCATCATTCATTCGTGATACCTGATCAAAGTAATTACACATGCACATATTGTAACGATAGCAAAATTCACAACGAACAAAGAAACAAAGCCTAAATATTAACATAAAATATGTCAAAAGAAACAAAATGACAGCAGATATGACAGCTATGAGCAAATTGTTCACAAAGCATAGAGTTAAATTGTTCACGAAATTGTCAGTTGGTTACAGGGCTACTAAAGCCCATACACGGCATGCAAGCCAGAATCCTTCATCTCTGATGACTGGTGCCAGGGCCACCGGCTTCAGGATCTTCATCACCAAGGGCTTTCTTTAACAAGGCAACGCCGTTAGGTTTCCGAGACAATTTTTGAGCAGCTTTGACAACTCCAAACTCGAGTGACTCAAACTCTTGTCGCTTTTCAGCATACCGGGAAACGCAGTCAATCTTGTATAATTCAAAATTCTTCAATGGTTCTTTTGACTCAGCTGCAGCCCTTCCCTCAGCATACCCTTCCTTACGACCAAGATCACGCGCAGCTTCACCAAGCTCATACACATACTTGGCCAATTCTTCAGAACCGGCGATACGTTCGGCAATCTGCAAAGATAACACACACATGAGAGAAGCGGAAATGAGTAACAAAAACAAACAAATATTGACAATTACCAGAGGCACCGCACGGGCAAGTAACCACTTGCAGTCAGCAGCGGTTTCTTCAACCAAAATCTCAGAGGCCTTGGCCTCAACAACTTTCTTTTCAGCCAATTTCTCCAATTTAGCAATGCACTGTATGTATTCATGTTCCCTTTTCTGGGACGCAACACGATCCTGCTCAGCCTCGTCACTGATTTTCTTCTTCTCTCCTGACAATCTCACAATCGCATCACGTTGCGTCTGCAACTCCTTATTGGTCCGCTCACAAGCGGCCTCCTAATCCCTTTGTTTGTTGGAGTTAACCTGCTTCTCCTGCGCAAGCTTTTGCTCTGCATCAACCACCCTCCATAACAAACCCTTCTTCTCAGCATTGAACTTCTCTTTCTCCTCAGCAAGTGCTTTTTTATCATTTTCAAACTCAAGAGTCTCTTCCCCCATCAGCTTCCATTCTCGAACAATCTCCTGGGAAGTAGCAAAGTAATTGACCCCGGCATGAATATGATCATCCAACATATAAAACCGGTTGCGCCTCTTCTGAAATAACCTCTCAGCAGGTGGGAGAGATAAGGAGAAGAACTCCCGGCAGTTGTCATGGTCATTCATCCGGGAGCCCTGAGTTAAATTCCACCGAGGAGCATGCGACAGGTCATCACAAGCTGGTTTATGAGTATCCCAAGACCCAGCTTGGATATTTTCGACTCAGGACTCCGAGGCACCCTTGAAGTAGCACCACCTGCACCACCACCACCTGGTGGAAGCCTGGTATAAATGGTTTGGCGATGTGTAGCTTCACTAGACTCCGCCTCGGAATCAGCACCCTTGCCTCGACCATCACCACCTGCACCATCACCACCACCTTCTCCGACTTGTTCAGCTTCCACTTGAACTTGTTTCTCCTTCTTAGCCAGACCCTCGGGAGGGGGAGACAGACCAAATGTCCTAGAAGGTGGGGAAGTAGGAGGAGTAATCTTAGAAATGTCAACTTTACGGGAAGTTTTACCTGACTTCACACCTGCCACCAAGACAATCATGATAATCAAAGACGAGATCGAAAGCCAAATAATAAGACTTACAAGAACAAAGTCTTTACCTTGAGGAGCAGAAGCAGCGTATATTTTCTCCAATAGATTACCGCGCTTCGCACTGAAAACATTCATGTCAATCTCAGATTCAGAAGGTGCAGGAGGAGTTTCCTTCTGAAGTTTAGATTTCTTGGCAGCAAGAGCAGCGGCAGCTTGTTCGTCAAGCTCTTTCTTCTTGGCATCAAGGGTTTTTCTCTTCTTCATAATCTCGGTCAAAGTCTCATCATCCTCAGAGTCACGTTCAGTACGTTTTCTCCCTGTGCCTAAACCAGATAGCGTATCAGAAACGACAACATAATCCAGGAAAGAAAGAGTAGAAGGTCGCTTACGAGGAGTTTCGACAACATTCTCCTCAGCCTTCTTTTCCTTCCCCACAGACTTATCCGCCTTCTTCTTCTTCCTGGTTTCTAACTGCTCAGCAGTTTCCACCAGAGTATCAACATCAATCTCAACATCAACAGGCTCGTTCACAGGCTCGTTCATAGCCCCTTGCGCTGGACCTGCACGAGGGGAACGAGGGATTAGGCCTTCATGCAATCTGTCAGAACCCTCACTCGGGAGAACAATAACTTCCTCTCGAGCAGGATCAACAATGTCATCATGCTCATCACCATCATCTTCACCTAAAATAACGTTGGCATAGGTGGCAAAGCTCTCACTAGTAGGATGCAAAAAACGGTTACGGATTTGGTCCAGCCACGTCGGTTTCCCCTCCGCTTGAACCTCTTCAACCATAGCACCACCGGCCTTCGGGTCAAGAACATTCAACAAGCTGTATCCAACTGTGAAATACAAACACATGAGGAATAACACAACAAAACAAAGAGGAGAACACGAACAAATAAGAAACATCACATACGTTTGCCTTGATAACCATAAACAGGAACACCCAGAGGGTTCTTCGGGACCCACAACATGCTCATACCGGCACCAACCAACGCTCCCTCCTCAAGTAGAGAAATAGAAGTGGCTTTGTGAGTCAACTTCTTGTACCACTCTTCTTTAGCAAAATCCACGGTCACATCAACCTTAGGGATCCCTTCACCCTCCGCTCGATAATGCATGTCGACCGGAATAACACCACGACGAATGTAAAAGAACTTTTGTTTCCAATCATGTAGACTCTTTGGAGGATTGGAAGTACAAGGGATAACACCACCGGTCCGAGAATTAAAAGAATAAAAACCACCAATGTAGGTCACCATGTAAAAAACATTCAACATCTCAAAGGTTGGTTCAACACGGTTAGCCCTGCAGATAAATTCAAAATGGGTGACACAAGGAAGTCCAATCGCGTTGATTTGAGAAATATGAAGCCCATAATTCGTCAAGACATCAGCAGTAAACTTCGTCATGGGTAGCCGAAAATTACCCACCCGGAAAAAAGCCGCACATAACGTAATATAACCTGGGGGTGCATCCATGGCGGTAGAGTTTGGGGTCGGAAACTGGGCACCTCATTCCGGAAGAAAGCCCATCTCCCTAACCAAATTCTGGAACTCCTCCTCCTTCCAACCTATCATCGCTCGATCAGGACCGGGAGGATTCCTACCCTTATATTTCCTCTTCTTAACCAGAGGATTGGCTCCAGAAGACATGTTGCAAGAAAATGAAGAGAGGATATATGAATGAACCTGGAAGAAGGAGAGAAGTAGAAAAAATTTGAGAGAAAAAGAGGAGTTCAAATTTTGAAAAGTGAAGAAGATGAGGGAACCGCCATATATTTATACCCATCGCATTTAATGCGATGGGTAGTGGGCCGTCAGGAATTCAGAGCGTCAGCCAACAGGAGAAGGACACGTCAGCAGAGAGAGAAATCGTCGCCTCCTTTTTCGGGAGCGTGGGCGGCACACGTCTGACACCATGATGGGAAGTAACTGACGCCACTGAAAAGGCGCTTGTTCACCTCTGACAAGACAGGGACATCAGACAGTCACATCATTTGTCTTCACCCCAAGAAAGGAAACTTCTTTCAGAAGGAAGTAACAACACGCCATGCGCCACGCGTCCAGTTGGCTCAACTTTGCAAAGTTACCAACACGCCATGCGCCACGCGTCCAGTTGGCTCAACTTTGCAAAGTTACCAACACGCCATGCGCCACGCGTCCAGTTGGCTCAACTTTGCAAACTTACCAACACGCCATGCGCCACGCATCCACTTGGCTCATTTTTTGCAGAATCGCCAATGCACGGCATGCGCCATGCGACTACTCGGCTCAACCGTGCAAAGTAGCAAACATGTATTTCGAGAAGGCCAATAACCATTACTTTCATAAGTCCAGAATCCCTCCTAGATGATCAACTCAACTAGAAGGCACACTGGACTGGGGGGACTTGAAGATGTATGGTCCCAATTCTTTGCCTACATGGAAAGGACCACACCACTTTTTTATCCAACATGGCGCCTACATCAGCAAGCGAATCTAGAAGCTTCTAGAAGCTCCTGGAAGACGTCAAGGTGGCACCAAAGTTGCTCCTTCCGACAGAAAGGACGACACGTGTCACCAGTCTTCACGCGCCATGTAGGCCTGCAACAAATCCAGGAGCAGACCGACAGTGGCAGTACGATGTTGCCAGCATGGACAAATATAGGCGCGCCACGTGTACCACTACCCTGACCTCAGCAGAGGGGACCAAGAGGATATTCCCCTTGGTCGGACAGCTGGCGCCCTATAGCAGCTGGCAAGCTTGCTCCTCCCTCTTTCATCCTCTGGCTATAAATAGGACCCTTCATCACTCAGGTTAATTGCATTCAATTCCTCACACTCTCACCTTTAACACACTGTTTTATTCCTCAGAACATAACTTATTCTCACGCCAGAGCCCGGTTAAGAGGGAAACCCCCACATTCCCCTCTTAACGAGCTAACAGTGTTGCTGTTTTGCAGGACTCGGTCTTTCGGCGAGTAAGAAAGAAGATTGAACCAACGTAAGAGACGACCCAGCTAGTTAATCTTTGGATTTGACCAGTGTTTCATCAGTTACAATGGTAAGCATAAAATTTTATAAAGTTATAATGGTAAGAGAAAAGAAAATTTGAAATCCTAGCAAGTTATAATGGTAAGAGAAAAGAAAATTTGAAATCCCAATCTATAATATTTTAACAAACTAACGAGTATACATGATACTTGACGAGTAATCATTCAACATATACTCGACATATATTGGGTCAGGTATGAGACATCCCATTATCATCTCTAGATTCTAAAGAAATATTATTCAAGTTCATTTAGATGTGTAACCAACCTCTAACTTGCTCGTATTTAAGTTATTATAAAGTTTACTGTAGGGTATACATCTTTATCGCTTTCGTCCTATGTTAGGGTGAACGGGGCACTATGCGGGGAGTGGTGCGGTGACCCAAGTCCCCGAGCGGGAACACCGCCGCCATCACTTCGGGGAGGGTATTCGGGGAGGGGGATCGGGGAGGGTTCACCGCATAAGAATTGCACAAGGATCGAGGATGTATACGTTGGGCAACGGTCAAATATTTAAAAAAAAAAACAAAATTCAATTTGAACCAATATAAATAACCAACTTAATCTAATTTTTACTCCCATTCTCAAACTCACTCTAAAAATCTATCAAATACAACACAACACAACACAAAGCCAAACCGAGCAATGGAGAACCAACCCCGTGAAGCCAAGAAAAAATCTAAGGGACGCGGCTCGCAACCGTCTCGTGGTGGTTCGAGCGGTGCAAGTGCACAACCACAACCCCCTTTCGGATATACTTCACAACCCTCGTTCCATCTACACGAGAAAATGTTGAACGTCCTCTACCTATTCACGAGGACGAGGAAGTAGTGCCCGAAACTACGCGCACGATCGAGATATGAAAACATTCCTCAAGCCGCACGACGATGTTCCGCCGGAAATGTTGCCGTTCATCCTCGCCCGAAAGCGCGAGATCGCTAACAAATACGGGTGGCCGTGCAATTTCTAAAATTTTTATGTAGTATTGCGATGTAATTTTTATTTTATTAAATGAAATGTAGTTTTTTATTTTATGAAATTATGTTTTACTTTTTATATTTTCTTAATTAAAAAAATAAAAAAACAAGTCCCCCAAGAGAGGAGTGCCGCCATCAAATTGAGGGTGTGAGGGGAGTTAAGAGGGGAGTTGACGTGGCGCGTGCTAATTAGCCGTGCGTAAAAGAGGGGACTCCCCTAAGAGAGAAGTACCCCTCTCACCCTTATACACCACAACTTTGACTTGTATAACCCTTCTAACACCGAGTGGTATTAGAGTTTGTCATATTTTGGTGTCATGTTAAAATTTATCATCCTCACTATCCTCGTCTTTCTTATCTATACATATAATAAAAGAAACTAATTGATGGACACGTGTCGATATGAGAGGCATCTATTTTTTAGTTTTCCCGCCATATATCTATTTTTATTTTTATCTTAAAAATTACAAGTTTTAAAATAATTTATCAAGTTATTCCATATTTAAGTCGACGTTTATCTATAACCTTTATACTTATCTTTATTTTATTATTTTGCGAGTAAATTGCACAAATGTCCTTTATGTTTCCTCAAACTTGCAGGTTCTAGCCTTAATGTTTAAAACTTGCTAAAACATCCTTTAAGTTTATTTTGGTTGCTGGTTTAATCCTTTATGACTAACCAAGTTAATTATCTCAGTTTATTTCCCTCACATGTCTAACATGTGAGGGTCCCACTATCGTTTGATGACCGACATCAACTGACTCACAAAATGGAACGGAGATGTGGTGCAAACGCAAAACTGCATGAAACTCAAGCAAAATTGCCTCTGTTTTCACCGGAGATGTAGTCCAAACACAACTGGATCTCTTAAATTTATGGGGTCATTCACATGGAGCAAGCCCCTTTTCATTCTGAGCTATCAACATCCACTCGGAGGAGAGATCCAGCCCGCGTTTCGCTGACTAAATGCCAAGCAAGCCGTATTTGCAGGTGGATAGCCTCACGTTGGTTATGTATGTGATTTCAAATTGAAAAGTGCATATCATTTTTTGTAATTGTTTTCCTCTTTAGTTTTGATTACTTGATTGAGATTACATGTATTAAATAGGAAAGAATAAAAGCTAATATTTAGGTACAAAGCAATGGGTTATGAATGGGGAAAGAAGAAATAAGTGAATTTAATGGACTGAATGTATATTTGGGTGTTTGCGTGTATTTGAATTGTGAATAGATTCATTTCATAATCAAAAGTCTCTAATGGCGGTGGCTGAGGGTCTGAGGCTTTTTATTTTTTATTTTTTACACTTAATAATAATAAATTAAAAACCAACAAACTAAAATGTTATAATTTTTATAATACACAAGTTTATAACCTAATAATAGAAAAATAAAAAAAACAAAGTAAATTTTTCTAATATATAAATAGTAGATCAAAGTTCTTTTTACCAAAAACGTATTTTGACGACTGTATGTGTTAAGTGATTACATTATATTTATTCAATCCGTGTAGTACATGTGCTTATTCAACTCATGTTATACACGGGTAATTAAAGATGTAACTACACGAGTAATTAAAGATGTAACTTTTTTATTATACAAAAATATATTTAATCAACTTGTGTAATACACGGGGTTCTAACCTAGTATTTCTTATATTTGAAACAATCTAGTCTTGAGATAACTTGACAAAATAATGACACAATGGCCAAGTCTAACTTTTAAAAACGGGATTAAAACATGAAAAAATATCAACTATTACATTTCACAAGAACAAAACATAGCAACCAACTATGAAATAATAAATCAATCGTCTTAAAAATATGATAAGCTGACGAACCACTTTAACCGGATACACTTTGACATTTTTTCTATAGAAATTTAAGCCATAAATAAGCCACACTTGTTATTTAGTTCATCATAAACAAGACTAATGACATGACATGGTGATCATTGAGAGTGATAAAAACAAGATAATCAGTTTTAGTTGAATATATTTCATTTGTTATTAACTTTAACTTTTATTATAAATGTGTAACATGATATTTTAGTGCTATAAATTAAAAATATTGTAATGCTTTACAAGGGAGTTTAAAAAAAATGATTTTATTTTAAATCCAAAGGTTTTTATCTTTTTGCATTTTAATCTCTTTGATCTTTTTACTTTTGATCCAAAGCTTTTCGTTTTTTTGTAATTTAACCCCAACACTTTTTTATTTTCAACTCTGATCCCCATATTTTTCATCTTTCGCAAGTTTTTTCATTTTACGTTTCATTTTAAATTTTGCGAGTTAACAAGCCATAACGTACGTGTGAGGTTCAATGTCTTTTTCGTCTATTTTTCTCGATTAACAGGTCCGTCGCAACGCGCATATTTTCCATGTTTGATAGATTCGTCGCAACGTGCATGTCCTAGATCGATTTAGTTATTTTTTCTACGTTTTTACATTTCAGTCTAATTTCTTTGCATTAACATGCCACAACGAGCGTGCGTGGCAATAATTTTACGTCTGCTTTTCGCTCGCTGTTATTTTTTCTTTTTTTATTTATTTTATTTTTACAAGCTTTTTCAATGTTAGCGGTCGTTGGCAGTGATGTGACATTGAAGCTACTTGGCACGGTTTTATGAATAAGAGTAAACTAATAAGAGTAAACTGCAATTTTACCCCCTGGGGTTTAGGCCAATCGGCACTCTGACCCCCTCTAACGAAATAATTACAATTATACCCCCCAACGTTGTTGTTATTTCGCACATTTACCACCTGGCGTCAATTAAGGCAGTCAACATAAGTATGTAAAGGTCAAAGGGTAAAAAGGTATTTTCCAACAAACCATTGTTTAGCTTATACAATACACCACCCTATAAGTAAACAATCAAAGTACATTTACCCCCCCCCCCCCCACCTTCCCACCGATCCTCCACCTTGCTAAAATCGATCAACCTCCGGCGACACACCTTCTCCGGCGACACCACCTTCAGACCTTCAGCTACAATGCCGCTTCTTTGTTGGCTGATCCGATACGTGACCCGCCACACGACAGGTACAATCGCTCAATGTTAGTTAATTAGGGTCGGATTTGTGTCATTGTTAGCTATTATCATGTTATAAACAGGGTTAGGGTCGGATTTGTGTCTGATTGAGTCTCATGTTAAACAGGGTATTAAGAATTAGTCTGATTGAGTTTGATTACCATGTTAATTTTGTGATGTTTGGTGTTTTTTTTACAGTTGACCTGACGATGAGCCTATCAAGCTCATAAGTGGTGGTCCACCTGGTGGTCTCCATGTTTGGTAGGCCTGTCCTCAACTTCCATGTAACGACTCGCCCAAAAATGTCCTAAAACGATCCGTAAGTGAAAACCCGGACCCCTGAAACCCTAATGTCCATGAAAAACCAAGAAATTCAGATTTTCTGGTCGCTCGCGGGCCGCGTAAGATTTAAGCTATGCTTACGCGGGCCGCGACAGCTTGAAAGTCTCCGGATAAGCTTAAGGGACACGTGTCGTCCACGTGTCAAGACCACCGATGACTCAGCAAACCCTACTGCCGCCTTTATGGCCCTCGCGGGCCGCGTAAGATTCATGTTAAGGTTTACGCGGGCCGCGTAAAACCTATTTTTCTGCTATAAATTGCTGGTGCATGGGACTTGCTTCTGTGCTCGAAAATTTCAATCAAAAACGAAAGTTTACTGCTCAAAATCACAATTTCGCTTAGGGAAACGCTGCGACGAATCCAGGGTATTAACTCGATCACTGCTACGTTTCAAACTGCTCAATTCTTTTCTTTCATTCAGTTTTTATTATAGTAAATAGTAGCTCGGGATTATACCTTCTAAATCCCGAAACTCTGCCCGTATTAGGGTAATAACTCTAATCACTGGTACGATACTTTATCCGGTCGATTTAAAACCAATCCAATGGATGTTTAAGCTGCCAATATTTGGCTATACTTTGTCATTCGTTGTGAGGGTTTTGATCTCGTGATTATCGTTAAAGTTGAATTGAGTAATACACTAATACGAGTTCCATTGTAGCTAGAAATTAGAACTCGTAACCAGGGAGATGCTAAAATAGAATAATTAGTAATTTAGTAAACTTACTAGTTCAGTAAAACTTAGCAGTTAAGAAACCTTAATAGATAAGTATACTTAGCAGCTAAGTAAGATTAATTAATCAGTTAAGTATGATTAATTAAGTTAAGCGAGATTAATTAAGCTAAGCAAGATTAATTAAGTAAGTAAATTAAACACCTAAATAGATATACATGAAAAATAGATATATATGGGGTATATATTATCTAAGGAAGATTTTATCTAAGGAAAGTATTATCTAGGGAAGGTTTTATCTAGGGAAGATTCAACTAAGGAAGATAACACCTAGGGAAATTCTATATAGGGGTAAAACTTATCCCTTGACTATAAATAGGAAGCCTAGGAATTCATTTCCTTTGCTCATTTCTTTTCTTCTTCTCTCTATACGTTGGTGTTCTAACCAATAATCACCGATGCGATGTTCTGTCCGATCGATTCAGGAACCAACTAACGGATGCCAAAGTGCTGTACTTTGTGAATTTCGTTAAACGGATGCCAAAGTGCTGTCTAAACAAGACTATACTTTATGAATTTCATTAAGGTTCGGATCTCGTGACCATCGTTAGGTTTGATGTGGTTTTACACTAATACGTATTCCACTCTGTTAAACTAAATGTTTAACTACCTGAAACTCTACACCATACTCTTACAATCAAAATGGATGCTTAATCATCAGAAGGTTCAAAACAATAAAGTACATGCTTAATTATCAGAAGGAGTAGAATCAAGAAGCTTGTTAAATCAATACTGCATGCTTATAATGTCAGTCATTCTCTTTTTATCAAATTGCTTTCCCAAAACTCTACTTGTTTTCAAAGTTATAATTACATGGATTAAGCCTTTGTAATCTTCAATTACTGCCGGTATGTGGGGTATTGTATACATTACTTGATACCCGTCACCATTGGACAACGAGTTAGCCAATGGGTGATCTGACCATAGTCACAGAAACGAGTCGAGTGACAAATACCGATTTGGGGTAATTGGTTGATAGAAACAATGTAATCACCCTTAATCAGTGTTGCAGAAATCGGCCTAGGCGGCCAATTAATCGGCGCCTAGGCGCTAGGCGGCCACTTACTGCCAAATTTTGAGCTAGTCGGTCAATTAATGGGCCATGGTCAAAGGCGGTACCTAGGCGGTCCTAGACGGTCAAAAATCAGATTAATCGGACTCTATTAATCGGTCAAAATCGGTCCTAGGCGGTCAAAATTGGTCAAAATCGGTCAAAATCGAACCATACTATCTGAAACTTCAAGTATTTATGTGAATTTTGAAGTATTATTTTTATATTATTGGGTATATATATATAATTTTGAAAAAATACATATAAAAATCCCATTCCGATTAATCCCTAGGCGGTACCTCACCGCCCGACTAGCGCCTAGCGCCTTCTACAACATTGCCCTTAATACTGTATATTATAACAATGTGACATTTTGTTCAAAAATGAATGAACTCACCAGTATTTCCTGCTGACCAAATCTTTTTAAAACGCGTTTCAGGTAATTACAGTAGATCGGAATAAGAGTTGGATACGGCACCAAAAAGGCTTACAGAAGTGGCTTGATTTAACAATTAAATTAAATTAAGAAAAGTTGTTTTATGTATTCGGGTTTATCCCATATTAAAGCTACCTTTCAAAACATGGTTTTATCCCATCTATTTAATAAATAAAATCCGGTGTTTTCTAAACTCTGATATTTTTCCTAACTCACGGTCCTGATGAAATTTCCGCTGCACTACTTTTCTAAATAACCACCGGTACCACTGAACTGCTTCGCGGCTCCCGATTCCGTCCAGGGTGGGGTCGGGGGTCGTGACAGAAGGTGGTATCAGAGCCACTGATTTAAGCCAATAGGTGTTGTGATAATAATACCTAAGCTTAAATAAAAGAGTTAGGAAATTGCTATTAACTGATAGCACACATGATAGCATTTAGACTTGAACTTAAGAAAAGATGCCTTAGTATAAGCTTCGAGATAAGCTAAATACTTGTGCAAATAAAGTGTGATGGGTTTTGGTATGCCGTAAGGATGATAACTAGAACGTTGCAAGTATGATAAATAAGCAATAACACTTGACCACTGTTATTTCTTATTTATTGGTACTACTTTGTTCTAGAATATGATCCGTCAGATTTTTTTTTTTTGAAAGGCAAACTTCAATAACCACAAAAAGCAAAGGCAATCTCCAAGGCGGAGACCCCTAAAACCAACAATGTTACGTTACATCAAAATTAAATCTTTGCCAATCCCTCCAACCCACTACACCCTTTTTACATCTACTAGAAAACCATATATAACCCAAAGCTTTTATATCGGAGACAATTTCAACAACGTTTCGATTACCATCCTGAAAGATCTTTTCATTCCTTGCCTTCCAAATCCGCCAACAGGTAAGAACGAGAATACCATGCAAAGCCATCTTCTTTACCGCCGACCATGAAGAGCTCGAGTATACTTGCATTATGTCTTTCACCGAAAAGAAATAAAACGGAGGAAGTTTGTAACACCTCGTAAAATCACGTCCAATGAAGTATTGACACGTGTAATAAACCCTAATGAAGTCAAACATTGAATTCAAGGGACTAATTTTTCGAAAAATCGAAAACTTTGATTATGAAAGAACTGGAAGTATTATCATACCAAAAATAAGTTTCTAATTAACCTTTTATGGTTTTATATTCACAAATGAGCCACTTGTTAATCAAGTGTAGCCATTAATATAACTTGGTAATTAGTGTAAGAACATGTCTAAACATGTTCAACCCGACAATTAAATGTTTAGACCCGGTTCGGGACCAAAAGTCGCAAAGCTTGGACTTTTGCTTTGACTTCAGTTCTGACCCGTTTAAGCATGTTTTAGAAATGCCTCAGAGCTCTATTTAGATCAGGTTACATGCTAGTATAACCCTCTGTGATTATACACCATGGTTCATTAGTTAACCAATTAATACGCATGATTCCGTTAATTGCTCATATGTTGACCATTATGCCATTTTCACCTTAAAACGTGATTTTTGAAAATGTAAAAGAGTAGAAACCTTAATCACTGATATATAGACTTGTACCCAAAGTTTGACATCAGTTTGAGGTGTAGATTAAGAGTTATGCTCGTTAGCGTAAAATGAAAGCTTTATGTTAATTAAACGGCGTAATTAGCGTATAGCCTAGTTAAGCCTACTTTTTGATATCAAACTTATTACCCACTGATGTAATATATTATTTTGGGATTTTTGAAGATTTTTAATAAATTTTAGGCTGAGCATAACTTATAGTCGTAGGCTTAATCCGGTAATTGTCGGTTTTGCCCTTACGGGCTATAAAATGAGTTTTACACATCTAATTGACTTCAAACCTTTTGCTACTGATCACATATGATAAATAAATTATTTTAAGCCTTCTGGAATAGTAAAAATATCAGCTTCTTGTATCAAACCCGGAAATGGCTTCTAATCGCCTTTTTAAGCGTTTTTAACGCATAGTATGTACTAAGACTATTTTAAACATACAAGGGTTTATACCTACTGATATTTGAGGCAAATTATAACATTTTAACAATAAGCAAAAGTTGTTTAACTCAGACTTCGGTTTTGAGCTTTACGGCTTATGTGAAATTACCAAAATGCCCCGGTGCATAGTTTGGTTATAATTGATAAATTTCACATATATAATTTACCCTACTGTTATAACTTAGTAAAATAAGTATTTTTGCTGATTACATCAGACCTGTAACTCAGGTAAATACTTAAACTCTTTTATAACCTTTTAAATGACCAAACTACCCCTACGGGGCATAGTTTGAGTTTAATTTCGTTTCGGGCATAATAAAAGACATCTTACTGATGTCACAACATATATGAAGCATATTAACTTAGGAAACCTGTAAATGGCTCATATGTATACCCGTTACGCTTTTTACGCGTTCGGTTCGGTTTATGTAACTAGTTTACATAAATTAGCCTAAACGGGTCAAACCTTATCGGTTTTATCTCAAAATCCAGAATGTGTATGAAATACCCATATTAAGCAAGTCTCCAAACTTGTTGGGTCTAAATCACATTCTATTCCGGTCTTCGCCTAATCGTGCGTTTGAACCGTATAATTAACCGGTCTAAGCTTAGGCTTAATTAAAGACCCGTTAGCATTCTAATTGGTTATTTATACCATCATTCCAGACTAGAGCCTTCCGGTAAATTGTACCTATGCTTACTTAAGTGAATACGGCTGAGTTATTATAATTCTTTCTATTTAAGACAGGAGCTAGCTCAGGTAAATACTCTTAACTTATTTTCCCTATTACGGGCTTGGGATACGGTAATAAATACCGCATGGTCAGGTATGGGATTCAAAGACCAATGAGTCGGGAAGTCCAAATAACCTGTTTTAATTCGTATTGCTTGACTGAAACATTGGGGATTAATGCGACCGTGTCCTGGATATCCTTGACTCATTAAATGCAATGGCCACGACTTAAGCACGGGGTGTAGGCATACACCTGACAGATGATATATGCTAATTAATTAATTATACCCAATAAGGGAATAGTGGTGTATCGGTTAATCATGAACCGGCATAGAACCGGGCCCCGTATGTAGAGCAAGTTATGTAAAACTGATAACATGAGATATAGTTTGCCCCAAGTATAAAAGATTAATTTTGCCTCTGTGCATTTTAATCAAGTATAAAAGATTAATTTTGCCTTGTGCATTTTAATCAATGTGTCTACATATTTTGTGCCGAAGTGCATTCAAACCAATTTACAAACTCTTTTCAAATGAGTCGGTTGAGTGTATTTACCAGTGAAAACTGACGTATTTTCAAAAGTCTAAGTGACAGGTACAAGTACGTAAATAGGCTGGAAGCTGCTCAGGACGTTAATAAGGAATCTTGCAAGTTCTAGGCGTCTAAAGTCTGTTGAACAATATTTATGTTTTGAGATCCGCCTGTGGATCCTTTACTTTCCGTTGTAATACTTGATATTACTTTATATTCGGATTGTAATATATTCATCTTTTGCTTCCGCTGTGCATTCATAAATTGTGTTGTTTGACTATGATGATATCAACTACGTCACGATACTCCCCACCGGGCCCACCGGTGACACGTGGAAAGGCGGGGTGTGACAGGTTGGTATCAGAGCCAACATTGAGTGAATTAAATACTAGATTTTAGGTGTTTAATCTCAATGACACAGTAGCACATTCCTTGACCTCCTGAGTCTAGACTTAACATAGGAATATTCTCAATCCTAATCTGGAAATTTTTGCTTCCAAATTTTTTTATATATACGTTGCCAAGCGAAGAAGCTGTAGTAGAAATTCTCCACATCTGGAGCCCTGAAATGCTGAGCTTCGTACCGCGGCTAGAATGAAACGAGCATCCAAGGAGAGTACGTTCAAAAATAAAATGAAGAAGAAACTCCTCTTGCTGAAGATCGTTTCCTCAATAGTCCTTATAAGGACATATTTATCTTTTCAGTCCCTTCGAGGACAACATTATTCCTTTCAAGTCCCATTTAGGGCAAACCTGATTTTTAAATTTTATAGTGGAATGTTTAAATTTAAATTTTCATTCTAAACATGAAATATGAAATAAATGAAAAATAACACTCTTTTTATAAGATCTACCATTATAAAATGGCAAAATCTAAGAAGGACAAAACCTAGCCATGTGTCATTTTAAGACCGGGCCCAGATGGTAGTTCCATAATTAGGTTCAGATCCATAATTTAACATCTCAAAATAGGATTGCTCTGCGTTAAATATTAAAAGAATCTTAAAGGTAAAACCTAGCCTAAATGTCAATGCAGACATGGCCAAGATGGTAAAACCTAGCCTAAATGTCAATACAGATATGGCCAAGATGGTAAAACCTAGCCTAAATGTCATTTCAGACATGGCCAAGACGGTAAAACCTATCCAAAAGATTCCAATCCCTGTTAAAATCTGTAAGTATGTTAACATTTTTTGGCAAACGGTGAATCGTTAAAGTCACACAGGCCACAGGGGTTAATCTAAATTCCCTTATTTGAAATAATCATCCTTTAGTGATGTTTTGCCTACGGGCTATAATGTATTGTCCATTTGAGACATTGACATTGTGATCTTTATGATTCCTTGTCTAAGGTGGTGAGCTATGCTCAAGCCTAATAGTCTATATGATCAATGTGATCATGACTAATATCATATAACATCCTAGTGATGTTTTGCCTACGGGCTATATTATATTGTCCATTCGTGACAAAGACAGTTGTGATCTTTTATGATTCTCTGTCAAAGGTGGTGAGCTATGCTCAAGCCTCATAAATCTATATGATCAGTGCGATCATGACTAATATCATCAATATGATGATCAAACTATTAACATCCTTAGTGATGAAGTACCTACGGGCTATACTTTATTATATTGTCAATACGACAATGACAGTTGTAACCATTAAGGTTCCCTGTCTAAGGTGGTGGGCTATGCCCAAGCCTCATAGTCAATATGATCAATACTATCATGACTACTATCATCAGTGCGATGATTATTATTTTTCTTAAAGCATCGTTTTGTAATGTCAATCGATTTGCCTACGGGCCATATTGTATCGTCAATTATGACAACGACAGTTGTGGTCTACGACTCCCTGTTCAAAGGTGATGAACTTTGATTCAAACCTTAATGCCTCGATTCTCTGAAATCATGGCTTATATCATCCTATAAGAGGATCATATTATAACCATCCCTTAGAAGGGAAATGCCTACGGGCTATAGCTAATGTCCTCTGAGACTAAAGACAGTGGTAGCCTACAACTCCCTGTCAAGAAAAAGTAATGAACCTTGATTCAAACCTTAATGCCTCGATTCTCCGAAATCATGGCTTATAAATTAAACTTGTCTACGCGACTAGGCCATTTGTGCTATTATGCCTCGATTCTCCGAAATCATGGCTTGTAAATTAAACTTGTCTACGCGACTAGGCCATTTGTGTTATTATTAACTTATAAATTAGGATTTATAATAAAAATCCTGAATAAAATAAATATCCTTCCTTCCCTGCCAGTATACATATGAATAAGAATCTTAAGAGTGAAACCTAGCCTGAGTGTCATTATAAAGACCTGGCCAAGATGGTAAGACCTGTTTAAAAGATTCGTATCCCTGTTAATATCTAAAAATATGTTAACACTCCTGGCAGACGTGATTCATTAAAATCACACACGTCATTCTTATATAAGGATTCTTCAAAAGATTCCTAACCCAACTTAATGATCTCTGCATCATGGGTTTAAATCATCAATTAAAATGATCATATTTTGACCATGCATTGGTAATATAGTGCCTACGGGCCTTGCTCATTTCTACATGAGCCAAAAGACAGGGGTAGCGATGACTCCCTGACCGAAATAGGTAATGAACTATGATTCAAACCTCAATGCTTTGATTCTCTGAAATCATAGCTTATAATTTATAAATGTCCTAGTGACTAGGCCTTTCGTGCCGCTAGTAAAACTGTTATTATATTTTTATAATTAGGATAAGTTATAATATAAATCCTAAATAAATGTGATTAATAAATTAACCAAATATGGTCTCCATTACCATGGTTAATGAATTGCCATAAAAGACAATTCCATAATAAACTCCCAAGTAAACTATTGTCCTTGTTTTATGTAACAGTTCAATTAAATGGCTGGCTCAGATGAAATTAATGGCCACCCAGTGGAGAACAATGATAACGCCCGAATTAATTTAACGGGTGCTGAACTAAAAGCGTTAGTCGACGACGCAGTTACAAAGGCCTTAGAGCGGCAGTACGAGGAGTATAGTGGGACTCGGAGTAGGACCCTATCTACACCGCATCCGAAGCCTCCTTCGAAGAAGGATGAACCCAAGAAGGAAGATGACGAGCGTCACTCTTCTAATCATCACAGTGATCCGTCTCAACAGATCATACTGAATCAAGGACCCCGTGATAAGGGTTGCTCCTACAAGTACTTTGTTTCATGTAAACCCCAGGATTTCACTGGGGATGAAGGAGCTGTAGATTGTATGACATGGTTAGATGAAATGGATACAGTTGTGGATATCAGCGGATGCGCTGAGAGGGATGTGGTCAAGTTCGTGTCGCAATCATTTAAGGGTGAGGCAAGGCCTGGTGGCGATCGTTGATTCAAGCCACCGGGAAGATCCCTTTGTACAACATGACTTGGGATCAATTCGTTGCTCTTATCAAAGAAAATTACTATCCTCAACATGAAGTTAAGAAGATCGAGACTGAATTCTTCACATTAGTCATGGAGAACTTAGATTGTCAAGCATACCTTACAAGTTTCAATACCAAGTCTCGATTGGTTCCTTATTTGATCACACCGGAAGCAAAGCGAGTAGCTCGCTTTATTGGGGGTTTAGCCCCAGAAATAAAGGCCAGTGTGAAAGCATCGAGACCTACTACATTCAGGTCAGCGGCAGATCTGTCACTATCTCTCACACTCGATGTGGTTAGAAACAAGGCTGCCAAGGCTTCTGAAGATGAGAAACGTAAAAGGGAGGAGGATAACTCCCAGAATCCTAAGAAGAGCAAATTCGAGTTCAACAATAACCAACAGGATTCCAACAAGAAGCCTACATGCAAAACCTGCAACAGAAGACACTGGGGACAGTGTCGATCAAACCAAAAGATAAAGCAATGTGGCATCTGCAAAAGAACTGGCCACCAGTCCCACGAATGTAGGGACATAAAGAATGCAAACTATTTCAGCTGTGGCGAAAAGGGCCACATCAGTACTAATTGCCCTGAGGCTGCCAAGGAAGGAGCAGCTAAGTCTGGGATGGATAAGAAAGGAAACGCCTAAACTAACGGTTGAACGCCAGAGACAATGCATATCAATATTGGCATTAGGTACGTCCTTACCTTTTAGCATCAATTGTACCTGCTAAGTATTTTACGTTAATGCAAGGGATAATAAACCTTTAGTAAACCATAAGCCTAGTAAACTCTTGATTACATTCATAAGAACTTCAGATATTAAAAATGAGGTATAATTTACCAATGGAATCTTTAATGACCCTCTCTCCCATCCTCGGAGATAATCCTTTCATAAGGATCTGGAGTACTCTTCCCCAGAAAGAGTACGACAATATATATATTACTTTATTTTATTATTTTTCTCATTATTTTATATCGCCTGCGAATGCCAAACTATGTTTGATAAGAGTGCCATATGAGGATTGTCGTATCCTAGTGTGTCGCATTGATTGCTTCCATGCCTGATCAGTATGGAGGTTTAATGCATGGAACCCCTGAGATATCCCAATGGTCATATTGTACTGAAGTCGACTAGTAGTATTCAAAGAAAATATCCAATATAAAATTTTCTTATAAATATCTCTACTTAGGGCATCCTTGCAATTTGTAAAAAAATGTGTCATTTATCTGACACCGACATCGATAGATGAACCAAAGCCTGAGTGTACGGTCATCTCTGACATCTCTGTGTGCCAAATTTGTTAAATTATCAGGCTAGTAAAGCTCTGAATATATAGAATCATTCGAAGGAAATCGAATGTATCAAGATCAAGTAGCTTATAAGCTAAAACCTATTTAAGGAGCTTGGTGGAGCTCGCAATACATTACACACTAGTAACCAAAGGATGTGTTTCGCCAATAACCGTAAAAGATTATCACGTAATGATAGGCAGACTAATGAAACTTTATGATTAGACAATAAACCTGTATAGACTAAGAATCGACAGGTTAAGAAGCTCCGAAGGAGAGTATGTACCTATTGTATAGGTCAACTGGGATACCCTTAGAGGCCCAAATACACTATGGAAGTAAGCCCATGCTACTTCAGAAAATACTTCCATTATTCTAGCAAATCTCGAGGTCAAGATTTCTTTTAAGGGGGTGAGGATGTAACACCTCGTAAAATCACGTCCAATGAGGTATTGACACGTGTAATAAACCCTAATGAAGTCAAACATTGAATTCAAGGGACTAATTTTTCGAAAAATTGAAAACTTTGATTATGAAAGAACTGGAAGTATTATCATACCAAAAATAAGTTTCTAATTAACCTTTTATGGTTTTATATTCACAAATGAGCCACTTGTTAATCAAGTGTAGCCGTTTATGTAAATAATTGAAAGTTTGCGCAGAAAAGGGTTAAAAGCGTCAACATGTAAATTCTTACATCTGAGTGACCTTTTAACAAACCGAGAGCCTCATGATATTTGATTATACTCTCGGGAATGCCAATCATTGGCAATCCAAGGCTTTTATGCCTAAAAGAGAAGTTACGCGCAACTTTGCAAGTATAAGGGACTAGAAGTGTCAAAATGTTTAATTATACCTCTGAATGACCTTTTATCGAGCCCGAAGCATTATGATGTTTAATAATACTTTCAAGAATGCCTAATATGAATTAGATGAGGCTTCAATACTATTAAATAATAAGTTACGCAAGTTTGCACATTAGAAGGACCTAAAGCGTCAAACTGCTAAAGTATACCGATTCGTATGTTATCGGACCTTTCGGAATATGACCATGAGTTATACATACCTTAATTATCCTTCTCATAGCTTAGATATAGGCTTTGAGGTGTTTAGTGCGCAAAAATAAACTTTTGAGTCATGCAGGGACTAAAAGTGTCAAAAAGCGCACAAGTTTGCGTTTACGCGCATATCTTACATTCTGGATATTCCCGGACACCCAAAAATTTATGTAAGCACTAAAATATTTTATTTTAGTGTTTGGCTTGATAAAATTCCATTCGTCGCGTCGTTTGGATTGTTTTTCGCGTCCGTCCGTGTTTCGTCGTAATTAGCCGAACAACGTGACCGTACGACCAAACGAACCGACATCTGGCATATTTTTGAGCATGTTTCATGTTCTCTATGCTTAGGCATCATTGTAGAGCCTTAAAAATGATTTAATGGGCCTTGGATGTGTCGGAAATGGCAATTGGAGGTACAGGGGCTAAAACTGCCAACATTTGAAAGTTTCTGATTGCTGGCCAAGGCCTTGCGCACCTCAACACTGTGGTTGTTGCGGTGCGCTAGCAACTACCAGATGCAGCAACTCGTTTTTTTTTGTCTGTTCAGCCTTTTAAACGACATGTAATGCCTTTTTTCACTTCATGGGCGACCCCTAACTGACTCCTAGGCTCTAGGGACATGTGTTGATGATTCATGGTCCATAATAGCTTGAGTTGTCAACAATCTAAGGTGTTTGAAATCACTATAAAAGGCCTTCAATGTTGCAACATTTTTTGCATTCATTCCATCTGCAATTGTGGGACTTTCTGGAGCTCAAGAACAGACACCAAGCATCCCTAATCGTGATTAGGACTTTGGTAAGCACCCTTGACCTTCCTTGATTAAGTTTTGCTTAGTAATTAGCTTAAAAGTCAAACCGTCGTAATTAACGGTTGACTTAGCGATTAATCACTGATGTTCCAGTGATTAGTCGAATTGAAAGTAGTTATAAGTTAGTAATTATGTGGGTAATAAACCCTTAAAAGGGTTCCCCCTGATTCCCACTCTAACTAGGTCAAATGTCGGGTCAAACTTGTAAGTAAAAAGTCAACAGAATGTTTAAATTCTAATTTATGCATAATTAGCAATGTAGAACACCTACAACCTGTTTGATCATTAATATAACTTGGTAATTAGTGTAAGAACATGTCTAAACATGTTCAACCCGACAATTAAATGTTTAGACCCGGTTCGGGACCAAAAGTCGCAAAGCTTTGACTTCAGTTCTGACCCGTTTAAGCATGTTTTAGAAATGCCTCAGAGCTCTATTTAGATCAGGTTACATGCTAGTATAACCCTCTATGATTATACACCATGGTTCATTAGTTAACCAATTAATACGCATGATTCCGTTAATTGCTCATATGTTGACCATTATGCCCTTTTCACCTTAAAACGTGATTTTTGAAAATGTAAAAGAGTAGAAACCTTAATCACTGATATATAGACTTGTACCCAAAGTTTGACATCAGTTTGAGGTGTAGATTAAGAGTTATGCTCGTTAGCGTAAAATGAAAGCTTTATGTTAATTAAACGGCGTAATTAGCGTATAGCCTAGTTAAGCCTACTTTTTGATATCAAACTTATTACCCAATGATGTAATATATTATTTTGGGATTTTTGAATATTTTTAATAAATTTTAGGCTGAGCATAACTTATAGTCGTAGGCTTAATCCGGTAATTGTCGGTTTTGCCCTTACGGGCTATAAAATGAGTTTTACACATCTAATTGACTTCAAACCTTTTGCTACTGATCACATATGATAAATAAATTATTTTAAGCCTTCTGGAATAGTAAAAATATCAGCTTCTTGTATCGAACCCGGAAATGGCTTCTAATCGCCTTTTTAAGCGTTTTTAACGCATAGTATGTACTAAGACTATTTTAAACATACAAGGGTTTATACCTACTGATATTTGAGTCAAATTATAATATTTTAACAGTAAGCAAAAGTTGTTTAACTCAGACTTCGGTTTTGAGCTTTACGGCTTATGTGAAATTACCAAAATGCCCTTACGGTGCATAGTTTGGTTATAATTGATAATTTTCACATATATAATTTACCCTACTGTTATAACTTAGTAAAATAAGTATTTTTGCTGATTACATCAGACCTGTAACTCAGGTAAATACTTAAACTCTTTTATAACCTTTTAAATGACCAAACTACCCCTACGGGGTATAGTTTGAGTTTAATTTCGTTTCGGGCATAATAAAAGACATCTTACTGATGTCACAACATATATGAAGCATATTAACTTAGGAAACATGTAAATGGCTCATATGTATACCCGTTACGCTTTTTACGCGTTCGGTTCGGTTTATGTAACTAGTTTACATAAATTAGCCTAAACGGGTCAAACCTTATCGGTTTTATCTCAAAATCCAGAATGTGTATGAAATACCCATATTAAGAAAGTCTCCAAACTTGTTGGGTCTAAATCACATTCTATTCCGGTCTTCGCCTAATCGTGCGTTTGAACCGTATAATTAACCGGTCTAAGCTTAGGCTTAATTAAAGACCCGTTAGCATTCTAATTGGTTATTTATACCATCATTCCAGACTAGAGCCTTCCGGTAAATTGTACCTACGCTTACTTAAGTGAATACGGCTGAGTTATTATAATTCTTGCTATTTAAGACAGGAGCTAGCTCAGGTAAATACTCTTAACTTATTTTCCCTATTACGGGCTTGGGATACGGTAATAAATACCGCATGGTCAGGTATGGGATTCAAAGACCAATGAGTCGGGAAGTCCAAATAACCTGTTTTAATTCGTATTGCTTGACTGGAACATTTGGGATTAATGCGACCGTGTCCTGGATATCCTTGACTCATTAAATGCAATGGCCACGACTTAAGCACGGGGTGTAGGCATACACCTGACAGATGCTATATGCTAATTAATTAATTATACCCAATAAGGGAATAGTGGTGTGTCGGTTAATCATGAACCGGCATAGAACCGGGCCCCGTATGTAGAGCAAGTTATGTAAAACTGATAACATGAGATATAGTTTGCCCCAAGTATAAAAGATTAATTTTGCCTCTGTGCATTTTAATCAAGTATAAAAGATTAATTTTGCCTTGTGCATTTTAATCAATGTGTCTACATATTTTGTGCCGAAGTGCATTCAAACCAATTTACAAACTCTTTTCAAATGAGTCGGTTGAGTGTATTTACCAGTGAAAACTGACGTATTTTCAAAAGTCTAAGTGACAGGTACAAGTACGTAAATAGGCTGGAAGCTGCTCAGGACGTTAATAAGGAATCTTGCAAGTTCTAGGCGTCTAAAGTTTGTTGAACAATATTTATGTTTTGAGATCCGCCTGTGGATCCTTTACTTTCCGTTGTAATACTTGATATTACTTTATATTCGGATTGTAATATATTCATCTTTTGCTTCCGCTGTGCATTCATAAATTGTGTTGTTTGACTATGATGATATCAACTACGTCACGATACTCCCCACCGGGCCCACCGGTGACACGTGGAAAGTCGGGGTGTGACAAAGTTTAATCCAACTAGCAATACCGTACCAAACTCCGTTAGCCATCCTATACCCGGTGAACATATGATCCACACTCTCGTCCTGATCGTCACAGAAATTGCACACAAGACTCCCACAATTTATGTTCCTCCTTTGTAATGCTTTCTTTGTAGGAATTCTATCCATCAACATTCTCCACATAAAAATATTGCACATAATCGGGATCCATTTACACCACGTATAAACCGTACCAACCTGATTAGACCGGTCACTGTCCAACCACTTCTTAACCTCTTGAACCGAAAAACCTTCACACGAGCCAATGTCCCAAAACCAACTATCTTTAGCATCTCCCAGAACTTGACCCGCCACTAAGCTGGAACAATCTTGCATTTACTGTAATTCTAAAACCGAGTGTGGACGTCTCCTCCACTTCCATTCCACATTGGACCCAGTACCTCCTCCCCTAATTTTTTCACTAACCTTACAAAACTTGGCATTCTCCAAACGAAATAGGTCAGGGAATAAGCTTTTTAACGGAGTCCTATCCACCCACGGATCAATCCAAAAAATTATGTCTGTACCGTTACCAACCCGACCCCGAATCAAACTCGTACTGTTATGGTCCCCCACTTTCAACCGAATCCCACTATTAACAATTTTAGTCCACGTACCGGTAAATCTAGAACTATGAGGATAGGATTCCCACTTCCTCTGAGACCCATGGATAGCGTCTACCACTCTCCTCCATAAAGCATTCCCTTCTTGACGATACCGCCATAACCACTTAACCAAGAAAGCATTGTTACAATCTCCAAGTTTACGGATACCCAACCCACCTTGATTAACCGGTCTTGTAACAATATCCCAACCCACCCAATGGAGTTTTTTGACATCAACATTACCTCCCCATAAAAATTTTCTAATCAATCCTTCCAATGCATTTATAACCCCAACAGGCGCCTTGAAAAGAGAGAAGTAATACGAAGGGAGACTTACCAAAATAGATTTAATAAGAGTCAATCTACCTCTAATCGACAACACCTTTGATTTCCACCGTGTTAGTCTACTCTTGAAAACATTTAACACCAGCTCCCAGCTATTAATTATGTTTATATTTGCACCAACCTGTATCCCAAGATAAGTGAAAGGAGTGACCCTCGGTTGACACCCCAACTCACCCGCCTTCCAACCCACCTCTTCTACACTTTTCCCCACCCCATATAGAGTAGACTTTTGGATGTTAATCCTCAAGCCTGAACACATATGAAAAATACGGAGCAAACGTCTCAAACATACAAAGTTACTATCCGTCCACTCCCCCATCACCATCGCATCGTCGGCATATAATAAATGAGACAATATTGGGCCACCATTAGCGAGATCAACCCCACGAAAAGCTTCAACATCACAAGCTTTCCTTATTGACGACGAGGATCCCCGCTTGGGCTCCTCGTCTGGGCTCATCGCACTAGATTGGTAACTGGGCTCGAGCCCACTTGTGTCTTTCTCGGTATGTTTAATTGGTTTGAGCGGGCCATGTCTTGATAAGCCCACTCTTGGACCGGCCCATTAGGGCTATGGCCCAAATGTCTCACTATATAAAAAGAACCCCCTTCTCCATGAAGGGGTAGACTACACATTTCCCCACAATCAGAGGTTATACTTTCCTCCCTCTTCTTTCTCCATTATAGCTCCTACTCCCTCTCACTAAAATATACATTTACTTACACTTATAACTATCTTTATCATACAAGATACTGACTTGAGCGTCGGAGTGCCCACGAGGTGAACCCCCTCGGGCCCTCTAACTAGATCTACTTGTGGCTGCAGCCCAAGACCCGGTGCCCCGCAAGAGGAACCGTCACTATGACAACAAGATGACGAACCTGAACCGGAGCTCACCGAATCTAAGGTTAGTACCGCCAAACCCTTTGAACGACTTCAGGGATTTGGGGATTTGACATTGGCGCCATCCGTGGGACAGAGCACAGACGTGTCTCGGTCTCTTCATACGAACGGCTAGATCTGCCCTCTCCGCGACGGTTAGATCTGCATCTCGACTCCGGTTAAACAGGCTCCAAATCTCTAAACTTCCTCCATCTGTCAAAGACGTTTGACTTGTCGTGATCTACAGATCTTAGGGTGTTGAATAAGCTATATATGCTTCTGTTCCAAAACTTTACATTTCTTCACTCCAAAAATAACAGATCTGTAGAGCTACATACATTGTTGCTCCATGTTCCCCTATTTTTTAGTCACGGGCGTACATGAAGAAAACAAAATGATGGTTTTATGTGTCAGCCTCATTATGAACATGATAAACAGTCTAAAAGAAGAATGCTCTAGACTTTCAAAACTTATGTTCAATAAAAATGGAAGCATGAAAAGTGCGTCAATGTTGCATGTTCGGATTAAAACAGGGGTGTGCTCATGTTTTATTAAAACAGATATGATAATAAAAATAATACATGCAATTGTGGACAAGGTAAGGAAGTAACTACCAAGTTACTTTTTAAGAAATTGCTCATGTTTTGTACACACATCAAAAATTGTCAATACAGAGGTGTTGATCTCCTTACAAAAAGTGGGAACATAATGGAAAATAGCAAAATTTGATTTGGAAAGAGCAAGTACTTTTTTGTTCAATAAAAAAAAGGGAAGAGTCCTTTGCCAGCTTTTTTATTAAAAAAAAAAGAAAGAGAGAGAGAGGGAAAACCAAAATTGTACTTGAAAACGGGTTTTTCTCATAACCAATGTATAAAATCAAAAGTATATTTCTCTTTTGATAAAGTTGGTGTACTCTCACTACAGAGATGTCATATCTCATACAAAGCTTTAAATGCATATGTACTATTTGATATACACATATTATATATAATTATTACTATATATAAAGGAGCATGTGTCTCTCCAATGTACAAGTACAGTTCTCGCAGCACATAGTACAAAAAAGTAATATGGAAAAGCTGGACATGAGCTGTCAACAACCCTTTTAATTTTTTATGCAATTTAAAAAATATAGTTGAGAAAAAAAGTCATTAATTACCTTGTACATTCATTTTACTTTTGCTATCCTGACAAGTAAAAAAAAGAGGAAGGAAAAAAGCTAAGTTTTTGTCTTCCCAAGGTGATGTGACCTTGCTTTTTTAAAAAAGAAAAAAGAGTAATGATATCTTACTCCTACTAATGTAAAATAATAATATTTTATTAGTACCAGGTCCTTCTAACAGGTCCTTTCGCGGGACCCCTTCCCCTGGCACCTTCCTCAGGCCCTTCAGCCAAGGTCCTTCACCAGGGTCCTTCCTCAGGCCCTTCAGCCAAGGTCCTTCACCAGGGTCCTTCCTCAGGCCCTTCTACCAAGGTCCTTCACCAGGGTCCTTCCTCATGCCCTTCTGCCACGGTCCTTCCCTAGGTCCTTCCTCAGGCCCTTTCGCGGGGTCCCTTCCCCTGGCCCCCTTTATCAGGTTTTTTCACAGGGTCCTTCCTCGGGCCCTTCTGCCAAGGCCCTTCCCCAGGTCTTTCCTCAGGCCCATTCGCGGGGTCCCTTCCCCTGGCCCCCTTTATCAGGTTTTTTCACAGGATCCTTCCTCAGGCCCTTCTGCCAAGGTCCTTCCCCAGGTCCTTCCTCAGACCCTTTCACAAGGTCTTTCCACATGGCCCTTACTCAGGGCCTTTCACAGGGTCCTTCCTCAAACCCTTCTACCAGGTCCTTTTCTAGATCTTAACACAAAACACTCACGCAAGGCCCTCCTTCTAAGTCTTGAGTCGTGTGCCACTTCTAGACACAAATTTATTGTTCCCAGTACAACGTAGTTAGGGTACGTAGGCTACCCCCTTAATGGTATGATGGTCACACGTCTTCACAAAATAAAACATGAGGCACAAATGCTTGTACACACAACATAACATGTTTAACACATAAAGAAATTGATCTTTGGTATGACTTACCTTTTTGAAAGTGTTTTCGTGGCAAGTATCGAAGAATGAACATGAACAACACAAGTAGCTGTTAGCCACGACCTACGGGACATGTCGACAAAGGCTAGCATTGGACTGAATGATGTGCACCCGAGAAACAGGGCATGATCTTTGAAAATATACTAAAGAATAGTGGTCACCTTAAATATCCTTAAACATGGATATAGCTTCGGTTAGGAAGAAAGTAACATAACATTGGTGAAAGCAAGAAATACCTTGGCGCAACATTGAACGGGGGGACTAATATGCCTAGGTGGATATTATTGGACAGAGTGTTTGCTAACCTCGGGCTACTTTCATTCAACAAAGAATCATATGCTAATCTGCCGGATACATCTATCAGCTATATCCTTGCGTGCTATCGTGTCTCGGATAAAGACATCACTCATTAGAAGTGATTATGATTTAAAAGACTTTCGATACTCATCAAAAGTAACTATATTCTTTATTCACAACCGATGGTCTAGACAGACGGGCTCAAGGACAGCCTATTTTATAAGTTCAGTATTACCAACTACGCTTGACAACACTGAACTGGGGAGCTAGCATGGTATAACACCATTGGGTCCTACATTGAAGACTTCTCGAAAAGGATCTTTATTTTTGTATTACCTCCTCTGAAAAGGATTAAGCCCTCCATAAGTTCTCATGTTCGAAGATCTCAACAACAAAAAAAAAGGGGAAGGAGGGGGAAGGGGCATGAACTGCCTTACAAATTCCTCCACTTAAAGAAAGGAAAAGTCTGGGCTGTGTGTTAGGCTCCTTCTCTGAAGGAAAAAGAATCCATGGACTACATTACTCATCCTCCACTGGAAGAAAGGAAAAGCCTGGGTTGTGTATTTGGCTCCTTCCCTGAAGAAAAAAGAATCAGAGGATCACGTTATCAATCCTTCACTTGAAGAAATGAGGAGTATGGGCTACGTAGTTGGCTCCCCTCCTGAAGGCGAAAGAATCGTTCGGACTACGTTATTAGTCCTTAAGGAAAATCCAGACGCTCCCTCCTTGAAGACGGAAGACTCCTTGGACTACGCTGTTAGTCCTTAAGGAAACTCTGGACGGTCCTTCCTTGAAAGAGGAAGAATCCTTGAGCTACATCATTAGTCCCTCTCTTGAAGAAGGAAAGAACCTGAGCAGGACAATCCGCGAGATAAGTTCCCAACACTTATACTCTATACTTTAGAGGGAAATGAGCTCCTTCCATCAGCTCCCATCCCCAAAGATTCTACAGAGAAACAGAAAGAGAGGGAAACCTTAATAGGAGCATCTTCGCTTTAAGGGGAAAGTGAAATCCTCCTAAAGGCTAAAGCGTTTCGGTAGTTACTTCCGTCAACAAGAAAATCCCTTCTCTTGTGGATAAGGTACCTCAGCAGTCGCTTCCAAGAACAGGAACGTATATTTTCCATGGAATTAAGTCCAGGAAAAGTTCCTTCCAAGAATATGAAGAATATCCCATTCTTTGGGATCAAGTATTTTAGAAGTCCCTTTCATAAACAGGAACATACCACTTCCTCGGGAATAAGTCTTGAAAAAACTCCTTCCAAGAATAGGAAGGAACATATCCCTCCCTCGGGATCCTGTCTTAAGGAAACTCCTTCCAAGAGTAGGAAGGAACATATCCCTCCCTCGGGATTCAGCCTTGAAGAAACTCCTTCCATGAATAGGAAGTTTTAATTGCTTAACTCAGTGAAGTTAAGGAGTTTAGAGATAAAGCGGAACAGACGAAGATGATAAACGAGGTAAACAAAATTGCTTGGATGCGTTACGAGCAGAGTTGATGGTTTGAATATGCAAGTAATATGAAATGAAGAAGTACAAGGGCCGTTCGGTCATCAATCAAAAGTTGAATTGAATGAAAATACAAAAGGAATGTGAAGTAAATAAGTTGGGGGTCCAGTGTGTCATTATTTGAAACTTAAATGTGGGAGGTATCTAAAGTGGGAGTTTCACGATGGGGATTAATATCCCTGGGGATTAAGTCTTGGAGGAGCCACCTCCGAAAAAATGAAGATGTCCCCCCTATGTGATTAGGGGTCTCGTAAGTCTCTTCAACGAACAAGAACAAGTTTCTCCCAAGAAAAGGAGGGTATCCCCTCCCGTGGGATTAAGTATTGCAGAAGTCTATCCAACGAACAGGAGTGCACCCGGCTACGGGATCAAGTATTGGTAAAGTTCCTTCTAAGGACAGGAAAGTACATCCCTGGGATTTGATATATGAAAAAAAAATCCTCCTTGATATTTCGCACCTGAACAACTTATTCAAAAAAAAAAAGGGGGGGATGGGGGAGCCCCCTTGACAAGGGACTTCGAATCTGAAGAATCCTTTCCTTGAAAAGAAAAGATCTCCGCCACAGGTCTGTGTTTTAGAAAGTATATCTCCAAAGAAGAGGAGCCCCACCCCGGGGTCGCATACGTTTAAAGAAGTCTCTCCAAGAGTAGAGGGTTGCACATTCCATGGGCACCCATTTTTAGAAGAATTACAACATCCCTCAGGGGAGGAAAGAGCCCTTAATAAGGACTCACATAGGAAGGTTCCTTCTACATAACAAGTGTTTTTAAAGGCCTCATAAAACCTCTCCAAAAGGAGAAGATGCCACCCCTTCTCGAAGAGCAAAAACCTGAACGGTTTGAGGACCTTGCTAACGGGTCAAACAGGATTATCTAGGCAGACGTGCCGAACGATCTTACAATAAAATGAACATGTACATAGGCATACAGACATGCCGCCTTAATCAAAACAAGGCAAAACCCGGCTGTGGGGCTAGGACTAAGTCGACTACGTCCAAAAAACGCCGAAGCAGGCATATGAAAATCCAAGTGGCCCAAACGCCATTGGACAACAGGCTCAACATAAGCTTTAACAACTTAAACAAGTTACAAAGCGGGCCTAGGAAAAGCTTTAACAACTTAAGCAGGTTACGAAGCAAACTTGTACAAAGTTTTAACAACTCAAACACGTTATGAGGCAAACTTATAAGAAAGCTTTGACAACTTAAGCAGGTTACGAAGCAAACTTGTACAAAGCTTTAACAACTCAAGCAGGTTACGAAGCAAACTTGTACAAAGTTTTAACAACTCAAACACGTTATGAGGCAAACTTATAAGAAAGCTTTAACAACTCAAGCAGGTTACGAAGCAAACTTGTACAAAGCTTTAACAACTCAAGCAGGTTACGAAGCAAACTTGTACAAAGTTTTAACAACCCAAACACGTTACGAGGCAAACTTATAAGAAATCTTTAACAACCCAAACAAGTTACAAAGCTAATTCATGAAAAAGTTTAACAACTTAAACATGATAAAACCCTCCTCCGAGGGGCATCGAACAGAAAGTATAACACGGCAAACAAGACATCCAAGTTAATGCTCTTAAAGAAACTACTCTTGAACGAGTACCTCAATCGAAATGCCCTCAAGGAGGACATGGCAAAACAATCTAAATAGCATAAACGCTATAAAAAATCACTATCAAACAAGTACGTTGGAAAAAATGCCTTCAAGGAGGCATAGATTGAAGTAAGGTATTGTGCTACCCTACTTGAGGGGTCACCTTGCTATTTTGAGTACTAAATATGAAGTTGTCCCAAGGATAACTAAACAGATGACTTTGGCATAACGTGCCTTAGACTACATGTACTAGACGGATAGGGGTGACAGTTAAAGGGCGGATATCGACCCGCCTAGATTTTCAGGGACTGGAACAAGTCCTGCGCCCATTCATGAGTGAATAGACTTGGACTAGGGATGACTTGACGACGAGGATCCCCGCTTGGGCTCCTCGTCTGGCCTCATCGCCCTAGATTGGTAACTGGGCTCGAGCCCACTTGTGTCTTTCTCGGTATGTTTAGTTGGTTTGAGCGGGTCGTGTCCTGATAAGCCCACTCTTGGACCGGCCCATTAGGGCTATGGCCCAAATGTCTCACTATATAAAAAGAACCCCCTTATCCATGAAGGGGAAAACTACACATTTCCCCACAATCAGAGGTTATACTTTCCTCCCTCTTCTTTCTCCCTTATAGCTCCTGCTCCCTCTCACTAAAATATACATTTACTTGCACTTATAACTATCTTTATCATACAAGATACTGACTTGAGCATCGAAGTGCCCTCGGGGTGAACCCCCTCGGGCCCTCTAACTAGATCTACCTGTGGCTGCAGCCCAAGACCCGGTGCCCCGCAAGAGGAACCGTCACTATGACAACAAGATGACGAACCTGAACCGGAGCTCACCGAATCTAAGGTTAGTACCGCCAAACCCTTTGAACGACTTCAAGGATTTGGGGATTCGACGCTTATTAATCCCGAAAGAGCCTCCATAACCATGATAAATAAAAAAGGCGATATAGGATCACCCTGCCGAATACCCTTCCCACAACTAAACTCGAAAGTCGGCGACCTGTTTACCAAAACCGATGACCGAGCCGACTTCAGAATACCCTCTATCCAAGTGAACCAGATATCTGGAAACTTCAACTGCCTCATAACCAAAATTAAAAAAGCCCAATTCACATTATCGTAGGCTTTTTCGAAATCTATTTTAAACAAGAATAACTCCCTTCCGCTTCTTTTAGACCACGATAGCACTTCACTAATAAGTAACGGACTATCCAGTATATACCTACCCGCCACAAAAGCCGATTGCGTCTCATTTATAATACTATCCATGACCGTCTTCAACCTATTCACCAAGACTTTCGAAATCACTTTACTCACCACCCCAATCAAATTAATCGGACGGTACTCCCCTAGCCGAACCGGATCTTTCACTTTACGCACAAGAGTAATAAAGGAGGAAGACACACCACGATTGATCTTACCAGTAGCCACAAACTTACTCATAATATCCACAAAATCCTTAGAAAATAAATCCCAATAACTTTTAATAAACCGAAAGTTGAAACCATCTGGACTCGGGGCTTTATCACTACCACATTGGAAAACCGCCTCCTTGATCTCCTTTTCCAGAAACGGCCGAGTAATCTCCACAACTTGATCTATACTTAAAGTCTTCAAACCATAACATTTTAACTTCGGTCTACATGGAAAATCTTCAACAAATTTATCTTTGAAAAAACGCAAGACCTCTTTCTTGACTTCCTTTGGCTTATTAACCCATTCACCATTCACTGATAAACCCAATATGGCATTCGAAACCCTCCTGCTATTAATCGAGCCATGAAAGAATTTCGAGTTTTCATCACCCTCTTTTGCCCATTTAACTCTAGACTTCTGTTTCAAATCTTTGATTTTGAAGTACTCCAACTGTTTGAGTCTCTTTTTTGCTTCTTCTAAAACCCAAACCTCCTCTTCCATTAAATCCCTATCCTCCATAATAATCTCCAACTCGTTGACTTCTTTTTTGAGATAGTTGACCTCCTCCAATTCAGCACCAATCACTTCCTGTTTCCACTCAAGAATCTTCCTTCTCAATAACTTGAACTTGTGCATAAGATTAACATCCGGCTCACCATGAAAACTAATGTTCTCCAATGCCTTTTTAACCACATCGTCAAAACCTTCCCGTTGAAGCCACGAATTGAAAAACTTAAACGGCTTTGCACCATAATTATTGGAACCAGTCTTCAACAAAAGAGGACAATGATCCGACCCATCACGATCTAGAACGCGATACTCCGCATTTGGCCACTCGTTAAAAAACAACCAATCTACAAATATTCTGTCAATCCGGCTTAGCTTATTACCAGCTAAAAAGGTGAATTTACGACCTTTCAAACCAAACTCAAACAACCCGGCGTCCTCCACAAACTCATTAAACTCATTCGAATCCACCAAATTGAAATTGGAGTTTCGCCGTTCAACTCGATCTCTCACACTATTGAAATCACCAGCAACTATCCACAACCCACCATCATCCGACTTAAGACACTTCAACTGCTCCCAAACCAGCCGCTTATCTTGAAGCCTTTGCGGATAATAAATGTTAATAACAGACAGTTTCGTACCATCACTTTTCAAAAAAACCAGAAACAAGCAGCACATATCTATCTTTAAAAACTGAAGTTTTAACAAACAGCTTCGGATTCCAGAAAGATATCAAACCCCCTGACCGACCCGTCGCGTCAACATGCTCAAACTCAAAGTCACCCGGGCCCCAAAACCTACTAACATTAGCATACTCCAAAGAAACAAACTGAGTTTCCTGAAGCAATAGAAAACCTATCTCATTCTCCGTCTTTAACTTCCTGCACCACGTACTTTTACCTTCCGAACCTAGTCCTCTGATGTTCCAAGATAGGACATTCATTGATCCACCTGTTGAAAACCTTCTTCGTTAATAACCTTGGCCACTGAATTGCCAAATCTCTCAAACTGCTCCACACCTAGAGCTGTTCCCAGATTCAATGTTTCTGTCACTTCAACCCCGATCACCTTTTCCACAGCCTCTACATCAACCTTCGGCCCACCTAAACCCTCACCAGTAACCACCGAACTAACACTATCCTCCCTGATAAAAGCCTTCACTGAACTTGGAACACTAGCTGCTTCATCCCCATTAATAGCATAAATAAATCTATCAAGATCAAACACATCCTCCCCTTCCCTAGCTCTTTTCTTAGGTCTTTCTTGTCCTGGTGGAGACGGAGACTTTTGCGCTCTCACTTTTTTACGGAAACCCTTTGCCTTCTTTGCTCTATTACTCATCACCCCAAGGCTAACCCCACCCGTATCCAAACCACTTACATTATTAAGTTCACCGTCTTCTTGTTCAACATCCTCCACAACCGTAGGAGCTACTACAGTTATGGTCTGTTCATTCCCCATATCATCCTGATCCATTACATCAACATTGAAAACCAAGTTCTCCTTTTGTTTTCCTTGTACTTCCTCATCTTTCCCAACAGCAGGATTCGAAGTATTCTCCGAATAAGCAGAATAATCCTCCAGACAATCCGGAATCCACTCTCTCGTCTCCATATGATCCGTCAGATGAATACTAATTTCCTGATTCTTTGTTAAAAGTCATAATGCACTTTCCAAATCATGATTTAAGAAAGATCTATTTATGAGAAATACAAATTTCTTCTCCGGCAAGACTGGGTATGGTGTAGCAGACTCTCCAGCTTGTCCGAATATAATGGGGTTACCTCTCCGGCGAAAACCGGATAAGACAGGGTATATAATATGTCAAACAAGTGACAAGATTTCCCTAAATAGTATCATGACCTGATATCTGATTTGTTTTTTTTTTAAATAAGAAGCTGTTAAATACATTGACCTTATGAAGGGTATGTATATAACAGCATGTGAAATATATATCTATAAGGAATTCCAAAAGCCATAACAATTGACAATTAAAGCACAAGCATATATGTCAATAATAAATCTAGATTTCTTTATCAGAAATCTCTTGCATATATCTATAATTCCGATATCAAACATTATTTCGTTTGATCATCTACCTCGTAACTCGTGCGACAATATAAACAATGGAAACCCGTTAAGTTGGGACGCCATCAAAAGTATAAGAATTTCCAATGCGTTACCATAGACTATTAACGCAAGTAAGAAGCATGTAAAGTTGTGCTAGTGCACAAGAAAACACATGAAACTTAAATTATACGTCCACAGACGTCGAAGTATATCACACGCGACTTTCGAGGCAAGACCTTTGGAAAATATGATTGGACACGACGACACCAATGCTAATCCCATCAGTGGAAGAACTACTAATAAAAAAGCAGCACTTTGCCACGTGATCCTACAAATAACATGAATCTTGCTGAGGTATGATAGAACAAGATTTCACAACAGTCGGTGCATAGTCTAATCCAATTCTTGACGCTGCAAGAGAAGTCACATACCTTTACAATCCCCCTATTTCATTCGACATTCCCTAGTAATGTCACTTAACACCGGTTATCACACAAAATTCCAGATAAAATTCTTAAATTCCTTTTGTTAAAATTCAGACCTCTGCACATAGTGAATAGACTTTTACATTTCTACTCTCCTAATGGTCATCATGAGGATTTCTTTGATAATAGCGAATATTTATTTGGTTATTTCATTTCTTGGTAAATCCACACGTTACACATGCACTGTTTGTTGCGCATGTGGTTAGTTTGAATTATGAAGACCATTGGAGGGCTTCATTCCAATTTGTTGTTTTATTAAAAATCAAATATCGTTTCGCTATACTTGATCTTTGTATTACCGCGTTTTTGCAAAACAATGACTCTTTGATATCGAATCAATGAATTTCTTGAAAAACTCGATTTTCTTTTGAATGGTATACATGGTTTTTGTTGTGACCATGTCAGAACTTTCTTATTGATACATGAACTCGTTGTGTTTAAACCAAGTTCCATTGTTTGAACTTGCTCATAATACGTATTCAATTCAAGGTCACATATGATGGATTAAGGCCATCATATTCGAATTAATCCCAACAAGCCCTTCAATTGATTTGAACCATAACAGGCTTGTTTGGTCTTCGACTTCATTAAATTGTTTCTTTGATCACGATCACCTTGTGGTGACGTTTTCACAAATTTGAAGCTTACGCTAATCTCGTTTGCACACATCATATACGGATTTAATTATTTATTTATTTATATTGAATCCGCTTTGTTGGTTTATCCTATAAAAGCAATCTTAACACAATCATGTGCTAAGATAATGATACACAAATTCATGTCATATTCCAGTGTATCTCTTAATGGTTCTTACAGTATCAATCGAGCCTTTCGTGATATTTATTGCTTTATCATCTTCAATCGAAAAACATTATTCAATTGTTTCAATTTCAATCGGAAATCCTACTAGATTTGTTTGAAACAAACATTCGGACTTACTTAACTCGTCCAGTCACCGCTATTATTATTTCGATCACTACGACACCTTGTGGCGTCAGTATAGACTTGTAGCTTAAGCTAATCTATATATACCTTTCGCTTGACTCATCCTTGAAAATGGTCTTAATACAACTATGTGTTAAGACAATGATACACTAAACTCTGTTGTATATCGGTGTATCCTTGTAATTCGATAAATGTCAACCCATTGATTTTTCTCAGTTGACAAATCATTTTCGTACTTCTATTTCACTCAAGCTTGTTGATTCTGAGTCTTCCTCAGTTTACAATCAAAGTAAATTTTCTATTGACAGTGAATTCTATTGTTTCTAAAAATCATTTACAACTTGTAAACATTCACATCTATTGATCATATATCTCTTTTGACTTAAACCTAATCACCTTAAAAACTATATCATTTCATCTCATTTGACATCAACTTCTTGAACTAATTCAGCTAAACCATTGAGCCCTATTTATTGTAAAACACATATTCATCTTAGAACTGTTCTTATTGACTAAAACATGACATAACTCTAAAAGAGATATCGTAGCCCAAATCTCGAGGACGAGATTTAAAACAAGGTGGGGAGGATGTAACGACTCGCCCAAAAATGTCCTAAAATGACCCGTAAGTGAAAACCCGGACCCCTGAAACCCTAATGTCCATGAAAAACCAAGAAATTCAGATTTTATGGTCGCTCGCGGGCCGCGTAAGATTTAAGCTATGCTTACGCGGGCCGCGACAGCTTGAAAGTTTCCGGATAAGCTTAAGGGACACGTGTCGTTCACGTGTCAAGACCACCGATGACTCAGCAAACCCTACTGCCGCCTTTATGGCCCTCGCGGGCCGCGTAAGATTCATGTTAAGGTTTACGCGGGCTGCGTAAAACCTATTTTTCTGCTATAAATTGCTGGTGCATGGGACTTGCTTCTGTGCTCAAAAATTTCAATCAAAAACGAAAGTTTACTGCTCAAAATCACAATTTCGCTTAGGGAAACGCTGCTACGAATCCAGGGTATTAACTCGATCACTGCTACGTTTCAAACTGCTCAATTCTTTTCTTTCCTTTAGTTTTTATTATAGTAAATAGTAGCTCAGGATTATACCTTCTAAATCCCGAAACTCTGCCCGTATTAGGGTAATAACTCTAATCACTGGTACGATACTTTATCCGATTGATTTAAAACCAATCCAATGGATGTTTAAGTGCTGCCAATATTTGGTTACACTGTGTCATTCGTTGTGAGGGTTTTGGTCTCGTGATTATCGTTAAAGTTGAATTGAGTAATACACTAATACGAGTTCCATTGTAGCTAGAAATTAGAACTCGTAACCAGGGAGATGCTAAAATAGAATAATTAGTAATTAAGTAAACTTACTAGTTCAGTAAAACTTAGCAGCTAAGTAAGATTAATTAATCAGTTAAGTATGATTAATTAAGTTAAGCGAGATTAATTAAGCTAAGAAAGATTAATTAAGCTAAGCAAGATTAATTAAGCTAAGTAAGATTAATTAAGTAAGTAAATTAAACACCTAAATAGATATACATGAAAAATAGATATATATGGGGTAGATATTATCTAAGGAAGATTTTATCTAAGGAAAGTATTATCTAGGGAAGGTTTTATCTAGGGAAGATTCAACTAAGGAAGATAACACCTAGGGAAATTCTATATAGGGGTAAAACTTATCCCTTGACTATAAATAGGAAGCCTAGTAATTCATTTCCTTTGCTCATTTATTTTTTTCTTCTCTCTATACGTTGGTGTTCTAACCAATAATCACCGATGCGATGTTCTGTCCGATCGATTCAGGAACCAACTAACGGATGCCAAAGTGCTGTACTTTGTGAATTTCGTTAAACGGATTCCAAAGTGCTGTCTAAACAAGA
Organism: Helianthus tuberosus; assembly: GCA_030545235.1. Taxonomy (NCBI): domain Eukaryota; kingdom Viridiplantae; phylum Streptophyta; class Magnoliopsida; order Asterales; family Asteraceae; genus Helianthus; species Helianthus tuberosus. The sequence continues at coordinate 48,699,079 of CM060351.1, forward strand.
CTATACTTTGTGAATTTCGTTAAGGTTCGGATCTCGTGACCATCATTAGGTTTGATGTGGTTTTACACTAATACGTATTCCACTCTGTTAAACTAAATGTTTAACTACCCGAAACTCTACACCATACTCTTACAATCAAAATGGATGCTTAATCATCAGAAGGTTCAAAACAATAAAGTACATGCTTAATTATCAGAAGGAGTAGAATCAAGAAGCTTGTTAAATCAATACTGCATGCTTATAATGTGAGTCATTCTCTTTTTATCAAATTGCTTTCCCAAAACTCTACTTGTTTTCAAAGTTATAATTACAGGGATTAAGTCTTTGTAATCTTCAATTACTGCCGGTATGTGGGGTTTTGTATACATTACTTGATACCCATCACATTGGACAACGAGTTAGCCAATGGGTGATCTGACCATAGTCACAGAAACGAGTCGAGTGACAAATACCGATTTGGGGTAATTGGTTGATAAAAACAATGTAATCACCCTTAATCAGTGTTGCAGAAATCGGCCTAGGCAGCCGATTAATCGGCGCCTAGGCGCTAGGCGGCCACTTACTGCCTAATTTTGAGCTAGTCGGTCAATTAATCGGCCATGGTCAAAGTCGGTCAAAGGCGGTACCTAGGCGGTCAAAAATCGGATTAATCGAACTAAATTAATCGGTCAAAATCGGTCCTAGGCGGTCAAAATCGGTCAAAATCGAACCATACTATCTGAAACTTGAAGTATTTATGTGAATTTTGAAGTATTATTTTTATATTATTGGGTATATATATATAATTTTGAAAAAATACATATAAAAATCCCATTCCGATTAATCCCTAGGCAGTACCTCACCGCCCGACTAGCGCCTAATAATGTATAGGGGTTATAAGTGTCATTTTTGTAATAAGTTTGTTAATCAGTTGTTAGGGCAATTGTTGTAATCAAATGTCTGAATGTGAGTGTGCACAAGAAAATCATAAGGAGAGATTGGGCAGAAATAGTTGAGTGTACAATTTTGTAAGTGTGCTTAATCAGATGTCTGAATGTGAGTGTGCACAAGACAGTTGTTAATCAGAAATAGGATCAGCTGTTATTAGTTGCTGCTAATCAGTATATAAGGAGAGATTGGGCAGTTGTTTGCTGTTAACAACCTGTTTAAACTGATTTTGTTTCATAATCTGTTTCAACAGATTGTAAACTTGTTTCAACAGGTTCTTGTAAATGATCATAAGAGAAGGGACTGATAGGTGGTTATAAATGATCAACAGGTATGAAACTGATTGTTAGCATAAGGAATTAGTTGAGGGGTATAATTGTAATAGTCATAACAGCCCCAAGCTAACAACAGCAACCATAAGAGAAGGGACTGATAGGTGTCTTTAAACTGATTTTGATCATGCATACAGGTATGTGTTTAATCAGATTTTGAGTGTGCAACCAAATGTCAGTTTCATACCTGCTGATCATTTATAATCGAAACACATTTTGAGTGTGCTTAATCAAATGTCTGAATGTGAGTGTGCTTAATCAGATTTCTTGTTAATTACAATTTTGGCAGCCAAACATTACAATTTTGATTGTGCAGCCAAATGTCAGTTTCATACAGGGATTTTGGGTGTGCAGCCAAATGTCTGAATGATGCAGCCAAACATGGAGCCAAATGCCAAATGTCTGAGTGTACAATTTTGATTTTGTGAAGTGTTTAATCAGATTTCTTGTTAATTACCATGTGTAGTTGACTTTGGCTGGTCATACTTTTTTGGCGGGAAGGGTTTTGGAAGTTGCAGGGGGTAATATTGTTTCTTACAACAAAGTATAGGGAGTAATAAGAAAGAACAATTTAGTAATTTACCAGTGGGGGGTAATTATGCGACATAACAAAAACGTTGGGGGGTAATATTAAAGCGTAAGATAGTAATTTCACATTAAAGTTAACAGATTTGTTAACATAATTGATGTCAGGGGGTGAATGTGCGAAATAACAACAACGTTGGGGGGTAAAATTGCAATTATTTAGTTAGAGGGGGTCCGAGTACTAATTGACCTAAATCCTAAGAGGGTAAAATTGCACTTTACTCTACTAATAATTTGTTTAGAGTTTAGCCTGTACATTTCCCGAACAAACTCCAATCTTCCAAACACACCCTGATCACTTCATACAGACGAACACCATGAACAACAGCAGTAAACTGAACTCCGTCTTCTACGCACACTCCTACCACCCTATCCAAGCCGGTAGTATCGACGGCACCGACATTCTTCCTCACGATAACGCCGTTTACAGAGCCCTCTTATGTTCTTCTGCTGGCCTCTGTACGTTTTTTCCTCATTTTTATTCATATTTAATCTCCAATTTCTTCTTCTTCTTCGCTGAAACCCTAGTTTGTTACAGACGATCCGTTTGGCGATCCGAATGCCATCGGAGAAGATCCTTATTGCACTCTTTTCGTCGGTCGTCTCTCTCGTTTGACCACTGAAGATACTCTTCGAAAGGTCTGTTTTGCCCTAATTATTATTATGAAATTCTGTTTTGATACTTTGTAGTGAAATTTGTGTAGTAAGTTATGGTGTTGCAAAATTAAATCATGTAATGTGTTTGTTTTAATGTTTTTTCACCGCCTTGTTGAACAAATCAGTATTGAGGTTAATGAAAATTTTGAATAAATATGCTATTAAGAATAATAATCACATGAAGAATGCTAGGGCCACAAACGTACAAGGCCTTATTCGTGTTTGTTTGTTAAGAAATATATGTGTTTACGAACTGTTCATGAACACTTGCCGAACGAGTTTTTATGTTTGTGTTCGTTTGTTAAGGAAATGAACTTGTTCGTGTTTGTTTGTTAATTTTAGGTAGCGAACATTGATTAACAGAAATGAGCACATACTAATGTTCATTAACACAAGTGGAAAAAAACGAACACAAACAAGCGTTCATGAACAGAATATATAATACACTGACATTTATTTGTCGGAATTTTGAAGTATTTAAATAAAATGTAGAAACTAAAACACTAATCAACTATCGAACACAAACGAACACGTTACCGAACGTTCACGAACACAAATGAACGAAGGCGGCCTCTGTTCATGTTCGTTCATTTAGCTAAACGAACGAAATTTCTTGTTCGTGTTCGTTTGTTTAATAAACGAACGAACACAAACGAACTTCCCGTCGAACAGTTCACGAACTGTTCGTCGAACGTTTGGTTCATATGCAGCCCTTAAGAATGCATTATAAGAATAATGAAATAGAGGATTTATGTCATTATGTGTGGTTCTTTGGTTTGACTTCATCCATAGCATGCAATGATCTACTCGTTTCTCTTGATTTTCATTTCAACATGGGAACAAGAATTAGATTCTAGGATATAGGCAAAATGATTTTAAGTTTGTTATAAGTTCCTTAGCAATTTCATCTGCACGCTTCCATGGTGTGTTCCATTCTTGTTTGTGCGAAATCATATATGGGACACCGGACACTGAATGTTTGTTTTATAGGCTATGAGCAAGTATGGAGCAGTGAAGAACATGCGATTGGTCCGCCATATCGGTAATGCATATATATTATGCTGTTCTTAGAGGGCTAACATAGGAGTTTGTCTGCAACTGCGTCATAGTTGTCAATAGCGAGCATAGCACCCACTATAGCAAATAGCGTAGCGAAGCGGCAATATGTCGCCATCTGACGGTTAGCAAATCCATAGCGGGAAAATAGCAGGATTTTAGGGCTTTTTTTCGTTTTAATATAATCAGCGATGCTAATTATGGTTTTTTCTGCTTTAATACAACTATTTAATATTTAATATTTAACATAAATAGCGTATTTATATGGAAAACAGCATATTTTGATAAAATATACATATAAAGAATTTCTTAAATTTTCTTCTGGTGTATCACTAAACATGAAATAGCACCAACTATTTAATCGCTATCGCTACGTAGCGTATAGGTAGCTTGTCGCTATCGCCCGCAATTTGCTGTTGACAACTATGAATTGCATGCTCTCTTAATCTACTAAATTAGGATTTATTTATTTTTATATTTTTAATCTCACACTTGCAAAATTTGTTTACCCTAATGCTGAGTGTATGACTTTCGCTTTCTTTGACCTTAAAATTCCAGTGCTCCTGACCTCCTGTTCTAGTTTTTCTAAATTTGTTACAAGTTTTTGCATAAAATTAGTGGTATTTCTGACTATATTGTTAGTTGTTTACATTTTACAGTTACTGGTGCCTCTCAAGGTTATGCTTTTGTTGAGTATGAAAGTGAAAGAGAGATGCAACGAGCGTATGAGGTAAACAAACTGAAACACTTTCTTTTTGCTGCTTTTGAGTATGCATGCTTATGCAAAATCATTTTCACCCTCTTTTCGCATGTGCAGAAAGCGCACCATTCAGTTATTGATGATTCTGAAATTATAGTTGATTACAACCGGCAGCAACTGATGCCAGGATGGATTCCAAGAAGATTAGGTCATATAAATTTTGCTCACTGAATTTATGTTTTTAGGTATGCTACAATTAGTTGTTAACATTATTTTATGTATTTAGGAGGAGGTCTCGGCGGTAAAAAAGAATCAGGGCAGCTTCGTTTTGGAGGACGAGAAAGACCTTTCCGTGCCCCATTGTATGAATTCTCAACTCTTATACTTGAAATTTCAGGGCAAAGCTTAAAATACATTAAATATATACTTTTTTGTGACTTTCAACCTGTTTGACCCATTAGAGATGGACCTAACTTCTGTTTTTCTTTCGTTCTTTTTTTTGTTGATTTACCTGAAAAGGCGTCCAATTCCATTGGATGATTTGAAACGGCTCGGGATCCCGCCTCCCCCTGAAGGAAACTACATGTCTCGATTTGAGGTATGCTTTTCTTCATTCTCGCAATCATGAGAATTCATTAGCATGAACATGAATGATATTTTCTGCACCATCACCAACAAGCATAAACATGACATTCTGTTGCCTCTCTTGTAGTTTTGACCCAAACTATGTGACAACAAAATACATTGTCTTCCTTTTTAGCAAAGCATTAATTTAATAATTTAATAAAGGTTAATTTGTGATAAATGTTTATGGTTTAATTGGTTATTATATTTAGAATTATAATAAATAGTTATCAGTTTCGGATACACACACACACACATGATTACTACTTTGCCTATTTGGTGCTTAATATGATGGCGTGGCGGCCTTGGTTTAAAAAGGTGTGCTGAGGCGGTGCCTATGTACTTCTGAAGAGGCACAAGCTGCAAACGAACCATACGTTCAGCGAACAGTTCGTGAACCGTTCGGCGGGAAGTTCGTTTGTGTTCGTTCGTTTATTAAACAAACAAACACAAACAAGAAATTCCGTTTGTTTAGTTAAATGAACGAACATGAACAAATGCCACGTTCGTTCATTTATGTTCGTGAACGTTCGGTAACATGTTTGTTTGTGTTTGATAGTTCGTTAGTGTTTTTGGTATTTATATTTTATTTAAATACTTCAAAATTCCAACAAATAAAATATTTAATAAGTGTCAATGTACTATATTATGTTCATGAAAGCTTGTTTGTGTTCGTTTGTAGCCCTAGGCATACAACTTTTAGTTGTAAATAATGCTTATTTGGTTGTACATACAACAATGCCACACGTTTTTTTAAACCAAGGTGGTAGCTGATGGTGCGTGTAACCTGACAATGCCAAAGACTTCTTTCCTGCATCGCTTTTACATTTATGATCAAATACTTTATTTTCTTGACATTACTTTCTATAATGGTTGAAGATTCCATCCCCACCCAGAAGAAAAAGAAGTCATTCAGACAGAGAAGACAAGCATAGCAGAAGCCGTAGAAGATCAAGCAGCCGGGATCACTCGTACGACGAAAGGCGGTCTGCAGACGCTGAAGGTCGGTCCCGGAAGAGGGATCACTCGTATGACGAAAGGCAATCTGCAGATGCTGACGGCGGGTCCCGGAAGAGCCACAGGCATGATAGAAGTTATCATTATGATGAACACGAAAGACGGTCTAATAGCCGTGACCGTCGGTACGATGAAAGGGAAGACAACTCAAGGAAGAGTAGAGATTCACGTAGACATGACAGAACATCATCGAGTCATGATGATCATCTTCGATCTGATTCAAGGCGTTCTGGTGACAGGGAACAACGATCTCACAAACGACATAGATAATAACATGTGTGAACTTATTAATTTATTAACTTTACAAGATGAAAATATGTACAACATCCATAAACTCCTGCAGACTTTGTTACTTGTTCTGATTACAATTTAAACTTAAAACCCTAAAGTTTGTTTTTTTTTTTTAATATCAAAACTCCACCATATATGCAGATAAGCTTTATATGTGTTCTTCATATTCATTTCAGCTGCATAATTTAACTGTGCAAGCAACTGCTTGTGCCCAGAATTTCAATCTTGCTTTCACATCTTCAGGATCATCACCTGTAGCAAATATTCAGTTAAAATTTAAACAACCACCAACTTGTACATAGTTATTACCATCTTATATCAAAATTCAAATTTCTAATTCAAAAGACTCACCAGGAGCAGAAAACTTCCAATTAGCTGGCGGCAGCGGTGACGATGATTCGTTTACCATCGACGAACACTCCGGCGACTTCTGCTGCTCATCGAGAAACTTCTGGCTCATCGAATAACACAATTCAAGCGCAGGCAACGTGTTACAGAGCTCCGGAATCTCATCATAACTGAACCCAAATCCTAAATCCAAACACCCTTTAAGTTCTTCTAGATCTTCATCTGTTAAACTTTTGGCTCTAACAAGCTCATCTTCATCAGATGTCTCAACATACCCTTCAAGAAAAACTAGATTTTTCTTTCTCTGGGTCTTGTTTTTTGGCCATAAATCTTCATCCTTGAAGAACCCGGATCCGTTTTGGCGATCAAATGACCCGTTTGAGGATTGGAGACCCGGGTGAGAATCTTGAAATGAGGTTTCCATTATTGTGGAGAACTAGAAGTAGTTGCTTGGAAGGGGGTGGGGGCTATTTAAAGAAGATGTTGGTATGATGTGCAAGTAAGTATATATGTTCTTTACCCAAAAAAAGTAAGTATATATGTTTTTTTAATTAAATAATTGAAGTGTAGATTTGGGGTTTTAGATTCTTCTAGAGAACTAATAACGGTATGACAAATACTTATAGAATCAAACGATTTGAACATGTTACAATACAACTGTATCTGATATTTTTAAGATTGAAATAATATAAGAAAGTATAATTAACTTAATTTTGGTGATAAATATCTTATTTTAAGGCTCATTCTATACACACCCCCCCTCCTTCCTGATTACACCCTCCTTGTGAGAGGAAAACTGTTGGTCCCACGCAGGCCCCACCTGTAAGTATGTGAGAGGAGGGGGGTGAAAAAAGTAATAGAGGGGGGTGTAGAAAGTAGCACCCCTGGTGATAAATATCTAAAGAAACTATTTGAAGTAAGAGAAACTTAAATTTAGAGTTAAATGTCATTTTAGTCCCTGTAGTTTGGGTTATTTTGTCAGTTTAGTTCAAATGTTTTATTTTTCACTTGTGGGTCCAAAAAGGTTTCACCATTGCCACTTTAGTCCACTGGGTTAATTTCATCCATTTTTTCTGTTAACGTTAAGGGCAATTCGGTCATTTTATATATAATTTTGTTAACTAGAAGGGCAATTCGGCCATAAAAAATGACCGAATTGCTCTTCTCGTTAACGGAAAAAATGGTTGAAGTTAACCCAGTGGACTAAAATGGCAACGGTGACAAACCACGGGGACTAAAATGACATTTAACTCCTTAAATTTATATAGGCTTGTTTGGCGGAGGAGTTTATTTAATCTCTCGAAAAATCATGTAAAATTTTTATAGTTTTTTGGAAATTACCCCTGAAGAGCATCACCTAAATCTCTCAAATTAAAAATCATGTAAAAATCTTATAGCTTTTTTGGAAATTAATCCAAAACAGCATCACCAATAGACCCGTAATTAGGGGTCTTAAAAACGAGTGACATCGCATCTTCCCCACTTACTTTGATTAGAAGTGCTTTTGATTCAAACTCGTTTTTATAAGAACTTTATTAAAACGTAGGAAGAGGTTATATGTGTGTAAGCTTGCAAAATTGTAAGGTTGCGTGACTGTTAAAACTAGTTTGTATCAAAAGTAGCTGTTTTACAAAAGTATCGATTTGGTCTGGGTCAAAATGAACCACTGTTAAAATGGACATGAGCTGAAATGAGTCGTTTTAGAAAAAGAAAATAGGTATCAAAATGAGTTCACCCATCATATTTTATAAGGCGACTAGTGCCAACAAAGGCTGTGGCGAAGATGGTGTCGCGACGATAGCAACAACGTAGGTGGCATTGTGGTGGCGGCACAATCAACCAATTTCTAGTAGAAAAGATATGGCCCATGTAAGTGTTTCCATAGTTGTTCCGCACACGCTTTGGTGTGCACAACACAACACAGTTCGGTTCGGTTTTTTTAGAAACCGTCTTTTTATCCTTTGGGATTAAGTTATGATTTATCTACATCCAATCTTTCTTTAGAAACCATCTTTTTATCTTTTGGGATTAAGTTATGATTTATCTACATCCAACCTTTCTTATATCATACCAATAACTTTGCTATGAGTCATATTACAATAGGTATGGTTGTATTTTTTTTTTTAAGTAATAACTTATGTCAAATTCAATAAACCATAACCCTTCTTTTTAAAAGTGAGTCAAATAATTGATTTTTAATGAAATAATTCATGACCAAAATAGAATATAGAAATGGTCAATTTTCGAATCGTGGTCATGATCGTATACATACAATATATATAAATACAACATGGTTTTATTGGTGGTCCACAGGGACCCATTTATGATGTTTTAATACAATACAAATATGTGTGGGGCCTAACGTAGTTGGGATGGCAATGGAATCTGAACCTGACGGGTAAACTTAAAGCCCGAAACATTTGGGACAAGTTTGGGGTCAGGTAATCAGGTATGGACCGGTTTTGAGATTATGTCTTTTTTTTTCTTTTTTCAGGGGAGGAGTTTAGGATTTGATGATATACCCATTTACCCTATAAACTATATTTGTTTACCCAATTCTATACCTGATATAATTTTTTAATTTTTTACCAAGTATGTATATGATATATCAATTATTGGCATACACTATTTTGTCATCTATGCATTTTAGTTTTTTTTATGCACAATGTAGTTATAGATATAATTTTATTGTGATTATGCTAAATGTAATTGATTACTAGTTACGCAATGGATATTTGGCGGGTTTTGGGTCGAGTATATACAACGGGTAATTTTTTTTAAATTAACGGATTTACCCTAAATCCACTGTATACCCGACTAGTAATTGCCCGATATATAGAAACCCGACAAGTTTTGAAACAAGTTTTAGACAACCTTAACTAATCGGGTTTAAGGTAGGAATTACCTAAATCCGTCTCATTCACATCCCTAATTGTAGAATTATTATTGTATCATGCATAACAATGTTTATTCATAAATCATAACAATGTCATCTGACATATTAAACCCAACTAATATATAAAATCCTACCACAGTTTTTGATTAATGATATATTGATATTGGTGAATCATCTGACATATTAACTTACTGTTCCGAAGCATCAAATATAAATAGATTTATAATTTATAATTATAATTATAATTTATAATTATAATTATAATATAATTAGTGAGCATTTTACAACCTATGTGGCTATGTCATGCGTTCAAGTCTCTTCAAACATGTCGATGTATATGTATGCTAAGTATTCCAACAAATGGTAGTGCCCTTTCAAAGCATCATTTCGTATAAAGCTAACAATCTATGACACGACATGTTAACATGACATGATTCAACATAAAGTTATGCTGGTTAGGGTTTGAATTAGTTGGGTTTTGGATCATAAACCGGTCAACACCTTAATGGCATGATTAAAAACGTGTCTAAACAGGCTTAACCCGCCTAACATGTTTATGACACGATTTACACGTTTACTAATCGTGTTAAAGGGTTAACAGGTGACACATAATGTTATGACTCGTTTATCAAAACAATGGAGATTTATAGTTTTATAAATATTTGAACATATCAATTATTTTCCTTCCCCTAACCGGCTAACGTGGTTCGTTAAGAATACTATGGATTGTAGCTTTTACTTTATTGCAATATTCATACCTTATTAGGTATTTTAACCGTATTAAGTGGATTCTGTCAATAATCAAGTTAAATATATGGGTGTCATTCATGTCATTGAGCTTCGTATCTTTAATTGTCTTAAACAATAAACATGTCTTGTCATGTAATCCATTTATTAAATACACTTGTGTTGGTATTTAAGTGAATGGAATGTTGGTTAACCGTGGTTATGTTTGTACTAACAATCGTGTTGAACGTGTGATGTCAAATACTACTCTTTTAACACAATACTAAATGTTTTCCTGCTCTAATTCCAAGACCTTAGATCTACAAGTTACTACTCTTTTAACACAATACCTAAGGCTGGAGGGTGTGGCATACACACCACGTCAGATCCAACTAGGCATCACGTCATATGGGGGGCTTTAAAGTCTCTTCCTTTAACTTGCAGGGTGTGGTATAAAGCCTCTCTACAAAACAAAATTAAAAAAAAAAGATTTTATTGGTTAAAAAGAGGTGGGCCTCACCTGCACCCCTTTTTTTTCTCGTTAGCAGCATGGCGGAAGAAGGATGGCGTCCCCATTTCATTTGCTCGGTGTGGACGATGGCACCCCAGTAGCGCTATGTTTGCCTTGTTGGCAGGGTGGCGTTAAGCCACACCCCTGGCCTAAATGTTTTCCGGCTCTAATACCAAGACCTTAGATCTACAAGTTATTGAACATCTTTTAAAGTTGATAATACCTAACATAATTTGATGCTTAATGAGGCATAAAGTCAATGGTTTGTTGTTGGAACACACTATACCATATAATCTTGGAGATAGATACTATATTCTTTAATCAATAAATATATATAATCTTCAATAAACCAATGTTTTAAAAACCGGTAAATACCGGCCGGTTATACCGGTATTACCGTTTCCAGATGTAAATCCGGTACGAAACACCCCGGTAAATAAGTGAAACGGTATAAGGTTTGTACCGGCGGTAAAATCCGGTATACCGGTTTAAATCGTAATACCGGTATGGGCCCAGGGTTATTTTAGTTTGGGTTGTTACTTATTTTTATTATATATGTTACTTATCTAACGTAATTTTTATATATTATGATTATTCATAACTAAAAGTTCTTATTTAATATTGTATGAAATGAAAATAGTTGATGTATTCAAGACTCAAATGGCTTAAACATATCGTACACTTTCATTTAAAAGAGCTTGTTGGAAAATTGAATGATTTTCGATTATCTTTTGAATTATTTTTTTATTATGGATTTTCTTTTGGATCATCTTTTAATATGTAATCATGTATTTTTAGATTAACTTTTGAGTTGATGTTGTAATTTATGAAATTATTGAGGTAGCTAGTCAACCCGGTTGAACCGCTCGGTACAACCCGGTTCAACCGGTTGAACAATTTTTTAGCCTAATCCGGTTTGATTTGAAAACCGGTTTTTAAAACATTGCAATAAACTAATAACATATGGGTCGAATCAAATACAAGAATCAAGAGAATTGACTTGCATACCACAAGGTGAAGATAAGACATTGAGGTTGTGGTCCACAGGCCAACGAATCACATGGCCTAATCACCATATTGGTCGATTCTTTATGCAACATCACTCCAATCACCATTTTGGTGAACCACCAACCACTACTTTTTTAAATATATATCACCCACTTATTGGAATTCACTCCTAGACTTGATGGTAACTTGTATTCAAAGTTATATTGTAATGAATCATGTTCATACCAAGTCATTTTATCACCACATGTTTTGCCTTTGTGTTCGTTTTAAACATAACGAACAAAAGAGGAATCAGGATATATGATATGAGAGAATACGAATCAAGCAAAGGGTTGAAGTTTAATAAAGATAGAATGAGACATGATTACAAGTTATATTATGTCTTACAAGTGTCGTATTAACAATGATTGATAGATTCATTTGGATATTAGTGGGTTCAAGTTATAACTTAATTGTAACAAATGATGCCTAAATATTATCAGAAGTAAATCTAGTTTATAATATTAGAGTTAAGTTAACGTACAAAGTGTCTTATCGTACAAAACCTGCGAAAGACATGAAAAAGCAAAAAAAAAAAAAAACGTCGTGACATTTTCGTAATTATTTGCTCGTAGGATAATTATCAAAATTACTCTACAAATAATCGTGTAGGGTAATTTTGATCTTGTAGGGTAATTTTGTAAAATGTGCTTGTAGGGTAATTATCAAAATTACTCTACAAGTATATCAAAATTACTATACTAGTTTATCAAACAACATACAATTCAAAATTACCCTATAAGATCATTCGTAGAGTAATTATGATACTCTACAAAAGTACCCTACAAGATCAAAGTTAGCTTACAAGATCATTTGTATAGTAATTATGATACTCTTTAAAATTACCCTATAAAAATCAAAATTACCCTACAAGATAGTTTTACAAAATTATTATATAATATCAAAATTACCCTACAAGATCATTTGTAGAGTAATTTTGATAATTACGAAAATGCCACCGCGTTTTCAGCAAAACCTTCAGTTCGTACGTTTTGTACGTTAAAGGTATTTGTATTTGATCTTTAGTCTATAATATTAAGCACACATTATAATAAATGGGCAAAGTAATCTTATAAAGTCTCTTAAATCTAGGATGGGTATAAAGATACAACGGATCGTAAAATCTTGCTTAATGAATCACAAAATATAACACAATGCCGAGGAAAAAGACATAATGAATCGCAAAAAAAGACACAATTACGAAAAAAACAGAGCGTCAAATAAAAAGACACAATGATTAAAATAAAAGTTCTAAAATCTACAAGCTAAAAATCCAAAAGTAAAACGTATAATCTAAGATCGTAGAGTTCGACAAGAGGTTTCCAATACCACTAGAATAAGTTAAATCGGAGTCCGTTTGATAACTTTCATACGACTTTCTATATTTAGAAGACTATGTATTTAAACTTTTTCCTATAAAGATATAAATCGTATAATGTGTATTACAAAATTTGTACATCTCTAACTTTGTCAATTAGCTTATTGTTTAGGGTACTCAAGTTTTAAATTAATAAACGTCCCTATAAATAAACAAGCTTGAATTAACAATGGTTAATGTCTCTAAGTGGCATTTTCTGTCACATGAGTATACGCCCTTAAAAATATGTAATGGATTAACGCCCCTTAATGCCCTTCAATTATTACTTTTCAATTTTTTTCTCCTCATTTGGCGTTACACTGAAAACACCCCTCCCTCTTTATGCCTCTATAACGCCCAGGGGAGATATTGATGGCGTTATCAAGCCCCTTTTTGCCCCTATAATGTGCACTACGCATGGTCTAATCAAATAGTAGTATAGTCGTATAAGTCGCATCAAGTATTAGGTTAGTCCAACTGAGGAATCGATCCAAAATTCCAATAATAGATTGCCAGCGCTATCTAGTGTAGGTAAAAACTATTATTCAAAAGCGTTAACATGAAGGGAAGTAATTTGTGATAGCAAAAATGGCGATAGACCAATGTTTTAAAAACTAGTTAAAGTCGTCCGATGTTACCGCTATAACGGCCATGGGAGATGTTGATGGCGTTATCAAGCCCCTTTACGCCCTTATAATGTGCACTACGCATGGTCTAATCAAATAGTAGTATAGCCGTTTAAGTCGCATCAAGTATTAGGTTAGTCCAATTGAGGAATCGATCCAAAATTCCAATAATAGATTGTCAGCAAAAACTATTATTCAAAAGCATTAACATGAATGAAAGTAATTTTTTATAGCAAAAAATGACGATAGACCAATCTTTTAAAAACCAGTTAAAGTCGCCTGATGTTACCGACCAATTGCCAGTGATATTACTAGTACGATAGAGCCCAAGTCTAATTAGGGTCCGGTTTAGTTTTCTAACCGTTGAAAAATCTGATATTACTGGTGCATACCAATGAAACGGTTTATACCTATGTTTAATTTTTAGTTTTAAACTCCCCATTATAACCTAATGTACCAAACTCCAAAGTGGCTTTCCAATTTTCATCGTTCAATTGAAGTTCCATCGTTTCAACCTGTACGTTCAATCGAAGTTCCATCGTTCAAATCTGTAGCAGTCTTCAACCAACAATCCACATTTAAATCCGACATTCCAACACTATGAACGTTCCTGCGTTCTGACTACAAATCCGAGTTCATTCTGACCCTATAAAAATACAGTTTAAGAATAGAGTAAATCACACAAAAAACGTCCTTTATTTATACAGAAACTTGACCTATTTATCCTTTGTCTTAAAAAGTTCAAACACTGTTCTTTATGACTAAATTTTGCATGCATTTTATCCTTTACACTAACGTGTGTTTAACTTTTCAATCAACTTTAAGGTAAAATTATCATTTTATCCATATAACACAATCTGAATATTTTTTTTATAAAAGATTTAATCTACAGTTTACTCAAAGTTCTTTTCTTTATTTTACTTTTACCTTTTCTTTCTTTTTAATTTATTATTTTTATCACTATTTTTATCGATCATCTAAAATTTTTGTTAATTAATTAGTCAACATATTTTTTTTTTATAAAAATATACGTGTTTGTATAATTTATTTTCATTTATTTGTTTAAATTATTTACTTTTCTTATTTTACAATTACTGTATCTTTTATGTTTTTATATAAATCGTCGCTTTTACAATTATTATAAGTTATTCGAACAAAATTACATCGAAACGCGTATAAAAATAAGTATGCCGGTCGCGCGTTACGACATGTTTGTTTAAACATAGATAAAAAGCATGTCGCAATATTGTATTTTGAGATGAGTGTCTGACAGTCTAAAACACGTCTAAAATAACTAGTGGCTTTCAAAATGACGTTACAAAAATTCATAATTTTATAGAACATCATTTTTCAAATAACCATGCCGCAAATGAAGGGTTCGTAGGTACCGCAACCGGAGAGTTTTGTGGCTTATATTTCGGAGGCGGTTTTGGAAGACGAGATGGATTAATATTTATAGCCGCTAATAACATGTTAAAAACGTGGATTAATATTTTATAAATAACAGTGTATATAAAGTCTATCCTTTTTTATTAGTATTTCATGTGTGCAGTTGATATATTTTTTTCCTTTCAATAATATATTTTTATTTTTACTTTCATGTTGGCTTTATGTATTATACCTGTAGGTTTAACTTTAAGGATGTAAGTAGCAAGGCCGGCCCTAAGAATTCGTGTACCCTGTTCGAGCTTCAAAAAATGTGCCTTTAGGCCTTAACGAAATTGGGTATTGAGCTCAATAAAGGTCTAAACCTAATGTCCATTGACTAATAACTAATCTAAAGTATAAGAATAATTTTGTAAGTGGACGTATGTTGGTGTTTGTATAGGTATACCCTATTAAAAAAGAAATTTTTACGTATACATATTGGGTTTTTTTCGAGAAATAGTGTGCCCTCCAAAATATCGGGCCCTGGCCGGTGGTCCTCCCCGCCCACCCCCAGGGCCGGCCCTGGTAAGTAGTGGTTAAACACTTGAGAGTGACAAACTAAAAAATCAACCAATCAAAGTGCGCCACGTCATTCAGTGAAAAATGTTTAAACTTTGGTGAAAAGTGTTGGCAATGGTTAGACACTTGGTGAAGTAGTAAACTTTAAAAAAAAAGTGTGATTGGTTGAGAGATGACATGGACCCCACCCCACACTACCCTCCCTCTCTCTTTCCTCCGATCATCTCCCCGCATCGGCATGGCTTTAAATATTGGCTCAGGGAGTCTGCGCGGCAAAACACTTTGCCGAGCCACACCGAATACCCTAACCTTATTTGGGATTGTGGCTCAGGGAGTCTGTGAAGGTTTTGGCATTGTTTCTAGGAGGTTACCTGGTCAAACCTGGTGCTGACTCAGATGTTAAAATTCTTGCACATATTCTAGTTTATAATTTTAGTCTCAGACCAAATTACCAGGTATTTAAATATTGGGATTTGAACTTTAATATGTCATTTGAGATTATCTTGGTTATTAAACAAGGTAGTTTGTTTGTGTAGAGTATTGATACGTTGAAGCAAAAGTTTCCAAACGTACTTGTATTGGCATTTACTGCCACAACCAAAGTCAAATAGTAATTCTGTACTTTTATATGATCAATGTCACTTTGTGTCTTCATCAAGCAAAACATAAATTTCATCTTGTGTGTAGTTTTTGTCCCGTCGGCCCGGCTTGGGTCGGCGTTTGTTGTTAATGAAATTTACCTTTCAAAAAAAAAAAAAAAAAGCAAAACATATATTAATTCTTAGACCACACAGTCTGATGGCGTGGAGAGGGGGGGGGGGGGGGTCTGAAGCCTTTACATGCCGCCAGCACCACCCCATAGTTAGCGTGGAGAAGACGTGGGAGGACGGGCTTAGGATTTTCCATCGGCGTAGGGGCAAAAGGAAGATGATGGATGATTTTAATTAGTGGGTAGATTAATTGATTAGTTTTTTTTAATAAAAACATAAAAAGGGGGAAATAAAATGTCCACAACCACCCCATGATTTTTAGGTTTTGAAGGACAAAGCCCTCTCAGTTAATGTGATAACGTCCCCTTCACCATCACAACACACCGTGTAGTTTATGTGGAACTTACCATGGTGTGTAGTAGTTGATGACACAAAGTGGCCCAAATTTACATTTAGATTGTTGTATTAATTTACAACTTTTATGAATAATGGTGTTATACTTTAATATATTTAGAGTGTTTTTCAAAAGAAAAAAAAAATTAATTTGTAACTTTTAATCTAATACTTTTCTACTTTTAATGTCACAAAATTTGATTTCTTACTTTTAACCTAAAACTTTTCATCTTTTACAATTTAACCTCATAACTTTTTTACTTTCAACTTTGGTCTCCTATATTTTTCATCTTTCGCAAAATTTTCGTTTTACATTTCGTTCTAAATTTTGTGAGTTAACACGTCGCAACATGCGTGTGTGGTTCAACGATTTTACGTCTATTTTTTTTCCTGTTTGCCAGGCTCGTCGCAACGCGCAGGTTCTAGATCGACTTAGTTATTCTTTTATGTGTTATACGTTTTGGTCTAATTTCTTTGCATTAATTCGCCTCAACTTCAGTGCTGGTAGTCGCTAGCGGTGGTGTGGCATTGGTGCTATTTGACACGGTTTCACACCCTCACCGCAACACAAAAGTTTGGTGCTTTAAGACTAATGGTCAAGCACATTACGATGATGGTCAAGCACATCACGATGATGGGATCAATAAGCATACCTAAAAAGTCTGGTGCTTTAAGACAGATGAGGAATATTTGGCCTACCAAATGTGATATCAAATGTAAGAAAAAAAACAAACAAACCAGTTTAGTGTTGGTGTTTACAAGATGCAACAATGGAAGAAAATTATGGTTTTCTTCTTTTATTTTTAACGACAGTTTAAAATGGTCAACTTTACGTACTGTTTGTTCTTGCAATTATGTGTAGGTGTTTATATTCACTAGTTTTTTTTAAGTCGCGCGTTGCGGCGAAACCGAGTGAATGATAATGTAAAACAAACGTGATTTGAAAATATTGCATGTTGTTTAGAAAACCAAACCATTAGAACGATTTAGTTTATTATCGTACCATTTTTTGATGCCAAATAAATACTTTATTTTGAGTACACCTTCGTTTTTAACAAAACTTATAACAGCATGTCAGGTAAAAAATTAAGCACAACTACGTACTTAAGTTTTTAAAAAAAGTTATAACGTAAATTATTAAAGAAGTATCAAATTAGTCGATAAATTAATGTATCTTTAAAAAACAATTATTAAAAATGGTAAAGGAAATATATATTTAAAAAAAAAATAAAAAATATGTTATTAAAAGGAGTTAAATGCCATTTTAGTCCCTGTGGTTTGGGCCATTTTGCCAGTTTAGTCCAAAAGTTTCATTTTTAACCTGTGGGTCCAAAAAGGTTTCACAGTTGCCATTTTAGTCCACTGGGTTAACTTCATCCATTTTTTTTTGTTAATGAGAAGGCCAATTTGGTCATTTTGTATGTAATTCTGTTAACTAAAAGGGCAATTCAGCCATATAAAATGACCGAAATGGCCTTCTGGTTAACAGAAAAAATGGATGAAGTTAACCCAGTGGACTAAAATGGCAACTGTGAAACCTTTTTGGATCCACAGGTTAAAAATGAAACCTTTGAACTAAACTGGCAAAATGGCTCAAACCACATGGACTAAAATTTCATTTAACTCTATTAAAAGTAAATATAATAATAAACTATTATAATATATAAAATAATAAAATAATAAAATAATAAAAAGCTATATATTATTATAAAAATAAAGTTACTATTTATCATTACTCGTTAACAATATATATATAATATAATGGTAGGCAGTTTAAACCTTTGTAAATGTCTCCTTTCAGGCTTTCACTATATATCTTCTACTTTATCCTTCTTGAACTTTATTTTAGGGCATGAAAGATTGTTTCATTGACAAAAAGACTTTTATATATATGCAATAGAAATGTTAACATAGTACACACATAATGAAAAGATATATAATTGCTTTGTTGTATGTTTTCTGCATTTTAACATTAAGAAAACTAAACTTGTGAACTTGTGATGCAGGTTCTTAGTGAATTCACTCATAGGTAGAAACCACAAAGTAAGCAAGTAATGAGATAAACAGTTTAGATAAGCATTCCAAAATAATACAAAAACACCTTATAATAACTGTAATAAAAATGCAAATATGTAGCTTTAATAAGCAACTCAAACAATTGGGATGTGTAGCCGGTTGATTATTAAAAGTTATTTCTCTGCTTATTGTATTGTATTACACCTTGTATTAAGTTGTTTTAGAGTGTCTGAGATTGCTATCCAAAGTGCTTATTTGATCATTATTTTTTAGTTTACTAAGTTGTTTTGTACATGAAGTTTTTTTATTCCAAAGTGCTTGTTTAAGCAAACACTAAACAGATAATTAGTTTATTCATTCTCTATTTGTTCACATCACAGAATTCCCCAGTTTGTTTTTGTATGCAAATGCACTTTGTATGTGAAATAGTATTTAAAAAGACAGAAATTTTAATCTAAATACTTATGCAGGTAATATTATATAGGAAAAGTGTAAAATAAAATACGGCTTAACATACATCACGTACGACAACGTGCGTGATTATGTGTATAACGTGTGTGATTAATGTTTTCATCATGCGTGATTAATGTTTTCCAACATGCATGTTTTGGGTTTTTTAGTTTATAACGTGCGTGATTTTCAAATGAACGTGCGTAATTATCTGTCGTACGTGATGTACGTTAAGTCGTATTGTATGTTAACTGGCCTCATATTATATAACCCTTTAAATCTAAGTTTTTTACACAATAGAATATTCACCATGTCGAATACCCAACTCCCGGATGACGTTAGATGGATCTTCGGTGACGTCAAGAGCCTTTATCTTCGTTACTACAAAAGAACAAACCGTTAGGCTCGCCACGGAGGACCCCGGGAGGGGGATCCGTGACCAAGCTCTGGCGTGAGAGTAAGTAAACTTGCCGGAAAATGAGAGGAGCTTCCTCCGATGAATATAATCACCGGAAGGTTTCCTCTTTGGTGTGAATCTATTTAGTGTGTATGAGTATTAAGTGTGGGGGAATGTTGGTCGCAAGTTAATGAGAGGTGAGTAAATGAGGGTGTAGTAAATGAGGGAAAGCCGGAGATGATACCTGCCTTAGCTCCTTGATGCCTTCCCTTATATAACAGCCAACTCCTATCTCATTAGAGATTTTCCACACTTGATCCAACGGTTTTTGAGGATTCTCGGGGGGTGCAGACACGTGTCTGACCCCCAACGGTGAGATGTTTCCCTTAATTAATGCCCAGCCGGAGAAGTACAATAACTTAGACGAGATCCTTTTCTTATCGGGCATTTAATGATCTCTGCTCCTCTTTCTTAGCTGTTTCCCGCCCGTTTATAAAAGGAAGAAAAACCTTAGTGGACAAGGCAATTCTATTTTGTGGGCCTACGCATAATTGGGCTTCCAGAAAAATGGCCTAAAGCGGGTGAAGTGGGCTTCCCCACTGGCCCGTCGTCAAGTCATCTTTAGTCCCTGGTTCTGAGACCCGAGGCTCATGATCCGGGGCTGAGTCACAACCGCTTAAAAGGGGTGGTTTTCTTCCTATGGGCCCACTCTAAGTCAGTTATGGTCTACCGCCCCCACTAATCATCACACCGCCGGATATCTATAGCGGGAGTTAATCCCCTAGTAACACGTGCTCCTTTTTGAATTTTGAAGGGACTATTGACATGACGGTTACTTGTATGTCAGTGGCACCTCTTTAAATACCCTGTTATCCTTTCCGATTTCTCACTCAAATACTTCAACTCCTTTTTCTCTTTGTAACCATTTCCCTGAATCATAGCTTCTTCTCTGATTATGAGTCATAGTGGCCGTTCATCGATAAGATCCGTACTGACGGCAAAGGACTTGAAGTCCTTCGTTGCAGCGTACAACATTCCCGAGTGATTTTCTCCTTCCTTGCCTGGCCCCAACGAGCCGGCGGAGTGCACAACAGACCGGATACCTATTTACACTCTGGCTTTCTCCTCCTGTGGGGTTCGGTATCCTCTTTCTGCTTTCAAAATCTCTTTGCTTCGTCATTTCGGTGTCCATTTTTCTCAGATTCACTCTCTAGGGTTCATGAGGGTGGTCCACTTCGAATTATCTTGTGCAGCCATCTCGGGAGAGCCCTCTATTCCTTTGTTTTGCATGTTCTACAGGCTTATTTCGGACGGAGATTGGTTTACCTTTGCAAAACGACAGAACAACGTCTCGAAGCCCTGTTACAGTTTCATGCCTACCTCCACTTATCCAAAGGACTGGAAAAGCAGATTCATCTTTGTTTCTGCCGCTATGTTGCCGGAGTCCCCTCTGCCGAAGGATCTTGATGCCGCAATCGAAGACGCTGTTCCTACTCTTTCCGCAGCCGAAACCCTTCAGTGGAAACGGATGTGCGAGAATCCAACGAGGGCATTCACCTTTTCTGAAGGGATGCTTGCCATGGGAGGGTTGAGCCCCTCCTATCCGGTTCGTCCGAGGGCTTTTTTCGGCAAAAAGGGTACTTCTTTGTTCTTGATCTGTCATTTATGGTTAGTGTCTTAAAGATCGTGCAGTCATCTTTAGTGTCTCTTTTTTGTGTAGAGATAACTTTGTCGAGGCTACTTCAGGGTGATTCCAAAGATGTTAAGTATGTGGTTGACAACGAGATTGACCCTAGGTTGAATGCGGAGGTGCAGGTTACTGGGGGATCCACCCAGGCCGGGGGCTCTATTGCCGTGGGTGGTGACGAGGAGAATTCCTCTGATAAGGAGGAAAGTTCTCATGACTTTCCTCCTGTTCACCCCTCTGGCCAAAGCGATGACGAAGATGTGGAAGTCCAGCTAGTTCGTAAGAGAAGATCTGCCAGTCCTCAGCCAGCCCCTGCTCCCCGTAATATCCGTCAAAGACTTCGGAGTGCCAGTGGTCAAAAACCTCCTCCTTCATCGAAAGCTGCTTCTGATCTCCCCCCTGCTGGGGTCAAAGGTTCCCTGTCTAAACACCTGAGGTCTTCGAGCTTAGTGAGTGCTCTTCTGCTGGTGAGCTTTATCTTTCCTTGATCTCATTTTTTTTTGTCTTTTGCCTTGCCTCTGATGTTCCTTTTCTTACTTCTCAGGGGAGTTCCCAGGAGCCCATAGAGGTTCCTACTGGTCCCTCTTCTTCCCGTGTCCGGGATAAGACCTCTGAGGTGGGGATAGCTCGCTTTTCCTCAGCTTTCGAGCTTTCTCCCTCCCGTGCTACTGGGACTAGCAGACCCACTCTCCTCGAAGGTCCTGCTCATCGGTCTCCTCTTGCCCCTCTGTTTGCCGATGCCATCCCTTCTGCTTATGTCCCTAAATGGAAGGTGACTAGCTCCTCAGTGATAGGGACTCCCGAAGCCACTAGGGACTTTTTGAACCATGCTGTTCCTCCCTCACACAAATTTGTAAACTCTGCTCTGAGGGACGACCTCTTCGAGGATCAGTATAGCATGTCCCTGTGTGAAAGCTTTTTAGGGGCGCTGGGATGTTGTAGAGAATCGACGATCTGAGGAGGGCAAATGAAGGGCTTAAGGCTGAGCTTAAGGCTTCCCAGTCTGTTGTTGCTGGGCTTAGGTGCCAAGTAGTTGATGCTGAGAGGAAGTTGCAGGAGGGGAAGGTACATAGTTTTCTCCCCCTCCCCCCTTTTTTGTACTTATTGATCTTTTATCCAGGGAGCTGGAGCTATGCTTGAGAGGAAAGAACGGGCTTGGGAGCGAGAGATGGCAGCGCTGGTTGAAGAGAAGCAGGAGCTTTCTGTTGAGCTGAAGCATTTGAAGGAAGTTGGCTCCGTTTCCCAGGAGCAATTCAATGCCATGTATGCAGAATATGGGATAACTTCCGACGACAACCAACGATTGGTGGGGGAAAAGCATTGGCTAATTACTGAAGGTTTTGGAGCCTTCCTTGCTGCT
Source organism: Helianthus tuberosus (assembly GCA_030545235.1). Classification (NCBI taxonomy): domain Eukaryota; kingdom Viridiplantae; phylum Streptophyta; class Magnoliopsida; order Asterales; family Asteraceae; genus Helianthus; species Helianthus tuberosus. Next base: position 48,721,739 of record CM060351.1, read on the forward strand.
GTTGCTCAGTCAGAGGATTTCAAGAGCGGCCTGGAGGAGGTGTACAGGGCCAACAGGGATGTTGGGTACCAGTCAGGATTGAAGGATGGCTATAAGTATTCTGCTCAAGGCTTGGACAGAAAGGAGACTCCTCTTTATAATTCTAAAGCAAAGAAGAGGTTGTCCAAGCTGAATGAGGAGTTTGGGCGTAAAACCCCGGCCATCCTTGGGAAAATCCTGGAGCATCCCCTGATCTCTATTGATGAACTGAAAGCCCTGTTCTTCTCTGCCGGTCCTTCGTCTCCACCATCTCTCTCCGGGGGTGATCCCCAATGAATTTCAAACACTTAACACATTTCGATATGGTTGTAATAACTTTTACTTGCCCTAGGATACTTTTACATTTTGCTTGACTGTTTGGGAGGGGTCCTTTATGTCGGGGACCACCTTAGCTTCTAATCATATGGGTTATGATTGTATATTGTTTCTTCGCTTTTTTGCCTATTTCTTGCTGTGGTTGTTTGTTTTGCAGGGGTTTTTACCGAAGGTCAGTTTGGTGCTTCCATGGAGATTTATGAACCGTTTGGCGAGGGGTCATGTCTTTATTTCATCTCGTTGTATTTGCATGTTGTTTACTCTTGCCAAAGTTATTGAGGCCTTTCTTTGTATATGTACTTTGTATTAATAAAGCAGATTCCCCCTCGTGGTTTTGTATGCAAGAGTGTGTTGTACTTTTTTGTTTGTTTGTTAAACTATGATTGTCTGTTCGAGGCCAATCGATGGACAAGCTTATAATGCGGGATTATGTTTTTGACTTGTTCTGTCCGCTTTGGGTTAGCTAGACCCTTATCAGCCCCACAGCCGGGCTTTTGGCATGTTTTGGATGCCTTGTACACGTGTGCTTGTTTGTTCTAGTTTAGATTTAATGGTGTTCCTGGGCACGTCTGCCTAGGTATGATGTCCATTGTTTTTTCAAAAGGGGACGTGTTCTGTCCGTTCTTCATTTAATTTTTAGGGGGTTTACACTTCCCGTTAAAGATTGTTACAAAAGGTCTGTCTTTGGGAGAGCCCCAGACTAACAGTTAGTTGTTACAAAAGTGGCTCTTGGCCGTTTTCTTTGGGGGTGAACCCCTTACACGTAATACTTACTCAGCTGCATGAGATTCCAGGTCCTGGGGACCTCTTTGCCTTCAAGCGTTTCCAACTTGCAGGTTCCCTTACCGTTAGCCCATATGACTCGGTAGGGCCCCTCCCAGTTGGGGCCCAACTTTCCAGTGTTTTCTTGCAAGCTGGCTTCATTGGCTCTAAGGACTAAATCCCCCGGGACAAGGTTGAGTTTCTTCATCCTGGTGTTATAATAACTCTCCAGTAGCTTTTTGTATTTGGCTTCCCTGACTGCCGCTATCTCCCTTCTTTCTTCCAGCAGGTTCAAGTTCATTCTGAGGTCCTGTTCATTTTCTTCGTCTCGAAGCTTCATCCGGGCAGTCGGGGATCCTATCTCGGCGGGGATGACAGCTTCCGTCCCGTAGGTAAGGCTAAACGGGGTCTCCCCATTGCAACTTTTGGGAGTGGTTCTGTATGCCCATAGCACGAATGGAAGTTCTTCCAGCCATCCCTTTTGTTTTCTTCCAAGCCTTCCTTTCATTCCCTTGATGACACTTTGGTTAGCTCTCTCCACCAATCCGTTGCTCTGGGCATGGGTGATGGAGGTAAACACTTGTTGAATCCGCATCTGCTCGCACCATGGTTTGAAAGGCTTTTCGGCAAACTGGACCCCGTTATCGCTCACCAGTTCCTTAGGGACCCCATACCTGCATATGATGTTATCCAACACGAACCTTCTCATCTGTTCTCCAGTAATTTTTGCCAGGGGCTTCGCTTCGATCCATTTGGTGAAATAATCAATGGCCACCACCATGTATTTGACCCCTCCCGGGCCCTCCGGGAAAGGCCCAATTATGTCGATGGCCCATTTTTGGAATGGCCAGGATGTTGAAACCGGTACCATGGGGTGTTTGTGTCGGTGGGTCATTGGTGCATGCACTTGGCAGTTGTCGCACTTCTTGATTTCCTCAGATGCTGTTTCGTACATCCGTGGCCAGTAAAATCCTGCATTCATTGCTTTTCTCACTATCGTCCTTGGTCCCGAGTGCATTCCGCAAATCCCCTCATGCATTTCCCTAATCACATATTCAGCCTCTTCAATGTCAACACACTTTAGGGATGGGCCCAGATATGATCTTCGATATAGCTCCCCTTCAATTAGCTCATATTGCAGGGTCTGACCCTTATCTTTCTGGCTGCCCATTCCCCCTCGGGTAGAATTCCGTCCCGGAGGAACTTAATAATTGGTGTCATCCACGTTTCCTGGGTACCCTCAATTGTAACAACCTCCTCTATGTTAAGGGAAGGAGATGTCAGGACCTCCACCTTGACTTCTTTCGCGAGGTGATCGAATGCCACCGAGGCCAGCTTACTGAGGGCATCAGATTTTCTGTTTCTTCCACGGGGGATGTACTCCAGTTTGAAAGTTTTGAATGCCTTAGCCATCTCTTTTACTTTTGCCACGTATTGGGCCATGGTGCCATCTTTGGCTTCATATTCCCCTTGGTACTATTTCACTACCAGTTGTGAATCAGTGCTAGCCTCTACGTGTCCTGCTTTCATTTTTTGTGCCAGCCTCATTCCCGCTAGGAGGGCCTCATACTCTGAAGTATTGTTGGTGTTCTCGAAGTCCAACCTTTTGGCATACGTCAGTTCGACCCCCTCGGGGCTTATCAATGTGATTCCTGCCCCACTCCCTTCTTCACTAGATGCTCCGTCGGTGAGTAACTTCCACACCGCCTCGTCTTCCTTCTCTCTTTCTTCTTTCTCTAAGGCTTCCCATTTTAACAGTTCCTTCTCTTCGTTCTCAGGGACTTCTGCTAAGAAATCGGCCAGTATCTGTCCCTTCATGGCCGTCCTGGGCTTAAACTCCAGAGAGTGTTCCCCTAACTCTACAGCCCATTTAGCTAACCGTCCTGACAGCTCCGGCCTCCTGAGTACCTTCTGAAGGGGTTGATCGGTCATTAAGGTAATCCTGTGCCCTTGGAAATACCTCTTGAGTCTTCGGGATGCGAAGACAAGGGCTAATGCGAGTTTCTTTAGAGGCATGTATCGTTCTTCGGGCCCCTTAAGCGTTCTGCTGATGAAATATATGGGGATCTGTCTCCCTTCCCGTTGTACCATCATGACCGCACTTATGGTCGTTTTCGAGGCAGATAGATACAGGAGCAACGGGTCCCCGGGTACTGGGGTGGCCAACGTCGGGAGCTTGCAGATGTAGGCTTTCATTTCTTGGAAGGCAGCCTCAGCCTCTGTGGTCCATTTAAACTTGTCTGTCTGGAGGCACTCTTTCAATACTTTCATAAAGGGAAGGGTCCTGTCGGCTACCTTTGATAAGAAACGGTTCAACGCTATCAATCTCCCGTTTAGTTGCTGAATGTCCTTTAGGGACCTGGGGGATCGCATCTCAGCCACCGCTTGGGTTTTCTCCGGATTTGCTTTGATCCCTCCCTTGGTGACCACTACTCCCAGGAAATTCCCCTCCTCTACTCCAAAACAACACTTCCCAGGGTTTAACTTCATGTTCACATCCTGCATAGTGTTGAGAGTCTCGGCTATATCGTCTATCATGGCCATCTCCGTCAGGCTTTTGATAACAATGTCGTCGACGTATACTTCTAGGTTCCTTCCTCGTTGTTCCCTGAACAAAGCGTTCATGAACCTCTGATATGTGGCCCCAACATTTTTAAGACCGAAGGGCATCTTGGTGTAGCAGAATGTCCCTTCTTCCGTGATGAAGGCAATCTTTTCTTCGTCTTCCATTGACATCTGGATTTGGTGGTACCCCTTGTAGGCATCCAGGAAGCACTTCAGGGGGTACTGAGACAAAGAGTCTACCTGAACGTCTATCTCCGGGAGGGGATAACAGTCCTTAGGACATGCTTTGTTAAGATCTTGAAAGTTAATGCACATTCTCCACCCCCCGTCTTTCTTTTGAACCATGACCGGATTGGCGATCCAAGATGGATACTTCACCTCCCTAACTATCCCTGCCCTGATCAGTTTTCTGGTTTCTTCGCAAGCAGCCCGTCTCTTGTTGGGTCCCATGCTTCATTTTTTCTGTTTTACCAGTTTTGCCCATGTGTAAGTATTTAGCCGGTGCTCGGTTAGGCTCCTGGGGACTCCTGTCATGTCCCCATGTTGAAATGCAAACACATTTATGTTGTGGAGAAGCAACTCCTTCAGGGCACTCTTGCACTTGTCACTTAGGTGGCTTCCTACTTTGACCGTTTGTTCTGGGAACCTGTCGTTAAGGACCCACTCTTCTACTTCCTTCTTCTTGGGTTTCTCAGGTGCCTCCTCTTTGGACACGGAAGAGATCACTTCATAAGCAGATTTAACCCATGCTAGACCCTTCGGTGTCTGAAATACTAAAGCTCCGTGTGGGGTGGATGCCTGTGCCTGTAAGTCTCCAATCCCAGGTCTTCCTAAGATCGCATTGTACTTTGAGGGTGCCCGGACCAATGTGAAGGTTAGATTTATCGTTCGGACCCGATCCCCTACCCCAACTGTTAATGGGAGCCTGATCTTCCCCAAGGGGTGTGATACGCTGTTATTGAACCCCACCAAGGGGATGGAATCTTCTTCTAACCGATCTTTTACATCTCTGTCGAATCTAAGGAAACAATGCTCGTATATCACCTCGACACCGGACCCTCTGTCCACATGTATCCGAGACACCTTATGGCCGGCTATTATGGCCGAGATGTTTAGGGGAAGTCGTTGCACTTCGCTTTCTTCCAGGTATGGCATAAGGATGGGAGCTTTCATGCAGTTCGGGGAGCCCAGGATCCTGGCCTTTACACTACGGGTGGTATCGAATTCACTCCTCCTTCTAATCATGTCAACATCTGCCCTCCCAGGCTCCCTTACATCTCTTCCTTTGCGGTCCCCTCCCCCTTCCTTAATTTCCTTGACCAAGTGGGCCAGCCTTCCCGTCTTTACTGCAGCCTCTATTTCTCTTTTTAAATACATGCAGTCATCGGTTTTATGCCCGAAGCCTTTGTGAAATTCACAATATTCATTTGGTTGTGCTTTAGGCCCAGGTTTTATGGGTGGTGGTCTTGGGAAGGAGTTCTTTACCCTTTCAGTGGCCAGTATCTCACTCGGTGTTTTGATGAGGGGGTGAAATTATCAGAGTACAAAGGGGGACCCCTCCCTCGGGGTCTGTACGGGGAGTACGAGGGTCTCATTCTGTCATGCATCATTCTATCAAAAGCAGGTTTTCGAGAGTAGGGTGTACCTTTTTCAGGAGGCTTTGTGACTGGGGCGATCCTCCGGGGTGCGACGTCTGTTTCCTTGGCTTTGCTGACCGTATCCTTCCCTTTGACAAAGGCTCTGACCCTGTCCATAAGGCTGTCAAATGAGTGGGGGAACTCCTACCCTAGTTTCTCACACAGCTGGGCATGTTTTAGCCCGTTTATGAAACTGCTAATCTTCATGACCTCCGGGACATCTTTGATGTTCATGCTCTCCTTGACGAACCTCTCCATGTACTGATCTATTCGCTCATTGTCCCTTTGTCTTATGTGGAGGATCTCGTTCGGATTCTTGACCACCTTTCTCTGTTGACCAAAGTTCCTGAGGAACTTCTCGCTTAATTCTTCGTAGCTGTCTATTCCCCCTGGGGGGAGGCTGTCAAACCAAAGCCGGGCTCCCTCCGTCAGAGTTTGTACAAACATGTGACACCACACAGGCATGGGCCATCGCCCCAGTTGTCCCGCTCCCCGGAAGGCATGCAGATGATCTTCGGGGTCCCTTGTTCCGTCATAACGGTCGAAGCCTGGGGGTAACTTTCTCTTGGGGGGCATGGGTGCTTCTGCAATTCTTCGTGTGAACTTTGAGACCTCGGCTAAGTCTCGTGGTAGATAGGGCTAATCTAGGCCATTATCACTAAGGTTGTCCTTTTCCTTCCCTTTCTCTTTTGACTTCTGTCCCGTGATAAGGTCCTCCCTTTCTTCTGAGGACATTTGCCTGAGGGCAGTCATAAATGTCTCCAGTGGGTCGCTGCTGTTCTTATTTTGAAGGCATGTTCCCTCTTGGTTGGAAGGTGTGTCAAAAGAAAGTCTAGCCCTGAGGCTGTCGAGTTTTTCCTGCCTCTTTAAATCTTCAAGGCACTTGGTTAGCCTCTCCCTATGCATGGCCACAAAATCTGGGGTGATATGCTCCGTTCTTTCAGGGTTTTCCACCTGGTTCTCGTTTCCTTGTTCATGGGTAATGTCTTCTATAGTGACCCTATCCGGATCATTTTGTGTCGTTTGAGTGACACGTGAGTTGTGTGGTGTTGCCATGTCGTTCCTGATGGGATAAACTGCTCTCTAGACGTCGAGTTTTGATGTGGGAACACTGGGCAGGCCAAGGTCCCACGGATGGCGCCAATGTCGAATACCCAACTCCCGGATGACGTTAGATGGATCTTCGGTGATGTCAAGAGCCTTTATCTTCGTTACTACAAAAGAACAAACCGTTAGCCTCGCCACGGAGGACCCCGGGAGGCGGATCCGTGACCAAGCTCCGGCGTGAGAGTAAGTAAACTTGCCGGAAAATGAGAGGAGCTTCCTCTGATGAATATAATCACCGGAAGGTTTCCTCTTTGGTGTGAATCTATTTAGTGTGTATGAGTATTAAGTGTGGGGGAATGTTGGTCGGAAGTTAATGAAAGGTGAGTAAAGTGTGTAGTAAATGAGGGAAAGCCGGAGATGATACCTGCCTTAGCTCCTTGATGCCTTCCCTTATATAACAGCCAGCTCCTATCTCATTAGAGATTTTCCACACGTGATCCAACGGTTTTTGAGGATTCTCGGGGGGTGCAGACACGTGTCTGACCCCCAACGGTGAGATGTTTCCCTTAATTAATGCCCAGCCGGAGAAGTACAGTAACTCAGACGAGATCCTTTTCTTATCGGGCATTTAATGATCTCTGCTCCTCTTTCTTAGCTGTTTCCCGCCCGTTTATAAAAGGAAGAGAAACCTTAGTGGACAAGGCAATTCTATTTTGTGGGCCTACGCATAGTTGGGCTTCTAGAAAAATGGCCTAAAGCGAGTGAAGTGAGCTTCCCCACTGGCCCGTCGTCACACCATTTAATTTCTTGTTATTGAACAATGCGGACTACTTCCAAAAGTTTTGAGCATGTTTTTTCTTTTATTCAACTGAATCAAATGTCGTATACAAAGAAGTAGACAGAGATTTATAAATTATGATTGTAACTTTTTATTTTTCACTATTATAGCTAATATGTAATTTCAGTTATAAGAATTATTTACACATATGTGAATTATATTGTCTTTATCTTTATGATGAAGCCCGTCTAACCTAATTATAATGATATATAATATTCGTTGATTTTTAATTTTTAGAGTAAATTACAAGTTTTGTCCTTTATGTTTGCATCAAATTTCAGGCGCTGTCCTTTACCTTTAAAACTGTCAGGCGGTGTCCTTTACGTTTCAAAATCTTGCAAGTTTTGTCCTTTAACCCAAACTCAGTTAATTCTTTTGGTTAAATAGGATCATGTGCATGTCACATGAGGGTAAATCTGTCTTTTCCACTACCCTCTCCAATTTTTCCCCAAAATAAAGAACCCAGACCTAAATCATTTCCCCTTCTCTTCTCTGCCACCACCACAATCCATCAGCATTCTACAATCATGTGGAGAATATGGGTTTTCTCCGATGAAGTCTGGCTGGACGATGGCGGCGCATTGAGGATCCCACTGAATTTGTCTTAGTCGGAGACTCGGAGATTCAAGGTGATGCAGTTATTACAGCAGAAGAGTGGGATCGCCGATTTAGGATCAAGGTGGTGTAGGGTCGCCGATGAAGATGGTGGTCGTTGATGAACCTGTGTTTTTAGATCTGCAATTAACGAATCAGATCTGATTTAGAGATGGTGACAGTACAGGTGGTAGTGCGATGAAGATAGTGGTCAGTGGTGGCGGTCACAGGTGGCGGTGAAGGTTGGTTGAAGCTAGAGAGAGGGGAGATGAAGATGATGAACAAACTAGATCTGGTTTTAGAGATGGTGGTCGGTACAGGCAGTGGAAGCTTGACAATGACACTAATTTGGTGGTTAGATGTGAGTTTTATGGAAGTTTATAATGGGTTATAAATTGCAGCCACCTTGTTTCTTCCACACTCCACTAATGGTCGTCTGTGTGGAAAGAAGTTGTGTCATCCACTTCACTTAATTGATAATAGTAGCTTAATTATTAATGGTTATTAATGGTAGGATATTGAAATGAAAATTATCATTTTGTGTTAGGAATAAGAAGTTTTGATTGACTTTGAATGCCTTGAATGAGTTTGATCCCAAGTACTCGGTGGTGTTGACCGGAGGAAGGTGGTGGTAATAACGATGATGGTGCTGAGAGAGGGGTTTGTGAGAGAGAGAGAGAGTTTAGAGACAGAAAGGATAAGATTTGGTGGGTGTTTTTTATTAGAGCTTACGTTTCGCGTTATATCGATGAGGTATGATTTGGTGGGTGTTTCTTGAATTCCGGCAAACTGAAACTGTACCGGACGAAAATAGGTTGGTCGGATCTGTTTTGGGGGTGTTGATTTGGATTTTGGGGGTGTTGATTTGGGTTTTTTGGTTATGATGGGGGTGTTCATAATTTTGGGGGTGTCTACTGTTTAGTTCATAATCTGTTAGTGAAACAGATTAGAAGAGTCCTAATGTGCAGATGAGAGTGGGGAGAGAGAGAAGAGAGAGAGAGATGCAGGTTTATATGAAAGAGAGAGAAAGAAATAGTTTTTATATAAATGAGGAATTAAATGATTTAAGAGGGAATGACTATTTTACCCTCATGTGCCTTGCACATGAGGTATTTTAACTGAAAATTCTAACCTGGTTTGGGTTAAAGGACAAAACTTGCAAGATTTTGAAACGTAAAGGACACCGCCTGACAGTTTTAAAGGTAAAGGACAGCGCCTGAAATTTGATGCAAACATAAAGGACAAAACTTGTAATTTACTCTAATTTTTATATTTCAAACTTCATTGGGTAATAAAACTGTATTTAATTTTTATATTTAATTGAAAATACCACTGTGTAATTTTTAATAAACCAACGGATATACCTGAGCCTGACAGGCAATTTCCTGACACATACATGACGGGACAGTTTTCCAATCATGCATTGAATTATATCGTCTTTGTCTTTATGATGAAGCCCGTGTAATACACTGACCTACTAATATTGATATATAATATTTGTTGATTTTTAGTTTTTATATTTCAAACTTCATTGGGTAATAAAGCTGTATACAATTTTTATTTATTTAATTTTTTATATTTACTTGGAAATCCCAATGTATAATTTTTAAGAAATCAACGAGTATACCCAAGCCTGACGGGCAATTTCCTGACACATACATGACGGGACAATTTCAATAGATTACGATTACCATTACCAGTCTTGTCTACATCCCTACTCTTATGTTTGCGAGGAGCTTAAACATGACTTACGAGTTATGTAAAAGCTATTAAAACAAGGTTCATATTTATAAAAGAACATAAAATAATAATTTACAAAAATTGGATTGTCTAGTTTTGTGCAAGTCCAAACAAGCGTTGCGCATGCCCTCGTAAAATTTTGGTCCATGCAATCTGATTTCTCAAAGACCATAACCCAAAATAAAAAGAAAAATATTAAGAGTTGTAAAGGAATGGGCGAATCTTTTAAGAGGTGGGAGGGGGCAGCCGACCCTCGAACCTTTGGCTCAGTAGTGAAGAGTATGTAGTTTTCGTATAAATTTTTTTTGGTATATACGTTTTCGACCCCTGGGTTTATATAAATTTTTAGGTCTGGTGACTTCCGTCCCCTCGATCGGAAATCTCAAGCTTCGCCCCCACATTGAAGAAAAAATAGTCACAACTCAATTACCTATTGTTATTACTTTGTTATTGAGAGGGTACGGTCCCAAATGTCGCGTAAGTCATGCGCGCGCAGGGCCATACCCACACTTTAATCCCCAAAACACTTGTAGGGTAATGGAATGGACAAGGTAATAGAGTAGACAAAGGAATTAAATGGATCATTACCATATTCCGTAGTCTTGTTTGGTTGCCATGTGAAAATTGAATGATCATTACATTGTGTTGTTTGGTAGGCAGGAAAAGACGAAGGAATAAAATCGGCGACGGGTGGTAGTGTGTGATGGCGGTGGCAGTGTGTGGCGGCGGTAGCGATGGGTGGCGGCGGTGGGGGAGGGTGGCAGTGGTGGGTGGCGGCAACGACAATGGGTAGTGGCGGCGGGTGGTGACGGTGGTCGGTGGTGGCGGTGGTCAGCGGTGGTCGGTGGCGGAGGGTGATAGTGACCGGCGGTGGGGACGATGGTAGTGGCGGTTGTTGACGGTGACGGTGGAGGGTGGTGGTAGTTAGGAGTGTTCACTGAATCGAATAACGAATTTTCGATGATTTTTTCGAATTTTTATTTTTTTACCTGAATTCGTATTCTATTCGGTTCCATTAGTATTTGAAACTCGAATTTGAACCGAATTCGAATAAATTCGATTTAATTCAAATTCACGCTAAACAATAAATTCTTTTAATTACATTTTTTAAAACTACTACAAACTAATTATATCTAACATAAAATATAATAATCTGCAAAATTAATTAACTGTCAATATGTCGAAACACCAAAATTTAGAAGATAGGTTGGTTTCTAGTAGCGATTTAAGTTAGATAAAAATTTAGAAATAAGTAGTATGAGCTATTTGTCAGTAGGTTTGGTAATCTGTTGAGTAATAAACTTATCACTTATGGATGTAGTTCATACTTTGGCCAAGTTTAGAAGTTATATGTGTGTATATATATATGTTTGTGTGTATATACATATATTAAAAAGTTATATATAAATTGAATTCGAATTTCGAATCGAATTGAAAATCATAAAGTCGTATTCAATTTGAATTTGATTACTGGACTCGAATAACTCGAATTTGAACCCAATCGAATTTCAAATTATTCCAATCCGAATCGAATTCTGAACAACCCTAGTGTTAGCAGCGGGTGGTGACGGCAGTGGGTGGCGGTGGTGGTGGGCATTATTGGTAATGAATGTGAGAGGGGGAATGAAATTGAAAAAAAAAAAAAACAAAGAGGGTGGATGAAATGAACTTGAGGGAATGGAATGCCTTATGTAATGGGTGATTCCATTAGCTTGACCAACCAAACACATTCTTTTTCATTCCCTCATAATGGTCCATTCTATTCCACCTCTCATTCCTACATACAAAACACTACCTTAGCTTGTCCCGAGGTTCCTACGCAGGATCCTCTCATGCACTCGCAACTGCGACAACTTATAAAATACAAATAGTACAAAAGGACAATGGCGTGTAACCAATCAGGATGCGTTGTTCACTGCTCCATGATCTCCACTAACTGTTGATGACAGACGTGATAACAAGTACATTTGGTAGGCAACGTGTAACCAATCATGATGCACCAACATACCTCCACATCTGCAGACACTACTTGTCGTGTCAGAGGGGACCAAATGGATATTCCTTGATGGCAACGTCCGGCTAATGAGGCCATGAACCCATCCTCTACCAAAGGTTTATATAACGCTTCGCATAATTGTACTATCCCTATTTAGGAAGTATTGTTGTATTTCTATTTTTGGAAACTTGTACTTCTGTTGTATTCTATTTTGTTTCAACGTTGTAATCCGAGACTATTCATCATAATGAAATTCAATAATTTTATTCACATCTATGTTATACATATTAGATGTCACACCCCCAAAATCCACATGCGGAGTATCACCGCTTGGGAGCGTAACTGACCAGGATCAAGCCACCAATCATATAGAACAATGTATAAAGTAAAAGTAATTGCAATTTAATCAAACCCATCCATATGAGAGGTGTTCCAAAACATAAACATATTATCACTGTTTAGCGGAAGCGTATAAATAAACCCAACACAATAAAGTGTAAATTGTCAAAATGTCTAATCAAGTATTCACGATCCTTGTCCACAACGACTGCGCCTCCCGTGCAAGCTCCATAAGTACCTAAGGTCCTGCAAGGCATGTAACAGAGGATCAACAACTAGTTGAGCGAGTTCACAGAAAGTAAATGCGTAATAGTAAGTTCGTATGTAACATGTGGCTCTACTGGGCCGATAGTACGTTCTATTGGTGGGGGCTTCCCATGTTATATATCACCTAGACTATTCGTAATCATAAGTATCCTTCCCAATCCGAGGATAGTAGTAAGTATAGGTTTACGCAGGTTTTATGTAAGTGCCCTTCCCAACCGAGGACAGTACGTAGCGAGTACGTAGGTTTAGCGCTGGCGTCCTTCCCAATCCGAGGACGGTAGTACGTAGGTTTAGCACTGGCGTCCTTCCCAATCCGAGGACGGTAGTACGTAGGTTTTACGTAGGTTTAGTGCTGGTGTCCTTCCCAATCCGAGGACAGTACGTAAGTTTTGCGTAGAATTTGGCACAGGCATCCTTCCCAATCCGAGGACCGTGGTAAGTAGTCTAGTGTTGATGTAAGTGCAAGTAATCATTCAATCCCATTCCCAACCCACCGGGGAATCCCATGCCTTGGTAAGAGTGTGAACTCACATTGATTTGCTCGGTATGCTAAGTATGTGCTCAAGGTAAATCAATCACGTCCTAAAGTAGGCACGTATACATAATCAGTTTGTAGTCACAAGGTACACGTATAAGCATGTAGTACGTATTCGCAAGCACACAAGTCATGTATATCATTTAACAGCAGTTAAATATCTCAGTTAACTTCTAACAGAGTTAAGTCAGATTACTGTACAAGATATCCAAGTCGACGAAACACATAAGTTGGCGAATCACAATATTGGTGAAACACATGTTCTGTTTCGTCGACTATCCTTTGGCGAAACACATGTTCTGTTTCGTCGACTATCCTTTGGCGAAACACAATCCTATCTCATCAACTATCATTTGGCGAAACACAATTTCTATTTCGCCGAGGGTTCTGTTTCGCCAAACCCGTCAATTACGTCAAACATCAGTTACGTCAAATATCAATTACATCAATCATGCCAAATCAGTTACAGTATCAACACAGCAACCCTAATGATCATTCTATCAGCCGTCATCACAACAGAAATTATATGGAGATCAATGTGCATATAGAATCATCATAACTCAATCATTCAAGAATTATTGTCTAGCATGAACCCTAGTTTAACCGTTCCTCAAACCGATTATCATACAACATCATATCATCAATCCCTATCCAGATACTAATGTGTATTCAGAATCAAGACATATTAACAACATCCAGAACCATGTATTCGATCATGTTAGGTTTCGCATATAGTTACGTATCCGATTAACCATGCATATCGAAATCTATATCATTCTCATATTCTTATCACAGCAATAAGACACATCAATCACATATCCAAACATGAATCGAGACAGAGCAGAACATGAAATCGATTAACAAACATACACTAACCGATTCGGAATGAAACAAACAAGGATTCGAGAGCTAGGGAACGTTAGATTGCCGTCAACAGAGAAAGAGAGACTCTAGGGTTTCGGTTGTGATGATAACAGTGTGAAACTAAGGCTGTTACACGTTTTAATATTCAAGTTTACGTGTTGGGCCCGAACTGGGCTTCGGTGAAACTGGACTCGGCGAATCAGCTTGTTTCGTCGAGAAGATTGTTGGCGAAACAGGCCAGTTTCGTCGAGATGAACTTGGCGAAACACACTTGTGTTTCGTCGAGTAGTTTCATGTGTTAATCAGTTTATGATTTCTAATATCCTAAGTCTCATGCTATAATATCAACACATCATCAAGCAAACACAATACTTTTATTATCACGCGAAGTGTACAGTTACAAGTCAAACAAGTCAAACATCTAAACGGTCGAAGTCAACGTGCATTAAATGCGAATAAAGAATGTCGGAAACTCGAGTTGTCACATTATCCCCAACTTGAAAGAAATTTCGTCCCGAAATTTAGCATGCGGTTACTGAGGAAGCTAGGTGAGTTGTATCGTTTACTGGTTTTCCTGGGGTGTCACATCATCCCCCCGTTGATTTGGAATTTCGTCCCGAAATTCTGAAGTTGTAGCTTCAGCCTCAGTAGTGGTTGCACGTTTTCCGAATAATTGGGGATACTTGAGTTCCATTTGATCTTCTCGTTCCCAGGTATACTCTGGGCCACGACGGGAGTTCCAACGAACTCGTACAAGAGGGATTCTCGTGTTCTTGAGGACCTTAACATCCCGGTCTGTGATTTCAACAGGTTCCTCGACGAAGTGCAACCGCTCGTCGATAGTGAGTTCCTTCAAAGGAACTATGTGGGTCTCATCTGACGTACACTTCTTCAGATTCGACACGTGAAAGACGTTGTGAACTGCACTGAGTTCAGGTGGTAAGTTCAGTCTGTAGGCCACTTTGCCTATTTTCTCAATAACTTCGAAAGGTCCGACGTATCGTGGATTTAGTTTGCCGCGTTTGCCAAAACGAACTACACCCTTCCAGGGTGAAACTTTAAGTAGCGCTCGATCCCCAACCTGGAATTCGAGTAGTTTCCTGTCTTTATCAGCGTATACTTTCTGACGGTCACGAGCTGCCGCCATGCGTTGTCGTATTTGTGCAATCTTTTCTGTAGTATCGACTACCATTTCTGGACCTGTAATTTGACTATCTCCCACCTCTGCCCAACAGAGAGGTGATCGGCATTTACGCCCGTACAATGCCTCAAATGGTGCAGCCTTAATGCTGGTGTGGTAGCTGTTATTGTATGAGAATTCCACAAGTGGCAGATGTTTTTCCCAACCGTTTCCAAAATCAATTACGCACGCCCGAAGCATGTCTTCTAGAGTCTGGATAATGCGCTCAGACTGCCCATCCGTCTGAGGATGATACGCCGTGCTCATGTCTAAACGAGAGCCAAAAGATTTATGCATTGCCTGCCACAGTTCTGAAGTAAAACGTGCGTCACGATCAGAGATGATGGAGGTGGGCACCCCGTGCCTCGAGACCACTTCTTTTAAGTAAACGTCTGCTAAGGTAGAGAACTTGTCTGTTTCTTTGATAGCCAAGAAGTGAGCAGACTTTGTGAGCCGATCCACGATCACCCAAATAGTATCATTTCCGCGCTGAGATCTAGGTAGGCCAGTAACAAAATCCATGGAAATTTGCTCCCATTTCCATTGTGGTATCTCAGGTTGTTGGAGTGGTCCTGACGGTTTCTGATATTCTGCCTTGACTCTCGCACAAGTCAAGCATTTGCTAACGTATGTGGCTATGTGGGCCTTCATGCTAGGCCACCAGTATGTAGTCTTAATATCGTGGTACATTTTATCCGAACCAGGGTGTACCGAGTAGCGAGACTTGTGAGCTTCATCCATTACCAGCTCGCGTAAGTTGCCGTACAGTGGGACCCAAATGCGTCCTGTTACGTAATAAGCACCATCTTCCTTCTGTTCTAAGCGTTGCCTTGAGCCGCGTAAGGCTTCTGCCCTGACGTTTTCTGGTTTCAATGCTTCCGCCTGAGCATTTCGTATCTGGGAAGGAAGACTAGACTGTATAGTGAGTTGTAAGGCTCGTACGCGCTTAGGCGCGGTGTCCTTTCGACTGAGGGCGTCAGCCACAACATTGGCTTTGCCTGGGTGGTACCTGATTGAGCATTCGTAGTCATTTAACAGTTCAACCCATCGTCGTTGTCGCATATTCAGTTCCTTCTGTTTGAATATGTGTTCGAGGCTTCTGTGGTCAGTGTAGATGGCACATTTGGTACCGTACAAGTAGTGTCGCCATATCTTAAGTGCAAAAACAACCGCTCCCAGCTCTAAATCATGCGTAGTGTAGTTTCGTTCGTGAATCTTAAGCTGGCGCGAAGCATAAGCAATAACTTTATCCCTTTGCATCAATACACATCCAAGACCCTGGATAGATGCGTCGCAGTAGACTACAAAATCGTCCGTGCCTTCAGGAAATGAGAGAATAGGTGCGCTACAGAGTCTATCCTTTAAGTGTTGGAACGCTGTATCCTGTGCATTACCCCAACGGTAGACAACACCCTTCTGCGTCAGTAGTGTAAGTGGCTGAGCAATCTTTGAGAAGTCTTTGATGAACCTTCTGTAATAACCCGCCAAACCCAAGAATTGGCGTATTTCTGTTGGTGTGCGAGGTGCAGGCCAGTTCTTGATCGAATCCACCTTGGATGGATCTACATGAATCCCATCCTTGTTTACCACGTGGCCTAAGAAGTGGACTTCACGAAGCCAGAAGGCACATTTGGAAAACTTAGCGTATAACTGTTCCGTTCGCAGAAGTTCCAGTATAAGTCGTAAATGATGCTCGTGCTCCTCCTGACTCTTCGAATAAATCAGGATGTCGTCGATGAAAACAATGACGAACTTGTCGAGGTAGGGTTTGCACACCCTGTTCATAAGATCCATAAATACGGCAGGCGCGTTCGTTAGCCCGAATGGCATGACCATAAACTCGTAGTGGCCGTAGCGAGTTCTAAATGCTGTTTTAGAGACGTCCTCATCCCGGACTCTCAGCTGATGGTACCCTGACCTTAAGTCTATCTTGGAGTAGTAGCTCGACCCTTGCAGCTGGTCGAATAAATCATCTATGCGCGGAAGAGGATAACGATTCTTGATCGTCACCTTGTTGAGTTCACGGTAGTCTATACACATCCTGAACGTACCGTCTTTCTTCTTTACGAATAACACTGGGGCTCCCCAAGGCGAAGAGCTAGGACGTATAAAACCCTTTTCCAAGAGTTCTTGTAGCTGCTTTGACAGTTCTTCCAATTCAGTGGGAGCCAAACGATAAGGCGCTCGAGCTATGGGTGCTGCTCCCGGAGCGAGCTCGATCTGAAATTCAACCTGACGATGAGGCGGTAACCCGGGTAACTCTTCTGGAAATACTTGGGGAAAATCGCGTACCACTGGAATATCCTCAATCTTTTTCTCTTTCTTCGATGTATCCGTAACGAGAGCTAAAACAGCTGTGTGGCCCTTTCGTAAACACTTCTGAGCCTTCAGGAAGGAAATGATGCCACTCACGACACCACTCTTGTCGCCTTGAACTTCGAGAGGTTCTTTACCAGAACGGGGAATACGAATGATCTTCTCCCTGCATAGTATCTCTGCTTGTTGTTGGGATAGCCAATCCATACCGATGACAATGTCGAAACTACTCAGAGTTATAGGGATGAGATCGATGGAGAAAGTCTGACCAGCGAGGATAAGATTACAACCCTGAACTATGTGTGTGGCCTCTAAACTTTTACCGTTAGCTAACTCTACGACATGTTTAGTGTTCAAACGTGTTGGTGCGCGTTTAAGCATTTGGCTAACCTTTAGAGACATATAACTGGTATCCGCACCCGAATCAAATAGTACAGTAACATAAAAGTCGTCAAGAAGAAACTTACCCATAACTACGTTGGGATCATTCCTGGCATCACCCTGCCCAATCACGAAGGCTCGTCCCCTAGCGACGTTGTTCCCATCATTGTTGTTACCCCCGTTGTTGTTGTTCCCATTGCCCTGGTTGTTGTTGTTGTTCTGGTTTCGGTTTAGCTGAGGGCAGTGTCTTTTGAAGTGACCTTCGGCGCCACACTGAAAACATCCTTTGTTGCCCTGTTGCTGATTCTGCCGTGCTTGCTGCTGCGGCTGATTTTGATTTACAGGCTGTGGGCTCCTACAATCCTTGGCCTCATGGCCCGTCCTGAAACACCTTTGACAACGACCCCTGTTACACTGGCCATTGTGGTGCTTGTTGCAGATGTTGCACTTTGGGAGGTTCCCTCGATAACCACCCTGCTTGTGACTGCCCGAAGAGTGCTGACTAGGGCTCTGGTAGTTGTCAGTCTTTCGTTGCTGAACTTGGGGCTGAACTGAAACTGATCCCTTGCTGGAATCCCCCTCCCATTTTCGCTTGCTGTCACTGGGAGTAGCAGGAGTAACCGAAGTAGTAGCTGTAGGGGTAGCGTTGATGCGTTTGGGCAACCGGTTCTGCTCCACCGCTTGATCAGTGAGACGGTGAGCCAACTGAACAACCTGCTGGTAAGTGGCATGATTTGCTGAAGTCACATGACTCTGGATCTCTGGCACCAGACCCTTAAGATAAAGTTCAATACGCTTGTCCACCAGAGTAGGACACAGTAATGCAAGCTCATTCGATCTCTTGGTATACACTTCGATCTCAGACCCCGTCATCTTGAGGTTGAAAAACTCGACTTCCAGCTTATGAATATCATCTCTACTGCAGTATTCCTCCTTGATCATCTCTTTGAAATTGTTCCATGGGGTGGCGTTAGCAGCAACCAACCCCAGTATTTGGACCTGTGCTTTCCACCATGTGAGGGCTAAACCCTCGAGGGTACCGGTAGCATACTTCACCCTGCGTGCCTCAGGGCATTCACACATTTCAAATACTGACTCCAGCTTTTCAAACCAGTGCAGGAGACCTACGGCTCCTTCAGTGCCGCTGAAAGTGGTTGGACGACAGTCCATGAAAGTCTTGAAAGTGCAAACAGGTGCTTGACCTGTTGTGTAAAAGAATTAGGACAAGTTTAAACACGAGAGTTGATTTAGGAATGTAGGATCTAAGGATCCTAGTGTGAGTTGTAACTGCAGGGTATACCTCCTGCTTGTGCGGCTGCAACTGCCGCAGTAACTCGTTCGTTAATGAGGGCCGTCAACTGGTCCTGAGTCATGTTGATACGTCCAGACATGATCTTCATAGTAAAGATAACGTAAGTGAGATAGGTTCGCGAATAGTGCGATGACAGAAGAGAGTGAGCACACAAGTGTTCTCATGCAACAACAATTAGTGAGCATTGTAATCTAAGCATACCACGAGCAAAGTTCTATATAGTTCTAGCATGTAGGCAATAAACATAAACCTTATTACCTAGGATGTTGAGTCTTGCACGTGGAGCGAAGCGTCGTTGTGGATCGTTGAGAGCACTGTTCCGGTTATAGTCTGGTTTTAATAAAATCGTTTTCCCCATATTAAAACCAAGTTCTCTATAACCAATGGCTCTGATACCAATCTGTCACACCCCCAAAATCCACCTGCGGAGTATCACCGCTTGGGAGCGTGACTGACTAGGATCAAGCCACCAATCATATAGAACAATGTATAAAGTAAAAGTAATTGCAATTTAATCAAACCCATCCATATGAGAGGTGTTCCAAAACATAAACATATTATCACTGTTTAGCGGAAGCGTATAAATAAAC
Organism: Helianthus tuberosus; assembly: GCA_030545235.1. Classification (NCBI taxonomy): domain Eukaryota; kingdom Viridiplantae; phylum Streptophyta; class Magnoliopsida; order Asterales; family Asteraceae; genus Helianthus; species Helianthus tuberosus. The sequence goes on from CM060351.1 coordinate 48,741,056, forward strand.
CCAACACAATAAAGTGTAAATTGTCAAAATGTCTAATCAAGTATTCATGATCCTTGTCCACAACGACTGCGCCTCCCGTGCAAGCTCCATAAGTACCTAAGGTCCTGCAAGGCATGTAACAGAGGATCAACAACTAGTTGAGCGAGTTCACAGAAAGTAAATGCGTAATAGTAAGTTCGTATGTAACATGTGGCTCTACTGGGCCGATAGTACGTTCTATTGGTGGGGGCTTCCCATGTTATATATCCCCTAGACTATTCATAATCATAAGTATCCTTCCCAATCCGAGGATAGTAGTAAGTATAGGTTTACGCAGGTTTTATGTAAGTGCCCTTCCCAACCGAGGACAGTACGTAGCGAGTACGTAGGTTTAGCGTTGGCGTCCTTCCCAATCCGAGGACGGTAGTACGTAGGTTTAGCACTGGCGTCCTTCCCAATCCGAGGACGGTAGTACGTAGGTTTTACGTAGGTTTAGTGCTGGTGTCCTTCCCAATCCGAGGACAGTACGTAAGTTTTGCGTAGAATTTGGCACAGGCATCCTTCCCAATCCGAGGACCGTGGTAAGTAGTCTAGTGTTGATGTAAGTGCAAGTAATCATTCAATCCCATTCCCAACCCACCGGGGAATCCCATGCCTTGGTAAGAGTGTGAACTCACATTGATTTGCTCGGTATGCTAAGTATGTGCTCAAGGTAAATCAATCACGTCCTAAAGTAGGCACGTATACATAATCAGTTTGTAGTCACAAGGTACACGTATAAGCATGTAGTACGTATTCGCAAGCACACAAGTCATGTATATCATTTAACAGCAGTTAAATATCTCAGTTAACTTCTAACAGAGTTAAGTCAGATTACTGTACAAGATATCCAAGTCGACGAAACACATAAGTTGGCGAATCACAATATTGGCGAAACACATGTTCTGTTTCGTCGACTATCCTTTGGCGAAACACATGTTCTGTTTCGTCGACTATCCTTTGGCGAAACACAATCCTATCTCGTCAACTATCATTTGGCGAAACACAATTTCTATTTCGCCGAGGGTTCTGTTTCGCCAAACCCGTCAATTACGTCAAACATCAGTTACGTCAAATATCAATTACATCAATCATGCCAAATCAGTTACAGTATCAACACAGCAACCCTAATGATCATTCTATCAGCCGTCATCACAACAGAAATTATATGGAGATCAATGTGCATATAGAATCATCATAACTCAATCATTCAAGAATTATTGTCTAGCATGAACCCTAGTTTAACCGTTCCTCAAACCGATTATCATACAACATCATATCATCAATCCCTATCCAGATACTAATGTGTATTCAGAATCAAGACATATTAACAACATCCAGAACCATGTATTCGATCATGTTAGGTTTCGCATATAGTTACGTATCCGATTAACCATGCATATCGAAATCTATATCATTCTCATATTCTTATCACAGCAATAAGACACATCAATCACATATCCAAACATGAATCGAGACAGAGCAGAACATGAAATCGATTAACAAACATACACTAACCGATTCGGAATGAAACAAACAAGGATTCGAGAGCTAGGGAACGTTAGATTGCCGTCAACAGAGAAAGAGAGACTCTAGGGTTTCGGTTGTGATGATAACAGTGTGAAACTAAGGCTGTTACACGTTTTAATATTCAAGTTTACGTGTTGGGCCCGAACTGGGCTTCGGTGAAACTGGACTCGGCGAATCAGCTTGTTTCGTCGAGAAGATTGTTGGCGAAACAGGCCAGTTTCGTCGAGATGAACTTGGCGAAACACACTTGTGTTTCGTCGAGTAGTTTCATGTGTTAATCAGTTTATGATTTCTAATATCCTAAGTCTCATGCTATAATATCAACACATCATCAAGCAAACACAATACTTTTATTATCACGCGAAGTGTACAGTTACAAGTCAAACAAGTCAAACATCTAAACGGTCAAAGTCAACGTGCATTAAATGCGAATAAAGAATGTCGGAAACTCGAATTGTCACAAAGTAAGTTAACCCCGTCCAGCCTCCAACACTTGGTTCACGCCTTCTATGTTGAGTTGGCACACCCGGGTTGTCCTTACTTGGATGTTTGACTATTTTACCTATTTTTTTCATTTCATATAACGATTACTAATAATGTATTATGTTAAACAGTTTACAATTAAATTTTACGCACGAATCCGCGTTTAAACAAACCAATCGCGCGGAAGGCTATTGCCTTTCGCACTAAAGGACCCCATTCGCACGAAGGGTCTGTTATTTGTTTTGTTTCGTAATTTTTTCGTATTTTAAAGTCTGATCCGAAGCTCTTCACATCAGAATACTCACACCTTCCTTTACCCATTTCAGGGTAACTTCGGTGTACCAGCTCCCTTCTAATCCACTCTCGGTTTTCGTTGAAATCTACACAAAACTATCAGTATACTCGATCCCTTTTTTTCATTTTATCCACTTTGGGTGCAATATGTACAACTATACAAAAATACGCAACACTATTAAACATGTTTACAAAATCACACTCTATCCACTATTAAACATGAGACTTGTTGATACTTGTTAATATCGCATGCTATGTTTACACGCGTCTATATGCTCATTAACTTTGCAAGCCTACCTTAACAATTATAGCGCTCTAGGATTAATGCCCCCCCCGTATTCTTGTGGTATTGTTAAGTAAGACACCATTACACCCTCTTCGTTTCGACGATGTTGGATAATCACGATTGCGTTAAACTCTAGTTTGACATATAGTTTACACTTGTGTAGTATGTTAGTAGCAGGATTTAAATTTATCATGTTGGATATGAGCACCATTAAACGTTTTTACTATTATGCTATGTATTCAAACTTATATACTTGCCAACAGTTTTGTTGATCATATTTTAATACATGTTGCAGGTTGATAGATGACGACATGAAGAAACAAGTTTAGGGTGGACTTAGATACACACCATAATAATAAACAATTATTCATGTTTCGTGTTTGCTACAATTTGATTGTATTTGGTTTTTGAACAATGTATGCCATTTTAGTATTTATGAAATTTTGATTAGTTAATTATTTTCACAATTAGCGTTATGATGCTACGAGCAATCTTGTTTTCGTCTCACTCTGATGTTTCCGCCATCGGTTGGGGTGTGACAGATTGGTATCAGAGCCATAACTATAGGGAATTAGGATTAATTGCTATGCTTTTGACCTAGTCTATAGTTTAGGAACATTTCTTGCTTGTGTTTAAAAACTACTTGCATTCTATCTTATTTGCTCCTATCTATTTCTTTGATCTCAAATATACATGCCTTTCCTTAAGCAACCACAATACACACTTGAAGACACCCTTATACCACAATCGAAACGCCTCACCAAAATAGGGGTGATTCCCACATTTGGTGACGACTTTCAATCCACTATACTTGTTATTTTGCACGAAATTCACCATCAAGTCAGGAGTGATATCCATATCTTGATGGGAGTTTCTATTTCATATTCTAGTGGATCCTTATCGACAACTCGAGATTTTATCTCGTAACGTTCGATAAGTACCAACCACACTAGGGTATGATGTTATCAAGCTAGGGGTGAAACCCGCATCTTGTTAACTAGTCCCACTTTTCGATTTTCAATCTCGCCAAAGTTTCGATTTCCCAGTCGACTAGGGACGTGTAGTAACTGGAAGGGAAAATACCATTAATCGCTTCTCAACGAGATATTTGCCTATTAGGCCAAAGCACGTTTCCCTAACTCGAAAGGACTTCGATTTACTTTGAAATAGTCTTAGTTACGTTCCGTGACAATCCAAATTTTACTTTAATTCTCTTTTATGTCACCTCAATTTTAATGTGTTTTACATTTTTACAGTATTTCATTTCAATGTTGGAGACACGAATCGTACTTTCCTCGCATTCTAAAACAATAATAATCTCTCATGAACAAATAAAATTTACAATTATTTTATCATTATTTGTTATACTGTGACAACTGTGCTATGTAAACGATGAACAATGTAAAACAATATCAATTATCAATAAAACGATTTATTTTGGTGTTAATATTTGTGTATTTGTGTTTGACAATTTTACGATTTGATTCTAGTTCGATTTCAAGCTTTAAATCACTTTCTGGAAAGTTATACGCAAACTGATGCGTAAATGTAATCAGTTTAACGCAACAAACACTCCGGAATAGTGAAATAGGCTTAACATACCTTAAATAAACTTTACATAACTTAGAAATAAGTTTTGGAGGGTTTGGTGTGTCGAAAACAAGTTTATTCGATCGTAGGGACTATTTGTTTCAATCTGCAAAAGTATGCCGATTCATACTGTAATGAACATTCCGGAACTTGATCATAATCTAAACATACCTTAAATATCCTTTACATAGCTTAGAAATAGGCTTTGAGGGGTTCGTTATGCGAAAATACGCTTATTTGATCAAGAGGGACTAAAAGCGTCAAAAAGTGCATAAGTTTGCATTTACGCGCATATGTTACGTTCTGAACATATCCGGACACCCAAAAATTTTTGTAATCATTAAAATATTTTATTTTAGTTATTGGAATGAAAAATTACGCGGCGAATCATAATTTGGATCGTTTTTCGCGTCCGTTGGAGTTTTCATCGTAATTAACCGAATAACGCAACCGTACGACCAAACGAACCGACATCCAAGATGTTTTCAAGCATATTTTATGTTCCCTATGCTTTAACTTCATTGTAGATCCTTGAAATGGGGTTAACGGGGCTTTAAAACATCAAAATCTAAGTTTTACACATGCAGGGACCATTTCTGCCAATCTGTCAAAGTTGCCCTCGCGGGCCGCATAAGCTGAGGAGTAGTCCTACGCGGGGCACGACAGACTACCAGGTCAGAAGTAATGAACTTGGTCACAACAGCTGATTTCAGTGGTTTTAATCCCTGATTTTGGATACAATGAGCTTGTTTTTAAGTTCCCATTGTATTCTAATCTATGGGCACAAGTGTATGGCTTAGATTAAGCCTTGATTCTTGCAAAAAACACTTGTAAAGATCTTGATGGATCATGTCTTTCTATAAATACCCATCTTGTTCATTCTCATTTGTCACGGCCCCAGCCCCGGTTTTACCCGGCCAGGAGCCGCGGGACAAGAACCCGTGGTATTTATTAATTGAGTTGATAGTGGAAGATTTAACAGGATCTTTTTAAAACTGGAAATGCCCGATTATTTTATTTCATAATTCGGGATAAACCCCGTAGTTTACAATAGAGGAATTTTACTAGGAAATTCATTGGTTTACAAAACATGTTTATTTATTTAATTGAGCCACTACTTCAAGCTTTATTAGTGCTCCGTAGCACTTTTCCTTGGTTCACAGTAGTCACCTGAAACATGTTTTGAAAAATATTTTATCAGCGGGGAAATACTGGCGAGTTATTCAAATTTGATAAAATGACACATGGTTATAAATTACAGCATAAGAACGATTACAATGGCTTTTATCTTATTTTTATCTGGCGCCGTGTCACCTGGTGACGATGGTCATACCACTATTGGGTCTTCCCCCAAGTAGTGATGATTATCACGGTTAGGATTTATTAGCCTAACTGTGAGAAATTAGTAATGTGCACAATACCCCACTAGCCAGTGATTCAAGATAACCACGACTTAATCCCTGTAATTATAACTTTTTGAAAATGATTTGGAGTATTGTAAAACATGATTGATAAAAAGAGAATAACTCACATTGCAGATTTAAACGAGCATAGCTTAGCCTACTGATTAGCCTTGTAACCTAATTTAAATAACAATGCACACGAACTAGGTCAGTAACTAATACAGCCTTTACGATAACTCACGAGATTAAAACATACTTAAACATCCGTCGAATTCATGACTAATGACAAAGTATGGCCCTAATGTGGGCAGCACTTAAACATCCATTGGATAGTTTCAATCGATCGGACATTGAATCGTAGCAGGGATCGAGTTAATACCCTGTATCGTAGCAGCGCCTCGCTATATTAATTGTAATTTCAACTTTTGAGCAGCCAAACTTCGTTTTTGAGTTTTGGTTTCGACATCAGTGAACTGCTCATGACCCAACCTATTTATAGCAGAAATTTGGGTCTCACGCGGCCCGCGTGAGCCCTTGCTCGATCCTTACACGGCCCGCGAGGAACCCTAGTCGTAGACTAGGGCTAGCGTGTCATCAGTAGTGCTGCCACGTGGATCTGGACGCTTATCCGGTCAAACTTAGGGTTGACGCGGCCCGCGTAAGGTTAAGCTTACCTTTACGCGGCCCGCCTGAAGACCAGAATTTTAGTTTTCTTGATTTTTGATATGGATTAGGGTTTCAGGGGTCTGGGTTATTACTTACGGGTTGTTTTGGGACATTTTTGAAGGTCCTTACATCCTCCCCACCTTATTTAAAATCTCGTCCTCGAGATTCATTGAAATAAGTGAGGATACTTTCGCTTCATTTCCGATTCCAGTTCCCAGGTGTATTCGGGTCCTCTTTTCAAATCCCATTTGACTTTGACCAGCACTAGTCGCTTGTGCTTGAGAAACTTGACCTTTCTGTCTTCTATTTGTAGTGGCGTTTCTACAAATTTTAACTTTTCGTTTACCTCTACATCTTGAAGAGGTACTATCAGTGATTCGTCTGATAAACATTTCTTAAGGTTGGATACATGAAATACGTCATGTACTCCAGCTAGCTCCTCTGGTAGTTGTAAGCGATAGTCAATTGGTCCTATTCGTTGGATAACTGGGAATGGTCCTACGTACCTTGGACTCAGTTTTCCCTTCTTCCCAAATCGAACTACTCCTTTCCAAGGAGAAACTTCCAACAGTACTCTGTCTCCAACTTGGAATTCTAACGGCTTGCGTCGATTGTCTACATAACTCTTCTGGCGATCTCGAGCAGTCTTTAGTCTTTCCTTGATTTGAATGATCTTGTCAGTGGTTTCTTGTACGATTTCAGGACCTGATAATTGACTTTCTCCTATTTCTGCCCAACAAACTGGAGTTCGGCACTTTCGTCCATACAGTGCTTCGAATGGAGCAGCTTCTATGCTTGCATGATAACTATTGTTATAGGAGAATTCAATTAAAGGTAGGTGGTCATCCCAATTTCCACCAAAATCTATTACACATGCCCTAAGCATGTCTTCCAGGGTTTGGATCGTCCTTTCACTTTGCCCGTCCGTCTGAGGATGATATGCAGTGCTTAGATTTAGTCGGGTTCCCATTGCTTCCTGAAAACTCGTCAAAAAATGGGAAGTGAAACGACTATCTCTATCCGATACAATGGAGAGTGGAACTCCATGTAACGATACTACTTCATCTACGTACAACTTGGCTAACCTTTCCATGCTGAAGGTTTCTTTAATGGGTAGAAAATGAGCTGATTTGATTAATCGATCCAAAATTACCCAAATCGCATCATTACCTTTTCTGGTTTTGGGTAACTTAGTAACAAAGTCCATTGTTATAAGTTCCCATTTCCATACAGGCATTTCTAATTGTTGTAGTAGACCTGAAGGTTTCTGGTGTTCTGCCTTAACTTGTGAACAAGTAAGCCATTTAGAAACATATTTAGCTATGTCCTTTTTCATTCCTATCCACCAGAAATTATTCCTTAAATCTTGGTACATCTTATTGTTACCAGGATGCATGGTATACATAGATTTATGGGCTTCTTCTAAAATCTTATTTCTTAATTCTCCCTGCTTAGGTACCCAAATTATTTTCTTGTGGAATCTCCAAATTCCATCAGCTCCTTGTTCTAATTCCTTTATTCTTCCTTTCATTCCTTCAGCATCATCCTTGATTGCTGTTGCTTGAATGCTTTTCAGTTGTTCCATTAAATCTAACTGAAGATTTAATCTAAGAGCACGAACTCGCTTTTGCTTTTCATGATACTTACGACTTAAGGCATCTGCAACTACATTTGCCTTTCCTTCGTGATATTGAATATCACTGTCGTAGTCACTTAGAATCTCCATCCATCTTCTTTGCCTCATGTTCAATTCTTTTTGCCCAAATATATATCTTAAGCTCTTATGATCTGTATAGATAGTAAACTTACTTCCATACAGATAGTGTCTCCAAATCTTAAGGGCAAAAATTATGGCTCCTAACTCTAAGTCATGAGTCGTATAGTTTTCTTCGTGCTTTTTCAATTGTCTTGAGGCATACGCAATTACTTTCTTGCGTTGCATTAGCACACATCCTAACCCTAGTTTAGAAGCATCACAGTACACTTCAAAATCCTCTGTTCCTTCTGGCAAAGATAGAATTGGGGCATTTGTTAACTTTTGCTTTAAAATCCTAAAAGACTCTTCTTGCCTAGGTCCCCATTCAAACTTAACTGCTTTACAGGTTAGTTTAGTTAAGGGTACAACTATTTTGGAAAAATTCTTAATAAATCGTCTATAGTAACCAGCTAATCCTAGAAAGCTTCTAATTTCCATAGCTGATTGCGGGACTTTCCATTTGGTGATCGCTTCTATTTTGGAGGGATCTACGTGAATTCCTTCGTGATTCACCATGTGTCCTAAGAATTGCACCTCCTGTAGCCAAAATTCACACTTCGAGAATTTGGCGTAAAGCTTCTCTTTTCTTAACAAAGTTAAGAGTGCATGCAGGTGCTGACAGTGCTCGTCTTGATTTTTGGAATAAATGAGTATATCGTCGATGAAGACAATTACAAATTTATCCGAATACGGTTTACAGATCCTATTCATCATGTCCATAAATGCCGCCGGAGCATTTGTTAGTCCAAAGGGCATGACTGTAAACTCGTAATGACCATACCTAGTTCGGAAAGCAGTTTTAGGTATGTCTTCTTCTTGTACCTTCAACTGATGATATCCGGAGCGTAAATCTATCTTAGAAAAATATCTAGCTCCTTGCAATTGATCAAAAAGATCATCAATCCTAGGTAAAGGATATCGATTCTTAATTGTAACCTTATTTAATTCCCTATAATCGATACACATTCTCATTGAACCATCATTTTTCTTTACAAACAACACTGGAGCTCCCCACGGGGATGAACTAGGTTGTATGAATCCTTTGCTTAGTAATTCATCTAATTGCTTTTTCAATTCTAGCATTTCGGTGGGTGCTAACCGATAAGGTGCCTTGGCTATCGGTGTAGTTCCAGGAATTAGATGAATTCTAAATTCTACTTCCCTATTGGGTGGTAATCCAGGTAGTTCTTCCGGAAAAACATCTGGGTATTCTGATACTACCGAAATTTCTTTAAGTTCCTTATTTTTTGTGTTAATGATTACTGAAATCATATACATTATTTCTTGTTTTCTTGAATAACTGGCCAACTTCATTACTGAAATGAATTTCAGTGGCTGATCTCCTGCAATCACCACTAATTCTCCTGTGGGTGTATGTATTTCTATGGAATTCTTATCACAAAGAATGCGAGCATGGTTGGCTACCAACCAATCCATTCCTAATACAACGTCGAATCCTGCTAAATCCATAGGTAATAGGTTTGCAGAAAATTTATGGCCTAAAAGTTCTATTTTTCCCTCTTGCAAAACCTTATTTATTTTAACAGAATTTCCATCTGCCGTTTTGACTGTAAAAATCTGCCTAAGGTTGGTTAAGGGTAAGTTAAGAGCTTGGTAGAATGAAGTATTTATAAAACTTTGGTTTGCACCAGAGTCAAATAATACTTTTGCATAGACGTTGTGAACTAAGAACGTACCAGCTATCACGTCAGGAATTAGTTCTGCTTCCTGAGTAGTCAACTGGAAGGCTCTTGCGTTTCTCTTGGTAGTTCCTTCTGCAGGTTTGGTTTTGTTATCAGCTGGTTTGGCCAATTTAGGGCAATCGGGCCTAAAATGTCCACCTTCTCCGCAGTTGTAGCTGATTGTTGCTTTCTTCTTCCTGCAATCTTCTTCTTGGTGCCCCGGGATCTTGCAGAAATTGCAATACCCCTTGCATCTTCCAAAATTCTTCCTTTTACAGGTATTGAAAAATGGAACGGTGGAAGATTGCCCAGTTCCCTTTTTTCTTGAAATTGCTACGATTACCCATACGGAAACCTTGGGTAATTTTTTGAGCCACCTCCTTTTTTTTATTTTCTTCTCTCGTACGCACGAGTCCGCCCGTCAAAGTGTTGGCTAATTCCACAGCATCGTCAATAGTGCGAGGTCTCGCAGCTTTAACGATATCACGGATTTCGCCAATCAATCCCCAAATATAGCGGGAAATAAGTACTGGCTCTGGCGAAGCCAGGGTTGGTACCACTCTAGCATACTCGAAGAATGTCGAAGTATACCCCCGACAATCTACATCCACCATCCGGTGGTTCAAGAATTTATTCGCCATTTGCTCCTTCTCATATTCGGGATAGAATTTTCTTTCTACCAGACGCTTAAACTCTTCCCAACTCATGGCATAGGCCACATCGCTTCCTTTGGCTTGAAGTACTGTATTCCACAATTCTAGCGCCCCTTCTTTAAAAAGATGCGATGTATACATGACCTTGTCTTCCTCAGCACATTTACTTATTTTAATCACCGCCTCGGTTTTCTCTAACGAACACAGTGCTGCAGTCGCCCCTTCGTTGCCTGCAAATTCAGCCGGTTTACAGGCAAGAAACTTCTTATAAGTGCAACCAGGCGTTGCAGCTTTCATTTTCTTAAGGAGTGGAGCTTGTATCCCATCGTTATTGTTATTAGTATGGTTACCGCCTCCGTTTACGCTATTACTGAAGTTATCTTCATGAGTACGTTTACTAGGAATAATTTGTTGAGGTTCAACTGGGTTTCGGGCAGCAGCAAGGATTGCTGGAATAGCGTTGGCTATTCCCTGAGCAACGATATTCTCAATATCTTGCCTATTCAGAAATTGATCCTCATTGTTTTGCCCAGATTGGTTACCCTCGTTAACTTGTTCATTACCAGCATGTGCCATCTGGTAATTAATATATATAAGTGATTTAGCATAAAATAATTAACAATCAAATAAAGCATTCGCACATAATTATAAAGCATGTATAGTCAAAATGGTCGATTTCTCAACTTCCATTTTTATATATTATATTATGCGTCCGTACACACTGGTTATTTTACAAAAGTTTTATTTTTAGGTTATTTCACAGGATTATATTTTATTACTATTATTATTATACAACCACAACCATGCCGTCACACCATCCTCGTCAGCTGTTATCTTAGAAGCGATGTTCCCTCTCGTCGTACTTCCAGGAGATCTGTTCTCCTACCTCCCGGATTCTATTCCCTGCATCCATCAGCTCCTCACCAAAATGGCGGAGTTCAGCCAAATTCTCATTGCTCATTGGTGGGTTTGGTGCAGGTTCTGGGTCGAACTGAGGGAAAAAGGTATAAGGGTTATTGAGGAGGTTTTGAAACTGCCAGTCGTTGGTCCACCATTCTTCCATTTCACCTAGAGGTCGGGTATTGACAAGGGGATCTGGGATGGCTGGTTCCAAGTTTACTGGAAGCTGGGTTTTAGCAGGATAAGTAAAAAGGTTTTCATTGACAGGCTTAAGGGTATCACAGCTTGCCAGTATAAAATCTAGTTCTTCCTGCAACGTCATTTCCTCGGTTTGCTTGGAGCTTTCTCCAACTTCGATTCCCTTTCCTTTATCTATTGGATTCTCCGTTTTGGCAACTTTCCGAGTTACTGGTTTTCTTCTGCGTACACGCCTCCAGCCCACTATTCTTCTTTTCTTCTTTGGCTTAGGTTTCTCCGGAGGTTGGGCTTGAAATTCCATAGGTTCCTCCACATCAGCACAATAACCGGTAAAGTCTTGGGACACTTCTATGTTAACAGGGTAGAGGTTGAGATTTTGAAGAGCTTCAGATAATTCATTCATGCTGTTTAGCAGATATGAAGACACACACAAAATTCTAGGTTAAAAGTTTTCACATAGTCACAGAAAGGCAATCCGAAATTTTTTTAAGTATTAATAAAACTAGGAAATATTGCGATTTTATATATTATAAATTACAACTGAAAATTAAAAATATACTAGGGATAATTTATTTTAGTCCATATTTTCTTACTAAGTTGTTTATTTAATGGATAAAGTTTCTAGCTTATTGATGATATGGGTACTGATACTGGTTTGATGGTTTAATTAAAAATTAGCATTTACTACTACTACAGTGGCTAACATGTAGAGATCCGCCCATTGTTCATCTAATTCATCTTCCCATGGTGGGTTATTGCATATTTCTTGGGTTTCCTTATTACTCATCACTTCTTATAGTTGGGACTTCTTTATTTTCTCTTGACTTTTCCTAATAATCCAACTTCTTTTATTAGGGGTAAGTGGTTTATCAAACTGTGCCTTACGAACAAATATTCCTTCCTTAGTATCTGCTGAGTATCTTGAGGAATTTGATTGGGATGAAGATCCTTGATCTTTTGGTACACTATCTAATTGACGATAGATGCCCGAAAGCTTTTGCTTACCCATACTGTAACTAACAAGTAATCAGTTAATAAAACACATAATCACAAAATGGCAATTAGTAAAATTAAGTATTTCTAAATACTTAATTGGCTTAAATCAGTGGCTCTGATACCACCTTTTCCTGTCACGGCCCCAGCCCCGGTTTTACCCGGTCAGGAGCCGCGGGACAGGAACCCGTGGTATTTATTAATTGAGTTGACAGCGGAAGATTTAACAGGATCTTTTAAAAACTGGAAATGCCCGATTATTTTATTTCATAATTCGGGATAAACCCCGTAGTTTACAATAGAGGAATTTTACTAGGAAATTCCTTGGTTTACAAAACATGTTTATTTATTTAATTAAGCCACTACTTCAAGCTTTATTAGTGCTCCGTAGCACTTTTCCTTGGTTCACAGTTGTCACACCCCGACCACGTAAACAACAAGACGTGGCGGAAACGTCGGGGAGTGTTGTAACAGAATCATTGTTTCACCACCATGGAATAATTTTTTTTTGTTTTATTGAATAAATGAACTCATTGTTTTAATACAATCATATAAGTACAACTATGATATTCCAAGTTTTAAAGTTGCTAAGGCACGAGTCCATCCTAAGTGTAGCATATAAAATCAATCATCACAAAGCAGTACCTGAAACATGTGTAAAAATAGGTACGTCAGCATAAAAATGCCTGTGAGATACATAGGTTTTGTGAATATAGGATTCATGACTTATAAGTTTAGAAAAAAGTTGTTTAACAAAAGCCAGTCATTAACCTTGTAAATTGTTTTGTTTTGTAAATCATTTAAAAGCGATATGATCAAATGGTATGTATAAATAAGAGAATGTATGGTTAAGTGAATAACCATGTAAAATGAGTTTGTATAAAATAATGTTTTGATAAAAAGGTTTATGGTATATATAAAAATATACTTTGTTTATAAGAAAATTGAGTAAGATATATTAAAATATATTTCAGTTCCAAGTTCGTTAACCCAAGTGCACTAAATAACGCCACGGTATGTAATATGATAAAAACACTTATATATAAGAAGTACCAGCGGCGTATCTACCATGTTTCCATCTTATTTCACCCGTCCCGTTATTTAAACACTTAACCAAAAACTAGTCGTTAAATAATTAGTATATTAAATATACTTTAGTTGTTAGCAACAATAACCTTTAGTAGTATATCAACGGTATACTTTGGATTTATAAATAACATATTTAAACTATGCTTTGGTTATGACAACAACATATTAAACTATGCTTTAGTTAAGAAAATAGCATATTAAACTATGCTTTAATGATTAACAAAATACATGTTGGTTTCGTACAGTATCACATATGGGAGTATATCAAACTATACCTTCGGGAGTATAATTAAATACACAAAAATAATGTGATTTAAGAATTCATTCAGACCTAGTGCATAAAAATACACCTTTGTGACTATAGGGATACCACAAAGGAAATCCCTATTTGGATGGAGAAACAAATTGGTTTCAGACATTCCATGACAATAGGAATGGGGTGTCAAATCCTATAGCGCTATATCATACTACCAACCGGTCCGGTGAACAAAATAAGTACTATTCCAAACATTTATTTCATAATCTTTGAAAATTCAGTGTTTAAACCATAGATAGTCATTTAGTTTGTCAACAGATAAGTACTAACATGTATAATCAATTATACTTTGAAATCATGAAAATAACAGATAAGTACACATGCTTCACCCCAAAACAGTTGAAAATAGTAAAAGAGGGGACTATGTACTCACTTGAGATTGCCTAGGAGTCCTTGAGTAACAATCAAACAATGCTAGAGACCACGGAAATCAAACGGTACCTAATATAGGTAACTATGTTAATAAACCGGACCTAAATCGGAGGATCGGATAGAATGAGGGTTCGCAAAACAAATGAGTATGGAAACTCATGTAATATGGTTTAACAAAGCCTACATACTAAAATGAAACCTAACCTAAGCGCTTACGACCCATTACGACCTGTTTAGGTAGCTTATGCTACTTTAACGCGTCGTTCGCGTAAAACGCGTTCGGACTGCCTAACTAGTCATATGACAAGTAAAATATGCCTTAACATGTTTAATATTGTTGCCAAATCAGTTTAGATATCAAAAGTTATGTTACATATGCTTAAAATGAATTTTGGCGTAAAAAGGGCATTTTGGTAATTTACCTAAGGCATATAAACTACCTATCATACAACTACTTAAACGAAGCGACCATAAGGTATAACCTCGGAAGGTTATTCCCTATATACTATGGTCACCTAATGAGTTTGGTTGGATCCTAATGATCGACCAAATGGGTCGGGTTCGAAAGTATAAGCGATTGATTAGATCGCTTACCTTACGACCCCATATAAGCACTAAACTAAAAGTGACGAGCTAAGCATGTTAAAACATGTTTAACTAAGTTAGAAAACAAGTTTGGTATCAAAACAAACGGTTTTGATACCTAAGAGTAGTTTGGTTACAAAATACGCAAGAATGCGCATTTTGGCCGAAACTACGACTCGTCACTGAGCCTAGATAACGTGGTAATCAGTAGGTATAGTCACTAGGGACTATAACCATCGTGATTACGCTCACGTTATGAAGTTCAAACGAACTTCGCATTGACCATAAACTGGTCAATCTAGAAAGTCAAACAAAGTTTGACTTTAACGCTAAAACGAATGAAAAGAACGAAAGAACACTTACAAAGGGTCCCCGCAAGTTTGATCTTCCAAGTAATCTCAGGTAGGAGGTGTATAAACACAACCACTTAGAGAAAAACTCAGAATTCAAGTGGGTTTTGCAAGTGAATGGGTTGGGTATTTATAGGATTTGGACCACCGTTAGGATCATTTCTCGAAAACCATGATTACATCTCATCCGTACATGTGTTGGAACATTAAGGATGCTTCAATTGGCCCCCCCCCCCCCATGATCAGGTATCAACATGTGGAAGAGGATTAGGAGTGCTCAACAGCTATTAAAAACTGTTTTAGAAGTTTCTGATGAGCTGGGAGTCCCTTACGGGCCGTAAGGTTGAGGGCTTACGGTCCGTAAGCCATCAACTTTGCTGAATTGACAGTTTTGGTCCCTGTTGGTGTTTAAGCTCATTTCTGACACTTCTAAGGCCCGTCAAGCCAACTTTAAGGCCCTAAAATGACGCCTAAACATTGTGGACATGAAACATGCTCAAAAATATGCCAGATGTCGGTTCGTTTGGCCGTACGATTGCGTTGTTCGGTTAATTACGACAGAAGTCGTAACGGACGCAAAAACGATCCAAATTGCGCGACAAATGGATTTTTCTCATGCCAAACACTAAAATAAAATATTTTAATGCTTACATAAATTTTTGGATGTCCGGATATATTCGAAACGTAAGATATGCGTGATAATGCAAACTTATGCACTTTTTGACGCTTTTAGTCCCTATTGATCATGAAAGTTTATTTTAGCGCACAAAACACCTCAAAGCCTATTTCTAAGCTATGTAAAGGATATTTATGGTATGTTTAACTTATGGTCATGTTCCAGAATGTCTGTTACTATACAAATCGGTATAGTTTCATAGTTTGACACAATTAGTCCCTACGATCGAACAAACTTAATTTCAACACACCAAACCATCCAAAAGCTTATTTCTAAGTTATGTGGAGGTTATTTAAGGTATGTTAAGCCTATTTCACTATTCTGGAGTGTTCGTTGCATTAAACTGGTTATATTTACGCATCAGAGCGCGTATAACCCTCCAGAAAGCGATTTAAAGTTTGAAATCGAACAAGAGTTGATATATGCAAACGATACACATATTTTTACAAATCCCAAGTATGAAATACAATATTTCATTGGTTTGGCATTTTTTTGATGGTTGAAGTGACGCAGGTGTCACAGTCTCCCCTACTTTAGGAAATTTCATCCCGAAATTTAATTTTAGGAGAAACTTGTGAGGACAACTGTGATGTTTTCGCTTTCGAATGAATCCCTTGAACCCTAAGTAGAACTCTGGGCGATGATAGGGTTCTTAGCGAAATTGTCAACCCTCAAAGTGAAGTCCTTGTAGTAACAAAACATGGAGTTTCAAACTATAGACAGGTGAACGTTTCCCGTGAAGACTTATCATTGAAACTTGTGTGTGCTTGAAATCAAAATTGGGGAGTGTAAGAATAAATGACATTGGTCGAGGTCCAAGACATCTCCCGTATCATTACTCTTGTCACTATAGGTCTTAACACACGACAAAACTTCTCGTGGTTTCTGTGCAATGAATTCCATAATTATGTAGGCCTCCATAATTACGTAATTCCTTGCACAGTCCGCACAGTTCATTTCATAATGCGTAGGGAAAAAAATTAATTGAGTAAACATGAGGCGAGTTGACTAGACCGCCAAAGGATCTTTTTAACTAGATCAGCGAACGACCCTTTTAACTAGATCAACACAATATCTTCTTAACTAGATCGTCGTATGATCTCCTTAAATAGACCACTTAAGGGATCTTTTCAATTATATCATCACATGATATTTCTAACCAGATTTTTGAAACAATAAGTTTAACTAGACCTCTCAAGGGGCCCAATTATAGGATAGTACTTCATAACCCAAGGGACTTAATTACAACGTAAAAGTCCGTTAAGGATTTAAGGTAGTACCTTTGGATATCCTACTATGAATCCCTCAAAATACGTTTTGGTCAAAATACGTATTTATGCGTATTTTGCAACGAAGCTATTTTCGGGTATCAAAACACTTTGTTTTGATATCAAACCTGTTTGCTAACTTAGTTAAACATGTTTTAATATGTTTAACTCGTCACTTTGAGTCTAGTGCTTGTTTAGGGTCGTAAGTCAAGCGGTCTTGACAACCGCTTAGACTTTCGAACCCGACTCGTTTGGTCGATCATTAGGATCTGACCAAGCATATTTTGTGACCATAGTTTTATAGGGAATAACCTTCCGAGGTTATACCTTATGGCCACTTAGTTTAAGTGGTTGTATGATAGGTAGTTTATATGCCTTAAGAAAATGACCAAAATGCCCTTTTCATGCATAATTTGATTTTAAGATACGTAACTTAAGTTTTGTCACTTAAACTGATTATGCAACATATTTGAACATGTTAGGGCATATAATACTTGTCATAGGACTAGTTAGACGCCTCGAACGCGCATTTGCGCGAACGACGCGTTAAAGTAGCATAAGCTACCTTAATGGGTAGTAACGGGTCGTAAGCACTTAGGATAGGTTCCGATTCAGAATGTAGGTTTTGTTAAACCATATCAAATGAGTTCCCATACTCATTTGGTTTACAAGACCTCATTCTATCCGATCTTCCGATTTAGGTGTCGATTTATTAACTTAGCGATCCGATTACTAGGTGCTATTTGATTTCCTTGGTTTTCCTGAGCATTGATAGTTCTTTAGATCAAGGATACTTTGCATTACGATGTTAGTACATAGTTCCCTTATTTTACTGTTTTCAATTGTTTTGGGGTGATTAATATGTGTTAAATGGTTTCGATGCTTTCAAACGATGATTTCAAAAATGAATACTATGGTTTATATTAAAACATAACGATTTCGATAATATGAACGAACTTGTTGGACGTAATTACATAACGAATGACATTCATTAGCTTTGGCCGAGCCGACCAGTATTAGGTTATGGTACCATAGGATCTGACAAATCCCGTTATCGGACTGCCACCATGGTTATGTATGGGGGTTATATGGGTAACGACTGAACCTGATGATTGTTAACTTACCCTTTGGTGGTTTGTTGATACGAGTTGAGCGATGGACGAGTTACGAAGGTTTGAATGTTATAAGCGAGACGACCAAAAGTTAGTTTTCACAATTAAAACGAGAACGATTTGAACGATTGAACAATTTTGAACGATTGAACGATTTAGAACGATTATGAACGATTTGGAACGATTTAAACGATTTAAACAAATGAACGATGGTCTATTACATGAACGAGTTAAACGATTTAAACGATGGGTTTTTGGTATGTGATTAGATAACGGGACGGGGGTAATGTGATAAAAGCATGGTAGATACGGCGCTGGTACTTCTTATATATAAGTGCTTTTATCGTATTATATTCCGTGGCGTTATTTTGTTCACTGGGACGAACGATTTTAAACGATGTCACGCAACGATGTTTACTATACGATATAAACCATAGAGTTTTATTACGAGAATGATTTACAATTTGGTTTACTTAAACAAATGTTTTGAGGTTAAGATTCATGGCAACGAGATTTTATCAACTATGACCAACTTATTTTAGCTGGTCAATCATATTGCAATACCAAACCCTTTTCAAAACAAGGTTTCCAATTATCGACTTTTGTAGTCAAACGAGGTATTGCAACATGTAAACGAGCCATGAATCCGACACTCTCACAAATCCTATGTGCTCGCCGGCATTTCTTTGCTGACTTTATTTTCACGTATTGTAAAACCCGTTAAGATCTTTCAATGATATCAACCTTTAACTTGTGAAGGTGCGGAAAACAATCACAAGCCGATTCAAGAACAAATTATAATAATCAACACAAGAATAATATATGAAATCACAAACCGAAATCTTGCATTCAAAGACTAGCAAGACGGATACAAGACTCCTCAAAAGTTTCGACTACTAGCTGGTTTCGACTTCTTGTCCACGATCCACCCTAAAACAATACTTTAGGTTTGCTTAAATACTAAAACACAATAGTTACTAGTCTAAGCCCAATCGAAACCATCTAAGACCCAAACCATACATAATCAGCCCAAATATAAACTAAACAAAGCATAGAAACAACCCTTCAACTTTGCTAACCTACATGAATAAACCTTCAGGTTCCAACAATCTCCCCCTAGGTTTATGCATGCAGGTTCTTGACACTTTAACTTTCACGATCACCTTGCAACCGATCCTTAAGACCACCGAAACCCTTTGTACGAATATGAATCGATGATGTAACAGCTCTAGTCCAAGCTTTTGCAATTTCTTCATATTTTTCAGTAGCTCTAATTTGATGACGAGCTAACACTTCCAAATCTTCATGAGCAACATTCAGTAAATCAATCTGATCCACCAAGCGAAAACACACATCACCATCACATACAATCACTGCCTGCCCTAAGCGCTCATCATAAGACCAAAAATGTAAGGACTTTAGTGCACCCTTTGGTATCTTTTCCACCAATGGAATCACCTTCTCTTTGTCAGTCACAGGCCAGCGCACAATCTTCAATCGCTTGTTCGTATATGGATCTCTGATGCCTTTAGCTGGTTTAACAATGGACTCTGCAGTACGCATTGAAGGAAAACCCTTAAGAACCTCCCTCTTCAACCTTTCGAAAAACAAATATCCAACTCCTCCAGGCTTATCATCTACATAAGGTGCGTTAGACAAGTTCGTCAAATCCACTTTAGTAAACGACTGAAACTGGCCTGGATGTTTGTACCACTCAACAGGTCCAATCTTCCTTTTTATCCACCATCTCTTGCGATCATGATCATATCCCCAGCTAACTACACCAGAACGATTTCCAACCTTATCATAGAGAGTTTCACCAACATCCATCAAATGATGAGTTGCATGAGCATCATCATCGTCTGGATTTAGATTCCGATTCTTCATAATTACAAACTCTCTTTTCTTCTTGATTCTTTCAGCCTTCTCTTTGTCTACAACAGGATCAATGATTCTTTTAAAGTAATGTTCCATAGCAGCACTTCTTTCAGCATCATCCTTTTCAAAAGCCTTTTTCCTGTTTTCAACATCAGTTGGATCTGAGAACTCCTGTCCAAATTTCTTCTCCAACTTTCCACGCAAGTCATACACCATGTTAAACAACAAACTAACATCTCCTTGAAGTTGCTCAATCTGTTGATCTTTCTTCACAACTGTATCTTCAAGTTGAATAATCTTCGCATCTTTATGAATTGAATCTTGCTCAAGAATAACCATTCTTTTCTTCATATCTCTCATGCTGATAAACTCATCTTCATCACTTGAATCATCATCAAATGGCATTCTAAATGGCTCTTCAGGTCTTTTACCACTTGAACTACTAGGCATATCAAGATCAACTCTAGAAGAACCTGCAGCTTCAGTAGCACTAGGTAACGTTGTCTCAACAGTGGTATCAACATCAATACTAGTAACCTGAACATCATCAGTAGTGATAACCATATCAGTTCTTTCAGTATCAGCATCAAAATCAAAGATGTCTTCAGTAGCGGTGGTGGTATCGGTGACATTCTTCTCAAACTCGAAGTCATAAAGACCTTCATCATCATCATCATCAGTAATTACGGGTTGATCTTTGCTATGCTCAATATACATTCCGAGCCGAGGATCCCTCCTTTTCCGTTTCAATGGCATGGAATCAGAATCCTTTGGGTCTTCACTAGGCTTTTCACTTGACACTGAAAGATCAGAAGGAGGATTTCCCATCTTATCAGTTACAGATTTTAATAACAAAGCCAAACTTTCAGCAGTAATCACGGGTGGAACAACAGAAACAGCGGTATCAACTTCAGCTTCAGGAGGAAGCTCTTTATCTTCACCAGAATCACACATAATCTCAATGCCTTCATCGTCAGAGTCTATTGTTAAAATCTCTGTCTCAGACTGATCTTCAGCATCCATACGAATATCATGTTCTTCAGCAACAATAGCACTTGCAGGTACACTATGCACTGAAACAGATTGTGCTATTTCCGGATTTTCACTAACATCTTCCGTCTCTGCAAACTGACCAAACTTCTCCAATTTAATCAAACCTTCAAACTTCTTCTCAGTACCCTTCTTTGTAGTAAGAGCACCAAAACATGATGGACCCATTGGTTTCAATTCCAACGTATTACCAGATCTCTTCAATTCTGGATATTGATTATTCAGAATCATCTGCAAGAATCTCGGATACATCAGAAACTTATCCTTTCGAAGTCCAATTGCATTCCTCTTCATAGCTTCCAAAATATATCTTGAATAATTGAACGACTCATTGGTAATTACACAAATCACAGCAGCAGACTGAGTAGTATTCAACTGATCAATTCCCCCTCTATTTTCTGTCATGCACACAAGGAACATATGCAGCAACAAACGCCAGTATGGATGTACAAACTTCTTTACCAAGGGAGGAAACTTTCCTTCGTAGCTTAAACGAGGCAAAATTGCTTCTACTGTTCCAGCTGGAAGTTCTATAGGATTTGTTTCCTGATCATTAAATCTTAACGCTTCTATAATCATCTGCTCAGTCACTATAACTTTCTTTTCTTGAATTTCAGCAACTATAGCTCCCTTTCCTTCAATGATTTCAACGTTAGCAGTCTTCCAAAAGTCTTGAATAAGGCTTTCATAAACAACTGGATTCTCACGAAGAGCATGAACAATCCGGCATGTATTTAGGCCTTTCATTAACGACGTATACAGCTGCTTGTGCTTCACTGGTGGAGGTGCTAAATATCCAACTTGATTATGTGAAGATATAAACTTTAAATCCATTTTCTGCACACAACACAAATCAAATAAGTTTCCAACTTTCGAATATAACAGTGATAAAAATAAAAACCAAAACAAACACTGTTACTGTTCACTCGAGACCATGAGTCGCAACCAAAAGGTCTCGAGTCGAAACCAGTTGTCTGCGAGTCGCAACCATGAGTCGCAACCAACAGATTTCGAGTCGCAACCATGAGTCGCAACTGACAAACATTGAGTCGCAACCATGAGTCGCAATCTTGATGTTGCGACTCGTAACCACTGGTTTCGAGTCCTAAGTGTTCTTGATTGCGAGTCAACATCTTCAAAACTTCATCGGAAACATCATCGGAATCTTCAAATCCTCATCGGAATCTTCAAATCCTCATCGGAATCTTCAAAACTTCATCGGAATATTCAACAAACATTCATAATTCCTGCAAAACTTGAATAATGACGTCATTATACCTTGATGATTAATAAAGCAGATTGCGAGTCGCAACCGGAGATTAAACGGAATCTTCAACAGATCACCGGAGCTTTTGAGAGAGAATAAGGCTTGGTTGCGAGTGAGAAATGAGGTCTCGACTCGCAACCACCCTTTTATACCACGAGTCTGATCATGGGCCATCATGGGCTTTTAACTCTTGGGTCACAACTATAACAGATGGGCTTGACAAATTTGAGCCCTTGACTTAACAGAGTTATCGATTTCTCCTTAAAAAAAACATTAATCTGAATTTTAATTTCAGATTTAATTTTTTTAAAAAATATCCGCTAAACCTTTTGAGCAATGTTTGCAAAATAAAACCTAAAAACAAAAATAAATAATAAAATATTATTTACAAAATAAAATTAGGAAATATGCATAGATACTCAGGGATCAAATCACAAGGTTTCGGGCTTGACTTCACTTATCAACACTGATCTACTACTGGATGATCTAGACAATTGTCAGTATATTTGTCCCCTTAAACTCATCTCCCTAGACCTTTTCCATATAGCTGCCTGTAACTCAATTTATCATGTTTTGACATCTTAACAATGAACACTCAAAACAAATACTAATCAAATCCCGGAATTATAACAGCACACTCTATCATGTAAGTAGCTTCCCTACCACATATTTCACAAGTCCAATCCAGATCTCTGAAATCTTAACTGGGAATAGATTGAGAAAAGAACAGAATAGATCTTAAGCAGAGATGGTATAATATACAGAACAAATGAGTTTTTCTCAATTTGATATAGGTTTCACGGGTTTCTTTTGGGCACTAGAGGGCCTCTTTCGGGTGTTTAATTGATCTACAGAACGACAACGTACAGCTAGGTCAGCATATATCTGGATGCAGCAGAGGAGATACACGACTTTTTCAGAGAAGATTTCAGAGTCAGACCAAAATTGTGTGTATCGGGACAACATACAGACATTCAAATAGAAATGAGCTAATTCCAAGTGACTTTCTTTCCTGAGGTCATGTACAATTTTAGTTCTGAACAGAAACAGCCAATGTTTCCAGTCTTAAGGATAGAGCCTACCAACACATCATACTAGAGTCAAACTATTTCGACACTGGTCTTACATGAGTCAGCCCTTGACCATAATGTGAAAATTCATTTCATTTCCCAGTCCAGCCACACTTCTTTTTGTATTTTTCAAATTTTTTAATTTTTTTTTATTTTTCGAAGTTTTCTCCCCCTAAATTTGAGCATAAATAAAAAACTACCTAAGAATAGAAAACTTTATGAACAAATTTACCTACGAAAAACAAAACAAAAAAATAAACATGCTCAATCAGTAAAACGGATCATTTTTAGAAAATCCACAAGCACTCTGAATTTCGAGCTGCTGACAGGTTTAGTGAACAAATCGGCAGCATTTGCATCTGTGTCGATTTGTTCAAGAGTAATAAGACCTCTGTCAAAACAGTCTCGGATAAAATGAACTTTAATATCAATGTGCTTGGTTTTGGAGTGAAAGACAGGATTTCGAACAATTTGTATTGCAGCATCATTATCGCAGTAAATAGTAGTGTTAAGATAAGTCAAACCATAATCCTGCAATTGATGTTGCATCCACACCACTTGAGAGCAAGAAGCAGAAGCAGCAACATACTCGGCTTCAGCTGTAGATATCGCCACTGTTTGTTGTTTCTTGCATTGCCAAGAAATGAGCCGATCACCCAAAAATTGGCATCCCGCAGATGTAGATTTCCTGTCACTGTCAGTACCTCCAAAATTGCTGTCAGAGAAAGCAAACAAGTCAAAATTGGAATCCCTCGGATACCACAGGCCAAACCGAGGTCGGCCTTTAAGATACCGAAAGATCTTTTTAACAGCAGTAAGGTGAGAAGTTTTAGGATTAGCCTGATAGCGTGCACAGTTGCAAACAGCAAACATAATGTCCGGACGGCTAGCTGTGAGATACATCAATGACCCGATCATGGACCTATATTGACGTTGATTGACAGACTCTCCTTCTTCATCTTCAGTCAATAGTGGTCTCTCTGCCATAGGTGTTTCAGCAGGCTTTGCGTCCGTGAATTTGAATTTTGCCAGCACATCATCCACATACTTCCCTTGATGAATAAGAATTCCTTGTGAACTCTGCTTGACTTGTAGACCCAAAAACAGTGTCATTTCCCCCAGAGCACTCATTTCAAACTTCTTCTTCATAACTCTCTCGAATTCCTTGCAAAGATCCTCACTTGTAGATCCGAAAATGATATCATCAACATAGATTTGAACCAAGATTTGATCACGTCCTACCTTCTTGATAAACAGAGTCTGGTCTATGGTGCCACGCGTATACCCATGAGCCAACAGATGCTCTGTTAGTGTGGCATACCAAGCTCGAGGAGCCTGGTGTAACCCGTACAACGCCTTGTCTAGCTTGTAAGCGTATTCAGGATGGTCTGGATGCACAAACCCTGGTGGCTGCTCGACAAAAATTTCCTCCTTCACATCTCCATAGAGAAACGCGGTCTTGACATCCATCTGATAAACAGTGAATCCCATGTATGACGCGTAAGCCAAAAAGATCCGGATGGCTTCAAGTCGTGCAACCGGAGCATATACTTCATCATAATCCAGTCCTTCAATTTGTCTAAATCCCTGAACCACCAGCCTTGCTTTGTTTCGAACGATGACTCCTGCAGAATCCTGCTTGTTTCGAAATACCCATCTAGTTCCAAGTTTACGTTTTCCTGTTGGCAACTTGACGAGCTTCCATACTCCAAGTTTTTCAAACTGGTTCAGCTCTTCGTGCATAGCATCTACCCAGCCAGGTTCCTGCAAAGCTATATCAATAGTTTTAGGTTCGATTTGAGAAAGATAACAAGAATATAAGCAAGTGTTAATGGTTCCTGATTGACTCCTGGTCAAAATTCCTGCATTTACAGGACCAATCACATTCTCGATTGGGTGATTGCGTTGAACGCTCGTAGGTATGGCCAAATCAGGTACAATCTCCTCTTCAGTGGTGGTGTTGCTAGACTCCCCCTCATTAGGTGCTGTAGTAGTGTGAACTACAGGAGAAGTGACAACACAATCCTCAGGAATTAGTTCAGGAAATAAAGCAGAGTCACTAGTTGATGCACCCTCAGGAGATCGATTGACCGTCGGAGTTGGTGTAGGATGTTGCGTAAACACCATTCCCGGTGGATCAATGGTATGATGCCTCACGTTGTCTTGCATCTGAGCTTCGTCTTCTGTATCTTCAAACGACAATGGTTGTTTGGGAATAGACACACCTGCAACTGAAACATCACTTGACAAAATGTTAAATGATTTAAACAGAGCAGAATAATCGTATAACCATTCTGGACCAACTCTAGCGTCCGTAGCATTCTCTTCAAGCCATTCAATGTTGCACGACTCGACGACCTTTTTAGTTACTTTGTTGTATACCCTATAAGCAGAGCCTTTAGCATATCCAACAAAGTAACATTCGTCACCTTTGACTTCAAACTTTCCGTTGGAGTCCATTAGTAATAATACACATGGACAACCAAAGATACGAAAGTGTGAAACCGAAGGTTTATGTCCTTCCAGAATCTCATAAGGGGTTTTCATGTGACGTTTGTTTACTAAAGCATGATTCTGGATATAACAAGCCGTGCTAACTGCCTCGGCCCAAAAGAAGCTAGGAAGCTTTGAATCAGCCAGCATAGTACGCGCAGCTTCAATGAGAGTACGATTCCTTCTTTCAGCCACTCCATTTTGTTGTGGAGTTCGAGGCGCACTGAACTGACGATCAATTCCCTTATCAATGCAGAAAGTATCCAAAGTAACATTCTTGAATTCTGTCCCATTGTCTGATCGAATAACCTTCACCTTAGTATTCGCTTGATTTTCAGCCAAAGTAATGAATTGTTTTACCAAGACAGCAGTTTCATTTTTGTGGCTGAGAAAATACACCCAAGTGTAGCGAGAGTAATCATCGACGATTACCAGACAGTAAGCTTTCTTCCCAATGCTCAGCACATTCACTGGACCAAAAAGATCCATGTGAAGTAGTTCGAGTACAGCTTTTGTCGAAGGTGCTGGTTTAGTCTTATGAGGTTTTCGATGAGCTTTCCCTTTCGCACAAGCAACACATTTCTCCACTGTTGGTGCACTACATCTGTTGATTCCGTCTAGGTGTCTAGGATCAGGTCTTACGTCGTATTGTATAGCATAGGGCACGTTTTACGAGAAAACGGGAGTCTGTATAGGTTTTATAGGTCTGGTCCGCTTATACGGACAGGTCTGGTCCGCTTATACGGACATAGTCTGGTCCGCTTATACGGACATAGTCTGGTCCGCTCATACGGACATGTCCGTATATCCGAACCAGCCTGCCTATAAATACCGTATAAGAGGTCCTCATTTGTAACTTTCAGAATTCCATACCGAAGTGCTGCCGGTGTGAAGAACGAGCTGTAATTGTTGTCAAATCAATAAAACAGTAGATTAAAGTGAAGAACAAGCTATTTCTACCTACGTTTCTTGTTATTCCGCACCTGAAACATAGGAGAACGCCTCTGAACGACTCGCCCGGGTCAAATTACGATCCTACAAGTGGTAATAAGTGGTGCAGGTTTGACCACAGTGCTTCAAAGCAAAATCCAGTTTTCAGGAGGGATGATGATCACCACAAAGCCAGACAATGCTATGATCTGAGTGTTTGGTGTGAAAAAGGTGATTGGTACGATAACAGAGTGTGTTACCGATGCGGCTATCAAGGACACATTGCTGTTAACTGCCAGAGTTGGAGTTTTGAATCAAGAAGATGTTTTAACTGCAACATCATTGGTCATATTGCTAGAGATTGCTCAATGAGATCAAAGGGAAGATCGAGGGCTGAATCTCAGAAAATGCCAATGAAGAAACCAGTCAATGTCAAAGCAAAGCCCCATGAACAGAAGGTTCTAAAACCTAAAGTTCAAGAACAGACAATTCAAGAAGAGAAAGTTAAGCTTTCACAGGGGCAAAAAGACAGACTGAGGAAAAAGAGGAAAAAGGCGAGAGATTATCTCGAAAGGATTTTGTCCTCGGGTTCACCGGATAGATCGAATAAGAGTTCTGATGAATCAACTCCCTCAACTACAAAGTCAAGCAAGACGAATTCATCAGATACAAATCTGAGGACGAAAGAGGGAAAGAAGAAGAAGAAAATGGTTGGCGATGAATTTATTTCTTCGGAAACAAAGGAGCCACATGTCGGCGATGAATCTGACATGGTAAAGTCAGACAAGCCACCTTCAGGCGATGAATCTGACGTGTTGAAGTCAGACAAGCCATGTGCAGGCAATGATTCTGGTACATCAAAGCCAGAGGAGCCTTTGGTTGAGGTAAAAATTGAGAATTTTGGTCTAACAATGGATGATGCAAATTTTCCACCATTGTTGAACAAGAATTCAAAATCACCCAAGGACAGTCAGGCTTGGGTGAATCTGTTTAAATGAAAAACCTGACTTGCCGGAGATCCCAAGTTTATTTCGTGGATCAGGAATCGGCATCTTTCTAATGTTTGAAGATTTTGGTTGAAAGATTTTGATAATGTTTGAATGTTTACAGGTTGAAGGACTACGCCGGAGCTTCCAGGTTGGTAAGTGCGAAGCAGGAATCGGCATCCTGATTGGTAAAATGGTGATGTAGACGTAACATTCCTACAGTTGGTATAGGTTTATACTTACAAGTGGTATTGTTTGTGATTCTACAAGTGGTAAAATCAAGGACATTAAGTTGTACTTGCATTTTCCTACAAGTGGTTGATGACAAAATGATGAACCATACCCCGAACCTACAAATGGTTAAAAATCAACAAAACTTATTTTCCTGAAAAATCATTTTGGTTAAAACAAACTTAAGTGTTTTGAAATCATAATGAGAAAATAGTTTTGTGAAAGGGGGAGTTCTGATTGTTTATGCCAAGTGGATGGCGAATTGAGGTGATTTGATATCAGTTGTCAAGTTCTTGTATAGTTTGTTTTCAAATTTCCTTTGAAATGTGTTTGCATTTTAGGGGGAGTAAGAATTTTCAGAAAATCCAAAAACATTTGAAAATTTGAAAAAGCCAAAAACATGATAAAATTCAAAATGAGTTTTGTTGCGAAAAAGAGGAAATGATAGTACATCAGTGGACTATCCCAACATGCTAAAGAAATGTAAAGTTTAAAAGTGATAAATGGTCTCACTGATGATGTGCCAGTAGGTTTTTACACATTTAGTAGATTGTGACGAGATATAAACCTAAATTTCAAACTTGCTTGTTCTGTGGGTTAACACAAACTTGGATATATAGGTAACCCCTGAAATCTTGTTTGAAAGGTCCCTTATTCTGAGATACTAGGTCTTTATGCTCAGTGATATCTGGGGTATTATCCCGGGACTTCTGCTGAAAGGAATTTCTGACCTAGTCCCCGGATAATGCTTTCTGCAAATGCTTGAAACATATCATCGCCCTCAGCCAAAAATGATGAAACATTGAAAAATGCTAATCATGGCTGTTGTTACAAAAGATCCTCTAAAGGGGACACACCAAAAGTCGAAGCCGTCATCTCTCTGCGTATCGAAAGATCGACCTGAGCTCTCACGGCCCTCGCACTATAATTTATTCCCTTACAGATATCATCTGTGGTATACTCACCTGTAAGACTGAATATTGGGATCTGGATACGGGAGTATATTCAAGTAGTGGGACACACGGATAAGTTCAAGTGCTTAAAACATTAATATCGTATCTCGGATCAGTTGAACTTTGTGTGAAAATTTAAGTGGACAAGTATACTGACAATCTAAGTGAATCGTTTAGAACTTAAAATGAAATGAAGCTTAACGGTGTTGGTGATTTGTTTCAGAAACTGATATGATCCTCTTGCACAAACTCACAAAAATATTGTCTGTAAATATTTTATTTCTGCATTTTAGTCTCTCAGAAAATCCAAAAAGATTTTGTGTGTGTTTTAGCATAATTTTTTAAAAAAGTCAAAAAGATTTTCGACAACTGACGTTGGAAAACTGATTTTCAAAATTCCGAGTGCTAAACTTGATGAGCAGTATTTGAGGGGGAGTGTTTGTATAAATCTAACTGTTTTTCGTTAAATCTAACCTTCTTCAAGTGGTTCATCATAGATATTTGAGAGAGAGCTTGAGATGTTGAAATTGTATGTTTGTTTTAGTGATTATAAGAGTCATGTGTTGGTGCACAGGTATTTGATGTGTGATAAAATTAGAAAATTTATGTCTGGGTTAAGATTGTGCAGGTAACCAGGTTTCGATATTCTGAAAATCTTTGTTGAAAGAGAGTCAAGTTTCGATCCTGGAAATCAATTCTAAAAGCCTGTGTAGATCAGACAACGATCCTGAAGATGTTACTGAAGAACAAAAGAATGCCAGTAAATCGAGAAGGGGAGTCTGAAGATTGAGAGAAGAGAAAGCCCAGAGACTGATCTAGATTGAAGATGTGAATACACAGTTTTGCAGTCAGAGTGTATAGGC
Source organism: Helianthus tuberosus (assembly GCA_030545235.1). Classification (NCBI taxonomy): domain Eukaryota; kingdom Viridiplantae; phylum Streptophyta; class Magnoliopsida; order Asterales; family Asteraceae; genus Helianthus; species Helianthus tuberosus. The sequence continues at coordinate 48,770,997 of CM060351.1, forward strand.
GACTCCATCAACATCTGAGGGGGAGTCTGTTGGTGCACTACATCTGTTGATTCCGTCTAGGTGTCTAGGATCAGGTCTTACGTCGTATTGTATAGCATAGGGCACGTTTTACGAGAAAACGGGAGTCTGTATAGGTTTTATAGGTCTGGTCCGCTTATACGGACAGGTCTGGTCCGCTTATACGGACATAGTCTGGTCCGCTTATACGGACATAGTCTGGTCCGCTCATACGGACATGTCCGTATATCCGAACCAGCCTGCCTATAAATACCGTATAAGAGGTCCTCATTTGTAACTTTCAGAATTCCATACCGAAGTGCTGCCGGTGTGAAGAACGAGCTGTAATTGTTGTCAAATCAATAAAACAGTAGATTAAAGTGAAGAACAAGCTATTTCTACCTACGTTTCTTGTTATTCCGCACCTGAAACATAGGAGAACGCCTCTGAACGACTCGTCCGGGTCAAATTACGATCCTACATCCACCAACATGAAGTCCTTGATTGGAAGATCACGTACCAGTTGACCTTTAGCTAGACGGTTCAGATTTTTCATATTCACATGCCCAAGTCGACGATGCCACAACAGACCATCATGCTCCGAAATTTTTGAAAATAGACAAGTGATCTCTTCACACGGTTTCTTGTTCATATCAATGACGTAAGCATTACCTTTCCTTTCAGCTGTCATCAAGAACCAGTCTTCTGGAATAACAATCCCATGCTTAAGAACATGACATCCCTTCTTCGTGAAATGAACTGAATTCCCTCGATCACAGATCTGCGAAATACTTAACAGATTGTGTTTCAGTTCTGGAACATAATTAACATTTTCAAAACTTAAGACGCCGTTTCGAACAGTTCCTTTTAACGTGATTCTGCCTGACTCTCCTCCCGCAAATGAGACGTATCCACCATTAAACTCTTTGACATTTACCAGTTGGGATAAGTCTCCTATCATGTGCCTGGAACAGCCACTATCCATGTACCAGAGGCGCACGGTAGTCCTCCACAGCTGTTCCTGCACGATTAGCGGGATTAGTTAGATTTAGGAACCCAGCCCATAGTGGATCTGGGTTTTCCTTGTGCATCAATATACGTCACTCTCTGCCACACTAAATTATCTTTATTCAGAAATTTTGAAACATCCCTTTTGGCGACATTTTGATGACATGATTTCATTGAATTGGATTGCATGCCATTAGCTTTAGGTTTCCAAAACTGTCTTGACCAGTTAGAATTGAAACTTTCATAAGCGTTACCAAAAGAATTACTTCGATTACGCTGAAAATTTGTTTGTCTATTCTGATATTGATTATAGCGTTTGGCTGCATTCCAATCCTGATCAGAAGGTCTAGTCCTGTGATAGTTGTTCTTCATTGTCTTAGTCTTTGCAGACATCATGGACTCCGAACAGTGATATCGACTAGACGTGACCTTCTGATTTCGCTCTGATGTTTTCTTGTTCGGTGTCCTTGGGAGTTTGACACAATTTCTGGCAATGTGACCAGCAATGCCACAGTTAAAACAGGTTTGACGTTTCACATTTTGAATATTCTTGACATTTTGACTCTGTTTGCTTGATTTCGTGTGATTTGATGTTTTAGTTTTCTGAACATGTTTGACTTGTGGTTTTTCTTTAGACAACTTTTCTTCTAATGATCTCTCTCTTAGATCAGCATCCCTTTCATTGTTACTTAATCTTGATTCCGAATTTGAATATGTACGAGTTTCATCCAAATGCGTTTTATCAAGGCATTTATCATCTGAAACCGATTCAGGTTCACTTCCCGAACAAGAAGAAGTCTCAACAATATGCTCTTCCTCAATGCATTTGTCATGTGAAACTGATTCAGGTTCCTTTTCTGAGCCTAAAGAAGTTTCATCAATATGCATTTTCTCAGAGCATTTATCATGTGACACAGATTCAGGTTCATTGTTTAACACAGTTTCCAATGGGGTCCCACTAGATTCAACATTAGGGACACCCACTGAGACAGATTCAGAAGAAGAATCAGGGTACTCTTGATTTTCTTGAGAAGTCGTTTCAGTGGTTTCACTGAATGCATCCTGAGGGACCTCACCTGTAACATTTTCACAAGCTGAAACATTAGAGATGTTAGGATCACAAACATTAGTTGAAAAACAACCATCACCACACTTATTGTTCAAATCATCCACACAAACATTATCAGTTTTGCCCAAAACAACAGGCTCCCAAGACGAAACATAAGCTGAAAACGACGCAAACAAAGAACTAGTAAAAGCAATGTCTGACTCAGTTGGTTCAGAATAATGTTCAAAATATGGTTCAGAAACATTTGAAATAATAACCGGTTCACTCCCATGAACATCATCACACTTTACTTCAGAGCTATCATCTGCACACGAAGATGAAACATTAGGATCAATTGTGCCTTTGGAAACAAAATTGATTGAAGCAGACTTCTGTTTCTCAACTGGTTTGCCATTAAATGATGACTTATTGTTTTTGGGACCATAAGTCATTTGACTTTCATTTATCATCTCCTCCTCAGTCATAGGTAAATAAGTATAATTGTCATTATAAGGAGGAGGAGCCTTATTAAAACCCAAACCACGCCCTTTATTTTCTTTGTACGCAAGCTGTTGATCGCACAGGTTTTTAACTAGTTTGCTGGAAGAATCAAATTTCTTGATATTAAGTTCATTAATTTGATATCTGTCTCTAATATCTTCCAGTTCCTTAGTTAAAATGCATACCTTTTCCTGTGCCTCTAAGAAATGGGCTGTTTTTACACTTACATCATCCTTAAGTTTGATGATGTCTTTTCGCTGAGCTTCAATCTTTTCTTTATAAAGCTTCTCATTTTTAGACAAAGTAAAATTTTTATTTTTTATGTCATTATAATCTTGAATGAGCTCAGCGTTGTGTATTCTGTAAGCCTCAACCCTTTCCCTACACTCAGGAGTACAGAAAACAGAAATTACCTCTTCTTTGGTGAGACCTTTAACAGGAGCTGAAAGAATTTGAGTCATGAATGCAAAATCATCAGCTACAGTCTCTTCCTCTGGCTTTGGGCTATGTTCGCTTGAAGTCATGAAAGCAATGTTGGATGTAGCAGTTTGATTCTCTGGAGCTGATATGTTCAGACGCTCAATTTCTGAAGTCCAATCAAAGTTGAGGTTGGGCTGAACCACCAGTGCTTGTGCTAATCCTTGCGGCTGTGGACTTCCAGAAGCAGCAGTATCTGCTATACTTGTAGTGGTCACAAGAGCTCTTTCTCGATTAGGAGTTGCAGGTTGGGCAGGAGTTGCAGGAGTTTGATCTCTGTTTATAAGTGGCTTTGGGCAGTTTCGAGCATAGTGTCCTTCCTCATGACAGTTGAAGCAACGAAGATTAAAGGGCACTTTAGCAGCTCCATTCCATGCATTTCCCCACCTGTTTTTACCTGTTCTTTTCACAAACTTTTGGGCTCTAAAAGCTGCCATTGCCATCTGCCAGGTGATGTCCATTTCTTCAACATCATCTGGATGAATCTGTGTCAGATCATCAGGACTCCACTTTGGTGGATCAAGTTTTCCTGCAATAAAAGCATTCAAACAATTGATCACTGAAGCTGCGATATCCAAGTTTTCCTTTGATTGTTTAGCAAAGAAGGCTATCATTTCGTTGTTAGCAGCGGAAGCAGAAGCAGCAGTAGAGATATTTCCAGAATTTGGAATTGAAGCAGGAGAAGCTGGAGAGGCGACTTGATTAGAGGATCCAGATGAGTGCACCTTTGCTGAAGTTGGAGTAGTGGATGAAGTATTGCGAAACATCTGAAAACCACCTTGAGACAGTAATGCTGTGTTGCTGTTGTTAGAGGAAGCGGGAGCAATGGAGAAACCAGCAGCTAGCATACTGTTCTTGTAATTTGTTTCTCTTTGCTTATCATCCAGTTCGCATGCCTTAATGTGAGAGATCATCTCTGACAGAGTGCATCTAGCGAGATCTTTAGTCTTCTTGATCATAGCAACATGATGATCCCAACTCTTTGGTAGTGCATTAAGAAGTTGTCGGTTTGTGGATGCATTTGTTGTATGAATTTCTTCTATTTGCATTTGGGTGATCAGCTTCACAAACCTCTGAATCTGATTGTCTACCGTTTCACCATAAATATGGTTGAAGTTGTTGAAGTTTTGTTGCAGCAGATTTCTTCGGCTCTCTTTCATATCTTCGTTTCCTTCATATACTTCGATCAGAGAATCCCACAATTCTTTGGCAGATTTGCAGGTGCGAAAACCAATAGCAATATCAGGACCCAAACCCATGGTTAAGTAGGAAAGAGCTCGATCATCTTCTTCAACAATGAGCAAATCATCTTCAGTGTACTGATCCCTAGGTTTCTTTACCTTAAGACCTGGTTCAGTTGAGCTTTCCATCATGATTTCCCTAGGACCTCGCAAAATGCTTCGCCACAACTTATAATCCTTAACCTTCAGATGCTGTTCAAAGCGCCACTTCCACTCGGGAAAATCATTAGCATCAGTTAACCTAGGAATGCGTGTTGTGGTACCCAGCTTTGAATCCAATTCTTGTTGTTGATTAAGGGCAGTCAATTCACTGTTGTTTGACGACATGTTTAATTAATTAGTTAATTGATTAATTGATTTTTGTGTTAAGTCCAAAAGTCAACAGTTCAAATGTCCGTAAATCAGTGTCGTTGCGAGTCGTAACAGCTGGGTCGAAACTGCTGTGGTTGCGAGTCGTAACTGCTGTGGTTGCGAGTCGTAACTAAAACAGAATGAGCCGAAACCAAGGTTGCGAGTCGTAACAGCTTTGGTTGCGAGTGGAGACTGACTACTGGTTGCGAGTCGTAACTAAAACAGGATGAACCGAAACCGTGGTGAATGCGAGTCGAAACCAAAACGTGATGAACCGCAACAATGATGATTGCGAGTCGTAACCAGAACGTGATGAACCGCAACAGAGATGGTTGCGAGTCGAAACCTGCAAAAAAATAAACGATAAGATCTGTTTACTCGCAATCCCGATTTTTCAGCACTTCCAAAATTCAAAGATATCGTAATCTTTGAATCTGTTGACCACCAACTTCCCGTAAAATTAGCAAACACCTTTTTCAGAAATCAACAAACCAAAATCAGTATAATTTTGATGAATCGGTCAGGAACAGTTTAAGTATTTCACTGCAAAACATGCAACAAAATAGATCAGTAGCACAAACGATTCTTGAATCCGAATGATATCAAAACCGAGCCCTTGAATGGCTTCAATGGCTCTGATACCAATTGTAAAACCCGTTAAGATCTTTCAATGATATCAACCTTTAACTTGTGAAGGTGCGGAAAACAATCACAAGCCGATTCAAGAACAAATTATAATAATCAACACAAGAATAATATATGAAATCACAAACCGAAATCTTGCATTCAAAGACTAGCAAGACGGATACAAGACTCCTCAAAAGTTTCGACTACTAGCTGGTTTCGACTTCTTGTCCACGATCCACCCTAAAACAATACTTTAGGTTTGCTTAAATACTAAAACACAATAGTTACTAGTCTAAGCCCAATCGAAACCATCTAAGACCCAAACCATACATAATCAGCCCAAATATAAACTAAACAAAGCATAGAAACAACCCTTCAACTTTGCTAACCTACATGAATAAACCTTCAGGTTCCAACACGTATGTTTCACGTGGTTTTGAATGATGTTGATTGCTAGTAGGATGTAGGCTCACTTAGGACTGGACGAGGCCTTAGTGACTAAATAACAAATGATAGACAATGTGGTTGTGTTTTAACTTTAATTTCAAGACAATGTAATCAGTTAATATTTAAATAAAACGAAACTTTTAATCCATGGTTGTGAAACAATAATTCTGTCGTTCCACTCCCCGACGTTTCCGCCACGGTTTTGTTGTTTTACGTGGTTGGGGTGTGATATATACAACATGAATTCTTGTTATGCTATGTGAACTACTTGAAACACTTACGTGCTATGTGATGCATTACATGATACAAACAAATTTAACAAAACATTATGATCAAGTCGCATCCATTCTCCTGGTTTTGAATTTCTAGATCTCTTCCATCCGTCTTTCCAACTCGACCAAGAAATCGAAGACCGGCTCCAAAAAGAAAATGCCCGCATTCATGGCTAACCAAATGGCTCGCCTGATCCCTGAGATTGTAATCAAGGTTACCGCATCCTCTACCCCTAACTCCTCAGTCGACTCCAAGGTCGACCAACCCAAAACCTTTCACTGGCAATGATGGTGTTACTACAATGCTCTAATGGTTTGACATCATTGAAGTGACATTCATCAATAGTGAATGCCATGAGAACTTGAAAACCCGCAGTGCTAGTGGTGTCTTCCAGGCAAGAGCCCTTGACTAGTGGACTAATGAGCGTAACATCCATTCTAACGAAGAAGCGTACGCCCTCCCTTGGGATGAAGTTAAGGAGATGATGATGACTGAGTTCTACCCTCCCCATGAGCAGCATAAGCTTAATGAAGAGTTTTGGCACCTAAAGCAGATCGGTGATCACAACCTTAGGTATGCCTGGTGTGTGTAAGGTGTGATATGTTTTTATTGATATTTTAAGCCCATTTTACACATTAATCAAGTTTTAAATTTATAAAACATGATATTCTACTAACACTAAACACACACTTTGGCAAGTGCACCCATCATGAGCGTAGTATAGCGTTGGTAAGATATCGAGGTCGTCCAAGGACACAAGAGCTTTAAGTACGGGTTTATCCTCAACGTCTAATCAATCTAAATTTTTTTGAGAAAAGGTTTATAACATGAAAATAAAAACTAAAAATGAAGAAATAAAAATAAAATAAAAACAGATAGACAAGATGAATCACTTGGATCCGACTCGCCTTTAAAGTATCCTTTGATGATTTTTGCACTTTCGGACTTTTTAAGAGATTATCTTAGTTATAGTAGTAGGCCCCTCTTTTGAAGGTAACGTTACCCTCAACCCAGTGGTTTGAGTCAGCAAGGATACAATCCCAAAGGGATGGAATATTGAAAGATAATTAATTAAGTTATTAATGCGAAAAGTGGTAGGCCCCCTCTTTTGAAGGTGACGTTACCCTCGGCTAAGTGGTTTGAGTCAGCAGGGATACAATCCCAAGTAGCCGGTTTAATGTATTAATAGTAGTTTACATATGAGGGGATCAAGCTATTTGCACATCCGCCATCCAATACCAGTGGGTATTGAAGGAGGTCCTAGTAAGCTTGACCCAGGTATTTGCAGGATCTATACACTGAACAAGGCAAGAACCTTACTAAACCATTCCATTAACCCCCGACCAGGTAGCCAACATGCCTCTATATAGACCGTAGAGACATGAATGGTGTAAATATTTTACTTTATATAGACAGTAAAGTAACGCCAAGACACCACAGACAAATGATAAAGAAAATTCACCTTCAACATAAGAAACTAGTTATTAAAGTCATTAATACAAAACCAAATAAAAAGTGCCGAAAGATTAAAAATCAAAAGTAATACATAAAAGACTTGTCTTCACCAAGTGATGTAAGAGGCTTAACCAAACATGGCCTTTGATTGGCAAGAACTCTTACTATCAATCTTGGATCCTGAGACTACTACACACTCTAAAGATGGATGACGGATGATGGTGGTGGGTGTTGGTGGTGTAGTGGTGGTGAAGTGGTGGTAAAGTGGGATAGTGGTTTGCCAAGGGATGCCTTTGAAGTGAGCAAAGCACCCCTGTTTATAGCCAGCACAGAACCCTGGCCACGGCCCCGTGTCCAGCGGGCCCGCCCCCGTGGCCAACCTTTTCTCTTCCTTCATTAATTGCATGTGTCAGCAGAGGGCTCCACACGGCCCGTGTTCAGCGGGCACAGCCCCATGGGTAGAAGCGTATCTGTACTACCAAGATTTTGCAAGATTCTGCGTATCTTAGCATTGACCACGCCCCGTGTCGAGTTGGGCACACCCCCATGGTGGGCGTAGAAGTTTCCACAGCTTGGACTTTTTTGCAGGCGCCTGACCACGCCCCTGTGTCCAGTGGGCACAGCCCCGTGGTCAGTCTTATGTTTCTTTGTTTTTGCTTTTGCTTTGGGGATGCTGCCGAGGGGTCGGGTATGTCACGTTTATTCCTTTTCTTTGTATTTATGTTGGTTTTGGCTTTATATTTGTTCCTTTTGCTCGTTTAAGCTATTTGGTCCTGTAAATTCAAAAGGAAGACAGAAACACACTTTTTCCAACATTAGTACTAAAAAATGGTTAGTTTTATGCCTCATTTGATGTAATTTATATGTTACATTTTGCACACATCAATGCCACCCGTATTAAACAACTGAGTTTTATTGTGCCACATCTTGTTTCAACTCCTGAGAGTACTATCAGGAAATACCTTCAAGATTTACCCTCCACCATGTGTGACACCATAGAACCCCCTCAACTTGAAACCATCGAGTTAGTTTCTGCAACCAGTCTCAACAATAACCGCATCATGAAAATAACAGATAAGTACACATGCTTCACCCCAAAACAGTTCAAAATAGTAAAAGAGGGGACTATGTACTCACTTGAGATTGCCTAGGAGTCCTTGAGTAACAATCAAACAATGCTAGAGACCACGGAAATCAAACGGTACCTAATATAGGTAACTATGTTAATAAACCGGACCTAAATCGGAGGATCGGATAGAATGAGGGTTCGCAAAACAAATGAGTATGGAAACTCATGTAATATGGTTTAACAAAGCCTACATACTAAAATGAAACCTAACCTAAGCGCTTACGACCCATTACGACCTGTTTAGGTAGCTTATGCTACTTTAACGCGTCGTTCGCGTAAAACGCGTTCGGACTGCCTAACTAGTCATATGACAAGTAAAATATGCCTTAACATGTTTAATATTGTTTCCAAATCAGTTTAGATATCAAAAGTTATGTTACATATGCTTAAAATGAATTTTGGCGTAAAAAGGGCATTTTGGTAATTTACCTAAGGCATATAAACTACCTATCATACAACTACTTAAACGAAGCGACCATAAGGTATAACCTCGGAAGGTTATTCCCTATATACTATGGTCACCTAATGAGTTTGGTTGGATCCTAATGATCGACCAAATGGGTCGGGTTCGAAAGTATAAGCGATTGATTAGATCGCTTACCTTACGACCCCATATAAGCACTAAACTAAAAGTGACGAGCTAAGCATGTTAAAACATGTTTAACTAAGTTAGAAAACAAGTTTGGTATCAAAACAAATGGTTTTGATACCTAAGAGTAGTTTGGTTACAAAATACGCAAGAATGCGCATTTTGGCCGAAACTACGACTCGTCACTGAGCCTAGATAACGTGGTAATCAGTAGGTATAGTCACTAGGGACTAAAACCATCGTGATTACGCTCACGTTATGAAGTTCAAACGAACTTCGCATTGACCATAAACTGGTCAATCTAGAAAGTCAAACAAAGTTTGACTTTAACGCTAAAACGAATGAAAAGAACGAAAGAACACTTACAAAGGGTCCCCGCAAGTTTGATCTTCCAAGTAATCTCAGGTAGGAGGTGTATAAACACAACCACTTAGAGAAAAACTCAGAATTCAAGTGGGTTTTGCAAGTGAATGGGTTGGGTATTTATAGGATTTGGACCACCGTTAGGATCATTTCTCGAAAACCATGATTACATCTCATCCGTACATGTGTCGGAACATTAAGGATGCTTCAATTGGCCCCCCCATGATCAGGTATCAACATGTGGAAGAGGATTAGGAGTGCTCAACAGCTATTAAAAACTGTTTTAGAAGTTTCTGATGAGCTGGGAGTCCCTTACGGGCCGTAAGGTTGAGGGCTTACGGTCCGTAAGCCATTAACTTTGCTGAATTGACAGTTTTGGTCCCTGTTGGTGTTTAAGCTCATTTCTGACACTTCTAAGGCCTGTCAAGCCAACTTTAAGGCCCTAAAATGACGCCTAAACATTGTGGACACGAAACATGCTCAAAAATATGCCAGATGTCGGTTCGTTTGGCCGTACGATTGCGTTGTTCGGTTAATTACGACAGAAGTCGTAACGGACGCAAAAACGATCCAAATTGCGCGACAAATGGATTTTTCTCATGCCAAACACTAAAATAAAATATTTTAATGCTTACATAAATTTTTGGATGTCCGGATATATTCGAAACGTAAGATATGCGTGATAATGCAAACTTATGCACTTTTTGACGCTTTTAGTCCCTATTGATCATGAAAGTTTATTTTAGCGCACAAAACACCTCAAAGCCTATTTCTAAGCCATGTAAAGGATATTTATGGTATGTTTAACTTATGGTCATGTTCCAGAATGTCTGTTACTATACAAATCGGTATAGTTTCATAGTTTGACACAATTAGTCCCTGCGATCGAACAAACTTAATTTCAACACACCAAACCATCCAAAAGCTTATTTCTAAGTTATGTGGAGATTATTTAAGGTATGTTAAGCCTATTTCACTATTCTGGAGTGTTCATTGCATTAAACTGGTTATATTTACGCATCAGAGCGCGTATAACCCTCCAGAAAGCGATTTAAAGTTTGAAATCGAACAAGAGTTGATATATGCAAACGATACACATATTTTTACAAATCCCAAGTATGAAATACAATATTTCATTGGTTTGGCATTTTTTTGATGGTTGAAGTGACGCAGGTGTCACAGTCTCCCCTACTTTAGGAAATTTCATCCCGAAATTTAATTTTAGGAGAAACTTGTGAGGACAACTGTGATGTTTTCGCTTTCGAATGAATCCCTTGAACCCTAAGTAGAACTCTGGGCGATGATAGGGTTCTTAGCGAAATTGTCAACCCTCAAAGTGAAGTCCTTGTAGTAACAAAACATGGAGTTTCAAACTATAGACAGGTGAACGTTTCCCGTGAAGACTTATCATTGAAACTTGTGTGTGCTTGAAATCAGAATTGGGGAGTGTAAGAATAAATGACATTGGTCGAGGTCCAAGACATCTCCCGTATCATTACTCTTGTCACTATAGGTCTTAACACACGACAAAACTTCTCGTGGTTTCTGTGCAATGAATTCCATAATTATGTAGGCCTCCATAATTACGTAATTCCTTGCACAGTCCGCACAGTTCATTTCATAATGCGTAGGGAAAAAAATTAATTGAGTAAACATGAGGCGAGTTGACTAGACCGCCAAAGGATCTTTTTAACTAGATCATCGAACGACCCTTTTAACTAGATCAACACAATATCTTCTTAACTAGATCGTCGTATGATCTCCTTAAATAGACCACTTAAGGGATCTTTTCAATTATATCATCACATGATATTTCTAACCAGATTTTTGAAACAATAAGTTTAACTAGACCTCTCAAGGGGCCCAATTATAGGATAGTACTTCATAACCCAAGGGACTTAATTACAACGTAAAAGTCCGTTAAGGATTTAAGGTAGTACCTTTGGATATCCTACTATGAATCCCTCAAAATACGTTTTGGTCAAAATACGTATTTATGCGTATTTTGCAACGAAGCTATTTTCGGGTATCAAAACACTTTGTTTTGATATCAAACCTGTTTGCTAACTTAGTTAAACATGTTTTAATATGTTTAACTCGTCACTTTGAGTCTAGTGCTTGTTTAGGGTCGTAAGTCAAGCGGTCTTGACAACCGCTTAGACTTTCGAACCCGACTCGTTTGGTCGATCATTAGGATCTGACCAAGCATATTTTGTGACCATAGTTGTATAGGGAATAACCTTCCGAGGTTATACCTTATGGCCACTTAGTTTAAGTGGTTGTATGATAGGTAGTTTATATGCCTTAAGAAAATGACCAAAATGCCCTTTTCATGCATAATTTGATTTTAAGATACGTAACTTAAGTTTTGTCACTTAAACTGATTATGCAACATATTTGAACATGTTAGGGCATATAATACTTGTCATAGGACTAGTTAGACGCCTCGAACGCGCATTTGCGCGAACGACGCGTTAAAGTAGCATAAGCTACCTTAATGGGTAGTAATGGGTCGTAAGCACTTAGGATAGGTTCCGATTCAGAATGTAGGTTTTGTTAAACCATATCAAATGATTTCCAATACTCATTTGGTTTACAAGACCTCATTCTATCCGATCTTCCGATTTAGGTGTCGATTTATTAACTTAGCGATCCGATTACTAGGTGCTATTTGATTTCCTTGGTTTTCCTGAGCATTGATAGTTCTTTAGATCAAGGATACTTTGCATTACGATGTTAGTACATAGTTCCCTTATTTTACTGTTTTCAATTGTTTTGGGGTGATTAATATGTGTTAAATGGTTTCGATGCTTTCAAACGATGATTTCAAAAATGAATACTATGGTTTATATTAAAACATAACGATTTCGATAATATGAACGAACTTGTTGGACGTAATTACATAACGAATGACATTCATTAGCTTTGGCCGAGCCGACCAGTATTAGGTTATGGTACCATAGGATCTGACAAATCCCGTTATCGGACTGCCACCATGGTTATGTATGGGGGTTATATGGGTAACGACTGAACCTGATGATTGTTAACTTACCCTTTGGTGGTTTGTTGATACGAGTTGAGCGATGGACGAGTTACGAAGGTTTGAATGTTATAAGCGAGACGACCAAAAGTTAGTTTTCACAATTAAAACGAGAACAATTTGAACGATTGAACAATTTTGAACGATTGAACGATTTAGAACGATTATGAACGATTTGGAACGATTTAAACGATTTAAACAAATGAACGATGGTCTATTACATGAACGAGTTAAACGATTTAAACGATGGGTTTTTGGTATGTGATTAGATAACGGGACGGGGGTAATGTGATAAAAGCATGGTAGATACGGCGCTGGTACTTCTTATATATAAGTGCTTTTATCGTATTATATTCTGTGGCGTTATTTTGTTCACTGGGACGAATGATTTTAAACGATGTCACGCAACGATGTTTACTATACGATATAAACCATAGAGTTTTATTACGAGAATGATTTACAATTTGGTTTACTTAAACAAATGTTTTGAGGTTAAGATTCATGGCAACGAGATTTTATCAACTATGACCAACTTATTTTAGCTGGTCAATCATATTGCAATACCAAACCCTTTTCAAAACAAGGTTTCCAATTATCGACTTTTGTAGTCAAACGAGGTATTGCAACATGTAAACGAGCCATGAATCCGACACTCTCACAAATCCTATGTGCTCGCCGGCATTTCTTTGCTGACTTTATTTTCACGTATGTTTCACGTGGTTTTGAATGATGTTGATTGCTAGTAGGATGTAGGCTCACTTAGGACTGGACGAGGCCTTAGTGACTAAATAACAAATGATAGACAATGTGGTTGTGTTTTAACTTTAATTTCAAGACAATGTAATCAGTTAATATTTAAATAAAACGAAACTTTTAATCCATGGTTGTGAAACAATAATTCTGTCGTTCCATTCCCCGACGTTTCCGCCACGGTTTTGTTGTTTTACGTGGTTGGGGTGTGATATATACAACATGAATTCTTGTTATGCTATGTGAACTACTTGAAACACTTACGTGCTATGTGATGCATTACATGATACAAACAAATTTAACAAAACATTATGATCAAGTCGCATCCATTCTCCTGGTTTTGAATTTCTAGATCTCTTCCATCCGTCTTTCCAACTCGACCAAGAAATCGAAGACCGGCTCCAAAAAGAAAATGCCCGCATTCATGGCTAACCAAATGGCTCGCCTGATCCCTGAGATTGTAATCAAGGTTACCGCATCCTCTACCCCTAACTCCTCAGTCGACTCCAAGGTCGACCAACCCAAAACCTTTCACTGGCAATGATGGTGTTACTACAATGCTCTAATGGTTTGACATCATTGAAGTGACATTCATCAATAGTGAATGCCATGAGAACTTGAAAACCCGCAGTGCTAGTGGTGTCTTCCAGGCAAGAGCCCTTGACTAGTGGACTAATGAGCGTAACATCCATTCTAACGAAGAAGCGTACGCCCTCCCTTGGGATGAAGTTAAGGAGATGATGATGACTGAGTTCTACCCTCCCCATGAGCAGCAGAAGCTTGATGAAGAGTTTTGGCACCTAAAGCAGATCGGTGATCACAACCTTAGGTATGCCTGGTGTGTGTAAGGTGTGATATGTTTTTATTGATATTTTAAGCCCATTTTACACATTAATCAAGTTTTAAATTTATAAAACATGATATTCTACTAACACTAAACACACACTTTGGCAAGTGCACCCATCATGAGCGTAGTATAGCGTTGGTAAGATATCGAGGTCGTCCAAGGACACAAGAGCTTTAAGTACGGGTTTATCCTCAACGTCTAATCAATCTAAATTTTTTTGAGAAAAGGTTTATAACATGAAAATAAAAACTAAAAATGAAGAAATAAAAATAAAATAAAAACAGATAGACAAGATGAATCACTTGGATCCGACTCGCCTTTAAAGTATCCTTTGATGATTTTTGCACTTTCGGACTTTTTAAGAGATTATCTTAGTTATAGTAGTAGGCCCCTCTTTTGAAGGTAACGTTACCCTCAACCCAGTGGTTTGAGTCAGCAAGGATACAATCCCAAAGGGACGGAATATTGAAAGATAATTAATTAAGTTATTAATGCGAAAAGTGGTAGGCCCCCTCTTTTGAAGGTGACGTTACCCTCGGCTAAGTGGTTTGAGTCAGCAGGGATACAATCCCAAGTAGCCGGTTTAATGTATTAATAGTAGTTTACATACGAGGGGATCAAGCTATTTGCACATCCGCCATCCAATACCAGTGGGTATTGAAGGAGGTCCTAGTAAGCTTGACCCAGGTACTTGCAGGATCTATACACTGAACAAGGCAAGAACCTTACTAAACCATTCCATTAACCCCCGACCAGGTAGCCAACATGCCTCTATATAGACCGTAGAGACATGAATGGTGTAAATCTTTTACTTTATATAGACAGTAAAGTAACGCCAAGACACCACATACAAATGATAAAGAAAATTCACCTTCAACATAAGAAACTAGTTATTAAAGTCATTAATACAAAACCAAATAAAAAGTGCCGAAAGATTAAAAATCAAAAGTAATACATAAAAGACTTGTCTTCACCAAGTGATGTAAGAGGCTTAACCAAACATGGCCTTTGATTGGCAAGAACTCTTACTATCAATCTTGGATCCTGAGACTACTACACACTCTAAAGATGGATGACGGATGATGGTGGTGGGTGTTGGTGGTGTAGTGGTGGTGAAGTGGTGGTAAAGTGGGATAGTGATTTGCCAAGGGATGCCTTTGAAGTGAGCCAAGCACCCCTGTTTATAGCCTGCATAGAACCCTGGCCACGGCCCCGTGTCCAGCGGGCCTGCCCCCGTGGCCAACCTTTTCTCTTCCTTCATTAATTGCATGTGTCAGCAGAGGGCTCCACACGGCCCGTGTTCAGCGGGCACGGCCCCATGGGTAGAAGCGTATCTGTACTACCAAGATTTTGCAAGATTCTGCGTATCTTAGCATTGACCACGCCCCGTGTCGAGTTGGGCACACCCCCATGGTGGGCGTAGAAGTTTCCACAGCTTGGACTTTTTTGCAGGCGCCTGACCACGCCCCTGTGTCCAGTGGGCACAGCCCCGTGGTCAGTCTTATGTTTCTTTGTTTTTGCTTTTGCTTTGGGGATGCTGCTGAGGGGTCGGGTATGTCACGTTTATTCCTTTTCTTTGTATTTATGTTGGTTTTGGCTTTATATTTGTTCCTTTTGCTCGTTTAAGCTATTTGGTCCTGTAAATTCAAAAGGAAGACAAAAACACACTTTTTCCAACATTAGTACTAAAAAATGGTTAGTTTTATGCCTCATTTGATGTAATTTATATGTTACATTTTGCACACATCAATGCCACCCGTATTAAACAACTGAGTTTTATTGTGCCACATCTTGTTTCAACTCCTGAGAGTACTATCAGGAAATACCTTCAAGATTTACCCTCCACCATGTGTGACACCATAGAACCCCCTCAACTTGAAACCATCGAGTTAGTTTCTGCAACCAGTCTCAACAATAACCGCATCAGAGACAAAAAAACTACAACTCCCACCTCTACGAAGTCATCAAACCAAGCCACCACCGAAACCAAAACCCAGTCGAGTGGCAAAAAAGGCAAGAAACAAAAGTTTCAAAGCTAAAGTTGCAACGCGATTACCCCTGTTGTTACCCCAAATCCTACCACACCAGAACCCACAAGAAAGCCTTACACTGGGACGCATCCCAAGTGTAATACCTGCCACTATCATCACCCTGCAAACACCGCATGCCACCAGTGCACTACGTGCAATCGGTTTGGGCATGTAGGTGCCATATGCCGCAGTGGTCCTACACCACAAGGCAACCAAGTTCAACAACCTCCTCAAAACCTGAAACCTGCCAACAATGTCAGAGCATGCTACAAGTGTGGAGATACTACCCATCTTCACCCTCAAAGCCCTCAACTTAATGAAGAGCAGTCGCAGCATCCAGCACCTCGTTATCGAGCTTTCAATATCAATGCGAACCAAGCTCAGAACGATAATGAAGTTGCGAATAGTACGTTTCTTGTTAATGACTTATATACTTCAATACTATTTGATACTGGTGCGGACAAAAGCTTTGTGTCCGTTGAATTTGAATCAATGTTAAATTGTACACGCTCTAAACTCCCCAAGTCATTCACAGTCAAAGTTGCCAATGGCAAATCGATCACCGTTGATTCTGTTCTTCGCGATTGTTTCCTCACCCTCAACGATCATGTTTTCCCTATCAATATTATACCCATGCAATTGGGAAGCTTCGATATCATAGTAGGCATGGATTGGCTTTGTAAGAACCATGCTGAAATCGCTTGTCATGAGAAATACGTCTGTTTGCCACTTCCCTCTGGCGATACTTTGCATGTTTATGGAGACAGACCTTCAAAGGGACTGAAGCTTATGTTATGCACACAAGCGAACAAGTACTCACGTAAACAGTACTTTGCCTTTTTAGCCCACATTGTGGAAGAAAAGGGCAAGGGAAAGAGCATAAGTGATGTTCCAGTGGTGCGTGATTTTCCTAATGTCTTTCCTGAAGATCTACCTGGTCCTCCTCCAGCTTGTTCTGTTGATTTTCGCATCGATCTCATTCCTGGTTCTACTCCCGTTGCTAAAGCTCCCTACCACCTTGCACCTTCTGAAATGCAAGAGTTGTCAAGTCAACTTCAGGGGTTGCTTGATAAAGGTTTCATACGCCCAAGTACTTCTCCTTGGGGCGCTCCTATTCTGTTCATTTCTCATGTGTATCGATCATCGTGAGCTTAACAAACTCACTTTCAAAAACCATTACCCTCATCCTCGCATTGGCAACCTATTTGATCAACTCCAAGGCGCAACATGCTTTTCCAAAATTGACCTTCGTTCTGGCTACCATCAACATCGCGTTCTTGAAGAGGACATCCCTAAAACCGCATTTCGCACTCGATATGGTCACTACGAGTTCATGGTCATGCCTTTTGGTTTGACCAATGCACCTGCGGTCTTCATAGACTTAATGAACCGTGTGTGTAAACCCTATTTGGACCGTTTTGTGATCGTATTCATCGATGATATCTTGATCTATTCAAAGACCCAAGCTGAGCTTGAACGTCATTTGCATTTGATCCTTGAACTCTTACGTGGCGAACACCTTTACACAAAGTTCTCCAAGTGCGAGTTTTGGATCAAAGAAGTTCATTTCCTTGGACACGTCGTGAGTGAAAAATGTATTCATGTTGATTCCTCAAAGATTGAAGTTGTCAAGAATTGGATCGCACCGAAAGATTGAAGTGAAAAATGTATTCATGTTGATTCCTCAAAGAGTGAAAAATGTATTCATGTTGATTCATGTTGTGGCCGACGCGCTCAGTTGAAAAGCTCATGTTAGCAGCATTCGTTGTTCTCAAATTGTTAGCGATCTTCAAACCCGCATTGGTGAAGCTCAGTATTCATCCTTCAATGAGGCGAACATTTATAACGAGATGAAGTGTGGTGCTGAAAACCAACTTTGACGAAATCTGATGGAATCCAATACTACCTCGATCACGTTTGGGTACCAAATCGTAGTGAACTTTGAGAACTCATAATGAAGAAGGCACACAAATCACGATAATGTATTCATCCTGGTGCTAATAAGATGTACCACGATCTTCGTACATCCTATTGGTGGTGTTGGGATTGAACCCTACCAGAGGAACAGTTGATTAAAGCCAAAACTGGATCAGAGCAGTGGATCCAAAATAAGCAGTGGATGTATACAAGTCTCTCCCCTTGAAAGTGATTCTAACAACTGATGGTCTAATCTACTGTCCGTATACAAGTGCTGTTCTACAAACAACTGCTGATCATGTATAAAGACTGATGAAGACTGAAGACCTGTTGATTAATCTACTGTTATGGGTAAAGCACTGCTGATGATACAAGTACTGCTGGAGTCACAACAGTGGAAGGAGAAAGCAGTAGTTTAGTCTTTCCTTTGTAATGTATTGTTATCAGTAGTTAGCTAAGCAGTGTTTGTATTAAATCAGTAGTTAGAGTTTGTTAGGAGGTTAGATGTCACTTTCATGGTGACGTCAACCAAGATGCTTCAGTGGTTTACTCGTGCCTATAAATAGAACAATACCATGTACTGTTCTATTGGCTCTTTCACCACTTATCTTCTTGTACGAACAATTATTGAGCTCAGGCTGAGGGGGAGTTTGTGATACATGCATACATTGTAATTGAAGCTTGAAATAAATTCAATCTTTTGGTTCTATGTTAAAATGTGTGTTGAAAACATTTCTCCTATTTGATTGTGTATGAAAGTTTGTTTCCATTTACATTCCGCTGCAATTACTTTTTCATCTTCATTTTAATTAAACGTAAAACACAATCAATTGAAACTCAGATCCTAACAGGTGGCCTGGCATGAAGAAGGATATTGTCACCGTTGTTTTAAAGTGTCTTGCATGTTCGAAAGTCAAAGTTGAACATCGACATCCTTCTGGTTTACTCGAACAACCAGAAATCCCAGTTTGGAAATGGGGCAGCATTACTATGGACTTCATAACCAAACTTCCTCGCACTCCTTCTGGTCATGATAGTATTTGGGTGATCATTGACCGTCTGACCAAATCCGCTCACTTCCTCCCCATTTGTGAAGATTTTAAGGTTGAGAAATTAGCTCGAATCTACACGGATGAAGTTATATGTCATCATGGTATCCCCATTGACATCATTTCAGACCACGATGGTTGCTTCACTTCACGTCTTTGTCAAACATTCCAAACCGTTATGGGTACTCATCTTAATCTTAGTACGACCTTTCATACTCAAACAGATGGACATACTGAACGTACTATCCAAATGTCACACCCCAACCGATGACGGAAACATCGGGATGAGACGAACAAATTGCTCAAAACTTCATAACACTATGTGACAATATAATTTAAATTCAAATTTCATATGAAGACTAAATTATCATACAAAGATCCAAAATAAAAGACAACATTGTTTCATAACATAACATCGAAATAACAAAATTAATCTAGGTGTGTATCTAAGTCCACCTGAATTGCATTTCTTCTCAACATCATCTCATCAATCAACCTGCAACATGTATTAAAATATATCAACAAAAAGTTGGCGAGTATACAAGTTTTGTTACATAGCATAATATAGAATAAAATTGTTTAAAGTCTCATATCCAACATGAATCATAATATGCAAGTTTACTAGCATGCTGAAACGGTGTACTATATATTCAAACCCAAGAATCCAACACGTTAATATAGCCTATCCCAAAGAATAACGGGAGGTTAACATGTTTAACTTAACAATACCCCAAGTTTCGTGGGCGGTGCGTTAATCCTATAGCGCTATAATTGTTAAGGTAGGCTTGTAGGATCGATGATTCGTCCAATACGAGTCAATCAGAGTCAGATCTAGCTTCTAGAAAGGCGGAATCAGACTAGAAACCGTCAATCAGTGTTAGAACAGGAGTAAAAGAGTAGAAAATCACTTTAAACATGTTCTTCATTGATTATAAATGTTTTTGTATAGAGAGAATTGGACAGCACTTCGTTTCAGAATTCTCTGGCAAGTTACAAATGAAGAACACCACTTGCCTATTTATAGGCTGACCAGTTCGCACCAAATATCATGACCACTTCTCACGAACTGGCAACTTCCAGTTCGTGCGACCTGACCTAAACATGTCAGTTCGTGCGACCTGGACATAAACCACATAAACTTTAACTTTTTGACCTTTTACATATAACTGACACGACACAGACTGATGACGTAGGCGATAGACATTATGCACCAACAAACTCCCCCTTGGATATTGCCGCAGTCTTCAGTCAGCCTGTCTTCAAAACTTCCTTCACAAAGACTTGAAAAATTCTTCTCTTTGTTTCGGCTTTTTCAACAACATTTTCCTGTTACAAGCTCCCCCTTGCGATAAGCTCGTCTTCAGACTCCCCCTTAGACTCGGCTATCGGGATCGAAATCTGGAACTTTCATCTACAAATCTCAAACATTTATGAGAAAAATCATTTTGAATGTCCAGGATTTATGACCCGGCTCTTTCAACATATGCTAAAATATTTTTACAGTGAAAGCATTTTTAGTTGTCCAAGATTACTTGATTCTCTCCCTCTATCAAAATACTATAAAGATTTGACGATATTAAGAACCAAATAACTAAATCTAGCTTTTTACAATCAGATTTTACCAATTTGAACATCCAAATCCCTCACAGTCAATCATCCAAGTCCAACTTAATGACCTTGGAGACTTCACAACTGTTTTTGATTTTTGAATTTTTTTAACCTTTTAACTTTTTTACCAACACACTCAGTTAACCAAGTCCAAGTTAATGACCCTGGTCAACTGTTTAGCCTGCCAAGTCCAAGTTAATGACCTTGGCTGACCAAATTCTGATCTCGCTGTCAATTTTGAAACATTTTAAGTTCAAATTAATGAACTTTTAAACATTTTGAGCAATTACCAACATTTTTCACAAACTTTTCTTATCCAACCCAAATGATCCAACTTGTTTAGCACTGTTGGACTTTGATCTTCATATCCCCAACGTCTGTTGTCGAAAATAAGATGAAATGACAAATCTTTTTGAATTTTACAACATTTTGGCTAAACAAATAGAAAATCTTTTGGAATTGAAGAAACTGGAAACTGTACAAACATATTACAGACAACTTTTTGTGAGATTGTGTAAGAGGATCATATCAGTTTTTGAGACACATCACTAACACCGTTGATCTTGATTTAACTTTAAGTTTTAAACAAATTCACTTCTGATTGTCAGTATTGTTGTCCACTTAAACTTCTACACAAGTTTCAGTTGATTCAAGATACGAATTAGTGTTTTAGGAACTAAACTTATTCGCGTGTCCCACCTCAGAATATACTCCCGTATCCAGACTTCTATATTCAGTCTTACAGGTGAGTGCACACTAATGATATCTGTAAGGGTTAAATGCGAGGCCATGAGAGCTCAGGCTATTGCTTCCGCAAAATCAGATAGATGATGGCTCGACTTTAGGTGGGTCCCCCTTGGGGATCTTCTTTTCAACAGCACATGATTAGCATTTTTCAATGTTTCATCATTTTTTATGCTGAGGGTGAGCTTTAAGAATAAAGTAGTGCAAAGTATTATACGAGGACTAGGCTATTGCTCCCGTAAAATCAGAAGTCCTGGTATAATACCCCAGATATCATCACGTACAAAGACCTAGTATGTCAGAAATAGTAAGCCTTTCAAACAAGATTTCGGGGGTTACCCATATATCCGAGAGATGTTCCCCACAAGATAAGCAAGTTATTTGTTATGTTTATATCTCGAACTCAATCTACTAATTGTGTGAAGCCTACTGGCACATCATTAGTGAGACTTGTTTAAAAAACATTTTGACTTTCCATTTCTTTAGCATGTTGTGATAGTCCACTGATGTACTATCATTTCCTTTTTTTCACACAAAACTCTTTTTGACTTTTTCAATGTTTTTGTATTTTTGAAATTTTATCATGTTTTTGTATTTTCTATAGACTTTCTCCCCCTAAAATCAAAAACATATTTTTGTGTTTTTGGTTTTATCAAAAGCAGTAAAGAAACTTTACAAAAAAGATGACAACTAGACGCAGATCACTTCTGATCGCCGTCCGCCTCGGCCACACACTCTACCTCCCTCCCATAAAACAAATTCTTTAACCCGTTCAATTTTAAAAGATAAATAAATCTTGTTTTATCAAAGGGTTTAGTGTAAAAATCAGCTCTCTGATCATCGGTGTGAATATAATAAATTCGAATCAATTTTTTCTCGTAGCAATCACGAATAAAATGATGTCGAATCTCAATATGTTTTGTTTAAGAGTGTTAAATCAGATTTTTAGTGATATTAATGGCTGCCTCGTTGTCCACAAAAATTGGTGTGTCTAAGAATTGCAAACCATAGTCCCTCATTTGCTGTTGAATCCAGAGAATCTGGGAACAACAACTGGAAGCCGAAACGTATTCAGCCTCACAAGTCAAGAGAGCGACTGTGTTCTGTTTCTTACACTGCCAAGTGATTAGCCGAGTTCCAAAGAACTGGCAACCAGCAGTTGTGGACTTAGCATTCAACTTACAACACCCGAAGTCAGAGTCAAAATATCCAGTTAGAGACAAGTCACCAGATCGGGGATACCACAAGCCGGTGCTTGGGTAACCTTTGAGATACCGTAAGATCCTCTTCACTATCATCATGTGTGTGATGCTCTGGGACTTGACTGGTACCGGGTGTAGAGGCAGGTTGGATACATGATGTCCGGTCATGATGCTGTCAGATACATTAGCGATCCTATGATTGACCGACAAAGCGTTTCATCCACTTTCTCTCCACTTTCATCCAGACATATGCCATGATTCAAAGCAAAGGGGGTTGATATGGGAGATGATTCGGACATATTGAATTTTTCCAACACATCATTCACATATTTGGTCTGGTGTATGAAGATTCCATCGAGCAGTTGCTCAACTTGAAGCCCGAGGAAGAACTTCATCTCCCCCATTGAACTCATTTCAAACTTCTGCTTCATGACCTTCTCAAACTCTTTACACAACTCATCGTTCGTTGATCCGAAAATTATATCATCAACATATATTTGCACGATCAGTAGATGTCCTGCAACCTCTTTAGTGAACAGGGTACTATCGACAGTCCCTCTGGTGAACTCGTTGGTCAGCAGATGTTGGGAAAGCGTCTCGTACCAGGCTCTCGGGGCTTGATGTAATCCATATAATGTCTTGTCGAGTAGATATACCTTGTCTTTGTGTACAATATCGGTAAAAACCGGTGGTTGACTGACATACACTTCTTCTTTATTCTTGTCATAGAGGAATGCATATTTGACATCCAGTTGGTAGACCTTGAACCCCTTCCATGACGCGAACGCCAAGAAGATTCTGATTGCCTCAAGCCGAGCAACAGGAGCATATACTTCAGTAAAGTCAATCCCTTCTTGCTGACTGAATCCTTGGACTACCAACTGTGCGTTGTTCCTTACTATAACCCCTCTATCATCTCGTTTACATTTGAAGACCCACTTGGTCTTGATCAACTTCTGATCTTCCGAGAGATCAACCAACCTCCACACTCCAAGCTTTTCAAATTGTTGTAACCCTTCTTACATTGCATTTACCAAACTCTCTTCGGTCGATGCTTCTTTATACATTTTTGGCTCTACCTGCGAGATAAATTTTTTTAATGAGAAGTCTACTTGTAATGGTGCAACAGATGAGTAAAAACATGTAAGCCCTTTGTTTATTTGTTCGCAGGTTTTTACGCCGTTTTGAAGGTCACCAATGATTTGCTCTGATGGATGGTAAGATAACGTTCTTGGCATGACTGTATCCGGTACGCTCACTTCCGATTGCAAATTTGTTATATTCTGATCACCCGTGTGATCAATAGCATTTGAAGTCGCAATATTTGGTTCCTCGTAAAAAATCGGATCGGTTTCCGATTCTGAGTCGTCAGATTGGTCAAATATTGGAGCTGTTTCTTCTGGGGGTACATGTGTAGTTCCACTAGGACCAGCCTC
Organism: Helianthus tuberosus; assembly: GCA_030545235.1. NCBI lineage: Eukaryota > Viridiplantae > Streptophyta > Magnoliopsida > Asterales > Asteraceae > Helianthus > Helianthus tuberosus. Next base: position 48,795,126 of record CM060351.1, read on the forward strand.
TTGATCATTTGAACCTACGGTGGGCGAAGAAACTACCAACGGTCTCGGCACTTGTTCTTGTGAAAGAGACTGCTGTTGTTGGTATAAAAATGCTAGTTCCTCCTCATTCGGCTCTGTCGGTAAATGGAATGACTCCCAAAGATTTTCGTAATCAAATAGCAACCTGTTTCCGGGAAGTTGATTTGGAGCGGTAAACCGTTGACAGTCTACTTGTTGAACTTGTATGATCTTTCCCAAACTCGGAACAAAAACTCTCTTCAACGGACTAGCATATCCTACAAAAAAAAACCTTCATTAGCTTTTGCACCAAATTTACCGTCTGGATCAATGAATGTGCATGGTGATCCAAATGGTTCTAAAAATTTCAGATTCGGTTTGTAAAGATGAAGCAACTCAAAACAAGTTTTCTTGTACTTCTTCACCGTAAGAACCTGATTGAGTGTGTAACATGCTGTGGCAACCGCTTCACTCCAAAAGTATACCGGTAATTTTGAATCTGCTAACGTGGTACTAGCCGTTTCGATCAATGTACGATTCTTTCTTTCTGCGACACCGTTTTGTTGAGGAGTATACGGTGCGCTGAAATCATGAAGAATACCCTTATCGTTGCAGAATTTGAGCATACGGTTTTTCTTGAATTCCGTGCCATTGTCGCTTCGAATACGTCTAATCGGCAGTTTGTAAATATTCTCCATCTTTTTTAATAGCCTCATCAAAGAATCAAACGTTTCCTCTTTTCTCTCTAGAAACAACACCCAGGAGAATCTTGTAAAGTCGTCAGTAACAACTAAACAATATAGATCTCCACTTATGCTCTTCACATTTACCGGTCCGAAAAGATCCATATGGAGTCTTTCGAGCGGTAATCTGATGGAGTTCAAAAGCTTTTTCGGATGCGATTTCTTCGTCTGCTTCCCTTTCTTACATTCAATACACTCATCATTTAGATGGAAGCTTTTCACATTAACACCTTCTACAAGATCATTATGAACTAAAAAGTTCATTTTTCTCAAGTGAATATGACCCATTTTACGATGCCACATGATGGATTCTTTCTCAGTCGCCTTCGTCTTACTCACAAAGCATTGTGCCTTTTTGTTTATCGTTGTTGTAACGCTCATGTCTAGTACATAAAGATCGTTTTCACGAGGAGCGCGCATCAACACCATTTCTTCTGGTATTTTAAACCCTGGTTTAAGAATCAGACATTCATCTTTTGTAAAATGAACAGTGAATGATTTGTCACAAATCTGAGAGATGCTCAACAGATTGTTTTCTAACTCAGCAATGTAATTCACTTTATCGAATGTTACGACTCCGTTAGTAAGTATTCCTTCTCCAACAATTCTTCCACCTTGAGTTCCAGCAAACCCGACATAACATCCATTGATTGATTTGACGTCGTATAGCAGTGCTAACATCCCTGTCATGTGCCGTGAGGTGCCGCTGTCCATTATCCATTTTGTAATGATAGACCTTGGAAGCCCCTACACACATCAAAAGATATTTACTTAAACAGTGATACCCAAGATTTTTCAACATTTGGTACACTACCAAAGACAATATCATGAGCTACTATGTCAACTTTTGGAATGTTAAAAACAACATTTGGAACATCAGGTTCTGATTTTGATTTTAGATCTCCTTCCTTGATAGGTGGGAATTCTTCAATCAAATTATCTAACTCAAAATCAATTTTCTCATCAAGGGTTACAAAGATTTTCGGTTCAGATTTTAAAACTTCTTCCATTTTCTTTTCTTCAAAAGAATGTTTAGGTTTTTCCACCCATGATTGACTTTGGGAAGTCTTTGTTTTAGAATAAACCTTTGAAGTCTTTTGTGATTTTGAAGATTCACCAATTTCAAAATTTGATTTTGGTTTATCCTCTGACTTCAATGATTCACCGCGTTTAAGAATACGCACGGGGGATACCATAGGTGATTTTCCCTTATCATCCTTTGAAATTTTTGGTTTTGGATTATTGAAAACTGGTTTGATTATCTTTTTAACACATTGTTTGGCCATGTGACCGATTTCATTGCATCGATAACAGATTCTTTTGTCATATTCAACAAAAGTGGATCTGTTGGTCTCGTCTCTTATTTTTTTGGCCGCAATAAAATCGTCAATTGCTTGCTTACTAAAGATATAATCCTTTTCGACTTCTGTGTTATTACCAGCCACAAACACATCACTCAATTTTTCTTTTGGCTTAACTTCTTTCTTAGCCATTTTCTTCTCAAAACCAACACCTTTCTTTTTGTAATTATTACCATGTCTCTTGTTATTACCATTGTTACCCACCCATTCATTTTTCTTTCCCTGGTTGTTTGTCGGTTGTTTAACAAAAGATTTTTTTGGTTTTGATAGAAATGAATTGTTGTTAACTTCTAAGATATCAATTTCCACGAGTTTAAAAACTTTTTCAACCTTTTCCAGGTTCGCATTCTGAATCGGATACTCAAAATCAGTATACAGTTTGTTAGTTCCGGTCATCGTGTAAACCACAATGATCGAATCGTCATCCAAAACATTATCTGACTTTGGGATAAACTTATCAAGAAAGTTTCAGTCATCTTCAGAATCTGAACTGGAATTCTGAAAATGAGTTTTAACCGTTTTGAAATCAGTGTTATCACTCTCTTCATCGAACACTTGATCTACAACTGTTTTAACCAGTTGTGACTCGTTGTCAGTGTCCGACAGAGAGAATGTAACATCTATGTTTTCCGGTAACTCATTCTCCTCTGTTCTGAGTTTGAGATTCAATGCCTCCTCCACCCCGTCTGGATATTTCTGAGAATAATGATTCCACATTGGGGGTGGAACATTTTTGAAGGCTGGTTTAACGTCAGTTTGTTGAGGAACAATTTGATCAATCACATATGAAGATGAAAGATAACTGATCAACTTTTTGCCGACTCTTTCTGTCTCAATGCGCATCAGTTCAAGTTCCTTCTTTAGAGATGCGATTGTATCCAGATGGATGTTAATCGACATTTGCTTATCCATGACCGTAGCTTTGAGCAAATTAGCAATTTTATCATTTTCCTTACTCTCAGTGTGAATCATTTTAATTGATCATGACAGAGTGTCATAAGCTTCTTTAACATCATTAAAATCAAATTTTAATTTGTCATTAAACTTTTTCAACTCTTGAAACTGTTTGTCTTTTTCAAGACAATCCATGCATGGTTTCAAACAGTTTTCGCATGGCTTTTCAAGAATTGGATCAAATTTTTCAAAAACATTTTCTTGTTTATCATTTTTACTTTCCGATTTACCAAACTCTCCGGACTCGGACTCAGACTTCTCTTCAGATTCGGACTTCACATTTTCTGATTTGTCATCGGACTCGGACTTGACTCATATGTATCACAAGTCTCGATAATTGACTCCTTTTCAACTGACACTGACTCTTGAGTTGCATCTTTGGTCTCATTGTTATCAGAAGGTGTTTTAGTTTGTTCTACCTCTTGCAGCTTGACCATAAGAGCTTCGTCTGTTATTTCTTTCAAAGTCTCTTCATTCAATTCCTTTGAGACATCAATGATCTCTTGAACCGGAGTTTGTTCAACTTCGTACTGTGGGCAAAAACCCGTAGTCAGTTCACTAAAGAAACCTGCAAAAGAATCAAACACATTAGCTGGCATTATAGATTTAAATGCATTAGTAATAACCTCCTGTTCAGACTGATAATTGTTGGTGCACGAATGTCTAAAGCCTGCGTCTTAGTCTTAGTTGATCAATGTATAGGGTCTAGATGTGTTAATTATGTATTATATAGGGGTTAATGTGTAAAATTGGTTGTGTAATGTTCTGATTTCGCTCATATGACACATGGTCATATAAGCGAAATCACTTCAACCTGATTTCGCTCATATGTCACATGTCATATAAGCGAAATCCCACTCCCTATATATAGTAGTTGTGTTTTCTCATTTTGTACGCGTTCATGTTCAGTGTAGCCGAACTGCTGCTCGATTATTTCTTGAAGATTGAATGAGAAAACCTGTTTAAAGTGATCTGTATCTGTTTCTACTCATTTCTACTTTGATTCATGCCGATTTTGTATTTCCGCTGCATTTTCGGTAGTTCCTAGCTCTGATTGACTCACTTGACTGTCAAATACGGTCCTACAATTGGTATCAGAGCCAGTTGTGAGCTAGTTGACCCGAATCAAAGACGTTTTCAATCACATTTTGAGTTTCTGGACTTTCCGACGGACAAAATGGACTGAAATTTGACTATATTGTGTAAAACTGACTAATAACAAACCCTTGAGATTTTCAGAACTAAAATCGGCCTAAAAATGATCTAAAATGGCTCGTGAAGTGATTCCGCTTTTCTGTACTTGAGTGATTTCGCTTTTACAGACAAGCGAAATCAAGTGTTTTGTCACATAAGGATCTGATTTCGCTCTTACGGCACTGTGTAATCAGAGATTTCGCTCTTTTGTTCAGGACTGATTTCGCTCATCTGGATAAGTGTGATTTCGCTCATTTGGATACCTGATTTCGCTCATGTGGTCATAGTGTGATTTCGCTCATATGTTCATAGTGTGATTTCGCTTATTTGTCACTTAGAAGCTGATTTTGCTTTTAAGGACTGCTTTTGTGTTACAATCTTATTTTGAGCGTTTAGTCCATTTCGTACGTGATCGAGTGTTGGAAACTCAGTTTGTATTAAAAGTTTTCGATAAAAACAACCTGTTAATCAAAAAGTTAAACATTTTTGGAAATTTGTCACTAAAAATGGAAAATCAAGATTTTTACAACTTCTTCACGGGCAGTGGTATGGCAGCAGGATAAACCTCGGGTAGTGTTATACAAAACGTCAACATGGAGAACGAATTGGGAACAATGCAAAAGCCTCCCAAGCTGATGAACATAGATGAATATGCGGGATGGTCAAGCAGATTTAAGTACTGGGTCCAGGCTAACCATTTTGAATGCTGGATGAAGATAGAGAGAAAATATGTTCCACCAGTTGATGGTTTAAATATTAAGAAGAATATTGTAAGCCTGACAGAATCAGAACAGAATGATTTCAAAGCCGAGAAAAAGATGATTGGTATTCTCCAGCAGGCTATCAAAGAAGATATTTTAGTATTGTTGCAATATGAAGATAATGCTCAATCTATGTGGAATGCATTGAAAGCAAAGTTTAACGGTAGTGATTCCATGATCAAGAACAAGAAGGCTCTGCTCAAGAAGGAGTTTGATATTTTTACCGGTATGAAGGGTGAAACTACAAGGCAATTAATTGAAAGATATTGCCATTTGGTACTTGAGATGAATAGATTAAAAATTGAAAAGACCGATGAAGAATGGATTGACAAATTGTCTGATGCGTTACCTTATGACGAGTGGGGTACATACCTGATGATGCTAAAGAACAATTCAGACTTTGCCAATTACAATCTTAGTTTGTTCATAGAAAAGATTGAAGCTCATGAGTTAGAATTGTTGAAGATCAAAAAGATGAACTTAGCTACTGTTCAACAAGATGTATCGTTGTATTACAAAAAAAAAACCCTACAGTTTCAACCAATCAAAGCCCAAAAATACAAACAGGGTTCATTGCTGATAACACATCAAGTGTTTCTTCAAACACTCCGCAATCCGGAAATTCTTCACCATTTGTGAACTATGATCCAAACTTCAAAGCTCAAGAGCAGTCTTCACCTCAAAGCTCTACAAGTTCCAATAATCAGGCTTATGTTTCTGGGGTGCAGTGCAACATCACGACGAATATTAAGAATGGGAATGAAATTACCGAAACAGCTGCGAAACGACACATTGCGTTACTTGCTTCCGTTCTAGAGGCTTATGAAGGTTTGTGGCAGGTAGGATTGGTAATCCTGATATGACAAAAGAAGATTATGACCAGATCGACCCGGAAGAGCTTGAGTTGATTGATATAAAATGGGCCATGGCTAGTTTGGTTAGAAGAGCACAACGCTTTATGGAGATCACAGGCAGAAACAGTCTCTCAGGTCCTGATCAGAAGTTAGGGTTCGACAAATTGAAAGTTACGTGCTTCAAGTGTAAAGAACGTGGTCATTTCAAGAGAGAATGCCCGAATCGTGAAGTGAACAACCATCAGAACCCTTTCACAAACGATTATTATAAGCAGGCAATTTATCATCGACAAAATCAACAGTTAACTGTTCAAAGACCTCAAATTGAGAATAAACCGGAAAAAGCGCTGATTGTGAATCAAGACGATGAGAAGGTAGCTGCAGGTTTCAGCTGGGATAAGTATATCCCCGGTAGCGATGGACAGGCCATGATGGCTGAAGTTGTTGAAATTTCTGAGACGGTGTCTGAGCTGGAAATAGTGGCTGAAGAGGTTTCTGTGATTGTTGAAGAGGTTTCTGCTGATAATGCGATCGATATTGAAGAAATAGCTGCTGAAGTGTATTATTATCAGTCTGAGCAGGAGGTTTTGGGAAGTTTAATGAAATCTGTATTGTCTCCTAACATTTTTGAATCTTTTGCAGGTTACTTTGAAGAACCAAGGACCGGATCATGTCCAAGGTTTGAAGAGAAGAAAGAAATCATTGAAGAGTTGATAGATGTGACAAAGGAAATGACCGAAGATACTTTGAAAGAAATTGCTGACAAGGCTCTCATGACGAAACCGAGAGAGGTAGACACAGAACTTGTGCAAACCGAGTCTGTTGGTACTGAGTCAGTTCAAAAGGAGTCGGATAAGGAGTCAGGAATTGAGGATGTCAAATCTAAGAAAGTATCTGAGTCAGAGTCCAAAAATGTCGGTAAACAGGAAGTGAAAACTGCTCATGAAGCAGAAATGGTTGAGAAAGTGGATTCAATGTCTGAAACTCCATGCCAAAAGTGTTTACAATTGTGCATGGAGTGTCTTGAAAAAGACACTGAGTTTCAGGAATTGAAACAACATGCTGACATGTTAAAATTTGATCTAGGACAAGTCAAAGAAGCATATGATACATTAGCCAGATCAGTTAAAATGATTAAAAAGGAAAGTGTCGAAAATGATAAAGCAACAAAACTTGCGAAAGCAACACTTTTTGATAAACAAGTGGAAGTCAATTTTTATATTGACACAATCGCATCATTAAAGAAAGAATTGGAATTGACTAAAATTGAAAATGAGCTAATTGATAAGAAATTGATGAGTTATGTTGCATCGTCCTATGTTCTTGAACAAATTGTTCCACAACAGCTCAATGCTGAACCAGTCTTTAACAGTGTTCCACCCCCAATGTGGAATCATTATACTAAAAAATATCCAGATGGGGTGGAATCTGCATTGAATATCCAGTTGAAAACAATTGAGGATGAATTGCCAGAGAGCATCGATGTTACATTCTCTGCATCCGATAGCGACAACGAATCACAGGTTATCAAAATCGTTGTCGATCAGGTGTTACATGAAGAGAGTTGTAACTCTAAGAAGTCTCAATCTGAGAAAGATGTTACAGATTCTAAAAATGAGGGAAATTTCTTGGAACGGTTCATACCGAAATCAGACAAGAGTGCGAATGATGATTCGATTATGGTAGTATATACTATGATTGGAACAGACAAACTTTACTCTGATTTCGAGTATCCTCTTCAGAATGTGAAAATTGAGAATGTTGAGAAAGTTTTTAAGTTGGTTGAAATGAACATTGATGAGGTTAATAACAAAGAATTCTTTTCAAAACCTAAAAAATCGTTTGTTACATTACATCCTACCAGCTTGGGAAAGAAAGAATGGGAGGGTAAGGGTAATAACAAGAAAAACAATTTTAAGAACAAAGGGATTGGTTATGAAAAGAAGGTGGCTAAGCAGGTGTTTAAGCCAAAAGAGAAAATAAATGATATCTTTGTTGCTGGTCCAAGTGTGGACGTTGAGAAGAGTTACATCTTTAGTCAAAAGGCCATTGACGATTTCAATACAGCAAAGAAACTGAAAGATGAATTAGTCAAATCAACTTTTGTTGAATATGACAAAAGAGTTTGCTATCGCTGCAATGAAATCGGGCACATGGCAAAACAATGCAAGAAAGTTTTCGAAAAACCTGTCATTAAACTTGTTGTTCAAAAACCTCAACCTAAGTCACCAGATGATAAAAAGGGTAAAAAACCAATGATTTCACCAATCCGCATCTTGAAGAGGGGTGAATCGTTGAAGTCGGAAGATAAGCCGAATTCGACATTCGAGATTGGCGAATCTTCAAAGTCTCAAAAGACTTCAAAGATTTATCCAAAAACAAAAATTTTTGAAAATCAATCATGGGTTGCAAAGTCGAAACCATCGGTCGAGGAGAAAAAGATGGAAAACATTTTGAAGAATGAAACAAAGGTTTTTGAAACTCAATCATGGGTGGTTAAACCAAAACAATTAGTTGAGGTGAAGAAAATGGAGAATGAGTTAAAGTTTGATTCAAAAGCCTTTAATCCAAATGTTTTAAATATTTTTGGAAAAATGGTTGACAGAAAAGTCAAAGCGGCAAAGGAATTTTATGCATCAAAAGTGGGTGCTAATGATAAACAAGAATTTGAATTTGAACTTGATAGATTTCTTGCAGAGTTTCCCCCGATCAAAAATGAAGTAAAACCAAAAGTTAAAACTGATGTTCCAAATGTCACGTTTAACTTTCCTAAGATTGATGAGAAGTGTGATGTTGTGTTTGGGAGTGTTTTAGCAGTTAAAAAGTCATGGAGTTCATTGTTTGAATAATTTGATATGATATTTGCAGGGGCTGCCCAAGTCGATACTGTCAAAGTGGATTATGGATAGTGGAGCTTCAAGGCATATGACTGGGACGCTTGCTTTGCTATATGATGTCAAATCCATAAATGGAAGCTATGTTGGATTTGCCGGGAACCAAGGTGGAAGGATTGTTGGTCGAGGAACGCTGTCAAATGGCGTGATTTCATTCGACGAAGTGAACTACATAGTAGAATTAACAAACAATTTACTCAGTATTTCATAAATCTGTGATAAAGAGTTTAGTGTACATTTTACTAAAACTGAATGTGTTGTTTTGAAACCAGGGTTTAAAATCCCTAATGAGATGGTGTTGTTGCGTGCTCCGCGGGAGAATGATCTTTATTATCTAGATATGAGAGTCGCAACGCCAACATCCCATCAGAAACAGTGTTTTGTGTCAAAAACTAAAGTGACAGAAAAGGATTCGATTATGTGGCATCGAAAGATGGGCCACATTCATGTTCGCAAAATGAACTTTTTAGTACACAATGATTTGGTTGATGGTGTTAATCTAAAGAATTTTCAATTAAATGATGATTGTGTAGCGTGTAAGAAAGGAAAGCAGACTCGGAAGTCACACCCATTGAAGATGATGAATACAATCAGGTTACCTCTTGAGAGATTGCACATGGATCTCTTCGGGCCTGTCAACGTAAAGAGCATCAGCGGAGACTTATATTGCTTGGTGGTGACTGATGACTTTACGAGATTTTCTTGGGTAGTGTGCTTGGAACGAAAAGATCAAACTTTTGAGTCTTTGATGGTGCTTTTCAAGAAAATGGAAACGGTGTATAAACTGTCAATCCAGAGGATTCAGAGCGACAACGGAACGGAATTCAAGAACAACAAGATGTACGAGTTCTGCAACGAGAAGGGAATTCTTCATGAATTCAGTGCGTCGTATACACCACAGCAGAATGGCGTAGCTGAACGAAAGAATCGGACCCTGATTGAGACTGCACGTACAATGTTAGCCGATTCCAAGCTACCAATCTTTTTCTGGAGTGAAGCAGTATCAGCAGCCTGTTATACATTGAATAGAGTTCTCACTGTCAAGAAGTACAAAAAGACTTGCTTTGAGCTGCTGCACCGTTATAAGCCGAATCTTGAATTTTTGGAGCCTTTCGGGTCTCCTTGCACTTTTATTGATGAAAACGGTAAATTTGGCGCTAAATCTAATGAGGGTTTCTTTGTAGGTTACGCTAGCCCACTCAAGAGGGTGTTCGTACCATGCCTGGGTAAGGTGATTCAAGTCCAACACGTGGATTGTCAGAAGCATACTCCATCACCACAACTTCCCGGACAAAGATTCCTGTTCGACTACGATAAGCTCTGGGAGTCGTTTCATCTGCTGGTCGAGCCGAGTGAGGAGGAACTAGCTTTTATGTACCTGTATCAGCAAAATGCATCACAGGAGCAAGTCTATAGACCGCTAGAAGTTTCTCAACCCATCGTGGGTACTCACGATGATGAAGCAGGACCAAGTGGAACAGCTCACGAACCACCAGAGGAACCAGTTCCATCGTTTGACGAATCTGGCGACTCAGAAGCGGAACCCGCTCCGACTTTTGACGAGGATCCAACGGAAGCTGAGGATCAAACTGTTGATCTTGACATATCGAGCTTGGAATCGGAAGTGAATGTGCCTGACAATGCTATGCCACGGACGTTGTCTTATCATCCCTCAGAACAGATTATTGGTGACCTGCAAAGTGGTGTTAAAACCCGACATCAAATAGATCAAGCTCTTACATGTTTCTATTCATCTATTGCTGATATGCAGAAAGAAGTCTCATTAAAATGTTTTATTTCGCAGATAGAGCCCAGAACCTACAAAGAGGCATTGACTGAGGATAGCTGGGTGAATGCAATGCAGGAGGAGCTGCAACAGTTCGAAAAGCTGGGAGTCTGGAGACTTGTCGATTTGCCACAAAATCAAAAGCTAATCAAGACGAAATGGGTTTTTAAGTGCAAACGTGATGACAAAGGTGTCGTGGTGAGAAACAAAACACGACTTGTGGTTCAAGGTTTCAGTCAACAAGAAGGAATAGATTATGATGAAGTTTACGCGCCGGTTGCCAGACTTGAGGCAATTCGGATTTTTCTAGCCTTCGCGTCTTGGAAAGATTTTAAAGTATATCAACTTGACGTAAAATCTGCCTTTCTTTACGGAACTATCAGAGAAGAAGTGTATGTGGGGCAACCGCCGGGGTTCACAGATCCACTACACAAAAACGAGGTGTATCTACTGGACAAAGCATTGTACGGACTTCACCAGGCCCCGAGAGCCTGGTACGAGACGCTTTCGACATACTTGCTGGACAACGGGTTCACAAGAGGGACAGTAGACAGCACTTTGTTCATCAAAGAAGGGGCAGGCCACTTGTTGATTGTGCAGATATATGTTGACGATATCATTTTTGGATCCACCAATGACGACATGTGCAAAGAATTTGAGAAGGTGATGAAAAAGAAGTTCGAGATGAGTTCAATGGGGGAGATGAAGTTCTTTCTCGGGCTGCAGGTAGAGCAAATGCCCGATGGAATCTTCATTCACCAAACGAAGTATGTGAAGGACGTGCTAGACAAGTTTGACATGACAGATTGCAGTCCTGCATCCACCCCCCTCGCGCAGAATCATGGAATTTGTCCAGACGAGAATGGTGTGAAGATGGACGAGACATTGTACAGATCTATCATTGGCTCTCTGATGTATCTAACGGCTTCTCGTCCAGACATCATGTACCCGACGTGTCTCTGTGCCAGATATCAGTCAAATCCAAAGCAGTCACACCTGACCATTGTGAAATGTATCTTACGGTATTTGAAAGGCTGCCCAAGCATCGGCTTGTGGTATCCTCGATCGGGTGACTTTACTTTATCTGGTTTTGCTGATTCTGATTTTGGGAGCTGCAAGCAAAACGCAAAGTCCACCACTGCTGGGTGTCAGTTCTTCGCAACTCGACTAGTCACCTGGCAGTGTAAGAAACAAACCGCAGTAGCGCTCTCTACTTGTGAGGCTGAATACGTTTCAGCCTCCAGCTGTTGCTCACAGATCCTTTGGATCCAACAGCAGATGCGAGACTTTGGTTTACAGTTCTTAGATACTCCGATCTATGTGGACAATGAAGCAGCTATTAACATCACTAAAAATCCGGTTCACCATTCGAAAACAAAACACATTGAAATCCGTCACCACTTTATCCGTGATTGTCACGAGAAAAAGTTAATTCGGATTGAACACGTGCACACCGATGATCAGAAAGCGGATTTTTATACTAAACCTTTTGACAAAAAGAGATTTTATTATCTTTTGAAATTGAACGGGATGAAAAATCTGCAATCTGGGAGGGTTATTGAATGTGAAGCCGAGTTGGGCGGCGATCTGACGTGAACCATGTCGTGTTGTCAAATTTGTTTGTACAGTTTGTTTTCTGCTTTTCGATAAAAACAAAAACACAAAAATATGTTTTTCTTTTTAGGGGGAGAAAGTTTGTAGAAAAATACAAAAACATGATAAAAACTACAAAAACCAAAAACATTTGAAAAAGTAAAAAAAGAGTTGTGTAGAATAGGGGAAATGATAGTACATCAGCTAGACGGATACAGTACGCTAAAGAATTGTAATGTATAAAATGCAATTAAGCAGTCTCGCTAAAGATGTGCCGATAGTTTTTCACAAAATCAGTAGATTAGTTTGGGATATAAACATAAAATTTACTTGCGTCTACGTGGGGAACACCTCCAGGATATATAGGTAACCCCTGAAATCCTGTTTGAAGGGTCCCGTATTCTGAGATACTAGGTCTTTATGCTTAGTGATATCTGGGGTATTATCCCGGGACTTCTGATTTTGCGGAAGCAATGGCCTAGTCCCCGGAGAATACTTTACGCTGCTTTGAAATATAAGCCTCCCCTCAGCATAAAAAATGATAACACATTGCAAAATGGTTAATCATGTGCTGTTGAAAAGAAGATCCCCAAAGGGGACCCACTAAAAGTCGAAGCCGTCATCTCTCTGCGTATCGAAAGATCGATCTGAGCTCTCACGGCCCTCGCATTTAACCCCTTACAGATATCATCTAGGTATACTCACCTGTAAGACTGAATACTGGGGTCTGGATACAGGAGTATATACTGAGGTGGGACACACGTAGATGTTTAAGTCCTAAAACACTAATTCTATATCCCGAGCAGATTGAAAGTTTTGTGAGAATTTAAGAGGATTAGTATATCGGCAATCTTTGTGAATTGTTTAATGCTTAAAATGAAATAACAGCTTAACGGTGCTTGTGTCTAGTCGGCAGCTGATATGATCTCCTAACACACTCACAAAAAGATTGTGTGTACAATTTTCAGTTTATCCAGTTAAAAAATCCAAAAAAGATTTTAGTTTCTCATTTTATTTTCGACAACTGACATTGGGAATCGGAAGATCAAAGCTTAGTGCAGATCATGTCAGTGTATGATGAGGGCTGGGTAAGCTGGTGATGCAGAACAATGATTGGTACAGTGTTGGATAGTTGAAAAGTGTTTGGAAATTCAAAAATGTTCAAAAGTTCATTCGTTTGAACTATTTTCAGAATGGAATAACTGCGTACTTCATAATTCGGTCAACCAAGGTCATTAATTTGGACTTGATGGACCAAGCAGTTGACCAAGGTCATTGACTTGGACTTGGTTAACTGGGTGTGACGGTGTTTAATCAGAAATGGGTTAAAATGTAAAATTTTTGAAAACATCTATCTGATTTCGCTCATGTTTCATCAAACACTGATTTCGCTTATTGGTACTTTAATGTGATTTCGCTTATTTGTCCCGTGTGATTTCGCTCATGTGTCATTGGTCATAAGAGCGAAATCAGGCCAGCTATATAAGTGAACTGATTCCGCTCATATGTCACTTTCCTAGTTTCGTTCATCTGTCATTTCTCTCCAGCAACTGAAAAGCGATACCCTAAAATCTCTGTTTACAAACGAATTGCTGCCAAAATTTCTACGGATTTTTTTGTTTTCTTAGTATCTAATCATGGGCAAGGTACTATGAGGCTTGATTTGATCTGTATTAGCTATTTTATGAACTGTCGGTACATGTGATGAACATAAACTTAGATTTAGGGCATTAACTGTCAAATTGATACTCAAAAACAATCATATGTAGTCGGTTTAAGATGTTAATCATGTTAATATGTGTTGATTGTTACAAATCTGATGTTTGATGATGTTTATTGATGTTCGGTTGTTACAGTTGTAGATATAGGGTGTTTGAGTGATCGTTGATGAAATTAAAACATAACCCAAGTGTCGGAATTAACATGTTAACAGATTAGTGGGTTCAAATTTGGGATTTGATAAGTTTTCTGAGAGTTTGATAGAGATTTCGCTCATCTGTCATGCATCAATGATTTTGCTTTTAGGGTAGTTTGTAATTCCGCTCATGTGTACCATGTTAATGTGTTTCCGCTTATTGTGCACACATAGTGATTCCACTCATTAGTGTTATTCTGTGATTTCGCCCTTAAGTGCATCTTGTGATTCTACTCATATGTACATAAGATGATTTAGCTCCTGTGTACAATCCGGATTTCGCTCTTAGTGCACCAGTGTGTTTTCGCTCTTAGTGCACTATACTGATTTTTTTTACCAAGTGTAATAACTTGCAATTCTGATTTTAGTGAAAAAAAAAATGATCTAAGTGTTGATACATTGTTATACTGTTTTTAATGTGCAGGGATCTAGTGTTAGGTTTGATCCTATTCATAACAGTTGTTGTGATTTGGATATGCAGAAACATTCAGAACTGGTCAAGTTTAGCAGTATTTTGGAGTTTATGGGCCGAGTTCCAATTCAGAAAGCGCTTACAGATCAACGTCCAATTTACAAATCACACATTGATCGTTTCTGGAAGAATGCTAGCTATGATGATCAGAACAAAGTTATTTCATCAATTGTTGAAGTGCATGGCAAGATGGAGAAGATTCTAGTCACCGAAGCAATCATTCGTGAAGTTGTTAACTTTCCTGATGAAGCAGATTCACCAATAAGATTTCCAGAACGAATGGTGAAAGGCTGCATACTAAGAATGGGATATCAGGGAGCTTTGAATGCTGGGAATTATTTGAAGTCAAAGTTTAAAAAGCCGTATAAGTTTCTGATTCATTGTGTATTGATATCTTTGAGTTATACAAAAGGAGGTTATGATGCAATGCGTGACTATCAAATGAATATGGTTACTACTTTAGTGCTAAACAAGAAATACAATTTTTCGCATATTGTGTTTCATTACATGGCAGAGAATATTACAACGAAAAGCAAGTCTTGGATGTATCCTCGGTTTGTACAGATGTTAATTGATCACGCTTATCCTGAGATTGACAGAAATATAAAGGATGACTTGTTGATTTCATATGAGCAATGATTCACTTAAACAGCTTGCAAGATATCATCAGAATCACCCAGAACCAAAAGTTGGTGCTGAATTCTTTGGTTTCATAAAAGATGCTAACTACATTGCTCCAGATCCAGTTAATCATCAGAACTGGAGAAATGAAGATGAAATGAAAGAAGCAGTATATGCTGAGGAGTTGAAAGTTCTTGAAGATTTCAAGAACACAAAGAATGAATGGTATGTGAAAGAAACTGGGAGAAGACGCATAAAGGCCACTCCTATTGTTAAAGAGGGTGAAGGATCTTCTTCACAACCAAAGAAGAAGCAAAAGAAAGTTGCGAAAACATCTTTAATTGATGAACCTGAAGAAGATGTACAAGTTGCAACTGCAGAAGAAGATCCATTTAATGTTGAAGAAAATTTGTTGTTTGATACTGAAGTCTTAGAGACAGGGCCAACTGTTGAAGTTGAACAAGTTATCAATGTTGAAGCTCAGGAAGGGAAAGAAAAAGTTATTGATGATATTAGGGAGATTGTGACACCTGTGTCACTGCGATCATCAAACAAATACAAAACCAATGAAATATTTTATTTCATACTTTGGACTTGTATAAATATGTGTATCTTTTGCACATATCAACTCTTGTTCGATTTCAAGCTCTAAATCGCTTTTTGGAAGGTTATACGCACACTGATGCATAAATATAACCAGTTTAATGCAACTAACACTCCGGAATAGTGAAATAGGCTTAACATACCTTAAATAACCTTTACATAACTTAGAAATAAGTTTTGAAGGCTTTGGTATGGCAAAATCAAGTTAAATCGCTTACAGGGACTAAAGTTGACAAACTGCGAAAGTATGCCGATTTGAACTGTAAGGGACATTCCAGAACATGACCATAAGTTAAACACACCCTAAATATCCTTTACATAGCTTATAAATAGGCTTTGAGGGGTTCGGTGTGCCAAAATAAACTTTTGGGTCATTCAGGGACTAAAAGCGTCAAAAAGTGCACAAGTTTGCATTTTCGCGCATAACTTACGTTCTGAATACATCCGGACATCCAAAAATTTATGTAAGCACTAAAATATTTTATTTTAGTGTTTGGCATAAGAAAAATCCATTCTTCGCGTCATTTGGATCGTTTTTCGTGCTTGTGCGCATTCCGTCGTAATTAAGCGAACATCGCGTTCGTACGACCAAACGAACCAACATCCGACATATTTTGTGTACATCTTTACACGGCCCGCGTCAGGGTCCATGCGGCCCGCGTAAGGTTTGTGTACATCTTTACACGGCCCGCGTCAGGGTCCCAGAACAGATAAGATCGATTATTCAGCTGATCACAACTGTTTAATTCACAACCACAAGCCCACACTTGACCTTTCAGCTGATTAAGGGTCATTTTTAGTCACCACAACTTTCCAACAAATGTACGCACGAGATTCGATCACATTTTCCAAGAAACGATCCTAACGGTTCGGGAAATCCTATAAATACCCCACCCCCATTTGCTTCTAAACCCACTAGAATCTGATTTGAGGAGCTCTAAGTTGAAACCTTTGTTTGATACCTGAGCTACTTGAATCACGATTAGCATTCGAGGACCCTTCGTAAGTATTCTTTCATTCTTTTATTGCTTTTCGAGTCCGAAAGTCAAACTTGGATTGTTTGAACTTTCTGCGTTGACCAGTTTATGGTCAATGCGACGTTCGTTTGAACTTCGCAACGTGATTGTAATCACGATGGTTATAGTCCCTTGTGACTATGCCTACTGATTACCACGTTGCCTACTGATTACCACGATTAGCATTGTTTGACTTTCTGCGTTGACCAGTTTATGGTCAATGCGAAGTTCGTTTGAACTTCACAACGTGATTGTAATCACGATGGTTATAGTCCCTTGTGACTATGCCTACTGATTACCACGTTGTCTGGGGTCGTAGGGTAAGCGATCTAATAAATCGCTTATACCTTCGAACCCGACCCATTTGGTCGATCATTAGGATCCGACCAAATACCTTAGGTGACCATAGCATATAGGGAATAACCTTCCGAGGTTATACCTTATGGTCGCTTCGTTTAAGTAGTTGTATGATAGGTAGATTATATGCCTTAGGTAAATTACCAAAATACCCCTTTGATGCTAAAATTCATTTTAAACATATGTAACATAACTTTTGACATCTAAACTGATTTGACAACAATATTAGACATGTTAAGGCATATGTTACCTGTCATAGGACTAGTTAGGCGGTCCGAACGCGTTTTACGCGAACGACGCGTTAAAGTAGCATAAACTACCTAAACAGGTCGTAATGGGTCGTAAACACTTAGGTTAAGTTTCATTGTAGTATGTAGGCTTTGTTAAACCATATTACATGAGTTCACATACTCATTTGGTTTACGAGCCCTCATCCTATCCAATCCTCCGATTTAGGTCCGGTTATTAATGTAGTTACCTATATTAGGTGCCGTTTGATTCCGTGATCTCCAGCATTGCTTGGTGGTTATCTTAGGACTTCTGAGCAATCTCAAGTGAGTACATAGACCCCTCTTTTACTGTTTTCCAAACTGTTTTGGGGTGAAACACATGTGCCTACTTGTTACATTCATGCTTTCCTGCTTTCACATCATATACTTGCTATGTTCATTAGTACATTTATAGTACATGATTTCAATACATTTCATGCTATGTATGTCCATTGTGTGCGTACTTAGTACATTGTTTTACATTACATTTCATGCTATGTATGCCCATTGTGTGCGTACGTAGTACATCGTTTTTACATAACATTTCATGCTATGTATGCCCATTGTGTGCGTACTTAGTACATCGTTTTACATTACATGCTATGTATGCCCATTGTGTGCGTACTTAGTACATCGTTTTACATTACATGCTATGTATGCCCATTGTGCGTGTACTTAGTACATTGTTTTACATTGCATTTCTGTTGAATATGCTCATCCAGCATATGAACACATTATACTACATTTTGAACCGTTGGAACTATTTGACTATGTGAACCGTCGTAACCCTTTGATTACATGAACCGTTTGTAACTGTTGAACCGTGTGAACCATTTGTATCTGTTGACATGATTTACATTTGACAATAGACATTTGACTATACATAAACATTTCTACAATCGTTAAACATTACATCTTGGTGGTTTGGTTGGAGTAAGTGATTTAAGTAACGAGGCGTGTGTAATATGATACAAGCATGGTGGATACGCCGCTGGTACTTCCTATATATAAGTGTTTGTATGGTATCACATATTGTAGCGTTATTTGAATCATTTCAATTTGAGACATATAACATTGTAAACAAATAACATACTTTTCACAAGACATTGATTTACAAACAACTTATCTTATACAAACTCATTTTACCTGGTTATTCATTTAACCATACATTCTTCTCTTATTTATACATATCATCTGATCTTATCGTTTTTCAAATGATTTACAAAACAAAGCAAATTACAAGGTTCATGACTAAACATTTTCTCAAACATAAGTCGTGAATTCTGTTTTCACAAAACCTATGTATCTCACAGGCATTTTTATGCTGACGTACCTATTTTCACATGTGTTTTCAGGAGATGATGCATAGGACTTATCAAGACATACTTAGGTGGACCTGTGCCTTAGTGACTTAAAACAAGACAAGAACTAGTTAATTTTTGTTATATACTCTTTGTTTCTTGTTTAAAACAATGTAACTCTCTTGTTTGATTAATAAAACGAAACTTTAATTGCCATGGATTTGAAACAATTAATTCTGTTACAACACTCCCCGACGTTTCCGCCACGTTTTGTTGTCTCACGTGGTCGGGGTGTGACAGAGATGATGTTGATAAAGACATAACAAGCTCCTCGAGTTCTTCAGAAGAGGAAATTGACGAAATTGAACGTTTACGAAGAATTCAGGAAGCAACAGAACAAGAGAATTTATTAAGGAAGAGAAAAAGACAGGAAAAGGACGATGATGGTGCTTATGTTCCTTCTCCAGAACATGTCTCCGAGTCACAATCTCCTCCAAGTGGTAAAAAGAGAGGTGGAGCACGAAAGAAAGTAGTATCTCCAAAGATTCATAAGGTTACACCGAAAATAACGAAGCCAAAGATTGTTTTGAAGAAGAAAGCATCCAAAGAACCAAGTAAACCATCAATACCACTTCCTGAGCCTACACCACATTTATCACCAATACAATCACCTCCACGACAACCAACATCACCTAGACCATCATCACCATTACATCTCTCACCACCTCCACAACAAACTTTATTCACATCATAAGAACTTTTCCAAACACCACCTCGCACACAAATACAACTAACACCTGGTTCTTCTAGCAAAGGTCTTCATATTCCTCATGACAATCTTGAAGATATTGGTGTTGGAGATTTTGGTTTTATAAACGATGAACAAGTGAAGAAGTTGGAGAAGAAAATGGATGAAATGTTGGATGATAACAAGAAATTAGCTGTTGAGAACAAAAAGGTTTCTGATCGTGAACGAATTCTTGAAATGCGAGTAAAGAAGTTGGAAGGTGATAACAAAGAATTGATGAAGAAGGTTGACAGTGATCAATCAGAGATAGATATTTTGAAAGTAAGAATTGCAGAGTTAGAAGAAGAAAAGATTCGTCGTGATGAACAAAATAAAGAACTGAGAGCAGTCAAGGCTAGAAATGAACACGAGAATTATATGTTGAAAAAGGTATTAGAGAGTGTGGTTGGTATGTCTTTAGAGCAGAGATTTGAAGAAGTTGTACATGAAGAAGTCAAAACTCATCAACAAGCTGTTCTCGATGCTGAAATGAAAAGAAAAGGTAAAGAGATTGAAGGATCTTCTGAAGAAAAGGCTATTATTTTATCATCTGTTGAACCAGTTTATGAAAAGCCTGTTCCTATTTCTTCAGTTCCTGGTATTATTGATGAAGAAGTTTTCTTAGAAGATGTTGAAGATGAGAATGATGAAGATGATGAGAATGATGATGATGATGAGGATAATAGTGATGAGAAAGTGTTTTCAGTAAATAGTTCAAGTGATGATGATGATGATGATGATCAAGATGCGTCTGGTTTTGTAATTTCTAAAAGATCTAAAGAACAGACTGTTGATAATTTGATGAACGATTCAGTGAATGAAGAATCAGGGGGAGCTGATAGACAGGGGGAGTCAGGTGATGCACAGAATGTTCAACAAGCTCAGAAGACAATTTTGAGACTAGATACTTATCGTGAAGAAGGAGAGCATTTCCATACTTACACGTTGGAAGAAATTAAGGAAATGACTCGCATGGTAAATCCTGATTTTAAGTTTAATTTTGAAGAAGAGTTGAATGCCTTTGACATAAATCAGCAGCCTGAGTATAAGTATCGATATGTTGAAGAGGCTGACTTGTATGATAGAGTTGAAGTGGAAGACTGGACTGATGATGAAAGTGTTAGTGAAGATACTTCGCAGTTGCCAACGTTAATGGAATTTTTTACTGAGGAGAATCGTGATGAGTTGCGAAGAAAAATAGCTGAAGTTTTGAAAGATAAGAACTTTGATGGCACTCCCAAAGATATGGAAAAGGAAGAAAAGAAAAAGTGGTTCAAAGTTAGTCATGAGAGGAAGTTCAAAAGACCGTTAAAGTACTATCAACGTGATCGAAGTGTGTCTCTTGGTGACATTCTTAGCTGGGGTTTCTTACCTCAAGTGAATGCTTATGCAATCAGGAGAGAATGTGGGGTACAGTACTTTGAATACTTATATGATGTGATGTCATTACCATGGTGGGATGTGGAAGAGCTGCCTAAAGTGATATCTTTAGATTATCCAGTACGAAAGAATGACATTCCGATGTGGGGTTATATCAAGTTTGAATCATTGAAAGAATTTTGTCACTGGAAGCCTCATTACCCTAAAAAGGTGAGAAAGGTAGATCTAGAAACGGGTGTTGAAGAGATGATACTGAATGTGAAAAAGCCTAGAACGATGAAGACTATCCCAGTGCCACCTATGGAGCAGGATTTCTACAAAGGTTTTTTGGGATGGGTGTATAGTTGTATTACGACTGAGGCTGTCATTACTTACAGAGCAGGAGGAGAATTACGAGAGATACATGTGTATGATCCTATGTGGCTTGTGAATTGCTCTGCAAAGGATATCGAATGTCTTTTCATAAACAAAATTCACTATCATCCAGATGACAGAGAGCAGGCCATGCAATTTCAGCGAGTTGCAACCCTTTGCTTTCAGAAGAGTATTAACTCTGAAAGTAAATGGAAATCATCATGGTGGTCGCTCGATGAGAAGATGAAAAGAAAAGCTGCTCGTGAACGTCAAAAGCTTGAAGAAAAGAAAGGAATGTTTATGAAGATTCAAGCTGAAGAGGATAAGAAGAGAAAGAAAGAGAACGACATGATAAGGAATGCTCTTAGGAGGAAGCCTAAGCAGCACGAAGAAAAGTTCAAGTCATTGTGAAGACCTGAAGACCAAGACTGAAGACTGCGGCTATATCCAAGGGGGAGTTTGTTGGTGCACGAATGTCTAAAGCATGCGTCTTAGTCTTAGTTGATCAATGTATAGGGTCTAGATGTGTTAATTATGTATTATATAGGGGGTTAATGTGTAAAATTGGTTGTGTAATGTTCTGATTTCGCTCATATGACACATGGTCATATAAGCGAAATCACTACAACCTGATTTCGCTCATATGTCACATGTCATATAAGCGAAATCCCACTCCCTATATATAGTAGTTGTGTTTTCTCATTTTGTACGCATTCATGTTCAGTGTAGCTGAACTGCTGCTCGATTATTTCTTGAAGATTGAATGAGAAAACCTGTTTAAAGTGATCTGTATCTGTTTCTACTCATTTCTACTTTGATTCATGCCGATTTTGTATTTCCGCTGCATTTTCGGTAGTTGCTAGCTCTGATTGACTCACTTGACTGTCAAATACGGTCCTACAATAATAGTAGAACGCTGCTGCTGCCTCTTCTAGATCTGCAAAACTTTCTTCATTCACCACTTCACTGACTTCAGGAATACATTCCTCGATTACCGGTTCTGGCTTTTCAATAATTTCAGCCATCATTGCAAGACTACTTCCTGGAACGTACTTATCCCAACTGAAACCTTCTGGAATCTTTTCGTCATCTTGATTCACTAAAAGAGCTTTTTCTGTTTGTTTGGATTGACTGTTCTCGATTTGAGGTCATGGATTGAATGGCTGTTGACTGTTTTTATGACAGATGGCCTGTCCGTAATAATCGTTGGCGAATGGATTCTGGTGGTTATTAACTTCTCTGTTCGGACATTCGCGTTTGAAGTGCCCCTTCTCTTTACACTTGAAGCAAGTCACCTTCGATTTGTCGAATCCAAGTTTAGGATCAGGACCTGCGAGACTACTTCTTCCAGTAATTTCCATGAACCTCTGAGCTCTTCTCACAATGCTCGCCATACCCCATTTTATGTCGTTGAGTTCTAGTTCCTCTGGATCAATTTGATCGTAATCTTCTTTAGTCATGTATGGGTTACCAATTCGTTCGACTACTAGACTCTCGTAAGACTCAAGTACAGAAGCTAGAAGTGATATATGCTTCTTTGTTGCTGTCACGGTAAAATCTTGACCATTTTTTATATTAACAGCGATATTGCACAGTATCCCATGACTACAACTCTGATTGTTCGAACCTGAAGAACTTTGAGAAGAAACCTGTTCTTGAACATTCTGAACCTTAGGATTTGGTTCGTAATTTGAAAACAGTGAACTGTTGTTGTTAGGCGTGCTTTGAGGTACTCCCGATGAAGAATCTGCACTGAATTCCGTTTGAATATTTGGACTCGGAGTGGATGTGGCAGATGAGTTTCCTTTGTAATAAAGCTGAACATCTTGCTGTACGTTTGCAGATTTCATTTTTCTCATCTTTCGAAGTTCAAGCTCATGACCTTCAATTCTATCGATAAACATACTTAAGTTGAAACCCACGTATTCCAAATTGTTCTTCAAAACCAGTAAGAACGTGCCCCACTCTTCTTGTGGTAGTGCGTCAACCAACTTATCAACCCACTCTTCGTCTGTTTTATCTATACTCAAACGTTTCATCTCCACTACCAAGTGACAGTACCTCTAAATCAATTCTTTCGTTGATTCTCCACTGATAGCAGTAAATATGTCGAACTCTTTTTTCAGTAACGCCTTTTTGCTTTTGATCATTGCGGCACTCCCAAGAAATTTGAGTTTAAAAGCGTTCCAAATAGATTGTGCGTCATTCTGATGCTGTAACAGTACCAAAATGTCCTCCGTAATTGCCTGTTGCAATATACTAACCATCTTCTTCTCGGCTTTAAAGCTTTCTTGTTCACCCGGAGTTAACGAGTTAAGTGTTTTCGGAAGACCAACATCATTCATAGGAACTACATATTTCGTTTCAACTTTCAGCCAACATTCGAGGTGATTTGCCTGAACCCACGTGCGAAATCTATCCTGCCACCCTGAATAATCTTCAATGTTGAGCAGTTTCGATGGTTTTTGCATGGTTCCTAGCTCGTTCTCCATATTCACATTCTGGGCTATACTTGCTGGAGTTTGAGCAGTCATACCTCCTCTGAAAAACGCATTGTAAAACTCTTGATTGTCCATTTTTATACTTTGAAAAATGTTTCGAAAAATATCTAAGTTTTGAAAAATTTCAAGTTCAAGCGACCTGACTTCCAAACGATCTGGATTTTCAAACGATCTGGACCCTTTCAAACGACCTGACAGTTTCAAACGATCTGAGTATCCAACTCGTGCAAGGTGACAATATTTTTAGTTAAAAAAATTCTAGTTCGTGCTATGTGAATCAACTTCACACGATCTGATCAGCTCAAGTCGTGCGGACTAAACAATTTCACACGATTTGTCCAATCCGTGCGATCTGGACCAGAATTTCAAACGGTTTGGCAAAAACTCATGCGATCTGATCAGTTTCACACGATTTGAGTATCATTTTCACACGATTTGGACAATTTCACTTCGTTTGAAGACTTAGTTTCAAGTTTTTGACATTTTTGGATCAGTTTTAGTTCGATTTATGGTCTGAAACTTTGTGAGATTGTTCAAAATGATGTTTTACACAAAATATCCAAAATTCAGTCCATTTTGTCCGTGAATTCGTCTAAAAATCCAAGAAAGAGTAGAAGTATGAGGTTCTAAACCATTCAAAACACTGATATCAACAAATTTGACTCATCCTGAGCTCTGATACCACTTGTAGGATCGATGATTCGTCCAATACGAGTCAATCAGAGTCAGATCTAGCTTCTAGAAAGGCGGAATCAGACTAGAAATCGTCAATTAGTGTTAGAACAGGAGTAGAAGAGTAGAAAATCACTTTTAACATATTCTTCACTTGTAGGATCGAGGATTCGTCCAATACGAGTCAATCAAAGTCAGATCTAGCTTCTAGAAAGGCGGAATCAGACTAGAAACCGTTAAATAGTGTTAAAACAAGAGTAGAAGAGTAGAAAATCACTTTAAACATGTTCTTCATTGATTATAAACATTTTCGTACAGAGAGAATGGGACAACACTTTGTTTCAGAATTCTCTGGCAAGTTACAAATAAAGAACACCACTTGCCTATTTATAGGCTCACCAGTTCGCACCAAATATCATGACCACTTCGCACGAACTGGCAACTTCCAGTTCGTGCGACCTGGACATAAAACACATAAACTTTAACTTTTTGACCTTTTACATATAACTGACATGACACAGACTGATGACGTAGGCGATAGACATTATGCACCAACAAGGCTAGCAAAGTTAATGAAGCATATATCGACACAAATTGTTTACATAGCATACAAGTCTAACAAGCATCATATAGTTTCATGTTAAAGCATGGATAGAGTGTGGTTTAAAATAGTTTCATGTGAAGTGTATTTTGTCTAACATACATGTTGCACCCAAAAGTGATAAAAAGGAAAACGAGATCGAGTATACTCATTGTTTTTCAAGCTTCCTACTTCATATCCTGTGAGTGTTTAGTTGATTAGATTGGAGCACCTTGTCCTTCTACACGAAGAAACGTAGGTGGGTGAGTATGGAGGGTTTGACGGAAGATTAAAGACTTGGAGTTTAAATCACATGAAAATAGCATATGAGAAAGTAATCATCTAGTATACAAGATACTTATTCTTGACACTATGAAACTCGAAAGAGTTTAAATGTTCTCATGGAACAAAGTTCCATTATAATCGTGACAAGTTATCAAGGTCTAAGATGATATAACCTACTATCTTGACAAATGACCACTAGTTCATCATCAAGAGTTTGGTTATTTGAACATATTATATAAGTTATATAGATATTAATATGCAATATAGGTCAAGCATGAGGTAAAAGGACGAATCCTCCATTTAGGAACCTCTTGTGTAATTCATACAAGTCATGCATGAGGTAGGAAGAACAAGTCTTCCATTTAGGTATCTCTTGGGTGTTCACCACTACACTTGTTGTTATAAACAATCAAGGAGGGTCATGAACATACAAATAAAAAATGAATAAGTACAACTAATCTAAGGAAAACATCAAGTAATGTGTGGATTTTCAAGTAGGATAGCTCAAGCTAGTCCTATAATCACACAAACTACAAGCTTTAAGCTTGTACACCACTTGTGGGTTAAACCCTAACCAAAACAGAAAGTTAATGAGGTTTTAACCTCTGATTTTAAGTTTCACAACCTTGTTTTTAAGCCCAACTAACCATTCAATTGATTATGAGCATAAGGACATAGGAATGTGTATGAGAAACCTCAAGTTCAAGCTAGTTTAACAAAGTTTAAATCAAAACAGAAAGTTTGTTCACTTTGGAGCATGTTTAGGTGATGTTCTAGACCTTGGTTTTCCATGGAAAACCTGTGGAATCATCCCTTAGGTTGTTCCAAGTGATTGAGAAAAAGAATCAATGAAAAAGAGTAAGAAATGAGTGAGTTATGCTCACATAAGTGTCTTGTTATGATTCTGATTACACTTCTGATTAACAGCAGATTTGAGGGAGATTTGAGAGTTTTTTGTGAGTGTTGTAAAGTGAAAAATGTGTGGAAAGCACTTGGGTTTTATAGGGAAGGATTAGTATAGGGTTTGGTGAGTAATAAATGCAAGAATATAAGTTTAAAACTCAAACAAACTCCAAAACCCGCCAAAGAAACAAGTATGTTCATGTTTTATGCGAGCTGACGGGCTCGCGGCCCGCGTAAAGGGTAGCCAGGACGGATCGCGGACGGTGAGAGAGTCGGGATTGAGAAAAAAGTTTGATGTTTGTCACATTATACCCCTAAACTTCCATATGTTGGTGTTTTAAGTGTATTTTAGGGTGTTTAAAGCACAAGAATCATTCCTAAGGGTGTGTTATGTAATTTAATCATAAACTAAATATAAAACAAGTATCATCATGTATATTTGTCGAGAATGAGTATCAAATTCGCGTAAATTTAGCATATACACAAATTGAGAATAATGTATCACATGAATAATATTTTTGAATGTATGAACATGTATTGAACGTATATAACATAAATGTAACGATAATGCGAATTTCATTATAATCAAAGTCTCGAATTTGCAATGATTACAACGAAAGAATGAATACAAGAGTACAAGTTTCCAAAAAATAGAATTACAAGCAATGGTTTCTAAATATGAAAAGTATGAAAACGCAGGGCGTTACAGTCTCCCCTCCTTTAGGAAATTTCGTCCCGAAATTTAGGAAGAAGTAACGAAAAGATGCGGATACTTGGTCTTCATATCACTCTCGAGTTCCTAAGTAAATTCAGCACCATGTTTTCCTTCCCATCAAACCTTAACGATAGGAATTTGACTACACCTCGGTTTCTTGACACCTTGGTCCATGATTTCGACGGGTTTCTCCACAAAGTGCAAAGTTTCATTGATTTGGAGATCTTCGAGAGGAACTTGGAGTCCTTCTTCAGCGAGACACTTCTTGAGATTCGAGACATGAAACGTTGGATGAACATTGTGGAGCTCTTGAGGTAAATTGAGTCGATAAGCCACCTTGCCAATCCTTTCGAGTATCTTGAAAGGACCAACATAGCGAGGGGCAAGTTTTCCCCTTTTACTAAAACGAACTACTCCTTTCCAAGGAGATACTTTGAGTAGTTGATGTGTGTAAAATGCAACATATAAATTACATCAAATAAGGCATAGAACTAACCCTTTTTAGTACTAATGTTGGAAAAAGTGTGCTTTTGTCTTCCTTTTGTATTTTCAGGACCAAATGAGCTTAAACGAACAAAAGGAACAAATATGCAACAAAAACTAACACAAATACAAAGAAAATGAATAAACGTGACATGTTTGACCCCTCGACAGCATCCCCAAGAGCAAAAACAAAAAATAGAAGGCTGACCACGGCCCGTGCCCACTGGACACGGGGGCGTGGTCAGGTGTCTGCAGAAAGGACAAAGATGTGGAAGCTTATACGCCCACCACGGGGGCGTGCCCAGCTCAGCACGGGGCATGGTCAACGCTAAGATTCGCAGAATCTTGCAAATCTTGGTAGTACAGATACGCTTCTGCACACGGGGCCGTGCCCACTGGACACGGGCCGTGTTGAGCCCTGTGCAGATAAAAGCAATTAATGAAGGAAAAGAAAAGGGATGGCCACGGGAGCGTATCCGCTGGACACGGGGCCGTGGCTGGGCTTCTGTTCAGGCTATAAATAGGGGTGCTTGGCTCACTTCAAAGGCATCCCTTGGCAAACCACCTCTCTCCCACTTTGCCACCACTCCACCACCACTACAACACCCATATCCATCGCCATCATCCACCATCCACTTTAGAGTGTGTGTAGTAGTCTCGGGATCCAAGATTGATAGTAAGAGTTCTTGTCAATCAAAGGCCATGTTTGGCTAAGTCTCTTACATCACTTGGTGAAGACAAGCATTTAATGTATTATTTTTTATTTTTAATCTTTTCTCACTTTTTATTTGGTTTTGTATTAATGACTTTAATAACTAGTTTCATATGTTGAAGGTGAAACTTCTTTATCATTTGTCCGTGGTGTCTTGGCATTACTTTACTGTCTATATAAAGTAAAAGATTTACACCATTCATATCTCTACAGTGGCTGGGGATATGGTGACAGAGGTTGAAGGGCTACTTTGGTTAACAATTGTTGATGTAGCAGCGGTTGAGCTTTGACAGCTGTTTTGAACATCTGCTGCTCTGGTTAGGGATGTGAATTTCTGTTGTGGAATCACAACTTCATATCCATTGTCTGGTGGTGGAGATTGTGGTGCACCTGTATGGTTAGTCTTGACAGACACATCTTCAAAAGTGAATTTATCTAAATCAAATAATTCAGCAGGATTTGCTGGGATTTTCAGAGATGAAAGTTCATTGAACTTAACATTCAAAGTCTCTTCCACACACTTAGTCCTAGTGTTAAACACTTTATAGGCCTTAGTAGTGGTTGAGTATCCCAGATGGTAACCACAATCTACTTTGGCTGCAAACTTTGAGATTGAATCTTTTAAGTTTAAAATGAAACATGGGCAGCCAAAGACTTTAAAATATGAGATCAGTGGTTTTATTTTATACAGAATTTCATAGGCATTCTTTTGATGCCTGGGGTTGATTAAAACTCTGTTCTGGACATAGCAGGCAGTGTTTATAGCCTCTGCCCAAAAGTTAATGGCAAACCTAAATCTGCAAGCATAGTTCTGGCTGCTTCAATCAATGTTCTGTTCTTCCTTTCAATAACCCCATTTTGTTTAGGAGTCCTTGGGATGCTGTACTGCCTTACAATCCCTTTTGACACACAAAACTCATCCAACTCCCTATTTCTGAATTCTGTGCCATTATCACTCCTAAAGACTTTTACTGGTAGGTCAAATTGCTTTTCAACCTGTTTGACAAAGTCTTGCAAAATGCCTGCAGTCTCATCTTTAGAATGTAAGAAATAAGTCCATGTAAACCTAGAAAAATCATCTACAATTACCAAACAGTATCTTTTCTTTTTAAGGCTCATGATTTTTACTGGGCCAAACAAATCCATGTGCAGCATTTGCAGACACTTGGTTGTTTTGGACTCCTCAATGGACTTAAATGAGCTTTTATGCTGCTTTCCTTTTAAGCAGGAAACACAATGCTCAGGACAGGTGAATAATTTTTGTGGAAGACCTTTTACAAGGCCTTGTTTTGACAAAGCAGTGACTGTCTTGAGATTTGTGGGCCCCAATCTTCTGTGCCATAATTCTGTCTCTTTGTTAGAGGCAGCTGAGAACATACAGGCATCAGTCATAGGGCTCTCTTTTGATAAATCAACAATATAAACATTGCCACTTCTTTGAGCAACAAGTTGGGTTTTTCCATTGGCTATTATTTCTTCAATCTTTTTGACCATATCTGGTCCAACAATTTTGCAACTCTCCTTAGTAGAGAATGACCCATAGCCTTTGTCACTCATTTGTGAGACACTAAGGAGGTTGAATTTGAGATTATCAATCAAATTAACATTAGACTGAACTATTCCAGACCCCAAAACCCTACATTATTACCAAAAGATATATCACCCCCTCCATGAGTTTTGAATTCTTTGAGTAGGGCTTTACATCCAGTCATCTGCCTGGAGCCTCCGCTATCTACATACCAAAGACTATCTAAGCATGCAGAAGCTCCCTGCACATCAAGTAAATAATTAGTTCAGGAGGGTCTCCAAAGCCAATAAGGCTTTGGATGGGGTCACAACAGTGTCAGAGTCAAGTCCAGGAACATGGACAGTGGTTAGATTAGGGGATTGAATAGATTTTGAAACTTGTCTTTCTAACCACTGTTGTGGACCATTCCCTGTCAGATGTTGAAACCCATAAGGATGCCTATTCACTTTTGGTTTAGGGGGCCTTTTGTAGGCCTCATAAACATGTGGGACCCTTGGGTATGGTGGTTGACATTTTCCTCTTTGGAATTGGTTAGCATGTGGTGCATCTGTCACTTGCACATCTCTTGGAGTAGTGTTTTTGTTTAGCTGTTTTGTAACAGCTGTTTGGACAAATACAAATGGTTTTTGTTTCATGACAGGTTGTTTTGATGAGCTCATGGGTGTTTTTGAGGTGTATTCATTCTTTTTGACATCAAAGGATTTAAGATACACACTCCTGAGTGACATGATTGGTTTTACCACAGATAGAACAGCTTTTTGAAGGCTTAATGATGCTTATTTTGTTAATATCATAGGCTTTTAAATGAAAACAATCTTTTGTTGTATGATTTTTCTTTTCACAAAAGTCACAAAAGAAGTTTTTAAGCTTTTCTCTCTTTTTCTTCTTTTCAGACTCCTTTGCAACAGAGTTTTGAACCACTGTTGGGATGTCCTTAAGAGGAATCACTTTGGCCTTTGGTGCTTTCACACCATCAACTGTTGAAAAATCCATGGGTTTGAAGTTCTCAAGGATGTCACACTCATCTAACCAAGTGGGTTTAAATTGGTATTTTTCAAGCTCCTCAAAAGTTGAGGACCCCTCTGGTCTTTCAAGAGTGATTTTGTCACCATTTTTATCAGTTATTTTTATTTCTTAACCATCCTTGTTTGTTGGTATTATCTCAACAGTGTTTTGAACAGACTCATTTGTAGCAGTGTTTTCAACTTGGTCATTTTTCCTGAAACCTATGCCAAATTTTACATTGCTTTTGATCTGTTTTTCAAGCATAACTTCATAACCTTTGCAGGATTCCACCCATTTTTCACATGTGATTTGGGTGCATTCCAACTCCTTTTTACAGGTTTGATATTTTTCTATCATAGCCTGAAGTTGGTCATTGGTTATGCTATGCTCATGCTTGAGGCTGCAAATTTCACTTTCTTTTTCAGACAATTTGTTTTTAAGTTCTTTAACAGACCTTTCAAATTTTATTTCATCTTTTAATATCTTGTCTCTAAGGTTTTCATTCACCTCTTTAACATTAGCAAATGCTATGATGCATTTGTGTCACACCCCGACTTTCCACGTGTCACCGGTGGGCCCGGTGGGGAGTATCGTGACGTAGTTGATATCATCATAGTCAAACAACACAATTATATAAACGCACAGCGGAAGCAAAAGATAAATATTATTACATTCCGAATATAAAGTAATAAACAATATTACAACGGAAAGTAAAGGATCCACAGGCGGATCTTTAAACATATCATTTGTTCAACAAACTTTAGACGCCTAGAACTTGCAAGATTTCCTTATTAGCGCCCTGAGCTTCCAGCCAATTTCGTTCAGTACCTGTCACTTACCCTTTTTGGAAAATACGTCAGTTTTTACTGGTAAATACACTCAACTGACTCATTTGAAAAGAGTTTAAGAAAATTGATTTGGATGCACGTGGCATAAAAATATCTTTTATAATTTGATTAAAATGCACAGAGGAAAAATTAACCTTTTATACTCGGGAAAATTATTTGTATATAATCCTGTATACAGTTTTACTTATTTGTCGTCCGTTAGGGCCGGTTTGTAGGGCCGGACTAGATTAACTGACACGCCACAGGTATAATGCCCACGGGCTATAATCCTCTAAGTGGATTACCAGTTCCGGTATAATGCCCACAAGGATGATACCTCGGAGTGGATTACCAGTTTTTACATAATGCAGCTGTCAGGTGTATGCCTACACCCCGTGCTTAGGTCGTGGCCATTTCGTAAAATGATGCCAAGGATATCCGGGACATGGTCATTAACCCCCAAAGGCCATACACCAAATAATACATATTAAATGGGTTGTAAGTGCATCAATCACAATACGATTTAAATAACTACACACCCAACCAAGCGGTACTTTTATAGCGCCGTATCCCAAGCCCGTATAGGGAAAATAAGTTAAGAGTATTTACCTGAGCTAGCTCCTATCTTAAATAGCAAGAATCTAATAACTCAGCCGTATTCACTTAAGTAAGCGTAGGTACCATTTACCGGAAGGCTCTAGTCTGGAATGATGGTATAAATAACCAATTAGGATGCTAACGGGTCTTTAATTAAGCCTAAGCTTAGACCGGTTAGTCTTACTGAAAGATACGATTCAGACGCATGATTAAGCGAAGACCGGAATAGAATGTGTTTTAGACCCGACAGTTCGAAGACTTGTATAATATGGGTATTTCATACACACTCTGAATTTTGAGATAAAACCGATAAGGTTTGACCCGTTTCGGCTAACTTATGTAAACTTGCTACATAAACCGAACCGTACGCGTAATAAGCGTAACAGGTATTCATGAGAGCTATATACAGGTTTCCTAAGTTAATTTATGCCTCAAATATGTTGTGACATCAGTAAGACGTCTTTCATTATGCCCGAAACGTATTTAAACACAAACTAGGCCCCGTAGGGGTAGTTTGGTCATTTAAAAGGTTATAAAAGAGTTTAAGTATTTACCTGAGTTACAGGTCTGATACAATCAGCAAAAATACTTATTTTGATAAGTTATAACAGTAGGATAAATTATATATGTGAATTTACCAATTATAACCAAACTATGCATCGTAGGGGCATTTTGGTAATTTCACATAAGCCGAAAAGCTCAAAACTGAAGTCTGAGTTAAACAACTTTTGCTTACTGTTAAAATATCCTAATTTGCCTAAAATATTAGTAGGTATCAACCCTTGTATGTCTAAAGTAGTTCTAGGACATACTATGCGTTAAAAACGCCTAGAACGACGATTAGGAGCCGTTTCCGGGTTATATACTTAAATCTGATATTTTGATATTTCCAGAAGGCTTAAAATAATTTATTTATCATATGTGATCAGTAGCAAAAGGTTTGGAGTCGTTTAGATATGTAAAACTCATTTTATGGCCCGGAAGGGCAAAACCGACAATTACCGGATTAAGCCTACGACTACTAGTTATGCTCAGCCTAAAATTAATTAAAAATCTTTAAAAATCCCAAAATAATATATTACATCAGTGGGTATTAAGTTTGATACCAAAAAGTAGGCTTAACTAGGCTATACGCTAATTACGCCGTTTTATTAACAGAAAGCTTTAAGTTAGCGATAATGAGCATAACTCTTAATCTACAAATTAAACTGATGTCAAACTTTGCATACAAGTTTATATATCAGTAACTAAGGTTTCTACACTTTTACATTGTCATAAATCACATTTTAAGGTAATAAGGGCATAATCGTCAACATATGAGCAATTAACGGAAACATGCATATTAATTGGATAACTAATGAACCAAGGTGTATAATCACAGAGGGTTGTACTAACATGTAACCTAGTCCAATTAAAGCTCTGAGGCATTTCTAAAACATGCCTAAACGGGTCAGAACTGAAAGTCAAAGTGAAAGTCAAACTATGTGACTTTCGGTTCCGAACCGGGTATTTACACGAATTTGTCGGGTTGAACATGTTTAGACATGTTCTTACACTTATTACTAAGTTATAACAATGATCAATCAGGTTGTGTATGATCTATAATGTTAATTATGCATAAATGGCATTTTAAACTTTCTGTTGACTTTTTAAGTACACGTTTGACCCGACTTTTGACCTGGTTAGAGTGGTAATTAGGGGGAACCCTTTTGAGGTTTTATTACCCACATAAATACCAACCTATAACTAATTTTAATTCGAGATATGACTGAGCCATTATTGACTAATCTCGAAGTCAAACCGTAATTACGACGGTTTGACTTTTAGCTAAATAACTAAGCTAAACTCAATTTAGAAAGGATTAGAACACTTACTGAAGTCCTAAGCTTGATTAGGGAACACTTGAGAGGAAGTTGAGCTCCAGAAGTGATCCTCAAATGCAGATGAAGGTGTGAAGAAGGTGTTGAATACTTGTGGCCTTTTATAGTGAATTCAATCACCACAAGGTGTTGACAACAAGGTCTAGCACACACCACAACCTTCCCACATGTGTCCTAGATGCTTAGGGGGTGTTTTAGGGGTCAAGAGATGTGGAGAATCGAGTTAGAATCGATCAGATTGCAATCAGCAGGCCAAAAACTTAAGAAATCGAAGCTGGGCACCCCTAGCGTGACGCTAGGCCCCCCTCGCGTCGCGCTAGGCCCCTTCTGCACAGAATCCATTTTTTTAGATTTTGGGATTTGATCCTTGCCCCTTCAAGCTTCGATTAGGCACTTGTTTATTGCATTATGAACCCTCATATTTGACCTATAAGGGCTTTAAAACATATACTCACTTTGTTAAGTCCCCGGTTAACTTTATTGTTACCCGAAAAGTCCTAACTTTCAACGTTGACGCTTTAACCCCTTGTAAACGAATTTGGTCACAACTTGCTCATACGATAACGAAACTTTACGAAATTTATATCGTGCATTCTAGTGAGCATAATTAACCATTACAAAGCTTCGGGTTTGTCAAAAGGTCACTCAGAGGTATAACTTAAACATGTTGACACATTTAACCCCTGTAGTTTGAAATCTCTCACTTTTAGCTTCGTATGATCTGTGATTTATTCGTTTGAAGGTATGAGCATCATGTATGGTTAATGTACCATATATTTATTCACTGTTGACATTTAGAACTCGTACATTCACATACTTTTCATGTTTGTCAACTTTAGTCCCTCTAGAGTATTCTTTCACACGTGCCAATACTTTATAGGACGTGAATTTTTCGAGGTGTTACATCCTCACCCCCTTAAAAGAAATATCGACCTCGAGATTTGTTAAAGTAAAGGAAGTATTTTCTGCCGAATAATGGCAACTTACTGAAAATTAGGGATTTGTATGATCTTATTCGTTGTTTCCAATGCAACTTTCAGATCCAGATAAGTGGACTTTCCAAAGTCTCGTCCATCCAGTGGATGTTTTGATAATTTTTTTTTCTATACAAGGTCTCCAAAGGAGCCACCTTGATATTTATATTACAGCTATTATGGAAAAGCTTATCTTAAGGTGAGATGGTTATTCCAACCATTGTTCAAAATTTATCTTAAGGAATAGTTAATCCTTTCAGTTAGTCGAATATATCGATGATCCTGGGTAGCTGATGGAAATTCCTAATCGTTGCCTAATGAGGGTTGCGGTAATCAATGCATGAGCAAAATGAATCGTCTTTCATAACCAACTACACCGAATTCTTAGGGTATTGAGTTAGGCTATATGAATCCACATCTAAAAACTTACTTAACCAGGGTTTTCGATTTTTTTTTCCAATAATGGTACTAGCTGTCTTGGAGATATCATAATACATAGTCTTAAATGGGATATTAAACTTAACTCTACCTGCCTCACAGGGGTAAACAGGGTAATCTTAGGAGAAGATAATCAAGGTACAAGGAGGTTACAGAGATTTCCATATCGCAGGCTCCAGTCCACTTATCATTGCTTGTGTCAAATAAGTGACACATTTATGTTACTAGTCCACGAGTGCCTTAATCGGGAATATCTACTTGGACAATTTTATTCTGGATATCTTCCTTGAATACTATTAGTTGAATTTAGTACCATATGATCATTGGGATATCTTTGTGGTCCCATGCATTAAACCTCCATACTGATCAGGCATGGAAGCAATCTATGGAACTTATTAAGATACACCAATCCTCATATAGCGCTTTTGTCATACCATTTGGTATTCGAAATCGATAGAGATTAAAGAGATATCAACTATATGTGCTTATATTTAATCAGAATGGAAATTTTTACAAACTAGGAACCTAGCTCGGTTGGCTAGGCGCGCGAAAGGGTGTGGCCTAGACCCAGGTTCGATTCCGGGGACGGCCGGTTCCACCATTTTTTTTGCGACCTACCGATTTCTTACCGGAACAAAAATAGTCCTTATTACTAAACGAATCAACTTCTTGGTTGCGATCCGACAACTGCTATTCATCATCCTCATGGCTTTGTACTAACCATGGTTTCATCAAACTATCCCGGCCAATAAGGCACTAACATTCTTAATGAATGTTATTTAATATATATATCAATTTTTACTTAGCCTAGGTCATAAAAGACCATTAATGGTACTTAAAGTTTGGTCCTAATACATCATCTTTTTAACAGGGGATCAAAATGTCACATCTGTCTTGATTATAATGATGAATTTGGATAGCTTGAAAGCTTGCCATAAGGATATCAGAAAAAGTGATTCATAATAGATATAAAATATTAATCTAAGATTTGTTGGAGCATTTTCTAAAGTATCATTGGTCACTTTCTACCGCGCATTAAATGACCGAAGTCTTACTTAGGCGGATACAACAGTTCTCAACATTTATCATTCATTATAGAATTCATATGTGCCAGTATCAAATAAAATTCATGCATAACTGCTTGATATGGAAAGGTATTTGCTATATAGTTATCATTCTGCATCATCTCCTTGGCATTCGTCTGGAAGACTCATGCGTTTGCTTTCTTGGCCTCTTCAGGCTTCTTCGCGTACTTAGGGCAGTTGGTCTTTATGTGCCCCTTCTCATTGCAATTGTAGCATGTGGCATCTTTAATCTTCCTGCAATCAACAGTCTTGTGCTCCTTAGACTTGCATAACCCACATGCAGGTGATTCAGACTTAGAATTGGATTCGAGTCTGCACTTTCCAAAGTGGCGTCTTTGACAAGTCGTGCACTTTGGCTTCTCCTCTGTTCGCTGACTGTTCCTTCCAAACCTAGACTTCTTAGAATCAGTGTTTCCCTCGTGCTTCTTCTCTGACCCTCGTGAGTTATCATCCTCACGCTTCCTCTTACTTTCTTCAGATTTCTTTAGCGATCTCAACCTGACCGCATCTAGAGTAAGGGATAAAGAGAGATCAGCTGTTGACCTAAATGTAGCAGGTCTTGAAGCCTTAACACTGGCCTTGATTTCTGGGGCTAAACCCTCAATGAAGCGAGCAATTCGCTTGGGCTCTGGTGTTACAAGGTAAGGAACCAGTCTGGACAGGGTATTGAAACTGGTGAGGTAAGCTTGACAATCTAAGTTTGTCATCACCAATGATAAGAAATCAGATTCAATTCTTTCGACCTCATGTTGAGGGCAGTAGTTTTCAATAATGAGGGTGACAAACTGCTCCCAAGACATGTTGTAAAGCGGGATCTTCCCAGCAGCTTGAATGAGAGACCTCCACCAAGCCGGTGCCTCTCCTTTGAACGATTGGGATACATACTTTACTACATCCCTTTCAGCACAACCGCTGATGTCCACTACCGTGTCCATTTCCTCCAACCAGGTCATACAATCTATTGCTCCCTTCTCCCCAGTGAAGTCCCGGAGTTTGCAGGAAACAAAGTATTTATAGGTACAACCGTTTTCACGGGGTCCTTGATTCAGAATGACCCTTTGAGATGGATCACTGTGATGATTTGAAGAGCGTCGATCATCATCTTTCTTTGGCTCGTCCTTCTTAGAGGGCGGTGGCTTGCTATGAGCCTCCGAATGACTCTTAGGGTCAGACTTGGAGTGGGGTACAGATGAGGCTCTGCTATGTTTCCCACTATACTCCTTAAATTGTTCTGCTACAGCTTTAGATACAGCTGTGTCAATTAGTGAACGGAGCTCTCCTTTGGTTATATTAATCCTATCCTTATCATCGCGGTTTTCCAAAGGATGATTGTTTATCTCGTCAGAGTCAGCCATGTAGTCTTAGTTGCTACAAAAGAAAATAAGGGCAAGGTTTATTTAGACGCCCTTACAGTACTATCGTTCTTAAACGATTTATTAACCATGCTTTTAATACACATTTCAGTTAATTTGTTAAATATAAAATTGTTCAGGATCTTTATCATAATCCTAAATTATAAGTCAATAATAGCACAAAAGGCCTAGTCAGGTAGACAAGTTTAATTTATAAGCCATGATTTCAAAGAATCAAGGAATTAAGGTTTGAATCATAGTTCATTACCTTTTCCTGACAGGGAGTTGTAGGCTACTACTGTCTTTAGTCTCAGAGGACGTTAATTATAGCCCGTGGGCACTTCATCCCCAAGGGATGATTATATAAATAAGGGAATCCAGAATAACCCAAAAATGACTGATGTGATTTTATCGTATCACATTTTGTCGAGCATGTTAATATGCTTTCATATGTTTAATAAGGATTTGAATCTCTTGAATAGGTTCTACCATTTTGGCCTTGTATGCCGTGACATTTAGGCTAGGTTTTACCCTTAAGATTCTTTTTAATATTCAGCGCAGAACAATTTCTAAATTGAACTGTTAACAAGGATCTGAATCTAATTGTGGAACTACCATCTTGGCCCTGTCTTAATGTGACGTATGGCTAGGTCTCGTCCTTTTTAGATTTTTGCCATTTTTATTATAATGGTAGATCTTATAATATAGGAATGATATTTTAAATACAATCGTTCCTTTAAAATTTAACAAGTATATGGTTGCCCTAAACGGGACTTCTAATAAAAATGACTTGCCCTTTCAAAGGCTAATCAGAAAAATAATCAAGGAAGTAGTTAAAAGACAATGAAACGAATTGGAACTTGTCCTATGTTCTTGTCTAGACTCAAGAATGTGCAACTGTGTAACTGAGATTAAACACAAAAGACTAGTGTTTAATTCACTCAGTGTTGGCTCTGATACCAACCTGTCACACCCCGACTTTCCACGTGTCACCGGTGGGCCCGGTGGGGAGTATCGTGACATAGTTGATATCATCATAGTCAAACAACACAATTATATAAATGCACAGCGGAAGCAAAAGATAAATATTATTACATTCCGAATATAAAGTAATATCCAGTATTACAACGGAAAGTAAAGGATCCACAGGCGGATCTTTAAACATATCATTTGTTCAACAAACTTTAGAAGCCTAGAACTTGCAAGATTTCCTTATTAGGCCCTGAGCTTCCAGCCAATTTCGTTCAGTACCTGTCACTTACCCTTTTTGGAAAATACGTCAGTTTTCACTGGTAAATACACTCAACTGACTCATTTGAAAAGAGTTTAAGAAAATTGATTTGGATGCACGTGGCACAAAAATATCTTTTATAATTTGATTAAAATGCACAGAGGCAAAATTAACCTTTTATACTCGGGAAAATTATTTGTATATAATCTTGTATACAGTTTTACTTATTTGTCGTCCGTTAGGGCCGGTTTGTAGGGCCGGACTAGATTAACTGACACGCCACAGGTATAATGCCCACGGGCTATCATCCTCTAAGTGGATTACCAGTTCCGGTATAATGCCCACAAGGATGATACCTCGGAGTGGATTACCAGTTTTTACATAATGCAGCTGTCAGGTGTATGCCTACACCCCGTGCTTAGGTCGTGGCCATTTCGTAAAATGATGCCAAGGATATCCGGGACATGGTCATTAACCCCCAAAGGCCATACACCAAATAATACATATTAAACGGGTTGTAAGTGCATCAATCACAATACGATTTAAATAACTACACACCCGACCAAGCGGTACTTTTATAGTGCCGTATCCCAAGCCCGTATAGGGAAAATAAGTTAAGAGTATTTACCTGAGCTAGCTCCTGTCTTAAATATCAAGAATCTAATAACTCAGCCGTATTCACTTAAGTAAGCGTAGGTACCATTTACCGGAAGGCTCTAGTCTGGAATGATGGTATAAATAACCAATTAGGATGCTAACGGGTCTTTAATTAAGCCTAAGCTTAGACCGGTTAGTCTTACTGAAAGATATGGTTCAGACGCATGATTAAGCGAAGACCGGAATAGAATGTGTTTTAGACCCAACAGTTCGAAGACTTGTATAATATGGGTATTTCATACACACTCTGAATTTTGAGATAAAACCGATAAGGTTTGACCCGTTTCGGCTAATAAGCATAACGGGTATTCATGAGAGCTATAATACAGGTTTCCTAAGTTAATTTATGCCTCAAATATGTTGTGACATCAGTAAGACGTCTTTCATTATGCCCGAAACGTATTTAAACACAAACTAGGCCCCGTAGGGGTAGTTTGGTCATTTAGAAGGTTATAAAAGAGTTTAAGTATTTACCTGAGTTACAGGTCTGATACAATCAGAAAAAATACTTATTTTGATAAGTTATAGCAGTAGGATAAATTATATATGTGAATTTACCAATTATAACCAAACTATGCACCGCAGGGGCATTTTGGTAATTTCACATAAGCCGAAAAGCTCAAAACTGAAGTCTGAGTTAAACAACTTTTTCTTACTGTTAA
This sequence comes from Helianthus tuberosus, assembly GCA_030545235.1. Taxonomy (NCBI): domain Eukaryota; kingdom Viridiplantae; phylum Streptophyta; class Magnoliopsida; order Asterales; family Asteraceae; genus Helianthus; species Helianthus tuberosus. The sequence goes on from CM060351.1 coordinate 48,835,425, forward strand.
AATATCCTACTTTGCCTAAAATATTAGTAGGTATCAACCCTTGTATGTCTAAAGTAGTTCTAGGACATACTATGCGTTAAAAACGCCTAGAACGGCGATTAGGAGCCGTTTCCGGGTTATATACTTAAATCTGATATTTTTATATTTCCAGAAGGCTTAAAATAATTTATTTATCATATGTGATCAGTAGTAAAAGGTTTGGAGTCGTTTAGATATGTAAAACTCATTTTATGGCCCGTAAGGGCAAAACCGACAATTACCGGATTAAGCCTACGACTACTAGTTATGCTCAGCCTAAAATTAATTAAAAATCTTTAAAAATCCTAAAATAATATATTACATCAGTGGGTATTAAGTTTGATACCAAAAAGTAGGCTTAACTAGGCTATACGCTAATTACGCCGTTTTATTAACAGAAAGCTTTACGTTAGCGATAATGAGCATAACTCTTAATCTACAAATTAAACTGATGTCAAACTTTGCATACAAGTTTATATATCAGTAACTAAGGTTTCTACACTTTTACATTTTCATAAATCACATTTTAAGGAAATAAGGGCATAATGGTCAACATATGAGCAATTAACGGAAACATGCATATTAATTGGATAACTAATGAACCAAGGTGTATAATCACAGAGGGTTGTACTAACATGTAACCTAGTCCAATTAAAGCTCTGAGGCATTTCTAAAACATGCCTAAACGGGTCAGAACTGAAAGTCCAAGTGAAAGTCAAACTATGTGACTTTCGGTTCCGAACCGGGTATTTACAGGAATTTGTCGGGTTGAACAGGTTTAGACATGTTCTTACACTTATTACTAAGTGATAACAATGATCAATCAGGTTGTATATGATCTATAATGTTAATTATGCATAAATGGCATTTTAAACTTTCTGTTGACTTTTTAAGTGCACGTTTGACCCGACTTTTGACCTGGTTAGAGTGGTAATTAGGGGGAACCCTTTTGAGGTTTTATTACCCACATAAATACCAACCTATAACTACTTTTAATTCGAGATATGACTGAGCCATTATTGACTAATCTCGAAGTCAAACCGTAATTACGACGGTTTGACTTTTAGCTAAATAACTAAGCTAAACTCAATTTAGAAAGGATTAGAACACTTACTGAAGTCCTAAGCTTGATTAGGGAACACTTGAGAGGAAGTTGAGCTCCAGAAGTGATCCTCAAATGCAGATGAAGGTGTGAAGAAGGTGTTGAATACTTGTGGCCTTTTATAGTGAATTCAATCACCACAAGGTGTTGACAACAAGGTCTAGCACACACCACAACCTTCCCACATGTGTCCTAGATGCTTAGGGGGTGTTTTAGGGGTCAAGAGATGTGGAGAATCGAGTTAGAATCGATCAGATTGCACTCAGCAGGCCAAAAACTCAAGAAATCGAAGCTGGGCACCCCTAGCGCGACGCTAGGCCCCCCTCGCGTCGCGCTAGGCCCCTTCTGCACAGAATCCATTTTTTTAGATTTTGCGATTTGATCCTTGCCCCTTCAAGCTTCGATTAGGCACTTGTTTATTGCATTATGAACCCTCATATTTGACCTATAAGGGCTTTAAAACATATACTCACTTTGTTAAGTCCCCGGTTAACTTTATTGTTACCCGAATAGTCCTAACTTTCAACGTTGACGCTTTAACCCCTTGTAAACGAATTTGGTCACAACTTGCTCATACGATAACGAAACTTTACGAAATTTATAGTGTGCATTCTAGTGAGCATAATTAACCGTTACAAAGCTTCGGGTTTGTCAAAAGGTCACTCAGAGGTATAACTTAAACATGTTGACACATTTAACCCCTGTAGTTTGAAATCTCTCACTTTTAGCTTCGTATGATCCGTGATTTATTCGTTTGAAGGTATGAGCATAATGTATGGTTAATGTACCATATATTTATTCACTTTTGACATTTAGAACTTGTACATTCACATACTTTTCATGTTTGTCAACTTTAGTCCCTCTAGAGTATTCTTTCACACGTTCAAGCTTATGACACGTGCCAATACTTTATAGGACGTGAATTTTTCGAGGTGTTACAATTTGTCTGAACATAGGTTTTGCAAGACCTGAGGTGATACCTTAGTTGCAGCCATCATGGCACAATCACAAACATTTTCACAATCACTGTTGTGCTCTTTTTCTTTCTCTTTCTCATCTTCCTTGCACCATGGGTCAGCAAGAGGCTCTAACAGTGGTTTGACTTCCTTCTCCATCAGATGTTTACCAACAACAGCAGTAACCACTGCTTCAGCAATCTCATCCACTGTTTCAGCTCTGGATTCTCCTTCTTCAGTTTCCAGCCCTTCTGGAATTGACTCTAATGCTACAAAACAGAATTCATCAACAGGAGCATCATTTTTAGCAAATAGAGCAAAGTGTTCATCAGTTAATTCATCAGGCATGCTACTCCAATCAACAAAGCCTTGGGTGAAAAAGCTTTGTTGACTGGCCTCTGCTGGAGCAGATGTTTGTGCAGCATTTTGTGCAGGTTGTTGCACTTGGACCTAAGGAACTGGGGCTTGGATATACTGTATTTGAGGAACAGTGGTTTGAACATATTGCACTGGAACAGGTGTTACAGGATGTGCATAATGAGAAGTGTTTACATGAGCAGTAGAGGTATTTTAGTAATAGTTGATGTATTGCAAAATACATCCATTTATCGTGTAGAGTTTGTACATTTTTCATATTCATTAGTTTAGATTTTATTTAGAATTTCGTTACTTTGATCGAATCTTGTGTTTCCAGGTCGTTGGTGTTAAAAACGTCAAAAAATGAAGTGTTATAGGCTAGGAAACGAGTGGAAAAGAAGATAGAATAATTTCTGAAATTTTGGGATGCTGAAGCTGATAAAAAAACGAGTCTTTATGTGAAATATAGGCCCTCGCGTCGCGCCACAAGGATACCTTTTCACTGTCGCGCCCCGCTAGCAATTAAATAATAATTTCTGGCATATTAAGCCATCGCACCACGCGACACTGAAGGCATATACCCGTCGCGTGACGCGACGGGTGGTCTGGGCAGATTTTCTTCGTTACAGGTCCAGGGTTTCATATAAATTCATTATTAATCATTTAAAAACCCTAATTATGAATCCAAGAACCCTAAGGCGATTTAAAGAGCATATTTCGAGTTTTTCGGAGTGTTTTGGCGTACAAGAATCATTCGGTTGAAGCTTGGAGCATAGGAAAGAAGATCATTTGTGTGTTATCTCCCGGTTTTCATTATTTTCTTGTTTTCAATACTTTGATTATGAATTCTTGTTTTGAAACTCGTGTTTTGATTTTAGATATCATGTTTTCTGGCTAAAACCTTTGTTACTACCTAGGATAGATGAAAGTTTAATGAAGTTTGGATTTTTGATGGTTTTATATTGTTTGTGTATGGATTGATCTTTGAAAGTAAAGAATTATAGAACCTCTAATTTGGTGCACATGCGTATTTAGATTTGATTGTTGATTATTTGTTGTTTCACATAAATTTTGGTGGATGTCTTTCACATAATGAATTTGTGTTGATTGTTCGTATCTTTGCGGGTTCGGGTAATCTTTGGGTAAATCGGCTGATAGCCTTAGAAACAGTAACTAAAATACAATTAGAACTAGGTATTCTGCTTAACTTGTCGTTGAGAGGCTCGATTTTGTTAGTTGGTCTCGGTATGATATATAACTAAGATAGGTTTTGAGAGAAGTCGGTCTTAGTTCCCTAATCGCACCTGTGTCTATTAATCCAAGTTAGAATCTAGAGTGGCCTTAGACTTTCGCGCTGAGAAGTAGATTGTCGTATTAGGGCACTTTTAGAGACGTTAGAGGACTGAGAGGAAGTCTAACAACCGGTGTTCATAACAGCCTTGTAGGGTCTCACAGGTTTCTTCCTAAGAAGGGTCTGGAGCTCTTAGTAGAGATACCTTAGGGTTTAGTACTTTAAGATCCTGGTTCCATACCACATGTAGGTCCCCTATTCGTATGGATCTTTCACAGAATCGTCTTTCCAATCAAGAGTGCGGAATCCTCTTGATCAGAATATCACAGAAACAAGTAGAAGAACAGAAACAGCAATACACTTTCAACCAGATTTCTATTGATTATCCAAACAAACGTTTTACAATCAATCAAACCCTAACCAACTAACAATTTCGTCCAAGACTCTAAGCTCTCACGAAATTGCTCTCAAACAATGTTCTGGCTGATTAACTGATTAACCTCAACCCTAAAGCCTAACCTTGTTTATATAACACAAGGTTTGCTACTTGGGCTTGGTTAAACATCATGGACTGCGAATTGGACAGGCCCAATTCGCCCCCACACACCCAATTCATTGGGTTTAGTTAGCCCGAACATTACAACTAACTATTACAAAGCTAAACCCGCTAACTGTTTATCGTTTAACTAATTACAAGATATCCAAAGACCAAATCTAAGCTGTTGTCACAAACATGCACCAACACCACAGTAGTACCGTTAGAAATCCATTCCAAGTTAAACTGGATTCAAGCCTAGGTAGCCGTTAATCTCTATTGAATCAACAGTTAGTTCTTTTTCGTTTCATAGTCTAGTTTTATTTTAATTTCAATTCTAGGATTTTTAGGAACCCCCCCCCCCCCTTTAAAACACAAAAATAGTTAAGTTAGTTTCTGTGTCAGTCCAAATAAAGTCCTTAGCGTAGTTAATTAGAGTCTTTGTGGGTTCGACATCCGGACTTACTTTTCTTTACTAGAGTCGACCGGTTCACTTGTTGGTGAGTAGTTTAGTCGAGTTTAGAGAGTCTAGGTTATTACTTTGATTCTATAATTAGGTTAATTTAGTTGATTTTAATTGAACTACTTGTAGCACATCAAGTTTTTGGCGCCGTTGTCGTGGACTCTTGGCAATTGCGTTAATTACTTTGTTTGGATTTCATCTGATATCTTTACGTGCTTTTTGTGTGTTTTTTAGTCGTAGGAGTCCAAGTAATTTTATTGTTTCTTTTTTTTATTGTAGAGTCTTTTGTTAGATTCGTCTTACTTGTTTGTTCTCGGTTTTGCAGTTAATGCCCCACACGCGTTCTCAGGGGCCAGTGAAGCCGCCGATCGACAAGTCTTCCTTCTCGACATCTAGTTCACAGGTTAAAAAATCCTCAACTTCATCTTCAACCCCTTCTGACTCTACACTACAATCTAAACCACCAGCTTTTGACTTCACCCCGAAGTCGTCAACCCACAATACCCCACCACCGTCCTGTTCCCGTACACCTAGCCCACCACCAGTTTTGCAAATGGCCGAAAATAAAACTGTCCACCAACGTTCCACTGTGGATTTTACCGCAAACTCACCCATTACCATCCCCGAAATCACAAATGACAAGTCCTGGCAAATTCCCTCATACATCATGACCGCAATTAACAACTCTTGTCAGTTTCACGGCCGTGATGATGAGGATGCGCCCGCCCATATCAACTGTCTCACCCGCATGTGCAGCACCTTCGGTATCGAAGGTGTTAATCTTGATGCCCGTTATCTCCAAGTCTTCCCATTCTCACTCGCCGGCCGCGCAGCCACATGGCTTGATTCGCAGCCGGCAGGTACATTTACTACTTGGGCTGGACTTAGGGATGCCTTCCTTTCTAAGTATTTTCCACCTGCTAAGGCGTCTCGCCTTCGAGATCAGATCCATTCCTTCAGAATGAAGCCTGACGAACCTTATCACTTAGCTTGGGAGAGGTTTCAAACTTTACTCTCACGTTGTTCCCAACATGGGCTTTCTGATTGGGCATTAGTAGAAAAATTTTACAATGGTCTCACCCCCGAGTGAAAAGCCCGATTCGACACATCCGCAGGAGGCCATCTTATGGGAAAGAAATCTACGGCCGACTGCAATGATCTCTTTGAGAGCTTTGCTCATGCTGATATAGATCATAGTGCTACCAGCAGGAATTCCATTCCTATTACTACTTCCTCATCCTCCCGAGGAGTAAACCAAGTTGTCTCAGATTCAAAGGTAGCATCTCAACTTGATTATATCACCAAAGAGTTGTTAGAAATTAAGAAAAAGGTCGATAGGTGCGAAGTTTGTAGGGGTAGTCATGATACCGTAGATTGTCCAACACTTACCCTAGAACATGTAGAGTACATCGCAGGTCAAAATAGGGGTCCAAGTAATCCGTTTATTAATAGTAACTCTAACTGGCGTAGTAACGATTACCGATCCTCCGGTAATCCCCCTAGGTTTCCATCAGGCCAATATCAAAGCAGGGGGCAGGGTTTCTATTCTAGTGGGGGTTCGGGTCAATCAGGTTAGTTTGCTAGTTCAGGTTCAGGGGGGCAGTTTAGAAGTGAGGGGTCAAACCAAGAGGGTCAGCCTAGGAATGAGGGGTCAAATAGTAGTTTATCTAGGATAGAGGACCTTCTTACCCAACTTGTGGTTAAGGACCAGGCCACCCAACATACCTTAGAAGAACACGCTACATTCCTCAAGAATAACCATTCTAACTTCTTAGACCTTCAATGGCAAGTTGGGGATATTGCACGCCAATTGCAAGAACGACCTCAAGGTCAATTTTTGGGAAACACAAAGCCCAACCCGTTTGGCACTTTGAAGGCAATTTCGACCCGTAGTGGTTGGACTTTAGGAGAGGTAGTGAGACCTGAGAGTATAGAGGTATAAGATGAGGAGCCTGTAGATGAAGAGATTGAGATGGATGCTCCCGGTAAAGTGCAACCTAGGTTAATCCCAGCACTACCGCACACACCGGGGGCCTCAAAGTGAGAGTAGTATAGAGAAACGACCCACACAAATCGTTCCATCACCCACTGTTGATCTTTCCCATGCTCCATACCCGTCCCGTCTTAGAAACCAAACTTACTCTAAAGAGTATGGGAAATTCTTAGAGATCTTTAAGCAACTTAGGATCAACCTTCCATTCATAGAAGCCCTTCAATCTATGCCTAAATACGCAAAATTCTTAAAGGACCTTCTAAAACGTAAGGATAGGTTAGGAGAGGTCTCTAATATTCCCCTTAATGGAGGATGTTCCACCATAGTCTTGAACAAGGTCCTGGAAAAATTGACGGATCCGGGCCTTTTCACCATTCCATGGTTGTTTGGGAGTGATACCGAGTGTAGGGCCTTAGCCGATTTAGGAGCAAGTATAAACCTCATGCCATATTCCATGTACGAGAGGTTAGGCCTATGAGAGTTATCCCCTACACGCATGTCCTTGTCCTTAGCCGATAGATCAATGAAGTATCCACGTGGCATAATCGAAAACCTTCTAGTTAAAGTGGACAAATTCGTCTTTCCCGTAGACGTTGTCATTCTTGATATGGAAGTTGATGAGAAAGTTCCTATCATTCTAGGACGCCCATTCTTGTGCACCGCCAAGGCTATCATTGATGCCTTCGACGGTAAAATTACACTCCAAGTCGGTGAGGAGAGAGTTACTTTCGAGATAGCACGTTCCATGGAACATCCTAGCGGTCTCGACAATCTTAGTAGTCCGTGTCATTCGGTCTATTTCATAGAGTCTTTCCTATCATGTGTTGACCATTGCTTTGACTATATTAGTGGAGCAGATTTAGTTGAGGGTAGGTTAGAGGAAGTAGTTGAGAAAGTAGAGGAGATTGTGAGTGAGAGTGAGGAAGGGGATGAGACCGATTGGGTCCCCGAAGTGTTAGAGTTGAGGGAAGTGAAGAGTGAGATCAAGAGTACACCCGTTGAGAAACCTGCCCCATTAGAGCTTAAGGCTCTCCCATCCCATTCAGAGTATGCTTTCCTTGGTGAGGGTTCCGATTTTCCCGTCATTATTTCGTCTAAGTTAGAGGAGGGGTAAAAGGGTAGGTTGTTAGGAGTGTTGAGAGAATAGGGATGCCATTGCATGGCGACTTTCGGATATCAAGGGCATAAGCCCCGCCTATTGTACCCACCAGATACTCATGGAAGATGATTATAAGCCAGTGGTGCAACCTCAACGGCGCCTAAATCCGAACTTGCAAGAGGTTGTTAAGAAGGAAGTGCTTAAGTTGTTAGATGCTAGGGTGATATACCCTATTTCCGACTCACCGTGGGTTAGTCCGACCCAATTTCTCCCAAAGAAGGGTGGGATGACAGTGATCATGAATGAAAAGAACGAATTAATACCTTCTCGTACCGTTACCGGTTGGCGTGTGTGCATCGACTACCATAAGTTGAATGACGCCACCCGGAAAGACCATTTCCCCTTGCCATTCATTGACCAAATGTTGGAGCGTTTAGCGGGTCAACAGTTCTACTGTTTTCTCGTTGGATTTTCGGGTTATTTTTCAGATCCCAATCGCACCGGAGGATCAAGATAAAACGACATTCACATGCCCTTACGGAACCTATGCATATCGCCGCATGTCTCTCGGGTTATGCAATGCTCCGGCTACATTCCAAAGATGCATGGTTGCTATATTCCAAGACATGCTTGAGACTTCTATGGATATCTTCATGGGTGACTTCTCGGTTTATGGTACCACTTTCGATCAGTGTCTTCTTAATCTTGATAGGATGCTTAAGAGATGTATAGAGACAAACCTTATGCTAAATTGGGAAAAATGTCACTTTATGGTGACGGAGGGGATAGTCTTAGGTCACAAAGTGTCTAGAGAGGGAATAAAGGTGGATAAGGCCAAGATAGATACCATAAGTAGATTGCCTCCACCCACTAGTGTTAAATCTGTTCGTAGCTTCCTAGGGCATGCGGGCTTTTATAGGCGTTTCATTAAGGATTTTTCTAAGATTACGCGCCCCATGACCCGACTTCTAGAGAAGGATGTATCTTTCGTCTTTGACGAAGAGTGCATCAAAGCCTTTGACTTTTTAAAGGAGAAACTCAGTAGTGCCCCTATCCTTGTTTCGCCCAATTGGAGCTTGCCTTTCGAGCTAATGTGCGATGCGAGTGATTATGTCGTAGGTGCGGTATTGGGTCAAAGAATCGAGAAACATTTCCATCCACTGTACTATGCGAGCAAAACTTTAAATGATGCTCAATAGAACTATACCACCACGGAAAAAGAGCTCTTAGCCGTAGTATTCGCATTTGATAAGTTTCGCTCGTATCTTGTGCTTTCTAAAACCACCGTTTTCACTGACCACGCCGGATTGTGCTTTCTTTTCCAAAAGAAAGACGCCAAGCCACGCCTCATTAGATGGATTCTTTTGCTCTCCGAGTTTGACATTGAAATTAGGGATAAAAAGGGAACGGAGAATGTAGCCGCCAACCATTTGTCGCGCTTGGAGGATCCTAAGAGAGAGGAAGTTCGTGAGGATTCTATAGGAGACACTTTTCCTCATGAAACCATAGATTTTGTTAGAGCCGAGGTAGAGGGGTTGCCATGATTTTTGAACTTGTCAAATTACTTAGCAAATGGTGACATTATGAAGGGTATGTCCCACCAACAAAAGAAAAAGTTTCTTAGGGATGCTAGGAAATACATTTGGGATGACCCGTACCTTTTTAGGATAGGTGGTGATCGAGTGCTTAGGAGGTGTGTTTCGAAAGAGGATGGAATGGATATCCTTAGACATGTGCATGAGGGTTTAACAGGAGGCCATCACGGGCCGAATGTCACCGCATAAAAGGTTTTTGATAGTGGCTTCTATTGGCCAACGGTAGTTCGAGATGCCATAGAATTTGTTAGGACATGTGACCGTTGCCAACGTATCGGCAACATCTCATCCAAGGATGAAATGCCCCAAAATCCCATTCAAGTTCTTGAAGTCGTTGACGTTTGGGGTATTGATTTCATGGGACCTTTCCCCTCCTCAAGTGGGAATAGGTACATCCTCATGGCCATTGACTATGTCTCAAAGTGGGTGGAAGCTCAAGCTTTGCCTACTAATGATGCCCGAGTGGTGGTGAGGTTTCTAAAGAAGTTATTCACACGTTTCGGAGTTCCTAAAGCCATCATAAGTGACCGTGGTACGCATTTTTGCAATTCCGTCATGGAAAAGGCACTTGCACGCTACAGTGTCACTCACCGTCTTTCTACCGCATACCACCCGCAAACTAGTGGCCAAGTAGAGAATGCAAACGGAAGGGTGAAGAGAATTCTAGAAAAACGGTAGGAAAAAGTAGTAAAGATTGGTCGGAAAAGCTCGACGATGCGTTATGGGCATTCCGCACCGCTTATAAAACACCGTTAGGAACCACGCCCATCATGATTGTGTATGGCAAAGCATGCCATCTTCCGGTAGAATTAGAACACCGAGCACTATGGGCTTTGAAAACCGTTAACCTTGACCTTACCGAAGCCGCAAGGAGGAGATTCTTTCAAATCCATGAATTAGAGGCCCTAAGGGACACTGCTTATGAATGATCTTGGAGCATCAAGGAAAAGACTAAGGCGTTGCATGATAGGAGGTTGCGACGGTTGAAGGAGTTTAAGGTAGGTGATAGAGTGCTTTTGTTCAATTCAAGATTGAAATTGATAGCAAGGAAGTTGAAATCGAGATGGACCAGACCGTATGTGGTAAAGGAAGTGTTTCCATACGGTACCGTCAAGTTGTATGACGAAGTTGATAAAGAAGTGTGGAAGGTAAATGGTCATCGATTGAAACACTACTTGGGAGGTCCCATTGATACCACCGAGGAGGAAGAAATTCCTCTAGAGGACCCACCCACCTTCACCGAATAATGAGTTAAGAAAAGCTTCATTTGTAGAGTATGTACCGTTTGTATTTTCGTTAATTTTTCATAGCTAATGGTAGTTTTTCGTAGTGTGTCGTGTCTTTGCCGTGTGTGTTTGAGTATTTTGAATGAATCATGTTCATCGAGGAGCTGAATTTGCAAAGAAAACGGCATTCCAGGTAAGTCCCAACACTTAGAAAAATTTGGGATGGTTTTGGGAAGGTTGGTTAAAAGTTAGAAAATTTTCTAAGGCATGGAACTTGAATTTTCACGCAACTTACTGTGAAAAATGGCCCCTCGCGCTGCGCCACAGCCTCATGACCATTTTCGTCGCGTGATGCTGTAACACCCCGAAAATATAAATTTGTTATTATAAATACGATGTTGGTAGATAAACAAAGTGAATTAACTAGGAATAAAATAACCTAGTTAGAGGAAAAGCCTTGTAGTGACATGCTAGTGGGTTAAAACACCTAAGATAAAAACCTGACAATAGATGGGGGACTAAAGTTGTTAAGTTTGAAACTTAACTTATTAAAAACAAAATAAAAACACCAAACACACACTTTGAGTGTATGTCTGGATCGCATAGAACACAGGGGGCGACCAAGAACCCCCATCAAACCCTAGATCACACAAATCTCACAAATTGAAGGCACAAATCAGTTCCAAAGCGAAATCCGAGCTTAGATTGGTGATCTCCACTATAAGGGGGTCATAAGGTATGTGAATTTTATAGGAAATCTCTATTTGAATTTCTGGGTGAACTTAGAGAATTTGAAATTTGTGGTTGCATGAATGTTATATGGATGGAATAGGAATAATATTGTGTCTATGAGTGAACCCTAGACAATTATATGTTGAAATCATGCTTAATTCCTGTGAATTCCATGAACACCAATGAAGGTGATTAGAGGGTTTTGTGGGAACTTGATAAACACTAGGATTTTGGTTGTTGTTCTAGTGTAATCTGATTTTTATGAAGTAATTTCTGATTTATAGATGTTAAAATTTATATGAAATTATCCGATTGATGTTAATTTTGGCTATATAACAAGTTACGAACTTGATAATGAATTGTGTAAAATTCTGCCCTTAAAGTGTTTGTAAAAATGTCTAAGAGAAGGCTAAATGTTGAAATTTGGACAAAAACGCATACTTGTACTAGTTGGTGAACTATGCGTTATATGATAGTAAAAGAGTTCTAAATGGTTGCGGTTGAACTCTATAGAAAAGGAAACCAGAACGTCAAGCGGACAAGCAAGTGGTGACGCGCGTTTGAAGGGTGTGCTTTGAAGGTATGTAACTTGTTTCGTTACATTATGCAAATTTGATATTGAATTTGTTCTTAGTTGTGTTCTAGAGTAAAAATTGTGTTAGTTGGAGTGATAATGATCACTATCTAATTTAAACGAATCAAATTAGCTTAGCGAAACGTTTGGTAATCATTAGAAATGGAAGATTTCCATAAATTAGCCAAACGGGTCGAATAATTGATTAGTATGTAGTAAAAGTATGTTTCAAATAGCACTTGGCGATGACGGATCACAAGAGCGCGAAACCATAGATTTGGTAATGAGAAGCCGGTGATCGTAAGCCCCAGATGTTGGGACAAATACGCCTTGTGGTCGTAAAACTTGTTAGTGATTAATTTAGTGCAAAATCTAAACGGGTCAAATAAATACATTATGCATTTATAGACTCCAACCTGTACATTCCATTTTTGACACAATGATTATGATAGACGCGTTGGTAATTTTATTACGAACGAATAGGAAAAAGGATCACCTAAAACGGACTTTCGGATCAAAAGTTATGAATGTTTGAAGTTAGAATTGTGCCAAATTTAAGAGCTGGAAATCTGCAGCTCAAAACAAGCAACATACTACGAAAAATAGGGTGTCGCGTCACGCGACACCGAACCTGGTTCATCGTCGCGTAGCGCGACGACGGTCGCGGGCCGCGAAGGATAGCAAAGGGGCCGTCGCGGGGCACGACAGACCCAAACGTGCAAAATTTTGTTCCGTTTTCATTGTTTGATTTCAGAACTTGTTTTTACTCATCCTAGCATTATCAAAACTAACATTTGATGTGGTTTTGATCTTAGGTGATGTAGGTAATGCTCCGGATGACGATCAAGCAACAATTCCAGAACCGAACACTAAGTTTTGAAGCTTCCGTACTAATATAATCATGTTTTAGACAATGTTGTTATGTAAACACTACTTTAATTTTGAATGATCTAAACTAGTTGGTTGGTTATGATAAAACATTATAATGATGTAGAACTTAGTTACCAACTAAGTTTTCGATAATTATGCATTTTGGTTTTGAAATTAGATTATTTTACAATAAAATAATAAATAAATAAGACGGGTGTTACAGACCCAACCCCTAAGTCCAAAAATTGCTTCTGAACCCTACCCTCGCGTGCCGCCACTACCCTTGACCCTAGCTGTCGTGTAACGCGATCCCCACAATTGAACCCCCATCTTTAAACCCTCCTGTGGCGTTTCGCGACCTATCTTGAAACAACCTGTGGCGCTACGCGACCCCTTAGTTTGAACCATATGTTTTGCACCATATCCTCGCGTTACGCCACAACCTCCAATACCCTCCGTCGCGTAGCGCGACGGTATGTCTGACGTTTAAAACCTTCACCGTAGCAGTTGTCTTCCCCAAAACATCAAAACCCTAAACCAGCGTCACTCCATCGCCGAAACACCCTTTTCCACCATATTTCCCTCATCACACAACCAAATCACTACATTTTGGACCATTGTGACCGGAATTGAGTCTGGAACCAAGTACACCATCGATTTCTCTAAGTTAACCGCTGAATCTCTCACGTTGGGACCTCACCATTCACGAAAATCTTTACACTTCTTTTCTTGCAAACTCGGCGATTCAGGTATGTTTTTCCTACTTATACTCTTACATGTAGTGTGTCGAGTCTTGTGGAGTCTAGGTGTGTCAGTTGTGTCATCTTGTTTGTCAGTTTAGTTAAGTCAGCCGTGAGTCTGTGTCGGGTCAGTCGAGTTAGTCACGAGTCGAATCGTGTCAAGTCCGGTTGTGTTAGTATCATTGATGGGATGCGGGTGGCTATGGTTTGGTTTATCGTTTGAGATTTGTTAATGTTGAATGATATGTAACTACTTTGGAAACAAAGTTCAAGCCTTGTGTGTCGAAATCAAGTGTAGGCTGTTTTAGTCTAATACATGGGTGCGAACGGTTTGGTTTGGGATTTGATTTGGAGCTTGTTAACTTCACATTGTGTTTATCATATAACAGGTTCGGGTCTTGGGTTATGTTTAGTGTCGTATATGGGTGCAAATGATTGTCGGGTTGGATTATTGAAATTGATTTGCTGAATATTGAATGGTAGGTAGTACATTGACGCCTAAAGTTCCAATCTTGCAACATTGAATCGGAATTTTTGCAAAGGAAACCCCTCCTTTAATTAGGCGGACTTTTTTCAAACGCTAAAGTTTGTTTTTAAACTAATACACGGCTGATTTTATGCAAGGTTGGACGTCAATGTCGTTTGTTAGGCACTAAAATTTAATTGCGGACAATTAAAGTACCGGGAGGGGGTAGTAGTGTACATTGAGTCCAAGTTAGAGACTTTTTAGTCGTTTTAGTCTAGTTCGAATCTAGTTTTGTCGGTCTTGGGTTTACTTGCACGTACAAGTTAATTAGGCTCGCCCGTATTCACTCTCCATTCGGGCGAGTTTAATTATTACTTAGCAATTGTAAAAGGTAACCCGTTTGTTTTTAAATTCAACTTTATTTTCAGAATTAAGTCGCGAGTGAAATGCTATACGGCTATTCTAATTTTTAGAAAAAAATTATAAAAATCCAAAAAAAAATTAAAAATACCAAAAATAGTTTGTGATTACTGATTATCTGCCTGTTTTGTCTTATTAATTACTTGTTTTGCAGACATGTCAACTACGAGTAGCAGTAGAGGAGGTGGTGGTAGGGCCTGTAAGAGGGGTTCGGATCAGATATCGCAGGATACTCCAATTTTACAAATAGGTGCTAAGGGTCCGAGATTGAGAAAAATCATTTATAGAACTTCTACTGAAAGGATTCCTATGTGCAAAGTTAATAGAGTCGACCATCCAATACTACAGTTTGAGCTAGATACAAATGAATGGAAGAAATATGGTAAGTTGAAGGATACAGAACTGTTTCAGCATAGGGCAATTGATTGGGGATGGTTAGATGACATAGGCTCTAGACAGGAGGTGTTGGACCTCTTGGGTCCGAAATTGAGATTGATGATGGATTGTGGTTTGGATTAGTATGAAGAGTTAGTGTTGGAGTTCCACAGTACGTGGAAGCATAAAGAAAGGAAATTTGATGATGACAAAGCGGTGTCGTTTAGTCTGGGGAGGCAAGTGTTTGAGATGAACATGGCTAGGTTTATGATCGTGTCTGGTTATTATATGGAGGAAGAGGTTAAGCAGCCTGGGTTTGTTACTAGTTTGAGAGGAGCATACACTACTGATAGAGAGCACAGTGTTGGAGCGGCAAAGCTACGCCGTTTTCGGAGGACGATTTTCGACCACCCATTTGCAGTTACGAACCTGATTACTTCGGTTCGTAATCCTATATGTTTTGGTCAAAAATTACTGAAGGAATTAAGAGATCAAATTAGTTAAGTGAGGTAGTGTGCTAGAAATGAGCGTCAAAAATATGTTAATCAAATTAATTGTAAAAACAGTTTCAGGATACGGCTCAGGATATAGAGCTGTATCTATGATCAAACGATGAGCGAAAAACATAAAGGGGTGACACGAGATGTACGAGGAAAGCCCTTGATCAATCTAGATCGCCGGCACAAAACCTCAGGAGCTGACAATCGCAGTTGCCTTGTTCTTCTATTACTTCAAATATCAGGATACAGTGCATGATGTGATGCGGATCAACAAAGTGTTACAATGTGATTCGAGTACAAGTGTTTGTGTGTAGTAGTTGCCAGTAGCTTGAGAGTGAAGTGTATGAATGAAAAAGTGTGTGCCTTAACTGATCCGACCCATCTATTTATAGTAAAAGAAATGCAACAAACTACCCAATTAAACCGGGATCCGACGGATATTCCCCACTTGAACGTTGTAGACCTGGTCTTTCGGGTTCAATGTCTCTCAAATAACTGGTTTGCCCGAGTCTCAAGGAGTAGAAGTCCATCTGACCGTTAGTGACCTACAGCTTCCGTAAACCCGTGGTTCTCAAATGGGAACACATGAGGTGTAGCGGGAGGTTCAACTTCTTTTCTCTTTCGGGAACTATAGGCCCGGGTCCGGGTTGCCGGAGGAGCTTTGGGAGCGGTGGTAGTCTTCGAACTGGTAGGCTTCGGTGTGACGGATGACTTTGGATTGGATTCTTGCTTGGTAGGTGCGAGGCTAGAGTAACTGACACTGCACAAGGGAAGATGTTTTAGACTTATTATACCTCTAAACAATAAAAATAAAAAATAATAATCGATTTAATATATAAAGATAATTACTGAAAATATGCTTACCAGACATATTGGAACTTGATCTTTGACTTGAGCTTGTGAGTAGCAGGTTGAAGGTTCTTTCACCTTCTGGAAGCTTGTAGATTTCTTTTATTCTTCCTTTCGATTCAGCACTAGGGGGAGCTAATTCCTTGAAGTTTGCTGCAAGAAAGGAAATAAACACATCAGGATATCGGTTCAGGATAGAGGTTCGGGATATGATTGGGGATATTCCTAAAACCCTAAATCCTACCAGAAGTCAACCATCTCTTAGGAAGGTCAAAACCCTTATCAATGGAGTCTCTTTTCACAAAGAAGAATTTTCTTGTCCACTTATCCTCGTTCTCGGTAGCTTTAAGGATGAGAGGATCTTTGGAAATAGAGAATAGAAGGAATCGGCTGGAACCATGAGATCTTAAACGATAAGCCATCGGCAAATCCTCGATGCACAGGTCGGGCATGTGACGAGCCTTAATCCCCTCCAAGGTGACTAATACACGCCAAACCATGGGCATGATTTGGGTGAAGCTAAGGCTAGTAAGCTCGAAGAAACGAGAAATGAAAGGAGAAAACGGGTATTGAAGACCTATGGAGAAAGGGTAGGCAAAAAAGCAAACCCATTCGTCGGAACAAAAATCCGATCGGACCTCTTGGTCGAATGGACGGAAGATTGTCCTGGCGGGAAAGGCACCGGAAGCTCGTAGGGCCGCAATATCGGCATTATCGAAAGAACACACCTCTTTTGAGGGTTCCTTAAGCAAGTTTTGTTTATGAAAGGGGGAAACGGAATCCGCCATTTGCGATCTAGTGCGGGTCTCCATGAAGGATCACGATCGGAGAACAAAAGATTTAAACAAGGAAAATAGAAAAGAGAGAGAGAAAAGTACCTAATATTCGGTTGAAGATAAAGATAACCATAATGAGAAGTCCCTCAGTTAATATAGGCTGAATGTAGGGGGTAAAGAGTAAATAACGCTTTGGAAGTTGCACACTGTGATTTCAAGGGTCTCGTCATATTGATTGCCTTGGTTTACGAGTTAGACTTTTAAAATATATCCGTTGGATTGGTATACCAACAGATATATTTTGGGACAATTGTTATGGGTCATTTTCTGAGCGTACATATCTTGACTAATATCATGCTTTTAATTGTTTATTTGTGACCAGGATACTGGACTGGGATATTGCTAACATCCTGAGCGATATCCTGAGGTTGATTGAATTAACCACGTACAGGTTAAAGACTGGGGGTTACTAACGGTCAGATGGACTTCTTCTCCTCAAGACTCGGGCGTATTTGCTATGGGAGAGACGTTGAACCCGAAAGACCAGGTCTACATCGTTCGAGTGGGGAATATTCGCCGGATCCCGGTTTATTAGGATAGTTTGTTACACTTCCTTTACTATAAATAGATGGGGGCGGATCAGATTAAGGCACACAACTTTCACACTTTCAAACACTTTTGCTCTAGCTCACTACAAACACTACACACAACTCTTGTATTCGAATTACATTGTAACACATAGTTGATCCGCACCACATCCTGCACTGTATCCTGATATTTAAAGCAATAGAAGAACAAGGCAGCTGTAATTGTCAGCTCCCGAGGTTTTGTGCCGGCGATCTAGATTGATCAAGGGCTTTCCTCATACATCACGTGTCAACCTTTACCTTTTTGCTCATTGTTTGGTCACAGATACAGCTCAATATCCTGAGTCGTATCCTGAAACTGTTTTTATAATCGACTTGGTTAACATATTTTTCAGACATATTTCTAGCACACTACCTCACTTAACTAATTTGATCACTTAATTGCTTCGGTAATTTTTGACCAAAACAATACCTGTTGGAATTCTGATTTCAAACAGATATATTTTTAAATTCTATCACCTGGTTCAAGGCAATTAAATCGAGATGACGGTCAAGATTACACCATACAACTTCCAACGCGCTTTTAACTCGATGGACATCTACAACGCTCCTATATCTTCTTTCTTCTTGTTTGAAAAGCAGATATCTCCAACGGAGTCTCCAGGTAATTCCTTACTTCTTATTCATTTTCTGTCAATCTCTTTTTCTCTACTTGCAATGGCTACTAGAACTTTTTCTCAAACCGGCGAATCATCTGAGACCTTCATCCAGCAAAATCTTCTCAAAAATCCCAAGAAGGAGGTCCGTACTTTTGATAACGCGGACATTGCGACATTGAGGGGTTTCAGTGCTTTCCCCGATGGCACGATCTTCAGACCGTTTGATCGGTCAATTCGATCAGACGTTTCTTCTGCTGATTGGATCTGCTTCCCGGCATACCCTTTCTCGCTAGGTCTTCGGTACCCCTTTCCCGAATTTATGATGCAATTCTTCCGGACTACCGGTATTTCCTTTGCCCAAACCATGCCCATGGTCTGGAGGGTATTAATCGTACTCAACCAAATTAAAAACCTTCACTGTCCTGACCTTTGCATCGAAGATATGCCAATCGCTTACCGCCTCCGATCCCATGGTTCTAGTCGGTTTTTGCTTTTTTCAACTTCCAACAAACCCCTTATTCTTAAAGCCACCAAAAACGAAGACGAGACTCCATTGATGAGGGTGCTAGCCTTCCGGTGGAGTGGTTAACCACCGGTAGGATCATGAATGTCCCCATGTACCTCTTAGACTTTTATTTTTTGCTAATATCTTTTTATTTGATCCTTTTGCAGTGAATTTTAAGGAAGTAGCTCCCCCTACGGCGGAATCGGAAAAAAGGATCAAAGCAGTTTACCAATTACCTGCAAGTGACAGGAGTTTTACCACACATATCCCGAGTTCCATTCAATACTCATCATCCGAAATGTCTGGTAAGGATTACTTTTGAAATAAATAATTAGTGCAATATAATATAATGAAGGGTAATAAAGATGTAGGACTTTTCCCTTTATGTAGCACCAGTCAAGATCCCTGAAGTTTTCGACCTCGATGAGCTGGACAGTTATTCTGATCAGGTCCAAATCAAGAAGGAACCTAGTCCCAAGGCCACCGCCTCATCCAAGCACAGCAGCTCTAAGGCCATCATCATTCCCAAACCTTCGCCAGCTACCAAGCCCCGGAGTTCAAGTTCTCGTAAAAGGAAAGAGCCTAATTCTCCCATTATCTCTGATACATTCCCCTATGAGAATTATGGGTTCATCGAAGCAAGTGGATTTATGACTTCTTTTCTCAACCAGGTCAGTATCCTTGATCCATATCCTGCACCTTATATCACTTATGAGTATTTATTAAAACCAATACCTGTCCTCTTACTTTGCAGGGTCTTGAACGTCTGGTTCATCTATATCAAGAATCATGTGGGCTCAACAAGACGCTTGAATCCAAGTTAAAGAAAGCCGAGATTACCATCTACGATCAGGGCATGATTGCAGCCGCCAAGTCTCAGCACTACGAGGAGAAGTTCAAGGCTATGACCCAAGAACACCAGGCCGCCCTCAACAAAGCTGGTCTCCAAGCCCAAGCCGATCTTGATGCTGCCCACGCTCAACCCGAACGGGATATGGTCAGCTACCGGGAAAGCCTCAAAAGTTCCGTCGTCACTTCCCTTCTCCAGGCCAGGCTAAAGATGGCCCATGAATCCAAAGCACTGGGCTTCGAATGCCCTTCTTGGGACATCGATGCCTGGGAAACAAGGCTAAGGGGTCTCGGCGGCACTTCTGCTAAACCCGCAGCTGAAGGATCTTCAAAGGCAGCCGAAAAACCAACTGATGCTGAGAAGGATACCGAGGTTGATCCCAAGACGGATGCTGCTGGAAATACCATGAACGAAGAAGGCGCTGCCTCCTAAAACTTATTTCCCTTAAATTTGAGAGTTACGCTTATGTTTGAACAATTTTACTTCTTGTCATATGAACAGTTTCTGTTTCTGCATTAAAACAACTTGATAGCCGAAGGTGGATGGATCCTAGGTTTTAGGATGAAGCCTTCGGTCATCAATTGGTATTATAATTTCATCTTTTAATTGACTTGCTATTGTTCTCTAATTTCTGTCATGCATTTCTTAGTGTAGATTTTGCAAAATATCCTGATCAATATACTCAGTGATATATTATGAAAACTTTTATTAAATAGAATTTCTAAAAATTGAATCAACTTTAGACAAAACTTCTAAAGAATAAAAGACATTCCATTTTCTAAAACCTGTTTTGATAATACTTGTTTGATCAGAGTTTTATTTCCAATCAAGTATCACTTCCCAAATATTTCAATCAAATATCCCAAAACATATCCCATAAGCACATTCTGAAGACATATCCTAAAGATATGTCGTTTTCAGGATATTTTGAGCCTTACTCAGAGTTAAATAATTCATGCAAGATTCACAAAGGAAAGATCATACCAGGAATTGAGTGTAACCCTAGCATCAAACACTAACCCCTTTTGCAACTTCTCCCACTAAGATGTCCCCAGTCCGAGACACTTAGCCCAATTTTGATCTTTTGAGCTTCACACAATTGCTTTAGAAGGAATGTCCCCTGTGCATGATGTCCTCAAACACTTAGAAAATTTTTGAACACTAGTTCCAACTGTATAGACGATTCCTGTGTTACAGGGGTAAAAACCCAAAATATACTGGAGATAAATCCTTAGTATCCTGGGGAAAATCCCAAATTTTCATGCGCTACAGGCGGGAGTGTATAAACTCCAAGGCTTAGAAAGGTGAAAACCTTTAAACCTTAGAGAGTATGAAAATACCCTTTCGTGAGAGAGGGTGATCAATCCTCATATACCTTTAGGATTCAGGATATAGCCAATAGTAACGAAATTGTCAGCCACTTTTACATGAACTGGTCCCGTCACCTTGAACTATTCCCGAATAACTTGCGCTCCAGACGGGGTGTTTAAACCCTATTCGGAAGAAATGTGAATACCTTTAAACCTGTGAAGGGATCGGGATCCCTAAGACGTGAGAGATGGGGCCAATCCTCTAATCTTCCAAAGTATCCTGAATGTGTATCCTGGTGCTACATCCCGAAGCATATACTGCAAAACAATCGTAAGCTAAGGTAGGTGTTAGCCTGGCTAACACCCCTCCGATGCTTAAGTCAGTAATGGGTTTAATACAGTATGTAATATCAAAATTTAATAAAAGAGACAAAATCCATACCATCCTGAGTTAGAATTTAAATTCCATACTCACTTAAAATAGAGTTTTAGATGTATAGCATTCCAGGATCTCGGTAGCATATCCCCCTCCATATTCTTGAGTCGATATGCTCCTTTTCCTGATTCTGATTCAACCTCATAGGGTCCTTCCCATTTTGGAGCCAACTTTCCATCAGCAGGATTAGTAGTATTCTAAAAAGCCTTTCTCAATACCCAATCTCCAACCTGAAATCTTCTGGTCCTTATATTCTTGTTATATGCTTTGGATATCTTCTGTTGATATGCTGCCATCCTTAGCCTCGCAGCGTCTCTTGTCTCATCAATAGTATCCAGTTCCTGGCACAGGATTTCAGGATTCTGCTCAGGATCCCTGAGGTTGGATCTCGCTGTAGGTATCACCATTTCTGTCGGGATCACCGCTTCTGCTCCAAACACTAAGGAAAACGGGGTTTGGCCAGTTGCACTCTTCACGGTTGTCCTATCAGCCCACAAAACAAAGGGTAATTCTTCTGCCCATCTTCCTTTCTTAGCCCCTAGTCTCTTTTTTAAGTTATTGACAATTATCTTGTTCGAGGATTCTGCTTGTCCATTTGCTTGAGAATGTACCGGAGTAGACGTGATCATTTTAATTCCCCAACTCTTGCAAAAGTCAGTAGTCATTTTAATTATAAATTGAGATCCATTGTCACAAATTATCTCAGCTGGTACTCCAAACCTAGTCAAGATATTCCTTTTTATGAAGGATACCACTTCTTGATCTCTAACCTGAACGAATGCTTCTGCTTCAACCCACTTGGAGAAATAATCCGTCATTGCCAACATGAAAACCTTTCCACCTGGAGCCTTTGGAAGCTTTCCCACTATATCCATACCCCATTTCATAAACGGCCAAGGGGAAAGAATAGGATACAGTGGTTCAGCAGGCTGATGTAATATATTACTATGTCTTTGACATGCGTCACATCTTCGAGCATATTCTGCAGCATCTTTTCTCATCGTCGGCCAATAATATCTTGTCCTTAATACTTTTGAGAATAACGACCTGCCCCCAGTATGGTTACCACAATCCCCTTCGTGTATATCCTGAAGCACGTCTTTGGTTTCGGGATCCTCCAAGCACCTCAGATATGGTCCTGTAAGAGATTTCTTATACAAAACATTATTTATAATAGTGAATCGTGATACCTTCATTCTAAAGGCCTTAGGATTCTCATTCTTTGGGATGTGTCCTTCCTTGAGATATCTCATGATTGGAGCCGTCCAGGACCTAGGATCCTCCTCGGGATACTCGTCATTAGGATCCTGAATACTTATTACTTCCTTATCCTGAGGATTCGTCACAGGATATAGGATATGTAATATTGGTATTTGGGTTCCTTCCGGTATCCTGACCGATGATCCCAGATTTGCCAAGGCATCAGCTTCAGCATTATCCTCTCTTGGTACCTGTTCAAGTGTAAAAATATCGAAATATCCTGCTAATTTTTTGAGAATTTCGAGATACTCGATTAACTTCTCTCCTTTAACTGCATAGGTTCCATTAAAATGATTAGTGATTAACAAAGAATCAATATATACTTGCAAATTCTTGATACTCATATTTTTAGACAACTCTAATCCTGCAATCAAAGCTTCATATTCTGCCTCATTATTAGTAGCAGGAAACTCACACCTAATAGCCTGGGGTAATATGTCCCCCTGTGGCGATTTTAGTAGTATACCTAGACGGACACCTCTTACATTAGATGCACCATCAGTATACAATGTCCAGCATTTTAAGTTTTCTCCTAGCTGTTGTACTTCTAGGTCTACTTCATTTTGAATGTCACTACTGAAATCAGCCACAAAGTCAGCTAAAGCCTGAGATTTTATGGCATTTCTAGGTTCATACACTAAGTCATAAGCACTTAATTTCACTAACCACTTGGCCATCCTGCCTAACATCTCGGGTTTCCTAAGAACGTTCTTAACAGGATAGTTGGTTTTAACGTGAATCCTATGCGTCTCAAAATAATGTCTAAGTTTTGTTGATGCCATAACTAGGGCTAATATCAGTTTTTCTAGATGAGAATATCTAGTTTCAGCATCTAATAAACTTTTACTAGCGTAATAGACAGGATACTACTGACCTTCATGATCCTTTATAAGGACAGCACTTACTGCATTCCCTGACACTGCAAGATACAGGGATAATGGTTCGCCATCCTCAGGCTTCATCAATAAGGGTGCGGTTGAAAGATACTGCTTCAAATCCTGCAAGGATGCTTCATGCTTTGCTCCCCATTCGAGCTTCTTATTCTTCTTGAGGATATCGTAGAATTCCTTGCACTTTTCCGAGGATTTTGAAATAAATCTGTTCAACGCTGCTACTCGGCCTGTTAACCGTTGAACATCTTTCATATTCAAAGGTGATTTTATATCCAAGATAGCTTTAATCTGCTCCGGGCTTGCCTCTATCCTTCTTTTGGTCACCATATATCCTAGAAACTTTCCTGCCCCCACTCCGAAATAGCACTTAGCAGGATTTAGTTTCATGTTATATTGATCCAGGATATCAAACGCTCCCTTAATATCCTGGAGGTGATCCTCAGCCTTTTTAGATTTTACCACCATATCGTCAATATATACCTCCATGGTGTCCCCCAGCTTATCTTTAAACATCATGTTACCAACCTCTGGCTTGTTGCACCTGCATTTTTCAAACCAAAGGGCGTAGCAGTATAACAATAAATACCTGTGGGTGTCATGAAAGCAGTATCCTCCTGATCAGAGGGTTCCATTTGGATTTGCTGAAATCCTGAAGAGGCATCCATGAAGGTTAACATCTCGTGGCCGGCGGTAACATCTACCATTGAATCAATATGAGGTAGAGGAAACGGGTCTTTCAGCCAGGCTTTGTTTAAGTCTGTGTAGTCTACACAAACTCTCCACTTCCCATTTTTCTTTTGTACCACGAGTACATTCGCAAGCCATTTAGGAAACTTCACTTCTCTAATCATCTTGCTCCTTAGTAGTTGTTAGGGGAGGATTTTCTAACAATTAGTGATCCTTACACGTTATCCTAATTAATGATCCTTTCTTCTGTGACAGATAATGATCCTCAGAAGAGCTTCAGGATCTGGATCATGGATCACTTTAAGGATCCTCGTACTGACGATTGTTTATTTGTGTTTTGTGTTACTTTGCAGGAGTAACAAGCTTGACTTAGTCTTGGCGACATTCCTGGAGAATATTCCCAAACTATCCCGCACGTGCTTGGCCAAAAATGGACGTTGTGGAGAACGTGGGAGCTTGGCACAAAATTCGGATAGTTAGTTTTAGTAGTTATTTCTATTTTAAAAAGGGGTAACGAGCTAGTAGAAAAACACTTAGTCATTTTTCAGCTACACACTCTCATATACTCGCACACTTGAAGCTCTCGACGAACATACATTCATTTTCACTCACTTTTACACATTTCACGATATTGATCCTTGTACCTAGCTCGTTACTATCCGAAGTTGTAAACATTCATTGATTTATTTGAGCTTGGTGATCGGTAGTTTCCATCACCCGGGGTTTTTTGTGCCGGAGATCAACTCTTGATCAAGGGCTTTTTCCCCGTGTAAATCCTTGTGTCATTTGTGCAATTTATATTGAAGTGATCCTTGTCATTGTTCTATATTTCAAGCATCATACCCCGTAACAGAGAGTTTGGTTGCAATATCCTCATCAGATTTTTTGACCAAAACAGTTTGGCGCCCACCGTGGGGCCATCGGTGCTTCGTCCTTAGAAAAATTCGCATTTCTGTGCTCATTCCGGTTCACTACAACTAAGCAAATGGCTTCCTCAGCGAAGAATGCTTCAAATTTGATGCCCTCATTCACTTCTTCACAAGGCGTTCCCCCTTTGCCTCCACCACCTTCTGGATCCCAGAAGAATGCTGAGAATGCCGCGAAGAAACCAACTCCCATTTTCTCAAAACCTCCAACTTCTTCTGCTTCTTACACTCCCACTACTAGTGACATGTTTACTTTGATTTTGCAGATGAAGGATCAGATACGGCAACAGGATAAGACCAATGAGAGGATTCTTAAAGAAATCGGAGATCTCAAGAAACAAAAGACAACGACAGAGGATCATTCCCCACTGGTGCCGAAATCCTTGAATTTTGATACTCCGGTGATTACTTCTCAGCCATCAGTGGTTCCAGACGTTCAATATGTGGGTGGACCGAAAGGAGTGCACTACGGAACAACAACAATCACCCAGGCAGCAGGCTCATATTTCCAGCCAGCGGGATCCTATCCTCAGCATATGGGATCCCTCATGAATTCAGGAGGATATTCAGGAATGCAGCAGGTTCAAGGATCCTCCTTTGTTCCAGGATCATCCCAGGTTCAAGGATCCTCCTTTGTTCCAGGATCATCCCAGGTTCAAGGATCCTCCTTCTTTCCAGGATCATCCCAGGTTCAAGGATCCTCCTTCCTCCCAGGATCATCCCAGGTTCAAGGATCCTCCTTTGTTCCAGGATCGTCCCAATTTCAGGGATCCTTCCAGATGCCAGGATCCTTAAGGAGTTTGCAAACAGGAAGCTCAGATGTCCATCAGGGAGATTTTATTCCAATGCAGACCAATGCTTCTACTGGTCCCTCAATCATTCCAGAGCCCCAACAATATGGATTAACATCCAATCTTCCTAATCTGAATCCAATGGGAGGTAACACTTTTAATAATTCTCATACTACTAACCATGGTCTTATGCAGGATCCATGTATCAATCATGCCATGGCCAGAGAATTGCAAAAGCTAAAGGATATGATATCAAGTGTTCCAGGAGTTGTCAAACATATCCCAGAGATTGCAGATGGGAGCCACAAGATATCTCATTTTGCACCACCAATCTGTGATGCTGAGATACCCAAGAGGTTCCATGTGCCAACAATGAAGCTGTATGACGGTTCGACAGATCCTGAGGAACACATAGCACAATACAGGGAGAGGATGGAGATCAATCCAATTCCAGAAAGATTAAAGGAAGCATACCTGTGCAAGGGATTCGGATCCACTCTTACTGGATCAGCTCTCAAATGGCTGCTAAGTCTTCCTCCCTATTCTATTACCTCATTTGCTAACCTAGTTAACTTGTTTAATAATCAGTTTTCTTGTAGTAGAAAATTTGAACGATTAACTAGTGATCTATATAGGATAACCCAGGGTCATAATGAATCATTAAGGGATTACATTACCAAATTCAGTAAAGAATCCTTAGACATTCCCAACTTAGATATAGCCACGGCTGTTGAGGCCTTTAAAATGGGATTGCTTAGGGATTCGTCTTTCTATGATGATCTTGTTATGACACCATGCAGGAACTTAGATGAGGTAAGAACCCGAGCACTTAGGTTCATTCGGCTAGAAGATGACAAGAGGATCCAGGAGAGGTTAGCAGGATCCTCAAAGCAGGATAAGCAAGGATCCTCATTCAGGAACAACAAGTTCAGATCCTACAACAGATCTGATAACCAGAGCGTGCATTCTATTGATCAAGAAGAGGATGATGAGGATTATCCTCCAATTTCTGAATATTATTTTTGTGTCAATAACAACGAACTAATCCTTGCGATGCAGAACCTAGGTGATAAAGCTAGATGGCCAAGAAAAAATTATAGGCCAGCTGCAACTAAGGATAAATCAAAGTGGTGTGCATACCATGAAGATTTTGGGCATCTCACAGACGAATGCATTGCACTAAGAAAGGAAATTGGATACTTGTTGAGCAAGGGGCATCTAAAAGAATTGTTGGGAAGGAAAAAGTCAAAGACTCAGGATCCTGAAAGGATCCCTGAGAAGGCTCCAGCCCCTCCAGCAGATGCACAAGTGATAAACTTCATTTCTGGAGGATCAGACATTTGCGGCACATCCTTCTCAGCAGCTAAAAGGCATGCAAAGGAGACTAAAATGGATAATGGAGAAAGACCTGTTCGAACATCAAGTGTCTCCGAAGGAAAAGTCATAACCTTTGATGAAGAGGATCGTGTGGATATCCAGGATCCTCATCACGATGGTTTAGTTATTACTCTTTTCATTTCTAACCATTTTGTCCGCAGGATCCTTATAGACGGAGGAAGTTCAGTGAACATTATCCAGCTTGATGTTCTAAAGAAGATGGGTATCCCTGAATCAGATATCATACCAAGATCCTCCGTGCTCGTGGGATTTAGTGGCGAAACTAAGAATACCCTGGGGGACATTAAACTCCCAATATATATCGAAGGCTTACACTCTTATCAAAAGTTTTATGTTATTGACTGTTTATCTTGTTGTAATGTTATCCTTGGCAGGCCCTGGATACACGATATGAAAGCAGTCCCATCTACCTACCATCAATGTGTGAAGCTCCCTAGTCCTTGGGGAATAGTGAAGATTGATAGTGATCAGCAGGAGGCTAAGAATTGCTACACTTCATCGATGAAACCAGCCTCGAAGTCGAGGGAGCAATAGCAATCAAGGTATCCTCCAAGGGATGTCTTGGAGGCAAGGGAGCAGGATGTGGTAGAAATCCTCATGGATCCCGATGATCCTGAATCCAAAATCTATATCGGATCAGGGATCCTTGGCGAAATGAAAGAAGACCTCGTATCCTTCCTCAAAAGAAGAAAGACTACCTTTACATGGAAACACGAAGACATGACTGGTATATCCAAAGATGTAATCACTCACAAACTCGGCATTGACAGATCCTTCAAACCAATCCATCAAAGGAGAAGAAAGTTTGCACCGGAAAGGAATGCCATTATCCAAGAAGAGGTAGAGAAATTGCTCCGGGCAGGTATGATTAGAGAGGTCAAGTATCCAAGATGGTTGGCCAATGTGGTTCTTGTTCAAAAGAAAAACGGAAAGTGGAGGGTATGTGTCGATTTTGCCGACTTAAATAAGGCATGTCCCAAGGATCCTTTCCCATTACCCCACATTGACTCCATGGTGGATGCAACTGCGGGTCATGAACTATTAACTTTTATGGATGCTTCATCTGGATTCCAACAAATCCAAATGGAACCATCCGACCAAGAGGATACAACCTTCATGACTCCAACTGGTATATACTGCTATATTGCTATGCCATTCGGATTAAGAAATGCAGGTGCAACATATCAAAGGCTGGTGAATATGATGTTCAAGGATCAGATTGGACAAACT
Source organism: Helianthus tuberosus (assembly GCA_030545235.1). Taxonomy (NCBI): domain Eukaryota; kingdom Viridiplantae; phylum Streptophyta; class Magnoliopsida; order Asterales; family Asteraceae; genus Helianthus; species Helianthus tuberosus. The sequence goes on from CM060351.1 coordinate 48,863,894, forward strand.
ATGGAGGTGTACATAGATGATATGGTGGTAAAATCCTTAAAAGCTGAGGATCACCAAAGAGACTTGGAGGAAGCATTCGATATCCTTGACAAATATAACATGAAACTTAATCCTTCAAAATGTCACTTTGGTGTTAAAGCAAGTAAATTCTTAGGATATATGGTGACAAAGAGAGGCATTGAAGCTAGCCCGGAACAAATCAAAGCAATAGTGAACATCAAATCTCCGGCCAATGCTAAGGATGTTTAAAGGCTAACAGGCAGGATCGCAGCTTTGAACAGATTTATATCCAAATCCTCTGAGAAGTGCAAAGAATTCTATGATATCCTAAGGAAGAACAAGAAATTTGAGTGGACTGAGAAGCATGAAAATGCTTTAAGAGCCCTCAAAGATTACCTATCCTCAGCCCCGGCTTTGATGAAACCTGAAAAAGGCGATGTGTTATCCTTGTATCTTGCAGTATCCTCAAAAGCAGTAAGTGCGGTCCTTGTTAAGGATCATGAAGGTACACAACATCCTGTCTATTATGTAAGTAAAAGTTTACTTGATGCCGAATCCAGGTATTCACACCTTGAAAAGCTTATTCTTGCATTAATTATGGCATCTACTAAGTTAAGACATTATTTTGAAACTCATGTTATCATTGTTAAAACTAATTTTCCAATTAAGAATGTCCTCAGGAAACCAGAGATGTCAGGAAGGATGGCTAAGTGGGCAGTGAAGCTAAGTGCATATGATATAAGATATGAGCCTAGAACAGCCATCAAATCCCAAGCATTAGCCGACTTTGTGGCTGATTTCAGTAGTGATTTACAAGAAGAAGTTGAATTAGAAGTCCAGCAGCTAGAGGAGACCAAGGATCCTTGGATACTCTATACTGATGGATCCTCAAATGTCAAAGGCACAGGGCTTGGAATACTACTAAAATCGCCACAGGGGGGCATAATACCCCACTCTATAGCTTGTGAGTTCCAAACCACTAACAATGAGGCTGAATATGAAGCCTTAATTGCTGGTTTGCAAATTGCAAAGCATATGGGGATCAGGTACCTTGAGGTACATGTAGATTCATTGTTAATTACAAACCACTTTAATGGATCCTATGCTGTTAAAGGTGAAAAGCTAACCAAATATTTGGAGATAGTCAAAAGTTTGGCACTCTCTTTTGTTTCCTTTAGTTTGACGCAGGTACCAAGGGAAGAAAATACAGAGGCTGATGCATTGGCTAACTTAGGATCATCCTTGAAGATCCCAGAGGATATCAAGATCCCTATTATCCATATCCTGACCCCGGCTATCGAGGATCACCAGGCTATGGAGATAGGAAATGATTCTGCAATTATCCCTAGTGAGGATACTCAATCCCATTCAGGATCAGGATCATGGATCTCACCAATTATGAGATACCTACAACATGGAGAGATTCCTACAGGAGAAAACCCTAGGGCTTTCAAATCTAAGGTATCTCAATTCACAATTTTAAATAATATGTTGTATAGACGATCTCTTGCAGGACCATACTTGAGATGCATTGAGGATCCTGAAATCCAAGAAGTTTTAAAAGACTTCCATGAAGGAGATTGTGGAAACCACACTGGGGGCAGGGCATTATTCTCAAGGATCTTGAGAACAGGATACTACTGGCCAACCATGAAGAGAGATGCTGTGGAGTATGCTAAAAGATGTGATCCTTGTCAGAGACACAGCAATATCCTTCATCAACCAGCTGAATTATTGCATCATATATCCTCCTCTTGGCCATTTATGAGATGGGGTATGGATATAGTTGGAAAGCTCCCTAAGGCACCTGGTGGAAAAGTATTCATGCTAGCTATGACTGATTACTTCTCCAAGTGGATAGAAGCTGAAGCTTTTGCCCAAGTCAGAGAAAATGAAGTTATATCCTTCATTAAAAGAAATATTATCACTAGATTTGGAATTCCTTCTGAAATTATATGTGATAATGGTTCCCAATTTATTGGGGGCAGAACCACTAACTTTTGTGACAGCTGGGGGATTAAGATGATAACATCAACACCAGTCCACCCATAAGACAATGGTCAAGCAGAATCATCCAACAAGATCATCATCAACAATTTGAAGAAGAAGCTTGGATCCAAGAAAGGGAAATGGGCAGAAGAACTACCCTATGTGCTTTGGGCTGATAGGACAACCCCTAAGAATGCAACTGGTCAAACACCATTCTCTTTGGTGTTTGGGGCAGAATCAGTGATCCTAACAGAAATAGTGGTTCCAACTGCTAGAACAAGTACCCGTGATCCTGAGGAGAATAATGAGAACTTGGTTCAAGACCTGGATACTATTGAAGAAATCAGGGATATGGCTAGGATAAGGATGGCCAGTTATCAGCAAAGAATGGCTGGTGCTTACAACAAAAATGTCAGGATCAGGAGGTTTCAAGTTGGAGATATGGTATTAAGGAAAGCATTCCAAAATACCACCAATCCTGCTGATGGAAAATTGGCTCCAAAATGGGAAGGCCCTTATTTGATTGAAGCTGAAGCAGGAAAGGGGGCATATAGATTGCTAACCATGGAAGGTGATTTGCTACCAAGAGCTTGGAATGCTGTCCACTTGAAGAAATATTTCATGTGAGCAGGATCCTCATGGCACAGATGATCCTCAGGATAGGGATATCCTTAAAGGATCCTCAAAGTATCGGTGATCCTTACTTAGGTAATATCCTAAACTTAAACTATTTCATTTCTTTATTTTCTCATATAAGGATAAGGATCATGTGTCCTTCATCCGTTTCTCACGTGAGTTCAAGTTTTGAAAGTTCAGGTATCCTTAGCATAACATTGGTTATCCGCAGAAGCAATCCATTCCTTGGGTTTAACCCCAGTTATTTGGGCTTGACCCCAGTTTCGCCTGTAGCGCATGATGATCCTGGTATAGTTCAAGGCAGTGGGACCAGTACTCGTTTTAGGGGCTGATAATTCCATTGTACTGGCTATGCTTAGGATCCTACGTATAATGGTAGATGTACCATACATCCGTTCCTAAGGTTTCTAACGTTTTCATGTTAGCTAAGGTTTCTAACGTTTTCACGTTAGCTAAGGTTTTGGCATTTTCATGTCACTAAGTTTGGATAGTCGCCAGTTAGGGCCATACTCCAGTTTACATACGATCCTTGGGCTTGTCCCCAGTTATCCTTGGGCTTGTCCCCAGTTATCCTTGGGCTTGTCCCCAGTTATCCTTGGGCTTGTCCCCAGTTGTTAACTCTTATCTTATATTGGCTTAGTCCCAAGCTATGATCTATTTCAGGTCCGTGAAGATAAGCAACTAGGGATCCTTGATCCTTACTTCTTTCTAAGGTTTATCTTACAGTTATCCTTATTATGGTTAGGATCCTAACTTGGATCCTCAGGTATGATCCCTAACCATTTTTAATTCCATTCATTATTTATTTGAATAACCCTTAAAGTTTGACAACTAGACTTGTGATCCTTAAAAGATATTGCTTTTTGAGATTCTTTAACTAAAGGATATCTGATCATGGATCATATCCTAAATATTTTAATCTGACTTATTCAAAATTATTTATTCAATGAATATGCATCAAAACAAAGGAAAATCAAAGAAACACGAGGATAACACCACAAGATAAGCGACAAAAGGTTAATATTTTATTAACAAAGTAGTAACCCTTAAAAGGTTGTCAAAATTACCTACCCCGAGCATCTACCAGCAAAACGTGGCCCGTCCGCTGGGGTAGGTAAAGGGTGTCCATGATAACAAGTTCGAAAGTAGTGCAGGAATATAAAGGCGGCAGGATCACAATGGCTTCATCCCCCAAACAGAGGATCCCTCCACCAATTGCAATCCTGCCTATTGTCCAAAGGATCATACATGATCCTTAATCCTAAAACCTATTGTTCAAGTACAACCCATCATTGTTCAACAAAAAACACCATAACCAAAACAAACTATCAAACTTAAAAAATGGGCTCCGGCTACGTCTAGAAATGTCCTTCATCGCCCATCCATGCAGCCTATGCCTTCGCTGCATCCACTTCCCCTCCAGCTGCGGTATCCTTTATCAGATCCTTTCCACTGCCACTTGCCTCAATCGCCAAGACCTCAGTAGCCTCTTCCTCATCATCCTCAAGATCAGCCAACCTTGCCTTCCAGCCCTCAACATCCGAGCTGCTTTTGTCAAAACTAGGATCTTGAGCTTCCTGGGCCATCTTCAATTTTGTCTGATACATCGTGATGGCGGCAGAGACCTTAGCATTTTCTATGAGATAATGCTTCTCATAGTCAAGGTCAATCAGAAGCTTAGCCGTCTTGGTCTTGGCATCTTGGAGTTCCTTCTGAAGATCAGCAATTGCAAGGTCCTTGAGCACTGCAACCTGTTGGAGGTCAGCGATCTTCTTGTCCTGCTCCTCAACGTTCACCACGTAATCTTCAATCTCAGCAAATTTCTGCAAAGAAAAGGATAAAGCAGTTCAAGATCAGGTGATCCTTATACGAGTAGGATACCTAGGCAGAGTTGGTGATCCTTACATCGTTGAAGTATTCGAGGAACTGGTGGCGGATCAGTGGTAGGCCTTGAAGATCCTCAGCATCAGAAGTTTTCCTCTTCTTGACACCCTTTCCTTTAGTGGGTGCCTTTGGAATGGAGATGCTAGGACTGGTGGTGGACCTCTTCTTTCTGGATCGAACAACATCAAGGTCAGCCGTGTTGAACTGGGATACAGGCTTGGCAGATTTTCCAGCGCCTACACATTTATAGCAAGATGAGTATCCTTATCCTATTTCAATTTATTTATTTATTTTAATATTCAGACTATGTAAAAGGCAGGATACTTACTTGACATGGTAATGGAACCTGAGGATACTTCTTGTGAGTCTTGGGTGTCTATCTTGAATGTCCTTGTTTCAGGATCAAGCTTCCAAAAAGCAGCAAGCCTATCCTTGGTTTCAGGTGATGTGATGATGTGTGAGACAGAAATAGCTGCATAACACAAGACAAAAAAGGGGTCAGTAATCCTTATACAAAAACAAGACTACCTGGTGATCCTCCTCAGGATCCTCCGGCCTACCATGGGTGGACCATGTTCTTGGTAAATGCTTTCCGTCGGGAATGGTATCCCTCCTGACAAAGAAGAAGCGACGTTTCCAATTTGTGTCATTCTTGGTAACTTTAAGAAGAGGGTGTTCTCCGCCGGGTTTTCGTTTGAACAAATAACGATGGGATCCAAAGGTGGTAAGATCATACAATTGTGTCAGCTCTGACATGCCTAAATCAATGCCCTCCTGCTCGATGATCCTCTCCAGGGTATACAAAACCCTCCAAATCATCGGCATGGCTTGGATGTAAGAGATGCTGGTAAGCGAAAAGAAGGATTGTGTAAATTCTGGGAAAGGATAGGTGTATCCTATGGCAAATGGAGTAACTGGAAAGGCAACCCATGTTTCTGAAACATAGTCGCTCAGAATAGTAGGATCAAAGGGCTTGAAAAAAGCACTCGCCGGAAAGCAACGACGAATCTTGTCTATCTGAGCATCATTAAAGTAACACCTCTCATTTGTGGAGTCTTTGATGATCTTTTGACTCTTCAAGGGACTATCCTTCTGGTGATCCTTGGCGGGGGAGGACCGGAGAATCATTCTCAAAGTGTTTGTGATAAAGAAAGAAAAACAGAGTAAGAGATGGAGAAAGAGGAGAAAGAGATACCTGATTGATCTTCGACTGAGAATATAAAGGGAGTTTCTTTCGGATTTAAATGCATTTGATCCTATCTCTATCTCCTATTTATAATCATGATCGTGCAGGGTTGTCACTTCTTTGACCTCATGGTTGCAACGGCTAGTTCGATATCAACGGCTAAATATCCGTTAGTTAGTTGCGGATAAGATTAAGAAAATATAACTCGCTTATTTTACAAATTACTCCTTATATTTTGGGGGCAATTGTTAGGGGAGGATTTTCTAACAATTAGTGATCCTTACACGTTATCCTAATTAATGATCCTTTCTTCTGTGACAGATAATGATCCTCAGAAGAGCTTCAGGATCTGGATCATGGATCACTTTAAGGATCCTCGTACTGACGATTGTTTATTTGTGTTTTGTGTTACTTTGCAGGAGTAACAAGCCTGACTTAGTCTTGGCGACATTCCTGGAGAATATTCCCAAACTATACCGCACGTGCTTGGCCAAAAATGGATGTTGTGGAGAACGTGGGAGCTTGGCACAAAAGTCGGATAGTTAGTTTTAGTAGTTATTTCTATTTTAAAAAGGGGTAACGAGCTAGTAGAAAAACACTTAGTCATTTTTCAGCTACACACTCTCATATACTCGCACACTTGAAGCTCTCGACGAACATACATTCATTTTCACTCACTTTTACACATTTCACGATATTGATCCTTGTACCTAGCTCGTTACTATCCGAAGTTGTAAACATTCATTGATTTATTTGAGCTTGGTGATCGGTAGTTTCCATCACCCGGGGTTTTTTGTGCCGGAGATCAACTCTTGATCAAGGGCTTTTTCCCCGTGTAAATCCTTGTGTCATTTGTGCAATTTATATTGAAGTGATCTTTGTCATTGTTCTACATTTCAAGCATCATACCCCAAACAGAGAGTTTGGTTGCAATATCCTTATCATATTTTTTGACCAAAACAGTAGTCTTTCAACTTCCTCTTGGATGATCACATTTCGCTCCGGAGCAAATTTCCTTCTCTTTTGTTGGACCGGCTTGAATGACCTGTCAATACCGAGCTTATGTGTTATAATATCCTTGGAAATACCTGTCATATCCTCGTGCTTCCATGCGAATGTTGACATTCTGCATTTCAAAAAATTAGTCAATTGATTTTCAATATCCCGAGGGATATTGGTTCCTACGAGCACCGAGATATCCGGATTATCCTAATCCAGGATAATTTTCTTTACATCCTGCTCCGAAGCTTCCATGATATCCTGGGCCCGCATCTTTAATTGCTATGCTGGATTAGGCTTGGTTGAGGATTTCATTGAGGATGAGTAGCATTCCTTCGCCTCCTGCTGATCACTATCAACCTTGACAACCCCCCAAGGGGTAGGGATCTTGATGCACTGATGATAAGTCGATGGCACAGCCTTCATGTCATGGATCCATGGCCTGCCTAGTATGATGTTATAGCAGGATAGGGAGTCCATCACACAGAAACGTTGTATCGAGTTGACACCTTCAACATATACTGGTAACTTTATCTCCCTTACGGTATTCCTAGCTTCCCCACTGAAGCCAACGAGCACGGTGGATTTCGAAGTAATGTCCATCGGAGATACATTCATCCTCTTCAATGTTTCCAGCTGAATTATGTTGACAGAGCTGCCATTATCCACTAATATCCTGTGCACAAAATGGTTAGCAACATATAATGTTTTTATGAGGGCATCATGGTGAGGATCCTGGACAGTATCCCTGTCATCACTGTCGAAAGTGATCACTTTGTCAGTTGTGAGGGTAGTCATTCTGGTTGGTCTGTCTCCCCTTTCATTTTAGCCTCCTTTGCATGTCTTTTGGCCGCAGAATACGAAGTCCCACAAATGTCGGATCCTCCTGAAATAAAGTTAATTATTTTGGCATCTGCTGGGGGTGAAGCTGCTCGCTCAGGATCCTTCTCAGGATCCTGCCCTTTATTTTTCTTTCTTCCCAGCAAATCCTTCATATATCCCTTGCTCAATAGGTAGCTTATTTCTTTTCTTAGAGCAATGAAATCCTCAGTCACATGTCCAAAATCTTCATGGAAGGCACATCATTTGGATTTATCCTTCCAATCAGCATTTTGTTGATTCTTTCGAGGCCACCTAGCTTTGTCTCCTAAACCCTGCATAGCATACATTAACTCAGGTATATTAACAGAAAAGCAATATTCAGATAATTCAGGATATTCTTCAGGATCCTCGTCTTCAACAGCATTCACTTTCTTGTTGTCATTTCTGCCATATGGCTTGGAGCGATACGGTTTGTACGAGGATTCTGATTTCATGTTGGTTGATTCGTAGGTTGAGGTAGAATTCATCCTCCCTTTCATCTTTTTGTCATCTTCCAAGCGAATATATCTCAAGGCCCTGTTACGAGCTTCGTCAGGATTCCTGCAGGGATTCATTACAAGATCCTGATAGAACTGAGAATCTGTTTGTAATCCCATCTTAAAAGCCTGCATAGCTGTTGCAACATCAAGATGTGGGATATCCAAGGATTCTCGACTAAACTTGTTCACATAATCCCTCAAGGATTCCTGAGGTCCTTGAGTTATCCTGTAAAGATCACTGGTTAGTTTCTCAAAACTCCGGCTGCAAGAAAACTGACTATTAAATAAATTAACCAAATGAGCAAATGAAGTAATTGAGTGAGGAGGAACATTTAACAGCCATTTTAAGGCTGATCCTGTCAAGGTAGAACCGAAACCCTTGCACAAGCATGCTTCCTTGAGCTCCGGTGGGATAGGGTTAATCTCCATTCTTTCTCTATACTAGGCAACATGCTCTTCAGGATCCGTAGTCCCATCATACAGTTTCATGTTGGGGGTTTGAAATCTCTTTGGGATTTCAGCATCACAGATAGGATATGCAAAGTGGGATATCCTGTGGATGTCTTGGGACACTTCCGGAATTGGCTGGACCACTCCAGGTACACTGGATATCATGTCCTTCAATTTCTGAAGCTCCCTAGTAAATGTTGACGTCATACCTGCATCCTGCAAAGACCCATTATTGTTAGTAGCAAGAATATTATTATTTGACACGTTACCGGTCTGAGGATTCTAGCCATATCCTGAAGCATATCCTGAGCTCCTCATGACATCCTGACCGAGGAGGGTATCTCAGGAGTATGATTCTGAGAATGGCTTGGCATGATATTCCCCCGGTTATCCTCAGTGTAAACTGCAGAACTGAAGTTCAAAGCCCTAGGCTGCAAAGGAGTGACAGTTTCTTCAGCAGGTCTGCTTGGGCCGGATTTCAAGAGTTGTATCTCTCTCATCAGCATCCGATTAGTTTCCTGCTGCTGCCTCGTCTGCTCCTGTACAATACCAAACAAATTCAGAATTTCATCATTAGAAGCCAAAACATGACCAAATCCCTGGGTACTGGGAGCGGGGATAACATCCCGAGCCACATGACTCTCAGTTCCGTGTGAAGAAGCTTGCATTCTTGGAGGAGGAGGTGGAAGCACCGAAACAATTGTTGCAGAGGTTGTAGCAGACATGGTGGAAGAGCTCATGATTGATCTCGAGGCCATTGAAAACAATGTAGCAAAAAGTTTTGATAATCGAAAACCGAGTAATGATTTTACTAAAGTTTTTAGTAAAAATAGCACCACTTGCCCCACGGTGGGCGCCAAATTGTTTTGGTCAAAAATTACCGAAGCAATTAAGTGATCAAATTAGTTAAGTGAGGTAGTGTGCTAGAAATGAGCGTCAAAAATATGTTAATCAAATTAATTGTAAAAACAGTTTCAGGATACGGCTCAGGATATAGAGTTGTATCTATGATCAAACGATGAGGGGAAAACGTAAAGGGGTGACACGAGAAGTACGAGGAAAGCCCCTGATCAATCTAGATCGCCGGCACAAAACCTCAGGAGCTGACAATCGCAGCTGCCTTGTTCTTCTATTACTTCAAATATCAGGATACAGTGCAGGATGTGATGCGGATCAACTAAGTGTTACAATGTGATTCGAGTACAAGTGTTTGTGTGTAGTAGTTGCCAGTAGCTTGAGAGTGAAGTGTGCGAATGAAAAAGTGTGTACCTTAACTGATCCGATCCATCTATTTATAGTAAAAGAAATGCAATAAACTACCCTATTAAACCGGGATCCGGCGGATATTCCCCACTTGAACGTTGTAGACCTGGTCTTTCGGGTTCAACGTGTCTCAAATAACTGGTTTGCCCGAGTCTCAAGGAGGAGAAGTCCATCTGACCGTTAGTGACCTACAGCTTCTTACCTGCACGTGGATTATTTAGTTAACACCAGCATATCGCACCAGGAAGTTACCAATATCCTGATCCGGTATCCTGGTCACAAGTAAACAATCAAAAGCAGAATATTAGTCAGGATATATATGCTCAGAAAATTACCCATAACACTATATATTGGTATATTTTGAAAATATTGTCGACTACTTTGGTGGGGCGGAAATCGGGTGAGAATAAAGCGAACTGGATCGAGTTGTTTATTCTGATGTGTTGGGTGGAGAACCGGGAGATGAATTTAGCGACAGTGTTGGCTGATTCGTTCAGTAGGGGGCGTAGAGGTGGTCACCGAGCTGCCTTTGATATGGGTCCATATATCACTCGTCTTGCACTAAATTTAGGGGTGTTTGACAAGTATATCCCCAGGTTTCTTCATGAAGGGCCGAAGAGGGTGTTGTTTGGTTTGAAGGAGTTGCAGCAGGCAGGCATTGTGTCTTATACTCAGCCTTACGGTTGGGAGCCGATTAGGCAGGGCCCGCAGGTACAGCCACCAGAGGGACATCCAGCTGAGGATGTTATGATGCAGATCGATCCTATGCACCGCCAGCGGCCGCCACAGCGACACGAGAGGCCAACGCCGCAGTACCCTCGTAGGCAGCCACCACCTGAGCAGCTTACTTTACCGTCGTTATCTGGCTATGTGGAGCAGAGATTTGACAGGATGGAGCACATGATTCAGACTGGGCAGGAAAGACAGGAGGAGGCTCTCAGGTATATCATGAGCAGGCACAGCATGGGGATACCGAATTTCTTTCAGCCGAGAGAGTAGGGTAGCCCAGTTTGTGCTGGAGAGAGGTTTGATCCGACTCCCCCATTTCATGTGTTTGGAGAGGGTGGTTCTGGAGCAGGTGGACAGGAGAGTAGTAGTGAGGAGAGTGCAAGTGAGCATGGTGATGATTAGTGTGGGGATGATGAGGACGTAGCAGGACCTGATTTCATATCTTTTGTTTTTTTTATTTTTATGCTATTTTTTATCCTCATATTTTGGCTTGTACTTATACTTTGAATACGTTGAACAGGTTGGTTGGGATGATGGGTTTGGTTTGTGTTTGGAACTAATACTTATGATGATATATATTATGATCTTTTGGTAGTTTGTTGATGTTGATTGATAGGTTGATGTTAGTTGCCGCTTTCGTTCGTGTGTCCGAGATTAGGAGTTGTTTGCTCAGCGCGTTCGCACTGGAGGGCTTATGTGGAAATGACTGGCACTTTGACAGTCTCACATATTCAGCTAAGTCATTTCCCTTGTATTCTTTTATTTATTTATTTCATTTTTAGTTTTTATTTTTTAGGTAGTTAGTTTGAGTCGTATTTCCGTTCTTGCATTAGGGACAATGCAATCTTTAAGTGTGGGAATGGGATACATGTAAATAGTAGTAATCGAGTCATAAAAATATGAAAAATACAAAAAAATTAAAAAATTGAAAAAACCAAAAAAATTGAAAAATTAGAGAAAATGTCTTTTAAATAAAGAAGTTTGCAAATTAATACGGAAAATGATAGAAAAGATGGATATTTGCTCGGGTTCACATAATAATAATAATAATAATAATAATAATATGAGATTAAATTAAGTCGAGCTTGTGTCTAGTTAGGGATATGTGAATAGGCCCGGTTTGGTTTTAGGTCCCTTTGATTTAATATTACCTTAATTGTCGGTCTACTAGTGGGTTTTCATCTGGGAAAATTGGGAAATTAAAACCACCAATAAGAGTATAAAGAATGCCGTTATAAGTCAAAACCGTTAGAATTTTTAATCATGAAAAGAAAAATGAAAGAAATAGGAAAAAATGAGCTAGAAACTGAATGAAAGTAGCGTAGGCCCATGTAATCTTGGTTGGGGATAGTGACTTCGACCCGGAATGCCTCTAGAATGCGTGAAATCGAAATTGCAATAAAAATTACCGACGTCTAGGTAATCGGAGTTGGGGATAGCGACTCTACAGTCGGACTGCCTCTGGGTTAGGTAAAAGCAACGTCTAAGCTCAAAAGAAGAAAAAAATGAAAAGAAAGAAAAAATGATGAAAAATGAAAAAAATTGATTTTAAATTCTCCTGATTTTGATATAAGACGATTAGCAATTGGTCCAATGATCGTTCCTTTTGTTCTATAAGCTTGAGGCGGGATTAGGTGGATCGTAGCTTCTAGCGTGAGACCCTAGGTAGACTGACCGCACTTGAACTAAAAATTGCATGATAAGGGTGTTATGGGTGAAATTCTGAGCCCATATCCTGAGAAATATCTTGGGTTATATCTTGGTTATATGATATCAGTTCACATCCGAGATGCTGATTCAGGATATTGGTAACATCCTGAATGGTATCCTCAGGATCACTAACGGATTATGTGCAGGTACGCGGGTTAGAAGCTAGCAACGTTCACAAGGAATCATTCCGCGAAAGACTCGGTCCAAGTCATTCAAATAAAGACGTTGAAGCTGCATTACTCGGTCTACAACGTTAACAGTGGAATATTCAGAGCATCCCATATTTATAGGAATTTTCGTTTGTAATTCGTTACTATAAATAGGTGGGTATATCAGATCGAATAGGACATCACATCAACACTCACTACACTCTGACACTTGTTCTCTAGGAATTTTCACTTTCACACAAAAGCATTGTAACACTTAGCGATCTGGTCAATATCCTGCACTGTATCCTGAAGTTTAAAGCAATAAGAAGAACAAGGCAGCTGCGATTGTCAGCTCCCGAGGTTTTATGCCGGCGATCTAGATTGATCAAGGGCTTTCCTTGTATATCTCGTGTCACCCCCTTTACTTTTTGCTCATTGTTTGATCGTAGATACAGCTCAATATCCTGAGCCGTATCCTGAATACTGTTTTTTCCAAACAACTTAACCAGCATATTTTCAACACACTTTTTAGCACACTACCTCACTTAACTAATTTGATCACTTAATTTCTTTGGTAATTTTTGACCAAAACAATTTGGCGCCCACCGTGGGGCAAGTGGTGCTCTCTTTACTAAAAATCTTTGTGAAATCGTTAATCGGTTTTCTATTTTCAAAACTTTTTGCCACATTGTTTACAATGGCCTCAAGATCAAACATGAGTTCTTCCACTGTGTCTGCTACAACTTCTGCTACTACTGGTCCGGTGCTTCCACCATCCCCTCCAAGGATGCCATCTTCTTCACAACCTCAGGATATTATCCCTACTCGGAGTATTCAGGGATCTGCTCCCATTTTAGCTTCCAATGATGAAATTCTAACCTTATTTGGAAGTGTGCAGGAACAAATGAGGCAGCAACAGGAAACAAACCAAATGCTGTTGAGGGAAATACAACTCCTGAAGTCTGGCTCGAGCAGATCTGCTGAGGATATCGTCACTCCATTACAACCCAGAACTTTGAACTTCAGTTCGGCTGTGTACACTGAGGATAATAGGGGGAATATTGTACCCAGCCTTCCTCAGAATCATACTCCTGAAATACCCTCCTCGGTCAGGATGTCAACCATGAGGAGCTCAGGATATGCTTCAGGATATGGGCAGAATCCTCAGACGGGTAACGTGTCAAATAATAATAATACTCATGCTGCTAACAATAGTGGATCTTTGCAGGATACAGGTGTAACATCAGCATTTACTAGGGAGCTTCGGAAGTTGAAGGACATGATATCCAGTGTGCCTGGAATGGTCCAGCCAATCCCGGAAGTGTCCCAAGACAGCCACAGGATATCTCGCTTTGCATATCCTATCTGTGATGCTGAGATTCCAAAGAGATTTCAAACCCCCAACATGAAGCTTTATGATGGAACTACGAATCCTGAAGAGCATATTGCCCAGTATAGGGAAAGGATGGAGATTAACCCTATCCCTCCGGAGCTCAAGGAAGCATGCTTGTGCAAGGGTTTTGGTTATACCTTAACAGGATCAGCCTTGAAATGGCTCCTAAATGTTCCTCCTCATTTGATTACATCATTTGCTCACCTAGTGAATTTATTTAATAGTCAGTTTTCTTGTAGTAGAAGCTTTGAAAAACTAACAAGTGACCTCTACAGGATAACACAGGGGCCTCAAGAATCCCTAAGGGATTATGTGAACAAGTTCAGCCGGGAATCTTTAGACATTCCGCATCTTGATGTTGCAACAGCTGTGCAAGCTTTCAAGATGGGGCTGCAAAAAGATTCTCAATTTTACCAAGACCTTGTAATGAACCCATGCAGGAACTTGGATGAAGCTCGAAATAGGGCCTTAAGATATATTCAATTGGAGGATGACAGAAAGATGCAAGAGAGGATGAACTCATCCAACACCTATGAGTCAACTAACAGGAAGTCAGAATCCTCATTTAAGCCATATCGCTCTAAGCCATATGGTAGAAATGAAAACAAGAAAGTGAATGCTATCGAAGACGAGGATCCTGAAGAATATCCTGAATTATCTGAATATTGCTTTTCTGTTAACATTCCTGAATTGATGTATGCCATGCAGGGTTTAGGAGACAAGGCTAGGTGGCCTCGAAAGAATCAACAAAAAGCCGATTGGAAAGATAAGTCAAAATGGTGTGCCTTCCACGAAGATTTCGGACATGTGACTGAGGATTGCATCGCTCTAAGGAAAGAAATAAGCTATCTTCTAAGCAAGGGATATCTGAAAGATCTCTTAGGAAGAAAGAAGATTAAGGGTCAGGATACTGAGAAGGATCCTGAGCGAGCAGCATCACCTCCCGCGGATGCCAAGATAATCAACTTTATTTCGGGAGGATCCGACATTTGTGGGACTTCGTATTCGGCGGGGAAGAGACATGCAAAAGAAGCTAAGGCCGAAAGGGGAGACAGACCTGTCAGGATGACTACCCTCACAACTGACAAAGTGATCACATTTGATGCTGATGATAGGGATACTGTCTAGGATCCTCATCATGATGCTCTGGTAATAACATTATATGTGGCTAACCATTTTGTACGCAGGATATTGGTTGATAATGACAGCTCCGTCAACATAATCCAACTAGAGACTCTGAAGAGAATGAATGTATCCCCGATGGATATCACTTCGAAGTCCACCGTGCTTGTTGGGTTCAGTGGAGAGACTAGGAACACAGTGGGAGAGATAAAGTTACCAGTATATGTTGAAGGAGTCAACTCGATACAACGTTTCTGTGTGATGGATTCTCTATCCTGCTATAACATCATACTGGGAAGACCATGGATTCACGATATGAAGGCTGTGCCATCAACATATCACCAATGCATCAAGATCCCAACCCCTTGGGGGGTTGTCAAGGTTGATAGCGATCAACAGGAGGCGAAAGAATGCTACTCATCTTCGATGAAATCCTCGACCAAGCCTAGTGCAGCATAGCAATTAAAGATGCGGGCCCGGGATATCGTGGAGGATTCGGAGCAGGATGTGAAGAAAATTATCCTGGATCAGGATAATCCTGATATCTCGGTGCTCATAGGAACCAATATCCCTCAGGATATTGAAGAGCAGTTAACTAACTTTTTTAAATGCAGGATGTTAACGTTTGCATGGAAGCATGAGGATATGACAGGTATATCCAAAGACATTATCACTCACAAGCTTGGAATTGACAAATCATTCAAGCCTGTTCAGCAAAAAAGAAGGAAATTTGCTCCTGAGCGGAATACGATTATCCAAGAGGAAGTTGAAAGACTGTTGAAGTCCAGGATGATCAGAGAAGTTAAATTTCCAAAATGGCTAGCAAACGTAGTCGTGGTATAGAAGAAAAATGGGAAATGGAGAGTCTGTGTAGACTACACAGACTTGAACAAGGCTTGCCCTAAAGACCCATTTCCTCTTCCTCACATTGATGCAATGGTGGATGCTACTGCTGGGCATGAAATGTTGACCTTCATGACACCAACAGGTATTTATTGTTATACGGCTATGCCTTTTGGTTTGAAAAATGCAAGTGCAACATACCAGAGATTGGTAAATATGATGTTCAAAGACAAGCTGGGGGACACCATGGAGGTATACATTGACGATATGGTGGTAAAATCAAGGAAAGCCCAGGATCACCTCCAGGATATTAAAGGAGCATTTGATATCCTGGATCAATATAACATGAAGCTAAATCCTGCTAAGTGTCATTTCGGAGTGGGGGCAGGAAAATTTCTAGGATATATGGTGACCAAAAGAGGAATAGAGGCGAGCCCGGAGCAGATTAAAGCCATCTTGGATATTAAATCACCCTCAAATATGAAAGATGTTCAACGATTAACAGGGAGAGTGGTAGCATTAAACAGATTTATTTCAAGATCCTCAGAGAAATGCAAAGAGTTTTATGATATCCTGAAGAAGAAAAAGAAATTCGAATGGGGTGAGAAGCATGAAGCAGCCCTGTAGGATTTGAAGCAATATCTTTCAATTGCACCTCTACTGATGAAGCCTGAGAATGGTGAACCACTATCCCTATACCTCGTAGTATCAGGGAATGCTTTAAGTGCCGTCCTTGTAAAGGATCATGAAGGTCTGCAATATCCTGTTTATTATGTTAGTAAAAGTTTGTTAAATGCTGAAACTAGGTATTCTCATTTAGAAAAATTGATACTAGCATTAGTTATGGCATCAACGAAGCTTAGACATTACTTTGAGACACATAGGATTCATGTTAAAACAAATTATTCTGTCAAAAATGTGCTTAGGAAACCAGAGATGTCAGGCAGGATGGCCAAGTGGTAAGTATAGTTGAGTGCTTATGATTTAGTATATGAACCTAGAAATGCCATAAAGTCTCAGGCTTTAGTTGACTTTGTGGCTGATTTCAGTAGTGACATTCAGGATGAGGTAGACCTAGAAGTCCAACAGTTAGGAGAATCCTCAGGATCCTGGACGTTATATACTGATGGTGCATCTAATGTAAGAGGAGTAGGATTGGGAATACTACTAAAATCGCCACAGGGGGACATATTACCCCAGGCTATTAGGTGTGAGTTCCCTGCTACTAATAATGAAGCAGAGTATGAGGCTTTAATTTGTGACAACCCTCACTAAACCAGGTATCCGTACGACTTAATTAATAATTAATTACTGCTTAATTACTGTGCTTGTTTGAGATTACTGATGAACTGCTACTTGAATACAGATACATGCATATACCTGCATCATACTTTACTAACCGTCACTACATTATTTACATGCTGAACCGTAGTGACAAACATGATGCACAAAAAGCATAGTAGCACTATAACAGATAACCTATTGAGCATGTTGATAAAGCCAGCATCAGGCAGACACTGCCTCTAAGGCCTGTATGAGCCAGAAATATTTTACTACACTAGTGGTGAGTGTAGGGATACAAGGGTTGTAGAACTGCGTCTCTAGGAATAAGTTACAATGACTGGATGTGCCTAAAACGTGCTCTGAGCACACAAAAAAAATTCAGCACTTTACATAATAATTCAGCTTTTAGCTAACTAATAAAGTGCCAAAACATGAGAAAAAATATTGCTAGACACTTTCCAAAGTGTCAGAAATGAGTTGTGTCACTAAAAAGGGTATTAACGACACTTTAAAGCTTTGTTAACGCTTTAACGGATTAATATCCAACCGAACAACCGGACTTTACCCGGAACCTGAAAACATTGTTACTTTCATTATTTATCTTTTTCTGAGCCAGTTAGGGTCCCTGAATACCCTAACACCCATTGTAACACAGGACACACCACTAACCGGGTTAATCACTTAACTTAACTAGATTAACCTAACTATATACTTAACTAATTGTTGGAAATGAACTAGTACCCCCCCCCCCCTTAACCAACCGTCCCCATGAGGGGGGACATACCTTGTCCTCTAAAACATTATTATAATCTTATGCCTAATATCTAGTTAGCATAAGATCCAATGGTTAATCACCCTAACTTTGTCTATAAGTTGCTAGCTTAGTCTAACATGATCATCCACTTATCAACATCACACAAACACTACTCTCTCCCTCTCCTAAAGCTCTCGGCCGAACACACCCCACCCCCATCCATCATTTTCGAATTTGTTTCAAGCCATTCCAAGTATCTACAAGTGATAAGGATCGCGTATAAGGAACCTTGGTGCAAACGGAAGGCGAAGGACCTCACTACATTGCTTTTATCCACGCATTTTTCGCATAGATTCTTCCCTAGCCTCGAGCTAGTAGTAAGTTGCTTAAATCACCTTCTTGAACTATTTTAAAGTGGTTAATATGATTTGTAACGGTTAAAATTCGTAAACATACAAGATGACACACAAAAGTCTACTTAAAATGCTATAAATGTTGGTTAAAAGCTCATATGTTGTGTAAATCATGTAGTATTTGATTTGTGTGAGTATTTGGACCCGATCTATGTTGTGGTAGCTCGGATCATCATTTAACCCGGGTTGGTCATGATCATGGATCATGACATAAGATTGTTTTGGAAGTAACAAGGGTTAAAAGATGAAACTCTACCACACACGAATCATGAACTTGTGTAAAAGTGATTTTGCTTGTGAAATAGTGTTTAAAACTAGTAGATCTACGGATCTACTAGTGGTATTTTCAAAGGACCAAGTGTCAAGAGAAAACATGCTTTTAAAGGCGGATCTTACACCAACACGAATGGTTTTTAGAACACACAAGTGTGTAAAACCTTGTGTAACACAAGGTTTCGACAAAATAACTATTTTTGAAAAAGATGACGAGAAGTTGTAAAGACGGAATTTCCCTAAAAACGAGGTTTTTACAAAATCAGATTGTTTTATATAAAGATCCACTAAAAATGATGGAAAGATACTACATATTTTGGAAAAACCACAAGTTCATGTATTTTTGCGATTTACATCTATATTGACTAGTTCGATGGTTTGAATAATGTTTATTGTTGATTGAGAAAATGATTGGTTTGATTTATAAAAGAAAATGATACGCTTAAAAGCGTGGCCACCTCCAGTTACAGAGGAAACTCTGGCGAAATTTTTCTAAACCTAACACTTAGAATTATTTTCACCATGAGTGTTAGAGATACTTGTCGACTTGTTTTCAAACTACGAATTTCACCACGACTTTGTTTACAAAATATCGGAGGTGGGATTTCACAAAATGAAACGTGATACATAGATATATTTAGTATATATTTTTCACAACATCACTGGTATAAGTGTTTATGATTATTTTGTGAACTACGTAAATATTATTTTTAGGGTAAAAATAATATTACTAAGTATTATTTTGGGAAAATCACATGTATTAAAGTATAATATTTTTGAGAAGAATATTTATATTTTGAAGTTGGAAATAAAATATATTTTAAGTGAGACTTAATAATATATTTCGAAATTATACGAACACACATGTATTAAATCCCCCATCCTTGGGAAGGAAAATGACTACCAAGTATATACAGAATGTAAACACGAAATAGTTGCCTAACTATTTCCCAAAAACTTAAACCATAAAGCTAAGGCACGACCGTCCGTCTATTAGAGTTAGTACGTGTAGGTCGTCACATAGCTGCTTGATTTGGAGGCATACTTGGTAGAGACGCACCACTGTGAGTTCATGTCCCCCTTTTCTCTTAACTGTTTTCAGTTTTTAACTGCGGGGGTGAAATACATGTTATTTTGATTACAAGTACTTTATACATGGTATGGTTAGCGTAAGGAGGTTTGCTACTTAGATCATGTGAGTGGGTAGGAGCATTATGAGGCCATTAGTCCTCATGGCAGGACCAAGGTACAGGAGCGGTAGATCTATCTGGGTGTAGCGAGCCCAGCCCCAGGCCAAACTAGAAACGGACCTCGGGGTGACTTTGTGCCCAACTCGCATAAATCTGCTAAGTTTGAGTCTCCCTACTTGCACTTCACATATATCAGTGGCCTTGCAAACCATTGGTGATCTCAATTCCCTTATTTGCTACATACCAAGACTATTCTCATACTTACAAAGGTTTATTTACTCACTTACACATGAACTCGCTCAACATTATTGTTGATTTTTCAACTTACATGTATTTCAGGGAATTAAAGGATCTGGCGCGGTATGACAGGTTTTCCCGCTACACTAGTTACGAGGTCATCCGGGTTTGGGGAATGTGGCTCTTTCCTGGACAAGTCACAGTCCTTAAACTGTGTTTATGTCATGTTAATGTTTGTGTTTGTTGAACAATGTCGTTAGGATGTGTTTCCGTTAAGACAAAGTTGTTATATTTGGTTTTTAAAACTTAATTAAATGGATGATCTTGCATGGTTTTATTTCATATAGCTTTATTATGGTTAAGCTATGGTATTAAGAAGTCACACCAAATTAACCACGCTTCCGCAAAGCCAGGGTGTGACAGCTTGGTATCAGAGCTCTGATCATAGCAAACTAGGATTCTTTCTCGAGTCTAGACTATGATCACTAGGGCTCTCACGAAAACATTTTTACTGCATACCACTTAAGTCCAGATCCAAAACTTTTTATAAACAAATGTTGAGCACGTTTTATTTATTATTTATAGGCTCAGTCTGGGAGGCTGAGGCTCGGTCTGGGAGGCCGAGGCTCGGTCTGGGAGGCCGAGGTAGTAGTCTAGTGGGACTAGGGAGTCAGTCTGAGAGGCTGGGAGAATTGGCTAGTGGGACTAGGAAGAGCAGTCTGAGAGACTGGGAAAATTGGCTAGTGGGACTAGGAGAATTGGCTAGTGGGACTAGGAAGAGCAGTCTGAGAGGCTGGGAGAATTGGCTAGTGGGACTAGGAAGAGCAGTCTGGGAGGCTGGGAGGCTAGTGGGACTAGGAGAACCATTTGAATACTTACTTGGTGACTTATGTGATTATTTGATTGTATGATTGACTGTTTGTGCATATTTGTGTTTATGTTACAGACACCTCTGGCACAGGTGACTCAGACACCACAGGACCTAGACCTATAGTATCAGATGACCTAGAGTCTTCAGAGCATGAGGTCCACACATCCGACGTTACTAGCACAGACGAGGATGACTTTCAGCCCTTTGCTATACCTGATGGTGCTGATGAGCTCGCTGATGGCCCTTTGGCCGGGGACCTACCGTTAGTGGAGATCCCTGCTCCCATACCTTTGGCTTCATATCCTGCTTACGATTTACTCCTCGATGCCGACGCTGACGACGACGTCGATCTGTTTGGCGACGAGCCCTTAGAGGATGAGGTTCAGGGCGAGGCCCTTCTTGCTGCTGGAGATCTTTTGTTGATCGCAGATGCTCCCGCTGAGGAGTCACCTGCTCACTCTCCGGTCCCAGACTCTTTCGAGTCTGTGGCCTCTGCACCTTCACACACCCAGAGTGCGCAGCACTTTTCTCATGGATCAGATCCCGACCAGGCATCCTCTGTTGCCCCTATTCCTAGTTTTACTTTCGACCACGAGGAGGTGGAGGATTCCGATCCTGTCTTTCCCACAGGATTCGACCCAGATGAGGATATAGAGTTTATACCCATGGATCAGCCTATGGAGGATCCAGTCGACCCAGTAGACCCAGTTGATCCCATCGACCCTGAGTTTGATTTTGAGATGGCCTTCGATGATCCCGAGCATCCACTGGACCCTGCTCCTGACCCAGTGCTTGAGCATGACCCTGCTCATGCTGGCATACCTATTGATCCCGTGATTGCTGACCCACCCATTGATGATCACCCTGTTGATGCCCCGTTGTTGGAGGGCAATCAGGTCATTGCTGCTGATCATGTTGATCCCCCACTTATTGCTGATGCACCAGTTGACCCTCTTGTTGCACCTCACCATGATCCTATGCCAGTTCAGTTTGATCGTGCACTTTTTGAGGCACAGATTGACCCACGAGATGAGCACGCCCATCATGGGTGGATTCCTGCTGATGACGAGGTCCCACCTATTCCCCCTCAGATCACCGATACCCGTCACGTTGATACCTCCTTTTCATTTCCTCGGTTTACACCTCCAGCGCGGCCTGGAGAAGGTTCTTCGGCACACCCTTTTGGACATGTACCGGTATCTATCCCTGTTTCCCCATTTCATGTGGCACCTTTTGATCCCACCAGTGAGCCGTTTCTTTGGGCGTCACCTTCTGCCATGCCACCGACCGACCCCTACCATTCTTTCCACATGGGGTATACTATTGAGGACGTTTTGATGTCTTTTGTCGCCCAGCACGAGGCACACACGCAGCGCATCCAGGAGCTTGAGAGAGCTCAGCCACCGCCGTGCCTGTGTCAGGGTCAGACCCACCCTGTTCCTTCGCAGCACCCTCGACCATTGTTACATGACTATGCTGCACGCCTTTTTGCCCTAGAGCAGTAGGTTGCTTCTTTCTTGCGTACCCAGAGAGCCATGGAGGAGGACTGGCTCCAGTTGCGTCGCTTGTTTTACACTCACTTTCCCCCTCCTCCACCGCCATCCGTGTAGAGCTCTTCAGTACCGTATGGGTAGACGCTGGTGAGAAGACGGCGATTGCTTTTGACTGCACATCATTTTTGGAGACTACATTATGATTTTGACTTTTGTTGACATGTATTTGATGTACTGACACTGATTTGATATAGTTTTTGGACTAGGGTGATGTAGCCCTTAGTCGACTGATGTTGTGTGACACTGTGATGTACTTGTACGCTTACTATGTGGTCTTAATATATGGCAATCGCAGTATTCTCATCATACTTGATGCTTGATTTGGTTATTTATATTCTATGACATGGGATGTTGTGTGATTGATGTTTGTGACATGGGATGTTGTGTGATTGATGTTTGTAACATGGGATGTTGTGTGATTGATATGATTATAACATGAGATGTTATGTACTATTACTATCATTATATACGTACGCTACATTATGACCTGACTTACGTATTATAACATGGGATCTTTACTATGGCCTGACCAACGTAAACCATCTTTTAGAAGATGCCACCAAGACGTGAGACACGCATGCCTACCAATGAGGCAGAACTCCAACAAGTCATCGCTGTTGCCATCGCACAATACGCCGCTTCGCAAGGAGGACCCAGCGAAAGTAGCTCAAACAACAACGGCAACAACAATCCACCTCATGGTAATACTAAGTCATTTAGACATACCATGACCTAATTAGATATCTATAGCAACGATGCTAATGCCGTTCACGTGTTATAATGTATGTGTAGGGTGCACCTACAAGCAGTTTCTAGACTGCAAACCGGTCAACTTTGATAGCACGGGAGGTGCTGTCACCTTTGTTCGTTGGGCCGAGAAAACGGAATCTGTTCTTCGCATGAGCAAATGCGCACTAGATCAGCAAGTCACCTATATCTCAGGGCTATTCTTGGATGGAGCCCTCTCTTGGTGGAATTTGCAAGTACAGACACTTGGTGAAGCTGCTGCCTACGCGCTAACCTGGACCGAACTGAAGGAACTTATGCGCAAGAAGTACTGCTCTCGTGCGGAAATCCAAAGATTGGAAACCGAGTTCTGGCATTTGAAAATGGAAGGTCCAAAGATCGCAGAATACGTTCAAAGGTTCCATGACTTATCGCATGTGGTACCCTACATGGTCACTCCGGAGTTCAAGCGGATTGAACGTTTCATTTGGGGATTAGCTCCTCAAATCATAAGCATGGTGACCTCATCGAAGCCTGTGACAATTACTGAGGCAATCGATTTGAGCGTGGCTCTCACAGAGGAGGCTATTCGCCTGAACAAGTTTGGTGATGCTGAGACTAAGAAGAAAGAGACTCACGTCGAGTCATCAGGAGGTAACAAGCGGAAGTTCTCGAACTTCAAGCAGGGCGCCAGTGTGGTAGTTAAGAAAGGAGGATCAAGCACGCCAGCCCAGGTTACAGCTGGTCGTGGAAAGAAAGGAAAGGGATATATGGGCACCCAGCCCAAGTGTAATACCTGCCAACGCCACCATACTGGCTATTGTACTATGAAAATATGCGAAGCATGTGGAAAGCCGGGCCACTTGAAGGACACTTGTTGGGCCACTGCTGGCCAGGGAGGCCAAGGAGGATTTGGAAACAGAAACAATAATCGTGGTGGGATTGGGAATCGCCCATAGGGGAACAATGGAGGTAATGGGAATCGAGGCAACAATGTTAATCAAGCGGGCGCTGTGAATCATGACCAAAGGAATAATCAAGCTGGTGGAAACGGGCAGAGACCCGGATGCTTCAACTGTGGTGATCTTGGGCATTACAAGAGGAACTGCCCAGAGTTAAACCAAGCCCGTGGAAGAGTGTTTAATATTGAAGCAAGGGAGGCGCGCCAGGATCCCAATGTTGTCACTGGTACGTTCCCTGTAAACCAACGCTATGCATCCGTTTTATTTGATACTGGCGCCGATTATAGCTTCGTGTCGTTAGAGTTTAAGAATATGCTTGGTTTAGCCGCTAATAAGTTAGATATTCCCTACTCAATCGAATTGGCCAATGGGAAGTTAGTAGAAGCAAATGAAGTTATCAGAGGCTGTGTGATCGAATTGGGAAAGCGTGAGTTTGCTTTGGATCTACTACCAGTCCAGTTGGGAAGCTTCGACGTGGTGGTAGGAATGGATTGGTTATCAGGCAATAAGGCTGAGATAGTTTGTCACGAAAAGGTCGTTCGTATCCCAACCGAAGATGGCGAAACAATTGTGGTTCACGGGGAGAAGCGTGATACGCCGTTAAGAATTATCAGCTGCCTGAAAGCGCGAAAGTGTTTGCAGAAGGGATGTGTTGCCTTCCTGGCACACATTGTGGATAAGAAGGCTGCAGAGCCGAAGATCGAAGACATCCCTGTCGTGAGGGAATATCCGGAAGTCTTCCCAGAGGACTTACCTGGACTGCCACCTCAGAGACAAGTAGAGTTCCGCATTGACTTAGTTCCTGTTGGATCTGAGTTTGTTTTTGATTGTATTTTCGTTTGGAATTAAGATGAAAATGAAAGAGTTGTGCAGCGGAATTAAGATGAAAACAAACTTTGCATACAATCAAACGAGAGTAATACTTTAATCAAACATCTTTACACAATGAATCGAAAGATTGAATTTATTTCAACAACGATTACAATGATTGATGAATGAATGCAAACTCCCCCTCAGCCAGAGCTCAGTAGTTTGTTCGTGCAAAGAAGACGATGTGGTGAAAGAGCTAATAGAACAGTACAAAGTACTGAACTATTTATAGGCACTTGCAAACCACTGAGCATCTTTAGCTGACGTCACCATGAAAGTGACATCTAACCTCCTACCAAACTCTAACCTCTGATCAATACAAACACTGATGTACTAACTACTGCTATTAC
The DNA here is from genome assembly GCA_030545235.1 of Helianthus tuberosus. NCBI lineage: Eukaryota > Viridiplantae > Streptophyta > Magnoliopsida > Asterales > Asteraceae > Helianthus > Helianthus tuberosus. The sequence goes on from CM060351.1 coordinate 48,889,091, forward strand.
AAACTATTACACAAAAGACACTTAAACAGCTGCTGCATCCTTCCACTGCTGTGAACCTAGCAGTGCTTGTCCGGATCAGCAGTACTTGACTCAAGGCAGTAGATTGACTCAGCAGAGCTTTGTTCTTCCATCAGTCTTTGACATTTGGCAGTAGATGCAAGGCAGCAGTTGTAGGTCAGCACTTAGTAAGATCAGCAGATAGGAGGTCAGCAGATATGAAAGCACTTTCAAGGGGAGAGATTTGCATGAACCAATTGTAGTCGTCTGCTTATTCTGGATCCACTGCTCTGATCCAGTTTTGGCTTTAATTATCTGTTCCTCTGATAGGGTTCAATCCCAACAGTTCCAGGCGCCGCGCCTGTGGCTAAGGCACCTTATAGACTTGCTCCGTCTGAGATGCAGGAACTGTCGACACAACTTCAAGAGTTGTTAGACAAGGGTTTTATCCGACCAAGCTTCTCGCCTTGGGGAGCTCCGGTCCTGTTTGTCAAAAAGAAGGACGGTAGTTTTCGTATGTGCATTGACTACCGGGAGTTGAACAAGCTGACGATCAAGAATAGATATCCTCTGCCAAGGATTGATGATCTATTCAATCAACTGCAAGGCTCAAGCTTTTATTCAAAGATCGATCTTCGATCTGGATACCATCAGTTAAGGATACAAGAGGAGAGTATCCCGAAGACAGCCTTCAGAACTCGTTATGGCCACTACGAGTTCCTTGTTATGCCGTTTGGTTTGACAAACGCACCTGCAGTCTTTATGGACTTGATGAATAGAGTTTGCAAGCCGTACTTGGACAAATTCGTGATAGTGTTCATTGATGATATCTTGATTTATTCAAAGACAAAGGCTGAGCATGAACAACACCTAAGAGTTATTTTGGAGCTGCTAAGGAAAGAACAGTTGTATGCCAAACTCTCTAAGTGCGAGTTTTGGCTACGTGAAGTCCAATTTCTTGGACATGTGGTAAATGGAGATGGAATCCATGTGGATCCAACCAAGATCGAAGCGATCAAGAATTGGGAAACGCCAAAGACGCCAACCAAGATTTGACAATTCTTGGGTTTGGCTGGCTACTATCGAAGATTCATTGAGGATTTTTCAAAAATCACTCAACCATTGACGCTCCTCACCCAGAAGGATAAGAAGTTTGATTGGGGAATCAAACAGGAAGAAGCGTTCCAGATATTGAAGGATAAGCTCTGCAATGCGCCAATCTTAGCACTACCGGAAGGTACAGATGATTTTGTGGTATACTGCGACGCTTCGCGTCAAGGATTGGGTTGTGTGCTGATGCAACGCCAAAAGGTTATTGCTTACGCATCACGTCAATTGAAAGTGCACGAAAAGAACTATACCACACATGATTTGGAACTTGGCGCAGTGGTTTTTGCATTAAAGATCTGGAGACACTACCTTTATGGTACAAGGTGTACAATCTTTACAGATCACAAGAGCCTACAACACATATTCAACCAGAAGGAGTTGAATATGAGGCAAAGACGTTGGGTTGAGTTGTTGAACGATTACGACTGCGAGATAAAGTATCATCCATGGAAGGCGAATGTGGTCGCCGATACCCTAAGTCGAAAGGAGAGGATCAAACCCATAAGGGTTAGGGCTTTAGAAATGATTATCCGAACCGATCTTTCCTTGCGCATTCGTGCCGCGCAGAAAGAAGCTCTCAAGGAAGGAAACCTTGAAGATGAATACCTCCGTGGGATGGAGAAGCTACTGGTACCAAACGAGGAAGGAACGTTATGTTTTGAGAAAAGGATTTGGGTTCCTCTGTTTGGTGATTTAAGGAAAGTTATTTTTGATGAAGCTCACAAGTCGCGGTACTCTATCCACCTTGGAGCGGATAAGATGTACCAGGATCTCAAAGACTATTATTGGTGGCCTAGGATGAAAGGAGATGTTGCTATTTATGTGAGCAAATGTTTAACATGCGCTAAGGTGAAAGCGGAATACCAGAAGCCTTCAGGACTTCTGCAACAACCTGAGATTCCCAAGTGGAAATGGGAACAAATCTCGATGGATTTTATTACAAAGTTGCCAAGAACGCCAAGAGGCCATGACACTATTTGGGTAATAGTGGATCGATTAACGAAGTCAGCACACCTCTTACCTATCAGAGAGAAGGATAACACGAGCAAGCTGGCCGAAATATACATGAGAGAGATCGTCGCACGTCATGGAGTGCCTCTCTCGATCATCTCTGATAGAGACGGAAGGTTTGTGTCAAGGATATGGCAATCCTTCCAAGAAGCTTTTGGCTCACAATTAAATCTGAGCACCGCATTTCACCCGCAGACCGACGGGCAAAGCGAGCGGACGATACAGACTTTGGAAGACATGCTGAGAGCATGTGTTATGGATTTGGGCGGTAGCTGGGATAAGCATTTGCCTTTGGTCGATTTTTCATACAACAACAGCTACCACACCAGTATTGGTGTCGCGCCATTTGAAGCCCTTTACGGACGCAAGTGCCGATCACCCCTATGCTGGGCCGACGCAGGTGATAGGCAGCTTGCTGGTCCCGAAATCGTCCAAGAGACGACAGACAAGATTGCACAGATTCTAAAACGCATCGAAGCAGCTCGCCACAGACAGAAAGCTTATGCAGATCCAAACCAGAAACACTTGGAATTTCAAGTGGGAGAAATGGTTTTATTGAAAGTTTCACCCTGGAAGGGTGTGGCACGCTTCGGAAAGCGTGGAAAGTTAAATCCGCGCTACATTGGTCCTTTCAGAATTTTGGAAAGAATAGGACTAGTAGCATACAAGCTGGACTTACCTGCTGAACTCCATTCAGTTCACGATACATTTCATGTATCCAACCTGAAGAAAAGTCCAACTCAAGATGCCATTGCCATTCCCATCGACGAGATTCATGTTGACGACACGCTCCATTTCGTTAAAGAACCGGTTGAGGTTACGGATTGGAAAGTAAACAAGACCCGCCGGAGCAGTGTCAAGCTCGTCAAGGTTCGTTGGAATGCCAGACATGGTCCTGAATACACCTGGGAGCGTGAGGACCGGATGAAAGAGAAATACCCCCACTTATTTCCTAAGAACCCTACATCTACAAGCAGAACTTAAAATTTCGGGACGAAATTTTTCTATCAGGGGGAGAATGTGACAACCCTCACTAAACCAGGTATCCGTACGACTTAATTAATAATTAATTACTGCTTAATTATTGTGCTTGTTTGAGATTACTGATGAACTGCTACTTGAATACTGATACATGCATATACCTGCATCATACTTTACTTACCGTCACTACATTATTTACATGCTGAACCGTAGTGACAAACATGATGCACAAAAAGCACAGTAGCACTATAATGGATAACCTATTGAGCATGCTGATAAAGCCAGCATCAGGCAGACACTGCCTCTAAGGCCTGTATGAGCCAGAAATATTTTACTACACTAGTGGTGAGTGTAGGGATACAAGGGTTGTAGAACTGCGTCTCTAGGAATAAGTTACAATGACTGGATGTGCCTAAAACGTGCTCTAAGCACAAAAAAAAATCAGCACTTTACATAATAATTCAGCTTTTAGCTAACTAATAAAGTGCCAAAACATGAGAAAAAATATTGCTAGACACTTTCCAAAGTGTCAGAAATGAGTTGTGTCACTAAAAAGGGTATTAACGACACTTTAAAGCTTTGTTAACTCTTTAACGAATTACTATCCAACCGAACAACCGGACTTTACCCGGAACCTGAAAACATTGTTACTTTCATTATTTATCTTTTTCTGAGCCAGTTAGGGTCCCTGAATACCCTAACACCCATTGTAACACAGGACACACCACTAACCGGGTTAATCACTTAACTTAACTAGATTAACCTAACTATATACTTAACTAATTGTTGGAAATGAACTAGTACCCCCCCCCCTTAACCAACCGTCCCCATGAGGGGGGACATACCTTGTCCTCTAAAACATTATTATAATCTTATGCCTAATATCTAGTTAGCATAAGATCCAATGGTTAATCACCCTAACTTTGTCTATAAGTTGCTAGCTTAGTCTAACATGATCATCCACTTATCAACATCACACAAACACTACTCTCTCCCTCTCCTAAAGCTCTCGGCCGAACACACCCCACCCCCATCCATCATTTTCGAATTTGTTTCAAGCCATTCCAAGTATCTACAAGTGATAAGGATCGCGTATAAGGAACCTTGGTGCAAACGGAAGGCGAAGGACCTCACTACATTGCTTTTATCCACGCATTTTTCGCATAGATTCTTCCCTAGCCTCGAGCTAGTAGTAAGTTGCTTAAATCACCTTCTTGAACTATTTTAAAGTGGTTAATATGATTTGTAACGGTTAAAATTCGTAAACATACAAGATGACACACAAAAGTCTACTTAAAATGCTATAAATGTTGGTTAAAAGCTCATATGTTGTGTAAATCATGTAGTATTTGATTTGTGTGAGTATTTGGACCCGATCTATGTTGTGGTAGCTCGGATCATCATTTAACCCGGGTTGGTCATGATCATGGATCATGACATAAGATTGTTTTGGAAGTAACAAGGGTTAAAAGATGAAACTCTACCACACACGAATCATGAACTTGTGTAAAAGTGATTTTGCTTGTGAAATAGTGTTTAAAACTAGTAGATCTACGGATCTACTAGTGGTATTTTCAAAGGACCAAGTGTCAAGAGAAAACATGCTTTTAAAGGCGGATCTTACACCAACACGAATGGTTTTTAGAACACACAAGTGTGTAAACCCTTGTGTAACACAAGGTTTCGACAAAATAACTATTTTTGAAAAAGATGACGAGAAGTTGTAAAGACGGAATTTCCCTAAAAACGAGGTTTTTACAAAATCGGATTGTTTTATATAAAGACCCACTAAAAATGATGGAAAGATACTACATATTTTGGAAAAACCACAAGTTCATGTATTTTTGCGATTTACATCTATATTGACTAGTTCGATGGTTTGAATAATGTTTATTGTTGATTGAGAAAATGATTGGTTTGATTTATAAAAGAAAATGATACGCTTAAAAGCGTGGCCACCTCCAGTTACAGAGGAAACTCTGGCGAAATTTTTCTAAACCTAACACTTAGAAGTATTTTCACCATGAGTGTTAGAGATACTTGTCGACTTGTTTTCAAACTACGAATTTCGCCACGAATTTGTTTACAAAATATCGGAGGTGGGATTTCACAAAATGAAACGTGATACATATATATATTTAGTATATATTTTTCACAACATCACTGGTATAAGTGTTTATGATTATTTTATGAACTACGTAAATATTATTTTTAGGGTAAAAATAATATTACTAAGTATTATTTTGGGAAAATCACATGTATTAAAGTATAATATTTTTGAGAAGAATATTTATATTTTGAAGTTGGAAATAAAATATATTTTAAGTGAGACTTAATAATATATTTCGAAATTATACGAACACACATGTATTAAATCCCCCATCCTTGGGAAGGAAAATGACTACCAAGTATATACAGAATGTAAACACGAAATAGTTGCCTAACTATTTCCCAAAAACTTAAACCATAAAGCTAAGGCACGGCCGTCCGTCTAATAGAGTTAGTACGTGTAGGTCGTCACATAGCTGCTTGATTTGGAGGCATACTTGGTAGAGACGCACCACTGTGAGTTCATGTCCCCCTTTTCTCTTAACTGTTTTCAGTTTTTAACTGCGGGGGTGAAATACATGTTATTTTGATTACAAGTACTTTATACATGGTATGGTTAGCGTAAGGAGGTTTACTACTTAGATCATGTGAGTGGGTAGGAGCATTATGAGGCCATTAGTCCTCATGGCAGGACCAAGGTACAGGAGCAGTAGATCTATCTGGGTGTAGCGAGCCCAGCCCCAGGCCAAACTAGAAACGGACCTCGGGGTGACTTTGTGCCCAACGCGCATAAATCTGCTAGGTTTGAGTCTCCCTACTTGCACTTCACATATATCAGTGGCCTTGCAAACCATTGGTGATCTCAATTCCCTTATTTGCTACATACCAAGACTATTCTCATACTTACAAAGGTTTATTTACTCACTTACACATGAACTCGCTCAACATTATTGTTGATTTTTCAACTTACATGTATTTCAGGGAATTAAAGGATCTGGCGCGGTATGACACGTTTTCCCGCTGCACTAGTTACGAGGTCATCCGGGTTTGGGGAATGTGGCTCTTTCCTGGACAAGTCACAGTCCTTAAACTGTGTTTATGTCATGTTAATGTTTGTGTTTGTTGAACAATGTCGTTAGGATGTGTTTCCGTTAAGACAAAGTTGTTATATTTGGTTTTTAAAACTTAATTAAATGGATGATCTTGCATGGTTTTATTTCATATAGCTTTGTTATGGTTAAGCTATGGTATTAAGAAGTCACACCAAATTAACCACGCTTCCGCAAAGCCAGGGTGTGACATAATTGCAGGATTAGAGTTGGCTAAGAATATGAGTATCAATAATTTGCAAGTATATGTTGACTCCTTGTTAATTACTAACCATTTCAATGGATCCTATGCAGTTAAGGGTGAGAAATTAATCGAATACCTCGATATTATCAAAAAATTAGCAGGATATTTCGATGTTTTTACACTTAAACAGGTACCAAGGGAGGATAATGCTGAAGCAGATGCCTTAGCAAATCTGGGATCATCGATCAGGATACCAGAAGGGACCCAAATACTAATATTACATATCTTGTATCCTGCAACGAATCCTCAAGATAAAGAAGTAGCGGGTATTCAGGATCCTGGAGCTGAGTATCCTGAAAAGGATCCTAAATCCTGGACGGCTCCAATCATGAGATATCTCAAGGAAGGACATATCCCGAGAGATGAAAATCCTATGGAATTTAGGATGAAGGTATCACGGTTCACTATTATAAATAATGTTTTATACAAGAAATCTCTTGCAGGGCCGTATTTGAGGTGCTTGGAGGATCCTGAAGCCAAAGAAGTACTTCAGGATATACATGAAGGGGATTGTGGTAACCACACTGGGGGCAGGCCATTGTTCTCGAAAGTATTAAGGACATGATATTATTGGCCAACCATGAGGAAAGATGCTGCAGAATATGCTCGAAGGTGTGATGCATGTCAAAGGCATAGTAACATACTACATCAACCAGCTGAACCACTATATCCTGTAGCTTCCCCTTGGCCATTCATGAAATGGGGGATGGATATAGTAGGGAAGTTACCAAAAGCTCCGGGAGGAAAAGTCTTTATGCTAGCAATGACGGATTATTTCTCTAAGTGGATTGAAGCTGAAGCATTTGTTCAAGTTAGAGACCAAGAAGTAGTATCCTTCATAAAAAGGAATATCCTGACCAGGTTTGGGGTACCAGCTGAAATCATTTGTGATAATGGGTCCCAATTTATAAGCAAGAGGACTACTGACTTTTGCAAGAGTTGGGGAATCAAAATGATCACGTCTACTCTGGTACATCCTCAAGCAAATGGACAAGCTGAATCCTCAAACAAGATAATTGTCAATAACTTAAAGAAGAGACTTGGAGCCAAAAAAGGAAGGTGGGCAGAAGAATTACCCTTTGTTTTGTGGGCTGATAGGACAACGGTAAAGAATGCAACCGGCCAAACCCCATTTTCCTAGGTATTTGGAGCAGAAGCAGTGATTCCAACGGAAATGGTGATACCTACTGCAAGATCTATCCTACAGGATCCTGAGCAGAATCCTGAAGCCTTATGTCGAGATTTGGATACTATAGATGAAAAAAGAGATGCAGCAAGGCTAAGGATGGCAGCATATCAACAAAGAATATCCAGAGCATATAACAAGAATATAAGGACTAGGAGATTTAGAGTTGGTGATTGGGTGCTAAGAAAGGCTTTTCAAAATACCACTAATCCTGCTGATGGCAAGCTAGCCCCAAAATGGGAAGGACCATATAAAGTTGAGTCAGAAGCAGGGAAAGGAGCATATAGACTCAAGAATATGGAAGGGGATATGCTACCGAGATCCTGGAATGCAATACACTTAAAGCTCTATTTCAAGTAAGAATAGAATTTAATTTCTATCTCAGAATGGTATGTATTCTATCTCTTTTAAATATATTTGTGTATTATCTAGAACCCAATACTGACTTAAGCACCGGAGGGGTGTTAGCCAAGCTAACACCCACCTTAGTTTACAGTTGTTTTGCAGTATATGTTTCAGGATATAGCTCCAGGATATGCACTCAGGATAAATCAAAAGATTAGAGGATTGGCCCCCTCTCTCATGTTTAAGGGATCCTGATCCCTTCAAAGGTTTAAAGGTATTCACCTTTCTTTCGAATTGCGTTTAAACACCTCGCCTGGAGTGCAAGTTATCTAGGTATAGTTCAAGGTAGCGGTACCAGTTCATGTAAAAGTGGCTGACAATTTCGTTACTGTTGGCTATATCCCGGATCCTGAAGGTATATGGGGATTGGTCACCCTCTCTCATGAAAGGGTATTTTCATACTCTCTAAGGTTTAAAGGTTTTCACCTTTCTAAGATTTGGTGTTTATACACTCTCGCCTGTAGCGCATGAAACTCAGGGTTTATCCCCAGGATATCAGGGTTTATCCCCAGGATATTAAGGGTTTATCCCCAGTATGCTAAGGATTCATTTCAGGATATCAAGGGTTTTGCCTTGGGGTGTTTGGAATTTATTCAAGCCAAAGTATGAATACATTTGCATTTCTGTGTCATACACAGGGGACATACATTATACCATTTAAAGGTTGGATCCAAGTTTGTAAGTATGCACTGGGACATTCCTAAGGTGGAAGATTGGAATTGACTCTCTAAGAGTCTTTGGTATGATCTTTCCTTTTTTCAAAAGACTTAAGTTTTCTAAGTTATATATCCTGACCAGGATATCTCTTAGGATACATGTCAGGATATTCTCAGAATGTGTTCCCGTAATATTCCCAAGAATGTTCAAACAAAACAGTTTTCATAAGTAAAATTGGTGCCCTAATAACAACAATAGTAAGGCCAAAAGAAAAGTTATATTATTAGCATAGCAAAAGTTTGTGCTTTTGGTTTCATCTCAAACCGAGATCCATCCACCAAAAGCACAATTAGTCTTTAAACATATTTACCCAACAGTTGAAGGTTTCATCTCAAACCGAGACCCATCCACCTCCAACTGTTGTATTCTTCAAAAAGCATGCAGGAAATGTAAATTGTTCAGGTGCAGAAAAGCAAAGTGCGGAAAAAGTAAATTGTTTTGGGGATTACAGACCAACATTTAAATTTAAAAAAAGGTGGGCTCCGGCCTTGGCACGTATATCCATCATTGCCCACCTGAATGCCCTCACACAGCGGCATCTTCTCCAACCTTCTCTGCCTTTTCAGCTTCAGCATCCTGAGCAGCATCCTCACCAGCATCTGTCCCAGCATCCTCTCCAGCATCCTTCTTATCTCTAGCCTTGTCTACCACCTCTGCTGACTTAGAGGATTCTCCGGCTTCAGTAGGAAGTGGCACAGCTTTGCCTCCAAGCTCCTTCAGCTTGGCCACCCAGGATTCAACCGGCCAGGATGGCCATACAAGGCCTGTCTCCTTGGCCTCGTAGGCCATCTTGATGCGAGCTTGTAGCAGGGAGACGATAGCAGAGGCTTTGATTCCTTCCGGAAAAGAAACCATGGCCTGTTCGTGATCCATTTGGACAGTGGCAAGTTTGAGCTCAGCATCTAGGGTGACCTTCTTGAGCATGCCCTCGTAGTGCCGGGACTTTGCATCAGCGATGGCACCTTGGTCGACAACGGTGCTTTCGAGCTGTTTAATCCTGGCTTCATGGAGTATAACAGTACCACAGGCATCATTGTACAGGTGGAGCAAATGCTGGAGACCCTGCACATCAAATTCAGGTATGAGTCAGAATATATTAACCAGGATATCCTGTCAGGATATCCTATCAGGATATATGTGCAGGATATGTAGCAGGATATTACCTTGTTGAGGAAGGATGTCATTGGCTCTAAGGAGTCAGAAAAGCTGAGTTCATCGTAGGAGAACCCTTCTGGACCTGGAACACTGACTTCAGGACCTTTCCTCTTTTTTGCTGTGGAAGCACGAGTCCACGGATTAGCCTTAGGAGCCGGGAGCGGCTTGGAGCTGGTGGCAGCAGGTGTTTCTTTCTTGACCGTGACTGGAGTAGGGTAGCTGTCAAGTTCTTCAAGGTCTAGGTAGACTAGAACCTTGCTGGAGTCTGCATACATGGAGTAAAATTTGTCCTAAGTATATCAAATAAAGACATGTATGTACAGGGTATTTTGCAGGATCCTTACCAGACATGTTTGCACTAAAAAGAGGACTTGGAGATGGTGGAGACGGGTTGAAACTTCTTTCAGCCTCTGGAAGGAGTCTGATGGCGTCAATCCTTTTCTTTGAATCAGCAAGGGGAGGAGCAATCTTCCTAAAATCAGCTGTGTACACAACAGAAAAAATAAAGTTATTCAGTTCAGGATATGGAACAGGATAAGAGGCAGGATCATCCTTAAACCCTAAATCCTACCCTTTTTCAACCATTTCACCGGATATTCCGTTCCACCAGGGACTGAGTCTCTTTTTACAAAGAAGAACTTAGATTGCCAATTATCCTCGTTCCTGGTGGCACGAAGTATCAGCGGGTCGCCGGAGGTGGAATAAAACAAAAATCTACATGATCCGTGGCATCTAAGCCAGTAAGCTAGGGGGAGATCATGAACAGAAAGATCAGGGATGTGGTTTTTCTTGATCTGGTCAAGAACGGACAGAACACGCCAAAGCATCGGTATTGTTTGGCTAAAAGAGATTTTTGTGATGTTGAAGAATTCGGTGATAAATTCTGGAAAGGGGAACTGTAACCCTAAGGTGAAGGGAAAGGCACTAAAGCACAACCACTCATCGGAGACCATATCTGACTGGATTTCCCGGTCAAACGGCCGAAATACCGTTCCTTTCGGAAAGATACCGGAGGACTTGAGAGCCGACAAGTGGGCACTATCAAAAGAGCATATCTCTTTCTCCGGTTCTTGGAGAAGATTTTGCTGGATAAATGTGGAAGCCGAATCACCGGAACTAGATCTTGTCTGTCTCGGCATTTGATCGCCTGAATTTTTGACCGGAAAATGAGGATGGAGATGAAGATTAGAGAGAGAATGTTTACCTTTTTCCTTATCGGTAGTAATAAAAAAAGAGATGGGGATGAAAAGATATAGGGTGCAATGAGTAAATATAGGCTGAGTAAGTTGCAAACGGTCACATCACGGGTCTTATCTCTTAATTACCTCGATCTCCGTGAAAAATGTAACCGTTAGTGGTAAGGATACTAAACGGTAACATTTTTGGGGATAATTGTTATGGGTGAAATTCTGAGCCCATATCCTGAGAAATATCTTGGGTTATATCTTGGTTATATGATATCTGTTCACATCCGAGATGCTGATTCAGGATATTGGTCATATCCTGAATGGTATCCTCAGGATCACTAACGGATTATGTGCAGGTACGCGGGTTAGAAGCTAGCAACGTTCACAAGGAATCATTCCGCGAAAGACTCGGTCCAAGTCATTCAAATAAAGACGTTGAAGCCGCATTACTCGGTCTACAACGTTAACAGTGGAATATTCTGAGCATCCCATATTTATAGGAATTTTCGTTTGTAATTCGTTACTATAAATAGGTGGGTATATCAGATCGAATAGGACATCACATCAACGCTCACTACACTCTGACACTTGTTCTCTAGCAATTTTCACTTTCGCACAAAAGCATTGTAACACTTAGCGATCTGGTCAATATCCCGCACTGTATCCTGAAGTTTAAAGCAATAAGAAGAACAAGGTAGCTGCGATTGTCAGCTCCCGAGGTTTTATGCCGGCGATCTAGATTGATCAAGGGCTTTCCTCGTATATCTCGTGTCACCCCCTTTACTTTTTGCTCATTGTTTGATCGTAGATACAGCTCAATATCCTGAGCCGTATCCTGAATACTGTTTTTCCAAACAACTTAACCAGCATATTTTCAACACACTTTTTAGCACACTACCTCACTTAACTAATTTGATCACTTAATTGCTTCGGTAATTTTTGACCAAAACAAAGGGGTTTAGGATCGGATTTGGGTTTAAAGGGACAAGTATATTCGCAATCACGGCTAACGCAAGCTTTGATTTTAACAAAATATAAATAGCTTTTTGACCCGAGTATTTATTCATCTCTGATTCCGTTGCATAATTCTTTTTTGAGGACGAAAAAAGAGTAAGTGTGGGGATATTTGATGTATTGCAAAATACATCTTGTTTTGGTCAAAAATTACCAAAGCAATTAAGTGATCAAATTAGTTAAGTGAGGTAGTGTGCTAAAAAGCGTGTTGAAAATATGCTTGTTGTTATGGGTCATTTTCTGAGTATACATATCCTGACTAATATCCCGCTTTTACTTGTTTGTTTGTGACCAGGATACTGGACGGGGATATTACTAACATCCTGGGCGATATCCTAATCTTGAGTGAATTAAACACGTGCAGGTTAATGGCTGCAAGTTACTAACGGTCATCAGGACTTCTTCTCCTCAAGACTCGGGCGTATTTGTTATGAGGAAGCCGTTGAACCCGAAAGACTTGGTCCTCAACGTTCGAGTGGGAATATTCGCTGGATCCCGGAAGTTTAGGATAGTTTGTTACATTATCTTTACTATAAATAGATGAGGGCAGATCAGTTTAAGGCACACAATTTACACTTACACTCTCGAACACTTTCACTCTCTAGCTCATTGCAAACACCACACTTGTATTCAAATTTCATTGTAACACATAGTCGATCCGCACCACATCCTTCACTGTATCCTGATATTTGAAGCAACAGAAGAACAAGGCAGCTACGATTGTCAGCTCCCGAGGTTTTATGCCGGCGATCTAGATTGATCAAGGGCTTTCCTCGTATATCATGTGTCCACTTTTACATTTTCGCTCATTGTTTGATCATAGATACAGCTCTATATCCTGAGCCGTATTCTGAAACTGTTTTCATATCCAATTTTGTTAACACATTTTCTATACATATTTCTAGCACACTACCTCACTTAACTAATTTGATCACTTAATTGCTTAGGTAATTTTTGACCAAAACAATTTGGCACCCACCGTGGGGCAAGTGGTGCTACTTTTACTAAAAATCTTTGCAAAATCATTAATCGGTTTTCTATTTTCTAAACTTTTTGCCACATTGTTTACAATGGCCTCAAGATCAAACATGAGCTCTTCCACTATGTCTGCTACAACCTCTGCTACCACTGGTTCGGTGCTTCCACCACCTCCTCCAAGGATGCCGTTTTCTTCACAACCTCAAGATGTTATCCCTACTCGGAGTGTCCAGGGATCTGCTCCTGTTTTAGCCTCTAATGATGAAATTTTGACTTTATTTGGAAGTGTGCAGGAACAAATGAGGCAGCAACAGGAGACTAACCAAATGCTATTAAGAGAAATACAACTCTTAAAAGCTAGCTCGAGTAGACCCGCTGAAGAAACTGTCACTCCTATACAGCCCAGGGCTTTGAACTTCAGTTCCGCAGTTTACACTGAGGATAATAGGGGGAATATCGTCCCAAGCCATCCTCAGAATCATACCCCTGAGATACCCTCTTCGGTCAGAATATCGACTGTGAGAAGTTCAGGATATGCTTCAGGATATGGCCAAAATCCTCAGAACGAAATTGAAGGACATGATATCCAGTGTGCCTGGAGTGGTCCAACCAATTCCGGAAGTATCCCAAGACAGCCACAGGATATCTCGCTTTGCATATCCCATCTGTGATGCTGAAATCCCAAAAAGATTTCAGACTCCCAACATGAAGTTGTATGATGGGACTACGGATCCTGAAGAGCATATTGCTCAGTATAGGGAAAGAATGGAGATTAACCCTATCCCTCCGGAGCTCAAAATGGCTGTTAAACGTTCCTCCTCACTCAATTACTTCGTTTGCTCATTTGGTTAATTTATTTAACAGTCAATTTTCTTGTAGTCGGAGTTTTGAGAAACTAACCAGTGATCTTTACAGGATAACACAAGGGCCTCAGGAATCCTTGAGGGATTATGTGAACAAATTAAGTCGAGAATCCTTGGATATCCCACATCTTGATGTTGCAACAGCTGTGCAAGCTTTTAAGATGGGATTACAAAAGGATTCTCAGTTTTATCAGGATTTGTAATGAATCCCTGCAGGAATCTCGACGAAGCTCGTAACAGGGCTTTGAGATATATCCGTCTGGAAGATGACAAGAAGATGCAGGAGAGGATGAACTCTACCTCAACCTATGAATCAACTAACAGGAAATCGGAGACCTCGTATAAGCCATATCGCTCCAGGCCATACGGCAGAAATGATAACAAGAAAGTGAATGTTGTTGAAGACGAGGATCCTGAAGAATATCCTGACTTATCTGAATACTGCTTTTCTGTTAATATACCCGAATTAATGTATGCTATGCAGGGCTTAGGGGACAAAGCTAGGTGGCCTCGAAAGAACCAGCAGAAAGCTGATTGGAAGGATAAATCCAAATGGTGTGCCTTCCACGAAGACTTCGGACACATAACCGAGGATTGCATCGCTCTAAGGAAAGAAATAAGTTACCTGTTAAGCAAAGGGTATCTGAAGGACTTGCTGGGAAAAAAGAAGAATAAAGTTCAGGATCCCGAAAAGGATCCTGAACGAGCAGCATCACCCCCAGCAGATGCCAAGATAATTAACTTTATTTCTGGAGGATCCGATATTTGTGGAACTTCGTATTCGGCGGCCAGAAGACATGCAAAGGAAGCTAAGAGTGAGAGAGGGGACAGACCAGTCAGGATGACTACCCTCACAACTGATAAAGTGATCACTTTCGATAGTGATGACAGGGATACTGTTCAGGATCCTCACCATGATGCTTTAGTAATAACATTATATGTGGCTAACCATTTTGTACGCAGGATACTGGTAGACAATGGTAGTTCTGTCAATATAATTCAGCTGGAAACGTTGAAGAGGATGAATGTATCTCCGATGGACATCACTTCGAAGTCCACTGTGCTTGTTGGTTTCAGTGGAGAAGCTAGAAATACCGTAGGGGAGATACAGTTACCAGTATATGTTGAAGGGGTCAATTCAATACAACGTTTCTGTGTGATGGACTCCTTATCCTGCTATAACATCATACTGGGAAGACCATGGATTCACGATATGAAGGCTGTGCCATCAACATATCACCAATGCATCAAGATCCCTACCCCTTGGGGAGTTGTCAAGGTTGAAAGTGATCAGCAAGAAGCTAAGGAGTGTTACTCATCCTCGATGAAATCCTCAACCAAGCCTAATGCAGCATAGCAATTAAAGATGCGGGCCCAGGATATCGTGGAGGATTCAGAGCAGGATGTAAAGAAAATTATCCTGGATCAGGATAATCCAGATATCTCGGTGCTCGTTGGAGCCAATATCCCTCAGGATATTGAAAATCAGTTAACTAACTTTTTGAAATGCAGGATGTCAATGTTTGCCTGGAAGCACGAAGATATGACAGGCATATCCAAAGACATTATCACTCACAAGCTTGGAATTGACAAATCATTCAAGCCTGTTCAACAAAAAAGAAGAAAATTTGCTCCTGAGCGGAATGCGATTATCCAAGAGGAAGTTGAAAGGTTGTTGAAGTCCAGGATGATCAGAAAAGTCAAGTTTCCAAGATGGCTAGCTAACGTAGTTGTGGTACAGAAGAAAAACGGGAAATGGAGAGTCTGTGTAGACTACACGGACTTGAACAAGGCTTGTCCTAAAGACCCATTTCCTCTCCCTCATATCGATGCAATGGTAGATGCTACTGCTGGACATGAGATGTTAACATTCATGGACGCATCCTCAGGATTTCAGCAGATTCAAATGGAGCCTTTGGATCAGGAGGATACTGCTTTCATGACACCAACAGGTATATATTGCTATACTGCTATGCCTTTCGGTTTGAAAAATGCAGGTGCAACATACCAAAGATTGGTAAACATGATGTTCAAGGACAAGCTGGGGACACCATGGAGGTATATATCGACGATATGGTGGTGAAATCTAAAAAGGCTGAGGATCACCTCCAGGATATCAAGGGAGCATTTGATATCCTGGATCGATACAACATGAAGCTGAATCCTGCTAAATGCCATTTCGGAGTGGGGGCAGGAAAGTTTCTTGGATATATGGTGACAAAAAGGGGGATAGAAGCAAGCCCAGAGCAGATCAAAGCTATCCTGGATATAAAATCACCCTCAAATATGAAGGACGTACAAAGGTTGACAGGCCGAGTAGCAGCTTTGAATAGATTTATTTCAAGATCCTCAGAAAAATGCAAGGAATTCTATGATATCTTCAAGAAGAATAAGAAATTTGAATGGGGAGCAAAGCATGAAGCAGCCCTGCAGGATTTGAAGCGATATCTCTCAACCGCACCTCTATTAATGAAGCCTGAAAATGGTGAACCACTATCCCTATACCTCGCTGTATCAGGGAATGCTGTAAGTGTCGTTCTTATAAAAGACCATGAAGGTCAGCAGTATCCTGTTTATTATGTTAGTAAAAGTTTGTTAGATGCTGAAACTAGGTATTCTCATTTAGAAAAATTGATATTAGCTCTAGTTATGGCATCGACAAAGCTTAGACATTATTTTGAAACACATAGGATCCATGTTAAAACGAATTATCCTGTCAAAAATGTGCTTAGGAAACCAGAGATGTCAGGCAGGATGGCCAAGTGGTCAGTAAAGTTGAGTGCTTATGATTTAGTATATGAACCTAGAAATGCCATAAAGTCTCAGGCTTTAGCTGACTTTGTGGCTGATTTCAGTAGTGACATTCAGGAAGAGGCAGATCTAGAAGTTCAGCAGTCAGTAGAATCTTCAGGATCCTGGACGTTGTATACTGATGGTGCATCCAATATAAGAGGTGTGGGTTTAGGTATACTACTAAAATCGCCACAGGGGGACATATTACCCCAGGCCATTAGGTGTGAATTTCCTGCTACTAATAATGAGGCAGAATATGAAGCTTTAATTGCAGGATTAGAATTGGCTAAGAGTATGAGTATCAAGAATTTGCGAATATATGTTGACTCCTTGTTAATTACTAACCATTTTAATGGATCCTATGCAGTTAAGGGTGAGAAATTAATCGAATACCTCGATATTCTCAAAAAATTAGCAGGATATTTCGATGTTTTTACACTTGAACAGGTACCAAGGGAGGATAATGCTGAAGCGGATGCCTTAGCAAATTTGGGATCATCGATTAGGATACCTGAAGGGACCCAAATACCAATATTACATGTCTTATATCCTGCAACGAATCCTCAGGGTAAAGAAGTAGCGGGAATTCGGGATCCCGGAGCGGAATATCCTGAACAGGATCCTACATCCTGGACGGCTCCAATTGTGAAATATCTCAAAGAAGGACACATCCCCGGAAATGAAAATCCTAAGGCATTTAGGATGAAGGTATCACGATTCACTATTATAAATAATGTTTTATACAAGAAATCTCTTGCAGGACCATATTTGAGGTGCTTGGAGGATCCTGAAGCCAAAGAAGTACTTCAGGATATACATGAAGGGGATTGTGGTAACCATACTGGGGGCAGGTCATTATTCTCAAAAGTATTGAGGGCAGGATATTATTGGCCAACAATGAGAAAAGATGCCGCAGAATATGCTCGAAGATGTGACGCATGTCAAAGACATAGTAACATATTGCATCAACCTGCGGAACCACTGTATCCTATTGTTTCCCCTTGGCCGTTTATGAAATGGGGTATGGATATAGTGGGAAAGCTCATGAAAGCTCCAGGAGGAAAGGTTTTCATGTTGGCAATGACGGATTATTTCTCCAAATGGGTTGAAGCAGAAGCATTTGTTCAAGTTAGAGATCAAGAAGTAGTATCCTTCATAAAGAGGAATATCCTGACCAGATTCGGAGTACCAGCCGAGATAATCTGTGACAATGGTTCTCAGTTTATAAGCACGAGAACTACTGACTTTTGCAAGAGTTGGGGAATCAAAATGATCACATCTACTCCGGTACATCCTCAAGTAAATGGACAAGCAGAATCCTCAAACAAGATAATTCTCAATAACTTAAAGAAGAGACTTGGAGCCAAAAAAGGAAGATGGGCAGAAGAATTACCCTTTGTTTTGTGGGCTGATAGGACAACGGTAAATAATGCAACAGGCCAAACCCCATTTTCCTTGGTATTTGGAGCAGAAGCAATGATTCCAACGGAAATGACAATACCTACTGCAAGATCTACCCTAAGTGATCCTGAGCAGAATCCTGAAGCCTTGAGTCAGGATTTAGACACTATAGATGAGAAGAGAGATGCGGCAAGGCTAAGGATGGCAGCATATCAACAGAGAATATCCAGGGCATATAATAAGAATATTAGGACCAGAATATTTAAGGTTGGAGATTGGGTCTTAAGAAAGGCTTTTCAGAATACTACTAATCCTGCCGATGGCAAGTTAGCTCCAAAATGAGAAGGACCATATGAAGTTGAATCAGAAGCAGGGAAAGGAGCATATAGACTCAAGAATATGGAGGGGGATATGCTACCGAGGTCTTGGAATGCTATACACCTTAAGCTCTATTTCAAGTGAGTTTAGAGTTTAGTTTCTAACTCAGGATGGTATGAATTCTACCTTTTTTAAATATGTTTGGTTTAATTTGTTCTTTGTAACCCAATACTGACTTAAGCATCGGAGGGGTGTTAGCCAAGCTAACACCCACCTTAGTGTAAGGATGTTTTGCAGTATATGCTTCGGGATATAGCTCTAGGATGCTCACTCAGGATATTTCGGAAGATTAGAGGATTGGCCCCCTCTCTCACGTACAAGGGATCCTGATCCCTTCACAGGTTTAAAGGTATTCACCTTTCTTCCGAATTTGGTTTAAACACCCCGCCTGGAGCGCAAGTTATTCAGGGATAGTTCAAGGTGGCGGGACCAGTCCATGTAAAAGTGGCTGACAATTTCGTTACTGTTGGCTATATCCTGAATCCTAAAGGTATATGAGGATTGATCACCCTCTCTCACGAAAGGGTATTTTCATACTCTCTAAGGTTTAAAGGTTTTCACCTTTCTAAGTCTTGGAGTTTATACACTCCCGCCTGTAGCGCATGAAAATTTGGGATTTTCCCCAGGATACAAGGGATTTATCTCCAGTACATCCTTGGGTTTTACCCTTGGGACCTGAAAAATTGCCTATACAATGGAAACTGACATTCAGAAGATTTCTAAGTATTTGAAGACACTGTACACAGGGGACATTCCTACCAAGCTGGTGATGTAAAGCTAAAAGGATAAGGCTCGGAACTAATGCACTAAGTACCTCGCACAAGGGACATCTTCATTGAAGAAGTTGCAAAGGGATTGAGGCTTGGTAATAGGGTTATATACTATTCCGGGTATGATCTTTCCTTTGTAAACATCGTCTAAGTTTTTAGTAACACTATGTTTTATAAAAGGTTAAGTATCCTGATATATTCTCAAAGTCCTTTTCAGGATATTTGATTAAGGGGTTTGAAACTAGTATTAGTTGGAACTTTCGTCATTTAAGTATTATTAAAACTTGGTTTTGGAAAAATATATTGTTTTTCAAAAGCTTTCTACAAAGTTGAACGAGCATTTGGGAACCCTATCTAATAAAGAAGCTTTTGTAATATATTGCTGAGTATACTGATCAGAATATTTTCATAAGATAACAAGATAAAATTTTTACAAAGCTAAGAGTTACATTAAGTAATGCAAGGCAATAACAAGTAAATCAAAAGGTAGTTATATTATCAACAAGTCAAAAGTTGTGCTTTTGGTTTCACCTTAAACCCAGGCCCATCGGCCAAAAGCACAATTAGTTCTTACCATACTTGTGTAACAGTTGCAGGATATATCTCAAAACAGGACCTGTCCACCTACAACCGTTACCACATTCAAAACAAGTTATACTAATTGATGACCAAGGGCTTCGTCCTAAAACCTAGGACCCATCCACCTTTGGTCATCACATTGTTCTAATGCAGGGAATATAAATTGTTCGAAGACAGGAAAAGTAAATTGTTTACATAACCACAACCATGAAACTTAAAAGTGGGCTCCAGCCTAGGCACGTATATCCATCATCGCCCACTTCACCGCTTAAGAAGTGGCACCTTCTTGATCAACAGCTTCCTTCCCAGCATCTGCACCAGCATCGGCCTCAGGATTCTTCTCGGCATCACCATCGTCAGCATTGGCCACTTCCTCTGTCGCCTTAGAAGGCTCTTCACCAGCATGCTTTGCAGGATGAGCAACGGGATGACCTCCAAGATCCTTTAGTTTCGCCTCCCAAGTCTTTATGTTCCAGGAGGGGCATTCAAAGCCCAAATCCCTGGCTTCGTAAGCCATCCTTTTCCTGGCTTGGAGAAGAGAGACGACCACGGATGCCTTGAGACAGTCCCGATAGGAACTCATATTCTGCTGGTACTGGAGAAGGGCAACATCTAGTTTGGCTTGGGCATCCTCATTGGCTTTGTGGAGGGTAGCTTGATGTTCCTGGATCATGGCCTTATATTTGTCTTCGTAATGCTGGGATTTGGCAGCTGCAATGGTTCCTTGGTCGGCTATGGTAGCTTCAGCTTTCTCCAGCTTGATCTCCAACATCTTGTTAAGCCCGCAGGCGTCTTCATACAAGTGCATAAGATGATCCAAACCCTATCGATAAGGACACAGGTATTGTTAGGGGAGGATTTTCTAACAATTAGTGATCCTTATTCGTTATCCTAACTGGTGATCCTTACTTCTGTGACAGGTGGTGATCCTCAGAAGAGCTTCAGGATCAGGATCATGGATCACTTTAAGGATCCTCGTACTGACGATTGTTTACCTATATTTTGTACTATCTCGCAGGTATAACGAGCTTGACCAAGTCTTGGCGACATTCCTGGAGAATATTCCTAAGCTATTCTGCACGTGCTTGACCAAAAATAGACGTTGTGGAGAACGTGGAGGCTTGGCACGAAAGTCGGATAGTTAGTTTAGGTGGTTATTTCTATTTTAAAAAGGGAGTAACGAGCTAGTAGAAAACACTTAGTCATTTTGCAGTTACACACACTCGTACAAACACTCATACAAGCTCTCGTTCAAACACTTAGCAATTTCATACACTTTTTACACATTCCACCGTAGTGATCCTTGTACCTAGCCCGTTACTATCCGAAGTTGTAAACATTTATTCATTTATCTGAGCTTGGTGATCGGTAGTTTCCATCACCCGGGGTTTTTTGTGCCGGAGATCAACTCTTGATCAAGGGCTTTTTCCCCGTATAAACCTTTGTGTCATTTGTGCAATTTACATTGAAGTGATCCTCGATATTGTATTACATCGTTAGCATCATACCCCGTAACAGAGAGTTTGGTTGCAATATCCTTATCAGATTTTTTGACCAAAACAGTTTGGCGCCCACCGTGGGGCAATTGGTGCTTCGTCCTTAGAAAAATTCGCATTTATGTGCTCATTCCGGTTCACTACAGTCAAGCAAATGGCTTCCTCAGTGAAGAATGCTTCAAATTTGATGCCCTCATTCACGTCTTCTCAAGGCGTTCCTCCTTTGCCTCCACCACCTTCTGGATCCCAGAAGATTACTGAGAATGCTGCGAAGAAACCAACTCCCATTTTCTCAAAACCTCCAACTTCTTCTGCTTCTTACACTCCTACTACTAGTGACTTGTTTACTCTGATTTTGCAGATGAAGGACCATATCCAGCAGCAGGACAAGACCAATGAAAAAATCCTTAGAGAAATCGGAGACATCAAGAAACAAAAGAGATCGGCAGAGGATCATTCCCCACTGGTGCCGAAATCCTTGAATTTCGATACTCCGGTGATTACTTCTCAGCCATCAGCGGCTCCAGACATTCAATATGTGGGTGGACCAAAAGGAGTGCACTACGGAACAACAACAATGACCCAGGCATCAGGTTCATATTTCCAGCCAGCGGGATACTATCCTCAGCATATGGGATCCCTCACGAATTCAGGAGGATATTCAGGAATGCAGCATTTTCAAGGACCCTCCTTCGTTCCAGGATCATCCCAGGTTCAAGGATCCTCCTTTGTTCCAGGATCATCCCAGGTTCAAGGATCCTCCTTTGTTCCAAGATCATCCCAGGTTCAAGGATCCTCCTTTATTCCAGGATCTTCCCAGGTTCAAGGATCCTCCTTCGTTCCAGGATCATCCCAGGTTCAAGGATCCTCCTTCGTTCCAGGATCATCCCAGATTCAAGGATCCTCCTTTGTTCCAGGATCGTCCCAGTTTCAGGGATCCTTCCAGATGCCAGGATCCTTGAGGAGTTTGCAAACAGGAAGTTCAGATGTCCATCAGGGAGATTTTATTCCAATGCAGACCAATGCTTCTACTGGTCCCTCGATCATTCCAGAGCCCCAACAATATGGATTAACATCCATTCTTCCTAACTTGAATCCAATGGGAGGTAACACTTTTAACAATTCTTATACTACTAACCATGGTCTTATGCAGGATCCAGGTATCAATCATGCCATGGCCAGAGAATTGCAAAAGCTAAAGGATATGATATCAAGTGTTCCGGGAGTAGTCAAACCTATCCCAGAGATTGCAGATGGGAGCCATAAGATATCTCGTTTTGCACCACCAATCTGTGATGCTGAGATACCCAAGAGGTTCCATGTGCCTACAATGAAACTGTATGACGGTTCGACGGATCCTGAAGAACACATAGCACAATACAGGGAGAGGATGGAGATCAATCCAATCCCAGAAAGGTTAAAGGAAGCATGCTTGTGCAAAGGATTCGGATCCACTCTTACTGGATCAGCTCTCAAATGGCTGCTAAGTCTTCCCCCCTACTCTATTACCTCGTTTGCTAACCTAGTTAATCTATTTAATAATCAGTTTTCTTGTAGTAGAAAATTTGAGCGTTTGACTAGTGATCTGTATAGGATAACTCAGGGGCATAATGAATCATTAAGAGATTATATCACCAAATTCAGTAAAGAATCCTTAGACATCCCCAACTTAGATATAGCTACGGCTGTTGAGGCCTTTAAAATGGGATTACTTAGGGATTCGTTATTTTATGATGATCTTGTTATGACACCAAGCAGGAACTTAGACGAGGTAAGAACACGAGCACTTAGATACATCCGGCTAGAGGATGACAAGAGGATCCAGGAGAGGTTAGCAGGATCCTCAAGGCAAGATAAGCAAGGATCCTCGTTCAGGAACAACAAGTTCAAATCCTACAACAGATCTGATAACCAGAATGTGCATGCTATTGATCAGGAAGAGGATGATGAGGATTATCCTCCAATCTCTGAATATTGTTTTTCTGTTGACAGCAATGAACTAATCCTTGCGATGCAGGGTTTAGGTGATAAAGCTAGATGGCCCAGAAAAAATGATAGGCCAGCTGCAACTAAGGATAAATCAAAGTGGTGTGCATACCATGAAGATTTTGGGCATCTCATAGAAGAATGCATTGCTCTAAGAAAAGATATTGGATACTTGTTGAGCAAGGGGCATCTAAAGGAATTGTTGGGAAGAAAAAAGTCAAAGACTCAGGATCATGAAAGGATTCCTGAGAAAGCTCCGGCCCCTCCAGCGGATGCACAAGTGATAAACTTCATTTCTGGAGGATCAGACATTTGCGGCACATCCTTCTCAGCAGCTAAGAGGCATGCAAAAGAAACTAAAATGGACAATGGAGAAAGACCTGTTCGAACATCAAGTGTCTCGGAAGGGAAAGTCATAACCTTTGATGAGGACGATCGTGTAGATATCCAGGATCCTCATCACGATGGTTTAGTTATTACTCTTTTTATTTCTAACCATTTTGTTCGCAGGATCCTTATAGACGGAGGAAGTTCAGTGAACATTATCCAGCTTGATGTTCTGAAGAAGATGGGTATCCCTGAATCAGATATCATACCAAGATCCTCTGTGCTTGTAGGATTTAGTGGCGAAACTAAGAATACCCTGGGGGACATTAAACTCCTAATATATATCGAAGGCTTACATTCTTACCAAAAGTTTTGTGTTATTGACTGTTTATCTTGTTGTAATGTGATCCTTGGCAGGCCTTGGATACACGATATGAAGGCAGTCCCATCTACTTACCATCAATGTGTGAAGCTCCCTAGTCCTTGGGGAATAGTGAAGATTGATAGTGATCAGCAGGAGGCTAAGAATTGCTACACTTCATCGATGAAACCAGCCTCGAAGTCCAGGGAGCAATAGCAATTAAAGTATCCTCCAAGGGATGTCTTGGAGGCAAGTGAACAGGATGTGGTAGAAATCCTTATGGATCCGGATGATCCTGAATCTATAGTTTATATCGGATCAGGGATCCTTGGCGAAATGAAAGAAGACCTCATATCCTTCCTAAAAAGGAGAAAGACTACCTTTGCATGGAAACACGAAGACATGACTGGTATATCCAAAGATGTCATCACTCACAAACTCGGCATTGACAGATCCTTCAAACCAATCCATCAAAGGAGAAGAAAGTTTGCACCAGAAAGGAATGCCATTATCCATGAAGAGGTAGAGAAATTGCTCCTGGCAGGTATGATTAGAGAGGTCAAGTATCCAAGATGGTTGGCCAATGTGGTTGTTGTTCAAAAGAAAACCGGAAAGTGGAGGGTATGTGTCGATTTTACCGATTTAAATAAGGCATGTCCCAAGGATCCTTTCCCTTTACCCCACATTGACTCCATGGTGGATGCAACTGCGGGTCATGAACTGTTAACTTTTATGGATGCTTCATCTGGATTTCAACAAATCCAAATGGAACCATCCGACCAAGAGGATACAACCTTCATGACTCCAACTGGTATATATTGCTATATTGCTATGCCGTTCGGATTGAGAAATGCAGGTGCAACGTATCAAAGGCTGGTGAATATGATGTTCAAGGATCAGATCGGACAAACTATGGAGGTTTACATAGATGATATGGTGGTAAAATCCATAAGAGCTGAGGATCACCTAAAGGATTTGGAGGAAGCATTTGATATCCTTGATAAATATAATATGAAGCTTAATCCTTCAAAATGTCAATTTGGTGTTAAAGCATGTAAATTCTTAGGATATATGGTGACTAAGAGAGGCATCGAAGCTAGCCCGGAACAAATCAAAGCAATAGTGAACATCAAGTCTCCGACCAATGCTAAGGATGTTCAAAGGCTAACAGGCAGGATAGCAGCTTTGAACAGATTTATATCCAAATCCTCAGAGAAGTGCAAAGAATTTTATGATATCCTAAGGAAGAACAAGAAATTTGAGTGGACCGAGAAGCATGAAAATGCTTTGAGGGCCCTCAAGGATTACTTATCCTCAGCCCCATCCTTGATGAAACCAAAAAAAGGCGATGTGTTATCCTTGTATCTTGCAGTATCCTCAAAAGCAGTAAGTGCGGTCCTTGTTAAGGATCATGAAGGTACACAACATCCTGTCTATTATGTAAGTAAAAGTTTACTTGATGCCGAATCCAGGTATTCACACCTTGAAAAACTTATTCTTGCATTAATAATGGCATCTACTAAGCTAAGACATTATTTTGAGACTCATGTTATTATTGTTAAAACTAATTTTCCAATTAAGAATGTCCTCAGGAAACCAGAGATGTCAGGAAGGATGGCTAAGTGGGCAGTGAAGCTGAGTGCATATGATATAAGATATGGTATTAAGGAAAGCATTTCAGAATACCACCAATCCTGCGGATGGAAAGTTGGCTCCAAAATGGGAAGGCCCTTATTTGATTGAAGCTGAAGCAGGAAAGGGGGCATATAGATTGCTAACCATGGAAGGTGATTTGCTACCAAGAGCTTGGAATGCTGTCCATTTGAAGAAATATTTCATGTGAGTAGGATCCTCATGGCATAGATGATCCTCACGATAGGGATATCCTCAAAGGATCCTCAAAGTATTGGTGATCCTTACCTAGGTAATATCATGAATCTGAACTATTTCATTTCTTTATTTTCTCATATAAGGATAAGGATTATGTATCCTTTATCCATCTCTCATGTGAGTTTGAGTTTTGAAAGTTCAGGTATCCTTAGCATAACATTGGTTATCCGCTGAAGCAATCCGTTCCATGGGTTTAACCCCAGTTATTTGGGCTTGACCCCAGTTCCGCCTGTAGCGCACGATGATCCTGGTATAGTTCAAGGCCTTGGGACCAGTACTCGTTTTAGGGGCTGATAATTCCATTGTACTGGCTATACCTAGGATCCTACGTATAATGGTAGACGTACCATACATCCGTTCATAAGGTTTCTAACGTTTTCACGTTAGCTAAGGTTTCTAACGTTTTCACGTTAGCTAAGGTTTTGGCATCTTCATGTCACTAAGTTTGGATAGTCGCCAGTTAGGGCCATACTCCAGTTTACACACGATCCTTGGGCTTGTCCCCAGTTATCCTTGGGCTTGTCCCCAGTTATCCTTGGGCTTGTCCCCAGTTATCCTTGGGCTTGTCCCCAGTTGCTAACTCTTATCTTATATTGGCTTAGTCTCAAGTTATGATCTATTTCAGGTCCTTGAAGATAAGCAACTAGGGATCCTTGATCCTTACTTACTTCTGAGGTTTATCTTACAGTTATCCTTATTAAGGTTAGGATCCGAACTTGGATCCTCAGGTATGATCCTTAACTATTTTTAATTCTATTCATTATTTATTTGAGTAACCCTTATACTTGACAACTGAACTTGTAATTCTTAAATCGTATCACCTTTTAGAACTTATCGGTTATGGGATATGTGATCTTGATCATATCCTAAGCTTTTTGGATATTTTTCAAGGCTTGATAAGTATAAACAGAATGAACATTACAACAGTTGGAGAGTAAGATATTAAAAAGGATAACAACACAAGATAAGCGACAAAAGGTTAAGTTTTTATTTATTAACAAAAGACTAACCCTTAAAAGGTTGTCAAAATTACCTACCCGAGCTTCTACCAGCAAAACGTGGCCCGTCCGCTGGGGTAGGTAAAGGGTGTCCATGATAATTAGTTCAAAAGTAGTGCAGGAATATAAAGGCGGCAGGATCACAATGGCTTCATCCCCCAAACAGAGGATCCCTCCACCAATTGCAATCCTTCCTATTGTTCAAAGGATCATACATGATCCTTAATCCTAACACCTATTGTTCAGTACAGACCATCATTGTTTTAAACATCACAACCACAAAAAACTACTACCAGATTTAAAAATTGGGCTCCGGCTACGTCTAGAAATGTCCATCATTGCCCAATCAAGCAGCCTAAACCTTTGCTGCATCACCACCTCCGGCTCCACTTGCCTCACCAGCTTCACCCTTGCTTCCAGCCTCGATTGTCAAGATCTCTCCAGCCTCCTCTTCATCACCCAATTCAGACAGCCTTGCCTTCCATTCTTCAATTTCCCAGCTGCTTTTGTCAAAGGCAGGATCCTGAGCTTCCAAGGCCATTTGCAGCTTGGTTTTGTACATTGCTATGGCGGCAGAGACTTTGGCATCATCTGTGATCTCCTGCCTTTCATAGTCGAAATTAACCAGCACCTTGGCCATCTCCTGTTTGGTATCCTGGAGTTCTTTCCGAAGATCGGCAAGTGCAAGATCCTTGAGCACGGCAACCTGCTGGAGGTCGGCAATCTTTTTATCTTGATCCTCAACGTGGCCCACGTAATCCTCAATCTCAGCAAATTTCTACAAAAGAAAAGGATAAAGAAGTTCAACACCAAGTGATCCTTAGATCAGCAGGATATACAAGCAGAGACAGTGATCCTTACATCATTGAAGTACTCGAGGAACTGGTGGCGAATTAAGGGCAGACCCTGCAAATCCTCAGCCTCGGAGGTCTTTCTCTTCTTGATTCCCTTTCCTTTGAGGGGTTCCTTGGGGATTGAGGCTGTTGGGCTAGTAGGGATCTTTCTTTTGGAGGATTTGACAGTGGTGAGATCGGTGACACTGAACCTTGAAGCAGCTTTGGTAGATTTTCCAGCACCTACACAGCCAAAACAAGATAAGTATCTCTTCTTAATTTACGTTTTACTATTTATTTAAATTTTGAACAAGGATACTTACTTGACATTGTGACAGAGCCTGAGGATACCTCCTGAGAATCTTGGGTTGTTGTTTTGAAAGTTCTAGTTTCAGGATCGAGTCCCCAGAAAGCAGCAAGTCTTTCCCTGGTTGCGGGTGTTGTGATGAGATGTGAAACAGAGATGGCTGCATGACACAAGACAAAGAAGGGGTTAGTGATCCTATTACAAAAACATGACCATCTGGTGATCCTTCTCAGGATCCTCTGTCCTACCATTGGTGGACCACTCCCTTGGTAAATGCTCTCCATCATGAATGGTATCCCTTCTTACAAAGAAGAAGCGGCGTTTCCAATCTTTATCGTTCTTGGTGACTTTGAGAAGAGGATGTTCTGCACCGGGTTTTCGTTTGAACAAGTAACGATGGGAATCAAAAGTAGTAAGATCATACAGCTCCGCCAGTTCCGACATTCCTAAATCAATGTCCCCCTGCTCAATGATCCTCTCTAGGGTGTATAAAACCCTCCAAATCATCGGCATGGCTTGAATGTAAGATATGCCGGTAAGGGAAAAGAAGGATTGTGTGAATTCCGGGAAAGGATAGGTGTACCCTATTGTTTTGGTCAAAAATTACCGAAGCAATTAAGTGATCAAATTAGTTGAGTGAGGTAGTGTGCTAGAAATATGTGTGAAAAATGTGTTAACCAAATTAGTTGTGAAAACAGTTTCAGGATACGGCTCAGGATATAGAGCTGTATCTACAATCAAACAATGAGCGAAAATGTAAAGGTTGACACGTGATGTACGAGGAAAGCCCTTGATCACTCTAGATCTCCGGCATAAAACCTCGGGAGCTGACAATCGTCGGCTGCCTTGTTCTTCTTATTGCTTGAATAACATGATACAGTGCAGGATATGATGCGGATCGACTATGTGTTACAATGTAATTCGAATACAAGTGTTGTGTGTTTAGTGATTGCTAGAAGCTAGAGAGTAAAGTGTGCGAGTGAAAGTGAGTGGAAAAAGTTGTGTCTACCTATGATCCGATCAATCCCTTTTATAGTAAAAGAAACCAACAAACTATCCTATTATTCCGGGATACTTTGGAATATTCCATTCTGAACGTTGGGGGCTGCTTCTACTCGTTTTCCACGTGCTTATTGACTACAAAACCGGGTCTTCAGCTCATATAACCGTTACAATGTCAACAACATTGACCAACATCCGATATTCTCGCGGAATATGCCTTTTTGACCGTTACAAGACCCATCCTTCCACCATCAACGTCCATTTTTCAACCACCTTGAGCGAATCTTCAGGTAGATCAAGTCTTTTAACGTTGGTACCTTGCAACCAACGTTTTACAAGCCAATCGTTAGTAATAGTCAGGATACTGCCTCAGGATATTATCAATATCCTGACCCGGTATCCTGATACGATATCCTGATCGGTATCCTGATCCGGTATCCTGATCATATACAACTAATAAAAAATCAAGATACAAAGTCAGGATATGGGCTCAGAATTTCACCCACAACAATTGTCCCCAAAAATATAACTGTTGGATATCCTGATTCCAACGGATATATTTTTTAGTCATTCCAACAGGTCTGGTAAGGATATATGTTTTAAATATTCCTGCATAGGTTTGGTTACTTCAGAATACTATCATGTAATGAAATTAGAATTACTCCCTTTTACGCAGATTCCATCAAGGACCCTGCTACTTTTGATCCAGAGGAGCTTGACAGCTTTTCTAAGCCTGCCTTGGTGAAAAAGGAGCCATATGTTGCCATCAGCTCTAAGCCCTCTGCTGCTGCTGCCGAAGGTTTCTCTTATGGTGACCTTGGCTTCATGGAATCCATCGAGCCCATAATCTCCTTCCCTAATAAGGTAAGTATCCAGATCCTGTATCCCGTACACATATACTGAACCTGTATCCTGGTTAGTTTGTCTTTAGTGATACTTATATTTTGTAGGGTCTAAATTATCTGGTCGTCCTGCACTTAGAACAATTTTAATTTCCTGCAAGTAGAATAGTTTGACAGTTGAAGGTGGAGGGATCCTGTGTTTTCAGGACGAAGCCTTCAACTGTTTATGTAAATATGCTTTAAAAACTTAATTGTGTTCTCGGTGAATGGGTCTCTTTTTGAGATGAGACCAAGAATACAATTTTTTGGACCAATAACAATAAACTAACCTTCTCGACCTTATCTCCGTGTTATATGTTATTTTGAAAAATTTGTTCTGAATATCCTGGTCAGGATATTGGTATGATACTTAATTGCTTTGTCCCCTTTGTTCAAAATGTTTAACAAAAACTTAGTTAAATACAAATTTTCATAAAAACTTAACTTACTCAGATAAGGCCTTCAAACTTAAGAAAAGTAAGAATCCATACCAGAAACACCTAGGCAATAATCCTCATTCTTAAACCTTTGAATCATTTTCAATGTCCCTAGTGGGATATAATGTTGGCATAGGTTTCCTTCTCGCTCCAGCATAAATGTCCCCAGTAGGATATAGTATCAGCATACGTCACGTTCCATCACGGATGTCCCCTGTCTGTGCAGGACCAGTATGTTGTACCGGGATATGATCCTTTAGCAATTCTTCAACCAGTTGTTTAAACTTAGCAATCTTTTTTCAAAAATTTATGTAGACTCGTAAATGATTATGTTTTTTTGAAAATATACTTTGGGATTATCGAAAAACTTTGTATTTTATTGGGACTAAACCTATTTTCCAGGCATTTAAGCCGGAGTATAAGAACCTCAAGACTTGAAAAGGTGAAAACCTTTAAGTCTTTGAGTTTTACTGGGGATTTTACCCACGTTTCGTGCGCTACAGGCGAGGGTGTGGAAACCCCAAAACTTAGAAAGGTGAAAACCTTTAATCCTGGGGAAAATCCCAAATTTTCATGCGCTACAGGCGGGAGTGTATAAACTCCAAGACTTAGAAAGGTGAAAACCTTTAAACCTTAGAGAGTATGAAAATACCCTTTCGCGAGAGAGGGTGATCAATCCTCATATACCTTAAGGATCCAGGGTATAGCCAACAGTAACGAAATTGTCAGCCACTTTTACATGAACTGGTCCCGCCACCTTGAACTATCCCTGGATAACTTGCGCTCCAGGCGGGGTGTTTAAACCCAATTCGTGAGAAAGGTGAATACCTTTAAACCTGTGAAGGGATCAGGATCCCTTAAACGTGAGAGAGGGGGCCAATCCTCTAATCTTTCGAAGTATCCTGAGTGCATATCCTGGAGCTATATCCCGAGGCATATACTGCAAAACAACCTTAAACTAAACTGGGTGTTAGCCTGGCTAGCACCTCTCCGATGCTTAAGTCAGTATTGGGTTCAAATAAAATAGAATTATATTTAAAAGAGATAGAATTCATACCATCCCGAGTTAGAAATTAAATTCTAAACTCACTTGAAATAGGCTTTGAGATGTATAGCATTCCAGGATCTTGGTAGTATATCCCCCTCCATATTCTTAAGCCGGTATGCTCCTTTTCCGGATTCCGATTCAATCTCATAAGGTCCTTCCCACTTAGGAGCTAACTTTCCATTAGCAGGATTAATAGTATTCTGAAAAGCCTTCCTTAGTACCCAATTTCTAACTTGAAACATTCTAGTCCTTAGTTTCTTGTTATATGCTCTGGGTATCCTCTGTTGATATGTTGACATCCTTAGCTTCGCTGCATCTCTTGTTTCACCCACAGTGTCTAACTCTTGGCACAGAGCTTCAGGATTCTGCTCAGGATCCTGGAGGTTAGATCTTGTTGTAGGTATTATCATCTCTGTTGGGATTACTGCCTCTGCTCCAAATACTAAGGAGAAAGGGGTTTGGCCAGTTGCACTCTTTATTTTTGTTCTATCAGCCCACAAAACAAAAGGTAGTTCTTCTGCCCATCTTCCGTTTTTAGCTCCTAGTCTCTTTTTCAGGTTGTTGACTATTATCTTGTTTGAGGATTCTGCTTGCCCATTTGCTTGAGGATGCACCGGAGTAGATGTGATCATTTTGATTCCCCAACTCTTGCAAAAGTCAGTAGTCCTCTTACTTATGAACTGAGAACCATTGTCATAGATTATCTCAGCTGGTACTCCAAACCTGGTCAGGATATTTCTCTTTATGAAGGATACTACTTCTTGGTCTCTAACTTGAACAAATGCTTCAGCTTCAACCCATTTAGAAAAATAGTCAGTCATTGCTAGCATAAAAACTCTTCCTCCCGGAGCTTTCGACAACTTTCCTACTATGTCCATTCCCCATTTCATGAATGGCTAAGGGGAAGCTATAATGGTTCAGCCGGTTGGTGCAATATGTTGCTATGCCTCTGACATGCATCACATCTTCGAGCATATTCTGCAGCATCTTTCTTCATTGTCGGCCAATAGTATCCTGTTCTCAATACTTTCGAGAATAAAGATATGCCCCCAGTATGATTACCACAATCCCCTTCATGTATATCCTGAAGTACTTCTTTGGCTTCAGGATCCTCCAAGCACCTCAAATACGGTCCTGCAAGAGATTTCTTATATAAAATATTATAGTGAATCGTGATACCTTCATCCTAAATGCCTTAGGATTTTGATCTCCGGGGATGTGTCCTTCCTTGAGATATCTTATGATTGGAGCCGTCCAGGATATAGGATCCGGTTCAGGATATTCTGCTCCAGGATCTTGAATACCCACTACTTCTTTATCCTGAGGATCCGTTGCAGGATATAAGATATGTAATATCGGTATTTGGGTCCCTTCTGGTATCCTGATCGATGATTCCAGATTTGCTAAGGCATCTGCTTCAGCATTATCCTCCCTTGGTACCTGTTCAAGTGTAAAAACATCGAAATATCCTGCTAGTTTTTTGAGAATATCGAGGTATTCGATTAACTTCTCACCTTTAACTGCATAGGACCCATTAAAATGGTTAGTAATTAACAAAGAGTCAACATATACTTGCAAATTTTTAATACTCATGCTCTTAGCCAATTCTAATCCTGCAATTAAAGCCTCATATTCTGCTTCATTATTAGTAGCAGGGAACTCACACCTAATAGCCTGGGGTAATATGTCCCCCTGTGGCGATTTTAGTAGTATTCCCAATCCTACTCCTCTAATATTAGATGCACCGTCAGTATATAATGTCCAGAATCCTGAGGATTCTCCTAATTGTTGGACTTCTAGGTCTACCTCATCCTGAATGTCACTACTGAAATCAGCCACAAAGTCAGCTAAAGCCTGAGATTTTATGGCATTTCTAGGTTCATATACTAAATCATAGGCACTTAATTTTACTGACCACTTAGCCATCCTGCCTGACATCTCTGGTTTCCTAAGCACATTTCTAACAGGATAATTTATCTTAACATGAATCCTATGTGTCTCAAAGTAATGTCTAAGCTTCGTTAATGCCATAACTAATGCTAGTATCAATTTTTCTAAATGAGAATACCTAGTTTCAGCATTTAACAAACTTTTACTAACATAATAAACAGGATATTGCTGACCTTCATGGTCCTTTACAAGGACGGCACTTACAGCATTCCCTGATACCGCGAGGTATAGGGATAGTGGTTCACCATTCTCAGGCTTCATCAGTAGAGGTGCACTTGAAAGATATTTCTTCAAATCCTGTAAGGCTACTTCATGCTTCTCACCCCATTCGAATTTCTTGTTCTTCTTCAGGATATCATAAAACTCCTTGCATTTCTCTGAGGATCTTGAAATAAATCTGTTCAATGCTGCCACTCGCCCTGTTAAGCGTTGAACATCCTTCATATTCGAAGGTGATTTGATATCCAAGATGGCTTTAATCTGCTCTGGGCTCGCCTCTATCCCTCTTTTGGTCACCATATATCCTAGAAACTTTCCTGCCCCCACTCCGAAATGACATTTAGCAGGATTTAGTTTCATGTTATACTGATCCAGGATATCAAATGCTCCTTTAATATCCTGGAGGTGATCCTCAGCTTTTCTTGATTTTACCACCATATCATCAATGTATACCTCCATAGTGTCCCCCAGTTTGTCTTTGAACATCATGTTTACCAATCTTTGGCATGTTGCACCTGCATTTTTCAAACCAAAAGGCATAGCTGTATAACAATAAATACCTGTTGGTGTCATGAAGGCAGTATCCTCCTGGTCAGAAGGTTCCATTTGGATCTGCTGAAATCCTGTCATGTCTTCGTGTTTTCGTGGATATCCTGCATTTCAAAAAGTTAGTAAGTTGTTCCTCAATATTCTGAGGAATATTGGTTCCACCAAGATATCTGGATTATCCTGGTCCAGGATAATTTTCTTAACATCCTGCTCTGAACACTCCGCGATATCCTGGGCTCGTATCTTTAATTGCTATGTTGCATTGGGCTTGGTTGAGGATTTCATCGAGGATGAGTAACACTCCTTCGCCTCCTGCTGATCACTATCAGCTTTGACAACCCCCCAAGGGGTAGGGATCTTGATGCACTGATGATAAGTCGATGGCACAACCTTCATGTCATGGATCCATGGCCTACCCAATATAATATTATAGCAGGATAAGGAGTCCATGACACAGAAGCGTTGCATTGAGTTGACCCCTTCAACATACACATGCAACTTTATTTCTCCCACGGTACTCCTGGCTTCTCTACTGAACCCAACAAGCACAGTGGATTTCGATGTAATATCCATCAGGGATACATTTATCCTCCTCAGTGTTTCCAGCTGAATTATGTTGGCGGAGCTGCCATTATTCACCAGTATCCTGCGCACAAAATAATTAGCAACATATAAAGTTATTACCAAAGCATCATGGTGAGGATCCTGGACAGTATCCCTGTCATCACTGCCGAACATGATCATTTTATCAGTTGTGAGGGTTGACATCCTGGTTGGCTTAGCTCCCCTTTCTGCCTTAGCCTCTTTTGCATGTATTTTTTGCTGCAGAATAAGAGGTCCCACAGATATCGGATCCTCCTGAAATAAAGTTAATTATCTTGGTATCTGCAGGAGGTGATGCTGCTCGTTCAGGATCCTTCCCAGTATCCTGACCCTTATTCTTCTTTCTTCCCAGGATATCCTTCAGATATCCTTTGCTCAGCAGATAGCTTACTTCTTTCTTCAGGGCAATGGAATCATCTGTCATATGCCCAAAGTCTTCATGGAAGGCACATCATTTAGATTTATCCTTCCAACCTGTATTCCTTGGATTCTTTTTCGGCCACCTAGCTTTGTCCCCCAGTCCCTGCATAGCATACATTAACTCAGGAACATTTACAGAAAAACAATACTCTGGGATTTCAGGATATTCTTCAGGATCCTCGTCTTCAACAGCATTCACTTTCTTATTATCGTTCTTAGCATATGGCTTTGAACAATACTGTTTGTAGGAAGATTCCGACTTCCTATTCGTCAATTCATATGTTGAAGATGTGTTCATCCTCTCATGCATTTTCTTATCATCTTCAAGCCTTATGTATCTCAAAGCCCTATTCCGAGCTTCATCTGAATTCCTGCAAGGATTCATTACAAGATCCTGATAAAATTGACAATCCTTCCGTAACCCCATTTTGAACGCTTGTACTGCCGTAGCAATATCAAGGTTCGGGATATCCAGGGATTCTCTACTAAATGTGTTAGCATAATCCCTTAGGGATTTTTGTGATCCTTGTGTTATCCTGTAAAGATCACTTGTTAGTATCTCAAAGCTCCTGCTACAAGAAAATTGACTGATAAACAAATTAACTAAATGAGAAAATGATGTAATTGAATAAGGTGGAACATTTAAAAGCCATTTTAAGGCCGATCATGTTAAAGTTGAACCGAAGCCTTTGTATAAGCATGCTTCCTTAAGTTCTGGTAGGATTGGATTTATTTCCATACTATCCCTATTCTGGGCAATATGCCCCTCAGGATCTGTCATCCCATCATACAACTTCATGCTGGGAGTCTGGAATCTTTTTGGAATTTCAGCATCACAAATTGGATGAGCAAATCATGATACCCTGTGACTATCCTGAGATACTTCCGGTATAGGCTGCACTACTCCAGGAATGCTTGATATCATATCCTTCAACTTTTGAAGTTCCCTGGTCAATGCTGGTGTTACACCTATATCCTGCAAAGAATCATAAATATTAGTAGCAGGGGTACTGATATTGGCAAACACGTTACCAGCCTGTTGACTTTTGCCATATCCTGGGCCATATCCCAGACCATATCCTGGATCATATCCCGGATCCCTCACGGTCGATATCCTGGCAGACGATGGTATCTCCAGCATGTCGCTCCGGGACTGACTTGGTATCATGTTGCCTTGATTATCCTCGGTAAATGTTGCTGAACTAAAGTTCAGCATCCCGGGCTGTAGAGTCTCCCTATACTGGGCAATATGCTCCTCAGGATCCGTCGTCCCATCACACAGCCTCATGTTAGGGGTTTGAAATCTCTTCGGGATCTCAGCATCACAGATAGGATGTGCGAAACGACATATCCTGTGGTTGTCTTGGGACACTTCCGGAATTGGCTGGACCACTCCATGTACACTAGATATCATGTCCTTCAATTTCTGAAGCTCCCTAGTAAATTTTGACGTCATACCTGCATCCTACAAAGATCCACCATTATTAGTAGCATGAATATTATTATTTGACATGTTACCCGTCTGAGGATTCTGGCCATATCCTGAAGCATATCCTGAGCTCCTCACAGTTGACATCCTGATCGAGGAGGGTATTTCAGGAGTATGATTCTGGGAATGGTTAGGCATAATATTCCCCCTATTATCTTCAGTATACATAGCCGAACTGAAGTTCAAAGTTCTGGGTTGTAAGGGAGTGACGATATCCTCAGCAGATCTGCTCGAGCCAGATTTCAGGAGTTGCATTTCCTTCAACAACATTTGGTTTGTTTCCTGTTGCTGCCTCATTTGTTCCTACACACTTCCAAACATGGTTAGAATTTCATCATTAGAAGCTAAAATGGGAGCAGATTCCTGAACACTCCGAGTAGGGATAACATCTTGAGTAAATGAAGAAGCTGGAATCCTTGGAGGAGGTGGTAGAAGCACCGAGCCAATAGTTGCGGAAGTTGTAGCCGACACAGTGGAAGAGCTCATGTTTGATCTAGAGGCCATTGTAAATGATGTGGCAAAAAGTTTTGAAAACAAAAACCCGATTAACGATTTCACAAAATT
Source organism: Helianthus tuberosus (assembly GCA_030545235.1). Classification (NCBI taxonomy): domain Eukaryota; kingdom Viridiplantae; phylum Streptophyta; class Magnoliopsida; order Asterales; family Asteraceae; genus Helianthus; species Helianthus tuberosus. The sequence continues at coordinate 48,926,378 of CM060351.1, forward strand.
TTTTAGTAAAGAGAGCACCACTTGCCCCACGGTGGGCGCCAAATTGTTTTGGTCAAAAATTACCGAAGCAATTAAGTGATCAAATTAGTTGAGTGAGGTAGTGTGCTAGAAATATGTGTGAAAAATGTGTTAACCAAATTAGTTGTGAAAACAGTTTCAGGATACGGCTCAGGATATAGAGCTGTATCTACAATCAAACAATGAGCGAAAATGTAAAGGTTGACACGTGATGTACGAGGAAAGCCCTTGATCACTCTAGATCTCCGGCATAAAACCTCGGGAGCTGACAATCGTCGGCTGCCTTGTTCTTCTTATTGCTTGAATAACATGATACAGTGCAGGATATGATGCGGATCGACTATGTGTTACAATGTAATTCGAATACAAGTGTTGTGTGTTTAGTGATTGCTAGAAGCTAGAGAGTAAAGTGTGCGAGTGAAAGTGAGTGGAAAAAGTTGTGTCTACCTATGATCCGATCAATCCCTTTTATAGTAAAAGAAACCAACAAACTATCCTATTATTCCGGGATACTTTGGAATATTCCATTCTGAACGTTGGGGGCTGCTTCTACTCGTTTTCCACGTGCTTATTGACTACAAAACCGGGTCTTCAGCTCATATAACCGTTACAATGTCAACAACATTGACCAACATCCGATATTCTCGCGGAATATGCCTTTTTGACCGTTACAAGACCCATCCTTCCACCATCAACGTCCATTTTTCAACCACCTTGAGCGAATCTTCAGGTAGATCAAGTATTTTAACGTTGGTACCTTGCAACCAACGTTTTACAAGCCAATCGTTAGTAATAGTCAGGATACTGCCTCAGGATATTATCAATATCCTGACCCGGTATCCTGATACGATATCCTGATCGGTATCCTGATCCGGTATCCTGATCATATACAACTAATAAAAAATCAAGATACAAAGTCAGGATATGGGCTCAGAATTTCACCCATAACACCTATAGCGAATGGAGTAACTAGAAAGGCAATCCATGTTTCAGAAATATAGTCGCTCAGAACAGTAGGATCAAAAGGTTTGAAAAAGGCACTCGCCGGAAAAAGGTGACGGATGTTATCTATTTGTGCATCGTTAAAGCAACACCTCTCGTTCACTGAGTCCTTGATGATCTTCTGACTCTTCAAAGGGCTATCCTTCTTGTGATCCTTGCCCGGTGAGCTTCGGAGCAACATTCTCGAAGTGACGAAGATAAAAGAAAGAAAAACAGAGTAAGAAAGGGAGAAAGAGAAGAAAGGGATACCTGTTTGATCTTCAACTGAGAATATAAAGGGAGTTTCTTTTGGATTTGAATGCATATTGATCCTATCTATATCTCTATTTATAATTATGATTCTGCAGGGTAGTCACTTCTGTGACGTCATGATCGCAACGGCTAGTTCTATTTTAACGGCTATATATCCGTTAGTTTGTTACGGATAAGATCAAGAAAACATAACTCGCTATTTTTACAATTTCACTCCTTATATTTTGGGGGCAATTGTTAGGGGAGGATTTTCTAACAATTAGTGATCCTTATTCGTTATCCTAACTGGTGATCCTTACTTCTGTGACAGGTGGTGATCCTCAGAAGAGCTTCAGGATCAGGATCATGGATCACTTTAAGGATCCTCGTACTGACGATTGTTTACCTATATTTTGTACTATCTCGCAGGTATAACGAGCTTGACCAAGTCTTGGCGACATTCCTGGAGAATATTCATAAGCTATTTTGCACGTGCTTGACCAAAAATAGACGTTGTGGAGAACGTGGAGGCTTGGCACGAAAGTCGGATAGTTAGTTTAGGTGGTTATTTCTATTTTAAAAAGGGAGTAACGAGCTAGTAGAAAACACTTAGTCATTTTGCAGTTACACACACTCGTACAAACACTCATACAAGCTCTCGTTCAAACACTTAGCAATTTCATACACTTTTTACACATTCCACCGTAGTGATCCTTGTACCTAGCTCGTTACTATCCGAAGTTGTAAACATTTATTCATTTATTTGAGCTTGGTGATCGGTAGTTTCCATCACCCTGGGTTTTTTGTGCCGGAGATCAACTCTTGATCAAGGGCTTTTTCCCCGTATAAACCTTTGTGTCATTTGTGCAATTTACATTGAAGTGATCCTCGATATTGTATTACATCGTTAGCATCATACCCCGTAACAGAGAGTTTGGTTGCAATATCCTTATCAGATTTTTTGACCAAAACAGGTATCGATAAGCAGGATAAGTACTAACATACTTGTGCAGGATATTGAAAGGAAAATTTTACCTGTTTGAGGAATGAGGTGGCTTCGATAAACCCATGGTTCTCGAGAAAGAATGTTTCAGAAACAGGTGGAGAATCCGACTCCTTTCTCTTCCGAGAACTAGATGCTCAGGTCCTAGATTCCGGAGGGGCTTTAGGAGCAGAAACGGTCCTTGAAGAGGTAGGTTTTGGTGTCGCAGACGACTTTGGCTTGGATTCCTGTTTGATGGGTGCGAGGCTGGAGTAGCAATCCAACTCGTCAAGTTGGAAACCTTCAAGGTTGACAACTGGTACTGCACAAGGGAGGATATTCTTAAACTCATCATACTTTTTAAAAGTAATTAATTTAAAATATATGCTGAGAGTGTGCTTACCAGACATCTCTGAGCTTGATTTCTGGCTTGAATCTGTAAGAGACAGGGAGAAAGTTCTTTCACTAGCAGGAAGTCGGTAGATTTCCTTGATCTTGGATTCGGATTCTGCACTGGGAGGCACTAAATCTCTGAAGTTCGCTGCGTAAAAACATCAGGATATAAGTCCAGGATACAGTTTGAAGATATAATTGGGGATATTCCTAAAACCCTAAATCCTACCCTTGGTTAACCATTTAACCGGTAGATCGAAACCCTTATCAATAGAGTCTCTTTTTACGAAAAAGAATTTTCGTCGCCATCGATCCTCGTTCTTGGTGGCTTTAAGAACCAAAGGGTTCTTGGAGGTAGAAAACAGAAGAAAATGGTGATTGCCGTGGGATCTCAACCGGTATGCTATAGGGAGGTCCTCAACAAGTAGGTCAGGAAAATGACGAGATTTGATTTGATCCAGCACTATTAAAACTCGCCAAACCATTGGCATAATCAGGGCATAGCTATGGCCGGTGAGTTCGAAAAAGCGAGAGATAAAGGGTGGAAATGGGTACCGAAGTCCAAGAGAGAAGGGGTAGGCGAAGAAACAAACCCACTCATCGGATAACGCGTCTGATCGGGATTCCCGATCAAAAGGGCGAAAGACTGTTCCGGTGGGAAAGGCGCCAGAATCTTTAAGAGCAGCGATGTCGGCGTTGTTGAAGCAGCAGATCTCCTTTGCTGGATCAACAATGAAATTTTGACTTACGAGGGTTGAGGCCGGTCTGTCCAATTGCTATCTTGTTCGTGATGCCATGAAGGGTGTTGAGCAAACTGAAAGAAATTCAAGAAAGAAGGAAAGAGGATGGAGAGAAAAGTGATTACCTGAAAATCGCTTGAAGAAAGATAAGAAGAAGCAGAAATGATTTGGCTAAATATAGGCTGAATATAGGGGGTAAAGAGTAAATGTTGCATTGAAAATGGCACACTGTCATTTCAACCATCGTTTCATTTTAATAGCCTCGATCGACGAGAAAAGGTTTTGAAATATATCCGTTGGATTGGTATACCAACCGATATATTTGGGGACAATTGTTATGGGTCATTTTCTGAGTATACATATCCTGACTAATATCCCGCTTTTACTTGTTTGTTTGTGACCAGGATACTGGACGGGGATATTGCTAACATCCTGGGCGATATCCTAATCTTGAGTGAATTAAACACGTGCAGGTTAATGGCTGCAAGTTACTAACGGTCATCAGGACTTCTTCTCCTCAAGACTCGGGCGTATTTGTTATGAGGAAGCCGTTGAACCCGAAAGACTTGGTCCTCAACGTTCGAGTGGGAATATTCGTTGGATCCCGGAAGTTTAGGATAGTTTGTTACATTATCTTTACTATAAATAGATGAGGGCGGATCAGTTTAAGGCACACAATTTACACTTACACTCTCGAACACTTTCACTCTCTAGCTCATTGCAAACACCACACTTGTATTCAAATTTCATTGTAACACATAGTCGATCTGCACCACATCCTGCACTGTATCCTGATATTTGAAGCAATAGAAGAACAAGGCAGCTGCGATTGTCAGCTCCCGAGGTTTTATGCCGGCGATCTAGATTGATCAAGGGCTTTCCTCGTATATCATGTGTCCACTTTTACATTTTCGCTCATTGTTTGATCATGGATACAGCTCTATATCCTGAGCCGTATTCTGAAACTGTTTTCATATCCAATTTTGTTAACACATTTTCTATACATATTTCTAGCACACTACCTCACTTAACTAATTTGATCACTTAATTGCTTAGGTAATTTTTGACCAAAACACTTGTTATGTTGTTTGTAAAAACCTGTTTCAGGATACGGCTCAGGATATTGAGCTGTTTCTGCGATCAAACTATGAGCAAAAAAGTAAAGAAAATGACACGAGATGTACGAGGAAAGCCCTTGATCAATCTAGATCGCCGGCATAAAACCTCGGGAGCTGACAATCGCAGCTGCCTAGTTCTTCTTATTACTTCAAACGTCAGGATACAGTGCAAGATATTGACCAGATCGCTAAGTGTTACAATGCTTTGTGTGAAAGTGTAAATTGCGAGAGAACAAGTATGAGAGTGTAGTGTGTGTAGCTGTGATGTCATATTCGATCTGGTATACCCACCTATTTATAGTAACGAAATACAAACAAAAATTCCTACGGCGTCAACGTCGTCAACGTCTTCATTTGAACAACTTGGACCGAGTCATGCTCCGAATATTCCATTGTGAACGTTGTAGACCGAGTAATACGGCGTCAACGTCTTCATTTGAACAACTTGGACCGAGTCTCCCGGAGAAAGGTTCTTCGTGAACGTTGCTTCATCTGGACGCGTACTCCTGCACACAACACGTTAGTAATCCTGAGGATACCATTCAGGATGTTACCAATATCCTGAATGAGCATCCCGGACATAAGCAGATATCACACAATCAAGATATAGCTCAAGATATTTCCCAGGATATGGGCTCAGAATTTCACCCATAACAATTGTCCCCAAAAAATGTTACCGTTTAGTATCCTGGCACTAACGGTTATATTTTTTCCGGAGACCGAGGCAATTTAAGAGATTAGACTCATGATGTGACTGTTTGCAACTACTCAGCCTATATTTACTCATCACCACCCTATAACTTCTCATTCCTATCCCATTTATCCTTGACCGAAGTGAAAAAAGGTAAAAAGCTTTCTCTCTCATTTCCATCTTCTTCTCTCTTTTCCATCTTCTTCTTTCTTTCGGTTCAACATTCCGGCGATAATATGACAAGGAAAACAAGATCGAGTTCCGGAGACTCCGCCCCCACATTCATACAACAGAATCTTCTTCAGGATCTGGAAAAAGAAATATGTACCTTTGACAGCGCCCATTTGTCGGCCCTGAAATCCTCTGGTATCTTCCCGGAAGGGACAGTATTCCGGCCGTTTGACCGGGAAATCCGGTCAGACATGGTTTCTGACGAATGGTTGTGCTTTAATGCCTTTCCCTTCACCCTAGGGTTACGGTTCCCCTTTCCAGAGTTTATCACTGAATTTTTCAACATCATAAAAATCTCTTTTAGCCAAACAATGCCAATGCTTTGGCGTGTTTTGTTTGTTCTTGATCAGATCAAGAAAAAACATATTCCCGAGCTTTCTGTTCATGACCTCCCCCTAGCTTACCGGCTTAGGTGCCACGGATCCTGTAGATTTCTGTTTTACTCCTCCTCCGGCGAGCCGTTGATACTTCGTGCCACCAGGAACGAGGAAAAATGACAATCCAAGTTTTTCTTTGTAAAAAGAGACTCAATCCCTGGTGGAACGGAATATCCAGTGAAATGGTTGAAAAAGGGTAGGACTTAGGGTTTAAGGATGATCCTGCCTCTTATCCTGTTCCATATCCTGAACTGACCTATCTTCTGTTTATTGTTTTGTATACAACTGATTTTAGGAAGCTTGCACCTCCCCTTGCTGATTCACAAAAAAGGATTGACGCTATCAGACTCCTTCAAGAGGTTGAAAGAAGTTTTAACCCGTCTCCACCATCTCCAAGCCCACTTTCCAGTGCAAACATGTCTGGTAAGGATCTTGTACATTATCCTGCATACATGTTTTTATTTGGCATATTTAGGAAGAAATTCAACTCCCTGTATGCAGACTCCAACAAAGTCCCAATCCTGCTCGATCTTGATGAGCTTGACAGTTATCCTACTCCAGTCATGGTCAAGAAAGAGACCCCTGCTGCCACCAGCTCCAAGCCACTCCCAGCTCCTAAAGCTAATCCAAGGACTCGTGCTTCCACCTCAAAGAAGAGGAAGAACTCTGAAGTTAGTGCTCCAGGCTCTGAAGGATTTTCTTATGATGAGCTCAGCTTCACTGATTCCTTGGAACCGATGACATCCTTCCTTAATAAGGTAATATCCTGACCCTACATCCTGCACATATATCCTGATAGAATATCCTGACAGGATATCCATGTTAGCAAATATTGATTTATACCTGACTTGCTTACTTACAGGGCCTCCAGCATCTGCTCCACCTGTACAACGATGCCTGTGGCACTGCTGCACTCTATGAAGCCAGGATTAAATAGCTTGAAACCACTGTCGCCGACCAAGGTGCCATAGCTGAAGTGAAGACTCGGCATTATGAGGACAAGCTGAAGAAAGTGACCCAGGATGCTGAGGTCAAGTTGGCCACTGTCCAAATGGAACATGATCAAGCCATGATTTCTTTCCGGGAAGGAATCAAAGCTTCTGCCATCGTCTCCCTGCTACAAGCTCGTATAAAGATGGCCTATGAAGCCAAGGGAACAAGCCTTGAGTGCCCATCCTGGCCGGTTGAATCCTGGGTGGCAAAGCTGAAGGAGCTTGGAGGCAAGGCTGTGCCCCTTCCTGCTGAAGCTGGTGAATCCTCAAAGTCGGCAGAGGTGGCAGACAAGGCTGGAGACAAGAAGGATGCTGGAGCGGATGCTAGAATGGATGCTGGTGAGGATGCTGCTCCGGATATTGATGCTGAGAAAGCAGAGAAGGTTGGAGAAGATGCCGTTGTATGAGGGCATTCAGGTGGGCAATGATGGATATACGTGCCAAGGCCGGAGCCCACCTTTTTTTAATTAAATCGTTGGTCTGTAACCCTAAAACAATTTACTTTTTCTGCACTTTACTTTCCTGCATCTAGACAATATGATGGCCAAAGGTGCGGGGATCCTGAGTTTCAGGTCGAAACCCATGGTCATCAACGTTAGTATGTTTTGCTTTTTGAACAATATAACAGTTGGAGGCGGATGGGTCCCAGTTTGGGACAAAACCTTCAACTGTTAGGTAAATATGGTAAGGAACTAATTGTGCTCTTGGTGGATGGTCCTTGGTTTGAGGTGAAACCAAGAGCACAACTTTTGGTATGTTAATAACATAACCCTTTATTGGCTTTATTTATACTTTCACTACGTGAATTTTACTTGTAAAAATACTTTTGTTTGAACATTCTTCGGAACACATTGTAAATGTATCCTGAGAGATATCCTGATCAGGATACTGACATACAATCTGTAAATTATTCAAATAAAAAGGAGAAATCATACCAGGAATTCCCTAAGGAATCACTTCCAATTTTCCATCATAGGAATGTCCCCAGTACACACTTACAAACTTGGACCCATCCTTTAACTTGTAAGATATGTGTCCCCTGTGTTTGACATAGGAATTTAGATACATTCATATTTTAGCTTTACTAAATAGATCCTGAATATCCAGGGGTAAACCCTCGACATCCTGGGCATTAACCCTTAACATGCTGGGGATAAACCCTTAATATGCCAGGGATAGACCCTTAATATGCTGGGGATAAACCCTGATTTTCATGCGCTACAGGCGAGAGTGTATAAACTCCAAGTCTTAGAAAGGTGAAAACCTTTAAACCTTAGAGGGTATGAAAATACCCTTTCGTGAGAGAGGGTGATCAATCCTCATATACCTTTAGAATCCATGATATAGCCAATAGTAACGAAATTATCAACCACTTTTACATGAACTGGTCCCGTTACCTTGAACTATCCCCAGATGACTTGCGCTCCAGGCGGGGTGTTCAAACCCAACTCGAAAGAAAGGTGAATACCTTTAAACCTTCGAATGGATCAGGATCCCTTAAACGTGAGAGAGGGGGCTAATCCTCTAATCTTCTGAAATATCCTGATCGTATATCCTAGAGCTATATCCTGACACATATTCTGCAAAACAACCTTAAACTAAGGTGGGTGTTAGCTTGGCTAACACCCCTCCGATGCCTAAGTCAGTATTGGGTTCAAGATAACAAACGAATTCAACCATATTTAAAAGAGATAGAACACATACCATTCTGGGATAGAAATTAAATTTTATTCTTACTTGAAATAGAGCTTTAGGTGTATGGCATTCTAGGATCTTGGTAGCATATCCCCTTCCATATTCCTGAGCCGGTACGCTCCTTTTCCTGATTCTGACTCAACCTCATATGGTCCTTCCCACTTTGGAGCCAGCTTTCCATCGGCATGATCAGTTGTATTTTGAAAAGCCTTTCTTAATACCCAATCTCCAACTTTGAACCTTCTAGTCCTTATATTCTTGTTGTATGCTCTGGATATTCTTTGTTGATATGCTGCCATCCTCAGTTTTGCTGCATCTCTTGTCTCGTCTATGGTATCCAAATCCTGGCACAAAGCTTCAGGATTCTGCTCAGGATCCTGCAGGATAGATCTCGCAGTAGGTATCACCATCTCCGTTAGGATCACTGCTTCTGCTCCGAATACCAATGAGAATGGTGTCTGGCCAGTTGCATTCTTTATCGTTGTTCTGTCAGCCCACAAAACAAAGGGTAGTTCTTCTGCCCATCTTCCTTTCTTGGCTCCTAATCTCTTCTTCAAGTTGTTAACAATTATCTTATTTGAGGATTCAGCTTGTCCATTTGCTTGAGGATGTACCGGGGTGGACGTGATCATCTTGATTCCCCAACTCTTGCAAAAGTCGGTAGTTCTCTTGCTTATAAACTGAGAACCATTGTCACAGTTTATTTCGGCTGGTACTCCGAATCAGGTCAGGATATTCCTCTTTATGAAGGATACTACTTCTTGGTCTCTGACTTGAACAAATGCTTCAGCCTCCACCCACTTAGAGAAATAATCAGTCATTGCCAGCATAAAAACTTTTCCTCCTGAAGCTTTTGGTAATTTCCCTACTATGTCCATCCCCCACATCATGAATGGCCAAGGGGATACTATAGGATATAGTGGTTCAGCTGGTTGATGCAGTATGTTACTGTGCCTTTGACATGCATCACATCTTCGAGCATATTCTGTAGCATCTTTCCTCATTGTTGTCCAATAGTATCATGTTCTCAACACCTTTGAGAATAATGACCTGCCCCCAATATGGTTACCACAATCCCCATCATGTATATCCTAAAGTACTTCTTTAGTTTCGGGATCCTCCAAGCACCTTAGATATGGTCCTGCAAGAGATTTCTTATACAAGATATTTATAATGGTGAATCGTGATACCTTCATCCTAAATGCCTTAGGATTTTCGTCTATAGGGATGTGTCCTTCTTTGAGATATCTTATGATTGGAGCCGTCCAGGATTTAGGATCCTCCTCAGGATATTCAGCAACAGGATCCTGAATATTCACTACTTCTTTATCCTGAGGATTCGTTACAGGATATAAGATATGCAATATTGGTATTTGGGTTCCTTCTGGTATCCTGACCGATGATCCTAGGTTTGCTAGTGTTATGGGTCATTTTCTGAGCGTACATATCTTGACTAATATCCTGCTTTTAATTGTTTATTTGTGACCAGTGTTAAGATCGGAGGCTCTCATGATAGTGTTTGTTTGTTTGAAATGAATGATCAATGAATATGAAAACATGTTAGGTGCAGCGGAAATGGAAAACAAACTTTGTAAACACAATCAAAGGAGAAAATAGTTTGATAAATAATCGCTCCACATAGAGTCAAAAGATTATAAATCAAAGCAAAAGATTACAGTCATGCTTACAAACTATACTCCCCCTTAGCCTGAAGTCCCAAGGTTGGTTGCACACAAGATGAAAGGATTAGACATGAGGAGAAGAACCCGCTCAGTCAATCAAATGTAACAGTACAGGGCACTGTTACATTTATAGGCAGACCAAACCACTGAGGTATCTCAGCTGACGTCACCATGAAAGCGACGTCTAACAGCCTAACAACCTGTATCTACTGACCATACACAAACACTGCTAACCTAACCACTGACTATACATAAGACAAACAATTTACTAAACAGTTGCTCTCCCTTTCTGTCAGTGCTTTCCTCAAGGTTGATCAGTCCTTGACTGGGCAGTGCTTTAACATCAGTAGATAGGACCAGCAGTGTTGAATACTTCAGGGTTTTCATCAGCAGTTGAACGGACAGCAGCAGTTGAATATGAGCAGCAGATAGAGACCATCAGTTGTTATAAATCACTTTCAAGGGGAGAGCAAAGTGTAAACCGCTGCTTATTGTGAATCCACTGTTGTGACCTGGTTTTGGCTTTACATTATCTGTTCCTTTGGTAGGGTTCAATCCCAACAATCTCCCCCTGGAACAGATAATGCCAAAACTTGTCATTATTCTGGATCTTTATTCCTCATTAGAAGTTCCCTTACATGTTTTTTAAATTCTTCTTCAAATTCCTTGGAACTTGTGTCATCTTCATCCCTGCACAGTGTAAGCTCAAGGAGATCTAGTTGATCTTCAACACCCAGGCCTAGTGCTTGATTCCTTGATATATGCCTCACTTCTCCATTGGTTCTGACCAAGGTCAATACGTGGGTCTTTTGATCAGACATCCACTTTAGTATTTTTAAACCAAATGGGTTTCTTAGGAGAGATTTATTTCCTGATGAGCTGGATGTATTTGGCCTTGAGAAAAACTGTAAAGCAGTATCTTGAACTTCAGACATTCTTTTAAAAGCTTCTTCTATGACTTTGTTTGCTGCAGCTATATCTTCTGCAACTTCTTTGTCGAGCAGCTTTTGTTTCTGTTGTTGATCAAGCTTACTGTCTGTGATATCTGCTGATGATTGTTTGCTTACTACTTTCACCCTTTTGGTAAGGTCTTGTAGTTTTGCTAAGTTTTCTTTATCTGAAGCCAATTTCTTGGTAGCTTCTTCAATCAGATCATCTTCTTTAAGCCTTTCTTTTTCAACAGTCAGCATTTCCTTCCTTTCTTTTCTCAACCTTGTAACAAAGGCTTCTGCTGTGCTGATCTGTGTTTCAAAGGTCTTGACCTGTTCCTTTAGCTTTTTGTAGTCAGACTTTTTAGGAGTGTCCCTCCTTTTCCTAAGTCTTTCATAAGCTTCGTCTGTTTGCTGCTTGGTCCATTTTGCTATGGCACTTGCAGAATCCACTCTTGCATCTACCAACTCCTGCTTCTTTCTCTGGTATTCAGAAATAAGATCAGCTATGAGCTTCTTGTATTTATTCCAATTTGGAGCTGTCTTCTTCTTTCTTGGATCATTGTTAACCTTTTCAATTCTTTTTGCCTCATGCTTTAATGCAATTATTGGCCAATCTTTGAAATCTGTTTCTTCAGCAGGATAGAACTTCTCTTTCATTATGTATGTAAGATATTCCTTCCTCAATTCATTTCGTTGATCTGCTTCAGGAGATATGTTTGACATTTCCTTGTTCAAATCACTTGCATATTCCTTTATTTGTTTAACCTTGTTGAGCAGGAATTCTCTTCTTTTCAAAATAGCTTCATTGCCTTGATTCTTGCATTCAATTTTGGCTCTTATCCTTGCTTGTCTTACTTTCATTTCAAGATATTCATTCATGTCTTCTGGAATTATGAAACCTATGAGAGAAGGAAATTTCCTTTTTGAAGGATCATCTTCAGTGTAAAATTGTTTCATCTCATTTTTCACAGCTTCTAATTCAAGTGGATTCTTAGCAGCAACAGGATCATACTTTTCATCAGTGTCCTGAGTTGTTTCTCTTTTTTGTTTGTAAATCTTAGGAGGTTGTGATGCAAGATTTGTGGGAACAGTGGAAGATGACCGACTAACAACTATTGAAACAACTGGTGTCTCAACATCTGTTGTCATTACAACTGCTGATATGTCAGCAATTGTCTTCTGCTTTTGAGCAGGGGATGGAAGTGGTGATGTTGGTGGTGATGGTGATGAATCATCATCTGATATGAAATTTCTTCTCCTTTTTAATGAAGAAGAAGCAGATGATGTTTTGGGTGGATCAGTGGTGGTAGATTGGATAGCAGTGGTTTGTGGCAGTGATTGACTGACAGTGGTTGAAACAACTGGTGCTTCAACCGCTGCTGTCATTACAACAGATGTTGTAACATCTGTTGTCTTCTGCTTTATGGCAGGAGGCAGTGGTGGTGATATGATTGTAGATGGTGATGATGGTGGAACAGTGGTTGTAGTGGTGTGTGTTGATGACATGGCAGCTGTTTGGCTACTGACAGCAGTTTTTGTAACTACTGCTGTATCAGCTGTTTGGCTAACAGGTTTTGAGACCTGTTTTTCTTTTTCTTTTTCTTTTTTAGGTTCAATATGAAGGCCATGTTCAATTCCCTTTTTCTTTATTTGCTTCATTATCTCCCCCTTTTTGGCATTATCTGCAAGGGGGTCATCAAAGAATAGTAAAGTAGAAGGAGCCTTGCCAGTGGCAGTTTGGATACTGGCCTTAATAGCCTTGATATCTGCTTGAGTATCCTTGAACCTTGATTCCATCATGTTGGATAGCATTTGTACTTGAACAGCATGCTTTTGATCAGCCATTTGTTGCTGTTTTTCAAGCATGGGTTGGAAAATATTCCAAAGCTCATTTGCAGCAGGTGCTTGTTGTGGAGCAGGTGCTTGAGCAGGAACAGCAGAGGATTGTGCTTTCTGAGCTTTTAAAATCTCTTGCACCATCTCCTTTATTTCAGAAACTGATTCTTCAAGTTTTTCCACTCTGCCCGTCAATTCCTGATATCTTGAATCATCACCCATTTTACTGGGATCATCTGAATCCCCACCTGTGGTGGTTATATCAATGTGTGACTTAGGAACAGAGTCCCAAAAATCACCCATTGATGCCCCTTGTTCTTGGTACTGGGGACTTCTTTCTTCAGCACTCGATAAACCTTTGATGGTACCAGTGGTTAGATCTAACTCACTGGTGGTCACCGAAGTTGCTATGGAAGAAATTGCCTTCAAGGGAGTCTTACTTATGAAACAACTGTCCAACTGAGGATCTGTTGATCCACCAATTGTAGTTGCTGCTCCACTTGAACTACTGACAGGAGTTACTTGTAACTCCTGTAGTGTAACCTCCTCAACTGTTGCTGGGATAGCAGAGGTATAAGCATCAGACCCAGTCACTTGTGGGGGTATACTCTCAGTGATAGGTGATAGAGAGGAACTGGTTTGTGTCTGTGCAATAGCAGCTGCATGCAACAGAGGTAGAATGGATTGTGGCATTATTATTGGTGAGGGGATGGGGGTTGAAAGAGACATGTCCTTGGGATCAGGACTGAGGAAGATGGATCCGAGTGGATTCAGAGCTTCATATTGTGGTGTCCCTGTGCTTACAACCTGATCCTTTTGTGAGGATGCAGGAGGAGTTTCGGTTATGGGTTGAGATCTTTCTTCCAACTGCTGTGAGGAAGTAGCAGCAGTGGTTTGTGGTGACTTTTGTGTTGTCACAGGCATTTCCTCTGGTATCTCATCTTCCAGAGTTGCCTTTGTTTTGGGATTGGTGGGTTTTCTGGATGTTTTCTTTTTGGTCTTTTTAGTGGTGGCAGGTGTGGGTTTCAAAGCAGTGGGAGTGCTGCTATGATCACCTGGAGCAGTGGGCTCAGCAGCTGATACCTGAGGAGCAGTTGTAACCGCTAAAGTCTGCTCAGGTACCCCTGCTTTTGTTTTTATTGGTGCCATCATCCTTGAAAATGTTTCTTTTGTTATGCTTTTTATTTGACAATGAACACCTTGTTTGAGCAAATTTACATTTTTCTTTTCAAATTTTTGTTCAAAATAATAACTCAAAAATCTTGGAAAAAGTAAAAATGCTTTACTTTCAACGTTTTTCACCATGTCATTGAAAATCTCCTGGGAGTAGTTATAGTCTTTATTATTCAAAATAGCGTAACCCGGGCTTTGAATTTTCAATGGTATTTCGTTGAAAGATGTTGTTTTATTTGAAGCACACATCAAGAGTGTGTGAAATAAAAACCTGGGTGCAGATGGAAAATAACCCTTTTGTAGGGTATCTACCTTTGGTTCTTCTGCATAACCCCTTTTCAGAAAATCAGCTTTTAACTCGTTTTTGTCAAAAGAGGTTTTACCGTTCTGATCGTCGAGTATAAAGACTTCTGATATCGATTTTGGTGTGATTTTGATCGCTTTTCCCTGTATCGAGGAGTTAATGGCTATGACTTTTCCGTCTTGTTTTTCAAGCGACACCTTTTTCCAAAACTCTCTCTGGGTTTGCAGATAGATAGGAGCATTTGTTGTCAACAAACTTTTGTACTTTGATGCAGATAATGCATCAATGATGGTGTCAAAGGTGTGATTATCAGTAGGTTTTGTGAATAAACCCAGATAGTTGTGAGATTGTTTGAATGGTATTTCGATGGGTTCTTCGGTCGTTTGAGCGACCTCTTTGGAAGGTGATGGTGATTTAGGTTTTGGTTTTGATTTTGACTTTGATTTTGTCATTTTTGCGGAGAAGAATGAAAGAGGATTTTGGAGATTTTGAGAAGAAGGGTTGGAAACTGCTATGAGAAGAGAATTTTGGAATTCAATTCGACAGTGTAAAACCCTGTTTGGGGTTTAGGGCAGGTTTTATTTTAAAAAAAATGATTGCTGATGTGGCAGCGGTTATTAAGATCTGAGGGCTAAAAACTGACCACGTGTCAAACACTGATGAAACGGATGAATTATGGAGAACAGTTGTTTTAAGAGCCACTGGCGTATCAAGCATCAGTGATTACAACGGTAAAAATCTTGGGCAGTGGATGATTTTTACTATCAGTAGATAGCATATCAGTGGATAAGACACTGATTTTGAGCATCAGTGCTTACAAGAAAATGAGGAATCAGTGGTTAACTTTCAGCAGTGGACAGTGTTCAGAGATCAGACGTTGGAACAAAACAGTGGTTAGGGTAAATGGTGCAAATCTGAAGAACAGGTGTTTCAGCAACAGTTTTGAGAATTTTCATTCAAGGTTTTGCCACATGTCAATTTTGAAAGACAGTGGTTTAGTACCCCAGATGATGAAAACTTTTTGCTAAGGAAACTCATTTTCGTTTAATATTCAATTAAAACATGAGTACCCTAGTAATTTAAGCACAGTTTGCAATCAATTTTTGATGAAAATTTTGGAGCAAGCCTGAGTATGACATGATCATGACATATGTACCATTTCCTTTTGACCCATTTATGAGGACACAGATACCACCAAAAATAAGGTATTACATCCTGACAGGAGCTGAAACTATTGCCAACAAAAACAAGCAAGAGTTCCAAATACATTATTCCAAAAAAAATGAATAATATATCCTGGTTATTTAAGAAAATCCTTTGAAAAAAAAATGGTTAAAGGATTTTCTGAGAACAGTATCAAAAAGAATCTGGTGTATTTTCAATAGAAAACATAATCATATCATTCTCAAGTTTTATGAAAATGGTCAGTGGTTTGACAGCAGTGGTAGGAAACTTTTGGAATACATTTTGACCACTGTTTTGGTACCATTTTCTTTGTCAGTTGATTGCAAACATGAGGACACATAGATAAACTTTTAACATTTGTCTAGTCCTCTTCAGAGTTCATTCACTAGAATCAAAACCTTTCCCTGAACAGATGAATGCACATCATTGCTTAATGACCATTATTACCCCAAACTTTGACTCTTAAGTGTTTTACGTTTATACTCTTTTCTTTTGACTTCAAAATTTTTTGAGATAAACACACTTTCGATTTTTTGTGATTTTTAGTCCAAAATCATTTTGCAGTAATGTTTTGAGAGACTTGGTCATGTTTTCACAGGTTTTTCACCCAATTCTCACACTACATATGATACGGACTCTGTTGACCCCTGTTTTTCTTAGTGTATTTAGACAGAGTTGATTTGTTCCTTTTGAGGATCTCAACCTGTTTATCTACACATAAGATCTAAATAACTAAAGTCTTAATTACCTCTTTATAGAAAATCAAAACACTAATGTCTTATGAATCATAGGTTTTGTTAATCTGAGGATCATACTTTAGTATTTAATGAAAACATCACAAATATCAAAACAACAGTTGAAGTCAATTTTGAGAATATAAAATAATCCCATAATTTATCAGATATGTTTACAGATCTGAAAACTATGAGTGACTTGTGCATGATATCACTAGTTGTATGAAATTTTTGTGTCATATGACATCTTGGTTGATATACAGAGTTTTTGAATAACCATTTTGAACATGATTTACTCGATACTATATTTTTCAACTAAATACAACCAACCTTAGTATCAATGAATTTTGAGCTGAACTGTTATGTCAATTTGACTGTTAAATCGAAATTGACTGTTCTGGCTCTGATACCAATTGTTAAGATCGGAGGCTCTCATGATAGTGTTTGTTTGTTTGAAATGAATGATCAATGAATATGAAAACATGTTAGGTGCAGCAGAAATGGAAAACAAAATTTGTAAACACAATCAAAGGAGAAAATAGTTTGATAAATAATCGCTCCACATAGAGTCAAAAGATTACAGTCATGCTTACAAACTATACTCCCCTCAGCCTGAAGTCCCAAGGTTGGTTGCACACAAGATGAAAGGATTAGACATGAGGAGAAGAACCCGCTCAGTCAATCAAATGTAACAGTACAGGGCACTGTTACATTTATAGGCAGACCAAACCACTGAGGTATCTCAGCTGACGTCACCATGAAAGCGACGTCTAACAGCCTAACAACCTGTATCTACTGACCTTACACAAACACTGCTAACCTAACCACTGACTATACATAAGACAAACAATTTACTAAACAGTTGCTCTCCCTTTCTGTCAGTGCTTTCCTCAAGGTTGATCAGTCCTTGACTGGGCAGTGCTTTAACATCAGTAGATAGGACCAGCAGTGTTGAATACTTCAGGGTTTTCATCAGCAGTTGAATATGAGCAGCAGATAGAGACCATCAGTTGTTATAAATCACTTTCAAGGGGAGAGCAAAGTGTAAACCGCTGCTTATTGTGAATCCACTGTTGTGACCTGGTTTTGGCTTTACATTATCTGTTCCTTTGGTAGGGTTCAATCCCAACAACCAGGATACTGGACTGGGATATTGCTAACATCCTGAGCGATATCCTGAGGTTGATTGAATTAACCACGTGCAGGTTAAAGACTGAGGGTTACTAACGGTCAGATGGACTTCTTCTCCTCAAGACTCGGGCGTATTTGTTATGGGAGAGACGTTGAACCCGAAAGACCAGGTCTACAACGTTCGAGTGGGGAATATTCGCCGGATCCCGGTTTATTAGGATAGTTTGTTACACTTCCTTTACTATAAATAGATGGGGGCGGATCAGATTAAGGCACGCAACTTATACACACACATTCGAACACTTTTTCTCTCCAGCTCACTGCAAACACTACACGCTAACACTTGTATTCAAATTACTTTGTAACACTTAGTTGATCCGCACCACATCCTGCACTGTATCCTGATATTTAAAGCAATAGAAGAACAAGGCAGCTGCAATTGTCAGCTCCCGAGGTTTTGTGCCGGCGATCTAGATTGATCAAGGGCTTTCCTCGTACATCACGTGTCAACCTTTACCTTTTTGCTCATTGTTTGATCACAGATACAGCTCAATATCCTGAGCCGTATCCTGAAACTGTTTTTACAAATAACTTGCATAACATATTTTCGACCCACTTTTCTAGCACACTACCTCATTTAACTAATTTGATCACTTAATTGCTTCGGTAACTTTTTACCAAAACAATTTGGCGCCCACCGTGGGGCAAGTGGTGCTATTTTTGCTAAAAACTTTAGTAAAATCATTATTCGGTTTTCTTTTGTCAAAAATTTTTTCTAACTTGTTTTCAATGGCCTCAAGATCAAACATGAGCTCCTCCACTATGTCCGCTACGACTTCTGCTACTACCGGTTCGGTGCTTCCACCACCTCCTCCAAGGATGCCAGTTTCTTCACAACCTCAGGATATTATCCCTACTCGGAGTATTCAGGGATCTGCTCCCGTTTTAGCCTCTAATGATGAGATTCTAACTTTATTTGGAAGTGTGCAGGAACAAATGAGGCAGCAACAGGAAACTAACCAAATGCTCTTAAGAGAAATACAACTCTTAAAAGCTAGCTCGAGCAGACCTGCCGGAGAAACTGTCACTCCTATACATCCCAGGGCTTTGAACTTCAGTTCTGCAATTTACACTGAGGATAATCGGGGGAATATCGTCCCAAGCCATTCTCAGAATCATACCCCTGAGATACCCTCCTCAATCAGGATGTCAACTGTGAGGAGCTCGGGATATGTTTCAGGATATGGACAAAATCCTCAGACCGGTAACGTGTCAAATAATAATATTCTTACTACTAACAACAATGGTGTTTTGGTCAAAAAATCTGATGGGGATATTGCAACCAAACTCTCTGTTACGGGGTATGATGCTTGAAATGTAGAACAATGACAAGGATCACTTCAATATAAATTGCACAAATGACACAAGGATTTATACGGGGAAAAAGCCCTTGATCAAGAGTTGATCTCCGGCACAAAAAACCCCAGGTGATGGAAACTACCGATCACCAAGCTCAAATAAATCAATGAATGTTTACAACTTCGGATAGTAACGAGCTAGGTACAAGGATCAATATCATGAAATGTGTAAAAGTGAGTGAAAATGAATGTATGTTCGTCGAGAGCTTCAAGTGTGCGAGTATATGAGAGTGTGTAGCTGAAAAAATGACTAAGTGTTTTTCTACTAGCTCGTTACCCCTTTTTAAAATAGAAATAACTACTAAAACTAACTATCCGACTTTTGTGCCAAGCTCCCACGTTCTCCACAACGTCCATTTTTGGCCAAGCACGTGCGGGATAGTTTGGGAATATTCTCCAGGAATGTCGCCAAGACTAAGTCAAGCTTGTTACTCCTGCAAAGTAACACAAAACACAAATAAACAATCGTCAGTATGAGGATCCTTAAAGTGATCCATGATCCAGATCCTGAAGCTCTTCTGAGGATCATTATCTGTCACAGAAGAAAGGATCATTAATTAGAATAACGTGTAAGGATCACTAATTGTTAGAAAATCCTCCCCTAACAATTGCCCCCAAAATATAAGGAGTAATTTGTAAAATAAGCGAGTTATATTTTCTTAATCTTATCCGCAACTAACTAACGGATATATAGCCGTTGATATCGAACTAGCCGTTGCAACCATGACGTCACAGAAGTGACAACCCTGCATGATCATGATTATAAATAGGAGATAGAGATAGGATCAAATGCATTTAAATCCGAAAGAAACTCCCTTTATATTCTCAGTCGAAGATCAATCAGGTATCTCTTTCTCCTCTTTCTCCATCTCTTACTCTGTTTTTCTTTCTTTATCACAAACACTTTGAGAATGATGCTCCGGTCCTCCCCCACCAAGGATCACCAGAAGGATAGTCCCTTGAAGAGTCAAAAGATCATCAAAGACTCCACAAATGAGAGGTGTTACTTTAATGATGCTCAGATAGACAAGATTCATCGTTGCTTTCCGGCGAGTGCTTTTTTCAAGCCCTTTGATCCTACTATTCTGAGCGACTATGTTTCAGAAACATGGGTTGCCTTTCCAGTTACTCCATCTGCCATAGGATACACCTATCCTTTCCCAGAATTTACACAATCCTTCTTTTCGCTTACCGGCATCTCTTACATCCAAGCCATGCCGATGATTTGGAGGGTTTTGTATACCCTGGAGAGGATCATCGAGGAGGGCATTGATTTAGGCATGTCAGAGCTGACACAATTGTATGATCTTACCACCTTTGGATCCCATCGTTATTTGTTCAAACGAAAACCCGGCGGAGAATACCCTCTTCTTAAAGTTACCAAGAATGACACAAATTGGAAACGTCGCTTCTTCTTTGTCAGGAGGGATACCATTCCCGACGGAAAGCATTTACCAAGAACATGGTCCACCCATGGTAGGCCGGAGGATCCTGAGGAGGATCACCAGGTAGTCTTGTTTTTGTATAAGGATTACTGACCCCTTTTTTGTCTTGTGTTATGCAGTTATTTCTGTCTCACACATCATCACATCACCTGAAACCAAGGATAGGCTTGCTGCTTTTTGGAAGCTTGATCCTGAAACAAGGACATTCAAGACAGACACCCAAGACTCACAAGAAGTATCCTCAGGTTCCATTACCATGTCAAGTAAGTATCCTGCCTTTTACATAGTCTGAATATTAAAATAAATAAATAAATTGAAATAGGATAAGGATACTCATCTTGCTATAAATGTGTAGGCGCTGGAAAATCTGCCAAGCCTGTATCCTAGTTCAACACGGCTGACCTTGATGTTGTTCGATCCAGAAAGAAGAGGTCCACCACCAGTCCTAGCATCTCCATTCTAAAGGCACCCACTAAAGGAAAGGGTGTCAAGAAGAGGAAAACTTCTGATGCTGAGGATCTTCAAGGCCTACCACTAATCCGCCACCAGTTCCTCGAATACTTCAACGATGTAAGGATCACCAACTCTGCCTAGGTATCCTACTCGTATAAGGATCACCTGATCTTGAACTGCTTTATCCTTTTCTTTGCAGAAATTTGCTGAGATTGAAGATTACGTGGGGAACGTTGAGGAGCAGGACAAGAAGATCGCTGACCTCCAACAGGTTGCAGTGCTCAAGGACCTTGCAATTGCTGATCTTCAGAAGGAACTGCAAGATGCCAAGACCAAGACGGCTAAGCTTCTGATTGACCTTGACTATGAGAAGCATGATCTCATAGAAAATGCTAAGGTCTCTGCCGCCATCACGATGTATCAGACAAAATTGAAGATGGCCCAGGAAGCTCAAGATCCTAGTTTTGACAAAAGCAGCTGGGATGTTGAGGGCTGGAAGGCAAGGTTGGCTGATCTTGAGGATGATGAGGAGGAGGCTACTGAGGTCTTGGCGATTGAGGCAAGTGGCAGTGGAAAGGATCTGATAAAGGATACCGCAGCTGGAGGGGAAGAGGATGCAGCGAAGGCATAAGCTGCATGGATGGGCGATGAAGGACATTTCTAGACGTAGCCGGAGCCCATTTTTTAAGTTTGATAGTTTGTTTTGGTTATGGTGTTTTTTGTTGAACAATGATGGGTTGTACTTGAACAATAGGTTTTAGGATTAAGGATCATGTATGATCCTTTGGACAATAGGCAGGATTGCAATTGGTGGAGGGATCCTCTGTTTGGGGGATGAAGCCATTGTGATCCTGCCGCCTTTATATTCCTGCACTACTTTCGAACTTGTTATCATGGACACCCTTTACCTACCCCAGCGGACGGGCCACGTTTTGCTGGTAGATGGTCGGGGTAGGTAATTTTGACAACCTTTTGTCGCTTATCTTGTGGTGTTATCCTCGTGTTTCTTTGATTTTCCTTTGTTTTGATGCATATTCATTGAATAAATAATTTTGAATAAGTCAGATTAAAATATTTAGGATATGATCCATGATCAGATATCCTTTAGTTAAAGAATCTCAAAAAGCAATATCTTTTAAGGATCACAAGTCTAGTTGTCAAACTTTAAGGGTTATTCAAATAAATAATGAATGGAATTAAAAATGGTTAGGGATCATACCTGAGGATCCAAGTTAGGATCCTAACCATAATAAGGATAACTGTAAGATAAACCTTAGAAAGAAGTAAGGATCAAGGATCCCTAGTTGCTTATCTTCACGGACCTGAAATAGATCATAGCTTGGGACTAAGCCAATATAAGATAAGAGTTAACAACTGGGGACTAGCCCAAGGATAACTGGGGACAAGCCCAAGGATAACTGGGGACAAGCCCAAGGATCGTATGTAAACTGGAGTATGGCCCTAACTGGCGACTATCCAAACTTAGTGACATGAAAATGCCAAAACCTTAGCTAACGTGAAAACGTTAGAAACCTTAGCTAACGTGAAAACGTTAGAAACCTTAGGAACGGATGTATGGTACGTCTACCATTATACGTAGAATCCTAAGCATAGCCAGTACAATGGAATTATCAGGCCCTAAAACGAGTACTGGTCCCACTGCCTTGAACTATACCAGGATCATCATGCGCTACAGGCGAAACTGGGGTCAAGCCCAAATAACTGAGGTTAAACCCAAGGAACGGATTGCTTCTGCGGATAACCAATGTTATGCTAAGGATACCTGAACTTTCAAAACTTGAACTCACGTGAGAGACGGATGAAGGACACATGATCCTTATCCTTATATGAGAAAATAAAGAAATGAAATAGTTTAAGTTTAGGATATTACCTAAGTAAGGATCACCGATACTTTGAGGATCCTTTAAGGATATCCCTATCCTGAGGATCATCTGTGCCATGAGGATCCTGCTCACATGAAATATTTCTTCAAGTGGACAGCATTCCAAGCTCTTGGTAGCAAATCACCTTCCATGGTTAGCAATCTATATGCCCCCTTTCCTGCTTCAGCTTCAATCAAATAAGGGCCTTCCCATTTTGGAGCCAATTTTCCATCAGCAGGATTGGTGGTATTTTGGAATGCTTTCCTTAATACCATATCTCCAACTTGAAACCTCCTGATCCTGACATTTTTGTTGTAAGCACCAGCCATTCTTTGCTGATAACTGGCCATCCTTATCCTAGCCATATCCCTGATTTCTTCAATAGTATCCAGGTCTTGAACCAAGTTCTCATTATTCTCCTCAGGATCACGGGTACTTGTTCTAGCAGTTGGAACCACTATTTCTGTTGGGATCACTGATTCTGCCCCAAACACCAAAGAGAATGGTGTTTGACCAGTTGCATTCTTAGGGGTTGTCCTATCATCCCAAAGCACATAGGGTAGTTCTTCTGCCCATTTCCCTTTCTTGGATCCAAGCTTCTTCTTCAAATTGTTGATGATGATCTTGTTGGATGATTCTGCTTGACCATTGGCTTATGGGTGGACTGGTGTTGATGTTATCATCTTAATCCCCCAGCTGTCACAAAAGTTAGTGGTTCTGCCCCCAATAAATTGGGAACCATTATCACATATAATTTCAGAAGGAATTCCAAATCTAGTGATAATATTTCTTTTAATGAAGGATATAACTTCCTTTTCTCTGACTTGGGCAAAAGCTTCAGCTTCTATCCACTTGGAGAAGTAATCAGTCATAGCTAGCATGAATACTTTTCCACCAGGTGCCTTAGGGAGCTTTCCAACTATATCCATACCCCATCTCATAAATGGCCAAGAGGAGGATATAGGATGCAATAATTCAGCTGGTTGATGAAGGATATTGCTGTGTCTCTGACAAGGATCACATCTTTTAGCATACTCCACAGCATCTCTCTTCATGGTTGGCCAGTAGTATCCTGTTCTCAAGATCCTTGAGAATAATGCCCTGCCCCCAGTGTGGTTTCCACAATCTCCTTCATGGAAGTCCTTTAAAACTTCTTGGATTTCAGGATCCTCAATGCATCTCAAGTATGGTCCTGCAAGAGATCGTCTATACAACATATTATTTAAAATTGTGAATTGAGATACCTTAGATTTGAAAGCCCTAGGGTTTTCTCCTGTAGGAATCTCTCCATGTTGTAGGTGTTATGGGTGAAATTCTGAGCCCATATCCTGGAAAATATCTTGATCTATATCTTGTTTATGTAGTATCTGTTTACATCCGGGATGCTGGTTCAGGATATTGGTAACATCCTGAATGGTATCCTCGGGATTACTAATGGATTATGTGCAGGTACGTGGGTTAGAAGCTAGCAACGTTCACAAGACTTATTCCGCGGAAGACTCGGTCCAAGTCGTTCAAATGAAGACGTTGAAGCCGTATTACTCGGTCCATAACGTTCATAATGGAATATTCGGAGTAGCCCATATTTGTAGGGATTATTGTTTGTAATTCGTTACTATAAATAGGTGGGTATACCAGATCAACTAGGACATCACAATCACACTCGCTACACTCTAACACTTTCTCTCGAGTAATTCTTACTTTCATACAAAGGCATTGTAACACTTAGCGATCTGGTCCATATCCTGCACTGTATCCTGAAGTTTAAAGCAATAAGAAGAACAAGGCAGCTGCGATTGTCAGCTCCCGAGGTTTTATGCCGGCGATCTAAATTGATCAAGGGCTTTCCTCGTACATCTCGTGTCATTTCCTTTACTTTTTGCTCATTGTTTGATCGCAAATACAGCTCAATATCCTGAGCTGTATCCTGAATACTGATTTTCTAAATAATTCAACAAGCATATTTTCTGTACACTTTCTAGCACACTACCTCACATTACTAATTTGATCACTAAATTGCTTCGGTAATTTTTGACCAAAACAATTTGGCGCCCACCGTGGGGCAAGTGGTGCTCTCTTTACTAAAAATTTTTGGTAAATCGCTAATCGGTTATCTATTTTCAAAACTTTTTGCCACATTGTCCATAATGGCCTCAAGATCAAACATGAGTTCATCTACTGCGTCTGTTACGACTTCTGCTACTACTGGTTCGGTGCTTCCACCACCTCCTCCGAGAATGCCAGCCTCTACACGACCTCAGGATATTATCCCTACCCGCAGTGTTCAGGAATCTGCCCCTGTTTTAGCTTCTAACGACGAAATTTTAACCTTATTTGGAAGTGTGCAGGAACAAATGAGGCAGCAGCAGGAAACAAACCAAATGCTTTTAAGGGAAATACAACTCCTGAAGTCTGGCTCGAGCAGATCTGCTGAGGATATTGTCACTCCATTACATCCCAGAACGTTGAACTTCAGTTCAGCTGTGTATACTGAGGATAACAGGGGGAATATTGTGCCCAGCCTTCCTCAGAAACATACTCCAGAAATACCCTCCTCGGTCAGGATGTCAACCATGAGGAGCTCAGGATATGCTTCAGGATATGGGCAAAATCCTCCAACGGGTAACGTGTCAAATAATAATAATACTCATGCTACTAATAATTCTGGATCTTTGCAGGATACAGGTGTAACATCAGCGCTTACTAGGGAACTTCAGAAGCTGAAGGACATGATATCTAGTGTACCTGGAGTGGTCCAGCCGATTCCGGAAGTGTCCCAAGACAGCCACAAGATATCTCGCTTCGCATATCCTATTTGTGATGCTGAGATCCCGAAGAGATTTCAAACCCCCAACATGAAGCTTTATGATGGAACTACGGATCCTGAGGAGCATATTGCTCAGTATAGGGAAAGAATGGAGATTAACCCTATTCCTCCGGATCTCAAGGAAGCATGCTTGTGCAAGGGTTTTGGTTCCACCTTAACAGGATCAGCCTTGAAATGGCTATTGAATGTTCCTCCACATTCGATTACATCTTTTGCTCACTTAGTAAATTTATTCAATAGTCAGTTTTCTTGTAGTAGAAGCTTTGAGAAACTAACAAGTGACCTCTACAGGATAACACAGGGGCCTCAGGAATCCCTTAGGGATTATGTGAACAAATTCAGCCGGGAATCCCTAGACATTCCGCATCTTGATGTTGCGACAGCTGTGCAAGCTTTCAAGATGGGGCTGCAAAAAGATTCTCAATTTTATCAAGACCTTGTAATGAACCCATGCAGGAACTTGGATGAAGCTCGGAACAGGGCCCTAAGATATATTCGGTTGGAGGATGACAGAAAGATGCAAGAAAGGATGAACTAATCTTACACTTATGAGTCAACTAACAGGAAATCAGAATCCTCATTCAAATCATATCGGCCTAAGCCATATGGTAGAAGTGAAAACAAGAGAGTGAATGCTGTCGAAGACGAGGATCCTGAAGAGTATCCTGAATTATCTGAATATTGCTTTTCTGTTAACATTCCTGAATTAATGTATGCCATGCAGGGTCTAGGAGACAAGGCTAGGTGGCCTCGAAAGAATCAACAAAAAGCCGATTGGAAAGACAAATCAAAATGGTGTGCTTTCCACGAAGACTTCGGACATATGACTGAGGATTGCATCGCTTTAAGGAAAGAAATAAGCTATCTTCTAAGCAAGGGATATCTTAAAGATCTCTTGGGAAGAAAGAAGAATAAGGGTCAGGATACTGAGAAGGATCCTGAGCGAGCAGCATCACCTCCCGCGGATGCCAAGATAATCAACTTCATTTCGGGAGGATCCGACATTTGTGGGACTTCGTATTCGGCAGCAAAGAGACATGCAAAAGAAGCTAAGGTCGAAAGGGGAGACAAACCTGTCAGGATGACTACACTTACAACTGATAAAGTGATCACATTTGATGCTGATGACAGGGATACTGTCCAGGATCCTCACCATGATGCCCTGGTAATAACGTTATATGTGGCTAACCATTTTGTACGCAGGATATTGGTAGATAATGGCAGCTCCGTCAACATAATCCAACTAGAGACGCTTAAAAGAATGAATGTATCTCCAATGGATATCACTTCAAAGTCTACCGTGCTTGTTGGGTTCAGTGGAGAGGCTAGAAACACAGTGGGAGAGATAAAGTTGCCGGTGTACGTTGAAGGAGTCAACTCGATACAACGTTTCTGTGTAATGGACTCTCTATCCTGCTATAACATTATACTGGGTAGACCGTGGATTCACGATATGAAGGCCGTGCCATCAACATATCACCAATGCATCAAGATACCTACCCCTTGGGGAGTTGTCAAAGTTGATAGTGATCAGTAGGAGGCGAAAGAATGCTACTCATCCTCGATGAAATCCTCAACCAAGCCTAATGCAGCATAGCAATTAAAGACGTGGGCCCAAGATATCGTGGAGGATCCGGAGCAGGATGTGAAGAAAATTATCCTAGACCAGGATAATCCCGATATTTCGGTGCTCGTGGGAACCAATATCCCTCAGGATATTGAAGAGCAATTAATTAAATTTTTAAAATGCAGGATGTCAACGTTTGCATGGAAGCATGAGGATATGACAGGCATATCCAAAGATATTATCACTCACAAGCTTGGAATTGATAAATCATTCAAGCCTGTGCAACAAAAAAGAAGGAAGTTTGCTCCTGAGCGGAATGCGATTATTCAAGAGGAAGTTGAGAGATTATTGAAGTCCAGGATGATCAGAGAGGTTAAGTTCCCGAGGTGGCTAGCAAACGTGGTTGTGGTACAGAAGAAAAATGGGAAATGGAGAGTCTGTGTAGATTACACAGACTTGAACAAAGCTTGTCCTAAAGACCCATTTCCTCTTCCCCACATTGATGCAATGGTAGATGCTACTACCGGGCATGAAATGCTGACTTTCATGGATGCGTCCTCAGGATTTCAACAGATCCAAATGGAGCCTTCTGACCAGGAAGATACTGCCTTCATGACACCAACAGGTATTTATTGTTATACTGCTATGCCTTTTGGTTTGAAAAATGCAGGTGCAACATACCAAAGATTGGTAAACATGATGTTCAAAGACAAACTGGGGGACACCATGGAGGTGTACATCGATGATATGGTGGTAAAATCAAAGAAAGCTCAGGATCATCTCCAGGATATCAAAGGAGCATTTGATATCCTGGATCAGTATAACATGAAGCTGAATCCTGCTAAGTGCCATTTTGGAGTAGGAGCAGGAAAATTCCTAGGATATATGGTGACCAAAAGAGGAATAGAAGCAAGCCCGGAGCAGATTAAAGCCATCTTGGATATTAAATCACCCTCAAATATGAAGGATGTTCAAAGACTAACAGGGCGAGTGGCAGCATTGAATAGATTTATCTCAAGATCTTCAGAAAAATGTAAAGATTTTTATGATATCCTGAAGAAGAACAAAAAATTCGAGTGGGGAGAGAAGCATGAAGCAGCCCTACAGGATTTGAAACGATATCTCTCAACCGCACCTCTGTTGATGAAACCTGAAAATGGTGAACCACTATCCCTGTACCTTGCTGTATCAGGGAATGCTGTAAGTGCCGTTCTCATAAAAGACCATGAAGGTCAGCAATATCCTGTTTATTATGTTAGTAAAAGTTTGTTAGATGCTGAAACTAGGTACTCTCATTTAGAAAAATTAATACTAGCATTAGTTATGGCATCAACAAAACTTAGACACTACTTTGAGACACATAGGATACATGTTAAAACCAATTAACCTGTAAAAAATGTGCTTAGAAAGCCAGAAATGTCAGGCAGGATGGCCAAGTGGTCAGTAAAATTGAGTGCTTATGATTTAGTATATGAACCTAGAAATGCCATAAAATCGCAGGCTCTAGCTGACTTTGTGGCTGATTTCAGTAGTGACATTCAGGATGAGGTAGACCTAGAAGTTCAACAGTTAGGAGAATCCTCAGGATCCTGGACATTATATACTGATGGTGCATCTAATGTAAGAGGAGTAGGATTGGGAATACTACTAAAATCGCCACAGGGGGACATATTACCCCAGGCTATTAGGTGTGAGTTTCCTGCTACTAATAATGAGACAGAATATGAAGCTTTAATTGCAGGATTAGAATTGGCTAAGAGTATGAATATCAAGAATTTGCAAGTATACGTTGACTCTTTCTTAATTACTAACCATTTCAATGGCTCCTATGCAGTTAAGGGTGAGAAGTTAATCGAATACCTCGATATTCTCAAAAAATTAGCAGGATATTTCGATGTTTTTACACTTGAACAGGTACCGAGGGAGGTTAATGCTGAAGCGGATGCCTTAGCAAATTTGGGATGAAGGTATCACGATTCACTATTATAAATAATATTTTATATAAGAAATCTCTTGCAGGACCATACTTGAGGTGCTTGGAGGATCCTGAGGCCAAAGAAGTACTTCAGGATATACATGAAGGGGATTGTGGTAATCACACCAGGGGCAGATCATTGTTCTCGAAAGTATTAAGGACAGGATATTATTGGCCAACGATGAGGAAAGATGCTGCATAATATGCTCGAAGATGTGATGCATGTCAAAGACATAGTAACATACTACATCAACCAGCTGAACCATTATATCCTGTAGTTTCCCCTTGGCCATTCATGAAGTGGGGGATGGATATAGTAGGGAAGTTACCAAAAGCTCCGGGAGGAAAAGTTTTTATATTGGCTATGACAGATTATTTCTCCAAGTGGGTTGAGGCTGAAGCATTTGTCCAAGTCAGAGACCAAGAAGTAGTATCCTTCATAAAGAGGAATATCCTGACTAGGTTTGGAGTGCCAGCAGAGATCATTTGTGATAATGGGTCCCAGTTTATAAGCAAAAGGACTACCGACTTTTGCAAGAGTTGGGGAATCAAAATGATCACATCTACTCCGGTACATCCTCAAGCGAATGGACAAGCTGAATCTTCAAACAAGATAATAGTGAATAACTTAAAGAAGAGACTTGGAGCCAAAAAAGGAAGATGGGCAGAGGAATTACCCTTTGTTTTATGGGCTGACAGGACAACGATAAAAAATGCAACCGGCCAAACCCCATTCTCCTTAGTATTCGGAGCGGAGGCGATGATTCCAACGGAAATGGCGATACCTACTGCAAGATCTATCTTACAGGATCCTGAACAGAATCCTGAAGCCTTATGTCAAGATTTGGATACTATAGACGAAAAAAGAGACGCAGCAAGGCTAAGGATGGCAGCATATCAGCAAAGAATATCCAGAGCATATAACAAGAACATAAGGACTAGAAGATTTCGAGTTGGTGATTGGGTGCTAAGAAAAGCTTTTCAAAATACCACTAATCCTACCGATGGCAAGCTAGCTCCTAAATGGGAAGGACCTTATGAAGTCGAGTCTGAAGCAGGGAAAGGAGCATATCGACTCAGAAATAGGGAAGGGGATATGCTACCAAGATCCTGGAATGCAATACATTTGAAGCTCTATTTCAAGTAAGAGTAGAATTTATTTTCTATCTCGGAATGGTATGTATTCTATTTTTAAATATATTTTTGTTTATTGTCTTGAACCCACTACTGACTTAAGCATCGGAGGGGTGTTAGCCAAGCTAACACCCACCTTAGTTTACAATTGTTTCGCAGGATATTCTTCAGGATATAACTCCAGGATATATGCTCAGGATAAGTCGAAAGATTAGAGGATTGGGCCCCTCTCTTACGTTTAAGGGACCCTGGTCCCTTCACAGGTTTAAAGGTATTCACCTTTCTTTCGAATTGGGTTTAAACACCTCGCCTGGAGCGCAAGTTATCTAGGTATAGTTCAAGGTAGCGGGACCAGTTCATGTAAAAGTGGCTGACAATTTCGTTACTGTTGGCTATATCCTGGATCCTAAAGGTATATGAGGATTGATCACCCTCTCTCACGAAAGAGTATTTTCATACTCTCTAAGGTTTAAAGGATTTCACCTTTCTAAGAATTGGAGTTTATACACTCTCGCCTGTAGCGCATGAAATTTAGGGTTTATCCCCAGATATCGGGGTTTATCCCCAGCGTATTAAGGGTCTATCCCAAGTATGCTAAAGATTCATTTCAGGATGTCAGGGGTTTTGCCCCAGGGTATGCGGAATTTACTTAAGACAAGGTATAAATGCATTTGCGTTTCTGTGTCAAACACAGGGGACATGCATTATAGTGTTCAAAGAATGGATCCAAGTTTACAAGTATGCACTGGGGACAAAACTTGTAATGAAGGATTAAAATTGGTTCTGTAAGAATCTCTGGTATGATCTCTCCTTTTTATTTTTGATAATTTGTAGGTTATATTTTAATATCCTTATCAAGATATCTTTCAGGATACCTTTCAGGATACATCTATAATATATATTCCTAAAAGTGTACAAACCAAACAATTTTTACAACTACGATTTTCATAACAATGACAACAGTCATAAGGTCAAAAGAGAAGTTATATTATTAACATACCAAAAGATGTGCTCTTAGTTTCACCTCAAAACAAGGCCCATCCACTAAGAGCACTAATAGTTCATTACCATATTTACCCAACAGTTGAAGGCTTCATCTCAAACCGAGACCCATCCACCTTCAACTGTTGTATTGTTCAAAAAGCATGCAGGAAATGTAAATTGTTCAGGTGCAGGAAAGTAAAGTGCGGAAAAGTAAATTGTTTTTGGGACTACAAACCAACATTCAAATTCAAAAAGGTGGGCTCTGGCCTTGGCACGTATATCCGTCATCGCCCACCTAAATGCCCTCACACAGCGGCATCACCTCCAACCTTCTCAGGCTTCTCAGCACCAGCATCCTGACCAGTATCCTGCGCAGCATCCTTGCCAACATCCATCTCAGCATCAGCTCCAACATCCTTGTTGTCTCCAGCCTGGACCACCACCTCTGCTGACTTAGAAGACTCGCCAGCTTCAGCAGGAAGGGGCACCGCTTTGCCTCCGAGCTCCTTTAACTTGGCCACCCAGGATTCAACTGGCCAGGACGGACAAACAAGGCCCGTCTCCTTAGCCTCGTAGGCCATCTTGATGCGTGCTTGTAACAGGGAGACGATAGCAGAAGCCTTGATTCCCTCCCGGAAATTGACCAAGGCTTGATCATGATCCATTTGAACGGTGGCAAGTTTGACCTCAGCGTCTTGGGTGACCTTCTTCAGCAGGCTTTCGTAGTGCCGGGTCTCCGCTTCAGCTATGGCGCCTTGGTCAGCAACGGTGCTTTCGAGCTGTTTGATCCTGGCTTCATGAAGTGCCACAGTACCACAAGCGTCATTGTACAAATGGAGCAAATGCTGGAGGCCCTGCACATCAATTACAGGTATAAAATTAGAATGTATGTTGACCAAGATATCCTACCAGGATATCCTGTTAGGATATATGTGCAGGATATACATAAAGGATATGCGTCAGGATATTACCTTGTTAAGGAAGGATGTCATTGGCTCTAAGGAATCAGAGAAGCTGAGTTCATCATAGGAGAACCCTTCTGAGCCCGGAGCACTGACTTCAAGACCCTTCCTCTTTTTCGCTGTGGAAGCACGGGTTCTTGGATTGGCCTTGGGAGCTGGGAGTGGCTTGGAGCTAGTAGCAGCAGGAGTCTCCTTCTTGACTGTGGCTGGAGTTGGATAGCTGTCAAGTTCATCAAGGTCTAGATAGACTGGGACTTTGCTGGAATCTGCACACAGGGAGTAAATTCTAAATCCCTCCTATGAATAACAGATAAAAAACATATGTGTGCAGGATATCTTGCAGGATCCTTACCAGACATGTTGGCACTGGAAAGAGGACTTGGAGTCGGTGGAGATGGATTGAAACTTCTCTCTGCCTCTGGAAGGAGTCTGATTGCGTCTATTCTTTCTTGAGAATTAGCAAGAGGAGGTGCAATCTTCCTGAAATCAGCTGCACAAAAATGAAAATTTGTTAGTTCAGAATATGAGACAGGATAAGAGACAGGATCATTCTTAAACCCTAAGTCCTACCCTTTCTTAACCATCTCATCGGATAATCCGTTCCACCAGGGATTGAATCCCTTTTTACGAAGAAAAACTTGGATTGCCAACCATCCTCGTTCCTGGTGGCACGAAGTATCAATGGGGGACCGGAACTAGAATAAAACAGAAACCTAGATGAGCCATGGCATCTAAGCTTGTAGGCTAAAGGGAGATCATGGACGGAAAGGTCAGGTATGTGGTTTCTCTTGATTTGGTCAAGAACAGACAAAACACGCCAAAGCATTGGCATGGTTTGGCTGAAAGAAATTTTGGTGATATTAAAAAACTCGGTGATGAAGTCCGGAAAGGGGAATCGTAACCCTAAGGTAAAGGGGAAAGCATTGAAACAAATCCATTCGTTGGAAACCATGTCTGACCGGATTTCTCTATCAAAAGGTCGGAAAATAGTTCCTTCCGGAAAGATACCGGAGTATTTTAAGGCCGACAGATGAGCACTGTCAAAGGTGCATGTTTCATTCTCCGGTTCTTGGAGAAGATTCTGTTGGATGAATGTGGGAGCAGAATCGCCTGAACTGGACCTCGTTTGCCTCGGCATTTGGTCGCCTGAGTTCTTGCCGGAGAAAGATAAAAGATGGTTATGAAGATGAGAGAGAGAATATTACCTTTTTCTTATCGATTGTGGGTAAAAAAGGAGATGAGGATGAGAAGATATAGGGTATGATGAGTAAATATAGGCCGGGTGGTTGAAAGCTGTCACATCAATAGTCTTATCTCTTAATTGCCTTGGCCACCGTGAAAAAATGTAACCGTTAGGATATCAAACGGTAACATTTTTGGGGATAATTGTTATGGGTGAAATTCTGAGCCCATATCCTGGAAAATATCTTGATCTATATCTTGTTTATGTAGTATCTGTTTACATCCGGGATGCTGGTTCAGGATATTGGTAACATCCTGAATGGTATTCTCGGGATTACTAATGGATTATGTGCAGGTACGTGGGTTAGAAGCTAGCAACGTTCACAAGACTTATTCCGCGGAAGACTCGGTCCAAGTCGTTCAAATGAAGACGTTGAAGCCGTATTACTCGGTCCATAACGTTCATAATGGAATATTCGGAGTAGCCTATATTTGTAGGGATTATTGTTTGTAATTCGTTACTATAAATAGGTGGGTATACCAGATCAACTAGGACATCACAATCACACTCGCTACACTCTAACACTTGCTCTCGAGTAATTCTTACTTTCATACAAAGGCATTGTAACACTTAGCGATCTGGTCCATATCCTGCACTGTATCCTGAAGTTTAAAGCAATAAGAAGAACAAGGCAGCTGCGATTGTCAGCTCCCGAGGTTTTATGCCGGCGATCTAAATTGATCAAGGGCTTTCCTCGTACATCTCGTGTCATTTCCTTTACTTTTTGCTCATTGTTTGCTCACTGTTTGATCGCAAATACAGCTCAATATCCTGAGCTGTATCCTGAATACTAATTTTCTAAATAATTCAACAAGCATATTTTCTGTACACTTTCTAGCACACTACCTCACATTACTAATTTGATCACTAAATTGCTTCGGTAATTTTTTACCAAAACAGTAGGTATCTCATAATTGGTGAGATCCATGATCCTGATCCTGAATGGGATTGAGTATCCTCACTAGGGATAATTGCAGAATCATTTCCTATCTCCATAGCCTGGTGATCCTCGATAGCCGGGGTCAGGATATGGATAATAGGGATCTTGATATCCTCTAGGATCTTCAAGGATGATCCTAAGTTAGCCAATGCATCAGCCTCTGTATTTTCTTCCCTTGGTACCTGCGTCAAACTAAAGGAAACAAAAGAGAGTGCCAAACTTTTGACTATCTCCAAATATTTGGTTAGCTTTTCACCTTTAACAGCATAGGATCCATTAAAGTGGTTTGTAATTAACAATGAATCTACATGTACCTCAAGGTACCTGATCCCCATATGCTTTGCAATTTGCAAACCAGCAATTAAGGCTTCATATTCAGCCTCATTATTAGTGGTTTGGAACTCACAAGCTATAGAGTGGGGTATTATGTCCCCCTGTGGCGATTTTAGTAGTATTCCAAGCCCTGTGCCTTTGACATTTGAGGATCCATCAGTATAGAGTATCCAAGGATCCTTGGTCTCCTCTAGCTGCTGGACTTCTAATTCAGCTTCTTCTTGTAAATCACTACTGAAATCAGCCACAAAGTCGGCTAATGCTTGGGATTTGATGGCTGTTCTAGGCTCATATCTTATATCATATGCACTTAGCTTCACTGCCCACTTAGCCATCCTTCCTGACATCTCTGGTTTCCTGAGGACATTCTTAATTGGAAAATTAGTTTTAACAATGATAACATGAGTTTCAAAATAATGTCTTAACTTAGTAGATGCCATAATTAATGCAAGAATAAGCTTTTCAAGGTGTGAATACCTGGATTCGGCATCAAGTAAACTTTTACTTACATAATAGACAGGATGTTGTGTACCTTCATGTTCCTTAACAAGGACCGCACTTACTGCTTTTGAGGATACTGCAAGATACAAGGATAACACATCGCCTTTTTCAGGTTTCATCAAAGCCGGGGCTGAGGATAGGTAATCTTTGAGGGCTCTTAAAGCATTTTCATGCTTCTCAGTCCACTCAAATTTCTTGTTTTCCTTAGGATATCATAGAATTCTTTGCACTTCTCGGAGGATTTGGATATAAATCTGTTCAAAGCTGCGATCCTGCCTGTTAGCCTTTGAACATCCTTAGCATTGACCGGAGATTTGATGTTCACTATTGCTTTGATTTGTTCCGGGCTAGCTTCAATGCCTCTCTTTGTCACCATATATCCTAAGAATTTACCTGCTTTAACACCAAAGTGACATTTTGAAGGATTAAGTTTCATGTTATATTTGTCAAGGATATCGAATGCTTCCTCCAAGTCTCTTTGGTGATCCTCAGCTTTTAAGGATTTTACCACCATATCATCTATGTACACCTCCATAGTTTGTCCAATCTGATCCTTGAACATCATATTCACCAGCCTTTGATATGTTGCACCTGCATTTCTTAATCCGAATGGCATAGCAATATAGCAGTATATACCAGTTGGAGTCATGAAGGTTGTATCCTCTTGGTCGGATGGTTCCATTTGGATTTGTTGGAATCCAGATGAAGCATCCATAAAAGTTAACAGTTCATGACCCGCAGTTGCATCCACCATGGAGTCAATGTGGGGTAATGGGAAAGGATCCTTGGGACATGCCTTATTTAAGTCGGTAAAATCGACACATACCCTCCACTTTCCGTTTTTCTTTTGAACAACAACCACATTGGCCAACCATCTTGGATACTTGACCTCTCTAATCATACCTGCCCGGAGCAATTTCTCTACCTCTTCTTGGATAATGGCATTCCTTTCCGGTGCAAACTTTCTTCTCCTTTGATGGATTGGTTTGAAGGATCTGTCAATGCCGAGTTAGTGAGTGATTACATCTTTGGATATACCAGTCATGTCTTCGTGTTTCCATGCAAAGGTAGTCTTTCTTCTTTTGAGGAAGGATACGAGGTCTTCTTTCATTTCGCCAAGGATCCCTGATCCGATATAGATTTTGGATTCAGGATCATCGGGATCCATGAGGATTTCTACCACATCCTGCTCCCTTGCCTCCAAGACATCCCTTGGAGGATACCTTGATTGCTATTGCTCCCTCGACTTCGAGGCTGGTTTCATCGATGAAGTGTAGCAATTCTTAGCCTCCTGCGGATCACTATCAATCTTCACTATTCCCCAAGGACTAGGGAGCTTCACATATTGATGGTAGGTAGATGGGACTGCTTTCATATCGTGTATCCAGGGCCTGCCAAGGATAACATTACAACAAGATAAACAGTCAATAACACAAAACTTTTGATAAGAGTGTAAGCCTTCGATATATATTGGGAGTTTAATGTCCCCCAGGGTATTCTTAGTTTCGCCACTAAATCCCACGAGCACGGAGGATCTTGGTATGATATCTGATTCAGGGATACCCATCTTCTTTAGAACATCAAGCTGGATAATGTTCACTGAACTTCCTCCGTCTATGAGGATCATGCGGACAAAATGGTTAGAAATGAAAAGAGTAATAACTAAACCATCGTGATGAGGATCCTGGATATCCACACGATCCTCTTCATCAAAGGTTATGACCATTCCTTCAGAGACACTTGATGTTCGAACAGGTCTTTCTCCATTATCCATTTTAGTCTCCTTTACATGCCTTTTAGCTGCTGAGAAGGATGTGCCGCAAATGTCTGATCCTCCAGAAATGAAGTTTATCACGTGTGCATCTGCTGGAGGGGCTGGAGCCTTCTCAGGGATCCTTTCAGGATCCTGAGTCTTTGACTTTTTCCTTCCCAACAATTCTTTTAGATGTGTGACAACTCGTATTTCGAACCTATCTTTGTACCTTGATGTAACGAAAACATTATGTGACTATGTGAATTAGATGATTTAATGGAATGCTATTTTGTTGAATGTTATGTGTTATATGTTACGTGAGTGTATGTATTATATTATGTATTATGTAAACGCACAACACTCACCCGATCGCACAAGTCCTTTAGGGCCACAACTTGTATTCGGATCAATGGGCAGCCCAAGTGAGGGTTCGGCCCACTCTGTCTCTTTTGTGCATAACAGTTAGAGTAAGGGCATACTCCTCATTTTTTTGACAAATACTCTAAACACAAACCCTAGCTCTCTCTTTCTCTTCTCTCAAACTTGACGGCAACTTACTTCCAAATCGAAGATCATAAGTGTTCGGATCATTCTCTTGCTCGGATCATTCATCATTCCCTTATTCGGATCATCCTCGTTATCCTTTCTTAACTGGTTAGTGTTTCATTACTAGTTGATGTTATGTTATGTGTATACAAATGTCCTAGTTGATACATGGTTGTTGGTGATGTAAACTATCAATATTGATGTCTTGAGAATCGGCTCACATGTGTAAGATCAGATCGAGATATGGATTAGTAATCGGAGGTGTGTGAGGATGTTAATCAACTATCATGTCATGTTTTCGGATTTAGTTGCATGATCCAGATTGTTTTAAAAAGTTTTTTATAATTGACTTAGGTTATGGCATGTTAATATGTGAATGTGTGTTGATGGGACTGGTGGAATGATTGTTGTTTTGTTCGAACAGTGTGTAAGTATGATGATGAGCATGTGACTCTAATTAATTGTATTTTAAGGATTCATTATGATTGTCAGCCATTGTTTCATAACTAGCATGTGATTGTCAGTATAGTATGTCATGTGTTTGTCATACATTCTTGTAAATTGGAAAGGCTGCAATGCATATTCGAATTAATATATGTTAAACGTATTATTCATGTGATTGAATGATCTGGTTGTTGACTGGTTGTTGACTATATGATTAATGTATTTTGTCAGAAGTGGTTGCTTGTTGACTTAAGAATTTGGTGTTAACCTTACTATTAATTCGATAAGGATGATGATGAGTTGTTATGCACTAGAGTCTTATTAATTAAATAACAAATGGTTGGTTTGATCGATTTTTAGGTTGATGGAAACTGTTAATTGGTTGATTGAATTATGGTAAAGATGGAAACTATTGGATAGATATAACTGAATGCATAAATCACGAAAATTAGTTGTCCAGTCGCACAAGACCTCTTGGTCGCACAAGAGGTCCTCGGTCGCACAAGTTGAGCCATCAGTCGCACAAGTTGTTTATTTGTTAATTGATGGGTCGGTTACTGTTGAACTAATTATGCTTATATTGGGCCTCTTGTTACTTGGGCCGGTTATCAAATAGAATCGCACAAGATGCAAGAATCGTACAAGTTGGTTTATCTGTTAGTGTTTGGGCCGTGTATGTTATTGGACTACTTATGTTGTTGGGCCGGGTGTATAATGGATCGCACAACATGATGTGGGTCGCACAAGTTGTGCCGACCGCACAACATGTTGGGCCGACTGTTACTGGGCTTTATCTGTAGAATCGTACAAGTTGGGCGTTTTATGGAATTGACTGTTTAAGTGTTTACGTGGTTGCCATGATCAATACGTGTTCGTAACTGTTAGCTTATGTGTAAACATATGTACGATACTTGAAACCAAAACCTGACTTGTATAATAACCATGATAGGACGTGGTTGACCACTAGCATTTAGACGTGACCTTTCTGTGTTATCTTCCGAGCAAACCAAGGTGAGTTCACACTTCTCTACAAAGCATGGGATTCCCAGGGGTTGGGAATAGGTTAAGGAATAGGGATTCCTCGTCCTGTTGAGACGTATTCAGGAACATAGATTCCTCGTCCTGTTGAGACGTAATCAGGAACATAGATTCCTCGTCCTGTTGAGACGTATTTAACTATACCAGACTAGAACTCTATCAACGAAGTCCCTCCTTTTGTATCGACTTAATCGCCGAGGCCAATGGTGAACGGGTCATTAGTTAAATAGCGCTATTAGGTTTAACAAACCTCACACCGTGCCGCAGAGGACGGGCGTGGACTAATGGACTATGGCACGTCAGTGATGATAGACACATACGTTAGGGCACTTAAACATGACGAACATTAGTAGTCGATATGGTAACGAGTCTGGTGAATTAAACATGGGGTAGCCCCCACGACCATAGAGCCGGGCTGGAATAGCCGACGTAAGAACGGGTAACTAATAAACGTTTTTCGAACTATGGGGTAACCCCCACGGCTGGATAGCTGGTAAAGAGCAAACTGTGTTTTCGGAACAATTATAAACTGGACAACCAAACGTGAACTCACTCGACATTGTTGTTGACTCGTTACTACATGCTTTGCAGGTCTATAGGTGCTTAGCTGGGGCTTGCGCAAGGAAGAGTCGTTGTGGGACATGGACAGCTGTGTGCCATGTTAAACTTTTGGATAATTGAACTTTTGATTTGGTTTTAAACATTATGCTTTCGCTCATAACTTAACTATGTTTGTTTTGGACACTAATCGTGTTGGTTGGACTTTTACATTTAATTATTTACTGGTTCAATATGATTAGTGGTTTGATCCTGGCCAGTCACGCCTCCAAGCGGTGATACTCCGCATGTGTATTTTGGGGGTGTGACAGATTGGTATCAGAGCCATTGGTTATAGATAACTTGGTTTTAATAAAGGAAAACGTTTTTGTTAAAACCAGACTATAACCTGTACAGTGCTCTACGATCCACAACGACGCTTCACTCCACGTGCAAGGCTCGACATTCTAGGTGATATGGTTTACGTTTTATATTGCCTACTTGCTAGATTGCATAGAACTTTGCTCATGGTATGCTTAGATAAACGTAGCAACTATAGTTTGAAAACACATTTGTGCTTGCTCCCTACCGTCACTACACACTTACGCACATTCGCGACACCTTTCCTATTTGTGTTTCCTTCGATGTGAGATCATGAGGGAACGTGTGAACCTAACTCAAGCCCAGCTGACGGCTCTTATCAACGAACAAGTTACGGCAGCACTCGCAGCCGCTCAGGCAGGAGGTATAACCTGCTATTCCGAACCTATCCTAGGATGTTAGATCCTACTCTCATGACCCAACTCTCGCGCTTAACCCTGTCTTTTCTTCCTCGCGCAACAAGGTCAGAACGCTCAGCCGCCTGTATGCACATTCAGGACGTTCATGGACTGCCGACCAACTACCTTTAGCGGCACTGAAGGAGCAGTAGGTCTCCTCCACTGGTATGAGAAACTAGAATCTGTGTTCGAAATGTGTGAATGCCCTGAGGCGCGCAGGGTGAAGTATGCTACTGGTACTCTTGAGGGTTTAGCTCTCACATGGTGGAACGCTCAGGTCCAAATGTTGGGGTTGGTTGCTGCTAACGCCAACCCATGGGACAATTTTAAGGAAATGATCAAGGAGGAATACTGCAGTCGTGACGACATCCACAAGTTGGAAGTCGAGTTCTACAACCTCAAGATGACGGGGTCGGAAATTGAGGCATATACTAAGAGGTCGAATGAGCTTACTTTATTGTGTCCTACTATGGTGGACCCTCCAATCAAGTGTATTGAACTTTTTGTTTCTCAAGGGCTTAGTGCCAGAAATCCAAAGTCATGTGACTTCAGCGAACCTCGCCACCATCCAGCAGGTTGTTCAGTTGGCTCACCGTCTCACTAATCAGGCGGTGGAGCAGAACAGGTTACCAAAGCGTATCAGCGCTACAACTACTTCGGATGCTCCCAGTGACAACAAACGCAAGTGGAATGGAAATTCGAGCAAGGGTCCCACTTCGGTTCAGTCTCAGTCGCAGCACAGGAGCCCCAGTCAGCAGTCTTTTGGTAATCGAAGTCAGGGTGGATACAGGGGAAACCAACCTAAGTGCAATCGATGTAATTTGCACCACAGCGGGCAATGCAACAGAGATCGTTGTCAGAGATGCAACAAGCTTGGCCATGGAGCCAAGGATTGTAGAAGCTCACGTCCTGCAAACCAGAACCGACAACAGCAGCCACAAGCTCCACAGAATCAGCAGCAACAGCAGGGTAACAAGGGATGTTATCAGTGTGGTGCTGAAGGTCACTTCATGAGACACTGCCCACAGTTGAACCAGAACCAGAATCAGAACCACAACCAAGGAAACGGGAACAACAATGGAGGCAACAACGGGGGTAATAACGACGGCCATGGTGCCAGGGGTCGAGTGTTCGAGATTGGTCGGGGTGATGCTAGGTATGACCCCAACGTGGTGATGATTTCGACATCGTTATTGGTATGGATTGGCTACCTCAACATCGAACAGAGATCCTTTGCAAAGAAAAGATCGTCCGCATTCCTCGTGTTGGTTAAGAACCTTTGGTAATTCATGGTGACAAGCTCCTGGAGCAGCACTCATAGTTCGAGCATCTAATCGCTTAGCTCCATCAGAGTTGAAAGAACTCTCTACGCAACTACAAGAACTTTTGGATAAGGGTTTTATTCGTCCTAGCTCATCGCCCTGGGGAACTCCAGTGTTATTCATGAAGAAGAAGGACGGTACTTTCAGAATGTGCATAGACTACCGTGAACTGAACAAGGTGACTGTGAAGAATCGCTACCCTCTTCCACGCATAGACGACTTGTTCGACCAGCTGCAAGGGTCGAGCTACTATTCAAAGATCGATTTGAGATCGGGATATCACCAGCTGAGAGTCCGAGAAGAGGACGTCTCCAAAACAGCCTTTAGAACCCGTTATGGACACTATGAGTTTTTGGTCATGCCTTTTGGGATGACAAACGCACCAGCGGTCTTCATGGACTTGATGAATCGAGTGTGCAAGCCTTACTTAGACAAGTTCGTTATTGTCTTCATCGATGACATCCTGATCTATTCGAAGAGTCAGGAGGAGCACGAGCAGCATTAACGACTTATTTTGGAACTCCTTCGAAAAGAACAGCTGTACGCCAAGTTTTCAAAATGTGACTTCTGGCTTCGTGAAGTCCATTTCTTAGGCCATGTAGTGAACAAGGATGGGATTCACGTTGATCCATCCAAGGTAGAGTCAATCAAGAGCTGGCCTGCACCTCGTACGCCAACGGAAATTCGCCAATTCTTGGGATTGGCAGGTTACTACAGGAGATTTATTAAGGATTTTTCTAAGATTGCTCAGCCTCTTACTTCACTAACGCAGAAGGGCGTTGTTTATCGTTGGGGAAATGCACAGGAGTTAGCTTTTCAGCACTTGAAGGATAGACTTTGCAGTGCACCTATCCTTTCATTGCCAGAGGGCACAGACGACTTCGTGGTTTACTGTGACGCATCCATTCAGGGTCTTGGTTGCGTATTGATGCAGCGGGATAAAGTTATAGCCTACGCCTCACGCCAACTCAAGG
Organism: Helianthus tuberosus; assembly: GCA_030545235.1. Classification (NCBI taxonomy): domain Eukaryota; kingdom Viridiplantae; phylum Streptophyta; class Magnoliopsida; order Asterales; family Asteraceae; genus Helianthus; species Helianthus tuberosus. The sequence goes on from CM060351.1 coordinate 48,968,883, forward strand.
TTCATGAAAAGAACTACACTACACACGATCTGGAGCTGGGAGCGGTTGTTTTTGCACTTAAGATATGGAGACACTACCTATATGGTACCGAATGCGCTATCTACACTGATCACAGGAGCCTCGAGCACATCTTCAAACAGAAGGAACTTAATATGAGATAACGATGATGGGTCGAACTGCTGAACGATTACGAATGCTCGATCAGGTACCACTCGGGCAAAGCCAATGTTGTGGCCGACGCCCTCAGTCGAAAGGACACTGCGCCTAATCGCGTACGAGCTTTACAACTCACTATACAGTCTAGTCTTCCTTCCCAAATACGAAATGCTCAGGTAGAAGCATTGAAACCAGAAAACGTCAGGGCTGAAGCCCTACGCGGCTCAAGGCAACGCTTAGAACAGAAGGAAGACGGTGCTTACTACGTAACAGGATGCATTTGGGTCTCACTGTATGGCAACCTACGAGAGCTTGTGATGGATGAGGCACACAAGTCTCGCTACTCGGTACACCCTGGTTATGACAAAATGTACCACGATATCAAAACCACATACTGGTGGCCTAGCATGAAGGCCCACATAGCAACTTACGTTAGCAAGTGCTTGACTTGCGCGAGGGTCAAGGCGGAATATCAGAAACCTTCAGGCCCACTTCAACAACCCGGGATACCACAATGGAAATGGGAGCAAATTTCCAGGGATTTTGTTACTGGCCTGCCTAGATCTCAACGTGGTAATGATACTATTTGGGTGATCGTGGATCGACTCACAAAGTCTGCTCACTTCCTGGCTATCAAAGAAACGGATAAGTTCTCCACCCTAGCAGAAGTATATCTCAAGGAAGTTGTTTCAAGGCACGGGGTGCCCATCTCTATCATCTTGGATCGAGATGCACGTTTTACATCAGAACTGTGGCAAGCAATGCACAAGCCCTTTGGCTCAAGATTAGATATGAGCACAGCTTATCACCCGCAAACGGATGGGCAGTCGGAACGTACCATCCAGGCCCTCGAAGACATGCTTAGGGCATGTGTGATTGACTTTGGCAACGGCTGGGAAAAGCATCTGCCACTTGTGGAATTTTCGTACAACAATAGCTACCACACCAGCATTAAAGCTGCTCCGTTTGAGGCATTGTACGGGCGTAAATGTCGGTCACCTCTTTGTTGGGCAGAGGTGGGGGATAGTCAGATTACTGGTCCAGAACATGTGGTGGACACAACAGAGAAAATTGCTCAGATACGACAACGCATGGCGGCAGCTCGTGACCGTCAGAAAGTTTACGCCGATAAGGGCAGAAAACCATTAGAGCTCCAGGTTGGGGAGCGGGTACTACTCAAAGTTTCACCCTGGAAGGGTGTGGTTCGTTTTGGGAAACGGGGCAAACTTAACCCACGATACGTTGGACCCTACGAAGTCATTGAGAAGATAGGCAAGGTGGCCTACAGATTGAACTTACCAGCGGAACTCAGTGCAGTTCACGACGTTTTCCATGTGTCAAATCTGAAGAAGTGTCTGTCAGATGAGACCCACGTAGTTCCTTGAAGGAGCTCACGATCGACGAACAGTTACGATTCGTCGAGGAACCTATTGAAATCACGGACCGGGATGTTAAGGTCCTCAAGCGTACTAGAATACCTCCCGTTCGAGTTCGTTGGAATTCACGTCGCGGCCCAGAGTTCACCTGGGAACGCGAAGATCAGATGAAAGAAAATTATCCCCAACTGTTCGCAACCGGTACAACTACTACTGAGGCTGAAGCTACGGAATTTCGGGACGAAATTCCAGATCAATGGGGGGAGGATGTGACACCCCAGGAAAACTAGGAAAACCATGCAACTTAACTAGCTTCCTCAGTGAGTACGTGCTAAATTTTGGGACGAAATTTCTTTCAACTTGGGGATAATGTGACAACTCGTATTTCGAACCTATCTTTGTACCTTGATGTAACGAAAACATTATGTGACTATGTGAATTAGATGATTTAATGAAATGCTATTTTGTTGAATGTTATGTGTTATATGTTACGTGAGTGTATGTATTATATTATGTATTATGTAAACGCACAACACTCACCCGATCGCACAAGTCCTTTAGGGCCACAACTTGTATTCGGATCAATGGGCAGCCCAAGTGAGGGTTCGGCCCACTCTGTCTCTTTTGCGCATAACAGTTAGAGTAAGGGCATACTCCTCATTTGTTTGACAAATACTCTAAACACAAACCCTAGCTCTCTCTTTCTCTTCTCTCAAACTTGACGGCAACTTACTTCCAAATCGAAGATCATAAGTGTTCGGATCATTCTCTTGCTCGGATCATTCATCATTCCCTTATTCGGATCATCCTCGTTATCCTTTCTTAACCGGTTAGTGTTTCATTACTAGTTGATGTTATGTTATGTGTATACAAATGTCCTAGTTGATACATGGTTGTTGGTGATGTAAACTATCAATATTGAGGTCTTGAGAATCGGCTCACATGTGTAAGATCAGATCGAGATATGGATTAGTAATCGGAGGTGTGTGAGGATGTTAATCAACTATCATGTCATGTTTTCGGATTTAGTTGCATGATCCAGATTGTTTTAAAAAGTTGTTTATAATTGACTTAGGTTATGGCATGTTAATATGTGAATGTGTGTTGATGGGACTGGTGGAATGATTGTTGTTTTGTTCGAACAGTGTGTAAGTATGATGATGAGCATGTGACTCTAATTAATTGTATTTTAAGGATTCATTATGATTGTCAGCCATTGTTTCATAACTAGCATGTGATTGTCAGTATAGTATGTCATGTGTTTGTCATACATTCTTGTAAATTGGAAAGGCTGCAATGCATATTCGAATTAATATATGATAAACGTATTATTCATGTGATTGAATGATCTGGTTGTTGACTGGTTGTTGACTATATGATTAATGTATTTTGTCAGAAGTGGTTGCTTGTTGACTTAAGAATTTGGTGTTAACCTTACTATTAATTCGATAAGGATGATGATGAGTTGTTATGCACTAGAGTCTTATTAATTAAATAACAAATGGTTGGTTTGATCGATTTTTAGGTTGGTGGAAACTGTTAATTGGTTGATTGAATTATGGTAAAGTTGGAAACTATTGGATAGATATAACTGAATGCATAAATCACGAAAATTAGTTGTCCAGTCGCACAAGACCTCTTGGTCGCACAAGAGGTCCTCGGTCGCACAAGTTGAGCCATCAGTCGCACAAGTTGTTTATTTGTTAATTGCTGGGTCGGTTACTGTTGAACTAATTATGCTTATATTGGGCCTCTTGTTACTTGGGCCGGGTATCAAATAGAATCGCACAAGATGCAAGAATCGTACAAGTTGGTTTATCTGTTAGTGTTTGGGCCGTGTATGTTATTGGACTACTTATGTTGTTGGGCCGGGTGTATAATGGATCGCACAACATGATGTGGGTCGCACAAGTTGTGCCGACCGCACAACATGTTGGGCCGACTGTTACTGGGCTTTATCTGTTGAATCGTACAAGTTGGGCGTTTTATGGAATTGACTGTTTAAGTGTTTACGTGGTTGCCATGATCAATACGTGTTCGTAACTGTTAGCTTATGTGTAAACATATGTACGATACTTGAAACCAAAACCTGACTTGTATAATAACCATGATAGGACGTGGTTGACCACTAGCATTTAGACGTGACCTTTCTGTGTTATCTGCCGAGCAAACCAAGGTGAGTTCACACTTCTCTACAAAGCATGGGATTCCCAGGGGTTGGGAATGGGTTAAGGAATAGGGATTCCTCGTCCTGTTGAGACGTATTCAGGAACATAGATTCCTCGTCCTGTTGAGACGTAATCAGGAATATAGATTCCTCGTCCTGTTGAGACGTATTTAACTATACCAGACTTGAACTCTATCAACGAAGTCCCTCCTTTTGTATCGACTTAATCGCCGAGGCCAATGGCGAACGGGTCATTAGTTAAATAGCGCTATTAGGTTTAGCAAACCTCACACCGTGCCGCAGAGGACGGGCGTGGACTAATGGACTATGGCACGTCAGTGATGATAGACACAGACGTCAGGGCACTTAAACATGACGAACGTTAGTAGTCGATATGGTAACGAGTCTGGTGTATTAAACATGGGGTAGCCCCCACGGCCATAGAGCCGGGCTGGAATAGCCGACGTAAGAACGGGTAACTAATAATCGTTTTTCGAACTATGGGGTAACCCCCACGGCTGGATAGCTGGTAAAGAGCAAACTGTGTTTTCAGAACAATTATAAACTGGACAACCAAACGTGAACTCACTCGACATTGTTGTTGACTCGTTACTACATGCTTTGCAGGTCTATAGGTGCTTAGCTGGGGCTTGCACAAGGAAGAGTCGTTGTGGGACATGGACAGCTGTGTGCCATGTTAAACTTTTGGATAATTGAACTTTTGATTTGGTTTTAAACATTATGCTTCCGCTCATAACTTAACTATGTTTGTTTTGGACACTAATCGTGTTTGTTGGACTTTTACATTTAATTATTTACTGGTTCAATATGATTAGTGGTTTGATCCTGGTCAGTCACTCCTCCAAGCGGTGATACTCCGCATGTGGATTTTGGGGGTGTGACAAGATGCCCCTTGCTCAACAAGTATCCAATTTCCTTTCTTAGTGCAATGCATTCTTCTGTGAGATGCCCAAAATCTTCATGGTATGCACACCACTTTGATTTATCCTTAGTTGTAGCTGGCCTATCATTTTTTCTTGGCCATCTAGCTTTATCACCTAGGTTCTGCATCGCAAGGATTAGTTCGTTGTTATTGACACAAAAACAATATTCAGAAATTGGAGGATAATCCTCATCATCCTCTTCTTGATCAATAGAATGCACGTTCTGGTTATCAAATCCGTTGTAGGATCTGAACTTGTTGTTCCTGAATGAGGATCCTTGCTTATCCTGCTTTGAGGATCCTGCTAACCTCTCCTGGATCCTCTTGTCATCTTCTAGCCGAATGAACCTAAGTGCTCGGGTTCTTACCTCATCTAAGTTCCTGCATGGTGTCATAACAAGATCATCATAGAAAGACGAATCCCTAAGCAATCCCATTTTAAAGGCCTCAACAGCCATGGCTATATCTAAGTTGGGAATGTCTAAGGATTCTTTACTGAATTTGGTAATGTAATCCCTTAATGATTCATTATGACCCTGGGTTATCCTATATAGATCACTAGTTAATCGTTCAAATTTTCTACTACAAGAAAACTGATTATTAAACAAGTTAACTAGGTTAGCAAATGAGGTAATAGAATAGGGAGGAAGACTTAGCAGCCATTTGAGAGCTGATCCAGTAAGAGTGGATCCGAATCCCTTGCACAGGCATGCTTCCTTTAATCTTTCTGGAATTGGATTGATCTCCATCCTCTCCCTGTATTGTGCTATGTGTTCCTCAGGATCTGTCGAACCGTCATACAGCTTCATTGTTGGCACATGGAACCTCTTAGGTATCTCAGCATCACAGATTGGTGGTGCAAAACGAGATATCTTGTGGCTCCCATCTGCAATCTCTGGGATAGGTTTGACCACTCCTGGAACACTTGATATCATATCCTTTAGCTTTTGCAATTCTCTGGCCATGGCATGATTGATACCTGGATCCTGCATAAGACCATGGTTAGTAGTATGAGAATTATTAAAAGTGTTACCTCCCATTGGATTCAGATTAGGAAGATTGGATGTTAATCCATATTGTTGGGGCTCTGGAATGATCGAGGGACCAGTAGAAGCATTGGTCTGCATTGGAATAAAATCTCCCTGATGGACATCTGAGCTTCCTGTTTGCAAACTCCTTAAGGATCCTGGCATCTGGAAGGATCCCTGAAATTGGGACAATCCTGGAACAAAGGAGGATCCTTGAACCTGGGATGATCCTGGGAGGAAGGATGATCCTTGAACCTGGGATGATCCTGGAAAGAAGGAGGATTCTTGAACCTGGGATGATCCTGGAACAAAGGAGGATCCTTGAACCTGGGATGATCCTGGAACAAAGGAGGATCCTTGAACCTGGGATGATCCTGGAACAAAGGAGGATCCTTGAACCAGGGATGATCCTGGAACAAAGGAGGATCCTTGAACCTGCTGCATTCCTGAATATCCTCCTGAATTCGTGAGGGATCCCATATGCTGAGGATAGGATCCCGCTGGCTGGAAATATGAGCCTGCTGCCTGGGTGATTGTTGTTGTTCCGTAGTGCACTCCTTTCGGTCCACCCACATATTGAACGTCTGGAACCACTGATGGCTGAGAAGTAATCACCGGAGTATCAAAATTCAAGGATTTCGGCACCAGTGGGGAATGATCCTCTGCCGTTGTCTTTTGTTTCTTGAGATCTCCGATTTCTTTAAGAATCCTCTCATTGGTCTTATCCTGTTGCCGTATCTGATCCTTCATCTGCAAAATCAAAGTAAACATGTCACTAGTAGTGGGAGTGTAAGAAGCAGAAGAAGTTGGAGGTTTTGAGAAAATGGGAGTTGGTTTCTTCGCGGCATTCTCAACATTCTTCTGGGATCCAGAAGGTGGTGGAGGCAAAGGGGGAACGCCTTGTGAAGAAGTGAATGAGGGCATCAAATTTGAAGCATTCTTCGCTGAGGAAGCCATTTTCTTAGTTGTAGCGAACCGGAATGAGCACAGAAATGCGAATTTTTCTAAGGACGAAGCACCGATTGCCCCACGGTGGGCGCCAAACTGTTTTGGTCAAAAAATCTGATGAGGATATTGCAACCAAACTCTCTGTTACGGGGTATGATGCTTGAAATGTAGAACAATGACAAGGATCACTTCAATATAAATTGCACAAATGACACAAGGATTTATACGGGGAAAAAGCCCTTGATCAAGAGTTGATCTCCGGCACAAAAAACCCCGGGTGATGGAAACTACCGATCACCAAGCTCAAATAAATCAATGAATGTTTACAACTTCGGATAGTAACGAGCTAGGTACAAGGATCAATATCGTGAAATGTGTAAAAGTGAGTGAAAATGAATGTATGTTCGTCGAGAGCTTCAAGTGTGCGAGTATATGAGAGTGTGTAGCTGAAAAAATGAGTAAGTGTTTTTCTACTAGCTCGTTACCCCTTTTTAAAATAGAAATAACTACTAAAACTAACTATCCGACTTTTGTGCCAAGCTCCCACGTTCTCCACAACGTCCATTTTTGGCCAAGTACGTGCGGGATAGTTTGGGAATATTCTCCAGGAATGTCGCCAAGACTAAGTCAAGCTTGTTACTCCTGCAAAGTAACACAAAACACAAATAAACAATCGTCAGTACGAGGATCCTTAAAGTGATCCATGATCCAGATCCTGAAGCTCTTTTGAGGATCATTATCTGTCACAGAAGAAAGGATCATTAATTAGGATAACGTGTAAGGATCACTAATTGTTAGAAAATCCTCCCCTAACAAATGGATCTTTGCAGGATGCAGGTATGACGTCAACATTTACTAGGGAGCTTCAGAAATTGAAGGACATGATATCCAGTGTACCTGGAGTGGTCCAGCCAATTCCGGAAGTATCTCAAGACAGCCACAGGATATCCCGCTTTGCATATCCTATCTGTGATGCTGAAATCCCAAAAAGATTTCAGACCCCCAACATGAAACTGTATGACGAGACTACAGATCCTGAAGAGCATATTGCCCAGTATAGGGAAAGGATGGAGATCAATCCTATCCCTCTAGATCTCAAGGAAGCATGCTTATGCAAGGGATTCGGTTCTACCTTGACAGGATCAGCCTTAAAATGGCTGTTAAATGTTCCTCCTCACTCAATTACTTCGTTTGCTCATTTGGTTAATTTATTTAACAGTCAATTTTCTTGCAGTCGGAGTTTTGAGAAACTAACCAGTGATCTTTACAGGATAACTCAAGGACCTCAGGAATCCTTGAGGGATTATGTGAACAAGTTTAGTCGAGAATCATTGGATATCCCACATCTTGATGTTGCAATAGCTGTGCAGGCTTTTAAGATGGGGTTACAAAAGGATTCTCAGTTTTATCAGGATCTTGTAATGAATCCCTGCAGCAATCTCGACGAAGCAGTAATAGGGCTTTGAGATATATCCGCTTGGAAGATGACAAAAAGATGCAAGAGAGGATGAATTCTACCTCAACCTACGAATCAACCAACAGGAAATCAGAATCCTCGTATAAACCATATCGATCCAAGCCGTATGGTAGAAATGATAATAAGAAAGTGAATGTTGTTGAAGACGAGGATCCTGAAGAATATCCTGAATTATCTGAATACTGCTTTTCTGTCAATATACCTGAATTAATGTATGCTATGCAGGGTTTAGGAGACAAAGCTAGGTGGCCTCGAAAGAATCAACAGAAAGCTGATTGGAAGGATAAGTCCAAATGGTGTGCCTTCCATGAAGATTTCGGACATGTGACCAAGGATTGCATTGCTCTAAGGAAAGAAATTAGTTACCTGTTAAGCAAAGGGTATCTGAAGGATTTGCTGGGAAGAAAGAAGAATAAAGGGCAGGATCCTTAGAAGGATCCTGAACGAGCAGCATCACCCCCAGCATATGCCAAAATAATTAACTTTATTTCAGGAGGATCCGACATTTGTGGGACTTCGTATTCTGCGGCCAAGAGACATGCAAAGGAACCAAAGACTGAAAGGGGAGATAAACCAGCTAGGATGACGACCCTTACGACCGATAAAGTGATCACTTTCGATAGTGATGACAGGGATATTGTCCAGGATCCTCACCATGATGCTCTCGTAATAATGTTATATGTTGCTAACCATTTTGTACGCTGGATATTAGTGGACAATGGTAGCTCCGTCAACATAATTCAACTGGAAACATTGAAGAGAATGAATGTATCTTCGATGGACATTACTTCGAAATCCACTGTGCTCGTTGGTTTCAGTGTAGAAGCTAGGAATACCGTAGGGGAGATAAAGTTACCAGTATATGTTGAAGGGGTCAACTCGATACAACGTTTCTGTGTAATGGACTCCCTATCCTGCTATAACATCATACTAGGCAGGTCGTGGATCCATGATATGAAGGCTGTACCATCGACTTATCACCAGTGCATCAAGATCCGTACCCCCTGTGGGGTCGTCAAAGTTGATAGTGATCAGCAGGAGGAAAAGGAATGCTACTCATCCTCAATGAAATCCTCAACCAAGCCCAATCCAGCATAGCAATTAAAGATGCGGGCCCGGGATATCGTGGAGGCTTCTGAACAGGATGTAAAGAAAGTTATCCTAGATCAGGATAATCCTGATATCTCGGTGCTCGTAGGAACCAATATCCCTCAGGATATTGAAGAACAATTAACTAACTTTGTGAAGTGCAGGATGTCGACATTTGCATTGAAGCATGAGGATATGACTGGCATATCCAAAGACATTATTACTCACAAGCTTGGAATTGACAGGTCGTTCAAGCCTGTTTAGCAAAAAAGAAGGAAGTTTGCTCCTGAACGAAATATAATCATCCAAGAGGAAGTTGAAAGATTGTTAAAGTCCAAAATGATCAGAGAAGTCAAGTTTCCGAGATGGCTGGCAAATGTGGTCGTAGTACAGAAGAAAAATGGTAAATGGAGGGTCTGTGTAGATTACACAGACTTGAATAAGGCTTGTCCTAAAGACCCATTCCCTCTTCCTCATATCGATGCAATGGTGGATGCTACTGCTGGGCATGAAATGTTAACATTCATGGACGCATCCTCAGGATTTCAGCAGATTCAAATGGAACCTTCAGACCAGGAGGATATTGCCTTCATGACACCAACAGGTATTTATTGCTATACTGTTATGCCTTTCGGTTTGAAAAATGCAGGTGCAACATACCAGAGATTGGTAAATATGATGTTCAAAGATAAGCTGGGGGACACCATGGAGGTATATATTGACGATATGGTGGTGAAATCTAGAAAGGCTGAGGATCACCTCCAGGATATCAAGGGAGCATTTGATATCCTGGATCAATTCAACATGAAGCTAAATCCTGCTAAGTGCCATTTCGGAGTGGGGGCAGGAAAGTTTCTAGGATATATGGTGACTAAAAGAGGAATAGAGGCAATCCCGGAGCAGATTAAAGCCATCCTGGATATCAAATCACCTTCAAATATGAAGGATGTTCAACGACTAACAGGCCGAGTAGCAGCGTTGAACAGATTTATTTCAAGATCCTCGGAAAAATGCAAGGAATTTTATGATATCCTCAAGAAGAATAGGAAGTTCGAATGGGGAGCAAAGCATGAAGCAGCCTTGCCGGATTTGAAGCGATATCTCTCAACTGCACCTCTATTGATGAAGCCTGAAAATGTTGAACCACTATCCCTATACCTCGCTGTATCAGGGAATGTTGTAAGTGTCGTTCTTCTAAAGGACCATGAAGGTCAGCAATATCATGTCTATTATGTTAGCAAAAGTCTATTAGATGCTGAAACTAGATATTCTCATTTAGAAAAATTGATACTAGCATTAGTTATGGCATCAACGAAGCTTAGACATTACTTTGAGACACATAGGATTCATGTTAAAACTAATTATCCTGTTAAAAACATGCTTAGGAAACCAGAGATGTCAGGTAGGATGGCCAATGGTCAGTGAAATTGAGTGCTTATGACTTAGTATATGAACCTAGAAATGCCATAAAGTCTCAGGCTTTAGCTGACTTTGTGGCTGATTTCAGTAGTGACATCCAAAATGAAGTAGATTTAGAAGTACAGCAGCTAGGAGAAAACTTAGAATGCTGGACATTATATACTGATGGTGCATCTAACGTAAGAGGTGTAGGTTTAGGTATACTACTAAAATCGCCACAGAGGGACATATTACCCCAGGCTATTAGGTGTGAATTTCCTGCTACTAATAATGAGGCAGAATATGAGGCTTTAATTGCAGGATTAGAGTTGGCTAAGAATATGAATATCAAGAATTTGCAAGTGTATGTTGACTCCTTGTTAATCACTAATCATTTTAATGGGACCTATGCAGTCAAAGGAGAAAAGTTAATCGAGTATCTCGAAATTCTCAAAAAATTAGCAGGGTATTTCGATATTTTTACACTTGAATAGGTACCAAGAGAGGATAATGCTGAAGCTGATGCCTTAGCAAATCTGGGATCATCGGTTAGGATACCGGAAGGGACCCGAATACCAATATTACATATCATGTATCCTGCGATGAATCCTCAGGATGAGGAAGTAATAAGTATTCAGAATCCTGATGAGGAGTATCCCGAGGAGGATCCTAAGTCCTGGACGGCTCCAATCACGAGATATCTAAAGGAAGGATACATCCCAAAGAATGAGAATCCTAAAGCCTTTAGGATGAAGGTATCACGATTCACTATTATAAATGATGTTTTGTATAAGAAATCTCTTGCAGGACCATATCTGAGGTGCTTGGAAGATCCCGAAACCAAAGAAGTACTCCAAGATATACATGAAGGGGATTGTGGTAACCATACTGGGGGCAGGTCCTTATTCTCAAAAGTATTAAAGACAGGATATTATTGGCCGACAATGAGAAGAGATGCCACAGAATATGTTCGAAGATGTGACGCCTGTCAAAGACATAGTAACATACTACATCAGCCTGCTGAACCGTTGTATCCTATTGTTTCCCCTTGGCCATTTATGAAGTGGGGTATGGATATAGTGGGAAAGCTTCCAAAGGCTCCAGGAGGAAAGGTTTTTATGTTGGTAATGACGGATTATTTCTCCAAGTGGGTTGAAGTAGAAGCATTTGTTCAAGTTAGAGATCAGGAAGTGGTATCCTTCATAAAAAGGAATATCCTGACTAGGTTTGGAATACCAGCTGAGATAATTTGTGACAACGGATCTCAATTTATAAGTAAAAGGACTACTGACTTCTGCAAGAGTTGGGGAATCAAAATGATTACATCCACCCCGGTACATCCTCAAGCAAACGGACAAGTTGAATCCTCAAACAAGATAATTGTCAACAACTTGAAGAAGAGATTATGGGCCAAGAAAGGAAGATGGGTAGAAGAATTACCCTTTGTTTTGTGGGCTGATAGAACAACGGTAAAAAATGCAACTGGTAAAACCCCATTTTCCTTAGTATTTGGAGCAGAAGCAGTGATCCCGACAGAAATGGTGATACCTACAGCAAGATCCAGCCTCAGGAATCCTGAGCAGAATCCTAAAGTCCTATGCCAGGAGTTGGATACTATTGATGAGACAAGAGATGCAGCAAAGTTAAGGATGGCAGCGTATTAACAAAGGATATCCAGAGCATATAACAAGAATATAAGGACTAGAAGGTTCAAAGTTGGTGATTGGGTGTTAAGAAAGGCTTTTCAAAATACTACTAATCCTGCTGAAGGAAAGCTGGCTCCAAAATGGGAAGGACCATATGAGGTTGAATCAGAATCAGGAAAAGGTGCATACCGACTCAAGAATATGGAGGGGGATATGCTGCCAAGATCTTGGAATGCTATACACCTTAAGCTTTATTTCAAGTGAGTTTAGAATTTAATTTCTAACTCAGGATGGTATGAATTCTATCTCTTTTAAATGTGTTTGGTTTAATTTATTCTTTGAAACCCAATACTGACTTAAGCATCGGAGGGGTGTTAGCCAAGCTAACACCCACCTTAGTTTTGAAATGTTTTGCAGTATACACTTCGGGATATAGCTCCGGGATACATACTCAGGATACTTCGGAAGATTAGAGGATTGGCCCCCTCTCTCACGTATAAGGGATCCTGATCCCTTCACAGGTTTAAAGGTATTCAACTTTCATCCGAATTGGGTTTAAACACCCCGCCTGGAGCGCAAGTTATTCGGGAATAGTTCAAGGTGGCGGGACCAGTCCATGTAAAAGTGGCTGACAATTTCGTTACTGTTGGCTATATCCTGAATCCTAAAGGTATATGAGGATTGATCACTGTTATGGGTGAAATTCTGAGCCCATATCCTGGAAAATATCTTGATTTATATCTTGGCTATACAGTATCTGTTTACATCCGGGATGCTGGTTCAGGATATTGGTAACATCCTGAATGGTATCCTCAGGATTACTAACGGATTATGTGCAGGTACGTGAGTTAGAAGCTATCAACGTTCACGAAGACTCATTCCGCGGAAGACTCGGTCCAAGTTGTTCAATGAAAGACGTTAAGCCCGCTTTATTTGGTTCCAAACGGCTATTTATGGAATATTCGGGAGCATCCCATATTTATAGGAATTTTAGTTTCTATTTTGTAACTATAAATAGGTGGGTATAGCAGATCAAATAGGACATCACATTTTCACTGCATACACTCTAACACTCGCTCTCTAGCAATTGTCACTTTCATACAAAAGCATTGTAACACTTAGCGATCTGGTCTATATCCTGCACTGTATCCTGACGTTTGAAGCAATAAGAAGAACAAGGCAGCTGCGATTGTCAGCTCCTGAGGTTTTATGCCGGCGATCTAGATTGATCAAGGGCTTTCCTCGTACATCTCGTGTCATTTACTTTACTTTTTACTCATTGTTTGATCGTAGATACAGCTCAATATCCTGAACCGTATCCTGAATACTGATTTTCCATATAACTTAACCGGCATATTTTCAACACACTTTCTAGCACACTACCTCACTTTACTAATTTGATCACTTACTTGCTTCGGTAATTTTTTACCAAAACAATTTGGCGCCCACCGTGGGGCAAGTGGTGCTCTCTTTGCTAAAAATCTTTGTGAAATCGTTAATCGGTTTTCTATTTTCAAAACTTTTCACCGCATTGTTTACAATGGCCTCAAGATCAAACATGAGTTCCTCCACTGTGTCTGCTATGACTTCTGCTACTACCGGTTCGGTGCTTCCACCACCTCCTCCAAGGATGCCAGCCTCTTCACGACCTCAGGATATTATCCCTACTCGCAGTGTTCAGGAATCTGCTCCCGTTTTAGCTTCTAATGATGAAATTCTAACCTTATTTGGAAGTGTACAGGAACAAATGAGGAAGCAACAAGAAACAAACCAAATGCTATTGAGGGAAATACAACTCCTGGAGTCTGGCTCGAGCAGATCTGCTGAGGATATTGTCACTCTATTACAACCCAGAACTTCAGTTCAGCTGTGTATACTGAGGATAACAGGGGGAATATTGTCCCCGGCCTTCCTCAGAATCACACTCCTGAAATACCCTCCTCGGTCAGGATGTCAACCATGAGGAGCTCAGGATATGCTTCAGGATATGGGCAAAATCCTCCGACGGGTAACGTGTCAAATAATAATAATACTCATGCTACTAACAATAGTGGATCTTTGCAGGATACAGGTGTAACATCAGCACTTACTAGGGAACTTCAGAAGTTGAAGGACATGATATCTAGTGTACCTGGAGTGGTCCAGCCAATCCCAGAAGTGTCCCAAGACAGCCACAAGATATCTCGTTTTGCATATCCTATCTGTGATGCTGAGATCCGAAAGAGATTTCAAACCCCCAACATGAAGCTTTACGACGGAACTACGGATCCTGAGGAGCATATTGCTCAGTATAGGGAAAGAATGGAGATTAACCCTATCCCTCCGGATCTCAAGGAGGCATGCTTGTGCAAGGGTTTTGGTTCTACCTTAACAGGATCAGCCTTGAAGTGGCTCTTGAATGTTCCTCCACATTCGATTACATCTTTTGCTCACTTAGTAAATTTATTTAATAGTCAGTTTTCTTGTAGTAGGAGCTTTGAGAAACTAACAAGTGACCTTTACAGGATAACACAAGGGCATCAAGAATCCCTAAGGGATTATGTGAACAAGTTTAGCCGGGAATCCTTAGACATTCCGCATCTTGATGTTGCAACAGCTGTGCAAGCTTTCAAGATGGGGTTGCAAAAGGATTCTCAATTTTACCAAGACCTTGTAATGAACCCATGCAGGAACTTGGATGAAGCTCGGAACAGGGCCCTGAGATATATTCGATTGGAGGATGACAGAAAGATGCAAGAGAGGATGAACTCATCTAACACTTATGAGTCAACTAACAGGAAGTCAGAATCCTTATTTAAGCCATATCGCTCTAAGCCATATGGTAGAAATGAAAACAAGAAAGTGAATGCTATTGAAGACGAGGATCCTGAAGAATATCCTGAGCTATCTGAATATTGCTTTTCTGTTAACATTCCTGAATTAATGTATGACATGCAGGGTTTAGGAGACAAGGCTAGGTGGCCTCGAAATAATCAACAAAAGGCCGATTGGAAAGATAAGTCAAAATGGTGTGCTTTCCATGAAGATTTCGGACATGTAACTGAGGATTGCATTGCTCTAAGGAAAGAAATAAGCTATCTTCTAAGCAAAGGATATCTGAAAGATCTCTTAGGAAGAAAGAAGAATAAGGGTCAGGATACTGAGAAGGATCCTGAGCGAGCAGCATCACCTCCCGCGGACGCCAAGATAATCAAATTCATTTCAGGAGGATCCGACATTTGTGGGACTTCGTATTCGGCGGCAAAGAGACATGCAAAAGAAGCTAAGGCCGAAAGGGGAGATAAACCTGTCAGGATGACTACGCTCACAACTGACAAAGTGATCACATTTGATGCTGATGACAGGGATACTGTTCAGGATCCTCACCATGATGCTCTGGTAATAACATTATATGTGGCTAACCATTTTGTACGCAGGATATTGGTTGATAATGGCAGCTCCATCAACATAATCCAACTAGAGACTCTAAAAAGAATGAATGTATCTCCAATGGATATCACTTCGAAATCTACAGTGCTTGTTGGATTCAGTGGAGAGGCTAGAAACACGGTAGGAGAGATAAAGTTGCCAGTATATGTTGAAGGAGTCAACTCAATACAACGTTTCTGTGTGATGGATTCCCTATCCTGCTATAATATCATACTAGGAAGACCATGGATTCACGATATGAAGGCTGTGCCATCGACGTATCACCAATGCATCAAGATCCCTACCCCTTGGGGAGTGGTCAAGGTCGAAAACGATCAGCAGGAGGCGAAAGAATGCTACTCATCCTCGATGAAATCCTCAACCAAGCATAGTGCAGCATAGCAATTAAAGACGCAGGCTCAGGATATCGTGGAGGATCCGGAGCAGGATGTGAAGAAAATTATCCTGGATCAGGATAATCCCGATATTTCGGTGCTCGTAGGAACCAATATCCCTTAGGATATTGAAGAACAGTTAATTAACTTTTTGAAATGCAGGATGTCAACGTTTGCATGGAAGCATGAGGATATGACAGGCATATCCAATGACATTATCACTCACAAGCTTGGAATTGATAAATCATTTAAGCCTGTTCAGCAAAAAAGAAGGAAGTTTGTTCCTGAGCGGAATACGATTATCCAAGAAGAAGTTGAGAGATTATTGAAGTCCAGGATGATCAGAGAGGTTAAGTTCCCAAGGTGGCTAGCGAACGTGGTTGTGGTAGAGAAGAAAAATGGGAAATGGAGAGTTTGTGTAGACTACACAGACTTGGACTTGAACAAGGCTTGTCCTAAAGACCCGTTTCCTCTTCCCCACATTGATGCAATGGTAGATGCCACTGCCGGGCATGAAATGCTGACCTTCATGGACGCATCCTCAGGATTTCAGCAGATCCAAATGGAACCTTCTGACCAGGAGGATACTGCCTTCATGACACCGACAGGTATTTATTGTTATACCGCTATGCCTTTTGGTTTGAAAAATGCAGGTGCAACATACCAAAGATTGGTAAACATGATGTTCAAAGACAAACTGGGGGACACCATGGAGGTATATATTGACGATATGGTGGTAAAATCAAAGAAAGCTCAGGATTACCTCCAGGATATTAAAGGAGCATTCGATATCCTAGATCAGTATAACATGAAGCAAAATCCTGCTAAGTGCCATTTTGGAGTGGGGGCAGGAAAATTTCTAGGATATATGGTGACCAAAAGAGGAATAGAGGCGAGCCCGGAGCAGATTAAAGCCATCTTGGATATTAAATCGCCCTCAAATATGAAGGATGTTCAACGATTAACAGGGCGAGTGGCAGCATTAAACAGATTTATCTCAAGATCCTCAGAAAAATGCAAAGATTTTTATGATATCCTGAAGAAGAACAAGAAATTCGAATGGGGTGAGAAGCATGAAGCGGCCCTACAGGATTTAAAGCAATATCTTTCAACCGCACCATTACTGATGAAGCCTGAGAATGGTGAACCATTATCCCTATACCTCGCAGTATCAGGGAATGCTGTAAGTGCCGTCCTTGTAAAGGACCATGAAGGTCAGCAATATCCTGTTTATTATGTTAGTAAAAGCTTGTTAAATGCTGAAACTAGATATTCTCATTTAGAAAAATTGATATTAGCATTAGTTATGGCGTCAACAAAACTTAGACATTACTTTGAGACACATAGGATTCATGTTAAAACAAATTATCCTGTCAAAAATGTGCTTTGGAAACCAGAAATGTCAGGCAGGATGGCTAAGTGGTCGGTAAAGTTGAGTGCTTATGATTTAGTATATGAACCTAGAAATGCCATAAAGTCTCAGGCTTTAGCTGACTTTGTGGCTGATTTTAGTAGTGACATTCAGGATGAGGTAGACCTAGAAGTTCAACAGTTAGGAGAATTCTCAGGATCCTGGACATTATATACTGATGGTGCATCTAATATAAGAGGAGTAGGATTAGGAATACTACTAAAATCGCCATAGGGGGACATATTACCCCAGACTATTAGATGTGAGTTTCCTGCTACTAATAATGAAGCAGAGTATGAGGCCTTAATTGCAGGATTAGAGTTGGCTAAAAGCATGAGTATCAAAAATTTGCAAGTATATGTTGACTCTTTGTTAATTACTAACCATTTTAATGGATCCTATGCAGTTAAGGGTGAGAAATTAATTGAATATCTCGATATTCTCAAAAAATTAGCAGGATATTTCGATGTTTTTACACTTGAACAGGTACCAAGGGAGGATAATGCTGAAGCGGATGCCTTAGCAAATTTGGGATCATCGATCAGGATACCTGAAGGGACCCAAATACCAATATTACATGTCTTATATCCTGCAACGAATCCTCAGGATAACCAAGTAGCGGGTATTCGGGATCCTGGAACGGAATATCCTGAACAGGATCCTAAATCCTGGACGGCTCCAATTGTGAAATATCTCAAAGAAGGACACATCCCCGGAAATGAAAATCCTAAGGCATTTAGGATGAAGGTATCACGATTCACTATTATAAATAATGTTTTATACAAGAAATCTCTTGCAGGACCGTATTTAAGATGCTTGGAGGATCCTGATCCAAAGAAGTACTTCAGGATATACATGAAGGGGATTGTGGTAATCACACTGGGGGCAGATCATTGTTCTCGAAAGTATTAAGGACAGGATATTATTGGCCAACGATGAGGAAAGATGCTGCAGAATATGCTCGAAGATGTGATGCATGTCAAAGACATAGTAACATACTACATCAACCAGCTGAACCATTATATCCTGTAGTTTCCCCTTGGCCATTCATGAAATGGGGGATGGATATAGTAGGGAAGTTACCAAAAGCTCCGGGAGGAAAAGTCTTTATGTTAGCGATGATGGATTATTTCTCTAAGTGGGTTGAGGCTGAAGCGTTTGTTCAAGTTAGAGACCAAGAAGTAGTATCCTTCATAAAGAGGAATAACCTGACTAGGTTTGGGGTACCAGCTGAGATCATTTGTGATAATGGGTCCCAGTTTATAAGCAAAAGGACTACTGACTTTTGCTAGAGTTGGGGAATCAAAATGATCACATCTACTCCGGTACATCCTCAAGCAAATGGACAAGCAGAATCCTCAAACAAGATAATAGTCAATAACTTAAAGAAGAGGCTTGGAACCAAAAAAGGAGGATGGGCGGAAGAGTTACCCTTTGTTTTGTGGGCTGATAGGACAACGGTAAAGAATGCAACTGGCCAAACCCCGTTTTCCTTGGTATTTGGAGCAGAAGCAGTGATTCCAACAGAAATGACGATACCTACTACAAGATCTATCCTACAGGATCCTGAACAGAATCCTGAAGCCTTATTTCAAGATTTGGATACTATAGATGAAAAACGAGACGCAACAAGACTAAGGATAGCAGCATATCAACAAAGAATATCCAGAGCATATAATAAGAACATAAGGACTAGAAGATTTCGAGTTGGTGATTGGGTGCTAAGAAAGGCTTTTCAAAATACCACTAATCCTGCCGATGGCAAGCTAGCCCCGAAATGGGAAGGACCTTATGAAGTCGAATCAGAAGCAGGGAAAGGAGCATATCGACTCAAGAATATGGAAGGGGATATGCTACCAAGATCCTGGAATGCAATACATTTAAAGCTCTATTTCAAGTAAGAGTAGAATTTATTTTCTATCTCGGAATGGTATGTATTCTATTTTAAATATATTTGTTTATTATCTTGAACCCAATACTGACTTAAGCATCGGAGGGGTGTTAGCCAAGCTAACACCCACCTTAGTTTACAATTGTTTTGCAGCATATGTTTCAGGATATAGCTCCAGGATATGTACTCAGGATAAGCTCGAAAGATTAGAAGATTGGCCCCCTCTCTCACGTTTAAGGGATCCTGGTCCCTTCAAAGGTTTAAAGGTATTCACCTTTCTTACGAAATGGGTTTAAACACCTCGCCTGGAGCGCAAGTTATCTAGGTATAGTTCAAGGTAGCGGGACCAGTTCATGTAAAAATGGCTGACAATTTCGTTACTGTTGGCTATATCCTGGATCCTGAAGGTATATGAGGATTGATCACCCTCTCTCACGAAAGAGTATTTTCATACTCTCTAAGGTTTAAAGGTTTTCACCTTTCTAAGAATTGGAGTTTATACACTCTCGCCTGTAGCGCATGAAATTTAGGGTTTATCCCCAGATATCAGGGTTTATCCCCAAGATATTAAGGGTTTATCCCCAGTATGGTAAGGATTCATTTCAGGATATCAGGGGTTTTGCCCTAGGGTATTCGGAATTTATTCAAATCAAAGTATGAATATATTTGCGTTTCTGTGTCGAACACAGGGGACATACGTTATACTATTCAAAGGATGGATCCGAGTTTATAAGTATGCACTGGGGACAAACTTATAATGGAGGATTGAAATTGATTCTCTAAGAATCTCTGGTATGATCTCTCCTTTTTATTTGGATAATTAATAGGTTGTATGTCAATATCCTGATCAAGATATCTTTCAGGATATCTTCTAGGATACGTTTGCAATATGTTCCTAAAAAAATGTCCAAACAAAACAGTTTTCACAAGTAAAATTTGTATATCAATGACAACAATAATAAATTCAAAAGAGAAGTTATATTATTAACATACCAAAAGATGTGCTCTTAGTTTCACCTCAAAACAAGGCCCATCCACTAAGAGCACTAATAGTTCCTTACCATATTTACCCAACAGTTGAAGGTTTCATCTCAAACCGAGACCCTTCCACCTCCAACTGTTGTATTGTTCAAAAAGCATGCAGGAAATGTAAATTGTTCAGGTGCAGAAAAGTAAAGTGTAGAAAAGTAAATTGTTTAAGGGATTACAGACCAGCATTCAAATTTAAAAAGGTGGGCTCTGGCCTTGACACGTGTATCCGTCATCGCCCACCTAAGTGCCCTCACACAGCGGCATCTTCTCCAACCTTCTCAGACTTCTCAGCACCAGCATCCTGAGCAGCATCCTCACCAGTATCCAACCCAGCATCTGCTCCAGCATCCTTCTTGTCTCCAGCCTGGATCACCACCTCTGCTGACTTAGAAGACTCACCAGCTTCAACAGGAAGTGGCACAGCTTTGCCTCCGAGCTCCTTTAGCTTGGCCACCCAGGATTCAACTGGCCAAGATGGACAAACAAGGCCCGTCTCCTTGGCCTCGTAGGCTATCTTGATGCGTGCTTGTAACAAGGAGACGATGGCGGAAGCCTTGATTCCCTCCCGGAAATTGACCAAGGCTTGATCATGATCCATTTGAATGGTGGCGAGTTTGAGCCCCGCGTCTTGGGTGACCTTCTTCAGCAGGCATTCGTAGTGCCGGGTCTTCGCTTCGGCAATGGCACCTTGGTCAGCAACGGTGCTTTCAAGCTGTTTGATCCTGGCTTCATGGAGTGCAACAGTACCACAGGCATCATTATACAAGTGGAGCAAATGCTGGAGGCCCTGCACATCAATTACAGGTATAAGTTAGAATATATATTGACCAGGATATCCTGTCAGGATATCCTATTAGGATATATGTGCAGGATATACGTGCAGGATATGCGTCAGGATATTACCTTGTTAAGGAAGGATGTCATTGGCTCTAAGGAATCAGAGAAGCTGAGTTCGTCATAGGAGAACCCTTCTGAACCTGGAGCACTGACTTCAAGACCTTTCCTCTTTTTTTGATGTGGAAGCACGAGTCCTTGGATTGGCCTTGGGACCCGGGAGTGGCTTGGAGCTAATAGCAGCGGGAGTTTCTTTCTTCACTGTGGCTGGAGTTGGGTAGCTGTCGAGTTCGTCAAGGTCTAGATAGACTGGAACTTTGCTGGAGTCTGCACACAGGGAGTAAAATTCTAAATCTCTCCTAAGGATATCAAATGAAAACATATGTGTACGGGATATTTTGCAGGATCCTTACCAGACATATTTGCACTTGAAAGAGGACTTGGAGTTGGTGGGGATGGATTGAAACTTCTTTCAGCCTCTGGAAGGAGTCTGATGGCGTCTATTCTTTTTTGAGAATCAGCAAGAGGAGGTGCAATCTTCCTAAAATCAGCTGCATACACAACAGAGAAAATAAAATTGGTCAGTTCAGGATATAAAGTAGGATAAGAAGTAGGATCATCTTTAAACCCTAAATCCTACCCTTCTTCAACCATCTCATCGGATAATCCGTTCCACCAGGGATTGAATCCCTTTTTACAAAGAAGAACTTCGATTGCCAACCATCCTCGTTCCTGGTGGCACGAAGTATCAATGGGTCACCGAAAGTAGAATAAAACAGAAATCTACATGATCCGTGGCATCTAAGCTTGTAAGCTAGGGGTAGATCATGGACGGAAAGGTCAGGAATGTGGTTTCTTTTGATTTGGTCAAGAATAGACAAAACACGCCAGAGCATTGGCATGGTTTGGCTGAAAGAGATTTTTGTGATATTAAAGAATTCGGTGATGAAGTCCGGAAAGGGGAATTGTAGCCCTAGGGTGAAAGGGAAAGCACTGAAGCATATCCACTCGCTGGAGACCATATCCGACCGGATTTCCCGGTCAAACGGTCTAAATACGGTTCCTTCCAGGAAGATACCGGAGGATTTTAAGGCCGACAGGTGGGCACTGTCAAAGGTGCATATCTCCTTCTCCGGTTCTTGGAGAAGGTTCTGTTGGATGAATGTGGGAGCCGAGTCACCTGAACTGGACCTTGTTTGCCTTGGCATTTGGTCGCCTGAATTTTTCGCCGGAGAAAGAGGATAAAGATAAATATGAAGATAAGAGAGAGAATGTTACCTTTTCCTTGTCGATTATGATTAAAAAAGAGATGAGGATGAGAAGATATAGGGCATGATGAGTAAATCTAGGCTGGGTAGTTGAAAACGGTCACATCATTAGTCTTATCTATTAATTACCTCGGCCACCGTGAAAAATGTAACCGTTAGTGCAGGATAACAAACGGTAACATTTTTGGGGACAATTGTTATGGGTGAAATTCTGAGCCCATATCCTGGAAAATATCTTGATTTATATCTTGGCTATACAGTATCTGTTTACATCCGGGATACTGGTTCAGGATATTGGTAACATCCTGAATGGTATCCTCAGGATTACTAACGGATTATGTGCAGGTACGTGGGTTAGAAGCTATCAACGTTCACGAAGACTCATTCCGCGGAAGACTCGGTCCAAGTTGTTCAATGAAAGACGTTAAGCCCGCTTTATTTGGTTCCAAACGGCTATTTATGGAATATTCGGGAGCATCCCATATTTATAGGAATTTTAGTTTCTATTTTGTAACTATAAATAGGTGGGTATACCAGATCAAATAGGACATCACATTTTCACTGCATACACTCTAACACTCGCTCTCTAGCAATTGTCACTTTCATACAAAAGCATTGTAACACTTAGCGATCTGGTCTATATCCTGCACTGTATCCTGACGTTTGAAGCAATAAGAAGAATAAGGCAGCTGCGATTGTCAGCTCCCGAGGTTTATGCCGGCGATCTAGATTGATCAAGGGCTTTCCTCGTACATCTCGTGTCATTTACTTTACTTTTTACTCATTGTTTGATCGTAGATACAGCTCAATATCCTGAGCCGTATCCTGAATACTGATTTTCCATATAACTTAACCGGCATATTTTCAACACACTTTCTAGCACACTACCTCACTTTACTAATTTGATCACTTAATTGCTTCGGTAATTTTTTACCAAAACAATTTGGCGCCCACCGTGGGGCAAGTGGTGCTCTCTTTGCTAAAAATCTTTGTGAAATCGTTAATCGGTTTTCTATTTTCAAAACTTTTCACCGCATTGTTTACAATGGCCTCAAGATCAAACATGAGTTCCTCCACTGTGTCTGCTATGACTTCTGCTACTTCCGGTTCGGTGCTTCCACCACCTCCTCCAAGGATGCCAGCCTCTTCACGACCTCAGGATATTATCCCTACTCGCAGTGTTCAGGAATCTGCTCCCGTTTTAGCTTCTAATGATGAAATTCTAACCTTATTTGGAAGTGTGCAGGAACAAATGAGGAAGCAACAAGGAACAAACCAAATGTTGTTGAGGGAAATACAACTCCTGAAGTCTGGCTCGAGCAGATCTGCTGAGGATATTGTCACTCCATTACAACCCAGAACTTCAGTTCAGCTGTGTATACTGAGGATAACAGGGGGAATATTGTCCCCAGCCTTCCTCAGAATCACACTCCTGAAATACCCTCCTCGGTCAGGATGTCAACCATGAGGAGCTCAGTACTAATTGATAACCGAAGGTTTCATCCTGAAACCCCAGGACCCATCCACCTTCGGCTATTAAATTGTTTTGATGCAGAAATAAAAATTGTTCATGAGACATAAAATTGTTCAAACAATTTAAAGGGAATAAGCTTTAGGGGGCGACACATTCTTCGTTCACAATGATTTCAGCAGCATCCGTCTTGGGATCCGCCTCAGCATCCCTCTCCGCATCGGTTGCTTTTTCAACTGCTTTGGAAGATCCTTCGGCAGGTGGTTTGGTAGAAGTGCCGCCGAGGTTCTTTAGCTTCGTTTCCCAAGCACCGACGTCCCAAGAAGGGCATTCAAAACCTAGTGTTTTGGCTTCATGGGCCATCTTCAACCTGGCTTGGAGAAGAGAGGTGACGACGGAACTCTTAAGGCTTTCCCGGTAGCTGACCATATCCCGTTCATGTTGTGCATGGGCAGCGTCGAGATCAGCTTGGGCTTGAAGAGTAGCTTTGTTGAGAGCAGTCTGATGTTCTTGAGTCAAAGCTTTGAACTTCTCCTCGTAATGACGAGATTTAGCGGTTGCAATCATGCCTTGATCAGAGATCGTGACTTCCGCCTTCTTTAACTTGGATTCAAGCGTCTTGTTGAGCCCGCAGGACTCTTGATATAGATGAACCAAAAGCTCAAGACCCTGCAAAAAATAGGAGGACAGGTATTGATTTTGATAAATACATGTGAATGGTATAAGCTGCAGGATATGGTTCAAGAATACTAGCCTGGTTGAGAAAGGAAGTCATAAACCCGCTTGCTTCAATGAACCCGTAATTCTCATAAGGAAATGTGTCAGAAATGACATGGGAATCGGGCTCTTTCCTTTTTCGGGAACTTGAACTCCGGGGCTTGGTAGCTAGCGAAGGTTTGGGAATGATGATGGCTTTGGAACTGCTGGGTTTGGATGAGGCTGTGGCCTTGGGACTGGGCTCCTTCTTGATCTGAACCTGATCAGAATAACTGTCCAACTCATCGAGGTCAAAGACTTCAGGGATCTTGGCCGGTGCTGCATAAAGGGAAAAGTTTTACATCATTATTACTCTCTATGTTATTATATTGTGTTGACTAATTATTTTAAAAGTATTCCTTACCAGACATTTCAGATGAGGAGTATTGACTGGAACTCGGGATATGTGTGGTAAAACTCATGTCGCTGGCAGGTAATTGGTAAACCGTCTTGATTCTTTTCTCTGACTCCGCAGTAGGGGGAGCTACTTCCTTGAAATTTACTGCAAAGGGATCAGAAAGAAGAATATTAGCAAAAAATAACAGTCTAAAGCTACATGTGGATATTCATAGTCCTATCGGTGGTTAACCACTCCACCGGAAGGTTAGCACCCTCATCAATGGAGTCTCGTTTGACAAAGAAAAACTTGCGTTGCCATCCGTCTTCGTTTTTGGTGGCTTTAAGAATAAGTGGTTTGTTGGAAGTCGAAAAAAGAAAAAACCGGCTAGAGCCGTGGGATCGGAGGCGATAAGCAATTGGCAGATCTTCGATACAAAGGTCGGGACAGTGAAGGTTTTTAATTTAGTTGAGCACGATTAATACCCTCCAGACCATGGGCATGGTTTGAGCAAAAGAGATACCGGTGGTCCGGAAGAATTGCATCATGAATTCGGGAAAAGGGTATCGAAGACCTAGCAAAAAAGGGTATGCTGGAAAGCAAACCCAATCAGCAGAAGAAACATCTGATCGAATTGACCGGTCGAACGGTCTAAAGACCGTGTTATCAGGAAAAGCACCGGAGGCTCTCAAAGCCGCAATGTCTGCGTTGTCGAAAGCACAGATCTCCTTTTCGGGATTTTTGAGAAGATTCTGCTGAGTGAAGGTCTCGGATGATTCACCGGTTTGGGAATGAGTTCTGGCAGCCATTACGAGTAAGGGAAGAAAGATTGACAGAAAATGAATGAGAAATAGGGAATTACCTGAAGACTCTGTTGGAGATATCTGCTTTTCAAACAAGAAGAGAGAAGATATAGGAGCATTGTAGATCTCCATCAAGTTAAAAGCGCGTTAGAGGTTATGATGTGATCTTGACCGTCGTCTTGATTTAATTGCCTTGAATTACGAGATAAGAATTTTTAAAATATATCCGTTGGATTGGTATACCAACAGATATATTTGGGGACAATTGTTATGGGTCATTTTCTGAGCGTACATATCTTGACTAATATCCTGCTTTTAATTGTTTATTTGTGACCAGGATACTGGACTGGGATATTGCTAACATCCTGAGCGATATCCTGAGGTTGATTGAATTAACCACGTGCAGGTTAAAGACTAGGGGTTACTAACGGTCAGATGGACTTCTTCTCCTCAAGACTCGGGCGTATTTGTTATGGGAGAGACGTTGAACCCGAAAGACCAGGTCTACAACGTTCGAGTGGGGAATATTTGCCGGATCCTGGTTTATTAGGACTAGTCCTTTACCCGCGCGATGCGGCGGGAAACATATCACTTAGGTTGGTGAGTTTAGGGTTGTGTATGGGGCGGGTCGGTTTTCAATAACCGAAAAAAACCGAACCGATAAGTTACAATTAATATATTTTTATGTTTAAGTTTAAATTGTTCAAGTGTTTAACCCAATGCTATTAGAAAATGTTAATTTTATTCTTGAATGTTAAGTGTTTATAATAAAAACATTATAACTGAAATGATTTATTATTACCTATAAGATATAACAAAACTTAATATAAAAATTAAATTTAATAAAACTTTGAATCTTACATAATTTCGTTCCAAAAACCGAAGTAACCGAAAAACCGAACCGAACCGACGCAAAAACCGAAAAATCGAAACCGAAAAAAACTAAAACCGAACGGTTTTTAAAACCCGGAAACCTACATTTCGGTTTCGGTTTTGATTTTACCCAACTCCTAACTCCCACCCTTAATATCTACGCCATACCCCCCCACCCTTACACTTAAACCACCTGTTTCATAATCATCATCAACATCAACAGCTCTCCCTTCATCATCTTCATCGAAAGATTAACAGCTCATCTTCATCATCTTCATCGAACATCTTCATCATCGAACAGATCAGGTTCATCTTCATCCTCATATTGATTTTTGGATTGATTCGATGATTTGAATGTGTTTATAT
Source organism: Helianthus tuberosus (assembly GCA_030545235.1). NCBI lineage: Eukaryota > Viridiplantae > Streptophyta > Magnoliopsida > Asterales > Asteraceae > Helianthus > Helianthus tuberosus. Next base: position 48,995,956 of record CM060351.1, read on the forward strand.
TGTGAAAAAACAGAGGGTTGATTCTGGGTTTGATTTTGGGTTCCATTCGATGATTTTGGTTTAGGGTATCAAAACAGAGCTTTTTAATGTGTTTTGGTTTTGATTCTTGTGGGTTTAGGGTTTAGGGTATCAAAACAGAGGGTTGATTTTGGGTTCCATTCGATGATTTTGGTTTTGATTTTGAGTTCCATTCGATGATTTTGGGTTGATTTTGAAAAAAACAGAGGGTTGATTTTGGGTTTGATTTTGGGTTGATTTTGAAATAACAGAGGGTTGATTTTGTTCAAAATGCATGAAAACAGAGGTTTTGAATGTGTTTTGGTTTTGATTTTTGTGGGTTTAGGGTTTAGGGTATCAAAACAGAGGTTTTGAATGTGTTTTTGTTTTGATTCTTGTGGGTTTAGGGTTTAGGGTATCAAAAACAGAGGTTTTGAATGTGTTCCTGTTTTGATTCTTATGGGTTTAGGGTATCAAAATTAGCAGGACAAGTAGGCGAAGGTTCACAGTTCTACAAATAAAAACAAATAGTTAAATTTACAACACTAAATCATTCAAATCAACCAATCAGAAACACACTGAAGCAGATAACACACAGCAGCAACAATTTCACAACTTTCATACTCATTATTTCATCCAAATCCGCTAAAATCTAGATCAAACAACCCATAAAACACAAATTATCATAAGAAAGAAACAAAAAGTCTCATCTAAAGAAAGAAAAAGTCTCATCTACAATAACACAAAATAAAAATAAAGATCTTACAATCATAACACAGTTGATTGTTCAGCTATATACTCTGCATATAACCAACGAAATCGACACACCATGCTTATTTGTCCGCCCATCGTCACCAAACCTGGAACAAAAAACAAAGATTAATATTTATAAAAAAAACAAAAAAACAAAGATTAAAAAAAACACAAAACCAACACAAATCTGAAAGTATTATAATAGATCTGACAAAGATGTTTATAAAAAACTTAAATGATATAAAATTTAACAAACAAAACTATAGATAGGGTAAAAAACGGTACCACTAAGGCTGAATTTGAAGGTTCTTGAACCAAGCCGCAGTGTTCTCTCTTTCACCTGTTCATCGGTCTTCGTCTTCAACTATATTCAAATTTCCAGAAAAAAAAACCCTAATCAATACAAAAATATATACTCTCTATGTTGATCCATTCACAGAACATTAAAAAAATCACAAAACCAACACAGATCTAAAAGTATTATCATAGATCTGAGTCTTCGTCTTCAACTATATTCAAATTTCCAGAAAAAAAAACCCTAATCAATACAAAAATATATACTCTCTATGTTGATCCATTCACAGAACATTAAAAAAATCACAAAACCAACACAGATCTAAAAGTATTATCACAGATCTGAGTCTTCGTCTTCAACTATATTCAAATTTCCAGAAAAAAAAACCCTAATCAATACAAAAATATATACTCTCTATGTTGATCCATTCACAGAACATTAAAAAAATCACAAAACCAACATAGATCTAAAAGTATTATCACAGATCTGAGTCTTCGTCTTCAACTATATTCAAAGTTCCAGAAAACAAAAACCCTAATCAATACAAAAATATATACTCTCTATGTTGATCCATTCACAGAACATTAAAAAAATCACAAAACCAACACAGATCTAAAAGTATTATCACAGATCTGACAAAGATTTAAAAAAAAACGTAAGAGATAGGGTAAAAAACGGTACCGGTTCCATGGATGAAAGGGGAGAAGACGGTGATGGCGACGACCGGTTCCATGGATGAAAGGTGGAGTTGCGGTGGAGGATCTAGGGTTTGTAGAGAAAAGGTGGAGCAGCGGATGAAACAAATGTGGTTTAGAGAGTGATAGAGAAGAATATATTGGATCCATCAAACTAAAAACGGGTCAAGTTGATCCGGTAAGATCCGCGTGGGTATCATCAGGTGTTGAAAACAAGTTTCAACACTTTGTGCTTAACTGGTTTGTACAATGGGCTTCAAAGACTTGTAAAGTGGCAAATGACCATTCTATCCTTCCTATATGCTTTATAAAGTAGTATAGATAGTTTGTTACACTTCCTTTACTATAAATAGATGGGGGCGGATCAGATTAAGGCACGCAACTTATACACACACATTCTAACACTTTTTCTCTCCAGCTCACTGCAAACACTACACACTAACACTTGTATTCAAATTACTTTGTAACACTTAGTTGATCCGCACCACATCCTGCACTGTATCCTGATATTTAAAGCAATAGAAGAACAAGGCAGTTGCGATTGTCAGCTCCCGAGGTTTTGTGCCGGCGATCTAGATTGATCAAGGGCTTTCCTAGTACATCACGTGTCAACCTTTACCTTTTTGCTCATTGTTTGATCACAGATACAGCTCAATATCCTGAGCCGTATCCTGAAACTGTTTTTACAAATAACTTGCATAACATATTTTCGACACACTTTTCTAGCACACTACCTCACTTAACTAATTTGATCACTTAATTGCTTCGGTAATTTTTGACCAAAACAACTAGGGCATCCGCTTCAGCATTATCTTCCCTTGGTACCTGTTCAAGTGTAAAAACATCGAAATATCCTGCTAATTTTTTGAGAATATCGAGGTATTCGATTAACTTCTCACCTTTAACTGCATAGGATCCATTGAAATGATTAGTAATTAACAAGGAGTCAACATATACTTGCAAATTCTTAATACTCATACTCTTAGCTAGTTCTAATCCTGCAATCAAAGCCTCATACTCTGCTTCATTATTGGTAGCAGGAAATTCACATCTAATAGCCTGGGGTAATATGTCCCCCTGTGGCGATTTTAGTAGTATTCCCAATCCTACTCCTCTAACGTTAGATGCTCCACCAGTGTACAATGTCCAGGATCCTGAGGGTTCTCCTTATTGTTATACTTCTAGGTCTACCTCATCCTGAATGTCACTACTGAAATCAGCCACAAAGTCAGCTAGAGCTTGTGACTTTATGGCATTTCTAGGCTCGTGTACTAAGTCGTAAGCACTCAACTTTACCGACCACTTGGCCATCCTGCCTGACATCTCAGGTTTCCTAAGCACATTCTTAACAGGATAATTTGTCTTAACATGAATTCTGTGTGTTTCAAAGTAATGTCTAAGCTTTGTTGATGCCATAACTAGTGCTAGTATCAATTTTTCTAAATGAGAATATCTAGTTTCTGCATCTAACAAACTTTTACTAACATAATAAACAGGATATTGCTGACCTTCATGATCTTTTACAAGGACGGCACTTACAGCATTCCCTGATACTGCGAGGTATAGGGACAGTGGTTCACCATTCTCAGGCTTCATTAACAGGGGTGCAGTTGAAAGGTATCGCTTCAAATCCTGCAGAGCTGCTTCATGCTTCTCACCCCATTCGAACTTCTTGTTCTTCTTCAGGATATCATAAAACTCTTTGCATTTCTCCGAGGATCTCGAGATAAATCTGTTCAATGCTGCAACTCGTCCTGTTAACCGTTGAACATCCTTCATGTTCGAGGGTGATTTGATATCCAAGATGGCTTTAATCCGCTCTGGACTCGCCTCTATTCCTCTTTTGGTCACCATATATCCTAGAAACTTTCCTGCTCCCACTCCGAAATGACACTTGGCAGGATTTAGCTTCAAGTTATATTGATCCAGGATATCAAATGCTCCCTTAATATCCTGGACGTGATCCTCAGCCTTTTTAGATTTTACCACCATATCGTCGATGTATACCTCCATTGTGTCCCCCAATTTATCTTTGAACATCATATTCACCAATCTCTGGTATGTTGCACCTGCATTTTTCAAACCGAAAGGCATAGCAGTATAACAATAAATACCTGTTGGTGTCATGAAGGCAGTATCCTCCTGGTCCGAAGGCTCCATTTGAATCTGCTGAAATCCTGAGGATGCATCCATGAAGGTTAACATCTCGTGCCCGGCGGTAGAATCTACCATTGCATCGATATGAGGAAGGGGAAATGGGTCTTTAGGACAAGCCTTATTCAAGTCTGTGTAATCTACACAAACTCTCCATTTCCCATTCTTCTTTTGAACCACGACCACATTTGCTAGCCACTTGGGAAATTTGACTTCTTTGATCATCTTGGACTTCAATAATCTCTCAACTTCTTCTTGGATAATTGCATTTCGTTCAAGAGCAAACTTCCTTCTCTTTTACTGTCATATCCTCATGCTTCCATGCAAATGTTGACATCCTGCACTTTAAAAAGTCAGTTAATTGATCTTCAATATCCTGAGGGATATTGGTTCCTACGAGCACCGAGGTATCTGGATTATCCTGGTCCAGGATAATTTTCTTCATATCCTGCTCCGAAGCCTCCACGATATATTGGGCCCTTATCTTTAATTGCTATGCTGCACTAGGTTTGGTTGAGGATTTCATCGAGGATGAGTAACATTCTTTCGCCTCCTGTTGATCACTATCAACCTTGACGACCCCCTAAGGGGTAGGAATCTTGATGCATTGATGATAAGTTGATGGAGCAGCCTTCATATCATGGATCCATGGCCTGCCCAGTATGATGTTATAGCAGGATAGGGAGTCCATCACACAGAAACGTTGTATCGAGTTGACCCCTTCAACATATACTGGTAGCTTTATTTCTCCCACTGTGTTCCTAGCTTCTCCGCTGAAGCCAACGAGCACAATGGACTTTGAAGTAATGTCCATCGGAGATACATTCATCCACTTCAATGTTTCCAGCTGAATTATATTGACAGAGCTACCGTTGTCCACCAATATCCTGCGTACAAAATGGTTAGCAGCATACAATGTAATTACGAGAGCATCATGGTGAGGATCCTGCACAGTATCCAGGTCATCACTGTCAAAAGTGATCACTTTATCAGTTGTAAGGGTGGTCATCCTGGCTGGTTTGTCTCCCCTTTCAGTCTTAGCCTCCTTTGCATGCCTCTTGGCCGCAGAATACGAAGTTCCGCAAATGTCGGATCCCCCTGAAATAAAGTTGATTATCTTGGCATCCGTGGGATGTGATGCTACTCGTTCAGGATCCTTCTCAGTATCCTGACCCTTATTCTTCTTTCTTCCTAGGAGATCCTTCAAATATCATTTGCTCAGAAGATAACTTATCTCTTTTCTTAGAGCAATGCAATCCTCAGTCACATGACCAAAATCTTCGTGGAAGGCACACCATTTGGATTTATCCTTCCAATCAGCCTTTTGTTGATTCTTTCGAGGCCACCTAGTTTTTTCTCCTAAACCCTGCATAGCATACATTAATTCAGGAATATTAACAGAAAAGCAATATTCAGATAATTCAGGATATTCTTCAGGATCCTCCTCTTCAACAGCATTCACTTTCTTGTTGTCATTTCTACCATATGGCTTAGAGCGATATGGTTTAAATGAGGATTCTGACTTCCTATTAGTTGATTCGTAGGTAGTGGATGAGTTCATCCTTTCTTGCATCTTCTTATCATCCTCCAGCCTGATATATCTCAAGGCCCTGTTTCGAGCCTCGTCCAAATTCCTGCAAGGATTCATCACAAGATCCTGATAAAATTGGGAATCCTTTTGTAGCCCCATCTTGAATGCTTGGACCGCTGTGGCAACATCAAGGTGCGGGATATCCAAGGATTCCCTACTGAATTTGTTCACATAATCCCTTAGGGATTCCTGAGGTCCTTGAGTTATCCTGTAGAGATCACTTGTTAGTTTTTCAAAACTCCGGCTGCAAGAAAACTGACTATTAAATAAATTCACTAGGTGAGCAAAAGATGTAATCGAATGTGGAGGAACATTTAAGAGCCATTTCAAGGCTGATCCTATTAAAGTAGAACCAAAGCATTTGCACAAGCATGCTTCCTTGAGCTCCGGAGGAATAGGATTAATCTCCATTCTTTCCCTATACTAGGCAATATGCTCTTCAGGATCTGTAGTCCCGTCGTAGAGTTTCATGTTGGGGGTTTGAAATCTTTTCGGAATCTCAGCATCACAGATAGGATACGCGAAACGAGATATCCTGTGGCTGTCTTGGGACACTTCCGGAATTGGCTGGACCACTCCAGGTACACTGGATATCATGTCCTTCAATTTCTGAAGCTCCCTAGTAAATGTTGACGCCATACCTGCATCCTGCAAAGATCCACTATTATTAGTAACAAGATTGTTATTATTTGGCACGTTACCAGTCTGAGGATTCTGGCCATATCCTGAAGCGTATCCTGAGCTCCTCACAGTTGACATCCTGATCGAGGAGGGTATTTTAGGAGTATGATTCTGGGAATGACTAGGCACAATATTCCCCCTATTATCCACAGTATACACAGCCGAACTGAAGTTCAAAGTTCTGGGTTGTAAAGGAGTAACAATATCCCCAGCGGATCTGCTTGAGCTAGCTTTTAAGAGTTGTATTTCTCTTAATAGCATTTGGTTAGTTTCCTGTTGCTGTCTCATTTGTTCCTGCACACTTCCAAACAAGGTTAGAATTTCATCATTAGAGGCTAAAACGGGAGCGGATCCCTGAACACTACGAGTAGGGATAATATCCTGAGGTTGTGAAGGGGCTGGCATCCTTGGAGGAGGTGGTGGAAGTACCGAACCAGTAGCAGCAAAAGTTGTAGTAGACACAGTGGAGGAGCTCATGTTTGATCTTGAGGCCATTGTGGACAATGTGGCAAAAAGTTTTGAAAACGGAAAACCGATTAACGATTTTACAAAGATTTTTAGTAAAGATAGCACCACTTGCCCCACGGTGGGCGCCAAATTGTTTTGGTCAAAAATTACCGAAGCAATTAAGTGATCAAATTAGTTAAGTGAGGTAGTGTGCTAAAAAGCGTGTTGAAAATATGCTTGTTAGGTTGTTTGTAAAAACAGGTTTCAGGATACGGCTCAGGATATTGAGTTGTATCTGCGATCAAACTATGAGCAAAAAAGTAAAGAAAATGACACGAGATGTACGAGGAAAGCCCTTGATCAATCTAGATTGTCGGCATAAAACCTCGGGAGCTGACAATCGCAGCTGCCTAGTTCTTCTTATTACTTCAAACGTCAGGATATAGTGCAGGATATTGACCAGATCGCTAAGTGTTACAATGCTTTGTGTGAAAGTGTAAATTGCGAGAGAACAAGTATGATAGTGTAGTGTGTGTAGCTGTGATATCCTATTCGATCTGGTATACCCACCTATTTATAGTAACGAAATACAAACAAAAATTCCTACAAATGTGGGATGCTCCGAATATTCCATTGTGAACGTTGTAGACCGAGTAATACGGCTTCAACGTCTTCATTTGAACAACTTGGACCGAGTCTCCCGGAGAAAGGGTCTTCGTGAACGTTGCTTCATCTGGACGCGTACTCCTGCACACAACCCGTTAGTAATCCTGAGGATACCATTCAGGATGTTACCAATATCCTAAATGAGCATCCCGGACATAAGCATATATCACACAATCAAGATATAGCTCAAGATATTTCCCAGGATATGGGCTCAGAATTTCACCCATAACAACATCCATTTATCGTGTAGAGTTTGTACATTTTTCGTATTCATTAGTTTAGATTTTATTTAGAATTTCGTTACTTTGATCGAATCTTGTGTTTCCAGGTCGTTGGTGTTAAAAACGTCAAAAAACGAAGTGTTATAGGCTGGGAAACGAGTGGAAAAGAAGTTAGAATAATTTCTAAAGTTTTGGGATGCTGAAGTTGATAAAAAAACGAGTCTTTCTGTGAAATATAGGCCCTCGCGTTGCGCCACAAGGATACCTTTTCACCGTCGTGCCCCGCTAGCAATTAAATAATAATTTCTGGCATATTAAGCCGTCACGCCACGCGACACTGAAGGCATATACCCGTCGCGCGACGCGACGGGTGGTCTGGGCGGCTTTTCTTCGTTACAGGTCCAGGGTTTCATATAAAATCATTATTAATCATTCAAAAACCCTAAATATGAATCCAAGAACCCTAAGGCGATTTCAAGAGCATATTTCGAGTTTTTCGTAGTGTTTTGGCGTACAAGAATCATTCGGTTGAAGCTTGGAGCATAGGAAAGAAGATCATTCGGGTTTTATCTCCCGGTTTTCATTATTTTCTTGTTTTCAATACTTTGATTATGAATTCTTGTTTTGAAACTCATGTTTTGATTTTAGACATCATGTTTTCTGGCTAAAACCTTTGTTACTACCTAGGATAGATGAAAGTTTAATAAAGTTTGGATTTTTTACGGTTTTCTATTGTTTGTGTATGGATTGATCTTTGAAAGAAAAGAATTCTAGAACCTCTAATTTGGTGCACATGCGTATTTAGATTTGATTGTTGATTATTTGTTGTTTCACATAAATTTTGGTGGATGTCTTTCACATAATGAATTTGTGTTGATTGTTCGTATCTTTGCGGGTTCGGGTAATCTTTGGGTAAATCGGCCGATAGCCTTAGAAACAGTAACTAAAATACAATTAGAACTAGATATTCTGCTTAACTTGTCGCTGAGAGGCTCGAGTTTGTTAGTAGGTCTCGGTATGATATATAACTAAGATAGGTTTTGAGAGAAGTCGGTCTTAGTTCCCTAATCGCACCTGTGTCTATTAATCCAAGTTAGAATCTAGAGTGGCCTTAGACTTTCGCGCTGAGAAGTAGATTGTCGTATTAGGGCACTTTTAGAGACGTTAGAGGATTGAGAGGAAGTCTAACAACCGGTGTTCATAACAGCCTTGTAGGGTCTCACAGGTTTCTTCCTGAGAAGGGTCGGGAGGTCTTAGTAGAGATACCTTAGGGTTTAGTACTTTAAGATCCCGGTTCCATACCACAGTAGTACCGTTAGAAATCCATTCCAAGTTAAACTGGATTCAAGCCTAGGTAGTCTTTAATCTCTATTGAATCAAACCTTAGTTCTTTTTCGTGTCGTAGTCTAGTTTTTTTTAATTTCAATTCTAGGATTTTTAGGAACCCCCCCCCCCCCTCAAAACACAAAAATAGTTAAGTTAGTGTCAGTGTCAGTCCAAATAAAGTCCTTAGCGTAGTTAATTAGAGTCTTTGTGGGTTCGACATCCGGACTTACTTTTCTTTACTAGAGTCGACCGGTTCACTTGCCGGTGAGTAGTTTAGTCGAGTTTAGAGAGTCTAGGTTATTACTTTGAGTCTATAATTAGGTTAATTTAGTTGAGTTTTGTTGAACTACTTGTAGCACATCAATAGTGCACAGTGTTTTGTGAATTTTGAGGTCTAGGGCTAGGGTATGTTATGATTGGTCCAATGTTTTGGTTACTTCTACACTCTCTAGCAAAGTATCCTAGCCTATTACCCTTGTAACACTTTATCTTTGATTTATCCAACCTAACTTTCAAGTTCCCATGTAACCCTGGAAATTTTCTCCCTGTTTTTTTGTAAAACTTGCTGGTTCTTACACTCAGCAGTGCCAATTGATGCAATATGTCCATTTCCTCCAGATTAGTGGGATCAAAATGCTGGAGATCATTGAGTTCAAAGCATAGATTGTTAGAATTCTTGTTTTCATGACTAGCTGTGAAAGCATAGTTAGGTGAGTAAGAATCAGAGTTGTTAAAGGCTCCACCAGCAATTATGTCAATGTAATGATCATAACTCTGATCCTTACTACTACTAGAATCCTCTTGACCAAGAAGTGATGTGCTACCAAATGAGTAGTCATCAGCAACCTTCCCTGACTCTTGTAACTTCTTTTTCTGATTCAACTCTCTCTCATTGGTGAGGAGTTGACCATGAAGTTGAGTTAGTGTTAAGTCTTTGAACCCAACTGAATTTCTGGTTACAAAAGCAATTGTGTCCCATTTTTCAGGAAGTGACCTTAGAAACCTGCTATTTACAGTTGATTTTGTAAGTTCAACTTTAACAACTTTCAATTCACTAATGAGACAACTAAAATGTTCAAATTGCTGTGTTAGAGACTCTCCTTTCACGTGACACAAGGTTTCATATTGTTGATTCAAAACTTCTCTGTTATTTTCTATCACCTCTTTTGTACCACCGAACTGTTCTTTTAGGGCATCCCACAGCTCTTTGGCACTGTTACAGTGTAACAGTCCGGCATAAATGTCATTTGGAAGAGCTGAAGCTACTATGTTAAAAGCCTTTGCATCTAGTTCAATTTTTTGAAAATCCTGTTCTGAGTAGTTTTCTAGACTTTTAGGCATAAAGCTTTTGGGATCCTCAGCACTAGGAACCGTAGGAACGTGTGGTCCATAGATAACTGATTTCCAACAGCCGGTATTTTGCTGTGCAAGGACATGACCCATCCGACGCTGCCAGATGTTGTACTCGGATCTGATAAGCATCGGTGGTTTGAAAAAAGTCCCTGTGTTGTGAGGGTCGTTTGATTGTGATGCCATTCTGGTTGATTTTCACAAAAGTTTTTAGAATAATCAACTTTGTACGTGATTAGCTTTTACTCTGTTTTTATCAACTTATATGAACAACTTGAGTATCAATAATTTTGAGCTGAACTTTTACGTCAAATTGATGGTTAAATCGAATTTTGACTGTCCAAGCTCTGATATCAATTGTTAGGATCTGAGTTTTTTCTGATTGTGTTGTTTAACAAGAAATGGAAAGATGAAACAAGTATTGTGCAGCGGAATATGGAAATAAACTTTAATCACACAATCAATGGAAGAAAAGTTAAGCATGCATGATTTCATTAATCGAATGATTGTATTTGTTACAAGACTCAATTATGCATGCATGCACTCAACTCCCCCTCAGCCTGAGCTCAGTGATTTGTTCATATAGAATGACTTGTGGTGAAAGAGCCAATGGAACACTACAGAGTACTATTCTATTTATAGTACAGCCCAAACCACTGAGCATATTTGCTGACGTCACCATGAAAGTGACATCTAACCACATAACAAACTCTAAGCACTGTTACGTACAACCACTGACTACATTAAACACTGTTTACATAAACACTGACAATATAAACTACTGATTCTTCATTCCACTGTTGAGCCTAAGCACTGATGTTGAGCATCAGTGCTTTCTTCATAAGATGATCAGTTCTTAGGATCAGCAGAGCTTTGGTCTTCAACAGTGCTTGGGACACATCAGTAGATTGAGCTTCAGTCTTTTATTCTTCATCAGTACTTTGGATAACAGCAGTTGTGAGGATCAGTGCTTGGAGTCTATAAGTTGTTGGATAACACTGTCAAGGGGAAAGTCTATGTACAAGCACTGCTTATTGTGATCCACTGTTCTGAACCAGTTTTGGCTTTTCTTATCATCTGTTCCTTTGTAGGGTTCAATCCCAACACAAGCCATGCATGAGGTAGGAAGAACAAGTCTTCCATTTAGGTACCTCTTGGGTGTTCACCACTACACATATTGTTATAAACAATCAAGGAGGGTCATGAACATACAAATAAAAAATGAATAAGTATAACTAATCTAAGGAAAACATCAAGTAATGTGTGGATTTTCAAGTAGGATAGCCCAAGTTAGTCCTATAATCACACAAACTACAAGCTTTAAGTTTGTACACTACTTGTGGGTTAAACCCTAACCAAAACAGAAAGTTTATGAGGTTTTAACCTCTGATTTTAAGTATCACAACCCTGTTTTTAAGCCCAACTAACCATTCAATTGATTATGAGCATAAGGACATAGGAATGTGTATGAGAAACCTCAAGTTCAAGCTAGTTTAACAAAGTTTAAATCAAAACAGAAAGTTTGTTCACTTTGGAGCCTATTTAGGTGATGTTCTAGGCCTTGGTTTTCCATGGAAAACCTGTGGAATCATCCCTTAGGTTGTTCCAAGTGATTGAGAAAAAGAATCAATGAAAAAGAGTAAGAAATGAGTAAGTTATGCTCACATTAGTGTCTTGTTTTGATTCTAATTACACTTCTGATTAACAACAGATTTGAGGGAGATTTAAGAGTGTTTTGTGAGTGTTGTAAAATGAAAAATGTGTGGAAGGCACTTGGGTTTTATAGGGAAGGATTAGTATATGGTTTGGTGAGTAATAAATGCAAGAATACAAGTTTAAAACTCAAACAAACTCCAAAACCCGCCAAAGAAACAAGTATGTTCATGTTTTCTACGAGGTGACGGGCTCGCGGCCCGCGTAAGGGGTAGCCTGTCCGGGTTGCAGCTGGTGACAGAGTCGGGATTGAGAAAAAAGTTTGATTTTTGTCACATTATACCCCTAAACTTCCATATGTTGGTGTTTTGAGTGTATTTTAGGGTGTTTAAAGCACAAGAATTATTCCTAAGGGTGTGTTATGTAATTTAATCATAAACTAAATATAAAACAAGTATAATCGTGTATATTTGTTGAGAATGAGTGTCGAATTCACGTAAACTTAGCATATAGATCACAAGTTTGCAAGTTTGACATATTTTTTACAAATTGAGAATAAAGTATCACATGAATAACATTTTTGAATGTGTAACATGTATGAAATGTATATAACATAAATGTAATGAAAATGCGAATTTCATTATGATCCAAGTCTCGAATTTGCAACGATTACAACGGAATAATGAATACAAGAGTACAAAGTTTCCAAAAATAGAATTACAAGCGACGGTTTCTAAATATGGAAAGTATGAAAAAGCATGGTGTTACACCAAACCCTAGAGGACATGCTTCACTCTTGTGTTATCGACTTTGGTGGAAATTGGGATGTACATTTACCGCTGATAGAGTTCTCGTACAACAACAGCTACCACTCCAGTATTCAAATGGCTCCTTTTGAAGCGTTATATGGTCGTAAGTGCCGATCTTCTATATGTTGGCACGAAATTGGTGACGCTCAAATTACTGGCCCTGAGCTTATTCAAGAAACGACGGATAAAATTCTTCAAATCCGCGACAATCTCCCCAAGGCTAGAAGCAGACAAAAGAACTAAGCAGATAAACGCCGTAAACCATTGGAGTTAAATGTTTATGATCAAGTACTCCTCAAGGTCTCTCCTTGGAAAGGAGTTATTCGTTTTGGTAAAAAGGGAAAGCTTGCTCCACGCTTTGTTGGTCCTTTCAAGATACTCGAAAGGATTGGTAAAGTGGCATACCGACTAGTCTTACCTCAAGAACTCAGCAACGTTCACCCAACGTTCCATGTCTCGAACCTCAAGAAGTGCTTAGCTGAAGAAGGACTTCAAGTTCTGATCGACGATTTGCAAATCAACGAGAATCTCCATTTTGTGGAAAAAAAGGTCGAAATCATGAACTGAGGAACCAAACAACTATGGCGCAGTAGAACTCCCATAGTCAAGGTTCGATGGGAAGGAAAACATCTTGCCGAATTCACTTGGGAACTCGAAAGTGAGATGAAGACCAAGCATCCACATCTATTCATTCAATCTTCCTCTTGAATAAATTTCAAGGACGAAATTTCCTAAAGTATGGGAGACTGTAACACTTCACATAGTTGTACTTTCCTTATTTAGGAGTATTGTTGTAACTATATTTTTGGAAACTTGTACTTGTGTTGTATTCTATTCCGTTTCAACTTTGTAATCTGAGACTATTGATCATAATGAAATTCAATCATTTTATTCACATCTATGTTATACATATTAGACTTATTTGCATGTTTGTACTCGAAATCAATGTTTCAAACACCATTATACATGTTTCATATTTGTACAATATACATTTATGCTCGTTACACGTAATACCGGCTAAAACACGCAAATTAATCAAACTTGGACCTTCTAGAGGAAGGGAAATGGCCCTTCGCACGAAAGGACCCCCTTTCGTGCGAAAGGGCCTGTCGCTCCAAACTCTCATTTCGCCCGAAAGCTCCCTTTCGTCCCAATACACTTCTCACCTATAAATAAGCACACTACTTCACTCATTTCCCCCTTCCAATAACCTAACTCACTCTCAAACGCTCTGAAGTTCTCTCTTGCGATCAAGGGTTTTCAGTAATTATTTTCTTTCATCTCTTTCATTTATTTAACATTTTTCGTGCATTTTAGTCGATTTCTTTAACTTTTGCAAAACTCTTGTTTAAAAATATCTCATGGATGGTTTTCACGAGTTTGCTTGGGCAAACTGATGTTGAAACCTCACCACATATGAGATTCAAACATTACAAACTTGGATGTTTTTACAACTTGTTCATACATTTCATTTTAATTTATGTACAATCTTGGTGGAATCTGGTACCCATCAGACTCTCAACTCAGTTCGTAGTTAAGGGTTTGTATTAGGGTTAATTCCCACTAAGAAATGATCTATTTCGGATAGATCAAACAAACGTTTTCAACAAGAATTTGCACCTTTCGCATGAAAGGCTATACCCTTCGTGCGAAAGGGCATCCCTTTCGCATGAAAGGGGACTGTTTCACATGTTTCATTTTCGATACTGTTCAATATCAGTTCATCAGTATCATGGATGAACACCAAACAGTTTGCTAGTCACAAAGTAAGTTAACCTCGTCCAACCTCCAACACTTGGTTCAAACCTTCTATGTTGAGTTGGCACACCCGGGTTATCCTTACTTGGCTGTTTGGATATTTTACCTACTGTTTTCATTTCATATAATGATTACTAATAATGTATTATGTTAAGCAGTTTACTATTAAATTTCTTACCGAATCGGACTACTCCTTTCCAAGGAGAAACTTTCAATAATACATTATCTCCAACTTGCAATTCTAACGAGTTACGTCGATGGTCGGCATAACCCTTTTGATGATCTCGTGTCGTTTTTAATCTTTCCTTGATTTGGGTTATTTTGTCAGTGGTTTCTTGTACAATTTCGGGACCTGATAATTGACTTTCTCCTATTTCTGCCCAACATACTGGAGTTCGACACTTTCGTCCATATAGTGCTTCAAATGGGGCAACATTAATACTCGTATGATAACTATTGTTATAGGAGAATGGTAAATGGTCGTCCCAACTTCCTCCAAAATCTATAACACATGCTCTCAACATGTCTTCTAAGGTTTGGATCGTCCTTTCACTTTGTCCATCTGTCTGAGGGTGATAAGCTATGCTTAAGTTCAATCGTGTCCCCATAGATTTTTTGAAGCTTTTCCAAAAATGTGAAGTGACACTACTTCATCCACATATAGCTTAGCTAGTCTTTCCATGCTAAAGGTTTCCTTCATTGGTAGGAAATGAGTTGATTTAGTTAATCGATCCACAATCACCTAGATTGCGTCATTACCCTTTCTTGTTTTGGGTAGCTTAGTAACAAAATCCATTGTTATTAATTTCCATTTCTATACTGGCATTTCTAACTGTTGAAGTAACCCTGAAGGTTTCTGATGTTCGGCTATAACTTGTGAATAAGTTAAACACTTAGAAACGTAACTAGCTATATCCTTTTTCATTCCTATACATCAAAAACTATTCCTTTAATCTCTGATATTTCTTTTTGTTCAGAATTACACGTTGGTTTTGTGTTTGATCCGGGAAATCTTCACCGCTAGTGTTTGATCCGGAAATCGATTTTATAACTAAAGAAATTTCTCACGAGAAATTTCTTACTTGAAGCATCTTCGCCATATATTTAGATTCGAGTGAATCCCAAAGTTGCTTTGCTGATTCTACGTTTTGGTAGACATCAAATAGTGCATCCGACATTCTGTTGAGTATGTGATCGCGACAAATATAATCGTCGTTTTCCCACTTGAGTCTTTTCCTGGTTTGATCAATTGGTTCATTCTCCACCTCTTCTGGAAACGGAGTTGTAAGCAGAAAGTGCATCTTCTTTCTCCATCTCCTGAAGTCTTGACCTTCGAACTTTTCCAACTTTGCGAATTTACTTTACATATCACGAACCGAATCACTTGAAGCCATGAAAATAGTTTGTTCTTTGTTGGTGATATTGAAGAACAAATAAACTTTTTATCTAAAAGTATCGAGCTAATTCTTGTCGTATACTCATGGCAATTCACATCGACCATTTTGCGAATTTACTTGACACGTCACAATTTGCTTATTTTTGTCTAAGTTTCAACCCTGCGACTAGTATAACATTAAAACTAGAACATTTAAGGTTGATTATGTACCACAAACCTACCCTTTGATCCGATGAAACATTGAGTTCGTGAATTAGGGTTACGATCAACAACAAATCGTGTCCTTGAAAAAAATAGTGGAGATAAAACCTCTTTCTTCATGGGAAAACTCGATAAAACTCTATCAAAGATTGTTATTTGTGTTTAATGTTTAGTGGGCTTAGGATTTAGTGTTTAATTTTAGATTTTAGGGTTTATGTTTAACATTTAGTTTTTAGCTTTTAGGCATTAGCCTCTAGGGTTTTACTATTAGGTTATAGTTTTTTGGGGGTTTAGGGATCAGGGTTTAGAGTTTAGGGTTAAATAATGATTAGATAGAGTTTTCTCACAAAGAGGAGTTTCTAATTATCCCTTTCATATATATATATATATATATATATATATATATATATATATATACGAAAAGTAAATAACAATCACCAACGGGTCGTCAAGTTTACTATTTTCTCAAATGAAAAATCTCAGTTGAGTCTAGTAAGTTGGGTGAACAGCTTGTAGAATAGACACATCTTTAGACCTTAAGATGTCATGTGTTTTAGATACGCATAGTTCGGGTATCTTTTGTCTTGGGCTTATTTGTTGATTGCTAGCATTGCACACATTCAAGGTGAGTTTCATACCCCCCCCCCCCCCTATTTTACTGTTTTCATACTTTGTGGGTCGGGGGATGCACATGTTCAAGTTACAAGTATGATAGTTGTGGATGTAATATATTTGATAATTATATGTACATGAATTACGATATTATGATGTTGAGCTCTCAAAAGGTCCTCACATATCTTATACTATAACCATTATCTATGTAATGTAGCCATGAGTTTCTCGAATAAATCTATTGGGTTAACACCCTACTCTTAGTTGATTAATAATATATGAGTTAGCAAAGCACAAATATAGAAGTCATTAAAAAAGAGTGACCAAGTGTTGTGGCGAGGTTGTTATCAGAGCATATGTTGATTAGTTGGTTCTGTTTTCGTATCCATTATTCTGGGATTGAAATCTGGAAAACATAAGTTTTGAAAATTCAATGAACATCACAGCCGGTTTCGAGTCATAAAGCACGACTCGAGATCACTGTTTCGAGGAAAAGAATGTTTTTTTTATGACTCGGAATCATAATGGTAAATCTAAACTGTTCGAAATCTGTATAAAACTCTTAAAAATTCAGGTTTCGGGTTCCAGAATTATTATTTTATTTATTAGGGTTCTTCATGTTCTAAGTGAAATTCGAATAAATTCCCTTATTTTGGAATGAATTAAGGATTAGAAGGTGTTTTTCCTGTATTTGATTTATTTTTATCCTTAAGATTTCGAAAAATCTGTTAATGTTATTAGATATAATTTTCAAAATTATTGGATAAATATAAAATATCTTTTAAAACAGGAAATAAAATATACCAAATCCCTTAAAATTCAAATTTCAAACTTATCACACTAACAGCTGTTAACAGGAGTTTCGAGATCATTTGTTTAACGACTCGAGACCGTAAGGTCTCTACTCGAGACCATGAGACCATAAGGACTCTACTCGAAATCATCAGTGTTCTCAAATCTTCACAACTCGAGACAACGATTTCGACTCGAGACCATAAGGTTTCGACTCGAGACTACTGAGGTTTCGACTAAGGGCTTCAATCTTCACAACTCGAGACCATGGTTGCGACTCGAGATCTCATCAAGCACTCGAGATCTCATAAAACACAGTAGTCGAGATCATGATTACGACTCGAGACAATGAGGTTGCGACTCGAGACCATTAATGAGTCGAGACCTCATAATGTTTGCAAGATGAGTCGAGATCTCACTCGAGACCTCATAACTGAGTCGAAATCTCACTCGAAACCTCATTATTTTAGGCTTTTTAATGTGAACAAAAATTTAGCTCGGGGCTCAGCCCCGAACCCCGTGCAAGGGGCACGTTGTCCCCCTGCAAACCCCCAGCGAACTCACCGCGGAGTTCGATCCGCGCTAACAGGTGGTTTGCCGTTAAATGATTGGTTTTGTAAATACTTAGTTAACTAATAAGGATCAAATAATGTTTCTCAAAACCAAAATGGCTTAACTTGAATGAGCTTCTGATGTATCACTTCTGGCCAAAGCTGACTTGATGCATCTACTTATCGTTCAAGTATTACGAAAGTTATGTTAAGTGTGCATCATAAACATGAATGTCTTAATATCTGGCCAAAGCTGATTTAATTCCTTCATAGATGGCATACTTAACAAGTGCATAACTAAAGTGATTGTCTTAATTTCTGGCCAAAGCTGATTTGTCTTCGTTTAAGTAGAACTTTAAATAGTCTATTATTTTGATGTTAGTAATAGACATATCACAACCTATTTACACAATGATCCTTATATTAATGATCCTTAATTAATTTTTATGATCATTTCGTCTGCCTTATTTTAGTACCCATAATTTTTACTCACTATAATTTTCTTATGTAAATCTATATCTCATCCACTCTTATTCCCAAATCTAATATGTTTTGCTTAAAGTTTCTATAAGAATTAGCTCTTAAATTAAATCCTTGATTATCTCTTATGACATGATGATCCTATTGCTCTCTTCTGATTAAGCACTACAGAAGAAAAGTAGAGCATGATGATTAGGATAAATCGAACATGATGTCTCTTAGGATAATCAAGAATAAGTGTTGTCACTAAAAGGTTATTCCAGATTAAGTTTTCCTAAGACTAATCTATAATTGTGGAATAATCACTAGAACTCCTAATATGCATGCCTTCATTTAAAATTCTAAACTATAAGCTAAGTGGTATATGTGAATACATAATAATGTACAATACCATGACCCATAAAGTTAAGGGCTTACGCATGGAAATAAGTACATTTTTTCAGTACATTACATACTAAGATTTTCACTAGTACAATTTGATGCCTTATAGATCAACTATAACACTCAGAAGTACCAAAGTATAACGAGTGTGTTGATAAGCAACATATGTACAAAGAAATAAATGTTTGAAGCTGGAAAATAAGTTGTTACTCACCTTACAACCACTTAAACTTCAAAAGAGGATTGTTCTAAGGTCCATAGACAAATTACAAGTAAAAATTCCAACTTTAAGGTTCTTCAAGGGAAAATCTCAGTGCATAATTATGCCATTAGACTAGACATAAGCAACGAGACTATCCATTATTCTAGAGAACAGTTGGATAAATTAATTAGATAGTCACTTACTAATGATATTTAAGTCTGTTAATTTTAATATTCCAATTAACACATTATTAGTTGCCTCTAGTTCCATAGGTTTCCTTACCAGAAGTCAACAAATAACTAACATGAGAGTTAGTGACAAAATTAAATGTTAAGACTATAAGAACCATAATAAGCAATCTTCTAACAACGCTTTTCGACACCTTATATATTCTGAAGATTAATCAGAATATAGTATCATAATTAAGCAATGTTATGAAGATTGTGAGGTTTGCATAGTCAACACAAAGTCACACTTACCTTAAACTCTCATCTTATTTGTTCTAAATATCTGGATTGAAATATTACTAAGATAAAACTAGATGATACCTTACACTTTCACAACTTTTGTCATCATGCAAATGAGAATTTGACAAAAGGAAAATGAGACCTATAAATTTCATCCATTATAACCAAAATTCATGAGAAATCATGACATGGTTAATGAGGATGATTTTTTATTTAATCTCATTCTAAGTGATTTTAAATCATGTCGTTACAGCTCTAAATATTACTTGGCTTAAGGAATAAGTATGGGTCCATCATAAGTCATTCATTGACATTCGTGGAACTTATTCCAAACGGAATATTCAGACATAATTCATTTATCATTTAAAATACTATCAACTTGTATCTAAATTTTGTCGCATATGGCTCACGGTCTTAGAAGAAATCTATTCATATATATACACTTAATACGATTTCTATTAAATATGTCCCTGAGTTTTCTTATGACATCTGGACACTAAAGAAATCAAATAAAGTCTAACATATATATGATAGGTTCCCATGTCACGTACCTCATTGAAACTTCTCTTGTAGCATTTCTAGAGATATCAAAGATCAGTGGGAGTATTAAGTGTCTTAATAATAACTTGCAATAGTTGCAAGAGGTGGGGGAGTGAAAAAATTACATTACCTAAATTTACACCTCTTGTACAAGACACCGCTCCATCACGACACTGTTCCATTAAAACTTGTATCCTTAAAATCTAATTCTACTCTTACAAAAGGTTCATTGTTGCTTAATTGTGGGCACACTTAGATTTCATACCTAAACTAACATAATCCTCAACAAGAGAAACTACAACGACTAACGTCATTAACTTGTTTCTCTATTAGAATTTGTTGGTTGTTAAATATTGACCCTAAGCATGCTGAGTTCCTAAAGATTTCTAAGGTCAGTGGGAGCAGTCAAAGTCCTTATCATTACTTGCAAGGAATACAAGAGGCGAGGGGAAGAGTGTCATTAAATTTCACTCCGAATTTAACTCCGATTACACCTCTTGTACACCATACTGCACCAACTCTTATAAACTTAGAATGAAAATGATAGCAACCTAACCAAGAGCTAATCCATAAAACTAAAACTTCTAATGAACCCAATAATCAACTCAGGAGGTCATCTAGGTTTAAAAGCCTACTAACTTTGATGATTACATAACCTCCCTAACTGAAGTTGAAATGGATTTTGGAAAAGTTTACTGGTCCTATCTCTTCTAATTAAGCCATTAGCGTCAATCAATCTTCTGAATGGAATAAAACTGTTTTCTAGTAAAACTGATTTTATGTGTTCGTATAACGTTTGGGATTTGATTGAATTACCTAAGAGTGTTCATAACTAAACCAAATCCTTATATATAAGCGTTAAGACACAAAGGAGCATGATTGATTGTCAAAGGTTGTACTCAGGAAGAGATAAATTATTAAAGAATCTTTATTACATATCTAACAAAAGATTTCTTTGAGGATCATCACTGTTCTAGTAGCTTATAATAGTTTAAAGCTACATTAGATGAACATTAAAAGCAATTTTCCCTAATAACTGGTTGACATATTTACATGTTCATAAGACAACCTGAAAGTTCTAAACTTAAGGTTAAAGAACACTTTATTTGTAAGCCAATAAAATCCATGTATGGGTTAATGCAAACATCATAATGTGATGAAATATTAACGTAATTATTTTCATCAAGAATCAAGTGGATTAATGTACCTATCTCAAGATGAGTGGGAGCAACTAAAATAAACTTGTCTATATAGATGACATTCTTTTGACAAGTATATGTTACATAAGTCAAAGCATTGTTAACACAAACTTTGATATAATAAATCTCAGAGATATCTCTTACGTGATTGATATCATAACATACTGAGATAGACCCAATGGGATATTAGTTCTGTTCCATAAGTTTAACATTAAATGGGTCCTTACATATGTAACAATCAATACTGCTTTCCTTCAGAGGATAATATGGTAAATGAGATTATTTTTTACGTTTCATTAATTGGAAGCGTTATGTAAGTTTAAGTCTATACTCGTTTAGATATTACTCACATTGCAACACACTAGATATGTCTAGATTAATGTGAAGCATCTAATGGAGTATTACAATATCTTTAAAAGAAACGAGAAGCTATAATTTGAAGAAGAAGTGAGAAATCAAACCGGTTTATTACTCTTACTTTGTGATGTTCAAAGATGACAAAAATGTAATGTCGGGTATATCTTTTTGTCAGCAGACAAAACCTATCTCATGGAGGAGTCATAATAAACTGATAATAACAACCTAAGTTATAACGACATAATATAGTAACTAAATGTTGTTGGAAATTTATCAGTGGACTCATAAGTTTATTAACTCCATATAATTAATGTTTTGAAGACTTAGTGTGATAAAGTCAGCTACCATGACTCCTTGAACAGTAACAGTTCAAGAGGTGCTGCATTAAATTTCGATAAGCAATTAATTATTCGTTTATGAATGAATTGAGGAAACTAAGTTTTGTATCGAATACATTCATGATATGCTTAAGGATCCTATAACTGAAGGGCTATTACCCATAAGTCTTATTAAGAGAGCTCATAGACAGGTATTAATTAATGGCCGTGCGCAATTGCATATCGTACTATGAATGACTAAGTATTAGTTAATTTTCCTCATCAGTTTGATTTTGTATGTCTCTAAGAATATGTCAAGTCGACATAACGGCATATAGACAAATAAAGTTACAAATCAAACAAAGGGCTTATGCGTATTTTGATCATAACGATTAGGTTTTAAATTAAGGCTATAGTATGATTAATGGGGGTCCTGAGTCGCATAATGATTCAACGACTGTATTTCTCTGCTATAGTACTTGTTTAAGGCTAAAATGAGTGTTAACTCCTGATCAGGCTTATCTAATACTCATAGTAAATGATTACTCGGCTAAGTGGGAGAATGTAAGATTAAATATATTTTATGTTATATTTAATCTAGTAGCCATTATAATCATTTACATTATATGGATCAAAATATATAACAACCCTATTAAATAATTAGTTGGTAATTGTTGATGGGCCAAATTACCCTTATTAACTAATTAGGGTTTCCTCCTGGGTGCATATATAAGGAGATAATTAGAGGGTTAAAGGGTTAGACTCTAATCACAATAACATCACTCATGAAATCGCCCCCTCTCTACATAACCGAACTCCCTTATTCGGTTTTCATCATCACCATCACTAGATTGCACCCTAAGGAGGAACCAGACCAAGATGACAATCATGTCAAACCTTATTGCTGCGTCTCCATCTGGATTCTCTGCTGGCCTGTACTGCTGCAATCAAAGGTATGTTTTCATGTTTTCCATTATGTCTAAACAGAACTGATCAACATGTAGCAATAAGGTTTGACATGATTGTCAACGGTATCATGACTACCCCTACAAACTCGAGACCATAAGGTCATAACTCGAGACCATAAGGTTGCGACTCGAGACCATAAAGGTCACAACTCCAGACCTCATAAGGAGTCGAGATCTCATAATTCACAGCAGTCGAGACCATGATTACAACTCGAGACACTGAGGTTGCGACTCGAGACCATTAATGAGTCGAGACCTCATAATGTTATAAGCTGAGTCGAGACTTGACTCGAGATCTCACTCGAGACCTCATAACTGACTCGAGACCTGACTTGAAACCTCATTATTTTAGGCTGTTTAATGTGAACTAAGACTTAGCTCAGGGCTCCGCCCCGAACCCCGTGCGGGGGCATGTTGTTCCCCTGCAAACCCCAGCGAACTCACCGCGGAGTTCGATCCGCGCTAACAGGTGGTTTGCTATTAAATGATTGGTTTTGTAAATACTTAGTTAATTAATAAGGATCAAATAATGTTTTACAAAACCAAAATGGCTTTACTTGAATGAGCTTCTGATGTATCATTTCTGGCCAAAGCTGATTTGATGCATCTACTTATCGTTCAAGTATTACGAAAGCTATGTTAAGTGTGCATCATAAACATGAATGTCTTAATATCTGGCCAAAGTTGATTTAATTCCTTCATAGATGGCATACTTAACGAGTGCATAACTAAAGTGATTGTTTCAATTCTGGCCAAAGCTGATTTGTCACAAATACTTTGCACACATGCTTAAATGATTACACTTCTGGCCAAAGCTGATTTGTTTTCGTTTAAGTAGAACTTTAAATAAGTCTATTATTTTGATGTTAGTAATAGACATATCACAACCTCTTCACACAATGATCCTTAATTAATTTTTTATGATCATTTCGTCTGCCTTATTCTTAGTACCCATAATTTTACTCACTATAATTTTCTTCTATAAGTCTATATCTCATCCACTCTAATTCCTATATCTAATATGTTTTGCTTAAAGTTTCTATAAGAATTAGCTCTTAAATTAAATCCTTGATTATCTCTTAAGACACGATAATCCTATTGCTCTCTTCTGATAAAGCACTACAGAAGAAAAAGTAGAGCATGATGATTAGGATAAATCGAACATGATGTCTCTTATGATAATCAAGAATAAGTGTTGTCACTAAAAGGTTATTCCAGATTAAGTCTTTCCTAAGACTAATCTATTATTGTGGAATAATCACAAGAACTCCTAAGATGCATGCCTTCATTTAAAATTATAAACTATAAAGCTAAGTGGTATATGTGAATACATAATAATGTACAATACCATGACCCATAAAGTTAAGGGCTTACGCATGGAAATAAGTACATTTTTTCCAGTACATTACATACTAAGATTTTCACTTGTACAATTTGATGCCTTATAAATCAACTATAACACTCAAAAGTACCAAAGTATAATGAGTGTGTTGATAAGCAATATATGTACATAGAAATAAATGTTTGAAACTGGAAAATAAGATGTTATTCACCTTACAACCACTAATAGTTTAAAAGAGGATTGTTTTAAGGTCCATAGACAAATTACAAGTGCTAATTCCAACTTTAAGGTTCTTCAAGGGAAAATCTCACTGCATAATTATGTCATTAGACTAGGCATAAGCAACGAGACTATCCATTATTCCAAAGAACAGTTGGATAAGTTAATTAGGTAGTCACTTACTAATGATATTTAAGTCTGATAATTTTTAATATTCTAATTAACACATGATTAGTTGACTCTAGTTCCATACGTTTCCTTACCAGAACTCGACAAATAACTAACACGAGAGTTAGTGACAAAATTAAATGTTAAGACTATAGGAACCATAATAAGCAATCTTCTAATAACGCTTTTCAACACCTTATATATTCTGAAGATTAATCAGAATATAGTATCATAAGTAAGCAATGTTATGAAGATTGTGAGGTTTGCATAGTTAACATAAAGTCATACTTACCTTAAACTCTCATTTTATTTGTTCTAAATATCTGGATTGAAACATTACTAAGATAAAACTAGATGATACCTTACACTTTCACAACTTTTGTCATCATGCAAATGAGAATTTGACAAAAGGAAAAATGAGACTTATAAATTTCATCCATTATAACCAAAATTCATGAGAAATCATGACATGGTTAATGAGGATGATTTTTTATCTAATCTCATTCTAAGTGATTTTAAATCATGACGTTATAGCCCTAAATATTACTTGGCTTAAGGAATAAGTATGGGTCCATCATAAGTCATTCATTGACATTCGTGGAACTTATTCCAAATGGAATATTCAGACATAATTTATATGTCATTTGAAAGACTATCAACTTGTATCTAAATTTTGTCGCATATGGCCCACGGTCTTAGAAGAAATCTATTCATATACATACTTTATAAGATTTCTATTAAATATGTCCCTAAAGTTTCTTATGATATCTGGACATTAAAGAAATAAAATAAAGTCTAACGTATATATGACAGGTTCCCACGTCACGTACCTCATTGAAACTTCTCTTGTAGCATTTCTAGAGATATTAAAGATCAGTGGGAGCATTAAGTGTCTTAATAATAACTTGCAATAGTTGGAAGAGGTGGGGGAGTGAAAATTTTACATTACCTAAATTTGCACCTCTTGTACAAGACACCGCTCTATCACGACACTGTTCTATCATAACTTGTCTCCTTAAAATCTAATGCTACTCTAACAAAAGTTTCATTGTTGCTTAATTGTGGGCACACTTAGATTTCTTACCTAAACTAACATAATCCTCAACAAGAGAAATCACGACGACTAACATCATTAACTTGTTTCTCTATTAGAATTTGTTGGTCATTAAACATTGACCCTAAGCATGCTGAGTTCCTAAAGTTTTCTAAGGTCAGTGGGAGAAGTCAAAGTCCTTATCATGATTTGTAAGGAATACAAGAGGCGGGGGGAAGAGTGTCATTAAATTTCACTCCGAATTTAACTCCGATTACACCTCTTGTACACCATACTGCACCAACTCTTATAAACTTAGAATCCTGAAAATGATAGCAACCTAACCAAGAGCTAATCCAGAAAACTAAAACTTCTAATAAACCCAATAATCAACTTAGGAGGTCATCTAGGTTTAAAAACCTACTAACTTTGATGATTACATAACCTCCATAATTGAAGTTGAAATGGATTTTGGAAAAGTTTACTGATCCTATCTCTTCAAATTAAGCCATTAGCGTCAATCAATCCTCTGAATGGAATAAAACTGTTTTCTAGTAAAACTGATTTTATGTGTTCGTATAACGTTTGAGATTTGATTGAATTACCTAAGAGTGTTCATAACTAAACCAAATCCTGATATAAGCGTTAAGACACGAAGAGGCATGATTGATTGTCAGAGGCTATACTTAGGAAGAGATAAATTATCAAAGTTTTCTTTGAGGATCATCACTGTTCTAGTAGCTTATAATAGTTTAAGGCTACATTAGATGAACATTAAAAACAATTTTCCCTAACAAACTGGCTGACACATTTACATGTTCATAAAACAACCTGAAAGTTCTAAACTGAAGGTTAAGGAACACTTTGTTTGTAAGTCAATAAAATCCATGTATGGGTTAATGCAAACATCATAATATGATGAAATCTTAACATCAAGAACCAAGTGGATTAATGTACCTACCTCAAGATGAGTGGGAGTAACTAAGATAAACCTGTCTATATAGATGATATTCTTTTTACAGGTATATGTTACATAAGTCAAAGCATTGTTAACACAAACTTTGATATAATAGATCTCAGAGATATCTCTTACGTGATAGATATCATAACATGCTGAGATAGACCCAATGGGATATTAGTTCCGTTCCATAAGTTTAACATTAAATGGGTCCTTACATATGTAACAAACAATACTGCTCTCCTTCAGAGGATAATATGGTAAATGAGATTATTTTTTACGCTTCATTAATTGGAAGCCTTATGTAAGTTCAAGTCTATACTCGTTTAGATATTACTCACATTGCAACACACTAGATATGTCTAGATTAATGTGAAGCATCTAATGGAGTATTACAGTATCTTTAAAAGAAACGAGAGACTACAATTTAAAGAAGAAGTGAGAATTAAAACTGGTTTATTACTTTAACTTTGTGATATTCAAAGATGACAGAATGTATTTTCGGGTATATCCTTATGTCAGCAGACAAAACCTATCTTATGGAGGAGTCATAATGCACTGATATTAACAACCTAAGTTATAACGACATAATATAGTCACTAAATGTTGTTGGAAGTTTATCAGTGGACTCATAAGTTTATTAACTCCATATAATTAATGTTTTGAAGACTTAGTGTAATAAAGTCAGCTACCATGACTCCTTGAACAGTAACAGTTCAAGAGGTGCTGCATTAAATTTCGATACGCAATTAATTATTCGTTTATGAACAAATTGAGGAAACTAAGTTTTGTATCGAATACATTCATGATATGCTTAAGGATCCTATAACTGAAGGGCTATTACCCATAAGTCTTATTAAGAGAGCTCATAGACGGGTATTAATTAATGGTCGTGCGCAATTGCATATCGTACTATGAATGACTAAGTATTAGTTAATTTTCCTCATCAGTTTGATTTTGTATGTCTCTAAGAATATGTCAAGTCGACATAATGGCATATAGACAAATAAAGTTACAAATCAAACAAAGGGCTTATGCATATTTTGATCATGATGATTAGGTTTTAAATTAAGGCTATAGTATGACTAATGGGGGTCCTGAGTCGCATAATGATTCAACGGCTGTATTTCTCTGCTATAGTACTTGTTTAAGGCTAATATGAGTGTTAACTCCTGATCAGGCTTATCTAATACTCATAGTAAATGATTACTCGGCTAAGTGGGAGAATGTAAGATTAAATATATATTATTTTATATTTAATCTAGTAGCCATTATAATCATTTACATTATATGGATCAAAATATATAACAATCCTATTAAATAATTAGTTGGTAATTGTTGATGGGCCAAATTTCCCTTATTAACTAATTAGGGTTTCCTCCTGGGTGCATATATAAGGAGATAATTAGAGGGTTAAAGGGTTAGACTCTAATCACAATAACATCACTTATGAAATCGTCCCCTCTCTCCTAGCCGAACTCCCTTATTCGGTTTCTCTTACCACCATCATTAGATTGCACCCTAAGGAGGAACCAGATTAAGCTGACAATCATGTCGAACACTAATGCTGCGACTACATCTGGATTCTCTGCTAGCCTGTACTGATGCAATCAAAGGTATGTTTTCCATTTTCCACGGGCCAACTTTCAAACTCCTCAGCCACTTTCTTTTCTTCTTCGTTTGGTATTTGATTGATTTCCATGATCGGTTCACTTTCAAGTAATTTCTCTAAATAGGCAAGATCACCGATTGGGTCAAATTCTTCATTTTCAATAGTTGGCAAACCTACCAGCTCATCACCAAACTCTTCTTCCCAAGATGGTTCATGGTCTTTCTCATCCTCTATCTTGTCAAGTGGCTTTTCTTCAACTTTTTCAATTAGAGCTGCTGAGTATCGAGGCACCTCCAACTCAATCTCTTCTTCTACCCCCTCATCGTCATCACTCCAAAAGTCATCATCGATATTCCATGGTGTAGGACACCAATGGTTGGAATTAACGACTTGCTGAACCGGAGGTGGGACTCCAGTGTCCATTATTGTCTCCGGTTCTCTATCTGATAACTCTGGATCACCGGGTAGCTCCTCTTCAATCTCTTCTTTTATTAATCTCCTATATTCAGCCAGCTTCGCATCTATATCTGCCTCATCACAGGAAAAATCAATTATAAATTTAACATTTTTCTCTTCTCGTTCTTCCTGCTCTACCTTATTATCTTCACCAATACCCTCAGCATCCTTTAATGTTGTCTCCATATTGGTAAGCTATGTGGCATCTACCGACTCGTCATTAATGTTAGTGCATGGAATGTCTGTTGACTTCGTCTGCATTAAGTCTTGTGTCTAGGATTGTTTGAATGATTACACATTAGGGTTTTAAGTTAGGGTTTTTATGTTTAAACACATGATTTCGCTTGAAGAGGGTTTGTATATGCTTGAAGCGAAATCAACATGTGATGATTTCGCTTCAGACATCCTCAAGCGAAATCAAACACACTATAAATAGGTGTGTTGGTCATTTGAAGAAAAATAGTTGTCATTGTGTGTGTGACGAAGTGCTGACGGATCTGTATCAGAAAACCTTGTACAAGCACTCAAATTAATCAGAAAAGAAAGATTAACAAGATTAGAGCTGTTATGACTTAGTTTACGTTGATTCCGCCTTCGTAATCAAAGATGAACATCCTTAACTGACGGTTAACGGTCTTACAACGGTCCAACAATTAATGTCTTGATCTAAAGTCCAATCATTCTCATCGGCCCAATATATCCCCTCTGTAACCGAAGGCATTGCCCATCGAAAAGCGATCGAACAATCTTCCAATGGCGTCTCTTTAGAATCCGAAGGCATCATCCCTCGAAAAGGGTTCGGATAATCTTCATACGTGTGCGGTCCAGTGCAGTTCCCACAAAATGGATTTATGATTTGATCGTTATTTTCCATCTTTTCTAACATTTGCTCTAGTGCTTCGCAGTTTTGCTTCAGTAATGATGCTGTCTGAGCGAAGACTTGACATGATTCCACAAATGTCGGAAAATAGGGTGGGTACTTGCTTTCGTTGCATGGTTGATATGGTGAAGAATAATAGTTTTGATATGGTTGTGGTTGTGAATATAAGTTAGAAGAGTAATCTGTGGAATACTCCGATGAATTTGGACAATATTTGGTATGATGAGGCCCTCCACAGATCAAACACATTTTAAAAATACATAAAACAAACAAACAAACTTTAATCTATGAAAACAAGTAAAAAAACTAAATAGATGACTCGGGTCTTTTTCTAAAGTGCCAGTGTCCCCGGCAACGGCGCCAAAAACTTGATGTGTCGCTTAGCAACCTATTTTTGTTCAAAGACTTTAATGTTGTATGAAACGTGTTGTTCAAAAGTCTTGGTGTGTAAACAGCTTGATGTGGATGTTGCTTATGCGTTTATAAATTTCTTACAAGTTTTAAAATGGAATCGTTAACTAAACCACACATAATCGGCAGGTGCACCGGTCGCAGTGTAGTGTAGATGGCAAGACCGGATATCAATCCGTGGACACTATATGCAAACTTTAGATAATGAACCTCTATCGAATATAAAGTTAAATTTTGAAGTTTGATTTAAATTGATTTTTGAGTTTTAAATAATAACTTAAGTAATTACAAAAATGTAGAAAACAAAACAAGCAAAGTGAAATAAATACAAAAACACAGTGAAATAAATACGTATGATGAAAAGGACTACCTGGGTGTCGAATCCCTAGAATCATGCAATGCTAATTTGACAATAATAACGGTTAAATATCTTTTTCCCTTGATTAACCCCCCGTTAGAGATGTATTAAACAAAAGATCAAGACAAAATGTGAAGTGCTAGAACGAACCGGCTCGAGCTATCGATACCAAATCCCACGAGTATCAGACCTTTGGGACCTCAGAGACTAAGTTGTGAGAAGATCTTCAAAATCGCAAAGCAAACCAAACCTTGAAAATTAAAATCCTAGGAAACCTTAACCACGATGTAATAAAAGGGCCCGAGCTATCGGTCACCCAATCTACCCACCAATGATTAGCTAATAACCTAGCTCACCCTAATCGTCTTTCGAGTCATAAGATGAGGATGCAAGTTTTAGTATATTGATTTTAACTATTAATAGACTTGGTCAATTTCTCAACACAATATTTAACCCGAAAATCAAAAGATAAACGAATCAAATTAAATTCTAAGTTTAAGGGGAATTTCTTCATGCCTAAACCGCTGAATTTATCGACTAATAATCAATCAAAATACACCAACATGCAATACCAAGATTAATTACAAGAAAAAGTTATGTAAATCACATCAAATAACCGAAATTACGTCAAATATACATTACAATCATCAAGTTCATCATAACCCAGGTAGTTTATAAGCTTAGCTACACATATTATACAATAACACAACTGAACAAAGCTTTAAAACAACTGAAAACATAATACAAAGCTTATAGAAACCGAAAAACGAATATTTACCGAACCAATAATTTTTTAGAACTCGAACCGAAAGCTTCCTAGACTCTTGCAAGGCTCCAAGATGCTCCAAAGTCATCCCAGGTGATCCACAACCGAATGGTTAGTGAGATGGTTTGAAAGGATCGGAGATGTGCTATTTATAGTGGAAATTTCACGAAAACCGACCGACTTACGGACCGTAAGGGTCATGCCTTGCGGTCCGTAAGACATTAGGTTACTTTTACTTTTCTGCGCACTACCTCTTTACGGACCGTAAAGGTCAAGACTTGCGGTCCGTAAGAGATTTGGTCATCGACTGAGTTCACCTACCCCCTTGCGGACCGTAAGGGTAGGGTCTTACGGTCCGTAAGGGGTCTTGTTCAGCAAATTGATTTAATTTTTCTTGTTTTCCGACACGTCTTTTCCGTGCTTCCTTTGCTGTAATTATTCCCTTCGTTTTCCTCGCGAAATAAACAGGTTCTTCACTAATTCCTGCAAATCCATAATTTAACCAAATAAGTATTTAAATCGCGAGAAAACCACATCCAAACAGATTAAATTGTAAGGAATTCGATGTGTAAAATGTGTATGATTTTAGACACATCACCCATCTACATATCACTAACTTCTTAGAAATATGTGATACTTTTCAGATCAATGGAGCTTCAAATGACACCATCCGCCTTCGAATGTTTCCATTTTCACTAAAAGACCGAGCTAAGGCTTGGCTTAATACCCTCCCAGTTGGCTCGGTGAACACCTGGGATGAACTAGCCCAAAAGTTTTTATATAAGTATTTCCCTCCTGCTAAAATGGCTAAATTAATGACTGAAATTAATACATATTCACAAGAGGACGGGGAATCCTTATATGAAACTTGGGAAAGGTTCAAGGAGCTACTAAGAAAGTGTCCTCATCATGGTCTTGCGGTATGGCAACAAGTATCCACTTTCTACAATGGGTTGTTGCCACACACAAGACAAACACTTGACTTTAGCTCCGGGGGACTTTTAGGTAATCGTCGCCCAAATGAAATTTATAATCAAATTGAGGAAATTGCTCAAACCAATTTTCAGTGGCACACTCCCTGAGGTAGCAAATCTATTGCCCCGGGCGCCCATAAGGTTGATGAAAGCACCTCCTTGCAAGCACAAATCGAGGCCCTTTCTTCAAAAATCAAAAAGTTAGAAATGGCAAAAACGGCCTCGGTTATGGCTTGCGAGGGGTGTGGTGGGCCACATGAAAATTGGAGTTATATGAAAGAAATGGATAATCAAACAGAATCGGTAAACTACATTGATAATAGACCTAGGCCGTCGGGTCCTCCAACGGGTACCTACAACCAAGGATGGCGTAACCACCCTAACCTTGGTTGGAGAGAACCCGGCAATAGTAGTAACCAACAAAATCTAAACCAACGAACAAACTTTCAACAACCAAGAAACGAGTCACAAAATTTCTCTCAACAACAACAAGGGGGACGAGAGAGGCTTGAAGATACCGTATCTCGCCTCATCTCCGACACCGAAAAGAAAAACTCGGATCGATTTCAACAACTGGAATCGAACTTTAGAAATCAACAAGCTAGTATCCAAAACATTGAAAAACAAGTAAATCAACTAGCTCAAAATTTCTCCGAGAGACCACAAGGCGCGTTACCAAGCAATACCGAAACCAACCCAAAGGCGCAAGTGCATCTCATCACATTGAGAAACCGTACCGTGGGTCCCGAGGAGGCTCCATTACCTCCAACTGAAAAGAGCCGATCTAGCCAAACCACAACTCCATCGACACCCCAACAAGAGACGGCTCCTCCACCAAATCAAGAGCCCACCAAGAATCCTCCGGTACCATACCCCGGTCGATTAATTCGCCAAAAGACCGATGAGCAATTCTCAAAGTTCGTAAATTTACTAAAACAATTGCTTGTTAATATTCCATTTGTTGAAGTCCTAACCCAAATGCCTAAGTATTCAAAATTCATGAGGGACTTCCTCACTCACAAAAGGAAATTTGAATCATTGCAATTAGTTAATTTAAGCGAAGAATACTCCGCCTTTCTACTCAATAAACTCCCGCAAAAGAAGATCGATCCCAGAAGCTTCACGATCCCTTGTTCAATTGGGGAATCACCCATTCGCAACGCACTAGCCGACCTCGGGGCTAGTATTAACCTCATGCCCGCATCAATGTTCGACCGACTCGGCCTAGGGAAAACAAGCCCTACGAAAATGAGCATACAACTCGCCGATAGGTCAGTTAAATACCCGCAAGGTGTCGCTGAAAATCTACTAGTCAAAGTTGGAGAATTTGTCTTCCCAGCCGACTTTGTCATACTAGATATGGTGGAAGATACCGAAGTACCACTCATCTTAGGGAGGCCATTCTTAGCTACGGCCCACACAGTGGTAGACATGAATGGAGGGACACTAACATTGAGGGTTGGAGACAAGGAAATGAAGTTCGGAGTTGGTAAGAGAGTAGAAGACGATGACCCGGTCAATTACATGAAAGTCATAGACTCAAGTTTGGATGATGCTCTCCGACGGTGTAAAATGGGATGCAAAACATCCCACTTGGGGAACATATGACTGGCTTAGGGTCTAGCCAAGGACCCTTATAAACGTGGCGCACCACGGAGGCATTCCGCGAAACTATCCTTAGTTTAGTTTAGATTAATTTTTTTATGCTTTCTAGTTTAGTTTTAATTTTCAGAAATAAAACACACTCGAGATGGTGAATGATACTAAGGGAAACTTGAACCAACACCCCATGCACAAAAACAGAGCCTCCCGACAATTTTTCTTCATTACAGCAAGTTCGGCACGGGCCGTGCCCAGCCAACACGGCCCCGTGCTGAAAGGTCTGCAGGAAGATGCCCAGTTCAGGTAACTGGACACGGGGCGTGTTCGCTGAACACGCCCCCGTGCCCAGGCTTCTGTTACTTTCTGATAGTTTCTGTTACTGGCAACCTGAACACGGGGCCGTGCCCGGACACCACGGGCCCGTGTCCAGATGCCCAGTAACACAAAATTTTGTTTTTAACACACCTTTTACACATTCAATCAACCTAAAAACATATTTTTGGGACACATTGAGGACAATGTGTAATTTAAGTATGGGGGGGGATGCTAAAACCTTGAATTTTGCAAGTCCTAATTACAATCCTTACACAAAACTCTATTGGAACCGCTAAACACCCCAAATTTTTTTCAAAAACTTTTCATTTTTCTACTTGTCTTGGTTTAATTTGGGAATAACAAGTTCTAAAAATGTTATATTTTTACAAATTTACAACCGATAGCGTCGTGATAAAAAGAACCAACATAAGAAAATTATGAAACGGCATGACAAATCTAGTTAAAATTTGATTATATATATTTGATCACATAAAAAATCCATTCCCACAAAAAGTGAGTTTTGAGCATTTATTGAGCATATAAATACACATCTTTAAAACTAAATGCTCATTTTTCGTTTCTTGTGTGAATAGCCGCTTGGTTTCTTACGACTCTAGAACTTGCCACGACGATACATTCCCGGTCCTTACCAACTTAAACCCAAGTAAGTAAATGATGGAGGCATTAGGACTAACCTTTTTATTTCAACACCATTATCTTTCTTTGTTTTTACCACCTACCCAAAATCCCCCTAGTTAACCCCTTTGAGCCTAAACCTTTTCATTTCTAAACCCAAAACAAACACCCTTTCACCCACCAAAACCCCTTTTCATTTTAAACCCTTTTTTTTAGTACAAAGCTCGGTTTTCTTGTGGCTTCCTTATCAAAATATATATATTTTATAGCGAAGAAAAGAAAAATGAAGTTAGCAATAAACAAACAAAGCTCATCAAAAGAAAGCTTGTTTGAATAATGCTTCATTAGAATAAAAAGTCACAAAAACAAAATGTTTTACGAAAACCGACGCTTTTTATGCCTTTCGCCCTTTTCTGCTAACTTCTAACCCAACCACCTACCTTTAACCCAAGCCTAACCCTTCCTCAAAGTCCTCTTGATATTTACAAAGGTCTATAGTTAAAAAGGAGGAGGGTTGATTGCTTGGCAAGCATATGGTAGAAGTAAGTTCCATGCCGGTCTCGAGCGTTTCACAAAAATACATCTTCGGCCGAGTGTTGAGTGATCCCCCGTGAGGTATGTGAACTTGTATATAAATGGAATTTTAAAGAGGCATGTTATGCCCAAATAAATAATTTCTCGTATGAAATGTTCTAAATAAATCATAACGAATAGGATTGTAAATAACATAAAAATAAAACCTAATAAAGATCTTGGAATCCCGACACTCTATGACAAGCCCAAAAACTTTCTCTTCTACCCATTCCATTTGGGTGTGTAAGCCACAAAATAAAGAGTTTTGCTTGAGGACAAGCAAAGATTCAAGTGTGGGGGTATTTGATGTGTGCAAAATGCAACATATAAATTACATCAAATGAGGCATAAAACTAACCCTTTTTTAGTACTAATGTTGGAAAAAGTGTGTTTTTGTCTTTCTTTTGTATTTTCAGGGTTAAATGAGCTTAAATGAACAAAAGAAGCAAAAATGCAGCCAAATCTAACAATAATACAAGAAAAGGAATAAATGTGGCATGCCCGACCCCTAGACAACATCTTCCCAAGCAAAAAAAAAGACATCAGAAGGCTGAACACGCCCCGTGCTCATTGAACACGGGGGCGTGCCCAAGTGTCTTCAGAAAAAACAAAGCTGTAGAAGCTTCTATTTCCCAACACGGGGGCGTGGCCAGTGGACACGGGGCCGTGGTCAACGCTAAGATTCGCATAATCTAGGAAAATCTTGATAGTACAGATACGCTTCTGCACACGGGGTCGTGCCCAGCGGACACGGGGGTGTGGTCAACTAATGCAGACAAACTGCAATTAATGAAGAAAGAGAAGATGGGTGGACACGGGGCCGTGCCCGGGCTTCTGTGCAGGCTATAAATAGGAGTGCTTGGCTCACTTGCAAATCATCCCTTGGCAAACCACCTCTCTCACACTTCACCCACACTCCACCACCATCACAACACCCACATCCACCACCATCATCCATCATAGAGTGTGTGAGTAGTCTCGGGATCCAAGATTGATCGTAAGAGTTCTTGATAATCAAAGGCCATGTTTGCCTATGTCTCTTACATCACTTGGTGAAGACAAGCATTTAGTGTAATACTTTTTATTTTTAATCTTTTCGCACTTTTTATTTGGTTATGTATTAATGACTTTAATAACTAGTTTCTTATGTTGAAGGTGAAACTTCCTTATCATTTGTCTGTGGTGTCTTGGCATTATTTTACTGTCTATATAAAATAAAAGATTTTAACCATTCATATCTCCACGGTTTATATGGAGATATGTTGGCTACCTGGTCAGGGGTTAAGGGAATGGTTTGGTAAGCGTCTTGCCTTGTTCAGTGTATAGATCCTGCAAGGACCTGGGTCAAGTTTAGTAGGACCTCCTTCAATACCCACTAGTATTGGATGGCGGGGATCCGAACTCCTTGATCCCCTCATATGTAAACTACTATTAATACTTTAACCCGACTACTTAGGATTGTATCCCTGCTGACTCAAACTACTTAGCCGATGGTAACGTCACCTTCAAAAGAGGGGCCTACCACATTACACATTAATAACTCAATTAATTATCTTTCAATAATCCAACCCTTTAGGATTGTATCCTTGCTGACTCAAACTACTGGGTTGAGAGTAACGTCACCTTCAAAAGAGGGGCCTACTACTATAACTAAGATAATCTCTTAAAAAGTGCAAAAGTGCGGAAATAATCAAAGGTTACACTAAAGACGAGTCGGATCCAAGTGATTCATCTTGTCTATCTGTTTTTTATTTTTATTTTTATTTTCAGCATTTTTAGTTAGTTTTATTTTCTTGTTTTAAACCTTTTTCTAAATTTTTGATTTGATTAGACGTTAAGGATAAACCGGTACTAAAAGCTCTTGTGTCCTTGGACAACCTCGGTATCTTACCAACACTATACTACGCTCACGATGGATGCACTTGCCCATATGTGTGTTTAGTGTTAGTAAATATCGTGTTTTATAAATTTAAAACTTGACTAAAGTGTTAAAAAGGGCTTAAAATATACTTAAATATATATCACACCTAACGCGCATCACCCTTTGTAGATCTTAGAAGATCTTGGAAGTGGCTGGGCCAAGTCTGCACCAAGAAGAGCTCGCGCAGACGTTTTTTAATGAAACGTCTTCAGAAAAACAAACAGTATGTAGATGGCAAT
Organism: Helianthus tuberosus; assembly: GCA_030545235.1. NCBI lineage: Eukaryota > Viridiplantae > Streptophyta > Magnoliopsida > Asterales > Asteraceae > Helianthus > Helianthus tuberosus. The sequence goes on from CM060351.1 coordinate 49,033,278, forward strand.
GCCTGCGCGTGGTCTGTGCGGCACAGACAAAAGATGTTGCGCAAATCTTTTTTAGAAAAACAAACACCACCTTAATGAATGCATCCACCACCGCAATGCACGGCAAGTAAATTCCTAGTTTTCCTTAAATATAACATTATATAATATTAAAAGGTTATTTTGTCACTATCACCCAAAATCACCCCATCCACTTTAGCTTAATTGTTTATACCCCTTGCAATGTAGTTGGTATTATTTTCATGCGCTTTTGTTTTAGTTTTTATTTACACCCATTGCAATTTAGTTGGTTAATTATTTTCCTTTTTCTTTAACCAATTTACACTATAACACTTGAACATTAATAGAGTCATCATTTTGATTGAACTTCAATATAGTTTTCATTTTGACTTTTTAACGAATATTCAATTATGTGATTTTTATGGTTTCATAATTTATATTAGCTCCTCACGCGAGTTATTTGTACCTGTGTTTTGACGTGAATTTTTGTAACGTTGTTTTTCAATCGACCGACTATTTTTAAACGATTTCTAAATTGTTCGTTTCTTAAACCGCCTGTCGCTAATGATACATTTAAACCAGCCCGTTGTAATGCACAACTATCGTGCTTATCTTTATATTCGTTTTGATGAAAACTTGTTAAACTAACCTGTCTTTCATATACAACAACGTAACTTTTTTTGTGACTTTCCAATATACCGTCAAGTCGTAATAATTTTAGCATTGCAAACCCGCCACTAGTATAACATACAACGTGCATCATTACTATTATTACTATATATACAAAAAGGAAGTTCGTGAATAATGTGTTTCTCGTCCTTTAGTGCATTTGTTACACTTGCACCCCTATACTTTAATATTTTTTCTTTTATGCTTCTTCATTTAGTTATGGTTTACGACCCCTATACGTTACTCATTTGTCATTTTGTGCTTTGTCATTTGGTGAATTTTCGTTTACATCCCATGGCCTTTACTCCTTTGTGCTTTACTCCTTTATGCATTACTAATACTATATATACAAAAAGGAAGTTCGAAGATATGTTTTTTTCTCATCCTTAAGTGTGTTTGTTACACTTGCACCCCTATACTTTGTGCTTTATTCCCCCTGTACTTTACGCCCCCTGTACTTTACTCGTTCGTCATTTAGTGAATTTTCATTTACATCCCATGGACTTTACTCCTTTGTGCGTTACTCGATCTATAAAAGCATCGATACCGTAATGCGTAGCGCATATGTGAAATAATAGTTATTTTCTATATATTAAAAGATAACATTTTGAGGAACAGTAGAATTGTTGGTGTAACAACGAGGTCCATCACAATATACGTTTCACATTCCCCTCATGCTTCAATCTAACAACGTGACATCACTTGCTTCATATCACATCCCACCATGACACATGCTTCATGATTTTTTTTACAAATAATGTTTATTCATGTGTTAACTTATTTTTTAAAATTATTTCATTGTTATAAATAATTGTAAGCATGTTTTTTTTATTACTCTTATCACTTTTAAAATGTGATGTTTTGTAAAATTTTAAATGTAGCCATTGCGACATGCCTAACTTTATCTACTTCCGGATATAAATTATTGAAACCACGTTGTGAGTAGAAATGTATAATTACTGGAAGTACAAACAGATATGTTAAACAGCAACCTCAATGTGTTGTTATGAATTGTAGTGTAAACTTATCAGTAAAATTGGATAAAGCATGTCTATATCATTTTTTAATTGTTATAATTTCACCTATTATACTATAAATAATATACACTTTTAACCTATTTAATATTTTAATGCTATTTTATTATCGTTTAATTTTAATTTTCACTAATAAGTTACGTTTGTTATTAATAAAAACTAAATACGTAAGTGTGTTTAGATTTTCCCCTGAATTCTGATATAAATTTTATAGAAAGAAAGTTATATTCAAAATAAACTAACATTTTAAGGAACGGTAGAATTGTTAGTGTAACAATGAGGTCCATCACAACTTATGCTTCACATTCCATATCATGTTTCATTCTCCCACTATTCTCCCACTATGACATCACTTGCTTCATATCACATCCCACCACATCCCACCATGACACTTGCTTCATGATTTTTTTTTCTAACAAATAATGATCTTTTTACCGTTTTCTTTATGTTAACTTATTTTTTAAAATTATTTTATTGTTATACATAATTTTAAGTATGTTTTTATTACTTTTTTAACTTTTATTATGTGAGGTTTTATATAATTTTAAATATGGCATTGCGACGTGCCTACCTTTATCTACTTCTCGTCTTCTTGATATAAAATTATTGAAACCGGGTTGTGAGTATTACAGTTACTCAAAGTACAAACGTTATCAGAGCTAGCTTAAGGTGGCATTATCAATAGTATTGTACAATTGAATAAAGCATGTAATGTATTTTTTAGGCAAATTGGAAAATAATAATCTCATCTTTCTGAAATTGGCCAATAATAATCACAAGTCAGTTATTAGCCAATAATAATTCGACCTTGTCCAATTTTTTTGTAAAATAGTATGCCGTTAAAATAAGCTTAACGGAGTTAAGTGTTTTTCCGAATTACAAACCGATGTTTTAGGGCTTTTGATCAGAACGAGGATACGAGTCGATTGATGTAAAACTTACCTCGAAATTGTGTTCAAATGGCTTGAATTTTGTTAATTGGAAGTTAAACACCCGAATTGAAGCGCCGTTTTCGTGGGTTGGGGGCAGTATTTCGAGGTAAGTTTTACATCAATCGACTCGTATCCTCGTTCTGATCAAAAGCCCTAAAACATCGGTTTGTAATTCGGAAAAACACTTAACTCCGTTAAGTTATTTTAACGGCGGACTATTTTACAAAAAAAATTGGACGATGTCGGATTATTATTGGCTAATAACTAACTTGGGATTATTATCGGCCAATTTCAGAAAGATGGGATTATTATTTTCCAATTTGCCTTTTTTTTAATTGTTACAATTTCACCTATTATACTATAAATAATATACACTTTTAACCTATTTAATATTAATATTTTAATAATATTTCATTATCCTTTAATTTAATTTTCACTAATAAGTTATGTTTGTTATTAATAAAAACCAAGTACGCTGCTTGTTTCATCCAAAATAGTCAAGTTTGCGTTTTACTGTCATTTTCATACGTAAGTTTACCAATTTATTACGATATTAGCCGTCAGGGATGAAAATGACAAAATTTCAAACTTTTACTCTAAACCAGAGGGGTGGTAAACATGCCCACTACATTGCAAATGGTATAAACAAAAATTAAGCTAAAGTGGGTGGGGAGTTTATAGGTAATAGTGACAAAATAACCTTTAATATTATATAATGTTATATTTAGGTAAAATTAAGAATTTACTTATCGCATATTGCCATGGTGCAATCCATTCATTAAGTAATTTATAGAAGCGGTTGGAACGTAAAACTTTTCATGTTTATAACGTCGAATTATATACGTAAACTCACACATTTCTTATAACAATCTTGTCACGATATTCAGTCTTCTATCGATAAATAAGAAAAAGAACACTCATAAAAAATAAAAGTGTAAGTAAAAAGATCATTATTTGTTAGAAAAAAAAACATAAATCATGTGTCATAGTGGGATGTGATATGAAGAAAGTGATGTCAAAGTGGAAGAATGAAGCATGATGTGGAATGTGAAGCATATGGTATATGGACCTCATTGTTACACTAACAATTATACTGTTCCTCAAAATGATAGTTTATTTTGAATAAAACTTTGTTTCTATAAAATTTATATCGGAACTGAAGAAAAAATCTATACACAATTACTTACTTAATTTCTATTAATAAAAAACGTAACTTATCAGTGAAAAATAAAATTAAAATTAAACGATAATGTAATAATATTAAAATATTAAATAGGTAAAAGGTGTATATTATTTATAGTCTAAGAGGTGAAACTGTAACAATTAAAAAAATGTTCAGTTGTACAATACTATTCATAACAACGCCTTTAGGTAGCTCTAACAACCTATATGTTCGTACTTCGAGTAACTGTACATTACTACCCACAACCCGAGTTCGATAATTTTAAATCAAGAAGTAGATAAAGTTAGGCATGTCGGAGTGCCACATTTAAATTTTTATAAAACATCACATTTTAAAAGTTAAAATAGTAATACAAAAACATGCTTAAAATTATTTATAACAATAGAATAATTTAAGAAATAAGTTAACGTAAAGAAAAAAGTAAAAATATAATTATTTGTTAGAAAAATAATCATGAAGTATGTGTATCATGGTGGGATGTGATATGAAGCAAGTGATGTCATGATGGGAGAATCAAGCATGATGTGGCATGTGAGTGGAATGTGAAGCATATGCTCTGATGGACCTCATTGTTACACTAACAATTCTATTATTTTTCAAAATTTCAGTTTAATTTGAATATAGCTTTGTTTCAATAAAACCTTAGGGACCATTTTGGCATTTTACTCTTTTGTTTATATCTACTGCATTTTAGTTGGTTGATTTTTACTTTTATTTAACTGATTTACTGACGTGTCGGAGCGTGGGTATAATTTTTAGTATATTTTAAGCACTTTTACTCGTTTATCAAGTTTTAAATTTATAAAACACGATATAACATAATCACTCTCTATAAAATGCTAGGGCAAGTGCACCCGCCGTTGGCGTAGTATAGTGATGGTAAGATACCGAGGTTGTCCAAGGACACAAGAGCTTTTAATATCGGAATATTGTCAACGTCTCATCTAACCAAATTTTTAAGAAAAAAAAGATGTTTAGTAATTAAAAATAAAGAAAGAAGCTAAAATAATAAAAAGAAACAATAGACAAGATAAAATCACTTGGTTCCGACTCATCTTTTACGTATCCTTTGATGATTTCCGCACTTTAGGTTTTTTAAGAGATTATCTTAGTTATAGTGATATGTCCCTCTTTTGGAGGCAATGCTACCCTCAGCCATATTGGTCTGAGTCAGCAAGGATATAGTCCCGCAAGGCCGGAATATTGAAAGATAATTAAGTAAGTTATTAATGCAAAATGCGTCATGTCCCTCTTTTAGAGGCAACGCTACCCTCGGCCATATTGGTCTGAGTCAGCAAGGATACAGACCCGCAACGCCGGTTTAAAGTTTTAACAGTAGTTTATTTATAAAGGATTCAAGTCGCTCTTACTTCCCCTGATTTGATGGTATCTGCCTCAAATGAAGTCTTAATAATCTTGAATCAAGTCCTTCCAGGATCTATACAATGAACGAGACAAGAACTTTACCCAAACCACCCTTCTAACCCCCTTCTAGGCAGTTAACGTGCTTTATATAGACCATAAAGACACGAATGGGTGAGTCAACAAAACATGAAGAGATGATAGAGTAAAGTTCACATTCAATATAAAAAACTAGTTATTAAAGTCATTAATACATACCCAAATAAAAAGTTAACCAAAGCTTGGAAATCAAAAGTAACACATAAAAGATTTGTCCTCACCAAGTGATGTAAGAGATTAGCCAAACATGACCTTTGTTTGACATAAACTCTTACAATCAATCTTGGATCCCAAGACTACTACACATACTCTAAAGATGGTTGATGGAGGAATATGGCGGATGATGGTGGTGTTGTGGTGGTGGAGTGGTGACAGCCTGACAGGTGTGAGAGATATGGTTTGCCAAGGGATGGTTTGCAAATGAACCAAATACCCCTATTTATATATGGAAGCAGGCCCCTCACACGGCCTCGTGCCCGGAGGGCACGACCCCGTGTCTTCTTCTTCTCTGTCTTCATTTAATGAGCTGTGTCAGTCCGTATGCACACACGACCCCGTGTTGTCAGAGGCATGGCCTCGTGGTCTTGTACTTGTTGTATTATAGGAGATTTTGCATATCTGGGAGTTGACCACGGCCCGTGTCCATTGGACACGACCCCGTGTCTCTTGTCTTCTTCTGTTTGTCTTGACTTGTATGGACTCTAGGACGGGGGGCACGACCAATGCCTTGTGGATACGACCCCATGCTTGTCTTCTGTTTTGTTGTTTTGGTCTTGGGGTGAAGTTTGGAGGGTCGGTAAGTGACCTTCCTTTGTATTTATGTTGGTTTTTGCCGTTAATTTGTTACTTTTGTATATTTAAGCTTTTTTAATACCGAAAATCAAAAGTATATAAAGAAACATACTTTTTCCAACATTAGTACAGAAAAAAGTTGATTTTATACTTTATTTGATATCATCTATATGTTGCATTTTGAGCATATTATTTACACTAAAACCCTTAAACTTTAATAAAGCTATCATCTTGATTGAATTTTAATAAAGTTATTATCATTTTAACTTTACAACGAATTTTCTGTTATGTGTTTTTTTTATGGTTTCGTTTTTAATATCAACGCTCAACGCGAGTTATTCGTATCTACGTTTCGACGTGAGTTTACGTAACGTTGTTTTTCAACAGAGCTATTGTTTTAAACAATTGTTAAACCGTCCAGCTCTTATCTCTAAACACACCCTTGTGACACATTTTTAATCTACATTTAAACCGACCCGCTGTAATACACAATCGTCACGCTTACATGTATATACATTTTGATGAAAACCTGTTAAAATAACATGTCTTTCGTATACAACAACGTAACTTTTTTTTTAATCATTCATTACGATTTGCTTATTTTTATCAACGTTTGGAACCCGCGGGTATTATTATTATTACTAACATAAAAACTAAACCAATGAAGGTTGATTATATGTACCACAAACCTACCCTTTGATCCAATGATCCGATGAGAAACATTGAATTCGTGAATTAGGGTTACGATCAACAACAAATCGTGTCGATCAAAACCTGTAACAAGGTTACTTATTGCAGTTGTTTTGCGTAGACCGACAACATGATCCTATAAATCAAAACCCTACGCACCAACAAATCCCCCCAAATTCACAATCAATCGATCACCGTTTCCTCTCAAAACCTCTACCAATCGAGATTCTATAATCAATTTATTCGTAATCTATACCTGCTAAAACCCTAGGTTTCCGGTTGCATAAATTGTTAGGGTTTTACTTTTTCGCACACGATGGATTCGGAAGATGATATGCATGATGCCAACGATGTTGATTCTTATGAAGAAGATTATTATAGTGGCGATGCGATGTATAGTGACGATGAAGATGATGCTGATTATGAGTTTTTGCATAATGATTCTGATGATTCTGGTGATGTGTTAGTTAGTCGCCAACAGGTTTTTTTTTTTTTTTTTTTTTTTTTTTGTAATTATTTTGTGTTTATGTTAATGGGTTATGATCTTGTTGGGAAATGATTTGATGGGGTGGTTTCAAGATGTCATTTTTTTGATTCTTTGGTTACTAGTTTTGGTAACTTAATGTTGTTTTTGCTTGTTTGATACTGATTATTAATATGGTGATTAAAGTTTAGTAATTGTTATTTGTTTTAATTGTTTTGTGTTTATGTTATTGGATCATGGTTTTGTTTGCAAATGGTATGATATGATGGTTTCAAGACATTGTTTTTTTTTTATTTTTTTGTTGCTAATTTTGGTAGAGTTAACAGATTATTAATAGGTTGATTAAAGTTTAGTAATTGTTGATGATTTGATGTGTTTCAGAAGAATTATACTATATTGAAGGAAGATGATATAAGCGAACGCCAAGAGGAGGATATTACTACCATTTGTTCGGTTCTTTCGATTTCAAGAGATTCTGCGTGCATGCTTTTGCGCCGATATAATTGGTAATGTGTTTAAAAGATTTGGTTTTATGTGAACAAGTTACCCGATTAAGAAATTTGGTATCTTTGTTTTGTATTAAGCTGCTTTGACGCTATGCAGGAATGTTAGTAATGTTCATGAAGCATGGTTTGCTAATGAAGATAAAGTTCGAAAGGCTGTTGGTCTGTTGGATAAGGCAGACGTTAAGTTACCAAAAGCTGGAGAGGTATGTTAGGTTAAATGCGTTGAGTTCGTTGTGCAAGTGTTTATATATTTACGAAAGTTCTATAAATGTTTATATTATTTGCAGCTGCTTTGTGGGATCTGCTTTGAATCGTATTCGCTTGATAATATTAGCTCCGCTGCTTGTGGCCATCCTTTTTGTAATTCATGCTGGACAGGTTATTTTTTGAATTCTATGAATTGGTTGATTCTCGATGAAAAACATTAACCCCAAGTTCTTTTTGCGTTGCACTTTTAATAAAGCTGCTTCTTTTATACATAAGAAGCATTTCTAAGTTGATTTAGAGGGTGTTTGGATCCGTTTTTTGGAGCTGATTATAGGGACTTGAAGTTGAAATAATCAGTTTTTAATGTTTGGATAAACAGATTGTTTATGTTCTCAAATAATCTACATCCACGTTTAAAACATGAATCTAATATGAGAAGGTATTTACTCTTATATCACAAATTTTTTTTATCATTTTTTCCTTTTTAGTCATCTAATTTATTAATTCCCTAAATAACTAAAATTTCCAAACACTCAAAAATATATGATTACTACAATACTACTTTTGCTTAAACATTATCTTCTACAAACCGTTTTATTGCAACTGTTTATCTGATTCTGAGTGAATGTCCTATGATTACATGTGGAATAATGATTTCTCATGTTTTAATGTTATAGCTTACATTGGCACATCTATCAGTGATGGTCCTGGATGTTTGACATTAAGATGTCCCATACCATCATGTGGTGCTGCTGTCAGTGTCGACATGGTCAATATGTTGACTTCAGATGAAGACAAGAAGAAATATCGGCGATACCTTCTCAGATCATATATCGAGGACAATAGAAAGGTATACACGTGTTCTATGCTTTAACCAGTTAATATTTTGTGTTCTTTGCTTTCAAGAATCTAAGATTTTACTTTTATTTAATTTTAGACAAAATGGTGTCCTGCTCCGGGCTGTGACTGTGCGATCGAGTTTGATCTCGGAAGTGGAAGCTATGATGTAACGTGCCATTGCTCATACAGCTTTTGTTGGAATGTGAGTATTATGACTTTATGAGTTGTTTTGAAAGTTCGTATAGTGATTTATCTACATTCTTGCTTCATAGATGATAAGTTTTATTATTTTATTTTATTATTGCAGTGTACAGAAGAAGCTCATCGCCCTGTGGACTGTGAAACCGTGTCCAAATGGATAATGAAAAACAGCGCAGAGTCTGAAAATATGAATTGGTACATGTTATTTTTGGTGAATGTTGTATAATTTGTAGAATGTTACTTTTTCTTGTTTTAACGTTCATGTTATGTATTACAGGATATTAGCTAATTCTAAGCCTTGTCCAAAGTGTAAACGTCCAATCGAGAAGAACCAAGGTTGTATGCACATGACTTGCAACCCTCCTTGCAAATACGAGTTTTGCTGGTAAGTTAAATAAAACAATTTAGAATGTTTTGTACGCTAAAAATACTCTGGCAATTTCCAACTCATTTGAAACAATCAAAACATTCATGATCAGAGGTAAATGGGCCGAAATTGCTACTTTTAGTAAAGTACTCGGCATAGTTATTAAAGGCGCTAAGCGCACTCAAGGCACATAGGCCTTGCCTGGGGCCTAGGCGCAAAGCGCAAAAAAAGCGAGGGCCTGAGAAAAATTAAGCGCATAATGAAAAAAGGTTAAAAATATATTATGTATCAGAAAAAGAATACTATTCTTCAAATAAAATAAACAAAAGCTATTATATAAAACTATATATCATCTATTTAGAACCAAAAGTTCTAAAAATATTAGTGTATTAGTGTAGAAAAGTAGTTTTCCTTAGATAAAAGTAGAAATCTGGCTAGAATCTTGTCGGAATTTAGAGAATTTGGCTGGAAACTATCCGGAATCTAGGAATCTCGCCGGAATGTGCGCTTGAACCATCACCTGGAGAATTAAAGCGCAAATTCCTCGACTTAAAGCGCAACTGCCTCGCCTGAAAAACGGGCCTAGGCGCAAGAGGCGATGGCTTTTAACAACTATGGTACACGGATGGTCTCTGTGGTTTACCAAAATTTTGTATTTAGTCCCTAGCTTTCTAAAAAGTACACGGATGATCCTTGTGGTTTGCACTTTGTAACGCATTTAGTCCCTAGCCAACAAATCTAAAGGTTTTAGTGTGTCCAATTTAGGGATTACATGTGTTACAAAGTGCAAACCACAGGGACCATCCATGTACTTTTGGAAAAAATCTGGGGACTAAGTGCAAACCATAGGGAACATCTGTGTACTTTTGGAAAGCTAGGGACCAAATCCAAAATTTTGGTAAACCATAGGGGCCATGCAAGATTTTTGTGTGCACTTCTACTCATTGGTATTCATTGTATTTCTACAAATAATTATGATATGTTTCTGTAAAAAAAATTTGTACGTGTAGGTTGTGTCTCGGTCAATGGTCAGATCATGGAGAGAGAACTGGTGGCTTTTATGCTTGCAATCGTTATGAGTCAGCAAAGCAAGAGGGAGCGGTAATTAAACTGCGATTGTATTTTGCTGCAAAACAATCACGAGTCTCCAATTTTATTTTCTTGAATTATTAAATGTTGATTTTGTATTTCCACTTTCACTTGCAGTATGATGAGTCTGAACGTCGACGAGAGATGGCAAAGAACTCTCTAGAGCGATATACTCACTATTATGAACGTTGGGCTACAAACCAATCAGTAAGCACAAATTGGTCATCTCATATTTTTAATAGTTGGACCACTTGGGGCATATATTTGAACATTGGGCTACAAACCGTTCTGCAAGTTGTAGATTTATAGCTATTTAAAATGAATGCATTTCTACCTTATGTAGATTTATGTATATGGTATATGATACTTTGATTTTTTCACAATGACAGTCGAGGCAAAAAGCACTTGCAGATTTGCAACAGATGCAGACAGTTCATGTAAGTTGATGGTGATATTTTTTTTTTTTAATTTTCATTTAAACTTCTATTTAGCTTATAATACTTTACATATAAATTATTTTTCTTTTTCACATTTTAAGTATTTTTGGTCGCTAAAACCAAGGAGAGATACGTAGTAATGATGGAAATTAGTTTAATAGCTAAGTTTTACTTGCTTACCATGTTCACAAATTATCTTGATACTAAAATTAAGAAATTTAAAATTAAGCAAACTGATTTCCATCAGTGTTTTGAGGGCCGGACCGGACCGGACCAGCCGGTCGGACCGGTTCGACCGGGGACCGTAGGCATGGGCGGTCCGGTCAAGGTAGTAGAACCGTTCTGAGATTGGCCGGCCGGCCGGACCGGTGGCCGGCGGTCAAACCGGCGATACGGGATCGGAGGTTCAACCGGGATCTATAAATTCAAGCTTCAGTTTACACATAACCTCCGAGAACCATCAGCTTCAAAGCTTTGAACGCGGTCTAAACTTAACGAGACAACAACACAAGCAATAGACAGTCATTAACGAACTAGCGGCCTTTAATTTATACAGAACTGAAACCAAAAACTTCGCCTGTTCACTGGGTAGAACTTAAATGGGTAGGAAATGTTCAAGTTGCAAAATCGTGGGTGAAAATTCTAGATAAACATTCAAAAATTTTGAAGTTTAGTGACAGTGGAAAGATGGATGCATGTTGCAGTAGAAGAGAAAACATTGAACTTTAACCCTAATTATTATAAAGTGTTTATATATTGATTAGATTTTTGGCTTTTTAAAAGGCTTACTGGGAAGTGTAAATGGGCCTACATAATTGACCATTACTAGTTTACTATATTTGTAAAAAGTAATTACATATTTGGTTTTATACATTTTTTAAATTATAATTTAATTATCCGATTCTTTAATCCGGTCCGACCAATGAACCGGTAGGACGTCCGGTTCGATGTCCGGTCCGGTTATGAAAACATTGATTTCCATAACAATCTTAGATTACAAATTTAATATACAGCTGAATGTATATGGAAAATTGGAAATACTATCATTGCCTACTTTAACTAACTAAATAACTTAAACTATAATAGTCTTTGATGCATAGTTAAAATGACAAATCAACTGTTTATATATGTTTATATATATCTATTACTAAATTCCCTTTTTAGGATGATACACACGTATCCAATTCACCATATGACATGAATGCTTTCTGTGGGATTTTTGCTTAACTGTATCGTAATTATAACGGGTAGTCAATATTATCTAATCTCGTATGATGCATGTTTCATTTTATTTGTAGGAAAAAAAACAACCGTCTTGTCATATTTTAGAACCGCTTCATGTTTTACGCACATCCTTAATCTTTTCATGTTTTTTTCTTTCAGCTTGCAAAACTCAGCGAGAAGCAGTGTCAACCCGAGACACAATTGAAATTCATTATAGAAGCTTGGTTGCAGGTATGCTTACTTCTTTAAATCTTCAGTACAGTTATTTATGTTCATATAATTTTTAATATTGCTGATGATCTGCAACATGTATAGACTAATAATTCAAGAAACCTTTTTCGTTATTATTTTTACCTTTCCAACTTATATTTATATTTTTCTACCCTGCAGATAGTTGAATGCAGGCGCGTGTTAAAATGGACTTATGCATACGGGTATTACCTACCTGAGCACGAACATGCAAAGAGGCAGTTTTTTGAGTACTTGCAAGGTACACCGAGATTTCTACATTGTATATGAGATGCTAAATCCTAGTATGCTTTATTTGGGTAACATTTTTACGATAAGTCGTTGATGACAGGTGAAGCAGAAGCTGGTTTAGAAAGGCTTCATCAATGTGCAGAGAAAGAATTGTTTACTTACCTCAACGATGATTGCTCTCAAGACGCCTTCAATAACTTCCGAACAAAGTTGGCTGGTTTGACTAGGTAATTGTTTCCTTAATTGCTGTAATAAGCATCATTTATTTGGTAGACGCGGCAAAACGACCTAAGTTGGGTAATGGGTCAAAACATGTGGTTTATTATACAGCTGCGGTTGACCCAAATCACATTTTGTCTAAAATGAGTAAAATGCCATTATCGTCCCTGAGGTTTGGCCAGTTTTGCGACTTTCGTCCAAAGATTTGTTTTTTCGCATCTGGATCCAAAAGGTTTGAAATCTTGCCATTTTCATCCAACTCGTTAACTCCATCCATTTTGTCTCCATTATGTCAGGAGTATTTTTGTCTTTTTTGTTAACTTAAAGGGCAATTCGGTTTTTTTAACTTTATGTACAAGCATTTAGCATAATGTACAAGTATTCACTTAAAGGGCAATTCGGTCTTAATGGAGAAAAATAGATGGAGCTAATGATGAAAATGGATGGAGTTAACGAGCAGGATGAAAATAGCAAGATTTCATACCTTTTGGATTCAGATGTGAAAAAACAAATCTTTGGTCGAAAGTCTCAAAACTGGCCAAACCTCAGGGACAAAAATGACATCTTACTCTTACTAGCCTGTCAAATATAGTTAAAAAAACTATGTTATGACATTTTGACCGCCTATTCCTTTTTAATCATAGAAATCTCTTTTTTTTTACTGCTAAGACATGTATTTATTAACAATTGCAACAGTGTCACGCGCAACTACTTCGAGAACTTAGTTCGAGCGCTTGAAAATGGTCTATCAGACGTCGATGCACATGCGGCATCAAGTAAGACAAGTAGCTCAAAGAATGCTGCAGGCACAAGCAAGACAAAAGGGACCAAGGGAAAAGGGTCAAGCAAGGTCGGAACCACAAGCCGAACAGACGATTCAACCGGATGGTCATGTGATCAGTGCACCTATATGAACCCAAGGTCCGCCACTTCATGCCAGATGTGTGAACATGGTCGGTGAAAACTACTTGATTATCGCACTTGCAGTTCGCTGAACTACACAACGTATTACCCCATGAGCGAAGATCAACGGAACAGTTTGTTGCAAACTTGCAAGTGTAATATGGGCGCTGGGTGTATATAGGCAATGGCTGGCTGGGGCATGGTTTGGTTCGCCAGACTTGGTCATGTTGTGCTGGTTTGTTTTGTTGACTGGCTGGTGGTGGTTAAAGATGTAGATTGACTGTTCTTTTGAATTTAAGTAATGTGGATGATTTTGTGTTACTTGAAATGGGGTTTGTTGTTAATGTTATAATGGAGTTTATAATTATAATATTTGCAAATTTACAACTCATTTATATCCAACCATTTGGAAAATATAATATTTAGTTATAAAATGTTTTTATATTTAAAGTTGTTTCTTAATTAATATATAACTAGGTATATACAATAGTCAGATAATTTGTTTGCAAATAGAATCCCAAAGGTTGAAGTTATTGATCTTCAATTCTACATGCATCCTTGTGTTGAGGCTTAATAGGGAGAGAGAACCACCATATTTATTGAAAGCCTTAAAATGTTTATTGCAATGATTTCAAATAAAAAAAATGGTAAAATTTTTTAAAGAAACTTAATATTGATGATAAAAGTGTTAAGCGGTTTAAACGGGTCGAACGAGAGTTGTAAATGATGAAATTCCAATTCTTGAAATTAAAACCCCCATCAATGACGTTTTGTTGCACCCTGAGTCCTTCGGTTTGTTATTGGAAGATCAATGAATTATATGTATATATTAGTTAATGGATGATCAATGAGTTTGTGTTTTTGTCAGTTGGTTAGTGTTTTTGTATATATTAGTTAATGGATGATCAATGAATGCATTTGGTTGTTGATTGAGTTGGTAAGTGCAGAAGTGATTGAAGTTGGTTGCTGTAAGCTGATAAAGAAGGTTGTTACAAGTTGATGAATGTGTGTGTTGCTGCATGAATGAAAGTGATTCAAACTGACTGAATCAGTTGCTGCATGATTGAATTCATTTGGAATTGGTAACTTGATAATGGTTTAATGCTTGTTCTGGTTAGGAAGTATATGATGGTGGTTAGAGGTTTTTGTTCCGAAAGAACTCAGTTCTTCTAGTGTTGTGTAGAATGCGCGCCCCGTCATTGTTTACACATATATAATGTAACATGAATGTGATTTATATTTGTTGAGATAGTAGTCAAGTTCTTGTTTTGATTATTTGCCACATTACTTGTACATACTAGAGCGCGTGTAGTTGTGATATAATCGTTCCTCTAATATTTTTATGCAGGGAAGAGTTAGGGTCTCGGATATTATAGGTTCAGAGTTGATTTTACCAAACCAGATGGTAAGCATAATCATGATTCCTGCACCATTTTTAATATTACATTTGTACTTGATTTTGCAGCAACATGGGGCATTAGAGTTGTTTACTTCGGAAAACATTCATCGTATTTTCTGATGTATTTAAGTTTTCTTGATTCTAACCTGATTTTATATAGCGTAAACTAATAGAACCTTGAGCTAATTTGTAACACACTGCAGGGCGCGTCAATGGTGCGCTTTCAAGGTATAAACGCAGAGACTATACGCTGCACAGCTATCCCAAACCTTATGGCCAACCTTTGAAAAAGAAAATGTGACAAGAGAGATAAAAAGAAGCTAGGTAATCCATAAAACCACCCTGAACAAAACATTAATTTCTCAGAACAACAAAGTACTACAATTATACATAATTAAAGTTAGAATTGTAACACTCTTAATACGCTTCCATTCGATGAGGAACAGGGGTCTTGATGACATGTAATATCTGGATCACTTCTGCCATCGAAGGCCTGCTCGAAGGTATTTGAGAAGTGCATACCAATGCCAGTTTAAGAACCGGCAAAACCTCTTCTTCCGGATACCGCCCCATGCTCTCATCAACACAGTCTAGTACATTCCCTTCTTCTAGCATCATCTTAACTTGCTCCTCAAGTATCAACACATTGTCGTCTCCATACTCAACTGGCCGTCTACCCGTAACAACCTCAAGAATCAAGACCCCGAAGCCATAAACGTCACATTTCTCATTGACGCGTAAGCTTTGACAAGCTAACTCTGGAGCCACATAACCTAATGCACTTTGAAACCGGTTGCTCATTACTTGCTTGTCAAGTTTCGCCACGATTCTAGTCAAACCATAATCCGATATTTTCGGATTGAAGTCATCATCTAGAAGAATGTTACTAGGTTTGAGATTGTAATGAACGATTGGCGGGCGAAATGAATGGTGCAAGTGGGCCAGACCCTTTGCTGTCCCTAGCAAGATCTTGAACCGCTTCGTCCACGAAAGAGGTTGACTCGACGTTGACCATTCATGTAGCTTGGCTTGCAAGCTACCATTAGGCGCGTAATCCGTCACTAGAAGCTGCAAGTTAGGAGTCCAGTAATATCCTTTCACCGACACGAGATTAGGATGTCTTGCTTTCCCTAAAACTCGAACCTCTCGATCGAAATCTTCCGGATATTGAATCATGTTCGATACAACAAGGCTTTTGATTGCAAGATCTCTACCCTCTTCGCCTAACGAAGCCTTGTAAACATTTCCGAAAACACCCTTCCCGATCTCAGCTGCCTTGTGTAGCAATGTTTCCGGGTTAGCAACCCAACCAGGGGCAATCTTGGAATCAAACCAAACTAGCTTCCCGATCGTTAGGCTGCGTGTAGAGCGAGATGAGCTTGAGCAACTCTCAAGCGCGTTACCAACAAACTGCAGCCGTTTTCTTGCTGAAATGTTGAGTAAGCTTATCACCAGCACACCAATGGAGATCAAAACAGCCGCTAAAATGGCGATTATAACCGACGTACTAAGAAACTTATGATGTTTAGAACCTTTCGAAGATTTCGTCCCTTCGTGATTTCCCATTTGATTTTCGTACGAGAATGGGTTGAGAACTAAAGGCTTTGGGACATCCATTTTACATGGTCCTTTTAGAAATGGTGAGCAAATGCCCATATTACCCTCTAAAGAACTTTCCTGTAAGCTTGGAAATATGCCTCTATCGGGAAGCCTTCCTTGTAGTCGGTTGTAGGATATGTTTACCGATAACAGGTTTTCTAATTCGCCTAGCTCTTGTGGTATCTCGCCACTTAGCTGGTTCGAATCTAGTTTGAGAATCTTGAGTTTTTTCAAACGTGACATTGATCTTGGAATAAATCCCCGGAAATCGTTGTGTGACATGCTCCTGCGTATATCACAAATTTATGCTCAAGTTAGGCTATTGGTCTCAATATGTATGGAAGTTTCATCCGATTTACTTATTTATGGGTCAAAACAGGTCAAATGGGTAAAAAAAGTGTATTGGTAGTGCATACAGTCTCCTAAATAGTGTTATTCATAAGATTCAACTACATAATTCTATCGTTTTTGTAATCATATTTAACAAACTAACTACTTTTTAATTAAGAGTAAAGTGTCATTTTCGTCCCTGAAGTGTTTTTCCGCATTTGGGTCCTCGTGGTTTCAAAATCTTGTCATTTTTGTCCCTGAGGGCCAGACCTCGAGGGATGAAAGTCGCGAAAAATTTCCAAACTTTAGGGACGAAAATCGTAAGATTTTGAAACCATGAGGACCCAGATGCAAAAAAACAAACATTTGGATGAAAGTCGCTTGGGTCAACCAAAACGTGTTCATTTCGACCCGCATAGCAGAAATGACCCGTTTTGACGCATTACTCAACCGGCCACTTTTATCATCTCTAGTTTTAAAGATGCTAAAGAAAGACTTACAGCAAGTAGAGGGATGAACACTTCCCGATCTCCTCAGGTATCGTTCCCGTTAAATCATTTCCATCGAGTTGCAAAATTTGTAGGCTTCCAGAGTCGCATATATCAGCGGGGAGTGACCCATGAAACGCTCCATTTCGTAGATCCAACACCGTTAGATTCTCAAAATACCCAAGCTTCAGGGGCATTCTTGTCTCAAAATTATTCCATGACAAGTTCAAGTATCTCAACTTGGACAAAAGTCCCATTTCAGCCGGAATGTCACCCGTTAGCCTGTTCGCAGACAGATCCATAGACTCAAGAGTCTCAAAAAGCCGACTAGAACCAGGAGGGACCGAACCGGTCAACTGGTTCCTCGAAAGATCAATCTGGGTCAACCCGAGCTCAAACATACCCTCGGGTATGCTACCATTGAATCTATTCCCTCTTAACCGAACCACAGAGAGCTTACTCGAGTAGATCAACGACTTAGGAATATTCCCACTTATGTTGTTACCCGAAAGACTCATGTAAGTGAGTACCCCTAAACCACCAACTGACTCCGGGAGTGTTCCGGTCAACCCATTGCCCGAAACATCCAAGTATTCCAAACCGTTTAGTTCCCCGATCCATTCAGGAAAATCGCCGGTTAATACATTATTCGCTAGATTCAAATAAGTTAGAGACGAAAGACCCTGAATAGATACTGGAACTGATTCTGTAAACAGATTATTACTCAAATCTAACTTCTTCATATGTGAGCATAATCCTAAATCAGAAGGCAAACCACCTGAGAAATGATTCCCTTGTAGGAAAAGCTCTTTCAAGTAATGCAAGTTTGATACGCCATCTGGTACACGACCCGTTAATGTGTTATGCGAAAGATCCAACGTTCTAATCCGGGTCAACAACCAAAGACTCGCAGCGAAGTTGGGACTACCAGAAAACCGGTTTTTGGAAAGATTAAGATGGTTAAGAGTGGTACATTGAGAAACCGAGTTAGGAATTGGCCCGTTAAGGTTATTTCCGGACAACGAAAGTACTCGAAGAGACGAACAGCTTAAGAAAAACTCATCAGGAACCGGGCCAGTTAATGAGTTTTTCGACAAATCTAGAAACTTTAACCTCCTAGAGTTGGTTAAAAAAGGCGGGATGTTACCAGAAAGCCCGTTACGCGAAAGATTAAGGCTTTCCAGATTGTTTAGTAATGACAACTGAAGGTTAAGGCTTCCTGTAAAGTTGTTATGAGCAAGATTTAGTACCTGGAGGTTTTGGACCTTTTCGAGGCCTCTACCGATCTTTCCGGACAGATTTAAGCCGATTAGCGACAGCTCGGTGACTCTTCCGGTTGCCGGATTACATGTTATGAACTTCCAAGAACATGGGGAGATGTCATCTTGATTCCATGATGATAGATGTGATGATGAGTCAATAATGTCTGCTTTGAATGCTATAAGTCCTATAACATCATCATCATTGTTATCATTAGTACCATCATGATCAATGCCTTTGCAAGATCTCAATGAAGACACTGAGATTAATGCAAAAATGAAAATTTGAAGATAGCCCATTTAAGTTTTGTTCTTGAAAGTTACATGGAAGAAATGGAACTGAAGGTGTTAGTGAGTGTGTGTGATTATTATTTATGAATATGGAACAGGAAAGTGACAATAGAGCCAATTAGCAAACTGTGCAAAAATATGAATAAAATAAGATATGGGTAATGGGTCCACTTGACCCACATGCATTTACTTTGGTGACATGAGTTTTTTTGTTTCTTGTTTCATCTTTACATTTGTGTGTTTTTCCTCAGTTTAAGTATCATCATTGGGGTTAGCAAATAAAGTCTGAAACATCCTGTTTGAATGGTAGTATGGTACCTTTTGCATTATATCTTTTACCTGACTGTTTACTATGGAAGTTTCAAGAATCACAGTGCATATGCATATCTCAGTGAATCAATTGAAATTAAAGAGCTTGAAAAAAAACAAGAAAACCCTCATTTTCCAAGATAAAAAAGCTTATTAGTGTTAAACGGGTCATGTTTTCGAGTTGACAGATTGAAAGGATATGAACCGAAAAATTTACAAAAATCTGGATGCAACACGACCCATTTAACCAAAAATAAACCTATTTATTTTTGGAATAATGGATTTTAATAATCTCAACTATTAGCTGTTGGCTGACAACGGTCTCAACTTAAAAAATAACCAGTGGTGGTCCCACGTTTTCACATATTGTAACCAATGGACTTTTACTAACAAAAAAGAAAAGAGGACAAAAAGATATTAAGTTTTGTTAGTAAATGTTCAGTGATGTGCAATATGTGAAAAGGTGGGACCACAGTCCCACACTGGTTATTTTAGAAGTTTAGACCGTTGTCGGCCAATAGCTAATAATCGGGGTTATAAAAATCCATTATTCCTTTATTTTTTGTCTAGCAATATTTTAAAGTTACAAGTTTACAACCCAAAATATAAATGTGTATAAAATATTTACGGATTATTATTTGAATTCGGACCATAAAATACTTTAGTTCTACTAGAATGACTTTAATCTAACCCGTTTAACTATATGTGTTTACGGTTTCCATTTAAAACTAACTTGAACCCGTTTATACTAAATTCAAACTCGGGAATTTCACTTCAAGTTGGTATAAAGGAATTCAAAATTTTAAAACTTATAAAAAACAAAAACATAAACTTGTTTGTTTTAAAAGTTAAAAACAAATTTAAGATGGACACGAGGGAATGGAATGTTTTGAAATTTTAGTAAATGCTAATGGGACCCACTAAGGCATTATGCACATGCTCTGGTTTGGTAATCGATAGTTGTTTGTCTCTACCTTCATCTTTGCACCTCTGTGTTTTTCTGCATCAGAATTTGGGCACTTACATTCTTGTCTCTACTATGTTGTACCTTTTGCATTACATGTTATACCTTCCTGACATATATACTTGTACACTGCGCATTTGTTGTTGTACTATAATCAGTCACTCACTCACTGGTCAGAAGAATGACAGGTGAGCACTTGAATATCAAGATCTAGGCCTTCATTTGATTTTTTTTATTAACATTCTAAGTTAAAACTAAACCCATGTGTTTCAATGTGGTTAAATGTAAGTAGAAGTAAATGTTTCATAATGTAAAACTTATACTACCGAAACTTCTGGTTTAGTGGTAGCCCCATAACCTTCCAAATGAGAGGTTATGGGTTGGAGCTCGAGTCTCGCCTAAGACAAATTTTGTTCTGGGTTGATCCAGAGAGTTTTCCCTGTTGTTGGTTTCCTCCTGAGAGGATGGGTCGGGTTATGATGTTCTATTCTTCGGCCAGAAGGGTGATCAACCAGAGTGATCCTCGATGCTCGGGCCTTTGCTGTTAAAAAAGAATGAATGTAAGACACAAGTGTTCAGAAGGCATAAGTATAAGCCATTTGGTGTTTACTTTTGATCCAACATCATATGGGTTAATGTTAAAAGTCATTAATGTTGATGTTGGTCAAAACAAGTAAAAAAAACTATTTATGTGGTTGGTGAATAGAGCAAAAGCCATTAATGTGGTTGTGAATTGTGATCTTCATACGGGAATTGATATTAATCAGTGGCGGAGCTTGATCAAAAATTTCAGGGGACAGAAAGTCATGGGACCCAATTTATATATTGTATAAATATTTAGGCAAAATAATTTGGGGGACAATACTATATAATTTTAAAATTTTCGGACGAAAAATAGAAAATTATACACTTCTAACCGAAACATTGGGGGGCTGCACCCGCCCCCCCCCCCCCCCACCACTTCACACTAAGCTACGCCAATAGTATTAATCTCGTTGTTGATCTTCACCACGTAAATTCTAATTAAAGATTTCACGTATATTATGACTAAATGTGTGAATTTATTCTGAGATGATCAGTGGTGAAGCTTGGATTTTTCGGCCGGGGGGGTGAAAACATATATACCCAAAAATTTCTATAGAATACCCAAAAATTTCTATAGAACCGGAGGGGTGAAAACGTATATACCCACAAATTTCTATACGAAAACTACATATATAACACTACTGAGCGAAAAATCCCGGGGGGCGGACGTCCCCCCCGGGCCTCACATGCTGCGCCCCTGGAGATGATCATAGAGGTATAACACACCTAGAATATGTTATTTTATTTGTTTTGATTTGTAGCTAGCATAACCATAAGCATTAAGTTTATTATATTTTTGGTATTGGATGAGAAAATTAGTTATATAAGGAACTATAATAATAAATACAAAAGATGACATTAGGTGATTTAAGTATTGTTATAGTTGTATACATGACAATTATGTTCAAATTACTCACGGGTTTCTTGAATATCTCATAAACGTTTTTTAAACATGTTTCAGTGTAAAACATATGTTTGTTTGTTTGTTTGTAAGCATAAATTGGTTGTATTAAATCTAAAATACTGTGTTATTTTTTACATTTTAATTCAAATTTATTATTATTTAATAAAGTTGAAAGAAACTATGAGAAACCCGTGTAAAACACTTTTATAACTTCTTTCACATGAATCATTTTATATCTATTATTATTTGACGACCGCAACATTTTTGGTTGAATAAGAAACCTTCATTTTGTTTTAACATTTTTATTGTGACCATGTTTATTTACTTTTACTTTTTCAAAATTTGATTCAAACATGGACTGCATTTATATATCTCTTTGCAACAAGTGAAAATAAAAAAAGAGTGAAGGTGCTTCTTAAGTAATGAAGAGTAAGGGCCTAGTGAAAAAGAAAATTAAAAAGAGAAATAAAATTAAGAGGAAGAAGAGTTGGGTTGAAGAAGGGCAATGAGAGAGGGTCATTATTTCTAGCGGAGCACCGCCTCTCGAGTCCTTTCTAAATCCCTCCTTCCTCTCACCTTTCTCGACTCTCGTTCATGGGTTGCAAGTTTAAAAGTGTAGAAAGAAAAGAAGGTCGAGGTTGGGACATCGACAATAAAAAGTTTGGGTGATCAACGTTAAGGTTGCAAGTTTTAGACACTTGTTCAGGGAGAAAGGTGCGCTCTCACTGGTAGTGGATACATACTAACGTGGATACACCGTCGTCATCCCTTATGTCATTAAATGTGGGTTCCATTCATGGGCATGCATACCTGCTTAGAGTAGTTGTGGTGAGTGTGTGTGATAGGTGGATAAAGTACATGGGTGGGGCGTTTTGTCCTAGGACATGATATTAGGGTAGTTGTTGCTAAAAATGAGGTGTCAATGCATAATTGATGGGTTCTAGGGTAGGAGAAAGAAGTGCTCACTCTTCCTTGAGTATGTATGTTCATCACTAGGCAAGGGTTCTTATGTTTATTTATTGATATGATGACATTTTGCTTATTCGCAATTACAGAGGTGCTTTAACATTTATGTTACTTCCTTATCGATATAGTTTTGTCGTTGTTGTTTCATTTCTATCGTCTAATTGTTATGCATAAGTGGTATTTGCTTTTATGTTATTGCCCCCGCTTAATTGTATCATTGTTATTGTTTCTTTTTTTCTCATTGTTATGTATAAGGGCTATGACTTCTAAGTTATTGACAGTGATTAAATTGTCATTGTTATTGTCATATTATTTAGTATACTTACCTATTACGTTGGATAAACCAGTATTAGTCACCTAGGAGGTACCCTAAGAACATTCACATCCCATTCCTTATACTTATTCCAACCTTAAAATTTAAGAAAACTACCTAAAAATAGTATAAAGTAAATTCTTATATTTAAGGAAAATTAAAGTAAATCTTTGTATTTTGTAACGCCCCAAAACCCAAACGTTTAACTCACTAATATGATTTCATGGAATATGAAATAAAATGTGACAAATATGTTATTTAACTTGGTTACCAATACGAGTTAGATAATAGTAGTAAAGTTTTGTGACTAAATAATTACCACACTAAACTTAAGGGGCTAAAGGTGACATGTCAGGTTTGTTAGATTAATAAAAATGAAATAAAAAATAAAACACACACACATCAGGTATGTGTGTGTTCGACGCCCAGAGCCAGAGAAGAAGGGGAAACCCTTCTAATCACACAAATTCAGCCAATTGAAGCCCTAATCATGGCCATTGCTCATGCATGTTAGTGATTTCTTGATCATCTAGACCTAGTAAAGCTTAAGGTAAGAAGAATTTGATATTTTGATGAACTTGAATATGTTAGGGTTCAACAAAATCCATGAGTTTATATGGAATTAGAATGATCTTGAACTAAGATCACCATATAGAACATTATGAATGCTTAAAATCGACTAATCAATGTTGGAAGTGAAAACCCACATAGAGTAGAGTGGGTATGAGTTGTATGCTTGTTAATGTTATCATGTTTAAGTTGAATTATGGCTGAATTTTAGTTATCTTGGTGATTTAGAATGGAACCCATGTGTATGAGTATGAGAATGATTATGATGAACATGTGAATGTTGATATTATGATTATGTTGATGCACAAGATGTTATGTGGTAGGTTTTGATAGTAAACATGATGTAGAATTGATGACAATGTGATCTTGTTTGAATAAAATGGTTCATGAGATGAATTTGGGAAGAACATGCTTAAACTACTTGTACTATGTGCTTAGAAAGTAGTATGCACACCAAGTGTATGATGAAATGTCTAAGTAAAGTTAGAAGGTAAAATTTGTATGCAAGAACTTATGTGTTATGTACTAGCTAATTTATGTGTCATGTATGATGGTAATGAAGTATGATGATACATGTCTTATTTATGCGCTAATAGACTAACGAAAGTCAAACATTGCATGATCTGAAAGCCGAATGAATGAGTGTATGTATGCTAATTGTGTTATGAATGTGACGATATGTACGGTTAGGAGTCATGTCAACATGGACACGAGCATGGAAGGGCAATGGGTCAAAGGTAAACACGGAAGCTATGAACAAACTCGGACGAACGAGGTAAGTGAATTCCCGGACTCCCTCTTTAGTAGTAAAGGAGATTAATTGTATAATAATTGTAAAATCGTTAGGAGTTATGTTGAAATGTGTTATTGATGATGATAACAAGTAAGTAGTGTTAAGTAAGTGATTTTCGGAACCACTTTTTAGCTTATTTATGCAAAGTTACATGCTAGTTACTTAAGCTTGATAATCGAAGTCTAATAAGGTTTGGTTATATAGAAGCGAAGGTATTCGCTAAGTAGACCAAACGGGTCAAGTGAGGTTTTATTTCATTATGGAATGGTTGCATAAATAAAGACGATGGTATTATAATCCGGGTAATGGGTAGAATTCCTTATAAGTGCATTAACCAAGAAACGGGGACGCGGGTAAGGGTCAAAAGACTCGGTTGTGAATTTTGAGTATAAACAAGTGAGTTGTTTGATAAAAAAACGTGAACCGGTCGAATAATTAGTAAATGAATATTAAGTCGAAAACGTATATGCCACACCCCAACCGATGGCGGAAACATCAGGGCGCGGCACTAAGCGATCAGATTGCTCATGAGTTTCCATAACACTAATAGTTTCAATAGTAATTAGTTCAGGTTTCATAGAATTTCTCTAACAACACCCATGAATCAAACACAAAGTACCAAATACAATAACCAAACATTGTTCAAAGGCAATGGGTCAAAGGTAAACACGGAAGCTATGAACAAACTCGGACGAACGAGGTAAGTGAATTCCCGGACTCCCTCTTTAGTAGTAAAGGAGATTAATTGTATAATAATTGTAAAATCGTTAGGAGTTATGTTGAAATGTGTTATTGATGATGATAACAAGTAAGTAGTGTTAAGTAAGTGATTTTCGGAACCACTTTTTAGCTTATTTATGAAAAGTTACATGCTAGTTACTTAAGCTTGATAATCGAAGTCTAATAAGGTTTGGTTATATAGAAGCGAAGGTATTCGCTAAGTAGACCAAACGGGTCAAGTGAGGATTTATTTCATTATGGAATGGTTGCATAAATAAAGACGATGGTATTATAATCCGGGTAATGGGTAGAATTCCTTATAAGTGCATTAACCAAGAAACGGGGACGCGGGTAAGGGTCAAAAGACTCGGTTGTGAATTTTGAGTATAAACAAGTGAGTTGTTTGATAAAAAAACGTGAACCGGTCGAATAATTAGTAAATGAATATTAAGTCGAAAACGTATATGCCACGCGGCACTAAGCGATCAGATTGCTCATGAGTTTCCATAACACTAATAGTTTCAATAGTAATTAGTTCAGGTTTCATAGAATTTGTCTAACAACACCCATGAATCAAACACAAAGTACCAAATACAATAACCAAACATTGTTCAAAGTTTCTAGATTAACTAAGATGTGTTTCTAAGAAGCATCCTAGCAAGTTTCTTGTTCCAGCCACTATCAACCTGCAACATGTATAAAATACTATCAACAAAAATGTTGGCGAGTATACAAGTTTGAGTACATAATAGCATAATAGTTTAAAACGTTCCAGAAACTCATATCCAGCTTAAACACATAAAAGTATCACCATGCTATTGAACGCAGTCCAAGTGATAGCCCAAGTTTCCAATGCGTTAACCGCTTTCCCAAGACTCAAGGAAAGCAAAAAAAAAATGTCCCCTCCAACAATACCTCCAAGACTAACGGGGAGGTGCATTACCCCTATAGCGCTACCATTGTTAAGGCGGAACTACACACAAGGATTAAACGTTCACATAGTATAAAAGTCTCAAGTTTCCATGTTTACAGCGGATAGAGTAAGTTTCAAATAGTTTCAAGTGTCAAGTGTCAAGTTTATAGAATACATGTTGCATCCCAAAAGGGTTTAAAACCAAAAAGGCATCGAGTATACTCACAGTGGGTGCTAAGTATTGACACCGACTATTGGATTGAAGGGAGCGCTGGAGCTAGCCTGATTATTGTTTAATAGTATAAGCGTTGGACATGAGGTTGAATTGTGCAAAGTGTTGGACAAGTTTCTCGGTCGGATGGTCATCCGGACGGATGGTCGTCCAGTCGGATGACCTGTTGGGTTAGACCGACCCCCATCCGATCGAATGGTCATCCGGACGGATGACCATTCGATCGAATGGTCATTCGGTCAGTAGATGTGTTTTGCAAATTGTTTCAAACTTTTGAAGTTTTCATTGTAGTATAAGATCAAGTCATTCGAACGAATGGTCATCCGGACGGATGACCGTTCGGTCGGAAGACTGTTCGGGTGAAAGTTTACTAGTTTCAAGTTCTGATTCAAAATAGTTTAAGCGTTGAAGGCTACATGGAAAAGGTCGTTCAGTCGGATGGCCGTTCGACCGGAGGGTCGTCCAATCGAAGGGTCATTCGGCTGCTACGATTCCGATCCTTTGAAACCTTCGTAAATTCCCAAGTTGAGTCTAACGGAGACAACACGTTAACGTATCAAGATAACAGAAACCCATTAAGTTTCAGCTCGCCTGATCGGATTGGAATCACCCCGTTCGATCGGATGACTGTTCTTGACGGAGTTTCATGTTTGATCCGAAATTTGGTCATCTCTCCGGTGGAAATCCATTATCGAGCCGACTCCAGACTAAGGAATAAGTCCTAGGCCTGTTTTGGTTCTAGATTCCGCCGTGTTTGAGTAGATAAGTTAACAAAAGCATGAGATTACCCGAAAATGTTTAGATTAGGTAAATATTCATAGTAAAACGTATAGAAATCCCTTAGATCTGGACTAAGTCTTGACGGAATGACATCACACGGCTGATCGTACAAACGGCCATGATGACGTCATCCCCAAGGTGCCCAAATCTTAGTGATTTCACGGTGAAAAGTATGATTTTGATGAAGAATCTAGTGAGAAAGTGTGTAAAGATGTAAGTTGTACAAGAATTATGGAGAAAACTTACAAGATTCGCGTGAAATCGAAGGAAAAGTGCTAGAGAAAGACTTAAAGTGCTCTGGGTCGGAGGAGGTTGTCACATCAGTGAGGAATGATGTGACAGTGGGTATTTATAGTGCAAGAAGAAGAGTAAGCCGATGCACGCGGGGTCGGATGGCGGTCCGGTCGGATAGCGGTCCGATCGGATGGTCATCCGTACGGATTGCCATCCGATCGGATGTCCATTCGGACAGCCGATTCGCGTGGGTTAGTTTTCAAATTTTGATCCGATTTAGCGAGCTGGATTAAGCGTTGCGTTGTGTATTATTGTGTAACATCATCACATGACAAGATTGTATAATCACAAAAGTTTCCATGTTTCAAGTCTACACGAGCTAGCTAGTAAGTGTCAAGTTTCTGGATAAGTTGCCTTGGAATCGATAAAGTTAAGTGTAGTTCATAATTACATAAAAGGAGGAGAAGTAGCGGTTGCAGCGCATTGAGGTTTCAAGTTTCAAAGTCTCAAAGTTTCTCGTTTCATAAGTATCAAGAGTCTCGTTTAATAGTATCAAGAGTCAAGAGTCAAGTATCAAGAGTCTAGTATCAAGTATAAAGAGTCTAGCATCAAGTATCAAGAGTCTAGTATCAAGTATTAAGAGTCTAGTGTCAGGTATCAAGAGTCTAGCATCAAGAATCTAGCAACAAGTATTAAGTTTCACCAAGAATCAAGATTCATAATGTTTAAGTTTCAAGCATCAAGAGTCAAGTTTCAAGTATCAAAGAGTCTAGATTCAAGGTTCAAGTATCACAAAGTGTCATAAATGTTTCACATAGTATAGGGACTAAACTTGTCAAAGGTTAAAAGTTTAGGGACGCAGGGCGTTACAATATAAGTTAAGAATTTCCTTAGTCCGGATATTAGGTTTTGAGTCCATATGATAGAGGACCAAATTACGATCATGTGGGAAGAAACGGATCGTAAAACGGATTTGTAAAATGAAAGTTATGCACATTTTTGTGCAATATAGGATTGAGTATTTAGAGCTGGGGATCTGCAGCTCAAAGAAAACAACATTCTGTCGAAAACGGCTAATCACGTCGCACGACAGCCAAGTGGAAGTGCATTCGCGGCACGCGACTATGCTCGCGGCTCGCAAGAGACCTTGCTGCTGGCAAATTGTTTGATTTTGTTTGTTTTGGTCATGGAACTTGTTTTAAATTGTTTTCAAGGCCTCATAAATAATGTTTAAGTTGGTTTTGAATATAAGTTAATGTTATGGGTCTCCGGATAGTATAAGTATGGATTTGCCTACGTGTTAGTGAAGGAAATCTATAGGAAAACGCGTCTAGGAATGAGTAAGTATGTATGTTAATACGTATAAGACTTAGTTATATGGAAAGTTGTGATTATGACATGTTATTATAAGTATATGAGAATAAAAGTGGTAAGCAAGAGCTCGTAGGTATGTATGCGTGTATAAATGTATGCATGTATGTAGGTGCATATGATTGTATGTACGTATGTAGGAATGTATGTATGTATGTATGAATGTAAGTTGCTATGAATGTATGTAGGTATGGTTTCAATACGTTTGAGTATTGACAATTACTAATAATGTGCCTTGAGATTGGAATGTAACGCAGGTATGAGAACGTCCGGTTCATGAGGAATTGAAGCCGAACTTGGAACAAGAGAATTTAAGAGGATAATCGGATGAATCCAAGTTTATATTGTGGAATATTATACGATTTTCAATTATATAGAATAATGTTGTATGGTGTTGTCAATGACTAACGGTTAATTTGTATATGATGTCCACAGTAACCACACAGATTTCCTCTATCGCTAACAAAGATAAGCGGGCGTAGATCAGGTCAGAGAGCAAGGATTGTACGGAAAGAACGGTCACATAGCTTGAATTATGTAACGCTTTGAAGTGTTAATTAAATGTGAATGTTATAAATTCCTTCTAGTAAATGTTTGACATTTTGTAATTGAGCCTTCACATGTAACAACCCACTTTTTGGAAGTCAAAGTCAAAGTCAAAGGAAGAAAGGATTGCTAATTGCGATCTGTCACTCCTTGCTTAACTATTGATTGTACGTCAATGACTTGTAATCGAATCTTTTTATTTAATCGCTTTAGTTGTATTATGTGGAGTACTTATTAATAATCGAGGTTTAATCGCATATTTAATCGCTAATCAACTTATCGCTAATCGCATCGCTATCTCATTCGCAACTCGAATTATGTGTTCTGGATATTGTTTTACGTGTGTGTGCTATTATGTGTTACTTGTGCATGTTATGTTTATGTTGAGGTGTTTTATCACAATCGCAATCTAATCGAAACGCTAAAAGCAAGTTATCTATAGTGATTATATGTTAGATATAGTAGTTAAGTTATTTGTGTAACTAATGGGTAATACTATCGCATCACTTGCTGGAATTGCATCGCAACGCTCAACATACGAATCGAAATGACAAAACTCAACACACCGGACACCTTGATCGAATGGCCAACCGATCGAGTGGCCATCTGATCGGATTGCCATCCGATCGAACCGCCATCCGATCGGTGGCCAATCCGACACTTGTGCACTTTCCTCTTTTGGAAACCCTATAAATACCCTCCTGTCACATCATTTGTGATGTGACAGCTCTCCCATTCGACCAGCCGCACTCAAGTCCTCTTTTCTCTCGATTTCTCGCGATTCTTGTAAGTTTTCAACTCAAATCTTGTACTTCTATGATCTACACGCACTCCTACATCTTTTTCACCTTTAAATCTTAACTTTAAACCGTGAAATCACTGGATTTGAGGTGTTTTAGGATGATGTCATCAAGGAGTTCTTATGAACTTCAAGTTTGAGCATTATTCCACCAAAAACAACTCAGATCTGAAGGATTTCCACATGAATAAACAATGATTTTGCATAGATCTAAACATTTTCAAGGTGGAAAGGATTGAAAGATGGTTTTCCAACTTTCTTTCAACTCTTTTACACTTAAAGCACTCAAAACCGGTAGAACCAGAGCTCGTTCTGATCTTCTACTCTTTCTTAGTGATGAGTTGGTTCAAGATCTGGTTACCAACAA
The DNA here is from genome assembly GCA_030545235.1 of Helianthus tuberosus. Taxonomy (NCBI): domain Eukaryota; kingdom Viridiplantae; phylum Streptophyta; class Magnoliopsida; order Asterales; family Asteraceae; genus Helianthus; species Helianthus tuberosus. Next base: position 49,063,725 of record CM060351.1, read on the forward strand.
GTAGACAACCTATTTCGGGTTAAACAAGAACAACCATCACGAACCAGTAAACGGATCGGATTTGGGTGGTTCCTGTTCGATCGGACGACTTGGGACTTGATGAGGTTCTGTTGTTTAATACGTAGTCAAACTGTCTCGAACAAACCACAGAACTTTCAAAACTTAACAAATCTTCAAGTTGCAAAACGATCAGAATGCGGGACGGATTGCCGTCCGATCGGATTGCCATCCGATCAAACCGCAATCCGATCGGATTGCACTTGAGGTTCAACACTTAAACAATTTTCAACATGTTCAAAACATAAGTTAGTTCTAATGGATTGCCATCCGATCGGATTGCTATCCGATCGAGTGACCGTCCTGCTTTGAACTTGTTCTCACTAAGTGTCCTGCCAATCGGATCGCTATTTGATCGAACGACCGTTCGATCGATCGACCTGAAGGGTAGAGATAGTTCTCTATTTTCAAAATGCTACAATGAAAACTTCAAAGCCATCATACACAACCACATCCTTACCAAACGAATTTCAATCCGACCGAATGGCCATCCGATCGGATGACCATCCGAACGGATTGACATCCGATCGAGTGACCATCCGATCGGATTACCGTTCGACACTTGGTCACTTTTCACCGATTTACACACCGCTCTTCGCTTATGCTATCGTTAACTGTTCAGGCTAATAACTCTAGCGCTCTCTTCATTCCATTTTCATCGCTGTGAGTATACTCGATCCCTTTTTTTCTTACGCACATTTGGGTGTTACATACGTTACTTGTTCTAAAACACAATCAATCACACAACGCAAATACTATTTATACGCTAACCATTATTGCATGTTACTTGTTACTCGATGAATACTTGTATGTTATGTTAACACAGTGATTGTTGCCTGATGCCTTAGCAATGATAGTACTATTTGTTTGGACTCAGCACCTGTCGTGGACAGGGGTTGTTAAGGTTACCTCTTAACGTGTCATAGTGGTGATATATGTTGCACATTCTACAACTCGCAGTCTAGTCTGTGCATATTTCATTGTCGATAACCTACTAGCTTCGCATTATACATGTTACATGCTGGTTATGCGTAAATGATTTTGAACTCTACTATTACTATTAAACTTGTATGCTCACCTTTACACTATGTGTATTGACCTCTATTTTAACGTATGTGACAGGTGCTTAGGATGTTTGCTTGCTGTTTGATGCAATCGAGCTAGGATGGAGTCTAGAAACAAACTAAATAAAATCTGAGTTGTCGGAACGGATATTTGTCTTTGAGAACAATGTCTGTAATAACTGTTTTTATTTTATTTTATATGTTTGTGGTATGGGACATGAACCTTTAATATATTATAACAAATAGTTGTTATGGATTCTCCTGGACAATCTGTTTCGCTCAATGCCGCGCCCCGATGATTCCGCCATCGGTTGGGGTGTGACAGATTGGTATCAGAGCCATAACTATAGGGAATTAGGCATGACTAGACCTAGTCCGGGTCGATGTCATAGAAACGACCTAGTCTATAGTTTAAGTACCAACAGACCGACTTGTGCATACCCAGTATGGGTTTTGTACGAGCTTACTCGCTATTTCTCGCTCGAACTCGTTGTACACTATACACTTGCGCGAACATCGCATACTACAGTTCCGCGCAAGACCAGCCTTTCCTAAGGCTGATTGCACACACAAACAAATGATCTGGTTAAGATTAGGTGTGAAAACCGCAAACTCTCGACCAGGTTACTCGTTCGAATTACTATTTTTACTATAAACAAGAGAGTTGCGTTGAATTAGGAGTGAAATCCACACTTTGACGCAAATCTCCTTATCTATCTCATGATTTTACCATACAAGCAGGGATGTAGTCGCTAAGTTAGGGGTGAAACCCGAACCTTGATGACTCGTTCCGCTCTATACTTTTGGTTTTACAAAACTCTCACCAAAGTCTCGACGGACTTCAACGACCTGAGGTCACGTTGTAACTGGAAGGATGCGTGCTGATCGCTCAAATTGAAGCAAGAGCACAGTTCCGAAGGCCAAGGTTTGCACTTAAAGTCCTTGTGAATAGTCAAACCACTTTGGGTAGTCAATGTCTACACACACCCGAGACAATTTATCCTCGATTTTGTATTCGATTCTGGAATTGTAGCCGCTAAATCTGTGAATTATCGATTTTATGTGGTTTTATGTGTTCGATTTTGGTGATTTACTCGCCTTTCGCTGTCCATTTGATCAACACGCACCACTCGCACTGCACATTTACCTTAAAACGCAAACAAATCGCTGGTCTATGCTCACAAACGCTGCTCGCTAATCGCACTCGCTATACTAAATCGCTATATGTGCTGTGAAGGATAAGTGAATACATGCAAAACATGTGTTTAGGTTAGCTTATGTGTTTATGTGCTTATGTGTTTATGTGCTTACGTGGTTCCGTGATTATGTGCCTACGTGAAATTTTGTGAATGACTGTGTTCCTGAGCTTTATGGTGAATCGCTAGACTATACTAGGATTAATCGAAATTGTGTTTGAGTCCTATGGCGATGTCTGTTGAAGACAATGTCGTCGTTTGAATCATTCCACTCCCGAGCCGCCCGCCGAAACCATGATGACAAACGTATCACTGCTCTCGTCTCTAAGTAAATGGCGAAGGTCATCCCACAGATCATCAGTGAGCTGAACGAGAATGCTAGCAAATCTTCAGAGGAGTCCAGGACTGATACTCCTAAGGCCGCTTTTAGCTTCAAGCAGTTCAAAGCCGGAGGACCAAAGGAATTCACCAGAGAAGATGGTCCTACGGCCATGTTTCAATGGTTTGATTCTATCGAAGTCACCATGCGCCAGAGTGGCTGTCCCGAAAACCTGCGCACCGTCAATGCTACCGGCGTCTTCCAATCCCGCGCTCTTGATTGGTGGACGGCCGAGTGGAACAAATGAGGAAACGATGCAGCTTTCGGATTGTCTTGGGATGAGTTGAAGAACATAATGATGCAAGAGTTTTGTCCTCCCCATGAACTCCAAAAGCTTGAGGATGAATTCTGGCACATAAAGCAGCATGGCGGAGATAACGCTGGTTTAACTGCTCGCTTCAAGCAGTTGAGTATTATCTGCCCTGGTCAGGTTACTACCCCAGATATTACAATCAAGAAGTATATCTGTGCTCTTCCGGATTGCGTCGCAGATTTTGTTCAAGCTGCAAAGACTACAACAATCGAGGAAACCTACCTGCTCGCCGCTAAGATCAACGATAAGCGAGTCAGGGCTGGTTATTTTGACAAAGCTGCCAAGAATTTGCATCAAGTTACCGCTGCTTCAACCGCTGAAACCATCGCCGCTCCACAATCTTCAAAGCCCTCACATCGTAAGAGGAAGAACAACAGCAGTTCCAGCAACAAGAACTGTGCAGTTACTGCTGCCTCGCTCTAGACAGTACCTGCCCAACCGCAACCTCAACACCGCCAAGTAGCGGCAACTGTGGTTAATGCACTGCCTGCTAAGCGTGCATACATTGGACCACACCCGCTTTGCCCTGCTTGTACTTATCATCACCCGGTGGGTCTCGCATGCCGGTTCTGTGTTCATTGCAATATGTACGGCCACTTCACCGCCAACTGTCGTACAGGTCCACGTCAAAACCCATCTCCAGCTCAAGGTCAAGTTCCTGCTCAACAAGCTCTACTTCCTGCTCCTCAAGGCCGTCAAGCAGCTCCTGCACCCGCGGCTCATGCTAGAGCTTGCTTTGCGTGTGGTGATCCCAACCACTTCGCAAACATGTGCCCTAATCGAGTGGTGAAGCAAGAGCCACAACAGCAGCAGCCTCAGCAGCAGCCTCAACAACAGCAGCAACAGCCCGCGGACGTGCTTTCAACATCAACGCCCATCAGGCTCAAGCAGACAACCATGTGGTTAATGGTACGTTCCTTGTGAATGGTATATATGCTTCGTGTTTATTTGATACTGGAGCCGATAACTGTTTTGTATCGTTTGAATTCGAAAAGCTCCTTAATCGAAAGAACACCCATCTACCCTCGACGTTCGATGTTGAAGTTGCCACCGGAAGAACCGTCACCGTCAATTCTGTTCTGCGTGATTGTATGCTTGAACTCAACAATCACGTCTTCCCTATCGACCTTATTCCGATGCAACTTGGAAGTTTTGACATCATAGTAGGCATGGATTTTCTTCGAGAAAATCGTGCTGAAGTTGTTTGCTTCGAAAAGATGATTCGTTTCTCACTCGCTAATGGTGGTCAACTTTGTGTGTATGGCGAAACTCCTTCGAAAGGCCTCAAGATCATGTCATGTGTCCAGGCTAGCAAGTATCTCCGCAAGGAATACCAAGCTTTCTTGGCACACATTGTAGTAGCGGAGAAAAAGGAAGTTAAGGAGGTAGACCAGGTGCCCGTAATTCGTGATTTTCCCCTTGTATTCCCTAACGTTCTTCCAGGATTACCACCCACTCGCGATATCGATTTCCGAATCGACCTCATTCCTGGAGCCAACCCTGTTGCTAAAGCGCCTTATCGTCTCGCTCCTTCTAAAATGTGCGAACTCTCGAATCAGCTCCAGGAACTACTTGATAAAGGCTTTATTCGCCCTAGCACCTCTCCTTGGGGCGCGCCTGTCCTTTTCGTCAAAAAGAAGGATGGATCGTTCTGGATGTGCATCGACTATAGGGAGTTGAATAAGCTGACAATCAAGAATCGTTATCCCTTGCCTCGAATCAATGATTTGTTTGATCAGTTACAAGGTGCTACGTGTTTTTACAAGATCGATCTATGCTCAGGCTATCACCAATTACGCATTCAAGAGGAAGATATACCCAAAATCGCATTTCAAACCCGCTATGGTCATTACGAATTTGTTGTCATGCCTTTTGGTTTGACCAACGCTCCCTCAATCTTCATGGATCTAATGAATCGCGTGTGCAAACCCTTCCTTGACCGCTTCGTAATCGTGTTCATCGATGATATCCTGATCTATTCCAAGTCAAAATCCAAACACTCGCAGCATCTACGTTTGGTTCTTGAGTTACTCCAGGGAAACCGTCTCTATGCCAAGTTCTCCAAGTGTGAATTTTGGTTGGAGGAGGTCCAATTCCTGGGTCACATTGTCAATAGTCAAGGAATTCATGTCGATCCCGCGAAGATCGAGGCCGTTAAGAGTTGGGTTACACCCAAGAACCCGTCGGAAGTACGTTCTTTTCTCGGACTGGCAGGCTATTATCGCCGATTTATCGAAGGTTTCTCTAAAATCGTTGTGCTGCTTACCTCTCTGACGCATAAGGACAAACCTTTTGTTTGGGGAACTAAACAAGAGGAAGCCTTCCAAACTCTCAAAGCTATGCTTTGCAATGCTCCTGTGCTTTCACTGCCCGACGGAAACGACGACTTCATAGTCTACTGCGATGCCTCAAACCTTGGTCTTGGTTGTGTTCTCATGTAACGAGATAAGGTTATCGCGTACGCTTCTCGGCAGCTCAAGATCCACGAGAAGAACTACACCACACACGACCTCGAGCTTGGCGCAGTTGTTTTTGCGTTAAAGATTTGGCGACACTACCTTTATGGTACCAAGTGTACGATCTTCACCGATCATAAAAGCCAACAACACATCTTTGACCAAAAGGAACTGAATATGCATCAACGCTGGTGGGTAGAACTCCTCAATGATTACGACTGTGAGATTCATTACCATCCAGGCAAAGCAAACATCGTTGCCGATGCTCTCAGTCGACGAAGCTATTTGCATAGCGTTCGTAATATCCAAGCCCAACATAATCTCGAAGCCCTTATACGTGACGCTCAGCATGCTTGTTTTACCGAACGAACTTTGAAGAAGGAAAGGATTCTAAACGATGGTGCCCAACTCGAGAATAAATCGAATGGTATCTTTCATTATTTGGACTGAATTTGGATTCCCAAGCTTACGAATTTGCGACAACTTCTGATGGACGAAGCCCATAAATCTCGGTATTCTATTCATCCCGGTGCTGAGAAGATGTACCAGGACATGCGCTACAAGTACTGGTGGTCGGGCATGAAGAAGGATATCGCTATCTATGTTTCGAAATGCCTGACTTGTTCCAAGGTCAAGGCCGAACAACAAAGACCCTCTGGCTTACTTGTACAACCCGAGATACCAATGTGGAAATGGAAGAGTATAGCTATGGACTTTATAACAAAACTTCCGCACACGACATCAGGCCACGACAGCATCTGGGTTGTCGTTGACCGTTTGAGTAAATCAGCCCACTTCCTGCCGATACGAGAAGACTTTAAGGTAGAAAAATTAGCCCGAATCTACACCGATGAGATCATTTGTCGACACGGGACGCCTCGTGACATCATCTCTGACCGCGATGGTCGGTTTACCTCGCGTCTTTGGGAAACGTTTCAATCTGCTCTCGGAACTACCCTTAATCTAAGTACCGTCTTCCATCCCCAAACCGATGGTCAGACTGAGAGAACGATTTGCACCCTTGAAGACATGCTCCGATCGTTTGTCTTAGATTTCGGTGGTAATTGGGACGCGCACTTACCTTTAGTCAAATTCTCGTACAATAAAAGTTATCATTCTAGCATACAAATGGCACCATTTGAGGCATTATACGGAAGGAAATATCGATCGTCTATTGTATGGCACGAGATCGGAGACGCGCAAATTACCGGTCCTGAGCTGTTGCAAGAAATGACTGACAAAATCCTCCAAATTTGAGACAACCTGTTGAAAGCTCGAAGCCGACGGAAAAGCTACGCCGATAAACGTCGTAAGCCCCTTGAATTTGACGTTGGCGATCACGTACTCCTAAAGGTTGCACCTTGGAAGGGGGTGATAAGATTCGGCAAGAAAGGAAAGCTCGAGCCTCGATATGTTGGACCCTTTAAAATTCTGGAAAGAATTGGAAAAGTGGCCTACAGACTCGAACTACCGGAGGAACTTAGTAATGTCCACCCGACTTTCCACGTTTCAAACTTCAGAAAGTGCTTAGCCGACCAGGAATTTCATGTCCCTCTCGAATATTTACAAGTGGACGAAACATTACACTTCGTGGAAAAGCCTGTCGAGATCATGGGACGAGAAACCAAGGTACTCCGACGCTCACGCATTCCCATTATGAAGGTTCACTGGGAAGGCAAACGTGGCGCCGAGTTCACCTGGGAACTCGAAAGTGACATGAAGGCGAAGTATCCGCAACTGTTTGTTACGCCTACTTCTTAAATTTCGGGACGAAATTTCCTAAAGTAGGGGAGGCTGTAACAACCCGCTTTTTGGAAGTCAAAGTCAAAGGAAGAAAGGATTGCTAATTGCGATCTGTCACTCCTTGCTTAACTATTGATTGTACATCAATGACTTGTAATCGAATCTTTTTATTTAATCGCTTTAGTTGTATTATGTGGAGTACTTATTAATAATCGAGGTTTAATCGCATATTTAATCGCTAATAAACTTATCACTAAATGCATTGCTATCGCATTCGCAACTCGAATTATGTGTTCTGGATATTGTTTTACGTGTGTGTGCTATTATATGTTACTTGTGCATGTTATGTTTATGTTGAGGTGTTTTATCGCAATCGCAATTCTATCGCGATCGCAATCTAATCGCAAACGCTAAACGCAAGTTATGTATAGTGATTATATGTTAGATATAGTAGTTAAGTTATTTGTGTAACTAATGGATAATACTATCGCATCGCTCGCTCGAATCGCATCGCAACACTCAACACACGAATCGAAATGACAAAACTCAACACACCGGACACCTTGATCAAATGGCCAACCGATCGAGTGGCCATCCGATCGGATTGCAATCCGATCGAACCGCCATCCGATCGGTGGCCAATCCGACACTTGTGCACTTTCCTCTTTTGGAAACCCTATAAATACCCTCCAGTCACATCATTTGTGATGTTACAGCTCTCCCATTCGACCAGCCGCACTCAAGTCCTCTTTTCTCTCGATTTCTCGCGATTCTTGTAAGTTTTCAACTCAAATCTTGTAGTTCTATGATCTACAAGCACTCCTACATCTTTTTCACCTTTAAATCTTAACTTTTAACCATGAAATCACCGGATTTGAGGTGTTTTAGGATGATGTCATCAAGGAGTTCTTATGAACTTCAAGTTTAAGCATTATTCCACCAAAACAACTCAGATCTGAAGGATTTCCACATGAATAAACAATGATTTTGCATAGATCTAAACATTTTCAAGGTGGAAAGGATTGAAAGATGGTTTTTCAACTCTTTTACACTCAAATCACTCAAAACCGGTAGAACCAGAGCTCATTCTGATCTTCTACTCTTTCTTAGTGATGAGTTGGTTTAAGATCTGGTTACCATCAAGGAGACAACCAATTTCGGGTTAAACAAGAACAACCATCACAAACCAGTAAGCGGATCGGATTTGGGTGATTCCTGTTCGATCGGACGACTTGGGACTTGATGAGGTTCTGTTGTTTAATACGTAGTCAAACCGTCTCGAACAAACCACGGAACTTTCAAAACTTAACAAATCTTCAAGTTGCAAAACGATCAGAATGCTGGACGGATTGTCGTCCGATTGGATTGCCGTCCGATCGAATTGCCGTCCGATCGAACCGCAATCCGATCGGATTGCACTTGAGGTTCAACACTTAAACAATTTTCAACATGTTCAAAACATAAGTTAGTTCTAACGGATTGCTATCCGATCGAGTGACCGTCCTGCTGTGAACTTGTTCTTACTAATTGTCCTGCCAATCGGATCGCTATCCGATCGAATGACCGTTCGATCGATCGACCTGAAGGGTAGAGATACTTCTCTATTTTCAAAATGCTACAACAAAAACTTCAAATCCATCATACACAAACACATCCTTACCAAACGAATTTCAATCCGACCGAATGGCCATCCGATCGGATGACCATCCGAACGGATTGACATCCGATCGAGTGACCATCCGATCGGATTACCGTTCGACACTTGGTCACTTTTCACCGATTTACGCACCGCTCTTCGCTTATGCTATCGTTAACTGTTTAGGCTAATAACTCTAGTGCTCCCTTCAATCCATTTCCATCGCTGTGAGTATACTCGATCCTTTTTTGCTTACGCACATTTGGGTTTTACATACGTTACTTGTTCTAAAACACAATCAATCACACAAAGCAAATACTATTTATACGCTGACCATTATTGCATGTTACTTGTTACTCGATGAATACTTGTATGTTATGTTAACACAGTGATTGTTGCCTGATGCCTTAGCAACGATAGTACTATTTGTTTGGACTCAGCACCTGTCGTGGACAGGGGTTGTTAAGGTTACCTCTTCACGTGTCACAGTGGTGATATGTGTTGCGCATTCTACAACTCGCAGTCTAGTCTGTGCATATTTCATTGTCGATAACCTACTAGCTTCACATTATACATGTTACATGTTACATGCTGGTTATGCGTAAACGATTTCGAACTCTACTATTACTATTAAACTTGTATGCTCACCTTTACACTATGTGTATTGACCTCTATTTTAACGTATGTGACAGGTGCTTAGGATGTTTGCTTGCTGTTTGATGCAATCGAACTAGGATGGAGTCTAGAAACAAACTAAATAAAATCTGAGTTGTCGGAACGGATATTTGTCTTTGAGAACAATGTCTGTAATAACTGTTTTTTTATTTTATTTTATATGTTTGTGGTATGGGACATGAACCTTTAATATATTATAACAAATAGTTGTTATGGATTCTCCTAGACAATCTGTTTCGCTCAGTGCCACGCCCCGATGATTCCGCCATCGGTTGGGATGTGACATCACATAAGTAATGTAACTAATAAAGAAAGAAATTTTAAGGCTCGTATTTCCGTTGCGTCATTTTAAGATTAAACGTATTAGGGTTTTACATATTTTTCTATGGAAGAATGTGGAAGGGTTTTAAAAAATGAGGGATAAGTTTATGGAATGGTGATCTTTAGTTAGATTATATGGATAAAGATAAAGATAAAGATAAAAATATGATGTGAATGTTCTAAGGGTGGACGGTATGCATCCTCAATTCATCAAACTCACTACATTAGGCTGCTGGGTATGGTGGCGGATGAAGACCGGGGCGGGCGGGCGGGATGGGGTGACGGAGCCGGCGCCGAGAAGAAAGAGGGGGGCCCCCATGTTTTGGTCCGTCACAAACGTCCATATTCGGACGGTGAGGACGGGGACCGGGGGGGGGGGCGGGTTGGTGTAGATGCCGTCGCCGGAGCAAGACGGGTGGGGCGACGCCCCCATACCGTGTAGCCTTATATTTCTCTTTTACATCAACGTCACATCAAATTCTACTCATCTAATCCCAATTCACCAAATCCCTACAAGGCTACAACTATTTTTTAAATAATTAGTATAAACTAATTAAAAAATAAATGGTGTGAGAATGAGGTGGTATCACCTTCTGTTTATATCTCACGTTGTGTGATAAGGGACTTTAGAAAGTGTGTATTAATAGTTGTTGTATTGTAGTATTTGGATGGTGGGGACCTAGTGCCCAATACACCATTCCACTGACATGTGGGTCGTTGGTCCCCTTGTGGCCTTGGGCATGTTGTATGTCAAATTATTTGAAGGAGTATGATCCTAAATTTTGCGACTATATGAGTCAGTCTCAGGTCGTGCGCGAGACCATACCTAAGTTAAATCAAATGGATAACTTTCTCAACCTTGCGCCGACTAAACATATGTGCTGCAAGTCTCGCGCGAGGTCAGGACCAAGACAAGATCAGTTTTGACACTTATCTCCTATGACAAAAGGCCTGACTTCCTTGACCTTACGCCGGCTACACGGGATGTACCCGGGGTCGCGCGGAGGAAAGAAGTGCAGGTAAACATCGGACGAGTACGAAAGGTACAAGTGGCAGAGCAGTGGGCCAATAAGCGTTCAACATGTTGTATCCGATCGTGCTGCACGATGGACAATCGTACAGGAGACAAAAAGGTAAACGAGGACGCATACGTGGCACCAATCAGTGTACGCCGACCACTGCTCCATGATCTTCACTTAGCTGCTGATGACATGCCAGATAACAAGGACAGTCGTCAGGACACGTAAATCCATTCAGCATGCGCAAACTCTCCTCTCACCTGGAATCACTAAAGGTCGTGGCAGAGGGGACATAATGGATATTCCTTGTTGTCATCTTCGGGCCCAAGGCCCATCAGCCCATCTCCTTCACAAACCACCTCGGCTATAAATAGGGAACTTCACCTCCAAGTTTAAGGATCGCTCTTTTGCTCTCTCTCTCACTTAATACACACACTATTATCCTCAAAACCGATAATTATTCTCACGCTGGACAGTGGTTACAAGGAGAACCCCCGTATTCTCCTCCTTGTAACGAGCTTACGGTGTGTTGATGATTTTGCAGGATCATGTTAGCTGTTCTTGACGAGACGAAAGAAGATTAACCTTATTTTGTCGAGTCACAAACCACAAAATAATCACCGGATTGGTTTGGTGTTTCTTCACAACTATTATATCCAACTTATATCTTTAACGTTGTTTCATGGTTTCAAACTCATTGATTTCCTTTGCTATTATTGTATTGAGTTTCTTATTGTTGCAAACATATATACACGCATATCATTTTGATATGTATTTAGATAATTAGCAGACTCGAGCCGCAACATCACTTACTAGTTTTTTTTTTTTTTTAGTTGGGTTTATTAACGTTGATACTTTACTTAATTAGATTTTTTTTAGCGTAATTGATTTTTATTTGATTTGGCTCTAGATTTCTTAAAGTTTTCTAAGAGAATATTTAGACTTGTTTGCTACAGTTTCTTAGAAATTAAGGTGTTAAAAAACCAAACTAGTATAAAGTGTTGAACCGGCTATCTATAGTGTCAAAAATGAAAAATCAGTTCATGTTATGAATGCACCATAATGTGGTGACTCTCCACATATGTAACCACCATCTCTTCATGTCATTTATATTAATGTAAGAACACTATATATAGAGTTCTTTGTATTGTATGTTGATATATCAATTAAAAAGAATTCATATTCACTTATTCTATACAGTCTTGTTCTCTCATGTTTAGTATAGTTGTATATGGATTGCTAATAGACCATTGTTTTGCGACACGTTATCAGCACGAATTGCTGCAAGATCTTCATATCCATGATTTGAATCTTCATATCCATGATTTGGTTTTTCTTTCATCCATTCAGGTAACAATACACAAAGCTTATATTTCTACTTAGTAATTGTTTTATTATTTTAGACATCTTGAATAATGTTTTCATATCCATGAAAAGTGAAATTAAGAGTAGAAACAATTGACCTACAGCCTTTTTCACCTTGGACTTCATGGCTCCATGTTTTGTCCTCATTTTATTGTTTTTATAACTAGAAAATTTGGATTTAGTTTTGTGAATATTTTGATGGCATGAAAGTAACTGAGAAGAAAATGACTGAAAAATAAATTATATTTGATTTGTTTAAAAAAAAAAAATGAATAACAACGTTTACAGCCTTTGAAGATTATTTTTTTCATGCAATTGCATACGTTCTTCATTAGCATCAAATAAAAAATGTGTGACTTCTACTTTATAAAATCGGACTCTTTCATGCCATTTACTACATTTTAGATTTGTAGTATTTCATATTTCCCCCAATATAATCATTAATCATCATGACTTGTTATGTATATTTTTTCTTTTGTTTGTTCTTATGTGGGCTCGATGAAAATCTTGCCTAGGTTAACTATTCATAATCTATTATTCATCCATTATAAATGTATGAAAGTTTAAATGTTATATATAGTATTTACATTTGCTAGTAACAGGTCAATATGATCATCAACAAACAATATGATTTTAACGGGTCAATATGATCATAAACATGCACATAATAAGCGTTCAACATGTTGTATCCGATCGTGCTGCACGATGGACAATCGTACAGGAGACAAAAAGGTAAACGAGGACGCATACGTGGCACCAATCAGTGTACGCCGACCACTGCTCCATGATCTTCACTTAGCTGCTGATGACATGCCAGATAACAAGGAGAGTCGTCAGGACACGTAAATCCATTCAGCATGCGCAAACTCCCATCTCACCTGGAATCACTAAAGGTCGTGGCAGAGGGGACATAATGGATATTCCTTGTTGTCATCTTCGGGCCCAAGGCCCATCAGCCCATCTCCTTCACAAACCACCTCTGCTATAAATAGGGAACTTCACCTCCAAGTTTAAGGATCGCTCTTTTGCTCTCTCTCTCACTTAATACACACACTATTATCCTCAAAACCGATAATTATTCTCACGCTGGAGAGTGGTTACAAGGAGAACCCCCGTATTCTCCTCCTTGTAACGAGCTTACGGTGTGTTGATGATTTTGCAGGATCATGTTAGCTGTTCTTGACGAGACGAAAGAAGATTAACCTTATTTTGTCGAGTCACAAACCAAAAAATAATCACCGGATTGGTTTGGTGTTTCTTCACAACTATTATATCCAACTTATATCTTTAACGTTGTTTCATGGTTTCAAACTCATTGATTTCCTTTGCTATTATTGTATTGAGTTTCTTATTGTTGCAAACATATATACACGCATATCATTTTGATATGTATTTAGATAATTAGCAGACTCGAGCCGCAACATCACTTACTAGTTTTTTTTTTTTTTTTAGTTGGGTTTATTAACGTTGATACTTTACTTAATTAGAATTTTTTTAGCGTAATTGATTTTTATTTGATTTGGCTCTAGATTTCTTAAAGTTTTCTAAGAGAATATTTAGACTTGTTTGCTACAGTTTCTTAGAAATTAAGGTGTTAAAAAACCAAACTAGTATAAAGTGTTGAACCGGCTATCTATAGTGTCAAAAATGAAAAATCAGTTCCTGTTATGAATGCACCATAATGTGGTGACTCTCCACATATGTAACCACCATCTCTTCATGTCATTTATATTAATGTAAGAACACTATATATAGAGTTCTTTGTATTGTATGTTGATATATCAATTAAAAAGAATTCATATTCACTTATTCTCTACAGTCTTGTTCTCTTATGTTTAGTATAGTTGTATATGGATTGCTAATAGACCATTGTTTTGCGACACGTTATCAGCACGAATTGCTGCAAGATCTTCATATCCATGATTTGAATCTTCATATCCATGATTTGGTTTTTCTTTCATCCATTCAGGTAACAATACACAAAGCTTATATTTCTACTTAGTAATTGTTTTATTATTTTAGACATCTTGAATAATGTTTTCATATCCATGAAAAGTGAAATTAAGAGTAGAAACAATTGACCTATAGCCTTTCACCTTGGACTTCATGGCTCCATGTTTTGTCCTCATTTTATTGTTTTTATAACTAGAAAATTTGGATTTAGTTTTGTGAATATTTTGATGGCATGAAAGTAACTGAGAAGAAAATAACTGAAAAATAAATTATATTTGATTTGTTTTCAAAAAAAAAAAAATGAATATCAACGTTTACAGCCTTTGAAGATTATTTTTTTCATGCAATTGCATACGTTCTTCATTAGCATCAAATAAAAAATGTGTGACTTCTACTTTATAAAATCGGACTCTTTCATGCCATTTACTACATTTTAGATTTGTAGTATTTCATATTTCCCCCAATATAATCATTAATCATCATGACTTGTTATGTATATTTTTTCTTTTGTTTGTTCTTATATGGGCTCGATGAAAATCTTGCCTAGGTTAACTATTCATAATCTATTATTCATCCATTATAAATGTATGAAAGTTTAAATGTTATATATAATATTTACATTTGCTAGTAACGGGTCAATATGATCATCAACAAACAATATGATTTTAACGGGTCAATATGATCATAAACATGCACATAAATTATTTGTTTGTATTAAGAATTATTTTGACATTTTGATTTCAACTAAGAAATTGTATTTAAGATGATGAGCCTAATAAACTTTGTTTGAAAACAAGTTAATTTGCATATATCTAATTAATATTTGCCGAAGAAACCTGATTTTCTATGTATTTAATCAGCCATATACTTCACCGGTTGAAATCTCGTTGGAATTGATAATTTGATATACATGATCTAGAATTAGGCTTTTGTGTTTGGTCGATTGCTTTCTAAAACCACCAAAGAAATTGAAGGGGGGTTAAGAAGAAACGGGATGGTAACTAATTACTATAATTCAATTTTTAAATTAACCATAAAGAGCTATAAAGAAATCATTTAAAGTGGCAGTTAACATTCCCTATTAGTTTATATAATTAATAAAAAGTTTGTTAGCAATTTAGATAAGTTTTACATCTTTGCCACTTCATTATATTCTTTCAACACTTTTATGTATTATTTTACATCTTTGTCAACACTTTTATGACAATTGATTAGAGATTTTATGGCAAAATTAAGTACTTTTCATGAGGTGTATTGATGTCTTTTATGACAATTGATTGGAGATTTTATGGCCAAATTAAGTACTTTTCATGTGGTGTATTGATGTCTTTTATGACAATTGATTAGAGATTTTATGGCAAAATTAAGTCTCTAATTATGTTAGACTTTTCACCACCCATGACTCTTGCATACTTAGTAGGCTATGTGCCTCTTTTGATGGGGCTAGTTGAGGTTATGTGATGAAAAGATTATTTATATTGGTTGAATAAAACAATTTCCATTTATCAAACCTCAAATATGCTTATAAAGTAGTAATATTAATATATATATATATATATATATATATATATATATATATATATAGGGGAAGGTTAAAATGAGAACCCGCGAGAACCACCCCCGCGGGGGGGCGTTGACCACGATTTTTTTTTTACAACTAGATGTGTATATTTTAACAACCTACGTAAAGATTGGGTTTAAACGGCGCGCCCGAGGGGGTAGTTTTTTACGCCCAAAGTTTGGGTTTTTTAATTTTTTTTTTAATTTTTCTTTTTTTTTAACCAAACTTTGGGCGTAAAAAACTACCCCCTCGGGCGCGCCGTTTAAACCCAAACTTTACGTAGGTTGTTAAAATATACACATCTAGTTGTAAAAAAAAATCGTGGTCAACGCCCCCCCGCGGGGGTGGTTCTCACGGGTTCTTACAACTCGAGGTGGTTCTCATTTTAACTTATTCCTATATATATATATATATATATATATATATATATATATATATATATATATATATATATATATATATATATAAGGTTTGAAACAACCAGGATGAAGGTTGTGTGGCTCTAAGCCATTCCTTAAGGTAAATGCAATGATAGATTAGTGAAAGGTCGAGATCATGTACATAACAAAAGCAATTGTAATGATAGCACTATGAAAGTTGTGTGGTTATAATCCATTCCCTAAAAGTGAACGTGTTGATATAATGATCGTTATAAAGGTCATGATCATGGTAAATGATGAGGGAAATCTTTTTCTTATATTTGTTCTCTTGTTCATAAGTAAACTACTCTGATGTTAGTTACTTAAATTGATAGATAATAATTCATTTGAGTTAGTGTTGATGCTCATTTATACTGAATTTCACATGAATCCTAAATCAATGTTGAGAACCCGAAGTTCTCCCAAATGTATACAAAGTCCCGTTTGTTTTAATAATGATTTTTCAAGTTTAACCCAAACTTTAGTTCATCGCACTTGGCGTTTTTGGCTAACATATAGCCTAGTGATGGAAAACCTTATGAATAGTACATGTTTTCCCTCTAAACAAATGTTAAAACTATAATATTTCACGTGGTAGAGACGATATTGATACTATTTCACGTGTTAATAGCATATTAAATGCTCCAGAAGAGCATCGATAGTTTACCCGCTGATATCGAATTTTGTAATTCATAATGCATCATATTCTAATGTATACCGAAGAAATTTATTAAGTTTCCACTATGATTGAATGAAAAGTCATCACCTTGGAATGGTGTAAAAGAAAATGTACTAAATATCTAAAATATATCATATAGTAAATATGTCCAAGAAGACTATATTAGAAGTTACTAGAAATGATACTAATTTTCCACAATATTCCATTAAATCAAATATCGTGAGTAACCAGAAGTTACTAGAATATTTATACGTTCACCACATGACATGACCAAATAGGTCATCAAAATAGCATCATGATTTGCTAAACAATCAAACATGCTAACCGGTACCTTAGCACCTCTAAGTAATCTAAAAACATTGCTCCCAAAATGCCTTATCATATGTCTAGTTAGTTTTTTTTTTTTTTTTTTTTTTTTTGTGGCAAATAATTTTTTTATGCCATTCCAAACAATAAACTCCTACAAACAATCCCTCTTATATGGGACCATTGAAATGTACACTTGTGTGGATTGTGGCATTCATGCATGGTTACATGTGAGTTTTTAGCTACCCGTATGTAGCATATGCCCAACACTATGGAACGTTTTTTTTTTTTTTTGACATGGTTTAACACGGTTCTTTGACAACCCAATTGTAGGGACCATTGTTGGGCACAATGTGAAATATAGTGAGAGGCATACGTAGTCAAGACGGAATTCGTCGATTGATTATATCAATTCAAAACCAACTGCTTATACTCCCCATTACAACTGGTCTCCTGAAGAGAACCAAGTTTCCATTTTTTTATATATATTTTGTTGTGCAGCCTATGTACCAATAGCACCACCGTAACATATAAAATGGGATATGTACATCGTATTCACAGTCTTAGGGGGAGACAAGAAAATGAAAGACTTGTAACATAAAAAAATGCATCATATTATATATCGACCCCTGAAGTGGTCAATGCAAATCTGAAGTCCAAAAGAAAGAGCGTGTATTTGCAAATAATAACAAATGAAATACAAGATGCATTCACTAACACAAATAAGTGACAAAGTCACATATACCAGCTTAAACTTATCTGCTCAAATGGAAGTACTCACAAAATGATTATCATATTAATAAATTGTGAGAGATAAATCGGTTCCAAAAAGATAAAACCCACAAAACACAAAAAGAGCAGAGTAACGCAGTTGGTGTAACCCCAAAAGAGGTGGCACATAAAACACCATAAGTTGTTACATACAAAACCCCAGAAGTGGTTGCATACTAAACCTTAAAGAAGGTTGTTGTCAAAACCCCAAAAGAGGCTAATGGAGTTCTAAAAGAAACTCTAGTACCAAATAAATATGAGATCGCGATAAATTATGTACAAAATAAGTACAATATGGAACCGTAATGAAACACGTGTAAAATGATATATTTGATTATGCTATAGCAATAGATGTAATCGATGAAAAAAAAGATTACGTATATAGAAAGTGTGCAAGAGTGTACGCACACAAATAGCCAAAATGGCTACATGACTTAAGGTTGAACTAAATTTGCTCGACAAACTAAACGTTTTCGAACCAGCAGTTCGAACACCCATAGAGGTCACACCAGTAGGTTATAAATGGGTGTCTTTAAATAAAAGGAAACGTAAATAATAAGTTTTCGCGATGTAAGGCACGCATTTTAACATAGAGATTTTTCCCAAATCCCAGCAGTTGATTACGAGGAAACGTATACCCCTGTAGTGGATGCGATAATCTTTAAATGTTTAAGCGGCCTCGCAATCTCAGAATGACTTCAGATAAAACAACTTACGGATGTCATCACCGTATACATGTACGAGACAATTGCAAATGACATCTATATGAAAACCCCCTGAAGGATTAAAAATGCTCAAAGCAATATGAAACAATAACCTCATAGGTGTTATATATATGAATCTTAAAGGAAACTACTCGTATGTGGTACAGTCGACTATACTCTGAAAAGAGAGGTATAATTTTGATAAAATGAGCTACATCTATTTAACAAGATTTCACTCTTACAGTGATAATGTAAACATCATCGAGAGAGAACTCTCAAACTAAAGAGGAAAATTTTGAATGACCTTTACAAAGTGTAGTTATTCTCGACCTGTAGTTCGAGTATATATGTACTATTTTTGCTCGTCAATCTGACTACATCTAGAAGATGTTACATAGAAAAAGCTCATTCGTCGAGTACATGAACGATTGTCCGATCGCTTGACATAGAAAAAATATTCTTATCAACCCCAAGAAAGGGATGTTGAACTACTTAGTCAAGAAGTACCATACTTAATTGTGATCAGAGCATTGACGTATCTTGCAAACAAGACGACATCTGATATTACGTTCTTGCTAGATGTATTGGTAAGATTACAGTTATAATCTCAAATGTTGCACTCTTTTTCCCTTCACTAAGTTTTTCCCATTGGGTTTTCTTGGTAAGGTTTTTAACGAGACAACATAACTGATCCAGTAGTATCAGTTTATCTTATAGGTCCCGAAGTACTAATTTAACATCATCATAAATCATGTTGTTAATTATGTATAATGCGTAGTGCACTATTTTTCCCTTGACTAAGTTTTTCCCATTGGGTTTTCTTAGTAAGGTTTTTTTTTAATGAGGCAACATATCTGATCCAAAAATATCAGGGGGAGAAAATACGCGCTACACTCTTTTTTCCTTAGCTATGGTTTTATCCCACTGGGTTTTCCTAGCAAAGTTTTTAACGAGACAACATCACCTAGCGTATTAAAAGAATAGTAGACTATTATATTTCATCATGTGGATAGTCAAGGGGGAGTGTTATGAATGCACCATAATGTGGTGACTCTCCACATATGTAACCATAATGTGGTCCACCATCTCTTCATGTCCTTTGTATTAATGTAAGAACACTATATATAGAGTTCTTTGTATTGTATGTTGATATATCAATTAAAAAGAATTCCTATTCACTTATTCTCTATAGTCTTGTTCTCTCATGTTTAGTATAGTTATATATGGGTTGCTAATAGACCATTGTTTTGCAACAGTTCCAAGATTATTATTGATTATTTTCAAAAACTAGTTCTTGATGTTACATCTGGTCCGGTCCATTAGTGTCGAATTATGACACAGTCCATTAACATGAAACGATTCAACACGAAATTAAATGGGTTAGTGTTAGGTAAACGGGTTGAGGTCTTGAACCCGCTTAACTTGTTTATGGCGCGTATAATGTTTTTAACTTGTCATGTTAATAGGTTGACAATACACGTTTATGACAAGTTTATCAAAAACATGGTTTTACAGTTCTATAAATAATTAAAATATAGCTTCATAATTTTTAGAAAGTTTTATTTTATCATGTTAATTGTTATATAATTTTTTAAGGGTCATGCTATTCACACACGGGGAAAATTATTTTCACACCTCAAAGCGCCGCGCTATGGCCATAGCGGGGCGCTTAGCTCGACAAAAGGTGATTTAACTGACTGAACTGAAACATAAGTTGCAGAGACATAAAGGTGAAACGAGGTTGCAGGTCTCGTGAACCCTAAGCGCCGCGCTATGGCCAAAGCGCGGCGCTTCGACCCCAAATTTTCACTACTTAAACCTTCTCAGACACAACATTTAGCATTCGGGGGTTTGTGTTGTTTTTCGATTTCTTTGCTGTATTAGTTACGTGTCTTGAAAAAACGATGTCGTGGTTAAGCAACTATCTTTTCGGTCAATATTCTAACGAGTCAGTTGTTCCTGATTCTTACGAGGGGACCGCTATTTCTGACTCGTATGAGAAACCGGTCTCGTCTAACTTGAGGGAGGCAGAGGTTGTATCTGGCATTCGTTATCGTGATAACACGGTGAAGCTGGATTTGAATACCCCTGTGGAGGACCCTTACGCACAACAAGGATATTCGAATTTCGGTTACGGTGGCAAGTACAGCTTTGTACAGCAGGAGTGTTATCCAAACCACAGTTACGGTTGTGAACAGAGCTTTGAACATCAAGTCTATTCGGACCTCGGTGACAATGGTGAGCCGGAGGATGTGTCTGTTGACGAGGAAGGCTGTTACCCGGTTACATTTTCGTTTGATACAACGCAAACCTTTTCGTCACGTAAAGAGTTGGTGCGTTGGGTACAAGACACGGCAAAAGACAATGGTTACCTCATTGTGATTAAGAGGTCGAATAAAAGAGGAGAGAATTACAAGATTTGGTTTCAATGTACTTTTGGTGGGGAGCATAAGAGTATAGCTACACAGAGGAAAACGGGTAGCAAGAAAATAGGTTGCCCGTTCGAGATGATCGGGTTTTCGGAATCATCCGGAAGTGTTTGGAGGATCGAGGTGACGAAGGCGAAGCATAACCACACTCCTATTGAAAACTTAGAGGGTCACGCGTATGCGATAAGGCTTTCTTCGGAGGATAAAAAACTGGTTAAGGAGCTGGCAGAGCAAGATATTCCCAACCAAAGTATCTGGCGAACGCTAACAAAAAACAATCCGGCTAGAAAGCTTATTCCGAAAGATATACACAACGCTGTTCAGAAGATCAACGCCGAAAAAAATGTCGATAAGTCTCCGATGCAAAAACTTGAAAACATTCTTCACGAAAAAGATTACACTTATTACATGCGCACGAATGAGATATCGAACGAAGTTGAAGATGTCTTCTTTGTTCACAAAAAATCATTCACTATGTGGTGTGCCTTCCCGCATGTGCTAATGATTGACGCCACCTACAAAACGAACATGTACAACCTGCCATTTGTTCAGGTCATAGGCATGACGTCGACAAACAAATCGTTTACGGCTGCTTGTGCAGTAATTTCCGCTGAGAAGTTAGAGAACTACCTATGGGTGTTGCAGAGGATCAAGTCTATGCTGGTAGGATGTATGGAACCGCGCGTGATTTTAGCAGACAGGGAATTTGCGCTAATGAACGCGTGTGAACAAGTTTTTCCAAAAGCGCATAAGTATCTTTGTCGGTTCCATATTCAACAAAATATTAATAAGAACAGCAAGAAGAAATTCTCTTACAAGGAGTGGAAAGAATTCGTACGTACATTTTGGACATTGTGCGAGTCTACGAGCGAGGAAATATACAGGTATAACTTGGAAAACCTTGAAGCACAGCTGAAAGAAGATGGCCGTGAACGTGGGTATTTCTTACATAATTATGTTCAAATTTTATATAATAACAAAAACTGACTATTTACATTTTTTAATTTTAGAGGTTTTTGATTATTTGATGAAATCCTGGTTGGATCCGTACCGTGAAAAGTTTGTATCTTGCTGGATTAACAAAACTATCAACTTTCACCAAACTACGACCAACAGGGTTGAGGGCATGCATGCAACACTAAAAAGTCACTTTCCAAGTCATCACAACACACTGGATAAACTTGTACTGTATGTTGATCATGTTGTTGATAGACAATACGCCGAGATTAGAAGTAACTTTGAAACAAGCCTCCGAAAAGTGATGAAGCACCACAAGGATCAGCCCATGCTTGCATATATTCTCATAAAGGTTTCAATATATGCGATTGGGTTTTTGAGTATGGAACTAAAACGTAAGGAAGACGGGTTGAGAGCCTACGGTGCAAGCTGTGGTTGCCAACTTTTTACCAGCTGTGGTTTGCCATGTGCCTGTCATTTGGAAAAGTTGGAAAATAAAGGTAATTAATATTTTTGACCTTTCTCGTTATGATTTTGCCACCTAATTTGTATTCATCCACAGGTCAGCAAATCCGGATCACACACATAGACGTGTTCTGGAAGAAGCTTGACTTCAAGCCTGCAAGGAACAACATAGAGGATATCGATGTAGACGCGGAATTTGAAAAATTGAAACAACAGATCGATCCAACACCCCCTCAAGTGAAAAGGAGCTTCTTTGAAAAGTTTCAGCAAATCCTCAATCCAGGGAACAATAACAAAAAACCTCCTGTTGTTCTGAAGAAAACTCGTGGTCGCCCAACATTGAAAACGCAGGAATAAAGAAAGGTTGAAGCCGGTAGAAAAAACTCGTACATTCCGTCGGAAGAAACTTGGGTCGAGGCCTCAGACGATCTTCCCCGTCACAGCTCGTACATATCATCCGAAGATTCTAGAAGACAAAAGAATACCAAACCGCTCAACCTACACCCTGATTTTCCGATGATCAAGCACGGTCCTAAGACGGATATAGCGATCCGCAACTACGCATCTCAGATTCCTAAAGTGATCCATCCATACATCGTGAGAATAAAGGATGTGAAACCAGATGGTCATTGTGGGTTTCGATCGGTGGCTGTTGGGTTAGGAGTGAAACAAAATTCATATTTGATGATCCGGAAACAACTTATAATGGAGTTACGTATGAACGAATCGCTTTGGAGGCAGGTTTTCGATCCGGAAAACATAGGACATTATGATGCGCTGGTTAGACGGATCGATATCAAGGGGGTGGGATGAGCAGGTATCGAAAATTACATGACGATGCCTGAGACGGGGTTTCTTATTGCCCAACGATACGGTGTGATTGTTCACACCTTCGACATTCGTGGGAGCAATACAATTTTCCCTCTGCTGGGCGGGCCAAACGAAGCTGAGCAACCTCACCTGGTGGTTGCGGTTGTGTTCGTCGACGATGGTCATTTCATACATGTAGAGCTTGGAGGTTGTTATCCAATGCCTCCCCCAAACCTACTCTGGACAGCGAACAGAACAGAGCGCGCAACAGCCTGACATACATTATACAGGGATCAGATCAACGCGTACGAAATGCTTACGTATCGTCCCCCTGACCTTAATGTAACCACATATGTTCAAGATGTATGTTAAATGTGTTTAATAATAATCATGTTAATTCTTTTACAATCCAAAAGTACGTTTGTGTTTGTTCAATATATGCGTTACATCACGTTAAAAACCGAATGTCACCCCCACGACCCAATCAGATTCAAAATGACAATATACATCATAATACTACAATTAATGAAAAAATACGTCATGTACATGTACGGTAGGCGACTGATACACATAACACTACTCATAGGAGTACTTGTGCTTTCAAACCAAAATGATACGAGATAATGGAATATGACATCACACGTAACCGATTTGATCCGGAACTTGCAGTATAGTCCATATATATTAAAAAATGATGTATAATGGAAAAAGCGTAAAATTTAGACTATTATCGACGCGTTTGTGAATTAAAAACAATTTAAAAAAAATAAAAAAAGGCCCTAAGCGCCGCGCTTTGACCTAAGCGCCGCGCTTTGACCTAAGCGGGGCGCTTTGCCCATAGCGGGGCGCTTTGGTCCTTCGTTTAACCTGAAGCGGAGCAGCTTCTCCCCCATTTCATCACAAACACAAACACACACACAAAGGTGCGATTACACACACTTGGGCTACGATATTCTTTTTCAAGATTTCAACCGCTAAAAGGTAAGATCGAACATCCTATATCGTTTTCGTTAAATAGTTATGTTTCATATTGTTTTGATTTGGGCGGGTTTTGATCCGGAACTGGGTTCTGTTTGTGAAAACGAAGAACTAAAGCGCCGCTCCGAGGCCAAAGCGGGGCGCTTTAGTTCATGTTTATTTATTTATTATTTGTTTAATATTATTTGTTTATTATTTAAATTGTTTAATAATAGTATTTGTTTATTATTTTTTATTTAATATTATTTGTTTATTATTTTTTATTTAATATTATTTGTTTATTATCTTTTATTTAAATTGTTTAATAATATTATTTGTTTATTATCTTTTATTTAAATTGTTTAATAATATTATTTGTTTATTATTTTTTATTTAAATTGTTTAATAATATTATTTGTTTATTATTTTTTATTTAAATTGTTTAATAATATTATTTGTTTATTATCTTTTATTTAATATTATTTTGTTTATTATCTTTTTTTAAATTGTTTAATAATATTATTTGTTTATTATCATTTAAACGTGCAGGGATGGATTCCGATGACGAGATTGAGTATATGGACGCTGAGGGAGAGGTGGGAGAGGAGGTATGTCTGTACCTGCAGTTTCCGCAGGGGTCACGGGCGGTGAGGAGATACGCTAGGTTGCGCACCATAGAGATTGGGGGGCATGTAGGGATAGACTGGGACCTGCTGGAGACCGTGGGAGAGGCCGCGCGGACGCGTGATATAGTTGGACTAGATACTCCTTGGTCGCGCCTATTTCAGATAGCGATGGAGGACTCGTACCGTGAGCTTACGGTCGAGTTTCTTTCTACGTTTACATACGCGCCGCATCCGGCGGATTACGTGGAGGACCCGGATTTTCCAGTCCACGAGGTTACATTCCGTCTCGCCGGTCAGCAGTTTCAGATGAGTGTGCGGGAGTTTGCTGTCCATACAGGTTTGTACACAGAGCCTGAGCTTGATACTGATTTATATACGCAGGGGGTTAGGGCGATGGACAGGCAGACGCTTATTACTTTCTAGAGGGTCATTTCCAGGGTTCCCTTTGGGAAATCCTGGCAAAAGGCCACCACTATTAGGGACCCCTTGTAGCGATACCTGCACCATATTATCGGGTCATCTATCGTGCCGCGGGGTACCAGCAGGGAGAAGGTCAACCTCAGTGACCTTTTCTTTCTATACTGCCTACTTCGCGGCCAGACCTACGATCTACCAGGCTGTCTGGAAGATTACTTTGCCACAGCATACCACCGGCAGCTCCGCAGGAAGCTGCACGGTGGCTCATACATCACCGCCATTGCACGCTCGCTAGGGATCGTGCCCGAGAGTGATCCGGAGCTGTCCGCGCCGATCCCGTCGACTACGTTGGCCCGCGCGTCAGTATTTAGCATGCAGATCACCCGTACCTTTGATGTTGGTCTGAGGTTTAAGGGCCGTGACGGGTTGATTTGGCATCCGGAGGAGTTGCCGGAGGTCATCCCGGTTGTTATTGAGGTGTGGCGTGGAGTGTTAGCCCATTCTCATGTTCAGGAGGCCGCTCGGCAGGCTCAGCTACAGGCTCTGGGCCTCGATCAGCCTCAGGGCGAGGCTGAAGCTCAGCCTCAGCCTGTATTCGAGGATCCGGCTCAGGAGGAGCATGTCGAGGAGATCCTGGTACCACCAGTTCAGCCAGCTCCTGAGCCGCCACAGTACCCGCAGCACGTTTACGCTGACCTGCCTCCGGCAGCGCGTGAGGTGGCTCGGGACTTCGACCGGCGCCTCAGACGCCAGGGCGCACGCATTGACTGGATCGTCGAGACGCTCGTTGCTCTACGAGAGCTCGCTGGGTTGCCTCCACTTCCCCTCCCACCGTCCCCACCGCACGAGGATTAGTACCTTAGTTTGTTTGTTTAGTGTTTTTTTTATGTATTATGTACTCAATTGTATCTTTTTGTTTTGTATGTACAAACTGATATATATATATATATATAGGGAGAAGATCATGCGAGAACCACCTCTTATTGCGAGAACCGCGAGAACCAATGTGAACACATGGCAAAATTGTAATTAATTGGCATCTAATAAAAAAACACGCCCCTGTTCTGTATTTCCAGCCCCTGTTCAAGATCGTCTCTTACAATCTAGGGTTTCATTCGAGAGATTGTATACATTGACGACGACGATCTACGACGGCGACTTATCTCTCCAATTTCACGACGGAGATTGTATACATTGACGATCGTCTCTTACAATCTAGGGTTTCATTCGAGAGATCGTCTCTTACACGCGATCCAGTTCTGTATTTCCAGCCACTGTTCACGTTCATACTGCAATAATATCGATTACAATACGAATTTGGAGCAAAAATTTCAATTATACGACGAATTTTAGAATATCAGATGGTGAAATCGATATGACGAACGGTTTATGGTGTGTTGCTATCGATATGACGAAGACGAACTACAGATGTAATCGGGACGAATACGGGACGAAGACGAACTACTGAGAACTGTTGATGCCTGTGAACTGAGAATTGTTGATGCAATTCGAGTGTCAGGCATGATTTTTGTATAAATACACCATCCTGCACATGTGCAATGGAAGACGAATATGTGAATGTTAAACAAAAAGGTTAGAAGCTATTGATTATTTAGTATTCTTTTTATTATTTTTTTAGTAATTAAATCTGAGTTTATGCACAAATGAATCATTGTATTAATTTTTTTTGTTAATAATGTAATTGGGATGAAGACGAACTACTGAGAACTGGTGATGCCTGAGAATTGAGAATTGTTGATGCAATTCGAGTGTCGGACGTGATTTTTTGTATAAATACACCATCTTGCACATGTGCAGCACTTTACCATTACCCTATAAATATACCATCCTGCACGTGTGCAACACTTTACCATTACCATATACTTATACGAAGTGTTGTGTATTGAATATTCATACGGATCTATTCAGGTTCATTCATATTTACAATCTGATTGGTTATATACGAATATGCAAGTTACATATTCATATGAATCCAGGTTTTCATTCACATATCTACATTTTGTTTGTTGCATTGAATCAGTTTGTGACAGATCTACATCGGTTCGCAAGTGATTGTGTTACTGTGCTGTATGTTTGCACAATCACTGACCAAGATCAAGTACATTGTTACATAAGCACGAACCCAAATCTGTTAGAATCAGTTCATTTGCATTTTAGTTCATTCGCAGAGACAAAACTTTCATCTGACGGAATCAATTCAGTCCATTCGATGGAATAAGTTTATTCGCAGAAATTGGTTTATTCACTGTTCAAGTACATCCGCCGCATAGATTATACCATCCGCAGTATATCTGTCCAGTCGCTGAACCTTCCATCTGCAGAAGTTAAATCAATCTGCAGATTTTAACTATATCTGCAGAATTAACGGATCGAATTTAACGGGTCTGGATTAAATTGTTTATCCGTTTCATTAACGTTCATTCGCAGTATTGCTCGTCTGCTTATTAGGAATAAGTACATCCGTAGATTAGACTTCATCGGCTCAGATTTAAGTTCATTCGCTCAAAGTTAGGATTTTGTTTAAGCTGGTTCATTCACTGAAAAAACAAGTATATTCGTTGCTGATTCATTCACTGAAAATCTGTCCATTCACAAAATTGTCCATTTGCTCAAACCTGATGTCCATCCACTGAAATATTATGCATCCGCTGAAAATTTGCTCATGCACATGTGCACATGTGTAACACTTTACCATTACCCTATAACTACACCATATTGCACATGTGCATCACTTTACCATTACCCTACAAATACACCATCCTGCACATGTGCAACACTTTACCATTACCATATAGCCATCACCAATAATCTACATCCTTCACATGTCAACACGTTACCATTACCCTATCATCATCAACAATAATTTATTCACAATATCAGTACATAATCATGCACATGTGCATCACGTCACCATTACCCTATAATCATCACCAATAAGATGTTTATCATTTATACGACATTCTTACACATAACATTTACCTTATTAAATATCACTTTTTTACCATTTCATTATTCACTTTTTGACATTCTTTTTATATTCAGGAACATTCAGGAACATTCATACACAATGAAGCTGCTACCATTGCTACTAGAATTCCGGACAGATGAAACAGATTCTTGTTTCGATGATGCTAATGATATTAATGAAGATGATGATGATAATGATACTGATGAAGATACTTACGATGACTATGAAGACCCTACATACATAAATGTACATGAACAACCCCTTATACGTTCATCCAGACGTCATAATGCAACCAACCATCCTAAATTTGATTAAGTTCGTCCTCAAATATCGATTATTTTGTTTTTATTGTTTGTTTTACATTTAGTCTGAACTGTTTACATTCAAGTTGAAACACTCATCTACGTTGAACTTGTTTACATTTAATTTGAAACGACAGTGTTCAATTTGATTATGTTGAATTATTGTTTACATTTAATTTAACCTGTTTACATTCAATTTGGCCTACATGTTTACGTTGAACTACTCGATTAAACATCATTTAAACTATGTATTCTGATATTATGATTACAAATTTCCGATGTTTCTGATTGAATGGATGATGTTGTTTTATCACTCAATTATTAAACAAAATCGTATGTACTTTAATTCATGAACACCTAACATCTATTATTATTCTAAATAATGCAATTGTGCATATGACATACCAGTTTACCATAACCTATACCAGTTCATTTCCATATACATTACCATCTGTGGATATATTACTAACATGCATACCAATTTCAAATTATGCACATGTGCATATAAAAACCTCTCTAACATACCAAATGTATAAACATATTACACATATGTATACATTTTCAAATTATGCACATGTGCATTCAATAACCTTCATAAAATACCAAACAACCTATTACATCATCATCTACATTACCATCCATGGATATACTACCAACGTGTATACCAATTTCAAATTATGCACATGTGCATCCAAAAACCTTCATACCATACCAACCACGTAAATAAATTACCAAAATGTATACATTTTCAAATTATGCACATGTGCATTCAATAACCCTCATACGATACCAAACAACATAGTACATCATCAACTGACCAATATAAATAAACCATCAACCACCATCTAAAATTAACCAAAACTATGCATATGTGCATACATCATCTTTCAAAACACAAACTTGTTTGTATCACAATACCACTCAATATCACCGTCAATGCCAACAAAACAAAAACAAGAAATATTGTTTCCACCAACCACCTACCTACAACACTCCTAGTGATTACTCAAATACTCCCTTTTATCTTCTTCCCATTTGTTCAACCTCCTCCAATACTCATCCTGCTTTGTTGATTCTTCCTCTAACCTTTTTCCTAGATTCTTCATCCGTCAGCCCGTGTATGGTATCCTTTGCCAAATTTATAACACGTGTCAACAAAAAAAAAGAAAAAAACAGAAACACACGTTATTTAATTTGCATACATAATTTTGCACATGTGCAGATTCAACTTTATATTAACACAACTTTACAACACATACCATCAACGTTGTTGTCCACCATATCGTCATTATTCTCATGTCTCCTCTTTAATGTTGATTTTTCAACCTTCTTTTTCCTGACCACATACATTTCACTATCATCTTTGCCCAATGTTTCATTATTCTTCCGCTTACTTGTCCTCTTTTGTATATATTTTCCTGTATCTACATCTGCATATTTACTTGCCTTCCTTGTATGTCTTTTCCTATATCTACACCTGCATATGGTATAAAATATTTGTTTAAATGAATGGCAACATCATTTAACATAAAAAAACTAAAAAATAATGAACATGTGCATCTCTGCCCAATCGCATCAAATACACATGTGCATAATCTATAAATACCTTATTCAATGTCACTTGCATCAACATTAACTACCTTATTCACATGTTATTGCACACTATGCACATGTGCATATTGATTTATTATTACAATCAACGTTCATCGTTTACATTTTTGTCACCAAAAAACACATAACAACATAGTTCGAATCACAAACATACACTGAACCAGGAACAGGTTCATAAGTTGGTATGTCCACTTCAAGAACCACATGACCCTCTGGATTGTTCTGCAACCATTCACCTTCATATCTGCAACCATCCCATAACATGCACATACACATCAACCTCAAGGATCAGTCAATCAAACACTCAAATACATTGTATTAACATAACTTCCAATAAGACAATAAAACACACAACGTAACCGAACCAAACCAAACACTCAAACACATTGTATTAACATAACTTCTAATAAGACAATAAAACACACAACGTAACCGAACCTGACCGGCCCTTGCTCAGCTTCATACACACCTTTCCTATGAGCCAAATCATCCCAACCTATACCTTCATACCTAATAACAATAACACAAATAAAACTCCTAAACTTAACTTCCACAGATGAATAACTTTCAACTTAGGCAGTGTTCGTTCTCACGCATTTGAATGTATTCTGAACGGAATGTTGGAATGGATTCTGAACGGAATGTTGGAATAAACTCCCAACTGCATCATCGAATATTAATCAACATTTTTTACCACTTTGTTTAACCGTTGCGTAATCATCTTCCATTGCATCCGACCATTTTTTTACCCTTCATCCCTTGATTTCAAAACGTAAGTTACTTTCTTTGAATTTTTTCCGTTATCGATCTACGATAATAAAAAAAATAGGATTAACAAACATACAATCTCAATAAATATGTGCATTAACATTAACTTTATCATTACTATATACACTATGCACATGTGCATCAACATAAATTACATTGTTAACATATTCTGGCAAACTATGCACATGTGCATAACTATGCACATGTACAACACATGAATGACCTTATTAACATATTCTGGCAAATTATGCACATGTGCCTAACTACACGTTTGCATCCATATGACTGACCTAATTGAAATAATCTGGCAAAATATGCATTGTGTATAACTATGCACATGTGCATTAACATGATTGAGCTTATCAACAGGGTTGCTTCGATAAAAAAAATATACAAAAAAAAAGTTATTTTTTCGATTTTTTACCTCTTTGTTTAACTGTCGCGTGATCATCTTCCATTGCATGTCGCATAAGCATCTTCCACTGCATCCGGCATTTTTTTGACCCTTCATCCATTGACTTCAAAACAAAAGTTACTTTCTTTGATTTTTTCCTATTGTTGATATACAATAATATACAAAAAAATAATAAAATAATAAAAAATAAGATCAATAAACATAAATTATCAATAAATATGTGCATTAACGTTAACTTTATCATCACCATATACACAATGCACACGTGCATAAACATAAACGACCTTGTTAACAACATATGCATCAACTTTATCATCACTACATTAACTATGCACATGTGCATCAACATAAACGACCTTGTTAACAATCTATGCATCAGCTTTATCATCACCATATTAATTATGCACATGTGCATAACTATGTGCACATGTGCATTAACATGACTGACAGTATCAACATCAACAGGTAATGTTTGATTCAATAAAATAACCTAACCATTATCAACCTACATACAAAAATAACACACATACCTACCACATTACAAGTCAGTGTATCACAACAATTACCCCGAATCCCTAAAACATCATATACATCAAACCATTTTCGCTAATGTAGGTATGAAAGTACGATTTAATCGTCATATTAACATATAAAGAATCTGAATCGACAATTAATCATCATGTTAACATATGAAAGTGCAAAAACAAATTGTATAAACTTACCAATTCACAGAACTGTGTAGCATCATGTTACGATGAATCCATTTGATGTTTGTTCTTCAGTTTCTCCTTATTTGTGCCGAAATCTTCAATGATTCTGTTATTATTGCCCTAATTTCGGATATATGATGAATATATGATGGATGATTCTTTTCTTATAGCCCTAATTTGAATATACTATGGATACATGATGAATTATACGATCGATACGACGAATTTTGGGGGATTTGGAGTGTGACGTGAATTGAGATGATGAATTGTGTAGAAACTGATGGATCTGGACATGAAGTGAATAAAAAAGAGGATTTAATTGTTGTTTGAAGTCCATAAAAAGGAGGAGTGGCAGCTGTTTTGAATTTTATTATGTATTTACAAAATTGCCCCCTGTTAACATTGGTTCTCGCGGTTCTCGCAATAAGGGTGGTTCTCGCATGAACCCCACCATATATATATATATAGGAATAAGTTAAAATGAGAACCACCTCGAGTTGTAAGAACCCGCGAGAACCACCCCCGCGGGGGGCGTTGACCACGATTTTTTTTTTACAACTAGATGTGTATATTTTAACAACCTACGTAAAGTTTGGGTTTAAACGGCGCGCCCGAGGGGGTAGTTTTTTACGCCCAAAGTTTGCTTAAAAAAAGAAAAATTAAAAAAAAAATTTAAAAAACCCAAACTTTGGGCGTAAAAAACTACCCCCTCGGGCGCGCCGTTTAAACCCAAACTTTACGTAGGTTGTTAAAATATACACATCTAGTTGTAAAAAAAAATCGTGGTCAACGCCCCCCCGCGGGGGTGGTTCTCGCGGGTTCTTACAACTCGAGGTGGTTCTCATTTTAACCTTCCCCTATATATATATATATATATATATATTGCAGTTAATCTTCTATTTACATCACGTTGGTTTTGGATTGTTTACGTTTAATTCTTATGGCTTTCTGTACATTTTATTTAACGTGTTCGTTTAATTTAACAAAATAAACTACGTTAAGAGTTTATAAAGACGCACTTATATTATATAGGTTCTATAAAAATAATGACGTAAAAAACGTAATTATAAAACAACTATGAATTATATGTAATACTAATATTTTATAATAATAATAAAACTCAAATACAATTTTTACTCCAAAAAACACTACCAAACTAACCCACATCCCACCTATTTCAAAAAAAAAAACAAGCCAAAGTCAGTCCTTGTCTGTTGACCAAGCCCTAAGCGCCCCGCTGTGGCCATAGCGCGGCGCTTTGGGTGTGCAAAAAGACAAATGGCGTGTGCGAATAGACTAGACCTTTTTTAATCGTGTCATAAACATGACGTGTCATTCATTGACTAACTACTTATATTTAATCGTTTTAAACATGCTATTCATGTTATCGAACTAGTCACATGTAATGCCGTTAAAAGAGTCGTATCATATAACCCACTTATCAAACATGTCCCATACTAGTGTTAAGAAAATAACACGTTTAGTAAAATCTGTCGTGTTCAGGTTCGTCGGTCGTGTTAAACACTTAAACTTGAGCGTCGTGTTCAGGTTCACTAGCCATGTTAAAACTTAAGTGAAGTATTCAAGCCATTTAAGACAACACAACATGTTTTACCACATCTAGGTCCATAACCTAACCATTCTAGAATAACTTTTCAAACTTAAAGCGACCCTCTTTGTTTGTCTTTTCAAAATCTGAAAACTTGCAACATTTTTCTTCGCCAAACGTCACTTCAGTCTAGACAAGCTTTTGATTGTGATATCTTGAAAATCTTGTTTCACATTGATGGCATAACCAGGTCGCAATTGATTGATAAAAAAAATCATGTTGCATGACAACCATATTCGGTTCATGATTCACGGGTCAAAACCAGACCAGTTCAGAACCGAACCGATCTAAGCCAGACCAATTACGGTCTAGAGCCGATTGGCTTCCACCCATGAACCGAATACAAACCTTGGTTCAGTCCGCACCTACTTTTAGCACACCCTTAATTCATTCAAGGGACCATACATTGGAAAGTGGTCATCAATGGCAGCATAACCCAACCATAATTTGACATTAAACAAGCAACAACCCATTTGTCCCAAGTTTACAAGGCTCCTAACAAAGTCAACAAACCTTTCTCAACTTCAAAAGATTTCACTATACATTTTTAACAGGTCTTAGATAATAGCACTTAATTGGTCTCTTCCAACAAACGGGTCGACTTATTTTACGACAATTATTACTACACAAACGCATCAAGGTACCCGTACCTATGTCGTTTGTTAAACTGTAGCAGGCTGGCATAAGTCCGGTCCCACACTCCAACGTAAAGCGTTTCATCATCAGGACTAAGAGATACACCAGATATTTCACCGAAGAAATCAATTTCTTGTCGTTTTTCATAGTTTAACTTGGTGTTGTAGACGTGAACGAAATCTGCAGGCTCCGCAACCACCAAAAACTGCCCGTCTGATGAAAAACGAACCGACCGAACCGCACCCATGTTGCCTTTAAGAACCGAAAGCGGTTCTGAAAGATTTCTTATGTCCCATACTCTGCAAGTCTTGTCTTGATTGCCTGTTGCAAAGATTTTTCCGTCTGGATGCCATGCGGATGCAAATGAATAGTCCAGGTGGCCTTCCACTGTGGCAACCGTCTGTGAAAGGAAAACGATGTCGTTATTTGAAAAAGAAAATTATGAAAAATAATATATTAAAAAGTTATTGTAAAATTGTTATATCCACAAGTTCTTGCCTTTCCACTTGTAGAGTCTACAAGCAATCCATCGAGATTGTCACCGACTACAGTTATGAGTTTGCGATCTGGGCTCAAGGATGTATGCTGCAACAGAAAAACAATAATGGGTCGAAAACTTGGACTGTATTTTATCTCTAACGGGTCAAACGGATTGGTTTAAAAAAAAACTACAAAGGCTATACTATAATATAATACATATAAGAACGGCAAAAAGGTAATTTTACATAATTTAAAGGGTTTAACTGTTTAAGTAATACAACTTTTAAAACATCCGCAATCCCTTATAACATATTGTTGACTTTTAAACCAACTACCCCCCATTTTAAACGACCATAACTTTTTCATACGTTAATACTTTTTAAAGAAAAGGTTACACCATAAAAACGGGCATTTTACTATCTTTAATTTAAGTATGGTATTGCTATAGTTTTATAATTAAAAAATAACATGTTATGTTATTACAAGTGTCTATGTTTCTCGCTGCATCGCACAGGCACCCCTATGGTATATTCATATGCATAAAACTTTCTATATCACTTTATTAGAGAGAAAAAAAAGTTCAGGTTTTTATTACTGGTAATAATAGTCTTTTGGAATAACATCGAGCACACTAATTTTGTATAATCTTCTGAAAAAAGTGTTTCAGTGTTTGCAGGTCAACCAAACCTGACCAAAACCTTTTTTGGCTCATGCTGAAAGTATCAATGTTTTGACCCGAACCAGCATGGCCCATTCAATTTAAGAAACTCACATTCACTGGCCAAGGGAAACGGAAATGATTCACGAGCTGAAATCCATCCATATCATACTCCCTCAAACCACAATCGTTGTTCGATGCCATAAAATGCATTCCACCACTACAAATTAACAGTAATAAAAGAGTCAACATACCGACATGTGTATATATTGCCATTTTTGTACAAAGTTTGTTTCTCCGCATCATAATTCATGGAGTAAAATGCCATTTTCGTCCCTTATGTTTGAGAATTTTTGCGACTATCGTCCAAAGGTTTGTTTCTCCGCATCTGGATCCAAAAGGTTTAAAATCTTGCCAATTTCACCCGGCCCGTTAACTCCATCCATTTTCCTTTGTTAAGTCAGGGGTATTTCCGGTTTTTTTGTTAACTTAAAGGGCAATTCAGTCTTTTTCACTTTATGTACAAAGACCGAATACCTTTGAAACAGACCGAACTGCCCTTTAAGTTAACAAAAAGACGGAAATATCCCTGACTTAACGAAGAAAAATGGATGGAGTTAAAGAGCCGGATGAAAATTGCAAGATTTCAAACCTTTTGGATCCAGATGCAGAAAAACAAACCTTTGGATGAAAGTCGCAACACAGGCCAAACCTCAGGGACAAAATGGCGTTTTACTCTAATTCATAGTTACCTCAAGGTATCGTATATCTCAATAGCATTTGTTATGGCATTGTCTTCATAAGTTGTTCTTGTACAAAAGCTCACTCCCTGTTTATCCAATCTCTGCATAATTCGATAAAATCAAGAAATGATCACTAAAACATGCAGAATATATAAATTACAAAATATATTTAACTGTACAGTTGTATGATAATATTACCTTACACGCGAGTTCTCCTTGAAAGCCTCCTGCAACAAGAAACTCATCATTGACCGCTAGTGTACTGATCTGAGTTTGTGTAAAGCCTTCCAACAAACTTCCAGCATGTTTCTGCGAGCCGCAAAATATATATCAGCACAGAAGAATGACGATAAGGTTTAAAATTAATATCGGAAACATTATGATGGAAATATAGTACCTCAGTAGGTGCCACGTGCCCAGAAAAATTAAGAATTTCTGTTAAGTTTTGTGATAATGACGACCAATGCATGATCGAGTAGTTAGACATAAGATATACATCATGCTTCGAAGTAGCCCATACCAGGTTCCTTAACTGTACGCAATCCACAATGTTTAAAAATAGCAAACACATTTATAGATCAACCTTGTGTCCCATGCTAAGTTTAGGGCTTTTGATTAAATATCGATCTAATAGAAAACAAATTCATGAAAAAACGGAATGTTAAGAACCTGAAAATGAAGGATTGTAGGCTTCACTGATCGTGTATTATGAAAGAACTCATAGTAGTTTCCACCCTTCGACTTCTGTTTACATTTCTACACACATAATAAAATTGCCATGATATCAAATATCAATAAGTGGTAAACGCAATCATTTTTATTAGGGCTACAAACGAACCAAAATTTCAGTGAACAGCATAAACCGTTCGGCAGGAAGTTCGTTTGTATTGGTTCAATTAATAAATGAACGAACACGAACAAGAAACTTCGTTAACGAACATGAACAGAGGCCCCATTCGTGAACGTTCAGTAATGTGTTCATTTATGTTCGTTTGTGTTCAGTACCTAATATTAGGTTATTTTCGATTGTTTTTTGAGACATTATGTATGATTAACAAGATTATGTTAAGTGCCCAATTATGTTTGGTTAATTAGGTTAGTACAGTTTGGGTGGATCAGCTTAATGTCTATGATGAAAGATGCCAATTTTATTCGAGACTTAAGAAATGTTCGTTTGTGTTTAAATATGTTCATGAACGCTTGTTTGTGTTCGCATGTATTCGGTCCTTATATATCGTATTAACAATCGAAATATGATCGAAAGGAAAGATCTCTATTTGAGTTTGTGTTCATCAACCCTCGTTTGTGTTCGTTTCAGTTCATGAACGCTTGTTCGTGTTCACGAGCGTTCCTTTGTGTTCGGTACCTAAAACGAACACGAACAAGGCCTTGTTCGTGTTCTTTCGGTTCATTTGCAGCCCTAATTTTTATAAATGCAAGAAGTAAGATTATACCTTATCGACTGCGTCACCCGACAAGGGAATATTCTCGTAGTTTCTGTACTGTTCGAGCCTTGTGCGTCTATAACTCTCTCTTGTTATATTCAACCTGTCCCATGGAATGCCTTGGATATCCTTCCCGGTTCTTGCTTGAGCCGAGGACGTATCCGTCACCTTTGTAAGCTATTAAACATTAAAACTTTGAAAATCGAGCATATTACACTACATATAACGTTAGATTATGGAATAAACCTAAACCGACAGGCACCCTATGGTTATATTAACGGCAGAAAAGAAAGTAATCAGACTGACCATATCGTAATCATCAAGATTTTGATCTCCATCACCGTTTTCTTCCTCGTCCACATCGTCTACGAAATCCGACATGTCCCCGTCTTCCGCCATGTAATCTACTTGATCAGCCTCGTTGTGTGGCATCAAATCCACCGCGATTCAACCTGCTTCGTCTTCCTCAAACAATCTATGCAAGCGGTAGACACCCGAATAAAATGAGATTGAACTTAACCTCCTTGTAAAAAAACCCCAAAAAAAACAATAAATTAAGGTCTTTAACAAACCCAAAAACTAAAATCCCAACTCTAAATCAAGGTTTTCAACTTCAATTAGACAAATTCCAATAAACAATGTAAATCAAAACCATATACAATAAAAAAAATGAAACAAAAAGGGGCATCTTTCATTGAGGCATTAAATCAAACACTTGGTGTGCATGTAAACTCAAGAGCTAAAATCACTTCCAAAACAAGCAAAAACAAACATACTACGTCCCCAATTTAACATCTGCACAAAAAACCCTACAGACTAAACAATAAACAGCCTCTATTTCACAAATCAAGCGAGGAACGAGAAAACCCTAGTGAGAAATTGCATAAATCAAGGATCCAAAACAAACCCAGAAAGGGGGCAAGGGTTGAAATCAAAACAGCAAGTGAAACAGAGGTAAAAAATAGTTTTTGGGGGGCGGGGAAAGTGGGGGTTTGAGCGGACGCACCTGATGTGAAGAAGAAGATCTCAGCAACAGATTTAAGGGATCAATCAGCTCAATCTCTCCTCCAGCTGTGTGTTAAAGAAATGGGGAAATGAAAAAGAAAGCCCCACAAGTCTATCTCCAACATTAAACCCCATCTACTATAAATCAACAACGGTGGATTTTTGTATACGTTACTAGGTTAGAACCCCGTGTATTACACGGGTTGAATAAATGTAATTTTATATATTAAATAATAAAAACTTATATCTTTATGAACCTTGTATATTGTACGGGTTAAATAAATGTAATTTTCTATATCAAATAATAAAAAAGTTATATCTTTAAAAACCATGTGTATTATACAGATTAAATAAATGTAATTTTGTATACTAAATACTAAAAACGTCGTATACTTAAAAAAAACCCGTGTATAATCGGGTTGAATAAATCTACCAAATAATAAAAAATTACATCCTTAAAAACTCCGTATATTACACGTGTTGAATGGATATAAAAAAAGAGTTATATCTATAAAAAAACCATGTATATTACACAGATTAAATACATGTATTTTTGTATATTAAATACTAAAAACGCCGTATCTTTAAAAAACCCATGTATAGTCGGATTGAAAAATCTACCAAATAATAAAAAAAATTATATCCTAAATAAATGTAATTTTATATATTAAATACTAAAAACGTCATATCTTAAAAAAAAAAACCGTGTATAGTCGGGTTGAAAAATCTACCAAATAATAAAAAAAATTATATCCTTAAAAACCTCGCGTTTTACTCGAGTTCAATAAACATAATTTTGTATACAAAATAATAAAAAATATATGTTTTTAATAAATTAGGATAACATTTAATATTAATTTATTATTTATATATTTAATATAAGATAAGTAGATAAGAGAAGTATTTGTTTTAAAAATATATTAAATTAACAATTTAGATTTGAGGATAATATTTTATTAAAGTATGATAAGATTTAATATTA
This sequence comes from Helianthus tuberosus, assembly GCA_030545235.1. NCBI lineage: Eukaryota > Viridiplantae > Streptophyta > Magnoliopsida > Asterales > Asteraceae > Helianthus > Helianthus tuberosus. Next base: position 49,103,356 of record CM060351.1, read on the forward strand.
ATTTATTATTTATTTATTTAGATAAATATAAATTTAAGAATACTTTCAATGACACGTGTCCAAAAGTTGGTTTCTTTTATTATATAGTATAGATTATTTCACTTTTTTCAAATACATACACATTAATGGTATATCCTATATATCATATATTGTAATACTAGGTTAGAACCTAGTGTATTACACGGGTTCAATAAATGTATTTTTATATATTAAATAATAAAAAAGTATATCTTTATGAACCCCGTATATTGTACGCGTTAAATAAATATAATTTTATACATCAAATAATAAAAAGTTATATCTTTATAAACCATGTGTATTACACATATTAAATAAATGTAATTTTGTATACTAAATACTAAAAACGTCGTATCTTTAAAAAACCCTTGTATAATCGGGTTAAATAAATCTACCAAATAATAAAAAATTACATCCTTAAAAACATTGTATATTATACGTGTTGAATAGATCTAAAAAAGAGTTATATCTTTAAAAATCATGTGTATTACACAGATTAAATAAATGTAATTTTGTATATTAAATACTAAAAACGTAGTATCTTTAAAAAACCCGTGTATAGTCGGGTTGAAAAATCTACCAAATAATAAAAAAATTACATCCTTAAAAAACCTCGTGTATTACACGTGTTGAATAAATCTAATTTTACATAGCAAATAATAAAAAAATATACCTTTGAAAACTGCGTGTATTACACGGGTTATATAAATGTAACTTTGTATAGTAAATAATAATAAAATATTTTTAAAAACCCCGCGTTTTACACCGGTTGAATAAATATAATTTTGTATACCAAATAATAAAAAAATTATATTTTTAATATATTAGGATAACATTTAATATTAATTTATTATTTATATATTTAATATAAGATAAGTAGGAAAGAGAGTTATTTGTTTTAAAAATATATTAAATTAATAATTTAGATTTGAGGATAATATTTTATTAAAGTATGATAAGATTTAATATTAATTTATTATTTATTTATTTAATATAAGATAAGTATAGATTTGAGGATACCTTCAATGAATGACACGTGTCCAAAACTTGGTTTCTTTTATTATAGTAGATTGTAATATCAAATTATGATATTATTATATTAAATAATGTATTGGGTTAGATTATTAACAAATTGTGTACTACTTGTCTACATGGTACATACACATCATAATGTTATATCATATGATGATATATTATAATAGCATATTATATATTAGATAATGTTAGATTAGATTATTAACAAACTGTGTGCTACATGTCTACATGGTCTATTATATATAACTAGTAGTAAGACCTATGTGTAAATACAGGTGTCTTTTAGAAAACCATAAATAACACATTTTAATATAAAGTAAAAAAATAATTAGTGCAGACTTACAAAATTAATATAAACTAATGGTCAACAGGTTTAGTCAACAGGAGTTCCATCTTGTAGTCATATAAAAATTTTGACCATGTTTTTTCATAGCAACCAACCATGTACGGTTAGAAAAAGCGGTTATAGTAACATGTTTCGTAGGTAGTATGTTCTTCAACTTATTATGAACAAAAAATCTATCGATAAACTGCAAGTATAAAAATAATTATTTATATTAAATAAAGTTTTATAAAATTTGTCAAATACTACTATAATAAAAAAAACTTAAAAAAATCAAATAAAAGAATTACCAAATGATCTTTATGTTCAGAGAATTAGGATGTTTGGCAATATAAGAAATCACCTTGAGCAAGTGTCAAATCTTGATAAAAGTATATCAATCTAAAAGTTAGACTACCTTCGTACTGAAACAAAAGCAATGAATTCTTTGGTAATATTAGTGACTGAATCATATTGGACCATTCGTCGTGGAAAAAGTACGAAGAACCTGCTTTCCTAATTTTCACAGTAAAAATTCTTTCATCCGTCGTAATGATTCGAACCATACCATCAGGAACTAATTTGTAATCAGCTACCCAATTGTGGTAACTGCTCGATAAAATTTGCATACAAAGTAAAAATTAATACAAACATATAATAAAGAAATAAATTTGATAATAACATCGACATACCCAAGAATTCATCTTGTTGTTTGATAGATAACGTAAGAAACAATTAAGCATCTTCAATGATAATTGAACTTTGAATTGGATGAAGATGATTTAGGTATTATGTATATTTATAAGACAAAGTTATTTATGGTTATAGTATTAGGCTCAATTATGGTGCAAGTAATTTTCTATTATTTAAAAAAAATATCATGATTCTATAAAAGAAGATATATTACAAAATTATAAAACATAAAATTGGTAATTACAAATTTATATAAATACAGGTTTTCACGAAATTATGTATTATATGTAAACATACAAATATTTTTTTTTTTGGATTGTGTTTTTTTTCGGATTGTATATTAATAAAAATAATAATTTACAAATTTGTTTTTAAATGTATTTAATACTTTCTATAAATTGATTATATTGTATATTTAGAAAGAGTTTACTAACTACATAAATATAAATTGACTATCTATTTAATACTTTCTATAACAGTGTTAATAAAAAACAGTTTCCAAAAATACACATACAAATTTATAATCAAACATAAATTGTGTTATTTATGAAGAAATAGGCATTCATAATTAGAAAAAAGAATCATACAATACAAATGCATAAAAGTCTTAAAAAACTAATCAATATTAGACACAACCATAACACATAACATATCTTAAATAAGTTTACAAAACATAACATTAAAATTGTTTAGATACAACCATTACAAAAACCCATATATATATATATATATATATATGGAGCCGCTAAAATGAAAACCACCCTCAGTTGTAAGAACCATGAGAACCAGTCTCCACCAATCAGATTTTGCCAACAATAATCGTATATTGGTCATTTACCACAAATGTCATATCATTCTTTCTCCACTGTCTTTCTTTTAATGTTTTCTCTCACCTATCTCTTTCTTTAAGTTGCAGAGATTCATTCATCTCTCTCTCTCTCTTGAAATCCAACACCCCCTCCCATCTCCATTAGCAGCTCTCATTCATCACTCCCCCTTTGTCTCATGTAAATCGATGATGATGATGACGGCGACCGAACCCACCCTATTTTTCGACGACAACCACCAGGCAAAACGCCCCCTCCGTCTCCAAAGTAATCGCCGGCCACCCCAACTGTGGTGGCGGCTCGTGATGCCGGTGGCCCCAAACAGAGGCGGAAGGCGGTGGTGGTTTGTGGGGAGACCGGTGGGGGTTTTGGGGCAGAGATCGGTGATGGCGATGGTTTGATTCTGTTGAATCTGGGTTTGAATCTTGGGTTTGATTCTTTTAAATCTGGTGCTTTTTGAATCTGTTCAAGGTGATTTTTGAATGTTCATGGTGCTTTTTTAATCTGGTGCTATTTGAATATGTTGAATATTTGAATATGTTTGAATGATGTTCATGGTGCTTTTTGAATATGTTTGAACGATGTTCATGGTGCTTTTTGAATATGTTTGAACGATGTTCATGGTGCTTTTTGAATGATTTTGCTTTTCTAGTGATTTTTGATGAACTTTGCTTTTCTAGTGATTTTTGATGAACTTTGTGGTCATGAACAAGAATCTGATGAATTTTTGCTTTCTAGTGATTTTTGATTTTCTGCTGATTTAACGCATGTGTTCTTGATTTTCTGGCGATTTTTGATCAGTGAACTATGTCGGTTTTGATCTGTTGGATTTGGGTGGCGATGATGCAAAAAAAAAACCTAGATTTTGATGACGATGGCGCGGCAAGGATGGTGGAGGGTAGGTTTTTGAATCTGCAACCCCACTTTGCAGCCTTTTGATTATCGGAAAATCTGAGCCAAACCCCGTTTTTTTTTCGAGATACACTTTTTGTTTTGATGTTGTTTGTTTTTTGTATTTTTTTCCTCAGTCGGTGATGATAACAATATATCTGAGACACCTCCTGAGTTTGCGATTTCTGGGTGCGTTCGTTTTTGCGTAAAAAAGTTTTTGAAAAAAAAAAGTTAAACCGTAAACTTTTTAACGTAAAACGTAAAAAAATTTATGTAAAACGTAAAAAGTTTCAATTAAAACGTAAAACGTAAAAAGTTTTACGTAAAACGTAAAAAGTTTTTCGTAAACGTAAAAAGTTTTATGTAAAACTTAAAACGTAAAAAGTTTAAAAAGATTAACGTAAAACTTAAAAAAGTGTAAAAAACGGCGCGTTAAAACGACGCGTAAAAAAAGTGTAAAAACGGCGCGTTAAAAAAACGTGTAAAAAACGACGCTTGAAAAAACGGGGCGTAAAAAACAAGGGGCGTGAATGCGGCGCATAAAAACGCCGCAAAAAAAGGGACGTAAAAAACGCCGCGGTAAAACCAGACGCCAAAAACCGGCGCGCAAAAAAAAAATCGCTTTGTTAAAAAAATCTGAATTTGAAAAATGCTTTTAATAAAAAAATCTTTTTAAAAAATAAAAAGTAATATAATAAAACTAAAAAGTAATATAATAAAACAAAAAAGTAATTAAAAAATAATAAAGACAAAAAGACAAAAAATAGTTATTTTACTAAACTACCCTTTTGTCTTAAAATATAAAAAAAATAATAAGACAAAATGTATTTAATATTAATTTTTCTTACTTTTAATCTCATCCATCCATCTTGTTGATCTAAAGGCTAGAAAGTGGTTCTCATGGTTCCTACAACTAGAGGTGGTTTTCATTTTAGCGATCCCCTATATATATATATATATATATATATATATATATTTGTTTAAAATCACAAACGATAAGGTTAGTACAAAATACTAAAAGAGTTTGTAACAATAACCACAACACAAACTACATGGATACCTTATTCAGAATCAACTTGCCAACATCGAGTTCGTAAACGAATGTGCATTTCTGCGGTGCCTTGATATCGTTCGGAATGAGGAACTTTTTTCACCATTGACTTGCTGCATATCTGAAGCCTTGACCATGCTTCTCAGCTCGGAAATCAATGACAGTGTCTACTCCATCCAGATTCTAAATGGTCAACTTCAACGACATGTCAATACGCGACATCTCGACAACTCTGGCGTTAAGGCGCTAAAAATAAAATAAAAATATAATAATCAATATGAAGATATAGATGTTTTTAAAATAACTTTAGCAAATCTACTAAACGTGTCTAACAGATGCATAAAATGAATAGATAACATAACTTACAAAGTGGCGGTCAAACTTCCATACAAACTGTACCGGATGATAATCAGGATCATCTTTAGCATCATCAGAAGAACCACCACTATCTTCATCGTCCTTATCATCAGAAACATCATCCATAGAAACGTCACTGCCAGAAGAACCACCACCTGAGTCATGATAATCACTATCCTCGTCCAGTGAATTAGATTCATCATCAAAGGCTGGTTGGTTATCAGGTAACTCAACTACTACAGGAGTATCATTAGATGTCTGACCAGCAGGCTTATCAACACCACCAGCCGTGTTTTTCGTTGCAGCTCTAGGTACCAAAACTTCTCATCGATTTACATCAAAGAGAGTCAAATGAAAGTATTAGTAAAAAATGTATCTTATAGCAACAAGACATTTTTCATTAAAACCTAAAAAACCTACGACCTTCTTCCATCCATCACCAAAGAATAACACTTGCTAATAGGATCTTTTTCAATAAAAACATCAAACCAATTCCACGCATTGATATAAACCTTCATCGCTCCCTTCAGCTTAGAAACACCAATAGTGTTCTTCACAAACTCGGTGGGTAGAAACTACAATAAAAAAAATGTTAGCATTAACATCCTCAAAAATAATCTACTTTATTTAAAAACATGAAGAAATAGATATGACTATAACTTACCAAGCATTCAACTGTATTTTCATTAACAAAATGGCAGAAAAACTCAATATACTTTTTATCCACAAAAGATGAAATAGCGCTGAACATAACAAACTTTTGCTGACAATGCGGATAAGGTGCAAGCTTCATAAAAGGTATCAGCAAAAAAGTATATGGTCCGATTTTCCTAAATACAAGCACCGTTCCTTCGGATAAAGAAAGATCAGCAACAACTTTTTCTCTGCCTTCCATGAAAGCAAAACGACCATTGTGTCCTGCAAAATTAACCAACCAAGTCTTATCATTCACGCACCTTATGACAACATTGTCATTATCAACAGCAGATGATAACCATGTCTTGCAAAAGAGTTCGGGTATAACATGTAAGATAAACACATACGTAATCAATCAATGATAAGCATTTCAAAATAGGGGAATTGGCATGTGATAATCCCACATAGACCTTATTGGCTATTAATAATCCCATCTCAGAATATTCCCCCCACCAGTCCCACCTTTCACCTATTTTTCCTACAATGGTCTCCCGTTAAAAAAAACTTAACAGAGTTAAGTTTTTTTCCAAATTACAAACAGATTTTTAGGGATTTTGATCAGAACGATGATACAAGTCCATTGATGTAAAACTTACTTCGAAATGGTGTTCCAAGTGACTTGATTTTGGTTAATTGGAAATTTAAACGCCCGAATTGAAGCGCCGTTTTTATCGTTTGGAGCACCGTTTCGAGACAAGTTTTACATTAATGGACTCGTATCGTCGTTCTAATCAAAAGCCCTAAAAAATATGTTTGTAATTTGGAAAAAATCTTAACTCCGTTAAGTTTTTTTAACGGGTGACCATTGTAGGAAAAATAGGTGAAAGGTGGGACTGGTGGGGGGAATATTCTGAGGTGGGATTATTAATGGCCAATAAGGTCTAGGTGAGAATATTACAGGACAATTTCCCATCAAAATATGTATTAGTAAAACAAATTAAACATGAATTCAAAGCATAAACATTAAAACATTACCAAGAATTCCTTGGTGACTGATGAAAAACACTTGTAGAAAGACATTCTCCCCGTTTTCATGTTGAATCTGAAAAAGGAAGACATCCATAATGATACAAAGTTCAAAATATTTAAAAGTTACAATGATGAATCCGGAAACAAATAAAATGAAAATAAAAAACAATGACAACACAAAATCATTTAAAAAAAAGTAAGAAATCAACATGGGAAGAAAAGATCATAAATAAAAAAAAAGAAATCTGAAAGAAACTAAACAGACAAAAAGTAAAAAATTGTAAGTATTACTCAGTAAATCTTGAAAACAAAGAACATAAAATCGGGATTTTATATACTCTGAAAAAGAGAATATCTACTGAAACAGGGAATATTACTTAGACAAAAAGAAAACTTCTAAAACTGCATTGAATAAACCCTAACGATACCATATAACTGAGAATCTGGATTTTATGATAAACATTAACATCCGCTAATATATATGCCTAAAACAGATATTATCTACTGAATTTTTTTTCCAAATAATGATTCTTTAACATGCTCTCCATAAATAATACAACTACTTAACCAAATCATTTTTTAATTTGTAATCATAACTGTCTATGATGGTATATCTACAATGATTCGATTCATTTAAGACCGAAAAAAGACTACATGTTTCATCACAAGTTGAATGTACATACATGTTCTTAGTAAATCAACAATGAAATTGGCCGATTGAAGTCTGTTGTAAAAGAAGACGGCGATGAATGTTGAACCCAGATGAACACGGTGATGAAGAAGTATTTTGGGTGAAGATTTGAAAGATGATAGTTGTTGATGTGTAATGATGGTCTATATGCACATAACTGTTCGTTCCCCCAAATTTGAACTGATTTAACATATAGTTACACAAACAATCCTCGTTGATTTATGATATTTACATAATGGTAACATAATGTGTAATTAATTAATTTAAGTAAGGTATAAGTATTATTGTTATTACAAATTGTATATAACCAACACTTTTGTAACTAAGGGATAAAAAAATTAAAATTGTAATATTTATACTATATAAATATATTAAAATTAAATATGTTTAAAATAATTAAAAATAATAATTATACATAAACAAAGTAAGTATGAAAGTGAAATACAATTATAAGAAAAGAAAATAACAAATCCAATAATTTTTTTATATAAAACACTACAAATCTTTGAAGTTCTAAAATAATTGAAAATGTAAAACTATAAATTCCCAAAAATCTCTTTGTACACAACATTCGTGGTTTGGTTTGTCGGCATCCCATTCTTGTCAAATATAAAAAGCTTGACGCCATCTTTAGTCTTTACTCTCGACAATGCAACATAAAGCTGGCCATGTGAAAATACAGGGTCTCTCAGGTAAAGACCAACTCTTGAAAGAGATTGTCCTTAACTTTTGTTAATAGTCATCGCAAAGCATATAGTTATTGGAAACTGCCTTCGTTGGAACTTGAACGGTATTTTCTTGTCCGACGGTATCATGCTAATTCTTGGAATGCAAGTTCTTGAACCAACATTACCTCCCGATAATATTTCAGCCTCAATAACACGTTTACCAAGACGTGTAATTTGAAGATGCGTACCATTACATAAACCATTTTTCTTAGCAATATTTCTCAAAAGCATGTTTATGTACCATCGGTGCTTCATCCCAAATGATCAACTTGGCTTCGTTTAGAAGATTAGCAATTTCAGTATTAGGCTTAATATGGTAAACCGGATCTTCATTAAGATTAATCAGAATATGAAAGGCGAAATAAATTTATGGCTGATGATACATCAGCACATGTTGGTGATCGACATTTAAAAGGCGAAATAAATTTATGGCCGATCATTATCATAATCTCACTTAAATTATACTCTAAAACATCTAAATACAAATAATAGTCTTTTGAACATCTGCAATCAAAGGAATACATTCAACGTCTATTTCGCTAAAGTCTGTTAAACCTAAATCTCTATTGAAGAGAAAATCTATTGAAGCAAAGTCTGTTGAACCAAACAACCTCTGCTGATAAATACAAAGATTTTTGAACCAAAGGTCTGCCAAAGAGAACCTATGCTGATGAAGACAAAAGTATGATGCAACTAAGATCTGCTTTAGATCAACAGATGATGCAGTTCAATAGAGGATGTTTAAGAGAAGATCTTTAACAGATGATAAGTTCTGTTGAACCAAACAACCTTTGCTGATAAACACAAAGACTGTTCAACCAAAGGTCTGCCAAAGAGAACCTCTGCATCTGAAGACAAAAGTATAATGCAACTAAGGTCTGCTTTGGATCAACAAATGATTCAGTTCAATAAAGGATGTTTAAGAGAAGATCCTTAACAGATGATGATCAACAGATGATAAGTTCTGTTGAAGTAAAGTCTGTTGAAACAAACAACCTCTGCTGATAAACACAAAGACTGTTGAACCAAATGTCTGCCAAAGAGAACCTCTGCTGATGAATACAAAACTATGATGAAGCTAACGTCTACTGTGGATGAACAGATGATCCAGTTCAACAGAGGATGTTTAACAGAAGAGCTTTAACATATCATGATCAACAGATGATAAGGTCTGTTGAAGCAAAGTCTGTTCAACAGATCCTAATGTAGGTCAGGTCCTAACAGTGCATAGGGCTCATGAGATGTTAGGAATCTATAACAGTGGTTAGCCTTTAACAGATGTTAATGTATATCAGATCCTAACAGTTTTCCTACTAACCAATTCATTAAATTTGTATTTATTCACTAACAATAATATACAACCCCACTACTTGTGCAATAAATGAATATCAACAATAATATAATAACAATACTATTTAAATTGTAGCAATTACATACCAAATCCATCAGTTTAGATGATTCAAATTGTAGCCATAACATACCAAACTTTTAAACCCAGCAGGTTAAAACAAAAGTAAAGAAACATAAATAAAAAGCACAAGGAGTCTTCAAAATAAGTTGTTTTTACTTTCCATTCAGACTTAATCCATAATCCTTTTAGATTTCAACAGCTGAAAGTCTTCCGTTAACATCACCAACATGCTTGCAACATATCACAAAACAACTAATTAAAATTTATTCAATCTGTTATTATAATGCCAGAAATAAAGAGTATATTTATGATTTGCAGAAAGTAACAAAAATTCCCTTTCCATTTCCTTACACTTTCCATGTTGTATAACAGCCATCACATTCTCATGAGCTGCCATTTTAGAGATGAATTCGTTAAACTACAGAGCATAATCATTCCACACAGTACATCGCAAAACCGTAAACCTACATATAAACAATTTTCGTTTGACCACAAACTAAACGCTAATTTATGACCAATTTTTTAGAATCTATAAAATCAAAACTAAAATTGGATGAATAACAACATGAAATCAAACGAAATTTACTACCATCTATTAAAGTAGTAAATGAGCAACAAATTAACTAACATATTTACTTGAAGAATAAATTGTTGATCTCACTTATTACCATGATTCCACATTAAATACCAACATTCTTGATCTCATTTATTAAGATCATTCCACACTAAATACAAACAATTATTTGGACATGACTGAACATGTAAATGACAACTTACTCCAAGTCTTGAATATTGCTTTTCATCCTCTTAGTTTTCTTTTGGAGGTCGGCCAACAAATTCAAGACCTCCATACAAAAATAATAGATCCAGCAACATCTACATGATCACATTATACAACAGAGTAAGTAAAAATTTCCATCGTATACAGAGAAGACATGATTACAAAAATATACACTGCCAACCTTCAAAGATTTTACTGTCTCTCCTTGAAAAATATCTTCATAAGCTTTGAAGTTAAAACCATACTCAACACCTTGCCAACCTCTCACAGGTGTAACAGTTATGTATCGATAAAAGTTGATTTTATAGTCATGTGCTCTACCTTTATATAAATCTTTATTTTCACAATCACCAAATTTCGATAGAATAACAACAACATCTTCTTGAAGTTGTCAATTCAAAACAAATATCGAATGACTTTTAATACCTCATTGAACTTTAGCACCCTGAAGAACTTTTAAACAAAGTTTTTTTTAGCATACAAACCTACAGGAACATTTATAATACAAACTTATAAACCATAGAAACAGGAAATCACACATATACATCCATGGAAAAACACAAATACACATTACCTTTTCACAATGAAGATGATCCTCGCTTTCATGTGCCACAAATCTTTCCCAAGATTCAAATCGTCAACAAAACTAAAATAGTTAATCTCAACTGATATTGACATGCTTCTAATTCGGAAATTGAAATGAATTCAAGTTTCAAAATACAAAAGCAGAGAACACGAGAGTGTAATAAAATATGATGTCACACCCTGATATTTCCACATATTACCGATTGGCCCGGTGGGGAGTATCGTGACATAGTTGATATCGTCATAGTCAATTAACACAATATAGTAGCACAGCGGAAGGCTTGGTAGATAATTACTATTACAAAACATAATGTCCGAGTGTCCAAATAAAAGAATATACAGACTGGTTGTAATAGAGATCCACGGGTGGATCATAAAAACAAATACAAGAAAACTGAAATAACAGACTTCAGGCATCTAAGGATTTGCAAGATCCTCTTATTTGACACCAAGTAGCTCTAGCCTAATTTCGAGAGGTACCTGTCACTTAGTCTTTGGAAAATACGTCAGTTTTCACTGGTAAATACAATTAACTGACTCATTTGGAAAGAATTTATGAAAATTGATTTAGGCACACAAGGCACAAAGCATTTATAACTTGGGACAATTTTTATATAAAATCTTGTATACAGATTTACATGTTTGTCATACATATGGGGCCAGTTTGAAAGCCGGTCATGATTAACCGACTCACCACTATAAAAGCCACAAAGGAGTTATCCCCAACATGTGGGTTATTTAGCATTTGCATCTGTCAGGTGTATGCCTACACCCCGTGCATAGGTCGTGGCCATTTTCAAATGAAATGAGCCGAGGATATCCAGGACACGGTCGTATTAACCCCCAATGTTTATGTTATCAAACAGTACAGATTAAAACGGGTTATGCAATTTAAGTCCCGTAAGGGCATTTTGGTTATTTTAGTGTTTATAAAAGAGATTTTAAAGTAAGTTGACATTCTGGTCTAAAACATTCTGTAAAAACATTTATTTTATAGTATTAAAACAGTAGGATATCATTCATATGTGAGATTTACCATTTTTGGCCAAACTATTCCCCGAAAGGGTATTTTGGTCATTTCACATATGCTTTTAAGGACATATTTGGAAATCTGAGTTCATGACTTATACCTACTATAATAATATTAAAATGTATTTATAAAATCAGTAGGTATCAAGTCTTAGGTGTTAAACATGGTTTTAAACCATACTATACACCTAATTAGCGTAAAAGTCGATAATTGACGATTTTTGAAATGTTTATATGATTCTGAGATTTTGATCAGCCTTGAGTGTTTAAAATATTTTATTTTTCATATCAAATCAGTAGAAAAAGATTTGGCATGTAAATCACATTTTATTAGCCAAAGGGCATTATCGTCAATTAAGGAATTTATACAAGAACTCAATGATATGGTCAGTTTATAATCTGACCCAATATTCCAAAAATCCTTAAAAATAATATCATAACAGTAGGTAATGAGTTTTGGGTCAAAATCCATGTTTAAACATGCATTATGCATAATAGCATAGTTTAATTAATAAAAAGTTCAAATTTACGATATCTTACATAACATTGTTTTGAGACCAGAGAATCATGCCAAATTAATTAAGACATGCTTATATATTAGTAATTAACCTATTAGTATGCTCACATATTCAAAAATCTCATTTTTGGCTAAAAAGGGCATAACGGTCAATTATAAGCATAATAACGGAAACTAACATATAAATCAAAATACTAAGGACCAGGTAATATAACTTCAGGGAGTTATACTACAACATAATATGGTCCTAATGGAAGCTTAAAACATAAAAGATTTAAGCTTAATCGGGTCAGAACTGAAAGTCAAAGCAAAAGTCAATCTTTTGCGACTTTCGGTTGCGAACCGACCCTAAACTCAGAATTGTCGGGTTGAACATGCTTAGACATGTTCTAATATTATTTACCAAGTTATTTAAGTGATAAAATAGGGTTTATACCTTCTGCACTATTAGTTTTGATTATCATTTACAAATCTGACCCGTTTGACTTTTTAATTAAATAGTTTGACCCGACAATTAACTAAGTAAATGAGAAAATTAGGAGGTGCCCTTTTAAGAAATTAACACCTACCTAATTATGGTCACATAGCCATATTCTCCACGAACAATGGCTGGACCATTTGAGTTTAAACCGAAGGTCAAAGTCATTTTACAATAACTTTGACTTTTCGGTTTTTAATTAACAAAACTGAACTAAAGAGGGGGCTAAGACACTTACAAAGGGTCCTAGCAGTCTTTTCTACTAAGAATGAGCTTCCTTATGATCAGGAACCCCAAAACTTGAGAGAGGAAGAGATTTGAATGATATGAGCAATGAACTAGTGCAACATGAGGGCCTATTTATACTTGAAGACCATGATTTAAGATCACCACAGGTGTAATGGGAGTGTTTAGGATCATCCCAGGTGTCCTAGTGGTATTCTAAAACCATCAACACGTTCCATGTTTCGATTTGCAGGTGCTTGAGTTGGTTATGAGCAGAAACCTGCAGCTGGCAGTGTTCTTCTGATCTGGGCGTTCTCTCACGGCCTGCGTAGGATATGGAGGAGGGCTTACTTACGCGCCCCGCGACAACCCTTATTTCAGGTGAAAATTGTTTCTAGTTTGGCAGTTTCAGTCCCTGGTCCTTTATAACTTTTATAACTATCATTTTAGGCATAAAGGGCCCTTGTAGTTAGTTTGTAGAGGATCATGGGAGTATAACCAAACTCCGTTAGTCCCGGTTTTGTTAAACAATCACCTAAATCACAAGTTTCTATACGTTGACGCTTTTAACCCTTGTTCTTGGAAATTTGCATAACGATCTCGAAACCACGTGAAACTGATATCACTTATTCTTGAGAGTATTTGAATATTACGAAGCCCCGGGTTCGTTAAAAGGTCACTCAGAGGTAAGAATTAACATGTTGACACGTTTAACCCCTGTATCTTGTAAACTTTCGTTTACTTTCACAAATGGCTTCTTATTTCCAAATAATTACTCGTTTAAGAATATATTCATTGTGTGTGGTCATTCAGAGGTACAAGTTTGGCATAATGACACTTCTAGTCCCTTTGCACACATAGTTTCATTGTTTGACAACTTTAGTCCTTCAAACTCAAACTTTGATATGTTTAAAGTTTAAGACACGTGTCTTCACACAATTGGGCACGTTTTTACGAGGTGTTACATCCTCACCCCCTTAAAAGAAATCTCGACCCCGAGATTTACTAAAACAAGTGAGGGTACTTTTGCCGCATAGTGGACTCAACCTCGCACGTATATTCAGGGCCTCTACGGGCATCCCATTTAACCTTTACTAAAGGCACATGCTTCCTTCGGAGCTTTTTAACCTGTCGATTCTCGATCGATATTGGTCTCTCAACAAACCTCAGGCTTTCATCAATATGTACGTCCTTGTGAGATATTGCCAGCGTTTCATCAGCTAGACATTTCTTTAAGTTACAGATATGGAACACATTGTGAATTCCACTAAGCTCCTCAGGCAAGTTCAGCTTATATCTTGGGCTTAGCTTTCCCCTTTTACCAAAATGCATCACACCTTTCCAGGGTGATACTTTTAATAAGACTTTATCACCTACCTCAAACTTTAGAGGTTTTCGCCTCTTATCTGCATAACTTTTCTGCCTATCACGAGCAGCTTTTAGGCGATCGCGAATTTAGACAATCTTGTCCGTTTTTCAAAGACTATATCAGGTCCTGGTAACTGAGTCTCTCCAATTTCAGCCCAACAAATAGGCGTTCTGCATTTTCTCCCATACAATGCCTCAAAAGGCGCAGCCTGAATGCTAGAATGGTAACTATTGTTATAGGAGAACTCAATCAAAGGTAGGTGGTCATCCCAACTACCACCCAAATCAATAACACATGCACGAAGCATGTCTTCTAAAGTTTGAATTGTACGCTTACTTTGTCCATCTGTTTGGTGATGGTAAGCAGTACTAAAATTCAAACGAGTGCCTAATGATTGTTGGAAACTTTTCCAAAAGTGAGAGGTGTATCTACTATCTCTATCGGATATAATAGATACTGGCACTCCATGGAGAGATACAATCTCATCCACATATAACTGGGCTAGCTTGTCGGAGCTATGAGTCTCTTTGATGGGTAAGAAGTGTGCTGACTTAGTCAGTCTATCTACTATGACCCATATAGTATCGTTTCCATGCCTTGTTTTAGGTAAGTTGGTTATAAAATCTATGGTCACCATTTCCCACTTCCACATGGGAAGTTCTGGTTGTTGTAGCAAACCTGACGGTTTTTGGTGTTCAGCTTTAATCTGAGCACAAGTCAGACATTTAGCTACATGTGTGGCAATGGACTTCTTCAGACCTATCCACCAATAGTTGGCTTTCAAATCTTGATACATTTTGTCACTCCTAGGGTGAACTGAGTATCTGGAGTTATGAGCCTCCTGGAGGATTACATCTCTAAGTCCTCCATGGATAGGAACCCAGATCCTACCATTTAATCTGAGGATCCCATCCTTGCCTGGTAACAACTGTTCAGCAGTTACGCCTAACTTCTCGTTTGGAAAGTTATCTTCCAATATTGCTTCCTTCTGATAAGCTAACAGCCTTTCATTCAAGCCGTTCTTGAGTTCAATACTTTTGGCATTAACTCGTATAGGTTTAATCCTTTCTTTTCTGCTCAATGAATCTGCGACTACATTCACTTTACCAGGATGGTAGCGAATTTCGCAATCATAATCATTGAGAGTTTCCATCCAACGACGTTGTCTCATATTAAGATCTTTTTGATTGAACAAGTGCTGGAGACTTTTGTGATCTGAATAGATCACACATTTAGTTCCATATAAGTAATGTCTCCATAACTTAAGTGCAAATACAACAGCACCAACTCCAAATCATGGGTGGTGTAATTCTTTTCGTGCACCTTCAACTGTCGTGATGCATAGGCAATCACTTTGCCCTTTTGCATAAGTACACAACTCATACCGGTGTGTGAAGCATCACAATATACTACAAACTCTTCTACTCCTTTGGGCAATGTCAACACAGGAGCATTGCTCAATTTATGTTTAAGAATCTCAAAAGACTCTTGTTGTTTAGGACCCCAATCAAACTTTACATTCTTGCGGGTCAGAGCAGTTAATTTTGCAGCTATCCTTGAAAAGTTCTCAATGAATCTTCTATAATAACCAGCTAATCCCAGAAAGCTGCGAATTTCAGTTGGATTCTTTGGTGCTTCCTAGTTCGTTATGGCTTCTATCTTAGCGGGATCTACTTGGATACCACGCTCACTGACAACATGTCCAAGGAATTGGACTTCGCGAAGCCAGAAATCACACTTGGAAAATTTAGCATACAATTTCTCCTAACGTAGCAATCCTAAGATACATCGAAGATTTTTCTCGTGATCAGTCTGACTACGAGAGTAGTTAAGTATGTCATCTATGAAGACGATAACAAACTTGTCTAGGTATGGTTTGCAGACTCGGCTCATGAGATCCATGAATGCTGCAGGTGCATTAGTGAGCCCGAAAGGCATCACTAAGAATTCATAGTGTCCATACCTTGTCCTGAATGCCGTTTTAGGTACATCTTCAGTCCTAACCTTGAGTTGATGATATCCAGATCTTAAATCAATCTTCGAAAAGAAGCTTGCCCCTTGGAGTTGATCGAATAAGTCATCGATACTGGGCAAAGGGTATCGATTCTTGATTGTCACCTTGTTCAGCTCGCGGTAATCAATGCATAGACGCATTGACCCGTCTTTCTTCTTTACAAATAATATGGGTGCTCCCCAAGGTGACGAGCTGGGTTAAATAAAACCTTTTGCCAGTAGGTCGTCCAATTGGGTTCTCAACTCCTTCATTTCTGTAGGAGCTAAATGGTATGGAGCTCGTGCAATAGGTGCCGCTCCTGGTAGAATGTCTATCCTGAATTCGACTTGCCTCTCAGTAGGTAATCCAGGTAGTTCATCAGGAAAGACATCAGGGTATTCAGAAATGATTGGGATATCTTCAATCTTGGGTTTTGGTTCATCAACTGTCACTTGTGCCATGTAGATGACACATCCGTTCTTCAGACACTTGGATGCTTTGAGCATAGCTATATTGTCGGGCAGACCATAATGTGTATCTCCATGAACGGTGACTAACTCACCAGAGGGGGTTTTGATGTTAATTAGTTTCTTATTGCAGGCAATTTGGGCTTGGTTACGTGATAACCAATCCATGCCCAAGACTACATCAAACCCTGCCAACTTCATTGGCAAAAGAAATAGCGGAATGAAATAATTCTTAATGGATATAAAGCATCCATCAAGAAGAGTTGAAGTTGTTTCTAAGGTACCATCTGCGAGTTCTACCTCATATTTTATGTCTAGAGTTTTAATAGGCAGATTCAGTAACTTACTAAACTTATGGTCTACAAAAGATGTAACACCCCGAAAATATAAAACTTTATATTAGAATTATAAAGTATAAAATAAACGAGAATAAACTAACTAGGACTAAATAACCCAGTTATATACAACATTGTGAAACCAAATAAATGGATGGGACCTCCTAAATTAATAAACGGAACAATAATCGAGGGACCTAAGTTACAAAGTTGGAAACTTGGGTGATTATAATCAAAATAACACACACCAAACACACACTTAGGTGTGTTTGGTCGAACAAGAACACAGGGGGCGACACAGGCTCCCTACCAAACCCTAGTGCATGTCAAACTTGATCAAATTGAGAGTTCAAATCAGCTCCAAATCGATTTTCAAGCACGAATTAATGATCACCTTGTTGAGGGGATCATAAGGTATGCAAAATCTTGATGTTTTGATCCATCTTAAATTATAGGTTAATTGTGAAAAACTGAAATTGAGCTTGATTATGTCTTGCATGGATGGAATTAGAAGTAATATGGCATCTAGGGATAAACCCTAGATGATTTCTTGTTAAAATCTAGCATTATACTTGTGGGGTTTATAATCACCATTGTAGGTGATTAGTGAGTTGTAGAAACTAAATAAACACTAGAATTATGGTTCTTATTCTAGTGATATCTGAATTCATGTGGTGAATCTGAAATTATTTATGTTAAAATTTAGTATAGATTTGTTAATTGAAGTGAATGTAGATGAAAATAACATGTCAAGAACCTAGTAATGGTTATGTAAAAATCTGACCCGCTAGGTGTTTGTTAAAACGCCTAAGTGAAGAGTAAAACGTTAAAGATCAGACAAAAACGCAGATTCGAATATTATAATGAATTGTCCGATTTTTTGTTATAAAAGAGTTCTAAATTTGGTTGTGAATGGAACTCTATAGGTAAAGAATCCGGGTCGTCAAGTGGACAAGCCGGAGGTGATACACGCTTGAAAGGTGTGCTTTAAAGGTACGTAACTTCGGTTTCGTTACATTATGCATAAACAATAGTCTTAGAAATGTTAATGAGAATGTAGTGTCAATTGTGAGTTGGTATGTCATAGAAGTGACGAAGTTCACTTGACAAACAAACGGGTCAAAATAGTTAATTAGAGTTGTTGGTTGATAATGTTGTTTAATTATGTAAGTATGTAACTTGACCAGATACATTAAATGAATTGTTGTTAAAATTATGCGTAGTCGCATTTTAGAATAGAAATTGTGTTTATTTTAGTGACCATGATTGTTACTTGAATTAATAAGGTTAGAATTGATAAGGAACCGTTTGGTGGTCATCATATTGGAGGATTTCCACAAGATGAGTCAACGGGTCGAATAATAGTGTGAATTGTAGTATTGGTGTTTTAATTAGTTAGCTATGTCAATAACAATCACAAGAGCATTAAACCATGGGATTTGGTAAGGAAATGCAGGTGATGCTAAGCCTTGGAAGATAGGCATAAAGCGCCATGGCTTACTAATGAAATGGTAGTAAAATGGGAAGAGTTAGAGTGGGTCGATTAAATGCATAGTGACATTTAGTCATTTGGTCCGTAAGTTAAATTTTCGGTATAATAGTTGTAATGAGTATGTCTGTAATGAATTTACAGACATATAGGAAAAGAATCACCTAAAACGACATGTGGATTCGGGTGAAATCAACAAAATGGTCAAAATAGCAAAGTTACAGGAGCTACCGTAAGTTACGGTATCTACCGTAACTTACGGTAGAGATCAAAACGTTACGGCAGAACTCTACTGCCTTACGGCAGACCAAAGTTTTCCAGCGTCTACCGTAACTTACGGTAGCTACCGTAAGTTACGGTAGAGCCCTGTCATGAAAGTTAAATTTTGCATATTCTTGTTAATCGAATCCGTTTTTGAGCGTAGTATCGATTATATAATATTTCTGAGATCTCTAATACTAATTTTTGTTAAAAATCTCTAGCTTTTAGGTATTGCTAGTATGCGGATCGACGATCAAGTTGGTGCTTCAAGAACCGAACACAAAGTTTTGGACGCTTCCGCACTAATCTGACCTAGTTAAATTATGAAATTTTGTAATCACTACTGAATAACTTATGTTTGAAACCGGTTATCTGACTATGTTAAGAACTATGAAGTATGACTTAGTTTACCAACTATACTTTTGTTAACTATGAAATTTATTTTTACAAATATAGCATTTCTTATGATTAAATAATGAAATTATAAGACGGGTGTTACAAGTTGGTAATCAGAGCTTAAGGTTGTCAATAAAGTGTTCGGTTCAAGCTTGATCGATCGTCCGGTAAGAATTAATTGCTTTAGTAGACTTACTAGAATACTAGAAAAAGGAAATTTGATTTGATATGCACGGGAAGTGCGTGTTTACACACTCAAACCCGGAAAAGTGCACTAAGCATAAATGGTTTAAGCAAGTGGTGAACTTGGCTAGATCAAAATGAATGACGCATATGTCATAGATGAAATGTTTAACAATTAGTGTAAACATTTCAATTTCAAGATGACGGAAAGATGGGAGGAGTGTATAAATACGCTCGAACCCGGGAAAATACTCTAAGTAAGAAAGGTAAGGCAAGATATATACTTGACCAAACCGAAAAAGAATAACACATTATTTATGATTAAGTGAGAGTGATATAAATTTCCGTACAATAAGATGGAAATGAATTAAATAATTATTGATAAATCGTGATGGATATTTCAGTTAAAGAAATGTATGGAGTAACCGGAGATGATTCGACATCTCAATTGACTGAACAAATGAAAGCTAAGATTTCTGAGGCGGTCGGAAAAGCTCTAGAAAATAGTCTATCACAGTATATTGATAGATTACAAACCACAATCGTGCCGGTGGTGAACGATATGATGACTGAATTGAAAGACAACATACTACAAGAAATAGAAGAAAGGAGGGTGTTGGATATGAATCCAAGATCCGTAAAGAAATCCAAGTCTAATAAAGCTCCCAAGAAAGGAGTTACAAAAAGTGTGTTACACCAGTGTAGATTTTGTGGAAAAATTCACAAGGGCACATGTGGTAAGCCAAGACATAAAAAGTCTAAATGTCCAGAGAGGCTTGGAACCAAGGACACAACCGACACAAGGTCTGATGCCCAGAAATCAAGGACAAAGTTGTTTTATATAACAGCCACGGAGGCTAAAGCTGAACCTGATGTCGTTTCAGGTATACTCTTGTAAATTAAATTTCAGCATGAATTTTTAATTATTACGAGTGCAAATAAATCGTTTGTTTTATATCAATTTATTTAACATCCTACATTAGTGTTAACTAAATTACCAAGGCTTTGAAAAATAGAAATAAGTAATAATAAAAGTTCTATTGTTTATAAGAGGTGCTGAAACTGTACGTTGAGCATCGAGGTAAAAGTAATCATGATAAACATTGCCATGGGAAGGGGTACGTGCACACTCGAACCCGAGAACGTAATGAAAGATAAGCGTCATAATAGGGAGGAGTGTAATAACACCCGAACCCTGGAAGTTTACAATAGTAATAGATGACAAGGACATGGTTATAGACTATGCCAAACTAAATGAAACATATAGAAACATCGTTTATGTCAACAAACGATGTGGATAAATTCCATACAACGATATGAAACAATAACATGAAATGAATTGATTTTGTTATTGTAACAATGGGTTAAAGTAAAAAAAATCAAGAGATTAAGATTTGGATAGGAATATCCTCGAAAAGGAAACTAAATGGACAATATGTATTATTCGTTGCTGTAAATAATGAGATACCAATAAATTTGGATTTAAAAGCTCGGGTATGGGTAGATACCCAAGTAACATGCCATTAATAAATTCCTCCTGAGGAAGAACGATAATCACATTGATGAGGGTGAATATGTAAAAGAATTAGTAAGATAAACATTATGAAAGCATTAGAATAAGAACGAGTAAACCCCAAAGGCCAAATAACAATAACAGTAGTTTACCAAATAAGACTTGAGACATGGGCCTTCAGGACATTAGTAAAAGAAACAGACCTAAGGGTCGCTGACAAAAGAAAGGTGGTGTACGGATTAATTAAGTAAAGTGCTTGATAATAAAAGTAAACGGAAGTCGGATAATGGGAGCATATTACATTAAGATAATGAGCCCAAGGGAAGGGATAAGAATCAAGTAAACAAAAATATAAATCGACAATTTAGAATGTCAAGGCATAAGGATAAAGTTGACTGTCATAGGCGATGGAACTCACACAAACAAGTCAAACCAGACGAGTGAAAGAATAAAAGACTTGGTTGAGCAAAAGTGGTGGATTTTGCTGATACGACTAGATAAATCGAGAAACAAAGTCTTAATGAATGCCAGAAAGGTTGCTATGAAAATAATATCGATAAAATACACAATTGATAGGTATGTTTTCAGATAAATGCGTAACCAGCAGTCGAGAACGTGAATTAAAAGTCAAAAGACTCGGATTAAGAGTTATGACTAAGAAGACGATAAAATTTTGCAAAAACAGAAATTTCGATAGTCATGTTCAACTACTTTAATGTTGGGCGGGTTGAATAAAGTATAGTAGTTGATATCCCAAGTAAGCGCAACCTGGATAAAGAAAGCGTGAAATATTATTGAATCTATGTGATAGGTCATAAAAGAGTATGGAAGGGAAAATGCAAACAAATGAAACCGAAGTGTTAAAAACATCAAGATCAAGAACCTGGGTAACGGGTTGAAAGGAAATAGGGGCATAAACCAAATAACGGTATGAGTAAAATAAACCAACGCGAAGGACACATAAGAAGTCATAGAGTCGGAAAGATAATCCGAAAGAAAATGAGTGTAGCCTTAGACTACGGTCAAGGTCAAACGAATAGAAGATGATCCATGGGATCACCATAACCTCCAGATTATAAACAATGTAAAGGTCTACGGGAACAAAATGACCATTGGGTCACAAACACAAAGGAACATACTAGGGGGGTCTCACCCTAAAAAGGTGAAGACCTAATAGAATAGTCTACAAGGCTAAGTAAAGGAACCTACGGGTCGATAATATAAAGCGTGGGGAGCCAATTATGATTTCTCGCGTAAAATGATAACCCAGAAGAATAATCCTTGTCGTCAATTCCTTGATATGATTAATCGACATGGGTTAAAGAGAAAAACATTAAACTAAAATTCAGTTTTAGTAAAGAAACGATGTTCTAACACCTATAAATACTGTGAGAGAAATTAGAAAATGGTTAGTACTAAAGAATATAGGTCTTAACGCCGAAAGCTGTAAGATGATGCATTCGGAGGAAAGATTCTTAAGAATGAAAAGCCGATGTAAAACTAAACATGACGTGATGTGATCACGGACACAAAAAGTAATATAGAATGTAATCACGTTATAGTGTGAATGACTAGATATGAAATTATAAGCACGCAAAGGGCCGATGACGGCAATATTGCATACCCGAATGACGAGGTATGAGGTAAAATGGTGACCAATTAGTTTAGGCAATAAAAAAAGTTGTAGTCTAAATAACGCTGTGACCTATGTAGAGCGCTTGTCAATATAAGATTTACATGGTCGACCCAAAACCGTAAGATTTACAGGGAAAACATCCAAGACACCAGTAAGGTGTGATGGATATTGGTTAGAGGCATCTTATACGGATTTACATGGTCGACCCAAAACCGGTCAGGTTTGGGTTGTTAAGTCTAACTAAGTTGTTGAGAATTTGCAGGATGACCAAGAAGGACTGTTGATGTGTTCAATAGTGGTTATTCCTGTAAAGCATCTGAGGTGAATAGTAGGTTAAAAATTGGTAACGAACTATTTACTTCTGTGATTTTTATGATTATTCTAAACTTTAAACGTGAAAAACTTTTGTTAGATTTAAAGTGCGAGTCTGTTTGTGTTTAATTTTGTGTTTTTGAAACTTACTCCATGAAAAAAAAAATTAGGGGGAGATATCACTCTAAGCCAAAAAGAGTTTAGTTAGTGCGTGTGTTTAGGGGGAGTAAGTTATAAAATTTTAAAAATGCAAAAACATTGAAAAATAAAAAAAAACATAAAAAAATAGAAAATCAAAAATGAGTTATCACTGTGTGAAAAAGAAGAAATGATAGTACATCAGCAAGTTAGACTGTCACACTCAAACTGTATTAAAATGCTTAAGTGTGATAGCAGCTTCATCATATGATGTACCAGTAGGCAAAAGCATGAAATAATCAACTTACCAAAGTGATATAAACCTAAATGCACTGAGTATGAGTGGGGAACACATCAGTGGTGTATGGTTTAATGACCTTAAATCTTGCGTTGATAGATTGCCAAAATCTGAAGTTTTGGGTCTTTATACTGTTATTTCATCTGGGGATATCAGGGTTGTCCTTCTGCTGCATCCAGATACATGCTGACCTAGGCACAACCAGGATATCTTAAAAGAGCTAAAAATGCCAAAACCCTGAAAGTGAAGAAGCTCTCCTAGAGAGTCATTCAAAAAGTGAAAAAAGCATAAATCGTACCAAAAATGGTATTTGTCTTAGCCCTCGTTAGATATTTTGGTCTCTTTGCTGTACGGAAGTACTGACCTGATCACCAATTATCTAAACGTTGAAAAACAAAACGGATGAATTCAGTATACTCACCTACTACGATGAATCTTTGTGCATACCTTGATCGCGGGGGTATATCCTGAAGTGGGACACACTAGTATGTCAGTAATAATATTACCTTAACGTATCATACGGTAATGGTACTTGAAATGTTCATGCATTTTGTTTAGGTGGACGAACATACTGGTAATCGTCTTGGACTGCTTTTCATTAAAAAAAATTACGTAAAGAATTAACTAATGGTGTGAAACAGTTTGATTGTGCTGATATGATCTTCTTACCGGTGATTCTCACAAAAATATAGTGTTTATTGCTTTTCGTATTTATTTGCTTTCAGAAAATATCAAAAATTCCAAAAAAAAATTCTTTTTAAAAGACTTCCATCTTGAACTGACAGGTAGTTGTTTTTACATGATAAGATAAAAATATTGGTTTATCTTTAAATGTGAAAAAGACTAATGGTTTTTCGAGATACTTGTTTGTGTTGCTAAACAGATTGATGCAGTTATCAAAATGAAGTGCAGCATACAAGTTAAGTGCAGATTGAGAGTGAAGTGAAGAATGTGTGAAGATGCATGGTAGGATCCTTCTACTACATTGCAGAAAGAAAGAGATATGAAAGAGTTGATGTTTACTTGCTTAACCAAAGATTGCTAGTTCACTGATCTACAATGAATGAAAGTTTTAGAGATTGGAAGCATCTGCTAAGGGGGAGTCTGTTGATGTCAGAAACTGTGTAGCTGACGCTATCCAAAGACCAATAGACTACAAGATGTTTGAAGACAAAGTTACACTATGAAGCTATTGTCAAGGGGGAGTTTGTTAGTGCATATTCTGTGACAACAGCTTAATAGTTTGATTATTTAGTCTTTGGATATTTTGTAATGGGCTTAGCATATTGGTTAGGGAGTTAATTAGTGTAATGGGCTAGGAGAATGGCCAAGCCCAGACCAAAGCCCAGGTGCAAAGCTTGTCCTATATAAAAAAGGCTTAGCATTAGGGTTTAGGTTGGCCAGTTAGTAGCCAGTTAATAGACACTTAGAGAAAAGTTGGAGAGAGTTCGAAATCTATAGAGAGTGGCTAGGAGATTTCGAATGGTCTTGAATTGATTGTAAACGTTTATGTTGGATAATCAATAGAAGACCAGATTGATTGAAATATGTTCTTGTTCTTCGTCTAATATTCTTGTTTCTGGTTCGAAGGTTTATCAAGGGGATTCCGCACCCTTGATAGATTAACAGTCTTGTTACGATCCATACGGGATTACAGGGACCTACAATAGGAAATAGATGATAAAAGGTTACGGTCCAATAGGACATATGCCTAAAAGACGAACATGTCAATATGAATAAAAACCTTATGTCGGAAAAGAAAGAATGCCTTGAAAAACGAAACTAAGATGGATAGGTCCAAACCAAAGGCCTACTTAAAGGAGGTTTCGGGGACGAAACCCTTTTTAAGGGGGGTGGACTTGTAACACCCCGAAAATATAAAACTTTATATTAGAATTATAAAGTATAAAATAAACGAGAATAAACTGACTAGGACTAAATAACCCAGTTAGATACAACATTGTGAAACCAAATAAATGGATGGGAACTCCTAGATTAATAAACGAAACAATAATCGAGGGACCTAAGTTACAAAGTTGGAAACTTGGGTGATTATAATCAAAATAACACACACCAAACACACACTTAGGTGTGTTTGGTCGAACAAGAACACAGGGGGCGACACAGGCTCCCCACCAAACCCTAGTGCATGTCAAACTTGATCAAATTGAGAGTTCAAATCAGCTCCAAATCGATTTTCAAGCACGAATTAGTGATCACCTTGTTGAGGGGATCATAAGGTATGCAAAATCTTGATGTTTTAATCCATCTTAAATTATAGGTTAATTGTGAAAAACTGAAATTGAGCTTGATTATGTCTTGCATGGATGGAATTAGAAGTAATATGGCATCTAGGGATAAACCCTAGATGATTTCTTGTTAAAATCTAGCATTATACTTGGGGGGTTTATAATCACCATTGTAGGTGATTAGTGAGTTGTAGAAACTAAATAAACACTAGAATTATGGTTCTTATTCTAGTGAAATCTGAATTCATGTGGTGAATCTGAAATTATTTATGTTAAAATTTAGTATAGATTTGTTAATTGAAGTGAATGTAGATGAAAATAACATGTCAGGAACCTAGTAATGGTTATGTAAAAATCTAACCCGCTAGGTGTTTGTTAAAACGCCCAAGTGAAGAGTAAAACGTTAAAGATCGGACAAAAACGCAGATTCGAATATTATAATGAATTGTCCGATTTTTTGTTATAAAAGAGTTCTAAATTTGGTTGTGAATGGAACTCTATAGGTAAAGAATCCGGGTCGTCAAGTGGACAAGCCGGAGGTGATACACGCTTGAAAGGTGTGCTTTAAAGGTACGTAACTTCGGTTTCGTTACATTATGCATAAACAATAGTCTTAGAAATGTTAATGAGAATGTAGTGTCAATTGCGAGTTGGTATGTCATAGAAGTGACGAAGTTCACTCGACAAACAAACGGGTCAAAATAGTTAATTAGAATTGTTGGTTGATAATGATGTTTAATTATGTAAGTATGTAACTTGACCAGTTACATTAAATGAATTGTTGTTAAAATTATGCGTAGTCGCATTTTAGAATAGAAATTGTGTTGATTTTAGTGACCATGATTGTTACTTGAATTAATAAGGTTAGAATTGATAAGGAACCGTTTGGTGGTCATCATATTGGAGGATTTCCACAAGATGAGTCAACGGGTCGAATAATAGTGTGAATTGTAGTATTGGTGTTTTAATTAGTTAGCTATGGCAATAACAATCACAAGAGCATTAAACCATGGGATTTGGTAAGGAAATGCAGGTGATGCTAAGCCCTGGAAGATGGGCATAAAGCGCCATAGGCTTACTAGTGAAATGGTAGTAAAATGGGAAGAGTTAGAGTGGGTCGATTAAATGCATAGTGACATTTAGTTGTTCGGTCCGTAAGTTAAATTTTCGGTATAATAGTTGTAATGAGTGTGTCTGTAATGAATTTACAGACATATAGGAAAAGAATCACCTAAAACGACATGTGGATTCGGGTGAAATCAACAAAATGGTCAAAATAGCAAAGTTACAGGAGCTACCGTAAGTTACGGTATCTACCGTAACTTACGGTAGAGATCAAAACGTTACGGCAGAACTCTACTGCCTTACGGCAGACCAAAGTTTTCCAGCGTCTACCGTAACTTACGGTAGCTATCGTAAGTTACGGTAGAGCCCTGTCATGAAAGTTAAATTTTGCATATTCTTGTTAATCGAATCCGTTTTTTAGCGTAGTTTCAATTATATAATATTTATGAGATCTCTAATACTATTTTTTGTTAAAAATCTCCAGCTTTTAGGTATTGCTAGTATGCGGATCGACAATCAAGTTGATGCTTCAAGAACCGAACACAAAGTTTTGGACGCTTCCGCACTAATCTGACCTAGTTAAATTATGAAATTTTGTAATCACTACTGAATAACTTATGTTTGAAACCAGTTATCTGACTATGTTAAGAACTATGAAGTATGACTTAGTTTACCAACTAAACTTTTGTTAACTATGAAATTTCTTTTTACAAATATAGCATTTCTTATGATTAAATAATGAAATTATAAGACGGGTGTTACAAAAGACTTATCAGCACCTGAATCAAATAAAACTCTAGCATAAATATCATTAATGAGGAAGGTACCTGTTATGACATTGTCATCATTCACCGCCTCTCTTGCGTTCATCTGGAAAATCCTTGCATTGATTTTCTTTGCCTCCTCCGGCTTCTTAGCATTTTTAGGGCAATTAGTCTTAATGTGCCCTTTCTCATTGCAACCATAGCAGGTTGCATCTTTAATGTTTCGGCACTCCAGAGTTTTGTGCCCCTTCTTCTTGCAAATTCCACAACGCTTAGCTTGTGGGTCCTGGTTGCACTTCCCAAAGTGCCTCTTATCACAAGTTTTACACCTGGGCTTGTCACCCGACTCCCCTTTCTTGAAACCAGAGTATCCTTTCTTCTTTTTATTCGAATGGTGGGACTGGTCATCCTCCCTCTTCCTCTTTCCTTCCTCGGTGGTTTTCTTTGACTTACTCCTTGTGACATCGAGAGTAAGTGACAATGATAGGTCAACAACCGACCCGTATGTAGCAGGCTTAGAAGCCTTGACATTTCCCTTAATCTCAGGGGCTAAATCACCTATAAAACACGCAATGCGTTTGGGTTCTGGGGTGACCAGATACGGGACAAGTCGAGACATCGAGTTAAAACTGGTCACATAAGACCTGCAATCCAAATCTTTCATCACCAGAGTGAGGAAGTTAGTCTCCACCCTTTCTACCTCGTGCTGGGGACAGTAAGTGTCCTTCATAAGATCAACAAATTGATTCCAAGAAAGGTTATACAAAGGAACCTTTCCTGTAGATTGCACCAAGGCTTTCCACCACATCAGGGCATCGCCTTTGAAGGACTGAGACACAAACTTAACTATGTCCTCCTTGGCACATCCGCTGATATCAATCACAGTTTCCGTTTCATCCAACCACTTCATACAGTCGATTGCTCCCTTTTCTCTCGTGAAATCTCTTGGTTTACAAGAGACGAAGTATTTGTAGGTACAACCCTTATTGTACCTGGGAGTCTGATCAAGCACTATCTTTTGAGATTCAGATCTCTGATTGGATGAATGCTGAGATTCATCCTTTTTCAATGTATGCGATTTTGATATGGACTTTGTATGAGTTTTAGACCGAACATTACTCGGTTCTTTAAACATTTCATTCACAGCTTGAGCAACTGTTGTGTTAATCATTGCTTGTAACACAGCACCGGTGACATTTATCCTTGTGCCATTATTGTTTCCTTCTACTGGATGACTATTAGCTTCATCGGAGCCAGCCATGATTTGAATACTAAAATCAAACAATAATGTTTAATTTAGACTATTGAAGGGGTAAGGTCCCAAAAACCTCATAATAAGTATTTGGGACCATACCATAACTCTGCCTTTTCACCTTTTAACCTTGCGCGGCCGCGCACTGGTCTTGCAAAAGGAGGAAAGTAATCAGCAATCTATAATCGCGCGCCCAAAGGAGAACATAAATCCTTGCGCTTTCTCCCATTAGCAAAGGATGAAAATCCTGAGATTAATACTTCCGCCCAAATATCCAGACTTAGATATTATTTTACCCAGACTTGGGATTTATTCATCTGCTTCCACATGGTAAGGTGTCACACCAGATTACAGCAGTAATCTTCCAGAAGGAATACAATCGTGCACCACCCAGACGGTTATAACCGTCTGGACACGTGTCATTACCACAGGCACCCCTGAAATCACAACGAAGGCATGCAATTGGAGAGTGATCTCCACTTAATCACTTTACACGTGGCAAGTCCCTAGCCTTCGATCAAGACCGCAATCCGTGTGCTCTCACGTCGGATCAAAGAACTTAAACGGAAGGAAATGTAACCGCTTACGGGGTTAGCATCTTCCGTTAACTTTTCATTAACGGGTTTTCCCGCCCAAACGACTCCCGACTATAAATATGAGAAGCAACCCAGGTATGAATTCAGATTACTCACACTATTCAAACACATCTTCTTCTTCATTATCAATACTTATTCTCACACCGGAGTCGGGTCAAGGAGAGAACCCGCTTCTCCCCTTGGCGAGGCTAACGGTGCTCTTTTTTGCAGAGCTTCGGAGAAGAAGATCAGCTGCAACTGAATCAAATCGAGTGAGAGCTAACCTTTTTATGCGGATTCAAACCCCATAGATATCTCGGTTCCGACCATTTATCTATTGTTTCTTCATTGGCGCCCACTGATTCCTCTGTTTTCTAGTTTTTATCTCGTTTCGATTCAGTTCGTTCCATTTTCTGTTTTGCACATGGCAGAAAATTCGTCATCTCACCGGCAACCTGGTCCTCGACCAAACCTCGGAAACAATTTACAAGTAGAAGGAATCGTAGAAGAGGCCTCGGATGATAATGAGGTTCAATCCAATCGAGCAAATGATCCTGTTACTCCAGGAATGTTACCAGCAAACCCTGCTCAATCAATTTTACCACCAGGAGAAACTCCGATATCATGGTATGTCCGGTCCCAAGGGGCAATAAACGCAGTGTACACACAATTGTGTGCTCAAACTGCTCCCCTGAGTCAATCACGGAGGCCGGGATCTAGAGCTCATGCCTCCCAGCGAGAAGAATCAACTTATGATGATACAGAAGTTCATGCCAGATCTACGTCACAACGGGAATACACTCAGACAGGCGGTTACCCGAGACAACACCATGGTGAACCACACCCTCGTCGAAGACAATCGGTTCATGATAGGTTGGGTTCCCAACGGGACACTCACACCAATGAATCCGATCAAACATATCATTTGAGTGCAAACACCAGTGTATTCAACAGACTGCAGCCAAACTATAACAAATGCAGACCTCGAGCGGTTTATAACCCTGAGGCAGAGCACAATTATGACTTAGTTTACCGCCCTGCAGAAGCAGCGGAAAACTCGAAGTTCATACTGGAGATAGCTCTAGCTCCATTAGAGAAGGCAAAATTACCATCCAACATAGGGAAGTTTAATGGGTTGTCAGACCCCGATGATCATCTGAGAGTGTTTACCAGCGCGGGTTTGGTTGGAGGTTGGACCCTTCCGCTATGGTGTCATTTGTTTGTACAAACATTAACTGGCCCAGCGCGAATCTGGTTTGATAACCTACCAACTGGACAGATTGAATCATGGAAAGATCTGCGTAACAAGTTTTTAACACACTTCAGCCAGCAGCGGCGCTCCATCAGAGACACTTCCGACGTCATGAATATATGGCGTCGTGATGACGAAAATCTAGAAGATTTCATCACTAGATACAATAAGGAAGTGTTGGAAATTGGCGGTGTTCATGAACAACTAATCCGTGCTCAGTTCAAGTACGCGGTTAGGTGTGATGACATGGTTAAAGTCTTATCCGGAACAGAGGGCCTTCCAACAAGTTGGGAAAAGATAATGGCGGCGACCAAAGTTTATGCGCAAACTGAGAAAAACCTCACAACAAACAGGCCGCCACCACCGCACAACAGGCCCGCGGATCTAAGCTTAACTGGTGAAAGAAGGTTTAAAAAGTCATGGCGAGAGTCTGGGTCAGGAAGTCGATCATCTGAAGATGCGCGCACAACAATCAACAAACTCTCCGCGCAAAGGGAAAACAAACAAGAAAATAGGGAGAGGCAGTGGACTCCCCTAACAAAGACCCCGGCGGAGGTCCTGAGTACCGAGGACTATCAATTCAAACCCCCGATTCCAATGAAGAGTAAACGTGGACAAGACCCGGCGCAATACCGCGAGTATCATAAAGACAACGGGCACACCACTAACAACTTCATATCTCTGCGCACAGAGATAGAAAAAGCCCTCAAAAACGGTGAACTCACGCATTTACTCCAAAACATGCGCAAAGAGATTAAGCAGATAACCCGGGGAGAGGAAGGCCCAAGCAAACGGGCAAAAGCTTAAAAAACAAGTTCTCCGCGGAAAGACATGATCCATCAAGCAAGGCGGAAACACTAAGTTAAGTTCCATATAATTATTAGCAAAAACTTTGTAAAGCCTCTACGCTCTATCCATTAATAAAATTACAAAGTTTCTATTACTCCTATGTTTACAAAGTACATGCAATTTCTTTTAGTAAGCGCAAAAACATTATGGTAGTTCTAAAATAAGCTTCATGAACGGTTAGTGATCACATCACAAACGACCATAAGTTCAAACATGAATCTTATACCAACTTTATTCGCCCTACTTGACAAAAGTAATCATACTCATGCAAAATATTGTAAACAAACAAATAGAAACATGCAATTGTTAGCGTACAAATACGCCCTAAAGACTTTCAAACACGGCAGTGTTTAGGTTGTTTGCGCAGCAGCGCACCTTCAAAAATAGGGATCCACATCCCAAATATTACATATAAAAAATTGTTCAATACAATTTCAAACTACTTTAAATCTTCACCCTCATCCGGAAAGATTTCTTTAAGTTGTGCCACGTGATCGTCCGATTGCAGCGCCACATTTATTAGTTCCATGACCGGAAGTTGCAAATTGTTAAACTCTGTTTTCATGGAAGCAAGCGCGGCGGCAGTATTTACGCCAAAGGTAGCAGACTTGCTATCATCCCAGTTAGCCTTCAACGCGCTATTCACATGTTGGGAACATTCCGTATAACCTTGCGCATACCCATCTCGTCGTCCAGCAACCATTAAGTTAGCGACAGTTTTATCTAGCTCTTCAGAGTTTAACACAGATTCAGCAACCTATGAAAACAAGCAAAAATGAGTATCGAAAAAACGCATATATGATTCCACAACAAAAAGGAGAAAAGAAACTTACACAAGCAATCCCGCGATCTTTCAACCAGGCCATATCATTCTTTAAAGGTTCAAGCTCGCTTTCCGCTGTAACCCGCGCCGTTTCTGAATTTTCTAGCTTCTCTTCAGTCTCAGCCAAACGGCGGGAGGTTTCAGTATTCTCGGCATACGCAAGCTCCAGATCCTTCTTTAATTGTTCCTGGTCAGAAACCAAAGCAGTAAGTTCTTCTAACTCTCTATCTCTAAAGGCAAGAATGGCGAAAGCTTGTACCTCCCGTTGCTCACTACGTTCCCTATGAGAATGAGCCTCCGCTAGCGCAACTTCCACATCGGTTTTCTCTTTCTTCAATCTCTCTACCTCCGCATCTTGATTCTTCAAATTTTCAACCTCGGCCTTGAGGTTATTAATGATATTACGAAGGTTTGCCTTCTCAGCATTGTCTTTCTCGCAAATTCTCCGCCAATTTTTGCGTTCCTCAGACAAGAGAGCAGCTTCAGCTTCCGTTTTTCTCTTCCAACCAGCAACAGACCATTCCTCAGTCTTGCGCTCAGCCTCAAACTTGGCTTGTTCAGCTTCTAACTTGGCCTTCAGCTGAGCTATACGTTTTTCATCTTTGGCAAATTTCTTTTGAGATGCCATAAAAGATGCCTGCTCCTTATGCATACTATACCACTCACGCACTATGCGGTGAGTGGTAGAAACATGAGAAGCAGTTTCCGCAAGGTAAGACTGATAGGTTTGTTCATAAGGTCGACTTTCCTGAAACTTGATTTCGCCAGGCGGAAGTATCCCCTGCAACCAATCTTGGCACACACGCCAATCCGAGAAAGTGTCGCCTTTCTTCAAATTCCAGACAGGGGCATGAGGATCAGAAGCATCCTTTTCGGTATAAGTCCGGTAGCAATATTCTCCCAAAGTTTCTTCTGGACGGATTGGAGATTGTTTATCAACACCAGCAGATGAGCTTTGTTCCTCAGTTGTTACCCTCTCAGTATGTTCAGGCATAGCATCAGAAGGTTTTGGGGAAGAAGTTGAAGTCTTTTCAGCATCTGGCTGTTTCCCCAAATCTTGAACAACAGCTTCAGGAGTTGGTGGATTATCAGCGCCATCAACCACGCCCGGTTCAACAATTCTTTCAGCCTCTGTATCAACACCAACAGGCTTCTCAACCTCAACAGTCTTCTCCACACCATCACCAGCAACCTCTGTGGGCTCTAACTGGTCAGTAACAGCAGCACGAGAAGGAGTGGAGGAAAGTTCTTCATTCACCACAGTTGGCAGTTCTGTAGGAATGGGGGAAACAGGAATCTCTGGACAAACAACAGAAATCCGTAAAAATTTAGCACGCGTAAAGAAAGCAAGGAAAAACAACACTTACCAGGAACAGACTCTGAAACAAAAGCATCAAGATTCCCTTTTCTGGTAATTTTCTTCCTCTGTACCTTCTTGGGAGGTTGACCCTCCGCATCAGTATCAGGTTGCTTTCTTTTACCAACTTTCCTATGAACCAAATGTTCGGGACTAGAATCCAAATCGATAAGCTCATTCGAGTTGGAAGGAGGAATATCAGCAGAATCCCTCGGTTCAGGCTTTGGTTCTCGAACAGTTACTGCAGAAGTAAGACCCTCCAAAGAGTCAGAAACCACCACATAATCACACCTGGAGTCAGAAGAATGGCGCGTACCTTTCTTCTCTCCAACATCCTTCGCCTTCAAAGGTTGAGCTTTAACAGCCTCACCTTTCTTCGGCACAGAAGTAGAAGTAGTTGCGCGTTTTTTCTTTTCAGGGCCTATGCCCAAATTCAACAAGTCACCTACAAAGGCGCGAAACAAAAGTTTACCCACAAAGCGCAAAAAGGAAAACAAAAAGCAAAATCAAAAATAACTTACCAGCACCAGTAGCTGGTTGAGCAGACAGGTCCGCATCCCGCGGAAGAACAAAATTCCTTACGATACGGTGATACCAAAGCTCCTCTTCAGGTTTCTTCTTGATAGTACCCATCCTTCCGCCTTCCCTTTTGAAGGCAACAACATACAGAGAAACAACTACATTCGAGGAGAGAGCAGGTCAAAAAAAAAAGGGGGGGGGGGGGGGAAGAAAAACCCAAAACTTACTATGACCATCCTCCGTGTATACGGGTTTGTCATCACGCTCCATCTTCCAATTCAAACTCATGCCGGCTCCGACAAGAGTTTTCTCCGGCAACGCAATATTGGGCACATCCTTCAAATCCTGATACCAGTTTTCATCAACCGGAGTTTGAAGGGTTTCGATCGGAACATCTTCTTTCCCCCTAAGAACCATCCTCACCGGAATTACTCCGGCCTTGATAAAAAAGAATTTCTGCTTCCAATCATGAAAAGATTTTGGGGGTTGATGTAGAATCTTCTTTGCAGAAGCCCTCTGAACGAATGAATAGAACCCTTGGGTACAATGCATCTGATGAAAAACCCTAAATCGGGGAACGGTCGGCTCAACATGCATTGTCCGACACACGAATTCAAAATGTCGAACCCTAACCATGCCAATAGGGTGAAGTTGGGAAATATGCAAGTTGTAAAATCCAAGGATTTCAAGGAAAAATCTAGTAACAGGCAAACGAAAATTACCATCACATAAGAAATCCCAAAAGAGGGTAATATACCCAGCCGGAGCATTCGCCGCTGTCTGCCCCTTTTCCGGATATAAAGCACCCCAGTTTTCTGGGAACTTGAGATTCCGAATTAAACCGTCAAAAGACGCCCTAGGCCACTTCAATGGTGGAAGTTCAGTCGACATATCTTCAACAAGATCTTCTTGATGTTCTCCGGTTGACATAAGAGGAAGAATGATGGAAATTTTTCTTAGAAACAAGGAATGGGGAAAAAGTTTTTTAAACAAAGCAATGATTGCACAGAGGAGGTTACCCAAACGTTATATACCCATCGCAATAAATAGCATCGGTAACCGTCACAGCGACTTTTCCGAATATCACAGTGCTCCAAGCAGCAGAAAAAGTAAATATCAGACAGACACGCGTTTACACACGCGCGTGTAAGACACGGACAGTAAGAAACAACTGACAATGACAGGTTGTCACTCAATTTACTGTACCAAGTCTCATTAAAAGTCAAAGATTTTCAAAAAATCTTTACAAAATTCAAATTCAATCTTCTCATAGAAGATTTCTTATTTCTCGCGCCCAAAAGCATTTCACTCTCATAAGTCCAGTGCTCCACTTATTTGCATAAGTACAACACTAGACTGGGGGGACTTGAAGGGGTAAGGTCCCAAAAACCTCATAATAAGTATTTGGGACCATACCAAAACTCTGCCTTTTCACCTTTTAACCTTGCGCGGCCGCGCACTGGTCTTGCAAAAGGAGGAAAGTAATCAGCAATCTATAATCGCGCGCCCAAAGGAGAACATAAATCCTTGCGCTTTCTCCCATTAGCAAAGGATGAAAATCCTGAGATTAATACTTCCGCCCAAATATCCAGACTTAGATTTTATTTTACCCAGACTTGGGATTTATTCATCTGCTTCCACATGGTAAGGTGTCACACCAGATTACAGCAGTAATCTTCCAGAAGGAATACAATCGTGCACCACCCAGACGGTTATAACCGTCTGGACACGTGTCATTACCACAGGCACCCCTGAAATCACAACGAAGGCATGCAATTGGAGAGTGATCTCCACTTAATCACTTTACACGTGGCAAGTCCCTAGCCTTCGATCAAGACCGCGATCCGTGTGCTCTCACGTCGGATCAAAGAACTTAAACGGAAGGAAATGTAACCGCTTACGGGGTTAGCATCTTCTGTTAACTTTTCATTAACGGGTTTTCCCGCCCAAACGACTCCCGGCTATAAATATGAGAAGCAACCCAGGTATGAATTCAGATTACTCACACTATTCAAACACATCTTCTTCTTCATTATCAATACTTATTCTCACACCGGAGTCGGGTCAAGGAGAGAACCCTCTTCTCCCCTTGGCGAGGCTAACGGTGCTCTTTTTTGCAGAGCTTCGGAGAAGAAGATCAGCTGCAACTGAATCAAATTGAGTGAGAGCTAACCTTTTTATGCGGATTCAAACCCCATAGATATCTCGGTTCCGACCATTTATCTATTGTTTCTTCAACTATGAAATGAATCATCGTATTCGATGATTAGATAGTCATGATATTAATAATTTGCCTAGGTTACAATTGAACCATTATTGGCAATCAAATAGGATATAATCCTTTATATTTATCAGACAGGTGACATAAGTCACAACTGTCAATGTTGTAGAGACATTGCCAATATAGCACAAAGGCTCGTCTCGAAGGACATTTAGATGGCACAAAAGGCCTTGTCACAAGGACAATTTAAGTATTATCAATGATCTTTCGAATCAAAGATTTTAAGGGTCGAACATAGTTCATCGCCTTTTTGACAAGAAGTTTATAAACTATCTTTGTCTTGAACACCAATTGGCCCGAAGGCAAAACACCTCAAATGGATGTTTTGGTGTATACATCATATTTGATGTTAATAGCTATGATTTATATAGATCACTTAGGCCATAAAGATGGCTTGGAAAATCCAAGTACTTTTTGGGAAGCTAGTGTGGTCTCTCAAGTCACACTGCTAGGAATGTTAAAATGTTTTCAGATGTTAACAAGGAATCGTTATCTTAGGAGGGTTACACCATCATAGCCAATTATATTATGGCTAGGTCATACATTTTAGAATTTCTTTTGAAATGTTACGCAGATCAATGAAAATTGAAATAATATTTGTATGGTGATGTAATAAAATAAATATAAAAAAAATCTCAAAAGAAATTCCATTAAAATATTAAACGATTACAAGAAATGCCCTAAACGGGTCTTGAAATAAACAAATTGTCCACGTAGGGACTAAAGGAAAGAAACAAGTCCACGCATGGACTAAAATACAGAAATGAAATGTCCACACAGGGACTTGATTGAAATTACAATACAAAATAAAATAAAATAAAATAAACATCTACTTCTTCTTGCCCTTTATGAAGTTCGCGAGGCCCTTAAGAAATTTGTTATGTTTTTTATCGCGTTCCTCTGCTTTTTGTTCAACCTGGTCCAACCTCTGTAGGATTTTTTGCATTTGCAGTTGTGAAGGTGGGGGTTGCGGTTGATAAGGAGGGTATTGATACCCTTGCACAGGATACCCAGTTGGGTATGCTGGCGGGAACGGTGAGGGATAAAGGGCATTGAAGTGAGCTGCTTCAAGATATGGATCATGGGAAGGGGCTTGATACTCATAACCCGCAGGGGTTTGATATTCAAACGGGTTATACCCAGACGAACCTGGGAATGTAGATATTGGGTTCTCGTAACCCATGGGCGGTGGTGGTGGTGCAAAGGTAACCGGCGAGGGATCATTTTCCGGCACCACGTGAGAAGGTTCACCCATTTGTGGATCTTCGGGGATTGGAGGGTATGTGCTTGAAGCTTGTGGGGAACTGAACCTCGGTCCCCCTCGCACGGACATCTGTGCATTCCTCCTCCACCTTGGTGGCTCAGGAGGTGGTTGTGGTGGTTGTGGTTGTTGAGGTGGTTCCTCAACTGGCAGTGGCGGTGGAGTAACCGCCTGAAGATACGGTTCCTCCAATGGAGGTTGTGGAGGAGAGTTGTGAAAAGATGGGGTAAATTCCCACTTGTATGTGTTCTAACGTTCAACCCATGAGTCGGGGCCTTGATAGGGCGATCCTTCAAAGGGAGAACTGCTGGAGATACTGATGGGATGTGTGGGTGTTCCAGTTGGTGGCATCTCTGGATCTGGATCATCGTCCATCTCCATATCTTGTGAGAAGTGGTCCTCGGGTCCAAGAGGGTTATAACCTGGTGGTTCGTTAATATAGTCATTTGGGTTAAATTGGCCCGGTGAATAGTAATGATGAGAACCAGAATGGTGAAATGAGTGTGTTGTAACACCCCGTGTTTCGAGTCAAAGTCAAAGTCAAGATTGAAGTCAAAGGGAGACAAGATTGCTAATTGCGATCTATCACTCCTTGTTCAATTCCTGTTTTGACTTCTTTGACTTGTAGATAGTCTATTTTATGCTTTACATTAGTTGTATTATGTGTAGTATTTGCTAATAATCTAGGTTTAATCGCTAATTATCGATGTTCATCGCATGTTTAATCGCTTATCGCTATCGCACTCGCAACTCGAATTACGCATTCTGGTTATTGTTCTTATATGTGTGTGTGCCTTATGTGTTATTTGTGCATGTTTATTTATGTTATGTTGTGGTGATTAATCGAAACGCAATCGAAACTCAATTGCAATCGAATCGCAAACGCTAAATGCAAGTCAATTAAGGATGATTGTATGTTGATATAGTAGTTGGGATTAAAAGTAATTTGACTAGGAAACTCTATCGCATCGCAACGATCGCAATCGCAATCGAAACAGCAAAACTCATCGCACCGCGCCCTCCAATCGAGTGGCCAGCCGATCGAGGTGCCACCCGATCGGCCTGCCATCCGATCGAGGTGCCACTCGATCGGGCTGCCACCCGACCAGGGTAACCACTCGATCGACGAGCCCTCTCCTCCCCCTTTCCTTTTATGGAAAGCCTATAAATACCCCTGTCAACATCACAAACTTACCTTTTCTGGACCTCTCGTCCGACCAGCGCTTCCTGCCCACTTTTCTTAAGATTTCTCGCGATTCTTGTAAGTTTTCCCTCTAAACCCTGTACTTTCTTGATCTACAAGCACTCCTACACCTTTCTATCTTTTGAATCTTAACTTTTAACCATGAAATCACTAGATTTGAGGTGTTCTAGGATGATGTCATCATGGTGTTCTTATGAACTTCATGTTTTGACTTTAATCCGCCAGGAACAACTTAGATCTGAATGATTTCTACACAAATAAACAAAGATCTTGCATAGATCTAAACATATTCATGGTGAAAAAGGATTGAAAGATGGTTTCTAACTTTCTTTCAACTCTTTTACACTCAATGCACTCAAACCGATAGAATCAGACCTTTTTCTAACCTTCTTGGTGATGTGTTGGTTCAAGATCTGAGTTATACCAAGGAGACAACCGATTTCGGGTTAAGCAAGAATAACCGTCTTGAACCGGTTAACTGGTTGAACTTGGGTGATTCATGTTCGATCGGGTCACTTGTGTCAAGATGGGGTTCTGTTGATTAGCACGTTGTCACACCGTCTTGATAGAACTACAACCCATCGAAAACAACCAAGTGTAAGACGATCAGGCCGACCAGGACGGAGTGCCGCCCGATCGGACTGCTGTCCGATCAGATTGCCACCTGATCGGCTCACACCTTGGCCCCACGCTCAACTTTTATTTTCAAACTTTTGAGGTTAGAACGAAATGCTGTCCGATTGGATTACCACTCGATCGGATTACCACTCGACCATGAGATGTTCTGACTTCAACACTTAATGATTTTCAAACATGTTCACTCCAAATGGATTGCCACCCGATCAGATAGCCATCCGATCGAGTGACCGTCCTGCTGTGAATTTGTTCTCAAAACTGAGAAGCCTCGCCAATCGGATTGCTGTCCGATCGGAAGGTAGAGATACTTCTCCATTTTCAAAATGCTACAACGAAAACTTCAAAAGACAAGCCATCATACACAAACACATCTTTCCCAAGCGAAGTAACAATCCACTCGAAAGATCACCCGATCGGATGACCATCCGAGCGGATTGTCACCCGATCGACCGGCTACCCGATCGGATTGCCATCCGATCGGATTGCTGTTCGACCCACTGCCACTTTGTTCCATTTTACGTGCCGCTTATCGTTATGCTATCGTTCTGATCAGGCTAATTTCCGCTCTAAGCGCTCCCTTCAATCCATCAATCGCTGTGAGTATACTCGATCCCTTTTTGCTTTACGCGCTTTTGGGTGTTACATACGTTACTTATTCTAAATCACATCGAACACACTATGCAATACTTTAACGCTAACCGTTACTGCATGTTATACGTGACTTAATGAATGCTTGTTTGTTAGGTTTACACATGGAATGCTGTCTACCTGCCTTAGCAATGATAGTACTATTAGTTTGGACTCAGCACCTGTTCACTCAGGGGTTGTTAAGGACAATTAGTTACATGGCTCACAGTGGTGAGTGTGTATCGCGAACTGCCTTGGGCAGTCAACCCGCGGTCATTGGTATCGATAGGTTCATGTCGATAACTAACATGCCTCATTTCACACTGTGTACGTGCTGGTTATGCGTAAACGATTTCGAACTCTATTATATATATAAAACTTGTATGCTCACCTTTACACTATGTGTATTGACTTTTACTTTAACGTATGTGGCAGGTGCTTAAGGTGTTTAGATGCTTTGCTTGCTATGAAATCGAGGCTAGGAAAGACCTAGAACAATAATAAACTGTCTGTACTTAAAATCTGAGTTTTCGAAACAGAACAATTTGACTAGATCTTGTCTGTAATAATTATGATATCTTTTATGACATGGTATGGGACATGTTGCTTTAAATAATTGGTAATTATAGTTGTTATGGAAACTTCTGGACAATCTGTTTCGCTCAGTGCCACGCCCCGATGTTTCCGCCATCGGTTGGGGTGTGACAAATTGGTATCAGAGCAATAACTATAGGGAATTAGGCAAGACTCGACCTAGTCCGGGTCGATGTCTTAGAAACGACCTAGTCTATAGTTAGGCACCAACAGACCGACTTGTGCATATCCTATAGGGATCATGTACGAGCATACTTGCTATTTCTCGCTATTCTCGCCCACGCTAGACTATCACTGCACTCTAGTTTTCAGAAATGAACGAATAATTGGGTCAAGATTAGGTGTGAAAACCGTAAACTCTCGACTAAATTGCTTGTTTGACCCGCATTTTTATCTACAAACGGAAGAATGTACGTTGAATTAGGAGTGAAATCCATACTTTGACGTATAATCCTTCCTATTTTATCAAAAACAGGAACGAGGTCGTTAATTCAGGGGTGAAACCCGAACCTCGACGACTTGTTCTGATCTATATTTTATCTTACAAACTCTCTACAAAGTCTCGACGGACTCCAATGACTTGAAGTCACGATATGACTGGAAGGATGAGTGCCGATCGCCCAGATTCGAGGCGAGAGCACAGTCCTGAAGGTCAAAGTGTGTACAAAAGTCCTTGTAAATAGTCGAATCACTTTGGGTAGTCAATGTCTATCGAGCCTGAGACAATCTATTTCTCAATTTTTATGTGATTCGATTATGAGCTCGCTACTACCGACTCTGATATTCGTCGATTTTCTGTGTTTATGTGTGTATTTACCTGCTTATATGTTTTAATTTTTGGAGATTCATTCAAGTTTCGCTATTGTTAATCGACACACACGACTCGCACTGCTCACTTACCTCAAACCGCTAACAAATCGCTACTACATGAGAAACGACTTTGCACACCGTTGCTTGCTATACTATTCGCTTACGCTATACTAATCGCTATGATATTCGCGATCGCTATTTTCGAACGCTCGCGGACATTGAATGATAGGTTTTTGTATTCTAACTGCATCTTGTGATTACATGCTTATGTGCTTCTGTGATTCTGTGCTTATGTGCTTCTGTGCTTCTGTGCTTATGTGAATCTGTGATTATGTGCCTATGTGGTTACATGATTATACGTGTTCCTGAGCTTTGGTAGTATTAGGCGTGTGAGGTGAGATTCGATTTTATTGAGTTTGAGCCCTATAGCGATGTCTGTTGCAGACAATGTCGTCATCTGGACCTTCATCTGGACCCCGTCACCCACGAATTACTCGTCAAGAACAAAGAGACAAACGCCTAGCTGCTATCGTCGTGAAGCAAGTAGCAAAGGTCGTCCCTCAGATCGTGAGTGAAATATACGAGAATGTGAGTAAATCGTCTGAAGAGTCCAGAACCGAAGCTCCTAAAGCTAGTCCCAAAGCTGCATTTAGTTTCAAGCAGTTCAAAGCTTGTGGTCCAAAGGAATTTACTGGCGAAGATGGCCCAATGGCTATGTTTCAATGGTTTGATTCCATCGAAGTCACTCTGCGCCAGAGTGGATGTCCTGAAAATCTCCGTACTCTAAACGCTACCAGCGTCTTCCAGTCCCGCGCACTAGACTGGTGGACGGCCGAGAGGAACAAACGCAGAAATGACGCAGCCTATGAGCTGACGAAGAGCTGAAGGCCATTATGATGGATGAATTCTGACCTCCCCATGAACGCCAAAAACTGGAGGATGAATTCTGGCATATCAAGCAGAAGGATGGAGAGAACGCAGCTCTGACTGCTCGCTTTAAGCAGCTCAGTATCATCTGTCCCGATCAAGTGAAGACGCCCGACATGACAATCAAGAAGTACATTCGAGCCCTGCCAGACTGTGTTGCAGATTTTGTGCATGCCGCAAAACCAGCAACAATCGAAGAAACCTACTTGCTTGCCACTGAAATCAATGATAAACGAGTCAAAGCTGGCTTCCAGGATAAAGCTACCAACAACTTGCATCAAACTACCGCTGCACCATCCACTGAAACCGCTGCCGCTCAATCATCAAAGTCCTCACGTCGCAAGAAGAAGAACAACAACAGCAGCTCCGGCAACAAGAACTTTGTTGTCACTACCACTGCTGCTCCGCTTCAAGCCGTACCGGCTCAGCAACAATCTCAGCATCGATCAGCTCCAGTTATCTATGCACCACCTGCAAAGCGTGCATACACTGGTCCCCACCCTGCCTGCCCAACATGTACTTACCATCACCCGGTGGGTATCGCCTGCCGATTCTGCGTTTACTGCAATATGTACGGCCACTTCACTACTAATTGCCGTACTGGTCCCCGACAAGCACCAGCT
Organism: Helianthus tuberosus; assembly: GCA_030545235.1. Classification (NCBI taxonomy): domain Eukaryota; kingdom Viridiplantae; phylum Streptophyta; class Magnoliopsida; order Asterales; family Asteraceae; genus Helianthus; species Helianthus tuberosus. The sequence continues at coordinate 49,146,718 of CM060351.1, forward strand.
CAAGCCACTGCTCCTCAAGCTCTACTTCCAGCTCCTCAAGGCCAACAGGCAGCTCAAGCACCCGCGATCAACGCCAGAGTCTGCTTCGCGTGTGGTGATCCCAACCACTTCACGAACATGTGCCCGAACAGGGTTGTGAAACAAGAGCCCCAGCAGCAGCCTCAGCAACAGCAACAGCAGCAGCAACAACCTCAACAATAACAGCAACAAGCCGCCCGTGCCAGAACTTTCAACATCAATGCGCGGCAAGCCCTGGCTGACAACAATGTGGTTAATGGTACGTTTCTCGTAAATGGTATTTATGCTTCGTGTTTGTTTGATACTGGAGCCGATAACTATCACGGCCCCAGCCCCGGTTTGACCCGGTCAGGAGCCGCGGGACAGGAACCCGTGGTATTTATTAATTGATACGACAGCGGAAGATTTATCAGGATCTTTTAAAACTTGAAAATGCCCGATTATTTTATTTAGATAATCTGTGACAAGCCCCGTAATTTACAATAGAGGAATTTCACAAGGAAATTCCCTGATTTACAAAACATGTTTATTCATTTTAACTGAGCAACCTCTTCAAGCTTGTTAGTGCTCCGTAGCACGTTTTCCTTGATTTACAGCAGGTCGCCTGAAACATGTTTTAAAAATATTTTATCAGCGGGGAAATACTGGCGAGTCACTCAATTTGATAAAATGACACATAGTTATAAATTACAGCATAAGAGCGATTACAATGGCTTCTATCTTATTTTTATCTGGCACCGTGTCACCTGGTGACGATGGTCATACCACTATTGGGTCTTTTTCCCCAAGTAGTGATGATTATCACTGTTAGGATTTATTAGCCTAACTGTGAGAATTTAGTAATGTGTACAATACCCCACTAGCCAGTGATTCAAGATAACCACGACTTAATCCCTGTAATTATAACATTTGAAAATGGAGTATTGTAAAATACTTTTGATAAAAGAGAATGACTCACATTGTAGATTTAAACGGGCAGAGTTTAGCCTACTGATTAACCTTGTAACCTAATTTAAATAACAATGCACACGAACTAGGTCAGTAACTAATACAGCATTTACGATAACTCACGAGATTAAAAACCCTCACAATGAATGACAAAGTGCTATACTTAAACATCCATCGAATTTACGACTAATGACAAAGTATGGCCCTAATATGGGCAGCACTTAAACATCCATCGGATAGTTTCAATCGATCGGACATTGAATCGTAGCAGCGATCGAGTTAATACCCTGTTTCGTAGCAGCGCCTTGCTATATTAAAATTCGATTTTGAGCAGTGAGATTTCGTTTTTATGAAAAGATTTCGACACCAGATGAAAGCTCATGATCGAAGCTATTTATAGCAGAAATTTGGGGTTCACGCGGCCCGCGTAACCCACACTTAAACTTTACGCGGCCAGCGAGAGGCCCTAGTCGTAGACTAGGGCTAGCGTGTCATCAGTAGTGCTGCCACGTGTACGCCACGTGGCTTGGGAACGCTTATCTGGTCAACCACACATTGACGCAGCCCGCGTAAGGCCATGCTTAACCTTTACGCGGCCCGCCTGAAGACCAATTTTCTTGATTTCTTGGTTTTTGATGTGGATTAGGGTTTCGAGGGTCCGGGTTTTCACTTACGGGTCGGTTTAGGACATTTTTGAAGGTCCTTGCATCCTCCCCACCTTATTTTGAATCTCGTCCTCGAGATTTACTGAAATAAGTGAGGATACTTTCGCTTCATCTCCGATTCCAGCTCCTAAGTGTATTCAGATCCTCTCTTTGAATCCCACTTGACTTTGACCAGTACTAGTCTTTTGTGCTTGAGAAACTTGATCTTTTTGTCTTCTATCTGAAGTGGTTTCTCTATGAACTTCAACTTTTCATTTACTTGGATGTCTTGAAGAAGGACTACTAATGATTCGTCCGATAGACATTTCTTGAGATTGGATACATGAAATACGTCATGTACCCCAGCTAACTCTTCTGGTAGCTGTAAGCGATAAGCAACTGGTCCTATTCGCTGTATTACTGGGAATGGTCCTACGTATCTTGGATTTAGCTTTCCTTTCTTACCAAATCGAACTACTCCTTTCCAAGGAGAAACTTTTAAGAGAACCTTGTCTCCAACTTGAAATTCCAACGGCTTACGTCTATTGTCTGCATAACTCTTCTGGCGATCTCAAGCCGTTTTCAGTCTTTCCTTGATTTGAATGATCTTGTCAGTAGTTTCTTGCAGAATTTCAGGACCTGATAATTGACTTTCTCTTATTTCTGCCCAGCAGACTGGAGTTCTGCACTTTCGTCCATACAGTGCTTCAAATAGGGCAGCTTCGATGCTTGAATGATAATTATTGTTATAGGAGAATTTAATTAAGGGTAGGTGGTCATCCCAATTTCCACCAAAATCTATTACACATGCTCTAAGCATGTCCTCCAGGGTTTGAATCGTCCTTTCACTTTGTCCATCTGTTTGAGGATGATTTGCAGTGCTTAAATTCAGTTTAGTTCCCATGGCCTCTTGGAAACTAGTCCAGAAATGGGAAGTGAAACGACTATCCCTATCCGATACAATGGAGAGTGGGACTCCATGTAAGGATACTACCTCATCTACATACAACTTAGCTAACCTTTCCATGCTAAAGGTTTCTTTCATGGGTAGAAAATGAGTTGATTTGGTTAATCGATCCACAATTACCCAAATTGCGTCATTATCTTTTCTGGTTTTGGGCAACTTAGTAACAAAGTCCATTGTTATAAGTTCCCATTTCCATACCGGCATTTCTAATTTTTGTAGTAAACATGAGGGTTTCTGGTGTTCTGCCTTAACTTGTGAACAAGTAAGACACTTAGAAACATATCTAGCTATGTCCTTTTTCATTCCTATCCACCAGAAATTTTTTCTTAAATCTTGGTACATCTTATTGTTACCAGGATGCATGGTATACCTAGATTTATGGGCTTCCTCTAAAATCTTATTTCTTAACTCTCCTTGCTTAGGTACCCAAATTCTTTTCTTGTGGAATCTCCAAATTCCATCACTTCCTTGTTCTAATTCCTTTATTCTTCCCTTCATTCCTTCAGCATCGTCCTTGATTGCTGTTTCTTGAATGTTTTTCAGTTGTTCCATTAAGTCTAATTGTAAACTTAATCTAAGAGCACGAACTCGTCGTTGTTTCTCATGATAATTACGACTTAAAGCATCAGCAACTACGTTTGCTTTTCCTTCGTGATATTGAATATCACAGTCGTAGTCACTTAGGATTTTCATCCATCTCCTTTGTCTCATGTTTAATTCTTTTTGCCCAAAGATGTATCTTAAGCTTTTATGGTCTGTATAGACAGTAAACTTACTTCCATACAAATAGTGTCTCCAAATCTTAAGGGCAAAAATTATGGCTCCTAACTCTAAGTCATGAGTCGTGTAATTTTCTTCGTGCTTTTTCAATTGTCTTGAGGCATACGCAATTACCTTCTTGCGTTGCATTAGCACACATCCTAATCCTAATTTAGAAGCATCACAGTAGACTTCAAAATCTTCTGTCCCTTATGGTAAGGCTAGAATTGGAGCGTTTGTTAACTTTTGCTTCAAAATCCTAAAGGCCTCTTCTTGCCTAGGTCCCCATTCAAACTTAACTGCTTTACAGGTTAGCTTAGTTAATGGTACAACTATCTTGGAAAAATCCTTAATGAGTCGTCTATAATATCCAGCTAACCCTAGAAAACTTCTAATTTCCTTGGCTGATTGCGGGACCTTCCATTTGGTGATCGCTGCTATCTTAGTAGGATCTACGTGAATGCCTTCGTGATTCACCATGTGACCTAAAAATTGCACTTTTTGCAGCCAAAATTCACACTTCGAGAATTTGGCGTATAGTTTTTCCTTTCTTAACAAAGTTAAGAGTGCATGCAGGTGCTCACAATGCTCTTCCTGGCTTTTGGAATAAATAAGTATATCGTCGATGAAGACAATTACAAATTTATCCAAGTACGGTTTACAGATCCTATTCATCATGTCCATAAATGCTGCCGGAGCATTTGTTAATCCAAAGGGCATGACTGTAAACTCGTAATGACCATACCTAGTTCTGAAAGCAGTTTTAGGTATGTCTTCTTCTTGTACCTTCAATTGATGATATCCGGAGTGTAAATCTATCTTAGAAAAATATCTAGCTCCCTGGAGTTGATAAAAAAGATCATCAATCCTAGGTAATGGGTATCGATTCTTAATTGTAACCTTATTTAATTCCCTATAATCGATACACATTCGCATCGAACCATCTTTCTTCTTTACAAACAACACTAGTGCTCCCCACGGGGATGAACTAGGTTGTATGAATCCTTTGCTTAGTAATTCGTCTAACTGCTTTTTCAATTCTAGCATTTCGGTGGGTGCTAACCGATAAGGTGCTTTAGCTATTGGTGTAGTTCCAGGAATTAGATGAATTCTAAATTCTACTTCCTTATTAGGTGGTAATCCAGGTAGTTCTTCTGGGAATACCTCTGGGTATTCTGATACTACTGGAATTTCTTTAAGTTCCTTACCCTTAGTGTTAATGATTACTGAAATCATATACACTATTTCTTGTTTTCTTGAATAACTGGCCAATTTCATGACTGAAATGAATTTCATTGGTTTTCGTGGCTTATCTCCTGTAATCACCACTAATTCTCCTGTGGGTGTATGTATTTCTATGGAATTCTTATCACAAATAATTCGAGCATGGTTGGCTACTAGCCAATCCATTCCTAATACAACATCAAATCCAGCTAAATTCATAGGTAACAGGTTTGCAGAAAATTTATGGCCTAAGAGTTCTATCTTTCCTTCTCGCAAAACCTTGTCTATGTTAACAGAATTTCCATCTGTTGTTTCTACCGTAAAAATTTGCCTAAGTTTGGTTAAGAGCTTGGCAGAATGAAGTATTTATAAAACTTTGGTTTGCACCAGAGTCAAATAATACTTTTTCATAAACGTTGTGAACTAGGAAAGTACCAGTTATCACGTCAGGAATTAGTTCTGCTTCCTGAGTAGTCAACTGGAAGGCTCTTACGTTCTTCTTGGTAGCTCCTTCTGCAGGTTTAGCTTTGTTATCAGCTGGTTTGGCAAATTTAGGGCAGTCTGGCCTAAAATGTCCAGCTTCTCCGTAGTTGTAGCAGATTGTTGCTTTCTTCTTCCTGCAATCTTCTTCTTGGTGCCCCGGGATTTTGCAGAAATTGCAATACCCTTTGTATCTTCCAAAATGCTTTCTTTTGTAGGCATTACAAAATGGAATAGTGGAAGATTGCCCAGTTCCCTTTTTCTTGAAATTACTGCGGTTACCCATACAGAATCCCTGGGTAATCTTTTGGGCCACTTCCTTCTTTCTATTTTCTTCTCGCGTACGTACCAGTCCGTCAGTCAAAGTGTTGGCTAATTCCACTGCATCGTCAATAGTGCGTGGTCTCGCAGCTTTAACGATATCACGGATTTCGCCAATTAATCCCCAAATATAGCAGGAAATAAGTACCGGCTCTGGCGAAGCCAGGGTAGGTACAACTCTAGCATACTCGAAGAATGTCGAAGTATACCATCGACAGTCTACATCCACCATCCGGTGGTTCAAGAATTTATTTGCCATTTGTTCTTTCTCATACTCAGGACAAAATTTCCTTTCCATCAGCCGCTTAAATTCTTCCCAGCTTATAGCATAGGCCATATCGCTTCCTTTGGCTTGTAATACTGTATTCCACCATTCTAGCGCCCCTTCTTTAAAAAGATGCGACGCATACATGACCTTATCTTCCTTTGCACATTTACTTATTTTAATCACTGCCTCGGTTTTCTCTAACCAACGCAGTGCAGCAGTCGCCCCTTCGTTGCCTACAAATTCAACCGGTTTACAGGCAAGAAAATCCTTATAAATGCAACCAGGCATTACAACTTTCATTTTCTTAGGGAGCGGGGCTTGCATTCCATCGTTGTTGTTATTAGTATGGTTACCGCCTCCGTTTACACTATTACTAAAATTGTCGTCATGTGTACGTTTGCTAGGAATAATTTGTTGAGGTTCAACTGGATTTCGAGCAGCAGCAAGTATTGCTGGAATAGCATTGGCTATTCCCTGAGCAACGATATTCTCGATATCTTGCCTATTCAGAAATTGATCCTCATTATTATGCTCAGATTGATTACCCTCGTTAACTTGTTCATTACCAGCGTGTGCCATCTGGTAATTAATTTATATAAGTGATTAGCATAAAGAATTAACAACCAAACATAATAAAACAATCGCAAATAATCATGTCAACACGTATAGCCAAAATTGTCGATTTTTCGACTTTCGATATTTTATATATATAATAGGCATCCGTACAAACTGGTTGTCTACAAAGTTTTATTTTTTTATCATTATATTTTTATGATTATATTTTTATTATTAAACACACATTCCTACAACCACTCAACCACAGTTACACCATCCTCGTCAGCTGGCCTCTTAGAAACGACGTTCCCTTTCGTCGTATTTCCAAGATATTCTTTCCCCTACTTCCCTAATCCGGTTCCCTGCATCAATCAGCTCCTCGCCATAATGGCGGAGTTCAGCCAGATTTTCCATGCTCATCGGTGGGTGTAGTGGAGGCTCAGTATCAAATTGAGGGAAAAGGTATTAGGGTTGTTTAGGAGATTTTGAAACTGCCAGTCGGTGGTCCACCATTCTTCTAACTCTGCTGGTAAAGGTTGGGTGTGGATAATAAGATCTGGGATTTCAGGCTCTAGGTCAACTGGAAGTTGTGCTTCCACTGGGTAATTTAAAAGGTTTTCACCGGCAGATCCGATGAGGTCACTAAGTGCTAGTTTATGATCCAACTCTTCCCAGGGTGGCATTTCCTGATCTTGTCTAGAACTTTCCCCAATCTCTATTTCCTTGCCTTTACCTTTGGGATCCTCCGTCTTTATAATTTTTCGTGTCGCTGGTTTTCTCCTACGCACACGCCTCCAGCCCACAATTCTTTTTCTCTTCTTTGGTTTAGGTTTCTCCGGAGGTTGGGTTTGAAATCCCATAGGTTCCTCTATGTCAGCACAATACCCGGTAAAGTCTCTGGAAACTTCCACATTAACAGGATAGAGATTGAGATTCTGAAGGGCTTCAGATAACTCATTCATGCTGTTTTAAATATGAAGAACTACACAAACTTCTAGGTTAAAATTTTGTAAATTGATTTTTTCACATAATCACAGAATGGCAATCAAAAAAATTTAAGTATTAATAAAAATATGAAATATTGCGATTATATATAAATTACAACTGAAAATAAAAATATACTAGGGATAATTTATTTTATCTTTTCTTACTAAGTTATTTATCTAATGGACAGGTTTCTTTAAAGTTTCTGGCTTATGGATAATATGGGTGCTAATACTGGGTCGGGGTGTTGGCAGTTTAAAGGTTAACATTTACTGCTATAGTGGCTAACATGTAGAGATTTGCCCATTGTTCATCTAACTCTTCTTCCCATTGTGGGTTATCACATGTTCCCTGAGTCTCTTTATTAATTATCACTTCTTTTTTTTGGGACTTCCTCATTTTCTCTTGACTTTTTCTAATAATCCAACTTCTTTTATTAGGGGTAAGTGGTTTCTCAAATTGTGCCTTACGAACAAATATTCCCTCCTCAGTATCTGCTGAGTATCTTGAGGAATTTGATTGGGATGAAGTTCCCTTATCTTTCGGTGAACTATCTAATTTAAGATAGATATCCGAAATTCTTTGCTTACCCATACTGTATATTAACAGATAGTCAAGATAGAAACACATAATCAGAAAATGATAATCAGAAAATTAAGTATTTTGAAATACTTAATTGGCTTAAATCAGTGGCTCTGATACCACCTTTTCCTGTCACGGCCCCAGCCCCGGTTTGACCCGGTCAGGAGCCGCGGGACAGGAACCCGTGGTATTTATTAATTGATACGACAGCGGAAGATTGATCAGGATCTTTTAAAACTTGAAAATGCCCGATTATTTTATTTAGATAATCTGGGACAAGCCCCGTAATTTACAATAGAGGAATTTCACAAGGAAATTCCCTGATTTACAAAACATGTTTATTCATTTTAACTGAGCCACCTCTTCAAGCTTGTTAGTGCTCCGTAGCACGTTTTCCTTGATTTACAGCAGGTCACCTGAAACATGTTTTAAAAATATTTTATCAGCGGGGAAATACTGGCGAGTCACTCAATTTGATAAAATGACACATAGTTATAAATTACAGCATAAGAGCGATTACAATGGCTTCTATCTTATTTTTATCTGGCGCCGTGTCACCTGGTGACGATGGTCATACCACTATTGGGTCTTTTTCCCCAAGTAGTGATGATTATCACTGTTAGGATTTATTAGCCTAACTGTGAGAAATTAGTAATGTGCACAATACCCCACTAGCCAGTGATTCAAGATAACCACGACTTAATCCCTGTAATTATAACATTTGAAAATGGAGTATTGTAAAATACTTTTGATAAAAGAGAATGACTCACATTGTAGATTTAAACGGGCAGAGTTTAGCCTACTGATTAGCCTTGTAACCTAATTTAAATAACAATGCACACGAACTAGGTCAGTAACTAATACAACATTTACGATAACTCACAAGATTAAAAACCCTCACAACGAATGACAAAGTTCTATACTTAGACATCCGTCGAATTTACGACTAATGACAAAGTATGGCCCTAATGTGGGCAGCACTTAAACATCCATCGGATAGTTTCAATCGATCGGACATTGAATCGTAGCAGCGATCGAGTTAATACCCTGTATCGTAGCAGCGCCTTGCTATATTAAAATTCAATTTTGAGCAGTGAGATTTCGTTTTTATGAAAAGATTTCGACACCAGATGAAAACTCATGATCGAAGCTATTTATAGCAGAAATTTGGGGTTCACGCGGCCCGCGTAACCCACACTTAAACTTTACGCGACCCGCGAGAGGCCCTAGTCGTAGACTAGGGCTAGCGTGTCATCAGTAGTGCTGCCATGTGTACGACACGTGGCCTGGGAACGCTTATCCGGTCAACCACACATTGACGCGGCCCGCGTAAGGCCATGCTTAACCTTTACGCGGCCCGCCTGAAGACCAATTTTCTTGATTTATTGGTTTTTGATATGGATTAGGGTTTCGAGGGTCCGGGTTTTCACTTACGGGTCAGTTTAGGACATTTTTGAAGGTCCTTACAATAATTGTTTTGTGTTTTTTGAATTCGAGAAGCTCCTTAATCGTAAGCGCTCCCATCTCCCCTCGACGTTCGATGTCGAAGTCGCCACCGGAAGAACCGTCGTTGTAAATTCCGTTCTTCTTGATTCTACTCTTGAACTCAACAATCACATCTTCCCAATCGACCTTATTCCGATGCAACTCGGAAGATTTGACGTCATAGTAGGCATGGACTTTCTTCACGAAAACCATGCTGAAGTTGTGTGTTTCGATAAAATGATTTGATTCTCGCTCGTGAATGGTGATTTATTATGTGTTTATGGTGAAACTGCTTCGAAAGGTCTCAAGCTCATGTCATGCGTCCAAGCTAGCAAGTATCTCCGCAAGGAATACAGAGCTTTCTTGGCTAATATTGTAGTAGCGGAGAAGGAAAAGAAAGGAAGACCAAGTGTGAAAGACGTTCCTGTGGTTCGTGAATTTCCTAAGGTTTTTCCTGAGGATCTTCCCAGACTTCCGCTAAGTCGTGATATCGACTTCCGTATCGACCTCATTCCTTGAGCCAACCCTGTTGCCAAAGCTCCTTACCGACTCGCTCCATCCGAAATGCGTGAACTCTCGATTCTGCTTCAGGAATTACTTGATAAAGGCTTCATTCACCCAAGCACCTCTCCATGGGGCGCACCAGTCCTTTTCGTTAAAAAGAAGGATGGGTCGTTCCGGATGTGCCTCGACTATCGGGAATAGAATAAGTTGACAATCAAGAATCGCTATCCCCTGCCTCGCATCGATGATTTGTTTGACCAGCTACAAGGTGCTACATGTTTCTCGAAGATCAATCTACGCTCAGGCTATCACCAGCTACGCATTCAAGAGGAGTATATACCCAAAACCGCTTTTCGCACCCGATACGGTCACTATGAGTTCGTTGTTATGCTTTTTGGTTTAACCAACGCACCCGCGGTTTTCATTGATCTGATGAATCGCGTGTGTAAACCTTATCTCGACCGCTTCGTCATCGTGTTCATCGATGCGCAACATCTACGTTTGGTTCTCGAGCTACTCCAGGGAAATCAACTCTATTCCAAGTTCTCCAAGTGTGAATTCTGGCTGAGGAGGTTCAATTTCTTGGTCACATTGTTAATAGTCAAGGTATTCACGTCGATCCCGCGAAGATTGTAGCAGTTAAGAGTTGGATTACACCCAAGAACCCTTCTGAAGTCCGTTCTTTCCTCGGATTAGCGGGCTATTATCGACGATTTATCGAAGGATTCTCAAAAATCGTTGTGCCGCTTACCGCTCTCACGCATAAAGACAAGCCTTTTGTTTGGGGAACTGAACAAGAGTCTGCTTTCCAAACCCTCAAGCACATGCTTTGCAATGCTCCTATTCTCACTTTGCCCGACGGAAACGACGACTTTATTGTCTATTGTGATGCCTCGAACCTCGGTCTTGGTTGTGTCCTCATGCAACGGGACAAGGTCATTGCTTACGCATCTCGTCAGCTCAAAATCCACGAAAAGAACTATACAACCCATGATCTCAAGCTAGGCGCAATTGTTTTTGCGTTAAAGATTTGGCGACACTACATGTATGGTACCAAGTGTACGATCTTCACCGATCATAGGAGTGTACAACATATCTTTGACCAGAAGGAACTTAGTATGCGACAACGCCGATGGGTAGAACTTCTTAACGATTACGACTGTGAGATTCGTTATCATCCTGGCAAAGCAAATGTCGTTGCCGATGCTCTCAGTAGACGGAGTTATTTGCTCAGCATTCGTAATACCCAAGCCCAATACGATCTCGAAACCCTCATCCGCGAAGCTTAACATACCTGTTTTAATGAACGCACACTGAAGAAGGAAAGAATCTACCACGATGGAGCCCAACTTGTGAATAAGTCGAATGGGATATTCCACTTTCTGGACTGAATCTGGATCCCTAAGCGGACCAATTTGCGACAGATATTGATGGACGAAGCCCACAAATCTCGGTACTCTATTCATCCCGGTGACGATAAAATGTACCAGGACCTTCGCTACAAGTACTGGTGGCCGAGCATGAAGAGGGATATCGCTCTCTACGTTGGGAAGTACCTGACTTGCTCAAAAGTTAAGGCTGAACACCAAAGGCCCTCTGGCTTACTCGAACAGCCCCTGATCCCTATGTGGAAGTGGGAGAGTATAGCTATGGACTTCATAATGAAACTTTTGCGCACGCCATCAAGTCACGACATCATCTGGGTTGTTGTTGACCGTTTTACCAAATCTGCTCACTTTTTGCCAATACGGGAAGACTACAAGGTAGAAAGATTAGCCAGAATCTACACCGATGAGATCATTTGTCGACATGGGACGCCTCGCGACATCATCTCTGACCATGATGCCCGGTTTACTTCACGTCTGTGGGAAACGTTTCAAGCGGCTCTCGGTACTAGGCTTAATCTAAGTGCCACATTCCACCCTCAAACCGACGGTCAGACTGAGAGAACGATTCGTATCCTTGAAGACATGCTCCGTTCGTGTGTCATAGATTTCGGTGGTAATTGGGACGCTTACCTGCCGTTAGTCGAATTCTCGTATAATAACAGTTATCATTCCAGCATTCAAATGGCACCATTTGAGGCTTTATACGAAAGAAAATGCCGATCGCCTATTGTATGGCACAAGATCGGGCACTCGCAATTAACCGGTCCTAAGCTACTGCAAGAAACGACTGACAAAGTCCTCCAAATTCGAGACAATCTGCTGAAAGCTCAGAGTCGACAGAAAAGTTACGCCGATAGACGACGCAAGCCCCTTGAATTTGACGTTGGCAACTACGTACTCCTAAAGGTATCACCTTGGAAGGGTGTGGTCAGATTCTGCAAGAAAGGGAAACTGGCGCCTCGATATGTTGGACCTTTTAAGATTATGGAAAAGATCGGAAAAGTCGCCTATAGACTCGAACTACGGGAGGAACTTAGTAACGTCCTTCCGACTTTCCATGTTTCGAACCTCCGAAAGTGCCTAGCTGAGCATGATTTAATTGTACCCCTCGATGATCTCCAAGTAAACGAAACACTACACTTTGTGGAGAAGCCTGTGAAATCATGGATTGCCAAACCAAGCAGCTCAGACGGTCGCGCATTCCCATTGTGAAAGTCCAATGGGAAGGCAAACGAGGCGCAAAGTTCGCTTGGGAACTCGAAAGCGACATGAAGGCGAAGTACCCGCAGTTGTTTGTTACGGCTTCGGCCTAATTTCGGGACGAAATTCCCTCAACTAGGGGAGTCTGTAACACCCCGTGTTTCGAGTCAAAGTCAAGATTGAAGTCAAAGGGAGACAAGATTGCTAATTGCGATCTGTCACTCCTTGTTTAATTCCTGTTTTGACTTCTTTGACTTGTAGATAGTCTATTTTATGCTTTACGTTAGTTGTATTATGTGGAGTATTTGCTAATAATCGAGGTTTAATAGCTAATTATCGATGTTCATCGCATGTTAAATCGCTTATCGCTATCGCACTCGCAACTCGAATTACGCCTTCTGGTTATTGTTCTTATATGTGTGTGTGCCTTATGTGTTATTTGTGCATGTTTATTTATGTTATGTTGTGGTGATTAATCGAAACTCAATCGCAATCGAATCGCAAACGATAAACGCAAGTCAATTAAGGATGATTGTATGTTGATATAGTAGTTGGGATTAAAAGTAATTTGACTAGGAAACTCTATCGCATCGCAACGATCGCAATCGCAATCGAAACAGCAAAACTCATCGCGCCGTGCCCACCAATCGAGTGGCCAGCCGATCGAGCTGCCACCCAATCGGCCTGCCATCCGATCGAGGTGCCACTCGATCGGGCAGCCACCCGACCAGGGTAACCACTCGATCGACCAGCCCTCTCCTCCCCCCTTTCCTTTTATGGAAAGCCTATAAATACCCCTGTCAACATCACAAACTTACCTTTTCTGCACCTCTCGTCCGACCAGCACTTCCTGCCCACTTTTCTTCAGATTTCTCGCGATTCTTGTAAGTTTTCCCTCTAAACCTTGTACTTTCTTGATCTACACGCACTCCTACACCTTTCTATATTTTGAATCTTAACTTTTAACCGTGAAATCACTAGATTTGAGGTGTTCTAGGATGATGTCATCATGATGTTCTTATGAACTTCATGTTTTGACTTTAATCCGCCAGGAACAACTTAGATCTGAATAATTTCCACACAAATAAACAAAGATCTTGCATAGATCTAAACATATTCATGGTGAAAAAGGATTGAAAGATTGTTTCTAACTTTCTTTCAACTCTTTTACACTCAATGCACTCAAACCGATAGAATCAGACCTTGTTCTAACCTTCTACTCCTTCTTGGTGATGTGTTGGTTCAAGATCTGAGTTCTACCAACGAGACAACCAATTTCGGGTTAAGCAAGAATAACCGTCTTGAATCGGTTAACTAGGTGAACTTGGGTGATTCCTGTTCGATCGGGTCACTTGTGTCAAGATGGGGTTCTGTTGATTAGCACGTTGTCACACCGTCTCGATAGAACTACAACCCATTGAAAACAACCAAGTGTAAGACGACCAGGCCAAGCAGGACAGAGTGCCACCCGATCGGCCTGCTGTGAATTTGTTCTCAAACCTGAGAAGCCTCGCCAATCGGATTGCTGTCCGATCGGACTGCCGTCCGATCGAACGACTTGAAAGGTAGAGATACTTCTCCATTTTCAAAATGCTACAACAAAGACTTCAAAAGACAAGCCATCATACACAAACACATCTTTCCCAAGCGAAGTAACAATCCACTCGAAAGGTCACCCGATCGAATGATCATCCGAGTGGATTATCACCCGATCGACCGGCTACCCGATCGGATTGCCATCCGATCGGATTACTGTTCGACCCACTGACACTTTGTTCCGTTTTACGCGCCGCCTATTGTTATTCTATCATTCTGATCAGGCTAAATTCCGCTCTAAGCGCTCCCTTCAATCCACCAATCGCTGTGAGTATACTCGATCCCTTTTTGCTTTACGCACTTTTGGGTGTTACATACGTTACTTATTCTAAATCACATCGAACACACTACGCAATACTTTAACGCTAACCGTTACTGCATGTTATACGTGACTTAATGAATGCTTGTTTGTTATGTTTACACATGGAATGCTGTCTACCTGCCTTAGCAACGATAGTACTATTAGTTTTGACTCAGCACCTGTTCACTCAAGGGTTGTTAAGGACAATTAGTTACATGGCTCACAGTGGTGAGTGTGTATCGCAAACTGCCTTGGGCAGTCAACCCGCAGTCATTGGTATCGATAGGTTCATGTCGATAACTAACATGCCTCATTTCACACTGTGTACGTGCTGGTTATGCGTAAACGATTTCAAACTCTATTATATCTATAAAACTTGTATGATCACCTTTACACTATGTGTATTGACTTTTACTTTAACGTATGTGGCAGGTGCTTAAGGTGTTTAGATGCTTTGCTTGCTGTGAAATCGAGGCTAGGAAAGACCTAGAACAATAATAAATTGTCTGTACTTAAAATCTGAGTTGTCAGAACAGAACAATTTGACTAGATCTTGTCTGTAATAATTATGATATCTTTTATGACATGGTATGGGACGTGTTGCTTTAAATAATTGGTAATTATAGTTGTTATGGAAACTTCTGGACAATCTGTTTCGCTCAGTGCCACGCCCTGATGTTTTCGCCATCGGTTGGGGTGTGACATGTGAGTGTAGAGAATGATGTGAGTGGTGAGAATGGTGAGAATGGTATGAATGATGGGGCTCGTCTTGAATAGGTAGCCCAAAAGGAGGGTGATCTGAAGGTGAAGAACCTAACGAAACTGAGTGTCTCGCAGGCTAGAAAGAATGTCCCCAATGGTCTCGCGAATCGGAGCTGCTGTAAGACGCGGAAGGTGTGCGTCTATGTAAGGGTCCAGTATGGCTAGACGGTCCTCCCCTCATAGGACCTTTTCCTTTTCCTCTTAGGCATGGTGGCATTTTGCAAGACCTGTCAAAATAAGAAAACAACATATAAACGACAAAAGGAAAGTTAAAAATAAATCCTAGGTCATATGCCTAGACTCGGAAGTCTAAGGAATCTGCTTATTGTGTCATTGAGATTAAACACAAAAGGTTAGTGTTTAATTCACTCAATGTTGGCTCTGATACCAACCTGTCACACCTCGATTTTTCCACATATTACCGGTGGGCCCGGTGGGGAGTATCGTGACATAGTTGATATCGTCATAGTCAATTAACACAATATAGTAGCACAGCGGAAGGCTTGGTAGATAATTACTATTACAAACCATAATGTCCGAGTGTCCAAATAAAAGAATATACAGACTGGTTGTAATAGAGATCCACAGGCGGATCATAAAAACAAATACAAGAAAACCGAAATAACAGACTTCAGGCATCTAAGGATTTGCAAGATCCTCTTATTTGACACCAAGTAGCTCCAGCCTAATTTCGAAAGATACATGTCACTTTTCTTTGGAAAATACGTCAGTTTTCACTAGTAAATACAATGAACTGACTCATTTGGAAAGAGTTTATGAAAATTGATTTTAGCGCACAAGGCACAAAGCATTTATAACTTGGGACAATTTTTATAATCTTGTATACAGATTTACATGTTTGTCACACATATGGGGCCGGTTTGGAAGCCGGTCATGATTAACCGACTCACCGCTATAAAACCCACAAAGGAGTTATCCCCAACATGTGGGTTATTTAGCATTTACATCTGTCAGGTGTATGCCTACACCCCGTGCATAGGTCGTGGCCATTTTCAAATGAAATAAGCCGAGGATATCCAGGACACAGTCGTATTTGTCACACCCCAACCGATGGCGGAAACATCGGGATGAGACGAAGTGTGTATAGATTGCTAGAGACTTCATAACACTATGTGACAATATTTAATTAAATTCAAATTTCATTGCAAGTGCTAAATTGTCATACAATATTCAAAACAAAATACAACATTGTTTCAACAAATAACATAACATAAAAAGATAAATAGATTAAAGGTGTGTATCTAGTCCACCCTAAACTTGTTTCATCATTCATCCATACTTCAATAATCAACCTGCAACATGTATTAAAATAGAGTTTCAATGCAAAGGCAATGAGCGAGTATACAAGTTTGTTTACATAGCATAATAGAATAAAAGCTCAAATCCAACATGATTCATAATACGTGAATTACTAGTATGCAATTTTGGCGTACACTATGATCAAACCCAAGAATCCAACGCATAAAATAACCTAATCCCAATTGATAGCGGGATAGTAAATGTTTAACTTAACAATACCCCCAAGTCTCAAGGGCGGTGCGTAAATCCTATAGCGCTATAATTGTTAAGGTGGGCTAGCAAAGTTAATGAGCATATACGTTCCAAATCGTTCAAATAGAGCATACAAGAATCATAAGTAAAGCACATTAGTTTCATGTTTGTACAAGGATTGAGTATGTTTAGTTTCTAGTTTCAAAGATTGTTTACATAAAGTACATGTTGCATCCCAAAATAAAAAGGGGAAAAAGGGATCGAGTATACTCACGGTGGTTGCAAGCTTTCCTACTTGGAATTACCGCGAGCGAGTTTGGTGGATGAATTAAGTTGGAACACCTAGTCCTTCTACACGAGGAAACGTAGGTGTGTGAGTTGGCATTCAACGGAAGATTATAATTTTGGAGTTTAACATAACATAAAGTATGATATCAAAATAATCATCTTTAACTTATACTCTTGTATGACACTACGTAACCACTAGGGTTATATTGTATTTCATGGGTAGTATGCCCATTAGAATCATACTTGGAGTGTTAAGTCTTAGATGGTATTCTACTACTTTAACATATAAACACAAGTTTAATATTAAAGGTTCGAATGAGTGTATATATACTTAGGTTAAGTATTACATATTATTAAGTCCAATAATTCAAGTAGGAGGTAGAAGATTAAGATCTTCATTTAGGCACCTCAAGTTGTTCACAGATGTCATGTATGGGGTAGGAAGACAAGCTTCCATTTAGGAACCCCTTGAATGTTCACCACTTCTCTTGATGTAAAAACAACCAAGGAGGGTCACGAACTAGGATTAGTATAATATAAACAATCTAACTAAGAGAAATCATCAAATCATGTGAGGATTGTATGTTTGGAACAACCCAAGTTGTTCCATAATCACTCTACATCAAGAACTAGCTCGAACATGACTTGTGGGTCAAAACACCCTAACAAAACAGAAAGTTTATGAGGTTTAATCCTCTGATTTAAGTGTCTCAACCATGTTTTTAAGCTTAACCAACCATAAGAGAGGTTGTAAGCATTAGGACATTGGTGTGAGATGTGTTAGACACAAGTTTGATGAAGTTTAAACAAGTTTGAAAGAACATAAATCAAAACAGAAAGTTTTGGGATCATTTAAGGGGATTTCCAGGTCTGATTTCTCCAAGGAGAAGTCAAGGAATCATACCCTATGATTATCCAAGCAAGTAGGAAGAAGAATCAAGCGATTTCGTTAAGAAATGAGCAAATTATGCTCACTTTAGTAAAGGTTGGTATTTCTGCTCGAACTTCTGATTAGCACCAGCTTAGAGAGTGATTAGAGAGTGTTTGAGGTGAGTTGCAAAGTGGAAAAAGTGTGGAGGAGACTTGGGTTTTATAGGGGAAAGATTAGGGTTAAGGGGGTTGGCATTTAATTAAATTAGTTGATTGATTAACTAATAAAATAAAAATAAAAACATTAAATCTGCCGCAAGGCTGTTCGGTTGCTGCCGCTGGCAACCATGTTGTCTTTATTATTTTCCTTTGACAAATTATTATACAAGTTAGTTATTGAATATTATAATATGCTTGGTTAGTGGCACATATTATTAACTATTAAAATACTATGAAGTGTTAAATAAAAAAAAATCAAAACAACCTTGAAGTTGGCGGCCAGAACTTGCTGTATACTAGCTTGTATACTTCCCCCTTTTTTTTTCTTTTGTTGTAACATTCCATGTAGTATATTAGTTGTGATATGGGAGTGTTATTTAATTATAATAAACAAACAATCATTTTAGTTGAGAAGTGTTAACTAATTGAAACAAAGCAACAACATCTACGATATGTTATTTATTATTATTATTATTATTATTAGAGTTATTATTAGAATTATTATTATATTAGATACTAGCATTATTACTATATTGTTATTATTAGAATTTAATCACGTATTTAATAGTTAACAAGCATGTATAAGTTATGAGTATTAATATGTCGGGTATCGGTTGCGCGTATGCATTCGAGATTGATAACGTATAACCCGAGTATTGCAACACGTATAAGCATAAAAAAAGAGTTTCATTGTGTAATAACGAACCAAGAGTCTTGGATAATATATCGTTCGAACGTGAACATTGCACATAAGTCTAACACAAACATGAATAAAATAGCTTCGTTTTCATTATGATCAATAGTCTCGAATTTACAAATGAAACAAAAGTAGATTACAAAGAGAGAAACGATTACAAGAATTCAAAGTTTCCAAAAATAGAATTACGAACAAAACTTTCTATAAATGGAAAGTACAA
Organism: Helianthus tuberosus; assembly: GCA_030545235.1. Classification (NCBI taxonomy): domain Eukaryota; kingdom Viridiplantae; phylum Streptophyta; class Magnoliopsida; order Asterales; family Asteraceae; genus Helianthus; species Helianthus tuberosus. The sequence goes on from CM060351.1 coordinate 49,165,510, forward strand.
AAGAGCCGGGCGTTACAGTCTCCCCTCCTTTAGGAAATTTCGTCCCGAAATTTAGGAAGACGTAGGGAAAAGATGAGGATACTTCTTTTTCATCTCGCTCTTGAGTTCCCAAGTAAATTCGGCGCCTCGTTTACCTTCCCATCGAACCTTGACGATAGGAATTTTGCTGCGCCTCAATAACTTGACTTTTTGATCCATGATTTCGACGGGTTTCTCCACGAAATGCAAAGTGTCGTTTATTTGGAGATCTTCGAGAGGAACTTGAAGTCTTTCTTCAGCGTGACACTTCTTTAGATTAGAAACATGGAACGTTGGATGCACGTTGTTGAGTTCTTGAGGTAAATCGAGTCGATAAGCCACCGCGCCAATCCTTTCGAGTACCTTGAAAGGACCAACATAGCGAGGGGCAAGCTTTCCCTTTTTACCAAAACGAACCACTCCTTTCCAAGGAGACACTTTGAGTAAAACGTGATCCCCAACGTTGAGTTGCATAGGTTTGCGTCCCTTATCAGCATAGACCTTTTGACGTTCTCGAGCCTTGAGTAGATTGTCGCGGATTTGGTGAATCTTATCCGTTGCTTCTTGTATGATCTCAGGGCCCGAAAAATGTTTGTCACCAATCTCGTGCCAGCTTAAAGGAGATCGGCATTTGCGACCATACAATGCCTCGAATGGAGCCATTTTAATACAGGAGTGGTAGCTATTGTTATACGAGAACTCGACCAAAGGTAAATGCACATCCCAACTACCACCAAAGTCGACGACACAAGAACGGAGCATGTCCTCTAGGGTTTGGATAGTACGTTCAGTCTGTCCATCCGTTTGAGGATGAAAAGCCGTACTGAGATTCAAATGAGTACCCATAGCGGACTGAAAGGTTTGCCAGAGACGTGAAGTAAATTGACCATCGCGATCAGAAATGATGTCGAGAGGAACGCCATGATGACGTATGACTTCGTTAGTATAGATGCGAGCAAGTCGTTCAACTTTGAAATCTTCACGAATAGGGATGAATTGAGCGGACTTGGTCAAACGATCGATGATCACCCAAATGCTATCGTGACCAGAAGATGTACGAGGGAGTTTAGTGATGAAGTCCATCGCAATGCTATCCCATTTCCAAACGGGGATTTCAGGTTGTTCGAGGAGACCAGAAGGTCGTTGGTGTTCGGCTTTGACTTTTGAACACGTAAGACACTTAGAGACGTAAGTGGCAATGTCTTTCTTCATCCCAGGCCACCAATAGGATGTACGTAGATTATGATACATCTTGTCGGCACCAGGATGAATTGAGTACTTGGATTTGTGTGCCTCGTTCATAATGAAGTCTCGAAGTGCTTCGCGTTCAGGGATCCAGGCACGATTGTTAAGGTATAGGATACCATCGGCCTTGGAGACGAGATCGTGTTCTTTTGCGCCTCGTATCTCGACGTGGAAGTTACCCTCGTTAATAGAGGCGTACTGAGCTTCACGAATGCGTTGAGGAAGGTCGCTTGATATATGAAAACAACGCATATAATCTACATGAGTTTTACGACTAAGCGCATCGGCCACGACATTTGCTTTACCCGGATGGTATTTTATTTCGCAGTCGTAGTCGTTTAACAGTTCCACCCAACGACGTTGACGCATGTTCAGTTCCTTTTGGTCGAAAATATGTTGGAGGCTCTTGTGGTCAGTGAAAACCACACACTTAGTACCATAAAGGTAGTGTCGCCAAATCTTCAACGCAAAAACAACTGCGCCAAGTTCAAGGTCATGGGTAGTATAGTTTTTCTCATGTATTTTGAGTTGACGGGAGGCATAAGCGATGACCTTGCCTCGTTGCATGAGGACGCAACCCAGACCACGGTTCGAGGCATCGCAATACACCACGAAATCATCATTCCCATCAGGGAGAGCGAGAATAGGAGCGTTGCAAAGCAAGTCTTTGAGAGTTTGAAAAGATTCCTCTTGCTCAGGACCCCAAGCAAAAGGCTTCTCTTTTTGAGTCAACGAAGTGAGAGGAACGGCGATTTTTGAGAAGTTCGAGATGAATCGGCGGTAGTAACCCGCCAATCCTAAGAAAGAACGGATTTCGGAAGGAGATTTAGGCGCGGTCCAATTCTTTACGGCTTCGATCTTCGCAGGGTCAACGTGGATTCCTTTTTCACTAACAACGTGTCCAAGGAATTGGACTTCTTTAATCCAAAACTCGCATTTAGAGAATTTAGCGTATAATCGTTCCATACGTAAGAGCTCGAGTATAAGACGAAGATGACGTTCATGATCGGCTTGAGTTTTAGAATAAATGAGAATATCATCAATGAAGACGATCACGAAACGATCCAAATAGGGCTTACAAACACGATTCATTAGATCCATGAACACAGCGGGTGCATTGGTCAAACCAAAAGGCATAACCACGAACTCGTAATGTCCATAGCGAGTGCGAAAAGCGGTTTTGGGTACGTCCTCTTCGAGGACCCGAAGTTGGTGATAACCAGAACGAAGATCGATCTTGGAGAAACAAGTAGCGCCTTGAAGTTGGTCAAAGAGATCGTCGATACGCGGAAGAGGGTAGCGATTCTTGACAGTGAGTTTGTTGAGCTCGCGATAATTGATACACATACGGAGAGAGCCGTCTTTCTTTTTAACGAAAAGCACAGGTGCACCCCAAGGTGAGGTACTTGGACGAATGAAGCCTTTATCGAGGAGTTCTTGAAGCTGCGTAGATAATTCTTGCATCTCAGAAGGTGCAAGACGATAAGGAGCCTTGGCAACAGGAGTCGCACCAGGTACGAGGTCAATGCGAAAGTCAACGGATCGAGGTAGAGGAGGACCGGGTAAATCTTCAGGAAAGACGTCAGGGAAGTCGCGCACCACTGGAACATCACTTACACTCTTTCCCTTGCCCTTTTCTTCCACAACGTGGGCTAAAAAGGCAAGGTACTTTTTGTGTAAGTACTTGTTCGCTTGTGTGCAGGACATCAACTTCGGTCCCTTTGAAGGTCGGTCTCCATAGACGTGTAAAACATCACCAGATGGGAGGGGTAAACGAACGTATTTCTCGTGACAAGCGATTTCGGCATGGTTCTTTTGGAGCCAATCCATGCCTATGATGATGTCGAAACTACCCAATTGCATGGGTATGAGATCGATAGGGAAGACGTGCTCGTTAAGAGTAAGGCGACAATTTCGAAGGACGGAATCGACTAGGATGGATTTGCCATTGGCGACTTCAACGGAAAACGACTTAGGTAGCTTAGAGCGCGTGCAATTTAACAATGATTCGAATTCTAAGGACACAAAGCTTTTGTCCGCACCAGTATCAAATAGTATCGAAGCATAAAGATGGTTAACAAGGAACGTACTGTTAACGACATTATTGTCGTTGCGCGCTTGGTTCGCGTTCAGATTGAAACAGCGTCCACGAGGAGGTTGTAGTTGCTCTTGATTCCATAGTGGGCATTGAGGACGAAGATGATTGGCGTCTCCACATTTGAAACAAGCTCTAGCGGGTCTTGCATTTTGAGGAGGAGGTGGAGCTTGTTGTGCTTGTTGAGCTGGTGGTGCTTGTTGTGCTTGTGGTGCTTGTTGTTGCTGATTGTAGCGGCAAAAGTTGGAGGTATGACCATAACGGTTGCAATCGTTACAACGACGGCACCTAGCGTTTGCGGGATGATGGAAATTACAGGTGGCACACTTGGGGTGAATCCCAGTGTACGACCTTTGGGTGTTATCAGGAGCAACAGGGTTTGGGTTAACGGGTGGTACAATCGCATTGCAAACAGGGTTCGATTGCTTTCGCTTCTTCCCCCTATTGCTACTCGACTGTTGGGTAATTTGGTGAGCTGGCTTGAAAGAAACGGGGTTTGCGGCTTGTTTATCGCGAACACGATTGTTGTTCAGGGAAGCGGCCAAACGATAAACAGCTTCGATATTGTCGAGTTTGGCAGCCTCGATCGTGTCGCGCATAGCAGGGGGTAACCCATTGATATACTTCCGTATCTTGCGATCAGTGGTCATAACAAGGTGAGGAACTATGAAGCTGAGTTGTTTGAAACGGGTGGTGTAGGCTAGGTTTTCGTCTCCCACTTGCTTCAGCGCCCAAAATTCTTCCTCCAACCTTTGTTGCTCATGCGGAGGACAAAACTCATCCATCATCAGGGCCTTGACTTCTTCCCACTCCAACGCATATGCCAGTTCGTTCGAACGAATGCTCCTTTCGTTCGTCCACCATTCGAGAGCTCGGGCTTGGAATACCCCAGTCGCACTACGCGTTCTGAGCTCATTGGGGCAATCACTGTTGATGAATGTGACCTCCATGCTTTCAAACCATTCGAGCATGGCGGTCACCCCATCATTGCCGGTGAATGGCTTGGGATTGCACGATGAAAAGTGCTTGAAGTTGAACGAAGCGGGCTTGCGTATTTCGACCTTGGAGTCGACGGAAGAGTTCGGAGTTTCAGAAGCTCGAATTTCGGAAATGACCTTTGGAACGACGCGCGCAAATTGATCGGCCATGAAAGCCATCATTTTCTTCGTAGCACGGGACTTTGACTTCTTAGACGAGTTGGAGTGACGAGAAGACATCTAAGATTCAAAAGAACGAATAGGTGAGACTTGATCATAATGTTTGTTTAAGAAAAATCGTTTGCATAAATTGATTCACATAGCAAAAGTGTCACATAGCATAAAAGTTTCAAATTGATTCACATGGCATAAAGAGTTTAGATGTCACACATAGCATGGTCATGAGTCCAACATAGCATAACATGGATAATTGAAAGCTTTGTAAATTTAGTTTGTTCACGAGGGATTATTATTGTTTGTGATTGCGATAACGTGCGAAATGATTAAAATGAAATTTTGAAATGAACGAACGTTCAAGTATAAAATCGCATATAAATTGAGATACATCAAAGAGAGGCTCAATAAAACATTGGATTGTTTCGGGTAGAGAAACGTCGACTATTCCAAAGTGGGTCGAAAGTTCTTTCGAATTAGAGATAACGTGCTTTGGCCTATAGGTAAGATACTCTCGTCGAGAAGCGATTAACGGTATCTTACCCTTCCGGTTACTACACATCTCTAATCGATTGAAACAATCGGGACTTTGGCGAGATTGAAAATCGAGGAATGGGACTTAATCGACGAGATGCGGGTTTCACCCCTAGCTTGACGATTTCGTACCCTAAATGTGGTTGGTACTTGTCGGGTCAAAATAAAATTTTGACACTTTGACAAGGGTCCACTAGAGTTGAAATGGAAATTACCATTAAGTTGTGGATTTCACTCCTAGCTTAATGGTGAAATTTCGTGCAAAAAGAAATAGTTTAAGGTAGAATGAGAGTCGTTTACCAAATTGTGGGTTTCACGCCTATTTTGGTAAAGTTGTCTCGTTTGTGTTACAAGAGTATACAAATAAACAAAAGTGTATTCATGTTAACCTTAGGAAAGGCATATAAATTTAATCAACAAGGAGTATAGCTAGGAAGCATGCATGGTAGAGTACAAAAGTTTTAAACAACACACAAGAGGCAAAATTCCTAAAACTATAGATTAGGGCAAAAGCATAGCAATTTTCCTAATTCCCTATAGTTATGGCTCTGATACCAATCTGTCACACCCCAACCGATGGCGGAAACATCGGGATGAGACGAAGTGTGTATAGATTGCTAGAGACTTCATAACACTATGTGACAATATTTAATTAAATTCAAATTTCATTGCAAGTGCTAAATTGTCATACAATATTCAAAACAAAATACAACATTGTTTCAACAAATAACATAACATAAAAAGATAAATAGATTAAAGGTGTGTATCTAGTCCACCCTAAACTTGTTTCATCATTCATCCATACTTCAATAATCAACCTGCAACATGTATTAAAATAGAGTTTCAATGCAAAGGCAATGAGCGAGTATACAAGTTTGTTTACATAGCATAATAGAATAAAAGCTCAAATCCAACATGATTCATAATATGTGAATTACTAGTATGCAATTTTGGCGTACACTATGATCAAACCCAAGAATCCAACGCATAAAATAACCTAATCCCAATTGATAGCGGGATAGTAAATGTTTAACTTAACAATACCCCCAAGTCTCAAGGGCGGTGCGTAAATCCTATAGCGCTATAATTGTTAAGGTGGGCTAGCAAAGTTAATGAGCATATACGTTCCAAATCGTTCAAATAGAGCATACAAGAATCATAAGTAAAGCACATTAGTTTCATGTTTGTACAAGGATTGAGTATGTTTAGTTTCTAGTTTCAAAGATTGTTTACATAAAGTACATGTTGCATCCCAAAATAAAAAGGGGGAAAAGGGATCGAGTATACTCACGGTGGTTGCAAGCTTTCCTACTTGGAATTACCGCGAGCGAGTTTGGTGGATGAATTAAGTTGGAGCACCTAGTCCTTCTACACGAGGAAACGTAGGTGTGTGAGTTTGGCGTTCAACGGAAGATTATAATTTTGGAGTTTAACATAACATAAAGTATGATATCAAAATAATCATCTTTAACTTATACTCTTGTATGACACTACGTAACCACTAGGGTTATATTGTATTTCATGGGTAGTATGCCCATTAGAATCATACTTGGAGTGTTAAGTCTTAGATGGTATTCTACTACTTTAACATATAAACACAAGTTTAATATTAAAGGTTCGAATGAGTGTATATATACTTAGGTTAAGTATTACATATTATTAAGTCCAATAATTCAAGTAGGAGGTAGAAGATTAAGATCTTCATTTAGGCACCTCAAGTTGTTCACAGATGTCATGTATGGGGTAGGAAGACAAGCTTCCATTTAGGAACCCCTTGAATGTTCACCACTTCTCTTGATGTAAAAACAACCAAGGAGGGTCACGAACTAGGATTAGTATAATATAAACAATCTAACTAAGAGAAATCATCAAATCATGTGAGGATTGTATGTTTGGAACAACCCAAGTTGTTCCATAATCACTCTACATCAAGAACTAGCTCGAACATGACTTGTGGGTCAAAACACCCTAACAAAACAGAAAGTTTATGAGGTTTAATCCTCTGATTTAAGTGTCTCAACCATGTTTTTAAGCTTAACCAACCATAAGAGAGGTTGTAAGCATTAGGACATTGGTGTGAGATGTGTTAGACACAAGTTTGATGAAGTTTAAACAAGTTTGAAAGAACATAAATCAAAACAGAAAGTTTTGGGATCATTTAAGGGGATTTCCAGGTCTGATTTCTCCAAGGAGAAGTCAAGGAATCATACCCTATGATTATCCAAGCAAGTAGGAAGAAGAATCAAGCGATTTCGTTAAGAAATGAGCAAATTATGCTCACTTTAGTAAAGGTTGGTATTTCTGCTCGAACTTCTGATTAGCACCAGCTTAGAGAGTGATTAGAGAGTGTTTGAGGTGAGTTGCAAAGTGGAAAAAGTGTGGAGGAGACTTGGGTTTTATAGGGGAAAGATTAGGGTTAAGGGGGTTGGCATTTAATTAAATTAGTTGATTGATTAACTAATAAAATAAAAATAAAAACATTAAATCAGCCGCAAGGCTGTTCGGTTGCTGCCGCTGGCAACCATGTTGTCTTTATTATTTTCCTTTGACAAATTATTATACAAGTTAGTTATTGAATATTATAATATGCTTGGTTAGTGGCACATATTATTAACTATTAAAATACTATGAAGTGTTAAATAAAAAAAAATCAAAACAACCTTGAAGTTGGCGGCCAGAACTTGCTGTATACTAGCTTGTATACTTCCCCCTTTTTTTTTCTTTTGTTGTAACATTCCATGTAGTATATTAGTTTTGATATGGGAGTGTTATTTAATTATAATAAACAAACAATCATTTTAGTTGAGAAGTGTTAACTAATTGAAACAAAGCAACAACATCTACGATATGTTATTTATTATTATTATTATTATTATTAGAGTTATTATTAGAATTATTATTATATTAGATACTAGCATTATTACTATATTGTTATTATTAGAATTTAATCACGTATTTAATAGTTAACAAGCATGTATAAGTTATGAGTATTAGTATGTCGGGTATCGGTTGCGCGTATGCATTCGAGATTGATAACGTATAACCCGAGTATTGCAACACGTATAAGCATAAAAAAAGAGTTTCATTGTGTAATAACGAACCAAGAGTCTTGGATAATATATCGTTCGAACGTGAACATTGCACATAAGTCTAACACAAACATGAATAAAATAGCTTCGTTTTCATTATGACCAATAGTCTCGAATTTACAAATGAAACAAAAGTAGATTACAAAGAGAGAAACGATTACAAGAATTCAAAGTTTCCAAAAATAGAATTACGAACAAAACTTTCTATAAATGGAAAGTACAAAAGAGCCGGGCGTTACAGTCTCCCCTCCTTTAGGAAATTTCGTCCCGAAATTTAGGAAGACGTAGGGAAAAGATGAGGATACTTCTTTTTCATCTCGCTCTTGAGTTCCCAAGTAAATTCGGCGCCTCGTTTACCTTCCCATCGAACCTTGACGATAGGAATTTTGCTGCGCCTCAATAACTTGACTTTTTGATCCATGATTTCGACGGGTTTCTCCACGAAATGCAAAGTGTCGTTTATTTGGAGATCTTCGAGAGGAACTTGAAGTCTTTCTTCAGCGTGACACTTCTTTAGATTAGAAACATGGAACGTTGGATGCACGTTGTTGAGTTCTTGAGGTAAATCGAGTCGATAAGCCACCGCGCCAATCCTTTCGAGTACCTTGAAAGGACCAACATAGCGAGGGGCAAGCTTTCCCTTTTTACCAAAACGAACCACTCCTTTCCAAGGAGACACTTTGAGTAAAACGTGATCCCCAACGTTGAGTTGCATAGGTTTGCGTCCCTTATCAGCATAGACCTTTTGACGTTCTCGAGCCTTGAGTAGATTGTCGCGGATTTGGTGAATCTTATCCGTTGCTTCTTGTATGATCTCAGGGCCCGAAAAATGTTTGTCACCAATCTCGTGCCAGCTTAAAGGAGATCGGCATTTGCGACCATACAATGCCTCGAATGGAGCCATTTTAATACAGGAGTGGTAGCTATTGTTATACGAGAACTCGACCAAAGGTAAATGCACATCCCAACTACCACCAAAGTCGACGACACAAGAACGGAGCATGTCCTCTAGGGTTTGGATAGTACGTTCAGTCTGTCCATCCGTTTGAGGATGAAAAGCCGTACTGAGATTCAAATGAGTACCCATAGCGGACTGAAAGGTTTGCCAGAGACGTGAAGTAAATTGACCATCGCGATCAGAAATGATGTCGAGAGGAACGCCATGATGACGTATGACTTCGTTAGTATAGATGCGAGCAAGTCGTTCAACTTTGAAATCTTCACGAATAGGGATGAATTGAGCGGACTTGGTCAAACGATCGATGATCACCCAAATGCTATCGTGACCAGAAGATGTACGAGGGAGTTTAGTGATGAAGTCCATCGCAATGCTATCCCATTTCCAAACGGGGATTTCAGGTTGTTCGAGGAGACCAGAAGGTCGTTGGTGTTCGGCTTTGACTTTTGAACACGTAAGACACTTAGAGACGTAAGTGGCAATGTCTTTCTTCATCCCAGGCCACCAATAGGATGTACGTAGATTATGATACATCTTGTCGGCACCAGGATGAATTGAGTACTTGGATTTGTGTGCCTCGTTCATAATGAAGTCTCGAAGTGCTTCGCGTTCAGGGATCCAGGCACGATTGTTAAGGTATAGGATACCATCGGCCTTGGAGACGAGATCGTGTTCTTTTGCGCCTCGTATCTCGACGTGGAAGTTACCCTCGTTAATAGAGGCGTACTGAGCTTCACGAATGCGTTGAGGAAGGTCGCTTGATATATGAAAACAACGCATATAATCTACATGAGTTTTACGACTAAGCGCATCGGCCACGACATTTGCTTTACCCGGATGGTATTTTATTTCGCAGTCGTAGTCGTTTAACAGTTCCACCCAACGACGTTGACGCATGTTCAGTTCCTTTTGGTCGAAAATATGTTGGAGGCTCTTGTGGTCAGTGAAAACCACACACTTAGTACCATAAAGGTAGTGTCGCCAAATCTTCAACGCAAAAACAACTGCGCCAAGTTCAAGGTCATGGGTAGTATAGTTTTTCTCATGTATTTTGAGTTGACGGGAGGCATAAGCGATGACCTTGCCTCGTTGCATGAGGACGCAACCCAGACCACGGTTCGAGGCATCGCAATACACCACGAAATCATCATTCCCATCAGGGAGAGCGAGAATAGGAGCGTTGCAAAGCAAGTCTTTGAGAGTTTGAAAAGATTCCTCTTGCTCAGGACCCCAAGCAAAAGGCTTCTCTTTTTGAGTCAACGAAGTGAGAGGAACGGCGATTTTTGAGAAGTTCGAGATGAATCGGCGGTAGTAACCCGCCAATCCTAAGAAAGAACGGATTTCGGAAGGAGATTTAGGCGCGGTCCAATTCTTTACGGCTTCGATCTTCGCAGGGTCAACGTGGATTCCTTTTTCACTAACAACGTGTCCAAGGAATTGGACTTCTTTAATCCAAAACTCGCATTTAGAGAATTTAGCGTATAATCGTTCCATACGTAAGAGCTCGAGTATAAGACGAAGATGACGTTCATGATCGGCTTGAGTTTTAGAATAAATGAGAATATCATCAATGAAGACGATCACGAAACGATCCAAATAGGGCTTACAAACACGATTCATTAGATCCATGAACACAGCGGGTGCATTGGTCAAACCAAAAGGCATAACCACGAACTCGTAATGTCCATAGCGAGTGCGAAAAGCGGTTTTGGGTACGTCCTCTTCGAGGACCCGAAGTTGGTGATAACCAGAACGAAGATCGATCTTGGAGAAACAAGTAGCGCCTTGAAGTTGGTCAAAGAGATCGTCGATACGCGGAAGAGGGTAGCGATTCTTGACAGTGAGTTTGTTGAGCTCGCGATAATTGATACACATACGGAAAGAGCCGTCTTTCTTTTTAACGAAAAGCACAGGTGCACCCCAAGGTGAGGTACTTGGACGAATGAAGCCTTTATCGAGGAGTTCTTGAAGCTGCGTAGATAATTCTTGCATCTCAGAAGGTGCAAGACGATAAGGAGCCTTGGCAACAGGAGTCGCACCAGGTACGAGGTCAATGCGAAAGTCAACGGATCGAGGTGGAGGAGGACCGGGTAAATCTTCAGGAAAGACGTCAGGGAAGTCGCGCACCACTGGAACATCACTTACACTCTTTCCCTTGCCCTTTTCTTCCACAACGTGGGCTAAAAAGGCAAGGTACTTTTTGTGTAAGTACTTGTTCGCTTGTGTGCAGGACATCAACTTCGGTCCCTTTGAAGGTCGGTCTCCATAGACGTGTAAAACATCACCAGATGGGAGGGGTAAACGAACGTATTTCTCGTGACAAGCGATTTCGGCATGGTTCTTTTGGAGCCAATCCATGCCTATGATGATGTCGAAACTACCCAATTGCATGGGTATGAGATCGATAGGGAAGGCGTGCTCGTTAAGAGTAAGGCGACAATTTCGAAGGACGGAATCGACTAGGATGGATTTGCCATTGGCGACTTCAACGGAAAACGACTTAGGTAGCTTAGAGCGCGTGCAATTTAACAATGATTCGAATTCTAAGGACACAAAGCTTTTGTCCGCACCAGTATCAAATAGTATCGAAGCATAAAGATGGTTAACAAGGAACGTACCGTTAACGACATTATTGTCGTTGCGCGCTTGGTTCGCGTTCAGATTGAAACAGCGTCCACGAGGAGGTTGTAGTTGCTCTTGATTCCATAGTGGGCATTGAGGACGAAGATGATTGGCGTCTCCACATTTGAAACAAGCTCTAGCGGGTCTTGCATTTTGAGGAGGAGGTGGAGCTTGTTGTGCTTGTTGAGCTGGTGGTGCTTGTTGTGCTTGTGGTGCTTGTTGTTGCTGATTGTAGCGGCAAAAGTTGGAGGTATGACCATAACGGTTGCAATCGTTACAACGACGGCACCTAGCGTTTGCGGGATGATGGAAATTACAGGTGGCACACTTGGGGTGAATCCCAGTGAACGACCTTTGGGTGTTATCAGGAGCAACAGGGTTTGGGTTAACGGGTGGTACAATCGCATTGCAAACAGGGTTCGATTGCTTTCGCTTCTTCCCCCTATTGCTACTCGACTGTTGGGTAATTTGGTGAGCTGGCTTGAAAGAAACGGGGTTTGCGGCTTGTTTATCGCGAACACGATTGTTGTTCAGGGAAGCGGCCAAACGATAAACAGCTTCGATATTGTCGAGTTTGGCAGCCTCGATCGTGTCGCGCATAGCAGGGGGTAACCCATTGATATACTTCCGTATCTTGCGATCAGTGGTCATAACAAGGTGAGGAACTATGAAGCTGAGTTGTTTGAAACGGGTGGTGTAGGCTAGGTTTTCGTCTCCCACTTGCTTCAGCGCCCAAAATTCTTCCTCCAACCTTTGTTGCTCATGCGGAGGACAAAACTCATCCATCATCAGGGCCTTGACTTCTTCCCACTCCAACGCATATGCCAGTTCGTTCGAACGAATGCTCCTTTCGTTCGTCCACCATTCGAGAGCTCGGGCTTGGAATACCCCAGTCGCACTACGCGTTCTGAGCTCATTGGGGCAATCACTGTTGATGAATGTGACCTCCATGCTTTCAAACCATTCGAGCATGGCGGTCACCCCATCATTGCCGGTGAATGGCTTGGGATTGCACGATGAAAAGTGCTTGAAGTTGAACGAAGCGGGCTTGCGTATTTCGACCTTGGAGTCGACGGAAGAGTTCGGAGTTTCAGAAGCTCGAATTTCGGAAATGACCTTTGGAACGACGCGCGCAAATTGATCGGCCATGAAAGCCATCATTTTCTTCGTAGCACGGGACTTTGACTTCTTAGACGAGTTGGAGTGACGAGAAGACATCTAAGATTCAAAAGAACGAATAGGTGAGACTTGATCATAATGTTTGTTTAAGAAAAATCGTTTGCATAAATTGATTCACATAGCAAAAGTGTCACATAGCATAAAAGTTTCAAATTGATTCACATGGCATAAAGAGTTTAGATGTCACACATAGCATGGTCATGAGTCCAACATAGCATAACATGGATAATTGAAAGCTTTGTAAATTTAGTTTGTTCACGAGGGATTATTATTGTTTGTGATTGCGATAACGTGCGAAATGATTAAAATGAAATTTTGAAATGAACGAACGTTCAAGTATAAAATCGCATATAAATTGAGATACATCAAAGAGAGGCTCAATAAAACATTGGATTGTTTCGGGTAGAGAAACGTCGACTATTCCAAAGTGGGTCGAAAGTTCTTTCGAATTAGAGATAACGTGCTTTGGCCTATAGGTAAGATACTCTCGTCGAGAAGCGATTAACGGTATCTTACCCTTCCGGTTACTACACATCTCTAATCGATTGAAACAATCGGGACTTTGGCGAGATTGAAAATCGAGGAATGGGACTTAATCGACGAGATGCGGGTTTCACCCCTAGCTTGACGATTTCGTACCCTAAATGTGGTTGGTACTTGTCGGGTCAAAATAAAATTTTGACACTTTGACAAGGGTCCACTAGAGTTGAAATGGAAATTACCATTAAGTTGTGGATTTCACTCCTAGCTTAATGGTGAAATTTCGTGCAAAAAGAAATAGTTTAAGGTAGAATGAGAGTCGTTTACCAAATTGTGGGTTTCACGCCTATTTTGGTAAAGTTGTCTCGTTTGTGTTACAAGAGTATACAAATAAACAAAAGTGTATTCATGTTAACCTTAGGAAAGGCATATAAATTTAATCAACAAGGAGTATAGCTAGGAAGCATGCATGGTAGAGTACAAAAGTTTTAAACAACACACAAGAGGCAAAATTCCTAAAACTATAGATTAGGGCAAAAGCATAGCAATTTTCCTAATTCCCTATAGTTATGGCTCTGATACCAATCTGTCACACCCCAACCGATGGCGGAAACATCGGGATGAGACGAAGTGTGTATAGATTGCTAGAGACTTCATAACACTATGTGACAATATTTAATTAAATTCAAATTTCATTGCAAGTGCTAAATTGTCATACAATATTCAAAACAAAATACAACATTGTTTCAACAAATAACATAACATAAAAAGATAAATAGATTAAAGGTGTGTATCTAGTCCACCCTAAACTTGTTTCATCATTCATCCATACTTCAATAATCAACCTGCAACATGTATTAAAATAGAGTTTCAATGCAAAGGCAATGAGCGAGTATACAAGTTTGTTTACATAGCATAATAGAATAAAAGCTCAAATCCAACATGATTCATAATATGTGAATTACTAGTATGCAATTTTGGCGTACACTATGATCAAACCCAAGAATCCAACGCATAAAATAACCTAATCCCAATTGATAGCGGGATAGTAAATGTTTAACTTAACAATACCCCCAAGTCTCAAGGGCGGTGCGTAAATCCTATAGCGCTATAATTGTTAAGGTGGGCTAGCAAAGTTAATGAGCATATACGTTCCAAATCGTTCAAATAGAGCATACAAGAATCATAAGTAAAGCACATTAGTTTCATGTTTGTACAAGGATTGAGTATGTTTAGTTTCTAGTTTCAAAGATTGTTTACATAAAGTACATGTTGCATCCCAAAATAAAAAGGGGGAAAAGGGATCGAGTATACTCACGGTGGTTGCAAGCTTTCCTACTTGGAATTACCGCGAGCGAGTTTGGTGGATGAATTAAGTTGGAGCACCTAGTCCTTCTACACGAGGAAACGTAGGTGTGTGAGTTTGGCGTTCAACGGAAGATTATAATTTTGGAGTTTAACATAACATAAAGTATGATATCAAAATAATCATCTTTAACTTATACTCTTGTATGACACTACGTAACCACTAGGGTTATATTGTATTTCATGGGTAGTATGCCCATTAGAATCATACTTGGAGTGTTAAGTCTTAGATGGTATTCTACTACTTTAACATATAAACACAAGTTTAATATTAAAGGTTCGAATGAGTGTATATATACTTAGGTTAAGTATTACATATTATTAAGTCCAATAATTCAAGTAGGAGGTAGAAGATTAAGATCTTCATTTAGGCACCTCAAGTTGTTCACAGATGTCATGTATGGGGTAGGAAGACAAGCTTCCATTTAGGAACCCCTTGAATGTTCACCACTTCTCTTGATGTAAAAACAACCAAGGAGGGTCACGAACTAGGATTAGTATAATATAAACAATCTAACTAAGAGAAATCATCAAATCATGTGAGGATTGTATGTTTGGAACAACCCAAGTTGTTCCATAATCACTCTACATCAAGAACTAGCTCGAACATGACTTGTGGGTCAAAACACCCTAACAAAACAGAAAGTTTATGAGGTTTAATCCTCTGATTTAAGTGTCTCAACCATGTTTTTAAGCTTAACCAACCATAAGAGAGGTTGTAAGCATTAGGACATTGGTGTGAGATGTGTTAGACACAAGTTTGATGAAGTTTAAACAAGTTTGAAAGAACATAAATCAAAACAGAAAGTTTTTGGATCATTTAAGGGGATTTCCAGGTCTGATTTCTCCAAGGAGAAGTCAAGGAATCATACCCTATGATTATCCAAGCAAGTAGGAAGAAGAATCAAGCGATTTCGTTAAGAAATGAGCAAATTATGCTCACTTTAGTAAAGGTTGGTATTTCTGCTCGAACTTCTGATTAGCACCAGCTTAGAGAGTGATTAGAGAGTGTTTGAGGTGAGTTGCAAAGTGGAAAAAGTGTGGAGGAGACTTGGGTTTTATAGGGGAAAGATTAGGGTTAAGGGGGTTGGCATTTAATTAAATTAGTTGGTTGATTAACTAATAAAATAAAAATAAAAACATTAAATCTGCCGCAAGGCTGTTCGGTTGCTGCCGCTGGCAACCATGTTGTCTTTATTATTTTCCTTTGACAAATTATTATACAAGTTAGTTATTGAATATTATAATATGCTTGGTTAGTGGCACATATTATTAACTATTAAAATACTATGAAGTGTTAAATAAAAAAAAATCAAAACAACCTTGAAGTTGGCGGCCAGAACTTGCTGTATACTAGCTTGTATACTTCCCCCTTTTTTTTTCTTTTGTTGTAACATTCCATGTAGTATATTAGTTGTGATATGGGAGTGTTATTTAATTATAATAAACAAACAATCATTTTAGTTGAGAAGTGTTAACTAATTGAAATAAAGCAACAACATCTACGATATGTTATTTATTATTATTATTATTATTATTATTAGAGTTATTATTAGAATTATTATTATATTAGATACTAGCATTATTACTATATTGTTATTATTAGAATTTAATCACGTATTTAATAGTTAACAAGCATGTATAAGTTATGAGTATTAATATGTCGGGTATCGGTTGCGCGTATGCATTCGAGATTGATAACGTATAACCCGAGTATTGCAACACGTATAAGCATAAAAAAAGAGTTTCATTGTGTAATAACGAACCAAGAGTCTTGGATAATATATCGTTCGAACGTGAACATTGCACATAAGTCTAACACAAACATGAATAAAATAGCTTCGTTTTCATTATGATCAATAGTCTCGAATTTACAAATGAAACAAAAGTAGATTACAAAGAGAGAAACGATTACAAGAATTCAAAGTTTCCAAAAATAGAATTACGAACAAAACTTTCTATAAATGGAAAGTACAAAAGAGCCGGGCGTTACAGTATTAACCCCCAATGTTTATGTTATCAAACAATACAGATTAAAACGGGTTATGCAATTTATTAATCACAATCCGATTAAATGATTCCATACCTGACCAAGCGGTATTATTATTATACCGTATCCCAAGCCCGTATAAGGGAAAATAAGTTAAAAGTATTTACCTGAGCTAGATGTGTAAGGATGTAACCCGGCCGTATGTTTCCTAAAGCCTTATGTAAATACCTTCTACCGAAGCCACTCAATCTGTATGGAAGGTTTATTAACCTTTTAGGATACTAACGGGTCTTTATTTAAGTCAAAGACTTGGACCGGTTAGTTTGAAAGATACTTAACGGTTCTAAACGCTAGATTAAGCGAAGACCAGAATAGAATGTGATTTAGACCCGACAAGTTTGGATACTTGTTTAATATGGGTAAACTAAACACATTCTGGATTTTGAAGTGAAAATGATAAGGTTAAACCCGTTTCGGCTAATTTATGTAAACTAGTTACATAAACCGAACCGAACGCATAATTGCATAACGAGTAACCAAATGAACCATATAGAAGTCTCATATGTTATTATGCGTAAAATATGTTAATACATCAGTAGGATGTTAACATATATGCCCAAAAAGTATTTAAAACCAATTTAAATCATGTAAGGGCATTTTGGTCATTTTAGTGTTTATAAAAGAGATTTTAAAGTAAGCTGACATTCTGGTCTAAAACATTCTGTAAAAATATTTATTTTATAGTATTAAAACAGTAGGATATCATTCATATGTGAGATTTACCATTTTTGGCCAAACTATGCCCCGAAAGGGTATTTTGATCATTTCACATATGCTTTTAAGGACATATTTGGAAATCTGAGTTCATGACTTATACCTACTATAATAATATTAAAATTTATTTATAAAATCAGTAGGTATCAAGTCTTAGGAACATGGTTTTAAACCATACTATACATCTAATTAGCGTAAAAGTCGATAATTGATGATTTTTGAAATGTTTATGTGATTCTGAGATTTTGATCAGCCTTGAGTGTTTAAAGTATTTTATTTTTCATATCAAATCAGTAGAAAAAGGGTTGGCATGTTAATCACATGTAAATCACATTTTATTAGACAAAGGGCATTATCGTCAATTAAGGAATTTATACAAGAACTCAATGATATGGTCAGTTTATAATCTGACACAATATTCCAAAAATCCTTAAAAATAATATCATAACAATAGGTAATGAGTTTTGGGTCAAAATCCATGTTTAAACATGCATTATGCATAATAGCATAGTTTAATTAATAAAAAGTTCAAATATACGATATCTTACATAACATTGTTTTGAGACCAGAGAATCATGCCAAATTAATTAAGACATGCTTATATATCAGTACTTAACCTATTAGTGTGCTCACAGATTCAAAAATCTCATTTTTGGCTAAAAAGGGCATAACGGTCAATTATAATCATAATAACGGAAACTAGCATATAATTCAAAATACTAATGACCAGGTAATATAACTTCAGAGAGTTATACTACAATATAATATGGTCCTAATGGAAGCTTAAAACATAAAAGATTTAAGCTTAATCGGGTGAGAACTGAAAGTCAAAGCAAAAGTCAATCTTTTGCGACTTTCGGTTGCGAACCGACCCTAAACTCGGAATTGTCGGGTTGAACATGCTTAGACATGTTCTAATATTATTTACCAAGTTATTTAAGTGATAAAATAAGGTTTATACCTTCTGCATTATTAGTTTTGATTATTATTTACGAATCTGACCCATTTGACTTTTAAATTAAATAGTTTGACCCGACAATTAACTAAGCAAACGAGAAAATTATGAGGTGCCCTTTCAAGGGATTAACACCTACCTAATTATGGTCACATAGCCATATTCGCCTCGAACAATGGCTGGACCATTTGAGTTTAAACCGAAGGCCAAAGTCATTTTACAATAACTTTGACTTTTTGGTTTTTAATTAACAAAACTGAACTAAAGAGGGGGCTAAGACACTTACAAAGGGTCCTAGCAATCTTTTCTACTAAGAATGAGCTTCCTTATGATCAGGAATCCCAGAACTTGAGAGAGGAAGATATTTGAATGATATGAGCAATGAACTAGTGCAACATGAGGGCCTATTTATACTTGAAGACCATGATTCAAGATCATCACAGGTGTAATGGGAGTGTTTAGGATCATCCCAGGTGTCCTAGTGGTATTCTTAAACCATCAACAAGCTCCATGTTTTGATTTGCAGGTGTTTGAGTCGGTTATGAGCAGAAACCTGCAGCTGGCAGTGTTCTTCTGATCTGGGCGTTCTCTCGCGGCCCGCGTAGGATATGGGGGAGGGCTTATGCGCCCCGCGACAACCCTTATTTCAGGTGAAAATTGTTTCTAGTTTGGCAGTTTCAGTCCTTGGTCCTTTATAACTTTTATAACTATCATTTTAGGCACAAAAGGCCCTTGTAGTTAGTTTGTAGAGGATCATGGGAGTATAACCAAACTCCGTTAGTCCCGGTTTTGTTAAACGATCACCTAAATCACAAGTTTCTCCACGTTGACGCTTTTAACCCTTGTTCTTGGAAATTTGCATAACGATCTCGAAACCACGTGAAACTGATATCACTTATTCTTGAGAGTATATTTGAATATTACGAAGCCCCGGGTTCGTTAAAAGGTCACTCAGAGGTAAGAATTAACATGTTGACACGTTTAACCCTGTATCTTGTAAACTTTCGTTTACTTTTTCAAACGGCTTCTTATTTCCAAATAATTACTCGTTTAAGAATATATTCATTGTGTGTGGTCATTCAGAGGCACAAGTTTGGCATAATGACACTTCTAGTCCCTTTGCACACATAGTTTCATCGTTTGACAACTTTAGTCCTTCAAACTCAAACTTTTATATGTTTAAAGTTTAAGACACGTGTCTTCACACAATTGGGCACATTTTTACGAGGTGTTACATATGAAAAGGGAAATGAGAAAAAAACTTTTTATATAAGAAGATGATTCGACGTTCATACAATAGCATCTTCTTGAAGTTGTCCAACAAAACTAAAATAGTTAATCTCAACTGATATTGACATGCTTCTAATTCGGAAATTAGAATGAATTCAAATTTCAAATTACAAAAGCAGAGAACATGAGAGTGTAATAAAATATGAAGAGGGAAATGAGGAAAAAAAAACTTTATATAAGAAGATGATTGACAGAAGAGAGTGAGTGACATGCATTAACTGCAAATTACGTATTCCCGGGTATTTTGAATTTGAAATTACCAGGAATTAACATCTGCTGATATATAGGCATTGTATCTTCAACCTCTGCTGGCTTTAAAGTATGGATGGATATGAGCAGAGGTTTTGATGGCAGAGTTTTAGATTGTTTTTAAAGTGTTTTATATATTAAGACTTATGATGCAATAATGACATAAGAAAAACATTGTTGAATTGCCTTTATGGCTGCCACATCAACTTTTCTTATGTCATTGGAATTTCTCCTTTTATAGAAGGGATATTGGATTTTAATAATCCTAAGTTTCACCTGTTGGCCGATAATAATCCCAACTTTAAAAATTCCCTTCAATAATCCCAACTTGTAAAACTTTGGCCGCCATTGATCTTTTTCTAACATAGGTGCACTTAAATCAATTAAGGAGTCTCTAAGTGTAATTGAATCTATTGAGGAGACCAAATTCTTATATGTTTGAAAAGGATCAATGGCGACCAAACTTTTACAAGTTGGGATTATTGGAGGGAATTTTTAAAGTTGAGATTATTATCGGTCAACAGGTGAAACTTAAGATTATTAAAATCCAATAACCCTTTATAGAAAGTATAGATCTTTAATATAGTACTTTACTGTGTTGAATTCAATTTTGTTTTGATGATGTTAGATGGGAACTTTTTAAAGATTTTTTTATGTTATAATTCTTTTATGTAGTTATGTCATTACACTACACTATAAACAAAATATATATCATAAACAGGGATTTACAATTAGAAGCATTATAGTAATATATCAAATCAAGAAGGGTTATTGAATTTTAATAATCTTAAGTTTCACATGTTGGCCAATAATAATTACAATTTTAAAAATTTCCTTCAACGATCTCAACTTGTAAGAATTTGGTCCTCATCGATCATTTTTCAAACTGAATGTGCACTTAATTCAATTAAGGAGGCTACAAGTGCACTTGAATCGTTGAAGGGAATTTTTAAAGGAGGCAAATTCTTATATGTTATAAAAGGATCAGTGGGTCAAATTCTTACAAGTTGGGATCGTTGAAGGAAATTTTTAAAGTTGGGATTATTATCAGCCAACAAGTGAAATTAGGATTATTAAAATCCAATAACCCAATCAAGAACGGCGGATTGTATAAATCATTACACTTTTTTTAATACATACAAAACCAATGGAGGGGAATAGTGCCCATGCAGGTTTTGTATGTATATAAAAGTCTGGCACTCTCCCATTGGTCCATGTATTATACGATTCCTTATTTTTAAAATTACGAATTTGTCCCTTGTTCAAAGTTACGATTTTGTCCATGGTAAAAAATTACAGTATTACCATCATTTTAGCTTTTGGCAAAGTACAATTTTACCCTGGCCCAAATTTACAATTTTGCCCCCAGTTAAAAATTACAGTAATGCAGTCGTTTAGTTTTATTAAAAGGTGTGTGGAGGTATAGTGCCAAATTGTTGCATGGCACTCCCCCATTATGTTATGATGTTACCCCAGTACAAAAATACGAATTTGCCCCTGTTCAAAATTTCGATTTTGCCAATTGTTCAAAATTGCAGTATTGCCATCACTTTAGCTTTTGGCAAATTACAGTTTTACCCCAGTCAAAAAATACAATTTTGCCCTTAGTTCAAAATTACAGTATTGCCATCATTTTAGTTTTTTTTTTTTTCCAGCAAAACTATAGATTGTGTTTTGTTTTAATTAGTTGACTCGATTTAAGTTTTTAATCGTGTCAATGAGTTGCCTAACACTCAGTCATCAGTACTGACAAATTACAGTATTGCCCCGAGTTCAAAATTACGGCCTTGCCATCGTTTCAGTTTTTTTCTAACAAAACTATGATAATGTTTTTCTTTATTGTTTAAGAAATATTCGGCCTACCGCCTTGTAATGCGTGCGAAGCATCAACTAGTTTTGTAACATATGATATATGTGGTAATACTAAATTGTAATATTGTATTATAGTATTGTATCAGATTAGATTATTAACATATTGTGTGTCCTACATGGTCTACGATAAATGATTTTTTATATCGTAATTTAATGTCTTAACAATTTGAATTTTGTTTTGTTTTGTTTTGGTGATGTAAGATACTTATTGAATTTTGTTTTGGTGATGTAAGATACTTATCATTGTATATAAACAAGTATTGAGGATTCGTGTATTATGACAGGTTAGTCTGTTAAACCGAATAAAAACTAGAACGGCATATTAACTCGTTAAATTTAAATCGAAATATAAAACATTAATGTGTAAAAGAATAATGAAGTCAAAATGATAATAAAAAGCATGTTAAAAATGAAATTAAAAACTAAAAAAGACTTTAAAAAATAGAAAACCCTAATGTGTGTGTAGAAAAAAACTATTAAAGTATTATTGTAGCAAAAAAACTAAACCCGTTTATTTTTTTAGCAAAATTATAAAATATCAAAGTATTATTGTAAAAATGGAAAACCCTAAAGTTTATCGTGCCTTCTTTGCCTTAAAACACAAAACAATAAATGAGAATGGCACAGAATAACTATATTCTTAATTTGCATTTTAAATATATAGTTTTTTTTAACGGCTAACGAATCCTCTAAAATGGGTTACTGACGAAATTCACCACATCGGGATACAGTCACTTCCGAACCGGGGAAACCCTCACCTAAGGCCGAAGCCCGTGAACACACGCCCGAATGCGCGACAATGTGGTGAGACAAAGCCCGCTCAGTTCAAGGATCGAACTAGCGATCGCCGCCTACTCGTCTAGTTTCTCATAATCACCACGTGCCGCTGAAACTAAATGGTGGGGGCAGGAATCGAATAATATATATATTTGTGTACTACATATTTTTCAGTATTCAACCTGTATAATATACTGACTATTTATGGTATTAGAGTGTTACCAATTAACATAGGTCAGTTTTTGTGATAAATTCAGTGTTACTAATTCAAGTTAGTTGTGTCGATAAGGTATAAAAATGTGTTAGTTATATAAAGTTTTTTTTACATATATAATTATATTCTTTCTATTGTACAACACGGGTCTTTAACCTAGTATCATTAATATAAAAATACATAAACGGGTATTTAAATAGGTAAAAAACATTTTTAACATGTAACTTAAATATGCATTACAATATTAATAAAAAATCGACGTCGACTATAAACTTCCCAATTTCTAACTTAGTAAATGACCTTCAATTAACTTATGCATATTCAGTTATAGATACTTCAATAGCACTCTCATCATTTAGATCGTCTCATAAATTGTTCATCTGGTTGGGGTAGATTATGTGAACTCTTTCAAGCACTGTTGATATCCCCGTCATCTTTGAAAATATTTGATCCCTTGTACGCTCGATTGCAAACTCATTTCCTCATCAAATCTACCGATAACGTGATCCAAAAAATTAGGACCGGATACATCCCTTGTACCCTCCTCGTTCAAATCTAAGGTCCTAACGTGTACAAAAGTAAGGTCCAAGGCGTACTACTCAGGGGCGCAGGATATGAGGGGCCGGGAGGGGGCGCCCGACCCCCCGAACTTTTTGCGAAGTAGTGTTACGTATCTATTTTTCGTATAGAAATTTTTAGGTTTATATGTCTTCACCCCCCCGGTTTAAAAAAAAAATTAGGTATATATTTTTTTGGACCCCCCGGTTTAATTTTTTTTTTTTTGTATATACGTTTTCGACCCCTCCGGTTTTATAAAAAAATATTTATATAGCCTAAATAAAATTATTTAAATAGCCCATTATAACTTGGATTGTATGTTTATTACTTAGCCCATTAATGATAAGCCCAAAAAAAACCCAATGTAAAAGAGATTGGGACTTGGGCTGTTGCTGCTAACCGGTCAAAAAAAAAACAAACTGCTTGCTTGCTTGCTACTAACTGGAGACGAGAACAGAAGTCAGAAGAAACAAAACGCAGGTGCTGAGGTGCGGCTGTCTTCTTCGTTCAACTAATCGACTTCGAGGAGACGAGGTTGGGCTGCTCTAATCGATTAATCGGCTTCAACTCTTCAAGGTATGTGTTTTTTTATCTTTAGGTTTAAATTAGGGCTTAATTTATGTGATTTAGGTTTAAATTAGGGATGAAATTGGACCGATTTTTTGTCATAAACTTGTTGAAATTAGGGATTTAGGGGTGAATGTAAGCTTTGTATTTAATCATTGAATGCGTTGAATCACTGCTAAATTTGGTAACGAATTTATTTTGTGTTCAACATTTAACAGTTTTAGTTTAAAGATAGTTCCCCCTGTGACAAGAATCTATTTTTTTATATTCAAATATTCAATCATTTATCGCATTAGATCACTACTTGGATTCAGATTTTTGAACGCTTCTATTATTAAAGCTGCATTAAACTCGGAGTAAGCATTTATATTTTCTGTATCTTAAGGGTGTTGGATACTAGGATCTGCCTTAAAAAGTTGATTATGCTAATCAACTGTAATAAAATAGACCGCAAAAGATAATGTTCGGAATTCTTTTCTGTGAAGTTGTGATAATAATCCGACCCCGAAGCATAGGCGCTTAGAAAACAAGGGTATTTTTGAATAAGGCGCATAGTATAAAATACCTTTTTTAGAGGTTTTAGAGATGTTTTAATTAGAAAACAAGGGTATTTTTGAATAAGGCGCATAGTATAAAATACCTTTTTTAGAGGTTTTAGAGATGTTTTAAGCTTGTTTAGGGATGCTTTAGTGTGTTTCAGGGTTGTTTAGGACTTGTTTATGGCTCATTTAGGATGTTTTAAGGGTTTCAGGCGACTTTTAGCCTGAAATTGTGCCTCAGCACCTAGAGGCACACCTCACCAATTGCAGCGTGCGCCTCGCTGCGCCTAAATCCCTAACTTCTTTCGATTAGCATTTCATACCACTGTATTCGATATTTCTTTTCAAAACCAACATGCTTGCAAAGATGCAATCATGCAAAAGACAAATACTCTAGTTGCAGATAGGGCTGTTCATTTTTATCCAAAACCCGAAACCCGACACAAATTCAAAGCCACCCGAACCTGAATTAGCTAATACCCGAAAAACCCGAACCCGCCCAACCCGAACTTTAAATGGTTCGGTTAACGGGACACTTTTTCCCGGACAAAAACCCGAACTTTAATGTTTTCGTGTCTTTGTTCAATTGTTTGTTAAACAGTGTTTACGTTTTAATGTTTGAGAACGTATTTTATTTGATATTAATATTTGACCCGATCCGACCCGAATCGAATCACCGACATCCGACCCAAACATAGAATTTTTTTTAGGTCCGGTACCTTCCTCCCCCCCGACCATTTTTTTCAAGCTTCGCCACTGGTACTACTCGTCTTCAGTCGAAACAGGAACATTTGGAAGCATTTTGGAAGTATGGCGAAGTGAAACATTTGCGAGACGAGAGCGTTTTTGTGTTCTCATAAGTTATGATCAACCAGACAGATACACCAACTAGCTACATATACTAATATGTAATGGTAAAATAGTGAATTTTTGGCAAAAGAACTGGCTAGAAAAGGGGTTCAAAAGGTCATATTAACGTTTTCCAACATTCAAATCGTTCAAACGGTCCAAACCAGTTTGTCAGACCAATTTGGCTATGAAACCAGTTCAGGTTGGTTTTGGCCTCCAGAAATACAAACTAGTGGAGAACCAGCGGTTTCTAGTGGTTTGGGACTAGTTTGGATCCTGAACCGACTTTTTGGCCCACCTCTACATCAAGTGGCGAAACTTGAGATTTCCGACCAAGGGGTCAAAAACGTATATGCTCAAAAATTTCTACAAACCAGGGGGTCAAAGACATATATACCCAAAAATTTCTATACGAAAACTACATACTCGCCACTACTGAGCGAAAAGTTCAAAAGGTCAACCGCCTCCTCCCGCCCCCACTATACTACGCCCTCTCTACATCCCACTAGGAGTGATTTATCCCTTTTTAAGGGCACCGTCAACTACCAAGTGTCAATTCTGTCAATTATCAAGGATTAAGCCCAATACTTTTATGAGGGTTTTTTTTTTCTTTCTGTTGAGCTTTTTAGGGCACCACCAACTACTACTAGCAAGTTTTAAACATTAATAGTTTTTTGAAGAAACAATAATGGTGGAGTAATAATTAAGAAATGTAAACAGATCACCTCATCAAGGCAGCTAAATCTCATGGTACAACCATTAATGGATAAGGAACAAACCATTACACAATGACATGACATTACAATTTTCTTGTAGGGATATGGATGTCAAGTCATCTAACTTTTCATTTTCTTGTATAGCTCTAAAATGCAATCAAGAATCGGCGTGAAAAGAAACTTTTGATTGTTAATTTGCGTAGATAGTGATGTAATTCAATAAGTAGCGGCTCGCAAATTCAATAAGTAGAGGTTATAGTGAGCCCGATATTTCAATGATTGCCAATAAACATAGGCGCTCACAAATTATTGTTCTTAAATTTATCTTCGAACAAATGATGAGTCTTTACTATTCTAAATGATAATGAGTTGTAGAATTTAACAAAGACGAGGTATTTGATAACCCACGGGCAGAGTGTACTGTTTTTCTTAAATATCGTTAACCATCTTATGTTTTTTTTCCTAGTTCCCCTCCCTACCTCGTTGTCCACTTAGTTAACCAGTTCAGATGACTTTTACCAATCCACGCGGTTGAAACGAGACTGGTTTATTGTATCTAACCGAACTAACATTATTGTTTCCTAGTTCAACTGGTTGAACCAGATGACTCGTTCTAAAAGGTAAATTTTTAAAAGATTTTCTTTCGTACACATATTTAGGGTATACGTTTGGCAAAAGTAGCTGGTGGCTGGAAGCTGAAAGTTGTAACTGGTAGTTAGTAGCTGTAACTTTTTAGATATATTTGGTGTTTGACAGAGTAGCTGGAGCTTTTAATAAAAAGTATAAAATGACAAAAAGGGACATAACTAAAAATTTAAAAAGTTTGTGCATTAGAAAGTTCATTATCTTTAGAGGTTAAAATAGTCATTTTTTCCTAAAAGCTTGTAGCTCCGTCTAAACGCTACTAGTAGGAGCGTTCAACCAAAAGCTTCAAGCTCCTAACCTAAAAGTTTCAACCTCATTCAACCAAACAAGACTTTTTGTTGAGTATGAGCTTTTTCTTAAAAGCTTAAAGCTAGAAGCTCCTAAAAGCTTATAAAAGCTCCATGCCAAACATACCCTTAATGTGCACACAACCCTTTACGGGTTTGAACACATAATCTCTTGGTTGGAGGAGTGAATGGATCATGCATGAGACGTGTATTGGTAATCTTAGGGAATGTTTGGATTACCTTTTTCATTTCTCCTTATTGACTTTTTTACCTCCTTGTCTTCTTTTTGGAAAAGTCACAATCAAGTGACTTTTTCATTTATCCTTTATGCCTAAAAAGCTTCTTTTCATCTTATTACCCAAACACTATTTCACAAAAACTCATTTTCCAATAAGTCAATAAATCATAAGGAGGTAAAATAAGTTCATCCAAACATGGCCTTAATCTCATACTCGATTATAAAGTCGCGTCTCATACTCATCTTAGATAAGTCATATACATTGGATCCCTTTGCTTATGGTCATCCCCAATGATCCTCGAAACGTTTTGGGCCCGGAGCGAGTACAAAAGAAAGTGGACCCCTATAAGATAAACTCAATAATCACATGTCATCATCATCATCATCCCCAGTAAATCCCACCAATAACAAAACTAAGGTAGGGTCTGAGGAGGGTAAGATGTAGACAACATTACCTCTACCCCGTAGGAATAGAGAGGTTGTTTCTAGTAGGGGTGAGCAAAAAACCGAAATAACCGAACTGTAACCGAAATAACCGACAAAACCGAACCGAAACAAAAACCGACGGTTCGGTTTTCGGATTTTTAATAACCGAAAATTTCGGTTCGGTTTTCGGATAACCATTTTCAATAACCGAAAAAAAACCGAACCGAAACGAAAAAAACATATATTTTTATGTTTAAGTTTAAGTGTTTAACCCATGCTATTAGAAATTATTAATTTTATTCTTAAATATTAAGTACTTATAATAAAAACATTAAGATGTTTGTTTATAATTGAGATGATTTATTTATTGCCTATAACAAAATTTAATATAAAATTAAACAATCTTTAAAGTATTATAAAAGAAAAAGTCCTAATAAAAACTTTGAAAAAACATAAAAATTGATTAGAAGGTTAGGTTTATGTAAACATTTTTAGTTAAAAAGATTAATTATAATAACTTAAATGTAACCATATAAGAATGATTCTTAAATTTTGAATTATACTTAAATCTTACTTACTTTTAAATCTTAGTTACTTTTGTTTCAAAAACCAAAATAACCGAAAACCGAACCGAACCGGTGTAAAAACCGAAACCGAAAAAAACCGAAACCGAACGGTTTTGAAAAATCGAAAACCGACATTTCGATTTCGGTTTTGATTTTGCCCAAAAACCGAACCGAACCATGCACACCCCTAGTTTCTAGTAAGACCCCGACTCGAAAACTCAATAATCACATGTAAAAAATCATAATACGACAAAATAATTGTTGTAACTAAGGGCTGGTGGCCCAATGGTAGAAGCAAGGTTTCTAAGAGCATCTAAATTGGGGATGTCATAGGTTCAAGTCCCACGATGGGTAAAAATGAAATTTATCCTTCAAAAAAATTGCTATAACGTTGTATTGGGTTTTAGTTGTTGCGTTTTTTTTCTATTTAATTGTTTAACAACTTGAGTAGTTAGGTTTGTATTTGAGTTTAAAATCCAATTTGGTTTTAACTCTTCAAACTAGTTGGGACATATATTGTTTGGGATTAAATATACTTATTTTTTTAATATAATATATACTTTTTTAAATCTAGGCCCTCGTGGAGCCCGGGTTGTCGCCCAGACGCCCACGACCCTCCTCCAAAGTCGGCCATGTCTTTACTCATTACCATTAGGTTCATAGATTTCGGGTATACTCGTGTATCGTCATATATGGTTAAAATTTACTCTTTGGGATGATTATTACCCGCAAACCGAGCTTAAACTCATGTAAAAAAACAAACTTAAAATATTACATGCTTTTTCCAAGTTTTTTTTTTTTTTTCATTTTTTTACAAAATTAACACAATATTTATTATATATTTTTTATGATTACGGTAAATGAGTTCGGGAATTGAGGGGTACCTACTACTAGGGGTGTGCATGGGTCGGTTTGGGTCGGTTTTAGCCTAAAACCATAACCATAACCGCTATGTCGGTTAATGGATAACCATAACCATAACCGATCGGTTATAGCGGTTATGGTTAATCGGTTTTGATGGTTATATCGGGTCGGTTGTGGGTGGTTAACCGTGTATTTAGCCTAGCTTAAAATATGTTAATTTTTTAACATGAAAAAATTGTTATTGCATATTTGTATATGTTAGTATATTACATAGTACTAAAAATACATATAATCTATAATATTAACACTGAATATTCAAATAAAGTGATGTGATATATTTCATAAATTCAAATAAACATTCAAACAAAACCGCAAAACGATAAAAAATTACCCGTAAATACTAAAAATCTTTAATAAAAACATCAAATATTAAAAAAAAACTGGTGAAAAGTCCTAAATCTTACAAAGATTTATTACATTCGGTTCGGTTATGGTGGGTATGGAAACATTGATAACCATAACCGACCCGCTACATTCAGTTTTCAAAAAAACCATTAACCGACCCACCGGTTTTTGATTTGGTTCGGTTTTTTTGGTTCGGTTTTATCTGTTAATTCGGTTATGGTTCGGTTAATTCGGTTTTTTGCACACCCCTACCTACTACCATACTCATCCAACACCTACGAATACTTTTAAAATTAATATATACCCACATGCAATGGCGCAGCATAGTGGGGCGGGAGGGGGCGGCCGATTCCCCGAACTTTTCGCTCAGTAGTGGAGAGTATGTAGTTTTCTTATAGAAATTTTTGAGTATATACGTTTTTGACCCCCCGGTTTTATAGAAATTTTTTAGTATATCCGTTTTCGACCACCCGGTCGGAAATCTCAAGCTTCGCCACTGAACACATGCTTGGCCCAAATGTTGTAGGTTTCGAGTTTTTCCATCTGCTTAAGTTTTTTTAACATCGATCCCTTCGTTGACGGCGACATGAGTACGCCAAAGGCATGTTGGTAACATTTAGAATACTATAAATGGATAATTAAACATGTCAAAATTTCTTGAAACTGGTATAAAAACAACATCAAAAGACAACATCACCAAAAGATTGTAAATAGCATAGTTTTTAGGTGGTTAGAATTTCATATAAAAGACAACATCACCAAAAGATTAGAAAGAAACATAGTTTTTTAGCTAAGAATCTCGTACAAGATACAACATCGGTGAGTATCAACATCATCAATAGAGTTTGGCATTCAAATGCGTACACCCATTTAGAATAGCTTATGTTATAACTTTCACATTTTAGTTATTCACGTATATACCAAAAAATTTCTATACGAAAACTACATATATAACACTAATGAACGAAAAAATCGGGGGGGGGGGGGGGGGGGGGGCCTCCCGCCCCACTTATCATGCGCCCCTGGGTCCTGAGAATTCGTGTACCATGTTCGAGCTCGAAAAAACTTATCCTTTGGCCTTAACAAAGTTGGGTATTGGGCTCACTAAAGGTCTAAACCTAATGTCAATGAGCTACTAACTAATCTAAACCATAAGAATAGTTTTGTAAGTGAGTCTACGTTGGTGTTTGTATGTGTATACCTTATTAATTTTTTTTACATATATATATCGTGTTTTTTTAAATAACGTATCCTGACCGGTGGTCTCCCCGCCCACCCCCAAGGCTGCCCCTGTCTAACATGTTTAAAGATTCGTCTAATAAACAAATATCACAAATTTGTGCTTTTGCAAGATTTTGTCTTGCTTTTTCTAGCAATTTTTGATTTTCATGGTCTTTATTTGTTATAAGGTCAAGACCTAAAAACATCATGTATATTGCATTTATAATTTGATCAAAAAGATCTATACCGTGCAATCTTTCATCCCAAGTTGTCCCTTTGATGAAATTTTGAATGATTCCTGCAGACTTATGTTCTAATAATAATAACAAAGCCTTAGCATTAGAAAATTCATCTGAATTAGTCTGAATGATTAGACTGATTTCAGTGTTCCATTTATCAATTACCTCTTTTC
The DNA here is from genome assembly GCA_030545235.1 of Helianthus tuberosus. Lineage (NCBI taxonomy): Eukaryota > Viridiplantae > Streptophyta > Magnoliopsida > Asterales > Asteraceae > Helianthus > Helianthus tuberosus. Next base: position 49,196,660 of record CM060351.1, read on the forward strand.
TTTTGTCGAGGTTGAAGATACAATCAATCTTAATAGTATTAATAGCAGTTGCGCTACCATTGTCATTACTATTATGATCAGGTATACCTTTATGATACGGCATGGAAAATTCCGTATTCTTTTTTCTATACCTGTTACCTTTGCTAGTAGAAGCATGGTAAGTTCTTTGTCTCGGAGACATTTCCACATCTGAAGAACTTTCTTCAGTATCGGGTTCTTCTTTCTTTACCGGAAAGGTTCTTGGTTCTTCATTTTTCAAAACAAAGACCTGTCCTTCTTTATTTTCAGAAAAAATATCTTTCTTTTAAGATTTTATTTTCAGAAAACTTTTGTTCACATTCTTTGTCTTCTAAAGAAATGAGACTAACAATTTCTATTATTTGCTCAACTGGAAGGGTATCCAATTGGAAGGGTATCCAATTGTTCATCTAAAATTTGTTCTAATTTTTGAGTGATGGAACTCATTTTATCCACAAGATAAAATAATCTTTTTATCTTTTAGATTTTGAATTTCTTCTTTCATAAAAGAATTTTTTCTTTTTAAATCAGTTAATTCAAAAAGTTTGTCAGAAGGATGAATACTCCAGTCCGAATGTAATTCCACAATTCTTTGATTATTTCTTTCTAAATAGAAATAATGCATAGAAATCGTTCGATTTGTGTCTCTAAAAGAGTTTCTCAATTGTCCTTTATTGGTCATTTTGAAGTTGATCCAAAAGGCCATGTTAATGCATTGGGACATTTAGAACTTCCTAAAGATGGATTTCCAACGTTGAAGTTTGGAAATGAATACTTTTGAAAGCTTTTTTCATCATCAATTTTTTCTTTTTGCCTTTCAGGCATAAGAGTTTTTTAATCCATTTTTTCATCAATTTTGTCTGAAACATCTTTGATGATTTTTGCGGCAGTTGCCTCAAGATTTTCGTTGGTAGATAGACTATCCAACTTTCTTATTAAATCTTTAACAAGTTCCTCTATTTTTAAAAGAGTAGTCATGTTACAGATATAATTGTTTTTTTAGCTTTAAGCTCAATAATTTTTTGCTTAGAAGCAAAAATGTTTTTCTTAATAATCTTTATATTAAGAATTTTTGTTTTATGACTTAACATAATATTTACTTTAATTTGATTTATTCTCATAAGCTCAAATTGTATATCAGCCTCTTCATAGGTGATTTGTTGATCAAGATATTGTAAATAATTTAAAATTGGATTTGAAGACATTACTCTCCAATAATTCCTTTTAAAATTCTACCATATCCATCTATTCTATGTGACATAGAACGAATTAATTGTTCAGTATTACTTGAATCTCCTATTTGTAAAGAGTTTCCAGCATAATTGTGTCTGGGTTTTGATACTAAAACCTGTTTATTTCGTGCAATATCAATTGCCCAATTTTCTTGTAATTGTGATGGCTCAGCGAATTTGCTGCCTTCGACAATTCCAATTTCAGAAAATATATCTTCAAGAGTTATATTTTCATTTTCTTTATACTCGATTGAATGAGTACTGTTGGTTAAAGCATAAGAGATTAAATAATTAATCGTAAACACTTTATTACCTGGTTCCATAAGATCAGTTCTTTCGCACTGGTGTATGAAACTTAAAGTTTTGTCGAAATCTTTTGAATCTCGATGTAAAGCAAATTTAGGATAGACAGTAAACATAAATTTACCATAAGCTAAATTTCCTTGAATTGCTCCAAGAAGAGCATCTTGCCTATTGATAATTCTATTATCAACGAGTGTCATTTTTATAGGAAAATTAATTCCGTCTCTGAACTGAGCTTTAAGGAGGATTTTAACCGCTCCTATGTGTACCATATTGAGAGAATTTCTCAACTCTGGTTTAATGTGCAAAAGCTTTTTTGCTATTTCACCCTTTGTTAAGAGTGGCAAATAAACTTCACCTGCTGTATTTTTAATGTCAACTGAAAGTTCTTCAGTGTTAAAACAATAAAATATTTTATTTTTTCTAGAAAAGGCTCTAGAAACTAAACTTTGTAAAGTTTTTGGTTGATTAAAAACCTGTTTAGTGTCAAGCTTGAATTTAAGCTTACTAATTTTTGTTAGTTGGTCAGAATTAATCATGTAATCTGATATAAAACCTTTTTCGTTTTCACTAAAGTTTATCACTTCAGTTATTTCTTGTTCGTTTGATTCTTCCGAATCTTCATACGAATTTTTAAAACTCATTTTAAATTTTTTCTTTTAAGAAAACGTTTAAAATTTATTTTAAAATTGTTTATTTTTTAAGGAATCAGGAACTAATCCCCTTTTCTTAAAAAAGAGCACATGGCTCTGATACCACTATGCGAAGGTACCTCAGAATTTTTTATAAATTCAACTAAAGGGTTCATTAAGTCCTTTAGAGGTTTTGTGGTCTGGTTAAGACTCATTGGTTAAGACTCATAAGTTAGAAAACTTGTTTTTCTAGACTTTTTAGTTCTTCTTTTAGTCTAAAGTGGTTTGCTTTAAGACCGTTAAACTGAACATGTTCAACTCTCCTATTTCTAGGTGATCTCTTAAGAGACTGTTCTAATTGGTTAATTAGACTTTGATACATGGTTAATTCTTGATTAACCCGACGGATTTCTTTTTTAAGGAAATCTTGGTGTATACTCATTGTATACTTGGGTAGTTAATACCAAGGTTCTTGAACCGGTAATATACGATTGAATTAACAATCCTTGTAGCCATGTTTTGACTATAACAATCTTTATAGATTGTTTTCATGTGTTGACTAAAACAATTAAAACAAACAAATGTTTTCATATGTTGACTAAGGCAACTAAACAAACGGTGATTTTGAGAAATCATCAATTGTCGAAATTGAATTAAAAATTCATTTTTAGTAGTCATTTTTTGACTAACGATTCTTATTGAAAAGATTATTTGATTTCGATAATGGTTAATCGATTTCTTTTTGTGTTCGTTTATAAACATCATTTTTTGATTTTATCAAAATCTTAATTTTGTGTTAGAATAAAATTATTTTAAGATTTTAAGGAGAGATATAAAATATCAATCTTGAAGTCTTTTAACAGTTTGAAATAAAATCTATACCTTTTCCTTCTTGTATTTTCTTCTTGAAAATTTCTAATTCTTCTGCAAGGGACCAATCCAACCCTTATTTCCCTAACGGCCTCCTGCCTCAGCGGTACTTCAACGGGCTCCAGGACTCCAGGACTCCAGGTTTTACAAAATAGAAACAACTTCATGATAGAAAATAAGATAAGGGGTTACAAAGGAGTTTTTATTTCATAACTGTTCTCCCGAAGGAGAACTTCTTGATATTTACATCAACTCCTTAAAGGAGTTCTACTCCATAATACTAGCACACATACTAAGAATTTGAAAAATGATCAAATGATCAACGAAAAGAAAAAGAAAGGTGGGTGGTTGAGAGTTGTTGGTGAATTCTCAAATTGAGAATTGAGATGCTCGATGGTCAAGCCAGGGATATCTTTTCCTAATGAGGTATTGCTCCTTATATAGACGGAGATTTCCTCTTACAAGACCTACAAATAATTTCCTAGAATTATTAAAGATGTCTTTACAGCTGTAGTCACTTGTCTTCTTTTGAATGGCGTAAGTGCTTACGTTTTTCATAGAATTATTGTGAAGGACCCCTCACTGCTGGTAGTGGACAAAGCATCTGCTTTTGGTGTAGTGTCCCTATCAACTTTAGTGCTTTTACATAATGCGCACTGATGGTCTTTGTCGACCTTTTGGAGCCTTTCACAAAGCATCTTCTTTGTGGTAGGACCTGCTAAGATCTGATTTTTTAAGATCTTGTCTTCAAGCGCTTGGATTGCGCGTTGATCTTCTTGACAGGGCGTCTTCCCTGTAGTGCTGGTGATCAGGCAATTTGGGTTGGCATAATTGACCTTGATTTTGCTTTTTGAATTAAGCTTTTGAGTCTTTTGGATTATGGAAATAATCTTTTCAACTCTGTAGGCATAGATTCCCATGCTGATGAAGTCGTCTTCCTCGTTTATGATTTTGGAAGGTTGAACTTCTCTTTTTGCCGATAAGCCTAGCTCAATGTAATGATAGGCTGGAAGGACTTTTCCATCTACCCAGTCTGGAATGCTGGATGTGACTTGGATGTAAATATTAGCATCCTTAGCAATTTTTTGGATGAATTTTCCAACTGCTTTTCTTAATCCCTTAGGAAATGACCTTAACTCCTTAAGATCCTTGCTGGGATAAATGGTCTTGACTAACCCTGCACAAAAAGCTTGGTAAGTGAAGACTGCATCTGCATCAGGACAGATTACAAAAAGACTTCTGGACTTTTTATCGTCTGAATAAATCTTTTCTGCTTCATAATCTTTTATGGAGAGAGCTCTTGCTTTGGACCATAGGATTCTGAAATCTGGGAAGCTTATTCCTTCTAAAATCTCTGAAGATAGATCTTTGGATGGAGCTTCCTTTTCTTTTGTGAAGAACACCTGTCTTCTTTGACCAGTGTGATTCTGGACTTTGGGCACTAATATTGGTGCTTTGAAGATTATCTTCTTGCCTCCGAAGTTAGCTTGGTACTTATCTGCCTCTTGTTGAGCTTGAAAAAGTGACCTGTACTTCTTGTGGACGAAAGATGTCTCTTTTATTAGATTGGATACAATATTCCAATCATCATAGATTCCTGCCTTTGGACCTTCAAATATCACGTAGAACTTTGAATCATCCTTTGCTGGCATTTTTGTCTTGTCCGCATAACTAGGCCGAAGACTAGTTTCTCCAACTTTTTCCAAGTTGTCAGGAGTCAACGGATTTGACTTCTTAGCTTCAGAGCCGTTTGCATCTGAGCTGCTGGAAGAAGATGAACCTTCTCTTTCCATTTTTCGTAAATGGACAACTTCCGACAATGTAGACCCAGGGGTCAATCGGATGTTAGCCTTCTTTGAATGAAGGTCTTGCCTGGCTTGTGAGGCCTCTGGCATGCTTTTTCCCAAAGCATCAGGGATCAACGGATTTGTTGAGTCTTTACCAGTCGCCGTTTGCACTGGACTAGATTCTGTTTTTAGCTTTTCAGCATCCTGGACAGAATTTCCAGTTAAGATCATAGTCTTGTAGACATTGATCTGATCTCTGATGGATCTTAATTCTATTTCTAGAATTTTTTCCTTGAGACGTAGAGCTTTAAGATCTTCTTCCATATTGTAAGTTTTTTATAAAGATAATTTCCTTAGGCGTAAAGCCCTTAAATCTTTCATATCCCTTTCTTTTTTCAAAGGATTTTGTAACTTGAAAGTGATGATTTTTTGGATGAAGAAATCCTTCTATTTATAGGTGCAAGAATGCCAATGACATCATTGCTTGCGATTTCTGAAAATCTCGTGTCAAGCTATCAGTTAACACATTTTTGGCCCCCTTACCGTGTCTGTCATTTGACAAGACGACCCTGTTTATTATTTCCAAAAATATCTTTGTTTTCAGAAAATAAATAATTTTTGAATAAACAAATTTCAGAAAATCGTTTTGTTTATTTTTATCCTCCCAACTAAAAGAGTGGTTGGACTTCATTCTGAGTCTTCCGTAGAAGAATCGGATAATATTTCTAATGCATATACTTGTGTATAGCCTTCAAAAATATTTTCAGAAGGAAAATATCCTTCAGTTTCCGCATTTGAAATAATTTTTAATTTTTCCGGAAACTTTTGTCTGTTGGGACATTCGTTGGCATAGTGTCCTTCTTCATAACATATCCAGCAACGACATTTTTTCTTTCCTTGAGGACAAACCTTAGGTTTTTCTTTTGAAAAGTATTTTCCAGGAGAAAACTTTCTTTTCTTGGTTTTCCAAAAACGTTTTTTAGTTTTTGTTTTATATTTATTTTTATATTTCTTTTTGAAATAATTTTCATCTTTTACTGGTTCACAACCAAAAGTTAATTGTGGTAACTCAGTAAGTTTTTTGCAACAGCTTTTGTTAAAACTTTTTAGCTGTTTTTGTTTATCAGAAAAATCACAGTAAACCGTAATTTCTTCTTTGACAATTCTAGTTGCAAACCCAAGAGAATGTATTGTGAACTCATTTTTTTCTTTGTTCCATCGTTCTTTGGCTTTTTCTCCAACGATAGGAATCTTCATTAAGTAAGCCTCAATCCAAGAGTGGAATTCACCTGATGTCAATGAGCTACTAACTAATCTAAACCATAAGAATAGTTTTGTAAGTGAGTCTACGTTGGTGTTTGTATGTGTATACCTTATTAATTTTTTTTACATATATATATCGTGTTTTTTTAAATAACGTATCCTGACCGGTGGTCTCCCCGCCCACCCCAAGGCTGCCCCTGTCTAACATGTTTAATAAATTGTTTGTGTATAAGCACTTTAACTCGTTATATTAAAAAAGTAGATTTGTCAACCTTTTAATTAAGTAAGTTGACCCACCAACCTATTTACTGTCCGATTAAGGGTGGAGGGTATAGAGCTCGGGGAGTGATGCGGGGAAGGTATGTCACCGATCGGTGACTATACCATGTGTTTGAAGGTGTGCGGTGACCAAGAGAGAGGGTGTTGAAATCGGTGACTTTTCACCGATTGTGTTGAGAGGAGAGGAGAGAGGAGAGAGAGAGGAGAGACCAATCAAGTTTTTTTTTAATTGAGAGGTGTTTGACCATACCTAGTGATTGATTGTAAAATGAGGAGTAGAATGGGGAGTTGACATGACATAATATTATTGGGTAGGATTTCACTCAAACACCCTAGGGTGATTGACTATACCCTCCACCCTAACCCATTTATTACATCCCAATAACCCCACTAATACACTAACACATTCACAACTTGATTACTACCCATCAAACCCTTAATGCTCCTACCATGAATAAACATATAGGATTATGGGTAGTGTTCGGATAAAATTATTCCCACCAACACGATTAACACTTGTCGTATTTGATAATATTAGATGTGATTAGTTCGGCCTAGCGTTAATTTCATCATACCTGAATTTCATAAATACTTTACTGCTTTTTTTTAAACGGCATAAGGTTAGAATGTCACTAACTGGGTTAGTAATTAGTATCATCAAGCTAGTATTAAAATCCCTATTTGCCTGGATCTGAACTGTAACACCCCGAAAAATTCACGTCCTATAATGTAATGACACGTGTCATAAGCTTGAACGTGTGAAATTATATTTAGAGGGACTAAAGTTGACGAACATGAAAAGTATGTGAATATACGAGTTCAAAATGTCAACAGTGAATAATTATACTTTATAGTAACCCTATGTAATGTTCATACCATCAAACGAATAAATCATGGATCATACGAAGCTAAAAGTGAGAGATTACAAACTACAGGGGTTAAATGTGTCAACATGTTTAAGTTATACCTCTGAATGACCTTTTGACAAACCCGAAGCTTTGTAACGGTTAATTATGCTCACTAGAATGCACGATATAAATTTCATAAAGATTCGTTGTCGTATGAGAAAGTTATGATCAAATTCGTGTACAAGGGGGTTAAAGCGTCAAACTGCTAAAGTATGCCGATTCGTATGATTATCGGACCTCCCGGAATATGACCGTGAGTCAAACATACCCTATTCATACTTCTCATGGCTTAGATATAGGCTTGGAGGTGTTTGGTGCGCAAGAATAAACTTTTATGTCCTGCAGGGACTAAAAGTGTCAAAAAGCGCACAAGTTTGCGTTTACGCGCATATCTCGCATTCTGTATATCCCCGGACACCCAAAAATTTATGTAAACACTAAAACATTTTATTTTAGTGTTCGCCATAAGAAAAATCCATTCGTCGCGTCATTTGGTTCGTTTTTCGCGCTTATGCGCATTCCGTCGTAATTAAGCGAACATCGCGTTCGTACGACCAAACGAACCATCACCCGGCACATTTTTGAGCATGTTTCATGTCCACAATGTTTAGGCAACATTTTAGGGCCTTAAAGTTGGCTTTACGGGCCTTAGAAGTGTCGAAAAAGGCCTTAAACACGTGCAGGGACTGAAACTGTCTTTTTTCAAACTTGTTGTCTGATCAGGACCCTCAGGCGGCCCGCATGAGTTTAAGGGCATCCTGAAGCGGGCCGCATGGCCCCTTCTGACCAGATTAAATGCATCAAACAGCTGGTTGCAGCTGTTTGGCACTCCCAATCTCAATGCCACATGTTGATTTCCTATGGTTAGTGGCAATTTAGGCACCATAACCTTCCGACACTTGTACGGATAAGATTCGGGCACGATATTCGATAAACGATCCTAACGGTGGTGCATATCCTATAAATACCCAACCCCTCACAACTCAAAAACCCACAAATCTGATCCTAGAGCTCTAAGTTGAAGCCATTGCTTCATACCTGAGCTATTCGACCAAGATTTACTAGCGGGGACCCTTCGTAAGTATTCTTTCGTTCTTTTATCGCTTTTCGGGTCCGAAAGTCAAACTTTGTTTGACTTTCTGCATTGACCAGTTTATGGTCAATGCGAAGTTCGTTTGAACTTCATAACGTGAGCGTGATCACGATGGTTATAGTCCCTAGTGACTATACCTACTGATTACCACGTTATCTAGGCTCAGTGACGAGCCGTAGTTTCGGCCAGAATACGTATTCTTGCGTATTTTGTAACCAAACTACTTATGGGTATCAAAACCGTTTGTTTTGATACCAAACTTGTTTTCTAACTTAGTTAAGCATGTTTTAACATGCTTAGCTCGTCACTTTTAGTTTAGTGCTTATATAGGGTCGTGAAGGTAAGCGATCTAAACAATCGCTTATACTTTCGAACCCGACCCGTTTGGTCGATCATTAGGATCCGACCAAACACATTAAGTGACCTTATGGTCACATCGTTCGAGTAGTTGTATGACAGGTAGTATATATGCCTTAGGTAAATGACCAAAATACCCCTACGGGGCTTAAATTGAGATTAAACTCGTTTTGGGCATAATGAAAGGTATCCTACTGATATCACAACATATTTAAGGCATATTAACTTAGGAAACCTGTTCGCGACCTATTCGGTTACCCGTTACGCGTTATTCGCGTTCGGATCGGTTTATATAAGTTAGCCGAAACGGGTCAAACCTTATCGGTTTTATCTCAAAATCTAGAATGTGAATAACGAACCCATATTAAACAAGTCTTCAAACTTGTCGGGTCAGAATCACATTCTATCCGGTCTTCGCTTAATCGTGCGTACGAACCGTATCTATAAGACTAATCGGTCTAAGCTTAGGCTTAATTAAAGACCCGTTAGCATTCTAATTAATTATTTATACCATCATTCCAGACTAGAGCACTTCCGGTAAATTGTACCTACGCTTACTTAAGTGACTACGGCGAGTTATTAGATTCTTGCTATTTAAGACAGGAGCTAGCTCAGGTAAATACCCTTAACTATTTTCCCTATACGGGTTAAAATACGGTATAACGATACCGTAAATACCCTTAACTATTTTCCCTATACGGGTTAAAATACGGTATAACGATACCGTAAATACTCTTAATCTATTTTCCCAATACGGGCTTGAAATACGGTATAACGATACTGTAAATACTCTTAACTTATTTTCCCTATACGGGCTTGGAATACGGTATAACGATACCGCTTGGTCGGGTATTGAATATTTAATTTTAATGAAGGTTAAATTATTGAGGTAACCCGGTTTAATCTGTATTGTTTGAAATAAAAGCCTTTAGGGGTTAATAACCATGTCCCGGATATCCCTGACATCATTGTGTTATAAAATGGCCACGTCTTACGCACGGGGTGTAGGCATACACCTGACAGTTGCCTAAGGGAAACGGTATCCCACTCTCTTGTGGGCCTATACTTGTGGCGTGTCTGTTAATCTTGACTCGGTTTCTACATCGGGCCCTGAACGTACAACGAACATGTAAATCTGTATACAAGGTTATAAATATAATTGTTCCAAGTGTATAAAGATAAATTTTGCCTCTGTGCATTTTAATCAAAGTGTCAATATATTTTGTGCCATGTGCATCCAAACCAATTTTTAATCATTTTCCAAAATGAGTCGGTTGAGTGTATTTACCAGTGAAAACTGACGTATTTTCCAAAAGGGTTAAGTGACAGGTACTGAACATAATTGGCTGGAAGCTCAGGGCGGTTCTAAAGAATCTTGGAGGTTCTAGGTGCCTAAAGTCTGTTGAACAAATGATATGTTTTAAGATCCGCCTGTGGATCCTTTACTTTCCGTTGTAATATTGGATATTACTTTATATTCGGAAATGTAATAATATTTATCTTTTGCTTCCGCTGTGCATTTATATAATTGTGTTGTTTGACTATTACGTTGCCAACCACGTCACGATACTCCCCACCGGGCCCACCGGTGACACGTGGAAATTTGGGGTGTGACAGGTTGGTATCAGAGCCAACACTGAGTGAATTAAACACTAGCCTTTTGTGTTTAATCTCAGTTACACAATTGCACATATCTAAACTTCTGAGTCTAGACTTAACATAGGAATACTTTCAATCCTACTCTGGAAATTTTTACTTCCAAATTTTTATATATATTGGATACGTCGCCAAGCGAAGAAGCCGTATTGGAAATTCTCCACAATCTGGAGCCTTGAAAAGCTGAGCTTCGTACCGCGACCAGGATGAGACCTTCAACCCAGGGAGAAAGCATTCAGGAATTGAATGAAGAAGAAACTCCTTCGCTAAAGATCGTTTCCTTATTTAGTCCTTATAAGGACATAAATATCATTCAGTCCCTCCGAGGACGACATTATTCTTTTGAAGTCCCATTTAGGGCAACACTACACTTGTTTAAATTTTAAAGGAACGATTAAGTTTAAAAATATCATTCCTATATTATAAGACCTACATTATAATAAAATGGCAAAATCCAAAAGGACAAGACCTAGCTTCGGGTCATATTAAGACCGGCCAAGATGGCAGTTCCTCAATTTAGATTTTGATCCTTAATAACATTTCTTTGCAAGATCTACCAAAAAAAAAAAAAAAAAAAAAAAAAAAAAAAATGGTGGAACTGGCCGTCCCCGGAATCGAACCTGGGTCTAGGCCGGCCGCACCCTTTCGCGCGCCTAGCCAACCGAGCTAGGTGCCTAGTTTGTGAAAATCTCCATTCTAATTAAATATAAGCACATATAGTTGATATCTCTTTAATCTCTATCGATTTCGAATACCAAATAGTATGACAAAAGCGCTATATGAGGATTGGTGTATCTTAATAAATTCCATAGATTGCTTCCATGCCTGATCAGTATGGAGGTTTAATGCATGGGACCACAAAGATATCTCGATGGTCATACAGTACTAAAGTCAACTAATGGTATTCAAAGGAGATGTCCAGAATGGAATTGTCCAAGTAAATATTCCCGATTAAGGAAATTGTGGACTAGTAACATGAATATGTCATTTATTTGACACAAGCAATTATGGATGAACTGGAGCCCGAGATATGGAAAACTCTCTGTAACCTCCTTGCATCTTGATTATCTTCTCCTATTAATAACCTGTTTACCCCTGAGAGGCAGGTAGAGCTAAGGTTTAAATTCTGTTTAAGGCTGTGTTATTATGAAATCTCCAAAAATGGCTAGTACTATCATTGGAAGAATCGAAACCCTGGTTAATTAGGATTTCTTAATAAAGGGTTCATATAGCTTAACTCAATATCCTGGAAATCCGGTATAGTTAATTAAGAAAGACGGTTCATCTTGCTTATGCATTGATCACCGAAACCCTATTTACGCAACAATTAAGAATTGCTATTACCTACCCAGGATCGTCGATTGGTTCGACTAGATGTAAGAATTAGCTATTCTTGGAGAGTAATTAAGCAGTAGTTGGAATAACCATCTCATCATAGAATAAGTTTTCTATAACAATTATTATGTAAGTGATAAGGTTACTCCTTTGGAGACTTAGTATAGATGGAATGTTAAACATCTATTGTTAAATAGAGAATTGGTAAGTCCAATTATCAAGATCTGAAAGTTGCCTGGGGGACAACAAATAAGATTATACAAATCCATAATCGATTGTAGGTTGCCAGTATATGGCAAGAAATCGAAGAGTTATGAAAATAGCAAACTTCCTAAGTTCTTGTTAAGGAATATGGTTTAACAAAAGATATCACCCAGGAAGGGTGTATCAAATTTGTGAAATTATCAGGCTAGTTAAGCTCTGAATAAAGGTAAATCATTCGAAGGAAATCGAATGTATCAAGATCAAGTAGCTTGTAAGCTAAAACCTACTTAAGGAGTTTGACGGAGCTCGCAATACATTGCACAATAGTGACTGGAGGATGTGTTCCGCCAATAAGTCAAGGAGCACTATCACAAATTGGTATGCGGATTTACGATGTGATAAACATCCTATATTGATTAAGGATCGACAGGTAAGAACGCTTCGAAGAAAGAATATACCTTTTGTAAAGGTCAAATGGGATGCCCGAAGAGGTCCCGAATTCACGTGGGAAGTTGAATCCACGATGAAAGAAAAGTACCCTTACCTTTTTCAGTAAATCTCGGGCCGAGATTTCTTTTAAGGGGGTGAGGATGTAACACCCCGAAAAATTCACGTCCTATAATGTAATGACACGTGTCATAAGCTTGAACGTGTGAAATTATATTTAGAGGGACTAAAGTTGACGAACATGAAAAGTATGTGAATATACGAGTTCAAAATGTCAACAGTGAATAATTATACTTTATAGTAACCCTATGTAATGTTCATACCATCAAACGAATAAATCATGGATCATACGAAGCTAAAAGTGAGAGATTACAAACTACAGGGGTTAAATGTGTCAACATGTTTAAGTTATACCTCTGAATGACCTTTTGACAAACCCGAAGCTTTGTAACGGTTAATTATGCTCACTAGAATGCACGATATAAATTTCATAAAGATTCGTTGTCGTATGAGAAAGTTATGATCAAATTCGTGTACAAGGGGGTTAAAGCGTCAAACTGCTAAAGTATGCCGATTCGTATGATTATCGGACCTCCCGGAATATGACCGTGAGTCAAACATACCCTATTCATACTTCTCATGGCTTAGATATAGGCTTGGAGGTGTTTGGTGCGCAAGAATAAACTTTTATGTCCTGCATGGACTAAAAGTGTCAAAAAGCGCACAAGTTTGCGTTTACGCGCATATCTCGCATTCTGTATATCCCCGGACACCCAAAAATTTATGTAAACACTAAAACATTTTATTTTAGTGTTCGCCATAAGAAAAATCCATTCGTCGCGTCATTTGGTTCGTTTTTCGCGCTTATGCGCATTCCGTCGTAATTAAGCGAACATCGCGTTCGTACGACCAAACGAACCATCACCCGGCACATTTTTGAGCATGTTTCATGTCCACAATGTTTAGGCAACATTTTAGGGCCTTAAAGTTGGCTTTACGGGCCTTAGAAGTGTCGAAAAAGGCCTTAAACACGTGCAGGGACTGAAACTGTCTTTTTTCAAACTTGTTGTCTGATCAGGACCCTCAGGCGGCCCGCATGAGTTTAAGGGCATCCTGAAGCGGGCCGCATGGCCCCTTCTGACCAGATTAAATGCATCAAACAGCTGGTTGCAGCTGTTTGGCACTCCCAATCTCAATGCCACATGTTGATTTCCTATGGTTAGTGGCAATTTAGGCACCATAACCTTCCGACACTTGTACGGATAAGATTCGGGCACGATATTCGATAAACGATCCTAACGGTGGTGCATATCCTATAAATACCCAACCCCTCACAACTCAAAAACCCACAAATCTGATCCTAGAGCTCTAAGTTGAAGCCATTGCTTCATACCTGAGCTATTCGACCAAGATTTACTAGCGGGGACCCTTCGTAAGTATTCTTTCGTTCTTTTATCGCTTTTCGGGTCCGAAAGTCAAACTTTGTTTGACTTTCTGCATTGACCAGTTTATGGTCAATGCGAAGTTCGTTTGAACTTCATAACGTGAGCGTGATCACGATGGTTATAGTCCCTAGTGACTATACCTACTGATTACCACGTTATCTAGGCTCAGTGACGAGCCGTAGTTTCGGCCAGAATACGTATTCTTGCGTATTTTGTAACCAAACTACTTATGGGTATCAAAACCGTTTGTTTTGATACCAAACTTGTTTTCTAACTTAGTTAAGCATGTTTTAACATGCTTAGCTCGTCACTTTTAGTTTAGTGCTTATATAGGGTCGTGAAGGTAAGCGATCTAAACAATCGCTTATACTTTCGAACCCGACCCGTTTGGTCGATCATTAGGATCCGACCAAACACATTAAGTGACCTTATGGTCACATCGTTCGAGTAGTTGTATGACAGGTAGTATATATGCCTTAGGTAAATGACCAAAATACCCCTACGGGGCTTAAATTGAGATTAAACTCGTTTTGGGCATAATGAAAGGTATCCTACTGATATCACAACATATTTAAGGCATATTAACTTAGGAAACCTGTTCGCGACCTATTCGGTTACCCGTTACGCGTTATTCGCGTTCGGATCGGTTTATATAAGTTAGCCGAAACGGGTCAAACCTTATCGGTTTTATCTCAAAATCTAGAATGTGAATAACGAACCCATATTAAACAAGTCTTCAAACTTGTCGGGTCAGAATCACATTCTATCCGGTCTTCGCTTAATCGTGCGTACGAACCGTATCTATAAGACTAATCGGTCTAAGCTTAGGCTTAATTAAAGACCCGTTAGCATTCTAATTAATTATTTATACCATCATTCCAGACTAGAGCACTTCCGGTAAATTGTACCTACGCTTACTTAAGTGACTACGGCGAGTTATTAGATTCTTGCTATTTAAGACAGGAGCTAGCTCAGGTAAATACCCTTAACTATTTTCCCTATACGGGTTAAAATACGGTATAACGATACCGTAAATACCCTTAACTATTTTCCCTATACGGGTTAAAATACGGTATAACGATACCGTAAATACTCTTAATCTATTTTCCCAATACGGGCTTGAAATACGGTATAACGATACTGTAAATACTCTTAACTTATTTTCCCTATACGGGCTTGGAATACGGTATAACGATACCGCTTGGTCGGGTATTGAATATTTAATTTTAATGAAGGTTAAATTATTGAGGTAACCCGGTTTAATCTGTATTGTTTGAAATAAAAGCCTTTAGGGGTTAATGACCATGTCCCGGATATCCCTGACATCATTGTGTTATAAAATGGCCACGTCTTACGCACGGGGTGTAGGCATACACCTGACAGTTGCCTAAGGGAAACGGTATCCCACTCTCTTGTGGGCCTATACTTGTGGCGTGTCTGTTAATCTTGACTCGGTTTCTACATCGGGCCCTGAACGTACAACGAACATGTAAATCTGTATACAAGGTTATAAATATAATTGTTCCAAGTGTATAAAGATAAATTTTGCCTCTGTGCATTTTAATCAAAGTGTCAATATATTTTGTGCCATGTGCATCCAAACCAATTTTTAATCATTTTCCAAAATGAGTCGGTTGAGTGTATTTACCAGTGAAAACTGACGTATTTTCCAAAAGGGTTAAGTGACAGGTACTGAACATAATTGGCTGGAAGCTCAGGGCGGTTCTAAAGAATCTTGGAGGTTCTAGGTGCCTAAAGTCTGTTGAACAAATGATATGTTTTAAGATCCGCCTGTGGATCCTTTACTTTCCGTTGTAATATTGGATATTACTTTATATTCGGAAATGTAATAATATTTATCTTTTGCTTCCGCTGTGCATTTATATAATTGTGTTGTTTGACTATTACGTTGCCAACCACGTCACGATACTCCCCACCGGGCCCACCGGTGACACGTGAAAATTTGGGGTGTGACATGAACCCAAAACCTCAAAGAGAAGCAAAACTTTCCACTTTCCCCTTGACCACAAGACCAAAAGATCATTTATAAATACTTTACTGCTAAATCCACAAATTTCACTCTTTTTTAATTTATCAAGTACCTCAAGTATATATTTAATCGAAAATTAATTTGTGTATTTGTTTCTAGTATAGAAATACTGGAAACAATATATTTGTTTTTCGTGGTGTTACAACTACCGATTTCAATTATATTCACCGTGATAAATAAAAAAAAAAGAATATACATGATTTAAACAATGTAAACATTACAGACAAAGACCACCAAACTATCTTCTTTGGTGTTTTAATTTACCTATTGCAATTTTACTTTAGTTGGATTGTCCATTTTTACTTTTACACATTTTTACTATCTTCTTTGGTGTTTTATCGCCCATTTTTGCTTTTACACATCATTCGTACGTTTTTTACGATTTGCATATTTGTACGGAATCTTTACTCATAAGATATGCGAGATGAAGAAGATTATCTTATTATTTGCGAACCAACGATCAAAATTATTAATCTAAGAAATGAACTCTATCGGAGAGTTGTTTTGCCATAGATGCCACAACAACATTGTGTAAGACCAAATTAGGAAAACCACAAAAGATGGTTGTAAGTTGTAACATCTTCACATGGTTGAATTGATTTACTCTATTCAAAAGTTTTATATAACAAGTTAACAACCAAGTGCTAATTTTCATTACATCGTTATATAAATATGTCAATGCATAAAATTACATTGTAAATTAATACACACAAAATCATTCATAGCTGTTTTTGAAATATGAACCTTTGTTTGGCATCATAGGCGGCTATAACGAACGAAACCAGTACCAGTCGAACAACATCAAGAAGAGTATCAATATCATAGGAACTTGTACATATATTCATTTTTATGGTTTTCAATCGATGTAACACGCGATTTTATTTTTAGGGTTACATTAGACAACTGTCGTGTAAACTATACTGAGTACCAGTATCACAACAAACCGTGGTGTGTTCAAATGGATGTATATTTTTGTGTCGTATACTATGCCAATTTTCAAAACTGTATCGGTAACAACAACAACCGAACGAACAACATCGATATCAATATCCGTATTATTGGAACCAATGTCAAATTTTCTTATTTGGTTCTCGATGAATATAATATATTGTTTCTTTTTAAAATAATGTTCAATATACCAATACGACATATTTATTTTTATCTTAATTTCGATATAAGTTTTAAATACAGAACTCCCACAATAAGCATACATAACTCATTTAAATACATAACCCCCTGGCCAAATCAACATTTTTAGCGCCCCTTAGCCACCCCCTGGGCGCCAAAAGGGGGCGCCATTGAGTTTTCGCCACTCTGGTAACGCGTGTTTTTTGCGCTTTGTTTGAGATTTTTGGTCAAAATGGCCGTTGGGCAACGGTCCTTTATAAAAAAAACCTAATATATATCTAATATATATATATATATATACACATATTTTTACACAAACCAATCACAAACTCAAACACACACCAATCACTAAAACACACAAATTCTCTCCAATAATTTTTAATAACAAAAATGTCATCCCACTCTTCGTCTGATTCATCCAGCTCTTCATCCGACAGAATGATCGACGATATGCTTATCGAAGTGACGTAGGAGGCGATTCAGTATTTGCGAGAAGAACCCGAATCGTCTACAACGCGTACTAGACAAGCGCCTCTTAAACGAGATCGGTTAGGTGCTCGTGAACGTTTAATGCGTGATTATTTTAGTGAAAATCCGTTGTACGACAATGCACAGTTTAGGCGTCGGTTTCGTATGAGCCGTCGTCTTTTCCTAAGAATTTTTAATGATCTTGCGGCCCAATATCCATTTTCACACAAAGAGAAAGTGCTAGTCACAAAATTGGTTTCTTTGGAATACAAAAGTGTACTGACGTAATTTGGCAACTTGCGTACGACACAACGAGTAATGCCTGGGATGAATATTTAAGGATATCGGCCAGAAGGTGTCATGACTGTCTTTAAAATTTCTATGAAGGTATTATTTAAGGATATCAGCCACAACGAGGAAACCTGGGATGTTGGGTAGTTTTGATTGCACGCACTGGAAGTGGGTGGCATGTCCAACCGCTTAGAAAGAGCAAAACCATCGTGGTGACCACGAGAGTCCTACCCATATACTACAAGCGGTTACGTCTCAAGATTTACGGATTTAGCATGCGTACTTTGGCATGGTCGGTGCGAACAATGACATCGCTGTTTTAAAATCTTCAGGTCTTTTTGACGATGTCATAGATGGTGTTGCACCAAATATTTCATTCTATGCAAACGACGTGGAGTATAAGTATGGGTACTATTTTGTCGACGATATTTATCTGGAGTGGGCGACGTTGATGAAAACTCTTCCGTGTCCAGAAGACGAGAAAAGATTGTATTACAAGAAGAAACAAGAGTCGGCAAGAAAAGATGTCGAGCGGGCTTTCGGTGTATTAAAAAAGAGATGGTTTATCATTGTCCAACCGTCGAGGATACTTGAAAAGAGTAAAATATGAAACGTCGTGTATACGTGCATCATCTTGCATAACATGATATGAGTTTTATATTTTTTTTCATGTTATTTAGATTTAAATTAATATATCAAAATTAAATAATGTTCAAATTTTAATAAAAAATAACAATTAGGTAATGATGATGTGGGTTTTAAACCATTGCATACAAGTTAAAATGAGGGTTTTAAAGCCCCATATGTGACATGGCGCTGATATAACGTTGATGTGACGTAATAAAGCCAATAGAGACTTTATACCACACCCACCAGCCTTATGGTATACTATATAATAGGGGTGTTCAAAACCGGATATCCGAAAATTCGGATATTCGAAATTTTCGGATACCAAATTTCACTATCCGAAATTTCGGATATCCGATCGGATAGTGAATTGGATATCCGAATATCCAATTTTTTATTTATTTTTTATTTTTTTATTTTTTTATTTTTTTTATATTTGGAACCAGATATTTCGGATAGTTTCGGATATCCGAATATAAGTTTTCCGATATTTTTCGGATACTTTCGGATATTTTTCAGATACTTCGAATATCCGAAAAAAATAAAAATTAAATTTTCGGATATTTCGGATATCCGAATTTTCGGATATTTCGAATTCGGATATTCGGATACAGATAATTTTGAACACCCCTAGCCGAAACGCCCTACCTCAGTCAACCCAGCGCAAATCACTCAAAGTTTGTGTTTAATTCGGATTTTTGGGTCTTGAATGTTATATTCCGAATAAGGAGGGTTACACAATCATTCCCCGGTCATCTTTTATCATTATTCAAGTCTCAAACACAATCCAATCACCAAGTACAACCGAATTAATAAACAATACCGTAATAGAATGAGAGATGTGAAAAGTAAAAACGTTCAAACAATAACTACTGTAATGTAATAATAAATACCATTCATATAAATGAACTATCCAAACCACAAGTATTAACATCTAAACTTAACTTTCCAAACCCCAAACTATTAACATCAATATCCTAATAATATTCATAGCTTATCCAAACTAAATAATTACTAATAATAAATACCGAAGGACAACAAAGCTCAACTTAGTGAGTAAAAATCAATCGGACTTATGACTTTTCCACATTTCATTGAAGAAATTATATATGTTGGTCCACGACCAACTCCCAAGTCACACGATAAGACCGCATTATGATAAATTATGGGGTACAGAAGGAAACCTACCAAATGCTCTTTGAACCTGTAGTTCACTGTGAGTGAGAACCAAAGACTATCAGACTTCATGTCACTAGCTAGACTTCTGAGTTGCTCCGCGGATAGACGTACTTCAATTGACGCAAAATCACTCTACTGATCAGATTCAAATGATGAAGTGGGAAACACGTTCCTTTTTGTCACGGAGCTGATGTTAAACAATGATTCTCCCACCTTCAAAGATAACTTGAAGATGGCTTCAATGGGTTTAATCCTCACGTAACGCTTTGAGGTCCAACGTGTGGTTAAACTGAGTGCTTCTTATATGGTTACATTATCCGGGTTGGTAATTTATGGGAGGTTGAGGGATGTAGATGATATAGAATAAAGCAGCTTCGTCACTTCAGTTGCTTCTACTTCAGCTGGGTGATTTTTCATCACCTTAACACCCATTGTGATGAACATGACAGTTACACATATGATCGCAACGGTGATCATGGTGATGATCACCGTAAAGATGTATTTGTGCCGTTGAACAAATGCGAGCATATGTCTCCAGATGTTGATTAGAATGCGAAAAAATCCTTCGGAATTTGCATTCTCCTCCGGTAGTGGTGGTGCACCATCAGCATTTGCATTCTCCGGAGGTGGTGGTGCACCGTAAAAGACTGTTGAGATACTGACAAAAGCTATTGAACATAATTTAGACTTAGTGAAATGATCGGAATAGAGGATAATGACGTGTAATGATCGGAAATTAAAGATGGTATGTTAGTAATATCGGAATTGAATATGATCTAGTATGATGGCTAACGGTCTTTTTCTTATTAAATTCTGCCTCCTGATATTTTTCGGATAGTTTCGGATATTTCAGATATTTTCGGATATTTTTCAGATACTTCGGATATTTTCGGATATCCGAAAAAGATAAAAATTAAATTTTTGGATATTTCGATATCCGAAATATCCGAAAATTTTTAAAATCACTATCCGAATCCGAATCCGAAAATTTGGATATCCAAATCTCGGATACCAAAAAATTCGGATAACCGAATCTCAAATATCCGAATTTCGGTTATTTTGGATTCGGATATTGGATATTTCGGATCGGATTTTTGAATACGGATAATTTTCAACACCCCTACTTTATAATACAACTTATGAAGCTAGTAAAAAATTAGATGGGGAATAGCGAAAGTATCATGGGGATTTATTTTTAAATTTAAGTTTTAGTTGTGAAATTAAGGCTTGTGATGTGAGTGGTCTTGGATACTGGGTACATAATGGATTTTCTTTTAAAATAAAATTATATTATAGGATAAGGATGAAAACACTAAGAATTGTTAATTATTCAAATCAGACGGAAAAGATTTTGAAATTCGATTCGAATCGAATATAAATTTGAACTTTTTTCCTAATCCGGTTAGCAACTAACTCGAACTTTGCAAATAAATTCGAAAAAAAAAACAATTATTAACTCTAATTTTAGTTTATAATTATTAAATTGGATCAATCCAAATATTTAAGTTGTATTCGTTTACAGAAAAGTTGGGGTAAAAAGTAGGGGTGTGCAATAACCGAACCGTTAACCGAAACCGAACCGAAAACCGACAAAACCGAACCGAAATTAACCGAAACCGAATTAACCGAAAGTCGGTTAACGGATATTTTTTTTATCATCGGTTAACCGAAATTAACCGAACCGAACCGAATCATTTATTTTTTTATATATTTATAGCTTTTATACCTGTATTTTATGTATTATACTTTCATTTCATGTAATAATACCTCTATTTCATTTATTTATACCTTCATTTCATTTATTTATACCTCCATTTAATGTATTTAAACATCTATTCATGCATTTATACCTCCATTTCATTTATTTATACATCCATTTCATGTATTTATACATCTATTTCATGTATTTATACCTCCATTACATGTATTTTTAAGCAAAAAAATTAGCCCTTGTTTGAATTGGTTATTAACCGAAAATTAACCGAACCGAACCGAAAACCGACAAATTAACCGAATTAACCGAACCGATTAACCGATGACTTCGGTTACGGTTACGGATAATGCTAATAACCGAACCGAACCGAACCATGCACACTCCTAGTAAAAAGGGTTTTGTATCAAAGGGTGTCCTAGATGGTCGTGTGCGTGTTATGGGTTACAAGGTAGGTGCCTCATCTCTTTGGCATTAAAATTGGTTGGAGTAGGCTTAAATAAGGTGACATCATCATATTGGTTAGCTTTAGGGTGTACGGTGTGGGCGGTAAAGGGGTGCGGTGAACGTGGTTTGCCGCCCGGGAACACTGCCGCCAACCCCTTTGCCGCGCGGTGAACTTTGATGATCGGTGACCCTTTGCCGCTCGGTGTTTGTTCCTCTTCAACGGCTATATAGCCGTTATAATATAAAAAAAATTATTTTCAACTTTATAAATAGAAACAAATTCACTTCCATTTTCATCAAACAAACCTAACCTCCATATTCACTCAATTTTTTAAATCTTTTCAATCAAATGGAGGCTCAAACAAAGGTGAAGGCAAGAAAAAAAATGTAGGGTCCGGTTCAAAGGCGAGGGCTCAAGATAAACGCGGTGGTTCGGGTGGTTCTAGTGTGCCGTTTCATCCCCAACTTGGCTTTGCTCATCAAACCCAACCTCCATTTTTTTTAACCAACCCATGCAACCGAATTTCGGTTATGATAGGCAACCCCACCAAAATTGGATGCTACACGGTCCGACGATGGTTCGACCCTGTGTTTATGATTACCCCCTAGACGCCCAAAATTCTTTTAACCCGTTTGTTTTTCAAACCCCACGCCACCGAGAGACATACAAGATGACTCCGAAGAAGAGTTCGTGCCGGATACCCAAGAGCAACATTATGATGAGGATGAAGATGTTGCCGTTCAAGAAAATCTCGTGAACCAAAATGAAGCCGCAAAGGAAAGAAGAGGAAAAGCGAAACAGGGAAATTGGACGTCTAATCAAGAAGAGACGTTGACAAAGACTTATGTTCATTGCACTTTGAATAAAAGAAAAGGCAATCAACAAAAGGCGGATGATATTTTGAAACAAGTTCTAAAGCACTTCAATCAAACGGTTGGAGGAAGTAACCAAAGCCACCACCAAGTTCGATCAAAATGGCTCGCGATGCAAACAAAATTGAACACATTCAACGGTTTATATCATCAAGCGGTAAACTTTATTATTTATATACGATTTATTTTTTAATGAAGTATGTGGATTAATTTGTTGTTAATTTATTATTTTAGGATCGTGTACGTCATAGCGGGTGCGACGATGCTTTTGTAATGAAGCAAACGCTAAAGGATTACAAAAACAAAGAAAAACATGACTTTCCTCATGTTGCGGCGTGGGAGGTCGTTAGAACAAATCAAAAGTGGTCGCCGGTACCGTTGTTGGGTGAAGTAAGCTCCGGCTCGAGTAAAAAAAGAAAGTCGTCGGATTCGGGAAATTATAAAGCGGATACACCGAACGCCAAAGTCTCGAGCGGTTTTCCCGACATAAACGAGGATCCCTCGCCAAGACGCCAAAAGAGAAAGGAGAAAAAGGACAAAGGGCCGTCTTCAAGAAAAGAAGATCCAAGAGATATAACCGGTAGATTCGAAGAATACAAGGCCATGAAGTAAGAGTTGATGGATATTAAACGTTTACGAGAAGAAAAATACATGACCTTGGCGGATAGCAACGAAAGGCGTTGCGACAAACTATGTTCGACAAGGACTTGGAGACGTTTAACCGGCCTCACGACAATGTTCAGCCTTCGATGTTGAAAATCACACTCGCTAGAAAACGTGAGATCGTAAAAAAATATGGTTGGCCTTGTAATTTTTAGTTTTTTTAAACGTAGATTTTAATGTAATGTTTTTTTTATTATTTATAAAAGTTTGATGTTTTATTCATTTTATATTAATTTAAAAAATAAAAAATATAAAAAATAGTTTACCAATTCATGAAGTGTTTAACCACACTTTTCAGCATAGTTTAAACTCTTAAGGTTGAATGACATGGCGCATTCTTATTGATTGATTTTAAAGTTTACCACTTTCAAGTGTCTAACCACTCCCTACATCCTTATAAGTTGAAATAGAGGCCCCTTACGTCCTAAACGAATTAAAATGGAATTTGAACCATTGATCAAATATAACAAGTTGAAATAACACAGGGTTTTCACGTCACATGTGGTTACGGAGCAAAAAGGGTTGAGGGGTATAATGGTCATAACTCATAACTCATAACCAATTATTATTAACTTTTAACTACTTCCACCATTTTTTAAAAACATAAGAAAATTGTACATCATTTTTTAATCAAGTATACCATAAAAATACAAGGCTCCAAACCCGGGAAACGCATTAAAACATAGTTAAACTGATAATAATGTCATCAAATTGTAGCAGAAGGTACATCAAAACATCAAGTTTTCAAATTTTAAATGATTATTCAATCAACATAGTAGGTAAAGTCTAGGGGTGTGTATGGGTCGGTTTTTACTATTATCCATAACCATAACCGCTAGTTCGGTTATGGAGTTTTGGTAACCATAACCATAACCAAACTTCGGTTATGGTTAATCGGTTATGAAGTCGGTTATGGTTCGTTCGGTTTTGGTTAATTTCGGTTAAGTAACCAAGCAAGGTTTGAAATAAATAGGGTTGTGCACGATTTGAACTTAGCTTGAGCCTATTTTATAAGATAACGAAGAGTAAACTTTTTAGTTAAACTACCGATTTAGAGTTCTTTTTAATATGGTAATTCTCAAACAAAAACAATTATGGTCATAACACCTTAGTTCTTTATCAAAATAAATGACATCTATATCAAGATCATTTTGTTACTAACATACTTTTATCTTAGTAAAAACCCTCTATATGGTTTTGTAAAACACAAATCTATTATATAAAGTTAACATCACAACTTTGGTTCGGTTTCGGTTATATTTGGTTAACCAAAGCTTCATAACCATAACCATAACTAAGGTTGATAAGATGCTAGTCCAATAAGTAGGGGAGCCTTCAATTCATGTTATGGACCTCCTATCAAGCATCAACCTATTTAACCTGACATGTATGCTGAAAAGTTAGCTACGCTGAGTGAGTCCTAGTTTTAATAAAAATAAGAAGATAACAATTTATATCAAACGTTTAGTATTTGTCATCAAACCACATTTTAACATCAAAGATGCACATCAACTTCAATAATAAGGAGTTAACAATTTATATTAAACGTTTAATATTTGTCATCAAACCACATTTTAAATATCAAACGTTTAGTATTTATCATCAAACCACATTTTAACATCAAACATGCACATCAACTTCAATCATATTTAAACATCAATTTGTGAAGCAAACTTCACTGTTAACTACTTGACACGAGGCCAAACAGGATTATACCGATATAAGTCTTCATCCATAACTACTACGTCATCGCGCTCACATGGTCCAATCAACAATTACCAATAACAAGTACTAGCCATCAATACCAATCATCAATCATTTAACGTTTAAACTTTTATCAAGAAATGTTATGCGTATAACATCAATCGATAACACGTAATAGTTAGCAGGTACTTCAAAGAGTAAAACCATTTAAGTTAGCATACATATCAACCTAAATTAATAAAAACTGTAAAGGTGGCCGCATATAGAACTCACATCTGATACAATGTTTAAATTTTATCGATTAATGAACTTTCCTGGCCCTTTTGATACTGTCAACCGTCCTAGTAGAGGTCCGCAAAAACAACAGGTCAACTATTGCATATCACAAATTACTTTCTCATGAAACATAAGTTGCTTATGAACAATAACACGCAACATACAATGCTTTTGAACGGTGACGCACAATGTAGTTTGCTACTGAACGGTGATACGAAATGTAGGTTTCTCCTGAACGGGGTGCTCCTGAATAGTGACACGCAACCTCACGTAGGAACCCTATAACTCACCCACGATGATTGTTTGCGTTCAGGTGCAAAGTTTAGTATCAAGATTCACACTTTATGGTTGGAAAAGCCCCGAAAACATGATATAACATCAAAACATGTGTATATCATAAAAACATGCGAGTTTTTAATGCAAATCATACCTTTTTCGCGTGGTCCTTCCTGTCTAAGTTTGAACCCAAGAAGAAAAATTCAAGAATATATCCCTTCCGCCTAAAAAACGATTGGTAATAACTAGAACTCAAATCCCACACGTTTTCCTTTGATCCTTGCTCGATCCGATTGGACGAACTATCTCAAATCACATTTTTCTTTGCTTTCTCTCCCTAAATGGTGTGCCGGAGATATGAGAATGATGAGGGTTGATGACCTACTTTTGGGGTAATGAAAAAAGCCTAATTAACCTATGTAGCTAGGGTAAATCAGGTATCGTATCCACGAGGTGCATATAGTCGATATTGCACCTTTTGTCTGATTATTTATTCTAAAACTTAACGGAAAACTAAACTTTAGATTTGATTGGTTTGTGAAAACTACAACTGGTTGATTTGAGAAACAATAATGAGAAAACGGATCACACCTGGGTTTCAAGTATGTGAAGCTGATCAAATAACCCAGTATTACCAATTAGGAAGCTACATATACATAACTCGTTAAAGTTGTTTAACTTGAAAAGATAATTGCAAGACGAATAATATGATTTTGATTGTTAATGATCTAAATTGAATAACTTCAAAATTAAAAAATCATCTATTAGATTACGGGTTATGAGTTCAAGAACACAACCAACTCTAATTGTTAATCTATCTACTATAATAAAATAAACCAAGTTTTGGACACGTGTCATTCATTAAAGGTATCCTCAAATCTATACTTATCTTATATTAGCTAAATAAATAATAAATTAATATTAAATCTTATCATACTTAAATAAAATATTATCCTCAAATCTAAATTGTTAATTTAATATATTTTTAAAACAAATACCTCTCTTTCCTACTTATCATATATTAAATATATAAATAATAAATTAATATTAAATGTTATCCTAATTTATTAAAAGTATAACTTTTTTATTATTTGATATACAAAATTATATTTATTCAACAAGTCTAAAATACGGGGTTTTGAAAAATATAACTTTTTTTATTATTTACTATACAGATTTACATTTATATAACCCGTGTAATACACGAAGTTTTTAAAGATATAACTATTTTATCATTTGCTATGTAAAATTAGATTTATTCAACACGTATAATACAAGAGGTTTTTAAGGATATAATGTTTTTATTATTTGGTAGATTTTTCGACCCAACTATACACAAGTTTTTTAAAGATAAGACATTTTTAGTATTTAATATAAAATTACATTTATTTAATATGTGTAATACACATGGTTTTTAAAGATATATCTCTTTTTTAGATCTATTCAACACGTGTAACATACGGGGTTTTTAAGGATGTATTTTTTTTTATTATTTGGTAGATTTATTCAATCCGATTATACACAGCTTTTTTTAAAGATACGACGTTTTTAGTATTTAGTATACAAAGTTACATTTATTTAATCTGTGTAATACACATGGTTTTCAAAGATATAATTTTTTTTATTATTTGATATATAAAATTACATTTATTTAACCCGTACAATATACGGAGTTCATAAAAATATAATTTTTTATTATTTAATATATAAAATTACATTTATTTGACCCGTGTAACACACGGGGTTCTAGCCTAGTGATAACATAAACCAAGAACTAGGGTTGTAAACGAACCGAACGAACACGAACGAGGCCTTGTTCGTGTTCGTTCGTTAAGGAAATAAATGTGTTCACGAACGGTTCATGAACACTTACCGAACGAGATTCAATGTTCGTGTTCGTTCATTAAGGAAATGAGCGTGTTCACGAACGGTTCACGAACACAAGCGAACACAAATAAATTTGGCGAACGCGATGAAGGATAAAGGTGGATGGCCAGGGAGTAGCACTAGAACTTGAATGGTAGATCATATTCGTCGATATAAATAATGAGAAAAGAAAGGGAAATGGTGCATAAACAAGGTGAAAAAGGGTTTCCTAGTTTAATTGTTAGGGTAATGATATAAATAAAAGTTTAATAGTATAAAAAGTATAGATAAAATATATGAAAGTATAAAAATATTTAATTAAAACACGAACATATGAACATAAACGAACGCAAATGAACGAATGTTTACGAACACCTTACCGAACGTTCACGAACACAATTGAACGAACGAGACCTTTGTTCATGTTCGTTCATTTAACTAATCGAACGGAATTTCTTGTTCATGTTCGTTCGTTTATTAAACGAACGAACATAAACGAACTTCCCGCCGAACGGTTCACGAACTGTTCGCTGAACGTTCGGTTCGTTTACAGCCCTACCAAGAACCAATGGAAATCAATTGAACTTTATATAACAAAACCTTTTTAATCAAATCAAACAAACATTATGGTCTCATGTTGGAGTCTGTGGCGAGCCAGGAATAAGCTCAAGTTTTCGAACGTCCCGGTCAAGATAGAAGGTATTTTAAGTGAAATAAAGGCTTTAAGTTTTTTATGGTTTTCTAATAGATCGAAATTCAAAGGGATAGAATGGAAGGATTGGTGCTCTTTTGTAAATTTGTAAATTGTTTGTAGTGTTTGTTTCGTCGGCCTGGCTTGGGTCGTCGTTGTTGTGAATGAAATGTTACCTTTCAAAAAAAATCAAACAAACATAAAGATTCACATAATCAAAATATTAAGTAAAATCCAAGTCCCAAAGTAGGTAGAACAACATTAAACTCAATTTAAAACACTAACACTACACTCCGTACAACCACGAATAATTTAGCATCGGATGTGGAGTAGTCTTGATGTTTCAGGAATGATTTCGGGCTTGGAATGATAAATAATTGCTCCCTAATCACCTTAAGTCTTCTAAATTCGTTCCACGACTTATAGGGTCGGCTCCCCTGGGTTATGGTCGCCATAATTGCTTTTATAGGTGAAATCTAAGGTTTTTACGCGTTGGGCCGAGTACAGGTCATACCATTTAAGTGGGTACATTTCGTACTAAGGTTTTTTTGGATTCCTCTCACCGAAACACCTAAGATTCATATATTATGGCTTCCACAACTCACTTTTTAGCAAGAGATATGAGAATTGGAAGTTTTAGGTTCTTTTTCAGTTTTCATTCTTTTTCTATTTTCATCATTTGTTAGTTTTAGCCCCTAAACTTCCATCCAACATTCATGTATACTTTTTAAGTGTGTTTTGACCTCAAAACCATCGATCATATAAATACACGATATTAAACACGTTAAGCACATGAAACGACCTACCGATTAGGGGCTGATTTTGCTCTTTCCATTTAAGGGTTTCATGCATATAATTTCTATTTTACCCTCAAATAGGCTTTCACTATTTGCTTTGGCATATGTTAAATTCCTAAGCTTTATCCATAATCACATCTAATTTATTAAGTCCATCTATCATTTTATTATGATATTTTTTTGTTCGTTCAATCCGGTGAACATCAAACTTTTGATGTTATAAAAAACAATTATTTTTATATGTAATATGAGTATAATATTGCTATATTTAATAAATCGTTCTATTTAATGTTTATCTTGAACTACATTTTTTTTAACATGGTGTTTTGACGATTCACACAACTTTTACATCTGTGCGTTGAACTACATTTTATGCTTAAGTGTTTAATTTTTTTATTTGTTTAATAACACCAATACTGTATATTCCTAATTTGCTTTTATATGGTTAAAAATCCTCACTTCTAAAGAAACGTTTGGTTTTAGACCATGGGGTATGGGGCTTGGGTTGGGGGAAAACGCCCAAGCCACCATCCCGGGTGGGCTTGGGTTGGGGCGTGGCCCTTGGGGCTTGGGTTTCAAGCCGGGCGTGGGGCGGGGGAAGCGAGCTGACATGGCGGGCTGTGTATGGCCAAAAGAAAAGAGCCGTTGGCCAACGGCTATATTAAAAAAAAAAATTCTTCCATTTTTTCACTATAAAACTCACATTTTCTTCTATTTTTTACCACATTCAACCACATCTTCTATACATGTTCAATTCTCCTTCTACAAAACGAAAAAATGCATCCTTACAACCGTCCTTTTGACCCGAGCAACCCGTATGGATTCCAAGAAAATAATCCTAGCCCACCACCCACTCGTCCAATAGCTCGTCCATTTTTCATACACTCTCCTATGCCCGATATGGCGGGTTATGCATCGTATATCGGGAATCGTGTGTTTACTAACTTCCCACACACCGACGATTCGATAGCTACCCCGTTTTCACAATCGCCCATCGACCTTTCACCAACCTCCATCGACCTTTCACAAAACGAATCTGTTCCCGAAACTCAATCACCCAATGATGGTCCTTCCGCATCGAAACCCATCAAAAAGAAAAGTCATAAGAAAAAAACCGAGGAGGATAAAGTAGTTGAAACTGCCAAACAAAAACAACAAAAATGGGTCGTTGCTGAAGAAGTTGCATTGGCGAGGGTTTGGTGTGAACAATCTCAACATTCAACTTTAGGTATTCTTAACCTTTGTTTTTATTAATGGTTATTTTTTATATAAGTTTGTAATATATTAATTTTTTTTATTAAAATAGGAAATTCGCAACATCGAACCGCCCTGTGGGAATCGGTTAGTAGACTATTCCATGAAGAAATGGGTAGGGAGACTTATCGTGAAAACGATAGCTTATCCTCAAAGTGGAGCGAGATAAGCACCCAACTTACAAAATTTAGTGGTTTTTTAAATAAAGCAAAGCAAAACCCTAAAAGTGGTGAAACCGAAGCCGACATTTTGACAAATGCAGTGGTCACATTCAAATCAAATGTGAAGACCGACTTCCGTTTCATGCATTGTTGGAAGATTTGTAAGTTCCATCCAAAGTGGGCGACTATCCCCATTGGTAGCGAAACTAACTCGTCTTCCAAAAGGTCAAGGGCCTCGTCCCAAGCCCAATCTGATGCACGAGATCAAGAGTTTGAGGACCTTTTGGATGATTCGCCAAGCCCAAACCGGCCTGAGTATGGAAGAAATGCCTCAAGAAGGCGTGCTCAAAAATCTAGATCTGATACGGCATCGCCTTCAGCTGGGAGTTCTGGCTCGCGTAGGGGAATATACAGCGAGCAGTTGGATGACATTTCATGCAAGTTGGATACATTCAACGTATTCCAACAACAAAGGGCCGAAATACGAAGGAGCAAAGAAGCTAGAGATGCCCAGAAACAAAAACGGGATGATTTGAAATTTCTATCCCAGCCCATTGATCACCTACAGGGTGACGAGTTACAACTAGTCTTGGCGTTGAGAGAAGAGATAAAAAAACAAATATAAAAGTTAGGAATTTTTTTTTTGTAATTTTCTTTATTTAAAAATATTAAAAAAATTAAATTTGTTGTTTTAAATAATATTGAAATAGCCCAGCGGGTCAGCCCAGCGAAGCCCACCAAACCCACGCCCCAAACCCCCGCCCCACCATACCGTGTTGAATGTGGGTTTAGCCTATGTCTGCCACCCATTCCATGTGTCAACCAATGCCCAACCCAAGCCCCACCATACCCCACGGTCTAATATATAATCAACTTGAGTGGAGAGAATCCGTGACAACCCTATCAAACGATCAAGTTTTTTTATTTATATAATATACTAGGTTAGAACCCCGTGTATTACACGGGTTGAACAAATGTAATTTTATATATTAAATAATAAAATAAAAATTTATATTTTTATGAATCTCGTATATTGTACGGGTTAAATAAATGTAAGTTTATATATCAAATAATAAAAAAAAAGTTATATCTTTAAAAACCATGTGTATTACATAGATTAAAGAGTGAGTAAACTTCCGTTTTGCTCCCTGTGGTTTGGTCACTTTAACGGTTTTACTCAAAACCTTTAAAAATAGCCATTTTACTCCCTAATGTTTCGGTTTTTTTGCCAGTTTGCTCCCCGCTTCTAACTCCATCCAAATTGTTTGTTTTTCCATTTTGCTCCCCGCAGGGAGCAAACAGGCAACAAAACCAAAACATCAGGGAGTAAAATGGCTATTTTTAAAGGTTTGGGGCAAAACCGTTAAAGTGACCAAACCACAGGGAGCAAAACGGAAGTTTACTCTAGATTAAATAAATGTAATTTTGTATACTAAATACTAAAAATGTCGTATCTTTAAAAAAACCGTGTATAATCGGGTTGAATAAATCTACCAAATAATAAAAAGAGTAAACTTCCGTTTTGCTCCCTGTGGTTTGGTCACTTTAACGGTTTTGCCCCAAACCTTTAAAAATAGCCGTTTTACTCCCTGATGTTTTGATTTTGTCTCCATTTTGCTCCACGTGCTTAACTCCATCCATAATGTTTGTTACAAGGAGGAGTATTTTACTAATTTTATAAATAAATATTTAATTATTTTAATTATTTATTCCTAATATCTGTTCATAGTCATCATCATCCCAACATGGAGACAAAATCAAAACATCCACCTTAATAATCAACCACCTTAATATTAATAAATAGTTTACTACAGAAACTTAATAAATAGTTTACATAGTTCATCCACCTATGTAAGTTAAATCGTCGCATTCACGTTCATCCACCTTCACGTCTCAACACAGGCCACCACAACCAGAACCACCTCCGATTGCTATTCCTAACATCACCACAACTACCTTTGGCTGTTGTTCATCATCATCCCAACATCTGTTCATAGTCATCACCATCAAACCCCAACTTTTACCATCAACCACCACCACTCCCACCTCCGGCTGCTGCTAATCGACCACCATCACCATCCCGCCGCCACCACCTGCCATCACCACCATCCTCCACCACTTAATTTTTTGTTTCTTATTAACCCAAATATTCATCTTCCTCAAATAAACCCAAACCGGAAACCCTATCCCTTTAATCAATAAATTCAAACACCACAGTTGACGTTCAATGAAATTATGAGAGGGGTTTTGATCCCCTGAGGAAACCAAACTCAATGATGTATTGAAACATTACCGGTGTGCGATTTAACTGTTTTTTCAGACGGGACGAGTAAGAACTCCGGCGGCTCCTGTGATTCTTCGATGTAAACGTTCGGATCTAAACGTTCAAACCCTAGCCGTTCGATTAGGGTTTCAAACACGATGGCGATGAAGGTTCTTATAGAGAGTTGAGTGGTTGGTTCGAAGTAGATAGGGTTTGGTGTAGGTAATTTTGATTTTGCAGTGTTGGACTTTTATGGGTGGCAGAGGTGGTGTAATGGTGGTGCTCGGAGGTGACGGGGCGGTGCCGTAGTGGTGGTAGGGTTTGGAATGTGTGGAGGTGGTTTATGGTGGTGATGGTGCATAATGGTTACGGTGGTGATGGTGTATGATGGTTGTGGAGGTGGTGGTTTATGGTGATGGAGAATGAAGATCTGTATGTTGAGAGACAGAGAGAAGAGTGAGGAGAGAGAAGATGGAGTTGCAGGTGTGTTGAGGAGATGATATAGCTGTTTTTGTTGGAGATCTGGGGTATTAGTATATTTAAATACAAATTAAATGCAAATTACCAAAATGCCCCTACTTTTATCTTAAAATTACCAAAATGTCCTTTAAGTTAACAGACATTATGGATGGAGTTAAGCACGTGGAGCAAAATGGAGACAAAATCAAAACATCATGGAGTAAAATGACTATTTTTAAAGGTTTGGGGCAAAACCGTTAAAGTGACCAAACCACAGGGAGCAAAACGGAAGTTTACTCTAATAAAAAATTACATCCTTAAAAACCTCGTATGTTACACGTGTTGAATAGATCTAAAAAAGAGTTATATCTTAAAAAACCATGTGTATTACACATATTAAATAAACTAGTTGTAGGACCCGTGTAACCACACGGGTAGGTTTAATAATGATCGAAATCAAATACTAAAAAACAGATTATAATATATCATTTAAATTTTGGTCTTTAGTTCTATATCTTTATAAAGTAATGTTAAAGGTATTTAAATGTAACTATAGTTGTTAGCTATCTGTCTTTTTGAGAGTAATGCAAGTAAATTTTAGGAAATAGTATTTACACTAATAGATTTACGTAAAGATAAAATCTTCTTATTTGATTTAAATATATAATAATAGAAAAAGAGATGATAAAAAAGCCAATAAGGAGTTTTAGTGTTTGACAAATGCAAAAGTCATTTTCAAAATGACTTTTTGAGAAGGAGAAAAAGTCATTTTTGAAAAGTTAGAATGTTGTGACTTTTTAAACTAACTTATTGACTTATTAGCTTTTAGTCATTTTACATCAATAAGCTAAGCCAAACACTTTTTAAAAAACAACTTATTTACTTATTGGCTTTTCCCACCCCATAAGCTAATCCAAACACTTTTTTTTTAAAACTTCATTTTAAAAAGTCATAAGTCAATAAGTCATTTTCCTAAAAGTCCTTTTTAACTTAAATAAGCTTAGCCAAACATGCCATAAGTACCCCGTATGCTACGGGGTTACACAGGTATAAAAAGTTTAAATCTCTAAATAATTTCTATAACTTCAATTACGTATTCCATTAAAGTTATATTTTATCAAAAAAGGTCAACTGGGTAACATGTGTTTAATTTTTAAAGAAGCAAAGAAGTAAAATACCAAATTAGTCAAAGGTATTTAAAAGCATCCATAATCATTTAATTCAGATACATGTGTTCCAACCTCTCAAACAATACACTTCGTTTGTCCAAAAATATTTATCCCTACGGCCCATCATTACATTTAATACAACCAAACTTTTCCCCACAATCAAAACACCCGGTTGGGCAATATTGGATACAAAAAAATGTTACAGCTCTAAGCCCATTTTGACACATTTGACAGTGTTTTTAAATGCAAATTTATAATGTGACTTGACCAAGAAAGTAGTTATTTTCTTCATGACGACTTTAAAAGATGTTCACCTAATCACATGTGAATTGTAACTTGTAACTATTCAGCATTAAGATCTAACAAAAGGAAAAGGTTTCTACTTCGCCAATCTCTTTTCTTCAACCTGCAGATAGGGACCCACACATACCAAATATTTTCAAGTCCGTCACGGTTATTTTTTATTCAAAAGACTACAATATTAAAATTTAAAAAAGAAATCCAAATCATCAAAACAAAATTTATTACCATCAATGAAACAATTGATGAAGATCCTCACCATAAATCACCCAGATAGCTTTCGCCTCTCAAGGATCAATAACAATGTTCATGTAAACATCATATTATAAACAATTCAGTTAATCCAAATAAATATAAGAAAATAATTCAAATTTTGGAAGGAAAGGTTAACCAACCTAAATAAAATGTTTTGGTGTACTCTGCACAAACTTCACCCAAATGTCATAAGGTTCATTTAATAACCCAAGTGTTCCAGGAAGCATAATATTAGGTTTCACCTCAATATCTTCTTGAGCTCTAATTCGATCTTTAACCAAAGCAGTTTTCTTTAAAAACACATCATAAAGCAATTGTTCTGTATTACAGCCAATTAACCAATATCATCCTGAAATATTTACAAAAAAATAGTTGAGGACGCTTTTCAAATTTCATTTAGCCAGAACACAGTTGATATGAATGTCAACTTACCTATAGAAGAATAATGATTCAATGCCCCGAACCAGTTTAAGTTTAGAACAATCAACCAACATAACCAAATTAAATGTTACAATAAAAGAACATTATTTTAAGCTTAGAACAATCAACCAAACTAACTTGAGTCAATTTCTGCCTGTTTTTCTAGCCA
This sequence comes from Helianthus tuberosus, assembly GCA_030545235.1. Taxonomy (NCBI): domain Eukaryota; kingdom Viridiplantae; phylum Streptophyta; class Magnoliopsida; order Asterales; family Asteraceae; genus Helianthus; species Helianthus tuberosus. The sequence continues at coordinate 49,231,986 of CM060351.1, forward strand.
GAAATTCATCGAAATTAAACTCTATTAAGATAAATCATAAATGGTCGTAAATGGGTAACGGCCCATCAGACACGTTAAAAAGAGTGCTCGTAAAAAATGATCCATCAGACACGTCGTTAATCGGTAAAGACCCACCCATTTTGCCACATATATGTTTTATCAAATAATACAATGAGAATCTAATTTACCTTTGGTGGCTACTTGGAGTGTCATGGACTTGAGTGGGACAAAGGCCGAGACAGATGAAGTGAGCACAACGCTGCGAGTTCTTGATGCTTTGAGAAAAGGATATGCAAGTTCACAGATGTGAAAAACTGATTCAAAATTCGTCGACATTAGTGTGGAAATGTGGCATATGAAGGCCTTAATTACCATTACGTCCCTGACTTGAAAATCATCATTTTTTTCTCCTATAGGGATAAATGTACATATGAAGACCATCCCCCAGAACACATTTACAAATCTAAAATTGACCCATTTACCCCTTGACATCCAGTCTTATGTATGGCTTTCTATATTTCAACAACAGAGATAATTACCAGCAAATCTCTCAAGCACCCCACATGGCAGCTCTCTAAACCATGTTTTAATCAACCCTGACAGACAATACTTTTGTTTTTTCTTCTAAAATAGCATATAATACTTGATTTACTTGTAAAAGAATTATAAGAAACTAAAAGAAAAAAGATTCGTTGAGGGCAAATTATCCTTAGCGAGTTCGTTTTGAGTTATGTTAAAAATCACATATTTTAACCTATTAAACTACAGTGATGACTGCACTTACTATAAATTAACTTAACTGACCTCCCCAAGGGGTGCTGCACTTTGTAACTTAGATTCCAGCGACGAATTTAGGCTCATTACCAAATGCCAATGCCTTCCGCCTAATACATGTTAAAAATCTTGTAAAGTCACAAAATAATATAAAGATGGAAAGATTTATAATATATTAATTCGTGTGAAGTGTCAAAACACATATATCATGTGAATCTTTAACTTAAAAACACATTCCAGGGTAACCATGTAAGATATTAACAGACAACTTCTGTATTTCAGACAAACCTTGTATTTTTCATTAGAGAACTCACAATCGCAGCAGAGGTCACCCTAGAGGCTGCGGCAGCTGCCCTGTGCTCCACTGTAGCAGGCACACCAGAGATTATCAGGCGGTTCATTGCCGCCGGGCAGTCCATTTTGTAAGTATCATGAAACCTTTCGATACTGGGGACAACATCTTTTAGTGTTAATGCTAAAGTCTTATAATGTCCTATGAGTTTCTGACACTCGAGTTCATAATCAACTGATGGAATAATATCTCGAACATACGCTTTTTTCGAGCTTTTCTGTAGCCTTGATGATGGCATACAGCTCAGCAAAATTATCTTACATCTCCCTCTCACGTTATTTCATTTAAAAAAAGTATTTTCCCTAATCAAGATTATTTCATCAACACCCAAATGAAAAAAAAATGCCTTTAACAAAATGAACAGAGAGAAACCTTATTGTAGCAGACTCACCAATCTTTGACTTTTCAACCATAAACCATAAACGCTCTATAAACATGGTACAATATTATTCAATACAATGGTTATAAAATTAAAAGAGAGGGATTAAAGAAACCATATTATTCGACCAAATTCAAACCACCTTTTTAACCCAACAGTGGTCTCAAACACCTATTTTCTCCTCAAACAACTGTTTTAACCCAACAGTGGTAAACCACTGTTTTCTCCAAAAAAAAAAAACATTGTTTTAACCCTAACAGTGGTTTCAAACCACTGTTTTAACCCAACAGCGGTTTCAACCACTTTTTCTCCACAAATCATTGTTTTAACCCAACAGTGGTTTTAAACCACCAGTTTAACCCAACAGTGGTTTCAACTACTGTTTTCTCCACACACAAAAAAAAACTGTTTTAACCCTAACAGTGGTTTCAAACCACTGTTTTAACCCAACAACGGTTTCAACCACTTTTTTCTCCACAAATCATTGTTTTAACACAACAGTGGTTTTAAACCACCAGTTTAACCCAACAGTGGTTTCAACCACTGTTTTCTAAAAAAAAAACTGTTTTAACCCTAACAGTGGTTTCAAACCACTGTTTTAACCCAACAGCGGTTTCAACCACTTTTTTCTCCACAAAACATTGTTTTAACCCAACAGTGGTTTTAAACACTGTTTTATTTTCTAATATCTGTTCATAACAACAGATGTATCAGCCTTATGTTCTTCCTTAACGAATACGAATTTGTTCGATTAAAGTTACACGAGCAAGTTTTTCCACATTTAGATCATTAACAGACTTCATAAATCATAATCCTACCTATAGAGCTACTTCTTCCTAGCCAAAATCTACTTGTAAATATTCATAAACCGTATTGTACATTCATTCAAATAGAATCATAATCAAAACTTCGAATCCAAAACATGTCATAAAACCCTAGCAAATCATACGAAAGAATACCTTCTAAAGATCGGAATTCTCTTTTGCGCTATCATCTCCAACAACTCCGTCACCTATATAGATGCTATTAATATGTTTAAAATGGCTTACGAACTTATACCTTTTCCTCTTCCTTACGACGCCTCTCTTCTAACAACCATCCTGTTCATAATCCCAGATATTTACACAGCCATCCTCTGCTGAGCTCCCAAAGACGGAAGACTTGTCTGGACACCACTGTAACATATATATATATATATATATATATAATTTCAAAATAAAGCATGGAGGTTTACAATAAAAAAATATAAATAAATAATGAATAAAAATAAAAAGTAATACCTGGACGCATAGAACAGGAGCTTTGTGTTCTTCAAATTTGTGAACAGGAGAACCAACTCCATCAGAAGTTAAGTTTCGGCGGTCAAACATGCAAACAGAGTGGTCAGCTGACCTGAAAATCACATCGTGGAAAGATAAAACATCCAACTTTAAATATATCCTTTTTACATTTCAAGAAAGAAAAATCAACAAATAGCCTTTCTACATATAAAATGTTTACAATCTTAACCTTCATTAAAAAAAAGCTAAATCAAAGCAACAAAAACATATTTAACAAATCAGCCAAAAAGGTCTTTACGTCCTTCTGCCCCAAGTTTAGCATCAGTCAAAGAAGCAGTAATATATGGAACCTACAAATAACCAAAAGTCACGATTAATACAGTTAAATATAATTAGAACACACAAAATTAGATATGAATATAACATATACCATTTTATCAAGATGGGTAACAGCAACCCAAGCATCCAAAGTTATCATGGTAGATTCTCTCGTGCTCTTTTTATTGTCACCAAGGCATTTGATAACACCGGACAAAATTCCCTGCAAGAAAAGCATATATTATTATTGTTAAATGTTAAATCTTGGATTTATAATAACCTAACTTATTTATATATATATATATATATATATATATATATAAAATTTATATATAAATGGAGATAGACGTATCTATTGACATTGCTAGCCTTCTCTACTCCAGGTCCCATAGCCGATGCAAGAGCACTTATAGAAGTCAGTGTAGCCGTAATTAAGTTTTTGTTGCTGTCATATAACCGAGCTCTAAGAGCCCCAAACAATTCCACTGGAAAAAACACAAAAACGTGTAAAAGATGATAAACAAACAAAATTATTTCAAAAAAATGCAAAAAAAAGTACCTGTTCCAGTAGGCTAAATACGCTTGTTAGCCTCATCCACAATTTTACTTATTGCTTCAATAAATTCGAGACGGGCCTGAACAAAACCAAAAACAATGTCAAAATGACTTTCCATGTTTTATTATTTATTAATTTAATTAATAAAGTAGTTATAAAAGCATCATCACCTTCCAATCATTACTCTCCAATCCTTTAAGAAGAGCCGGTGTTATCTTTCCGCTTATATCCTCTCGTGGCAAGCTATCCAAACCACCATCGGACACAAAAGATACATAATCTGTTGCTTTAACAGTCTTTTTTGGTGCAGCAGCTGCACCCTCAAAAGGATTTTTCTCACACTCTCCATCCACTGCACTAAGAAGAGCAGAATGCATGGTGAATATTTAAAGATAATCTAAACCCAATTCAGAAGTTGTCACGCATTACATGTTCCCCAAAAACACCAAGCACATGTATAAAGCAAACATGAATGAAGTTGAGATTATCTCCATAATAGGGCATTGACATAGCATCTAAAAACGACGTTGATCAACCCACTTGCATCTTCGTTCGCTGCAGTAACAACTGCCCTGCGCACTATTCGTACAACAACAATCAATAGTCCTACAAAAACGTATTGTTCCTGAGAACAGGCCAAATACGTTTATAAAAAAAGCATACAATAAATGAACAAAGATATTATCTTTATAGCATCCCTTCTACATATGATTGTGTAGAACCTATAAACTGCAAGAAAATAAACCTTAGAGAACGTCATATGATGTTTGACCCTCGGATCGTCTATGGAGAAGTACCACTGAGCTATAGTCCCACTGATTACATAAAGTTGTGCATCCACCATTGCAGTAATGTCATCGCGAGCACTGCATCAATGACATCTTGTTACAGAGCTTTTTCAATAGTAAACTGCTATAGAAAGTCGATAAACATGTAATAGCGACTCACTGGTCAAAAAGAAGCCTTGAGATTTCAACATAATGAAACGGCAATGCTTCAAAAGAACTTGCTGAGTCACGCTCTGCCTCCAAAACCTGGGTCAGTTTTTCCTATAAAAACCCTAATTCCTAAGACTCCTATAAAAACCCTAATTCCTAAGACTCCTACAACCAACAACTCTAAAAACATCAAAAAACAGTAAAATTAATCCAAATCGAAGTCCCAATCATGATCGATCAGTATTATTGTGATCACAGCTCGTGCAAGAACAAAATATCTGCTGTCAGTATAGCGGATATTGTGTATCAGAATATAAAGGGAACTCCAATTAATCAAATCCGGTTTCAAATCTCAAAAACAAAATCTGGATTATAGAGATATATGAATGAAATATGAATCATAAAATAAAAACTTACCTTGTTGAGATTAATCAAATCCGGTTGCAAATCGTAGGGGTGAAAGATGATTAGATGAAGAATCGTCTCTGTACGGATGGAGTTTTAGGGTTTGAAGCAGAAGGAGGAGGATGAACAACATGCGTGAAGAAGAAGAATGTGGCAATCGTATCCTAAACTGATTCTCTCTCCTATGTGGATTTGAAGATGAGAAAACCCCTAAATTGATTCTCTCCATAGCTGAGGAAACATTAGGGTTTCTGATGGAGTATATGGAAGTTGGAGTATATGGATCTAATTTTTGTAAACGGGTAGGGTTTCGCACAAAGATATGATACGGTGGTTTGGTCTGGATTTGAGAGAGAGAGAAAGTGAGTTTTAGAGAGAGAGAGGAATGAAGAAGAAGAAGCAGTTGAATTTATTTGAGAGAGAGAGAGAGGCAAATATTATGTATGAATTTTGAAATTTGAAATGATCGGTTTGAATTTTAAATTTGGAGCCAAGATTTTAAACATGGGCAGTGGTTTGATTGTTGAGGATACATTATAATTTAGATAGATTTTTATATATATAAATATTGAAAACGAATTTATGACATCAGCAGAGACAAGTGGCATACCTTAGGAGTTGACACATAGGCAGATTTACATCAGCCCATAATCTCTTATTATAGATAGTATAGATGTAATTTTATATATTAAATACTAAAAAGGTAGTATCTTTAAAAAAATCCGTGTGTTACACGTGTTGAATAAAAATGTTATAAAAATGTAACTTTTTATAGTAAATAATAAAAAAGTTATATTTTTTAAAATCCTGCATTTTAGACTTGTTGAATAAATATAATTTTGTATATCAAATAATAAAAAAGTTATATTTTTAATAATTTATGATAACATTTAATATTAATTTATTATTTATATATTTAATATAAGATAAGTAGGAAATAGAGGTATTTGTTTTAAAAATATATTAAATTAACAATTTAGATTTAAGGATAATATTTTATTAAAGTACGATAAGATTTAATATTAATTTATTATTTATTTATTTAGTAATATAAGATAAGTATAAATTTGAGGATACCTTCAATGAATGACACGTGTCCAAAACTTGGTTTCTTTTATTATAGTAGATAAATTATTATAGTTATTACAAAAGAAATTAAAAAAAGTTTTTGTATTAATAAATGTTGCTATGTAACATGTTACACAGGTTATACATATGTACAAAAAGTTGTTTTACAGCATGTGTAACAAGTGCTTATAAAATTATTTATTTATATTTTTTACTAACTATAATAGCATATATTACATATACTAAAAAAATGTTTTTTACGGTTTTCAACTCAATAGGGTTCTCAAATTAGCACTCCCACACACATATAGGGTTGGGTTAACGGGGAATACTAAAAATTTGGGGAACGAAGAACAACTAATTTTACATGTAAAAAATCATTTTCACATAGAAAAAAGTCATTTTTACATAATTTCTTTGGGGCTTTTTCATATAAACACATGTAGAAAACGTTCAAATAAAAAAATATTTTTTGTAATTTTTTTAAATGTTTTTAAACTTTTTTTTTATTTTTTATTTTTTTTATTAAAATGGCTTCTACATGTGTTTATATGTAAAACTCCAAGAAGATTCTCTAAACATTATTATTTTACATGTAAAGAGTGAATTATTTATAAGTTTTTTATATAGTTCTTCAATTTACAACTTTTTTTGTAGTTTCCTATTAAACCTCATACAATATATATATAGAGAGTGGGGATCCTACGGAAAGTGTGTTTTTCCTAGAAAGTCTAGGAAGCGATCTGGGCCATCCAATGGGTGTGTTTAATGGTTGAGATCATCTTGGTGACATTTTGGTAATATGTGTTTCTTAAAAATAGGATTATTTGATTAATCAGGGGTAGATATGTCATTTAGCTTGTTTTAAATATGGAAATAATTGTCATTCCATAACCACCCCACATTTCTTGCGATTTTTTTCTCTCTCTTTCTCTCTTCCTTCTATCCTTCATGAAGAAACTCATCAAGAAAAACATATTGTATTAATCTGCTTGCTGTTAAAACACAACGTCAAGAAATCTTCCAGCATTACCAGCATGGATGGTAAAACACAACGTATGAATCTGCTTGCTGTTAAAACACAACTGTATGAATCTGAATGCTAAAACACAACTGTATGAATCTGCTTGCTGTTAAAACACAACTGTATGAATCTGAATGCTAAAACACAACTGTATGAATCTGAATGCTAAAACACAACTGTACGAATCTGCTTGCTGTTAAAACACAACTGTATGAATCTGCTTGCTATTAAAACACAACTGTATGAATCTGCTTGCTGTTAAAACACAACTGTATGAATCTGAATGCTAAAACACAACTGTATGAATCTGCTTGCTGTTAAAACACAACTGTATGAATCTGAATGCTAAAACAAAACTGTATGAATCTGCTTGCTCTTAAAACACAACTGTATGAATCTGAATGCTAAAACACAACTATATGAATCTGCTTGCTGTTAAAACACAACGTCAAGAACATTCTGGTGGTTTTCAGACATAATTAAAAATCGATACAGACCAGATAATAGTAAACAGAAAAAGAAGTGTATTTGCCATATTCGCAATCAAGAATTGTGTTTGAAGCCATAACTATCTCTCACGTAAAAAATGATTTACGAATAAAGTTGATCAAGATTGTGAAAGAAACGAATGAGAATTTGATTGATATTTACATCTGGTAGTAATTCGCAAATCATGGAGAATCAGTTACTATAAAATCGTGCATAGTTAGTTAATGAGATATAAATTCCAAAATTAAAATAAAATGTCAAATTACAAAATTTCCCTTTTAGTTAAAATCCTTTAATGCCACATGTCACGTTCTGATTGCTTCCTAGACTTCCTAGGAAAATAAGGCTTTCTACCCAACTCCTACTATATATATATAGAAACAGGTTCGGGAGAAAACGCTCAAAAGTGTGAGAACGGTGAGAACGCATCCTGGCCCAACACGTGTCCCGCGGCATAGAGAAGGGCGGAGGGACTTTTTTGTCTTTTCATTCTTCTTTTATTTTCACAACGCGGTATAATATTTTCTGGCGTCTAAGTTTTTTTTGGCGTTAATTGTATTTATTAAACTTTTTGGCTTTGAATTAATTGTTTTTGTGTCACATATATATTTTTTTGGCGTTATATCGTTTTCTTGTTAATTTTTTTGGCGTTTGTGGCGTTTTGTATGATAATTCACTACGAGTAATTAATATTTGCATAAGATTAAAATAAGTCCAATTTTTCTTTTTGGCGTTTAGTTAATTTTTTTGGCGTTTTAATACCCTTTACAAGGTGCTTTTGCCAGCAGCTGTTCTCCCAGTTTTCATTCTACTAACGTTTTGGTGTTTGTAGTTTTTGGCGTTTTATATAATAATGTATTTTATTTAGAGAGAATTAGATAACAAAACAACATATAACTTGATATCAATACTATATAAAAATGAAAACAAAAATAATTAAAAATGGTAATCTAATTTTTCTTTCCAATCTTCAATGTCATCAGCCTCTTCCTTCTTGAATTTGTTTCTGGAGTTTTGAACCTTTTTTGAATAATTTAGCAGATGCCAACTTTCCTTCCTAAACCCCGTCTTTTTCAGAAGAAGCTGCTTAGTGGCATCCTGTTTTTTGGTGTGATATTCTTGTTTGGTGGCATGCCATCAAAGATCAACTCTTGCTTGATGCTATTTGTAATAATGGAGTCCAAAATAGCATTTTACACTTGTGTTGAACCCTTTATTCCATCCATATAATCATCAAGAACAAAGCTCACATGATGGCATATCACTGTCATCAGTCTCTTTTTCTTGAATATTTGTCCATCTCATTCAGCAAAATATTATTGAGTTAACCCCCTCAGAAAAAGGATCAATTTCAGTGAAAGCTTTGCCATATGTGGCGTTTTAAAGGGAGTGGTTTATAGAGGATATGGCGTTTTTGTGTTTTTCTGGGTGTGATTAATTTCATTGTGTACAGACCCCTCTCTTATAGGGGTTTTTGGGCGCGTAGTTTAGGCGGGACTTTTTATTGTAATAAATGATAGTAATAAAGTAACTGTCTTTTCAGTTACTGTTTTTGTATTTACTGTGTTGATCAGCTTTTATCAGTTTTATAGATTATAGACATCTCATCTTCTAAGTTTGGCGTTTTTTTTAATGGCCTTATGCAGACCAACATGACAAAATACAATAACGGAGTAAATAAAATATTAAGCAGGAAAAATATTTTTTGTTATTTTTGGCGTTTTCTTAGGGTTAACCATTTTTAGTATTATTTTGGCGTTTTGCTAATAAAGATAGAAATATATCATTTAATTATCTTAAAAAAAGATTACATAGAAGAAAAAAAAGAGGAAAAAAAATAAAATCCTTCGTCATAAGGTAGTTTATCCGAATAGTAACCATCACTTGCGTCATCTTCTTCCTCCTCGGAGTCTTCATCTTGATCTTCATCCATGTCATCACATTTACCTTCATCATCTTCTTGTTCCTGAAGATTCTGAAGCCTCCACCTGAACATGTCTTGCATTAACTCCAATTTTGAGTCTATTTCTGTGTTGGTACAAGTGGCGTTATGCAATTCTTCCATGAAACACAGTCGCTGCTTTGTCATGATGTTCTCTAGCCGGTAGACTTCCTACTCTCCGCTGTCGTATGTAACCGTCACCATGTCTGTTTCATCATCAAAACGCCACGATGTCATGACAAGGTCTGGCTTCACATCTCCTTTGATTGGTCCAAATTTGTTGGTTAATGCTTTCATAAGCATATGCGTTTCATGGCATTCGTTGTCTAGAGCGATGCCAATGGATAAGATTTGCCTCTGTATCTCTTCTTCCATCTTCAGAATTGCCCTGACCGTCTTAACATACACCCTCATTCTGTTGTCAAAATGGAGGACGTATCGCCCGATTCCCAGAGTGTATCGCCACGAAACGATTATTGCCATTTTTGGCGTTTTGTTTAAGTTGGCGTTTTTGGTTAACGATTTTTTTTTTTTGCAGAAAATGGATAGATTGGAGTGATTATGGAAGCTATGTTTTACCTTTGTTTATATAATGGTGTTTTTGGCGCGTAATTTAAGAGGGAATTTCTTTTAATAAATGTTAATAACTGAAATTTAGTTATTTGTGTTGTTTCATCTTCCTGTAATATTCAACGCGTTTTATTACTACATTTTGGCGTTTTGTTTTTAATGGCGTTTTATTTTTTTGTATGGCGTTTTATTATTTGATGGCGTTTTGAATATGATGTAGATCCCAATATCTATCCGGATCACAGTGGTTGGTTGTTTTAGTCCAAAACACCTATTGATTAAGTGTTTGAACTATGAAAAAGTTAAGAACAATCAAGAATGAAGATGAAGCAAATGGATTGATGAATACAACAAATGTTGTATTGAATCCAAACAAGTATATGAATCACTAAAGCACCTTGGAATACTGATTTGAGCACACAAACACAAGATTTAATGTAAACAACACTTCATTCACCAAAGAGCCAAAAGCTTGGCTAGGTTACAATGCTTGGGCTATATATAGTGCCTGACTACCCAGCAAATTTATAAATTTGCTGGAATCTTAACTACACCAAGTCAGGATATCAAGTTTCATGAATTTACAAAATAAGCCCCTATACTAGTAAATTAGCTACAAACAACTATAAAACTAATCCAGTACAAGTATGAACGATCTCAAAAGTTCCAACAATATCCCCCCTAGATCGTTGCATACTTGTCTTCTCATTCTTCAGTTGTTTCCACTGGATTCTCTGTAGCTGGCTTTTCAGTCTCTTTGGGATTGTCTTCATGCACTGCCGTTTTTGGTGGTGCTTGAGTCTCGTTTTGTGCAACCGGAGTTTCTTGAGTAGTAACAGCTTCACTTGTCGGTGGATCCTCCATAGTGACCTCATATGTGGATGAGGTCGGAGGTGATGATGTTGGCTGGGAGGTTGTGGAGCTTTTGAAGCGCTTGCGGAAGCGTTAGCATAGATCATGTCAGAAGCTTGTTGACAGATGCCACCTGAAGCAAGGAATGCCACATTCTTCAATCCAGCAGAAGTTTGATTGGTTTTTGGAGTGTAGCCAGCAGTGTTCATTTCTCGTTTGTTGACATCCATTTCAAAGGCTCTTAGAGTGTTAATTAAGTCTGACAGAGTGACAGGATTTGGATTATTGAGGAAGTCCTTCTTGATCATCATGCATTGCAAAATCCATTCCTTAGGGAGTGAATCCAGCAGCTTCTTAATGGCAGCACGGTTTGTGATTGGATTTCCTGCCTTCTTCATTTTGGTCATCATATTCAGAAAGCGACTGATGTGATCGGACAGACTTTCTCCGCGAACTCCACAGAACATGTCGTATTGCTTCTGCACCATGTCTCTCTTACTTTCAATTAGCTCTTCATTTCCCTCATAGTACTCAATCAATGCATTTCAGAGTGCATTTGCAGTTCGGTGTTCTTCAAACATGTTACAGTCATCGGTTGACAGAGCCATGGTTAATGCAGCATGTGCACGACGATCACGTTGGACTAGGGCCTTGTCTTCGTCAGTGAAGGTTGTGGGGTCATTGTTAGGAACAACCGCATCGTTTCGAACCACCGTTGGAATGTGGGGTCCAGCGGTGACTGAGAGCCACAGATTGTAGTCTGTGTATTCGAAGAACGACTGGATACGAGTATTCCAAGTACTGAAGTCTTCAGCTCCTTTCAACTTTGGTGGCCTAGTAGTGGTTCCGGTCTCAAGATCTGCTTGAGCAATTGAACTTAGCTGATTCAACGACATCTTGGGTTGTTTTTTACAAAGGAAAGCTGATCAGATGATAACTTCGCTGAAAATACTGCTGGAGCACAAATTCGCCGGAAATCTTCTCTGGTCTCCTGTCTTCGCCGGGTACACGAAGATCTCCTGCACGAGCGAACCAGCTAATCCGCTGAAACAAATAGCACACACGTTAGATTGGCTAATTTCGCCGAATACCGTGATATGAACGCTGTGGTTCGATATCGCAGTTCTCGAAGTCGCCTTCGATAATTTCGCTAAAGGGTCACTTGGCACTATTTCGTTGGCAATCAACAATTTCGCTCAAGTTTTAGTCGGCGAAGTTGGCGATTATGCGATAATTTCAAAGATTGTTCGCTCTATTCAAGCGTTTCTTCGCTAGCTTCAAAAGTTTCTTCGCTATATCCAAAATTAATTTCGCTGTATTCAAAAAAATCTTCGCTGTATTCAACTAATTTCGCTGACCAGAGGGTTTAACACGAACTAAAACCCTCTAATCACTCAAAAACGACTCAAAAACCATGTTTTGATGCATCAAAATGTCCAAAATGACTCCCTAATCACAGATTAACAACAACATATCGATTAAACACACCAAATCAAACCATTTTAAGTCCAAAAATTTGAAAAACCTTGAAACTTTGAAAAACCTTCAAAACTTTGAAAAATCTTAACAAAAACACAACAACCTAGAGCACAAAGGCTCTGATACCAAATTGTAGATCCCAATATCTATCCGGATCACAGTGGTTGGTTGTTTTAGTCCAAAACACCTATTGATTAAGTGTTTGAACTATGAAAAAGTTAAGAACAATCAAGAATGAAGATGAAGCAAATGGATTGATGAATACAACAAATGTTGTATTGAATCCAAACAAGTATATGAATCACTAAAGCACCTTGGAATACTGATTTGAGCACACAAACACAAGATTTAATGTAAACAACACTTCATTCACCAAAGAGCCAAAAGCTTGGCTAGGTTACAATGCTTGGGCTATATATAGTGCCTGACTACCCAGCAAATTTATAAATTTGCTGGAATCTTAACTACACCAAGTTAGGATATCAAGTTTCATGAATTTAAAATAAGCCCCTATACTAGTAAATTAGCTACAAACATCTATAAAACTAATCCAGTACAAGTATGAACGATCTCAAAAGTTCCAACAATATCCCCCTAGATCGTTGCATACTTGTCTTCTCATTCTTCAGTTGTTTCCACTGGATTCTCTGTAGCTGGCTTTTCAGTCTCTTTGGGATTGTCTTCATGCACTGCCGTTTCTGGTGGTGCTTGAGTCTCGTTTTGTGCAACCGGAGTTTCTTGAGTAGTAACAGCTTCACTTGTCGGTGGATCCTCCATAGTGACCTCATATGTAGATGAGGTCGGAGGTGATGATGTTGGCTGGGAGGTTGTGGAGCTTTTGAAGCGCTTACGGAAGCGTTAGCATAGATCATGTCAGAAGCTTGTTGACAGATGCCACCTGAAGCAAGGAATGCCACATTCTTCAATCCAGCAGAAGTTTGATTGGTTTTTGGAGTGTAGCCAGCAGTGTTCATTTCTCGTTTGTTGACATCCATTTCAAAGGCTCTTAGAGTGTTAATTAAGTCTGACAGAGTGACAGGATTTTGATTATTGAGGAAGTCCTTCTTGATCATCATGCATTGCAAAATCCATTCCTTAGGGAGTGAATCCAGCAGCTTCTTGATGGCAGCACGGTTTGTGACTGGATTTCCTGCCTTCTTCATTTTGGTCATCATATTCAGAAAGCGACTGATGTGATCGGACAGACTTTCTCCGCGAACTCCACAGAACATGTCGTATTGCTTCTGCACCATGTCTCTCTTACTTTCAATTAGCTCTTCATTTCCCTCATAGTACTCAATCAATGCATTTCAGAGTGCATTTGCAGTTCGGTGTTCTTCAAACATGTTACAGTCATCGGTTGACAGAGCCATGGTTAATGCAGCATGTGCACGACGATCACGTTGGACTAGGGCCTTGTCTTCGTCAGTGAAGGTTGTGGGGTCATTGTTAGGAACAACCGCATCGTTTCGAACCACCGTTGGAATGTGGGGTCCAGCGGTGACTGAGAGCCACAGATTGTAGTCTGTGTATTCGAAGAACGACTGGATACGAGTATTCCAAGTACTGAAGTCTTCAGCTCCTTTCAACTTTGGTGGCCTAGTAGTGGTTCCGGTCTCAAGATCTGCTTGAGCAATTGGACTTAGCTGATTCAACGACATCTTGGGTTGTTTTTTACAAAGGAAAGCTGATCAGATGATAAATTCGCTGAAAATACTGCTGGAGCACAAATTCGCCGGAAATCTTCTCTGGTCTCCTGTCTTCGCCGGGTACACGAAGATCTCCCGCACGAGCGAACCAGCTAATCCGCTGAAACAAATAGCACACACGTTAGATTGGCTAATTTCGCCGAATACCGTGATATGAACGCTGTGGTTCGATATCGCAGTTCTCGAAGTCGCCTTCGATAATTTCGCTAAAGGGTCACTTGGCACTATTTCGTTGGCAATCAACAATTTCGCTCGAGTTTTAGTCGGCGAAGTTGGCGATTATGCGATAATTTCGAAGATTGTTCGCTCTATTCAAGCGTTTCTTCGCTAGCTTCAAAAGTTTCTTCGCTATATCCAAAATTAATTTCGCTGTATTCAAAAAAATCTTCGTTGTATTCAACTAATTTCGCTGACCAGAGGGTTTAACACGAACTAAAACCCTCTAATCACTCAAAAACGACTCAAAAACCATGTTTTGATGCATCAAAATGTCCAAAATGACTCCCTAATCACAGATTAACAACAACCTATCGATTAAACACACCAAATCAAACCATTTTAAGTCCAAAAATTTGAAAAACCTTGAAACTTTGAAAAACCTTCAAAACTTTGAAAAATCTTAACAAAAACACACCAACCAAGAGCACAAAGGCTCTGATACCAAATTGTAGATCCCAATATCTATCCGGATCACAGTGGTTGGTTGTTTTAGTCCAAAACACCTATTGATTAAGTGTTTGAACTATGAAAAAGTTAAGAACAATCAAGAATGAAGATGAAGCAAATGGATTGATGAATACAACAAGTGTTGTATTGAATCCAAACAAGTATATGAATCACTAAAGCACCTTGGAATACTGATTTGAGCACACAAACACAAGATTTAATGTAAACAACACTTCATTCACCAAAGAGCCAAAAGCTTGGCTAGGTTACAATGCTTGGGCTATATATAGTGCCTGACTACCCAGCTAATTTATAAATTTGCTGGAATCTTAACTACACCAAGTCAGGATATCAAGTTTCATGAATTTACAAAATAAGCCCCTATACTAGTAAATTAGCTACAAACAACTATAAAACTAATCCAGTACAAGTATGAACGATCTCAAAAGTTCCAACAATATCCCCCTAGATCGTTGCATACTTGTCTTCTCATTCTTTAGTTGTTTCCACTGGATTCTCTGTAGCTGGCTTTTCAGTCTCTTTGGGATTGTCTTCATGCACTGCCGTTTCTGGTGGTGCTTGAGTCTCGTTTTGTGCAACCGGGGTAGGTTTTTTTTGGTGGGGGGGGGGGGTGGGGGTTAGGTTTTTTTAGCTATTTTTGGTTGTGTTCACATTGGTTCTCGCGGTCCTCGCAATAAAGGTGGTTCTCGCATGAACCTTACCCTATATATATATATATATATATATATATATATAAAGAGAGAGAGAGAGAGAGAGTATACTGCCATTTTGGTCCCTGTGGTTTGGTCACTTTTGCCATTTTAGTCCAAATTTGAAACCTTTTGCATCTGGGTCCCTGTGGTTTCATTTTTGTTGCCATTTTAGTCCAAAAGCAAAGTCAGCTCAGATTAAAAAAAAAACCCTGTTTTTTTTACCTTTTCTGAAGGGGTAAAATGGTCATTTTAAATATTAATATATATTAAAAAAAAAACCAAAAAACGCTACACTCTCCCACTTTCACCACTGTCTCTCTCTTCTGTCTCTTAGATTATCAGGTATCCCCCCCACACCACACCTTTACCTCCACCTTCACACTTACAAAATCGGAGAGAGAGAGGGGGAGTTAGGGAGAGAGGGAGTTAGTGAGAGAGAGATGAGGAATTCCGACGACTGGATCTTGGTGGTGACGGCCGACGGCGGCGGTTGGTGGAGACGATGGCGGTGGTGGATCTTAATGGTGGAAACGACGGCGAGCTAACTCTCAGTGATGGGTTTAAGTTGAAGGTGGTGGTGGTGGATTTGACTCAGTTGCAGTAACTTGGTGAGGGTATCAACAATATCAGGGGTTTCAATTGTTGTTGCTAATTGATTTTGATTTCTGCGATTGAGTAATCGATGTGTTGATTTACGTAATCGATATGTTGATTTGAGTGTTCAGTTTTGCAATTTGACTGTGAATTAATGAGTGTTTTGTTGCTAATTGATTCTGATTTGTTTGATTGTTCGCCAAATTTTGAAGTTTTGCTTATTAATTGTTGATTCCATATGTTGATATTGCAATTTGACTGTGAAATAATTAGTGTGTTGTTGCTAAATAATTCTGATTTGCAGTAAATCAAAGTGACGATATTTCATCAGTTGGGGAAGATGCTATGGATGATGACCAAAAAGCGGCAGTCGATGGTGCACATGATCAACATGAATTAACAGTCGTAAATCAGAGTGATGATATTTCATCAGTTGGGGAAAATCAGATAAATCTATGACACCAAATATATTAGAACGGGAAAGAAGAAAAGGAGAGGGGTGGGGTGGGGGTAGGGGTGGGGTGGGTAGTTGGGCAGGTGGGCAAAATGACCAAAATGCCCTTCAGAAAAGGACAAAAAATCAGGGTTTTTTTTTAAATCTGAGCTGACTTTGTTTTTGGACTAAAATGGCAACAAAAATGAAACCACGGGGACCCATATGCAAAAGGTTTCAAATTTGGACTAAATGGCAAAAGTGATCAAAACTCAGGGACCAAAATGGCAGTTTACTCATATATATATATATATATATATATAGAGAGAGAGAGAGAGAGAAAACAGTGAAAAGTGTGAGAACAGTGAGAACGCTTATGGATCGTTTGATCAAAACAATCTATGGACTAGATTGGAGCGGTGTCGTTTTCGTAAATAACACCAATTTTATTAAGTGGACGCGCTTCATTAAGGGTAAAAAGATCTTTTACTGCTCAAATTCAAAACGCCAACTAAATGATAGCACGCCATTCAAAACAAATAAAACGCCATTAATAAAAAACGTCAAAAATTAGTAATAAAATGCGTTGGAGATT
This sequence comes from Helianthus tuberosus, assembly GCA_030545235.1. Classification (NCBI taxonomy): domain Eukaryota; kingdom Viridiplantae; phylum Streptophyta; class Magnoliopsida; order Asterales; family Asteraceae; genus Helianthus; species Helianthus tuberosus. The sequence continues at coordinate 49,249,122 of CM060351.1, forward strand.
ACAGGAAGAAGAAACAACGCAGTAACTGAAATTCAAATTATTAACATTTATTAGAAGAAATTCCTCCTAAATTACACGACAAAAACATCATTATATAAACGACATTAAACATCGCTTCCATAATCACTTCAATCCATCATTCTAAAAAACATCTTTTACCAAAAATGCAAAGTTAAATCAAAACGCCAAAAATGGCAACCATCGTTTCATGGAGATACACTCTGAGAATCAGAAGATTCGTCATACATTTTGACAACAGAAGGAGGGTGTATGTTAGGACAATCAAAACAATTTTGAAGATGGAAGAAGAGGTACATAGGAGTATCCTATCGCTTGGCATCGCTCTAGATAACGAATGTCATGAAACACAAAAGCTTATGAGAACATTAACAAGGAAATTTGGACCACGCAAAGCAGATGGAAAAATGGACCCAGTCATAACATCATGGCGTTTTGATGAAGAAACAGACATGGTGACCGCTATATGTGACAACGGAGAGCAGGAAGACTACATGCTTGAAGACATCATGACAAAGCAGGGGGTTGGGTTCATGGAAGAATTGCACAACGCCACGTGTTTGAACACAGACATGGACTTAAAAATGGCATTGAAGCAAGATATGTTCAAATGGAGGCTTCAAAATCTTCAACAACAAGAAGCCAATGAAAGTAAAAGTGATGAATTAGATGAAAGACTAGAAGAAGACTCCGAAAAAGAAGACGAAGGAAGTGATGGATACTTTTAAGATAAAGTACCTTCTGACGAGGAGTTTTTTTTCTTCTGTGTAATTTTTTTAAGATAATAAAATGTTATATTTATCCCCTTAGTTTTAAAACGACAAAAATACTACAAAAAGTCTTTGCATACAAAACGCCCAAAATAATAAAAAAATATTTTTCCTGTTTAATATTTTCTCTGTTAGTGTATTTTGTCATCTTGGTCTATAAAATGCCATTAAAAAAGCCAAACTTGGAAGATGGGACATCTATCACCCTAAACTGATAAAGCTGAACAAAACAGTAAATACACACAGTAACTGAAAAGACAGTTACTTTATTACTAGCATTTATAATAATAAAATCCCGCCTAAACTACGTGCCAAAAACATCCTATAAGAGCGACGTCTATGCATACTCAATTGATCACACCCAAAAAACAAACGCCATGTTTCCTAGAAATCACTCACTTTAAAATGCCAAAAAAGTAGTTAAAAAAACCATAGATGGCAAAGCTCGTTTCTTCTGTATCCAGTATTGTTCTAAATGAAGTTTCACTGAATGGATTCTTCTCTGAGGTGGGTATCTCTATAAGCTTTTGCTGAATCAGATGGACAAATATTTAAGAAAAAACGACTGATGACAGTGATATGTCATTATGTGAGCTTTGTTCTTGATGGATATATTGATGGCATGAATGGATCGATACCAGTGTAAATGCTATTTTAGACTCCATTATTATAATAGCATCCAAGCAGGCGTTGATCTTCAACAACATGCCACCAAACAACAATAGATCACACCAAAATACAGGATGCCATTAATCCGCTTTGTCTAAAGACGGGCGTTATGTAGGAAAATTGGCATCTAGCTAAGGTATTCAAAGGTTCAAGGCACAAAAAATTCAAGAAAAAGAGGCTGATGATAGTGAAGATTTAGATGAGAAATTAGATTAGCATTTTTTATTTTTTTTTCATTTTCTATCTTTATGTTTTTAGGGGATCATTTTCTGTTGTTTGTTATCTAATTCTCTACTAACAAAACACGTTATATCTATTAAAAAAATTGTTTATAAAACGCCAAAAACTACAAACACCAAAACGCCTAATAGTATGAAAACTGTGAGAACGGATGCTGGCAAAGCACGTTGTTACTATATAAAACGCCAAAATGTATTATTAAAAACAACAATAACTGACTAAACGCCATTAAAAAAAATTATAAAACAATGTGCCATATATATCTTAACGCGATAAAAAATAAAACGCCAAACCCTGATAAAATGGGAAGTGTTACAGCCTTAATAGATGAAACTGAACAAAACAGTAACTGAAAACAGTAAAAATGAAGAGACGGGAACATTATTACTAACATTTATTATATTAAAAGTCTCTACATTGGAAATTGTATTTATTTATCTTTTCAAAACGGCATAATTACCTGTCATTTTATAGGCCTGCATCCTACATGGCACAACAATTGATATACAAAATACACATAAAAATTACTCATGTTTTTTACCGCCAAAAACATATATCTACGTGGCGCCAAAAAAAGAAAAAAAAAGCTCATTATATAAGTACAACAGCTAAACAAAAAGCTTCACACTCCACACATTCACTAAAAACGCACACATTGTATAAAACACCATACAATTCAACAAAAATGGCGCAGGTTATTGCATGGAGGTTTGAGAGGTCTGAGGGAAGTTTCGTCCTAAAGTTCTCTGACAGGAGAAGGGTGAAAGTTAAAACACTCAAGGCCATACTTAGTATGGATGAATCCGTTCAGAGGGATATTCTAGCCCTTGGGGTCCCCGTGGCCTACGATTGTGAGAGGAATAGAACAGTAATAAGAAGATTAAAGAGAAAATTTCCAGAAGATGATGATGATGTTGACGATTCTGATCTACCAAAAGTTACCAGTAGGATTCTAGATGAACAATCAAGAACGGTGAGGGTGAGCTTTCAACACGGGGAGGATTATTCATTGACAATGGACGAAGTGCTGAACACAGATAGACTACATCTTACTGAACAACTATGTGATTTAGCACCTTCGAACGATGCTAGATCCAACGTTGTGAATACATTCAAGTATAGGATGCAACAAAGAAGAGACGAGATTATGGCGTTATACGCCAATGAACAAGATGATGATGATGAGTCTGAGGAGAGTGATGAACAAAGCGATGGTTACATCTCTGATGTAATACCATCCATAGAAGACTATTAGTTTTTGTTTGATTTCATCTTAGTTGTACTCTTTTAAATTACTAATGAATTTAAAAACGCTATAAACTAGGGGTGAGCAAAAGCAACTACCCGACCCGACCCGACCCGATTAATAACCGACCCGACCCGATACCCGATCAGCCATGAAATAACTACCCGATATGATACCCTATAATTTGAGATCGGTTTCGGTTCTCTTATGAGTCGGGTTTGTCGGTATTCGGGTACAGAACCGACCCGACTTCTATGTTTTGTAAAACTTTCAGTCATCATCTTCATCTACCTTCTTTCTTCCTCTCTTCAGGTTAGATCTCTTCACTCTGTTCTCATCAACCAGATTTCAATATCTCATATTGTCAGATCTGCGCATGATAGCGGAATCACGAGTATCATATTCCCGTTTTAATTTGATCGAATTGAAACATTTTGTGTAGGCTATGATGATTTAAACTTATATACCATCAAACTCTGAAAGCTTCAAGCTATTTTGATGAATTTCAACATTACACTGAGCCTATGCTTACGATTTAAACAATTCTTTTTTAATTGAATTAACCTGTCAATAGTTCCTTATTGATTTGATTTTGTTAGTGAATTTTTGTTGATTTTGAGTCGTTGTCAGGCAACAAATTAGAGTCTCTGATGTGCTTTTTGGTAGTATATTCAGTGCTGTACGTTGCCGATAGTAATTTGGAACTGAGATTCTGGCATTTGTCTGTTTAATCTGACTTTTGCATTCAGATGTTTCAAAAAGAATATTCAATGATTTTAATATATCTTTTATTTTCGAAAACTTATATCTTTTAAAAGCATAATTTTCTATAAGTTGTTATAGAGAGCTCCCGGGGTTCAAATACCGACATGATTTGGTTAGGGATGTCCTTTTTGACATATTCAGGTGCGCTGGTATTTCTGCTAAGAAAGAGGCTCCCGTTAATTTCTTAACAGACCCGTTGGAGGGGAGATCTACCCTTCGACCAGCCGACATTCTGGTCTTTGGATGGGTAGGGGGAAAACACGCCTGTGTGGATTTAACAGGGGTTTCCCCGCTTGTGGGCTTAGGGAGTAGTGCTTTCACAGTGGGCCAGACTGCTTTAAAGGCTGCTTCGGGTAAAGTGATCAAGCATGAGAAAGCGTGCATTGACAACCAGCACGTGTTTATCCCATTTGCTTTTGATACTTTTGGTTTTCTTGCGCCAGAGGCTGTGGACCTACTTAGCCGAGTTCAAAGGGTCATGCATAGTAATGTTATGACCCCGAGATCTATGAACGTAGTTTTTAAAAGGCTTAGTTTTGCTATTCAAAAAGGGGTAGCGGCGCAACTTGTTGCCCGTTTACCAATTATCTCGATGTAAAAACCAAACAATAAAAAATTCTAATATGCATGATAAAATATTACTCAATAAAGAATAAAACTTATACGTTATGGCTGCATATGTTTTAATCAGTCATTCGGTATTGGGCCTAAGCCCAATGATGAATCTGCTTGGTTATTATGTAAAATCGGTTCCAATATCAAGGTCGGGTTTTCAAGTGAAACCTACCCGGAACCGACTCGACCCGTTACAACCTGAAAATCAGAACCGACCAAGAGACCGACATGCCTAGGTTCGGGTCGGGGTAGGTACAATATCGGTTCGGTTATCGGTTCTTTTCGGTCCGGACCTATTTTTGCTCACCCCTACTATAAACGCCAAGAAATTTACCTTGATAACATATATGAACTGTTGAAATCTACAAAAACGCCTAATGAATTTGGGAAACGCCATGGAGGAAAAGAAATTATAATTACTAAATGATTTCACTAAACGTCGTAAACGCCAAAATATTTACTATGCATGTGATCTAAAAAAACAATAAAAATGTGTCACACCCCGATATTTCCACGTATTACCGGTGGGCCCGGTGGGGAGTATCGTGACGTAGTTGATATCATCATAGTCAAACAATCACAGTTCAATGCACAACGGAAGTCTAAAAGTAATAATTATATAAACCGATTCGAAAGTAACATAAATTATTATATAACAGTTGTAAAGTGGATCCACGGGCGGATCAAAACAAAAGAGATATTGTTCATCAGATTTAAAGTGATGAAAGCTTGCAAGATTTTTTATTTATTCACTCAGGAGTTCCAGCCCATTACGCTTAGTACCTGCACTTAACATTTTTGGAAAATACGTCAGTTTACACTGGTAAATACAATTAACCGACTCTTTTGAAAAGTGTTTATAAAATTGATTTAAATGCACAAGGCACAAATATTCTTTTATAACTTGGGATAATTATTTAAAAATAATCTTGTAAAAGAATTATATGTTTGTTATACGTTCAGTAGCCCGTGTTAAATACCGGGTTAAAGATTAATAGACACACCACATAATATAACCCACGACGAGTTATTCTCGAACAAGCAGGTATATCATTTTACATACGCACCGGCAGGTGTATGCCTACACCCCGTGCTTAAGTCGTGGCCATTTCAATGAATGAGCCGAGGATATCCAGGACATGGTCATTAACCCCCCAAAGGCTTAAAACAAACAAAACAGATTAAACGGGTTATCTCAATGATTTAACCTTCATACGATTAAAAATTCAATACCCGACCAAGCGGTATTATTAAATACCGTACCCCAAGCCCGTATAAGGGAAAATAAGTTAAAAGTATTTACCTGAGCAAAAATATAAATTTATTCCCAGCCGTAAATCAATCAAGCAAGTACAGATAGCTTTTACCGGGCTCCTAATATGGAACGAAGGTTTTTAATAACCTATTAGAATCCTAACGGGTCTTATTTAAGTCTTAACTTAGACCGGTTAGTTTTAATGAAAGGTATACGGTTCAAAACGCAAGATTAAGCGAAGACCGGATTAGAATGTGATTTAGACCCGACAAGTATGAAGACTTGTATAATATGGGTAAACTAAACACATTCTGGATTTTGAGGTAAAAATGATAAGGTGTGACCCGTTTCGGTCAATTTATGCAAACTAGTCACATAAACCGCACCGAACGCGAAAAATGCATAACGGGTAACCAATTGAGTCATGAACAGGTTCCCTAAGTTAATATGCTTAAAATGTGTTATGATATCAGTAAGATACCTTCCATTATGCCCAAAACGAATTTAAAATCAATTTAATCCCCGTAGGGGTATTTTGGTCATTTTAAAGATTATAAAAGAGGTTAAATATTAATCTGAGGTTCTGGTCTGAAATGATCAGTAAAAATATTTATTTTAGTAGGTTATATCAGTAAGATATTGCATATATGTGAAATTTATTATTTATGACCAAACTATGTACCGAAAGGGCATTTTGGTCATTTCACATAAGCTTTAAGGGTCAATTATGGAAATCTGAGTTTAAAACTTTTACCTACTGTTAAAGTATCAAAATTTACTTATAACATCAGTAGGTAATGGGCCTTAGATGTTAAACACAGTTTTAACCCATACTATGTGTTTAAAACGCGTAAAAAGTCAGTTTTAGGCGATTTTCAGGTTATATAAGGAAAGCTGAGTTTTTGATCAGTTTATATAACTCAAAATATTTTATTTAATATATAAAACTAGTAGCAAAAGGTTTGGTATCAAAATGTTATAAAAAACTCATTTTATCCAAGAAAAGGGCAATTTCGTCAATACCGAATTTACTTTAAAACTCTATGATGTAATCAGTTTAAAATTCAATAAAAATTTCAAAAAATCCCTAAATATTATATTACATCAGTGGTTAAGAGGTTTGATGTCAAAATTTGGGTTTAAATAGGCTTTATGCTAATAATGCCGTTTAATTAATAAAAAGCTTTCAAATTACGATATTGAGCATAACTCCTAATTTAGACCTCAAAATGATGTCAAATTTTTAGGACATGTTTATAAATCAGTAATAAAAGTTTTTGTCCTCTCATATTTTCAAAAATCTCGTTTTAGTAACAAAAGGGCATAATGGTCAACATTTAAGCAATTAACGGAAACATGCAAATGAATCGGATAAATAAGGAACCATGTAGTATAACCTCAGAGGGTTTTACTAACTTATAATATGGTCCTAAAGGAACCTTAAGGCATATCTAAAACAAGCTAAATCGGGTCAGAACTGAAAGTCAAAGCAAAAGTCTTCTTTTGCGACTTTCGGTTCCGAACCGAGCCTAAACTCAGAATTGTCGGGTTGAACATGCCTAGACATGTTCTTACATTAATTACCAAGTTATATTAGTGTTAAAACAGGTGCCATAACCTCTGCATTGTTAGTTATGAGTTTATTTGCAAAATAGCTTTCTGTTGACTTTTTAATATTAAGTTTGACCCGACAATTGACCAAGTTAGAGTGGAAATCAGAGGGTGCCCTTTTAAGGGTTTATTACCCACATAATTACCAACTCATAGGCACTTTCAATTTGAAAAATGACTGGACCATTAGTGATTAATCACTAAGTCAAAGCTTAATTACGACGGCTTTGACTTTTGGTCATTAGACTAATAAAACATTAATTACAAAAGCTAAGAGCACTTACAAGAGTCCTTAGCACGAAAAATTGAACTAATAGAGCCTCCTTAAAGACCAGGTTGCTCCAGAGAACTTGCTTTGAGAGTGTGTTTGTGAAATTTCTTGAAGTGTGAATGAATAAATGAAGCAATGAGGCCCTTATATAGGATTTCAAGTGTCCTAAGATCAAGACAAGTGTTCCCCAGGTGTTTTATGATGCTAACAAGTGTATAGTGGTTTTCCAAAACAGTTAAATCAGCTGCTGAATTCGAAACAGGCTGCAGAAGATCTTCACAAGATTGCAGGTTGCAGAGCTGGGCACCTGCCAGTTCTGCTGGAAAACCTTACCTGTCGTGCCACGCGCCAGACCAGGGCAGTCCTGGCGCGCCACGCGAGACACCGAGTTTTAAAAGTTATTTTGTTTGTTTGCATGATCAGCCCCTGCACTTTCTGAACGCGAATAACTGACTTTTTCAGCATGCATGGCCAATGTAATCAGGTCTGGGTTGTCCTAGGGAGTGTAGCCATGCATTTGTAAGTCTTGGACACATTGTAAATGGCTCCCGTATGAAGAATTGTGATATTTACACTTTTAACCCCTATTCTTGGAAACATCAATTTACATCAAAATTTTGAACCGGATCTTAATGAAACTTTTATCCGATATTCTTGAGGGTGTAATAATGTATTACAAAACTTTTGGGAACGTTAAAAGGCCTCTCAGAGGTAAAAATTAACATGTTGACACTTTTAACCCCTGTGTTTTGTAACTTTGATTTTTAAGCACAAATGGCTTTTAGTGTCTGGCAATTTATTCAATAATGACTACGGACGTTACACAGAGTCATTCAGAGGCACAAGTTGGCATGTTGACGCTTTTGGTCCTTCTAATTACATCTTTGCACTGTTTGACAGTTTTAGTCCCTCAAGATATCTTTAATCACAATTAGGGTTTATGACACATGTCACCATTATATTGGACGTGATTTTACGAGGTGTTACAAAATGCCATGTATTTGTTGAATCTAACTAAAAGCCAAAAAAATGAAGCGGTGTTATGAGACGAATGGAAAAAAAGAATATAAAAGGACAAAAAAACCCCTTCGCCTTCACTATATCGCGTGCCACGTGTTGGGCCATGATCCGTTCTTACCGTTTTCACATTTTAGGGTGTTTTCTCCCGATCCCATACCTACCTACCTATATATATATATATATTTATGGTAATAAAATGATCAACATTAGTTCTTATAGCTATTAACTAACTTTTACTTCTTAATTCCTTTTATTCTATAGACATACACCTCTTAGTTTGAAACAATGAAATGAAAAGAAAACAAGATGTTATTGGTATGCTCACAAATAAAAAGGTGAAAGAAACACTTATACATATTGTTTTATATTTGATACAAAGTGGTCCATAATTCTTTTACCATATGTGATTATCTTCCATACACTATGTATAAATGCTTATACAACTTTCACAGGTTGTTTAATATTGGTTATATATTGAACGTCGAATTTTTATATTAGATTGTTATGACAATGTAGGTTTCGTTTTTTTAGATTTCTATAAGGTTTTAATGTAAATTATCTATTTAATATTAATTACAATATATATTTGTAGCATTAACTTTAATTCAAAAACCTAGTCGTATAAATGGCAATTTGGTAAATTACCATTTACCAATGTACATTTTTAATGACAAAACTTACTCCTATTCTATTACATTAATAATCCTAAATTATTCTTTATTGTCTAGATTTGTACATATGACCTCTTCTTTAAAAGGTATATAACAATGTACTTAATAAGCATGCAAAGGAATAACCTTGCTCCATTTACACTGATCGCCTTATCATTTGTAACATTTGATGTAAAGATTTTATACGGAATTAAAGTTAATATAATTTTGTAGATAAAAACATTCACTTGGAAGGATTGCTTTTATCTGGTCTTATTAAGTGAATTTGTTGAATTTTGGTTTCTAAATTATGCGTTCTTGGAGTAGGATCAAATAGAAATCACATTTCGCATACAAACTGTAAGAACTATTTAAAAAGTGTCACGTGTCATCCAACCAATTATAGAGAGATGATACAATAATATCCTAAATAATGTCAATTATATTGAATTCCCTATAAATATGCTAACAATCAATTAATTCTTTATTTGGATATTCCTTTTGTTTTCAATGTGCTGATTAAGAAAAGTGCTGATATCATTAAAATATGTGCTAAAATTAATTATCTTGATTAATTTTCATGTGCTAATATAATTCAAAAGTGCTACTTTTATGTATGTATTGTTTTGGTATGTGCTAATTTAACTTTTTTTTAAGTGCTAGGATTTATTCTTACAGTTTGTAAGATAAATATGGTTTGTATCGGAACCAACCCAATGTGTTCTTACTTACTTGTAAGTCATATATTAATAAATATACAAGAGATAGTGGCATACAAATGAAAATTAAACAAAAGCAATATTATTATTCGTTTTTTTAGTTACTCGGTTTTCTTACTATAGTAACCAAAATCAATCATAAATAAAAAATATTAATCAAGTTCTGGTCCAAATCGACATGAATATCCAAGAATTCAAATCACATCATCCAATAAATTGTATACTTGGATAACTCGGGTTTGTTCAGTCGCGACTACGCGGTGTAAACTGCAAAACATCTTAATTTAACAAGTCCCAATCATCATCATTTTTCACATTAAGCAAATACAACATAAACAATGCTTCGACCAATTGCACATAAATATATTGAATTTACGTTTGATCTATTAAATTTTTAAATTTACTTTCGAGGTTACCAAATTTTAACTAATGTCCTACATTGTAAATAAGTTTCTAGAACTCAGATTAAAAGCAATATTTCTTTCAAATAAACAAGTTCATGGGGAGTAGTGAGAAGTCGTTGTTAGATTGGGTATTAAGGGTGTCATTGGGACCAGTCCATTATGCAAAATTTATGGGCTTTTGGGCCCACATTTCTCATGACCACAACTTTTAAATAGACTTATCCTACTCCCAAAATGGTAGGAGCTTTACATAAGGATATGAATATGTTTCACTTTTTATATAATGGGAGATTGGGAGGTTATTTAAGGGCTTTTTGAGTTCTTACAAACTAAAAAGTCTTTTCTTTTTAATGGATGTGAAAGGATTTGAGAAGAAAAAGGTGTTGAAGCAATGACTTTCTTCTACTTATATTTAAAGTAGATATTATAAACCAAATTACATTGTACATGTACAAAAAGAAATGATGTGATTCACGTCATCATCATAGATATTTTTGTAAAAGTTTCATATATATTAAACACCCTCGTGTCTAGCGACAACATCAATCAACTTTTAATATAAGTAAAGCAAATTATGATGAGTTTTTGGATTTTAATAATCTTAAGTTTCACATGTTGGCCGGTAATAATTTTAACTCTAAAAATTTTCTCCAACGATCCCAACTTGTAAGAATTTGACCCTCATCAATCATTTTCAAACTTAAGGTGCACTTAATTCAATTAAGGAGGCTGCAGTTGCAATTAAATCTATTGATGAGACAAATTCTTGGGATCGTTGAAGAGAATTTTTAAAGTTGGAATTATCATCGGCCAACAGGTGAAACTTAGAATTATTACAATCCAATAACCCAAATATAAAATATATTTTACACATATTGTTTGAATATTGTCAAACTGTAATGATATGTTGTTGAATGTTAATGTAACTTATATTTACATTTATGTGTGAGCAGGGGCGTATGCACCTATGAAGGTACAAGTTTGGACGAACTCGTATCAAAACTTTTTTCAGTGTTATATATGTGTATTTTTGATATTGCACCCATAAAAATTTCGACATTGAACACATAGAAATTTTTTCACCGAACCCTTAGAAACCTTGACACCGAACCGTAGAAAATTTAACAACAAACCTTAACCCACATTTCAATTTAAAAAATAACTTATTAAGCTCAAACATTCTATTAAAAAATAACCCATTAACTCATTTAACCCACATTCTATTTATATAATCTTAAACATAAAGGTCGGTGACTATACAAAATTACAAAACTGCCCTAAAGATTTTGACTTGACAAAAACAGTTTGCTTGGTCACACTTTACCCTCTTTCCTCTCTCTCTTCCATTTCTATTTTATCAGTCTTTCTTTCTCCCTCTCCTTCTACTTGACCAACTCCCCCATCATTTTCTCTTTCTCATATCAAAAAATTAGTCTTCATTACAAATGTTAGACATTTATAATTTTATTGTTAGCCATGGTTGTCGTCGGTAATCACCAAACCACCACCGCCGCCGGTAATCATCGATTTCATATGCATATTTTAGTTTCTGTGCGAACAAATAAACTCAGATTAACTCCAAAATGTTTTATTTCACAATCTGCATGTTACAAAATATACACCAGAAAGTTTATAACAAAACGTTAACAAATAACGATCACATGATTATTTGAGAATGATGAGTGATTTCATCCACAAGAGACTGTATAGATATATAAAACGACAGAGATCCGTACGGATGTTGAAGAAGATCACCGATATCGTCATTATCGTCGGTGGTGTGAAGGTGAAATGGTGGCGGTGCTTTGGTAGGTTTGGAAGACAACTTCTCCATGTGGCGATGGAAAAAACAACAGCGATGGGGGAGGTTGTGTCGTCTCGGTTGATGGGGGTGGCTATTGGCAATTTTTGGGTGGTGGTTGTGGTTTTGTGGTGGTGGCAGAGACTAAGAAGACCAGTTTTGTTAGAAGGTTTTGCAAACCAGTTTCTTTTTGTTTTAGATGGTTTTGCACATTTATGTAGTGCCCTTCTTATTTTGGTTTCTTACAAAAGCTACCCTCGAACTTATTACGGATATATCTAACAAAGGGACACATATTTATAATTTTCACTCATGTAATCATCAAATAATGACAAACTAAGTTTAAGTTTAAATGACAAGCAAAAAAAGTAAATGAATACGCATTATGCATTTTTGTCATTAGGGTATTTATTAAATTTGAGTTAACCATTTAATTGCAAAATATATGTATTGTTTTCCATTTGTTACAGAAGTTATGTATATCAATATCTGAACTACACACATAGTAATTATATACGTACATGCTCAAAAAGTTTTAGTTTCTTTATGTATATGTCGCTATAAATTGATGTTTTCATGTAAAAAAAATTTCTAGAAATGAGACAGGTTAAATATAATGTGTTTTCAACGTAAACGTTAAAACATCACATTTCGATATAATCTTTTTTCTTGAAAACGGGTTTGGTGAAATTATATACATACATGCTCAAAAAGTTTTAGTTTCTTTATGTATATGTCGCTATAAATTCATGTTTTCATATAATTTTTTTTTTCTAGAAATGAGTTAGGTCAAATATAATGTGTTTTCAACGTAAACGTTAAAACTTCACATTTTGATATAATCCTTTTTCCCGAAAACGAGTCTGGTGAAATATAATACGTTTTCATGCTTATTTTTGTGTACGTTTTCGGTTGGTCTATGTTTGACATAAACGGGTCGGGTCAAATAGAATACATTTTCACTCGACGGTATAAATCTGAATTATAGTACGTTTTGACTCCGCTAAGTTTTGATGCAAAGGTAAGGATGGTATAGCAGTTAGATGGAACACTCACTAAACGAACCAACTCAGGTTCGATTCTATTTATTTTGTAACCACTGTGTTTTAGATCGGATACATCGAAACACAGGTTTTTATATGGTTAACGCATCATATAACATGCCGCCAACTATAAACAACTAAGGCTTCGCCGCCGCAACGCGCGGCATGGTAACAATCTAGTATATACTTAAAATACTATTTTGTTAACATCAACCAACTTTAGACCCTCAACTTTGACATCAATCAACTTTGGCCCTTCAACTTTGGTAATGACTGTTTTGGTCAAAAATTACCGAAGCAATTTAGTGATCAAATTAGTAAAGTGAGGTAGTGTGCTAGAAAGTGTGTTGAAAATATGCTTGTTAAGTTGTTTACAAAAACAGTTTCAGGATATAGCTCAGGATACCGAGCTGTATCAACAATCAAACAATGAGCAGAAATGTAAAGGTTGATACGAGATATACGAGGAAAGCCCTTGATCAATCTAGATCGCCGGCATAAAACCTCGGGAGCTGACAATCGCAGCTGCCTTGTTCTTCTATTGCTTCAAATATCAGGATACAGTGCAGGATGTGGTGCGGATCGACTATGTGTTACAACGAAATTTGAATACAAGTGTGGTGTTTGCAATGAGCTAGAGAGTGAAAGTGTTCGAGAGTGTAAGTGAAAATTGTGTGCCTTAAACTGATCCGCCCCCATTTATTTATAGTAAAGATAATGTAACAAACTACCCTAAACTTCCGGGATCCACCGAATATTCCTTAATCGAACGTTGTAGACCTGGTATTTCGGGTTCAACGTCTCTCCTTCAACAAACACGTCCGAGTCTTGAGGAGAAGAAGTCCACTTGACCGTTAGGAAGTCTCAGCCTTTAACCTGCACGTGGTTAATGTTATGGGTGAAATTCTGAGCCCATATCCTGACACTATATCTTGATTTCATGTTAGCTGTTTATGATCAGGATACCGGACCAGGATATTGGTAACATCCTGAGGCATTATCGATCAGGATACCAGACCAGGATATTGGTAACATCCTGACGCAGTATCCTGGCAGTTACTAACGATTTTCTTTGGTTGCAAGGTACCAACGTTAAAGGACTTGATCTACCTGAAGATTCGCTCAAGATGGTTGAAAAATGGACGTTGATGGTGGAAGAATGGGTCTTGTAACGGTCAGAATAGAATAAAGGCATATTCCGCGAGAATATCGGAAGCTGGTCAATGCTATTGACGTTGTAACGGTCATATGAGCTGAAGACCCGGTTTTATAGTCAATAAGCACGTGGAAAACAAGTAAAAGCAGTCCCCCAACGTTCAGAATGGAATATTCCAAAGTATCCCGGAATAATATGATAGTTTGTTAGTTTTTGTTACTATAAATGGGAGCGATCGGATCATAGGCAAACACAAATTTTTCCATACACTCTCTTTCGCACACTTTGCTCTCTAGCTACTAGCAATCACTACACACAAACACTTGTACTCCAATCACATTGTAACACCTAGTTGATCCGCATCATATCCTGCACTGTATCCTGATATTTGAAGCAATAGAAGAACAAGGCAGCTGCGATTGTCAGCTCCCGAGGTTTTATGCCGGCGATCTAGATTGATCAAGGGCTTTCCTCGTACATCTCGTGTCATTTACTTTACTTTTACTCATAGTTTGATCATAGATACAGCTCAATATCCTGAGCCGTATCCTGAATACTGATTTTCTAAATAACTTAACAAGCATATTTTCAACACACTTTCTAGCACACTACCTCACTTTACTAATTTGATCACTAAGTTACTTCGGTAATTTTTGACCAAAACAATTTGGCGCCCACCGTGGGGCAAGTGGTGCTCTCTTTACTAAATTTTTTTGTCAAATCGCTAATCGGTTTTCTATTTTCAAAACTTTTTGCCACATTGTCCATAATGGCCTCAAGATCAAACATGAGTTCCTCTACTGTGTCTGCTATGACTTCTGCAACTACTGGTTCGGTGCTTCCACCACCTCCTCCAAGGATGCCAGCCTCTACACAATCTCAAGATGTTATCCCTACTCGGAGTTTCCAGGGATCTGCTCCCGTTTTAGCTTCTAATGATGAAATTTTAACCTTATTTGGAAGTGTGCAGGAACAAATGAGGCAGCAACAGGAAACAAACCAAATGCTTTTAAGGGAAATACAACTCCTGAAGTCTGGCTCGAGCAAATCTGCTGAGGATATTGTCACTCCATTACATCCCAGAACGTTGAACTTCAGTTCAGCTGTGTATACTGAGGATAACAGGGGGAATATTGTGCCCAACCTTCCTCAGAATCATACTCCTGAAATACCCTCCTCGGTCAGGATGTCAACCATGAGGAGCTCAGGATATGCTTCAGGATATGGGCAAAATCCTCCAACGGGTAACATGTCAAATAATAATAATACTCATGCTACTAACAATAGTGGATCTTTACAGGAAACAGGTGTGACAACAGCGCTCACTAGGGAACTTCAGAAGTTGAAGGACATGATATCTAGTGTGCCTGGGGTGGTCCAGCCGATCCCGGAAGTGTCCCAAGACAGCCACAAGATATCTCGCTTCGCATATCCTATTTGTGATGCTGAGATCCCAAAGAGATTTCAAACCCCCAACATGAAGCTTTACGATGGAACAACGGATCCTGAGGAGCATATTGCCCAGTATAGGGAAAGAATGGAGATTAACCCTATCCCTCCGGAGCTCAAGGAAGCGTGCTTGTGCAAGGGATTTGGTTCTACTCTAACAGGATCAGCCTTAAAATGGCTGTTAAACGTTCCTCCTCACTCGATTACTTCGTTTGCTCATTTGGTTAATTTATTTAACAGTCAATTTTCTTGTAGTCGGAGTTTTGAGAAACTAACCAGTGATCTTTACAGGATAACTCAAGGGCCTCAGGAATCCTTGAGGGATTATGTAAACAAATTCAGTCGAGAATCCTTGGATATCCCACATCTTGATGTCGCAACAGCTGTGCAAGCTTTTAAGATGGGATTACAAAAGGATTCTCAGTTTTATCAGGATCTTGTAATGAATCCCTGCAGGAATCTAGACGAAGCTCGTAACAGGGCTTTGAGATATATCCGTCTGGAAGATGACAGGAAGATGCAAGAAAGGATGAACTCATCCAACACTTATGAGTCAACTAATAGGAAGTCAGAATCCTCATTCAAGTCATATCGGCCTAAGCCATATGGCAGAAATGATAACAAGAGAGTAAATGCTGTCGAAGATGAGGATCCTGAAGAGTATCCTGAGTTGTCTGAATATTGCTTTTCTGTTAACATTCCCGAATTGATGTATGCCATGCAGGGTCTAGGAGACAAGGCTAGGTGGCCTCGAAAGAATCAACAAAAGGCTGACTGGAAAGATAAGTCAAAATGGTGTGCTTTCCACGAAGATTTCGGACATGTGACCGAGGATTGCATTGCTCTAAGGAAAGAAATAAGCTATCTTCTAAGCAAGGTATATCTGAAAGATCTCTTAGGAAGGAAGAAGAATAAGGGTCAGGATACTGAGAAGGATCCCGAGCGAGCAGCATCACCTCCCGCGGATGCCAAGATAATCAACTTCATTTCGGGAGGATCCGACATTTGTGGGACCTCGTATTCGGCAGCAAAGAGACATGCAAAGGAAGCTAAGGCCGAAAGGGGAGACAAACCTGTCAGGATGACTACCCTCACAACTGACAAAGTGATCACTTTTGATGCAGATGATAGGGATACTGTCCAGGATCCTCACCATGATGCTCTGGTAATAACGTTATATGTGGCTAACCATTTTGTACGCAGGATACTGGTTGATAATGGCAGCTCCGTCAACATAATCCAACTAGAGACTCTGAAGAGAATGAATGTGTCTCCAATGGAAATTACTTCGAAGTCTACCGTGCTTATTGGGTTCAGTGGAGAGGCTAGAAACACAGTGGGAGAGATAAAGTTGCCAGTATACGTTGAAGGAGTCAACTCGATACAACGTTTCTGTGTGATGGATTCTCTATCCTGCTATAACATCATACTGGGAAGACCGTGGATTCACGATATGAAGGTCGTGCCATCAACATATCACCAATGCATTAAGATACCTACCCCTTGGGGAGTTGTCAAAGTTGATACTGATCAGCAGGAGGCGAAAGAATGCTACTCATCCTCGATGAAATCCTCAACCAAACCTAGTGCAGCATAGCAATTAAAGACGCGGGCCCAGGATATCGTGGAAGATCCGAAGCAGGATGTGAAGAAAATTATCCTAGACCAGGATAATCCCGATATTCCGGTGCTCGTGGGAACCAATATCCCTCAGGATATTGAAGAGCAATTAATTAACTTTTTAAAATGCAGGATGTCAACGTTTGCATGGAAGCATGAGGATATGACAGGCATATCCAAAGATATTATCACTCACAAGCATGGAATTGATAAATCATTCAAGCCTGTGCAACAAAAAAGAAGGAAGTTTGCTCCTGAGCGGAACACGATTATCCAGGAGGAAGTTGAGAGATTATTAAAGTCCAGAATGATCAGGGAGGTGAAGTTCCCAAGGTGGCTAGCAAACGTGGTTGTAGTACATAAGAAAAACGGGAAATGGAGAGTTTGTGTGGACTACACAGACTTGAACAAAGCTTGTCCTAAAGACCCATTTCCTCTTCCCCACATTGATGCAATGGTAGATGCCACTGCCGGGCATGAAATGCTGACCTTCATGGACGCATCTTCAGGATTTCAACAGATCCAAATGGAGCCTTCTGACCAGGAGGATACTGCCTTCATGACACCAACAGGTATTTATTGTTATACAGCTATGCCTTTTGGTTTGAAAAATGCAGGTGCAACATACCAAAGATTGGTAAACATGATGTTCAAAGACAAACTGGGGGACACCATGGAGGTATATATCGATGATATGGTGGTGAAATCTAAAAAGGCTGAGGATCAACTCCAGGATATCAAGGGAGCATTTGATATCTTGGATCAATACAACATGAAGCTGAATCCTGCTAAATGCCATTTCGGAGTGGGGGCAGGAAAGTTTCTCGGATATATGGTGACAAAAAGGGGGATAGAAGCGAGCCCAGAGCAGATCAAAGCTATCCTGGATATAAAATCACCCTCAAACATGAAGGACGTACAAAGATTAACAGGCCGAGTAGCAGCTTTAAATAGGTTTATCTCGAGATCCTCAGAGAAATGCAAAGATTTTTATGATATCCTAAAGAAGAACAAAAAATTCGAATGGGGTGAGAAGCATGAAGCGGCCCTACAGGATTTGAAGCGATATCTCTCAACCGCACCTCTATTAATGAAGCCTGAAAATGGTGAACCACTATCCCTATACCTTGCTGTATCAGGGAATGCTGTAAGTGCCGTTCTTATAAAAGACCATGAAGGTCAGCAATATCCTGTTTATTATGTTAGTAAAAGTTTATTAGATGCTGAAACTAGGTACTCTCACTTAGAAAAATTAATACTAGCGTTAGTCATGGCATCAACGAAGCTTAGACATTATTTCGAGACACATAGGATACATGTTAAGACAAATTATCCTGTCAGAAATGTGCTTAGGAAACCAGAGATGTCAGGCAGGATGGCCAAGTGGTCAGTAAAGTTAAGTGCTTATGATTTAGTATATGAACCTAGAAATGCCATAAAATCTCAGGCTTTAGCTGACTTTGTGGCTGACTTTAGTAGTGACATTCAGGATGAGGTAGACCTAGAAGTTCAACAGTTAGGAGAATCCTCAGGATCCTGGACATTATATACTGACGGTGCATCTAATGTAAGAGGAGTAGGATTAGGAATACTACTAAAATCGCCACAGGGGGACATATTACCCCAGGCTATTAGGTGTGAATTTCCTGCTACTAATAATGAAGCAGAGTATGAGGCTTTAATTGCAGGATTAGAGTTGGCTAAGAGCATGAGTATCAAAAATTTGCAAGTATATGTTGACTCTTTGTTAATTACTAACCATTTTAATGGATCCTATGCAGTTAAGGGTGAGAAGTTAATCGAATATCTCGATATTCTCAAAAAATTAGCAGGATATTTCGATGTTTTTATACTTGAACAGGTACCAAGGGAGGATAATGCTGAAGCAGATGCCTTAGCAAATTTGGGATCATCGATCAGGATACCTAAAGGGACGCAAATACCAATATTACATGTCCTATATCCTGCAACGAATCCTCAGGATAAAGAAGTAGCTGGTATTCAGGATCCTGGAGCAGACCATCCTGAAGAGGATCCTAAATCTTGGACGGCTCCAATCGTGAGATATCTCAAAGAAGGACACATCCCTGGAAATGAAAATCCTAAGGCATTTAGGATGAAGGTATCACGATTCACTATTATAAATAATGTTCTATACAAGAAATCTCTTGCAGGACCGTATTTGAGGTGCCTGGAGGATCCTGAAGCCAAAGAAGTACTTCAGGATATACATGAAGGGGATTGTGGTAACCATGCTGGGGGCAGGTCATTATTCTCAAAAGTATTAAGGACAGGATATTATTGGCCAACGATGAGAAAAGATGCCGCAGAATATGTTCGAAGATGTGACGCATGCCAAAGACATAGTAACATACTGCATCGGCCGGCTGAACCGTTATATCCTATTGTTTCCCCTTGGCCATTTATGAAGTGGGGTATGGATATAGTGGGAAAGCTACCAAAAGCTCCGGGAGGAAAAGTCTTTATGCTAGCAATGACGGATTATTTCTCTAAGTGGGTTGAAGCAGAAGCATTTGTTCAAGTTAGAGACCAAGAAGTAGTATCCTTCATCAAGAGAAATATCCTGACCAGATTCGGAGTACCAGCCGAGATAATCTGTGATAATGGTTCTCAGTTCATAAGTAAGAGGACTACTGACTTTTGCAAGAGTTGGGGAATCAAAATGATTACATCTACTCTGGTACATCCTCAAGCAAATGGACAAGTAGAATCCTCAAATAAGATAATTGTCAATAACTTAAAGAAAAGGCTTGGAGCCAAAAAAGGAAGATGGGCGGAAGAATTACCCTTTGTTTTATGGGCTGATAGGACGACGGTGAAAAATGTAACTGGCCAAACCCCGTTTTCCTTGGTATTTGGAGCAGAAGCGGTGATCCCGACAGAAATGGTAATACCCACAGCAAGATCCAACCTCCGGGATCCTGAGCAGAATCCTGAAGCCTTAAGTCAGGATTTAGACACTATAGATGAAAAGAGAAATGCGGCAAGATTAAGGATGGCAGCATATCAACAGAGAATATCCAGGGCATATAACAAGAATATTAGAACCAGAAGATTTAAGGTTGGAGATTGGGTGTTAAGAAAGGCTTTCCAGAATACTACTAATCCTGCCGATGGAAAGTTGGCTCCAAAATGGGAAGGACCCTATGAAATTGAGTCAGAATATGGGAAAGGAGCATACCGACTCAAGAATATGGAGGGGGATATGCTACCAAGATCCTGGAATGCTATACAAGTGAGTTTAGAATTTAATTTCTAACTCATAATGGTACGAACTCTATAACTCATTTATATTTTTGATATTATCTTTTATTTTGATACCCAATACTGACTTAAGCATCGGAGGGGTGTTAGCCAAGCTAACACCCAACTTAGTTTAAAGGTGTTTTGCAGAATATGCTTTGGGATATAGCTCCAGGATACACACTCGGGATACTTCGAAAGATTAGAGGATTGGCCCCCTCTCTCACGTTTAAGGGATCCTGATCCCTTCACAGGTTTAAAGGTATTCACCTTTCTCACGAATTGGGTTTAAACACCCCGCCTGGAGCGCAAGTTATCCAGGGATAGTTCAAGGTGGCGGGACCAGTTCATGTAAAAGTGGCTGACAATTTCGTTACTGTTGGCTATACCCTGGATCCTTAAGGTATATGAGGATTGATCACCCTCTCTCACGAAAGGGTATTTTCATACTCTCTAAGGTTTAAAGGTTATCACCTTTCTAAGTCTTGGAGTTTATACACTCCCGCCTGTAGCGCATGAAAATTTGGGATTTTCCCCAGGATTAAAGGTTTTCACCTTTCTAAGTTTTGGGGTTTCCACACCCTCGCCTGTAGCGCACGAAACGTGGGTAAAATCCCCAGTAAAACTCAAAGACTTAAAGGTTTTCACCTTTTCAAGTCTTGAGGTTCTTATACTCCAGCTTAAATGCCTGGAAAATGGGTTTAGTCCCAATAAAATACAAAGTTTTTGGATAATCCCAAAGTATATTTTCAAAAAACATAATCATTTACAAGTCTACATAAATTTTTGAAAAAAGGTTGCTAAGTTTAAACAACTGGTTGAAGAATTGCTAAAGGATCATATCCTGGTACAACATACTGGTCCTGCACAGATAGGGGACATCTGTAATGGAACATGACGTATGCTGATACTATATCCTACTGGGGACATTTATGCTGGAGCAAGAAGGAAACCTATGCCAACACTATATCCCACTAAGGCATTGTGAGGAACTCAAAGGATCAAGTTTGGGCATAATTCGCCAAGTATCCTGGACTGGGGACACCTTCGGTGGAATGGTTGCGAAAGGACTGGAATGAAAGGATTGGGATGTCTTCTGTTTCGGTATGATCTTTCCTAATTTTGTTCTTTAAAAAACCTTATCTAGATTGTCTAAATTTCTGAAACTATATTATAACACTTATGAGTAACCTGATCGGGATATGTTCTCAGGATATATTCTCAAGATGTATTCTCAGGATATACTTCAGGATACTTGGATTAAAAACTGAAACTGTGTTCTAGTCAAACAAGTGTTCTCAAAACCAACTTTGTAAAATAAAAATGAACGGTCCTCTTTCCCTGAAAACTTTATCTGAATTGCTTGAGTTATAAAAACCCTATTTGACGGAAGTCTTAATAGGATATTTGCGAGTATACTGATCAAAATATTTTCATAAAAGTAATAATTGCACTAAGTTTGGAACATTGGAATTCAGACTAAGCAATGCATAACAAATAACAACATGTAAGGTTAAAAGGTTAGTTTATTATTAATTGTATTCTTGGTTTCATCTCAAAAAGAGACCCATCCACCAAGAACACAATTAAGTTTTTAAAGCATATTTACATAAACAGTTGAAGGCTTCATCCTGAAAACACGAGATCCCTTCACCTCCAACTGTTAAATTGTTCTAAAGCTTGCAGGAAATTAAAACTGTTCTAAGTACAGGACGACCAGATGATTCAGACCCTACAAAGCAAAGTACAGGTATCGTTAAAGACAAACTAACCAGGATACAGGTTCAGTATATGTGTATGGGATACAGGATTTGGATATTTACCTTATTAAGGAAGGAGGTCATGGGCTCGATGGATTCCATGAAGCCAAGGTCATCATGAGAGAAACCTTCGACAACAACAGTGGACAGCTTAGAGTGGGTGGTAACAGATGATTCTTTTACCAGGACAGGTTTGGAGTAACTGTCAAGCTCCTCAAGATTGAAGACAACAGGGACCTTAGTAGAGTCTACAAAAAAAGGGAGTAGTTTCAATCTTATCATATTATGTGTTGATTAACCAAACATATGCAGGAATGTTCAAAACAGATATCCTTACCGGACGTATTGGAATGACTGAAAAATATATCTGTTGGAATCAGGATATCCAACAGTTATATTTTTGGGGACAATTGTTATGGGTGAAATTCTGAGCCCGTATCCTGACACTATATCTTGATTTCATGTTAGCTGTTTATGATCAGGATACCGGACCAGGATATTGGTAACATCCTGAGGCATTATCGATCAGGATACCAGACCAGGATATTGGTAACATCCTGACGCAGTATCCTGGCAGTTACTAACGATTTTCTTTGGTTGCAAGGTACCAACGTTAAAGGACTTGATCTACCTGAAGATTCGCTCAAGATGGTTGAAAAATGGACGTTGATGGTGGAAGAATGGGTCTTGTAATGGTCAGAATAGAATAAAGGCATATTCCGCGAGAATATCGGAAGCTGGTCAATGCTATTGACGTTGTAACGATCATATGAGCTGAAGACCCGGTTTTATAGTCAATAAGCACGTGGAAAACAAGTAAAAGCAGTCCCCCAACGTTCAGAATGGAATATTCCAAAGTATCCCGGAATAATAGGATAGTTTGTTAGTTTTTGTTACTATAAATGGGAGCGATCGGATCATAGGCAAACACAACTTTTTCCACACACTCTCTTTCGCACACTTTGCTCTCTAGCTACTAGCAATCACTACACACAAACACTTATACTCCAATCACATTGTAACACCTAGTTGATCCGCATCATATCCTGCACTGTATCCTGATATTTGAAGCAATAGAAGAACAAGGCAGCTGCGATTGTCAGCTCCCGAGGTTTTATGCCGGCGATCTAGATTGATCAAGGGCTTTCCTCGTACATCTCGTGTCATTTACTTTACTTTTACTCATAGTTTGATCATAGATACAGCTCAATATCCTGAGCCGTATCCTGAATACTGATTTTCTAAATAACTTAACAAGCATATTTTCAACACACTTTCTAGCACACTACCTCACTTTACTAATTTGATCACTAAGTTACTTCGGTAATTTTTGACCAAAACAGTTAATTCAATAAACCTCAGGATATCACCCAAGATGTTAGCAATATCCTCTTCCAGCATCCTGGTCACAAATAAACAAATAAAGGCAGGATATTGGTCAGGATATGTACGCTTAGAAAATGAGCCATAACAATTGTCCCCAAAAATATATCTGTTAGGATTCTGAAATCCAAACGGGTATATTTTTCGTTGCTTTGTTCGATACACTTAATGGGATGTAGACGTTGATGTGACTTCGTGCAACTTCCAAAGTTATACTTTATCATAACTAGACAGTCTTCTGGCACGTCTGGTAAGGATATATATTTTAAATTTCCCTTGGTGAAAAAGGAGTCCTCCGCTGCCACCAGGTTTAAACCTTTTTCTGCTGCTCCCAAGCTTTCCCCTCTGACTAGGTCCCGGGCATCAGGATCTAAGGAGAGGAAGGGTACTGATTTTCCTGCTACTGCTGTCACAATCTTCTTCTACGAGAATCCTGGCTTCATCAAGTCCACTTTGTTAAATTTGATGGTTGATGTTTGTCGAACAATTTACTTTCCTGCACTTAGATACTAGTACAATATGATGGCCGGAGATGAAGGGATCCTGAGTTTCAGGATGAAGCCTTCGGTCATCAGTGTTAATATGCTTTTGAATCTATCACACTCTGGGCGGATGGGTATTGATTTAATACGAAGCCAAGAGTGTAACATTTTGGTTTGTTAATAATAGACTAATCTTTTGACCTTATCTGTTGTTGTTATGTTTTCGTTTTGAAAGATATGTTCTAAATATTCTGATCAAATATCCTGGTCAGGATACTGTTCAATACTTTTGTCATCAAAATGTTAAACAAAAGCTTGGTTGAATATAATTTTATAGAAAACTTAGATTATTTAGATAAGGTTTTCAAAACTTGAAAAATAATAAATCATACCAGAAACACCTAGGCAATAATTTCCAACCTCAACCTTTGAATTCTTTACAATGTCCCCGGCATGGATGTCCCCTGTCTGTGTAGGATATTGCATCAGCGCATGACTTGAGTACTTCTTCACTTAGTGATTGAACTTCGTAGCTTTTTATCCACAAAAGAATGTGCGTAATCTGCAATCTTGTCAAAACTTTAGTTTTACTGGGGATAAACCCATAGTGTACTAGGGATAAACCCTTAACATCCTGGGGATAAACCCTTAGCATCCTGGGGATAAACCCTTAGCATCCTGGGGATAAACCCTTGTGTCCTTCTTTGAGATATCTCAAATACGGTCCTGCAAGAGATTTCTTGTATAAAATATTATTTATAATAGTGAATCGTGATACCTTCATCCTAAATGCCTTAGGATTTTCATTTCCAGGGATGTATCCTTCTTTGAGATATCTCATGATTGGAGCCGTCCAGGATTTAGGATCCTCTTCAGGATGCTCTTCTCCAGGATCCTGAATACCCGCTACTTCTTTATCCTGAGGATTTGTTGCAGGATATAAGACATGTAATATTGGTATTTGGGTCCCTTCAGGTATCCTGATCGATGATCCCAAATTTGCTAAGGCATCTGCTTCAGCATTATCTTCCCTTGGTACCTGTTCAAGTATAAAAACATCGAAATATCCTGCTAATTTTTTAAGAATATCGAGATATTTGATTAATTTCTCACCCTTAACTGCATAGGATCCATTAAAATGGTTAGTAATTAACAAAGAGTCAACATATACTTGCAAATTTTTGATACTCATACTCTTAGCCAATTCTAATCCTGCAATTAAAGCTTCATATTCTGCCTCATTATTAGTAGCAGGAAATTCACACCTAATTGCCTGGGGTAATATGTCCCCCTGTGGCGATTTTAGTAGTATTCCTAATCCTACTCCTCTTACATTAGATGCACCGTCAGTATATAATGTCCAGGATCCTGAGGATTCTCCTAACTGTTGAACTTCTAGGTCTACCTCATCCTGAATGTCACTACTAAAGTCAGCCACAAAGTCAGCTAAAGCCTGAGATTTTATGGCATTTCTAGGTTCATATACTAAATCATAAGCACTTAACTTTACTGACCACTTGGCCATCCTGCCTGACATCTCTGGTTTCCTAAGCACATTTTTGACAGGATAATTTGTTTTAACATGTATCCTATGTGTCTCGAAATAATGTCTAAGCTTCGTTGATGCCATGACTAATGCTAGTATTAATTTTTCTAAGTGAGAGTACCTAGTTTCAGCATCTAATAAACTTTTACTAACATAATAAACAGGATATTGCTGACCCTCATGATCTTTTATAAGAACGACACTTACAGCATTCCCTAATACAGCAAGGTACAGGGATAGTGGTTCACCATTTTCAGGCTTCATCAATAGAGGTGCGGTTGAGAGATATCGTTTCAAATCCTGCAAGGCTGCTTCATGCTTCTCCCCCCATTCGAGTCTTTTATTCTTCTTCAGGATATCATAAAAATCTTTGCACTTTTCTGAGGATCTCGAGATAAACCTGTTTAAAGCTGCTACTCGCCCTGTCAATCTTTGTATGTCCTTCATATTTGAGGGTGATTTTATATCCAGGATAGCTTTGATCTACTCTGGGCTTGCTTCTATCCCCCTTTTTGTCACCATATATCCAAGAAACTTTCCTGCCCCCACTCCGAAATGGCATTTAGCAGGATTCAGCTTCATGTTGTATTGATCCAGGATATCAAATGCTCCCTTGATATCCTGGAGGTGATCCTCAGCCTTTTTAGATTTCACCACCATATCATCGATATATACCTCCATGGTGTCCCCCAGTTTGTCTTTGAACATCATGTTTAGCAATCTTTGGTATGTTGCACCTGCATTTTTCAAACCAAAAGGCATAGCTGTATAACAATAAATACCTATTGGTGTCATGAAGGCAGTATCCTCCTGGTCAGAAGGCTCCATTTGGATCTGTTGAAATCCTGAGGATGCGTCCATGAAGGTCAGCATTTCATGCCCGGCAGTGGCATCTACCATTGCATCAATGTGGGGAAGAGGAAATGGGTCTTTAGGACAAGCTTTGTTCAAGTCTGTGTAGTCTACACAAACTCTCCATTTCCCATTTTTCTTTTGTACTACAACCACGTTTGCTAGCCACCTTGGGAACTTAACCTCTCTGATCATTCTGGACTTTAATAATCTTTCAACTTCCTCCTGGATAATCGTGTTCCGCTCAGGAGCAAACTTCCTTCTTTTTTGTTGCACAGGCTTGAATGATTTATCAATTCCAAGCTTGTGAGTGATAATATCTTTGGATATGCCTGTCATATCCTCATGCTTCCATGCAAATGTTGACATCCTGCATTTCAAAAAGTTAATTAATTGTTCTTCAATATCCTGAGGGATATTGGTCCTTACGAGCACCGAAATATCGGGATTATCCTGGTCCAGGATAATTTTCTTCACATCTTGCTCCGGATCCTTCACGATATCCTGGGCCCGCGTCTTTAATTGCTATGCTGCACTAGGTTTGGTTGAGGATTTCATCGAGGATGAGTAGCATTCTTTCTCCTCCTGCTGATCACTATCAACTTTGACAACTCCCCAAGGGGTAGGTATCTTGATGCATTGGTGATATGTTGATGGCACGGCCTTCATATCGTGAATCCACGGTCTTCCCAGTATGATGTTATAGCAGGATAGAGAATCCATCACACATAAACGTTGTATCGAGTTGACTCCTTCAACGTATACTGGCAACTTTATCTCTCCCACTGTGTTTCTAGCCTCTCCACTGAACCCAACAAGCACGGTAGACTTTGAAGTGATATCCATTGGAGATACATTCATTCTCTTCAGAGTTTCTAGTTGGATTATGTTGACGGAGCTGCCATTATCAACCAATATCCTGCGTACAAAATGGTTAGCCACATATAACGTTATTACCAGAGCATCATGGTGAGGATCCTGGACAGTATCCCTGTCATCAGCATCAAAAGTGATCACTTTGTCAGTTGTGAGGGTAGTCATCCTGACAGGTTTGTCTCCCCTTTCGGCCTTAGCTTCCTTCGCATGTCTCTTTGCTGCCGAATACGAAGTTCCACAAATGTCGGATCCTCCCGAAATGAAGTTGATTATCTTGGCATCCGCGGGAGGTGATGCTGCTCGCTCAGGATCCTTCTCAGTATCCTGACCCTTATTCTTCTTTCTCCCCAAGAGATCTTTCAGATATCCCCTGCTTAAAAGATAGCTTATTTCTTTCCTTAGAGCAATGCAATCCTCAGTTACATGTCCGAAATCTTCGTGGAAAGCACACCATTTTGACTTATCTTTCCAGTCAGCCTTTTGTTGATTCTTTCGAGGCCACCTAGCCTTGTCTCCTAGACCCTGCATGGCATACATCAATTCAGGAATGTTAACAGAAAAGCAATATTCAGACAACTCAGGATACTCTTCGGGATCCTCATCTTCGACGACATTCACTCTCTTGTTTTCATTTCTACCATATGGCTTAGGCCGATATGACTTGAATGAGGATTCTGACTTCCTGTTAGTTGACTCATAAGTGTTAGATGAGTTCATCCTTTCTTGCATCTTCCTGTCATCTTCCAGACGGATATATCTCAAAGCCCTGTTACGAGCTTCGTCGAGATTCCTGTAGGGATTCATTACAAGATCCTGATAAAACTGAGAATCCTTTTGTAATCCCATCTTAAAAGCTTGCACAGCTGTTGCAACATCAAGATGCGGGATATCCAAGGATTCTCGACTGAATTTGCTCACATAATCCCTCAAGGATTCCTGAGGCCCTTGAGTTATCCTGTAAAGATCACTGGTTAGTTTCTCAAAACTCCGACTACAAGAAAATTGACTGTTAAATAAATTAACCAAATGAGCAAACGAAGTAATTGAGTGAGGAGGAACGTTTAACAGCCATTTTAAGGCTGATCCTGTTAGAGTAGAACCAAATCCCTTGCACAAGCACGCTTCCTTGAGCTCCGGAGGGATAGGGTTAATCTCCATTCTTTCCCTATACTGAGCAATATGCTCTTCGGGATCCGTACTCCCATCATAAAGCTTCATGTTGGGGGTTTGGAATCTCTTTGGGATCTCAGCATCACAGATAGGATATGCAAAATGAGATATCTTGTGGCTGTCCTGGGACACTTCCGGGATCGGCTGGACCACCCCTGGTACACTAGATATCATGTCCTTCAACTTCTGAAGTTCCCTAGTAAGTGCTGATGTTACACCTGTATCCTGCAAAGATCCACTATTGTTAATAGCATGAGTATTATTATTATTTGACACGTTACCCGTTGGAGGATTTTGTCCATATCCTGAAGCATATCCTGAGCTCCTCATGGTTGACATCCTGACCGAGGAGGGTATTTCAGGAGTATGATTCTGAGGAAGGCTGGGCACAATATTCCCCCTGTTATCCTCAGTATACACTGCTGAACTAAAGTTCAACGTTCTGGGATGTAATGGAGTGACATTATCCTCAGCAGATCTGCTCGAGCCAGACTTCAGGAGTTGTATTTCCCTTAAAAGCATTTGGTTTGTTTCCTGTTGCTGCCTCATTTGTTCCTGCACACTTCCAAATATAGTAAGAATTTCATCATTAGAAGCTAGAACGGGAGCAGATTCCTGAACACTGCGAGTAGGGACAATATCCTGAGGTCGTGAAGAGGCTGGCATCCTTGGAGGAGGTGGTGGAAGCACCGAACCAGTAGTAGCAGAAGTCGTAGCAGACACAGTAGAGGAACTCATGTTTGATCTTGAGGCCATTACGGACAATGTGGCAAAAAGTTTTGAAAATAGAAAACCGATTAGCGATTCGACAAAAATTTTTAGTAAAGAGAGCACCACTTGCCCCACGGTGGGCGCCAAATTGTTTTGGTCAAAAATTACCGAAGCAATTTAGTGATCAAATTAGTAAAGTGAGGTAGTGTGCTAGAAAGTGTGTTGAAAATATGCTTGTTAAGTTGTTTACAAAAACAGTTTCAGGATATAGCTCAGGATACCGAGCTGTATCAACAATCAAACAATGAGCAGAAATGTAAAGGTTGATACGAGATATACGAGGAAAGCCCTTAATCAATCTAGATCGCCGGCATAAAACCTCGGGAGCTGACAATCGCAGCTGCCTTGTTCTTCTATTGCTTCAAATATCAGGATACAATGCAGGATGTGGTGCGGATCGACTATGTGTTACAACGAAATTTGAATACAAGTGTGGTGTTTGCAATGAGCTAGAGAGTGAAAGTGTTCGAGAGTGTAAGTGAAAATTGTGTGCCTTAAACTGATCCGCCCCCATCTATTTATAGTAAAGATAATGTAACAAACTACCCTAAACTTCTGGGATCCACCGAATATTCCTTAATCGAACGTTGTAGACCTGGTATTTCGGGTTCAACGTCTCTCCTTCAACAAACACGTCCGAGTCTTGAGGAGAAGAAGTCCACTTGACCGTTAGCAAGTCTCAGCCTTTAACCTGCACGTGGTTAATTCAATAAACCTCAGGATATCACCCAAGATGTTAGCAATATCCTCTTCCAGCATCCTGGTCACAAATAAACAAATAAAGGCAGGATATTGGTCAGGATATGTACGCTTAGAAAATGAGCCATAACAATGACTTATTTAGCCTCTCAACTTTGGTAATGACATATTTAACCCCTTAACTTTAATAATGATATGTTTAGCCCCTCTTGTTTTGACAACATCAACCAACTTGGTACCTCAACTTTTGTAATGACATATTTGGCCCCTCAACTTTGATAATGATATACTTAACCCCTCAACTTTAATAATGACATGTTTAGCCTCACTACTTTTGTCAACATCAACCAACTTTGGTAATGACATACTTAGCCACTCAACTTTAATAGCTACATGTTTAGCCCCTCAAATTTTAATAAAGTTTCATTTTCTTAATTTTCATTATTTACCTTTACACTCTATTATTGTAACACCCCAACCCGGCACTGGGCTGACGTGTCACAATAACGGTAGCATAAACAAAAGTCATAATTCCATTTATTTATTTAACAAGGATACAACCACATGACAATTAAACTTAAGATTAATATACAAGCGGAGACATTCGACTTAATTAACTAACATCTTCAGATTTATTCCTAGGCTTTATTCTTCTTTCTTTTCCCCTCCCAAAGTAACATGCGGACCTGTATATACAAAAAGTTTACGGAATGAGCCGAATGCTCAGTACGGAATTTATAGGCTCAAAGAACAAATAACGCTTTATATGAAATATTATCCGGATGGAACTTTATGCGAAAATAATATGATGCAAGAACATAATTTTATAATCATATCTTACGGATGTACCCATGAGCAAACTTAAAACGTGACAATACACAGGTAGCTACTCCTGCATACTTATCACATGAGATGGCGAGTTGGCATACCCGTTATCCACCTCCTTATACTTAAATCCTAGGATCGATCCATACGCCTCCTAATAGCTTATATGTACCACACTTGTACTTAAGAGACGCCGTGAACTGATCTCTCCGTCACGGATGGAGCACATGATGTCGATGCCGCAACAACATGCTCGTGGGACACTCCACGAGAAGCGATACTCAGGGTATCAGAGTACAAATGGACTTATTCACATAACTTATAAAACTTATTTTCATAACAAGACGTAACATATATTGGAACATGCGATAATGAGTACAACAATATAATACTATCGCATGACATGAAAGCTAAATCAAATGATTAGAATAGGAATTCAACGGACTGTCAAATGAATTGATAATCAAAGACGTGAGGAGTTTTAAAAAGATATATGAATTTAATGGGTTATAACAATTTGAATATGTAGCAATAAGGAGTGGGTTAAGGATCCGTACCTTGATAATTCCAAAGTGATGCTACCTTGTGATAATATTTCAGATTTATACGGGCAGAGTTTAGACTACTGATTAGTCTTCTAACCTAAGTTAAATAACATGCACACAAACTAGGTTAGTAACTTAATACAGCATTTACGATAACTCACGAGATTAAAATCCTCACAACGAATGACAAAGTGTGATACTTAAACATCCATCGGATTCACAATTAATGACAAAGTGAAATCACTTAAACATCCATCGGATTCACAACGAATGACAAAGTGTAAACACTTAAACATCCATCGGAATCACAACTAATGACAAAGTGAAATTACTTAAACATCCATCGGAATCACGACTAATGACAAAGCATAACCCAAATTTGAGCAGCACTTAAACATCCATTGGATTGATTTCAATCAATCGGACATTGAATCGTATCAGCGATTGAGTTAATACCCTGATCTGCAGCACCCCGCTATACTTAATTAGTGTTTTGTGTGTGTTAATTGTGATAATCAGATGATAACTCGAAGCCTGAAACGAATTTCTTCGTCGAATGAACACCAGAAAGTGAGTGCCAATGTTCTGTATTTATAGTCGAATTTTACCCCCCCCCCCTTACGGACCGTAACAAATAACCCTTACGGTCCGTAAGGGTCATGAACTCCGTATAGGGTGGCCACGTGTGGGACTAGCCTAGCTGAGTCGACAGATTTTAAAATTTCAACTTCGGCAGCAAGTTATTAGGATAATTGTCAAGTAGGGAATACCCCCCCTGAGTTTTAGGGACCCTGATCCTGATTCTGATAATTCTGAAAATTCTAGGGTTTGTACAGAATTACTTGGGTGTCTTAATTAGGGTTTCCTAGTGGGTAATTTATAAATACTAATAATAGTTTTGGTTGATATACAGAAGGATGGATCATAAGATAAATGTTTAGTTTATTCTAAATTATTATTATTCTTTTATTTCTAAAATAATGATTTTAAATTTATGGTTATTACAATTATAGTTACTATTTAGACCTTTGCTTATTTTTATCTACGTTTCGAACCCTCTGTGAAGCACGGGTGGTAACCCACTAGTTTAATTAAAATAAGGCTTAAGCCCACAACATAAGCTCATAAACCATTTAAATCCAATTTAGGAAAACAAAAGAGTAACAAAAAGAAAAAAAAAAAAGAACGCATAACGACAGTTGGATGAAGAAGCTTCACACCTGACACCAGTACACCACCATCGATTATCGCCGGTCGTCGGACGTCACCGCCCAAATGGTCCTGATTATTCGATACCTTGATAAACCAGGGGTTGTGAAAGAGTGAATTATTGGCCTTGTTCATGTAACTGAAGTTCGTGAAGTCTCATTTGTGTAATCAGATTGATGATGAACATTTAAGTGGGTAGTTGCATTTGTTTTATTGAAAAAGATTTGCATAAAAAGGTTTCCGTAGATGATGTAATGGATACGTTTCGAAAAATGTAACCACGTAGATAGCAACTTTAATGAATTTCTATTATTCATTTCTAGTATCAATTAACGTATTTTTCATCAATTATTTGCATTTTAATTTGATTTTATTTTTATTATGTGACCAACCCGAACCGCTTAACCGAACTAACAAAAAAATGTTGAACCTTAGTGACAGACAATCGATTATCCGTCCTTTGAAAATTTCTAAACCGAGAAGAAAAATCCTAACTACACCACTGTGTGTGAGAAATATCACGTTGCTTAAAAAGATGACAAACTCGAGGTGGGGTTTTATAAGTAAAACAGACTGCAGGTGAATTATTTATGATTAGATAAGATAAAGTTATGAATAGAACATAAACAAAAGAAAAAAAGCTTTTAAAAAGGTAGAAGATTTGAATAGATATGTGTTTGAGTAAACTGTCATTTTGATCCCTGAGGTTTGGTCATTTTATAAGACAAATATGATCTGATTTTACTTTTGGACCAAAATGGCAATAAAACTGAAATCACAGGGACCCAGATACAAAAGTTTTGAGTTTTGGACTAAAGTGTCAAAAGTGAACAAACCTCTGGGGACCAAAATGGCAGTTTACTCTATGTTTTTAATAAATAAAAGTTAGTGGAAGCTTATGTAATAAAATCTAAAAAATCAATAAGGGTTGACGTAATTGTGAATGTTTTAATCAACTTCAAATTAAAGAAAAATAAAACTAATCCTCGACGAAATATACGAAACTCAATATATTTGGGCTGGGTATTGGTAGGGATAACCATGAATTCCATACACAATTGTAAAACCATATTTATATACTCTTAAAAGAAAATGTCGGTCACTCCACCAACTTTTCCTTACTTAAATAATAAAAGTGAAAATCTTTAGTTAAAGCTTAGACCAATGGGGTATGGGGGTCGTCCCCTCCCCGTCCCGGTCAGTCCCCCACGTCGCACACCGCCCCTCATGGGGTCGTCGCGTCACTGCCGGCCTCTCCAAGACGTTGGAGACGAGGCAAACAAGTGGGCCCCCCTCTGACTTCTCTCTTTCCCCTTTATTATATATTATATTATATTGGTTTTTATTACGGGTTGGGTAGTCCTTCACACCATTGGGTAGTCCCCAATAGAATGGTCCTCCACCCTTGGTGAGGTGGCGTTTACGTGGCGGGTAGTCCCTTTGGGGACCAACCAAACCACACCTTATGGTCTTAAAGTGTAGTGGTTTATGGTTTTACGTGTTATATTGTTGAGACATTTCCACTCGAGTTCGATCTGAATATTCTCTGTATTGGTTTTTTTTTTCTCAACTAGGTTTATCACCCGCCGCAATGCGGCGGGGATCCATTTCATATGCATCATAGCTAAAACTCAAGTGTTTGTTACATCAACCTTTCCATATTCCATAGTCATATCGGGAGACCCGCCACGATACGGGGGCGTGGGTGGAAACGTGTTCCGCGTAGCATCAAGAAAAAAATATATTAGAAAGAACGGCTTTATAACACATAATCATGTAAAACTTATTATTTGATCATATTTACAACTCTTATTTGTTCACACTTTACAACTCCTAGATACAATTGTTCAAATACCATCACCATTTTATACTTTGCAAAATACAATTGTGCAAATACCAACACCAGGTTATACCGAATTTAATTGTCCTAATAAACAAATTAAAATACACTATTTTTTTATGTTTTTTTCCTAGACAAGCTTTATCTTTTTTATGACTAATTAAAAAAATATATATCTATGTAAAAAAAACATAAGTTTCCCTTGGAAGTGAGAGTAAAAAGAAGAATTAATAACTCTATATTGCCAAAAGACTTGTTCTCTGTTTTCTGAGCTATGACAACTCAAAAGTACTTACGTGTGGCTATTTTAGTTGATACGTTTTCTCAGACCATGATTCTTTATTTGAAAGACTTGATTTATTTTTTGTTTTTCTACTTTTAACCTCATACCAATATGCTTAATTTCTCTCTTCTTGTTCTTTACACCGAACCCTAATTGCTTTTATTCAAGCAGCTACGTACAGCACAATATACTACTTCACGCCAACTTCATATCTCAACTAAAACCCTCACTCACTTTTCCCTTAACAGCCATTATAAATCAATGATTATTAGTAAAGCAAGAACCATGAATTTATGGTTTTTTATTTGCATTTAGGCAATAACTCACATTGGAGGTTTATCATGTCACTACATCCAAAAAAAACACCAATCACCGCACCAAACCACTTCATTAAACTCGAAAAATAAGAAGTAATAAACGAAAAGAATGAGGCTCAGACTCAAGCGTCATCATCGCCATCATCAACGACGCACGGCTCAGTGCCGCTACGACTGCAACCGGAGTTGCCATGTCAGGTAGCGGCCACCATCATCACCTTCAAGAGCACTCGTATATAACACTTGTCAAACCGGGTTCATCACCAACAGCCGACAGGTTCACCGATCGGCTTCATCAACTCCAACTCTAGGAGTGTCTAGATAAAATGAAATAAGGAATCAACTTTAACCATAAAAACAAAACCACAGATCCAGCTCATGGTTACCAATGTACAACTTGTAAAACAAAGAGAAAGAGTATAATCGACATTACACACTAAGGTTGCTAAATGATCTAACAACCCATCACCACCAGACGGAAGCCTAAACGACCTCCAAACCATCATACCAGTGCTCCAACATACTCGACCGCACCGGTTAACCACCTCCGACCAAAGCCTTCTACGAGGTCTGCACAATCGTTCAATAAGAAAACGATACGTGGTGGTTGTGAAACCGTAAGCGACGACGGAGAAGAGGCGTACATGCAGCGGAGATGGGGCGGTGAAGCCTCATATTATCTTATATAGAGAGAGAATATCTGGAAAGAAAATGAGGAAATGAAATACCAAAATATCAGTTTTAATCACTTACAAAACCACCAAAATAAAAACCATCAAACCAACACATGGTTTCATACAAAACCACCATACAACTTCATAAACATAAAGTACAACTGTGTTTTTTTTTTAAAACTCTCCAAGCTCATGGTACAACCTACATATGCACAGAGTTGTTGCTAATTTATAAGGTGTTAATTTTACTTCTATGGGCTTGGCCCAATTTTGTTACTTTATTTTGTTTGCATACATTTTTATATAACGCCCTTGAATAAAACTCTACTTATGTCAAATCTTGCTTTTACCCCTGTTACCCCTTAATTTTAGAAAATATTATTTTCATCCCTTAATTTTCTCTGAAGTTTGTAAAATGTAACTTTAACCCCCTTAAGACTCGAGAGTATATATAATATGATTTTTCCTTAATAACTTGCGTTCGTTCATTTAAAAAAACTAATTTGTTCGTTGACTTATAAAAACTAATTTGTTGCGTGCTTATTTTTATATACTTATTTGTATAAATTCAAGTTGTTACACGTTTCAACGTGGATTTTGTTTGGAAACGAGTTGTTTTACCTTTCTACCCTTAAACTTTGTGACAATGTCAAAACTAATCCCTCTAAATTTGTAAATGTCACTTTAACTCAGTTTCTAAAATTTCGAGTTTACCTTTAAACTAATTTCTTAACGTTTATATTTTTTTACGTTACGATATAAATTCAAGTTCATCTACGCTTTAACGTAATTTTTGTTTGGAAACAAGTTTATGTTTTGTTTTTATGTATGTTTGGAGTTGGACTACCTTTAGACGTAAATTTTGTTTGAAAACAAATCGGGTGAAATATAATACGTTTTCATTCGACGATATAAATTTGAGTTGCTATATGTTTCGACGTAAATTTAGTTCAAAAACGAGTCGATTGTAGTCTATACTCTATCACACCGCGTACGACGCCAACGTACATGTCTTTATTTTATCTACGTTTTGAGTTGGTCTACGTTTCGAGGTAAATTTTGTTTGAAAACAAGTCGGGTCAAATAAAATACATTTTCATTCAACGGTAGGAATTCGGATTACTTTACGTCTAAAAAGGTATTTGCCACATTGAGAGCTCTTGTTGAGGTAATGGAAGTCCTTACTAAAGATGTCGAGCCTGATGGAGTTGGAAGACGTATCTCACTTTTCTATTGAAGAAGAGGTATCGCACTTTTCCTCTATTTATAAACTTGTGTTATTCTTTTAATTTTAATTTATATTTTACTATTATTGTAGTTAAAAAAGGTTAAAGAAAACAGATCAAGGATTGTCAGGAGATCTCACGCCTTACAACATTGTTCCTCTCGACGCGCCATCTTTGACTAATGCTATTGGGTTCTATCCAGAAGTAAGTTAATTGACTATTTTAATAGTAGTTATGTCTTACTTGTTTTTCGTTCACTTGAAAGTATTCATGTGATGCACCTTTAGGCATGGCCTTTTTATATAAGGTCTTTTTTGTTTTCTTTTGATTCACAGGTTAGGGCTGCGATATCAGCACTTAGGTATCATGAACAATATCCATGACCTCCAGCTGATTTTGAGGTTCCTGCACATCGTACCCTAGACATGTTTGATCTTTTGGAGTTTGTGTTCGGGTTTCAGGTTTGGATCCTTTCATAGCTGAATCTTGTTGGTTTTTCAGGCTTGTACGAATGATCTGTTACAAATTTTGTTCAGTCAATTTCTTATTCACTATGAGATTAGCGGTCCTTTGTGGGCATTTTCTTGTCACTTAGGAATAATGTTTAGATGTTGTTGGTTTAGATTTTATATTTATGGTGACATTACATGTGCAGAAGGACAACATCAGGAATCAACGTGAGAATGTTCTTCTTGCTGTAACAAATGCACAATCACGGCTTGGTATACCTGTCGAATCTGATCTACTGAGTGATGCTATTTATTTGTTTAAACATTTTCATCAGTTTCTCTAACTAGTGTAATTCAATAGACATGTTGCTGATGTGTAAATTTTATATGGTTTTAGAAAACTGGAAATAGCAGTAAACCTGAAAATAGCAATGGTTTGGTACGTATATGGAAAACTGGAAATAGCAGTAAAACTGGGAATAGAAATACAATGAATTTTTTTTACTGTTTTTTACTTTTAGTGGCGACAAATGTTGTCGCTAAAGGTCAATATGGCGCCACTAAAAATGAACAACCTTTAGCGGCAACCTCTGCTCTTTAGCGACAGAGCATTAGCGGTAACCCTTTAGCGGCGACAATTGTCGTCGCTAAAATTCTGTTTGTCGCCGCTAAAATCCTGTTTTCCTGTAGTGCAACAAGTAAAGACACAAAATAAAAAAAAAAAAAAAAAATCCTGTAAGTGTCGCGTCATTAGTTCTTAAGATTTAAGGTGTAATCGGATTTAGAGTTCAAACTAGATTTGTTTACAGCTCTGTTTATAATGCTTAAGTTTGACTTTAATTTGTTTTTATATTCGAGCTTAGCTCGTGTATTATTTATTAGTTATTAAATTGTTATATTTATAACTTTTTTATATGTATTTTTAATAATAATAATAATAATTTATATATGACATAGTATATATTATTTAAAAACTTTATCATTATGTATATTTAATTTATTAAATTAAATAAAGGGATATTGGTCTTTAATAATTCGTACTAGACGTCATTGGCCATTGACAGTCTCACTTTTTTTATTCAACCTGAGAGTTCCACCTTTCAACTATTTTTCCTCCACCGGTCATCGGTTGAAAAAACTTAACAGAGTTAATTTTTTTTTCCGAATTACAAACTGACGTTTTTTGGCTTTGGACCAGAACGAGAATACGAGTCGAATGATGTAAAACTTACATTGAAATTGTATTCCAAACGAAGAAAACGGTGCTTCAATTCGGGTGTTTAAACTTTCAATTAACAAAAATCAAGTCGTTTGGAGCACTGTTTCGAGATAATTTTTACATCAATATACTCGTATCATCATTCTGATCAAAATCCCTAAAACGTCAGTTTGTAATTCGGAAAAAAAGTTTAACTCTGTTAAGTTTTTTTAATTGAGGAACAGTGGTGGAAAATAGTTGAAAGGTGAGACTGGCAGGGGAGAATAAAAAAAAGTGAGACTGCCAATGGTCAATGACGTCTCGTAGGGGTTATTAGACGCCAATATCCCTTAAATAAAAGGTAAATAGATAATAGAGCTTGTTAAACTCATTTAGGCTCGATTGAATTTTTTAAAGAGCCGATATCAACTGCTTCTCATTTATTTAAGAGTAAAAAGAATATTGAATTTTGGATATGATCCTTAATGTTCACTCTCTTAGTGCTTATTTCTTAACGTGGATGCAACACATATTCAAGAATTAGCGACGATAGAATACCAGATTTAGAATCTTATATATATTGACATAAAAGCCAAAATAAAGTGTTGTGAGCATCTAGTATCACACAAGTGACATCTTACAAGTAACAAATTATGTACAAACAAAACAATTTCAATAAGATCAGCATCAAACACCCCCAAAAAAAACAAATTTCACCATAAAATCAAATCAAGTTCCTCTCATCTTTCTTTCTCCACATTCATTATAATCTCAACTCTCAATTGTTATATATTGTGTATTGAATTTAGCTACATTTAGGTCATAAATTAACCTTTAGGGATCCCGCTTCTCAACCTTGGTCATCTGTTGCAAAAGTTGTTCTAAAGTAGCAGACGGAAAAGAATGTGTTTCGGGTAGTTGAAGATGATCCGAATCTTTGTCAGGATTTGTAGTCACTGTACCATCGGTTCCTATGTGTGTGACATGTTTCACATCCGTTGGTAATCCTATTTCCAGTTCCGTCTCACTCTCGATGTCTTCAAAGTCTTTGTAAGCTGGAAAAAAAAGTGACAATAAGGTGAAAACGGAAACTCTGTTTCAAGACAACGCTACTACTAAACTTGGTATTTGCAATCACCAACTAGGTCGCAAAAGCAAGGGCGTACCCACCCCAAGCTTAGGGTGGGCGGGCGCACCCCTTGAAAAAATAATTTTTAGTGTTATTTTTCGTCGGAAATTTGGACCGCACCCCTTGAAAATTTTCAACCGCCCCACTTAGAAAAAAAAATATTATGAATTTATAAAAAAATTAAACAAAAGTTATTTTTTAATATATAAGTATATACCACAATTTATATAATTATTTTTTAACCACTTATTCACTTAATTACTTAACCCAATCAAAGACCAATCTACAATCTATTTTTATTCACCTAAGCCCAAGCCCAAACTCAAACCCAAACTAAAAAAATTTGAACTAAATAAAATAACCCAAACCCATCCACCCGTTCCAAATCCAAATCCCGCCCCAAATAAACTCCCAGCGACTTGACGCCACTGCTCACACGACTGGACGACTTTTTTTTGCTGGAAAAACCAAAATTCCAGCAAGACCGACCCATATTACGCTAGAATTCCGATATTGAACTGCTATGGTTTCTTTATTGTTTTTTTTTTGTTTTATGTGATGATTAGGAGAAAATATAGACACATAAGGGTTTGATCTTTTTATGTTTTTTGATGTTTTTTTGTTGTTGTTCTAGACTTGTAGTTCAATGATTTTGTTGTTTTATTTAAAGCTTTGTTTGTTCAAATGATTAGTTACAAGTTATCAAAATTTAATACTAGGGCTTGAATGTTTGAAAATAAACTTGAAAATTATGGACTATGGTTGAACATGATTGTTTATTTTGTTTAAGTGTTTAGTGTTGTTTTATGAACTTATTAAGCGATTTATATGTGGTAGAAACCGTGAGTAAGAATGTAATGAACTTATGCAGTGTTTAGTATCTCTAGATGATGTTTTGGATGGATTTCAAAAAATAAAAACATGTATGGCACAATTTTAAATACGTTTGTAATAAGTTTGACGTGCTTTTGATGATTATATAAATTTTATTTTGATGTTATTTTGTCTTACCTGACCCGACCCGATCCGACCCGCTATGAACCAATTTTTTTATATAGCTAGAGGCCTAAAATCTTAAAAATATTCCGCACCCCCAGCAAAAAATTCTTGGGTCCGCCACTGCGCAAAAGGCCTTGTGCGTCCAAAACTGACTATCGCAAAAACCTTGTGGCTAATTCGTCATTGTGATTGTTACCCGACCAAAGTCATATTACGACAGGTTTTAGCGACTACAAGCCTGGTCCCTATATTTTTGACCGACTTGTTTTGCAACTGATTTATGACAACCTAGTTTTGTGAGCGACTTGTTTTGCGACAAAGATTTAGTTTTAAACCAATATGCCATTGGTTAGAGCATTCACATTGGATCCTCCATATTAACGTGAGTGAATTTTCTATATTATATAGAGTGGTTTTGAGTGGAGGAGAAAATATGTTACTATTCATCAGTAAATTTGGAGAAAACAATGTTCACCCTCTATAAGTTTTTAGTATTTTTGAAAGTGGTTGTGAGTGGGGGAGAGAGAAAATATAATGATAAAAGTATAAAAATATATTATTTAATTGAAAATGAAAGAAAAAATACAGTAATTTTTAGTATAATTATAGATATGAAAAAAGAGAATCCACTATGAATGCTTTTAGCCACCAGGACTTTTTAGAGATGGAAAAAGAGAATCCATTGTGAATGCTTTTAGCGACCGGGACTTTAAATTATATTTTTTTGTATTTTTAACCGTTTTCCGACTATTTTGTGCAATTGTACCCACAATGAAACAATCATAAAATTAGCGATTGATTTGCGACCGACTTGGATTTGGGTCGCTAGTTTTTTCGTCCAATTTGAGTATTGTCTAACTAGTGACTAATTCGAATTCGATTACTTCTATATAACATGTCACATTCCATGAATTATTTCACGTTAGACCCAGGTTGGCTCGACACTCCAAACCCCACACATTCAGGAGTCTGTGTGTACACCAAAATACCTTACGAAAAAAAATTATAAATAACAAACAAATCATGAAACTTTAAAACTCACCAAAGATCTGAGTAACACTTTTGAATGTGGTTCTGATCAACCTATCCACCACCTTTGAAATATCAGATCTACTGGGAGCCACAAAACTCCAAGATTTCTTAACTTTGACCGTTGATGAAGATGATGAGCTTTCTCCCTCCATTGTTGCAGCAGGTTTTGATTGATCACCCTTTACTTCAACTGCTCGATCCCAACACCCCATATAAAAAGGAAGCCCAAGAAACCTTGGTATCCTCTCTTTCATGACAAACAATCTTTGAATCTTTCACACCAATCCAAACTCAATTGCCTAAACAACTACAAGCTAAGCTACACACAAGTTTTAGCTAGATGTCTAAAATGGCTATACAGAATAATGCATACTAGATGTTGAAGAAGTTTGCTGGCTGCAAACATGACTTATTTGTAATTGGTCTTCTTCACTTTGGAAACAAGCTTCCATCATTTGTCAAGGAATAACTTTTTTTAGAGAAGAAAAAGTAGGGTTGAAAGGAAGGATGGAGTGAGAGTTGTACATGGTGGAGTGGGAGTTGTACTTTGGTCTGGATTTGGGTATTGTTTTGGTGTGGAAAAGGGTTTCGTTGGCACTTGTAAGTAGGTTAAAATGTACAATTCAACTAACTGAGTAGTGATTGATGGGCTAATTATGGAAGGGTTTTATGACGTTACAAACTGAATTATTTGTCATTATGCTCTAAGTGTGTTCATGATTTTTATAGTTAGGTTCATGTGTCACATCTCCATCTTTTGCTTATACTTCATCAACTTTTTTATTTATTTTGGATTAAATAATTGTTTGTATGGATTTATACGACACTTATCGTGTTGGAGATTTTTTTTTCTCCCTTTATGTTAATGAAAACACATGAATTTTTTAGTGACATAACTTTAGAATTATCTATATATTATCTATATATTAAAAATGCATCCCTATGAATAGTAACTACTATATATTTGTCACACCCGGTCACGAGGTGTGATCGTGATTGATTCTCATTACATACGAATTAGCAAACATACTAAATGATTTAAAATAAACTCTAAATGTCATTCATATGTTTCAAACATAAACATGAGTTAACCAAAGTGTTTATATCACTTCAAAACAAACCAAGTTTTAAAAGTCTACAACATCTTTCAAGTTCTAAAATTACATTAAAGTATATAAATATGGTCTGATAAAAAAACTCACGGTTTGAATCTCTTTTGAAATGGGTTCAATTATGAACTAGCTAAGCTGAACTTGTTCAAATGTAAATGAGTTGAGCTTAGACCAAGGTAAATTCACTCGTTAGTTGGCTTGTTTGATCAATCCAATCAGGGGCGCAATTTCTAGTGGGTGGGAGTGGGCGGCCGACCCCCAAACTTTTCGCTCGGTAGTGGAGACTATGTAGTTTTCGTATAGAAATCTTTTGGTATATACATTTTTTACCCCTGGTTTTATAGAAATTTTTGGGTATATACGTTTTCGACCTCCGGTCAGAAATCTCAAGTTTCACCAATGAATCCAATACTCAAATATTTATATGATTTTTTCTTTCACATATCCACTTTTTGAGTATATGTTTTCTACCTATCTACTTAATTATTTAAAAGTTGCGTGGTTTTGTAAGTTTCAAAAGATTATATATATTAACACAAAGTTCTCATGAATATAGTGTCAAATTTTTGTAGTACTGTTTGATTTTAAGTTATGATTATTTTATTAATTTATTAATTCCCATGAGTAGTGTATTCAGATTTTTATAGTATTGTTTGATTTTAAGTAATAATGATATATATATATATATATATATATATATAGGGGGCCGCTAGAATGAGAACCACCTCGAGTTATGAGAACCGCGAGAACCACACCGTACGGGGCGAGGTGGACCAAATATTTTTTTCAAAAACGTAGATGCATGTATTATAAACACATTCGTAAAAAAGAAAAATGGAATATTTGCTATGGTATTTTTCTACATTTAATGAAGATGAAAGATTTTTACATGAGATTGATTGGCAATTATATATGTGTGAAAATGATGAAAATATTCCATTTTTCTCCTGGTTCTCTCTATACTGTATAGAAAACAAAATTGAGTATCCATTTTTTGAAAATATATCTGTTAGTAATACTATAACCAAAACTTATACAATTATAAATAAAGATGAAAATATTACCAGTATACACCCTCCACATCTTTTAAATATTTTAACATTTCTTTATCCATAATTAACAAGTTGTGCTTGAAATTTTTTCTATAAGCTTTTTCCTATGATTATTTTCTTCTCTTAATTTTTCTTCTAAAAATAATATATATCTAGGTGAAAGAAAATACGGGTTTATATAGTTAGAGGGATGATATAGATCGGAAGGGGGCATAATACTTGAATTACATGACTTATAATCTTCTATTCTTTGTCTTAAATCTTTTATTCTTCTATTGCAATTTTTCAAAAACCAAATATAGCAATTTTTTCGAGCTTGAACCTTTGAATCACTCATTGTATATCTTCATAATCTCCCATATCAGACTTAGTTGGAACATAAGTATTATTATCACTATCATTTTCTTCATACAGTGGTTTTGGAATAGTATTTGAAAAATCAACACCTTTTATTTTCATTGATAAACTTCTTCTAAATAGACTTTCATCTAAAGTATTTCTAGAAGTACTTGCTCCTGTAGAATGCCTTGGTTGAATATTGCTAAAAGAAATATCTATTGAACCATCAGAATGTTCTACTATGCTAGATGTTTGATTATCTACCTCTATATGTTTTGGCGGGTTTATATCTTATAAATTCCATGTTAATGATTGAGTTATTTCATTCCATTTTAATTTTTTAGGTGTTCTTATCTTTGTATGCATAGTATTAGCTTTAAAAATAATAGTTTCATCTTTTAGAGATACTAATTTTGTTTTAGGTTCTATAGTGGTAGTCATAGTCTTATAATATATTCTATATATAACTACTGCAACATTAGTTTTTTTCTTTAAATTCTA
Source organism: Helianthus tuberosus (assembly GCA_030545235.1). Lineage (NCBI taxonomy): Eukaryota > Viridiplantae > Streptophyta > Magnoliopsida > Asterales > Asteraceae > Helianthus > Helianthus tuberosus. The sequence continues at coordinate 49,293,977 of CM060351.1, forward strand.
AGTTTTTAGTTTTAATTGTTAATGTTAAAGTATCTAAAATATGTGGATTAAATAAACCAATTGAAAAGTTTGGGTAGCAATTAAAGTAAATAGGACCATTTGAAATATTAGACTCAGCCATAGCTAACAAAGAGTTATTAAAATTTGTATGTCTTGCATCTCTTAGAATTAGTAAAACAGGAGCATCAATTCCTAATCTGAACATAGGTTTAATGGCGACTTGAACTAATCCTATATGTAGAAATTTATATAGTTTTCTATGTCTTTTAATAGCTTCTACTGATAATAATTGCATGTTTTGATACTTTTTGTTAATAGGTATGGTTTGTTCATGAGTTTTTATAGAATAATCTTGTAAAAAAACAAAAGTACCAATTTTGTAAAATAGTTTTAACATATTGTTTTGGTATATTCCAATTTAAAAGATTGTTTTAAATTTGAGAAATATTAATTTCAACAGAATTCATATGTAAAGAGTTCATGTTTAAGTCTTCTTCATCATTATCATTAGTATTTGAGCTATAATCTCGTTTAGAAAAGAATTTTGATAACTGATTCATTATAATTATTAGTCTTTAAATTTTTAAAGTAGAGCTTATACTGAGGGAACACCCCCATATCGTCGTGGTCCGGCTACCCATTTTTTGGGCATAATGCTAATCCAACCGACAATCGACAGGGCTTACCAACACAGTTCTACCCCCCTTTAAAAATTCAGGGCTATATATATATATATATAGTGGAGAGTTCAAATGAGAAGAAATTTTTTGTAAGAAGAAAATAGAACAAATTTCAACCAATAAAAATGATTTATTTTACTTTATTTAATATAAGTATTTAATGTTACTATAAGGGTACATTGGTAAATCTACATAGATCATTAATTTGTCGTCTTCCTCTTTAATAGCTAATACATTAAATTTTTTGTAACTTATCTTCAAAATATATATTTTTTCATTAAAATAAAATAAAATAATTTAAAGTGTAGGATAAATTAGAAGTTGTGTAGGATAAATTATGGGTTGTGTAGGATAAATTTCAACGTGTAGGATGAATTTTGAAATATGTAGAACAACTTTTTGATGTGTGTAGGCAAAAAAAATTAGTGTGGAGGATAATAGTCTTTATAATTAATTAATTAGTCAAAAAATGATAATAAATGAGATAAATGAAAAACTATTTAATGTTTTACAAAATTACCCTTTGTTCTTTTTCTTCTCAATTAAATTTTCTCCTCAAATGAACATTCCCCTATATATATATATAGGGAGCCGCTAAAATGAAAACCACCCCCAGTTATGAGAACCGCGAGAACCACTCTAAACCAATCAGATTAAGCCAACACAAAGGGGTATTTTGGTCTTTTACCCCAAGTGTCATATCTTCCCTCTCACTTCATTTAATATATATCATCCTCTCTCCTATCTCCTCTCTCATCTTCATCTTTGTTTATAAACCTCCCTGCACATAGAAAACCCAATTCACAAATCCATTTACTTTGAAAAAAATGGTAAATTGTGTCACCTTCATGGAGGAGCCGGAGCTGATATCTTCTCCGGCACCGTCTCCGACCAACTCACCTTCATCGCATATATACCCCTACCTGCAACTCACCTTCTAACCACCTCCTTTCCTCTGCTGATATCTTCTCCGTCACCGTCTCCGACCAACCTGCAACTCCACTCCATCTTCATCTTCTCCACAGCACATCGACGACGAACACCACCTGCAACTGTTCGTCACCGGCGGCCACCGGTGGTGTTTTTTGTGGGGAGACCGGTGCGGGTTTTGGGTAGGGGTGAGCAAAATCAACTACCCGACCCGACCCGACCCGATACCCGATTAGACAATAAATCACTAACCGATAAGATACCCTATATTATGTAATCGGTTTCGGTTCTATTGTATGTCGGGTATATTGTTTTTCGGGTAAAGAACCGACCTGACTAATATGTTATGTTATTCTTTATTTTAGCTTTTGAAATATCCAATACGAAGTCTGAGAACATGTGAACATCAAGTCTGCATTCACTGTACATTCCCTCAAGGCCTTCGACATGTTTCTCTTTGATTTCAGGTGGAAACAGTTGAATCCTAGTTCCATTTCAGCCGAATATTGGTGAGTTCCTTTGAATCGTAGTTCCATTTCAGCTGATTATTTTGTTAGTTAATCTTATTGCGAATGTTAAATTCTTGATCATCTAGTATAACATGGTTGTTGTAAAAAATGAAAAAATTATAGGAATTTGCAGTTATTTGATGGTTTATAGTTGATGGTGTGTTTATGCTTGAATCTAAGGTCTATTAACACTTATTAATACCTATGCACACCAAGTGTTTGATAGAATGTCCGAGTGAAAAATTTGATGAAAATATGAAACCAAAAGTTGTTTTTTGATGAATTTCATTGCTAAACATAGAATAAATAAACCATGTAACCCAAAATGCATAACTTAAACATCAAAAAATTCATAAAGTATTAAGAAGTTCAAACATAATCCAAAACAAATGTAAGAAATCCAAACAAATCCAACATAACCAAAGCAAACGAACTGAAAACGATACTACTTTAAGTCCTTTCTCCTTTATCCGTATCCATCTCCAGCCATCCGTTAATCGACATCGATGTTCATGTGATCCGGTTCCACTTTATCATAAATTTCTGCATGAAAAAAATAAATAAATAATGATAAATTCAACATAAATTCGATGTATGTCAAATTTACCTTTTCCAATATCATCAAACTCTACCGAATCTTCGGTGTAGATTTTCTTTTTAATTGATGCACGAATCCAATCCTCTGTACATATTAATGCCTCGACAATCAGAGTTGATAAAGAAGTTCGATAAGTATCGACTACTCTTCCGCCTGTACTAAACGCCTCCTCAGAAGCAACACTGGAAACCGGGATAGCCAATATGTCTATAGTAATAGGAAGAAAATCAAATTAACACTAACGTATTATTATAAGTGATATAAATAAACCACTAATTAGTAAACATACCTTTCGCCATTTTTGCTAATACAGGGTATTTTGAAGATGCAGCCTTCCACCAACCTAGAATATCAAATCCCTTGTAATGGGCCTCCTCTCCGTCGTCTAGGTACCTCTCAAGTTCTGACTTGGTTACATAAGACGTAGAACCGCCATCCGCTTTAAATTCTGCAAAATAATCACTATCTCCTTGTGCTGATGATTCAAAGTTCTCCTGACTTGGTGAAACTTTATCTGAACCTTGTTTTCCACTGCTTGATGCATAATGCTCATACAAAAGCTTCAATTCGTCCTTTATACTTGTAACTACAATTTTAACTCGTTTCTTCAAGTCATCTTCTGTCTCTTCATCTGTTTTTTCAGCCCTGAATATTCTCTCAAATCCAAATTGAATAACACGAACCTTTAACCTCGGATCTAAAATTGCAGCAAAATACAAAATGTAATTCAAAGATCTGCCAGTAGGTAGATTTCTCCAGTACTTGTCGAACTTCTGGTGCATCTTAGCACCCATAAGTCTACCTTCCAAGTCAGCTCCGTCTTTCATCTTCCTTAAATGCTTGTCTATATCCATAACCTCGCTAAAAAATAAATTAACGGTAACTGTTTTTGTAGCAGAAGCGTTGGCAGTTTTACGCTGAAACAATTCTAACACACTTGCCAATTGTCTCGCGTAGCTCCAGTCAGTAACTCTAGGAGCATCATCACCCAAATCATTTTTATAATTTGGGTCATCCAGATCATATCTGTTAAACGCCTTCTCAAATTTTTCTGCCTTCTCTAACATTTCCCAAGTCGAGTTCCATCTTGTAGCCACATCTATACCTATTAACGCTTTGCTTTCGATCTTTTCCGCCTTTACACATTTTTTAAAAGTGTCTATTCGCTGAGGAGACAATGTAATATAGCGAATTGCATCTCTGATACGATCTATGCACGTTGACCCATCACGTAAGCCGTCCTTCACAATCAGATTGATTATGTGTGCCATACATCGGATGTGCAAGTATCTCCCGTCGAACAAGAGGTTGTTTAACCTAGTTTTTAGAAACTGTATGGCAACATCATTAGCTGACGCATTATCTAATGTAATGGTCAGCACATTTTCAATGTCCCATTCTTTTAAACATTGAATAAGGGACCTACCTATCTCGTTTCCTTTGTGGCTGAATATTTGCTTGAAGTTGATGATCCTTTTGTGTAACACCCAATTGTCATCTATAAAATGAGCTGTAACACACATATAGTTAACCCGCTGGCTTGAAGTCCACGTGTCTGTGGTTAGACACACCCGTGTGCTATTCTTTGCAAAAAATGACTTCAACTTCCTCTTCTCCTCTAAAAATATTTCCCCAATATCTCTCGCAATCGTAAACCGACTAGGCATCTTAAAATGCGGATTGAAACTTTCTATAACCCTTCTAAATCCCTGATGCTCAACGGTTGAAAACGGGACCTCGTCTATTAAAACCATCTCCGCTATGGCTCTTCTACTTGCTTTCGCACAATACTTCCATGCCTTGACATCACCACTACCGCCCTCGCCATCATCGCCTTTTTTCAAAAAAATATTGCTTTGGTTTTTTAAAAAATCCGGATGTTTTTCGCATCTCCTACTGTGTTTACTCAACGCCGATGTGCCATTTTTATAAGGGTCCGCAGCCAAATCTTTCGAGCAATGCTTGCATCTTCCACGTTGGTTTCCGTCCTCATCTTTATACTTCTCAAAATCAATCCAAACATTAGATTTTCCTGATGTTTTAGACCCTGTCGTTTTCTTCGTCGTCGTGGTTTTAATTTTCTTTGTTGCAGTTTCTTTTTCGACATGCCGTGACTTCCTCTTTCCTCTTCCGTCTCCGTGAGAGTCGTCGCTTGATACATTCTCGATGTTGACATTTGATGAATCCATCTAAATTTTCTCATAAAACATACAATCAATTAGGTAAACGCATGTATGTATATATGGGCACAAATAAAAAATATCCTCGTTAATATATGCATAATTCAATGTTATTACAACATAATTCAAATTATGCATCCATCATTCCAGTATCACAAATCATGAATTTTTGTAAAAAGAAAAAGTATTACATTGACCATATCAAACAAAATTGATCAATTCAAACACAAAAGTACACAACACACGATCAAAATTCAAGTTATTATTCTGTCAACTCGGGTCAATCTCTAATCAAGATATCAAATACTATTCAAACTAGTCAACAAACAGAATTCTGAACTGAATACATGTATGTATATATGATGCCTGACACTGTTTTTTTTTTTGTATACAAATTTCAACAAAGTGGACGACAAGACGGGTACCTGACACGAAAACTTCTGTTCTGTCACTCGAAGGAATGTAGGATGCTCACGATGCTGGCAGCTTTTCTGAACGTGAAGTCTGATTATTAGGTATTCTATATTCACGTTTTTTATGATACTGCAATAGGGATGGGATTTGTTTTAGAATAGGATACAAATTTTGCATGCTCTATCTTTTATTTTCAAAAATAATATCGATAAAATCTTGCATGAGTATAGGAATTAGGAAACCAATTTTGCATTTGTATATCTTTAATTTTCAAAAAGAATATGCAATCTTTGTTTTAATATATCTTTTATTTTCGATAACTTATCACTTGGTTTTACTTTTATTATATCTTTTAAAAATAATTTTGATCAAATCTAGCAACCTTTAACCATTAGAATTTCGATCATATCTTTAATATTTCATATTTGACATAGAAGGGGTATGTTATGATATAGAATTTGGTCTTTGATCTTTGTAATCGGGGTGCGATGTTACAGAGTTACAAAAATGTCACCGAGTTATTGAATCAACTATGAGCTTATGAATGGCCATCAATCTCAAGCTCAACATATCTTTTAAATGCCACAACCTTGCTATGATTTAAAAAGATGGTTTTGTCAATAAGTTACTTACAATGTTTTAAAACTAGGATTTAGGAAATAAACAACTGAAATGCGATGTCATAGAATTCAAAACTTATTCGAAACCGAATCAAATGCATTGATTCAAGTACACAATAAAACATAGTCAAACAAAAAAAAAGCCTTCGTCTTTCGATTCTTTTCCATCTTCAGCCGTAACTGCACTCGCTAATTGTCATTATGTTGGCTTGAACATGTACCAGGTCGTTCTCGACATCTTTTAATATGTTTTAGCATTGCCGCTATTCCGTTTTTAACCTTGTCTGCAGCGACAACCACCGCGCAATGCTTGCATCTTGCCTTAGCATTCCCATCCTCATCAACAAGCTTATCAAACTCCTCCCAAACATTCACTGAATTTCGATTTCGAACCATCTACATATAAACAACAATACAATTTCATGGAATTAAAATTTTACAATACATGATAACTTCTAGAAAATAAGAAACTTAATGATATGTATTGCTTACCTTGTCAAGGAACAACCCTAGCTTGATGAATGAATCAAAGATCGTCTAAATTCTAATACTGTTATGCATAAGTTTCTATAAGTTGTTATAAGATTAGGTATTTAAAGTATAAAGTTACGTTCTGCATATAAGATTAGATATTCATTCGGTATTGGGCCTAAGCCCAATGATTAATCTGCTTTGTTAATATGTAAAATCGGTTCCAATTTCTAAGTCGGGTTTTCAAGTGAAACCAACCCGGAACCGACCCGACCCGATAACATCCTGAAAATCAGAACCGACCAAGAGACCGACATGCATAGGTTCGGGTCGGGTTAGGTACAAAATCGGTTCGGTTATCGGTTCTTTTCGGTCCAGACCTAATTTTTCTCACCCCTAGTTTTGGGGGGTTGGAGGCGGCGGCGGGTGGCGTTGGGGATGGTGGTTTGGTGGAGAGGGCCGGCGGCGGTGGCTGAGCCGGTGAAGCCGGTGATACCGATGGTTTTTTTGGTATGTGTTCTTGATTTTTCTAGGTTTACTTGATTTTTCTTGTGATTCTAGGCCTGTGTTTCTTGATATGCGTTCTTGAATGATGATGATGATACCGATTGGGATGTTGATATGTGGGTTTGGAATTGGCATGTTGGGGATTTTTGATCTGTGTCGGAGTTAAAACATTGGAGGTGAATGATGGGTGAAGGTGGGTTTTTAATTTTGGTGAATCTGGGTTTGAATCTGGGTTTTGAATCTTGGGGGTTTGTCTTTGTGGGTTTGATTCTGTTGAATCTGGGGTTAAAACATCGGAGATAAAACTCTGGTTTTGATGCGGGGTTGATTCTGTTGAATCTGGGTTGATTTCTGTGGAAACTGTTTGAATATATTTGAATCGGCTGTGATGATGAAAAAAAAACGTTGATTTTGATGACGATGGCGCGGCAAAGACGGCGGAGGGTAGGTTTTTTGAACCTGCAACCCCATTTTGCAGCCTTTTCTATTATCAGAAAATCTGAGCCAAACCCCTTTTTTTTCGAGATACGCTTTGCTTTGATGTTGTTGGCTTTTTATATTATTTTCCCTAGTCGATGACGATAACAATCTATCTGAGACATCTACCGAGTTTGCGTTTTCTGGGTGCGTTCGTGTTGCGTAAAAAAGTTTTTGTAAAAAAAATTGTTAAACCGTAAATTTTTTAACGTAAAACGTAAAAACGTAAACTTTTTTAACGTAAAAACGTAAAACGTAAAAAGTTTTATGTAAAACGTAAAAAGTTTTTTGTAAAGCGTAAAAAGTTTTAGGTAAAACGTAAAACGTAATTTTTTTTTAGTAAAACGTAAAGAGTTTTATGTAAAACGTAAAAAGTTTTTACGTAAAACGTTAAAAGTTTAACGTACACCGTAAACTTTTTAACGTACACCGTAAACTTTTTAACGTAAAAACGTAAAATGTAAAAACTTTTACGTAAAACGTAAAAAGTTTAACGTAAATCGTAAAATGTAAAAAGTTTAACGTAAAACGTAAAAAGTTTTAGGTAAAACGTAAATGGTAAAAAAATTTTAGTAAAACGTAAAAAGTTTTACGTAAAACGTAAAAAAACCGGCGCGTAAAACGTAAAAAACGTTAATGTAAAAAACCGGCGCGTAAAACGTAAATTACGTTAACGTAAAAACGGCGCGTTGAAAAAACGGCATTAAAAAATGGCGTTAATAAACGGCGCGTAAAAAACGGCGTTAAAAATTTGGCACGTAAAAAACGGCGTTAAAAATTGGCTCGTAAAAACGGCGCGTTGAAAAAAACGGCGTGTTAAAATAACGACGCTTGGAAAAACCCGGCGTAAAAACGGCGCGTCAAAAAAACGTAAAAAGTAAAAAGTAAAAAACGGGCGTGAAAAAACGGGGCGTAGAAAAAACGGGGCGTAGAAAAACGGCGCGTAAAACGGGCCGTTTAAACGGCGCGTAAAAACGGGACATAAAAACGGGACGCAAAAACGGCGCGTTAAAACGAGACGTAAAAAATGGGGCGCAAAAACGGCTTGTAAAAAACGTGACGTAAAAAACGGCGCGGCAAAAAACGGCGCCTAAAACCGGGCCTAAAAACGGCACTTAAAAACTACGGTCGCAAAATCGGCGTGAAAAAACGGAGCGTAAAACGGGTCGTAAAAAAACGCGCGTAAAAACGGGTGGTAAAAAAACGCGCATAAAATTTTTTTATATAAAAAATCTGATTTCAAAATATTTGTTTAATAAAGAAATCTGATTTTAGAAAAAATAATTAATGTAATAGGACAAAATTGTAATAAAAAACAATAAACTTATTAAGACAAAAAAAAACAAAATTACTTAAATACCCTTTTAGATTATAATATTAAAGACATAATAAGACAAAAACCATTTAATATTAATTTTTGTTACTTTTAATGTCATCCATCCATCAAGTTGATCTAAGGGCTAATAAGTGGTTCTCATAACTAGAGGTGGTTTTCATTTTAGCGGTCCCCTATATATATATATATATATATATATAGGGTAATGATAGTGTAAAAAGGGCCTAAAGTGTGAGAAGTGTATTATAACACTATACATAATACTATATAACACCATATAAACACCGTATAACAATATGTAACACCATATAATACCATATAACACTATGTAACACTATATAACATTATATAACAAATATAACACTATACATCTATCATAGACATGCTATCAGACAACCTATAGTGTTATATTTGTTATATAATGATATATAGTGTTACATAGTGTTATATGGTATTACATATTGTTATACAATGTTTATATGGTGTTATATAGTATTATATATAGTGTTATAATACACTTCTCACACTTTGAGCACTTTTTACAGGATCCTCTACCTATATATATATATATATGAATACAAAGAGGTAATGTATATGTTTGATTTTGATTGTACATAACTTAATAAGATGAGATAAAGAAAGCTAAATCCACAAAACCAAATTGATTGTGATTGATGTTAATGATCTCAAGAAATATATTTTCAGGTTTATTTTATGACATTTTTTTTACATGTTAATAAAACTCATTAATATATTATTCCACTCACATACTTAATATTACTCACAATGGATAAACATTTTATGGGTTAGATTAAATACAAAGTCTCTTAAAAATAAGACTTTACAAAAAGGGTATCAAACGGACTTCAATTGACCTCATGCAAGTGGCATTGTAACCATCTCATCAAACTCTACGATATGAGATTTTAGCTTTTCACTTTTGGATATATAGCTTGTAGATTTAAAATTTTTGTTTATAGCATTGGATCTTTTCTATATTTGTGTTATTCGTGTCTTTTTTGCAACGTATTGTGTCTTTTTTTTTTCTGAACATTGTGTTATATTTTGTTAAAAATTGTGTTATATTTTACGATCTATTATGGTTTTATACACTTCTTAATTCTAGGAGACTTAACTTTAACCAACATTTTATTACCCATTAAAAAAGTTATGTTTATTAAAAATGAAACATGGATGAGAAGAGGTTTTTGTAATAATATGCCATTTATTATTTGATTCAACTTTTACATACATTCGTTAATTGTTTCGAAAAAAATTATATTTACAATTATGTTTAATTTTTTTCACATTACGACATAAACGATATTTAAAACATTCGAAAAAAATTATATTTACAATTATGTTTAATTTTTTTCACATTACGACATAAACGATATTTAAAACATGTATTCAAAAATAAGAATTTTTCGACAACTGCTACCATACTGAACCGAACTACCAAAACGGTATTGTACCGCCATAATAGGTAAGTTATTCGGTTTGTGCTTTTACTCCTTTTAGGTTTTGGGTTCGATGAACATCGTATCGGTATCAAAATTATCAACCCGGTACCAGTATTTATTTTTATGGTTTTTGATCGATGTAAAACACGTGCCGATATCCTTTTGAGAATATCAAAACTTTATTTTTTGCGTTTTTAGGTTGATATAACGAGTGTTAGTGCCGTAACGAACGAACTGATATAAACAAGTTCCCGCCGCGTAGCGAGGGGGAATTCAACTAGTTATATATAATAGAGAATTGGATTTTAATAATCCCACCAAGAGGTGGTTGGTGAATATTGATCCCACCTTTAAATATTATCGCTGACAGTCCCACATTTTAAGTATGATTCTCTCATTGCACCTCCGTAAAAAAAAAAAAAAAAAAAAAAAAAAAAAACCTTCACGGAGTTAAGGTTTTTTCCGAATTTCAAACTGATGTTTTAGGGCTTCTGATCAGAATGATAATACGAGTCGATTGATCTAAAACTTAAATCAAAATGGTGCTCCAAACGACTTGATTTTTGTTAATTGAAAGTTTAAACACCCGAATTAAAGCACCGTTTTCGTCGTTTTGATCATCATTTCAAGCTAAGTTTTACATCAATTAACTCGTATCTATCTATCTATGTTCTTATCAAAAGCCCTAAAAATCAGTTCATAATTCAATTAGAAAAAAATTAACTCCGTTAAGTTTTTTAACGGATGTTCAACAAGAGAAAATACTTAAAAAGTGAGACTACCAATGATAATATTTAGAGTTAAATGCTTGGTTGGTCCCTGTGGTTTGCAAAAATTGCAGACTTGGTCCTAGTGGTTTACTAATTACACGCTTGGTCCCAAAACTTGTCAAAAATGCACTCGGTTGGTCCCTAGCCCAAACATCAGTTAAAGATCTCTGTTAAAACACCCCCTGTGCTTGGCACATGAGGGTACTTTGGTCATTTCAGTCTAGTTGGTCCCCCCACCCCCTTCTTCTTCCCCAAACCACCACCACCATCTCTCTGCATTTAACATATGCTTCCCCAACTCAGCTACCATTCTCTCATATATCCAATTCAAATCATCACTCATTCAATTTGCTCCTGCTTCTACACTCTTCTTCATCGATTCTGTTCAAATTTGAACATAATTTCATCCGGTTAGGGTTTCAATTCCTTTCGTTTCGCCGATAAAGTAGGTCAAAATGTTGAAACACATGCTGTTGTGTCTATAGTTTTGTCTTGATTAATCGATTTGATTCAGCTTTTGTGACTAATTATTAATAATTAGGTCAAATTGAAGCTATTTGTGTGCTGCACTGTGTGTTTAGGTGGTGTGTGTGTGTGTGAGATAGGAAGCTGGTGGAATGTGAGAGTGTGGATCGCGAGTTGTAGATTGAACCGAGTTTCAACCAGTTAGGGTTTCAATTGAAGCATATGTTGTTGTATCTATAGATTTGGCTCGATTAATTGATTTGATTTAGCTTCTGTAATCAATCATCAATGATTAGGTCAAATTGATCAGGATAAATTGTTGGTGCTTTATTTGTCTGCTGCACTGTGTGTTTAGGTGTGGTGTGTGAGAGAGAGGTAGGGAGGCAGAGGAATCAGGTCGAATGGGAGTGTGTGGATCGAAGGAGCAAGGTTGCGTGCGAGTCGGAATAAGTTCTAGGAAGAAGAAGAAGCATGGGGATAGAGCAGATGGAGAAGCAGCAGCGAGAGTTCATGGAAGAAGAAGGAGAATGCAGACAGATGGTGGTGGTGGTGGTTTAGGGAAGAAGAAGAAGAAGGGGGTGGGGTGGGACCAACTAGACCGAAATGACCAAATTACCCTCAAGTGCCAAGCACATGGGGTCTTTTAACATAGATATTTAATTGATGTTAGGCCTGGGGACCAACCGAGTGCATTTTTGACAAGTTTTGGGACCAAGCGTGTAATTAGTAAACTACTAGGACCAGGTCTGCAATTTTTGCAAACCACAGGGACCAACCAAGCATTTAACTCTAATATTTAAAGGAGGGACTACCAGTAGAATTATTAAAATTCAATTTCACTGTATAATGATGGCAACAGTTTGAAAATTATTTCAAGACTATATTAGCTAATATCTTGTCACACATAATTACTATTACTTAAAAAATAATCCTTCCCATTCAAGACTATATTAACTAGTATCTTGTCACACATAAATACTATTACTTAAAAAATAATCATTCCCATAATTTTCTCAGTTTAATCCGCTAAAATATGAAGAAACCAATGGATTTGACAAATCTTGACTTTTTAGGCGTAGAGTAAAAAACAATGCAGTTTGACCAATAAATTTTAAACAAGATGTAACATTAACCGATGAATCTTAAACGTGTTTGATCATAATTGATGGATGTTGCTACTACGAAATCCAGCGAAAAGCAATTAATATGAACATATAGGTAGGTGTAGTTTGAAATATGAGAAAATTATAACATAAAGTGAGATATATCATTTTTTTAAGAAATAATAAAAGAATTTATATATAGAACAGTCAAGGTGTAACATTTACTTTTTCATGATAAAAGTAGAAGGATTTTTATACCAAAATCATTAAAGTTTTTCACAAAACATATAATATCCTTCAACATGTGATTTAACAATATATTTAAATATAATAAAAATTTGAGTTGTTAGTTACACGTTTGTTTCCTAAAAGATCCATAAAAACAATGTGATTACGAATTAGAAATTGTTGTATCACTAAAATGGTGTAAGAGTAGCTCGTGAGTTAACCACTCTTGTATATACACAACAAACTAGTTCATAACGAGATTGTCATCATACGGTTCACTTCACCGATCTTAGCCTTTAGCTTCGGTTCACCAATTTATCAAAAATATTAGAAAGTTGTCACAACCAGGGGCGCAACATAGTGGGGGGGGGGGGGGGACCCACCGAACTTTTCGCTCAGTAGTGGAGAGTATGTAGTTTTTGTATAGAAATTTTTTTTGTATATATATTTTCTACCCCTGGTTTTATAGAAATCTTTTGGTATATAAGTTTTCGACTCCCGGTCGGAAATCTCAAGTTTCGCCACTGGGCACAAGCATGTACAATGTACTTTTTATCTTGTTTCGGTACTTTTTGCAAGATGACGTTTTATGCTTTCATTTTTTATTCCATAAGTTTCTATAGTCTTAAAATCAAATACAGTAAGGATTATAAGCTTAAACCTCAATTCCAAACACCTTTCATATTTGTCGAATCCCCAAATCCCTGGTTGACGTTCAAAGGGTCTTTGCTGACGTTGCAATGCCCAGCTTCAGTTTTCTACAAAAAAAGAAACCGTTAGCCTCGTCACGGAGGGCCCCCGGGGGGGGGGGGGATCCGTGACCAAGCTCCGGCGTGAGGATAAGTACTTGCCGGAATCAAATGAGGAGCTTATTCCGATGATGATGACCGCCGGAATATCCTCTATGGTGTGGATAAAGTGTGTTTGTGTTAATATTAAATGTGCAGTATCCTTGTATGAAAAATTAGAGTATTTTGCATTTAGTGAGGGTTACCTTGGTTGTTAAGGATCATGGTTTTTACCTCTCTTATATAATGGAGATAACTTATCTTTCTTGAAGGATGTTACCGAGACGATCTAACGGTAACTGGTGGTCATTGGGGGACTCAGACACGTGTTTGAGCCCCAGCGGTGAGATCGCTGGCTTCATTTAATGAGGCCAGCTCGTCAGTATAGTGTTTCCGGCGACTCCTTTCTTCTCATCTATCAAGCATTTAATGTCCCACAGTACTCTTGGATTCTCTCTCACTTGTTTCCCGCTCCTTTTGTATATACAAGACTCTTAAGAAACAAGTCTTGACTTTGGGCCTTAATAGTTGGGCCTGCATGATTGAAGCCCAAGACGGGTCACGTTGGGCAACCGATTGGCCCGTCGTCAATATTCATCAACTTAACAACTCAAAAATCATTTCAAGATTTTATAAACTTACGACAAATGATTTAATCGCTTCTAATATTCGTTAAAGGTTAAAATGTATGTATGGAAGGAAAACAAATTAATTTTCAACTACTAATGATCTCCTCTATGATCGTCTCTCTCAAATCTCTAGATCGGTGCAAGTGAATTTGGACGTTGACTAAGTCAACCCGTTCAAGTTCATTTCTTTAGTTTCCTAATAACTTTTGATCCCAAATTTGACATTTGAGTAAACTGAACCAATACCAATCCTAAATATTATGTAAGTGACGAGGTATGACCTAGTTCACATACACCAGATCCACGTTTCTTCTTAGATTTGCTTTCTTAACTTTATCTTAAAAAGAAAAACTTTGTTTTGCATACTTTTATAGTCGGAAATTATCGTACAGGACGTTGCCTTTTTGAATTTTGAAATAAAGTCCATTTACATGAGGACACATGCCATCTCGGGGGTGTTCACAGCTGTCACTGACATCACCGTGTCTGCCCACACGATCAATCCCATCACCTTTCCTTGATGTGACTGGCATAAGTCATAACAAGATACTTTCTTTTACCATTTTTAGTCTGATTTTATTCATGTTATTCTTAACACCAGACTGGAGGAGACATGACGAGGTATGACCAAGTTTGCGTAAGGGTCATGCTATTTACACACGGAGAAAATTATTTTCACACCCCAAAGCGCCGCGCTATGGCCAAAGCGGGGCGCTTGGGTGTAAAGTCAACCGACAAGAACTGAGCCTGTCAGGCTTTGTCTGTTGACTTTACATCAAAGCGCCGCGCTTTGGCCATAGAGCGGCGCTTCGGTTTTTTTTTTTTTTTTTTTTTTACATTTCGCTTAGGGCTTTTTTTTTATGATTTTCTGAAAAAGTGTTCTTGAAAAAGTGTTCTTGAAAGTTTATATATTTTCTGAAAAATACTTCAAAAATCAGTTGGATATTGTGTGTTGCTCAAAAGTTTTATCGAAAACCTTGTTAAAATTGTTTGTTTACGTGTTAAACCGGGTTTTTAGTAAAAGTTTTAAACAAATTCGGGTTTCGGAAAATTGTTCGGTGACCAGAGTATTCAAATGTTCATCGTGTTCTTCAATAATATTCATAGTGTTCTTCATTTGTTGTATGTTTGATCTGAATTTTGAGTTGAATTAAAGTGTTATTTGATTATGATATGATTGTTTGACATTTGTGACATAAATTGATGATGGTTTGTTGAAAATAGTAAGCCTCGAGACAGCAAAAAGTCTGGTAAATTGTTGAGTAGTTTGAAAAGTGTGTCCTCTTTGTCAGAAAAAGATAAGTCTTGGTTTAAAAAAAAAAAAGGTGGAACCTTATCCATTCAGCTTTATTCTGTTTCGTCGACCTTTGTTCATAAATACTAAAATATGAGTGAAATGTAAAAAAAAAAAAAAACAAAGCGCCCCGCTATGGCCAAAGCGGGGCGCTTTGATGTAAAGCAACAGACAAGGTCTGACCGCTTCAGACCTTGTCTGTTGACTTTACACCAAAGCGTCCCGCTTTGGCCATAGCGGGGCGCTTTGGAGTGTTTAAATAGACTATGGACGTGTGCGAATAGACCAGGCCTTGCGTAACCTGAACCGGTCAACACCTATTTTGACCATAATAAATCTCTAAGGTTATTTTGTAATATTCTATTCCATGCAAAAAGAAATCATTAAATAACTGAATCTTCTAAACATTGGGGAGATTTACATGATCTACTTTTGGGTGTAATCCCAATGTAAATGCAAATACAATTTCTAAATAAAGAGAAATCCTAACCACTGCTCACTATAAATATACAAATATATAAGTCATTATTCTCTAGCTAAAGGATGGTCATAGGGATAACCTCATTCATGTGACGAGTCCTAACGTATTTTATTTTGCAGACCTTGGCTCCGATTTCCGTTGTGAAAGATTACCCAGGTTGATCAGGATGATCCATACCCCAAGTACACATTTCTTCCATAAGAAATAAAGATGTTACATAAGAAACCTTAACTTTTGTTGACATTTTAATAAATTAACCCTATATTAATTTGCAATTTTGTTCTTACTCTCATATTTACTGTTGAATTTTGTATAAGTTTTTATGCTTTGTGTACTCATAATACATGCACAATCTTTTTTTCCATTCTTTTTCACATGCTTTGGTTTGTCAACGTGGAAGGAGCAAAGAGCATGCTTGACTTTCCCTTCAAAGTTAAAGTGTTACGACATTTATTTTTGAATAAAGGGCCCATTATATTGTGATTTCTTACGGAATAAACACGTTAGTAACGTGCGTGTACGGTTCAATGTTTTATGTCTAAATCTTTTTGGCTATTTAACAGTCCCGCCACAACTCACGGATCCTAGACTTAGTTATTCTTTTCTATGTCTTACGTTTCAGTATAATATTTGCGAGTTAACACGTCGCAACGCGCGTGCGTGGTTCAACATTTATACATTTACTTTTTGTTCGGTTTAGCGGTTCCGCCGCAAAGCGCGGGGTCCTGATTACTAGTTGATCTTAGTATAACAAGAGTCCAAATATCATATATATGTATATAAAATAATATTGTAAACCTAATTAACTTATAGGGTGTGTTATGTGTATGGCTCGGTTCGACTCTGTTAAGTTTTACATTTCAATCGAATGGATGATGTATTTGGTTAGGTTAAAGTTGGTTTTAGTCTTATGTGTTTGTAAAGGTTGGTCGGTTTTGAAGTTCAAGACAACAATCTTTTGTTTTGGGCCGGTTTATGTTAATATTATAAATTTATAATACAGTATTGGGCAATGTTAGTTTTATATAACTTAAATGCATCTATACTTTCTATAAAAAGAGAAAACCAAGTGACATGAGAAAAGCTGAGGTGGCAGCCACAGAGCCTGTCCAACAAGGCTTTTTTTATGTCATTATCGCATCATAATCCTTAATATATAAAATCACTTTAATTTTCAAAGATCTGGCCCACATATACAAAATCACTTTAAACATCTGCCCACATACAAAAGGTCTGTTGTTCAACAGAAACGCTTCAAACCTCTGCCCATATTCAAAATTTAAAATCCTGGCTCCAAATTCAAAATTCAAACTATAGATGAATCTGGCTCCCTATAAATAACATATATGAATTTGGCTCCACATTCAGTTTTCAATTTATCTCTCTCACGCGTATTTGCGATTATATCTCTCTCACTCAAATGTATAGCTCTCATGATTGAGCCGGTTAATTTCCAATATCATTGTTCCAACATCGTTGTTTCATTGAAGCTCTGTTGAAACACATCAATGTTTCACCTCAGCTTTTCTTATGTCACTTGGTTTTCTATTTTTATAGAAAGTATAGATAGATTGTTGCAGAATTTCCATACTCTCCGATTGCAGATTTTTGTGCTTCACATAATTTTTCCAACATCATTGTTGCAACATCGTTGAGAGTATGTTTTTTCTGTAATTTGAATCTTAAATTTTAAACTGATCTATTCTAATTCTTGCTTTATCTTTCAGCCTAATCAGAGTTGTTTAAGATTCAAACAATCAGTTGCGGGTTATTTTAGGTTTGTGGATTCTTTTAAACTGTTGATATATGTTGATAATATTTATTTTAAGGTCTTGATATATTTCAGCTTTGTTTTTTTTCCGAGCGAGCAGTGGAGAGTTCTTCTGCACTGTTTTTGAAGTCTGAAGTGCAGAAAGTGGAGTACTTCATGAAGCGACGATGTTGTTCCAGGCTTTCTTGTATTTATTATCAGTGATGATGTACATTTTATATATTAGTTCTTCAATCAGTCTAATCATCAGCCTGTTAGCTATTTCACTATATAGTATGATTGTCAGTTCAGAAGCTTTTCATCACGTTTTACTACCATTATATCCTTCTTTTACATCAGACTTGAAGAAATATACAAGTTAAAAATGTCATTATACCCTTCTGTAGGTTCTTATGATTTAAAGTATCGCTTTATCAAGCAAGTTGAGGATCAAGTATATGAGGATAGGGCTACTGTTCAACAGATGAAGAGGTGTTTTCATGGACTGCATCTTGGTTTGTTTACGAGAGACCAAGTGTCCAGAAACCTGATGGTGATATCTTTCTGCACTTCAGACTTCAAACAGTGCAGAAGCTTTTCATCACGTTTTACTACCATTATATCCTTCTTTTACATCAGACTTGAAGAAATATACAAGTTAAAAATGTCATTATACCTTTCTACAGGTTCTTATGATTTAAAGTATCGCTTTATCAATCAAGTTGAGGATCAAGTATATGAGGATAGGCTACTATTCAACAGCTGAAGTTTATTAAATTTCGTTGTTCAGTTCTCAATGTAATTGTTGATCTATCGTCATATGTGATATGTAAATTTTAATTCTATTAATCTTTGTAGAGCATTTTATTTTTACTAATTTGAGCATCAACAGTTGTTAGAGTTGATATCTGCTATTGTAAATTTTGAGTTGCTACTGTTACCAACATCTGTTATTCCCAACAGCAGTTTCCAAAGAATTGTCAACCATTAACATAATAGAAGTTCTGAACATTCTTAAAAATAGGTATTTTTAAAAATTTTGACAAAAAAACTTTAAAAGTCTGTTGGAAACAGCTGTTTTTAAAACATCTGTTTGGAAAAAGATTCATCGACTGTTTAAAGGTATTGTATGTGCTCATAATTTCTGTTTTTTTTATTGTAACGACTGTTGAGTTGCTACTGTTTTTCCCATGAAAATTTATTTTTTAAATGTTTTGCAATAAATAGCTGCTGATATTTAATATCAATTTATTTGTTTATATTAAAAGTCTGTTGAAAACACTGTTGTTGCATAAGATCTGTTGTTGCCCAACAGTAGTTTCCAAACATCGTTGAAGGGTATTGTCTGTTCTCATAGTTTCTGTTTAATCTAAGGACTGCTGAGTTACTAATGTTGCCTAACATCTGTTGTTGGCCAACAAAGGTTTTCAAACAACTGTCATCCATTATCAGAGCAGAGGTTCTGACGTGGACATATGTTAGCCATCAGATCTTTGTAACTTCTGACACGTCAGCATTCACTTTTTCACTTTATAAACCCCTGTTTCATCCCTAAACAGCGGTTTTACTTTCGTCTCGAGTTTAAAATTCATCAGAGCGGTTTCCACCTTGTTCTTCAACACTTCTTCGTCAACCTCTCACAACTTTTAATTCCGATCATGGCTTTGATGATGAAAAATTCGCATAACTATCTGGCTATTTTTGAGAAAACCGAGAACAATACTCTCTATCATTCAATGATTGATGTTCTTACATCATCTAAATATAAGGTCATTCTTACCGCCGGCGCACCCATTTACCAAGAGACTCTCCGCGATTTTTGGCAAATGCGAATATTAAAGAACAAAACAATGTGGCCGTAAGTATAACTTCAAAAGTCGGAGGTGAATCGGTTGCTATTACCTCCAGTATGTAACAACCCGCTTTTTGGAAAGTCAAAGTCAAAGGAAGAAAAGATTGCTAATTGCGATCTGTCACTCCTTGCTTAACTATTGATTGTACGTTAACGACTTATAATCGAATCTTTTATTTAATCGCTTTAGTTGTATTATGTGGAGTATCTATTAATAACCGAGGTTTAATCGCATGTTTAATCGTTAATCGACTTATCGCTAATCGCATCGCTATCGCATTGGCAACTCAAATTAAGTGTTCTGGATATTGTTTTACGTGTGTGTGTGCTATTATGTGTTACTTGTGCATGTTATGTTTATGGTTATGTTGAGGTGTTTACTCGCAATCGCAATCGCAATTCTATCGCATCGTAATCAAATCGCAAACGCTAAACGCAAGTTATTTATAGTGATTGTATGTTAGATATAGTAGTTAGGTTATTTGTGTAACTAATGGGTAATACTATCGCATCGCTCACTCGAATCGCATCGCAACGCTCGACACGCAAAACGAAACGATAAAACTCAACACGTCGGACACTTGGATCGAATGACCAACCGATCGAGTGGCCATCCGATCGGATTGCCATCCGATCGGTGCACCATCCGACCCTTGCCCCTCCTTTCCATTTTTGGCAACCTATAAATACCCCTCATGTCACATCACAAGCTCTCTCACTCGACCAGCTCGCTCAAGCCCTCTTTTCTCTGAATTTCTCGCGATTCTTGTAAGTTTTCAACTCAAATATTGTACTTCTATGATCTACACGCACTCCTTCACCATTTTCATCTTTAAATCTTAACTTTTAACCATGAAATCACCGGATTTGAGGTGTTTTAGGATGATGTCATCAAGGAGTTCTTATGAACTTCAAGTTTAAGCATTATTCCACCAAAAACAACTCAGATCTGAAGGATTTCCACATGATTTAACAACGATTTTGCATAGATCTAAACATTGTCAAAGTTGAAAGGATTGAAAGGTGGTTTTCCAACTTTCTTTCAACTCTTTTACACTCAATGCACTCAAAACCGGTAGAACCGGAGCTCGTTCTGATCTTCTACTCTTTATTGGTGATGAGTTGGCTCAAGATCTGGTTACTATCAAGGAGACAACAAATTTCGGGTTAAACAAGAACATCCGTCACGAACCAGTAAACTGATCGGATTTGGGTGATTCCTGTTCAATCGGACGACTTGGGACTTGACGAGGTTCTGTTGTTTAGTACGTTGTTAAACCGTCTTGAACAAGCCGCAAACTTTCAAAATAATCAAGTTCAAAACGATCAGATTCGTTGGGATGGATTGCCGTCCGGTCGGATTGCCATCCGATCGAACTGCAATTCGATCAGATTGCACTTGAGCACCAACACTTAATCATTTTCAATTTTCAAGGAACAACAGTTTCCAACAGATTGCTATCCGATCGAGTGACCATCCTGCTGTGAACTTGTTCTCACTAAGTGTCTTGCCAATCGGATCGCTATTCGATCGAACGGCCATTCGATCGATCGACCTGAAGGGTAGAGATACTTCTCTATTTTCAAAATGCTACAACGAAAACTTCAAAGTCATCATACACAAACGCATCCTTACCAAACGAATGTCAATCCGACCGAATGGCCATCCGATCGGATGACCATCCGAACGGATTGGCATCCGATCGAATGACCAGCCGATCGGATTGCCATCCGATCGGATTACCGATCGACACTTGGTTCACTTTTCACCGATTTACGCACCGCTCTTCGCTTATGCTATTGTTAACTGTTCAGACTAATCACTCTAGCGCTCCCTTCAATCAATTTCCATAGCTGTGAGTATACTCGATCCCTTTTTGCTTTATGCACTTTTGGGTGTTACATACGTTACTTATTCTAAACCACATCAATCACACAACGCAAACACTATTTATACGCTGACCGTTACTGCATGATACGTGTTACTAGATGAATGCTTGTATGTTATGTTAACACAGTGATTGTTGCCTGACGCCTTAGCAACGATAGTACTATTTGTTTGGACTCAGTACCTGTTGTGGACAGGGGTTGTTAAGGTTACCTCTCACATGTCGCAGTGGTGATATGTGTTGCGCATTCTACAACTCGCACTCTAGTCTGTGCATATTTCATTGTCGATAACCTACTAGATTCGCATTATACATGTTACATGCTGGTTATGCGTAAACGCTTTCGAACTCTATTATATCTATCAAACTTGTATGCTCACCTGTACACTATGTGTATTGACCTCTATTTTAACGTATGTGGCAGGTGCTTAGGATGTTTGCTTGCTGTTTGATGAAATCGAGCTAGGATGGAGTCTAGAAACAAACTAAATAAAATCTGGTTGTCGGAATGGATTTTTGTCTTCGAGAACAATGTCTGTAGTAACTGTTTTTATTTTATATGTTTGTGGTATGGGACATGAACCTTTAATATATTATAACAAATAGTTGTTATGGATTCTCCTGGACAATCTGTTTCACTCAGTGCCGCACCCCGATGATTCCGCCATCGGTTGGGGTGTGACACAGTACCATATCAACAACATTTGAGGTAAACGACTTGGCAGGTAAGACATCTTTCCCGAAAAATGAGATTCAAACATACTTGATTGGGAGGGGATATGATGGACAGTTGAATCAGGCAACTATGTTTAAACGTAATTTTCCAACACAGATGAAATTCATGTTCCATACTCTCTTAATCTGTCTCTCAAATAAAACTACTTCTTTTAATGAAATACCTTTGAAAATTCAGTCATTGGGGTATGAAATTTTGACAAATACTGATTTTAACTACTCCCAGACACAGTTTGTTGATTTGCTTGCAAATTTAGAAAACGTTAAAAAGGGGAAAACTGCTGCTATTAAAAAGGGGAAAACTGTTGCTATTAAAAAGGGGAATACTGTTGGTTTTCTTATGTTTCCTAGACTATTAAGCTACTATCTGCAAAAACATGTTTCTCAAAAAGCTTTTGAAAAAGGTAAAGCTATTAAACTGAATAGTCTAACATCTGAAACTTTTACTCGCCTTATGGCTAAAGAGTCAGATGTTTCCAAAACTGAAGCAGAGGGGAATGAGGAAATTTTAGATGAGTCCACAACTGCTCCTCAAACCTCTGTTGTTGAGCCCACTGCTCTTGGTGATCACAACACTACAACCACTGCTGTGAAACCCCCACCAACAAAACTCAAAAAGACCAAAACAAAATCCAAAAAGCCCACCGAAACCAGCAAAATGGGTCCTCTGGAAGATGAGATCCCAGAGGTTAACCCTGTGACAACACAGATGCCACTACAAACCACTGTTGCTACTTCCTCACAACATATGGAAAAATCTCAACCCATAAACCAAACTCCTCATGATTCCTCACAAAAGGAACATGTTGTATTCACAGGGACACCACAATATGATGGCATACCCTCATATGAGAGTATAGTTAAAAGCCCTTCTCCCGGGGCAATGTCTCTTTTGACAACAATCCCTTCATCTTCTATTCCACCAAAGTTTGTAACACTGCTTCAAGCTATTGACATTCAGACTGATTGCAATCCCTCCCACGAACACTTTACTGAGAGTTTAACTTCAACAATAGCTATGTCTGAACCTTTTCAATTACCTAACCCAGAAATAGTTGAGGAGGCTACACCTCTTGAATTTAAGCAAATTCTTGATGGTATTTCAAGTGGAGCAGCTACTACAAATGTCAAATCCACTGATTTACATTTGGACAGTAGTTTCATCAGTCAGACTCCCTTGAAGGCAACCACTGCTGTGTCTATCAAGGTATCCACTGGTGAGTTCAAGTTAACCACGGGTGAGATCACTAAGGTAACCACTGATGCAGAGGGAAGTCCCCAGAACCAAGAACAAGGGGCATTTGCTAATGAAAATTTGGAGATACCTCCTCTTTCAAAAGCAGATACAACCACCTCTGGTGGGAATTCAGATGATCCTATTAAGTTAGGTGATGGATTAAAATACCAGGATTTGACGGACAAGATATCTAACTTGGAAACAACTGTTGCTGATATGAAAGATCCATTGAAGCAGTTGGTGGATGCTTTCAAAAGTCGACCTTCTCATCAGCAGTTGACGTGTGAGTATATATACATAATTTTGCAATGAAATTACACACGATTCGGTTTTAAATTTATAAAAGTGATTATTACTTTAACATCAAAACACACACGAAAGAGGCAAGTGTACCCCGTCATATATGTAGTAAAGTATCGGTAAGAACCAAGTATCGATCCAAGGAAATGGGCGGAGAAATAATACTAGACCTTTGTCACTAAACTACCGGTAAAAACATAAGTTTTGTTTGATTTTAATTAAACTAAAGTAAGCGTAAACAAATACATAATAAAAACATAATAGATAATAGATAAAAAGCCTTGCTTAATACACAACCACAGCATGTCAACTAAGTCGGTTTTGGCACTAGAAGCATTCGGTCAATTTTCCAATTTAAGACAATTAGTATCCCTTTCGGGAATCCTAACATGACAATCATTCGGAAAGCTAAAACGATAAACACACTTTAACCACCTAAAATTGTTCTTTAACGTGCAATTGATAAATGTCTATGAAAATCTCTTAAAAATAAGTTAGTCATCCGTTAGGAGTTTTCTAACCACACTTAATCAAGGAAAGAGACACCGATAAACACAATGCAACCACCGAGACAAGCATAAACTAGATTAAATCACAACTTTGTTCATTTTACAAATCTTGCACAATAATTCACCAAGATAGCAATTTTGGCCTAAACTACTAACTAAGCTAACAAATCATGGCAAGAATTTATAACGACACCATCTAACCCGTTAAGGTCCTTACGTGACGGCAAGCTCTCTTGATTAACAATAATTACATTTTATTAAATCACTAACCATTTCTAGTATCATGATGCATACATTTAAACCAAGCTAAACTAGTTAACCAAGTTCAAAGTTTACTAATACAAGATTAATTAAGCTTCATTTTTCAACTATCTTAACTAACCAAGCATCAATCATCCAACATAATTACTTATAATCAAGAAATCAATATCAATAACAAGGTTGCAAACTAATCATCAAAGATTAACATAGAAAATACTTCAAAGTGTCATTACAAACAAAGATTAACACACTAATGGCTATAATCAAGCAAGGGATTGTTGTGTTTTTGCCCAAAGGCTACAATAATACATAAACAATAATCTGAATGCTTGAAAGATTAACAAAAACATGGAAAGATTAGAAAACCAAACCATAAACAAGCACTAGACTAAGGATCCGGATAGTAATGGAGCTAAACGACACAATGTGGCTTGAATCCGGGTCAAAAGCATAGCCTCCGGAGCCTGTAAAATCGCCTGTGAAGCTCCCAAAATTCCAGAATATTGAACAGAATGTTTCTGTTCTGTTTTTATATTTTTTCGATGTTGCACGGTCGTTCTTCCTGTGGCACGACCGTGCACTTTAAGCAATTATTGGGTATGGCACACCATACTGCATTACGTCATCAGATCGTTGACCAGATTCGATATCGCACGACCGTTCTTCATATGGAACAGTCGTTCAATGCCGGGTTCTTGTTGCACGAGCTGCTGCACTGGTCGTTCATCACCGAGGTTCTGCTGGTTCATCGGATCCGCACGGTCGTTCGTCAGATGGCACATCCGTTCGTCACCGGGCTGGCCCTTGTGTACCTTGCACGCCTAGTCGCACCCTCATTCTTTTCCGGGCTGATCAACATTTGTCGGAGATGCACGGTCGTGCATTGGGTCGCACGACCGTTCCACACGCCCAGGTCAGTTTTTCTAACAGAAGGTTCGCAGCTTCGTCGTTTTGTCCGGAAAGTCATCGTTTTCACTATCATCTTGTCTGGTATGCAGTTTTAGGCCTGTAAACAAAAGTGTAGATGATTAAGCATCCGATTGAAGGTTTTACGGCCGAAAACGCATAAAATAGGGGTAAAACGGGGGACTAAAATATGTGTAAATTAGCGAATATCAGCAGTTATGCCAAGAGCTTTGGAATTCTGTACAACCCATTCTTGCAGCTCAAAGGGAACTGGCTGAGATTCAACTTAATTCCCACATGAAGCTAATTAGAGTTATGGTTGAAGCAAGATACAAAGACACACAGGCTGACATCAAGGGCATAAAAGAATGCATTGCAAAGTTAACTGGTACTACCCCTGCACCTGTGTTTGAAAAAGATGATGAAGATGATACTGAAAGGAGGGAAAATGATTCCATGAAAAACTTTGGCAAACCAACACCAAGAAATCAGCCAAAACAAAATCCAAAGCCTGCCAAGCAAACTTCTGCAAAATCTCCTGGAAAATCTGATACTGGTAAGAAAAATGGAATTGATGATACCGTCAACAAACAGACAAACAAGGAGATTGAACGAAAGCAGAAGAGGAAGCATACAAAAGAGGAAGATGAAGTGCTCAACATTGGAACGTCAAATAGAAGAAAATCACACAAACACAACGAATCTCCTATTGTCATGTTTCCTAAACCAATATCACCACCAGAAAAACCAACCACTGCTGCGAAACTTAAAAGCACTGCTGAACCTAAGAAGCCAGATTCGGATACACCTAAAACAAAACTCTCACCAGAAAAACCATCTGTCAAAAAGAAGAATACAAAATCCTCATCACCACTGCCAACCTCCACTGAAACAATTGTTGATGCAACAAATGTTTCAACACATGTTAAGACAACATCGGTTGAGACACCAGTTGTTTGTCAATCCACTGATTCTACCCAATTTCAATTCCCATCACAATCAACCCTTACACTCATAGCACCTTTTTCTTCCCTAACTCCTCCTTCTCCAAAATCTGTTTACACAAGAAAGAGAAAATTCATGGTGCATGAAGAAGAAAAGGAAGAAAAATATATATACCCGCACCAATTCCGTTATCAGCTACTCCATTCATTTAAACTTCACCCAAACCATTCGTCCCACCTCCATCAACAAAGATCAACCCATTGGCAGTAACTTTCCCTCTGGAACTGCTTGCAGTTCAAGATGAAATGACCCAATTTTACACAGAGGATGATCCATCCAAAAGAACCTTCCCATCTCTTCATGGATTCGAAACTCCAAAGAATATTTATGAATATCTGAAGCTAAAGGGCAAACAAGCAGAAGATAAGGCAAAAAAAGAGTGTAAAGGGCTAGGAGACATTAACTTATCAGCTCGCATGCAACATTAGCTTGGTGAAGTCAAGAAGTTGGAAGATTTTGCTAGACCTGAGTAAGAATATGTCAAATCTGTCACCAAATGCTGAGCTACAAAAGACATTAAGGAATGATTTCTTAACCACTATCATGGATACCAAGCCCTACGAAGCCTACAGGTCTGATTTCAAAGACTGACCCCTTGAAGCTGTTAATGAGGAAGTTAATAGAATTGAAAAGATGAATAAAGATCCTCAAATGCAAAAATCTGCTCCCAACTGGAAACAATACAAAAAGGTTGAAGTGGATGAAGTGTTGAAGTACAAGAGAATGAAGGCAAAACTTGTAGCAGCTAAGGTTGGGACTGCTAGACAAATTGGAAAATGGTCTAGGCTATATTGATCGATCTTACAATAAGTTAGAAGAGCGAAGAAAGACAGATCCATCCCTTCCTAAAAAACCAGTATACAAAGATGAAACCACAGTTAGATGTCGGCAGACCATTACATCTAAAAAGTTGTTCTCATCAGTAGATGTATCCATCGCTGCCTTGAACCAAAGAAAAAGACAACAACTGATGGATGAGGAAGATGAAAATAGGTATGCTGAGTACAGAAAAGAGTCTATCAGAAATCAGTTACGATATGGATTGGATGATGCTTCGTTGCAATTACAAGCTCAAGTTGCTCAAGCACTTCAGAAGTTGGCAAACAGGCCTCAATCGCCAAACTCCTCTCAAATAAAACTTCTCCCAAGAAACCCATCAGATCCAAAAATAGTAAAGTGGAAGTCTGACAAAAAGACCCATGAATTGACTTTGATCAAGTCTGATGGTAGTGTTGAAAAGATATCAAGGAATAATGCACTTGGTCTGAATCCAGTTGACCTCCAAGATCTTTTTAACCTTCAGCTTGATAGGGATGAAGATGATACTGATTCCTTGGATTTTGAGCTCCAATTCAAAGGGCAAATCCAGGAAATGTTGATGAGAGAATAAAGATCTGTTGATTTCTAAAGTCTACTGATTCCTTGATTTAGTTTTGCTTAAAGTTGTTGAGGCAGGTGATTGTGTGTTTGTAGTTAACGTTTGTTGAACTTTAAGTTGTATTCAAATTCTATTAAGTACCTATGTCTATAAACAGTTTATATTGTCTTTTTGGGTAAACAGTTAAATTGTATGTAACTGATATATTAACCGATAATCTATGTTTATAGTTGTCTTTTAGCTATAATAGATAGTACGTTTTGGTACAATATCTATACATGAATCTATAAGTTCTATTAATATGTGTTATGCATACTTGTCTAAGAAACGACCCGTGTTTGCAGCTCTCATTTTTAATGAGAGTACTATATTCTTTGCTAATAACATTATTCTCTTAACATCTGTTTACTAACCTTTGTAATTTCTGTTGACTGACCTTTTTAATTCGGGTTGATTAACATCTGATACTTACTATCTATCCATCTGGCAAGCTCTGTTGGAGATAATGGATAACAGTTTTTAGTAAAGTCTGTTGGAAAGCAACAGAGGTTTTTAACAGTTAATAGATGACAGTGGTTTGCTATCAACATAATGGAATTGCTGTTGAATAAACCTATTGACCATTAGTTTATATCAATTTTGTAAGTCTGCACTAATTATTTTTTTACTCTCTGTCAATATATGTTATGCATGGTTTTCTAAGAAACGACCCGTGTTTGTACACGGATCTTACCGCTAGTCTACTATAATAAAAGAAACCAACTTTTAGACACGTGTCATTCATTGAAGGTATCCTCAGATCTATACTTATCTTATATTAACTAAATAAATAATAAATTAATATTAAATTCTTATCATACTTTAATAAAATATTATCCTCAAATCTAAATTATTAATATATTTTTAAAACAAATACCTCTCTTTCCTACTTATCTTATATTAAATATATAAATAATAAATTAATATTAAATGTTATCCTAATTTATTAAAAAAATATCTTTCACTACTAGAAAAAACACCTTTAATGACACGTATTCCACGTCATTAAAGGGTAGATATGACACACAAAAGAGTGTCAAGGAAGCCCATGTCATTAATTGAAGATGACATGCACTTGTGTGTCATCCTTTTATGACACGCTTTAATGACACACCTTAACGACACGTGTTTATGACACACCTTAATGACACACGTTTTTGACACACATTTATGTCATGCTTTAATAACACTCATTTATGACACACATTGCGTGTCATGGTTTTAATTGTTTTAAAAAAAATATTTTTTTTTTGTAGAATTTTTCCCTAGAGAATCAAAAAAATATATAAATCAATTTCATAACAAAATACACATCTACCAAAACAAAACAAAACAATTCATTTTATAGTCATGTCAAATATATTACAAATATCTTAGACTAAAAAAATATTATTTGACATAAATACTTCAACATCTAAAATAGTCACTTAAAAGCAAACAATGCCCAATAACTCAAACACTCTTCACGTGTTCTATCAATATCCGCATCTATGTATACAACTTTGCCTCCCTCAACCTGAGAACAAAATTAGAGAACTTAAATGCATGCACTTTGACATGAAAAACGACTAATGACGTAAACAAAATTAGCTCGTTGGATGTTGTTCTCAAAATAGGTCGACCGAACCGAGCTCGAGCTTTGGGTTTTACTTGCGAGCTGAGCTCGAGCTTCATAAAAACATGACAAGCTCGAGCCTAGTTGGGCTCGGCCTGGCTCGTTTACACCCCTTGTTCTATACTTGCTTAATTTCAGCAACGTTGAGTAACATATGTACAAAACATAACAAGTTACCTGACATTGTGACTTTGAATATGATAACTCTATTTCCTTTACAAAAAAAAATCCTGCGATCTCAATAGAAACGAAGCGTAACTCACTATGCCTTTTTCATGGTAGTTCCAATATCATCGCCACACTGATTGAGGGTTCTTTCAAGTAACTAAAATAAATAAATTCAATTGTTAGCATCAGATAAGATTACTTAATCCTAAAAAAAAATCTCTACAAATGCATAGTTTCACATGCTCAGCCGCTCAGGTTTACAACTTGAATTCCACCTATACTCAAAAGAGAAATCTTAGAGTCAAACTTAGTGTTAAACAAATCATGACACTTGCTTAAGTATTAAAAAGCATCTGGGCATTATTCCATTTTGTACAAAACATGAATTTCAAAAGTGTGTCAGCATTCAATTACTAGCATCTGAAGTCACATTATACGATTAATAACATAAATTGAAGCCGATACTGGACAGACAAATACGGTATACTACGAACACTAAAATAATAAACAAATACTTAAACAATCAACTAGCCAGCTTATCCATGTCAAAAAATGATGTAATGAGACGATCAAGTGCCGACAACCAACCAAAAATTTCAGCGACTTCCTAAAAACTTTACCGGTTCAATATAAAAGCCAACCAAAATACAGCCCGACACTTGAAAAATACACCTGTTGTTAACACACTTTAGTTGCTAAACTTGCAATATACTTGAAGACTTTGGCATTAATAAAAAAATTTAAGGTTACACCATCCTGTAGGTTCAAATTTGAGTCCTGCATATTAAGTTAGGTTTCATAAACTTTCTTTGATCACTATAAGGGCATGAACTACAAGATATATCGAAAACAACAAGAAGCCCAAAATAACCGTACCGAAGAAGCCTGAACAAGCTCATCCAAGTGAGAAAAAGGCCAATAATTCCTCTTTTTCTTCTTCCCTTGCCATCGTTCTTCTACCTCTGTACAAAACAAGAGAGCCCCCTATACATTCAATAATAAAGTTTCTCTGTGATTCTATATCGTTGTTTAGTGCCACAAATCTGTTCAACAAATTAAGTACACAATCAGTTAAACAATTTCCACCCCTGAATAGAGCTTATGAATGTGGTTAAACTCTACAACTCTAAAGAAACAACATTTTATTACAATCAAATCACATGAGGGAATGCACATAAAACCTTGAATCAATCATCATCAACAGTAGGCATATATTGAATTGCCTATGAATACCAAAGCAAACAAACAAGTTATTTTTACAAAAATAAAATCAACCATATGTAAAACCGTACTTGACAGAGAACATCCATGGTACTCAGACCCCCACTTTCAGCCAAAAACTTAAACCTAAACTTCTGCAGCCCACCTTTAACATCCTCACGCGTCTTCGCCTTCGGTACCGCGGAGACAACACAGACCAAACCTCCAAACCCTCAACCCATTGATTCAAACATAGAATTACCCAAATCCAGCCTGTTTCCATGTTATGGGAGGAAGGAGGGACAGAATTAGGTTAGAGTTGGTCGTGAGGAGGGAGATTAGAGGTTTTTAGGAACGTGGTGGGAGGAGGGAAGTTAGAAGTTTTTAGGAAGGAGGGAGATTTAATTTGTTTTGAGAAAAATAAAGGAAAATTGGAAATAAACAACCTAACTTTCTCAATTTAGTCGATAATAATCTCAAGTCAGTTATTAGCCGATAATAATCCAAACTGGTCAATTTTCTTTGTAAAATGGTCCGCCGCTAAAATAGCTTAACGGAGTTAAATTTTTTTTCCGAATTACAAACCGATGTTTTAGGGCTTTTGATCAGAACGAGGATACGAGTCGATTGATGTAAAACTTAACTCAAAATACTGCCCCTAACCCACAAAAACGGTGTTTCAATTCGGGTGTTTAACTTCCAATTAACAAAAATCAAGCCATTTCGAGCACAATTTCGAGGTAAGTTTTACATTAATCGACTCGTATCCTCATTCTTATCAAAAGCCCTAAAACATCGGTTTGTAATTCGAAAAAAAAAAATTTAACTCCGTTAAGCTAATTTAACGGCGGACTATTTTACAAAAAAAAATGGCAAATTGGAAAATAATAATCCCATCTTTCTGAAATTGGCATCCGACCTTGTCCAATTTTTTTGTAAAATAGTCTGCCGTTAAAATAAGCTTAACGGAGTTAAGTGTTTTTCCGAATTACAAACCAATGTTTTAGGGCTTTTGATCAGAACGAGGATACGAGTCGATTGATGTAAAACTTACCTCGAAATTGTGATCGAAATGGATTGAATTTTGTTAATTGGAAGTTAAACACCCGAATTGAATCACCGTTTTCGTGGGTTGGGGGGTAAGTTTTACATCAATCGACTTGTATCCTCGTTCTGATCAACAGCCCTAAAACATCGGTTTGTAATTCGGAAAAACACTTAACTCCGTTAAGCTGTTTTAACGGCGGACTATTTTACAAAAAAAAATGGACGAGGTCGGATTATTATTGGCTAATAACTGATTTGGGATTATTATCAGCCAATTTTAGAAAGATATGATTATTATTTTCCAATTTGCCAAAAAACTGGACGAGTTCAGATTATTACCGGCTAATAACTAACTTGGGATTATTATCGGCCACAGTTAAAAATGTGGGATTATTTATTTCCAATTTGCCAAAAATAAAAGCGTAAAATGTAATTCTTTATATTAAGACTATGGGGTATGGGGCGTGGGTTGGGTACAAATGCCCAAGTCACCACCCCGGGTGGGCTTGGGTTTCGGTGTGGCCCCTTGGGCTGGGGTTTCAGCCCGGGCGTTGGGCGGGCCTAGCGGTCATCCGTGGCCGGCTCTCATTGGCTGGGTTGGCTAAGCTATAGGTGTCTAGGCTTTTTTTTATTTTGTGTGTTTTTTATGATAATTGAAAAAAAAATTATAACACGTGGCCAACCCACGTGGGCTAGCCACGCCCCGCCATACCGACCCAACATGCAACTGACCAGCGGTGCCCCTCGAAGTCCACATGTCAACCCATGCCCCAAACCCCCGCCCCACCATACCCCATGGTCTAAATTTGGTGGGGTTTACGAAAATTTAACTTTATTTAATAAAAAAATAAAACAAATTATATCGGTTAACAGGGTGTCACATCACCCTGTTAACGAACCCACAAACAGCGCAACTTCGTTATTGCCTTTTGTTATCGAGGATATCGCGATTGCGATGGCGACCGCTGTTGATTGCATGTGTGGGGGGGGGGATGAAAACGAAGTCAATTTGACCGTTTGGAAGGGGCGGATTAGGACTTTATTATGACCAAATATTGAACCATAAGTGGGAAATGCATGGACCGTCATTTGGTAATTTTACCCCTTTAAACACACCCCTAGATCCCATTATATTCATTATTACGTCTAACGCTTCCATCGCTAAAATGAATAAGAATGGGGAAAGAGGATCACCTTGTCGAAGCCCTATTTTGATTTGAAATTCCGCGATAGGAGATCCGTTTACCGACACTGAAGCCCAACTAGATTTAAGGCTAGCACCAATCCATTTCCTCCAAAGTAACGGGAATCCCATGGCCTTTAGATTCGACAATAAGAACTTCCAGTTTAATGAATCGTACGCTTTTTCGAAATCCACTTTAAAAATGAATATCTTTTGATTGCTTTTCTTTGTCCATGATATTATTTCGCTAGTTAACATAGGACCGTCAAAGATGGGGCGCCCTACGATGAAAGTCCTTTGTACTGAAGCCACGAGACTTGGGGTAACCACCTTCAGTCTGGTTGCAAGAATCTTCGCTATCACTTTATACAGAACTCCAATAAGGGATATAGGCCGAAAATCGTTGACTGTCTTCGGAACACGAGCCTTGGGGATTAAAGCAATAAACGAAGCATTACAACCCCGCTCTATAAAAGCTTTCTTATGGAACTCATTTAAGACCCTAACAAAATGACATTCAATTTCCAAAATCTTTTTATGAATTTGAACGTAAAACCGTCAGGACCCTGGGTTTTGTCGCTACCACGCCAAAACCGCATTTTTAATCTCTTTTTTAGAAAAAATCGTAATCAGTTCTTTCGCATGCTCGTCCGTCGGTCGTCTAAATCCCTTTCCATCCAAGGACGGTCTCCGTTGGAGAGGTTCTGTGGAGAGGTTCTGTGAAACGAGTCATAAAACTCATCTTCATTTTTTATTTCTTTCGGGTCATCTTCCACTTTGTTGTCGATAACAAGGGTATTTATATGATTTATAGCTTTTCTGTTGTTAATTATCCCATGAAAGAAAGTTTTCATCGCCTACTTTCGCCCATTTTAGTTTCGCCTTTTGCTTCAAATCATTTACACAAAAATAAGTGTGATAAAAATTATAACATGATACATATACTTTAATGTATTTTATTTTTACATTTAAACCATGACACACAAATATAAGTGTCATAAAAATTGTAAGATGACATACAACGATGACACACATATTTTAATGTGTTTTATTTTTATTAAATGACATTTAAATTATGACACACAAATATAAGTGTCATAAAATATTCAGATTTCACCAACGATGACATATTTTTAATGACACACGTGTTTCTGTGTCATAAAATTAGTGTGTGTCATTATTCTTGTGTCATTAAAGGTCTTTTTTTTAGTAGTGTTTTTTATTATTTGGTATACAAAATTATATTTATTCAACTCGTGTAAAATGCGGGATTTTGAAAAACATAATTTTTTTTATTATTTACTATACAAAGTTACATTTATATAACCCGTGTAATACATGAAGTTTTTAAAGATATAACTTTTTATCATTTGCTATGTAAAATTAGATTTATTCAACACGTGTAATACATGGAGTTTTTAAGAATACATTTTTTTATTATTTGGTAGATTTTTCAACCCGACTATACACGTGTTTTTTAAAGATGCGACGTTTTTAGTATTTAATATACAAAATTACATTTATTTAATATAACACACATGGTTTTTAAAGATATAACTCTTTTTTAGATCTATTCAACACGTGTAACATACGGGTTTTTAAGGATGTAATATTTTTATTATTTGGTAGATTTATTCAACCCGATTATACACGGGGTTTTTTAAAGATACGACGTTTTTAGTATTTAATATACAAAATTACATTTATTTAATCTGTGTAATACACATGTTTTTAAAAGATATAACTTTTTTTATTATTTGATATATAAAATTACATTTATTTAACCCGTACAATATACGGGGTTCATAAAAATATAACTTTTTATTATTTAATATATAAAATTACATTTATTCAACCTGTGTAATACACATGGTTCTAACCTAGTACTATAAATATTATATTTTCTATTTCTGTTGTAAAAAATTTCAACAAATTTTTGCATATAGAAAACCAACGTATTTTCTATTTTTTCTCCTAAAAGCCATAAAACATTTTTTTCCATATAAAAGTCTCTCTCCACATGTTAAATTTAAACAAAAGTGTGATTTCTTTTTACTTATTGAACTCAACAACACTTTTATTTTCACACATCTCAATCTAAATCTTTCAACCAACCATGAAGACTTGTCAATCTTTCTTCAAAACTCATATCAATGCCACAAAGTATTCATAGTTGGAGAAACCAATGAGAGTGTTTCTGGGGGTGTGTGTTCAACGGAATTCAGTTTAGCTAAGCAAAATATTATTTCTTACTTCTTACTTATTGTATATATACATTTCCTTGTTAAAATGATACTTAATTACTTAATAAATGTTGGATTATGTTTTTATTGAATAATGTATATATTGTTAGATGCAGGTAGAAATGTGAAGAATGTAAGCTTCTTAAGTCAAACGAAAGACTACATTATATTTCTCTCATTTTGGTTTTATTAATTTGCATCGCGAAACCTTGCTGAGGTTTAAAGCCGAGATATTATGTGTTGCTTCAAAGCTTGACCCTAGAGCGAGCTAGTTGTTTCAGATTGTCGATTATCGTCATGGCTCGTTATGTCCTATGTACTTGAAGCAAGAGAATTAAGAATTAAAATATGCTTACATCATACTCAAGATATTAACAGCAATTCTAGCACGTTGGGTCAGTGTTAGGTTCTCATAAAGCTGATGCACACAACCAAGAGTTATTATATTGGTCAAAGATTCATGCATATGCTTAAAGTCCTTGAACAACTCCATTTAAGATTTCAGAGTGTTGTATGTACCACTGATGTCTGTCAGGGGGACATCTTTTATTATGCAGATTATATCGGTTTTGGTATGTCTCGAGATCATTTGCATACATTGAACGATCAAGTGTAAAGCATATGTTGCTTGCCTGTATGTTCTTGGAAGTTGTTTGATTTAACTTGGACGGTTCATAACGAAAGGCCTAGCTGATGGTTTAAGAAGTTAGCCACTTGTTAAATTTTATATGAAGAAAAAAAATTCATATACCTCAAAAATACTACTCCATAAGTCTTAGCAGGCCATAGGGGTCCTTGCATGTTTCTGGTCTAAACAAAAACAAGTCACATGTAACTGAGGGTATCTTTGTCCCCTATGTCAGTTACCAAACAAAATACAGATTAATTATCATGTTTTATGCTTTTACTCTTGAACCATTTAACGCGTCATGTAACCTGTCAACCGTTGTATCAACATTTGTAGCCATCACATGTTTAATATGAGCGGTGGATCTATTGATGGCCTGTGGATATGGTGTAGTATATGCATTTGTCGGGGAACAAACAAGCACAATGAAAAAGTAGGGTCCTATTTATCATCGCTTAATAGCGTTTTTCGTTTTGTGGGTCCCAATTAGATGGTACGAGAAGATAAGAAGATTCCTAATATAAGGGGGGATCGAAAAAGGGGCCCGGTCCAACCTGGGATTGATTTGATTAGCTAGAAATAAGCTTTCTATGCCATGCATATTTGCATACCTAACAAAACTGATTGGTCTGATTTATGGATCAAGTTTGTTGCCAAATGCCAAAGAGCGTAAATATGATGACCGAATAATACATAGCTATGTTGGAGTAAGAGTTTATGTAAGTATAATGTAGAACAATTACATTTGACACTAACCATTGTGCTACTCAAGTACTTATATAATCAACCTATCAAAACATCAATGTGAAATCAAAATCTTACTTAAATAACTTTGTTTTGACATATGTAGTTATCGTATGCCTTTATCTTGATATATATAATTATATATGAACACTTATCGTTCAAGTCTTCTTTCTGATTTCCCAAGGCCATTTGCTTCATTTAGAGACCTAGTAAGATGTAATACAACATTGTGATAGGCAAAGATATTATCATTCCGAATATCACCCTGTAGAGAAACAAGCGATATTAGAAACTTAAAGTGGTCGTTTCGACATGTTTACTTGGTAATGGGTTGATCCAGTCATATATGTTGAAAGAAACCCAACGTCTAACACTTAACGCATTAAACCTT
This sequence comes from Helianthus tuberosus, assembly GCA_030545235.1. Classification (NCBI taxonomy): domain Eukaryota; kingdom Viridiplantae; phylum Streptophyta; class Magnoliopsida; order Asterales; family Asteraceae; genus Helianthus; species Helianthus tuberosus. The sequence continues at coordinate 49,331,000 of CM060351.1, forward strand.
GTAAATAATTTTACCAGAACACTTGGACATAGTTTTTGTAATCATTTTTGAAATTTTAGACAAAAAGAGATACTGCTCAAAGCAAATTGATCCGACCATTTTGACCCGCACCAAAAATGACCCATTACCCAACCCGCCTATTTTGTCAAGGAATAGTGAAATGTCAGTGACTTACGCGGTGCTCAGAACATCTGGATGCAAGTTGTACTCCCGAGCAAACACAAAAGGCACAATCCCTTGTGGTAAAGACGCTTGCACGATAGAAACTTGTAGGATTGTGCCTCTTAGACCTACAGCTATAGAAGCAACCGCCATCACAGCGGGTCCCGCTACAAACCTTGCTACCATACCATATGCTGCTAATCTGTTCCCACATGCTATAAGCTTCGGTTGTGAAGCCATGAACAAACCTTGAAGAACACAGATAGTAGTTTTTTATGTTAAAGAAGTTTTTAAAACAATGCTAGTATTCGTTTAGATGGGTGGGTTGGGCGGGCTGGATAATGAGTCAAAAGGGGTTGAGTTGCAATGGCCCGGGTCGGGTCGGGTTGTTTTAACCCGCAACCACTTTCTGTCCATTTTTTTTTTCGTAAGTTAATTTTGGTTACGAAAACAGTATTACTTGAACAGTAAAATAAATCATTGAATAAAACAATTTAGGAAGTTGTATATATTAAAAAAAATAGACTCTAGTCACTTTCGATTCATTTGACGCGTTCCCCTTATAGTTGCGTATTTCGATTTGACCATTTAAACCGTATGAGATAAAACACAACCCAGATTGACCGCTTTTTTTCGAAATTTCCACCTTTAAATTTGTTTATACCTAGACTAAACATAGCCATTCCTAGGCCTGCATCTGAGAGAATAGTAACTGAATTTTCAAGAATCTGTGGTTTCTTGATACCCCATCTGCATATATCATATAAAAAATAAACAAAAGTTAAAAAAGTTTTGATCTTGATGCTTGATCTTTAATAACACAAGCTCATGTGAATCAAAAGTGTTGATTACCTGCAAGAAGTCAAAGCCCAGCTTAAACCAAATACGCTTGCATATGTATTCGGGTTTTTCACTAGCTTAAAACACACCATTTTCAAGATTTTCTTTAACATTTCTGGTGATCCTGGAGACTGAATGACGTTCGGCTCTTCATTACTCTCGACTTTCTCGTTCTCCCTGCTGCATACTTCTACCGACTGTTCACATACTCCTGTTCAATTCACGCGTCAAAACGGGTTGTAATTAGACGTCTATTTTTAATGCATACAACCTCCTAAACTGTATTATATAAAGATTTTGACCATTTTTTATAATAATATTGTACTTGGTACTAATAACTAAATGTCAAAAACATTAAATTGTTTATAATCTTTTTTAGAAGTAGACAAAGTAAGTGTTTGCGGATCAATCTTATCCAGCGTGTTTCTACGCGATTTTGTTTGTAATCTTACCTGGAGATGTGAAACACTTGCATCTCCAAATGAACAAATGCAACTCTCTTTTCTCATCTTCTACTGCGCTTGAAGCCGCAGGTGCTACCCTATTAAGACTTTGAAGCATATGCGGATTAGAAGGCGTTGAAAGAATCACATCAACGATATCATCTTCATTACAAGTACTTCTCTCAACTCTTTCTTGAAACTCCCTACCACTATTAACACTACAATTGGTGCTATCTTTTTCATATGTCACCATTACCATATTCTTAGCCTCCCTATATTCAAACAAGAACAAAAGCAACGTGTACCAAATTATACACTGCAACACAACCGCTTGTACCATGATCGACTCTTTATCATCACCATACATGGATTTCAAAAGTGGGATTCCCATAACGAGTGTGTTTGGGAGTGTCGAAAGTGAAAACATAGTAATAGCCCAATCTATGTTTCCGCTTTTTGACAAATTTGTCCATAAAAACAAGACGATTAGTGTCAAAATCTTTGACACACCATCAGCTGCGATGAACTTGAGGTTCATTTTGTAAGGATTGATCCTTGAAATGAACTCAAAAGACAATAGAGGGACGGCGAAAATGGCTACGAATCTGTTGATACCTGCACACTGCTGTGGTGAGAAAATGTTCCATTTTACCGAGGCGTAAGCCAAGAACATGGTAACGTAAAGAGGCACAACCGCGGTAAGCACGCTATACAAGTCACCAAAGTTGATCATTTCTGTTGGCTTGTTAAGTATTTGGAGTGAAAATGAGATTTTCTGAAGCAGTTAAGTGAGAGTTAGTTTGAATCCTTATATGACCTTAGTAATGCATTAGTAAGTTGTACGGTGCAAGTAACGACGACAAAGTTGGTACATTGTTGTTAGCACACTTTACAAGTCGACGAAGCGGATGTCGAATAGAGCTTCAAGTTGAGGGTCCTATTTAAGTTGTATGATACAAGTAACCACAACACATGGGTGTCAAGTGTCAACCTCAACTATGGCTTGGGTTTCTTTCCAACCGTGGCGACTCCACCATCACACGACAACAAACACGGATTAACCGGCTCGGCCCTTCATCATAGGATATAAAGTAACATGATTTTGAAGGTGTGGGGTAGGATGAAAGAATTGAAATAAAGATAGGGAAGAAGACAAAGTTTGAAATAAATGAAAGGGTTGATTGAAAGTTTAAAGATTGTAAACTTGTCAATAAATGGCACAAACATTGCAAGGTTGGTGCTTGGCATATCCATGTGGGTGTGACACTGGCTGCTCTTTGTCAACACATGCCCCCTTTAAGTCTTGTAGCCTTTTGTCATTAACCATGTACCATAAGAATTACATTGAATAACTTTAATTTATGGGTCTTATTTTATTTAAATTAAAATTATAAGGTGATTGAGTTAACATGATTGGCTCTTTATGTTATAATCATGTAAAATCACATTTTTATATGATAGTGTCAAGAAATTTACATATGTATTATAACAAGCAAATAAGATTCATGTACGTGTTTTTATTAGTCATTTTCAAAGCCGAGTACTAGATTCGCGTATGCTTAAATGACAAGCAAATAAAAGTGGGTACACGAACTCGTGGTTGCATAAGTTACTGCTATATTTGTGATATTATTCAGGAATTACTATAGAGGAATTAAAAACAAACTTGATGATAGCTGAGAGACATAAATATATGGTTTTTAGCAAGTTCAAACAGTTAGTAAAAATACAACACAATTGTAAAACAAATAACTTGTTAAGTAAATGTATCTTGAAAATGTAACACAACAGCGTTTGTAGTCCAACGGTTAGGATAATTGCCTTCCAAGCAATAGACCTGGGTTCGACTCCCGGCAAACGCAATTTTTGCTTAAAGTTTGTGTTCACTGGACACCCATTTGCGAATGTTTTTTTTTTACTTATTTATTTTACATGTTTATTTGCTTGTATATTCACTTAAATGATCTTTTTAAGTTAGAAGCACCAAGACCAACAATGGTTTCATGTAACGTATAGGGTTCAAGTTAAACATCATTGACACAAGAGGCATTGTAGAACGAGGATATGTCAAAGACCAAGCCATCGACATCATTCATATCAAAACGGGAAATGTCTAGTGGGTTTTAACCTTTTTTCGTCTTAAATAACAAGAACATATGTAACAAAAATGAGATTGATGAAAAGATTGGTCATTTGCCATTTTTTGACTTCCATTAGACGTGGTAATTTCAACCCGATGAATCATTTGGGTTGTTGGGTCAAATAGGAAAAGTTGCAACATGTTAAAGCTGACTATTTCGAATGAAATGTTGCAACATGTTAAAAATTCGCCGACTATTTCGAATGTATAAAAACTCAAAGCTTGATTATTGTTGTTGTTTAGTTCCCAACCAGGCAACCATCTTTGCATGCTAAGGGTAATTAATAAAAGGTGTGAAAATATTGGACCAAAAGCCCAATCCAACCTAACAATTTGACCCATTCGTGTTGACCCATAGACACAATTTTGCTTGCCATTTTCATTTTTATACAAACTAGATTTAAGCTCCCCGCGTTGCAGCGGGGGCGTAGAACTATGTCAAATAGCACTAATGTCACACCAACGTCAGTGATTACCAACACTGAGTCGATCCAGGACCCGCGCGTTGCGACGAACTTGTCAAACGAAAAAAAATAAATGTAAAACATTGAACCACACATGCATGTTGCGTCGTGTTAACTTGCATAATTTTGAACGGAAAAAAAACGTTAAACGACACACGCACGTCGCGCCGTCTTAACTCACAAAATTTAGAACGAAACGTAAAACAAAAATTTGCGAAAGATGAAAAGTATAGGGACCAAAGTTGAAGGTAAAATAATATTGTGAGGTTAAATTGAAAATAATGAAACTTTTGAGTTAAAAGTGGAAAAAAAACAATTTATATGGGTTAAAATTGCAAAACATAAAAAACTTTTGGGTTAAAGTTAAAAAATCAACTTTTTTTTTAAAACCACCCAAAACATAAATTACAACTCCTTATGCACAAAATTGTTTCTAATTTATGGAATGTAAATAACTAACGTGTTATTTGTAATTACAAAAGTATATTATTACGATAATAATTTAGATCTTGCTTAACGTGTTATTTGTAGTTACAAAAGAATATTATTACAATAATAATTTAGATCTTGCAACTAAAACGGTTTAGGATATATCACTTTCAATCCGTTTTAGATTTTACTCATTCGTTTTAACTCATTGGTCTGATTTTATATAACCGACTCATTTATTAGTAACCGGCTATTTGTCATAAAACCAATGCAAAGATGGATAAAAAATGATGTTGACAAAGAGGTAAAAGACTCAATGGAGATGGGGCTATTGGACCACATGATTGGGTTATTACGATATCTCTTGTACAAAAAGCAACTTAGGGTGCCTTTAACCATCTTCGCATCCCTTCATCAAAAGTCACCTTTTCACTCAACATGTATGCATTTACTTTCAAACCAGCGCATCCGTTCATCAAAAGGCACTCTTTCAATCAACAACACACTTTTACTTTCAAACATTTCAGAAAGCACCGATTCAACAACATATATACATTTCGGAAAACCGACGTGGCAATTAAATTTAATGTCAATAGCGGGTGGTTTCGAGAAAGGGATATGGGAAAGATAACAACAATTGGGATTTGCTATGTACGAAGAAGGAAACCGTTTTCAAAACTAAAATTAAGATTACGTAATAGAGGGTGGGGTCAAATACCATTAAAATGGGGTAAAATACTATGAAAAAGGATTCTAAAGTTAAGACTGCGGGGTATGGGGCGGGAGTTTGGGCGTGGGTAGGGGGAAAACGCCCAAGCCACCACCCCGGGTGGGCATGGGTTTCGGCGTGGCCCTTGGGGCATGGGTTTCAAGCCGGGCGTGGGGCGGTCTGGCCAAGCTGACATGGCGGGCTCTAACTGGACAAACCAAAGAAGCCGTTGGCCAACGGCTATCTTAAAAAAAAAATTATTTTTCCACTATAAACCTCACAATGTCTTCCAACAACAAAGGGCCGAAATTTGGAAGAGCAAAGAAGCTAGAGATGCCGCTAGAGAAGCCCAGAGACAAAGACGGGAGGATTTGAAAATTCTATCCCAGCCGATTGATCACCTAAAGGGTGACGAGTTGGAAATAGTCTTGGAGATGAGAGAAGAGATAAAAAACAAATATAAACGTTAGGAAATTTTTTTATGTAATTTTTTTTATGTAATTTTCTTTAATTTTTATGTAATTTTCTTTAATTAAAAACAAATACAAAGAGCCCAGCCGGGTCAGCCCAGCGAAGCCCACCAAACCCACGCCCCCAACCCCCGCCCCACCATACCCTGTTTAAATGTGGGTCGCCCCATGTCTGCCACCCCAAGCCACGTGTCAACAAATGCCCCAACCCAAGCCCAACCCCCGCCCCACCATACCCCGCAGTCTAATAAGGTGGCGTATATGTTGGATTCAATTCAACCATTCCCTTCTTGAAATTACACTCTTATTTTTAAGTGCTTAAATTTCATTTTCTCCCTTGCATTGAATTTGATTTAGTTTTCCATAAATCTGTAACTTTGTTTACTTTTTTAATTTTGTTATTGTTTTTATTTTATTTTATTTTTTAAATTTCAGCCATCAATCCATCATCAAGTACCAGTAAATGGTTGCACCGGATGAAGAACTTCAGTCATGTTTGGTATGATCTTAACAATGTCCAAAGAATGGATGTGAAGTGCAACAATGTCAGACTCGATCTGCGACAATCGTTATCATCCACAAGTTCTTAAACACTAAACCTATATAAACCCACCCTTCGTCTTTCGGTAGCTCGATCGATTAGTTCCATAGCATCTCTTTATTCGATCCCGATTATTTGTTAATAATTCAAATGAATCAGTTGTTACATTGTATGTTACACAAAAACGTATAAAAGTTTGAAGCCCTTTTTCAAGATCCCGTCGCAATACGCGGGATAGCGTCAACTCGTGATGACATATTATCTAGGGGCTGTTTGGCTAAGCTTATTTTAGTGACTTATTTACTTTTTGAAAAGTTAAAAGGTGTTTGGGTTAGCTTATTATGTGAGAGAAATAAGTAAATAAGTCATTCCATTATGACTTATTTGCTTTTCAAATAAGCAAATAAGTAAATAAGTCAAAAAAATAAGCTTAGCCAAACAGCCCCTAATTAGCTTTATTATAAGTTATTACATTTTCAGTTCACATATGTATATTAATAATATCAGTACTTGCTTGACAACTTTTTTTAATAAAGCAGAAATAAATACAAAGACTAGCCAGGAGCTACTCCAATGAGACCACTCCAAGTTTGGTATCTTTAACCTGTTTTTCACCCACAAAAATCCGATTGTTCCGATTTCCTTAAAAAGTCTGATTATGCAAACGTTCTTGTTTGAGAAGACGAGTTCGTTGCGAGCTTTCCAAATACATAAAAATAGCCAATAGGATGACCAACTGCACCATTCTTTTTGTTAAATTATTGGATTAAGTGCTTTTGTGGATCTCCAAAAGGTCAAGAGTTAGGTGGGATTTTGTTACCATCTTTCTGGTATGGTATAAGACCATGTGTAGTATGCCCCCATCATGGGGCATTATCCGACACGTGTCATCCCAGTCAGCATTGGGCGTTATTGCAAAAGTGGTGTAGTGGGGATAATACCTAATAAAGCCCCTTCCAATCATTAAACAAAAAAAAAAAAAAAAAAAGCAAACAGATGGATGGATAGTATTGGCTAGTCAAAGTTGTCAGACAAATGCTCTCAATTGATTGGTTAAACATGTTTCTGCATAGCGTTTTAATTAAAACGCTCGACCCTTTTTTTTTCAAATATAACGCCCTATAACGCCTAGTGTAATGGAAGGGGGGCGTTATGGGGCGTTTTTTTTTTTCAATTTTTTTTAAAAATCACGCCCCACTACGGGTGGTCTAATAGAGTGGATATGAAGCAAGGTGTGAAGATGTGGTTTGCGGTTTCCAGCCCATCACCCGTAGAGGGCATAAGGGGGGAAATGATGCTTAATCTAGCAAGGCTTCTCGGTTGGGGATGCAATTCATTTTGGCCTATCAACCGAATATGTTGATTTTTAGAGGAAGCCATCGATTCTAATAAAAAAGAAAGGTTTGACAGCTTGTATTATTAAGCCATCTATTCAGAATCACACCCGATGTAATCACATAAATCAAAACCCCTTGTCATACCAAACCACAAAAACACAAATCCAAGTTAACTCCATTGTTTTCATGTAACACATTAAGCAATGTATTAAAAAAAGTTTGGATTTTTTTTTTCACATGACTTGTATTAGAATAGATATTGTGTATAGTTTAAATAGCTTAAATACTGTGATAGATATGTTATGGATTAGGATCAAATACAAAGAATCCTAATTGTAAGAAGGGTACAAAGGCTCCTAAAAAACTCACTACAAAAAAAAAAATTAAACATCCACCACCCAAAAACCTAAACCCCCACCCACTCCTCCATCACCCACCCCACCCCCCCAAAAAAAAAAAAAAAAAATTTGCCGAGGGGGTGGGGGTTTAGGTTTTTGGGTGGTGGTGGGGGGTGGGGATGAGTGTTTAGTTTTTTTAGGGTTTTTTTTGGGGGGGAGGGGTAGGTTTTTTGGGGGTTAGGTTTTTTGGTGAGGTATAGTTTTTTTTTTGGCGCGCGGGGGGGGGGGGGGGGGGGTTAGGTTTTTGGGTGGTGATGGTGGGGTGGGGGTGGGTGTTTAGGTTTTGAGTGGTGATGTAGTGGGTTTAATTTTAGGTTATTGGACACTTGTCACTCTATAAATCCTTCTTACACTTCTTACAATTAGGAGCCTTTGTAGAATAACTTAACTCTATGTTATATCTGGTCCACAATTATAGGTTCTTGATGTAATTATATATATCTGTGTGAATGCAATGAGAAAGATCAACCATCCATTATGCTTAATTATATATACAGGCTAATACAATAAGAAAGATCAACGATTTTACCATCCATTAACTTGACTAGAGATGGTTGCAAAAGCCGTTAGGCGCTCCCTAGTCGGATTCGGGAGTACCCGGGAAGTACTCGGCCTAGGCGGAGATTACTCGGGGAGTAATTGGTCTAGACGAACAGTACTCGGGCCTCAGCAACCTACCTTGTAGCGAGTACTCGGGGAGTACTCGGAGCCTAGGCGGGACTTTTACAACTAGAGACTGAGCAATTTACATCGACAAGTTGTTCTCGATACCGAAGTATTGTTTTATTTTAGAGTTAAATGCTATTTTAGTCCTTGTGATTTGGGTCATTTTGGCAGTTTAGTTCAAAGGTTTCATTTTTCGCATGTAGGTCCAAAAAGGTTTCACCATTGTCATTTTAGTCTACTGGGTTAAGTTCATCCATTTCTCTACTAACGAGAAGAGCAATTCGGTCATTTTATATGCAATACTGTTAACTAGAAGGCCAATTCGATCATATAAAATGACCGAATTGCTCTTCTCGTTAACAGAAAAAATGAATGAAGTTAACCCAGTGGACTAAAATGGCAACGGTGAAACATTTTTGAAATGAAACATTTGGACTTAATTGACAAAAAGATCCTAACCACATGGACTAAAATGAAATTTAACTCTTTATTTTATTAACTAATTAGCTAAACCGAACTGATTGTCATTTTGCATTGAACACCACAGATACCATACACACATATAAATTTAGATATTTTCTACTAAAATTGATATTGGACAATTTTCTTGTAATAATTCAAGTGGCCAGGGAAAATGCATCACGACGCCATGAAATAAAGTGACAAAAGACGCCTTGATCACACTCTTCCATATAAACAAATCCACAAATGTAGGGTCATGATCATGCTCTTCCATATAAAACAAATCCACAAATGTAGGGTAATGAAATTTGAAAATTTCACCAGGGGTCGGAAGTTATCGAACCTAAAAATTCTATATAAGTAACTTTTTTTTATAAAATCGGGGGTCGAAAACGTATATACCTAAAAAATTCTATATGAAACGTACATACATAATACTACTGAGGGAAAAGTTCGAAGGGTCGAACGCCCCCCGACCCCTTGAAAGCTACGCCCTGGTCATGACCCCTTCACAATTAACACAAAAAATCTTTAATAAATCACTCCTGACCCCTTCAATTAACACAAAAAATCTTGAGTAAATTACAAGTTTTGTCCTTTATGTATGTCCCAGATTGCAGACGCTGTCCTTTAAACCAAAACTTGACAGGCGATGTCCTTTGTGTTTTCAAAATCTTGCACGTTTTGTCCTTTAGCCCAAACTTAGTTAGATTTTTTAGTTAAATCTGGTATCAAGGGGCTATTTTGTAAAAAAAAAATTATTCAGGGACTAAATTGTACAAAACTTATTATTATTATTATTATTATTATTATTATTATTATTATTATTATTATTATTATTATTATTATTATTAGGGTTATTGGATTTTATCACCCTTAACTATTGGCTATTGGCCGCTGTCACCCCCAACTATCACTTTGACGCCCGCCACCTCCAACTTAACACATAGTGTATTCTATCACCACGTCGTTAACTGATCGCTAACTTTTGATCATGTTCCTAAACATTTTGGGTGTCCTAAGATCCCTAAATCCTTCCTAAGATCCCTATGACACCCCCAAAAGTATAGTAACAGGATAAAAAATTAGTGATCAGTTAACTATCCGGTGACAAAACACACTAAGTGTTAAGTTGGGGGTGACGGATGTCAAAGTGATAGTTGGGGGTGACAGCGGCCAATAGCCAATAGTTTTGGGTGATAAAATCCAATAACCCTTATTATTATTATTGAGTAAATTACTAACCACCATCACCACCACCCTTTATCACCATCACCACCACCCTCCACCGCCGCCACCACCGCCGCCACCACCACCACCGCCACCATCAAAACACCTGTAATATTCCAACATGAAAACTTTCATATCCACACGATCAATTCTTATTTACAATATAACAAAAATGCACAAACAGATTTCCACATTACATTCATGCATCGAGCTATGTTCAAGAAAACCTTACAAGCCAGCAATTTCTTATGACTATATATATGTATCCACATTTCTTTAACACTAACCAATCAGAAGAACAGTCCAATTTCAACAAATCAAAAACAATAACACTTCACCCACGAAAATAGTTGGAAAAAAATTATTTAAAATCTAAAAATCAAACAGTGTGATGTAGATGTCGAGCCTATACCAGATCACAAGTCCACACAGATGTGTGTTTGAGATCAATATTTCAAGAATCGTGTTCTTGATAGACACCTCCATTGCCACCCACTGATTCTCCGGCATCGATTCTCCGACCACCCACCTGCCACCCACTGACCAAAAATCAAAAACCCCAAAAATCCCCAAAATCAAACAAATAACCCCCCCCCCCCCCAAAAAAAAAATCCTCAAAAACAAACTTGCAACCGACCTTAATCCCCAAAAACAAACCTGCAACCGACCTTAACATCGATTCTCCGGCATCGATTCTCCGACCACCCATCTACAACCGACCTTAACACCACCTCCACCGCCGCCCATAACGCCACAGCCAGTCACTCGCCATCCACCCACCACCCACCTGCAACCGGCCTTAACACCACCTCCACCGTCGCCCCTAGCACCACAGCCACCCACCACCCACCTACAACTAAACCCACCACAACCATAAACGGCTTGATGAACGTAAGATCCCAGAAAGATGCAGTGATCTTCCGAGTGGAAACAGGTAGATGAACAAGATGTAGTTGCTTGTTGTGATCTTGTTGTTTGCTTTGTTGATTGTTGTTATTGTGGATTTGAGTGTAAAAGGGATTTTCATAGAGTTTCCAGGTTGGGGATGAGGTTGTTTTTGTATTGACCATAGTCATTGTTGTTATTAGAGAAGTTTGATTTCTGAATGAGAAATAGCCCCTTGAATACCTGAATAATAAGTTTTGTACAATTTAGTCCCTAAATAATTTTTTTTTTACAAAATAGCCCATTGATACCAGATTTACCTAAAAAATCTAACTAAGTTTGGCCTAAAGGACAAAACGTGCAAGATTTTGAAAACACAAAGGACACCGCCTGTCAAGTTTTGGTTTAAAGGACAACGCCTGCAGTTTGGGACATACATAAAGGACAAAACTTGTAATTTACTAAAAAATCTTTAAGGTAGCGTTTGGTATGAAGGAATAGAAGGTGGAATAGAGTGGATCATTCTGGTGGAATGAAAAGAAACATGTTTGGTTATCATGTGGTAATGAAATTGAGCATTCCAAAGGAATGTAACTCTTTCCAAATATAACAATTTCCATTCCTTAGTATGAGGGCATTTTTTTTCCATTCCTTCAAGGAATGAAAAGAAATATATCATTATTTTTATTATTATAATAATAATTATTATTATTATTATATTTATATTTATATTATTATTATTATTCATACTAATATTAATATATATAAAAAAAATTATTACTAATTTTTTACCATTAAGATATTATTATTATCATTGAGACAATTATATTTTTGTCGTTTTTAATACAATTATGTTTCGTTACTTCGTCTTTTTTTTTTTTATTAAATTGTCCAAAGTAATGATTCATTCTATTTACATATGAGTAACCAAACATCCAAATGGAATGGAATGATCCATTTCATTCCGTTGTCCATTCCATTACCTAGTCTATTACATTATCTCATCCATTCCATTACCGCATACCAAACAGAACCTAATAAATCACTCATTTTTAGCCATGAGGGAGTAGTAAAGTAGTTATGGAAAGAGTTGGTGTTTCTTGTGGCCCGGGTTCGACTCGCATTCTTCCCGTTATTTTCTACGGTATCCAGGTAAAAAGCAAATACGGGTGACGCTTGTTCGTCTTGGATGAAAGACGAGGGTTTAACAACCACCCTCATCGACCTTGACTACGACGCACTGTGTCACTTCCTTGCCGTTAAAAAAATCAAACCCTTTTAGCTTTAGATCTTTCATGGGGATTTGATAAACCCACTTCTCCACGTGTTCATCACCATCTTTCTATCCTCAATTCTAGATCTTTTCTGACACACAATTCTTCTATCAGACTCTCTTTCTGAAGCGTTACAAATCAAGAGTTTTGATACATTTTCAAGATTCTGTAATGGATACTCTGCGTGTGCTCAATTGTTACTCTGCCACCAAGAATCCTTCATCTTTAGAAACCCATTTATCAAGGGAAGAATTCAGATTCTTTCGTCACAATAACCGGCAAAGAACTTTTCGCCTTCTGGGGTTTTCTAAACCGGTATTTACTCATCGTCGTCGCCATCATTTGGGATTTCAACACCAATCATTTCCCATTGTTTGTGCTGTCTCCACCCAAACCAGGTTTTATCTCGTTTTGATGAATTTAAGGTGTTTTTGGGGGGCTTGATTTGGGTTCTTTTATGAGGGTATATCAGGTGTTTGATTAAATGCCTCAGACAAACATTGTCTTCATGGGAAAGAGGGAGTATGCCATTTTTTGTATGTTATGAAACTAATTGATTCATACTCTTTCTCACCCATGAAATTTACATTTTTTCTTCTCTCTTTGGGAAGTTTCTTGTTACCATTTAGGAGTGTTAACATGGTCAAAATTACTTCAAAGTATTAAACTTCAATTGGTTTTTACAACATGTTATTTTGGGGATTGCTTGTCTGATCATCTTGGTTTCTGTCCAAGTCTATGTCTGTAACTATTTTAAAGATTTTATGTTTGTAATGATGGAAAAAGGTGTATAAAACTAACCTGAAAGTATTTGTTTTTCAGAGAAGGGGAGACAGGGGAAAAAGAGATGAAGTCAAAGACATCTCGTGGGATGGTGCAGCTGAATCTCCGGTTAGACCACCAGGTTAAATTCGGTGAGCACGTTGGAGTCTTGGGCTCAACGAAAGAATTCGGTTCATGGAAAAAGAAGAAACAGTTAAACTGGACGGAAACCGGTTGGGTATGCAACGTGGAATGTAAAGGTGGCGAGACTATCGAGTTCAAGTTCGTCGTTGAACAAAAAGACAAAAGCATGATTTGGGAAGGTGGGGATAACCGCGTATTGAAGCTCCCACAATCCGGGAGTTACGAGATCGTTTTTCATTGGAATATGACTAATGAGCCTCTAAATCTGTTGCCTTTGGATAGCAATGAATATGAGGTGGAAGTGGAAAGTGTAGATGAGAAAAAAGACGATAACGGGTCTCTAGTTGTAGAGGGTGCAACGAGCCCGTTTGTGGATAAATGGCAAGGGAAAGAAGCATCGTTCATGCAATCAAATGAGCACGGAAATAGAGAAAGAGAGAGACACTGGGATACCTCTGGGCTTGAAGGGGTGGCGTTAAAGTTGGTTGAAGGTGATAAAAGCGGCAGGAATTGGTGGCGAAAGGTACCCTTTTGATTCATGTTGCAATAGTTGTCAATAGTGGTCACTATGGTCGCTATAGCGAATAGCGTAGCGTATAGGTCGAAGGTTTCTACAGGGTATGTAGCCATAAATAGCGGGATTTCAGTTTTTTTAAATATAAATAGCGGAATATATAAACCTATAAAATAGCTGGATTTTAGGTTTTTGTTAAATATACATGTAAAATAGCGTATATACCAGCGTATTTTGATATAATAGACATATAAAATTTTTAAATTTTATTTTATAGTGTATCGCTATATATAAAATAGTGCCCGCTATTTATCGCTATTCGCAATGTAACATATAGGTACCTTATCGCTATTTGTCGATATTCGCCATTAACAACTACTTGCAGAGGGTGTTTGGATGTGTGCTATAACTTTTTATTTCGATACTAATCTTTACGTGATTTTGCTTTTGTATTTGCAATCATGTCACGGGTGTAGCTTGAACTTATTCGTGAGCTAGTGGTTGAAAGTAAGGATGGGGCCGAACGTTTGGACGCTCTCATATATTCAGCCATTTATCTTAAGGTTTTGTGCTCATTGTGCATCATTTATTTCACCTATCGTGTTCTCTTAACTTTTATTGTTATTTTAACGTTTACCGCAGTGGATAAATACGGGTCAAATTCCTTGTTTTGAGGATGGGGGTCATCACAGGCCAAATAGGCATGCGGAAATTTCTAGGCTTATATTCCGGGAATTGGAAAGAATATCTAGTAGGAAAGATACTTCCCCACAGGTGATTTACATAATTCTTTTGAAAAATTTGAAAGATTGGTTCATTCTATTTAGGGTTGCAAACGAACATGAACAAGACCTTGTTCGTGTTCATTTGTTAAGAAATATGTGTTCACGAACTGTTTATGAACACTTACCGAACGAGATTCTATGTGCATATTCGTTTGTTAAGGAAATGAACTTGTTCATGTTCGTTTGTGTTCATCTGTTAATTTTAGGCAACAAACGAAAACGAACGTTCATGAACACAAATGGAAACAAACGAACACAAACAAGAAGCATTCATGAACAAAATATATAAAACACTGACACTTAATAAATATTTTATTTGTCGGAATGGTGAAGTATTTAAATAAAATATAAAATATAAAAACTAAAAGCAATGATGAACCGTCGAACACAATCAAACATAAACAAGCACCGAACATAAATGAACGAACGCTACCTCTGTTCATGTTCGTTTGTCTAATAAACTAAACGAACGAACACAAACGAACATCCCGCTGAACAGTTCATGAACTGTTTGCTGAACGTTTGGTTCGTTTGCAGCTCTAATTCTATTCGTTTATATCATTTTCTTCATTATAAATGCCCCCCATAAACGGTAAAACAAGAACATAATTGTATGATGTGAACAAATAAAACCTTATTTTATATCCTTTTATTTGACAATATGTAGGAGCTACTTGTAATCCGAAAAATTCATCCATGCTTACCATCGTTTAAAGCAGAATTCACTGCATCTGTTCCTTTAACTCGAATACGAGACATTGCTCACAGAAACGATATCCCACATAACCTCAAGGTAATAACCTAACTGAACACTTGGTTTTGTATGGGTATTTTGGTCATTTAACGATGCTAACTATTTCGATATTGTGCACATTCCAGCAAGAAATCAAACATACGATACAGAACAAGCTTCATAGGTGTGCGGGCCCCGAAGATCTAATCGCAACTGCCGCAATGCTTGAAAGAATCACCAAGAAACCGGGAGAATACAATGAAGCATTTGTCGAACAATTCAAAATATTCCATCATGAACTTAAGGATTTCTTCAATGCTGGAAGGTTTGCTATTTTTGGATCCCATTTTCATATTTTTTAGATTTAATCAATGGGTCCCACAATTGAACATACTTTTGCAGCCTTACTGAACAACTTGATTCGATTAAAGAATCTTTTGACGAAAAGGGTAAGTCAAGACTATCATCATTCTTGGATTGCAAGAAGGTAATTATCAGGCCCGTTAAACGTGTTTCATAGTTCTTCTCTACATATATGTCAAAAAAGCATACATCTTTAAATCTTTAATGAATGTGTTGGTTTGATTTTTTTTGTAGGCTTTGGACAATTTCCAAGGTACACCTGATATTTTGAACGGCAATGGGATAGAAATATTAATCAATACCATACAATCGTTAAATGGTCTTAGAGAGATAATCACAAAAGGTCTAGAAAGTGGTATCCGTAATGACGCCCCTGATACTGCAATAGCAATACGCCAAAAGGTCATGTACTTTTCTAATTGTTTGGCAATATCTTAAAGTTCGTTTGGGATTTTTTTTTTCTTCACGATTGTTACTTCACTCATATGTTAGGGATTTAAAGTCGGGACCTTTAGGTTAATGCGATGCATTTAGAAGAAAACCTCACTCATTGTAAATCTTGTTTTCCTATTTACAGTGGCGTCTTGCTGAGATTGGACTTGAGGACTATGCATTTGTTCTAATGAGTAGGTAAGTAATACTATAGTAGTGTGTGTTTGTGGGGTGTGTGTGTGTGCGTGCGTGTCTGCACACTACCTAAATCTCAATATGACTAAAAGAGTGTTTCTTACACTATGCAGTTAATATCGGTGATATATCACCGATATATTGGTTATCGGTCTCCATGTAAAATATCGGTGTCAAATATCGGTCAGAATATCGGTACCGATATTATCAACGATATTGACCGATATTTGACTGAATTGTTAGTTTTAAATTGCTATATATAATTTTGCTTGATATTAAATTTACTGATATCCCACCGCGATAACCGATATCTCAAATAGCGGTCCTTGACCGATATCCGATTTTTTACCGCATTAACTGCTTAGTTCTTACATTACATTGATGAAACCTGCAAAGTGAAATGTTTAAATGGAGGTAATGAATAGGAAACAGTATATCTTTATCTCATGCATTTGAATATGATTGATATGTATAGATATCTCAATGCACTTGAAGCTGCTGGCGGAGCGCAATATCTTGCAGAGAAAGTTAATTCAAAAAATGTTAACTCATGGAATGACCCGATTGGTGCCTTTGTTGTCGGCATTCGTCAGCTAGGGTTATCCGGTTGGAAATTGGAAGAATGTAAAGCAATTGAAAATGAACTTCTTGCTTGGCAAGAAAAAGGTCTTTCGGAGAAAGAAGGTAACGTTTTCATTTTAATATCGTTCTTTAAATGATATAGTTTACGTTAGTTCTACTAACAAGTAACAACCATTGTATGATTTGTATGTATTCTTAAGGTAGTGAAGATGGGAAGACAATATGGGCATTAAGGATTAAAGCCACATTAGATAGATCTAAGAGGCTCATTGATGAATACTCCGAAGCACTTCTGCAAATTTTCCCTCCGAAAGTTGAGGTACCGTGAAAAGCACAATTTTTTTATGGGATATCCATAATAGTTGATGGTAATAATGAAAATGGGAGTTCTAGAATAATTTTAGATTAACTAAACTAGACTTGCGTATGCTTCTTGTAGTTGTTGGGCAAAGCTCTTGGAATCCCGGAGAATAGTGTGAGAACATTCACCGAAGCAGAGATACGTGCGGGGTAAGATGAGAAGCTATTTATACTAGATAGCGTATGAGGAAAATGGGCAGGTCATGCGTATCGGGTAACGGGTCAAGATGGGTAATTTATGGTACATATTAAAGTGGTTTAGGCCGGGTAACCAGAAGTACTATTATTCGATTGTCAAAAAGTTTTTTTATAAACAGTTTGTACGTGGGATAATATTTTGATAATAATATAATTATTTGAAGACTAAAATGCCATTTTTCGTCCCTGAGGTTTGGCCACTTCTGCAACTTTCGTCCAAGGGTTTGTTTTTTTCGTATCTGGATCCAAAAGGTTTGAAATCTTGCCATTTTTATCCGACTCGTTAACTCCATCCATTTTTTAATGACAAGTCAAGGGTATTTCCGTCATTTAATTTTGCCATTTTGATATAAACAAACAAAACAAATAGCTAAAGTGACGAAATTGCCCCTGATTCAGTGTTAAAAAAATGGATGGAATTAACAAGTTGGATGAAAATGACAAAGATTTCAAACCTTTTGGATCCAGATGCGGAAAAACAGACCTTTGGACGAAAGTCGCAAAAGTGGTCAAACCTCGGGGACGAAAATGGCATTTTACTCTTATTTGAATAAAAAAAGGTTTACACATTAGAAATAACCTGTGGTCGACTTTCGACTCGTTTGACTCATTTCTTATATGGCTAAAAAAAGATTACTTTTTTCTATGTTTTCCGTTTAAAACCCTTCTCAACCAAACACACACTTTTCAGTGGATAATACAGGAGGTACATCTTACGTCATTAATTATCTAACTTAAATGAATTTCTTTGGTCTCCAGTATAATTTTTCAGGTTTCCAAACTCTGCACTATGCTTCTAAAGGCGGTTCGGACCACACTCGGGTCTCAAGGTTTTGATGTTCTTGTTCCTGGGTTGGCTCATGGAACTTTGATACAGGTGAGCTTATAAACTATAACCTAGGCCCAATTTATTTAGATTATGGAAAAAGGGATGTAGTTGGAGCATTCTTGCATTTAGTCAACTGAAACATGTTTTAAGTTTGATCCTTGCATTTCTCCATATGTTTTATCAGGTTGAAAAAATAATACCAGGTGCACTGCCATCGTCTGTTGAGGGACCCGTTATTCTTGTCGTCAACAAAGCCGATGGTGATGAGGAGGTATCATGTTTGTGTATGGATTTTGCGTTTTCGATATGTTTGCTGCAAACGAACTGAACGTTCAGCGAACAGTTCGTGAACCGTTCAACGGGAAGTTCGTTTATGTTTGTTCGTTTAATAAATGAACGAACACGATTTGTTCGTTTAGTTAAATGAACGAACACGAATAGAGGCCGTGTTCGTTCATTTTTGTTTGTGAACGCTCATTAATGTATTCGTTTGTGTTCAATAGCTCATTATTATATTTAATTTTTGTATTTTATTTAAATACTTTAAAATTCCGATAATTAAAATATTTAATAAGTATTAGTGTATTATATATTACGTCCATGAACTTCGTTTATTTTCATTTTTGTTCATGAACATTGGTTTGTGTTAATTTGTGGTGATGAACATTCGTTTGCGTTCGTTAGCTAAAATTAACAAACAAACACGAACACATTCATTTCCTTAACGAACGAACACGAACAGAAAATCTCGTTCGGTAAGTGTTCATGAACTGTTCGTGAACACATATATTTCCTTAACAAACGAACACGAACAAGGTCTTGTTCGTGTTTGTTCGGTTCGTTTGCAGGCCTAAGTTTTTTTAATGTTTGAAAAGAGTTTACCTGCTACTTACGATTATACAACTAATTATCTAAACTTTTTAAACATTTGAACATCTAATTATCCTATTATTACAACTTCAAACAACATAAGCACATCCAAACACTATCTTCTATGGTTTGTTTTATCACAGTTGATCATCTAATTGTTCTTATTTAACATCACATATTCAATATAAAACACACACATCTAGCACCCTCTAAAATATATGTCTTAAAGCACAAGTTTGGCAACTAAGATGGTTAATAGTTTACAATCTCATAGACGGTAAACGCGATTTGCAGGTAACAGCTGCAGGGAACAACATAGTGGGAGTTATTCTGCTCCAAGAGTTGCCTCATTTATCTCATCTTGGTGTCAGGGCCCGACAAGTAAGTCTTACGGTCCATTTTTTTAGGTCTCCCAATAATTTAACTTTTTATTTATTTTTCTCTTTTTTATCATTACCATTTGTTAATATTGTCGTTTGGATGATCATTGCTTGTAATAACTCAGGAGAAAGTTGCGTTTGTGACATGTGAAGATGATGATAAAATTGCCACTATTAAAAAGCTTGAGGGGAAGTATGTGAGGTTAGTCTTTATAAACATGCAAAGTTTTTCTTTATGGTTCATTAATTGTAACACAAACTTTAAAAGATGGATGTGTTATCGGGTCAAACCATCATTGACCCGCTATTTGCCCCATGATATCAAAACTGCGTACGAGATTTAAACTCAAGAATTATGATGCAGGTTAGACGCATCCCCATCGGGCGTAAATGTGATTCCGTCCTCGTTGGAGGACGGAAATAGTAATCTTGTTGTGAAGACATCAGATGAGACACCGACGGATTCTGTTCCTAAGCCAATCTACTCAAGCCAGGTACTGAAAAGACTTTATTGACCTTGATGCAGATGATGAATTACATTTGTTTATATCTAACAAGCAAATTTGTTTTGTTAATAGAAGGGTGTTTCTACCGGCGACATTATAGCACTTGCTGACGCAGATGTACAAACCTCGGGTGCAAAGGCAGCTGCTTGTGGCACCTTAGCTTCTCTGGCTGCAGTTTCTGCTAAAGGTAAAAAAACCTTGTTTCTTGATCTTTCATTGAAACTAGTTTTCTTACCAGCCGCGCATTGCGACAGCGTCGTACGCGCCGTGATAAATATAGACTACAATCAACTCGACTCGTTTCCGAGCTAAATTTACGTTGAAACGTAGAGTGATCCAAATTCATACCGTTGAATGAAAATGTATTATATTTGACCCAACTTGTTTCCAAACAAAATTTACGTCGAAACGTAGACCAACTCAAAACATACACATGTGCGGTGGCGTTGTACGCAGCGTGATAAAGTATAGACTGGAATGAACTCAACTCGTTTTCGAACTAAATTTACGTCGAAACGTATAGTAACTCAAATTTATACCGTCAAATGAAAACGTATTATATTTGGGCCTATTTGTTTCCAAACAAAATTTACGTCAAAACGTACTAACGTAGTCCAACTCAAAACGTACATAAAAATAAAACATTTCATAATTGACCCGACTCGTTTTCAAACAAAAATTATGTTAAAGCGTGTAGACGAGCTCGAATTTATACCGACACGTACATAAAACAAAAACGTAAGAAATTAGGTTTAGGGTAAACTCAAAACTTTAGAAACTTAAGGGGGTCAAAGTGACATTTACAAAATTAAAGGGTTACTTTTGACATTATACAAAAGTTTTTAAGGGTAGAATGTGTAGGTGGCTTTTGCCACCGACCTTTTGTTTTAAGGTTATATAAAATATCAATAATGGTATTATAGATTTATATCCGATGATTTTGCTTGTGAAATCATGAATATGATGTTTCCTTTTTACGATTTGATTACAGTTTATAGCGATCAGGGAGTTCCAGCATCGTTTAATGTCCCAAACGGGACGGTGATTCCTTTTGGTACCATGGAACTTGCAATAGAAGCAAACAAGTCAACGGAAGTTTTTGTTTTCTTACTGGAACAGCTCGAAACAGCCAAAATGGACGGTGGCGAGCTCGACAAATTGTGTACCGAGCTGCAAAATTTAATCAGCTCCCTGCAACTTCCGACCCAAATTCTTGAAAGTTTAGGGAAACTGTTCGAAAAGGATGCTCGTTTAATTGTCCGTTCAAGTGCTAATGTAGAGGATTTGGCTGGAATGTCGGCTGCCGGGCTGTACGACTCAATTCCCAATGTCACCCTTTCGAATCCCGTGAATTTCGGAAAGGCTGTTTGTCGGGTATGGGCTTCTTTGTACACTCGAAGAGCGGTTTTGAGCCGTAGGGTTGCTGGCGTGCCACAAAATGCGGCTACGATGGCGGTTTTGGTCCAGGAGATGCTTTCACCGGATCTTTCGTTTGTGTTGCACACCGTGAGCCCGACAGACAACGACACTAACTTGGTGGAAGCGGAGATTGCACCTGGGCTAGGGGAAACGCTAGCGGCTGGCACGAGAGGCACACCGTGGCGGCTTTGTTCTGGGAAGTTTGACGGGGTGGTTCGAACACTGGCGTTTGCGAATTTTAGTGAAGAGATGGTGGTGGGTGGTATGGTGGATGGGGAGGTGGTTCATTTGACAGTTGACTATAGCAAGAAGCCGTTGACTGTGAACCCTGTTTTCCGGCAACAGTTGGGGCAGAAGCTCGGTGCCGTGGGTCTGTTCCTTGAGCGGAAGTTCGGGTGCGCTCAGGATGTGGAAGGGTGTGTGGTTGGTAAAGACGTGTTCATCGTTCAGACTCGACCTCAACCATTGTGAAGACTTGTGGTTTGTAACAGTGTGTATTTAAGGTGATTATGAAGTTATCAAACTACAACACTAGTCATGTAATAATGTAATAGAATAATCATAATGAGTAAAAGTATCACAGTTGTTATTTACAGTGTCATCGTCCGAAAACCCAACCTACGGGGCCGCTTGATTTTCGGTATCACTGGGGTGTAAAAGAGCCGGGCCGAGCCCGACTCCGACTAGGCGAGCTTGGCTCGGTTCGAATCTACTTATTTGAGCTTGAGCTCGGCTCGCTAGTAAAACCCAAAGCTCGAGCTATTTTGAGAGCAATCTCAAACGAGTTAAAATCCTGGCTTGATGTCGCTTAAACGAGCTAAAGCTCGGCTCACCAATGTTATTAGTTTAAATCATATTGGCCTAAGATCAAACCGACTTGGGCTTTCTAGGATTGGGTTATAATCATCATTATAATATATATAAAGAAAAAGTAAATTTTGTTTGGGCTCGTATAGGCTCGCAAGCCTAAACTAAACGAGCTTTGTACTTCATGCTCGATCTCGGACTTGATAACTAAACGAGCTATATTTCAGGCTCGGCTCGTTCGAGCTTTTAACCGATGAGCCAATTCCGAGTAGTTCTCAAGCCACTTATAATTGATTTGTTTACTCGCCTTCATCATCGACGTCACCAAAACCTGGTTGACGGGAATTCACCAATGCCATTAACATATCATCCACACTAACTAATCATCAATATTTAGTATATAATTACATAAGCAACTCAAAACAACCTCCTATATTCAATATTTGAATTTCTTTATGTACAATACCCTATAAAAAAATAAATGAAAACCTCACAGCCAAACTATATATACAATCATCACACTTCCTGAGGAAAATCCAATAATGCAAACTTAACATGCAGACCAATCTTACCATCATCCATCACCAACTTAGCCGCGGTTACCAGCCAATGGCCCGGCATATCATGTGAGCCGCGAACCACCTCTTCAACGTCCACATACTTCCTCATTTTAGTGGACCGGATCGGGACCGGCGGTCCTTCAGGATAGACCCCCGAGTTCAGTGTTGCAGGAAGCTGCTTCGGTGCATCCGCTACCGACCTTTGAGTGAAAGAAAAGGTCGAGCTCAGGTTCGTGAAGATACTGGACTTCCGGCCCACCGATGGTGCACCGGCCCATTCGGTTTTCCTGATGGTGCAGTGAGGGAGGTGGGTGTAAAGTAGTCGAAGGTGAAGTACGGTTTTTGGCCATTTTCCTTTGCTTACGAGCTGAGCCCCGGTTACAACAAAGACTCCCCCAGATTCTTGTGATGATAGCCAATTTGGATCGTGTTTGACTACAGACGAACATATGTTTGAATAACGTTTCCATCTGATTGGTTCTAGAAACTGCGTGGTTGACTCGTATTCGTCTGAGCCCCGCCACTGGCATGGTCTTGTTGGCAGCGATGTTTGTGTCATGATATTAGGAAGGCTCGAGAGATGTTGCACATGGATTGCCAATCGGTTGTTCTTTATCCCTTCTAAAAATAGGCGTAGCCCGATGATCGGCTTTTTGCTGCTTGAGACCTGAAAAATACCCATTATATAAATCTTTATTAAATTATATTAGACGTGGCAAAACCCGCTCCTCTTATGGCAATACTTTTTATATGACCCGAGAGCAAACGAACCAAACTTTCGGCAAACACTTCGTGAACCGTTCGGTGGGAAGTTCGTTTGTGTTCGTTCGTTTATTAAACAAACGAATATGAACAGAGGCCGCGTTCGTTCATTTATGTTTGTGAATGTTCGGTAACGTGTTCGTTTATGTTCGATTGTGCTTGATAGATCATTAGTATTTTTAGTTTTAATATTTTATTTAAATACTTCAAAATTCCGACAAATAAAATATTTTATAAGTGTCAGTGTATTATATATTTTGTTCATGAACGCTTGTTTGTGTTTCGTATGTTTCCATTTGTGTTCATGAACATTAGTTTGTGTTCATTTGTGTATATCAAGGTTCGTTTACGTTCCTTGGCTAAAATTAACAAACAAACACAAACGAGCACGAACAAGTTCATTCCCTTAACAAACGAACATGGACATAAAATCTCGTTCGGTAAGCGTTCATGAACAGTTTATGAACACATATTTCTTAACAAACGAACACGAACAACGTCTTGTTCGTGTTTGTTCGGTTCGTTTTCAGCCCTAGACTTTGAGATAAAACACAATCAAAATCAACCCGTTCTTTAGTGAATGGATAACGTAATGGATTAAACTAACGTCCCAGAAGCAACTTACCTGAGTAGTACTAAGGTACATTTTGGGGCCCATGAAACCAAACTGGAGCCAAGGATATGAAGTCTTTCGTTGTAGATGTTGAAGAGGAAGCTCGCAAAATAGTGGGGCCCATTGTCTCGGAACTTGAAATTCCAAGAAATATTGCAAATCTTCCGATGGAGGCTTGTCTGGATTTAAGAAATAATACGTCATAAATAGCTAATAAAACTAATTTAAATCAAAGGACCAACAAAGAAAGATAATAAAATATTTGGTCATAAAAGGAATAATTACATAGGGGTATTTTGCAATAAACCGTTTTTAATGTTGGCGTAAACAGATTTTTCTATCAAAATAATCAGTTACATACTAGCTGCAAACTGCAATGATACTTACTATCGAAATGAGAAACTAAGTTACCTAATTACCCCTTCTTTTAACCTAATTTAAAAGACTTTTACTCCCATCTCACACAACTAATCTCCACAAGAATGTCCTTTTTGGTCAAGTTACAAAACTACATCCGAGCACCCCCTAATGTACTTCAACGTTCCAAAAAAAAATTATTTAATTTGAATAACTTACATCGTAAATACAGATTGATTGCATGGCTAAGATATCCACTCCCAGGAACCCCGTTAAGGAGAGAAGTGATCGGTACAAACTTGAAACGTATTGCTTCGGGACTAGAGCCCACTGTCTGTAGCCATTTGGAGTGATTGTCTGAAAAGACATCCCCACCCCTTTTAGACCCGATAATTGTCAATCCCTGTTCCAATTTTCGACATTATATTAACCATCCATAGTTGAAGACTTTCTTCAAACAAATTGTTGTAGGCCTGGGTGGGGTACAACATGGGTCAGAATGATTTGGGTTCGGTCAAACAACTTTGACCGACCTGCCAACACTTTTTAACCAATTTTTTTGGGTTTTGTATATAATCAATGTTTCATATATGATTAGGAGTAAAAATGCCATTTTTGTCCTTGAGGTTTGGCCAGTTTTGCGACTTTCATTCAAAGGTTTGTTTTTCAGCATCTGGATCTAGAAGGTTTGAAATCTTGCCATCCGGATCGTTAACTCCCATCCATTTTTTTGTTAAGTTAGGGGTATTTTCGTTTTTTTTTTTTTGGTTAACTTAATAGGCAGTTCGATCTTTTTTCACTTTATGTACAAGCATTTAGCATAATGTACAAGCGAGTCCTTAAGTGAAAAAGACCGAATTGCCCTTTAAGTTAACATTTAACTACATGTTCATTAAATACATCTAACTAAAAATGGCATTTTACTCTATGATTAGAGAACTAGATTATCGAGATAATAATATGATTTCTTTTAATTAAAATGGTTTAGTAAGTTGTAAGCATTTAACTACATGTTCATTAAATACGTGTAACTAAAAATGCATTCCAACTTACATCTTTGCTTGAAGTTTCTGTGATGTTGGTGAACTGCATGGTATGTGGTTGCAACATACGGCTGAAAACTTCAGGAACCTGAAGAAAAAATTAAGATTTCTTATGGAAAAGCGAAAAAACATAGATTTTTTAATATGTAAAACAATTTGGATAAAATAATACTTTTCTTTTTCCATCTTTTGTTTTCCTTTCCGGTAGCGAAGGACTGGCTCCATCTGAAAATAAACAGTCTCCAAGATCCTCCAAATATCCTCTAAGCTCGGTAGGTGAAATTGTCGATGACGGTTTCTGTTTAACGCAAATAACATCTTGACCTCCGACACCCATCCCTACTATAATGTGAGTCCCGTAAGTCTGAATAAACCTGCCATACATACATATATAATGATTAATAAGCATCAATATTATCGTAACTCCAATTAGCAGTGGAAACTTCGACCCGTTTCGTATAACGGGTCGAGTTACGTATTCTCTCTATCTTTATACCTGGCTAACAATGCTGGATTCCAATGAGTGGGGACCGCCTTCTTTACACTTTCTCGGAGTACTAACGGAGAAGCTGTAAGGTGCAAAGAGTATAGAGAGATATAATAGGCATCGAACGCAAGATGTTTAACTTCTGCGGCATCGTTTAACCATGTGCCTGTTAGATCAAAGAATGCATTGAAGTACCCTGAAGGCACTTTTCCTTGTACTGATGCGTTTTGATTAAGTAACTCTGACATCTGCAAGACAAAATAAATTAATAATGATACGGCTTTTAAATGCATCAAAATCGATATTTTAAGAGTAGGGAAAGTATACTCGTTTATTTATGAAAATAGATGATGAAAAGAGAAAAATATCATCCAATCTTAGTTTACTTGTTAAGGGTCAACACCAAATCATGTTCTAGCTTTAGATTTATAACAACGTGATTAGCTTTTTAAGTCATTATACTATGCAAATTAACCATTGTTCTTGGTGATATGCAAAAGAACACTACATGTTAATGAGCAAATACAATATGTGTCAAGATAGGTATCTTTCTTTCTTTCTTTTTTTTTTCTTTTATTGCATACGCATTCCAAATTTTGTCCAAATTAGCTCTTTCTTGCAAAGGATAGCGTTCTTAGGGAATTTGCTCGCAAATGCAAAACAAAGCCCGTTAGATCAAAAGGGCAAGTCACTTTAATAACAACTGTATGTTTTCACTGGTAGACTTCTTTAACGTCCCTATAATTCAGGTCATAACTCATAACAATTAATAATTTGAGTAACATTTTTAATCATTGTAATAGTCAAATTGCAAAGAAAGCAATACACTCCCAACCGTGAGCAATTTTAGCCAATAGTTAGGAAGAATGTATGATCACAATCATCATAGGTCATAAAAACTTATCAACATTCCAACATTTCGTGTATTCACTTTCAAAAGTATAACGGCAGTCTTTTTGTAATTTTGGCGTGGGCTAACGCAGTGTTAGTCGGATGTTTTAATAAAACATATGTTTGTTTGCCCTTCAAAAAAAAAAGTATAACGGCAGTTAAAGAGTGCGCCCGACCAACCTAGAGCTCAACTCAACAAAGCTAGGCTAAGATTTGAGCTCGATACGAGAACTCAAATAGCAACAGATATAAAATCAAATCCAGGTTCAATATAGCAAGTTAGATTCAAATAATTTAATGCCTCTAAAAATCACTATGTAAACTATGTTCAACAAATCAAGCTCAATCAAAAAAAAAAAAAAATCCAACACACACATAAAACTAAACATTTTACTAAAAATTTAGATTAAATTTCTTATCAACTCAACATGTGACTTGCTATAAGTTTCAGGCTCATATATGACTAAAATTCAACTTTTCTACAAACTCCAATTTTTTTTTATAGAAAATTCTAGCTTGATATCAACAAAAAGATCATAAATAAGTTATCAACTCCATAACTAAGAGAACAAAACTAACCATACAATCAGGGCAGGGCACAAAAATTAAGTTCACTTGAATCAAATACAAATCTAACAAAATAAAGTTCAATTTTTTTTTTTAATAAATTTCCAACTTAACAAAAAAGATCACAAACAAGTTACCAACTCCACAACTACAAAAACAAAACCAACAAACAACAACTGACCTGATTAAACTCCAAAACATCAGATTTAAACCTAACATGTTCCCCTTTATCACAATGAATATCAACAGAAACTCCAGAAACAGTCACACCACCACATCCAGGCAAAACAATATCCCTTTTTCTTGATTCATCAAGCTCCACCAATCTCCCACCATCAGGGCAAGATTTGGCAAACTTTAACCTAAAATCACTAGCAAAATCAAACCCTAATCCCAATGAATCAAAAGCCCTTTGTTCGATCGGTTTCTCAGAGTAATCCATCGAATTTGTTGCCAAGATTTCAAGAAGATATTTTTGAAGCGAAATTATGGTGACCCAGATGGATTTATGGGTTTATACGCGTGAATTTATTGTAAAGTTTGAATCTTTAATAGCAGGGAGGGTGTAGAGTGTTGACCAGTAGGAGGTGAAGAAGATTGAAGAGGGTTGAATTGGGGGTTTGAGATTTTGAATGATTGATGATGTTTGGTGCTTAATTGTTTTTAACAAGAGGGTGTTTGGATTGATTGTTTAAAATGGTTTGTTTGTTTGTTAAATACATTACAATAGTGGAATATGGTTAAAAAAGACATTTAAAGTGATTAGTGTTTGATTATTTTGTTTAATATTGCAAGTTTGGTTTTTATAATGAAGTAAATGGCTGTTAGGAAGTTGATTATTGGTTAAGCTATAAGTGCATAATTATGAGAATTGTGAGGTTTATTTGAGAAAAAAATTTAATTGAGAAGAAAAAAAAACAAAAGGTATAATTGTAAAAAATTAAGTAGTTTTTCACTCATCTCATTTATAATTATATTTAACTAATTAATTACTTGTAAAGACTATCATCATCCACACTAATTTTTTTGTCTACACACATAAAAAGTTATCCTACACATTTTGAAATTTATCCTATACATATTTAAATTTATCCTACATAACTCGTAATTTATCCTACACACCTTGTAATTTGTCCTATACTCTAAATTAACGTTTTTTTTTTAATTTTAGAAAAAAATATATATTTTGAAAATAAGTTAGAAGTTTAATATAGTTAGCTATTAAAGAGAAAAACTAGAAATTAATGATGTATGTAATTTTACAAATATACCCTAACATTAAAATTAAATGTTAATATTAAAAAAAGTAAAATGAAATATTCTTATTGGTTGAAACTTCTTTTTTCTTCTTGAAAAAAAAATCCTTCTCATATGAACCCTCCACTTATGAGAATTGTGTGAATTATTGTACATTTGTATGTCGCTTATACCAAGAGGATGTTTGGTTTTTAAAGTAGTGTTAAAAAGTGTAAAATGGGTGATTGTGTCTTTTCTTTGTTTCTTTTCTATTGTATTTGTGTGTACTAGCAGGATGTCCGCGTGATGAGGTGGGGGCGACATATCGCATTACTATACTCGTTTTTTTGTAGTTTTCTTATTCATATAATATTTATTGTAGCATTATTGTGATGCATATACATCAAAAGCGAAGTAATCGGGTAATCCATTTCATTGTGTTGTTTATGGTTCGACCGGTTCGGTTATTATCCTCAACCGAAGCCGAAACCAAAGTCATCGGTTAGTTTATTTTATTAACCAATCGGTTTTCGCTTAATCACTTCTGTTTATTCAGTTAGATTGACGGTTTTTTATTTGGTTCATTTAATTTTAGTTAATAGCAAAAATCAAACTTGGGTTAAAACTTTTGCTTAGAAATATATAAAATTGAGGTATAAATACATGAAATAAAAGTATAAATATATGAAATAGAGATATAAAATATGGAATATACGAACTGGATGTATAAAAGCTAGAAATATATGAAAATATGAATGATTTGGTTAAACGAGAGTACAAAAAAAAATGATCACCGATTTTTGGTTAATCAGTTTTCAGTTTTCAGATAATTCAGTTTTTGGTTGAATTTGGTTCGGTTTCATCTGTTTTCGGTTTGGTTTAGGTTAACGATTTAGTTATTGCTCACAAATAACCAATTTTGGTTAATAAATGATAGGCGTGCGCGCGATGCGGTGATAAACACAAACATTGCCATGCCGTGCATTGTTCGGTTGGTTAGATTATTATCCTCAACCGAAATCGAGGTCATCAGTTAGTCTATTTTATTAACCAACCTGTTTTCAGTTAATCAGTTTGGTTTATTCAGTTAGATTGGCGGTTTTTGCTTTGATTCATTTAATTTCAGTTAATAGCCAAAACCAAATTTGGGCTAAAACTTTTGATTAGAAATACATGAAATGGATGTATATGTACATGAAATGCAGGTATAAATACATAAAATGGGGTATAAATATGAAATACACGAACTGAAGGTATAAAAGCTAGAAATATAAAAAATATGAATCGTTCGGTTCAGTTAATTTTGGTTAAATTAGGGTAAAAAAAATAGATAACAATTTTTGGTTAATTCAGGTTATGGTTAATCAGTTTTCAATCATTCAGTTTTTTGTTGATTTCGGTTCGGTTACTCACCCTTAGACACTGTTAATGACATAACATAACAATTTTTTTACTTAAAAAACTATAGCAATACGATAGTCAAATTAAAGAGAATAAAATACTCGTTTATATGGTGTAATTAAAAAATATATTAACGTACCAAAAAGTTATGACCGTTTAAAATCGAAGGGGTTAGTTTTCTATAAGGGGGTAAAGTGTAATTACTAACTAATTATCTATAATTTTGTTAGATGAGGGATTAAAGTGTCATCTAGATGAGAGGATTAAATTGACGGTATTTAATCACTTGACATTCTGTAGCTATTAAACATTATGGGATAATGACTAAGTACGTTAGGCTTTAATCACTTGTACACTAAGGCGTCATCTACTTGTACCTTTTAATCCACACGTCAATACTGACTAAGATAACTATCGAAATGTCGACAAAAATGAGTAGGTCGTCACGGTACTTTTGGATTTTCTAAAACATTATAGTTTATAAGATATGACAAGAATACGTAAAAGAATTATAAGTTTGTTGTGGAGGGGAAACGTGTAACTAATTACCCATTATTATGTTAAAACTCAGGGATTTAAGTGTAATAAGATGGAGGGCTAAAATATAATTATTGTTAAAAAGACCAATTTACCCTCATTTTTTAGGTGTATTTATAAATTAAGAGGAAAAAAGTTCTTTTTTGTATCTTATAATGCGCCTCTCTCATGCATTATAATATAGTATAGATTATATACCTTACCTTACTATCAAAGCGCGTTACCAAGATATTGGATAATGTTTCATCTTTCACAATCCATGTGATGAAAATAAAAGGTGCGTGTTAGCGGTAGGATTAGAGAGTTCGTCAGTTACACTTCTAAAAAATATAATATCTTACTCATCGTTGTCTGTTAGCAGTAGTTTACAACTATTATTATTAATACCGTTTCATGTTATATGTTATACGAATTACCATACTCTAAGAAAAGGTTTTTTACAGTTGAGTGTCTCAGCGGAAACAATCTTTCTTTGTTATTAGCAAGATCGTATTGAGCATGTTTATAGGAATAATTGAATATAATTTAAACTACATACATTAGAATGGAAAATAAGAAAAAGAGAGACAAGTATGCGATATATCGTAATCAAATCAGTATGTATAGGTGGTTATTTAGTACTTATAAGTATATACTTCAAAAATCATACTATATCATAATTATATACTTACAACTTTTCATCTATTACTCTAAAAGCATCAATAATTTAAATACGTGATCTCTAACATCTCCTAAACATAAGCACAAACTCAAACTATGATGATTGTCAAAAGAATTGTGGAGCATATTATAACTCAGGCCAAATACGGGATCAGTTTGAATATAACTAAGTATATAAAATAGGCACGACCCTCGTAAACAATTTGTCAGGTTAGAACCGTTAACTCGACGTTAAAAACTAAGATCGTTTGTCTTAACCCCGATTCTAAACCGGATCTGCTTTAGATAGTCTAAGTTGACATTTTTTGTTAAAAATATCGTCAACAATTTTGACCAGGCGTACTTGGTTTACCAAACTGCCCGCATGCCTTTGACTATTCCCCACTACCTACCTCTCTTCATCCTCAAGGGTGTTTTTGATTGTTACACTTTTTTTATTTTTGAACGGCTTTTGATTGTTACACTTGTTTAAGTAATAAAAGACTAAAACCTATTAACTGCAAAAATAAATAACTAAAAGTAAATGCCGTTAGAAAAAATTAGAAAATCTAACAGTAATAAAAGAATCCGCTTAATGTCACATGTTATTCTCTTATAATAAAAGATTTCAATGTCATATGACAATTTATCATGTTACCTCAACCATAATAAATAATGAATAAATTAACATAAAGACTATTAAATGACTGAGTTTAATATATATATAAACGGGATCAGGAGAAAACGCTCAAAAGTGTGATAACGGTGAGAACGCATCCTGGCTCAACACGTGGCGCGGGACATGATCAGGGTCCCAGGGGTTTTTTGTCTTTTCAATCTTCTTTTATTTTCCCAACGCGGTATAATATTTTCTGGCGTCTAAGTTTTTTTTGGCGTTAATTGTATTTATTAAACTTTTTGGCGTTGAATTAATTGTTTATGTGTCACATAGATAATTTTTTGGCGCTAATAGCGTTTTCTGGTCGATTTTTTTTGGCGTTTTTGTGTTGTTTTGTATAATAATTCACTACGAGTCATTAATATTTGCATAAGATTACAATAAGACCATTTTTTTGGCGTTTAGTGAATTTTTTGTCGTTTAATACATTTTACAAGGTGCTTTGCCAGCACTCATTCTCTCAGTTTTCATACTACGAGCGTTTTGGTGTTTGAAGTTTTTGGCGTTTTATATAATAATGTATTTTATTTATAGAGAATTAGATAACAAAACAACATATATCTTGATATCAAAACAATATAAAATGAAAACAAAAATAATAAAAAATGGTAATCTAATTTCTCTTCCGAATCTTCACTGTCATCAGCCTCTTTCTTCTTGAATTTGTTTTGGCGTTTTGAACCTTTTTTGAATTCTTTAGCTAGATTCCAACTTTCCTACATAAACCCCGTCTTTTTTTCAGACGAAGCTGCTTAGTGACATCCTGTGTTTTGGTGTGATATTCTTGTTTGGTGGCATGTCATTGAAGATCAACTCTTGCTTGATGGTATTTATAATAATGGAGTCCAAAATAGCATTTTTACACTTGTATTGATCTCTTTATTCCATGCCGATATTCATCAAGAACAAAGCTCACATGATGGCATATCAGTGTCATCAATCTCTTTTTCTTGAATATTTGTCCATCTCATTCAGCAAAATATTATTGAGATAACCCCTTCAGAAGAAGAATCCATTTCAGTGAAAGCTTTGTCACTTGTGGTTTTTTTAACTAACATTTTTGGCGTTTTAAAGTGAGTGTTTCTAGAGGATATGGCGTCTGTGTTTTCTGGGTGTGATCAATTTCATTGTGTATAGACCCTTCTCTTATAGGAGTTTTTTGGCGCGTAGTTTAGGCGGGACTTTTTTTATTGTAATAAATGATAGTAATAAAGTAACTGTCTTTTCAGTTACTGTTTTTGTATTTACTGTGTTGATCAGCTTTTTATTAGTTTTACAGGTGATAGACGTCCCATCTTCTAAGTTTGCGGTTTTTTTAAATGGCGTTATGCAGACTAAGATGACAAAATACAATAACGGAGTAAATAAAATATTAAGCAGGAAAAATATTTTTTTTTATTTTTGGCGTTTTGTAAGGAATAACCATTTTTAGTATTTTTTTTGACGTTTTGCTAATAAAGAGAGAAATATATCATTTAATTATCTTAAAAAAAAACAAAAAGAAGATGACACAGAAGAAAAAAAAGAGGAAAAAAAATTAAAAGCCTTCATCAGAAGGTACTTTATCCGAAAAGTATGCATCACTTGCGTCATCTTCTTCCTCCTCGGAGTCTTCATCTGGATCTTCACCCATGCCATCACCTTTACCTTCATCAGCTTCTTGTTCCTGAAGATTCTAAAGCCTCCACTTGAACATGTCGTGCATTAACTCCAATTTTGAGTCTATTTCTGTGTTGGTACAAGTGGTGTTATGCAATTCTTCTATGAAACACAGACGCTGCTTTGTCATGATGTTTTCTAGCCAGTAGACTTCCTGCTCTCCATTGTCGTATGCAACGGTCACCATGTCTGTTTCATCATCAAAACGCCATGATGTCATGATAGGGTCCGGCTTCACATCTGCTTTGATTGGTCCAAATTTCCTGGTTAATGCTTTCATAAGCATATGTGTTTCATGGCATTCGTTGTCTAGAGCGATGCCAATGGATAAGATTCGCCTCTGTATCTCTTCTTCCATCTTCAGAATTGCCCTGACTGTCTTAACATACACCCTCCTTCTGTTATCAAAACGGAGGACGTATTGCCTGATTCCCAGAGTGTATCTCCATGAAACGATTGTTGCCATTTTTGGCGTTTTGGTTAAGTTGGCGTTTTGGTTAAAGATGTTTTTGCAGAAATGGATAGATTGAAGTGATTATGGAAGCTATGTTTTACCTTAGTTATATAATGATGTTTTTGGCGCGTAATTTATGAGAGAATTTCTTCTAATAAATGTTAATAACTGAAATTCAGTTTCTGTGTTGTTTCATCTTCCTGTAATATCCAACGCGTTTTATCACTAATTTTTGGCGTTTTGTTTTTAATGGTGTTTTATTTTTTTAATGGCGTTTTATCATGTGATGGCGTTTAGACTATGAGCGGTAAAAGACCCTTTTACCCTTAATGAAGCGCGTCCCACACAATAAAATAGATGTTATTTACGAAAACGCCACCGCGCGATCTAGTCCATGGATTGTTTTGATCGGACAACCCATAAGCGTTCTCACCGTTCTCACACTTTTGAGCGTTTTCTCTAAATCCTGACCATATATATATATATATATAATCTTATATTCATGATTATATCTCTTTAATATTCTTAATTCTTAATAATTAATATTAGTTAATAATTTACCTATACTTTAATATAATATTCTCTACTTTAATAAAGAAAAACATACTTATTAAAAGAAGATAGGATAACCAAAAATTTATTCATCAATCACTATTTGACGTAACAAAAAATTTAAAACCTCATCATGTTTATAATTTAATATTATCATTTTCACAAATGTTAAACATCTATACTATATTATAATGCATAAGGGAGGGGTATTTTAAGATACCAAAAAAATAAGAACTTCTTACCTCTTTATTTATAAAAACACCCCTAAAATGAGGGTAACTTGTTCATTTAAATACTAATTATATTTTAGTCCCTCATATTATTACACTTAAATCCCTTTATTTTAACAGAATTATGGTTGATTAGTTACTTATCCCTTTCCACAACAAACTTATAATTATTTTACGTATTTTTGTCATATCTTATAAACTATAATGTTTAAAAAAGTCTAAAGGTACCGTGATGACCTACTCATTTTTGTCGATTTTTCAATAGTTGTCTTGGTCAGTATTGTTGTGCGAATTAAAATGTACAAGTAGATGATGCATTAGTGAACAGGTGATTAAAGCAATGTGTCCTATCACGTTTTAAATGCTCAATACTCTCTACGTTGTTGTCATTATCATCAATTTAATAATATTCCAACCTTTTTTCACTTCGATTTTTGTTTGATTAAGATTGTTCACCAATTTGTTCGGGCGACTAGATTAAATTTCGAAACCTTGCACATACGGGTTTGATATGAGCTTTGTTCGTATTCTGTAAGTTTGTGTATTAACTTGGTTGGGTGCACACACTTACATGGGTTAGCAGGTAGTAAACTGACATCAAATAAGCTCACTTATTTTATCTAATTGGTTATATTAAAATAATGTTTTATTAGTTTTCTCTATCTAATAATGTTTTATACCTAGTAAACTGGTTTGTGGTCGTAATGAAAAAGAGAAACCTTAATAGGCTAAAACACATTTGTTTGAGTTAGATGATGTCTCCTAAATAATGGAATAACCTTTTTGTTGTGTTTGATGTTTTTCTTGGCAAAACAACCCAAAACATCATGTCTAAGTCTAAAACATGATGCCTACATGTTAATTCCTATGCCTTCTCACACTTTTTACGAAAAATATTTTTTTTACAAGAACCTCACCCTTCATGCATATTTATCTATATATATTAATTCACAACATGTTGAGGAATAGTGATTTTTTTTGTTATAGTAGACTTTAAGGTTTTTCATTTGAGTAGTAAGATTTGGTTTTTTTTTTTTATAATTTTGCAATAAAGTTAAATGAGTTTAGTCTTTTATTAGATTTTGTTTAATGTTTTTCTCCGGATTTTGTCGTCATCCGATTACTACTTATCACGGTTTTTTGTGGTCACATTTGGTCACTCAGTTTATTTCACTTTATCGGCTTTCTAATACATGTGGTATAAATTCGACTTCGTCTACGTTTTACGTCACGTAATATTATTGAGGTACCATGACGAACCCAATCGCTTATGAGCAAACAACATCATTCTCGGTATTTTTCCATAATGGAAATGGTATTGGTGTTCGCTTTTATATTTTTCGACACGCCATACCGATAATGACCAAACTCTTGCCGCTTTAGATGGAGAAAAATTAATCACACTCCCGTCGCGAAATACGGTGAAAAAATAACTAGTTAATAATTAAAACGCGGCGGCCTAATAATAATATAGAAGTCGGGGGACTTGTTTTTTCTCGACAAATTATTAAAAAGGTTTTATAATAGTAGGACAATGTTGGGTGAGGGCCTTCCCTCTCGAGCCATCACTTGAATCCACCCCTAACATAGACTGATATAAAGAGACTATTTTATCAATAAATAAAATAGAAGCCCCAAATTAAATAATTATTAACTAATAATAAATGAATTAAAGTTTTTGGCATAATTTTATTTCATATACATACGAAAGGCATGGAGGGGAATAGTGTTACATGTGACAATTGGTAAAATTTCATGATAATTCCGTACAACTTAATCACTATTTTTACAATTTAATTGTGTTCTTTTGACGAAACTTATGAATGATTGAGTCGTACAAAGTCTAGCAGTGATAGGACATGTTAAAACATTACAATTCATTTTGCCGATTCGTCGTGTCGCGAAAACAAACAACTATGTCCTAAAATGTTGGTAGCAAAATGCTGAAAAACACTATTGTAACACCCTTAATATTTAGACGGAATTTAACTAAGTATTTGTATTAAATAAATACTAATCAGAGTTTACAAAAACTTTCGTGTTTAAAGACCAAACCTACTTGTTGTAGTACCCAAAACAAACATAAGTTAGTGCATAACAAGTTTGAAGTTAATCCTTACTAGTCAGCTAACAACTAGTTTAAAGGATTTAAAACACGATTATGTCACACCCCTATTTTCCACGTGTCACCGGTGGGGAGTATCGTGACGTAGTTGGTATCGTCATAGACAAACAACACAATATATAAATGCACAGCGGAAGCAAAGATAGATTCATTTCAACTTTAAATAAAATGTAATATTAAATATCACGAGTAGTTGAAATGGATCCACATGCGGATCAAAATAAAATAAGATATTGTTCAACAGCTTTATTGTCATCCAAGCTTGCGAGACTTATTGTGGACGCTCTAGAAGACAGCCAGCCTAGTACGAGTAGTACCTGCACTTAACCTTTTGGAAAAACACGTCAGTTTACACTGGTAAATACAATTTAACTGACTCATTTTGAAAAGGTTAAAAATTGATTTGAATGCACGTGGCACAAAACCTTTTTATAACTTGGGATAATTATGTAATATAAACTTGTGAACGAATTACATGTTACTTGTGCGTTCAGTAGCCCGGATCTTGTCCGGGTTAAAGATCAATAGACACACCACAATAATGAGTTATACACTGACAGGTGTACGCCTACACCCCGTGCTCAGGTCGTGGCCATCTCGTAAGATGATGCCAAGGATATCCGGGACATGGTCATTAACCCCCCAAAGGCTTTAAGTGAACAAGACTGTTTAAACGAGCCGATCAAATTATTCAATTAACCACCCAACGATGTAAGATTTGATGCTCGATCAAGCGGTATTCTATATACCGTAACCCAAGCCCGTATAGGGAAAATAAGTTAAAAGTATTTACCTGAGTAAAGTATAAATCACAACTAGCAAGTGAATGTAGCTTTTACTGGTTCTTCTTATTCTGGAACAAAGGTTTATAATAACCTATTAGATTTCTAACGGGCCTTTATTTAAGCTTAAGCTTAGACCGGTTAGTTTTAAAGACGATACGGTTCAAACGCACGATTAAGCGAAGACCGGATAGAATGTGATTTAGACCCGACAAGTTTGAATACTTTTATAATATGGGTAAACTAAATACATTCTGGATTTTGAGACAAAAATGATAATGTTTGACCCGTTTCGGTCAATTTATGCAAACTAGTTACATAAACCGAGCCGAACGCAAAAAGGGCGTCACGGGTAACCAAAAGAGTCATATGCAAGTTCCCTGAGTTAATATGCCTTAAATATGTTATAATATCAGTAAGATATCTTCTATTATGCCCAAAACGGATTTAAACACAATTTATGCCTCATAAGGGCATTTTGGTAATTTAAAAGATTATAAAAGAGTTTAATTGGAAATATGAGTTACAGGTCTGGTTTATACAGTAAATATATTTAATTTAACATGTTATAACAGTAGGGTATGACCCATATGTGAAACTTATCATTTAAAACCAAACTATGCACCTTAGGGGTATTTTGGTAATTTTACAAGGGCTTAAAAAGGTCAAAATTGGAAACCTGAGTTCAAAACTTGTACTTACTATTATTTTATAAAAATATACTAAAAACATCAGTAGGTATCAACCTTATATGTTTAATATGGTTTTAGCGATTTGGAGCCGTTTCCGGGTTTGTAAAAGAAAGCTGATATTTTTATAATTCCAGAATGCTCAAAATATTTTATTTATCAAATAAAATCAATAGAAAAAGGTTTGGGGTCAAAAGGATTTATAAAACTCGTTTTATGGCTAAAAAGGGTAAAATCGGTATTAACCGAATTAAACTTAGAGACCTATGTTATGCTCAGCCAAAAATTAAATAAAAATCTTTAAAAATCCCAAAATATTATATTATAACAGTGGGTAAAAATTTTGATATTAAAAAGTGGGTTTAAATAGGTTATATGCTAATTACGCCAATTAATTAACATAAAGCTTCCAAATTACGATAATGAGCATAACTCTAGGGTCTGTTTGGTATGCGGTAATGGAATGGACGAAGGAATGGAATGGACGAGGTAATGGAATGGACGAGGGAATGCAATGGATCATTACCATTCCATGTCTTGTTTGGTTACCATGTGTGAATGGAATGAGTTATTATTGTGTATTGTTCGGTAGGCAAGAAAAACGGAGTAATAAAATCATCAGTGAGTGGTGGTGGTGATGGTGGTCGGTGGTAGTGATTGTGGGTGGTTATAGGTGGCGGTGGTGGGTATCGGCGGCGGCGATGGGTGGTGGTGGTGGCGGCGAGTGGCGGTGCGACGGCGACGATGAATGGTGGTGGTGGCAAGGTGGTCGTTGGTGGTGGGTGGCAGCAGAGGTGGCGATTGGTGGCGGCGGCGGCGGTTGGTGGTGGTGGTGGCGTCGACGATGGTGGTGGGCGGCGGCGACGAGTGTCGTTAGCGGTTGGTCACAGCTGTGGGTGATAACGGTGGAGAGTGGGCGGCGGCGGCGGCGGTGGCTGTCGGGGTGAGGTGGTGGCGGGTGGCGGCGATGACGTCGGTGGTGGGTGGTGGTGGTGGTGGGTTATGGCGAAGGTGGTGGGTTGTGGTGATGTTGATGAATGGTGCAAGAGGGGATGGAATGGAAAAAAAAACATGGGGGGTGGAAGGAATGATTTTGAGGGAATGGAATGCATTTTGGAATGGGTGATTCCATTCCATTGACCAACCAAACACCCCTTTCTTCATTACCTTGTAATCATCAATTCCATTCCAACTCTCATTCCTGCGTACCAAACACTATCTAGACCTCAAACTGATATCAAATTTTTGGTGCAAGTTTATAAATCAGTAACAAATGTTTCTACTCTTTCACTTTTTCAAAAATCACGTTTTATAGTCAAAAGGGCATAATAGTCAACTTTAAGCATAAATCGGAAACATGCATATAAATCGGATAGGTATTGAACCAAGTTGTACAATCTCAGAGAGTTATACATATATGAAACCTGGTCCAAAATAAGCTCTAAGACAGATCTCAAACATGCATGAACGGATCAGAACTGATAGTCAAAGCAAAAGTCAAAATATGCGACTTTCGGGTCCGATCCGGGTTTATACTGAAAATTGTCGAGTTGAGCATGTTGAGACATGTTCTTACATTAATTACCATGTTATTTTAATGATCAAACAGGTTGCATGTACCCTACATTGCTAATCATGCTTAAATTTGCAAATAATAATTCTGTTGACTTTTTGAAACAAGCTTTGACTCGACAATTAACATAGTTAGAGTAGGAATCTGAAAGTACCCTTTTAAGGGTTTGTTACCCACATAAATACCAACTTGTAGGTACTTTCAATTCGAGAAATGACTGAGCAAATTTCGTTTAATCTCAAAGTCAAACTTGAATTACGATGGCTTGACTTTTGCTTAATTAACTAAGCTAGAACGAATTAGAAAGGGTTATGAACACTTACAAGAGTCCTAATTAAGCTTAGAGATCACTAGGAAGTTGGCTTGATGTCCAGAGAGCTCCAGAAGTTGTCTTGTGAAATTTGAAAATGCAAGTGTTGAATGTTTGCAACTACAAGTCCACTTTATAACAATTTTGATCACATTTGATGTTGCCATGTGAGTCTACTGAGGTTGTAAGATGAGTCCAAGTGCCCCTAGATGCATGTAATTCCATTGGTGAGGCTCTGGGATCGGATACAACTGGTTACAACTCGAAAACAGAATTAAACTGGCAGCTGCGCATGTTTTGTTCGCTGGTGACTTGTAGGCGGGCCGCGAGACCCCTTACGCGGGCCGCGTACAAGTGGGTAACCAACTTAACAAGTTTCTTTGTTTTACAATTTGGTCCTTGTCCTTTGATACATGGTTTTTGCTATTTTCCTTGCACTCTAGACCCTCAAATCTGATTTTTAAGGACCTTGGGTCTTTTACAAATATGGTAAAGTCCTTGGTTAACTTTGTGCTTACCCGAAAAGTCACGAAATTCAACGTTAACGCATTTAACCCTTTGTGCACGGTTTTGATCATAACTTTCTCATACGACAACGAAACTTTATGAAATTTTTACCACATATTCTAGTGAGTATATTCTACCATTACAAAGCTTCGGGTTTGCCAAAAGATCACTCAGAGGTATACTTTCAACATGTTGACACATTTAACCCCTGTAGTTTGTAATTCCTCACTTTCTTTCATTTTCCGCTTCGTATGATCCATGATTTAATCATTTAAGATTATAAACACCATGTAGGGTTATTGTAGGGTCTATTTATCCATTGTTGACACTTTGGACCCTTATTTTCACATAGTTTCACTGTTTGTCAACTTTAGTCCCTCTAAAGTGCTTTTTCACATATTCCAAGCTTATGACACGTGTCAATACATCTCACGGATTCAAACATTCATTCTTACCTTTCATCCTTGAATCCGTCTTACGGATTCAAACATTTCATTCATGCCTTTCATCTTTGAATCCGTCTCGCGGATTCAAACACTTCATTCATGCCTTTCATCCTTGAATCCGTCTCGCGGATTCAAACATTTCATTCATGCCTTTCATCCTTGAATCCGTCTCGCGGATTCAAACATTTCATTCATGCCTTTCATCCTTGAATCCGTCTCGCGGATTCAAACATTTCATTCATGCCTTTCATCCTTGAATCCGTCTCGCGGATTCAAACATTTCATTCATGCCTTTCATCCTTGAATCCGTCTCGCGGATTCAAACATTTCATTCATGCCTTTCATCCTTGAATCCGTCTCGCGGATTCAAACATTACATTCTTATCTTGTTGATCCGTACTTAATCACGGGTTCAACATTCTTCATTCTTATCAGGCATGTTTTTCATTCTTACATAGTACTCTCAATTTCCCGAGAGTCTTACTTCCCATTTCACCCACACGCCCGCCTGCTACCCAACTCTACCGGACATACCTGTAACAATTATCATGATCTCACGAACGTCATACGTTTCTCGTGTACTGGCCAGGTACACAATCCACATAGTAGTTTCGTGCCTTCATGTAATTGTCACCTTATGTCCGTAGACTTAGGCTTCGGCGCGTGTATTGCTTCCAATACTTCATTACTATACTATCATTGTCTTTCATCTTAAAAATTTTCCCTTCCCTGAATAAACTTTTCCATTACATACCTCCACATATTACATTCACGTACCTGGGCTCATTTGCATATTTGTCTTATTACCTCTTTGCCTGCCTTAGTATTTATCCGAGACTGCATTCACGGATCATCCTCTTTCAACACTTATGCTTACCTTGCACATACAAAACCGTCAGTTTCTTTATACGTATACATAAATACATACTTTCATCAACCTTTACCTTTGGATCTTGATCGAGTCCTAGATTGTACGGATTTCTTATCTCAAGAGCACACAAGTTTGAGTTCAAGTACTTACCTTCTCGTACTTGATTCCCTCAAACCAGGGCTCTGATACCAACTTGTAAGACCCTAATTCATTTAACCTTAACACAACGCAGCGGAAAATCGAGTTTGAAAATTTCTTTCATGACATACATCTTGACATTCTAATAATTCATTTTTAGAATATAAGAACATGCCTTATCAACACTAAATTACATATTTAAGCATTCCCGTACAATCTGTCTTGTGACTCGATCCTCGATCTCCAAACCTTGGTTATCCTCATGACTGGTACTACCTGCGCTCACCACATAAAATTCATACATTAGTACGTATCATAAGCATACAAGACTTGTTCACGTTTACTTTTCGTTTCATTAACTCTTTACATCCCGTCTTTCCTTCTGATCATAAGATCCGTAGTGAGACATCTTTGACATTCCTGCGTTACACTTCATCACCAGGCACGATGTTATTATCGTTAGTGCTCAATTTCATTGAATACATGCGTACGTACTTTCATACAACCTATACGTAAACTTACGGTCACACATAGCAACATACATCCCTGTGTACCTACATACATACGTTCGTGCATACCTAAACACATCCATTCATACATACATACATCCTTACATGCCTACATACATACATGCATACCTACATACATACTTACATACAAACCTACATACATACTTGCATACCAACATACATACATAATTACATACATGCATACATACTTATTCCATACCTTCTCACAACTTACATACGTGCATACCTTCGTACATACTCCCTTGACTACTTATACATACTTTCATCTCCTACATCATTACATCCCCGTATATACTCATACATACATACATACTTGCTTATCCACATAAGGGCGATTGCCAATGAGAATTAAATTAATAATTCTTACTTGGGGTACGGGATCCCACTTTAAGGTTCAGGAACCTAAGGTGGGATTCTTTCCTGGGGTATGGGATCCCACTTTAAGGTTCAGGAACCTAGGGTGGGATTCTTGC
The DNA here is from genome assembly GCA_030545235.1 of Helianthus tuberosus. NCBI lineage: Eukaryota > Viridiplantae > Streptophyta > Magnoliopsida > Asterales > Asteraceae > Helianthus > Helianthus tuberosus. Next base: position 49,374,440 of record CM060351.1, read on the forward strand.
CTGGGGTATGGGATCCCACTTTAAGGTTCAGGAACCTAAGGTGGGATTCTTGCCTGGGGTATGGGATCCCAAGGGGAACCAACATACCTATATCGTCACGCACGATCATGTCATCCCACCTTTATACATTCACACATACGCTTACCCTAATGGTCATAAAACATGAGTTAAACTAGTTATACGCGACTTAAAACGCGTTTAAACGAGTTCCCGATACAAAACGGAGCCAACAAACAACTTTCGACAACCAGCCACCCCGTCGCGTAGCGCGACGGGCCGTCGCGTAGCGCGACGCCATCAAACAAACAGAATGTTTGTTGCTGCTGTGCTGCAGATTTCAGCACGTCCGCGTTTCACGGAAACGGTCATAACTTCTTTGTTATTGGTCCGTTTTACCCGATTCTTTTTCCTACACGTCCGTAATTTAATTATCCATCTTTCGGAGTTAAGATCCGACATCCGGATTAACAAAGTTTCAGACTTTTATCTCTTCGGCTTATTCCCCTTTTTCCCAACCTTGACCCATTCATGCATTCATCAACGTAACTTGTTCGTTTTGCCATAACCCCTTATACACATAATGATATCAATGACGTCTATCATAAATTACTAAACTCTTGGATGTCTTGCATCCTTTTATCACATTATCATTCATATGCTCATTTCGACCCGTTAAGGGTATTCACTCATTAGTTTGGTCTATGACTAACCAAACCATCATCCCCACTTTCATACTTGTCCAAAACATAACACTAATCGAATGACTTGTTTCTAATCTACTTTTAAGATCGTTTACCCCAAAATACCCATCAAGGGCATTTTGGTCATTCTTAACCCATCATTTACGACGAGAGACCTTAAACACATATTTGACCTCAAACATCATGTTTAATTCATTACAACACTTTATTACTTACTTGTACTACGAAGTGATTACAGAAATCACTTACCTTATGCGTCCGTGCTCGTATCCGATTCCTCGCCTTTTCTTGACCCGTTATCCTTTCAGGCGTGAGTCCGTCTTGACTTGTTTCCTATACTTTCATTTCATCGAAACCACGCCCCTATTAGCATACTCATTTGTACATGTAACCATTATATCATTCGCATAACTCACACTTAACTTTCCTTAGTCATTACTAACAAGCATTAAAACATATAATCGACTTCATATCATCATATCCGTATACGTTAAACTCATGCAACTCCTCATGTCATTACATTTAACACGGATTGCTATAATATGTACCATACGACTTTCCATCAACATACATTTACGACAACGAGTCAAGTCATGTTTCTTATACTTAGTTGACTTTCAAAAGTCAACTATTAACCATACTTAACTATCGACTTATCATTATATACTCGTAACATCATATTCGCTTATACGGATGACACCATATACATTTCATCATACACTTGATGCGGGTACTACCTTTTAAGCATAACGTACAACTATTTCATACTCAAATCTTCTAAACTCATACATAACCCATCAAAACATATTACTAATCATCATGTATCATTCCAAATGAACATTAAACATAACATCATCATATTCCTATACTTTCATTTGACAATAATTCATCATACCCACATAATACATCAATCATTCAACAAGACTTGAACATAGGAGGTGATTACTTGTCATAATCTTCACCCTAACTAACGGGTGTCACCTCTAAACATCAAATTAACGCAAACCATTCATAACCCACGTTCTACACGAGGATTCTAACCCTCGTACATAATCAATTTCATGTTAACTTACGGATTAGAACATAACCCACTTCACCCATGATCACCAATCTTAGATTTAAGACATACCTTATGATCCCCTCGTGTTGGTGATCATTAATTCATGCTCGGTTATGGATTTCAACTTCATCTTGCCTTCCAATTTGAGCTTAAAGGCGATTTAGGGTTTGAGGCTCCATGGGAGCCTCCTGATCTTTCTCGAACACACACGATGTGTGTGTTTATGTGTGTGTTTAGTTATCTTATAACTTAACTTTCACTTGTTCCATTTTAGCCCCTCGGGTTTACTTTTAAAACATAACTGACACTACCTTAATCATTTAAGACTTTCAACCATACCCTTAACTAGGTTAAATAACCTAGTTATTTATTTCCTGACGTGTCACATTATAACATACAACAAACATTAACATTCAGATTTTTGGGGCGTTACAATCACCCCTTTCCAGGGTGATACTTTAAGCAATACTTTGTCACCTATTTCGATGTGAAAAGACTTACGCTTTGGATCCGCATAACTTTTCTGCCTATCCCTGGTAGCTTTCAGGCGATCGCGAATCTGGACAATCTTGTCCGTTGTTTCAAAAACCAAATCTGGTCCTGACAATTGAATGTCTCCTACTTCCGCCCAACAAATGGGTGTTCTGCATTTTCTTCCATATAATGCCTCAAAGGGCGCAACCTTAATACTAGTATGGTAGCTATTGTTATAGGAGAACTCGACTAATGGCAGATGCTTATCCCAACTGCCTCCTAAATCAATCACACATGCACGAAGCATGTCTTCCAATGTTTGGATGGTACGCTCACTTTGTCCGTCTGTCTGTGGGTGGTAAGCCGTACTAAAATTTAAGCGCGTGCCCAAAGACTGTTGGAAACTTTTCCAAAAATGTGAGGTGTATCTCGTATCTCTATCTGAGATAATCGAAAATGGCACGCCATGCAACGCTACAATTTTATCTACGTACAATTGAGCTAACATGTCTGAGCTGTAAGTTTCCTTAATGGGTAGGAAATGTGCTGACTTGGTCAGTCTATCTACTATGACCCATATAGTATCGTTTCCCTTCCTCGTCTTTGGCAACTTGGTGATGAAATCCATCGTCACCATCTCCCACTTCCATGTGGGAATTTCAGGTTGTTGTAACAAACCTGATGGCTTCTGGTGTGTTCCGCTTTGACTTGCGCACAAGTCAAACATTTAGCTACATAAGCAGCTACAGACTTTTTCAAACCAATCCACCAGTAGTTTGCCTTTAGATCCTGGTACATCTTGTCAGCTCCAGGATGAATAGAATATTTGGAACTATGGGCTTCCTGGGGGATAACATCCCGAAGTCCTCCATAAACTGGAACCCATATTCGTCCATTCAATCTTAGCATTCCGTTTTTGTCATGGGATAACTGCTCCTCTGTTACTCCCAGTTTTTCTTCAGGATAGTTAGCTTCCAGCACAGCTTCCTTCTGTGCTGCTAGCACCCTTTCGTTCAAACTATTCCTTATTTCAATGCGCTTAGCATTGATTCTTATCGGATTTACTCTTTCTTTTATGCTCAAGGCGTCAGCAACTACATTTTCCTTGCCTGGATGGTATTTTATCTCACAATCATAATCATTTAGAGTTTCCATCCATCGTCTTTGTCGCATGTTCAAGTCCTTCTGATTGAACAAATGTTGAAGGCTCTTGTGATCTGAATAGATCACACACTTGGTTCCATATAAGTAGTGCCTCCATAGTTTCAATGCAAATACAACGGCACCCAGTTCCAAGTCGTGGGTGGTGTAGTTCTTCTCGTGTACCTTTAACTGTCGTGAAGCGTAAGCAATGACCTTGCCTTTTTGCATGAGTACACAGCCCATACCAGTGTGTGATGCGTCACAATACACCACAAATTCTTCTATACCATCGGGCAATGTTAACACTGGTGCATTGCTCAACTTTTTCTTCAAAATGTCAAAGGATTCCTGCTGCTTAGGGCCTCAATCAAACTTAACCTTCTTATGTGTCAACGAAGTTAGGGGCGCAGCAATCCTTGAAAAGTTTTCGATAAAACGCCTATAATATCCTGCTAAACCCAGGAAGCTACGAATCTCAGTAGGTGTCTTCGGCTCTTGCCAATTCATAACTGCTTCTACCTTAGCGGGATCCACTTGGATACCACACTCACTTACCACATGTCCAAGGAATTGGACTTCCCGAAGCCAAAATTCGCACTTTGAAAATTTGGCGTAGAGTTTCTCATGATGTAGAAGTTTGAGAATACAACGAAGGTGTTTCTCGTGGCCAGCTTGGTTCTTCGAGTAAATAAGGATGTCGTCAATAAAGACGATGACGAATTTGTCCAAGTAAGGTTTACAGACGCGATTCATGAGATCCATGAATGCGGCCGGTGCATTAGTGAGCCCAAAAGGCATCACTAGGAACTCGTAATGACCATAACGAGTCCTAAATGCAGTCTTGTGCACATCTTCATCCTTGACCTTCAACTGATGATAGCCTGACCTCAAGTCGATCTTAGAGAAGTAGCTTGCCCCTTGCAATTGATCGAACAGATCGTCGATTCTGGGCAAAGGATACCTATTCTTGATAGTGACTTTATTAAGCTCACGGTAATCGATGCACAGACGCATCGATCCATCCTTCTTCTTGACAAACAATATCGGCGCTCCCCAAGGAGACGAACTAGGTCTAATAAAACCTTTGGCTAGCAGATCATCTAATTGCGTTCTTAACTCCTTCATCTCCGTTGGTGCTAACCTATAAGGCGCTCTCGCTACTGGTGCTGCACCCGGAATGATGTCAATTCGGAATTCCACTTGCCTATCTGGTGGTAAACCAGGTAGTTCTTCGGGAAAAACTTCAGGATATTCTGAAATGACAAGGATGTCTTCAATCTTGGGCTTTGGCTCGTCTATAGTAACTTGTGCCATATAAATGACACAACCCTTCTGCAGACATCTGGATGCCTTGAGCATAGACACTTGCTCAGGCAATCCATGCTGAGTATCTCCTTGGATGGTGAGTGACTCACCAGACGGAGTTTTGACTACCACTTGCTTTCTATTGCACACAATCTGGGCTTGGTTATGCGATAACCAATCCATGCCTATCACTATGTCAAAGCCGGCTAGCTTAAAGGGAAGTAAGGACAAAGGAAAAAAGTGATTCCTAATGGATATAACACATCCATCTAAAACAGTTGAGGCGGTTTCTATGGTTCCATCAGCTAATTCCACCTCATATTTCACACTTAAGGCTTTTACAGGTAATTTCAACAACTCACAAAACTTATTATCTACAAAAGACTTATCTGCTCCAGAATCAAACAATACTCTAGCAAAAACATCATTTACGAGAAAAGTACCTGTAATCACGTTGTCATCCTGAATAGCTTCCTTAGCGTCCATCTTGAAGACCCTCGCATTGGTCTTTTTCCCATCTTCGGCTTTCTTGGTGTTCTTTGGGCAATTAGACTTTAGGTGCCCTTTTTCGTTGCAACCATAACATGTTGCATCCTTCAGCTTCTTACACTCCAAAGTCTTATGATCAGTAGATTTGCAAATCCCACAGGATCTTGTGTGAGACTGGGATTTCGACTCAAATCGACACCTCCCAAAATGGTTCTTCTTGCATGTTTTACATTTGGGCTTATCTCCCGATTGTTGCCCATCTCTCTTAGATCCCGATCCTTTCTTGTGGTCGTCATTTCCTCGGTGTTTCTTACCTGATCTTCGTGAGGTATCGTCCTCACGCTTCCTTTTGTTCTCTTCTGAATTCCTGAGTGCTCTCAACCTGACTACGTCCAAGGTAAGAGAGAGAGATAGATCAGCTGCTGATCTGAAGGTAGCAGGCCTTGATGCCTTAACACTAGCTTTAATCTCTGGGGCTAAACCCCCGATGAAGCGAGCAATCCTCTTAGGTTCTGGGGTTACCAAGTATGGAACCAACCTAGATAGGGTATTGAAAGTGGTGAGGTATGCCTGGCAGTCTAAATTCTTCATCACTAAAGATAGGAAGTCTGACTCAATTCTCTCAACTTCGTGCTGCGGGTAATAATTATCCTTAATGAGAGCAACGAACTGATCCCATGATAGATTGTAGAGCGGGATCTTTCCAGCAGCTTGTATGAGAGACTTCCACCACGCCAGTGCTTCTCCTTTGAACGATTGGGATACGTATTTTACTACGTCCCTTTCAGCACAACCGCTGATGTCTATAACCGTATCCATTTCGTCCAATCAAGTTATACAGTCTACTGCTCCTTTATCCCCGGTGAAGTCCCAGGGTTTGCAAGAAACAAAGTACTTGTAAGTACAGGACTTGGTGTGTGGTTTGGCATCACGCACCATCCTTTTTGAAGGAACACTGTTCTGATTTGATGAGTGTCGATCATCATCCTTCTTGAGCTCATCTTTCTTAAGTTCATCTTTCTTAGAGGGCGGTTTGCTATGAGCCTCAGAGTGAACTTTTGGCTTAGAATGTGGTGCAGATCGGGTCCTGCTTCGGGTCCCGCTCGATTCACTATACTGTCTATTTAGTGCTTCGATAACCGCATCATTCACTAACGCTTTCAACTCCGCACCAGTTACTAATATCTTAGCATTATCAGGGTTTTCTGCTGGACGACTGTTTAATTCTTCAGACTTAGCCATGTAGTCTTAATTGCTACATAAAGAAAATAAGGACAAGGTCTATTTAGAAGCCTAAACAGTACTATCGTTCTTGACGATTTATTAACCATGGTAAATAAGAGCCATATTAGTTAATTTGTTAAGAAATTTCATTCAGGCTTTTTATTAGTAACCTTATCCAAAAATGAAATAAAATATTGGCACAACAGGCCTAGTCACGTAGACAAATTTCTAAATTATAAATTTAGATCTGATAGGATTAAAGTTTGAATAAAATAAAAACCAATCCTTTTCTTGGCAGGGAGTCTATAAACTACGGCTGCCTTTTGTTTTATATGACATTAATTATAGCCCGCAGGTATTTTGTCATAATCAAATATACATAAAAATATAAATTTGGGTAATTAATAAAAAGGGTGACACGTGTGATTTCGCGGATCACACTAGCCAAGAATGTTAACATATTTGCAGATGTTAACAGAGATTGAATCTTTTTAAACAGGTTCTACCATTTTGGCCAGGTCTTTAATATGACATTCAAGCTAGGTTTTACCTTTTTAGGATTCTTATTATTATCAAAATGGTAAATCAAAATATGTTATTTTTCATTTATTCACATATTATATTCATGCATAATTTATAAATGAAAACTTAAATTAACCATTCCAAACAAAAACTAAACTAGTACGAGTTTGCCCTAAACGGGACTCTTACATAAACAACATGCCCACGCAGGGGCCAACTAACAAAACAAACCCACGCAGGGGTCAAAATAGAAAAACATGCCCACGCAGGGGCAGAACAGAAAGGATAATATGCCCACGCAGGGGCAGAGTACAGAAATAAATGTCCTCGCAGGGACATGATTATAAGTAAAATAAATAAGCAAACAAAGGATTTTAGTGATCCTTCTTGCTTTTACCCTTGATCAAATCCACCATCTTCTTGAACATCCCCCGGTTATGCCTTCGTTCTTGCCGCATCTCATGCCGCACCTCTTGTCGCACCTCATGTATCTCATGAAGGATTTCTTGAAATTGCGGCGGTGACATTGTCGACGCTTGAGGAGGCTGCTGATATTGCGGAGGTCGAGGAGGGGGTTGTTGATACCCATATGGTGGGTATCCATAGGTCGATTGTCCAGTAGCCCAGGGACCTCCGTAGGGACCTTCCTGATGGAGAGTGTTGGAGTTTGCTGCTATCCAGTAGGGATCCTCTGCAAAGTTGTAGCCTGTGTGGTTCAGCTGCTCGAAGGGATTGTATGCAGCCGCGCCAGTGTAAGTGGGAATTGGGTCTCCAAAACCCAATGGTGGCTGTAGCGCGACTGGCGCAGTGTTCACTTCTGAGATGGGTTGTGAAGATTCTCCCGTCTCCGGTTCTTCGTGAAGTGGCGAGTACCGGCTGCCACTCGAATGTGGAGGGGTCCTGATGCGTATCCCCCCTCGTGCGGATATTCGCAAGGTAGTTCTCCTTCGCCTCGGGGGCGAGGGAGGCTGAAGCTGAGGTGGTGCTGCCGGCGGAGTGACCGCAACTAGTCGGGAATCCTCGGAAGGATTCTGTTGCCGCTGTGGCTGCTGCTGTGGCTGGTGCAGGGGAGAGTGGTGTGGCTGGTGCAGGGGAGAGTGGTGTGGCTGGTGTAGGGGAGAGTTGTGGTAGCTGGGGGTAAATGCCCAGTCATACTGCTTGAAATTCTCCTCAAAGCTGTCGGGACCATTGTATGGTGATCCCATAAAAGGTGACCCATCAGAAATCTCGATGGGGTGGTTCGGAGTTCCGGATGGTGGCATTGAAGGATCGGTATCTTCATCGATGTCCATCGGGTTGCCACCAGAAAAGTGGTCTTCGGGCCCAAGTGGGTTAACACCCATAGGCACATCAAGGTAGTCAGCAGGGTTGAACAAGCCCTGGAAAACAGGTGATGGTTGGTCAAAGGGTGATTGGTGTCCTTGGAGAGGTATGAAGGACCGGTGAGAGTTTTGGGGTTCATTTTGGGAATAAGGCCCAAAAGATTGTGGGATTGATGGGGAGGTACTCAGTGATACCGAGCGCCTAGCAGGCTCAATAAAAGACCTCCAAAGATCTTGAGCATCTGTGTTATGGGGGGTCCGAAGGTGTTCGTCGGTGTGACGGTCCGGCCTCGTGGTCGTTTGGGGCTACATGTGCTCCATTTCCCCTTCCTCTCATACGTGGCGGCATGTTGACAACCTGTCAAAAACAAACAAGTGATACAACAAAAATATATAAGACAAAGTTAGAAATAAAACCAAAAATTTGGATAGTTCCTAAGTTCTTTGTCTAGACTCGAGAATCGAGGAATGTGCAATTGTGTAACTGAGATTAAACACAAAAGGCTAGTGTTTAATTAACTCAGAGTTGGCTCTGATACCAACCTGTCACACCCCTATTTTCCACGTGTCACCGGTGGGCCCGGTGGGGAGTATCGTGACGTAGTTGGTATCGTCATAGACAAACAACACAATATATAAATGCACAGCGAAAGCAAAGATAGATTCATTTCAACTTTAAATAAAATGTAATATTAAATATCACGAGTAGTTGAAATGGATCCACAGGCGGATCAAAATAAAATAAGATATTGTTCAACAGCTTTATTGTCATCCAAGCTTGCGAGACTTATTGTGGACGCTCTAGAAGACAGCCAACCTAGTACGAGTAGTACCTGCACTTAACCTTTTGGAAAAATACGTCAGTTTACACTGGTAAATACAATTTAACTGACTCATTTTGAAAAGGTTGAAAATTGATTTGAATGCACGTGGCACAAAACCTTTTTATAACTTGGGATAATTATGTAATATAATCTTGTGAACGAATTACATGTTACTTGTGCGTTCAGTAGCCCGGATCTTGTCCGGGTTAAAGATCAATAGACACACCACTATAATGAGTTATACACTGACAGGTGTACGCCTACACCCCGTGCTCAGGTCGTGGCCATCTCGTAAGATGATGCCAAGGATATCCGGGACATGGTCATTAACCCCCCAAAGGCTTTAAGTGAACAAGACTATTTAAACGAGCCGATCAAATTATTCAATTAACCACCCAACGATGTAAAATTTGATGCTCGATCAAGCGGTATTCTATATACCATAACCCAAGCCCGTATAGGGAAAATAAGTTAAAAGTATTTACCTGAGTAACGTATAAATCACAACTAGCAAGTGAAGGTAGCTTTTACTGGTTCTTCTTATTCTGGAACAAAGGTTTATAATAACCTATTAGATTTCTAACGGGCCTTTATTTAAGCTTAAGCTTAGACCGGTTAGTTTTAAAGACGATACGGTTCAAACGCACGATTAAGCGAAGACCGGATAGAATGTGATTTAGACCCGACAAGTTTGAATACTTGTATAATATGGGTAAACTAAATACATTCTGGATTTTGAGACAAAAATGATAATGTTTGACCCGTTTCGGTCAATTTATGCAAACTAGTTACATAAACCGAGCCGAACGCAAAAAGGGCGTCACGGGTAACCAAAAGAGTCATATGCAAGTTCCCTAAGTTAATATGCCTTAAATATGTTATAATATCAGTAAGATATCTTCTATTATGCCCAAAACGGATTTAAACACAATTTATGCCTCATAAGGGCATTTTGGTAATTTAAAAGATTATAAAAGAGTTTAATTGGAAATCTGAGTTACAGGTCTGGTTTATACAGTAAATATATTTAATTTAACATGTTATAACAGTAGGGTATGACCCATATGTGAAACTTATCATTTAAAACCAAACTATGCACCTTAGGGGTATTTTGGTAATTTTACAAGGGCTTAAAAAGGTCAAAATTGGAAACCTGAGTTCAAAACTTGAACTTACTGTTATTTTATAAAAATATACTAAAAACATCAGTAGGTATCAACCTTATATGTTTAATATGGTTTTAGTACATACTATGCGTTAAAAACGCTTAAAAAGGCGATTTGGAGCCGTTTCCGGGTTTGTAAAAGAAAGCTGATATTTTTATAATTCCAGAAAGCTCAAAATATTTTATTTATCAAATAAAATCAGTAGAAAAAGGTTTGGGGTCAAAAGGATTTATAAAACTCGTTTTATGACTAAAAAGGGTAAAATCGGTATTAACCGAATTAAACTTAGAGACCTATGTTATGCTCAGCCAAAAATTAAATAAAAATCTTTAAAAATCCCAAAATATTATATGATAACAGTGGGTAAAAAGTTTGATATTAAAAAGTGGGTTTAAATAGGTTATATGCTAATTACGCCAATTAATTAACATAAAGCTTCCAAATTACGATAATGAGCATAACTCTTAATCTAGACCTCAAACTGATATCAAATTTTTGGTGCAAGTTTATAAATCAGTAACAAATGTTTCTACTCTTTAACTTTTTCAAAAATCACGTTTTATAGTCAAAAGGGCATAATAGTCAACTTTAAGCATAAATCGGAAACATGCATATAAATCGGATAGGTATTGAACCAAGTTGTACAATCTCAGAGAGTTATACATATATGAAACCTCGTCCAAAATAAGCTCTAAGACAGATCTCAAACATGCATGAACGGATCAGAACTGATAGTCAAAGCAAAAGTCAAAATATGCGACTTTCGGGTCCGATCCGGGTTTATACTGAAAATTGTCGAGTTGAGCATGTTGAGACATGTTCTTACATTAATTACCATGTTATTTTAATGATCAAACAGGTTGCATGTACCCTACATTGCTAATCATGCTTAAATTTGCAAATAATAATTCTGTTGACTTTTTGAAACAAGCTTTGACTCGACAATTAACATAGTTAGAGTAGGAATCTGAAAGTACCCTTTTAAGGGTTTGTTACCCACATAAATACCAACTTGTAGGTACTTTCAATTCGAGAAATGACTGAGCAAATTTTGTTTAATCTCAAAGTCAAACTTGAATTACGATGGCTTGACTTTTGTTTAATTAACTAAGCTAGAACGAATTAGAAAGGGTTATGAACACTTACAAGAGTCCTAATTAAGCTTAGAGATCACTAGGAAGTTGGCTTGATGTCCAGAGAGCTCCAGAAGTTGTCTTGTGAAATTTGAAAATGCAAGTGTTGAATGTTTGCAACTACAAGTCCACTTTATAACAATTTTGATCACATTTGATGTTGCCATGTGAGTCTACTGAGGTTGTAAGATGAGTCCAAGTGCCCCTAGATGCATGTAATTCCATTGGTGAGGCTCTGGGGTCGGATACAGCTGGTTACAACTCGAAAACAGAACTGAACTGGCAGCTGCGCATGTTTTGTTCGCTGGTGACTTGTAGGCGGGCCGCGAGACCCCTTACGCGGGCCGCGTACAAGTGGGTAACCAGCTTAACAAGTTTCTTTGTTTTACAATTTGGTCCTTGTCCTTTGATACGTGGTTTTTGGTATTTTCCTTGCACTCTAGACCCTCAAATCTGATTTTTAAGGACCTTGGGTCTTTTACAAACATGGTAAAGTCCTTGGTTAACTTTGTGCTTACCCGAAAAGTCACGAAATTCAACGTTAACGCATTTAACCCTTCGTGCACGATTTTGATCATAACTTTCTCATACGACAACGACACTTTATGAAATTTTTACCACATATTCTAGTGAGTATATTCTACCAATAAAAAGCTTCGGGTTTGCCAAAAGATCACTCAGAGGTATACTTTCAACATGTTGACACATTTAGCCCCTGTAGTTTGTAATTCCTCACTTTCTTTCATTTTCCACTTCGTATGATCCATAATTTAATCATTTAAGATTACAAACACCATGTAGGGTTATTGTAGGGTCTATTTATCCATTGTTGACACTTTGGACCCTTATTTTCACATAGTTTCACTGTTTGTCAACTTTAGTCCCTCTAAAGTGCTTTTTCACATATTCCAAGCTAATGACACGTGTCAATACATTATTGGACGTAAATTTTCGAGGTGTTACAGATTAACAAAACATTTACAACATGATTAAAGTCTAGACAAGATTTAGTTTACTGCGGAAGCTTCAAAATGCGTGTTCGGTTCTTGACAATGTACTTGATCACCATCCGAGAGGTCCTCATCCATACCTAGGGTCAAACACTAAAAACATTAGTTTTGCCATTACTACATTACATATAAACGAATTCCGACATCGAAAATTAACAAATAAAATACAAATTTTCTGGGTTCCACCGTAACTTACGGTGTCTACCGTAAGTTACGGTAGACCTTGAGTGTCTCTGGTTCTGCCGTAACACAGGAGCGACTCACCGTAACATTTTGATCTCCACCGTAAATTACGGTGTATACCGTAATTTACGGTGGACACTGGGAATTTACCATTCAACTATTTTGTGGATTTCTCTGAAATCCGAATACCATTTTAGGCCATTTCTTTTCCTGTATGTCTGTAAATTCATTACGGACATATTCATTTCAACTATCATACCAACAATCGACTCACCGATCATACGAATAAAAGTTTCTATATTACCAATTATTCAACCCATTCTAACTATAAGTGTTTATTTCCAATTTCTTATTCCAACCCTTTAGATGCCATTACCCAAGTTCCCGGGCTTGTACATCTTGGTGTGTTTACGTTATTCATAGTTTCATGTTTCCTTGGAACTGAAAGCTCATTTTCTTGGAATTCATCATTCCGTTTCAAACGACTCATTTTATTGACCTTTAGTGTTTGACCCGATATCACGGGTTCATAACTTAAATTAACATAACCAATTCATTAGTGTGGTACCATCCATTACCTAGCGAGGTATGAAACTTTCAAGTCTCTACCCACTTGATTCCTTTACAAGCCTCATTTTTACCTGTTTGGCTATCTAGTGAAGACCATCACTTTATTGACAAGCCAAACCCAATTTCTATTCTTTATTTTGACCCGTTTGGCTATCTAGTGAAAACCATCACTTTATTGACAAGCCAAACCTGATTTTAAATTCTTTATTTTGACCCGTTTGACTATCTAGTGAAAACCATCACATATGAGACAAGCCAAACCTGATTTCAATTCTTTATTTTGACCTGTTTGATGGTCTAGTGAACTTCGCCACTTTAACGACGCATCAAACGCATCCATTCCACTACGTCATCATTTATACACTAAAACCAAACATCTTTACATAATGTAACGAGACTAAAGTCACGCACCTTTAAAGCACACCTTTTCCGCGAGTATCACCTCCGGCGTGTCCACTTGACGTTTCGGATTCCTTGCCTAAAGTGTTCAATTCATAACAAGATTAGAACTCTTTCATAAGCTTTAACGCATTAATTCATAACATATGCAAATCTGCGTTTTTACCAACCTTTAACATTTTAATCCTCGTTTAGGCGTTTTATAAAACACCTAGTGGGTCGGATTTCTACATGATCTAAACTAATTTCATGACTAGTAATTGTCATTCAAACTACTTTAATTAGTCAATTCTACACAAGTCTTAACATCAATATTTCTGAATTTATTCTTAAATTCAGATTTATGTTAGAACAAGATCATATGTTTAGGACTTATCAAGCTCTCTTCAAGTTCATTAGCCACCTATAATGGTGGTTATGAACTCTATGATTACCATGAAATCTTTTAACAAGATTTCACCTAGGGTTCATCCCTAAACACCATATCTATTCTAATTACACACATGCAATACACAATCAAGCTGAATTCTGATTTTTCACAATTTACCTAGAACTTGAGATGAATCAAAACACTAGAATTTCACATACCTTGTGATCCCTTTAGTGAGGTGATCACCAATTCGTGCTTAGAAATCGATTTGGACTTGATTTATGCCTTGAATTTGTGGGTTTTTGTGATTTCTAGGGTTTTGAGAGTGGGGGTAGCCCCTTCTCTTGCTCTGATCGACCAGACCTCCTAAATGGAGTGTCTGGTTTTGTTTTTAATTAAATTTGATAATACAGGTTTCAATTTTGACAAAACGATCCCCTCCAGTTTTGTTTAACATATAGTTTGGTCATTCTAACCCTAATTGGAGTTATTTCTATACTTCTAGTTAACTAGGTTATAATTTCCTAGTTAAATAAGTTCTTGTTTATTTATACTTTATAGCTCTAATATAAAGTATTATATTTTCGGGATGTTACAAGTCCACCCCCCTTAAAAAGGGTTTCGTCCCCGAAACCAAATTTACGTACCAAATAGTATGGGGTAGAGCCGTTGCATCTCTTCTTCGGATTCCCATGTGGTATCCGCACGCTTCCTGTGTTCCCATTTGACCTTCACTTGGTTAATCACCTTGTTCCTCAAACTCTTCTCTTTACGATCTAAAATCGCAATTGGTTTCACTGCATAGTTGAGGCTGCTATCCACCTCGATATCATCGTAGTGGATACGAGCAGTTTCGTCTGCTAAACATTTTCGGAGATGTGACACGTGGAATGTGCTATGAATCCCACTCAACTCCTCGGGTAGTTCAAGACGATATGCCACCTTACCAACCCGTTCAGTGATTCTGAATGGGCCAATAAACCTCGGACTCAACTTTCCTCTTTTTCTGAACCGTATAATTCCTTTCCATGTCGATACTTTTAGCATTACTTTATCGCCGATTCGAAATTCAATCGGTCTATTCCGTTTATCCGCGTACGCTTTTTGTCGATCCTGAGCCGCCTTTAGGTGAGCTCGGACCAAGTCGATCTTCTCATTTGTAGTTCGGATTATATCAGTAGGAGCTAGTCCTCGTGGACCCACTTCTCCCCAACATACCGGGGTTCGACACTTTCTACCATATAACATCTCATACGGGGCCATTTTAATGCTCGATTGATAACTATTGTTATATGAAAATTCGACCAAGGGTAGATAAACATCCCAACTACCCCCGAAGTCAATGATGCAAGCCCGCAACATATCCTCCAACGTTTGTATTGTTCTTTCACTCTGCCCATCCGTTTGTGGATGGTAAACGGTGCTAATGAACAGTTTAGTCCCCATTTGTTCTTGGAAGTCACGCCAAAAATTTGAAGTGAACCGAGTATCTCTGTCTGACACAATGGATATCGGTACCCCATGACGTGCTATAATTTCATTGGTGTACACCTCTGACATCTTCTCGGATGTATAAGTCTCACATATCGGAATAAAGTGAGCACTTTTTGTCAATCTATCCACGACTACCCATATAGCATCAAACCCGCGGTTGGTTTTGGGTAATTTGGTCAACAAATCCATGGTGATTTGTTCCCATTTCCAAACTGGGATATCCAATGGTTGCAACTTACCATATGGCTTTTGGTGCTCCGCTTTGACTTGCAAGCATGTCAAACACTTCTCTACATATTTCACGATATCTCGTTTCATTCCGGGCCACCAATAATTTTGTTTTAAATCATTATACATCTTGGTCGCCCCCGGATGTATCGAATAACGAGATTTATGGGCCTCGTCAAGTAGAAGTGCCTTGGCCCCACATGAGTTTGGAACCCAAATTCTCCCAAATCGGGTTTTCAATCCTTGGTTATTATCCGCCAGGTCTTTTAACTGCCCAACTATTCTTTCCCTTTTTCACATTTTCTTCCTTTACCGCTTCAATTTGAGACTTCCGGATTTGCTCAAGCAAACCCGATGTCACAATTAGTTGCATCAATCGTACTCGAATAGGCGTATAATCTGTCTTTCGGCTCAACGCGTCTGCCACTACATTAGCCTTCCCGGGGTGGTAATGTATTTCACAATCAAAGTCTTTGACAGTTTCTAACCACCGCCTCTGCCTCATATTTAATTCCTTCTGATTGAAGAAATACTTCAAGCTTTTATGGTCGGTAAAGATAGTGCATTTCACCCCATACAAATAATGCCTCCATATTTTCAAGGCGAACACCACCGCCGCCAATTCGAGGTCATGGGTAGGATATCTCTTCTCGTGAGTCTTTAGCTGCCTCGAGGCATAGGCTATAACCCTGCCCCGTTGCATCAAAACGCAGCTAAGTCCCGAATGTGATGCATCTGAGTAGACTACCATGTCGTCTGTTCCATCCGGTAATGACAATACCGGTGCATGGGTCAGTTTTTCCTTAAGCGTTTGGAACGCCCTTTCCTGATCATCACCCCAGTTAAACTTTTCTTCCTTACGGGTTAACTTGGTTAATGGCATAGCAATTTTGGAGAAATCCTGTATGAATCTTCAATAATAACCCGCAAGCCCCAAAAAGCTTCTGATTTCTGAAGGATTTTCGGTGGATTCCATCTTGCCACAGCTTCTATTTTCGATGGATCTACTAACACCCCATTTGCACTAATAATGTGCCCAAGAAATTGCACTTCCCGTAGCCAGAAGGCACACTTCGAGAATTTCGCATACAATTTCTCTCTTCTGAGCGTCTCCAACACTTCACGCAAATGACTTGCGTGTTCTACTTCACTCTTTGAATATATCAAGATGTCATCAATGAACACTATCACTGACTTGTCTAACATGGGTTTGCAAACCCGGTTCATACGGTCCATGAAAGCCGCGGGTGCATTAGTTAACCCGAAGGACATCACGAGGAACTCGTAATGTCCGTACCGTGTGCAGAAGGCTGTTTTCGGTACATCCTCCTCTTTGACTTTCAACTGATGATACCCTGATCTAAGGTCGATTTTAGAGAACCAACTTGCACCTTGTAGTTGGTCAAATAGATCATCAATTCTTGGAAGCGGATATCGATTCTTTACCGTAAGTTTGTTCAACTCCCGATAATCAATGCACATACGCATGCTCCCATCCTTCTTCTTCACAAATAATACTAGTGCGCCCCATGGAGACACACTTGGCCGAATAAATCCTTTGTCAAGTAAGTCTTGGATTTGGGACATCAATTCTTGCAATTCTGATGGCGTGAGCCGATACGGCGCCTTAGCCACAAGTTTTGCGCCCGAAATCAATTCAATTCCGAACTCTACCTCCCGTTCTGGCGGTACTCCCGGTAAATCGTCCGGAAATACATCAGCGTATTCACGTACCACTGGTACGTCTTCAATCATTGGTGTCTCTTTATCAGGTTCGTTTGCGTATATCATGAATGCTTTACATCCGCGCCTCATAAGTTTGTGAGCTTTTAGTATTGAGCACGTAACAGGACTACCCTTTTTTTCACCATAGATAGTAACATGCTTCCCACTTGGAGATGTCAATTTAATCTCCTTGCGGAAACATATCACTTTTGCATGATGTCGGGATAACCAATCCATCCCGACCACTACTTGAAATTCTCCCATTGACATAGGGATCAAGTCTATTAAATATTCTTCATCATCTATGCTTATTTTGCAATCTCGACATACATCACATACAAGGAAACTTTTGTTATCACCTATTTCTACCTCTAATGGCATAGGCAATTTTGTTAGTACAAAAGAAGGATGTCGAATAAATCCATGTGAAACAAAAGATTTATTCGCACCCGTATCAAATAACACATGTGCAGGAATTGAATTTATGGCAAATATACCTGAGACCACATCGGGCTCTGTTTTTGCCTCCATTGCTGTTAACTGGAAAGATCTCGCCTTTGCTCTTGGTGTCTTAGTGTGTGTATTCTTGTCATCTTTCTTTCCAATCAACTCCGGGAACTTAGATTTCTTGTGACCCGGTTGGTAGCATTTGTAACACACCGACACCTTCCCCGGGCACAATGCAGCCGTGTGCCCCGTCTTCCTACATATAGGACACGGTTTGTCCTTGAACCGACACTCACCTTTGTGCCCCTTCCCGCATGTCTTGCAGTTTGATGACCCGCCTTTCCCTTCTTATTTCTTGGAGGATTCTGTTGTGCGCGCCTTTTTCGTTGGGATTGGATTGACTATCTGCGCCCTTCTTTCACCTCTTTCAATCTGTTTCTTCAACTCTATCTCCCGTTCCCGAGCAACGTTTATAATCTCGGTGAGAGTCTCATACTTTGAAGGAGTCATGAACTCCCTATACTCGGCGCTCAACATATTATAGTAATAATATATTTTCTGCTCCTCATTCGTTATCAATTCATCACAAAACTTCATCTTATCCATGAACATTCCCGTGATTTTATCAATAGATTCACCCTTGTGTCGAAGCTGCATGAATTCTTCCTTGATCTTGTTAATGACTGCCTTGGGACTGTGATGTTTAAGAAACAGCGTCTTAAACTCGTCCCATGTCATAGCTTTAGCCGCTTCGCTTCCAATTTCTTTCTTCTTGTTATCCCACCAGTCTTTCGCTTGACCCCTTAAATGACCCGTGCCATAGGCTACGTAGTCGTCTGGATCACAATGAGTCCTTTCAAATACCCCATCCATATCGCTTAGCCACCGCTGGCATATTATCGGGTCAATCTCCTCATTGTAAATTGGCGGCTTGCACGCCATGAACTCTTTATATGAACAAGACTTTCGTCCTCCCGACTTCTCCTTTGCGAAATTGGTATTATCCTCCAATTTCTTAATTCTTTCCTCCACCACTGATAATACCGTGTTTTGGATTTTGTCGATGAAACCCGACAAATTGTTTTCGATTGCCTTTCCTACCTCCTCAGCAATCACTTCTCTCGTTTGCTCGGTGACTCTCGGCACCGTATCATCATTACCTTTATCCGTCATCTTTAACTGAAATGTTTACGTTAAGCGTTAAACATTTCATCTATGACATATGGTTTATTTACTTTGGTTTATTCAAGTTCATAACTTGTTCTCACCGTTCTTATTTAATGCACTTTCCGGGTTTGAGTGTGTTAACACGCTCTTCCCATGCATTTCCATTCATTATTTCCCTTTTTATACTTAGTAACTCTACTTTAGAACAATTAACTCTTACCGGATGTTTGATCAAGCTTGAACCGAACACACTTGTTAACAACCTTGGGCTCTGATTACCAACGTGTAACACCCTTAATATTTAGACGGAATTTAACTAAGTATTTATATTAAATAAATGCTAATCAGAGTTTAAAAAAACTTTCGTGTTTAAAGACCAAACCTACTTGTTGTAGTACCCAAAACAAACATAAGTTAGTGCATAACAAGTTTGAAGTTAATCCTTACTAGTCAGCTAACAACTAGTTTAAAGGATTCAAAACACGATTAATAAAACATTTACAATATGATTAAAGTCTAGACAAGATTTAGTTTAGTGCGGAAGCTTCAAAATGCGTGTTCGGTTCTTGACAATGTACTTGATCACCATCCGAGAGGTCCTCATCCATACCTAGGGTCAAACACTAAAACATTAGTTTTGCCATTACTACATTACATATAAACGAATTCCGACGTCGAAAATTAACAAATAAAATACAAATTTTCTGGGTTCCACCGTAACTTACGGTGTCTACCGTAAGTTACGGTAGACCTTGAGTGTCTCTGGTTCTGCCGTAACACAGGAGCGACTCACCGTAACATTTTGATCTCCACCGTAAATTACGGTATATACACCGTAATTTACGGTGGACACTGGGAATTTACCATTCAACTATTTTGTGGATTTCTCTGAAATCCGAATACCGTTTTAGGCCATTTCTTTTCCTGTATGTCTTTAAATTCATTACGGACATATTCATTTCAACTATCATACCAACAATCGACTCACCGATCATACGACTAAAAGTTTCTATACTACCAATTATTCAACCCATTCTAACTATACGTGTTTATTTCCAATTTCTTATTCCAACCCTTTAGATGCCATTACCCAAGTTCCCGGGCTTGTACATCTTGGTGTGTTTACGTTATTCATAGTTTCATGTTTCCTTGGAACTGAAAGCTCGTTTTCTTGGAATTCATCATTCCGTTTCAAACGACTCATTTTATTGACCTTTAGTGTTTGACCCGATATCACGGGTTCATAACTTAAATTAACATAACCAATTCATTGGTGTGGTACCATCCATTACCTAGCGAGGTATGAAACTTTCAAGTCTCTACCCACTTGATTCCTTTACAAGCCTCATTTTGACCCGTTTGGCTATCTAGTGAAGACCATCACTTTATTGACAAGCCAAACCCAATTTCTATTCTTTATTTTGACCCGTTTGGCTATCTAGTGAAAACCATCACTTTATTGACAAGCCAAACCTGATTTTAAATTCTTTATTTTGACCCGTTTGACTATCTAGTGAAAACCATCACATATGAGACAAGCCAAACCTGATTTCAATTCTTTATTTTAACCCGTTTGATGGTCTAGTGAACTTCGCCACTTTAACGATGTATCAAACGCATCCATTCCACTACGACATCATTTATACACTAAAACCAAACATCTTTACATAATGTAATGAGACTAAAGTCACGCACCTTTAAAGCACACCTTTTCCGCGAGTATCACCTCCGGCGTGTCCACTTGACGTTCCGGATTCCTTGCCTAAAGAGTTCAATTCATAACAAGATTAGAACTCTTTCATAAGCTTTAACACATTAATTCATAACATATGCAAATATGCGTTTTTACCAACCTTTAACATTTTAATCCTCGTTTAGGCGTTTTATCAAACACCTAGTGGGTCGGATTTCTACATGATCTAAACTAATTTCATGACTAGTAATTGTCATTCAAACTACTTTAATTAGTCAATTCTACACAAGTCTTAACATCAATATTTCTGAATTTATTATTAAATTCAGATTTATGTTAGAACAAGATCATATTTTTAGGACTTATCAAGCTCTCTTCAAGTTCATTAGCCACCTATAATGGTGGTTATGAACTCTATGATTACCATGAAATCTTTTAACAAGATTTCACCTAGGGTTCATCCCTAAACACCATATCTATTCTAATTACACACATGCAATACACAATCAAGCTGAATTCTGATTTTTCACAATTTACCTAGAATTTGAGATGAATCAAAACACTAGAATTTCACATACCTTGTGATCCCTTCAGTGAGGTGATCACCAATTCGTGCTTAGAAATCGATTTGGACTTGATTTATGCCTTGAATTTGTGGGTTTTTGTGATTTCTAGGGTTTTGAGAGTGGGGGTCGCCCCTTCTCTTGCTCTGATCGACCAGACCTCCTAAATGGAGTGTTTGGTTTTGTTTTTAATTAAATTTGATAATACAGGTTTCAATTTTGACAAAACGAGCCCCTCCAGTTTTGTTTAACATATAGTTTGGTCATTCTAACCCTAATTGGAGTTATTTCTATACTTCTAGTTAACTAGGTTATAATTTCCTAGTTAAATAAGTTCTTGTTTATTTATACTTTATAGCTCTAATATAAAGTATTATATTTTCGGGATGTTACAACTATTCACCTGAACACACTATTCATGCCAGGAAGATTCTGAAATGAATTAGAACGACAAGAACGAGATATGAAAACATATCCAAGTCCATACATATATCAAAACCCTAATATAGGGATACAACCAACAAAGTATACTTTCCGGTACAATGCCTAAACTAATAAATTGTACAATCTAAACTAAAATATAACCATTTCAACTTGTCTGCAACACAATTTCAGCATTTTCGCAACATCCATAAAGAGTGTAAATAATGTTAATCATCCTAAATGATCGTAAGGATATCATTTATATGACAAGGATATTATTATCGGTACTACGGTGCACGCTTTACATATTGTCCGGTAATGACCCGATACCGAAACGAATGACAAATCTAATATCCTAACATCTAATCTATTAGTCTAGTGAACTAGTTCGAAGTTATATTAGCATCCTAAATACAACTAGCACCCTAATCATCCTCACTTATCCTAATGACCAAAATATCAAAAATTAGAATTACACCACATGTTATATTACTTATAATAATCAAATGTTACACTTACCCCCATGTGGGTCCCACAAGCATTTCCTACAACTAGATTATGATGAATATGGAAGAAAAGCATGGCTCATGAGATTGTATCTTGACTTGTGGAAGATTTGAAATGTTATAACAACTATGGATGTTTAGATGAATAGACTCGTATTATCGTTCTCATTAAAAGTCCTAATACGTTAGTTTGTAATTTCGAAAAAAACTTAACTTCGATAAATTTTTTTAACTGAGGACCGGTTGAGTAAAAATATGTGAAAGGTGGGACTGACATGGGGAAATGGGGAATATTCAAATGTGAGACTGACAATGGCCAATGACGTGTAATCACCTTTAAAAGTACAGTATTTCTATTGTTTTAGCTTATTTTAGTAAAAGTATGGTAGTATTTTGTTTTAGTTGGTTGACTCGGGGGCGGAACTATAGTGTTAGGAGCTGTAGCACAGGCTACGGCTTAACCGCGTATTCGTAGTGTTTTTTCTGGTTTTATACAAATGATACCCCTAAAAAAATACGAGGATACCTCTAAACAAAAAATAGGATACTTGATATTGCTAAAATCTCATTTTTTTATAAGTCCAAACATTTTACAACCAAAAAACTTGTAGAAAAACTAAGCTTGAATGAGACAATAAGACTATGGGGTATGGGGCTTGGGTTGGGGCGTGGGTTGGCTGAAAACGCCCAAGCCACCACCCCGGGTGGGCTTGGGTTGGGGCGTGGCCCAAGGGGCGGGAGTTTAAAGCCGGCCGTGGGGCGGGTCTATGACTATGACATGGCGGGCTCTCAATGGCCAAATCAAACTAGCCGTTGGGGGCATTTAAAAAAAATAAAAAAATTCCTTTATAAATACCTTACCATATTTAACATTTTTCTCACACAATATCAAACACATAAAACACAATATTGCCATGAATTCTTCAAGTTCAAGTGAATCGTCATCATCATCTGACGATGGTGCGGAAATATTTCTACAAACGATCGCGGCGGTGGTGAAAGCTATCGTGGAAGACGAAGACGATGAGGAAGAGACTCCGCAACCTAAACGGAGGAGAAGGTACATCGCTCGTGAACGACACACCGCTAACAATTTGTTGGTAAGCGATTACTTCTCAGCGGAACCTAAGTATGATGAAAAAATATTTAGGCGTCGTTTTCGTATGAGTAGAAACTTATTTTAAGGATATCTAGAAATCTTGATGAGAAGTATGTTTATTTCCAACAAAAACCAGATGTAACCGGGCAATTAGGATTTAGTACGTGGCAAAAGGTCACGGCCGCACTTTGAAAGTTAGCGTACGACAATAGTTCGGACATTATGGATGACTATTTAAAAATGTTTGCACGTGTAGCTAGAGAAAGTCTTCACAACTTTTGTTCTTGTATTTTAGAACTTTATAGGAAAAGATATTTGAGAAAGCCCTCGTTCAATGACATGCAACAAATATTGTAACATCACGCAGATTATCATGGGCTACCCGGGATGCTAGGTAGTTTAGATTGTATGAAATGGCCTTGGGAACTTTGTCCTACCGCATGGCAAGGCGCTCACACGAGTGGATTTCACAGGATGCCAGCCATCATGCTTGAAGCGGTTGCGTCCCAAGATCTTTGGATATGACATGCGTTCTTCGGTATGCCAGGTTCACATAATGATATTACCATCATAAACCACTCGCCCCTTTTCAATGATCGGGTAAATGGTATAGGACCCAAAGGAACTTTCTTTGTAAACGGGGTTGAGTACGTGTATGGGTACTACCTAGTTGATGGGATTTACCCAGAGTGGGGGGTTTTCGTAAAATCGTTCACAAGACACGGTACCATAGATCCAAAGAGATTAAAGTTTAACAGGGTCCAAATGGCTGCATGTAAAGACGTCGAGCGAGCATTCGGTGTTTTGAAGAAAAGGTGGTGAATATTGGCAATGCCTTGTCGACTATGGGACACGGATCATATTGGAAACGTGATGTACGCATGTATCATAAGAGGTTATGAGTTCTGACTGATGAATGGCCCAATGGTTAAGGCGTCCTTTTCTAGGCCTGACATAAGAGGTTCGAATCTTGATTAAAGCTTTATTTTAATTGTTTTTTTTTCAATTAGAAACACAAGTTAGGGTTTTGAGTTTATACAACCCCACCCAATTCAAATGACTAGAACACCATGCAAACAACGACCTCAGGTAATGAGTTCTGACTTTATTTAATTTAGACATCTCTTTTTTGTTTTTTGGATTTTTGAGTTTTGAATTAGGTCTACAGTGGTTTTGGTTTTATCAATATCTTATGAACTTAATGGCAAATGGATTGTTAGTAGTGTATATGTAAGCTTTGTTCTTATCAAGCTGCCATAGAATTCTTATTCTGTTAGCTCAACCCAAAGATCATGTACAATTAAAACACATAATGGTACAAACAGAGGAAACTGTTGTTTTATTCAAGAAGGTTGTATCTATTCTTGATGATGGTTAAAGTCATTCATGATTAAGAAAATTCAAAAAAAGCTCAGAACTTGATTCTCCTAAACATACTTCTAGATAACCCCACAATTTAAGAACCACCACTCAGTTGCACCGACCCGAATTTTTTTACATCCGAATATATGAAATTTACCCGACCCGAACCTCAAACCGACTCAAATTTTTTTTACATCCGGTTATATGAAATTGACGCATCTAAAAACAATGAACCCACAGGAAAAAAAAATCCTAGATCCGCCACTGCCCCCACCCCCCAAAAACCTAAACCCCCCACCCCCCAAGCTAAAATGCTAAAAACTAAACCCCCAAAAAACCTAAAAAAATAAAAAAAAATCTAATTTTTTTTAATATTTTTTATGTTAAAATCGGTACTTTTAGTAGCAAAAAAAAAAAATATTTTTATTTTTCTGCCTTCGAAAAGTAGCGATTTTTTTATAAAAAATATTAAAAGCAAAATTTTTTTTGGGTGTTTTTTAGCTATTTTTAGGCATTTTTGGTTGTGTTCACATTGGTTCTCGCGGTTCTCGCAATAAGAGGTGGTTCCTAACGGATCTTTGTCCTATATATATATATATATATATATATATATATATATAGGGTGGGGTTCTAGAGTGAACACGAATGTATTTGCGAACTGAGTGAACAAATCTTGACCATTGATCTACACACGTGTATGGCCTAGATCTTATCATCAAATCGTAAAATACACTAGGCTATTTCAACATCAAATCCTGACCATTGATCTACACACGTGTATGACCAGGATTAGTTCACTCAGTTCGCATGCTACACTAGTGTTCACTCTTGAACCTAATCCTATATATATATATATATATATAGGGGAATGCTAAAATGAGAAGCACCTCGAGTTGTAAGCACCGTGAGAACTACACCGTAGGGGGCGCGGTGGACCAATTTTTTTTTCATAAACGTAGATGCATGTATTATAACAACATTTGTAAAAAAAATCAAAAAAAAAAAACGTCGTGTGTGTAGTTTTGAGCACCACAAGTTTGTGTTTACGGGTACCGTAAATCTAACCGGAAAATTTACGGTGCCCGTAAACACAAACTTGTGGTGCTCAAAATTACACACACGACATTTTTTTTGAATTTTTTTTACAAATGTGCTTATAATACATGTATCTACGTTTATGAAAAAAAAATTTGGTCCAACTCGCCCCGGATCAAATAGTTCTCGCGGTTCTTACAACTCGAGGTGGTTCTCATTTTAGCGGACACTTATATATATATATATATATAGGGAGCCGCTAGAATGAGAACCACCACGAGTTATGAGAACCACGAGAACCGCGCCCAGCGGGTGGCCGTCGGCGACGAAATTTTTTTTACACCTAGATCCGTATATTTTAGTGGGGGGTTTAAATTTTCGGTTCAAACGGCGCGCCCGAGGGGGTAGTTTTTTACGCCCAAAGTTTGGTAAAAAAATAAAGAAAAATTAAAAAAATTAAAAAAACCCAAACTTTGGGCGTAAAAAACTACCCCCTCGGGCGCGCCGTTTGAACCGAAAATTTAAACCCCCCACTAAAATATACGGATCTAGGTGTAAAAAAAATTTCGTCGCCGACGGCCACCCGCGGGGCGCGGTTCTCGTGGTTCTCATAACTCGTGGTGGTTCTCATTCTAGCGACCCCTATATATATATATATATTAAAAAAACTTGATGTGGGTTGGCCACGCCAGCCAAGCCAAGCCACGCCCACCATACCCCCTAAACAAGTGGGTTTGTGTATTGAGTTTTCAAGTTCCACGTGTCAACCCATGCCCCAAATCCCCGCCCTACCATACCCACGGTCTTAGCCCAAATTTTAACAATGAAAGAATTGAAATGATGCTCTAGATATAATTGATAAAGTGTAGCCCAAGACTCAAACAATAATATATTAAGTATTTGTTTTACTTTATCTTTTATAGTTTTTTTATCATTGTATGATTGCACGGTAAAAAAAATCGGGATACCCTAAATTAATGGGCTAGGTCCGTCACTGGTTGACTTGATGTATTTTTTTTTGAGATCGTGTTATGAGTAGTATGTACAAGTAACCGAAACATAGACGTACATGTTATAACAGAGAAATATCCGGCATAGTATCCTGCAATATGGGCTGAGCAAAAACTAGTTTTGATACATGGCACGTAATCAAATTGTTTAAATAAATATAGAAGAGCGAGTAGGTGAAGCACAGCGCCTGCAGTCTTAAAAGATGACTAAAAGTAATAAACAGATAACTATTAGACTATGTGTAGTGGTTTAGCTCAATAATGCCCCCATTATGGGGCGTTTTGCGACACGTGCCAGTCCAGTCAGCATGGGGCATTATTGGGCGTTTTTACAAAAAAAAGGCGTAGTGGGATAATGCTCAATAATGCCCCGTCAATCATTACACATTTATTAAATTTTTTAATTAAAACTAATTAAATTTCATTTAAATAAAAAACATTACATTCTTATTTTTTTTTCAAAAGTTAAATAGAAAATATTACATATCTAAACTATAAGGACCAAAATTCAAATATTCAAAAGTTAAATTTAAAACCATATCTAAACCACAGGGACCAAAGTTGTAAAAAGTAAACTTTTTAAAACCTTTTCTTTTCTGCAGTCCATCTTCTTCGATTTTTTTACAGATTTTCCGGCAAGGTGATTAAACTCCGGCCTGCCACAAAACTGAAACAATACAAGATTTTTCAGTCAAAGGTGATTAAATCTCGAAATTTCAAGTTGCAAACGATCTGATTGGTCAATTTCTCGTCCCTCCAGCGTTTTATATAAAACACCATTTAATTTTTTTTTCAAAAAAACACGCCAAACAACGCCCTATGTAATGGGGGGGGGGGGGGAGGCGTTTTTAGCGTTTTTTTGGAATTAAAAAAAAAAACGCCCCACTACGAGGGGTCTTAGAAGTTATAGTTTGAGTGTAATACATTTGCTATATGACTCATACGCAGGGTCGGCCCATGGCAAGTGTTGGGTGGGTGATCGTTCTGGGTCCTAATTGAAATAGTGTTCGAAAAAATTTAAATTATATATATTAAAAAAAAAACAGTATGTTTAAAAAAAAATAAAGGGCCTGGATTTATGGATAAAAACGTTTTAGGTGTTTTTCAGAATTTTGAATTTGTGATTTTGTGGCCCAATTTGCCTGGATTTAAATATATGGAGATTTATGAACGGGGCCAAAATTTTATCTCGCACAATGCCAATAATTTATGTGATTTTCGTAGACGTCCCTACTCATACACTTATAAAATTTGAATATTTGAAGATTTGACTCAACGCAGAAAAGAATACCATCAAGCTAAGCCTTTGAAGATTTGAGTATGAAATTTGTATTTTTGGTGTTTACCTTTTACATGGACACGTGATGACATCAAATATTATTGAAGTAGGGGTGTGCATGGGTTAGTTTGGTTCGGTTTTTACTATTAACCATAACCATAATCGCTAGTTCGGTTATGGAGTTTTGGTAACCATAACCATAACCATAACCATAACCATAACCATAACCAAACTTCGGTTACGGTTAATCGGTTATGAAGTCGGTTATGGTTCGGTTTTGGTTAAGTAACCAAGCAAGGTTTGAAATAGGGTTGTGCACGATTTGAACTTAGCTTGAGCCCATTTTATAAGATAACGGAGACTAAACTTTTTATTTAAACTACCAATTTAGGGTTCTTTTTAATAAGACAATTCTCAAACAAAAACAATTATGGCCATAACACCTTAGTTCTTTATCAAAATAAATGGCATCTACATCAAGATTATTTTTTTACCAACATACTTTTATCTTAGTAAAAACCCTCTATATGGTTTTGTAAAACACAAATCCATTATATAAAGTTAACATCACAAGTTCGGTTCGGGTTCGGTTATATCGGTTAACCAAAGCTTCATAACCATAACCATAACCATAACCATAACCGATTGAGCGGTTATACAAAGTTTCATAACCATAACCATTGGTTATACTGGTTATTAGTGGTTCGGTTATGTCGGTTATGGTTCGGTTATCGGTTATGGTGGTTAATTTGCTCACCCCTAATTGAAACTGTCGAAATATATTTCTGATTTTCTAAAAGAAAATAACGTGGAGTAATTATTTACTCAAACTTTTATTACAAATTTCTTTTCTGATTTTCTAAAAGAAAATAACGTGGAGTAATTATTTACTCAAACTTTAATTAAAAAAAGTTGATGAGATATTTTTTTAACGACCAACAGAATCAATCCTGAGCTCTCTTGGAGCACGCACTGGACCAAATGCAGTACATCGAGAGTAACCCGAGTTCACCACCAATTCCGGAGAAAACCCGGTAACCCACCCACGCGTAGGCACGAGTCACGACGGTGGAATTACCAGTAAAACCCTTTTTGGCTCAAGAATCGAATCCAGGTTTCCTTGGATCTTCTCTCATTGTCCAGTAGTGCCTCACTCTACACCAAGTAAGATTCGAACCTGCATCTCTCAAGAAAAATGCAAGTCTCCCACATCTAGAGATCATTAGCTAAATCGATGAGATATTAATTTGGATAACCAGTATCTGATATTTGTGGTAGTTACTAGAAGTTATTGATATTATATATTCGAATTTATTTATATTGGTAAATAATTAAAAGTTATTTATTTTTGTTGATAGTTAAGGCGTAGAAGTTCTATATAAAAAATCATTTTAAGTAGAGAACTTTAGTGAATATAAAATGGCCACCTGGGCAAAAACTTATGGCGAAAGGCTCATTCACGCGTTGTGAACACAGACAACGCTACAATTCCAGGGATAACACATCATCTAAAGACCTACTATCGTAAAACCCCTGCCTCACCTGAAGCAAATTACACAAAGTGAGACTCCAACCCATAACCTCCACGTTAGAAGGTCATCAAGTTGCCACCTCCCAAATCAACTGATCTAAGACTCATTAACAACAAATAAAGAAATTTGAGAACAGTATAAACAACAAACATATTATTTAGAGTGAATTTCAAATTGTCCTTTATTTTTATACCTAATTTCAGGCGGTGTGCTTTATATTTAAAATTGATGAGTTTTGTACTTAATGTTCCAAAATCTTGCATGGTTTGTCATTTGGCCCTAACCCAGTTTATTTTTTCAGTTAAATCTGATCACATGATATGCACATGAGGGCATATTTGTCTTTTTACCATTACACGGACTATTGTGTAAATTTTTAATATCCAAAGACTATTTTGTAATAATGAGAAAAGACATATAAAAAACAAATATGTATTCTCTCTCTTTTTAACCTACTCTATATCTTCCTCCCTCTCTCTAACCTACATCTCTCTAATACCTTTCAGACCACCACCACTTCCCGGTTGTCGCCACCACCACCACCACCACTTCCTGGTTGTCGCCACCACCACTACATGGTATATCTCTATTTACCCATATCCCGTCTCTCTAACTCTGTCCATCACCACCACCACCAACAATAGCCACCAACCACCAACACTGTTCTTCACCGCTCACGCACCACCGCCATGTTCTTTACAGTCAGATCCTGAACAACGACGCCAACCACCAACACTGCTCTCCACCCACTACTAAACAAAACAAAATCCTGAACGACGCCAACCACTTCGATTAGGTGGTTGGATTTGAAATTAGATTGTTGGATTTGAAATTTATTTATATTGAAATTAGATTGCTGGATTTGAAATTCAAAATTTAGGGATTATATGGCAAAAGGGTATGATACTGTGTTGAGGGTGGATATTCAAGGTGCATCTACATTGAGAAACATTATTGGGGATTCTGCAGCTTGTTTGATTTTGTTGAAGGTGAATGATTAAACAGGTTCGTTGTACATATTCTAGGCGGTTACGGTGGTGGTACATATTCATGGTGATTTGGTGGAAGGCTACGGTGAAGGATGTGGGGGAAGAATCGAAGGGTTGTAGGTTAGGGATTGAATCAGTGGGCTAATGGTGGGGAGGTGCGGTTGTCGGTGGTGGTCGTGAGGGGGGTTAGTGGCGGTGGATGTTTTTTGGTGGTGGTTGTTTTATGGTTATGGTGGCAGGTGAGAGTTTGTTGGCTAGTGGTGGTGGTCTGGTTGTTGAGAGTCGTGAAGGGTGGTGGTTGTTGGTGGTTGATTGGGACGATTGAGAGTCGTGGAAACACTCGGCCGCCGTTATATGGAAAGACCTCGCCTTTGATTTCGGGACTTCAGTCTTCATGTCGGTCGTTTCTTTCTTTCCCACTAACTCCGGGCACTCAGATTTCTATTGTCCCGGTTTATATCACTTATAGCACACTGAGACTTTACCGGGGTGTCGCAACCCCCGTCCCCTATCTGTCCCGGGAATGGGTGGCCACGAGACCAGTTTCGGTGGTATCGTTGTTTATCAATTTGGCAGCGAAAATTTCATCAGGACCGTAGTTAGGAAATATTTATCAGAGTAAATACCACGCTTTTATAATATTAAACTTATTGGGATAAAACCCAAGTTTTCATTACAAACATTTTCATAGGGAAAATCCCTATCTTATTGAATAAAACATCTTCTTTTATTTAGGTAACTTTTATAGCCACTTTTCCAAGCCTTCAGTGCTGTCCAGCTGGCTTCTAGTTGGCTTTCACATTTTGTTACTTGAAACGCGTTTAAAAACATTTTGTCAGTGGGAAATACTGGTGAGTGAATTCCAGTTTAACCAAGAAGAGTTTTATCAATTTTCACAGTATTGAGAGCTATTACAATGTTTACATCTACACAATTACTCATTCAGTACTGTCAATCCATGACTGGTGGGTCATATTACACATTGGCTATCTCGTTGTCCAATGGTAACGTGTTCCACATTTTGTATACAAAACCCCAACATACCGGCAGTAATTGAAGAATTACAAAGACTCAATCACTGCTTAATCACATTGTAAAATATTTAAGGTTTTGTAAAAACAGTTTACAAAAAGGAGATTACTTACATTGCTGTCTTAGGTTTTTTTTAAAGGTTTTCTGGAAATTATCTATAAATTACACAAATACACGTGTTAGTATAATAACCCAATATTTACATTAGCAATACCCTCCCCGAGACGGCATTCCAACGACTACGTCGGGCAGAACCACGACAGCCGTTACGGAACCCTGGATCAATCGGGCAGCGTATCTAATACGTAACCGGGGTTATGATACTTACAATGGAGCAGAACTTCGTTATTAGGGGGGTATTATGCCCATAAATTATAATTGCTATTCAGAAATTAGAGAAAGAGCTCGAGAGATGAACGAATTCGACTGAAGACTGGAGGTCTCCATTTATAGGCGACCTTTCGTCTTCCCTCGCGGCCCGCGAAGGATTAGGCTGGGGCTTACGCGGCCCGCGACATAGGGGAAGTAGGGCCTAGGGTTGTTGGATCATCGTTCTAGCTTCGACATGTGGCTGCCACATGGCAGCCCGGGGTGATGCCTCGTTAATGATCGCTCGCGGCCCGCGTAAGAGGTAGCCAAAGGCTACGTGCCCCGCGACAGCCCCAATTGTCTTGTTTTTATTTAATTTTAATAATATTAAAGAAATCCGGGGCCCGTTTTCGCATACGAGGTGTATTTTAGGACATATCGGGACATTTTAATATATTTTAGGGTGTCGAAATATATTTTGGAGGGTTGTTATATCCTCCCCACCTTGTTTTAGAGCTCGTCCTCGAGATCTACTTGAATAAATGCGGGTATTTCCTTTGCATTTCTGATTCAAGCTCCCATGTATATTCTGGTCCTCTTTTGGAGTCCCATTTCACTTTGACCAGAACTAATCTTTTGTGCTTGAGGTTCTTAACTTTCATGTCTTCGATCTGTAGAGGCTTCTCTACAAACTTAAGTTGTTCATTTACCTCTATATCCTTAAGAGGTACTACGAGTGATTCATCAGCTAGGCATTTCTTGAGATTGCATACATGAAATACATCATGTATTCCTGCCATTTCCTCTGGAAGTTGTAGCTGATAGGCTACAAGTCCCATTCTTCTAAAAATCTCAAAAGGTCCAATATACCTGGGACTTAGCTTTCCCCTTTTGATGAATCTTACCACTCCTTTCCAAGGAGAGACTTTCAATAACACTTTATCTCCTACTTGGAATTCCAATGGTTTTCATCTGTTATCTGCATAACTCTTTTGCCGATCACGTGCTGCTTTCAGTCCTTCCTTGACTTGAATGATCTTGTCTGTTGTTTCTTGTACTATCTCCGGTCCAGATAGTTGCTTTTCTCCAATTTCTTCCCAACAAACTGGTGTTCGGCACTTTCGTCCATAAAGTGCTTCGAATGGTGCAGCATTGATACTTGTGTGATAACTGTTATTATAAGAAAATTCTATCAATGGTAAGTGATCGTCCCAATTACCTCCGAAATCAATTACACAAGCTCTAAGCATGTCCTCCAGGGTCTAAATTTTCCTTTCGCTTTGTCCGTTCGTTTGAGGATGATAAGCTGTGCTTAGATTTAACTTGGTTCCCATTGCTTTTTGGAAACTTGCCCAAAAATGAGAGGTAAAACGACTATCTCTGTCAGAAAACAATTGATAGAGGAATTCCATGTAATGAAACTATTTCATTTACATATAATTTAGCTAATTGTTCCATACTGAAAGTTTCTTTCATTGGTAGGAAATGAGCTGACTTGGTTAGCCTGTCTACAATCACCCAGATTGTATCATTACCTTTTCTTGTTTTGGGTAATTTAGTAACAAAATCCATTGTTATCAATTCCCATTTCCAAATTGGCATTTCTAATTGCTGTAATAAACCCGAGGGTTTCTAATGTTCAGCTTTAACTTGTGAACAAGTTAAACATTTTGAAACATATGCCGATATATCCTTTTTCATTCCTATCCACCAGAAATTCTTTCTTAAGTCCTGATACATCTTATCATTTCCAGGATGCATCGTATACTTAGACTTATGGGCTTCTTCTAATATACGGTGGCGTAGATTTCCTAATTTAGGTATCCACATCCTTTTCTTATGGAATCTCCAAATTCCATATGTTCCTTGTTCT
Source organism: Helianthus tuberosus (assembly GCA_030545235.1). Classification (NCBI taxonomy): domain Eukaryota; kingdom Viridiplantae; phylum Streptophyta; class Magnoliopsida; order Asterales; family Asteraceae; genus Helianthus; species Helianthus tuberosus. The sequence continues at coordinate 49,408,101 of CM060351.1, forward strand.
AATTCCTTAATCATTCCTTTTAACCTTTCAGTATCATCCTTGATTACTGATTCTTGTGCTTCTCTAATCTGATCATTTAAATCTACCTGTAGGTTTAACTTAAGAGAACACACTAGTTTTGGCTTTTCATGATACTTTCGACTTAAAGCATCAGCTACTACGTTTGCCTTTCCTGCATGGAACTGGATATTACAATCATAATCACTAAGTATCTCCATCCAGCGTCTTTGTCTCATATTCAATTCCTTTTGTCCGAAAACATACCTTAAACTCATATGGTCGGTGAAAATGGTAAACTTACTACCGTAAAGGTAATGTCTCCAAATTTTAAGGGCAAAAATTATAGCTCCTAACTCTAGATCATGGGTTGAATAATTCTTTTCATGATTCTTAAGTTGTCTAGAGGCGTAAGCTATAACCTTTTGACGTTGCAATAACACACATCCATAACCTAATTTAGAAGCGTCACAATAGACTATAAAGTCTTCGGTTCCTTCTGGTAAAGCTAGTATGGGTGCATAGGTTAATCTTTGCTTAAGAATTCTAAAGGTTTTTTCTTGTTTTGGTCTCCATTCAAACTTAACAGATTTACAGGTTAGCCTAGTTAAGGGAATGGCTATTCTAGAAAAATCTTGAATAAATCTTCTATAATAACCGGCCAATCCTAAGAAACTTCTAACCTCGGTTGGTGACTCAGGGGTTTTCCACTTGGTTATCGCCTCGATCTTGGTAGGATCCACATGAATTCCTTCATGATTGACTAAATGTCCAAGAAACTGTACCTGTTCTAACCAAAACTCCCACTTCGAAAACTTAGCATAAAGCTTTTCTTTTCTTAATAAACTTAGAAGTGCGTGCAGATGCGCTGCATGTTCCTCTTTGCTCTTAGAGTAAATAAGAATATCATCTATAAAGACAATTATGAATTTATCCTAATATGGCTTACATATTCGGTTCATCATGTCCATAAATACAGCTGGGGCATTAGTTAAACCAAATGGCATGACAGTAAATTCATAATGGCCGTACCTTGTTCTGAAAGCTGTCTTAGGAATGTCCTCTTTTGGTACCTTTAATTGATGATATCCTGACCTTAAATCGATTTTTGAGAAAAATCGTGCTCCTTGCAACTGATCGAACAGTTCATCGATTCTTGGTAATGGATACCGATTCTTAATCGTGACCTTGTTCAATTCACGGTAGTCAATGCACATACGCATTGATCCGTCCTTCTTTTTAACGAATAAAATCGGTGCTCCCCATGGCGATGAGCTTGGCTGTATGAATCCCTTTTCCAATAATTTATCTAACTGTTTCTTTAGTTCCTGCATTTCTGCGGGTGCCAAACGGTAAGGTGCTTTGGCAATTGGTGCTGTCCCTGGTAGCAAGTGGATTCTGAATTCGATATCTCTGTCTGGCGGTTGTCCTGGTAATTCTTCTGGAAATACATCTGAAAACTGGGATACTACTGGAATATCCTTTAATTATATTCCTTTAGTGTTAACGATTATGGAAATCAAATACACTAATGATCATTTTCCTACATAACTTGTTGCTTTCATCACAAAGATGAATTTTGTGGTTCTAGAGGGTTTATTTCCTTTAATTGTGATCTTTTCACCTTTTGGTGAAATTACTTGGATTGACTTTTTATCACATAATATACTGGCTTTATTGGCTATTAACCAATCAATTCCTAACACAACATCAAATCCTGCCAGATTCATTGGGTAAAGGTTTGCAATAAATTTCTGATTTAGAATTTCTATTCTTGCTTCCTGCAAGATTTTAGAAATCTTAATGGTTTCCCCATTTGCTATCTCTACTATACATTCTTGTGGAAGTTTGGTTAATGATTGATTGAGAAGTTTGCAAAATGAAGTATTAATAAAACTTTGGTTCGCACCAGAGTCAAATAATACTTTAGCAAAAATGTCATTAACTAAAAACGTACCGGCGATCACATCCGGGATCATCTTTACTTCTTCTGCAGTCAGAACAAATGCTCTAGCATTTTTAGTATTCTTGGTGTTCGTGGCTGGAACTAGTTTTGGACAGTTTGGCTTGATATGACCTTGTTCTCCACAGTTGAAGCATATCCTGTTGTTAGGCTTTTTCCTACAGTCTTCCTCCTTATGTCCAGATATTTTGCAGAAGTTACAGTATATGGAGCATCTTCCAGAATGCTTCCTTTTGCAATACTTGCAGGTGCAAAGGTAGAACCTATATTTTTCCCACGGTTAGAATTTCCAGAACGAAATTCTTGGGTAAGCTTCTGGGTTAGGTTCCTTCTCTGATCCTCTTCTCGTGTATGGACTAATTCATCTGTCAAGGTGCTTGCTAGTTCTACAGCTTCTTCTATGGTTTGACGTCTAGCTGCCTTGACTACATGCCTAATTTCCCCAATTAATCCCCAGATGTAACGGGAGATTAATACTGGTTCTGGTGATGCAAGGGTTGGCACTATTCTAGCATATTCAAAGAATAACGTAGTATAACCCTTACTATCTACTCCAGTCATCCTAAGGTTTAGGAACTTATTTGCTATCTGTTCCTTTACATTGGGAGGGCAGAATTTCCTTTCTACCATGTTTTTAAATTCCTCACATTCCATATTGTAAGTTCTACCACTTCCCCTCGACTGAAGGATAGTGTTCCACCATTCTAGTGCTAAATTCTTAAACAGATTGGAAGCAAACATTATCTTATCCTCTTCCACGCATTTGCTTATTCATAGGACTGCCTCAGTCTTTTCTATCCAGCGTAGGGATGCAACGGCCCCTTCATTGCCCGAGAATTCAATTGGTTTACAAGACCAGAATTCTTTATAAGAACAACCATAAGACACAGTTCTTCTTCTTTTGGGAATGGGCACTTGAAGTATGGGTCCATTGTTTAACTGTTTCAGGTTCAGATGGTCGTTTACTATCACGTTTACTTTTGTTTTCCGCTTTCTTAACCATTTTGATAATATATGGCATCGCATCTATTATCCTTTGTGCCACTATGTGTTGCATGGCACTGTTATCCACTTGGTTTCCATTATTGTTGTTGTTTGGGTTATCGTTATCCAGGTTATTGTTACTCTGGTTATCATTATTTTGGTTTTCGTGGTTCACTTCGTTGTCCATCTGAATTTTAAACATTCGCCAATTATTAATATCACAAATTAATATTTTAAGGCAAACAATCACACAACACACATAATGGTCAAAAGCGTCGAGCATTGCGACTTACTTTTTCTTATATAGTATGCTTCTAATACAAACCGATACTGGAATTTAAAATTACAATACTAATATGCATCACTAACCACGAGGTGGTCTACACTACAATATGTTATTATTATTATTATTATTATTTTTTTCATACACACATGTTATATATATATATATATATATATTATTACTATCTCCACCATCACCTTTACGAATATGGATTCATCCAGAAATCCATATGGCACTCGTCGTACTTCCAGACGAGTCGCTCTCCGACCTGCCTCATTCTCTCGCTACTTTCTAAAATCTCTTCTCCGAAAGTTCGGAGCTCTTGCACATTTTCTTCACTCATTGGGGGTGCAGGTGCTGGTACTGGGGCATGGGTTCTTCCTGAGGATACAGATTCTCTAAAATTTCCCTAATGTATTCATCAGTATCGTAGTAGGGATCTAGAGGGTCCAGACCTGGGAAAGCTGCTAAGTTCGGCATGGGTTCATCGGTTAGGTGGTAGCGTTGCACATAATCCCTATGATCATCGAACCACGGATCATAGTCAGGGTCTAAGGGATTGGGTGCTGGTACCCTAGGTATCTCCTCTGGGTTGAAATCATGCATTTGGACTTGGTTTTCTGGGTTGTTTTCTATCTCCATCGGCTGTGTGGGAAACAAGGGTAATGGTTGAGGGGCTACTAGTTGCTCCAGGTTTGGGTCGGCAGCTGTGGTTGCTAGGATATGAAAATTGGCTAAGCTTCTATTAAGCATATCCTGTGTGTGGGCATCTATCTCTCTTTTAGCGGCTGCTAGGACTCGCTGCTGTTGCAACTTTTTCATTCTTTTCCTACGCTCGTGTGCTCCCCTACTGAACCATCCTCTCTTTTTCTGAGGGAATGGCTCTTCAGACTGAGCCTTAAACACAAACATCCCTTCTTCATTGTCAGCTGAATACCCTGAGAGGGCAGGCTGTGAAGAGGTGCCTTCACTCCTAAGTGACCCGGACAACTGACGATAAGCGCCGGAGGGTCTTTGATCACTCATACTGTAAACTAACAGATAGTCAAATAACACAAACAATAAAATACAAATATGCACGTATTTTCGTAGTTTATTTCCTAACAATTTGAATAATATCTTGATATCAGCAGAACACTTATGTGGCTGAATCAGTGGCTTAGCTTTGATACCACCTTCTGTCGCAACCCCCGTCCCCTATCTGTCCCGGGAACGGGTGGCCGCGAGACCAGTTTCGGTGGTATCGTTGTTTATCAATTTGGCAGCGGAAATTTCATCAGGACCGTAGTTAGGAAATATTTATCAGAGTAAATACCACGCTTTTATAATATTAAACTTATTGGGATAAACCCAAGTTTTCATTACAAACATTTTCATAGGGAAAATCCGTATCTTATTGAATAAAACATCTTCTTTTATTTAGGTAACTTTTATAGCCACTTTTCCAAGCCTTCAGTGCTGCCCAACTGGCTTCTAGTTGGCTTTCACATTTTGTTACCTGAAACGCGTTAAAAAACATTTTGTCAGTGGGAAATACTGGTGAGTGAATCCTAGTTTAATCAAGAAGAGTTTTATCAATTTTCACAGTATTGAGAGCTATTACAATGTTTACATCTACACAATTACTCATTCAGTACTGTCAATCCATGACTGGTGGGTCATATTACACATTGGTTATCTCGTTGTCCAATGGTAATGTGTTCCACATTTTGTATACAAAACCGCAACAAACCGGCAGTAATTGAAGAATTACAAAGACTCAATCACTGCTTAATCACATTGTAAAATATTTAAGGTTTTGTAAAAACAGTTTACAAAAGGGAGATTACTCACATTGTTGTCTTAGGTTTTCTTTAAGGGTTTCCTGGAAATTATCTATAAATTATACAAATACACACGTGTTAGTATAATAACCCACTATTTACATTAGCAATACCATCCCCGAGACGACATTCCAACGACTACGTCGGGCAGAACCACGACAGCCGTTACGGAACCCTGGATCAATCGGGCAGTGTATCTAATACGTAACCGGGGTTATAATACTTACAACGGAGCAGAACTTCGTTATTTAGGGGGGTATTAAGCCCGGAAATTATAATTTCTATTCAGAAATTAGAGAGAGAGCTCGAGAGATGAACGAATTCGACTGAATACTGGAGGTCTCCATTTATAGGCGACCTTTCGCCTTCCCTCGCGGCCCGCAAAGGATTAGGCTGGGGCTTACGCGGCCCGTGACATAGGGGAAGTAGGGCCTAGGGTTGCCGGATTATCGTTCTAGCTTCGACATGTGGCTGCCACGTGGCAGCCCAGGGTGATGCCTCGTTGATAATCGCTCGGGGCCCGCGTAGGAGGTAGCCAAAGGCTACGCGCCCCGCGACAGCCCCAATTTTCTTGTTTTTTCAATTTTAATAATATTAAAGATATTCGAGGCCTGTTTTCGCATACGGGGTGTATTTTAGGACATATTGGGACATTTTAATATATTTTAGGGTGTTGAAATATATTTTGGAGGGTTGTTATATCCTCCCCACCTTGTTTTAGAGCTCGTCCTCGAGATCTACTGGAATAAATGCGGGTATTTCCTTTGCATTTCTGATTCAAGCTCCCATGTATATTCTGGTCCTCTTTTGGAGTCCCATTTCACTTTGACCAAAACTATTCTTTTGTGCTTGAGGTTCTTAACTTTCCTGTTGTCGCAACCCCCACTCCCTAATCCCCGGGAACGGGCAGCCGCGAGCCAGTTTCGGTGGTATCGCGTATTGTCTAATTTGGCAGCGGAATTTTTCATCAGGACCGTAGTTAGGAAATATTTGATCAGAGTAAAATACCACATTTTCATAATATTAAACATACGGGATAAAACCCAAGTTTGCAATACATACATTTTTCATAGGAATAAATCCTATTTTATTCAATAAAAACATCTATTTTATTTTAGGTAACTTTATTGTCACTTTTCCAAGCCTTCAGTGCTGTCCAGCTGGCTTCTATTTGGCTTTCATAGTTTGTTACCTGAAACGCGTTTTAAAAACATTTGTCAGTGGGAAATACTGGTGAGTGAATCCCAGTTTAATCAAGTTTAAATAAAAACCATTTCACAGTATTGAGGGCGATCTCGCAATTACATTTGTTTCCAAGTTATAACAATTAACATCCATGGTACTGTCAGACCGACTTGTGGAAATGTTACTCCTTGACCAGGTGGTAACAAATTTTGTATACAAAACCCCAACATATTCATGATAATTGTATTCTTACAAATACTCAATAACGGCTATTCGCATGGAAAAATATTTAAGGTTTTGTATAAACAGTTTCACAAAGTAGGTTTACAAAAAGCGGATAAACTCACATTGCTGTCTTTGATTTTCTGTAAGGGTTTCCTGGTGACAATCTATAATTTACACAAATGCACACGTATTAGTATAATAACCCATTTTAACATTAGTAATACCCTCCCCGAGACGGCATTCCAACGACTACGTCGGGCAGAACCACGACAGCCGTTGCGGAACCCTAGATCGATCGGACAGCGTATCTAATACGTATCCAGGGGTTATAATACTTACAACGGAGCAGAACTTCGCTATTTAGGGGGTATTAGACCCGAGTATAATGCCTATTATCAGAGATTCACGTATAGAAAGAAAGATTTGAGCGAGTCGACTGAAGATCTGAGGCCTTCTATATATAGGTCTGAGTTTGGGTTTTACGCGACCCGCGTAAATGTAGCCAAGGGGCTACGCGGCCCGCGTCAAAGCTGGTCAACGGACTAGCTTGTCCGGGTCAGCAACTAGACTCACCGTGTGTTGGGCCACGTGGCGGCCCAGAGTCGTGCCAGGTTTTAAGTTAACGCGGCCCGTGTAAGAGTTGGGGTGGGGTTTACGCGGCCCGCCTAAACTCTAAAATCAGATTTTTAATTAAATTTAAAAATATTTAAGGTATTCAGGGCCCGTTTTCAAGTATGGGGTGTATTTTTTGACATATTGGGATACTTTAAAATACATTAGGGTGTCGGAACATAATTCGAGGGTGTCGGTTTTCTTGAGGATTGTTATATCCTCCCCACCTTGTTTTAGAGCTCGTCCTCGAGATCTACTGGAATAAGTATGGATATTTCCTTTGCATTTCAGATTCAAGCTCCCATGTGTACTCAGGTCCTCTTTTGGAGTCCCACTTCACTTTGACCAGAACTAATCTCTTATGATTAAGATTCTTGACTTTCCTGTCTTCAATTTGTAGAGGCCTTTCTACAAACTTGAGTTGTTCATTTACCTCTATATCCTTAAGAGGCACTACTAGTGATTCATCAACTAAACACTTTTTGAGATTAGATACATGAAATACATCATGTATTCCTGCCATTTCCTCTAGCAGTTGTAGCTAATAGGCTACAGATCCTATTCTTCTAATAATCTCAAAAGGTCCAATATACCTGGGACTTAGTTTTCCTCTTTTGATGAATCTTACCACTCCTTTCCAAGGAGAGACTTTTAACAATACTTTATCTCCTACTTGAAATTCCAAGAGTTTGCGTCGGTTATCAGCATAGCTCTTCTGTCGATCACGTGCTGCTTTCAGTCGTTCCTTGACTTGAATGATCTTGTCAGTTGTTTCCTGCACTATCTCAGGTCCAGATAGTTACTTTTCCCCAATTTCTGCCCAACAGACTGGGGTTCGGCACTTTCGTCCATAAAGAGCTTCGAATGGTGCAGCGTTGATACTTGTGTGATAACTATTATTATAAGAAAATTCTATTAAAGGTAAGTGATCGTCCCAATTACCTCCAAAATCAATTACACAAGATCTAAGCATATCTTGCATTGTTTGAATCGTCCTTTCGCTTTGTCCGTCCGTCTGAGGATGATAAGCTATGCTCAGATTCAACTTGGTTCCCATTGCCTTTTGGAAACTTGACCAAAAATGAGAGGTAAAGCGGCTATCCCTGTCAGAAACAATTGATAAAGGAATTCCATGTAACGAAACTATTTCATTTACATATAATTTGGCTAATTGTTCCATACTGAAAGTTTCCTTCATTGGTAGGAAATGAGCTGACTTGGTTAGCCTATCTACAATCACCCAGATTGTATCATTTCCTTTTCTTGTTTTGGGCAATTTGGTAACAAAATCCATTGTTATCAATTCCCATTTCCACACTGGCGTTTCTAACTGTTGCAACAAACCTGAGGGTTTCTGGTGTTCAGCTTTTACTTTTGAACAGGTTAAACATTTAGAAACATAGGCTGCTATGTCCTTTTTCATTCCTATCCACCAGAAATTCTTTCTTAAATCTTGATACATTTTATCACTTCCAGGATGCATCGTATACTTAGACTTATGGGCTTCTTCTAATATACGATGACGTAAGTTTCCTAATTTAGGTATCCATATTCTTTTTTCATGGAATCTCCAAATTCCATCTGTTCCTTGTTCTAATTCCTTAATCATACCTTTTAGTTTTTCAGTATCGTCCTTGATTACTGATTCTTGTGCTTTTCTAATCTGATCATTTAAATCTACTTGTAGATTTAATTTAAGAGAACATACCCTTTTTGGCTTTTCATGATACTTTCGGCTTAAAGCATCGACCACTACATTTGCCTTTCATTCATGATATTGGATATCGCAATCATAATCACTAAGCATTTCCATCCAGCGTCTTTGTCTCATATTCAACTCCTTTTGCCCGAAAACATACCTTAAACTCTTATGATCAGTGAATATGGTAAACTTACTACCATAAAGGTAATGTCTCCAAATCATAAGGGCAAAAACTATAGCTCCTAATTCTAGATCATGGGTTGAATAATTCTCTTCATGGTTCTTAAGTTGTCTAGAGGCGTAAGCTATAACCTTTTGACGTTGCATTAATACACATCCATAACCTAACTTAGAGGCGTCACAATAGACTACAAAGTCTTCAGTTCCTTCTGGTACCGCTAGTATGGGTGTATGGGTTTATCTTTGCTTAAGAATTCTAAATGCTTCTTCTTGTTTTGGTCCCCATTCAAACTTAATGGATTTACAGGTTAACTTGGTTAAAGGAATGGCTATTCTAGAGAAACCTCGAATAAATCTTCTATAATAACCGGCCAATCCTAAGAAACTTCTAACCTCGATTGGTGACTCAGGGGTTTTCCATTTGGTAATTGCCTCGATCTTTGTGGGATCCACATGAATTCCTTCATGATTAACTAAGTGTCCAAGAAACTGTACTTGTTCTAACCAAAACTCGCACTTTGAAAATTTAGCATAAAGTTTTTCCTTTCTAAATAGACTTAAAAGTGCGTGCAAATGCTTTGCATGTTCCTCTTTACTCTTAGAGTAAATTAGAATATCATCTATAAAAACAATTATGAATTTATCCAAATATGGCTTACATATTCGGTTCATCATGTCCATAAATGCGGCTGGGGCATTGGTTAAACCAAATGGCATGACAGTAAATTCATAATGACCATACCTTGTTCTAAAGGCGGTCTTAGGAATATCCTCTTCTTGTACCTTTAATTGATGATATCCTGATCTTAAATCGATTTTAGAGAAAAATCATGCTCCTTGAAGTTGATCGAACAAATCATCGATTCTTGGTAATGGGTACCGATTCTTAATCGTGACTTTGTTCAATTCACGGTAATCAATGCACATACGCTTTGATCCGTCCTTCTTTTTAACGAATAATAGTGGTGCTCCCCATGGCGATGAGCTTGGCTGTATAAATCCTTTCTCCAACAATTCATCTAATTGTTTTGTAACAAACCTCAATAAACCGACACCCTCATAATATTTCCCGACACCCCAAAATATTTTAAAATATCCCAATATGTCTTTAATTATACCCCGTATGTGAAAACCGAGCCTGAAATATAATACAACATTAATAAATGAAAAACAAGAAATATTAAGTTGAGGCGGGCCGCGTAAGACCCACCCCAACCTTCACGCGGGCCGCGTGAGACCAGGTATGTAGCGCAGCCCGGTGCGGCTACGTGGCCCAACACCCGGCAGGTCTAGTTGCTGACCCAGCCAAGCTATCGCGTTGACTAGAGTTGACGCGGGCCGCGTAAGCCTTTGCCTTGTTTTACGCGGGCCGCGAGAGAACCAGGATCAGCACCTATATAAGCAGGCCATCGGGTTTCTTTTGGAAATCGTTCAAAATCTTTCTGTATCTCAAATTTCTCATATTAGGCATAATACTCAGGTATTATACCCCCTAAATAGCGAAGTTCTATTCCGTTGTAAGTATCATAACCCCTGGATACGTATTAGATACGCTGCCCGATTGATCTAGGGTTCCGTAATGGCTGTCGTGGTTCTGCCCGACGTAGTCATTGGAATGCCGTCTCGGGGAGGGTATTACTAATGTTAAAATGGGTTATTATACTAACGCGTGTGCATTTGTGTAAATTATAGATTGTCACCAGGAAACCATTACAGAAAATCTAAGACAGCAATGTGAGTTGATCCACTTTTTGTAAATCTATTTTGTAAACTGTTTATACAAAACCTTAAATATTTTTCCATGCGAATAACAGTTATTGAGTATTTGTAAGAATACAATTATCATGAGTATGTTGGGGTTTTGTATACAAAATTTGTTACTACACTGTGAGTAGTAACATGACCACAAGTCAGGTTCGACAGTACCATGGATGTTAATTGTTATAACTTGGAAACAAATGTAATTGCGGGATCGCCCTCAATACTGTACACTGTGAACTGAGTTTTATTTAAACTTGATTAAACTGGGATTCACTCACCAGTATTTCCCACTGACAAATGTTTTTAAAACGCGTTTCAGGTAACACAATGTGAAAGCCAATTAGAAGCCAGTTGGACAGCACTGAAGGCTTGGAAAAGTGGCAATAAAGTTACCTAAAATAAAATAGATGTTTTTATTAAATAAAATAGGATTTATTCCTATGAAAACGTGTGTACTATGAACTTGGGTTTTATCCCATTTGTTTAATACTACGAAAATGTGGTATTTTACTCTGATCAAATATTTCCTAACTACGATCCTGATGAAAAATTCCGCTGCCAAATTAGACAATCATGCGATACCACCGAAACTGGCTCGCGGCCGCCCGTTCCCTGGGACCTGGGATCGGGGGTGGCGACAGGAGGTGGTATCAGAGTTATGCCACTGATTCAGCCACAGAAGTGTTCTGCTGACATCAAAAGTCAATGTGTTAGGAAATATATTATGAAAATACGTGCATAATTGTATTTATTGTTATGTGTGATTTGACTATTTGTTAGTTTACAGTATGAGCGACCAAGGACCATCTGGCGCGTATCGTCAATTGTCTGGTTCGCCTAGAAGCGAAGGCACCTCCTCTTCTCAGCCTGCCCTCTCAGGGTACTCTGCTGATATGGAAGATGGAATCTTTGTATTTAAGGCTCAGTCCGATGAGCCGTTTCCTTAGAAAAAGAGGGGAAAACGTATGAAAAAGTTACAAGACCAAAGGGCACTAGCAGCAGCCAAGAGAGAGACAGATGCCTATGCCTAGGATATGATAATAGGGGTATAACCAATATCCATATCCTAGCTACCACTGCAGCTGACCCTAATCTGGAGCAAATAATAGCACCCCAACCACAACCACCAATCCCTGACGAACCCATGGAGATAGAAAAATCCTGAAAACCAAGTAGAAATGCATCACTTCAATCCAGAAGAAATACCTAGGATACCAGCACCAAACCCCCTAGACCCAAATTACGACCCCTGGTGGGACGACAATAGGGACTATGTGCAACGTTATCCGATACACGAAGACATGCCCATGCCAAACATAGGAGCTGTTGGGATTGAACCCTACAAAAGAACAGATGATAGAAAGCCAAAAACAGATCTGAAACAACTGATCCAAAATAAACAATGTTTTGGACCACTGCTTCCTTTAAAATGCCAAGTTTCCTAACAACTGTTGGTCCTAACAACTGTGGATTCATAATAAGCAGCTGTTTGCATTAAGCTTTCCCCTTGACAGTGGTTATCTGGCAACTGATAGATTTCAAAGTACTGCTCTACAGAACAACTGCTACTAAAGAACTGATAAAGGTTAAAGACTGAAGCTCAATCCACTGACGGAATCCAAGCACTGCTGAAGAATTAAAGCACTGCCCATTCAAGGCCTGATCACCCTTTGAAGAAAGCACTGATGCTCAAACAACAGTGGTTGACTACATCAGTGAAATGAAGAATCAGTGTTTATACATCAGTGATTAGAATATAATCAGTGTCTGTATGGTCAGTTGTTATAGAACAGTAGATATAGTTTGTTAGTTTGTTAGATGTCACTTTCTTGTTGATGTCAGCTGAGATGTCTCAGTGGTTTGGTTTGCCTATAAATGTAACAGTACCCTGTACTGTTACATTTGATTTTGATTGAGTGAGTTCTTCTCCTCTATTCTAATCCTTTCATCTTGTGTGCAACCAACCATGGAGTATCAGGCTGAGGGGGAGTTTAGTTTGTAAGCTTGCTTTGTAATCTTTTGATTTGCTTTGTAACCTTTTGACTGATGAAAAGCATGTGTTAATCAAAACTATTTTTCTCTTTGATTGTGTTTACAAAGTTTGTTGTTCATTTCCGCTGCACTTAAACTCTATTCATTTCTATTTGATTTGTTCAAATTATACAAACAAGCACAATCACTAGAGCCTCCGATCTTAACAATTGGTATCAGAGCCTAGACAGTCAAACTGGATATAACAATCAATTTGACATAACAGTTCAGCTCAAAATTCATTGATACTAAGGTTGATTGTATTTAGTTGAAAAACAGAGTAACGAATTATATTACTCAAAAGCTCTGTAAAACAACCAAGATGTCATAGGACACACAAAATTCACACAACAAGTGATGTCATAAATAAATCACCTATAGGTTTCAGATCTGAAAATATATCTGTTAACTGTGGTGTAATTATCTTCTTTACAAAATTGATTTCAATTGTTGTTATGAAAGTTTTGTGATGTATCCATCGTGTTTTTAGCTAAAGTATGAACCTTAGGTCAACAAAAACCTATGTTCATAAAATCATTAGCGTTTTTGTTTGCTCAAAAAGAGGGAAATTGAAACTTTAGTCAGTTAGATCTTATGTATTGAAAAACAGGTTGAGAATCCCTCAAAAGGACCGAAATCAACTGTGTTAAGAATACATTAAGAAAATCAGCTGTAAAAAATGTCCAGATCATGGGTAATGTGAAATTTGGCATAAGCATGTGTAGAAATGACCAAATCTCTCAAAACATTGTTGCAAAATGATTATGGAATAAGTATTCCTTCAATAAATACCTCCCAGTGAGTATTTCAGTACTTATGAAAAAAAAAAATTCACAAAAACCTCAAAATTGTGTTTATCTCAAAACCTTTGAAGTTCAAAGGAAAAGAGTATAAATGTAAAACACTTAAGAGTCCAAAATTGGGTAAACAATGGTCATCAAGCAACTGTGTGCATTCATTAATTCAGGGAAGTTTAGGTAACAAAGGTATCTTCAATGATTAAGACTTACCAGAGGACTAGGCAAAATTTTCAAAATCATCACATGGTAATGAGTTCCATCAAAGGACTTTTAAAACCCTTGTGAATTTGTTTCCTCACACTTGCAATCAACGGACAGGGAAATGGTCCCAAACAGTGGTTATTAAAATAAATTTCAAACCACTGACCATATTCCTAAACTTGAAGATGAAGTGATTAAGTTCATATGACTAGTTTTTATTGAAAATACACCAGATCTTTTTGTTGCTGTTCTCAGAAAACCTTTATCGTTTTTGCAAAGGCTTTTCTTCAATAAAACAGGATATATTATTCTTGATTTTTCTTAGAGAATGATGTATTTTGTACTTTTACTTGTTTTAGATAGTAAAAGTCTCAATCTCCTGTCAGGTTGTAGAACCCTTATATTTTTTCTTAGGGTGATACTTTCTTTGAAAAATTATAGCTCAAATAGAAATGGTGAAATAGATAAGGTCATTTCAAACTCAAGTTGTCATCACAGATAATAGATTGATTGCTAACTGACCTTAAAATGCTTGACTACTCATGTTTTATTCAAAAGATTGAAACACAAAATGAGTGGTTAATATAAAAGGTTTTCATCACCTGGGATACCAAACCACTGCTTATAATTCTGAATGTAAATCTCTGAAAGTTCTGCTGATATGTTAAGCTTGACAATATGCATCTAAAATGTGTTTTGCAAAGGATGTCATTTTTGCAGATATTTCAAAACAGCAGAGGTACAAAACAGTTGTTTAGAAATACATCAATAGTTGCAGACCAAACTAGCCTCAAAATATCTACCATTGCCTTGCATCTAACTACTGCTGATAGAAGTCCATCAAAAATGGATAAAATTCAAAACAACACCTCACTTCCATGACCATTCCAATAACCACTGTTGACAAAAATCTGTCTAACATAAAGTGGTTCTTCTAAGAACTGAGCATATGCTAGAAGCATGTTTGATAAGATCTATTGTGCTCAAATAAGAACAGACATCACACTGTCAAGGATTGCTATAAAAAGGTTTGATTTCATATTAACATGTCGTTTCTAAAGATCAGTTGGTAGAAATACAAACTTAAGAATTGGATTCCTCTACTTGTGAAAAACTTGGTCCTTTTGATTGGAGTGCTAAACATGGATTAAAGCAAGTTTTCTTGTGTTCCATGTGTAAATAGCATAAAAATGTTTTTAGAAAATCCAAAATTAACATTAAAAATAGTTTAAAATTGAATTTTTCAATAAATCCTCAAAATCTGATTAATCCACTGATAACATTAAAATTTTGTTTGAATAGAAAAATCTATCCACTGCTCAAAATGTATACTCTGTTGGTAACAAAACACTGTTCTCACCCACTGACCATATTATCAACAGTGTTTATCCTAACAACTGTCTTTCATTTACAACAGAGGATACACGTGGGCAGATGTTATTCAACAGTTATGTGCATCAGATGCCATGATCACTTTTTAAAATGCTATGTCATCATCATTACTGTGTCAATTTCAAAAATCACAACACAGTTTCTATCTAACATCATGGCTCCCAAATCAAACTCAAAGGTTTTTCTGATACATCCAAGATTTTTGAGTATATATCTTCAAGAAAAAGTTTCTAAAACACAAGTAGATGGGGTAGAGAAAGTTTTACCAGAACAAAATGTTCAAACTTCACCTCCTGCTACTGAGCCCACTGCTCCTGGTGATCAGGACACTACAACCAGTGTCTTGAAGCCCACACCAGAAAAATCCAAAAAGAAAATCAAAATAAAATCCAGAAAAACCCACCAAAACCAAAAAGGGTCTTCTGGAAGATGAGATCCCAGAAGTTAACCCTGTGACAACACAAATGTCACAAGAAACCACTGTTGCTACTTCCTCACAACAGTTGGAAAGATCTCCACCCAAAACTACAACTCCTCATGTATCCTCACAAAAGGATCATGTTGTAAGCACAGGGACACCTCAAAATGAAGTATTATCCTCATTTGAGGGTATACTTAATAGTCCTTCTCCCAGGACAAATTCTTCTAATACCACTTCCCACATCTCAAATTCCACCAACAATAATACCACTGTTTGCTGCCATTGAAAGTCAGACACAAAATAGCTCTTCTCACAAACCCATTACTGAGAATACAACCTCAACAATAGCTATGTCTGAACCAATTCAATTGGTTAACCCACAAACAGCTGAGGAGGTCACACCACAGGAATTTCATGAAATTCTTGTTGGTAGTTCAAGTGGAGCAACTACTACAGATGTTAGACCCACTGGTCTCTCTCTGGACAGTAGTTTCATTAGTAAGACTCCCTTGAAGGCAATTTCTACTAAGGCTACCATGGTATCCACTGATGGTGTTAAAACCACTGTTGGAATTACTAAGGAGACCTCTGTTGTGGAAAGAAGACCCCAGTACCAAGAAAAAGGGGCATCTAAGGTTGAAGCAAGTGATAAATCACATGTTCATGATACCCTAGATACAACTACCACCTCTAGTAGGAGCTCAGATGATCCTATTAAATTAGGAGATGGGCTAAAATATAAGGAATTAACGGACAAAGTTACAAAGATTGAGACGTCAATGGGAGATATAAAAAATGTGCTGCAACAGATATTACAATCTGCAAAATCTCGAAACACTGCTCAATCCTCTGCTCAAACCACCAGAATTGTGAAACAAGTGTATCCTCTGCTTCAACAACATTATCAACATGCTAATCAGTTACATGATTCAAAAGTGTAAGACATTCAAAGAAGAATTTGAAGCCAGGTATAAAGACACACAGGAAGAGCTTAAAGCTATTAAGAAAATTCCCATTCCTGACACTACCCTTGCACCAATCTTCGAAAGAGTTGATGATGCCAAAAAGGGGGAGAAAAATAACTCTGAGGAAAATCTCTCAGTAACTTCTGCTGAAACATCTGTCAAAGAAAAGGAAAAGGGAGGTGATGAAACCCTGAAAATTCAAGCAGATGATGAAGATACACAAATGAGGATAGTTCAAAGTCATGTCATGATAACATTTCCTACCATCACTCATCATATATCTACTCCCACCAGAAATCTAGTTCAATCATCATCTCCTACAATCATATTTATATTTAAAAAGGAGAAAGAACATTAATGTTATATCTGATGAAGAAAACATTCCTGCACCACTTCCATTGTCTTCACTACCAATGACCTCTACTTCAAAACATTTTAGTTATGGCACTGTTAGACAAGTTGTTAGACGGGCAGAGGTTAGAGTTGTAGAGACTTACAAGAAGCTGGAAGAGCTTAGAAAGACAAATGCATCAGTGCCAAGGAAATCTATTCATTTAACAGAGGTTAGTGCTCAACAGACCCAATCTGCTCAAAAGCCTGCTTCAACATCTGCTAAAGAGAAAAAGACAAAGAGTGATGTCTAAAGAGGATCAACAGAGGTTTGAGCATGGCCTTATAACATTGTTGCTCAGATTCAGACATCTACCTCAGAAATAAATCAGGATCCTCAAAAATCAGCTGACTCAAAAATTCTAAAATGGAAGTCAGACAAAGACACCCATGAATTGACTCCGCTCAGGTCCGATGGTAAGATTGAGAAGCTTAAAATGGAGGCTGCTTATGGTCTTAATGCAGTTGACCTCCAAAATCTGATGAATATAGATCTCTCAAGGGATCCTGAAAACACAGTCTCTATGAACTTTGAATTGTCATTCAAAAGTCATATAAGAGAAATGATGCTGAGGAATAAAGATCATCAATAAAGAAGAGTTTTGGCATCATCTGTTCTAGGGGGAGATTGTTGGGATTGAACCCTACAAAAGAACAGATGATAGAAAGCCAAAAACAGATCTGAAACAACTGATCCAAAATAAACAATGTTTTGGACCACTGCTTCCTTTAAAATGCCAAGTTTCCTAACAACTGTTGGTCCTAACAACAGTGGATTCATAATAAGCAGCTGTTTGCATTAAGCTTTCCCCTTGACAGTGGTTATCTGGCAACTGATAGATTTCAAAGTACTGCTCTACAGAACAACTGCTACTAAAGAACTGATGAAGGTTAAAGACTGAAGCTCAATCCACTGACGGAATCCAAGCACTGCTGAAGAATTAAAGCACTGCCCATTCAAGGCCTGATCACCCTTTGAAGAAAGCACTGATGCTCAAACAACAGTGGTTGACTACATCAGTGAAATGAAGAATCAGTGTTTATACATCTGTGTCTGTATGGTCAGTTGTTATAGAACAGTAGATAGAGTTTGTTAGTTTGTTAGATGTCACTTTCATGGTGACGTCAGCCGAGATGCCTCAGTGGTTTGGTTTGCCTATAAATGTAACAGTACCCTGTACTGTTACATTTGATTTTGATTGAGTGAGTTCTTCTCCTCTATTCTAATCCTTTCATCTTGTGTGCAACCAACCATGGAGTATCAGGCTGAGGGGGAGTTTAGTTTGTAAGCTTGCTTTGTAATCTTTTGATTTGGTTTGTAACCTTTTGACTGATGAAAAACATGTGTTAATCAAAACTATCTTTCTCTTTGATTGTGTTTACAAAGTTTGTTGTTCATTTCCGCTGCACTTAAACTCTATTCATTTCTATTTGATTTGTTCAAATTATACAAACAAGCACAATCACTAGAGCCTCCGATCTTAACAGGAGCCTACCCAGGTTTGGACCCTTTAGATCCCTATTACCACGATGAATACATTAGGGAGATTTTGGAAGATCCTTACCGATTCCAGGCACCTACACCCCCATATCAGGAACCCGCTCCCCAGATTCCGAACCCAGTTCTAGAACCTGCACCCCCAATGAGTGCAGAAAATGTACAAGAACTTAGGACTTTTGGTGAGGAAATTCTAGAAAGTAGTGAACGAATGAGACAGGTGGGAGAGCGACTCGTCTAGAAGTACGACGAGCGCAATATGGATTTCTGGATGAATCCATATCAGTAGACGTGACGGTGGAGACGGTAATAGTAATAATAATATAATAAAATAATAAATAAAATATGTGTGTACGGATGCATACTACTATTAGTGTAATTTCATTTCAGTCGGTATTGTAATTTTTATTTCAGTACTGGTGTGTAATAGATAATAGATGAATAGAGTAAAGTCGCAATGATCGATGCTTTTGACCAAAATGCGTGTCATGTGATTGACTATATTAAATATTATTTTGTGATATTAATATGTGGTAAATGTTTAAAATTCAGATGGCCGACGAAGGAAATCAAGATAATCTGAATAACGATAACCAGAGTAACATTAACTTGGTTAATGAGAATCCAAGCATCAATAAAAATGGAAACCAAATGGATAATAGTGCCGTTCAACACATAGTGGCACAAGGAATTATAGATGCAATGCCATTTATTATTCAAACGGTTCAATAAGCGAATAATAAAAGTAAGCATAATACTAAGGGACCAATTGAACCAGAACACAGCGTGAACAATGGACCCGTACTTCAAGCGCCCATTCCCAAAAGAAGAAGAACCATGTCTTATGGTTGTTCTTACAAAGAATTCTGGTCCTGCAAACGAATAGAATACTCGGGCAATGAAGGACCCATTGCAGCCCTACGCTGGATAGAAAAGACTGAGGTTGTTCTAATTTATTTAAGAACTCATCCTTAGAATGGTGGAATACTATCCTCCAATCCCGAGGAAGTGATAGGGTATACAACATGGAATGAGAGGAATTTAAGAACATGGTAGAAAGGAAATTCTGCCATCCCAATGAAAAGGAACAGATAGCGAATAAGTTTCTGAACTTAAGAATGACCGGGGTAGATAGTAAGGGGTATACTACTACATTCTTTGAATATGCTAGAATAGTACCAACCCTTGCATCACCTGAACCGGTATTAATCTCCTGTTACGTATGGGGATTAATTGGAGAGATTAGACATGTAGTCAAGGCAGCTAGACCTCAAACTATAGAAGAAGCTGTAGAACTAGCAAATACCTTGACAGATGAACTAATCCGTACCAGAGAAGAAGACCAGAGGAGAAACCTAACCCAAAGACTTACCCAAGAATTCCATTCTGGGAATTACAACCGTAGGAATATAGGTTCTACCTCTGCACCTTTCTGCAAGGTCTGCAAGAAAAAGCATTCGGGAAAATGCTCCACTCTTTGCAATTTCTACAAGATGCCCGGACACAAGGAAAAAGATTGCAGGAGAAAACCTATTAATGGACTATGCTACAACTGTGGATAAAAAGGTCATATCAAGCCGAATTGTCCGAAATTGGCTCCAGCTGTGAACAACAGGAACACTAAAAATGCTAGAGCATTTATTCTAACTGCAGATGAAGCCAAGATGATTCCAGATGTGATAGCTGGTACGTTTTTAGTTAATGATGTTTTTGCTAAAGTATTATTTGACTCTGGTGCAAACCAAAGTTTCATTAATACTTCGTTTTGCAAACTTCTAAATTAGTCATTAACTAAACTACCACAAGAATGTCTAGTAGAGATAGCTAATGGAGAAACTGTTAGGATTTATGAAATCTTGCAGGGAGCAAGAGTAGAAATTCTGAACCAGAAGTTTATGGCAAACCTTTGTCCTATGAATCTGGCAGGATTTTTTGTTGTTTTAGGAACGGATTGGTTAATAACTAACAAAGCCAGTATTTTATGTGATCAAAAGTCAATTCAAGTAAATTCACCAAAAGGTAAAACGATCACAATTAAAGGAGATAAGCCGTCTAGATCCACGAAATTCATCTCTGTGATGAAAACTGCAAGCTATATAAGAAAAGGATCTATAGTGTATTTGATTTCCATAATCACTAACACTAAAGGAAAAGAACTAAAAGCTATTCCAGTAGTGTCCCAGTTTTCAGATATATTTCTAGAAGAATTACCAGGACTACCTCCAGATAGAGAAGTTGAATTCAGAATTCATCTGCTACCAGGAACAACACCGATTGCCAAAGCACCTTACCGTTTGGCACCCGCCGAAATGCAGGAACTGAAGAAACAATTAGACGAATTGTTGAAGAAAGGATTCATACAGCCAAGTTCATCGCCATGGGGAGCACCAATATTATTCGTTAAAAAGAAGGACAGATCAATGCGTATGTGCATTGACTACCATGAATTGAACAAAGTCACGATTAAGAATCGGTACCCATTACCGAGAATCGATGATCTGTTCGACCAACTGCAAGGAGCTCGATTTTTCTCTAAAATCGATTTAAGGTCAGGATATCATCAATTAAAGGTACAGGAAGAGGACATTCCTAAGACCGCATTTAGAACAAAGTATGGTCATTATGAATTTACAGTCATGCCATTTGGTTTAACCAATGCCCCAACCGCATTTATGGACATGATGAACCGAATATGTAAGCCATATTTGGATAAATTCATAATTGTTTTTATAGATGATATTCTAATTTACTCCAAGAGTAAAGAAGATCATGCAAAGCATTTGCACGCACTTTTAAGTCTATTAAGAAAGGAAAAGTTTTATGCTAAATTTTCAAAGTGCGAGTTTTGGTTAGAACAAGTACAGTTTTTGGACATTTAGTTAATCATGAAGGAATTCATGTGGATCCCACAAAGATCGAGGCGATTACCAAATAGAAAACCCCTGAGTCGCCAACCGAGGTTAGAAGTTTCTTAGGATTGGCCGGCTATTATAGAAGATTTAGTCGAGATTTCTCTAGAATAGTCATTCCTTTAACTAAGTTAACCTGTAAATCCATTAAGTTTGAATGGGGACCAAAGCAAGAAGAAGCATTTAGAATTCTTAAGCAAAGATTAACCCATATACCTATACTAGCGTTACCAGAAGGAACTGAAGACTTTGTAGTCTATTGTGACGCTTCTAAATTAGGTTATGGATGTGTGTTAATGCAACGCCAAAAGGTTATAGCTTACGCATCTAGACAACTTAGGAACCATGAAGAGAATTATTCAACCCATGATCTAGAATTAGGAGCTATAATTTTTGCCCTTAAGATTTGGAGACATTATCTGTATGGTAGTAAGTTTACCATATTTACAGATCATAAGAGTTTAAGGTATGTTTTCGGGAAAAAGGAGTTGAATATGAGACAAAGACGCTGGATGTAGATGCTTAGTGATTATGATTGTGATATCCAGTATCATGAAGGAAAAGCAAATGTAGTGGCGGCTGCTTTAAGCCGAAAGTATCATGATAAGCCAAAAAGGATACGTTCTCTTAAATTAAATCTACAAGTATATTTAAATGATTAAATTAGAAAATCACAAGAATCAGTAATCAAGGACGATACTGAAAAGAGAACAAGGAATTAGAACAAGGAACATATGGAATTTGGAGATTCCATGAAAAGAGAATGTGGATACCTAAAATAGGAAACCTACGTCATTGTAGATTAGAAGAAGCCCATAAGTCTAACTATACGATGCACCCAGGAAGTGATAAGATGTACGAGGACTTAAGAAAAAAATTTTGGTGGATAGGAATGAAAAAGGACATAGCAGCCTATGTTTCTAAATGTTTAACTTGTTCACAAGTTAAAGCTGAACACCAGAAACCTTCAGGTCTGTTGCAGCAATTAGAAATGCCAGTGTGGAAATGAGAATTGATAACAATGGATTTTGTTACTAAATTACCTAAAACAAAGAAAGGTAATGATACAATCTGGGTGATTGTAGATAGGCTAACCAAGTCAGCTCATTTCTTACCAATGAAAGAAACTTTCAATATGGAACAGCTAGCCAAATTGTATGTAAATGAAATTGTTTCATTACATGGAATAACGTTATCAATCATTTTTTATAGAGATAGCCGCTTTACCTCTCATTTTTGGTCAAGTTACCAAAAGGCAATGGGAACCAAGTTGAATCTGAGCACAGCTTATCATCCTCAAACGGACGGACAAAGCGAAAGGAAAATTCAGACGATGGAAGACATGCTTAGAGCTTGTGTAATCGATTTTGGAGGTAATTGGGACGATCACTTACCTTTAATTGAATTTTCTTATAATAACAGTTATCACACAAGTATCAATGCTGCACCATTCGAAGCACTTTATGGACGAAAGTGCCGAACCCCAGTCTGTTGGGCAGAAATTGGGGAAAAGCAACTATCTGGACCTGAGATAGTGCAAGAAACGACTGACAAGATCGTTCAAGTCAAGGAACGACTGAAAGCAGCACGTGATCGACAGAAAAGTTATGCTGATAACCGACGTAAACCATTGGAATTTCAAGTAGGAGATAAAGTATTGTTGAAAGTCTCTCCTTGGAAAGGAGTAGTAAGATTCATCAAAAGAGGAAAGCTGTAACACCTCGAAAATTCACGTCCTATAAAGTGCTAACACGTGTCATAGGTTTGAACGTGTGAAAGAATGTTATTGAAGGATTAAAGTTGACAATCATGGAAAGTATGTGAATATACGGGTTCTAAATGTCAACACTGAATAAATATATTGTACATTAACCCTACATGATGCTCATACCTTCAAACGAATAAATCATGGATCATACTAAGCTAAATATGAAAGAAAGTGAGAGATTACAGACTACAGGGGTTAAATGTGTCAACATGTTTAAGTTATACCTCTGAGTGACCTTTTTACAAACCTAAAGCTTTGTAACGATTAATTATGCTCACTAGAATGCACGATATAAATTTCATAAAGTTTCGTTATCGTATGAGAAAGTTATGATCAAATTCGTATACAAGGGGTTAAAGCGTCAACGTTGAAAGTTATGACTTTTCGGGTAATAACAAAGTGATCAAGGACTAAATAAAGTGGGTATAAGCCTTGAAGCCCTTGTAGGTAAATGTGAAGGGGTTAAAATGCAAGAAATAAAGTTAGTTGACCTTTCGAAAGGCCAAGGGACAATATGCAAAAACTTGAAAATGTGAAATTCTGAATACGAGGCTCAGGCGGGCCGCGTAAGATGTTAAGATGTCTTACGCGGGCCGCGTCAGATGCCCAGATACAGAAACATCAGACATCAGCTTGTATTCGCACATAACCGACCCAAAACAGAGATTTTCACATCATGGGCGACCCCTAAACAGTCCTAGGCACTTAGGGACATCTGTTGATGATCCATGGTCATTGATAGCATGATTTGTCAATGATCTAAGGTGATTGAAACACTATAAAAGGGCCTTGTTGCAACCATTTTGATCACACCTCATTTCTGCATTTCTGGAGCTTCTTGGAGCTTAAGAGCAGACCCAAGTCCTTCCTAATCGTGCATAGGACTCTTGTAAGTATGCTTAACCTTCCTTAGTTGAGTTTTTACTTAGTTTTAGCTTAAAAGTCAAACCGTCGTAATTAACGGTTGACTTCACGATTAATCACTAATGGTCCAGTGATTAACCGAATTGAAAGTAGTTATAAGTTGGTAATTATGTGGGTAATAAACCCTTAAAAGGGTTCCCCCTGATTCCCACTCTAACTAGGTCAAATGTCGGGTCAAACTTGTTATTAAAAAGTCAACAGAATGCTTATTTTCCATTTTATGCATAATTAGCAATGTAGAACCCATACAACCTGTTTGATCATTAATATAACTTGGTAATTAGTGTAAGAACATGTCTAAACATGTTCAACCCGACAATTTCCTGTTTAGACCCGGTTCGGAACCGAAAGTCGCAAAGCCTTGACTTTTGCTTTGACTTCAGTTCTGACCCGTTTTGGTATGTTTTAGAAATGCCTTAGAGCTTTAATTGGACTAGGTTACATGCTAGTATAACCCTCTGTGTTTATACACCACGGATCATTAGTTATCCAATTAATATGCATGATTCCGTTAATTGCTCATATGTTGACCATTATGCCCTTTTCACCATAAAACATGATTTTTGAAAATGTAAAAGAGTAGAGACCTTAGTTACTGAATTATAAACTTGCACCGAAAATTTGACATCAGTTTGAGGTGTAGATTAAGAGTTATGCTCATTAGCGTAATTAGAAAGCTTCTTTAACGATTAAACGGCATAATTAGCATATAGCCTATTTAAACCCACTTTTTGATATCAAACTTATTACCCACTGATGTAATATATTATTTTGGGATTTTTTAAGATTTTTAATTAATTTTAGGCTGAGCATAACTTATAGTCATAGGCTTAATCCAGTAATTGTCGGTTTTGCCCTTACGGGCTTTAAAATGAGTTTTACATATCTAATCGACTCCAAACCTTTTGCTACTGATTAGATATGATAAATAAATTATTTTAAGCCTTCTGGAATGATAAAAATATCAGCTTTATGTATAGAACCCGGAAATGGCTTCTAATCGCCTTTTTAAGCGTTTTTAACGCATAGTATGTACTAAAACTATTTTAAACATACAAGGGTTGATACCTACTGATATTTTAGGTAAATTATAAAATTTTAACAGTAAGCAAAAGTTGTTTAACTCAGACTTCAGTTTTGAGCTTTACGGCTTATGTGAAATTACCAAAATGCCCCTACGGTGCATAGTTTGGTTATAATTGATAAATTTCACATATATACTTTACCCTACTGGTATAACTTAGTAAAATAAGTATTTTTGCTGATTATATCAGACCTGTAACTCAGGTTAATACTTAAACTCTTTTATAACCTTGTAAATGACCAAACTACCCCTACGGGGCATAGTTTGTGTTTAAATTCGTTCCGGGCATAATAAAAGACATCTTACTGATGTCACAACATATTTGAAGCATATTAACTTAGGAAACCTGTATATGGCTCTTACGGATACCCGTTACTCTTATTACGCGTTCGGTTCGGTTTATGTAACTAGTTTACATAAATTAGCCGAAACGGGTCAAACCTTATCGGTTTTATCTCAAAATCCAGAATGTGTATGAAATACCCATACTAAGCAAGTCTTCAAACTTGTCGGGTCTAAATCACATTCTATCCGGTCTTCGCTTAATCGTGCGTACGAACCGTATCTTTGAAACTAACCGGTCTAAGCTTAAGCTTATTTAAAGACCCGTTAGGATTCTAATATGTTATTATAAACCTTCGTTCCAGATTAGGAGGACCAGTAAAAGCTACTTGCATTTGCTTATTGTGATTATTACCAGTGTAAACTGACGTATTTTCCCAAAAAGATTAAATGCAGGTACTAAGCGTAATAGGCTGGATTCTCTCCTTAGCATCAATAAAGAGTCTCGCAAGCTTAAGATGCCTATCGTCTGTTGAACTACTGTTTCTTATTTATTTCGATCCTTCTGTGGATAAAATTTCAACTGTTTGTGATACACGATATTACAATATTTTATTCGGTTGAAATATATTTTTAAATTGCTTCCGCTGTGCATATTAAATATTGTGTTGTTTGACTATTGTGTTGCCAACCACGTCACGATACTCCCCACCGGGCCCACAGGTGACACGTGGAATCCGGGGTGTGACAAAAGCTAAGTCCCAGGTATGTTGGACCTTTTGAGATTATTAGAAGAATAGGACCTGTAGCCTATCAGCTACAACTGCCAGATGAAATGGCAGGAATACATGATGTATTTCATGTATCTAATCTCAAGAAATGCTTAGCCGATGAATCACTGATGGTACCTCTTAAGGATATAGAGGTAAATGAACAACTTAAATTTATAGAAAGGCCTCTACAGATTGAAGACAAGAAAGTCAAGAATCTCAAGCATAAGAGATTAGTTCTGGTCAAAGTGAAGTGGGACTCCAAAAGAGGACCTGAGTACACATGGGAGCTTGAGTCTGAAATGCAAAGGAAATATCCACACTTGTTCTAGTAGATCTCGAGGGCGAGCTCTAAAAGAAGGTGGGGAGGATGTAACAATCCTCAATAAACCGACACCCTCATAATATTTTCCGACACCCCAAAATATTTTAAAATATCCCAATATGTCTTTAATTATACCCCGTATGTGAAAACCGAGCCCGAAATATAATACAGCATTAATAAATGAAAAACAAGAAATATTAAGTTGAGTCTATCTTTGTGTTAACCCCTACGAGGGTATATTATTTGTTTAAGTCCCTGCGTGGACTAGTATTTCAGCTTAACCCCTGCGTGGGTAAGTGTTATGTTTAAAGACCCGTTTAGGGCAGTGTGTACTTTTATGATATTGGAATATTAAGTTATAAATTTCATTTTTGCTATTATATGCATAAATATTATATATGAAATAAATAAATAAAAATCATTCCTTTTTATTAATAATCTGCCTACTAAATATTGAATAAGAATCTTAAGAGTGAAACCTAGCCTGAGTGTCGTTATAAAGACCTGGCCAAGATGGTAAGACCTGTTTACAAGATTTGGATTCCTGTTAACATCTAAAAATATGTTAACACTCCTGGCAGACATGATTCGTTAAAATCACACACGTCATTCTTATATAAGGAATTCTTCAAAAGATTCCTAACCCAACTTAATGATCTCTGAATCATGGGTTTAAATCATCAATTAAGATGATCATATTTTGACCATACATTGGTAATATAGTGCCTACGGGCCTTGCTCATTTCTACATGAGCCAAACGACAGTGGTAGCTATGACTCCCTGTCCGAAAAAGGTAATGAACTTTGATTCAAACCTTAATGCCTCGATTCTCTGAAATCATGGCTTATATCATCCTATAAGATGATCATATTATAAACATCCCTTAGAAGGGAAGTGCCTACGGGCTATAGTTAATGTCCTCTGAGACTAAAGACAGTGGTAGCCTACAACTCCCTGTCAATAAAAGGTAATGAACTTTGTTCAAACCTTAAAGCCTTGATTCTCTGAAATCATAGCTTATAATTTAAAAATGTCCTTGTGACTAGGCCTTTTGTGCTACTAATAAAACAGTTATTGTTTTATAATTAGGATAAATTATAATAAAAATTCTAAATAAATATGATTAATAAATTAACCAAATATGGTCTCTGTTTACCGTGGTTAATGAATTGCCATAAAAGACAATTCCATAATAAACTCCCAAGTAAACTATTGTCCTTGTTTTCTGTAACAGTTCAATTAAAATGGCTGACTCGGATGAAATTAATAGTCACCCAGTGGAGAATAATGATAACGCCCGAATTAATCTAACGGAATTGAAAGAGTTAGTAGACGACGCTGTTACAAAGGCCTTGGAGTGGCAGTATGAAGAATATAGCAGAACTCGAAGTAGAACTCTATCTACACCGCATTCGAAGCCACCTTCCAAGAAGGAAGAACCAAAGAAAGATGATGATCGACTCTCCTCAAACCACCACAGTGCTCCATCTCAACAGATTATACTAAATCAAGAACCCCGTACTAAGGGTTGCTCCTATAAATACTTTGTTTCATGCAAGCCCAGGGATTTCACTGGGGAAAAAGGAGCCATTGACTGCATGACGTGGTTAGATGAGATGGATACAGTTGTGGATATCAGCGGATGCGCTGAGAGGGATGTGGTCAAGTTTGTGTCGCAATCATTTAAGGGCGAGGCCTTAGCCTGGTGGAGATCGCTGATTCAAGCCACTGGGAAGATCCCATTGTACAACATGTCATGGGAGCAATTTGTTGCCCTCATCACGGAGAACTACTGTCCTCAACATGAGGTCGAAAAGATTGAGTCTGATTTCTTATCGTTGGTTATGAAGAACCTCGACTGTCAAGCTTACCTCACGAGCTTCAACACCTTGTCGAGATTGGTTCCATATCTGGTGACCCCGGAACCCAAACGCATAGCTCGTTTCATTGGGGGTTTAGCCCCAGAAATAAAGGCAAGCGTGAAGGCCTCTCGGCCAACTACTTTCAGATCTGTCACTGATATATCTTTGTCCCTCACCTTGGACGCGGTCAGACAGAGATCGCTGAGGAACACAGATACTGAGAAAAGAAAACGTGACGATGACAGTTCACGAAGGTCAAACAAGAAGTACCGAGGAAACAATGACCACAGGAAAGGGTCTGAGCCCAAGAAGGATGGGCATCGGTCTAGTGATAAGCCCACATGCAAGGTCTGCAAGAAACAGCACTTCGGCAAGTGCAAGTTTGAATCGAACTCCCAGACTCAGTCAAGAACTTTTGCATGTGGTATATGCAAGTCCAAGGAACACAAGACCTTGGATTGCAAGAAGCTGAAAGATGCAACTTGCTACAGTTGAAATGAAAAGGGGCACATTAAGACAAACTGCCCGAAATATGCAAAGAAAGCCGATGAAGGAAAGAAGACCAATGCCAGGGTCTTCAGGATGGATGCGAAAGAAGCTGTGCAAGACGATAACGTGATCACAGGTACTTTCCTTGTAAATGATGTCTATGCAAGAGTACTTTTTGATTTAGGCGCTGATAAGTCTTTTGTAGATGATAAGTTTTGCAAATTGATGAATTTACCTGTCAAAACCTTAAGTGTGAATTATGAGGTGGAGTTAGCAGATGGCACCATAGAAACCGTCTCAACTGTGTTAGATGGATGTGTTATATCCATTAAGAACCACTCTTTTCCTCTGTCTCTACTTCCCTTTAAGTTAGCCGGTTTTGACATAGTATTGGGTATGGACTGGTTATCTCATAACCAGGCCCAAATCGTCTGCAACAAGAAACAAGTGGTGATCAAGACTTCGTCTGGTGAAGAACTTACCATTCAGGGATATACCCGGTATGGACTTCCTGAGCAAGTGACTATGCTCAAGGCCTCTAAGTGCTTGAAGAAGGGTTGTGTCATCTACATGGCACAAGTGACTTTGTTGGTGCACTTGTGTCTGTACTTTGTCTGTATTTCGTCATGATACAAAACGATGTCTTGTATTAGTCTGAGTTACGTCTTAGGTGTGCTCGATGTAAGTTTGACCAAGTCAACCATCCTCCTGGTTTGACTTGGCCAAACAGTTAGAACATATGTTGTAAGATGTTTGGGTCGAAGGATGAGTAATCGAAGGATTGTTTTATATCCTTCGATGAGCTCGAAGGATAAACCATCGATGGATATAGATGGACCTCGAAGGATATCATCCTTCGAGGTATATGTGGATCCTTCGATAGGTTTGAGATCGATAGATGATCTTTCGATCAGTCTATCTGATCCTTCGACCAGACGTGCTGTGATGGATATATATATCCATGTAATGTGTTCACTTTATAGGGAGAGACAGAAATAGACAAAAGTGTGTGTGAGAAGTGAGTGAACTTAGTCTTGTAGAGAGCGTATTTTCAGTTTGGTCAAGGGCTGTAACCGTGTCCACTGAAATACAAGAGAAAACTTTGATATCTCGTGTGTCTACCTTTCTCTTTGTAGCTTGTGTTCTCATATAAACTACCGGTTTGCATTCTAGCTTGGATTCCGCACTTGCTAGTGTGTTAAACATAACAAGGATAAGGTTTAACCTCAACTTCCGAGGGACCTACTAGTGGTATCAGAGCCGTGGCTCTTTTCCTTGTTAAAAACCGAGTTTATACAAAACTTTGGAGTGTTTTGGACAAAAACTCACTTGGTTTAGCACCCGTTTTTAGTGTTTTTCTCGCTTTTCTTGACGTTAAAACGTGTTCTAAACTAACCGGGTGTGTTAAAGGACGGGTTGGGTAACTTGAAAACTTGTTTTTGAGAAGGTTGGTAATTTCCGGCCATATTCCGGCTTACTCCGGTGACCGGTTTCTGGATAAAATCTGTCCTTTTTGGGTAATATTTTATTGTTCAAATCTTGTTTTTGGTAAAAGTATGGTCTGACCATATCTTTCTGCCGAAAGATTTCTACCAACCCATCACATTTTCACCAACCTGTCAACTTTTGTCAACTGTGTCAGTGCTGGTTGAAGGATATCCTTCGAAGTCGAAAGATCATCTTTCGATCAAAGGAAGTTCGATAGATAATCATCCTTCGAACATCCTTCGAAGTCTGTATCTTATCCTTCGATCCAAGGAATCTTTTCGAAGGATACATTTTTCGGTCTGCAGCTCTTATTCGAAAGATAAGGATCCTACGTTTGGAGAATCTTTCGAAATCATTGTTCGAAGCTCAACAGTGATCTTTCGAACACTGTTGATCCTTCGAACAAGTTCTGTTCCTTCGATTCTAGTCTGTTTTAGTTTAACAAGTTTGTGTTTTTCAGGTCTTTCGATCAAGGATCCTTCGACTGGTTGTTATCATTCGAGATATTAACATAGTTTGTGAAAATTAAATTTTTAAAAGGGGAAAACTTGTTTTCAAATTTTAAATCAATTTTCACTTAATATATTAATTTTTATAAAATGGGAACAAACGGTCAGTGGGATCCAACCGCGTGGACTCAAACAACTTTGACTCCAAAATCATCAGCTACGCAATCATCAGCTATGCAATCTGCGTCAGATTTCAACAAAACTGCATGGATGCAGGCTATTGCCCCACCTCAAGCTGCAATGATAACTGCAAATCAATGAGCATTGGTCACAAATCAAAGCAGCAGCATTCAAGCTATGATGCAGAACGACAGTGAAACTAGTACAAGCACAAAACCGCCAAAGCTAAATCACATCAATGATTGGGGATGGTGGAAAGAAAGGCTGAGAACTTATGTTCAGGGGCAAGGTCAAGATCTATGGATGTGCTTTTTCACCGCATTTGACAATGATTTGGAAGTTGCAGGATCTAATCCAGAAACTTACAGCACTATGTCTGATGATGATAAGAAGAAATTTGAGTTAGAAAAGAAAGCATTCATGATTCTCACACAAGCTCTTCACAGAGACATTTACCACCAGTTTGTTTACTGCACGACTACTAAAAGCTTGTGGGATATGCTCACGTTACGATGTGAAGGAAATGCTCAATCTAGAAAGATCAAGCAAGAATTACTGAAGAAAGAGTTTGAAGGATTCACGTGTATGGAGAATGAGACTTTGGCAGAGTTATCTACAAGGTTCCATCACTTGTTGAGCGAGATGTTTTCTTTTAGAGTCACTGCCACTCCACAAGAAATGGTGAAGAGATTCGCTGATGGCTTACCAGCAAAGTGGAGCGGTTATCTTGAAATTCTCAAAGAAAATGGTGTTCTAGACACAATCACCGTTTATGAGTTAATTCAAAAATTGGAGAACAAGGATGTAGAAGAAAAGCTTAAGGCAAAAAGAACACTAACTCCTCAAAATCCAGAGATGTACTATGGAATTGCAGGAGGTATCAGTGGAGAAAAACCAGCCTCTCAACATGCGAAGCTTCAAACAGCCTTCATCTCAAACACCGGACCTTCCACAACAGATCAGTTTGATCCTTCAGCATACACGATGTATTCAAGACCAGTTTCTTCTTCTCTACAACAGGATGTGCAACCGACAGCTCAGCAGCAACAACCGCAACAACAAGGGTTTTATGGAAGCTCCTCAAACTTTCAAGCCACTTCCAATTCGAACACAGTCAGATTAGACACTTCCAACTTTTCCAAAGTCAGTGTCGAAATAGCCAAGGAGCATATGGAGATGTTGAACACCTTGGTTAGTGCTTATTGTGGATTGGTCGCAGGTCAGATTGGCAATATCAATCTAACCAATGAAGATTATCAGCAAGTGGATAGAGAAGAGTTTGAGATGATGGATATCAAATGGGCTCTTGCTAGTGCAATTCGAAGAGCAAAGGAGTTTATGGAAAGGACGGGAAGAACCAACTTGAATAGCAACAACAACACCAAGTATGGTTTTGATAAGAATGCTGTCACTTGCTTCAATTGTGGTGAAAAGGTTCACTTCAAGCGGGAGTGTCAGAAGCCACCTAAGCAAGGAAATCAGAATCCCTTCAGAAACAATTCTGACAGATCAATAGTTCCCGTTGGAGGAAATGCATCTGGATCCACAAACACTAATCCCCACCAAGGATTGGTTGTTCAAGCTGATGAAATCTGCAATTGGAACCTTCAGCTTGGAGAAGGAGGAAATGGTGGAACAGCATGTTATGCTAAAGTGATTGAGAAGGTAGTAGAACCCGTGTCTGCTGGTGAATCTTCAGAAGATGAAGATAGTTCGGGTTATAGTGGGAGCATGGATGGGGAATCACTTGATGCTGGTGATTTATCAAGTGATGCTTTAGATTTGGAAGTTGATGAGCTTTTGGCTGAAGCTGAAGCATTATGCAAGAGGAGATCTATTCTTTGCCAGAAATCTGCTGGAACTTCCGAGAAGCTTGCTCAGTTCTTCTCTGAAGATGGATCTTTTTCTTTTCATACAGCCTTTATGGCTCACGTAGAAGGTCAGACTTCTCAGGTATGTGATACTAATTCTGACTCTATTTCTGTTCCTATTGAATGTGCAAAGTGTTTAAAATATGCTGAAAAGGAAAGTCAGTTTGAAATCACATACAAACACAATCAAGAATTGATTGTAGATCTTTCTAAAGCAACTGAAGGTAACTTGTTTTTAACCAGAAATGAAAAGGAATTTAAAGCAACAATTGCGTCATTAAGACATGATGTTTCAGAATTACAAAAGGCTGTTTTGCGAAAACAACATGCTAACAATAATCTTATTGACACAATTGAAAAACAAATGGTAGAGTTGGCAACATCTCGATGTGAATGTCGGACAATTAAGCAGAAACTGGAAAGCTATTCCAATTCCCGCTATGTATTGGATCACATCATTGACGTTCAAAAGAAAAAGAAAAGGGGGGATGCACATTGTATTGGATTCAAATCATGTCCTCCCCCAATGAATCACAATTACTCCAAATTGCCTGATGACGAGGATATGCCCCGTTTTGAACCTACTGTGCCACTCAGTCTGGATGACTTTGCAGCAGGCCTCGGGTTCACAACGGGTACATCATCCTCGGGTCAATCAGAATCTGAGAATGTGACAGATTCATCGTGTGTTAAGGAACAGAGTCCTCCCATTGTTGAGGATGCTGATTCTTCGGATGATGAATCTAAAGAAATTGTGAAACAACAGTCTAACTCGGTTACAACAGATATTCCAATCGAGAATCACATCCTGTGTGATCCACCAGTGAAACCGAGTAAGACTGAAATGTCAAAAGCAATGGAGTCCCTTGTATCTAGCCGTGAAGAGAATAACTTGTTGTACACGCTCAAAGGAGATAGCAAAATCTACTCTAACAAAGATTTTCCAATTAAAAATGTAAATCAAGATTTAATTGAGCAAATTTTTGAAGGATGCACTGATAAGTTTTTGGGGAATAAAAGTGGCAAAGTTACCGTCACTCAATGTGATCCAATTCCGTGTGAACAAATTAGAAAACAATACGGAAACCAAAAACTACCAATTGAGCGAAAACAACAAGTCAACTCCGGAAAGGGTAAAGTACAGGGAAAGAAGGCTCAGAACAAGAATGTTCAAGCACCTACAGTTCAACAGTCTAAGGCTACTCAACCTAAGGCTGCACAACCTAAAATTCAACAATCAAAGGTTGAGCAACCTAAGGTTCAACAACAAAAGGTGCAAAACAAAAGAGCTCCTGTTAAGAAACGAGAACCGAAAATGAACTTTGTTGGATGCACGGGTTCAGACAAACTTGAAACATTTCAGGATCAATCAAACATTGAGTTTATAAAACAAGTTAGAATTTTAAAACGAAATGATCAGAATAATTACACCCAACACACCAACGGATGTGATTTAGGTCCAAGCACATCTAGATCACAAAGTTCATTGTCTGGTTCTCTGTCTGGTCATCAACATGTTTCTCCGAAGTTTGTAGAGCGGAGAACATGTTTTGAATGTGGGACAGTTGGGCATATTGTAAGATATAGCCCACACGTGCAAAAGCTGAAGTCAAAAACGAGTGCTCCCCAAGAAATCGATTACCGAAAACGATCAGTTTCCCCGAAACAAGACCCACGTGTCTTGAAAGAAAGGGAAAAGAAGTTAAAGCAAAAGAATCGAAAGGTAATTGAAAAGGCCTTAAAATCAGAGGTCAAAGAAGAAAAACCTGTACAAGCAAAATCTGAAACTGTAAAACCAGTAAATGCTAAAACAATAAATTCAAATGCTGGTAAAGGACAAACAGCTTGGAAGCAAAAGCAGGTAATTCAATCAGGGGGAGCACCACAGGTTCTTTTTCCTAATCATCAAGTGATTGAAATCACTTTCCTTGATGATCAAGGATGACCCAAGTCCACAAAGGCTTGGGTCCCCCTCTCAAACTGATAAGTTAATTGCATGTGCAGGCGGCTCCAAGAGGAACTATTAATAGTCATTGGATTGTTGATAGTGGGGCTTCTAGGCACATGACGGGCGACTATCGTCTTCTTTTCGATGTGCGAAGTATAAGAGGAGGATATGTTGCGTTTGCTGGAGACAAAGGAGGGTATATCACCGGCGAGGGAATGATCTCAAATGGAGTTGTGAGTTTCGACAAAATCAATTATGTGCAACAGTTGGATCACAATCTCCTGAGCGTTTCTCAGATCTGCGACAAGAAGTTCACCGTGCATTTTGATGATGCCGGTTGTTATGTACTGAAGCCAGGATTCAAGATTCCCGAAGAATGGATTCTCTTATCAGCACCAAGAGTTAATGATTTGTATGTCCTCGATATGAGCCAAGCAATAACCAAGTCCAAACAAGTTACTTGCTTTATTTCAAAAGCCACTGAAAAGGAGACGATCTCTTGGCACAGACGGATGGGTCATATTCACCTCAGAAAAATGAATCACCTTGTCAAAAACAATCTGGTGAGAGGTGTCAATGTGAAGAATTTCCAACTTCAAGATGTCTGTGTGCCGTGTCAGAAAGGGAAGCAGATCAAGAAATCACATCCATTGAAGAAGGTTAACACTGTAAACATGCCACTCGAACGTCTGCATATGGACCTTTTCGGCCCAGTCAAACACAAGAGTGTGCACGGGGAAGTTTTCTGCTTGGTAGTCACTGATGACTATTCAAGATTTTCATGGGTTGCTTTCATGCTCCACAAGAGCGAGACTCCAGAAATTCTAAAGAATTTGATCACCTTGTTGGAAAATCTTTATAATCTAAAGGTGAGGCGAATTCGAAGCGACAATGGAACCGAGTTCAAAAACAGGGTTATGGATGAATTTTGCACTGCAAAAGGAATCCTTCATGAATACAGCTCTCGGTACACGCCACAACAAAACGGAGTCGCTGAAAGAAAGAACAGAACCTTAATTGAGACTGCAAGAACCATGTTGGTTGAGTCTCAGCTTCCAGTTCGATTCTGGACTGAAGCTGTTGCCTCGGCTTGCTACACGTTAAACAGGGTTCTCACAGTGAAAAGACATGGCAAAACATGCTTCGAACTCCTACACAAGAAGACTCTTGACTTGGAATATCTAGAACCTTTTGGTGCACCATGTACCATGATTGATCCTGATGGGAAGTTTGGTGCCAAAGCTATCGAAGGTTACTTCCTTGGGTATGCTACTCCTAATCTGCGAGTATGGAACCTGACTACCAAGAAGATTGAAGAGTGGGGTGAAGTAAAAGTTCAAAGATATTCTAATCCACCGAAGCCTTCTGGAGATCCATGGATGTTCGATTATGATGGTCTTTTCGACTCATTCAATCTGCCGACATTTGATGATGACAATGCAATTGCTCAAATGTTGTCTGAAAGCGAGAATGCGACTGGCTCTCAGTTAGTTCGCCCAATCATTGTTGACTCACAAGCATCTTCTTCTGTCAACAATCTCGTTTCAAATGAGGTGTTTAATGATGCTGTCGACTACAATTTGTCATCGGAAGATGAGGAGTATGTTGATGCAAATGATGGTGAAGCACAAGGTCCGGTTCAAGGTACTTCAGAAGCAACGGATCCAGTGTCTGCGCCAATTGTCCAAGAAGAAAATGCATCATCTTCTACAACTCAACAGCTTCAGAATGATATCGGGAATTTAAATATCAATAACTTAAGGACAAATGTTGACATTCCTCTAGTTCCTGAAACCCGAATTCATAACATTCATCCTCAGCAGAATATTATAGGTGATGTTCTCAGTGGTGTAAGGACAAGGAATCAAATCAGAAATAACGAAAATGCTGGCTTGTATGCTGAGATACGAGAATCGGGACAACAAAATGATTGGTCTTTCGCCTGCTATATTAGCCAAGAAGAGCCTAGATCTTGGAAGGAGGCATTGAAAGATGATTCCTGGGTGGAAGCCATGCAAGAAGAACTTCAGCAGTTCGAGAAGTTGGGCGTATGGAAATTGGTTGATAGGCCCGACCACTACAAGAAGATCGGAACTCGTTGGGTGTTTAAGTGCAAGAAGGACGACCGTGGGATTGTTGTCCGAAACAAAGCAAGGTTAGTTGTTCAAGGTTTCAGTCAGATAGAAGGTATTGACTACAATGAAGTGTACGCTCCTGTTGCACGCCTGGAGGCTATTAGAATCTTTCTAGCCTACGCATCCTTTAAGAAATTCAAGGTGTACCAGATGGATGTTAAAAGTGCCTTTCTTCACGGAGTAGTCGAAGAGGAAGTATATGTCGAGCAACCACCGGGGTTTGAAGATCCATTACATCCTGACAGAGTTTTATTACTTAACAAAGCGTTATATGGTCTTCATCAAGCACCTCGAGCCTGGTATGAGACACTGTCTACCTACCTGCTGAACAACGGGTTTAGACGGGGTTTGATCGATTGTACCCTCTTCATCAAAGAAAAAGGTGAAGATCTTCTGTTGGTACAGGTATACGTCGATGACATTATCTTTGGTTCTACCGATGATAAGTTATGCAAGGAATTTGAGAAGGTGATGCAAGATCGATTCGAGATGAGTGCGATGGGTGAAATGACGTTCTTCTTGGGTTTGCAAGTTAATCAGTCCGAATCTGGAATTTTTATCCATCAAACCAAGTACGTCGGAGACATCTTGAGCCGGTTCCAGATGTCCGATTCAAAGCCAATTTCTACTCCTCTTCCGCAGAATCACGGGATTACTCCGGATGAAAAAGGGGAAGCTGTGGATTCTTCACTTTATCGTGCTATGATTGGATCTTTAATGTATCTCACCGCATCAAGACCCGACATTATGTATCCAACGTGCCTTCTCGCCAGATATCAAGCGAATCCGAAGGTCTCTCACTATGCTGCTGTCAAAAGGATTTTTCGTTATCTGAAGGGTTGCCCTGACACCGGGTTATGGTACCCTAAGGATGATAACTTCGATCTCAAGGCTTACAGTGATTCTGATTTCGGCGGCTGCAA
Organism: Helianthus tuberosus; assembly: GCA_030545235.1. Lineage (NCBI taxonomy): Eukaryota > Viridiplantae > Streptophyta > Magnoliopsida > Asterales > Asteraceae > Helianthus > Helianthus tuberosus. Next base: position 49,445,922 of record CM060351.1, read on the forward strand.
GAAAGATGGAAAATCAACTACAGCAGGATGTCAGTTCTTAGGCAATCGCCTAGTCACTTGGCAGTGCAAGAAGCAGACATGTGTGGCTACGTCTACATGTGAAGCGGAATACATTGCTGCGTCTAGTTGCTGCTCCCAGGTTCTATGGATCCAACAACAGATGCGGGACTACGGTTTTGAATTCCTAACTACTCCTATTTATGTTGATAATTCTGCTGCCTTACAGATCACTAGAAATCCTGTGCAGCATTCAAAGACTAAGCACATCGAAATTAAGTATCACTTCATACGTGATTGCTTTGAGAAAAGGCTAATCGATGTTGCTTACGTCCACACTGATGACCAACGAGCCGACCTTTTTACCAAAGCATTTGACAAATCAAGATTTGACTATTTATTATTGGTAAATGGCATTAAGGTCAAGCAAGAGTAAAACCAACATCGGAAAATCATTTTTGTAAATACCTTTGTGTTTTAAATTTATCTTAGTTTATTAATTTTAGGGGGAGTAAAATTTGAAAAACCAAAAACATCGAAAAATTTCAAAAACACAAAAACAATAGAAAAAAAATGAGTTTCCTGGCGAGCAAAAGAGAAAATGATAGTACATCAGTGGTCTGTCCAAACCTCTTTAAACCTTAAATGAAAAACGATAAGCAGCTCTATATAAGATGTATCGGTAGGCTCACAATCATTTTAAAGTGTGCAGGGTGATAGAAACTTAAATCGACTGAAGACCAGGTGGGAACCATTCATTGGCATATGGTCTTAGTACCGAAATTTCGTTTGAGAGATTGCCGAGGTTCTGAGATATTCGGTCTTTATGCTGCTTATCATCTGGGTATCATGGTTGTATCTTTTACCGAAAAATAACGGGGACGCAAGTCTAGATCTTCCATGATACTATACATACGTGTACATATTGCATACGACCTCCATAAGTGATAAACAATCACATGTCCCAAAATAAGTGATAATATATCACATTCATCCGGGAGTCAAGTTCGTCTCTCTGCTGTACGAAAGTACTGACCTGTTCACGGACTTGCTCCTGTGCCCTCATGCATCGAAAATCAAGTTCCTCATCAATAAGTGATTATATCACATAGGGCTTGTTTTCAATCAAAATAAGTGAGAATCTCACATCATATACGGTCAAACAGATGATAATCGGTATACTCACCGGTAAGATGAACCCTCGTGCATACCTTGATACGGGAATGTGTCGTGAAGTGGATGAACACCGGTCGGTAAGTATAAATCATACCTTAACGTATCCCCTAAACATGATTACATCTGATTAGTTGAGCTTAAGTGGACAACAATACCGATAATCGTTATATGATTCTCTTACCCTCGAAACTCGCAAAAAGAATGTCTGTAAATATTTATTTAATGCCTTCAGTTTCTGCATCTTTGTATTTATTTATTTACTGCTTTCAATCTTTACATTTGAAATACTCAAAAATACCAAAAAGATTTTAGGTGTGTTTTAATATAAACATTCCCAAAATCCAAAGTGACTAAATCTTCATAAACGGTCAAAATTTGCAAGTTTTGGAAGTTAAAAACCTGAAATTGATAAATTCGTTAAACTTTCAAACTGTCGGACGGTGATTGATTGAACAATGGTCACATGTGTGTCGCTTGCTTATGATATTCCAGGCAGTTGTTCTCATTACGCGTTTAGATTTCTTGCATGTGCAGATTCTAAAGGCAAGGAGAACATGGTCGATGACAAGCTTTGGAATGAAGACACGACGTGAAGGCACTCAAATGATGAAGATGATCGAGTTGCCGCTGACCATCATCAACACCACAAGGATCTCAATTCATAAAGAACAAGTATTTCACGAGCATAACTCAAGGGGGAGCTTATGTTAAGAGGGAGTTTGTCAACACACTTCCTACATGAAACGGGGAGTTTGTTGATACACTTTCTGCTTTCGAGACGTGAAGACTTTAAGGATCCTCCGACATTGAAGACTTGGAAGGACGTCAAAGACTTGAATACACGAAGATCGAGACAAAGCTACAGCCAAGGGGGAGTTTGTTGGTGCACTTGTGTCTGTACTTTGTCTGTATTTCGTCATGATACAAAACGATGTCTTGTATTAGTCTGAGTTACGTCTTAGGTGTGCTCGATGTAAGTTTGACCAAGTCAACCATCCTCCTGGTTTGACTTGGCCAAACAGTTAGAACATATGTTGTAAGATGTTTGGGTCGAAGGATGAGTCATCGAAGGATTGTTTTATATCCTTCGATGAGCTCGAAGGATAAACCATCGATGGATATAGATGGACCTCGAAGGATATCATCCTTCGAGGTATATGTGGATCCTTCGATAGGTTTGAGATCGATAGATGATCTTTCGATCAGTCTATCTGATCCTCCGACCAGACGTGCTGTGATGGATATATATATCCATGTAATGTGTTCACTTTATAAGGAGAGACAGAAATAGACAGAAGTGTGTGTGAGAAGTGAGTGAACTTAGTCTTGTAGAGAGCGTATTTTCAGTTTGGTCAAGGGCTGTAACCGTGTCCACTGAAATACAAGAGAAAACTTTGATATCTCGTGTGTCTACCTTTCTCTTTGTAGCTTGTGTTCTCATATAAACTACCGGTTTGCATTCTAGCTTGGATTCCGCACTTGCTAGTGTGTTAAACATAACAAGGATAAGGTTTAACCTCAACCTCCGAGGGACCTACAGACTTTTGATGAGCCGAAACTGAAGATGGAAAATATTTCTGTCATTTCTGAATACCCTGAAGTGTTTCCTGAAGAACTACCTGGTTTACCACCAGATAGGCAAGTGGAGTTCAGAATCGACATCATCCCTGGAGCAGCACCTGTTGCTAGAGCACCTTACAGGTTGGCACCAACAGAGATGAAGGAATTAAGAGCGCAACTAGACGAATTACTAACTAAAGGTTTCATTAAACCTAGTTCGTCTCCTTGGGGAGCGCCAGTCTTGTTTGTCAAAAAGAAGGATGGATCGATGCGTCTGTGCATCAATTACCGTGAACTTAACAAGGTCACAATAAAGAATAGGTATCCTTTGCCCAAGATCGACGATTTGTTCGATCAATTGCAAGGGGCAAGTTATTTCTCGAAGATTGACTTGAGGACAGGCTACCATCAACTGAAGGTTAGAGATGAAGACGTACACAAAACTGCATTTAGGACTCGTTATGGTCATTACGAGTTCCTAGTGATGCCTTTTGGGCTCACTAATGCACCTGCCGCCTTCATGGATCTCATGAATCGCATGTGTAAGCCTTATTTAGATAAATTCGTCATCGTTTTCATCGACGACATTCTCATCTACTCGAAGAGCCAAGCTGACCATGAGAAACACCTTCGCTGTATTCTTAAACTCCTACATCATGAGAAGCTCTATGCCAAATTCTCTAAGTGTGAATTCTGGCTACGAGAAGTCCAATTCCTTGGACATGTGGTTAGTGAGCGGGGTATCCAAGTGGATCCCGCTAAAGTTGAAGCAGTTATGAACTGGCAAGAGCCGAAGACGCCCACAGAAATTCGCAGTTTCCTAGGCCTAGCCGGATACTACAGGCGCTTCTTGATAATTTTTCAAGGATTGCTGCACCCCTAACTTCCTTAACTAGGAAGAAGATTAAGTTCGACTGGGGACCTAAACAGCAAGAATCCTTTGATACCCTTAAGCAAAAGTTGAGCAACACTCCTGTACTGACATTGCCTGAAGGTACCGAAGAATTCGTAGTTTACTGCGATGCATCACACACTGGCATGGGGTGTGTGCTTATGCAGAGAGGAAAGGTTATCGCCTATGCTTCAAGACAGTTAAAGGTGCATGAAAAGAATTACACCACCCATGACTTGGAGTTGGATGTCGTTGTATTTGCACTGAAGCTCTGGAAGCATTATTTATATGGAATCAAGTGTGTGATCTATTCTGATCACAAGAGCCTCCAGCACCTGTTTAATCAGAAGGAATTAAACATGAGGCGGCGCCGATGGATGGAGACGTTGAATGATTATGATTGTGAAATCAGATACCATCCCGGCAAGGCGAATGTTGTCGTTGATGCCTTGAGTCGAAAGGAAAGGGTGAAACCCATCCGAATCAATGCCAAGAGCATTGAAATAAAGAACAGTTTGAATGAAAGGTTGTTAGCTGCACAGAAGGAAGTTGTGTTGGAAGCTAACTATTCTAAAGAAAAGCTAGGGGTAACTGAGGAGCAGTTATCTCTTGGCAAGGATGGAATTCTAAGATTAAACGGACGAATATGGGTTCCAATTTATGGAGGACTTCGAGATGTTATCCTCCAGGAAGCCCATAGTTCCAAATATTCCATTCATCCTGGAGCTGATAAGATGTACCAGGATCTAAGGGCAAACTATTGGTGGATAGGCTTGAACAAGTCTGTAGCTACCTATGTAGCTAAATGCTTGACGTGTGCACAAGTAAAAGCAGAACATCAAAAGCCGTCAGGTTTGCTACAACAGCCTGAACTTCCTACGTGGAAGTGGGAAATGGTAACTATGGATTTTATTATCAAGTTACCCAAGACAAGAAAGGGAAATGATACGATATGGGTTATAGTTGATAGACTGACTAAGTCAGCACATTTCTTACCCATCAAGGAGACTTATAGCTCCGACATGTTAGCCCAATTGTACGTGGATAAGATTGTAGCTTTACATGGCATACCTGTGTCTATTATCTCTGAAAGAGATACTAGATACACGTCACATTTTTGGAAAAGTTTCCAGCAATCTTTGGGCACGCATTTGAATTTTAGTACGGCTTACCACCCTCAGACGGACGGTCAGAGTGAGCGTAGTATTCAAACTTTGGAAGACATGCTCCGAGCATGCGTGATTGATTTAGGTTGTAGTTGGGATAACCACCTACCACTAATCGAATTCTCCTACAACAATAGCTACCATACCAGCATTAAGGCGGCGCTTTTTGAGGCCTTATACGGTAGAAAGTGCAGAACGCCCGTTTGTTGGGCGGAAGTTGGAGATGTCCAATTATCAGGACCAGAGATAGTCTTTGAAACGACGGACAAGATTGTCCAGATTCGTGACCGTCTCAAAGCTCCTCGAGATAGGCAGAAGAGTTGGGCAGATCCAAAGCGTAAACCTATGAACTTCGAGGTAGGTGACAAAGTGTTGCTTAAAGTATCACCCTGGAAGGGGGTGATGCGATTCGGTAAGAAAGGCAAGCTAAGCTCGAGATACATAGGACCTTTCGAGGTCATCGAACGTGTCGGGTCAGTTGCCTATAAGTTAAACCTACCTGAAGAGCTCAGTAATATACATAATGTATTCCACATCTGCAATCTGAAGAAGTGTTTCGCTGATGAATCACTGGTCATACCACATACAGATGTGCATATAGATGAGAGCTTGAAATTTGTGGAAAAACCATTGTCGATTGGAGATCGACATATTAAGAAGCTTCGAAGGAAGCATGTGCCTATTGTAAAGGTAAAATGGGATGCCCGTAGAGGTCCCGAATATACGTGGGAGGTTGAGTCCACGATGAAAGTAAAGTACCCTTATTTATTTCAGTAAATCTCGAGGTCAAGATTTCTTTTAAGGGGGTGAGGATGTAACACCTCGAAAATTCACGTCCTATAAAGTGTTGACACGTGTCATAGGTTTGAACGAGTGAAAGAATGTTATTGAAGGATTAAAGTTGACAATCATGGAAAGTATGTGAATATACGGGTTCTAAATGTCAACAGTGAATAAATATATTGTACATTAACCCTACATGATGCTCATACCTTCAAACGAATAAATCATGGATCATACGAAGCTAAATATGAAAGAAAGTGAGAGATTACAGACTACAGGGGTTAAATGTGTCAACATGTTTAAGTTATACCTCTGAGTGACCTTTTTACAAACCCGAAGCTTTGTAACGATTAATTATGCTCACTAGAATGCACGATATAAATTTCATAAAGTTCCGTTATCGTATGAGAAAGTTATGATCAAATTCGTATACAAGGGGTTAAAGCGTCAACGTTGAAAGTTATGACTTTTCGGGTAATAACAAAGTGATCAAGGACTAAATAAAGTGGGTATAAGCCTTAAAGCCCTTATAGGTAAATGTGAAGGGGTCAAATTGCAAGAAATAAAGTTAGTTGACCTTTCGAAAGGCCAAGGGACAATATGCAAAAACTTGAAAATGTGAAATTCTGAATACGAGGCTCAGGCGGGCCGCGTAAGATGTTAAGATGTCTTACGCGGGCCGCGTCAGACGCCTAGATACAGAAACATCAGACAACAGCCTGTATTCGCGCATAACCGACCCAAAACAGATATTTTCACATCATGGGCGACCCCTAAACAGTCCTAGGCACTTAGGGACATCTGTTGATGATCCATGGTCATTGATAGCATGATTTGTCAATGATCTAAGGTGATTGAAACACTATAAAAGGGCCTTGTTGCAACCATTTTGATCACACCTCATTTCTGCATTTCTGGAGCTTCTTGGAGCTTAAGAGCAGACCCAAGTCCTTCCTAATCGTGCATAGGACTCTTGTAAGTATGCTTAACCTTCCTTAGTTGAGTTTTTACTTAGTTTAAGCTTAAAAGTCAAACCGTCGTAATTAACGGTTGACTTCACAATTAATCACTAATGGTCCAGTGATTAACCGAATTGAAAGTAGTTATAAGTTGGTAATTATGTGGGTAATAAACCCTTAAAAGGGTTCCCCCTGATTCCCACTCTAACTAGGTCAAATGTCGGGTCAAACTTGTTATTAAAAAGTCAACAGAATGCTTATTTTCCATTTTATGCATAATTAGCAATGTAGAACCCATACAACCTATTTGATCATTAATATAACTTGGTAATTAGTGTAAGAACATGTCTAAACATGTTCAACCCGACAATTTCCTGTTTAGACCCGGTTCGGAACCGAAAGTCGCAAAGCCTTGACTTTTGCTTTGACTTCAGTTCTGACCCGTTTTGGTATGTTTTAGAAATGCCTTAGAGATTTAATTGGACTAGGTTACATGCTAGTATAACCCTCTATGATTATACACCACGGATCATTAGTTATCCAATTAATATGCATGATTCCGTTAATTGCTCATATGTTGACCATTATGCCCTTTTCACCTTAAAACGTGATTTTTGAAAATGTAAAAGAGTAGAGACCTTAGTTACTGAATTATAAACTTGCACCCAAAATTTGACATCAGTTTGAGGTGTAGATTAAGAGTTATGCTCATTAGCGTAATTAGAAAGCTTCTTTAACGATTAAACGGCATAATTAGCATATAGCCTATTTAAACCCACTTTTTGATATAAAACTTATTACCCACTGATGTAATATATTATTTTGGGATTTTTGAACATTTTTAATTAATTTTAGGCTGAGCATAACTTATAGTCATAGGCTTAATCCGGTAATTGTCGATTTTGCCCTTACGGGCTATAAAATGAGTTTTACATATCTAATCGACTCCAAACCTTTTGCTACTGATTAGATATGATAAATAAATTATTTTAAGCCTTCTGGAATGATAAAAATATCAGCTTTATGTATAGAACCCGGAAATGGCTTCTAACCGCCTTTTTAAGCGTTTTTAACGCATAGTATGTACTAAAACTATTTTAAACATACAAGGGTTGATACCTACTGATATTTTAGGTAAATTATAATATTTTAACAGTAAGCAAAAGTTGTTTAACTCAAACTTCAGTTTTGAGCTTTACGGCTTATGTGAAATTACCAAAATGTCCCTACGGTGCATAGTTTGGTTATAATTGATAAATTTCACATATATACTTTACCCTACTGTTATAACTTAGTAAAATAAGTATTTTTGCTGATTATATCAGACCTGTAACTCAGGTTAATACTTAAACTCTTTTATAACCTTGTAAATGACCAAACTACCCCTACGAGGCATAGTTTGTGTTTAAATTCGTTTCGGGCATAATAAAAGACATCTTACTGACGTCACAACATATTTGAAGCATATTAACTTAGGAAACCTGTATATGGCTCTTACGGATACCCGTTACGCTTATTACGCGTTCGGTTCGGTTTATGTAACTAGTTTACATAAATTAGCCGAAACGGGTCAAACCTTATCGGTTTTATCTCAAAATCCAGAATGTGTATGAAATACCCATACTAAGAAAGTCTTCAAACTTGTCGGTTCTAAATCACATTCTATCCGGTCTTCGCTTAATCGTGCGTACGAACCGTATCTTTGAAACTAACCGGTCTAAGCTTAAGCTTAATTAAAGACCCGTTAGGATTCTAATAGGTTATTATAAACCTTCGTTCCAGATTAGGAGGACCAGTAAAAGCTACTTGCATTTGCTTATTGTGATTATTACCAGTGTAAACTGACGTATTTTCCCAAAAAGATTAAATGCAGGTACTAAGCGTAATAGGCTGGATTCTCTCCTTAGCATCAATAAAGAGTCTCGCAAGCTTAAGATGCCTATCGTCTGTTGAACTATTGTTTCTTATTTATTTTGATCCTTCTGTGGATAAAATTTCAACTGTTTGTGATACACGATATTACAATATTTTATTCGGTTGAAATATATTTTTCAATTGCTTCCGCTGTGCATATTAAATATTGTGTTGTTTGACTATTGTGTTGCCAACCACGTCACGATACTCCCCCACCGGGCCCACCGGTGACACGTGGAATCCGGGGTGTGACAAAAGCTAAGTCCCAAGTATGTTGGACCTTTTGAGATTTTTAGAAGAATAGGACCTGTATCCTATCAGCTACAACTGCCAGATGAAATGGCAGGAATACATGATGTATTTCATGTATCTAATCTCAAGAAATGCTTAGCCGATGAATCACTGATGGTACCTCTTAAGGATATAGAGGTAAATGAACAACTTAAATTTATAGAAAGGCCTCTACAGATTGAAGACAGGAAAGTCAAGAATCTCAAGCATAAGAGATTAGTTCTGGTCAAAGTGAAGTGGGACTCCAAAAGAGGACCTGAGTACACATGGGAGCTTGAGTCTGAAATGCAAGGAAATATCCACACTTGTTCCAGTAGATCTCGAGGGCGAGCTCTAAAACAAGGTGGGGAGGATGTAACAATCCTCAATAAACCGACACCCTCATAATATTTTCCGACACCCCAAAATATTTTAAAATATCCCAATATGTCTTTAATTATACCCCGTATGTGAAAACCGAGCCCGAAATATAATACAACATTAATAAATGAAAAACAAGAAATATTAAGTTGAGGCGGGCCGCGTAAGACCCACCTCAACCTTCACGCGGGCCGCGTGACACCAGATATGTGGCGCAGCCCGGTGCGGCCACGTGGCCCAACACCCGGCAGGTCTAGTTGCTGACCCAACCAAGCTATCGCGTTGACTAGAGTTGACGCGGGTCGCGTAAGGCTTTGCCTTGTTTTACGCGGGCCGCGAGAGAACCAGGATCAACACCTATATAAGCAGGCCATCGGGTTTCATTTGGAAATCGTTCAAAATCTTTCTGTATCTCGAATTTCTCATATTAGGCATAATACTCGGGTATTATACCCCCCTAAATAGCGAAGTTCTGCTCCGTTGTAAGTATCATAACCCCTGGATACGTATTAGATACGCTGCCCGATTGATCTAGGGTTCCGTAATGGCTGTTGTGGTTCTGCCCGACGTAGTCATTGGAATGCCGTCTTGGGGAGGGTATTACTAATGTTAAAATGGGTTATTATACTAACGCGTGTGCATTTGTGTAAATTATAGATTGTCACCAGGAAACCATTACAGAAAATCTAAGACAACAATGTGAGTTGATCCACTTTTTGTAAATCTATTTTGTAAACTGTTTATACAAAACCTTAAATATTTTTCCATGCGAATGACAGTTATTGAGTATTTGTAAGAATACAATTATCATGAGTATGTTGGGGTTTTGTATACAAAATTTGTTACTACACTGTGAGTAGTAACATGACCACAAGTCGGGTTCGACAGTACCATGGATGTTAATTGTTATAACTTGGAAACAAATGTAATTGCGGGATCGCCCTCAATACTGTACACTGTGAACTGAGTTTTATTTAAACTTGATTAAACTGGGATTCACTCACCGGTATTTCCCACTGACAAATGTTTTTAAAACGCGTTTTAGGTAACACAATGTGAAAGCCAATTATAAGCTAGCTGGACAGCACTGAAGGCTTGGAAAAGTGGCAATAAAGTTACCTAAAATAAAATAGATGCTTTTATTAAATAAAATAGGATTTATTCCTATGAAAACGTGTGTACTATGAACTTGGGTTTTATCCCATTTGTTTAATACTATGAAAATGTGGTATTTTACTCTGATCAAATATTTCCTAACTACGGTCCTGATGAAAAATTCTGCTGCCAAATTAGACAATCATGCGATACCATCGAAACTGGCTCGCGGCCGCCCGTTCCTTGGGACCTGGGATCGGGGGTGGCGACATGTTTCTTCAGTTCCTGCATTTCTGCGGGTGCCAAACGGTAAGGTGCTTTGGCAATCGGTGCCGTTCCTGGTAGCAAGTGAATTCTGAATTCAACTTCTCTGTCTGGCGGTAGACCTGGTAATTCTTCTGGAAATACATCTGAAAACTGAGATACTACTGGAATGTCTTGTAATTCCTTTCCTTTAGTGTTTGTGATTATAGAAATCAAATACACTATAGATCATTTTCTTATATAGCTTGCAGTTTTCATCACAGAGATGAATTTTGTGGATCTAGAGGGTTTATCTCCTTTAATTGTGATCATTTTACCTTTTGGTGAATTTACTTGGATTGACTTTTGATCACATAGAATACTGGCTTTATTGGCTATTAACCAATCAATTCCTAATACAATATCAAATCCTGCCAGATTCATTGGATAAAGATTCGCCATAAACTTTTGGTTTAAAATTTCTATTCTTGCTCCCTACAAGATTTCAGAAATCCTAACGGTTTCTCCATTAGCTGTCTCTACTAGACATTCTTGTGGTAGTTTAGTTAATGACTGATTTAGAAGTTTGCAAAATGAAGTATTAATAAAACTTTGGTTTGCACCAGAGTCAAATAATACTTTAGCAAAAACATCATTAACTAAAAACGTACCAGCTATCACACCTGGAATCATTTTGGCTTCATCTGCAGTCAGGACAAATGCTCTCACATTTTTAGTGTTGTTGTTTGCAGCTGGAGCCAATTTTGGACAATTTGGGTTGATATGACCATTTTCTCCACAGTTGAAGCACAGTCCATTACTGGATTTCCTCCTATAATCTTCTTCCTTGTGTCCTGGCATCTTGCAGAAATTGCAAAGAGTGGAGCATTTTCCCAAATGCTTTTTCTTGCAGACCTTGTAGAATGGTGCAGAGGTAGAACCTATATTCCTGCGGTTGAAATTCCCAGAACGGAATTCTTGGGTAAACCTTTGGGTTAGGTTTCTCCTCTGGTCTTCTTCTCTAGTACGGATTAACTCATCTGTCAAGGGATTTGTTAGTTCTACAGCTTCTTCTATAGTTTGAGGTCTAGTTGCCTTGACTACATGTCTAATCTCTCCAATTAATCCCCAGATGTAACGGGAGATTAATACCGGTTCAGGTGATGCAAGGGTTGGTACTATTCTAGCATATTCAAAGAATGTGGTAGTATAACCCTTACTATCTACCCCGGTCATCCTTAAGTTAAGAAACTTATTTGCTATCTGTTCCTTTTCATTGGGAGGACATAATTTCCTTTCTACCGTATTCTTAAATTCCTCCCATTCCATATTGTATACCCTATCACTTCCTCTTGATTGGAGGATAGTGCTCCACCATTCTAAGGCTGAGTTTTTAATAAATTAGAGGCAAACATTATCTTATCTTCTTCAGCACATTTGCTTATTTTTAAAACAGCCTCAGTCTTTTCTATCCAGTGTAGGGCTGCAATGGGTCCTTCATTGCCCGAGAATTCTATTGGTTTGCAGGACCAGAATTCTTTGTAAGAACAACCATAAGGCATGGTTCTTCTTCTTTTGGGAATGGGTGCTTGAAGTATGGGTCCATTGTTCACGCTGTGTTCTGGTTCAATTGGTCGCTTACTGTTATGTTTACTTTTATTATTCGCTTCCTGAACCGTTTGAATAATAAATGGCATTGCTTCTATAATTCCTTGTGCCACTATGTGTTGAACGGCACTATTATCCATTTGGTTTCCCTTGTTATTGACGCTCGGATTCTCATTAACCAAGTTAATGTTACTCTGGTTATCGTTATTCAGATTTCCTTGATTTCCTTCGTCGGCCATCTGAATTTTAAACAGTTATCCCGTATTAATATCACAGAATAATATTTAATATGGTAAATCACATGACACGCATTTTGGTCAAAAGCGTCGATCATTGCGACTTTACTCTATTCATATAGTATGCATCTATTACACAACAGTACTGAAATTAAAATTACAATTCCAACTGAAATTTAAAACTACACTACTAGTAGTAGGCATCCGTACACACATATTTTATTTTATTATTATTATTACTATTACCGTTTCCACCAACACATTCATGGATATGGATTCATCCAAAAATCCATATTGCGCTCGTCATACTTCCAGACGAGTCGCTCTCCCACCTGTCGCATTCTTTCACTACTCTTTAGAATTTCCTCACCAAATGTCCTAAGTTCCTGTACGTTTTCTGCACTCATTGGGGGTGCAGGTTCTAGGACTGGGTTCGGAATCTGGGGTGCAGGTTCCTGGTATGGAGGTGTAGGTGCCTGGAATCGGTAAGGATCTTCTAAAATCTCCCTAATGTATTCGTCGTGGTAATAGGGATCTAAAGGATCCAAACCAGGGTAGGCTCCTATGGTTGGCATGGGCATGTCTTCATGTATCGGGTAACGTTGCACATAGTCCCTAACGTCATCCCACCAGGGATCGTAATTTGGGTGTAAGGGATTTGGTGCTGGTACCCTAGGTATTTCTTCTGGATTGAAATCATGCATTTCTACTTGGTTTTTAGGGTTTTCTATCTCCATCGGTTGGTCAGGGATTGGTGGTTGTGGTTGAGGTGCTATCATTTGCTCCAGATTAGGGTAAGCTGCAGTGGTTGCTAAGATGTGGATGTTGGCTATACCCATATTTATCATATCCTGGGCATAGGCATCTGTTTCTCTCTTGGCTGCTGCTAGTGCTCTCTGGTCTTGTAACTTTTTCATACGTTTTCTACGCTCGTGTGCCCCTCTACTGAACCATCCCCTCTTTTTATGAGGAAATGGCTCTTCTGACTGAGCCTTAAACACAAAGATTCCTTCTTCCGTATCAGCAGAGTACCCTAAGAGGGCAGGCTGAGAAGAGGAGGTGCCTTCACTTCTAGGCGAACCAGACAATTGACGATACGCGTCAGATGGTCCTTGGTCGCTCATACTGTAAACTAACAAATAGTCAAATAACACATAACAATAAATACAGTTATGCACGTATTTCCATAATTTATTTCCTAACAGATTGAATTTTGATGTCAGTAGAACGCTTCTGTGGCTGAATCAGTGGCTTAGCTCTGATACCACCTTTTGTCGCAACCCCGGCTCCCTAATCCCCGGGAACGGGTGGCCGCGAGCCAGTTTCGGTGGTATCGCGTATTGTCTAATTTGGCAGCGGAATTTTTCATCAGGACCGTAGTTAGGAAATATTTGATCAGAGTAAAATACCACATTTTCATAATATTAAACATATGGGATAAAACCCAAGTTTGCAATACACACATTTTCATAGGAATAAATCCTATTTTATTCAATAAAAACATCTATTTTATTTTAGGTAACTTTATTGCCACTTTTCCAAGCCTTCAGTGATGTCCAGCTGGCTTCTATTTGGCTTTCACAGTTTGTTACCTGAAACGCGTTTTAAAAACATTTGTCAGTGGGAAATATTGGTGAGTGAATCCCAGTTTAATCAAGTTTAAATAAAAACCATTTCACAGTATTGAAGGCGATCTCGCAATTACATTTGTTTCCAAGTTATAACAATTAACATCCATGGTACTGTCAGACCGACTTGTGGAAATGTTACTCCTTGACCAGGTGGTAACAAATTTTGTATACAAAACCCCAACATACTCATGATAATTATATTCTTACAAATACTCAATAACTGCTATTCACATGGAAAAATATTTAAGGTTTTGTATAAACAGTTTCACAAAGTAGGTTTACAAAAAGCGGATCAACTCACATTGCTGTCTTTGATTTTCTGTAAGGGTTTCCTGGTGACAATCTATAATTTACACAAATGCACACATATTAGTATAATAACCCATTTTAACATTAGTAATACCCTCCCCGAGACGGCATTCCAACGACTACGTCGGGCAGAACCACGACAGCCGTTACGGAACCCTAGATCGATCGGGCAGCGTATCTAATACGTATCCAGGGGTTATAATACTTACAACGGAGCAGAACTTCGCTATTTAGGGGGTATTAGACCCGAGTATAATGCCTATTATCAGAGATTCACGTATAGAAAGAAAGATTTGAGCGAGTCGACTGAAGATCTGAGGCCTTCTATATATAGGTGCTGAGTTTGGGTTTTACGCGGCCCGCGTAAATGTAGCCAAGGGGCTACGCGGCCCGCATCAAAGCTTGTCAACGGACTAGCTTGTCCGGGTCAGCAACTAGACTCGCCGTGTGTTGGGCCACGTGGCGGCCCAGAGTCGTGCCAGGTTTTAAGTTAACGCGGCCCGCGTAAGAGTTGGGGTGGGGTTTACGCGGCCTGCCTAAACTCAAAAATCAGATTTTTAATTAAATTTAATAATATTTAAGGTATTCGGGGGCCCGTTTTCACGTATGGGGTGTATTTTTAGACATATTGGGATATTTTAAAATATATTTGGGTGTCAGAACATAATTCGAGGGTGTCGGTTTTCTTGAGGATTGTTATACCTGTCTTCGATCTGTAGAGGCTTCTATACAAACTTAAATTATTCATTTACCTCTATATCCTTGAGAGGTACTACGAGTGATTCATCAGCTAAACATTTCTTGAGATTGCATACATGAAATACATCATGTATTCCTGCCATTTCCTCTGGAAGTTGTAGCTGTTAGGCTACAGGTCCTATTCTTCTAATAATCTCAAAAGGTCCAATATACCTGGGACTTAGCTTTCCCCTTTTGATGAATTTTACCACTTCTTTCCAAGGAGAGACTTTCAATAACACTTTACCTCCTACTTAAAATTCCAATGGTTTTCGTCTGTTATCTGCATAACTCTTTTGCCGATCACGTGCTGCTTTCAGTCGTTCCTTGACTTGAATGATCTTGTCTGTTGTTTCTTGTACTATCTCCGGTCTAGATAGTTGCTTTTCTCCAATTTCTTCCCAACAGACTGGTGTTCGGCACTTTCGTCCATAAAGTGCTTCGAATGGTGCAACATTGATAGTTGTGTGATAACTGTTATTATAAGAAAATTCTATCAATGGTAAGTGATCGTCCCAATTACCTCCGAAATCAATTACACAAGCTCTAAGCATGTCCTCCAGGGTCTGAATTTTCCTTTCGCTTTGTCCGTCCGTTTGAGGATGATAAGCTGTGCTTAGATTTAACTTGGTTTCCATTGCTTTTTGGAAACTTGCCCAAAAATGAGAGGTAAAACGACTATCTATGTCAGAAACAATTGATAGAGGAATTCCATGTAATGAAACTATTTCATTTACATATAATTTAGCTAATTGTTCCATACTGAAAGTTTCTTTCATTGGTAGGAAATGAGCTGACTTGGTTAGCCTGTCTACAATCACCCAGACTGTATCATTACCTTTTCTTGTTTTGGGTAATTTAGTAACAAAATCCATTGTTATCAATTCCCATTTCCAAATTGGCATTTCTAATTGCTGTAATAAACCCGAGGGTTTCTGATGTTCAGCTTTAACTTGTGAACAAGTTAAACATTTTGAAACATATGCCGATATATCCTTTTTTCATTCCTATCCACCAGAAATTCTTTCTTAAGTCCTGATACATCTTATCATTTCCAGGATGCATCGTATACTTAGACTTATGGGCTTCTTCTAATATACGGTGGCGTAGATTTCCTAATTTAGGTATCCACATCCTTTTCTTATGGAATCTACAAATTCCATCTGTTCCTTGTTCTAATTCCTTAATCATTCCTTTTAACTTTTCAGTGTCATCCTTGATTACTGATTCTTGTGCTTCTCTAATCTGATCATTTAAATCTACCTGTAGGTTTAACTTAAGAGAACACACTCTTTTTGGCTTTTCATGATACTTTCGGCTTAAAGCATCAGCTACTACGTTTGCCTTTCTTGCATGGTACTGGATATTACAATCATAATCACTAAGTATCTCCATCCAGCGTCTTTGTCTCATATTCAATTCCTTTTGTCCGAAAACATACCTTAAACTCTTATGGTCGGTGAAAATGGTAAACTTACTACCGTAAAGGTAATGTCTCCAAATTTTAAGGGCAAAAATTATAGCTCCTAACTCTAGATCATGGGTTGAATAATTCTCTTCATGATTCTTAAGTTGTCTAGAGGCGTAAGCTATAACCTTTTGACGTTGCATTAACACACATCCATAACCTAATTTAGAAGCGTCACAATAGACTGTAAAGTCTTCGGTTCCTTCTGGTAACGCTAGTATGGGTGCATGGGTTAATCTTTGCTTAAGAATTCTAAAGGCTTCTTCTTGTTTTGGTCCCCATTCAAACTTAATAGATTTACAGGTTAGCTTAGTTAAGGGATTAGCTATTCTAGAAAAATTTCTAATAAATCTTCTATAATAACCGGCCAATCCTAAGAAACTTCTAACCTCGGTTGGTGACTCAGGGGTTTTCCACTTGGTTATCGCCTCGATCTTGGTAGGATCCACATGAATTCCTTCATGATTGACTAAATGTCGAAGAAACTGTACCTGTTCTAACCAAAACTCACACTTCGAAAACTTAGCATAAAGCTTTTCTTTTCTTAATAAACTTAGAAGTGCGTGCAGATGCGCTGCATGTTCCTCTTTGCTCTTAGAGTAAATAAGAATATCATCTAAAAAGACAATTATGAATTTATCCAAATATGGCTTACATATTCGGTTCATCATGTCCATAAATGCAGCTGGGGCATTAGTTAAACCAAATGGCATGACAGTAAATTCATAATGTCCATACCTTGTTCTGAAAGCTGTCTTAGGAATGTCCTCTTCTTGTACCTTTAATTAATGATATCCTGACCTTAAATCGATTTTTGAGAAAAATCGTGCTCCTTGCAACTGATCGAACAGATCATCGATTCTTGGTAATGGATACCAATTCTTAATCGTGACATTGTTCATCAATATTTTGTTGATTAGCTTGATGGGGCTTTATTGGTTTTGACTCAATTATGTAAACAAGTTAGCTCACTAACCCCTTTATAAAACTTGAATTCATTCCATCAAGCCCAATAAGTTAGTATCAATTCAAGACCAACCTAAATACAACTTTGATTAAACAAAATTAGTCCAGTTTACAAAAAAAAAGACCCAATCGACTGCCAACTTTGTGCGACTCACGCCCTCCCTCTGCCTCACCTCACTTCCAGCGACCTGCGACACCCCCACCCCGACGGCGACTGCAACATTCCGGCGAATAATAGCTTAATTCCGGCCACGAACAAGGACATGTTTTGTTTTTTGTTATTTTAATGTTTATGTGATTTTGTTAAAGACTCATGAGACAATAGGATAGGTTAAAAAAAAATTTATAGGATGAGTTTGTTGTCTTTTAATCTCTTATTGATTCTAGAGGGTTTGAAAAGTTGAAATTTAAAACTTGAAAATTAAGGAATATTGATGGTTGAACACTCAAAGATTTTAGTTTAATGTTTTTTTTGTTTTACATGAACCGACCCGACCCGAACCAAATTTTTTATTTATATATTTAGACGGCCTAAAATTTTTAAAAATATTCCGCACCTCTATAGAAAAATTCCTAGGTCCGCCTGATGCTATCTTACACGCCAATACTAGTTCACATATTATTTGTCATATTATCTCCTTGGCACAATTGGTTTCTGATCATCAAAAAAGTGTTTCTCATATAATATTTCTTGGTTTGAGATATAGTCTAGAGTTGGCGCTCCACTAAAAAACACGATGATAGGCTATTATATATAAAATAGAGTTAATTGCCATTTTCGCTCCTGAGGTTTGGGCACATTTGTC
Source organism: Helianthus tuberosus (assembly GCA_030545235.1). NCBI lineage: Eukaryota > Viridiplantae > Streptophyta > Magnoliopsida > Asterales > Asteraceae > Helianthus > Helianthus tuberosus. Next base: position 49,464,120 of record CM060351.1, read on the forward strand.
ATTTTCGTCCAAAATGACAGTTTGGTACCATTTTGCCCCTCACGTTTGGCCATTTTTGTCATTTTCATCCAAATATCTAACCTAGTTAAAAAGTTCTGTTAAATGAGAATTTTTTTAATTTAATTTTTTATATTTACTCTATAAAATACAATTGTTTAATTTAATTTTTTAAAAAGTTCTCTAACATAATTGTTTATTATATTTTATAGAGTAAATATAAAAAATTAAAGAGTTAATTACCGTTTCGACCCGTACCGTTTCGACGCGAATCGTTTCGACGCGAACCGTTTCGACCCGTACCGTTTCGACGCGAACCGTTTCGACGCGAACTGAACCGTACCGTTTCGATACGGGTTCGATACGGTTCGGCTCGAAACGGCGGTTCGCGTCGAAACGGTTCGGTTCGAAACGGTTCAGCTCGAAACGGTACGGGTCGAAACGGTTCGGCTCGAAACGGTTCGCGTCGAAACGGTTCGGCTCGAAACGGTACGGGTCGAAACGGTACGGGTCGAAACGGTTCGCGTCGAAACGGTTCGGCTCGAAACGGTACGGGTCGAAACGGTACGGGTCGAAACGGTTCGCGTCGAAACGGTTCGGGTTCGAAACGGTACGTGTCGAAACGGTTCGGCTCGAAACGGTTCGCGTCGAAACGGTTCGGCTCGAAACGGTACGGGGCGAAAAAGTACGGGTCGAAACGGTTCGCGTCGAAACGGTACGGGTCGAAACGGTTCGCGTCGAAACGGTTCGGCTCGAAACGGTTCGGCTCGAAACGGTACGGGTCGAAACGGTACGGGTCGAAACGGTTCGGCTCGAAACGGTACGGGTCGAAACGGTACGGGTCGAAACGGTTCGGGTTCGAAACGGTACGGGGCGAAACGGTACGGGTCGAAACGGTTCGCGTCGAAACGTACGGGTCGAATCGGTTCGCGTTGAAACGGTTCGGCTCGAAACGGTACGGGTCGAAACGGTTCGCGTCGAAACGGTTCAGCTCGAAACGGTACGGGTCGAAACGGTTCGCGACGAAACGGTTCGCGTCGAAACGGTTCGCGTCGAAACGGTACGGGTCGAAACGGTTCGCGTCGAAACGGTTCGGCTTGAAACGGTACGGGTCGAAACGGTAATTAACTCTTTAATTTTTTATATTTACTCTATAAAATATAATAAACAATTATGTTAGAGAACTTTTTAAAAAATTAAATTAAACAATTGTATTTTATAGAGTAAATTAAAAAAATTCTCATTTAACAGAACTTTTTAACTAGGTTAGAGATTTGGATGAAAATGGCAAAAATAGCCAAACGTGAGGGGCAAAATGGTACCAAACTGTCATTTTGGACGAAAATGGCAAATGTGCCCAAACATCAAGGGCGAAAATGGCAATTAACTCTATAAAATATGAAAGGTTGTGGAAGAAATAAAAGAACAAACTTTCGAAATGATCAAAAATCGGACAAGGGGAAATTTGGTGACATAGACCAAAGGCTTTTGTTGTGGACTTGTAGAGTGTTTTTGTTACCGTACTTATATGTTTACTTCTATGATTTTTGTTTATTTTTTCTAGTTTTGTAATCTCATAGTATCTTGCTAATTTTTTAGTTGTGATAATAAAAGTGGTTCTCGTTGCCATTAAAAATGATTTTTCATTAGGGATGAAATAAATGAGCAAGAATAAAAATAAAAAATGGAATGATTTATTGATTAGACCACATATACAAAATGTCAAATGAATAATGCTTCAACTTGACGGGTCCCATAAGGATTGACAATGAGTTTATGATTAATTCCCAATACAAACAAATGGAAAAAGAATCAAGGAATTAAGATGGTCAACACGATAAAATAAAGACCTTAATTAGAAGAGTTTCACAAAGTACACAAAGCATGACAATTCCAAAAGAGCTTATGTACTTGAAAATAATAAGATTTCACTAATATATATTATGTCTAGGTATAAAGATATGATGTTGATATAATACTTACGTCAAATTTAGGGGTGTTCAAAAATATCCGTATCTGAAAATCCGATATGAACTATACAATATCCGAATCCGAAATCCGAATTTTCGGATTCGGATTCGAGTAGTGATTTTGAAAATTTTCGGATATTACGGATATCCGAAGTATCCGAAAAATTAATTTTTATTTTTTATCGGATATCCGAAATTTTATGTTCAGATATCCAAAACTATCGCGAATATCCGGTTCGGAATATTAAAAAAACTTAAATAAATAATGGATACTCGGATATCCGATCGGATATTCGAAAATTCGGATATCCAAAAATTCGGATGCGGATTCGGATAGTGAAATCAGGTATCCGAAAATTTCGAATATCCGGTTTTGAACATCCCTAACGTCAATAACGTTTTGAAGTTGATATAATGCAATGTTTAGGCACAATGACGATCATGACGCAACTAACTGCTTTTAGGAGTAGTGTAGACCTATAAATGACTAGACAAAATAGAAAAAACACAAACTTATAAAACCTCTCACAACATGAAAAGTATTTGGATATGAAGTCCAAACCCCTAAAGATGTAAAAAGTGAAATCAATTAGTGTTAGACATTGTCCTATAATGGATGAAAATATATTTTATCTATATCATACTAGGTTATAACCCGTGAATACTCACGTGTTGTTAATCTATCTTTGTAAAAAAATAATACATACATATATATATATTAATAAATGAAAAATTGCATGATGAATAAGGTGGATGAATAAATGATAAGAACGTCTATATGAGTAAAAATTAATAAAATGTAATACTGAGAACAACAAACTTCTCTTTTATTCGTTCATAATCATAGCATAAAGAACACTAAACTGTAAGATTAAATATATTATGATTTAATATTTAATCTAGTAGCCATTATAATCATTTACATTATATGGATCAAAATATATAACAACCTATTAATAATTAGTTGGTAATTGTTGATGGACCATATTACCCTTATTAACTAATTAGGTTTCCTCCTGGGTGCTTATATAAGGAGAATTATGTGGAGGTTAAAGTGTTACTCAGTTACACAATTAGACAAACCCTAATAACACATAACATCAATCGACCTCCATCTCCATAGCTGATTCCCTTATTCGGTTTCTTAGTCATCATCATTAGATTGCACCCTAAGGAGGAACCAGACCAAGATGACAACCATGTCAAACCTTATTGCTGCGTCTCCATCTGGATTTCTCTGCTAGCCTGTGCTGATGCAATCAAATGTATGTTTTAATGTTTTCCCTCATGTATAAACAGAACTGAACCAACATAAACAATTTAAGCAACACCTTCTTCATTAACTTCTACTTTAACACGTCCAAGATGTCGTTCAGGAATACGGACCAAAGCTTCTGTCCCTCTAAAAACCATCATATCAAATTTTGACTCAGAAATCATATCGAAGATAATAAAGTGTTCATCTTCAATTTTCATGTCTTCTTTAATGCGATCCCATCCGGTAGTCATATAAAAATTGTCACCATGTTTTTCCATAACAACCAACCATGTACGGTTAGGAAAAGAGGTTATAGTAACATGTTTCGTAGGTAGTATGTTCTTCAACTTATGATGAACAAAAAATCTATCGATAAGCTGCAAGTACAAAAAAAAAATATTTTATATTAAAGAAAGTTTTGTAAAATTTGTCAAATACCACTATAGTACAAACATAAAAAAATTACCAAATGATCTTTATGTTCAGAGAATTGTGATGTTTGGCAATTTAAGAAATCACCTTGAGCAAGTGCAAAATCTTGATAGAAGTATATCAATCTAAAAGTTAGACTACCTTCGTACTGAAACACAAGCAATGAATTCTTTGGTAATAGTAGTGACTGAATCATATTGAACCATCCGTCGTGAAAAAAGTATGAAGAACCTGCTTTTCTAATTTTGACATTAAAAATTCTTTCATCAAGTGTAATGATTTGAACCATACCATCAGTAGCTAACTTGAAATCAGCTACCCAGTTGTGGTAACTCCTTGGTAAAATCTATATGCAAAGTAAGAATTAATACAAACATATAATAAAGAAATAAAAATAATTATAACATCAACATACCCAAGAATTCATCTTGTTGTTTGATAGAAAATGTAAAAAACAGTTAAGCATCTTTACTGATAATAAAACTTTGAATTAGATGAAGATGCTTTAGGTATTATCTATATTTATAAGAAAAAGTTATTTAAAGACAAATAATATGTAAAAACATGGTTATTCTATTTTCCATATATAATGAAAATTGTTAAACTTTTATTACACATATTTAACAAATTTCTTTAAATATATAGATACAAATCTATGATGCAATTATCATTAATAAGTAAATGTAAATAATTACTATAATTAAAAATCAACAAAAAAAAATGCAACCGTTTGTATTAGAAGATTATAAAATAAATAAATGAATGTTAACTTTATAGGTAATAGATATTTCATCATTACAATCTACATTTATCAACACATCCATCAACTCACCAATCTTCATCATCTCTATTGCAAGAAAAAAATCTCCCTTCACCGTCGTTTGGATTCCGGTAAACTTCCTTCCAAAATCCGATTAGCTAAAGGTCGATTTTTTTGTGAAATTCAGCAACTAAACATGTTTTAGTTAGTATATGCAGAAGATACGGTGTTTTATATGAGACTAAATCGGTGTTAGACATGAAATTGAATTTTAGGGTTTAATCATCTTGAAGCTTTGATAAATTTGGTATGTTTGTCATCTAATGTAGATATTTCGTGTGATTTACATTGTGGATTATATATTTAATGAAAACGGTATATACGTATTTTGTAATGAATCATAAAGGAAGGAAAACATATATGTTATTATAAATTCATTGATTAAAACGAATTTTTGTTTAGTTGTACTCAAATAAGATGATACATCATCAAAGTCAAAGAAGTTGGCAAGTATTGTTGAGAAGTGTAAGCGGGGAATCCGTTATCACTGACGGATGGGGTAATGCCGTAATGGATCTTGAGTTGACAAAGTGGACGTTCTTGCCGTTTAGGATAATCGAAGATAAAAATATTGAAATCGATTGTTTCGTAGAAAACATATGTGGTGAATCATTTGTGACAGTAAACCGTTACGGAGTTCTAAAGATAATAGTAAGTATACTAACATGTTTGATTCAATATTTATTTTGTTATACTTGTCAACTAAATGGTATACATATATATCTAACAATAAAATGTTACATAACTTTTCAGGTGATTCCAGAAGCTTATATCACAAACTGTTACTCTTACTCCCCAGTCAACGATTGTTATAACATATATGTAGTAGGTCAGACTTGGAAAGTTGAGACCGACAAAATCAATGATAATTATGTTTTTACAAAAGGTTGTCCGAAATCATTTGATGATCTTGAAATAGAAGAGGAGGATATGTTGTTGTTGATGAAGATGGACACCGTTACATTTGAGTTAAAATTTTATCGTAGAGGAGTTGAGGTAGTTTTAAGCAAGAAGGAAGAAACTGAAGATGACTCTCTGCTGGAAATACCTAAAGAAACATACTATGAAAACGTTAACTTTGTAAGTATTTTGAATTAAAGTAGCATGGTTTACTACAAAATACGACTTAGTTACGCATATTATTGTATAACAGACCTTGTCTGAAGACGAAACCTCAATAGATCAGTTGATTTCTGAGGTAATAAGTTTACATGTATATAGATTGGAATACATTACAATAAGATTTTGTGGATTTTATTAATTATCATACACAGATGCATGAAGCTGCTAACAAAGAAGAGGTGAATAAGAACATTGGTGGAAAACAAAAGTCGAAGGTAGGAAGAAAGAGTTTGAGGATGGAAGAGAGAAACAACCCAAGAAAAGAAAATGTAATTATTTCAAACATAATAATAGATCAGTAATTTCATTCATATATGTAGACATAATTTAGTTAATGATTGTTGGTTAATGTTATTTAACTTTAATCATTGTATTAACAGTTTAAAAAGAAAGGGAAACAGATTGCGGCATATTGTAATCCAGACGATAGTAAGCGGTTGATATGCGGAACAGAAGTGGAAATGCCAAATGTCTCAACATTTAGACGGAGAACTCGCAGTCGGTTGGTATGTATAGAAAAAGTTAACAACATTTACTTATAAACATTTGTTATACATTAATGGATAAAATATACTACTCTAAATATAATGTGTATCTGTAATAATAAGGTTAACGAAAATGGAAAAAGATATGCTAATGCATTGAAGATATTGGATGTTGAACCAAAACGTGTTGCAAGGACAAATAATGTTGAAAAAACTGATAATTATGAATTCACAAAGAAGGGAAAATACCGCATGGTATGCTTTTTTACACTAATCATTCATTAAGAGTAAAAGTATAACAATCATAAGCCTGATTTAGCTGTTAATTCTCGTATACATGTAGAGAATGCCTGCTGATGTTGTAAGAATTGCCGGATTCAAAAATAAAGTGCATGAGTTGAAAGTGAAGAACATGAATGGAAAAACCATTGATATGAATCTTAGGAGTCAGAAGAATGGAGATGGTGTAAGGTATGCAATCGAAGGTTGGTCGATGTTCATGAAGGAGAATGGCCTTTGTGCGGGTGACACAATGCATTTCACATTTGTAAGTTCAGGAAATCTCCTGATCTTATCACACGTGGATGCAGTTAATGTAGGTTAACATGTGATCTTATAAGCTAATGTTGAAGGTGTTTGTGAAGACGAAATCATGAGTCTTTTGTGCTACTGATTTTATGTATCTTTTTTTGGACATGCACGTTCTCTTCTTATCATGTTCAATTTTCGTCGTTGGTAGTTTAAGCTTGAAAACAATTAGTGGTATGTTATCATGACAGATACCATATTTTTGAATATAACTAACAATGGTATCGACTATAAATGCTTGTTGATTATCGATGTTAAAATATATATATTTACAAATTAAGACGTGGTTGTTTATATGTGATTTGCATTTATTATATAAGTTCTAACTCATATTTACTAACAATTTAATGTAACCTTAATGTTGAAGTAAACAGTAAAGATGAATTCCATAAAAAAATCAATGAAGAAAAATAAAAGTTGGAAATTACTATTAAAATACTGAAAGTATAAATTTCAGAATATCTCTTTGTAGACTACATTGGTAATTTTATTAGTAATGTTCCCATCACTGTCTAAATATTAACATCTTTAAGCCATCCATACTTTTGAATCTTGAAAGCGTCACATATACTTGTCCGTGAGTGTTCAATATCTATTCAAAGAACCTTGAAGATGTTTGAAAGTGTGTAAAGTATCTGTATTTATAGACATAAGCTATAACTTATTTATGTAATTAATAATAAAGATTACTAAAATCAGTTGCAATCAAATTAATGGTCTGAAATATGGAAACAATCTTATATTTATAAGTTTGGGAAATTAAAGAGAATGTGTCAACACTAAAATCGAGTTGCTATAATTACGATATTTATTAAAATAACTATAGAAATGTAACTGAATTGTATAAATATTTAAACAAATGATTAATGTTCATTTCATGAAAAGTAATTCATTAAGGTCAAAAGTAATATGTAATTTTTCATTTTCTTATTTTAATATTATCGGATGATTAAATTATGATACAATAAATAATAAATGTAGTCTTATAAAATAAGGAACATAACCAAACATGATTTCCAACCAAAAATAGTAAAGAATAAGTCAAAATGTCATAATACATAGGGAAACCATAAAAATGTATTCAAACATCAAAAATTAAAAACCACAAAACAAAATTCCAATAGTCCAATAACATATAAATTGTTTTTATTGTAACCACCATTTGCAAAATCTCGTTTATCAATTCTTGCCTAAATCTTCGTCAAGATCATTGTTCTCAACACACATGCGAGGCTTACTTGCTGTCGACCCCAATCCCTCTTCAATCACATAAAATCACCAAGGTTACGCTTCATGTGACAATCCGAACTTTCGAGGTTTGCAATGTTTTAACTTGTGATTCTAACTTTCAATGATTCGCTTATTTCACGTCTTTGAGTTATTAAACTTTCGTTGAACGTTTTGTTATGTTGTGTGGTCGAGCGAATAACGTGTTTGAATGTTAGTTGGCTCGTCCTTAGTGTTTAGTTGTTGTCTAGATGGGCCAAGCTTGTAACGGGCCACACATACACATCTAGACCCGAGTGAAAGCATGACCCTAATCCATTGTGTTTAGGCCTGTTTCTGTTTTGATTAATAATGTATACATATAACACCTCAACCTACTCGGCCCACACTAATTGAATCAGGCCGAGGCCCATCAAGTTATGCGTATGGTATGAGGATTAGGGGGGGTGTTGTTACGTGATTATTGCAAAGTAGCAAACCCTAAGGCTTTATTTCTTTCCTTGTTCCTTTGATCGACGACAGAAGTCCCTTTGTAGCTGCCCTTCTCGTGGCCTAGGCACTTTCATATCTTGAACATTCGGTTAGTTGTCATCCCTGTTTAATAGTTTTGCAAAGTGTTAGACAAATAAATGCATTAATCGTGACATAAGTGTTGATATGATTTGTGTTGTGCATGACTAGCCTTTGTGACATGATTGATTTCTTTGGTAGATGTAACCTGATGCTAGTAATTTTTTTTATACACGGTTAGATTAATCTTGGTGCTTAAGTAATAATGGATAATCTTGACACCTTACTAGATGTTTAATGGTTATGTAATCGGTTGTTGTGTGATTTGGATTGATTATTTGTTTGACCTTAACTTACTGTTGATGATAATAGGGATACAATAATAATACATAACTAGGTCTGGTCACAAAGTGAGATTAGGGTAACGATTAGAACCATGAAGATGATTATTATTATTGTTGCAATCTGAATGTAATTTTGTCCTATATGTTGTACAAAGTGTTTTATTAATTAGTTCTCATATTCACATAAAAGCCTACTTAAAATTCATGGTTACAAACTGTTAGTTTGAATGGGTAATGGATGGATCGGATAAGGGAAGGTGTATGCGTATGATCTATATAATAAGTGAATCAATGTCATGCCCAAGATGTCAAAACATGAGTAAAGTCACGTGAAACATTAAATGGTTGCTAAAAATTCTAATTGTAATCATTTAATCATGTGCTGGAAGGGATAGAGATAGTGGGACGGTTACTTGGGGATTGGAAAGGAGTTGACCTGGTCAACCGCATGCATGTGTCACACACATAATTCTGGTTGCACATGGCACACACATAATTCTGATTTCACATGGCACGCACATAATTTTGATTGCACATGGGTGGTTTTATGGGCTGCATAAGGGACAGTGGGCCGCACAGTTTGCTGGATCCATCAAGCATCTGGGCCGCACACACTTCACTATAGGGCCTGTTACATTTGGTTTGCACATCATAAACTAGTTCCACGTCTATACCGGGCCACTTTACTTTGGGCCACAACCACCGGCTCGGACCGCACACATTCTAAGTGGGTACATATTATGTTGGACTATACCACATTCATGGGCCACATAACTAACACTTAGTCACATAATACATTGGGCCACGGATAGGACACGGGGATGGTAGAGTGGGCTGAAGCCTCGATGGGCTGTATAACTGGTCAACTAGCATTACTATTGAGTTACAAATTGGATATGGGCCGAATGTCATAAATTAAGTTTGTAAACTAGTACAACTCTAATTAGTGGACCATTGCACGCTAAATGACTCCTTGATGATATTGAGTTGATGAACTAACTGTTATGACTTAAGTTGCATATGTGTGCTACATGTATCTTGATTGTATTTTATGTGATCAAGGAAGATATGAATTGACTGTACGTAAAATAAGTGGATTATGTGCACCTAAGGCTGATTGTTGTTGGTAACCATTTTAGGACATGTTTGACTAATGGTAAACGAGTACATAATCATAAACCGAGCAAACCAAGGTGAGTTCACTGCTCTTTTCCAAGCATGCATCCCGGGAAGGGATATCGGGTAACGTTCCAGGGAGGAATGCATGTTAATGGGATGTTTGTTATTACTTAGTTTCTATTATGTAAGACCCCCTACATCTACCGATTGTTGCCGGGAAGGCAACGAGGTATTTAGTTGATAGCGCTATTAGGATTGGCACCCTCACACCGTGCCGAAAGGACGGGCGTGAACTAATTACCTTGACCACTTGACCAATGCCTAGATAGAGGCATTGGGGTTGGGCATTCACATCGTGTATATATAAGACCCCTTACATCTACTCGAGGTTGTTAGTTGAACTAATTACCTTGACCACTTGACCAATGCCTAGATAGAGGCATTGGGGTTGGGCATTCACATCTAGTAGCCACATACGGTAATCGAGTTAATAACATCATCAAAACATAACGTTGAACTGTTTTATACACATATCTGGTAACCAACGCGTTAACAAAACTTTGAACTCACCAGCGTCGTCTGACACACTTGTCTGCATGCTTGCAGGTCGTTAGGTTTTTGACGTGGACTTGCTATCTAGGAGTGCTAGAGTGGTCATGGATCGAGACTCTTGGATATAATTGATACATTGGTTTTGAACACTTACTTTGAAACAGTTGTTTAACAATTTACTATATGCTTCCGCTGATTACTTATTTTGGTTTAACTTATGTCTTGGATTGATATTTTGAAATGAATGGAATGTTTTTATTAAATATTACGCGTAGTTCAGTGTGATTGGTGGCTTGGATCCTGGTACGTCACACGTCCCGCTGTGATTCCGCATGTGGTATTTTGGGGGTGTGACAGTTTGGTATCAGAGCCACTGGTTATACTGAACTTGGTTTTAAAAACGTTTTTATAAAACCAGACTATAACCGAACAGTTCTGAAAACGTGAATACGACCATGACACTCAGCTCCAGATTGCAAGGTTCGTCTCTCGTATACTCATTGTACTGCGTAACTAGTGAACACTTACATATATTGCATGTGATTGCCCGTTTAGCACAACAGTATGAATTCATGTATTACTTGCATGTGTTATATGACTGATAGGGTGGCATTTCCCTAAACATCCGTAACCCACATTTCGTGATGCTTTTTGTTTGTTACTCGAGTTTGAGGAACCATTTGACATGAGTTAGGAGGAGCTGAGATGAGCATGCAAATCACAATATTATTGTGGGTGCACACATAATAATAATGCGGGGTGCATGAGAGTCCCAGTGAGGCTTAACAAGTGAAAAGGGGTTCCGTTCCATTATTTGATCGATGTGAAACACAACATTCTATAAGAGTCATAACAGTAATTATCTCTTACTCGAACATGATCTTTTCACTTCTCTCTGAATCCTTTCGAATCTCGATGCTATTGAGTATTATCTGAACACCCATCTGAACGCCTAGCGAACTGTGTAGAACGTTAGGTGCCTGTATGAATGTCCCTGAGTTAGATGCCGCATCATGGAATGATTTGTATATACCTTTCTCACTTACCTTCGTTTACTGGAACTCAACGTATTGACGCCTTAGATTCCGAAGTGCGATCATTTCCGCAACACTTTAGCTACATACCATGTATTATTCAATCATCTTGCAAGAACGATGGACAAGAGGACGAGCATAGTACCTCACCGATCTCAGTATTAGGACGACCCTAATTACCGGCAATGAACACCAGCAAATTGGCTTTACTCGAATTCTTAACCCGATTCAGCGGCTCATGGGAGCCAACTCATACGAACCAATCGGGACATACTCGATGACAACTGACTGTAGAATGAAATGTGTAACTGCCCGCACAGTGAGTAGTGCCTTAGTACGTGACACGGAATGTGAAAAGATGGACCCTGTTGGTGAAAGGTCACAGGACCCCGTTACACGCAGCGACATTAGGGGCAGCAGTCACGACAACATCGAGGCGCTCGTAATCGTAGTCTATAGTATGAAAACGAAGGTGACTCCTACAAGGATTGACTGTTGTTAAGTCAAAATGTCAACAACCAAGGGAACAATGATAGTAATTGGGAATCCACATGATCGCGACAACAACACTAGAAATGATGCTCGTAGAATTGGCGTGGATGACGCCAGGAATTTAGCAACTTGGAGGCCTGCACATTCTTGGTAACTAATCGCTTCGTCTCTGTTCTGTTTAACCCTGATGCTTCTAGAAACCGAACCTGATTGTGGAATCGGCTGATGGTAAGTCAACTGAAGCCTCGTATAACCGTGGGATACAAACTCGATCTTGTGGGACAAGTGTTCGACATCGACCTTCCTTCTACTATTCCAGATAGTCTCAATGCAATAGTTAGTGTGGATTGGGTATTCAGATATCACGCAGATATACCCTGTGAGAAGAAAATTTTGTGTCGCTTTATGCTCTAAAGTGTTAGAGTGGTGTAAAGGATAGCATCATGTCAGCAATGAAAGCCCCGAAGTGTCTACCAAAGGATTACCCCACTATGTTAGCACTTGTTACTGATGTTAAGGTTAAGGAAAAGAAGGATCGAGGATCCACCAATTGTTCGTGATTCCTTCGGTGTGCTACTCAAGGAACTATTAGGTTTACTTCCACAATTATTAGACAGACTCTCAGTTTGATCTCACGCCGAGGGCAGCCCTGATTCTTCGTACTTCTTATCGTCTTGCACCAGGAGGGTTGCGAGAGTTGTAAAATCAACAACATGGACTGTTGGACATGAGCTTTGTCGGACCTAGTTTGCTTTAAGGAGCCCCAGTTATATCCGAGAAGATAGGTTGTATCGTTGGATATGTGTACTGACTATCAAAAACTCATCAAGGTGACAGTCAAAAACCATTTGTCTCGACCATTGTATTGACAACCTGTTGACCAGTTGCGACGGTCAAGCTCCCATTCGATGATTGGCTAACGAACGAACTCTCGTCAGAGGGAAGTCCAAGGGGAGAGTGTTTTGAAAATGGCATATCAACCGCAATACAGCCATTGGGACTTTGTATTTCATGACCTATGGGGTTAACCAACACACTGGCAGCTTTATGGATCACATGAATTGACCATGTTTATTGAAGACGTTTTGAATCATTTCTAGGAGGAAGGAACACCCTAGGCGACATTTGTACCTTGTCTTAGAGCGACTGCACGCGAAGTCTGGTGAAGTTTAACTTCTGGATTCGAGAGGTACCTTTTTGGCCATGACATCAACGAAGTGGAATACATATGGGTCTCGCTAAGATTCATTCTGAAAGAAACCGATTGGCATCTAAGATTCTTACAGGGATGCAGCAAATTCTTGGTTTCGCTAGACGCTATCGCAGATTCATCGAGGGATTTTCGGAAATTACACCGTTGTAACCTCCTTTGCACAGCAGGGCGATGTGCTCATGGAAGACAAAGCAGGAAGGCGACTATTCAGCCTTCGAATCCAAACTCTGCAATACACTGAGCATCGTCTTTACCCGGGGGTACGGGTGATCTAGTGGTGTACCATGATAGTTCGAATCAGAGTCCCAGTTACACGCCGATGCAACACGAGAAGGTGATGGCTTACGTGGTGGATTAACAAGAAGAATTGCACGACTCACAACCTGGGGTGGAAGCCATGGTCTTTGGAATTAAGATGGAGGCATTACTTGGACGGTACCCATTTGCATTATTTAGACCGATCACAAGGGCCTCCCATGTGTACCTTTGTTTTGAGAGAGCTAATTATGTGATGGCTTTGCTGGATGAAACTATCGAGCGAATACGACTATGGAACCTAAACGCGTATGAGCTTGCAACACACCATCGACTTTAACATACCTGATCAGACTCGCCCTATTCAAATTGAAGAACTGAAGGAAGATAGTTCTCAAGATTGATCCATGCGGGGCATGGGGAAGCAACCTTTGGTAGGTCAGACGATATTTGCTACTTCATGGAACGAATATGGACCTCACTATACAGCAGCCTTAGGGAACTTGTGCAGGCGAAGCACACGGGCCTCGATATCCTATTCATCTGAGTTTTGATAGGATGTATTAAAACCTGAAGACCATGTACGGGTAATTGGGCCTGAAGGCCCACATAGCCACGCATAGAAACGAAGTTTGACATGTGGGAAAGTCAAGGTGGGATATTGGCAATCAGAAACACATGTATGGAAATGAGAACAGACTGCCATGGATTTTGTCAATAGTCTACTTACAACTTGAAACGGAAACATTATCACTTGGGTGATCGTTGATGGACTCAAGTTACCAGCACACTTTCTTCCAATCAAGAAAACTGACGAGTTTTCACAGTTGCCAATGTTCCTCTGAGAGAGGTGTTTTTTTTTAGGCACGAGGCGCCAACTCTTGGTACCTCTGAATTCGATCTATGCATGATTTATGTCGGGCAATACACAACACCCTTGGCTCATGTCAGGACCAGAGTATTGCTTATCGCCGTTGGACAAACGATCAGAGAAAACGAACTCTCCTGGCACTTGAAGACATGTTACGAGCATGTGTGTGACTGGCTTTGGTGAAAATTTGAAGGACTCTTACCTATGGTTGAGTACTACTGCGGCGGTTATCATTTTGGTAACCAGACAGCTCTATTGAGGCATTACATAGACAATAATGCCAACCTTCTTGTTAGACAGATATGGATGACAACTTAATTACTGGTCCAGGACTGGTACTCATAACTCTTGGGAAGGTTGTTTGGATCGGGAGTCGATTGGCGGCAACACGTGACCGTCAGGAAAGCTGATAAACTTGGGAAACGCTGGAAGATCGTTGTAGGCAATCGTATCGTGTTGAAAGTCTCACCCTGGGAGGGTGTGGAATGCTTGGAAAGCATGGCGAGCTTAACTGACGTCACGATGGACCATTCAACAGTCTGGGAAGAATCGGTAGCGTAACCTACAAACTCGAGTTACCTGACGAATTAGGTAACGTACACAATTTCATGTATATCTCGAACCTAAAGAAGCGTCTGTTCGACGCAACACTTGTGATACCCTTGTTGAGGAACCCACTGTTAACACAGTCGAATTTCAATCGTGAAGAGTTCGTTAGAACTCAAGACCTGGACTGAAGTTCACGTGGGAACGCGAAGATCTGATGGAACTCAAGTATCCTCAACTTTTTCCTGATGATCAATCTAATTCTGGTGCAACTAGCGAATTTCGGGACGAAATTCCTCTTCAAGTTGGGGATGATGTGGCACCTGAGCAAAATCCGCAGCAACCTTGATTTCTCAATTCATCTCTCTGTGCTTACCTATCAAATTTCGGGACAAAATTTCTTTCAAGTTGGGGATGATGTGACAATCCGAACTTTCGAGGTTTGCAATGTTTTAACTTGTGATTCTAACTTTCAATGATTCGCTTATTTCACGTCTTTGAGTTATTAAACTTTCGTTGAACGTTTTGTTATGTTGTGTGGTCGAGCGAATAACGTGTTTGAATGTTAGTTGGGTCGTCCTTAGTGTTTAGTTGTTGTCTAGATGGGCCAAGCTTGTAACGGGCCACACATACACATCTAGACCCGAGTGAAAGCATGACCCTAATCCATTGTGTTTAGGCCTGTTTCTGTTTTGATTAATAATGTATACATATAACACCTCAACCTACTCGGCCCACACTAATTGAATCTTGAAAGCGTCACATATACTTGTCCGTGAGTGTTCAATATCTATTCAAAGAACCTTGAAGATGTTTGAAAGTGTGTAAAGTATCTGTATTTATAGACATAAGCTATAACTTATTTATGTAATTAATAATAAAGATTACTAAAATCAGTTGCAATCAAATTAATGGTCTGAAATATGGAAACAATCTTATATTTATAAGTTTGGGAAATTAAAGAGAATGTGTCAACACTAAAATCGAGTTGCTATAATTACGATATTTATTAAAATAACTATAGAAATGTAACTGAATTGTATAAATATTTAAACAAATGATTAATGTTCATTTCATGAAAAGTAATTCATTAAGGTCAAAAGTAATATGTAATTTTTCATTTTCTTATTTTAATATTATCGGATGATTAAATTATGATACAATAAATAATAAATGTAGTCTTATAAAATAAGGAACATAACCAAACATGATTTCCAACCAAAAATAGTAAAGAATAAGTCAAAATGTCATAATACATAGGGAAACCATAAAAATGTATTCAAACATCAAAAATTAAAAACCACAAAACAAAATTCCAATAGTCCAATAACATATAAATTGTTTTTATTGTAACCACCATTTGCAAAATCTCGTTTATCAATTCTTGCCTAAATCTTCGTCAAGATCGTTGTTCTCAACACACATGCGAGGCTTACTTGCTGTCGACCCCAATCCCTCTTCAATCACATAAAATCACCAAGGTTACGCTTCATGTGACAATCCGAACTTTCGAGGTTTGCAATGTTTTAACTTGTGATTCTAACTTTCAATGATTCGCTTATTTCACGTCTTTGAGTTATTAAACTTTCGTTGAACGTTTTGTTATGTTGTGTGGTCGAGCGAATAACGTGTTTGAATGTTAGTTGGCTCGTCCTTAGTGTTTAGTTGTTGTCTAGATGGGCCAAGCTTGTAACGGGCCACACATACACATCTAGACCCGAGTGAAAGCATGACCCTAATCCATTGTGTTTAGGCATGTTTCTGTTTTGATTAATAATGTATACATATAACACCTCAACCTACTCGGCCCACACTAATTGAATCAGGCCGAGGCCCATCAAGTTATGCGTATGGTATGAGGATTAGGGGGGGTGTTGTTACGTGATTATTGCAAAGTAGCAAACCCTAAGGCTTTATTTCTTTCCTTGTTCCTTTGATCGACGACAGAAGTCCCTTTGTAGCTGCCCTTCTCGTGGCCTAGGCACTTTCATATCTTGAACATTCGGTTAGTTGTCATCCCTGTTTAATAGTTTTGCAAAGTGTTAGACAAATAAATGCATTAATCGTGACATAAGTGTTGATATGATTTGTGTTGTGCATGACTAGCCTTTGTGACATGATTGATTTCTTTGGTAGATGTAACCTGATGCTAGTAATTTTTTTTATACACGGTTAGATTAATCTTGGTGCTTAAGTAATAATGGATAATCTTGACACCTTACTAGATGTTTAATGGTTATGTAATCGGTTGTTGTGTGATTTGGATTGATTATTTGTTTGACCTTAACTTACTGTTGATGATAATAGGGATACAATAATAATACATAACTAGGTCTGGTCACAAAGTGAGATTAGGGTAACGATTAGAACCATGAATATGATTATTATTATTGTTGCAATCTGAATGTAATTTTGTCCTATATGTTGTACAAAGTGTTTTATTAATTAGTTCTCATATTCACATAAAAGCCTACTTAAAATTCATGGTTACAAACTGTTAGTTTGAATGGGTAATGGATGGATCGGATAAGGGAAGGTGTATGCGTATGATCTATATAATAAGTGAATCAATGTCATGCCCAAGATGTCAAAACATGAGTAAAGTCACGTGAAACATTAAATGGTTGCTAAAAATTCTAATTGTAATCATTTAATCATGTGCTGGAAGGGATAGAGATAGTGGGACGGTTACTTGGGGATTGGAAAGGAGTTGACCTGGTCAACCGCATGCATGTGTCACACACATAATTCTGGTTGCACATGGCACACACATAATTCTGATTTCACATGGCACGCACATAATTTTGATTGCACATGGGTGGTTTTATGGGCTGCATAAGGGACAGTGGGCCGCACAGTTTGCTGGATCCATCAAGCATCTGGGCCGCACACACTTCACTATAGGGCCTGTTACATTTGGTTTGCACATCATAAACTAGTTCCATATCTATACCGGGCCACTTTACTTTGGGCCACAACCACCGGCTCGGACCGCACACATTCTAAGTGGGTACATATTATGTTGGACTATACCACATTCATGGGCCACATAACTAACACTTAGTCACATAATACATTGGGCCACGGATAGGACACGGGTATGGTAGAGTGGGCTGAAGCCTCGATGGGCTGTATAACTGGTCAACTAGCATTACTATTGAGTTACAAATTGGATATGGGCCGAATGTCATAAATTAAGTTTGTAAACTAGTACAACTCTAATTAGTGGACCATTGCACGCTAAATGACTCCTTGATGATATTGAGTTGATGAACTAACTGTTATGACTTAAGTTGCATATGTGTGCTACATGTATCTTGATTGTATTTTATGTGATCAAGGAAGATATGAATTGACTGTACGTAAAATAAGTGGATTATGTGCACCTAAGGCTGATTGTTGTTGGTAACCATTTTAGGACATGTTTGACTAATGGTAAACGAGTACATAATCATAAACCGAGCAAACCAAGGTGAGTTCACTGCTCTTTTCCAAGCATGCATCCCGGGAAGGGATATCGGGTAACGTTCCAGGGAGGAATGCAGGTTAATGGGATGTTTGTTATTACTTAGTTTCTATTATGTAAGACCCCCTACATCTACCGATTGTTGCCGGGAAGGCAACGAGGTATTTAGTTGATAGCGCTATTAGGATTGGCACCCTCACACCGTGCCGAAAGGACGGGCGTGAACTAATTACCTTGACCACTTGACCAATGCCTAGATAGAGGCATTGGGGTTGGGCATTCACATCGTGTATATATAAGACCCCTTACATCTACTCGAGGTTGTTAGTTGAACTAATTACCTTGACCACTTGACCAATGCCTAGATAGAGGCATTGGGGTTGGGCATTCACATCTAGTAGCCACATACGGTAATCGAGTTAATAACATCATCAAAACATAACGTTGAACTGTTTTATACACATATCTGGTAACCAACGCGTTAACAAAACTTTGAACTCACCAGCGTCGTCTGACACACTTGTCTGCATGCTTGCAGGTCGTTAGGTTTTTGACGTGGACTTGCTATCTAGGAGTGCTAGAGTGGTCATGGATCGAGACTCTTGGATATAATTGATACATTGGTTTTGAACACTTACTTTGAAACAGTTGTTTAACAATTTACTATATGCTTCCGCTGAATACTTATTTTGGTTTAACTTATGTCTTGGATTGATATTTTGAAATGAATGGAATGTTTTTATTAAATATTACGTGTAGTTCAGTGTGATTGGTGGCTTGGATCCTGGTACGTCACACGTCCCGCTGTGATTCCGCATGTGGTATTTTGGGGGTGTGACACTTCAAATCAGAAGATGATTGCTTCAAGTCACCCACGTAATCCTTTGAAACAGGTGTGGAGTTATCCCCAGTGTAAGAATCACCATCCTAAAAAAATAAACAATTTATAATAACACAACTATTAAAAGTATATATCAGTATATTTTTAAAGTTAAACCTTAGAGCATTCACCACCAGCATATTGGAACTCAGACTGACTCATACCAAACGAATCAGAGACATCAAGCTGTAAAAAAATCGAAAGCAAGAGACAAATTGTTTAAACATATAAATAAAACATGAAGTAATTAATAGCATCTATATAATATATAAACAAACTTATAAAAAAATATTACATGACATTGAGAGGTAGCAGACGGAGTCTCTTTCAAAGCATAATTCTTTGTATTCCAACCATCATTGAACTACATAAAAGAAAATAGAAGCACAATTTAATAGTGTACTTATCTAATAGATATAATAAGATCTGTTAATAATTTGAACGTATACACTTACCAGCTTCTTAGCATCTTCCATCTCAATTAGAGCAGCTATATGTCGATCAAACTTGTAGTCATCAGTATCCTAAAAAATGACATCATAAATATAAAAATATAAGAATACAACAATGTACTGGTTGTTAAAGTTTGTTAATATATATTAAAACATAGTTACATACATTAAAAATAGACTCAAAATTTTGAAGTTGAAAGTGACCAACACTATCCCCAGCAACACCTTCTTCAACGTGACTTTCGGTAGTCTGTGGCTTCTCCTTCGACTACAGATAAAAAGTCCACATTAGTAACAATGTTAAATAAAGTTCAACTAATAAGATCGTATCAATCAACTTTAACAACGAAGGATCGTTGTTTTTAGGATCCATAACTACAATGGAAGTAATCAATGTTTTTAAAAAATATAACGGTAATCTGTTTATAGAAAGAATGTCTATTTACAGAAACCGAATAATAATTCCGAATACAAAAAATTAAACTTAAGACAGTAATTTTTTTATAGAAACAAAAAAACTTTAAAAAGAAATTAAAGGTATCCTTAAAGAATTAACAACTAACTAAATAGAAAAAAATATAATTGATAAAACAAACCATATGAACTTCAAAAGATAATTGCATAAACTTTCAAAATAAAGCATAAAGACAAAACTTAAAACCAAAGACTATAGATATCAATAAACAAACAACACCAAGAAAATTGAACTAACCTGTTTTGGTTGACGAACACTCCGAGTTCGATTGTCACAAAAGATGGAGGGTTCACCATGAGAAAAACAAACCATAAATCATTCAGAACATATATTATTAATTTTTGAAAAAAAAAACCGAACAGAAAGGATAAAATCAAATATTACAAACTTAAAAAAGAGAAAACAACTATAACATTCAACTAACCTCTGTTGTTTGTTCAATGATCGTTTGTCCGATTGTTATCCAAGATTTAGGGATTCACATGAAAATCAAAATAAACCAAAATCAGTAAGTTTGATAAATGCCCAAGACATGATTAACGTTCATAGATATTACATAAATCAGAGAATGTAGATGATGATAACAAACCTCCGATCTTGATATTGTTTGCAAAAAACAGTGATTAAATCGGATAATGTATATCATAAAGAACAACACAAAAAATACAGAGAAATCTTCAAAAATTGGGATTAAACACTTACAATACATAATAATCTAATATAGAAACAATTTATTTATAGAAACAAAATCAATATTCCGGAAAAACATATCAGACCATAAATAAAATAAAATAAACAAAATCTTTAATGGATTGGTAATTAATACAATACAAAATTTATTACTAACAAAAAAAACGTAATCTGTTTATAGAAACAATGTCTAATTACAGAAACCGAGTTATAATTCCAAATACAAAAATTAACCTTAAAAAGTAATCTGTTTATAGAAACAAAAAGCAACTTTATTGAGAAATTAAAGGTACCTTTAAAGCTAAATTGAAAAAATGATAACTGCCAAAGAAACCATATGAACTTCAAACCATAATCACTTAAAGTTTCAAATTAACACTAAACACAAAATTTACTGTAAGTCCCGAAAATCGGATCTATCAATGATATCAAACAACACCAAGTTTGTGCGGAATCCAAACTTGATGTGATTCAAGAAATTAAATGAAAATCAACAAGAAATATGAACAACGAAGAACAAACCGGAATCACTTTCAACACTTGCACACGATTCTATTACTTGAAAAGCAAAACCGTCTAGTACAAGTGTTCTTCACCAACTCGCCTTTCTCTCTAGCTCTCTAGAAGTTGTAACAATGAAGTTCTAAAGGTTCAAACCTAAAAACAAGTTAGAAACTTGTTTATATACTCAACCAAGCCCACTTCCCTACATGGGCTTCCCTTGGGCCTGCTTGGCCCACATGGCCTAAAGCTTAGCCCAAGTGACCTATAAAGGTCCACAACCTAATATAAACTAACCCGGTATAGCCCAGCTCGTAACCATAGCCCGTTGTGTTAATTTGATGCGTCAGTCTCACACTTTAGGGCCTAACAATCTCCCCCTAGACTGATGCCATCAAATTGTCTTCATAACATGAAATCAGCAACGTCTTCAACGAAGTCTATGGTTGTCGCTATGCTGCAGATGTTGTGGAAGTTCTTGACTTCTGAACTCTCAGCACTGGGTCTCTTTCTTCAGTTCTTGTGGTTAGCTTCATATCAGGATCTCGATCAGCTTTAGCTTGAAATATCTTTGTAAAAAAGAATGTGAAAGGAGGATTCTCAACAAATCTTTTCTTCTTCAATCTTTGTCTTTCAAGCAGGTTCACGATACTTCTTCAAATGCACTATCACTGTCAGACGGCAATTCGTATCCGATTCTTCTGACTCAGGTACATCTTGTTGTTGTGCTGTTTCAGGCTTCTTCAGCAACTAATAGCATCTCAGTCTTCATCAACCCATGTTCTTGATTGAAATCAAGTTCTGCACATGCTCACAAACTCATTAGCAAACATTTCTTATGCAACAGGGAGAGTACCATATGAACACTAGGTACATCCAAGTACTTATACTCGGATTTCACAATTTAAATTCTTTAAACTTTTGATGATCAGTCAAATCTTCAAGAACGGTTACATTTTTTTAATTTTAAGAAAAATAAATAAACACTCTATTTTTGGATTTTTGGTTTTATAGAAAAACAAATAAAAACTCAAAATATAAACAACTACCATAATATACAATTACAATTGCAATGGGATCAAAATTTGTTCTCAGGCAGACTAAGGAACACTTTTCAGTACGAGCCTAATCAAACTGGTCTATGCGATTGCCAATATGTTTGTCCACTTAAACTTTAACGCTCAACTTTCAATATTTCAACTTCGTGATATGCTTTAGGTAATATTATACTATTATACCCGTGTGTCCCATTACAAGGCATACCCCTGCGATCAAGGTAAGCACAACGATTCATCGTAGCAGGTGAGTATACTGATGTCATCCTTTAAGATATCCTGACTGTATCTAGGTCTGCATATAATCTGTTTTATCATGTTTTGATTTCTTAACAATGAACACCCAAATAAATACTAATCAAATCCTGGAAATATAAATAGCACACTCTATCATGCAAGTATCTTCCCTACCACATATTTCACAAGTCCAATCCAGATTTCTGAAATCTTAACTGGGAATAGGTTGAGAAGAGAACAGAATAGATCTTTTGCAGAGATGGAATAATATACAGATCAAATGAGTTTTTCTCAGTTTGATATAGGTTTCTTGGGTTTCTTTT
This sequence comes from Helianthus tuberosus, assembly GCA_030545235.1. Lineage (NCBI taxonomy): Eukaryota > Viridiplantae > Streptophyta > Magnoliopsida > Asterales > Asteraceae > Helianthus > Helianthus tuberosus. The sequence continues at coordinate 49,487,034 of CM060351.1, forward strand.
GGGCACTTGAGGGCCTCTTTCGGGTGTATTAGATCTATAGCGCGACAACGTACAGCTAGGTCAGCATGTATCTGGATGCAGCAGAAGCTGTCGTTGCCTAGCACCTCCAGGTCAGCATATATCTGGATGCAGCAGAGGAGGTACACGACTTTTTTTAGAGAAGATTTCAGAATCAGATCAAAATTGTGTGTATCGGGACAACATACAGACATTCAAATAGAAATGAGCTAATTCCAAGTGACTTTCTTTCCTGGGTTCATGTACAATTTTAGTTCTGAACAGAAGGACAGCCAAGATATCCCCGGATGATTCACCAATATAAAGACCCGAAACCTCAGATGTTGGCTATCTATCAACGCAAGATTTAAGACCATAAAATCATACGCCGTTGGTATGTTACCCACATGGTACATAGTTCGTTATGTTTATATCACTTAGTATCTTTTATCATTTTGAGCGTCAAGCCTATCGACATATCGCAGTAGATCCTAATCTTTTCAGCTATGCCACCTTACATGTGTTAGGCACCTTACATGTGTTAGTCAAACCCTTTAACACGAACATTTATTTCACTTCCCATATCATGCAATTTATCTTTTTGGCTTTTTCATTTTTCTAATGTTTTTGTATTTTTCTCATTTTCTCCCCCTAAAACAATACATATTTACAGCAAACTCTTTTTGTATTTTCTGAGTTTTCTCCCCCTAAACTCTATATCTATCTATATGTTCCTCTCCCCCTAAATTTGTGCATAAATCTTGTATTTTTGCGCAAATTTACCATTTAATAGAGAAAGGACACTATATATACAAAATAATGAACTAAGAAAGAGAAAAGAAAATTTTGTTTTCAACCGTTCTGTCATCAGATTGAAGACTAATCAATATTCAAATCAAAGTACTGAATTTAAAAGGTACCTTTTGCTGGTCATTTCTTACTTCTGTTATCTCCTCCAAAGGAAACATATCATCTGTAAAAAAAAATTGAACTTTTTGCAACAGTGAAATGTTACCCGTTTTTATCTCTGGAACAACCGCTATCAACATTCCAGAGATTGTCAACAGCTCCTCCTAGGTTGTTCCTGAAAAGTAAGGAGATTAGTAAGACATTGGTACCCAGGCCATCGTGATCCTGGGATTTCCCGAAGCATCAAAGTAAGATACTTCCTTCAAACACAAGTCCCCTTTCATTTCAAAAATTGGAGATGTAGCTGCTTTTTGTTTTGCTCTCCAAATTTGTTTAGGCTTTTCTAGTTTCTTAGATGCCTTTGGCAAAACAGTTGGCTTATCAACCTTGTTATTTTTCAAAATTTGTGTAGGTTTCAAAGCTTGTTTTCTTTTTGCTTTAGCAGCATTCCAATCCCCATCAGAAGGTTTAACCTTGGGATTCACATTCTTCATTGCCTTAGGTGAAGATACATTCATTGGCTTAGAATGATAGTTGTCCTTTGGTGTAACCCTCCGATTTTGCATATAATATGGTACGTAGGGACGATCTGTGCAGTTCCGAGCTATGTGACCAGCAATGCCGCAATTGAAGCATGTTTGTCTCTTCATGTAGAAAGCATTCTGATCAGCTTGTGTAGCTCTTGCAGGCCCTGAAGGATGAACCGGTCCTTTCTGTGCTTGTTTTTGTTGCACATTTCTTGCAAACGGTGATGAATTTGGATGTCTATACTTGTCGTTTGCAGGAGCCTTCTGTGGTGGAGATTTCCTCTGAGTTTTCTTATTTTGTGTAGACTGCACGTCTTGTTCAGAAATCTCACCAGTCTTTCCGAAAGCTTTGTTAGCACACTCAAATGCATATTTTTCACATTTTCCATTGCTGACTGGCTTAACAAAGGCATTTTTCACATCACGGGCCTTTTGAGGACTATTGCTGCCCGTTGAGGACTGTGGAGAGCTTGCTTGTCTTTGATGTTTGGGCTTCTTATTTCCGCATCCTTTACCTGCTCGCTTCGGCTCTTGTTGCTTGATCTGAACCTTTTCATCACTAACAGAAGGCTCAGATTGTTCAGCTTGCGTACTTGGAGTCTTGTTCATGTCAGTTTTCACTTCATCAGCTTTGGTAGGATCCGAGACTTCTGGTTTATCAGATGAAACACCAGAAACTTCAGCAAAAACTTCAGCTGAAACATTAGACGAATTTTCAGCACAAGACGGTTCTGCACATGACGCCTTTGAGCTGAATCCACTAGAATCAACTGATTCCAATTTCTCAGAATCAGCTACTTCCGATGATTCACATTTGGAATCAGATGGTTCAGCTGGCTTATTTGTTTCGTTTGCCGATTCAGTCTCTGTTACGCAAGCATCAAGGTTTTCGCCCAAATCATCAGGCCTGAAATTAATCATAGAGCGAAAAACCTTAAAAAAATCAAACGTCGAAATAGAGTCTGGATTAGGCTCATTTATTAAATTTTTAGAAGAATCAGACTCTGATGCTTGTTCATCCCCAACTACATTTTCAACTTTTACTTCAACTACTTCATCTGCAGGGGAAGACGAAGCATTAGGATCAAAAGTACCATTTGAAACAAAATTTATTGGAGTAGACTTCTGTTTCTCAACTGGTCTGCCATTAAATGATGACTTATTGTTTTTGGGACCATAAGTCATTTTACTTTCATTCATCAGCTCCTCCTTAGTCATAGGTAAATAAGTATAATTGTCATTATAGGGAGGAGGAGCCTGATTAAAACCCAAACCACGCCCTTTCTTTTCCTTGTATGCGAGCTGTTGATCACACAAGTTTTTGACTAATTTGCTGGAAGAATCAAATTTCTTAATATTAAGCTCATTAATTTTATATCTATCTCTGATATCTTCCAGTTCCTTAGTCACAGCGCACAGTTTCTCCTGAACATAGAAGAGTTGAGTTGATTTCACACTTACATCATCCTTGAGTTTGACAATGTCTTTTCGCTGAGTTTCAATCTTTTCTTTATAAAGTTTTTCGTTTTTTGATAAAGTAAAATTTTTATTTTTTATGTCTTGATAATCTTGAATTAGCTCAGCGTTGTGTAACTGATAATATTCTACTCTACCCCTACATTCAGGAGTACAAAAGACAGAAAGTAGTTCTTCTTTAGTGATGAATGCCATAATTACAGTGGTTGGTTGACACTTTTGTTCTTCTCCTCAAAACACAAACCAAACGAGAACTCGTGTACTCAATAACTTAAACCCTTTGCAATCGAATGAAACCGCTTTCTGAACCGCACATCAAAACCTGTCAAACTTTTCACAAACAAACCAACCCCCGTTTTTTTTTGTTTTTAAATTAGAATTTTTTTTAAATTAGAAAGTAACACTTAATATTATTATTATTAATATTAATATTATTATAAAAACCAATTATTATGTAATGATGACTAAATGATTATAATTATTATATTATAAAATTAAACCTAAATGTCACTTTCAGATTTTAGAAAAATCCTTAACAGTTTCCACACACGTAAACCCTTATGAAAGCTTGTCACCGAAATCCCTTTTCTTTCCAAATAACTCAGCCTGAATTGTATAAATCTCCTTCTATCTCTTTTCTATGACAACCAAAACCGTCACTAATAATACGATGATGGACGATTGGTCGGAGAAGATGAGTGATGGTTATGGAAGATGATGACGTGAACAACAGTGGTTGATGGAGAAGATAATAACGATGATGATGAACAGATAGTGAAGAGAGGGTGATGATGTATGGATAGGACGACGATGAGATGACGATGAACGACGACCGGAGGTGGAGATGCAGGTTGTGGCGGATGTGCGGTGGTTGATGGTTACCGGCGTAGATGTTGCAGGTGAAGTGGTGACCGTCGGAGAAGAAAGACAAGGATGATGATGTTGCAGGTAGATGGCCAGAGATGAAAGACGATGATGGTGACGGAAATCTCAAGCTACTTGACGACTCGAAATCTCTTGTGAAGTTCAATGGAGGTTGCGACTCGAGACTATGAAATCGATTACTCGAGACCAGTTGAGTCGAGACCTCAAAAATTGAAGACTGGAGACCTTAGTCGAAACAGTGGTTGCGACTCGAGACGGAGGATGTTGATGACTCGAGATCTCGGTTGCGACTCGGAACCGTGGTTGCGACTCGAGACTGCTCGGAAGAAGATGACTCGAGACCAGTGAGGTGATGATGACTAGTCGAGACCGTGAAGATGTTGAAGAGTCGAGACCGTCATGCAGTGAAGTCGAGACCTTGAAAGTTGTTGTAGAGATGTCGAAGACTCGAGACCGTGTAAGGATGATTGAAGAAGATGATTGCGACTCGAAACGGTGTGGTTATTGACGATGAGCTGTAACTAAAAAATAAAATATGGAAATCTCAATCTCACCAAAAATAACAAGTCAACAAATCTCCGAAAGCTGTGTAAATTTTGAAACAAGATATTTCTAAAAATTTCGAAAATTTTGGTTTATCTTATAACAACTTTCAAAACAAATCAAAACACCAAAATATAGTGATTTTTTTTTGATAAAATTTCGATGAACTCTCCGAAGAACACGAAGAACGCGAAGAACACCAACTCAAAAATAACAAAAATCTTGAATCCTTGATATCACACCGAGCCTAGAAACAGGTTCTAATGGCTCTGATACCACTTGTAAGTCCCGAAAATCGGATCTATCAATGATATCAAAAAACACCAAGTTTGTGCGGAATCCAAACTTGATGTGATTCAAGAAATTAAATGAAAATCAACAAGAAATATGAACAACGAAGAACAAACCGGAATCACTTTCAACACTTGCACACGATTCTATTACTTAAAAAGCAAAACCGTCTAGTACAAGTATTCTTCACCAACTCGCCTTTCTCTCTAGCTCTCTAGAAGTTGTAACAATGAAGTTCTAAAGGTTCGAACCTAAAAACAAGTTAGAAACTTGTTTATATACTCAACCAAGCCCACTTCCCTACATGGGCTTCCCTTGGGCCTGCTTGGCCCACATGGCCTAAAGCTTAGCCCAAGTGACCTATAAAGGTCCACAGCCTAATATAAACTAACCCGGTATAGCCCAGCTCGTAACCATAGCCCGTTGTGTTAATTTGATGCGTCAGTCTCACACTTTAGGGCCTAACATTTACTAAGAAAAAGAAAGAATTTACATATCAAAAAACAAACAATACGAAGAACATGTAACTAACCTGTTTTGGTGGACGAAAAGTCAGAGTCCAAATTTCACAAAAGATTGAAGGGTTCACCCTGAGAAAATACAAACAATAAAACATTCAAAACATATATTACTAATTAAAAACACTGAACAGAAAGGATAAAATCAAATATCACAAACTTAAAAAAGATTAAAGAACTATAACGTTTAACTAACCTCTATTGTTTAACGAATGATGAGATTCCGATTGTAATCGCAGAGTTAGGGATTCACATGAAAAACAAAATCAACAAAAAAATTTAAAAATGTTCAATCGCTTACATTAAAGATGAAAATTAAATTACTAACATCCAATCCCGTAAATTAGCATACTAAAAATTATCATACTAAAAATAAATCACCATTTATTTATAGAAATAGAAACCTTAATCCGGAAAATTATCATACTAAAAATAAATCACTAAAATTTAAATTTGAGGTTTCAAAAATAAATCACAAACGAAATTTAAAATTTAAAATTTGAATTCCGGAAATAGAAATAGAAACCTTAATTCCGGAAAATTATCATACTAAAAATAAATCACTAACGAAATTTAAAATTGCTCAAAATTTTAAATTTAAAAATTGAATTCCGGAAATAGAAATAGAAACCTTAAAATTTTAAATTTGAGGTTTCAAAAAACGTAACACCATTTATTTATAGAAATATAAACCTTAATTCCGGAAAATTATCATACTAAAAATAAATCACTAACGAAATTTAAAATTGCTCAAAATTTTAAATTTTAAATTTAAAATAGAAACCTCAAAATTTAAAATTTAAAATTTGAATTCTGAAAATTAAATCACTAACATCCAATCCCATAAATTATCATACTAAAAATTATCATACTAAAAATAAATCACCATTTATTTATAGAAATAGAAACATTAATTCCGGAAAATTATCATACTAAAAATAAATCACTAAAATTTAAATTTGAGGTTTCAAAAATAAATCACTAATGAAATTTAAAATTGCTCAAAATTTAAAATTTAAAATAGAAACCTCAAAATTTAAAATATGAATTCTGAAAATTAAATCACTAACATACAATCTCATAAATTATCATACTAAAAATTATCATACTAAAAATAAATCACCATTTATTTATAGAAATAGAAACCTTAATTCCGGAAAATTATCATACTAAAAATAAATCACTAAAATTTAAATTTGAGGTTTCAAAAATAAATCATTAACGAAATTTAAAATTGCTCAAAATTTAAAATTTAAAATTTGAATTCCGGAAATAGAAATAGAAACCTTAATTCCAAAAAATTATCATACTAAAAATAAATCACTAACGAAATTTAAAATTGCTCAAAATTTTAAATTTAAAATTTGAATTCCGGAAATAGAAATAGAAACCTTAAAATTTTAAATTTGAGGTTATAAAAAACGTAACACAATTTATTTATAGAAATAGAAACCTTAATTCCGGAAATTATCATACTAAAAATAAATCACTAACGAAATTTAAAATTGCTCCAAATTTTAAATTTAAAATAGAAACCTCAAAATTTAAAATTTGAATTATGAAAATTAAATCACTAACATCCAATCCCGTAAATTATCATACTAAAAATAAATCACCATTTATTTATAGAAATAGAAACCTTAATTCCGGAAAATTATCATACTAAAAATAAAGGAAATAACAAAATCTTTAATGGATTGATAATTAATACAATACAAAATTTATTACTAAGAAAACAAAGACATTCAAATTTTAAAAAATATCATAGTTAGATTTTAAAAAATAAAAAATAATAAAAATAACTAAAAAATTATACAGATTAGCATAAACGATTTAACCTATAACAATTATCGGATCAAAAAACACCAAAACAACCATAAAATTAAACTTACCTCTTCTGTTCGACGAAGATTTAGAGTCCGACAGTTGTATAAAATTTAGGGTTTCTCATGAAAAAACAAAAACCAAAATAAAAAAATCACTAACAACATCACTCTTTGAAGACATCAAGAATCGATCCATTCATAATATTAGAATCGGAGAATTAAAATCATCATCAACAACAAAAAAATTACAGAAAAATGATAAAAAAAAGTGCGATTAAGCATTTACAATACATAACAATCTAATATAATTTACATACCTGCAGAATAAGTGGAATGATCTAAAAAAAAGAACAACAATAATCATTAGCATTTTCCGAATGGGTTTTGACAAAAAAACAACCTACTATCCGATCGAAGAACAAAAATAAAGAGTATTTCGCTGTGATCATGTAGTTTACCTTTGATTTGTGAAGGATTCTTGCTTTAAGTTTATGATATGAGAAGGTAGGTAGAAGAGAGAGAACAGAGAGAAAGAACTTGTTTGTAGGAAGATGTTTATGAAGAATAATTGAGTCAAAATAATAAATAGGATCCATATTCAAAATGGGTTTTTTGGAAAACCGGAATAAACCGACCCAAATAATTCGGATCCCGCGTGGAAGTAAGTTTTGGTTTGTGTTTTGTGAATTTGGTTTGTTTATAGAGAATTCCCTCCAAAAATCACTCTCTACTCAACCAATGATTGCCACATCATCAAAATGGCTTCACCATTCAAGGACACATAGCCTAAATCTTCTCATTTATTAATATATATAGAATATAGATACGCATAGCATAGCGGAAATTGTCCTATAATGGATGAAATATATTTTTATCTATATCATATACGCATAGCAATATGTCTAATGAATATTATCAGATTTCATTTAAGCTATATCTGAAGGAAAGCATATCTCATGAAATAAAAACATTTGATGCGTATAAGAAGAGTTTTCAAGAATATCAAAATGAATTAAAACATTTGATGCGTATAAAAAGAGTTTTCAAGAATATCAAACGATCAAGCTGAAAATCCGTATACTCATTCAACTAATGTATATGGGTCGTAGTGGTGGGACACATGAGGGGGGGGGGGGGGGGGGGTATATTTATAATCAGGGATTACTAGCTTAACTTTGGTGGAAGCAAGTTTGTTCTATATTTTGATTATCTAAGAAGACTATGCGGTTAACACAAAGATGAAGTTAAGACCGTGGGGTATGATGGGGCTTGGATTGGGCATTGGTTGACACGTGTAATGGGAAAAAAACTCACGTCCATGGGGTATGGTGAGGTTTGGGTTGGGGGCATGAGTTGACACATGGCCATTGAGAGCCCGTCATGTCACCTTGCTAGCCCGCCCCACGCCCGGCTTGAAAGCCAAGCCCCAAGGACCCACGCCCAAACCCAAGCCCCAACCCAAGCCTCCGGGATGGTGGCTTAGGCGTTTTCCCCCAACTCAAGCCCCATACCCCATGGCCTAAAAGGAAAACTACATAAAAAAATAATGTTTGGTTAGTCAAAGATGAAATTTAAATGTAATAAATAGCTACATGGGAATTTAACTTTCCACCCTATATGAGATGGAATATAAAACTTTTTCATGGAATGTTTACACATTACCCAAATATCCCCATCACCATAAAAACATTACTTAAAACCATCTCTTATCTAAAATCACACATATCTTCTCCGATTTATATTCATCAAGAACCATAACTAGCGGAGGTGTTAAACACGTGATGAAGGTTAAGCGATATGGGTTTCTAGATCAGTGAATCAAAACCAAGGTGCGGGGCCGTTCCTACGTTTTTGAAGATCCGAAGCGAACTACGAACTGAAGGCCCTTTTGCAAATTTATCATTTTCAACATATTTAGTAACAAAACCCTCCTTTACCCGGCTTGAGACAAACAATTATAAACTAAAAATTTTATAATTGGCGTAGTTAAATTCATTTTTTTAAAGTTATATGTTTTTTATAGATATAATATATGTTTAAATCCTAATTTCCTAGAAACAACTTGAAATCAGCAAATAAATCCTAATTCCCTAAACAACAACTTGAAATCATCAAATAATGAAACAAGTATAATCCCTAAACAACAAATTCAAATATGCGATTATGCAAATACACCCTAGACAACAAATGAGAATATCTAACCTCAGTCAGTGCCATTGTCTTCCAAGTTCCAAACCATCCACAAATATGTAACAACCGTCTATAATTCTAGTTTAAATTTAATCAAAGATGCACGATTTTATATATAAAAAGTACGTTACTCCTTAACAAAATCAAAATCAAGGTTTAAGGTAGCCCACTATTGGCCATCTACAACTAGTTTAGATATTCATGACATGATTAGTAATTTTGTTTACATCAAAACATTGTTTGGACATAGATTAAATTAACGCGGAAGCTTGCAAAGTTGTGTTCGGTTCATCAAAACATGCTCGATCGCCATCCGGAAAGTCCCCTTTGTTACCTAAGGTCAAAACCGCTTAAAATATTAGTTTTGACATTTATAGAGGGTGTATAAACTAATTTCTGCATCAAAATATAAAAAAAACATAAAATTCGAAATCGGCTCTGTCGCGTGTCGCGATAGGTCCTCGCGTGGCGCGGGGGCTCTCGCGTGTCGCGCCAGACCCTCGTGGTCCTGTCGCGTGGCGCGGGGGGAACGGTTTTCCAGCGGTTGCAGGTTGTTGTCCTGCATTTGCTACCAGCTCCGAAATTTCCAAGTTAAAACTTCAAACGGTAATAACTTTTGAACCGTAGGTCCGTTTTTAGATGATTCTTTTTCCTACACGACTGTAATTTAATTACCGACGCATCTATAATGATTATCATATCAAAAATTGAGTTTACGGACCCATCGACTAAAAATCAATATGCAATTATTCGACCCATTCTAACTACACCCATTTTACTATCGTTTCACTAGTAAGCCTATGGCGCCTTATACCCATCATCCAGGACTTATCATCACCTGCATTTCCTTACCAATTCCATGGTTTAATGCTCTTGTGAATGTTATCGCCATGGCTAACTATTAAAACACTTATACTACAATTTACATTATCATTCGACCCGTTGGCTCATCTTATGGAATCCTCCAATATGATGACTACCAAACGGTTTCTTGTTAACTCTAATCTTATGAATTTAAGTAACGGTCATGGTCGCTATAATCAACGCAAGTTTTATTTTACAATGCGACTATACATAATTTAACAACAATTCACTTAATGTAACGAGTTAAGTTACATACCTTTAAAGCACGCCCTTCAAACGCAAATCGCCACCGGCTTGTCCACTCGACGTTCCGGTATCTTTTCCTATAGAGTTCTGAAGCGTAGTCGAGTGTTATATTTATTAGGTGTATATTTTAAGCCCCTTTAACACTTATTAAGCCAAGTTTTAAATTTATAAAACACGATATTTACTAACACTAGACACACATATGGGCAAGTGCACCCATCGTGAGCGTAGTATAGTGTTGGTAAGATACCGAGGTCGTCCAAGGACACAAGAGCTTTTAGTACCGGTTTATCCTCAAGGTCTAATCAAAATAAAAAGTTTAGAAAAATGTTTTTAAACTAAGAAAAATAAAAACTAACTAAAATGCTGAAAATAAAAATAAAAGAAAAACAGATAGACAAGATGAATCACTTGGTTCCGACTCGTATCTAGTATAACTTTTGATTATTTCCGCACTTTTGCACATAATTAAGAGATTATCTTAGCTATTGTAGTAGGCCCCTCTTTTGAAGGTGACGTTACCCTCACCCCAGTAGTTTGAGTCAGCAAGGATACAATCCTAAAAGGGTGGATTATTGGAAGATAATTAATTAAGTTATTAACGCAAATTATGGTAGGCCCCGCTTTTGGCGGTGACGTTACCCTCGACTAAGTAGTCTGAGTCAGCAGGGATACAGTCCTAAATAGTCGGGTTATAGTATTAATAGTAGTTAACTTATGAGGGGATCAAAGAGTTTGGACCCCCGCCATCCAATACCGTGAAGTATTGAAGGAGGTCCTACTAAATTTGACCCAGGTCCATTGCAGGACCTCTATACGCTGAACAATGACAAGACCTTTACCAAACTGTTCCCTTAACCCCCGACCAGGTAGCCAACATACCTCCATATAGACCGTGGAGATATGAATGGTGAAAATCTTTTATTTTATATAGACAGTAAAATAATGCCAAGACACCACGGACAAACGATAAGGAAAGATCACCTTCAACATAAGTAACTAGTTATTAAAGTCATTAATACAAAACCAAATAAAAAGTGCAAAAGATTAGAAATAAAAAGTATTAAACTAGACACTTTGTCTTCACCAAGTGATGTAAGAGACTTAGGCAAACATGGCCTTGATTGTCAAGAACTCTTACGATCAATCTTGGATCCCGAGACAACTCACACACTCTACGATGGACAATGGATGATGGTGGTGGATGATGGTGTTATGGTGGTGGTGGGTGGTGGATGAAGTGTGAGAGAGGTGGTGTGCCAAGGGATGAGTTGAAATGAAACCAAGCACTCCTATTTATAGGCTGAACAGAAGGCTGGGCACGGCCCCGTGTCCGCTGGACACGCCCCCGTGCCTGTCTGACACTCTCTCTCTTCATTAATTGTAATTCGCAATTACAATTAATGCGCCTGCTGTACTTTCACCACGCCCCCGTGTTCACTGGACACGGCCCGTGGTGGGCAATAGAAGCTTCTATAGATTTGTCTTTTCTGCTGCTTCTTGGGCACGGCCCCGTGCTGGCTGAGCACGGGGCGTGTTCAGTCTTCTGCCTTCTCTATTTTGCTTGGGAAGATGCCGTTGAGGGGTCGGGCAGTCCACTTATGTTCCTTTTCTTGTATTTATGTTAGATTTAGCTGTCTTTTTGCTTCTTTTGTGAATTTGAGCTCATTTAATCCTGAAAATACAAAAGGAAGACAAAAACACTCTTTTTCCAACATTAGTACTTAAAATGGGTTAGTTTTATGCCTCATTTGATGTAATTTATATGTTGCATTTTACACACATCAAATACCCCCACACTTGAACTTTTGCTTGTCCTCAAGCAAAACTCTTTAATATGTGGCTTACACTCCCAAATGGAATGGGTAGAAGAGAAGGTTTTGGGCTTGTCGTAGAGTGTCGGGATTTCCAAGATTCTTTATGTAGTTTTATTTTTATTTATTTACAATCCTATTCGTCATGATTTATTTAAAACTTTTCATAAGAGAAATTACTTATTTGGGCATAACATGCCTTTTTAAAATTCCATTTATATACAAGTTCACATACCTCACGGGAGAAATCACTCACACTCGGCCGAAGGTGTATTTTTAGTGATTCACTCGAGAGCGGCATGGAACTTATTCCTACCATAGGCTTGCCAAGCAATCAATCCTCCTCCTTTTTAACTTTTATACCTTTGTAAATATCAATAGGACTTTGTGGGTGAATGGTTAGGCTTGGGTTAAAGGTAGGTGGTTGGGTTAGTGGTTAGTAGAAAAAGGGTGAAAAAGCGTAACAAGTGTCGGTTTTCGTAGGATTTTCTATTTTTGTAACTTTTTATTCTGATGAAGCTTTTATTCAAACAAGATTATTTTTGATGAACTTGTTTGTTTATTCTTTTGCTTCATCATCAACACAATTTTTTTTTGAACGATCATACGAAAAAAAAACCGAACTTGTTACTAAAACAAAGGGTTAAAAATGAAAAAGGTTTTGGTGGGTAAAAGGGTGTTTGGTTTGGGTTATGAAATGAAAAGGTTTAGGCTCAAAGGGGCTAACTAGGGGGATTTTTGGGTAGGTGGTAAAAAAAGAAAAATAATGGTGTAGAAGAAAAAAGGGTTAGTCCTAATGCCTCTATCATTTACTTACTCGGGTTTAAGTTGATAAGGACTGGGAATGTATCGTCATGGCAAGTTCTAGAGTCGTAAGAACCAAGCGGCTATTCACACAAGAAACGAAAAATGAGCATTTAGTCTAAAGATGTAAATTTGTATGCTCAATAAAGGCTCAAAACTCACTTTTGTGTGAATGGGTTTTTATGTGATCAAGTATATATAATCAAATTTTAACTAAGTTTGCTATGCCTTTTCATAATTTTCTTATGTTGGTTCTTTTTATCACGACGCTATCGGTTGTAAATTTGTAAAAATATAACCTTTTTGAGAACTTGAATTTCCCGAGTTAAACCTAGACAAGTAAAAAAAATGAAATTTTTGAAAAATTTTTGGGGTGATTAGCGGTTCCAATAGAGTTTTGTGTAAGGCTTGTATTTAGGACTTGCAAAATTTCAAGGTTTTAGCATCCCCCCCACACTTAAATTACAAATTGTCCTCAATGTGTCCCAAAAATAAATTTTTAGGTTGATTAGATGTGTAAAATGGTGTTAAAAGCAAAGATTTGTGTTACTGGCAGTCTGGACACGGCCCCGTGTTCAGGTGCCAGTAACAAAAATTAAAGAAAAGAAACAGAAGCCTGGACACGGGGGCGTGTCTGGTGAACACGACCCGTGTCCAGTTACCTGAACTGGGCATTTTTGTGCAGGGGGTTCAGCACGGGGCCGTGTTGGTTGGGCACGGTCCGTGTTGAACCTTCTGTAATGGAGAAAATTGTCGGGTTGCCTTGTTCTTGTGCATGAGGTCATTTTTCTCGTTCCCCTTTTCATCCCTTACCACCATGAGTGTGTTTTATTCCTTATGAACCATCCAAACTTTAAAAACCATCATTTCATTGCATCATAGAGAGACCTTACATAGTCCTAAATTAAGATAAAAAAAAACTTAACTAAATAGGTCAGGAGGTACACGAGGTTATCATAAAGAGTTCTACTATTTTAAGAAAATTTCGAGAATAGTTTCCCGATATAGTAGGACTTTTAGCCGAAGGATTTCTTCCCTAAATGTTGTTTAAAGCCATTCTTCGATCTCCCTAGGAAGGAAGAATGCGGCTTCATTTTCCTCATCAATTGGTGGCTGAGGGGGAACATTCACCGGGACTCCTTGCACCACCCTTCGCGGAGGCTCTTGGTGCATGGCGTACCATTCGGCCGGAATGACGACTTCGGGCACCACGTTCCACGCCCGTTGGGTTATTATAGGTACCAAAGGCGGGGAGGCGAGAAGGTTTAACCTCTGGTGTAAGAGGTTTACTTCTCGGAGACAGCCCTCCAGCCCCACTGTTAGATGGTTGATACGGTCGACCAATGCTTCCTCCACTCCCGTCATTTCGTCAATAGCCTCCCTTAGGGCGTAAACATAGTTTACAAGAGAGTCTTCTGCTGTTGATGATCTCCTCCCTTGTCGGTTACTTCTTGAAGATGATCCGCTTGTTCTGCTTGCCATTTTCTGTGAAAGAAACCGAAGAAAGCTATTTTTTTACAAAACAGTGCCTCGGACACGGCCCCGTGCTCGCTAAGCACGGCCCCGTGTCCATTTGTTTGCAGGGTTTTAGGCTAAGGAGTCTTGGAGTTTTAAAGTATTTTCATGATTTTTATCTGGGTTTTAAGCTTAGATAATTTAAAATAAAGTTACACAACTAACTTTAAACAAGAATCCTTAGCAAATAATCTTACAAACTTCACATAGAGGGTTGGAATCATGGGATTTCCAAGCTTCCATGGAGGAAATGTTGAAAAATTTTGAAAGAAGAGGAAATGAATGAAAGTGGAAGGGACAAGATGGTCCTTGGGAACCTTCTTTTAGCACTTACCTAGGATGGTATGAGTGAAGATCCCAGGAATCTCTGTCTAATGAAGTGGTCAAAAATGAGCAGGAATCAGGCTGCATTTAAAGAAAACGACAGCGCACTGGACACGGCCCCGTGTTGGCTAGACATGGCCCCGTGTGCAGAGGAAATCCTGACACATTTTGTCCGTATTCTGACAAAATCAGCAGAGAATCTTTTAGGTGAGCACGGGGGCGTGTTGACCTGGACACGGCCTCGTGTCTGGAGGCTGTCTTATGGAGTTTTGTTACTTCTAAGGATCTCGTCGATATCGGGTGGTTCCTTGCTGGTTGGAACAACCCCAAAGTGCCTTAGATACCTTAATTGTCCTAGACTAAGGCGAGAACGCAAGAGGTTGTCGGTGAGGGTAATTCCTATTTTCATTCTAGGTGGACAAGTCCAACCCTTTCCCGGGCTCTCGTTAAAGAAGGTGTATGCCGAATCGCTCAGGTCTATGTATGCACCGAACGAAGTCGATGGAGAGTCCTTCACGGCACAATCGGCACAGGGACAACTATCGTCCACGTCTTTGCTAGGTATGAAGGTATTTTTGGGAGCAACGAGGTTGTCGGAATGCGGTTCCAACATTTCTTCATGGTCATCGTCTTGGGGCGGATCAATAAAATCCTCCCTAAGCTCTTTTAACCAATTCAGAATTAGCTCTTCTAGTTGAAATAACTCGTCAAGGAGCATTTCTCCTAGAATATCTGGCTGGGCGCATTCGAGGGAGAAATAGTGCTTATTTTTACTTTCGCCCCTCTTAAGGTTATAAGGAATCGGTGGGTCTATGTAGTGGGGCCTATAATTTAGAAAGTAACATTCTAATTCTTTATGTTCGCCTCCACATAATTGACACCACGTACCATAAGAGTGCCGAAAGTAAAAACAATTACTATCACTCATGTTTATGTCAGAAATTACCAATCGCCGGGATCTAACGGTTCTGTTTTCAGTAAGTGAATCTTGGGCACGGGGGCGTGTTGAGTGAGCACGGCCCCGTGTTCAGCTTACTGTCTGACTTAAAACAGGATTGCCAGTTCCAATGATTTAGCACGGGGGCGTGTTCAGCGGGCACAGCCCGTGCTGAGCTCTGCAGAAGCTGAAAAACTAAGAAAATCCTAAAAAATTAAAAAAATAAATATGATTAGGCCGTTGATTCCTAACTTTCTTAAAATCCTTGTGTCCCCGGCAACGGCGCCAAAAACTTGATGCGTAGTCGAGTGTTATATTTATTAGGTGTATATTTTAAGCCCCTTTAACACTTATTTAGCCAAGTTTTAAATTTATAAAACACGATATTTACTAACATTAGACACACATATGGGCAAATGCACCCATCGTGAGCGTAGTATAGTGTTGGTAAGATACCGAGGTCGTCCAAGGACACAAGAGCTTTTAGTACCGGTTTATCCTCAACGTCTAATCAAAATAAAAAGTTTAGAAAAATGTTTTTAAACTAAGAAAAATAAAAACTAACTAAAATGCTGAAAATAAAAATAAAAGAAAAATAGATAGACAAGAGGAATCACTTGGTTCCGACTCGTATCTAGTATAACTTTTGATTATTTCCGCACTTTTGCACATAATTAAGAGATTATCATAGTTATTGTAGTAGGCCCCTCTTTTGAAGGTGACGTTACCCTCACCCCAGTAGTTTGAGTCAGCAAGGATACAATCCTAAAAGGGTGGATTATTGGAAGATAATTAATTAAGTTATTAACGCAAATTATGGTAGGCCCCGCTTTTGGCGGTGACGTTACCCTCGACTAAGTAGTCTGAGTCAGCAGGGATACAGTCCTAAATAGCCGGGTTATAGTATTAATAGTAGTTAACTTATGAGGGGATCAAAGAGTTTGGACCCCCGCCATCCAATACCGTGAAGTATTGAAGGAGGTCCTACTAAATTTGACCCAGGTCCATTGCAGGACCTCTAAACGCTGAACAATGGCAAGACCTTTACCAAACCGTTCCCTTAACCCCCGACCAGGTAGCCAACATACCTCCATATAGACCGTGGAGATATGAATGGTGAAAATCTTTTATTTTATATAGACAGTAAAATAATGCCAAGACACCACGGACAAACGATAAGGAAAGATCACCTTCAACATAAGTAACTAGTTATTAAAGTCATTAATACAAAACCAAATAAAAAGTGCAAAAGATTAGAAATAAAAAGTATTAAACTAGACACTTTGTCTTCACCAAGTGATGTAAGAGACTTAGGCAAACATGGCCTTGATTGTCAAGAACTCTTACGATCAATCTTGGATCCCGAGACAACTCACACACTCTACGATGGACAATGGATGATGGTGGTGGATGATGGTGTTACACTACTAGAAAACATGGTTTTTGTCATGTAATTTGTGGTTACAAAATGGTAGCAATTTCCTTGTTGTCACCAGTTTGCCACCGAAAATACGGTGACAAAAACACCCGTGTCAATTGCCCTAATGCCACCAAATAGCCACCATTTTTATATTTTGCTACCTTATTTTACAACCACAAAATTGGTCAAAATTATTTGCCACCGTTTCATGTTTGCTACGCTCCACCTTATTTGCCACGAGTTTGCCATCGAGTTGTGACGCATTTTCATACCATTTTGCCACTGATATTGCCACCACTTAGCCATCGGTTTTTGTACGTTTTGATACCATTTAGCCACCGATATTGCCACCATTTAGCCATCATTTTTTTACACAATTTAATACCATTTAGCCACCAATATTGCCACAATTTAGCCATCATTTTTTACACAATTGCTACCATTTATTTGCTACCATTTACTGTGATTACTGGAATATTGGTTTGGTTTGGAATATTGGTTTTTAATTCAGATTTTTTTCTCCCTGCTATTTTCATCAAAATTACATATCAATAAAACTACAAATAATATAAAAAAGTCAAATAAAATCCCAAAATTATATAAAACATATCGTTTTCAAAAGCATATAAAAAATACCAACTAAAACATAAAATAACTAAATTTACCAAAGTAGATAAACATCTAAACTTTCAAAACCAAGTTTTATAGCCTATCTTCGAACTGTAGCTATTAACATAGCTTCAATTTGTGACATCCTATCGAGCATAGCATCTTTATCCACCTTATCTTTTTCTTTTTTCGCCAACAACCCCGCAATAATTCCATTGAAACTTTCTTTTTCTTCAACTTTTTCCTTAAGGAGCTCCTTGATAACTAAGTTCAACTTTTCAATTTACAAAACAACCAATGAATAGAATCAAGAAATCAAAATTAACGAAAAAGTAATAATGGGTCAAGTTGGTTGCAAAGAAAACAAAATACAATTGTGAGCTACAATTCAAGTGCTAGAAGCTAATAATATGTTCCAGTTTGTTTACATATTAAAAAGGAAATTATACCTAATTTTAAAACAGTTTTTTGTATGAAATAACCCGTAAAGAATGTGTAATAAAAAATCAATATGAAATTCCTTAACATTCTCACTAATTTAAGAGCATCAAACCTAACAATAAAAAACAAGCATCGCAAACCGAACAATTATAATAACAGTGGGAAACGATACAAATGCACAAAAGTTATTAGTCTAAAAGGATTAAAAATACCTCAAGGTCTTCTCTGCTATGTACGCACGGGTCACTAACATTACTAACCAAACCTGAAAATCATGTCATACATATGAACCCAAACACAACCTGAATATTCGCGGGTTGACCCGAACACGACCCGTTCAACCCTATTTTTTTTTTCTTTTGCAAAGAAATATATTAAAACCAGGGCCGGTCATGAGGATTCAAGTGCCTCGGCCGAGCAGAAAAAAAGGCCCTTAGGCCCTAACAAATTATATAATCTATTTTTTTAAACGACAATTAAATTGTAGCAATAAACATAGCAAAAATATAGTATTAGAAAGACATACCGCAGTAAGGCACTGGTTGGAACAAACCAGAACATAAACACCCTTAAAAACGGGTATACCCATATGCGACGAGTATTGGAGTAACGTGCATGGAAAATTTTTATATTTGGATATGGGATTGGGATTATCAAAACCCATCCCATTAAGGCCAACTGCCCAATGCATACTGCGTTTTAATTTTACATGATCCTAATGGTTAGCAGGCAGGGTATTGGTTGGCTCCCCTGAGTTTTCTGTAACAGGTTCTCATGGTTACCAATAAAATGATGTCGTCTTGACTCAAGTTATAGCGAAAGTGAGTTCTTGGTCCGGTCTAGTTCGGTCTAGTTCGATATTTGTCCAGCTCGGGCAGTCTACATGGTTTCTTTTCTTTCAACTTTATGAAAATATGTTATTTAAACAATATTAAAGAAGAAGAAAAACAGGCTTGAATTACTAGCCGACAGTTTGATCCTGGTTCACAGTCTTGTTTCGAACCGACGCGAACCATTTTGACGCGAACCATTTTGACGCGAATCGTTTCAACGCGTACCGTTTCGACCAGTACCATTTCGAATCGAAGCGTTTCCACCCGTACCGTTTCGACCAGTACCGTTTCGACGCGAACCGTTTCGACCAGAACCGCTTCGACGCGAACCGTTTCGACCCGAACCGCTTCGAGCGAACCATTTTGACGCGAACCGTTTCAACCCGTACCGTTTTGACTAGTACCATTTCGAACCGAAAAAAATTGCCCCTTGATGTACAATCTCTTTGAAAAAACATTTTTAACCAACCCGACCTGAAACCCGTTCTGACCCGAAACCCATTTTGACCCGAACCCGTTTCGACATGAACCAAACAACCCCTTTTTTAATTGACCCGTTTTGACCCGAACCCGTTTTGACCCATGACCCAAGCCCACCCAACCCGTTTGCAAGGTCTAAAATTTGAAATAGAATGAAGAGATTGTTTGGGAACAGAAGTCTTACTTGTATGAAAACCCCTTCCTATTCATTGAGGATGCAAGCACTCCTCCATTGCTCCCTTCTCATGCAGGCCATTCATTCACCTAAATAATGTTTTTTTTAAATGTAATAGTTAAGAATATTTGAAAGCAGACACCTTTTGGATGAAAATAAAAAAAAACACTAGGATAAATTAACATGTAAACACAATGTCACCTCAATTTTACTGCATCAAATATGGCTCCACTTTTGTTGACGCGGTCAATCGAGAACTTTTCAACTGTAACACAAGGAAATTAGATAAAGTCCCATTCATCAGCTATATACCATCTGCATAACATCAGATTATATGTACAATTGTACTAACCCATCTGCTCCAGCTTAAAAAAAATCCATCATTAGTCCTCCAGCCTAACAACGCTAGGTAATTCACAATCACTTGAGGCAAATACCCATTTCCCTATACTGTCAATTGTCAAAAAAATTAATAAGCAACAAAAAGTAATATATGTATAACAAACATTTATCAGGTGACAGCTACCTGCCCTACTGAAGTTGCACCATGTCTTTTGGAATATTTGCTTCGATCAGAGGCAAGAATCAATGAAACGTGTGCAAAAGAAGGCATCGGGAACCCCAAAGCCTACGACAAAGTAACATATAACAGGAAGAATGATGGTGTCACCAGGAGTGAGTTAGTTTGAAAAAATAGCCCATCAAAGTAGAAAAACTACCTTATATATCAATGCTTGCCTTAGTGTATTAAGTAAGTGCTCTTCTGCCCTGGAGCCCAAGTGTTTAACAATATTATAATATCAGCCAAGATAAATGCTTGTAATGCAATGATGCCTACAGTTTGGTATTACCTTATAACATGTGTAATAGCCATGGTAGCATCATCAACCGTGACATAAAAATTATATACAGGTTGTCCATTACTCGAAGCTAATTCTCTTCGAGATCTTGTTTGAGTCTCAGAATCTCTTGTTTTCACTTTTTTGCCTGTATTGCAGATTTACTAACAGAATCCCTAAATGTTCACGTCTATCATCACAAGCTATGCAATGTGTTATGAACTTAATGGATCTAAACCAAGTGATCTAATCGGGTAGCCTACCTAGTCCATGAGGACCAACACGTTAAAGGGGTGGTGAGCGTTTCATCGCAGGATAAAAGGAACATAGAGAGAGAGAGAGAGAGAGCATAGGGATTATGAATGAATACTGGAATGCTGTTTAGCTTCTTCTTCCCATCCCCTAATCTGATATATATGTTCTTCTCATCCCCTTCTCTATTCTTATCTATATCAATTTCTTTTTTGTAATCATTTAAATCAATAGAAAGTAGAAACATAGCCAATTCTATTCGTATCGTCTTGTTGTTTAGTCATGAAATAACCATTCACTTCACAATAAGTCAATAACAATAACAACTCAGTGATGTAACTTTAACCTAACTCGAAGCTAATTCAGATTCACCTGACAGTTTTTGCAAGAGGAAGATGTTATAACTTATAAATACAAACAGAAGCCCTAAATGTTCACATGATCATCACAAACTATGCAATAAGTCAATAACAACTCAGTGACGTCACTTTGACCTAATTCGAAGATAATTTCGATTCAACTGAAGGTTTGTTCACATCGTTCATCGAAGCTAATTTCAATTCAAGCTGACGGTTTCTGCAAGATCTATACGTTGTGAATGGGAAGAGATGAGAGGATGTACCTTGCGTTTCCATTTGAGAGCTTCAGAACTGGAGGTATCAGATGGAGGATGAGAAGTTTCAGAAGTTTTGTTCACTAGCTTAGAAAGAAGAAGAGCCATTGCTAAAGCGAGTTTATTCCAGGGTCGATGATTTTGACTCTAATAATTTGTCAATTACAATAGCTTTTCAATTCTCTAACCTAATTTTGATAAACACGCCTATGGTTGTCCCTATTTTCAATCGAAACCCTAAATAATGAGCGCAATATTAACCCGCCTAGTTAAATTTGGGCTTAAAATTTCATTTTGTTACCGCTAAGACGGTAGCAATTAAAAAAATATACGTATATGTGGGATAATCAAGGGAAGTTATTCTTATTTTTCCATGAATTTGTCACCAAAAATAGATGGTGGCAAAATTTTCCACCGCTTTGCTACCATATCCGTGGGAAATACGTGGCTAAATTTGCCACCGATTTTTTCAGTGGCAAATTTTGGTGACAATTGCCAAGTTTTCTAGTAGTGTTATGGTGGTGGTAGGTGGTGGATGAAGTGTGAGAGAGGTGGTGTGCCAAGGGATGAGTTGAAATGAAACCAAGCACTCCTATTTATAGGCTGAACAGAAGGCTGGGCACGGCCCCGTGTCCGCTGGACACGCCCCCGTGCCTGTCTGACACTCTCTCTCTTCATTAATTGTAATTCGCAATTACAATTAATGCGCCTGCTGTACTTTCGCCACGCCCCCGTGTTCACTGGACACGGCCCGTGGTGGGCAATAGAAGCTTCTATAGATTTGTCTTTTCTGCTGCTTCTTGGGCACGGCCCGTGCTGGCTGAGCACGGGGCGTGTTCAGTCTTCTGCCTTCTCTACTTTGCTTGGTAAGATGCCGTTGAGGGGTCGGGCAGTCCACTTATGTTCCTTTTCTTGAATTTATGTTAGATTTAGCTGTCTTTTTGCTTCTTTTGTGAATTTGAGCTCATTTAATCCTGAAAATACAAAAGGAAGACAAAAACACTATTTTTCCAACATTAGTACTTAAAAAGGGTTAGTTTTATGCCTCATTTGATGTAATTTATATGTTGCATTTTACACACATCAAGTTCAATCATGACGCGGTTATAACTCTTTTCAATCATATATCGCATAATTCGCCCAAACATCACAATTATGCGTTTTTAACTTTAAATTTCAGTTTTGAACCTTCTTTGAGGCATTTCAACAAACACTTTAAGGGCGGGATTTTATATCTTTTATATTCTAGTTCATGGTTTGTCACTTAGTCTCGATTAACATAAATTGAGTTATCATATATAGAATTAAACATCAAATTTTTCAGAATTCAGTTTCTATGAATCAAATTACACTAGAATTGCCTTCTAAACCCTAGTGTTCATCAACTTCTCACAAAACCCATGAATCACCTTCAATGTGTTCATGAAATTTTCAGAGATTAGACATGATTTCACTTGTTGTTGTCTAGGATTTACTCCTAGACACTATATCATCCTTAATCTATTCATTTAACAATCATGCATCAACAGATTTCAATTTCCCTAGAATCATGAGAATTTCACGTAGAGATTTCTTATCAAATTTTACATACCTTATGACCCCCTTGCAATGAAGATCACTAATCTTAGCTCGGATTTCGTTTTGGATCAGATTTGAACCTTCAATTTATGAGTTTTGTGGATGTTAGGGTTTTGAAGAACCCTGGTCGCCCTTCCCTTCTTGTCTGGTTCGATCTCAGTACACATAAGTGTGTTTGAGTTTTAATTTTTTTTGTTTTATCAATATTAGTTTCAAATTAAACACTTTTGGACCCTCCACTTTCGTTTTTATTTTGTTTTAACCCCTTAACTACTCATAAGTCATCATCTAACTAGGTTAGTGTCGTTCCCAGTTTGTTTGTTTCACTTATTTTTTTACAACATATTTGTAATATAAGAATTTGTATTTTCGGGGTGTTACAAGTCCACCCCCCTTAAAAGGGTTTCGTCCCCGAAACCAGAGTACGTACTGAATAGTGTAGGGTAGAGATGTCGCATCTCCTCTTCGGACTCCCATGTAGTGTCCGAACCTTTCCTATGCTCCCATTTGATCTTAACTTTATCAATTCTCTTATTTCGCAAGTGCTTAACCTTCCGATCTAGGATCTCTATTGGCCTTACCGCATAATTCAGGCTATTATCCACCTCGACATCATCGTAAGGGATATAAGCTGTTTCCTCCGCTAAACATTTTCGCAACTGAGACACGTGGAACGTGCCATGTATTTCACTCAACTCTTCCGGTAGCTCGAGGCGATAAGCCACCTTGCCAACCCGTTCGATGATTTTAAATGGCCCGATAAACCTCGGGCTCAGTTTCCCCCTTTTTTCTGAATCTGATAACGCCCTTCCATGGGGAAACCTTTAACATAACCATGTTGCCTCTCTGAAATTCAATCGGTCTTCGTCTTTTGTCGGCATAAGACTTTTGCCTATCTTGGGCTGCCTTCAAATGTACCCTCACCACTTCAATTTTCTCATTAGTGGCCTGAACTATGTCTTTATGTGCCAATTCACACGGACCCACTTCACCCCAACACACCGGGGTTCTGCATTTTCTACCATATAGCATCTCGTAAGGTGCCATGCCGATACTCGAATGGTAACTATTGTTATACGAAAATTTGGCCAAAGGTAGATAAACATCCCAACTTCCACCGAAGTCGATGATACATGCCCGTAACATATCCTCTAGTGTCTGTATTGTTCTTTCACTCTGCCCATCCGTCTGAGGATGGTAGGCGGTGCTGATGAAGAGTTTCGTTCCCATTTGTTCTTGAAAATCTCGCCACAAATTTGAAGTAAACCAGGTATCTCTATCCAACACAATGGATACCGGTACTCCGTAACGTGCCACTATTTCGTTTGTATATACCTCGGACATCTTTTCCGAAGTATATGTTTCGCGTATAGGAATAAAATGTGCACTCTTCGTCAATCTATCCACAATTACCCATATAGCATCGAATCCCCGAATCGTTTTAGGTAGTTTGGTCAATAGGTCCATAGTGATATGTTCCTATTTCCAAACCGGGATCTCCAAAGGTTGCAGTTTTCCATATGGTTTCTGGTGTTCCGCCTTGACTTGTAAGCAAGTCTCAAGCACTTCTCCACATATTTTACGACATCCCTCTTCATTCCAGGCCACCAATAGTTTTGTTTCAGATCATTGTACATCTTGGTCGCACCCGGATGAATAGAATATCGGGATTTATGAGCTTTATCAAGTAGAAGCGTCTTCACCCCATAAGTATTTGGAACCCATATTCTTCCAGATCGAGTCTTCAACCCGTTCTTTCCATCCGACAAATCTTTAAACTGGCCGATTATTCTTTCCTTCTTCCAGTTCTCCTCTTTCACTGCTTCTACTTGCGCTTCTCGGATACGTTCAAGTATACCCGAGGTCACCACAAGCTGCATCGAACTTACTCGTATTGGGACATAGTCCGCTTTTCTGCTCAGAGCATCCGCCACCACATTTTCCTTTCCAGGATGGTAGTGTATTTCACAGTCGAAATCCTTCACCGTTTCTAACCATCGCCTCTGTCGCATATTTAACTCCTTCTGATTGAAGAAGTATTTTAAGCTCTTGTGATCGGTGAATATGGTGCAATTTACCCCATACAAATAGTGCCTCCATATATTTAACGCAAACACCACCGCAGCTAATTCGAGATTATGCGTGGGATATTTCTTTTCATGTATCTTCAATTGCCTCAAGGCATAAGCTATAACTTTGCCCCGTTGCATCAGAACGCATCCGAACCCCGATAATGAGGCATCCGAATAGACCACCAAGTCTTCGACCCCGTCCGGCAACGTTAATACCGGAGCTTGAGTTAACTTCTCTTTTAGCGTTTGAAACGCCCTTTCTTGTTCAAAACCCCAAATGAACTTCTCCTCATTCCGGGTTAACTTAGTTAGCAGCAACGCAATCTTGGACAAATCTTGAATGAATCTTCTATAGTATCCCGCAAGCCCTAAGAAGCTTCTAATCTCCGAAGGATTCTTCGGAGGGCTCCATTTTGACACGGCCTCTATTTTTGAAGGATCTACTAATATTCCATCGGCGCTTATGATGTGGCCGAGGAATTGCACCTCTTGCAACCAGAAGGCGCAATTTGAGAATTTCGCATACAACTTTTCTTGCCTGAGTTTTCCAAAACCTCTTGTAAGTGGCGTGCATGTTCTGCTTCACTTTTCGAATATACCAGAATATCGTCAATAAACACGATTACCGATTTGTCCAACATCGGCTTGCAAACCCGGTTCATGAGATCCATGAAAGTCGCGGGTGCATTTGTTAGCCCAAATGACATCACGAGGAACTCGTAATGTTCGTATCGCGTGCGGAAAGTTGTCTTCGGCACATCTTCCTCCTTGACCTTTAGTTGGTGATACCCCGATCTAAGGTCAATTTTTGAAAACTAGTTCGCACCTTGTAATTGGTCGAATAGATCGTCTATTCTTGGAAGCGGGTATCGATTCTTTACCGTGATTTTGTTTAACTCCCGGTAATCGATACACATGCGCATGCTTCCGTCTTTCTTTTTCACGAATAGCACTGGTGCACCCCAAGGAGACACACTCGGCCTTATGAATCCTTTATCGAGCAGGTCTTGAATTTGTGACATCAATTCTTGTAATTCCGACGGCGTGAGTCGGTACGGTGCTTTAGCTACGGGTTTTGCGCCCGAAATCAATTTGATTCCGAACTCTACTTCTCGTTCGGGCGGTATCCCCGGTAAATCTTCCGGAAATACATCTTCGAAGCCCCGTACTACCGGTATGTCTCCAATCTTCAGTGATTCTTTCTCGGGCTCATTCGCGTATATCATAAGCGCCTTACATCCTTGCTTCATAAGCTTGTGAGCTTTCAACATCGAGCATATTATGGGGTTACCTCCTTTTTCGCCATAGATAGTGACGTGTTTTCCACTCGGAGATGTTAGCTTTATCTCCTTACGGAAACACACAACCTTTGCTTGGTGCTGAGATAGCCAATCCATCCCAACAACTACTTGAAATTCCCCCATTGACATCGGGATTAGGTCTATCAAGTATTCTTCATCATCGATGCTTAATTTGCAGCCTGGATAAATATCACAAACTATAAAACTTTGGTTGTCCCCTATTTCAACTTCTAAGGGCACAGATAATTTCGTCAATACAAATAAAGGATGTCGAATAAATCCATGTGAAATGAAGGATTTATTCGCACCCATATCAAACAATACACGTGCAAGAATTGAGTTTATTGTGAATGTACCTGAGACAACATCAGGTTCTGTTTTCGCTTCAGCCGCGGTAAGTTGGAAGGACCTAGCCTTCGCCTTTGGAGCTTATGTTGGAGATTCTTTAACATCTCTCTTTACAACTAAGTCTGGGCATTCATACTTTTTGTGGCCGGGCTGATAACATTTGTAGCAAACCGAGATTTTACCCGGGCATAGAGACGCCGTGTGCCCCGTTTTACCACATACGGGGAACGGTTTGTCTTTGAACCGGCACTCTCCTTTGTGCCCTTTCCCACACACTTTACAACTTGGCGACCCACCATTAGCATCCACCTTCTTTCCAGATTCCACAGTTTGAGCTTTCTTTGTAGGGCTTGGATTCACATCATGTGCCCTTCGCTCACCACTCTCAATTTGTTTCTTCAACTCGATTTCCCGTTCCCGAGCAACGTTTATGATCTCGGTAAGGGTCTCGTATTTTGAAGGAGTCATAAACTCCCTATACTCGGCGCTCAACATGTTATAGTAGTAGTATATCTTCTGTTCTTCATTCATCACCAATTCATTGCAAAACTTCATCTTATCCATAAACGTCGCCGTAATCTTGTCTATGGTCTCGCCCTTGTGCCTAAGTTGCATGAACTCTTCCTTGATTCTATTAATGACCACCTTGGGACTATGATGTTTAAGAAACGGTGTAACACCTCGGAAAAATCACGTCCAATGATGTATTGACACGTGTAATAAACCCTAATGAAGTCAAACACTGAAATTAAAGGACTAATTTTTCGAAAAATCGAAAAATTTGATTACAAAAGGACTGGAAGTGTTAGCATACCTAAAATAAGTTTCTAAATAACCTCTTAAGATGTTTATATTCACAAATGAGCCACTTGATGATTGAGTGTAGCCGTTTGCGTAATTAATTGAAAGTTTGCGCAATGAAGGGTTAAAAGCGTCAACATGTTAATTCTTACCTCTGAGTGACCTTTTAACAAACCGGGAGCTTCGTGATATTTGATTACACTCTCGGGAATGCCAATTATTGGCCGTCTAAGGTTTTTATGCCTATAAGTTAAGTTACGCGCGACTTTGCAAGTTAGAGGGACTAAAAGTGTCAATATGTTTAAATATACCTCTGAATGACCTTTTAGCGAACCCGAAGCATCGTGATGTTTAATAATACTTTCAAGAATTCCTAATATGAATTAGATGAGGCTTTAATGCTATTAAATGATGATATGCGCAAGTTTGCGCATAAGACGGACCTAAAGCATCAACTTTTGAATCTACGCCTTTTGGTGACCATTTAAGCAATCGAGAGTGTAGAAATAATTAAACTCATGCTTGGGAATGCCCATTATGGGCCATGGAAGGCTTGGATATCATTAAACGACATTTCGCGCTACTTTGTGCGATTAAAGGACTAATTACGTCAAACTGCAAAAGTATGTCGATTCGTAAGGTATCGAACCTTCCGGAATATGACCATGAGTTAAACATGCCCTAATTATCCCTTACCCAGCTTAGAAATAGGCTTAGAGGTGTTTTGTGCGCAAAAATAAACTTTTAAGTCATGCAGGGACTAAAAGTGTCAAAAAGTGCACTAGTTTGCATTTTCGCGCATATCTTACATTCTGGATATATCCGGACACCCAAAAATTTATGTAAGCATTAAAATATTTTATTTTAGTGTTCGGCATGATAAAATTCCATTCGCCGCATAGTTTGGATCGTTTTTCGCGTCCGTTTGTGTTCCGTCGTAATTAGTCGAACAACGCGACCGTACGGCCAAACGAACCGACATCTGACATGTTTTTGAGCATGTTTCATGTCCCCTATGTGTGGGCATCATGGTGGAGCCTTGAAAGGAGGTTAACGGGCCTTATACGCGTCAGAAAAGCCATTAAACATAGTTCAGGGACTGAAACTGCACATTCTGGAAGTTAATTGTTGGGCTGGACTGTTAGGCGTGTCGCGTAAGGCCATACAGACCCCTACGCGGGTTGTGAGACCTGCATATATGCAGAAAACAGCTGCAGACAGCCTGTTTGTTGCTGGTTTTGTTCAAGCTGGCTTCCATACTCACATTTCTTCAATCTAGGGGCTTGCCCACATAAATATATGACCATTTGACATATGTTTTAATCTGGTTACCCCTCCCGATAAGTGTCACGATCATATGAGGTCCCGAAAAACTATATATAGGTGTGGGTTCACTTGTTCTTTCACACTTTTCCTCCAAACCTGCTTTGTCCACTGATTCAAGGAGGATCCTGAGCTTTTAGGAACCTTCGTTCAGTCCATTGGACCATTGTAAGTGTCCTTAACCTTCCTTAATTCAGTTTTACTTAGTTTATTAGCTTAAAGTCAAACCGTCATAATTAAAGTTTGACTTCGTGATAAATTAAAATTTGTCTAGTCAAATCTCAAATTGAAAGTACCTACGAGTTGGTAATTATGTGGGTAATAAACCCTCAAAAAGGTACCCCCTGATTTCCACACTAACTAGGTCAATTGCCGGGTCAAACTTGATTAGAAAAAGTCAACAGAAAGCATTTTTTTTCAAATAAATGCATAATTAACAATGTAGAAGCTATGCAACCTGTTTTATCACTAATATAACTTGGTAATTAATGTAAGAACATGTCTAAACATGTTCAACCCGACAATTTTCAGTATAGGCTCGGTTCGGAACCGAAAATCGCATAATTAGACGTTTTCTTTGACTTTCAGTTGGGACCCATTGTAGCATGTTTTAGAAATGCCTTAGAGCTTTATTAGGACCAGGTTATAGATTAGTGTAACCCTCTGAGGTTACATAACTTGGTTCATTAGTTATCCGATTCATATGCATGTTTCCGTTATATGCCTAAATGTTGACCATAATGCACATTTGACCTTAAAACAAGAATTTTGAAAATGTGAGAGGAAAATAATCTTTAATACTGATTTATAAACATGTACCTAAATTTTCACATCAGTTGGAGGTCTATATTAAGAGTTATGCTCAATAGTCTAATTAGAAAGCTTTTTATTAATCAAACGACGTAATTAGCATATAGCCTATCTAAACCC
The DNA here is from genome assembly GCA_030545235.1 of Helianthus tuberosus. Lineage (NCBI taxonomy): Eukaryota > Viridiplantae > Streptophyta > Magnoliopsida > Asterales > Asteraceae > Helianthus > Helianthus tuberosus. The sequence continues at coordinate 49,516,715 of CM060351.1, forward strand.
AATTTTTGATACCAAACTTTTTACCCACTGATATAAATTAATATTTTGGGATTTTTGAAGATTTTTATTTATTTTTAGGCTAAGCATAACATAGGGTTCTAGCTTTGATCCGGTAATTGTCGGTTTTGCCCTTTTGGCCTATAAAATGAGTTTTACAAATCTTTTTGATACCAAACCTTTTTCTACTGATCTAATATGATAAATAAAATATTTTAAGTCTTCTGGAATAATAAAAATATCAGTTTTTCTTATAAAACCCGGAAATCGCTTAAAACCGTCTTTTTAAGCGGTTTAAGCGCATAGTATGTATTAAAACTATTTTAAATATATAAGACTTGATACCTACTGATATTTTAAGTAAATTATTATACTTTAGCAGTAAGCAAAAGTTTTAAACTCAGATTTCTAGATTTGACCTTTAAACCTTAGGTGAAATTACCAAAATGCCCCTTCGGTGCATAGTTTGGTTATAAATGGTAAATTTCACATATATGTAATACCCTACTGAGATAACCTATTAAATTAAGTATATTTACTAATTATACCAGACCTAAAACTCAGATTTATATTAAATCTCTTTTATAACCTTTTAAATGACCAAAATACCCCTACGGGGCATAATTTGAGTTTAAATCCATTTTGGGAATAATGGAAGGTATCCTACTGATATCACAACATATTTAAGGCATATTAACTTAGGAAACCTGTATATGACTCACTTGGTTATCCGTAACGCATTATTCGCGTTCGGTGCGGTTTATGTAACTAGTTTGCATAAACTAACCGAAACGGGTCAAACCTTATCATTTTTATCTCAAAATCCAGATGTGTTTAGTTTACCCATATTAAACAAGTATACAAGCTTGTAGGGTCTAAACCACATTCTAATCCGGTCTTCGCTTAATCATGCGTTTGAACCGTATCTTCCTTTAAAACTAACCGGTCTAAGTTTAGGCTTAATTAAAGACCCGTTAGTAATCTAATAGGTTATTAAAAACCTTCGTTCCAGATTTAGGAGTCCAGTAAAAGCTATCTGCATTTGCTGATTGAATACGGTTGAGATAAATTGAATAATTTGCTCAGGTAAATTCTTTTAACTTATTTTCCCTATACGGGCTTGGGGTACGGTATATAAAATACCGCTTGGTCGGGCATTGAATTTTTGATCGTATGAAGGTTAATTTATTGATATGACATGTTTAAATTGTTTTGTTTGCTTAAAGCCTTTGGGGGGTTAATGACCATGTCCCGGATATCCTTGGCATCATTTTAAGAAATGGCCACGACCTAAGGTACACCCGACATTGCATATATAAATAATAAGGTATAACCGCCAGTTTCGGGAATAACCCGCCGCGGGACTATATCGTGTGGTGTGTCTATTAATCTTTAACCCGGTGCCAATCCGGGCTACTGAACGTATAAGAAACATGTAATTCTTTTACAAGTTTATATATAAATAATTATCCCAAGTTATAAAAAGTTTTGTGCCATGTGCATTCAAATCAATTTTCTTAAAACATTTTCAAAATGAGTCAGTTAAATTGTATTTACCAGTGTAAACTGACGTATTTTCCCAAAAAGGGTTAAGTGCAGGTACTAATCGGAATAGGCTGGCTACTCCTAGCATCAATAAAGAGTCTCGCAAGCTTAGATGTTAAGATCTGTTGAACAATTATCTTTTATTTGATCCGCCTGTGGATCCTTTACATTCCGTTTGTAATACTTTGATATTACTTTGTATCGATTTGTAATATTTTTATCTTTTGCTTCCGTTGTGCATATAAATTGTGTTGTTTGACTATGATGATATCAACTACGTCACGATACTCCCCACCGGGCCCACCGGTAATACGTGGAAATATCGGGGTGTGACAGGTTGGTATCAGAGCCAACATTGAGTGAATTAAACACTAGTCTTTTGTGTTTAATCTCAATGACACAGTAGCACATTCCTTGACCTTCTGAGTCTAGACCTAACATAGGAATACTTTCATCTCTATTCGGAGAATTATTGCTTTCAATTCTAAATATTTTAATTTGTCGCCAAGCAAAGAAGTCGTAATGGAAATTCTCTCCATTCGAAGCCTAAGAAAGGCCGAGCTTCGTACTGCGACTAGGATAAACGTGCAACCAAGGAGAAAAAATTCTGAAATAAAATGAAGAAGAAACTCATTTTGCTGAAGTTTGTTTCCTTAGTAAGTCCTTATAAGGGCATACATATCTTTCAGTCCCTTCATGGACAACATCATTTCTTTCAAGTCTCGTTTAGGGCAATTTTGTACCTCTTTTAAAAATCATTGGAATGTTTTATCTAAATTTTATTCATATCATCGTATATGAACATAAAATATGAAATAATAACATTCCTTTTATAAGATCTACCATTATAATAAAATGGCAAAATCTAAAAAAGGACAGGACCTAGCCATGTGTCGTTTTAAGATAGGGCAAAGATGGTAGTTCCTCAATTAGATTCAGATCCTTATTAACATCTCAATTTAGGATTGTTCTGCGCTTAATATTAAAAAGAATCTTAAAAGTAAACCTAGCCACATGTCATTTCAGACAAGGCCAAGATGGTAAAACCTATTCAAAAGATTCAAATCCTTGTTAACATTTGTAAACATGTTAACATTCCTGGCAAATGTGATTCGATAAAATTGCATAAGTCATCCTTATATTGGATTCTTCCAAATCCTTTTGATTAATTATTTAAAACATCCATTAGGGATATAATGCATGTGGGCTATACTCATTGTCATATAAGACAAAAGACAGTCGTAGCCTACAACTCCCTGTCAAGAAAAGGCAATGAACAACGTTCAAGCCTAAATACCTTGATTCTATAAAATCATGGTTTATAATTTAAAGTTGTCCTTGTGAATTGGCCTTTTGTGCCATAATTATATTTTAATTAAATTTAGGATAATTATAATGAAAATCCTGAATAAAATAAATATCATTCCTCTTCTGCCAGTATATATATTAAAAAGAATCTTACAAGGTATAACCTAGCTTGAATGTCATTAAAGACCTGACTACAATGGTAAAACCTGTTTAAAAGAGATTCAGATCCTTGTTAACATCTGAAAACATGTTAACACTCATGACAACAGGTGATGCGATAAGATCACACTTGTCATCTTTGTATTGAGAAATTCCAAACCCCTTATTTAGCCTAAAAGATCAATAGGAATCATGGCTAATAAACGTCAAAACATGATGTACACATCAAAACATCCATTGGGATGAATACCTTCGGGCAAAGATGTATACATGAAAAAGATAGTTTTATTTCATAACTTCTTGTCAAGACAATGAACTATGAAATTTTCCAATCCAAAGGAATCATTGATTATGTTTTAAAATTTCCCTAGTGACAAGGCCTCTGTGCCATCAAAAGTCCTTTGGAACAAGCCCTTGTGCTATAAAATGTCAGTACGACATTGACAGTCGTGATTTATGTCCCCTGTCTAATAAATATGAAGGATTATATTCCGTTTAAGCGCCAAAGATGGATTATTTAAAAACCCAGGCAAAACATAATCAAATAAATTTAATACTATCTATTGGCCTATATGGTTGATTTACATCATGGCTATTTAATCGTCATGTTCGACAATTCACCATAATTAAACCAATTATTTCTACTTGGTCTGTAGCCTTCAAAGCTTTACCATGGCTGACTCATCTGAAGCTCACAATCATCCAGTTGATCAGAATAATGATGCAAGACTGAACTTAACGGGCACCGAGTTACAGGCTATGTTAGATACAGCCGTAAACAAAGTCGTGGACCGAGCATTAAAGGATCATAAGCAAAAGTACGATAATACCCCAGATAAAGGTTACAAAAAGGGTAAGATCGGTTCAAACTATAACCAGTCCAAGCCAAAGGAGGCAAAACCCAAATGTAAAACCTGCGGGAAGAAGCACTTCGGAAAATGTTTCTATGAACAGACCAGGGGATGTGTCATCTGTAAAGAGATGAATCACAAGACCCATGAATGCAAGGACTTGAAGGACGCCACATGCTATGGTTGTGGCGAGAAGGGGCACATAAAGAACCGCTGCCCAAAGAAGGCGACTAAAGAGAAAGGCACTTTAGATTCATAAGCTAAGCCTTGTGGAATTTGTAATAAGGAAGGGCACAAGACTTTGGAGTGCCAAGACATAAAGAACGCAACCTGCTATGGTTGCAATGAAAAAGGGCACATCAAAACTAATTACTCAAATAAAACCAAGAAGCTTGGGGAGGCTAAGAAGACCAAAGCTGGGAGCTCTCAAATGGATGCTCAAGAGGCTATTCAGGATGACAATGTCACAACAGGTACTTTCCTTATCAATAACGCTCATGCTAGAGTATTATTTGATTCAGGTTCAGATAAGTCTTTCGTAGACAATGGATTTTGTAAATTATTGAATCTGCCTGTTAAAACTCTAAGCGTTAAGTATGAAGTAGAATTGGCCGATGGCACCTCAGAGACTGTTTCAGCAATATTAGATGGACGTTTTATATCCATTAGGAATCATTCTTTTCCGCTGTCCTTGTTTCTGTTAAAATAGAGGGACTCGATATAGTGATAGGAGTGGATTGGTCGTCTTAAGATCAAGCCCATATTGTGTGTGATAAGAAGCAAGTAGTTATCAAGACTCCTTATGGTGAACCTTAGACAATTCAAGGAGACACTGGGTATGGATTGCCTAAGCACTTGTTGAAATTGGTATTTAACACCAAAGCTTCGAGAATGGAAAACTCAGAAGAGATAAACAACAGTCGCGATGCTAGAGATGTGACAAATGTTAATGGTGCATCGAATGTGAACCTCAATGATAATGGAGTTAATCTCCAAAACTGTAATTAACGCAGCCATTAGAAAGGCTATGAGAAAAGTCAGGAAAAAGTTCAAGAAGCCGAATGATGTTTGCTCTAAAACACATGTCGCTGCTCATGAGAAGAGCTTTATTCATACTTCAAATGCGAAGAATAACCCAAATAAAATCATACACGGCAAGAAGCCCCATTCTTTTTAAGATGTACTTAAAAGTACTTCGTCTCTTGGAAGTCAAGAGACTTCAATAGTAAAAAGGGGCCATCGATTGCAGGAAATTGTTGGATGAAGTAGGAACCATTAGGTGTATCAGCGGTTATGCTAAAAAGGACACGGTGAGGTATGCATCACAGTCATTCGATGGCAATACCCTTAATTAGTGAGGACATTAATGAAGTCCACAAGAAAGATCCTCTTATACAAATGGGATGGTCCAAGTTTTAAGGACCTTATTAGAAAAACCTATTATCCGCTTCATGAAATGGAAGAAGATGGAATAAGAATTTTCTGACTCTCACCATAAAGGTTCTAGACTGTCAGCAGTATGTTACAAACTTTAACTCATTAATGGAAATAGTTCCCTATTCAATTTACCCAAAAATATAAGCTTAATGCAAATAATGATTGGTGGTTAGCATCGGCAATAAGAGGGCACATTAAGGTTTCAAATCCTGCTTATTATAAATCCATTATGGATCTACCTCAGCTACTCACGTTATATAGATTAAGAAACAACCAGTCAAAGCTAAGTCTACCCTAAAATTTGTCAAAAATCTTACCGCTAAGTTTAAAAGGATTAAGAATGGAAGCGTTCAACCCTCCTGATGTATGATTAGAGGCAGTTCACATTAATAGTAACACCAGATAAATCCCTTATTGTGATTTTATTGCTAGGAGTTACGTTTGGTTTCAGATGCTGCTGAGTCTCTCATAAGATCATAAGCTTAGCAACTTTTAGAAATTTTCCCGTAAGAACCCCAGATATTAAGTGTAAGGTAAAACTTACAGGAAAATCATAAGAACCATTTCTTCTGTTCCTGTCAGACACCTCCAATCGTAGAATTCCAGAAGTATCCTCTCTCTAGAGGAAGTGCGTCAGCATAAATAGTTAATATCTCTTTGATCCCTATCGATTGCGAATACCAGACGGTATGATAAAAGCGCCATAGGAGGATTGGTGTATCTTAATATGTTCCATAGATTGCTTCCATGTCTGATCAGTATGGAGGTTTAATGCATGGGACCACAAAGATATTCCGATGGTCATATGGTACTAAAGTCAGCTAATGGTATTCAAAGAAGATATCCAGAATGGAAGTTTCCAAGTAAATGTCTCCGATTAAGGAAGTCGTGGACTCGTAACATAAATGTGTCACCTATCTGACACAGAATATGATAGATGAACTAGAGCCTGAGATTTGGAAAATCTCTGTAACCTCCTTGTGTCTTGATTATCTTCTCCTAAGATTACCCTATTACCTTATGAGAGGCAGTAGAGTTAATATTTATATCCCATTTAGGGCTATATTATTATTAAATCTCCAAGACAGCTAGTACTGTAACACCTCGAAAATTTCGGGTTCAATAATAAAACGACACGTGTCATGTAAGACAAAACGCGTTGTAAACCTGGGTTTAAAAAAAAAAATGTTTGACAGGATTTAAAAGTGTCGCCATGTTAACTTTTGCACCTCTGAACGACCTCGTAGAAAATCCCAAGACTCAAACATGTTAAAAACATTTAGTATATGTTCAAGTTCAGTGAATCATAACATTGAATGATTCGTAAATTGATATGGTGGACTCCTACGAAGAAAAAGAGCGGTAACCCTTTGTTTCGGGTCTTGTTTATGGATTCAAACGAAACAATACATAAGGGTGAGGTTTAGAACTATATAAGGTACATTTGAAAGGTCCCAAATTGATAATTGAGGCCCCAAATTCGTGCAAGTGGATTGCCCTTTCAAACCTTCAACAAACAACAACTTTTCACCATTTGAGAAGGGGTAGCGCACCGCTACCATATACATGTAACGGTGCGCTACCAAGTCCCCAGCACCAGAAAACAGGCTGTTGCCTGTCTTTCGCGAATTTAACCCATTAAACCGGTTTTTAACATTATTTAAAGACCCCTAACTATCCTAGAAGCACTAGGACAAGTGTTGGATAGTTGTGGATGGATCATAGACCTTGTTGTCAACTAGTTGTGGTGTTTGAACAAGTATAAAAGGCCTTCATTGTTCCACACTTTCCTCACAACTTCTCCTGCACTCTTGGATCATTTCTGGAGCTCAAGCTTGCTTCCAAGTGATCTTATCTCGTGCATAGGACTTCAGTAAGTGTTCTAATCTTTCTCAAATTGCTTTTAGCTTAGTTAATTAGCTAAAAGTCAAACCGTCGTAATTACGGTTTGACTTCGAGATTAGTCTATAATGGCTCAGCCATATCTCGAATTGAAAGTAGTTATAGGTTGGTATTTATAAGGGTAATAAAACCCCAAAAGGGTTTCCCCTGATCACCATCCTAACCAGGTCAAATGTCGGGTCAAACCTTTAATCAAAAAGTCAACAGGATGCTTAAAAGGTCATTTATGCATAATTAGCTATCTAGAACCTATATAACCTGTTTGATCATTGTTATAACTTAGTAATAAGTGTAAGAACATGTCCAAACATGTTCGACCCGACTATTTCCTGTTTTGACCCGGTTCGGAACCGAAAGTCGCAAAGCTTTGACTTTTGCTTTGACTTCAATTCTGACCCGTTTAGGTATGTTTTAGAAATACCTTAGAGCTTCATTTGGACCAGGTTACATGCTAGTATAACCCTCTGTGATTATACACCTCGGTTCATTAGTTATCCGATTAATACGCATGACTCCGTTAATTGCTCATATGTTGACCATTATGCCCTTTACACCTTAAAACGAGATTTATGAAAATGTAAAAGTGTAGAAACCTTAGTTACTGATATATAAACTTGTATGCAAAGTTTGACATCAGTTTGACTTGTAGATTAAGAGTTATGCTCAATATCGCAAAACTAATGCTTTATGTTAACATAATGGCGTAATTAGCGTATAGCCTAGTTAAGCCGACTTTTTGGTATCAAACTTAATACCCACTAATGTAATATATTATTTTGGGATTTTTAAATATTTTTAATTAATTTTAGGCTGAGCATAACTAGTAGTCGTAGGCTTAATCCGGTAATTGTCGGTTTTGCCCTTACGGGCCATAAAATGAGTTTTACTTATCAAAACGACTCCAAACCTTTTTCTACTGATCACATATGTTAAATAAATTATTTTAAGCCCTCTGGAAATATAAAAATATCAGATTTAAGTATCGAACCCGGTAACGGCCTTTAATCGCCTAAATTAGCGTTTTTAACGCATAGTATGTTTTAAAATCATATTGGACATACCCGGGTTGATACCTACTGATATATGAGGCAAATTATGATATTTTAACAGTAAGCAAAGGTTGATAAACTCAGACTTCGTTTTTGAGCTTTTCGGCTTATGTGAAATTACCAAAATACCCCTACGGGGCATAGTTTGGTTAAAGATGATAAAATTCACATATACGTTTTAGCCTACTGTTATAACTCATCAAATTAAGTATGTTTGCTGTTTACATCAGACCTGTAACTCAGTTAAACATTTAAACTCTTTCATAACCTTTTAAATGACCAAACTACCCCTACGGGGCCTAGTTTGTGTTTAAATACGTTTCGGGCATAATGAAAGACATCTTACTGATGTCACAACATATTTGAGGCACAATTAACTTAGGAAACCTGTAGATGGCTCTAATGAATACCCGTCACGCTTATTACGCGTTCGGTTAGGTTTATGTAACAAGTTTACATAAATTAGCCGAAACGGGTCAAACCTTATCGGTTTAATCTCAAAATCCAGAATGTGAATAATGAACCCATATTAAACAAGTCTTCAAACTTGTCGGGTCAGAATCACATTCTATCCGGTCTTCGCTTAATCGTGCGTACGAACCGTATCTCCCTGTAAGACTAACCGGTCTAAGCTTAGGCTTAATTAAAGATCCGTTAGCATTCTAATTAATTATTTGTACCATCATTCCAGACTAGAGCATTTCGGTAAATGGTACATACGCTTACTTAAGTGAATACGGCTGAGTTATTAGATTCTTGCTAATTAAGACAGGAGCTAGCTCAGGTAAATACTCTTAACTTATTTCCCTATACGGGCTTGGGATACGGTACTATAAAAGTACCGCTTGGTCGGGTGTATGTAGTCATTTAAATCGGATTGTGATTGATGTACTTACATAACCTGTTTAATATGTATTATTTTACTATTATTTGGTGTATGGCCTTTGGGGGTTAATGACCATGTCCCGGATATCCTTGGCATCATTTTACGAGATGGCCACGACCTAAGCACGGGGTGTAGGCATACACCTGACAGATGCATTATGTAAAAACTGGTAATCCACTCGAAGGTATCATCCCTGTGGGCATTATACCGGAACTTGTAATCCACTTAGGGGATGATAGCCTGTGGGCATTATACCTGTGGCGTGTCAGTTAATCGAGACCGGCCCTACAAACCGGCCCTGAATGGATGACAAATAAGTAAAACTGTATACAAGATTATATACAAATAATTTTCCCAAGTTATAAAAAGATTAATTTTGCCTCTGTGCATTTTAATCAAAGTGTCAAAAGGTTTTGTGCCTGGTGCATCTAAATCAATTTTCTTAAACTCTTTTCAAATGAGTCAGTTGAGTGTATTTACCAGTGAAAACTGACGTATTTTCCAAAAAGGTTAAGTGACAGGTACTAAACGAAATTGGCTGGAAGCTCAGGGCGCTAATAAGGAATCTTGCAAGTTCTAGGCGTCTAAAGTCTGTTGAACAAATGATATGTTTTAAAGATCCGCCTGTGGATCCTTTACTTCCGTTGTAATACTGAATATTACTTCATATTCGGAATGTAATCATAAATATCTTTTGCTTCCGCTGTGCATTCATATATATTGTGTTGTTTGACTATTACGTTGCCAACCACGTCACGATACTCCCCCACCGGGCCCACCGGTGACACGTGGAAATTGGGGTGTGACAAGTACCATCATTGGAAGAATCGAAGCCCTGATTAAGTGAGTTTTAAAATAGAGATTCATATAGCCTAACTCAATATTCCAAGAATTTGGTATAGTTAATTAAGAAAGACGGTTCATCTTGCTTATGCATTGATTACCGCAACCCTACGTAGGCAATAATTAAGAATCGCTATCAGCTGCCCAGAATCGTCGAATTGTTCGACTAACTGTAAGGATTAGCTATTCCTTAAGATTAGTTTTAAGCAGTAGTTGGAATAACCACCTCACCTTAAATAAGTTTTTCTAAGATAGCCAATATATAAGTATCAAGTTTGCTCCTTTGGAGGCCTTGTGTAGATGAAATATCAAAACGTCCGTTTGATGGACGGGACTTTGGTAAGTCAAATTATCAGGATCTGAAAGTTGCCTTGGAAACAACAAATAAGATCATACAAATCCATAATCATCTAAAAGTTGCCAGTAATCGGCAGAAAATCAAGGATTAATGAAAGTAGCAACCCTCCTAAGTTCTTGTTAAAAAAATAAGGTTCAGCAAAAGATATCACCCTGGAAGGGTGTGCCAATTTGTTAATTATCAGGCTAATTAAGTTCTGGATATATAGAATCATTTGAGGGAATCGAATGTATCAAGATCAAATAGCTTATAAACTAAAACCAATTTAAGGAGCTTAGCGGAGCTCGCAATGCATTACACACTAATGATTTAAGGATGTGTTTCACCAATAAGTCGAGAAGCATTATCATGTAATGATATGCAAATTTATGATATAATGAGCAACCTGTATCGATTAAGGATCGACAAGTTAAGAAGCTCCAAAAGGATACATGTACCTAATATAAAGTTCACTTTGGGTGCTTGGAGAGGCCCCAAATATGCTATAGAAGTTAAGTCCATTATGCTACAAAAAAAAGTACTTCCATCAATTTAACAAATATTAAGGTCGAGATTTCTTTTAAGGGGGTGAGGATGTAACACCTTGGAAAGATCACGTCCAATGATGTATTGACACGTGTAATAAACCCCAATGAAGTCAAACACTGAAATTAAAGGACTAATTTTTCGAAAAATCGAAAACTTTGATTATAAAAGGACTGGAAGTGTTAGCATACCTAAAATAAGTTTCTAAATAACCTCTTACGATGTTTATATTCACAAATGAGCCACTTGATGATTGAGTGTAGTCATTTGCGTAATTAATTGAAAGTTTGCGCAATGAAGGGTTAAAAGCGTCAACATGTTAATTCTTACCTCTGAGTGACCTTTTAACAAACCGGGAGCTTCGTGATATTTGATTACACTCTCGGGAATGCCAATTATTGTCCGTCTAAGGTTTTTATGCCTATAAGTAAAGTTACGCGCAACTTTGCAAGTTAGAGGGACTAAAAGTGTCAATATGTTTAAATATACCTCTGAATGACCTTTTAGCGAACCCAAAGCATCGTGATGTTTAATAATACTTTCAAGAATTCCTAATATTAATTAGATGAGGCTTCAATGCTATTAAATGATGATATGCGCAAGTTTGCGCATTAGAGGGACCTAAAGCGTCAACTTTGGAATCTACGCCTTTTGGTGACCATTTAAGCAATCGAGAGCATAGAAATAATTAAACTCATGCTTGGGAATGCCCATTATGGTCCATGGAAGGCTTGGATATCATTAAACGACATTTCGCGCTACTTTGTGCGATTAAAGGACTAATTGCGTCAAACTGCAAAAGTATGTCGATTCGTAGGGTATCGGACCTTTCAGAATATGACCATGAGTTAAACATGCCCTAATAATCCCTTACCCAGCTTAGAAATAGGCTTAGAGGTCTTTTGTGCGCAAAAATAAACTTTTAAGTCATGCAGGGACTAAAAGTGTCAAAAAGTGCACAAGTTTGCATTTTCGCGCATATCTTACATTCTGGATATATCCGGACACCCAAAAATTTATGTAAGCATTAAAATATTTTATTTTAGTGTTCGGCATGATAAAATTCCATTCGCCGCGTAGTTTGGATCGTTTTTCGCGTCCGTTCGTGTTTCGTCCTAATTAGTCGAACAACGCGACCGTACGGCCAAACGAACCGACATCTGATGAAACAATGGTTAACCGGGTGGGGTTAACTCACTGGTCTCATCAAGAGGGTTAATCCCTTCTTTCCGAGGATCGTTGGCTGGATCGTCCGGTGGTGGGTTTCCTGCACAAGGAAACAAGTCGTGACTCGTAACAAGGAGGATGGGGTGGGGGGTGCTCTTTGTTACCACTCTCCGGTGTGAGAATTAGTAGTTTGCTTGGGAATCAAAGTGTGATAGTAGTAGTAGTGAGAGAGTTGAGAAGTGATACCTCAAACCTGGTTTGGGATGGGTATTTATAGCCGAGGAGTGAAGGAGGGTAGTTGAGTAGCTAGTCTGACATCGCACAGTCTTTTGCAGGTGTGTCAGACCTATCAGTTATGGTGGTGATGCCACGTCCTGCTGTGGTGTCAGACTGTTGCATACGTGTGGGCTAGTAGGCGACTGTTCTCAGTGCCACTTGCACTGAGTGTCAGACCCACTTGCCTTGTAGGCAGGATGCGGTGCCAGGCCGCATCGCTACTTGCGTTCACTTATGTTGTTCCCGCGTTCTTTGTTCTATCCAGGACGTATACGGGATGCGGTGCCATGCCGCATCTCCGCTTAGTGACTGTTACTGTTGTCCAGATCCCTTGTCGTGACGAAAATGTTCATAGGATGCGGTGCCAGGCCGCATCGCTATGCGTAACATCTGTTTTCGTACTTAAGGTAAGTCTTCTCATCACTGGACAGATTGGACCACAGTGTTCGCGCGTGCCCGCACGGACACAGGTAAGTTATTGCTGGTGGGGGTTTTTGGTAAGGGTAATGGTCACTCGCGGTCATGCTGACGCGAGATCTGGGACCATACCCCCTTCAAGTCCCCCCAGTCTAGTGTTTCTTCCTTATGCAAGTTGCATGTGGGAGGAATACTGGACTATGGTGTCTAGAAGGTAGAATATGGGCCATGCGGATGGCTCCTACTTTCATTAAATCAAGTTGCTGACCGTTCGGTTGACAGTCCATTTGGTTGGTAGGCCTTTCGAGTGGATTGTTTCTTCCTTTGAGAAGGATGTCTGGTGAGCAAGTTTCGTTTGATGTGCAATTCTCAGCCATGGACTTTACTCTTGGGCTACCTTTTTCTGATGTCATCAGCCACCTGTTGGTGTTTCGAACCAACCTTTGTAACGGTGACTGAAGATGTTGACAGAGTTCGAACCTACCTTTGAGATGGTGACGGAAGGTGTTCCGCAGGGTTCGAACCAACCTTTGAGATGGTGACGGAAGGTGTCCGTTACCCCAACTCTAGTTGTAACCTCTGTGTCAGCTTATGCAATGTTTGTAAGTACTTTGCTCAAGCTCTATGTTCAACTGGACATTCAACGATGATCCCTGTTTTGTGGGGTGTTCGTTTTCCAGTTTAGCTCTCAAGTAACCACACGTCCTCTGCGGTTTAGCTCTCAAGTAACTGCACATCCCTTGAGGTGTAGCTCTCAAGTAACCGTGCGTTCTTTGCGGTTACCTCGTTGCCGCACCTTGTTGGCTATGTGCGTTTGAGCTACGTGGGGTAGTTGCGTTATTGTTGGCCGTGTTTAGTCGAACAATGTGAATCTGTACTATGGGCAGATAAACATGGTCATAGGCGTGGTGGTGCCCACCATTGTTTATTCTATGCGGTCCATAGGTGGGTAAGTAGTCATAAGCAGACTTGTTACCACCGTTCTGGAGCCACTTTCCTTCACGCTTTGGCGGGAAGTAGTTTTCCTTTAAGTAGTGTTCCGGAGGAGTTCACCTTAGATGCTTGGGAAGTTGGTTGAAACTCTTCTGCATCCGTTATGTAACCATTTTCCTTCACGCTTAGTTGGAAAGCGGTTTTCCTTGAAGTAGCTTTGCTCAACCGCGTGGTGGTTTAGTTGTGGCTCTTCCGTAGCTACCGTTCGCATAGTTGCGGTTTGTAGCAGCTACCCATGAGTGGTTGTGGTTTGTAGCAAGGAACTCGCTTCTAGAAGTCTTGTAGCCTGGATGTGGCTCTTGAAGGATCAGGAGTCAGGGTTGCTGATGTGCGGTTGCCCAGCATACTTGTCCTTTTCCTTAAGGAGAAGCTGTTTGCGTTCCCTCCGTGGTTGTGAACCGGACACGAGGGATTTGAAGCCTGAAGAAGCTTATATGGAATGCGGTTGGCCGCATCCTGAGAAGCGGTTTTCGCAGTCCAAAGAACCACGCTGGTTCTGAGTATCTGACACACCTGTGCGGGTTCGTGTGTGTCATCTCCGCATATTCCACGTGTGCTCGTGGGTATGTGCGGTTATTGTTTATACCCTTTTATATAATTTAGAGATATATATTTTTGCCTTTTTTTGAGGGGTATGTAAAAAACGACATGCGGTATGGGTTATGGTGCGGTAAACCAGAGAAACCGCATGCCGCTTATATTTGGATAATATTGTCGCTTTTGCGCTGCATACGTGGCTAAACGCACGTGTGGGTTGGTGAAAGTTGGTAGGATTCTGACATGTGATGATCTGAAAGGACGTTTGCACTGCCCGAGGTCATAACCGCATTGTAGCAAGTAGTGTAAAGGTTTTTTTCTGTCAGGCGCGTGGACGGCCACGCGCGCGTGATAACCGTCAGCGGAAACGTCGCTGAACATGTGGCGTCTCGTGATTGGCCTATTTTGAACGTGATAAGTCGGTTTACTGTATCGCATTAATTGCGATGAGTATATAAGGGGAAACTGTTTGATTTCTCCTCACTTTGTTCAAATTTCAAAATTTTCTCCGGTGAAAAGAGTGTGCTCTCTGTCTTCTCCGATAGTATTTATCTGAATTTCCGGTCGAGTTTTTGGGTTTTTCTGTAACTTCATTCTTCTATCTTTTTTACACCTGATGGCTGAACCCTCTGATCCACACCATTCTGAGGGTGAAACCCCCGCACATTCTTCTTTGGTGGCTGGCGAAGAAGAAGGCGATGGTGGTAGTGCCCCCAGCGGTGGCCTACCACCATTGAAGTAGTCAAGGGTGTTGTTTAACCAACTGATGACCGGTATACAAATGCCCAAGGAGTTTGGGGCTCTTTATCCCCAGGAGGGTGACACCGGTGCTAGTGCTCCGGCCGGTTACGTCACTATGTGGGCTGATTCATTCGGTGAAGGTAACCTTCGTTTACCATTAACCGTGTTTGTTGCTGAAGTTTTGGAGTTTTACAAACTTCATATCTCCCAGATGAGTCCTTTCGGGATGATTCGTATTAGAAACTTTGAGTACACCTTTCGTGCCCTTGGTTTGCCGATTACCGTTGAGGATTTCCGGCGATTCTACCAGTTAACTGTAAATACTGGGTTTTTTTTCTTTTAGCCAACGGTATGGGAGCACCAAGCTGATGACCCCACCTAAGGGTATCACTACGTGGAAGAGGAAGTTCTTCTACATTAAGGCAGTGGCGGTTGTTGCGAGGATGACCTTCCGCAACGTGAACGAGGTGATCCCTGTAGAGGATATTGATCTTCCCGGTCCGGAAACGGTGGAATGGTTCCCAAGGTTAAGGACCATTGAGCATCAGAAGCTAGAAAATACGCAGCTGTGGGTGTTGTGGATGATGTTGACCAGGGCTGATAGGCATGCAAGGCCCGTTGTGCGGGAGAAAAGTGGAGGTACGTGTTTTACTCTTTTGCGGTTTCCTTCCTTAACCATTGTTACTGATTTGTAAATGTACTTATCAGAGAATGCTGAGCTGTGGAAAATATTTGATCCTACCTTCGAAGGCAAGCTTGAGATTGTTAAGACTGCGGAAGGTGAAGGTTTTAACCTGACCATTGTGAAGAACTTCCGCGTTCCTGCTCGCGATGCGTTGATCGCACCCCTACCGCAAGGCGAAGGTATATTATATAATCTTCTTCTTTGTAAAGAAGTTCATCTTTCTTATTTGCTTGTTTTGTGATTTACACGCAGGTACTCTTGGGGCCCTGGGTAAATTTGAGGCGAAGGGTGCTCCAAAGAAGCATGCGGAGAAAGTTCCGCGGGGTCGTGGCAAGAAAAAACCTGAGGCTCCTGTTGTTCCGCCTTTGGTGCCGCAGACGGCAGGTATCACTCGTTCTCATTTCCGCAGATATACCGATTACGTGGTAGTATCTGACACCCTTGAGGGATTGGGTGTTCCAGGTGGTGGTGCGGCAGCAGGTGGGACCTCTGCGGGTTCCAAGCCTGCTGATGAGAAGAAGAGAAAGGCAGGGAAGGCTGTTGATGCCGGTGAGAAAAAGAAGCCGAAGATACAGACCAGACGGGCGGCTTTTGTGGGACCTAAGAAACCTGTGGTTGTTCCTGGTACGTAATTCATAACTTTTACAAGTATTTTGTCTCTGTACTTGTTGTTTTAAAGTCTTTTTTGCTTTGATTACAGAACCGCAAGATGAAGGGTTCTCCATTTTTGATGCTCCTCCTTTCCCCCCGCATGACACTGCTGCGGATATGGGGGTTCATAAAGTTGTTACGCCTGAGTCCTCTGTGCGGGAGGAGGATACTGGGAAGAAGCCTACGACGCGTATTTTTGATACAGTAGACTCTCATGACAATGTTATCACCCGAGAGGATACTGACGAGCTTCACCTGAAGTTTACTGATGGTGAGAAGAAAAAATCCCCTGCTGCTGAGAAGGTTTCTGGTTCTTCTTCTGGAGGTGAGGGTTATGCAGGGACTCCTATTCAGCCGGAAGAGACTGAATTGGAGTTTTATTACCGCACCTATACTGAAGACCGGGCCACGACCTATCACCGCCCCCCATGGACTGTAATGCAGGGGGATGATATTACTGCTGACCCTTCCACGTGTAGGGAGATTTTGGGTGGTTTGGGCACTCCTTTTGAAGTCAACCGGGCCCGTTCTTTGCCAAGTGAGGTCCAGATTAACCAACTCTCCTCCATGCTTGTGGGGGGTTCCATAATGGCGAATGCCATAATGGAAAACTACAAAATGTTGGGGCGTAAGGAGGAGGAAAATACTCGCTTGCGGGCTGAGGCTGAAGAGTTGGTAAAGGCTGCACGTGAGGGTGCAGAGCAGCTTGAAAGGGACAGGGCTGCCTTTAAAAAGCGTAAGCAGACTGAAGAGTGGGCTGCAACTGCTGAGCTTAAACAGGTTCGTACCCTTGCAAAACTGCTTTCTGATGAGCGTAAGAGTTGGAAAGAATCTCTTTCTAATGAGCGCAAGACACTTCTTGATGAGCGCAAGACCTGGAAAGAATCTTAGGCCAAACAGAATGAAATTCTCTTTCGTGTTCGTCAGGAGCTTACCAACGCCAAGGCAGCGAATGCTGCTTTGGTTAAGGAGAAAGTTGCAGCTGATGCGGTTGCCAGAGAGGCCAAGGAGGCGGAAGCTCGCCTTGCAAAGGCTCTTGAAGAGGCCAAGGAGGCGGAGGCCCGTGCTGCCAAGGCTCTTGAAGGGGCAAATGTTGACCGTACCAACTTAACCAAAACTATTCTGGGCCTCCAGGTATAACTTTCGTTTGCTTTTGAATTTGTACATGTCTCCCCAGTATGTTGGTTATATTTGTATACTTGTGTTCTCCTTGAAAAAAAGGCTGAAGTGCGGAGCCGGGTGGCCGCTATTGAGGAGGTTTCTGGCCGTGCTGCTGAAGCTGAAGCGCGGGCAAGAGAGACTGAAGAGGCTAGAGATAGCCTTGCTTCTTCACTTGATCTGCTCAAGGCCGATCGCGAATGGATGCGTATGCGCGGTATCGGGCATGTAAGTATCCGTTGCGTTTGCTATCTTTTTTAGTTTTGCCTTTGATAACTAACCATACTATTCTTGTTTTGCAGATTGTTACGTCCATCCTTGACGCGCCTGAGAATGTGGCAGGTGTCAATGACATTAGGGAGCGCGCCCGGGATGCTGGTTTTAAAGCTGGCTACAACTGTTGCATTGGTCATATAAATGTTTTGGCCCAGGGCGAATATACTGATGAAAGGTCTGGGTTCCATGGTGTTGACGCTGAAGCGCTTCTTGTTGCTGCTATTGCGGCGTATAACGACACGCCCATTGCTGCTCTTGAGGAGCTTAATGAGTGCCTAGAAGCGGAAGATTATGTAGACCGCTTGCGGGTGTTATACGCTGATGAGGAAGATGAGGAAAAGCCTGCTGTTGAGGGCAAGGATGGTGCGGGTTCCAGCGGGACAAAGAAAGACTAGGCTGGCCTGCCTGCCTTTTTTGTTTCCTCATATAAAGTCAAAAACCTTATGTAAATCCCTTGTGCACCGTGTAGGTGTAGGAATTTTTTGGATATAAAGTTTGAACCGTTTCAAGTTATACAAGTGTTTTTACTACTTGCGTCTGTATTTGCCTTTTGCATGTCTAGATGATATGCAAGTAAACTCTATACCATTGCCGTATGAGTTAGTCAATTCCTGTTTTTATCTCGTTAGGGTTTAGGAACTGTATAGGTTTTGTGAAAACCGTGTTTGCATTGTTGGCCTATTACAATACTTGCATGTGGTCACCACTCTGTGTGGGTATCGCGAATGAAGAATTTGCGAATCTGTTTTTGCAGATACCGCAGAGTGGGACACGTATTTGTAATAGAAGTAAATAAACAATATTGCATTGAATCG
Source organism: Helianthus tuberosus (assembly GCA_030545235.1). Taxonomy (NCBI): domain Eukaryota; kingdom Viridiplantae; phylum Streptophyta; class Magnoliopsida; order Asterales; family Asteraceae; genus Helianthus; species Helianthus tuberosus. Next base: position 49,535,291 of record CM060351.1, read on the forward strand.
TTCATTTATTTATTTGCAAATGGCCTGCGGCCCGATAGGTTACATGGCGAATGTAAAAAACATGGCTTACATGTAGCAGCGTCTAAGCTGTTGTGCGTTCCATGTGCGTGCGATAGTTTCGCCTTCTAATGTTTGTAGTTTATACGCGCCTTTGCCCAGGACCTCTTGGATGAGGTAGGGTCCTTCCCACTTGGGGGCAAGTTTCCCTGGGCGCTCCGCGTTAGATGCTTCATTGTCACGAAGGACGTAGTCTCCCAGGTTGAAAGTACAAATGCGGACGCGTGCATTGTAGTATTTTTTTAAGTTTGGTTTTGTACTTGGCCTTGTTGATGGCAGCGTTTTCGCGCCTTTCTTCCAAGAGGTCCAAGTCAACCCTGCGTTCCTCATTGTTGTCGATCTTGTTGATAGCCAACATTCTAGGTGAGGGGAGACCTACTTCTGCAGGGATCACTGCTTCAGTGCCATAGACCAGGCTGAAGGGTGTCTCACCGATACTTGTCTTTGGGCTTGTCCTGTGGGCCCATAAGATACTTGGGAGTTCATCGACCCAACCGCGTCTGGCTGTTCCCAACCGTGCTTTGATGCCTTCGACTAAACTTTTATTGATACTCTCGACTTGGCCATTCCCTTGCGGATGCGCCACTGAGGAGAATATGTGTTCAATGTTTAGTTCCTTTAGCCATTTTTGAAAGTCATCGGCAGCGAAGTTGGTACCGTTGTCGGTAACGATGCACATTGGTAGACCGAAACGGCAGATGATATGTTCCCAGACGAATTTCCTTGTTATCATAGCGTCGGTTTAGGCGAGCGGTTTTGCCTCTACCCACTTTGTAAAGTAATCGACAGCCACTATGATAAACTTCACTGCACCTGGTGCATCTGGGAATGGTCCCACCACATCGATTGCCCATTTTTGGAATGGCCATGCAGTGGTGACAGGGATTAGGTTGTTCTTGGGGCGCAAGGTCTTGGGAGCATGCCGCTGACAATTGAAACACTTGCGCAAGACTTTGACCGCATCTAGGTGCATGCCTGGCCAGTAGTACCCGACATTCATGATTTTGGCCACCACCATGCGTGGGCCCGCGTGTATGCCACATATTCCTTCGTGTGTGTCTCTGATAAGGTATGTGGCATCTTGGGGGTCGACGCATTGCAAGAGTGACCCCAGGTATGATTTACGGTATAAGATACCGTCTCCCATCTGATAATGACACGCTTTGTGTTGCAACTTACCTGCCTCTGCTTTGCTTTCGGGAGTAACACCTGATTGCAAGTATGCAATGATTGGTGTCATCCAGGATGTTGTTCCATATTGGATGACATTGACTTGGCGTAGGGGGACTGAGGGAATTTTCAGGATTTCGATGCGTACCTCCTTTGCCAGGTGTTGGAAGCTGGTGGATGCAAGTTTTGACAGTGCATCCGCGGGTTTGTTATCACTTCTGTTGATATGGCGGATATTGAAGGAAGTGAACTTTGATGTTAGTTGCAATGCTTGTTCGAGGTAGAGGATCATGATATCCCCTTTTGCGGCATAGTCGCCGCGCATCTGCCCTGCAACCAATAGTGAGTCGACGTGTGCTTCAAGATGTTGGGCGTCGAGTTTGACTGCCAGACGCAGTCCTGCCAGTAGAGCCTCGTACTCTGCCTCATTATTCGTGCTTTTGAAATCGAGGCGGATTGCGTAGGTAAGCTCTTGGCCGTCGGGGCTGACAAGTCGCAAACCCGCACCAGCACCATCCTCGTTGGATGCACCATCGGTAAATAGTGCCCATGTTTCAGAGGGGATGGTGGTGGCGTAGGGTTTTGTTCTTGTTCGCATTCCTGAATGCGATCTGCTGGTACTTCAGCGACGAAATCAGCCAAGACCTGGCCTTTGATTGCGGGGCGCGGCATGTAGGTCAGTGTAAGTGCGCCCAGCTCAATTGCCCATTTTGCTAATGTAGGACCGGTTTCGGATCCGAATGAGTCGATCAGAGGCGTTCTCCTATGTTTCAGGTGCGGAATTACAAGAAACAAAGGTAGAAATAGCTTTAAAACACTGTTTGATTGATTGGATGACAATTACAGCTCAAATATCACACCGGCAGCACTTCGGCGTAGTTGTCAAGAGTCTCCTTATGATTTCGCTCAAGAGGACCCTATATATAGGGTGATGGTTTCGCTTATGTGACAGACCACATAAGCGATACCCCATGTTAGTGATTTCGCTTATGTGTCATGTACACATAAGCGATACCCTCTTGTACACATGAGCGAAATCATCTCTAACTACCTATATAATTTTACAAATTCTCGTACAACGTGCCCTGATCTATACAATGAAATCTAAGATTCGATACAAGACGAAGTCAACAGATGTAGTGCATCAACAAACTCCCCCTCAGATGTTGACGAGTCGCATCCAGCACCAACTGTATCTTCAGTTCTTCAGTCTTGATCTATCTATGGGCTTTTCCTAACTCTCCCCCTCAGATGTTCTCTTCAGACTCCCCCTCTCGATTTGCTGGTATTCCTTTGTTCTTCAGCACAATCTTCAGGATCTCTGTCTGTCTCTTAAAACTTCAGATATCAAAACCTGGCTTTTCAAAATCAAGTCTAATTCTCTTGATCAGATCTCTTGATTCCTTAAGTTCATCAGCATCAGGTCAATATCTGGAAAAATCTTAACCCAAATATAAATTTCTAAATTTAACAAATTATATGCACCAATACTAACTCACCCTCAAATTCACATCTCACTTTCATTTGATGAACCAATTGTAAAATTTCAAAAATAAAATTTTTCATTTAAGATTTACTCCCTCTTTACAATAATGTCATCATGTTTAGCACTTGAAATTTTGAAAATCAGCTTTTCAATATCAGTTGTCGAAAATCTTTTTGGATTTTTCAAAACTTATGCTAAAACACACTAAAATCTTTTTGGAATTTTTTGAATGTAAAGAAATGCAATGCAGTAAAGAAATATTTACAGACAATATTTTTGTGAGTTCGTGTAAGAGGATCATATCAGTTTATGACAAGTCACAAGTACCGTTGAGCTTAGTTACACATTAAGAATTAAACAATTCACTTAGATTGCCAATATACTGATCCACTTAAATTTTCACACAAATTTCAACTGATTTAGGATATGAGTTAGGTGTTTTAAGAACTTAAACTCATTCATGTGTCCCACCTCTTGAATATACTCCCGTATCCAGATCCCAATATTCAGTCTTACAGGTGAGTATACCACAGATGATATCTGTCAGGGGAATAAATTATAGTGCGAGGGCCGTGAGAGCTCAGGTCGATCTTTCGATACGCAGAGAGATGACGGCTTCGACTTTTGGTGTGTCCCCTTTAGAGGATCTTTTGATTACAACAGCAATGACTATCAATTTTATTGTTTCATCAATTTGCTGAGGGCTGTGCTATATTTCAAGCATGCGGAAAGTATTCTCCGGGGACTAGGCCATTGCTTCCGCAAAATCAGAAGTCCCGGGATAATACCCCAGATATCACTGAGCATAAAGACCTAGTATCTCAGAATAAGGGACCTTTCAAACGAGATTTCAGGGGTTACCTATATATCCAAGTAGTGTTCCCCACGAAATAAGCAAGTTTGAATTTTAGTTTATATCCCGAAAAAGCTTACTAAATGTGTAAAAACCTATTGGCATATCATCAGTGAGACCGTTTAATGCTATTTAAACATTACATTTCTTTAGCATACTGTGTCTGTCTACTGATGTACTATCATTTCCTCTTTTCACAACAAAACTCGTTTGTCATTTTATCATGTTTTTGTCTTTTTCAAATTTTCAAATGTTTTTGGATTTTCTGAAATTTTCTACTCCCCCTAAAATGCAAACACATTTTAGGAAATTTAAAAATAAACTGTACAAAAACTTGACAACTGACATCGAATCCCATCAAATCGCCATTCACTATGCATAAACAATCAGAGCTCCCCTTATCACAAACCATTTTCTCATTTAGATTTCAAAACACTTAAGTTTGTTTTAATCAAAATGATTTTTCCGGAAAATGAGTTTGTATTTACCACTTGTAGGTTTACCACTTGTTAAGTATGGGGATATGGTTCATCATCTTGTCAGTTTTATCAACTGTAGTAAATCAAGTACAACTTAATGTCCTTGATTCACTGTTTGCAATTAAGCAACCTCTTACCACTTGTAAGAATATCCAACATTTAAAACATATGTAGGAATAAACCATCTACACAAACCATTTTACCAATCAAGATGCCGATTCCTGCTTCACATTTACCAACCTGGAAGCTCCGGCAATTCCTGCAGTATGACTTGCCAAAATTTAACTATTCACAAAAACAATTTTCAAGAAAGATGCCGATTCCTGATCCGCGATATAAACTTGGGATCTCCGGCAAGTCCTGAGACTTACGGAAAACAAACTTCCACCCAAGTCTTCTCAGACTTGGTGGATTCCAATTCCTGTTTAGTAGGGTTATATGTTGCCTTTTTAGTTGCATAATAATCTTTAACCCCTTTAACTTTCCCATCAACCATTTTTCCAAAAATTTTCTTAACATTTCCTTTCATTGATGGAATTTCCACATCATCCACTGAACCTTTCTTTTCCACCTGTGACTCATCTGATTTTGTGGAATCAGATTCATTGCCAGATTTTACATCAGATTCTTTAACAACCCATTTTTGATTGTCAAGATGAGCCTTCTTTTTGTAAAATCTTTTAGAACTTTCACCAACTTCATTTTTTGAATTTTCAAAAATTTTGAAGTTTGTAGTTGGTGAAACATTCTTTTCAACCAGTTTTTCTTTGAGTTTATCGGATACTCCCTGTTTTCTGTTGTCTTTGTTTGGACAGTTGTGAGCAATGTGTCCAGCAACTTGGCATTGAAAACAGATCCTTGTATCTCTTTGCATAAAATCTCTATCTGGATGAAACACTCCAGTCCCTGTTCTCTCCCTTTCAGCAAAGAATTCTTGATTTGTCTGTCTCCAAAATGAACTATTTTGTTCTTCCTCTGCTGTTGTACCTAAAACAAATTTAGTAACTGTTTTAGAGAATTTTTCATTTTTACCATTTTCTGGAGGAATAAAACCTAAACCTTTCCTTTTGTAATTACGATTTTGGTTTGATTTCTTTTGAAATTCAGAACCAGAAGTGTAATTCTTTTTCCCTTTTTTTTTGTTTAACCTTTGTTGTACTCTTGAAGTATATTTTTTAGGTTTTTTATTAAGATGAAAATCTTTAATTTCAGAAATATTAATTTCTGTCATTTTAAAAACCTTTTTGATCATGTCAAAACGAACACTTCTTATTGGAAACTCTTTGTCAAAGTATAATTTGTCCGAATTATTTAAAGTATAAGCAACTTCAAATGTTCCATCATCCAAATTAGCCTTTGATAATAAAAATTCTTTACTATAGGACCGTTTAACCGTTGGATTTGAACTGTTGACCGACGAACTTGAACCACCAGACTCAAACTTTGACTCAACCACCTCCTCAGTATCCAACACTTGATCAACCACCTTTTTGATTAACTCAGACTCATGATCAGTATCAGACGAGGTAAATGTGATATCAATATTTTCTGGTAAAACGTCAGTTTCCTCTGATTTTAACTTTATATTGACTGCTTTTTCAACTTGCTCCTCATTTGGTTTCCTAGGAGAATAACCTTCCCAGATAGGAGGCGGACACTTGTTATACTTAACAGTCGATTTCTTACCAGTCTCTTTCTTTTTCTTTTCATCTTCAAATGCTTCAAAACCTGCAACAGTAGGATAAACTCTATCAATCACATAGTCAGAACATGAATAACTAAGAAGTAACCTTCTGATTCTTTCGTTCTCAATCTTTTCATTTTCCAAATCCTGCTTCAGTTTTGCATTCTCTTCGATGTAATGATTGATTGCCTTTTGCTTTTGCATCAAAGTTGAATTAGTCATGGTTAACGCCTTTTCTCTTTCTGAATTTGTTGTTTGAAGACTAGTCACTGTTCTGTTCAAAACACTGTAAGATTCTTTCACATAATTGATGTCAGACAGCAACTTCTCTATCAATCTTTCTCTGTCAAACAACAACACATCTTTATCTTCACACTTCTTGCAAACTTCCGAACACTTCATGCAAGGCTTCTCAACCTCAACAATCTTCTCAACCTCTACAGTCTTCACCACTTCAATAACCTTTTCTTCAACAATTTCTTTTTCAACCTCAGTCACCTTTTCTTCTTCAACAACATTTTCATTCTTCAAATCTTGTTGTTGTTCTTTTTCAGCTCTTTTCTCCTTCAGCTTCTCCAATCGTTCTGCAAAATAGAAATGAAAACTTTCAGGAGATAAGTGACTTTTAGCGACATTAATATGTTTTTCTTCATCATTATCACTGCTGCTATCAACTGGTGTCTGATCAAACTGTGTAGATTTTTCAGACTCAGTATCTGAACAACCAGAATCAACTGGTGTTTGATCAAAAACAACTTCTTTTTCTGAACTATCATCATTTTGAACACTCTCATCAGAACTTTTCAAACTTTCTTCATCACTGTCAGAACTTTCATTAAATGCATCAGATTCTTCTTTCACACTATTCACTGTCTCACCAATAGATCTCATCCACGTAGCAAACAAATCTGGTTCTTTGACTATCTTTGCAATAAATGCTTTGAAACCACCTTTCTCATCCACAAACATATCCCAGCTAAACCCTTCAGGTAATTCTTCATCATTCTGATCTACCAAACATGCTGAGTTTTTAGAAGATATGTATTTGCTCCAGTTGAAATCTACCAAGCATCCTTTCTTCGAATCCTCAATCTTTCTACCATGAGCCGTTTGTGAATCTTGTAATTGACCAACTTGCTGATAGATGGCTTTCCGGTAGTAGTCTTCTTTTTCGAACGGATTCTGAGCACCACTCACTTCTCTGTTTTTGCACTCCCGTTTGAAATGACCTTTTTGCCTGCATCTGAAACAAGTAACTTTAGATTTGTCAAATCCTAAATTAGAAACACAAGCATCAAGAAAATCATTTCTTCCAGTGATTGTTTTGAACTTCTCAGCCCTTCGAAGAACACTAGCAAGACCCCACTTAATATCCATGAGTTCCATTTCTTCAGCATCTATCTGATCATAATCCTCCTTTGTCAACATAGGATTTCCAATTCGACCAGCTACCAATCCCTCATAGGATACCAACACCGAACCAAGTAGAGCCATGTGATCCTTTGCTATGTCTTCTGAAAAACTTTTACCTTCTGGCAGATTGAGAGCTATATTGCACTGAATCACACAACCATTTCCCATCTTTGTGTTTTCTGATGAAGTCTTTGGATTAAAACTTGGATATGATGAGAAACTGCTACTGCTTTTGTTTATGCTTTGATCAGTTTGTTCTATAGCATTCTCAACACTATATGCAGTCTGAATCTTAGGACTTCTATCAGCTTCTGATGTAGGAACACTGCCTTTATAATACATCTTCACATCCTGTTGACCACTTGGATTATTCATCCTAGCGATCTTTTGCTGTTCCAGATCCTGACTTTCAATCTTTTCAATGAATTGAGATATCGATAAACCATCATAAACACCCGTATTTTTCAGTATCATCAAATACGTTCCCCACTCTTTCTGTGGTAAAGCATCAGCTAGCTTATCAACCCATTCCTCATTTTCCTTTGTGATGTCCATCATTGACATTGTTCTCACCAGATGACAGTACCTTTCAATTAACTTCTTCGTGTCTTCCCCAGGCAGACTTGTAAACAGATCAAATTCTTTTTTAAGTAACGACTTCTTGTTCTTAATCATATTTGCACTTCCTTCAACCTTTACTTTCAAAGCATCCCAAATCGACTTCGATGTTTTATCATGTTGAAGAAGTATGAATATGTCTTCTTTGATCGCCTGTTGTAACAAGCTAATCATCATTTTTTCAGCCCGATACATCTCTCGTTCTTCATTGCTGAAATCTGAAATCTGTTTAATTGTTTGTAACTCAGTTCTTGGTAAAACGTACTTCTTCAAAATGCACTCCCATGATCTCAAATGATTTGCTTGAACCCAGTTTTCAAACCTATCTTTCCAACCATAATATTCCTCAATACCCATAAGCTTTGGCGGTTTCTGTGTAGTTCCCGTCTCATTCTCTAAGTTCACAGCTTTAGCAATTGAAGATTGACCCGTCGGTGTTGCAAATGCGTTGTAGAATTCAGTACTCATGATGACTTATCAAATTTTTCAACACTGTGTCTTAAAAGCGAAATCAGTTTGTAAGTTGCCACAAAAGCGAAACCCTAAAGTGACGTTTGAGCGAAACCCCAAGTTGTACGTTTGAGCGAAACCTCTGATTACCACTAAAGCGAAATCTCAAATTACCACAAAAGCGAAATCTCAAATTACCACAAGAGCGAAATCTCAAATTACCACAAGAGCGAAATCGCTGTGACACAAGAACGATACCCTGACCTCAAAAGCGAAACCCCTTCGAACCAGAATTTAGGCCATTTTACTTAGAATCTAAGTCTCAAACTTTCCAGGGTTTGTCTATGCAAGATTATCTATGTGCTGAACAATTTTGATCCAATTTTGACCATGAAAACCCTCTGAATTAAGAAACAAATGAACTCTTTGCTTCTTCTTCATGACTCGGTTTCGGATCCGAACGAGTCGATCAGAGGCGTTCTCCTATGTTTCAGGTGCGGAATTACAAGAAACAAAGGTAGAAATAGCTTTAAAACACTGTTTGATTGATTGGATGACAATTACAGCTCAAATATCACACCGGCAGCACTTCGGCGTAGTTGTCAAGAGTCTCCTTATGATTTCGCTCAAGAGGACCCTATATATAGGGTGATGGTTTCGCTTATGTGACAGACCACATAAGCGATACCCCATGTTAGTGATTTCGCTTATGTGTCATGTACACATAAGCGATACCCTCTTGTACACATGAGCGAAATCATCTCTAACTACCTATATAATTTTACAAATTCTCGTACAACGTGCCCTGATCTATACAATGAAATCTAAGATTCGATACAAGACGAAGTCAACAGATGTAGTGCATCAACAGCTAATCTACTAGAGATGTCGGGTTTTGATAGGATCGGGCCGATCCTGTAGTTGGTTAACACTGTAATGGCATGGTTTGCAAAGTAACGTCGCAACCGTCTTGATGCGTGCACTAGTGCTAACACCAACTTCTCCATGATGGAGTACCTCGTCTCTGGGTCGTTGAGCATTTTGCTGATGTAGTAGATAGGTGTTTGAACCCCTTCCCGCTCCACTATGAGTACCGTGCCTACTGCGTTGTCCGTGGCAGATAGGTACAAGATAAGTGGTTCATCCTTGCGAGGTGCTGTTAGAGTTGGGAGTTGAATCAAACACTCTTTCATCTCCCGGAAAGCTTTTTCGGCTTCTGCGGTCCATTGGAATTGTTCCTTTTTTAAACAGCTCCGCAGGGTCTTGATGAAAGGATAAGACTTAGCTGCATGGTTGGCTAAGAATCTGTTCAGTGCGGCTAGCCTGCCGGCTAGTCGTTGCATTTCTTTCATCGTAAAAGGCGATGGCATGCGTTCGATCGCCTGTACGTTTTCCGGGTTGACCTTGAATCCATCTTTGGTTATGATGAATCCAAGGAACTTGCCTTCTTCCATTCCAAACGAGCATTTCCCTGGGTTGGGCTTCATGTTGACGCTTCGCAGAGTTTGGAATGTTCTTTCAATATCATTGAGCATGGTGTCTTCTTCCATGCACATGACGACCAGGTCGTCCATATAGATTTCGACACTTTTGCTGATTTGGCCGCAAAAAGTGTCGTTCATCAACTTCTGATAGGTTGCGCCCGCGTTGCGCAACCCGAACGGCATTTTTTTGTAGCAGTAGTTCCCGGTAGGAGTGCGGAATGCCGTTTTATCTTCGTCATCGATTGCCATCTGCACCTGGTGGTAGCCTTTGTAACAATCGAGGAAGCACTTCCATCGAAATGGTGCAAGGTTATCGACCTTCTCGTCGATCTCCAGAAGTCCGTAACAATCCTTGGGGCAGACCTTGTTGAGGTCTTTGTAATCGACACACATGCGCCAGCCCCCGCTTGGTTTTACTACCATGACTGGGTTGGATAACCAAGTCTGGTATTTGACTTCCCGCAGGATGCCTGCGGAGAGCAGTTCCTGTACCTGCTCTTCAATCGCCGCGTTTTTTGCTGAGCCAAGGTGGCGTTGGCCTTGGATCACTGGCTTGATACCTGGCATGGTATTCAAGAAATGTTGCGCGATTTCGCGTGGCACCCCTGTCATGTCTGCGGGTGTCCACGCAAAAATATCTTGGTTCCTGAAGAGGAGTTGCTTCAGGCGCGCTCTGATGGTGGGGGACAAGGCATGGCCCAACGTGACCATTTGCCCTGGGTGTCTTGCGTTAAGAACCCATTTTTCTGGTTGCGTGTTGGGGGTAGGCCTTGCTACCTTGGTCGGACGCAACTCGTCCGAGGACATAACTTCCCTGCGGGCGTAAATTATCGCAATCCCCGTCTCGGTTGGAAAACCGATGGCAGAGTGGGGGACGGATGTGATCATGTTGAAGTCACCCTGGGATTCCCTCCCCAGAAGTACGTCGTATTTGGAGGTGTGAGGTAGAACCATGAAGTTTACCTCCTCCGTTCGTGTGTGCCTACCATTGGTGAAGCGCACAGGAAAAGTGATTTGGCCCAGGGGGAATACGGTTTCCCCCGCAAACCCGGCCAACGGGTAGTCCACAGGCTGCAATCGATCCTTGTCTTCTTGATCGAATTGGTTGAAGCACTGCTCGTATATAATATTGGATGTACTACCCGGGTCGATGAATAATCGCTCGGTGCAGTAGTGAGCCAGGTGGCCTGTAATAACGACGGCGCGCCTGTCGCGCGGTCCGCCTCGGACTTTTGGAAAGCCGACTTGCTCGTCTTTCCTGTCATTCTCCGGTCTTCTTGCCACCTTCCGTGGCCTTCCTCGTCTTCCATGGATCATGTGGGTTGAGGCCACGTACATGGTCCTCTTACCCGTGGAGGTGCCCTCGTTGTGGGGGGTGATGCGCTTAGTTTGCTTTTGCGCGGCTGGAAACAGATGTTGCAGCTTCCCCTCTTTTAGGGCTCTCTCAATCTCCAGTCGGAGACTGATGCAGTTGTTTGTTGTGTGGCCATTGTCCTTGTGATACTCGTAGTAGAGTGCGAGATCCTGGTTCTTTTTGGACTTCATTGGTTGGGCCGGTCGCAGGAATTGCGCGTCCGTAAGGAGGACGTCGCTTGGCGACTGGTTGATCTCGATCCAGCTACGGTCCCGAGAGTCTTTCTTTGACGCCCATTTTTCACGTTGGGCGTTGATTGTAGCCCTTGCGTCGGGATGGTTGTTCCGCGGGACATATGGTTTGGGATCGCTGCCACGATTCCATGTGTCCCGGTTGCGCTTGTTATTACGCTTGTGTTCTTGGTGGGAGGACTGGCCTTCCATTTGGGGCTGTGCCTTTGATACGTGTGGTTTGAGGGACCGCTGCGTCTGGGCGTATGTCTTGACCGCAGTCATGACATCTTCCCATTTCTTGGGCAAGCCGTCCTTGCCGGAGATAGTCATGACCATTTGTTCGTCTTTAACAGCCACAATGAAATGGTTGCGTGCCATTTGGTCTGCGACGTCGCCTATCTCCAGGCATTCTTTATTGTAACGAACAACGAACGCCTCAATCGATTCGTTTTCTCTGCGCCAGATGTTCATGACGTCCATGGAATCACGTTCATGACGTCGTTGCTGGCAAAAATGTGCGAGGAACTTTTCCTGCAAGTCCTCGAATGAGGTCAGTGAACCTGGTGGAAAAGAATCGAACCATGCCCTGGCCAGACCTGTTAGGGTCTGCGGGAAGAATTGACACCAAGTGGGTTCATCCCACCTGCCGTTGCACCCAGCGCCGGTGAAGATGTTCATGTGGTCATCTGGGTCGGCTGAACCATTGTATTTCCCAATGTTTAATGGGAATTTGGTGGTGGTGACATCGGCGTTGGCAATCTCCGGGACAAACTTGGAGTTTTCGGCCGCAGATTTCGGCCTGTAGGGTTGGTTCTGGTGGCGCTTTGCAGCGCGAAGGGTTGGTTGGTTCCGGTGGGCCCGGTGGGGAGTATCGTGACGTAGTTGATATCATCATAGTCAAACAACACAATATAAATGAATGCACAGCGGAAACAAAAGATAAATTTTATTACAATCCGAATATAACGTAATATCCGAGTATTACAACGGAAAGTAAAGGATCCACAGGCGGATCTTAAAACATAAACATTGTTCAACAGACTTTAGGCGCCTAGAACTTGCAAGATTCCTCATAAACGCCCTGAGCTTCCAGCCAATTACGTTCAGTACCTGTCACTTAACCTTTTTGGAAAATACGTCAGTTTTCACTGGTAAATACACTCAACCGACTCATTTTGAAAAGGTTTAATAAAATTGATTTAAATGCACGTGGCAAAAACTCTTTATAACTTGGGACAATTATATTTATAATCTTGTATACAGATTTACATGTTCGTTGTACGTTCAGGGCCCGATGTATAAACCGAGTCAGATTAACAGACACGCCACAAGTATAGGCCCACAAGAGAGTGAGATATCGTTTTTCCTTAAGCAACTGTCAGGTGTATGCCTACACCCCGTGTATAAGGCGTGGCCATTTTATAATACAATGATGTCAAGGATATCCGGGACATGGTCATTAACCCCTAAAGGTCTTTATTTCAAACAATACAGATTAAAGCGGGTTACCTCAATAATTTAATCACAATACGACTAAACATTCAATACCCGACCAAGTGGTATTATTATAATACCGTATCCCAAGCCCGTATAGGGAAAATAAGTTAAGAGTATTTACCTGAGCTAGCTCCTGTCTTAAATAGTAAGAATTTAATAACTCAGCCGTATTCACTTAAGTAAGCGTAGGTACCATTTACCGGAAGGCTCTAGTCTGGAATGATGGTATAAATAACCAATTAGAATGCTAACGGGTCTTTAATTAAGCCTAAGCTTAGACCGGTTAGTCTTAAAGAAAGATACGGTTCAAACACATGATAAGGCGAAGACCGGTATAGAATGTGTTTTAGACCCGACAAGTTTGAAGACTTGTATAATATGGGTAATCTAAACACCTTCTGGATTTTGAGATAAAAATATGGTTTGACCCGTTTCAGCTAATATATGCAAACTAGTTACATAAGCCGATCCGAACGCGAAAAGTGCGTAACGAGTAACCAAATGAATCATATACAGGTTTCCTAAGTTAATATGCCTTAAATATGTTGTGATATCAGTAGGATATCTTCCATTATGCCCAAAACGAGTTTAATCTTAATTTAAGCCCGTAGGGGTATTTTGGTCATTTAAAAGGTTATAAAAGAGTTTAAATATAAACCTGAGTTTAAAACTTTAGCTTACTGTAAAAATATAATAATTTACTTAAAATATCAGTAGGTATCAAACCTTATGTGCTCAACATAATCTTAGTACATACTATGCGTCAAAAATGCCTAAAAAGGCGATTTGGAGCCATTTCCGGGTTTTCAAAGGAAAGCTAATATTTTTATAATTCCAGAAGGCTCAAAATACTTTATTTATTATATTAGATCAGTAGAAAAAGGTTTGGGGTCAAAAGGATTTGTAAAACTCATTTTATGGCTTAAAAGGGCAAAACCGGCATTAACTGAATCATACTTAGAACTCTAAGTTATGCTCCGCCTAAAAATAAATAAAAATCTCTAAATATTATTTTATATCAGTGGGTACAAATTTTGGTATCAAAAAGTGGGTTTAGATAGGCTATATGCTAATTACGCCATTTAATTACTAAAAAGCTTTCAAATTACGCTAATGAGCATAACTCTTAATCTAGACCTCAAACTGATGTCAAATTTTAGATGCAAGTTTATAAATTAGTATCTAAGGTTTCTACTCTTTTACTTTTTCAAAAATCACGTTTTAAGGTCAAAAGGGCATAATAGTCAACATTTAAGCATTTAACGGAATCATGCATATGAATCGGATAACTAATGAACCAAGTTGTATAATCACAGAGGGTTATACTTATTGGTAACTTGGTCCTAATAAAGCTCTAAGGCATTTCTAAACTATGCTTAAACGGGTCAGAACTGGAAGTCAAAGCATAAGTCAAACTATGCGAGTTTCGGTTCCGAACCGAGCCTAAGCTGAAAATTGTCGAGTTGAACATGTTTAGACATGTTCTTATATTAATTACCAAGTTATATTAATGACAAAACAGGTTGCATAGCCTTTACATTGCTAATTATGCATTAATTTAAAATTAAGCCTCCTGTTGACTTTTTAATATCAAGTTTGACTCGACTATTGACCTAGATAGAGTGGGAATCTGAAAGTACCCTTTTAAGGGTTTATTACCCACATAAATACCTACTTATAGGTACTTTCAATTCATGATTTGACTGAGCAAATAATAATTAATCACGAAGTCAAACCTTAATTACGGCGGTTTGACTTTTAGCTAATTAACTAAGCTAAACTAAATTAGAAAGGGTTAAGGATACTTACAAATGTCCTAATTATGATTAGGGACCACTAGGAAGGTTGCTTGCTGACCAGAGAGCTCCAGAAAGTAAGTTGTGAATGTTGCAAATGCAAGTACCCAAATGTTGCAACTTTGCATCTCTTATATAGGCCCTTAAATTCAAGTAGATCATGCCATGTAACTCTAGTGATGTTATAAGATCATCCCAGGTGTGCCTAGGATGCTAAAAGCCACCTAGAGAGTCCCTGATTTTCGAATACCACCCAAAAGAGGCGGTGTAACCGGTTATACAGGCAGCTGTCCTGAAAAACGCCCAGATGCATACCTTGCGCACCTCAACGTTCTGGGTGTTGAGGTCCGTAAGTAGTCTTGCGCACCTCAACGTTCTGGGTGTTGAGGTCAGTAAGCAGTCTCGCGCACCTCAACGTTCTGGGTGTTGAGGTCCGTAAGCCTTCTCCAGAGGACAAAATTTTGGTTTAATTCAGGCTATGACCATGCAACACTTACGTCTCCGAATCTCATGCATTATAATCAGAATGGGGAACATGCTTTCAGCCATTGCATGTCTAGGCATGTATTTACACATCTTGTATTCTTGTGGGAGGTTTAAATTGATGGAAAATACCAAGAAATTCACATTGGGTCCATGTCTAAGGTTGTAACCAATTTATTATTTAGGATGGCCAGATTTATAAACATAATTCAGATGTTGATAAAATATATCCTGGTTAGAGATTTATTAATAGGTCGCTCAGAGGTATAAATTAACATGTCGACGTTTTTAAATCCTACCGTACATCTTTATCTGGATCCGTATTTATAACACGTTGGCATAACATGACACGTGTCTTTATTTTATTGGTCATAAATTTCCGAGGTGTTACAGAAGGTTCATGCCTGGAGGTATCATAGAAGCGTACTGTGACAGATCGTGTCCAAACGTAAGGGATGCGCCCCCTTGCGTTGATGTGCCAATGTGTTCAGCATTTGGGGCTAGGGGAATGGTCCCCGCAGGCCCTTGGTTTTGCGGGGTTTAAGTTATCCCCGGTAGTGTTGTTTTGACGATCAAACATAATCTTTGGAGAGAAAGGGATGGTTGAAAAAAGTGCTAAGAGAAGCGGTGGGCGCCAATGATGAAACAATGGTTAACCGGGTGGGGTTAACTCACTGGTCTCGTCAAGAGGGTTAATCCCTTCTTTCCGAGGATCGTTGGCTGTATCGTCCGGTGGTGGGTTTCCTGCACAAGGAAACAAGCCGTGACTCGTAACAAGGAGGATGGGGTGGGGGGTGCTCCTTGTTACCACTCTCCGGCGTGAGAATCAGTAGTTTGCTTGGGAAGCAAAGTGTGATAGTAGTAGTAGTGAGAGAGTTGGAAGTGATACCTCAAACCTGGTTTGGGATGGGTATTTATAGCCGAGGAGTGAAGGAGGGTAGTTGAGTAGCTAGTCTGACATCGCACAGTCTTTTGCAGGTGTGTCAGACCTATCAGTTATGGTGGTGATGCCACGTCATGCTGTGGTGTCAGACTGTTGCATACGTGTGGGCTAGTAGGCGACTGTTCTCAGTGCCACTTGCACTGAGTGTCAGACCCACTTGCCTTGTAGGCAGGATGCGGTGCCAGGCCGCATCGCTGCTTGCGTTCACTTATGTTGTTCCCTCGTTCTTTGTTCTATCCAGGATGTATACGAGATGCGGTACCATGCCGCATCTCCGCTCAGTGACTGTTACTATTGTCCAGATCCCTTGTCGTGACGAAAATGTTCATAGGATGCGGTGCCAGGCCGCATCGCTATGCGTAACATCTGTTTTCGTACTTAAGGTAAGTCTTCTCATCACTAGACAGATTGGACCGCTGTGTTCGCGCGTGCCCGTACGGACACAGGTAAGTTATTGCTGGTGGGGTTTTTGGTAAGGGTAATGGTCACCCGCGGTCATGCTGACGCGAGATCTGGGACCATACCCCTTCAACATCCGACATGTTTTTGAGCAAGTTTCATGTCCCCTATGTGTGGGCATCATGGTGGAGCCTTGAAAGGAGGTTAACGGGCCTTATACGCGTCAGCAAAATCCATTAAACATAGTTCAGGGACTGAAACTGCACATTCTGGAAGTTAATTGCTGGGCTGGACTGTTAGGCGGGCCACGTAAGGCCACACAGACCCCTACGCGGGCCGCGAGACCTGCACAGATGCATAAAACAGCTGCAGACAGCCTGTTTGTTGCTGGTTTTGTTCAAGCTGGCTTCCATACTCACCTTTCTTCAATCTAGGGGGTTGCCCACAGAAATATATGACCATTTGACATATGTTTTAATCTGGTTACCCCTCCCGACAAGTGTCACGATCATATGAGGTCCCGAAAAACTATATATAGGTTTGGGTTCACTTGTTCTTTCACACTTTTCCTCCAAACCTGCTTTTTCCACTGATTCAAGGAGGATGCTGAGCTTTTAGGAACCTTCATTCAGTCCATTGGACCCTTGTAAGTGTCCTTAACCTTCCTTAATTCAGTTTTACTTAGTTTATTAGCTTAAAGTCAAACCGTCGTAATTAAAGTTTGACTTCGTGATAAATTAAAATTTGTCCAGTCAAATCTCAAATTGAAAGTACCTATGAGTTGGTAATTATGTGGGTAATAAACCCTCAAAAGGGTACCCCCTGATTTCCACTCTAACTAGGTCAATTGTCGGGTCAAACTTGATTAGAAAAAGTCAACAGAAAGCAATTTTTTCAAATAAATGCATAATTAACAATGTAGAAGCTATGCAACCTGTTTTATCACTAATATAACTTGGTAATTAATGTAAGAACATGTCTAAACATGTTCAACCCGACAATTTTCAGTATAGGCTCGGTTCGGAACCGAAAATCGCATAATTAGACTTTTGCTTTGACTTTCAGTTCTAACCCATTGTAGCATGTTTTAGAAATGCCTTAGAGCTTTATTAGGACCAGGTTATAGATTAGTGTAACCCTCTGAGGTTACACAACTTGGTTCATTAGTTATCCGATTCATATGCATGTTTCCGTTATATGCCTAAATGTTGACCATAATGCCCATTTGACCTTAAAACAAGAATTTTAAAAATGTGAGAGGACAATAATCTTTATTACTGATTTATAAACATGTCCCTAAATTTTCACATCAGTTGGAGGTCTAGATTAAGAGTTATGCTCAATAGCGTAATTAGAAAACTTTTTATTAATCAAACGACGTAATTAGCATATAGCCTATCTAAACCCAATTTTTTATACCAAACTTTTTACCCAGTGATATAAATTAATATTTTGGGATTTTTGAAGATTTTTATTTATTTTTAGGCTGAGCATAACATAGGGTCTAGCTTTGATCCGGTAATTGTCAGTTTTGCCCTTTTAGCCTATAAAATGAGTTTTACAAATCTTTTTGATACCAAACCTTTTTCTACTGATCTAATATGATAAATAAAATATTTTAAGTCTTCTGGAATAATAAAAATATCAGTTTTTCTTATAAAACCCGGAAATCGCTTAAAACCGTCTTTTTAAGCGTTTTAAGCGCATAGTATGTATTAAAACTATTTTAAATATATAAGACTTGATACCTACTGATATTTTAAGTAAATTATTATACTTTAGTAGTAAGCAAAAGTTTTAAACTCATATTTCCAGATTTGACCTTTAAACCTTAGGTGAAATTACCAAAATGCCCATTCGGTGCATAGTTTGGTTATAAATGGTAAATTTCACATATATGTAATACCCTACTGAGATAACCTATTAAATTAAGTATATTTACTGATTATATCAGACCTGAAACTCAGATTTATATTAAATCTATTTTATAACCTTTTAAATGACCAAAATACCCCTACGGGGCATAATTTGAGTTTAAATCCATTTTGGGCATAATGGAATGTATCCTACTGATATCACAACATATTTAAGACATATTAACTTAGGAAACCTATATATGACTAACTTGGTTACCCGTAACGTATTATTCGCGTTCGGTGCGGTTTATGTAACTAGTTTGCATAAACTAACCGAAACGGGTCAAACCTTATCATTTTTATCTCAAAATCCAGAATGTGTTTAGTTTACCCATATTAAACAAGTATACAAGCTTGTCGGGTCTAAACCACATTCTAATCCAGTCTTCGCTTAATCATGCGTTTGAACCGTATCTTCCTTTAAAACTAACCGGTCTAAGTTTAGGATTAATTAAAGACCCGTTAGGAATCTAATAGGTTATTAAAAACCTTCGTTCCAGATTTAGGAGTCCAGTAAAAGCTATCTGCATTTGCTAATTGAATACGGTTGAGATAAATTGAATAATTTGCTCAGGTAAATACTTTTAACTTATTTTCCCTATACGGGCTTGGGGTACGGTATATAAAATACCGCTTGTTCGGGCATTGAATTTTTGATCGTATGAAGGTTAATTTATTGATATGACCCGTTTAAATTGTTTTGTTTGCTTAAAGCCTTTGGGGGGTTAATGACCATGTCCCGGATATCCTTGGCATCTTTTTAAGAAATGGCCACGACCTAAGCACGGGGTGTAGACGTACACCCGACAATGCATATATAAATAATAAGTTATAATCGTCGGTTTCGGGAATAACCCGCCGCGAGACTATATCATATGGTGTGTCTATTAATCTTTAACCCGGTGTCAATCCGGGCTACTGAACGTATAAGAAACATGTAATTCTTTTACAAGTTTATATATAAATAATTATCCCAAGTTATAAAAAGTTTTGTGCCATGTACATTCAAATCAATTTTCTTAAAACATTTTCAAAATGAGTCAGTTAAATTGTATTTATCAGTGTAAACTGACGTATTTTCCCAAAAAGGGTTAAGTGCAGGTACTAATCGGAATAGGCTGGCTACTCCTAGCATCAATAAAGAGTCTCGCAAGCTTAGATGTTAAGATCTGTTGAACAATTATCTTTTATTTGATCCGCCTGTGCATCCTTTACATTCCGTTTGTAATACTTTGATATTACTTTGTATCGGTTTGTAATATTTTTATCTTTTGCTTCCGCTGTGCATATAAATTGTGTTGTTTGACTATGATGATATCAACTACGTCACGATACTCCCTACCGAGCCCATCGGTAATACGTGGAAATATCGGGGTGTGACAAACGGCTTCTTAAACTCCTCCCATGTCATGGCCCTCGCCGTTTCGGCTCCTATTTTCTTCTTTTTATTATCCCACCAATCCTTGGCTTGACCCCTCAACTGGCCCGTTCCGTAAGCAACAAAATCACTTACGTCACAGTGGGTCCTTTCAAACACTCCTTCAACATCGCTTAACTATCTCTGGCATATTATCGGGTCAACCTCCTCGTTGTAGATTGGCGGTTTACACGCCATAAACTCTTTGTACGAACATCCCTTACGTTCTCCCGATTTCTCTTTCATAAGGTTGACATTATCTTCCAACCTTTTGACTCGTTCTTCGACAAGTGACAACACCGTGTTTTGAATTTTGTCTATAAACCCGGATAGACTACCTTCAATTTCCTTCCCCACTTATTCGGCAATTATCTCTTTCATTTGTTCGGTGCTTGTCGGCACCGGATCATCATCGTTTATTTCCGACATCTTGAAACTGAAATGTTTACATTAAACGTTAAACATTTCATTTATAACATAGCTTTATTTGCTTTGGTTTAGCCAAGTTCATAACTTGCTTTAATGCGATTATGCAAATACACCCTAGACAACAAATGAGAATATCTAACCTGAGTCAGTGCCATTGTCTTCCAAGTTCCAAACCATCCACAAATATGTAACAACCGTCTATAATTCTAGTTTAAATTTAATCAAAGATGCACGATTTTATATATAAAAAGTACGTTACTCCTTAACAAAATCAAAATCAAGGTTTAAGGTAGCCCACTACTGGCCATCTACAACTAGTTTAGATATTCATGACATGATTAGTAATTTTGTTTACATCAAAACATTGTTTGGACATAGATTAAATTAACGCGGAAGCTTGCAAAGTTGTGTTCGGTTCATCAAAACATGCTCGATCGCCATCCGGAAAGTCCCCTTTGTTACCTAAGGTCAAAACCACTTAAAATATTAGTTTTGACATTTATAGAGGGTGTATAAACTAATTTCTACATCAAAATATTAAAAAAAAAACATAAAATTCGAAATCGGCTCCGTCGCGAACGGTTTTCCAGCTCCGAAATTTCCAAGTTAAAACTTCAAATGGTCATAACTTTTGAACCGTAGGTCCGTTTTAAGTGATTCTTTTTCCTACACGACTGTAATTTAATTACCGACGCATCTATAATGATTATCATATCAAAAATTGAGTTTACGGACCCATCGACTAAAAATCAATATGCAATTATTCGACCCATTCTAACTACACCCATTTTACTATCGTTTCACTAGTAAGCCTGTGGCGCCTTATACCTATCATCCACGACTTATCATCACCTGCATTTCCTTACCAATTCCATGGTTTAATGCTCTTGTGAATGTTATTGCCATGGCTAACTATTAAAACACTTATACTACAATTTACATTATCATTCGACCCGTTGGCTCATCTTATGGAATCCTCCAATATGATGACTACCAAACGGTTTCTTGTTAACTCTAATATTATGAATTTAAGTAACGGTCATGGTCGCTATAATCAACGCAAGTTTTATTTTACAATGCGACTATACATAATTTAACAACAATTCACTTAATGTAACGAGTTAAGTTGCATACCTTTAAAGCACGCCCTTCAAACGCAAATCGCCACCGGCTTGTCCACTCGACGTTCAGGTGTATTTTCCTATAGAGTTCAATCATGACGCGGTTAGAACTCTTTTCAATCATATATCGCATAATTCGCCCAAACATCATAATTATGCGTTTTTAACTTTAAATTTCAGTTTCGAACCTTCTTTGAGGCATTTCAACAAACACTTTAAGGGCGGGATTTTATATCTTTTATATTCTAGTTCATGGCTTTTCACTTAGTCTTGATTAACATTAATTGAGTTATCATATATAGAATTAAACATCAAAATTTTCAAAATTCAGTTTCTATGAATCAAATTACACTAGAATATCCTTCTAAACCCTAGTGTTCATCAACTTCTCACAAAACCCATGAATCACCTTCAATGTGTTCATGAAATTTTCAGAGATTAGACATGATTTCACTTGTTGTTGTCTAGGATTTACTCATAGACACTATATCATCCTTAATCTATTCATTTAACAATCATGCATCAACAGATTTCAATTTCCCTAGAATCATGAGAATTTCAAGTAGAGATTTCTTATCAAATTTTACATACCTTATGACCCCCTTGCAATGGAGATCACTAATCTTAGCTCGGATTTCGTTTTGGATCAGATTTGAACCTTCAATTTATGAGTTTTGTGGATGTTAGGGTTTTGAAAAACCCTGGTGATGTGTGCAAAATGCAACATATAAATTACATCAACTGTGGCATAAAACTAACCCTTTTTTAGTACTACTGTTGGAAAAAGTGTGCTTTTGTCTTCCTTTTGTATTTTCTGGATTAAATGAGCTCAAATTAACAAAAGAAGCAAAAAGACAGCTAAATCTAACATAAATACAAGAAAAGGAGCAAACGTGGCATGCCCGACCTCCCCGAAAGCATCTTCCCAAGCAAAACAAGAGAACAGAAGGCTGAACACGCCCCGTGCTCAGTGAACACAGGGGCGTGCCCAAGTGTCAGCATAAAAGACAAAGTTGTAGAAGCTTCCATCGCCCATCACGGGGCCGTGCCCAGCGGACACGGGGCCGTGGTCAACTTTAAGATTCGCAGAATCCAGGCAAATCTTGATAGTACAGATATGCTTCTGCACATGGGGTCGTGCCCAGCGGACACAGGGCCGTGGTCAACTAATGCAAACAAGAGCAATTAATGAAGACAGAGAAGGAGGATGGACACGGGGCCGTGCCCGAGCTACTGTTCAGGCTATAAATAGGGGTGCTTGGCTCATTTGCAAACCATCCCTTGGCACACCACCTCTCTCACACTTCACCCACCACCCACCACCATCACAACACCATCATCCACCACCATCATCCATTGTCCATCATAAAGTGTGTGAGTCGTCTCGGGATCCAAGATTGATCGTAAGAGTTCTTGACAATCAAGGCCATGTTTGCCTAAGTCTCTTACATCACTTGGTGAAGACAAAGTGTCTAGTGTAATACTTTTTATTTTTAATCTTTTCGCACTTTTTACATGGTTATGTATTAATGACTTTAATAACTAGTTTCTTATGTTGAAGGTGATTCTTCCTTATCGTTTGTCCGTGGTGTCTTGGCATTATTTTACTGTCTATATAAAATAAAAGATTTTCACCATTCATATCTCCACGGTCTATATGGAGGTATGTTGGCTACCTGGTCGGGGGTTAAGGGAACGGTTTGGTAAGAGTCTTGCCATGTTCAGTGTATAGATCCTGCAAGGACCTAGGTCAAATTTAGTAGGACCTCCTTCAATACCCACCGGTATTGGATGGCGGGGGTCCAAACTCTTTGATCCCCTCATATGTAAGCAACTATTAATACTTTAACTCGGCTACTTAGGATTGTATCCCTGCTGACTCAGACTACTTAGCCGAGGGTAACGTCACCTCCAAAAGAGGGGCCTACCATAATATGCATTAATAACTTAATTAATTATCTTTCAATAATCCGACCCTTTAGGATTGTATCATTGCTGACTCAAACTACTGGGTTGAGGGTAACGTCACCTTCAAAAGAGGGGCCTACTACAATAACTAAGATAATCTCTTAAAAAGTGCAACAGTGCGGAAATAATCAAAGGTTACACTAAACATGAGTCGGAACCAAGTGATTCATCTTGTCTATCTGTTTTTATTTTTATTTTATTTTTCAGCATTTTAGTTAGTTTTATTTTTCTAGTTTAAAAACCTTTTTCTAAACTTTTGATTTGATTAGACGTTAAGGATAAACCGGTACTAAAAGCTCTTGTGTCCTTGGACGACCTCGGTATCTTACCAACACTATACTACGCTCACGATGGGTGCACATGCCCATATGTGTGTTTAGTGTTAGTAAATATCGTGTTTTATAAATTTAAAACTTGGCTAAAAAGTGTTAAAAAGGGCTTAACATATACATTAAAAACTAATAACACTCACGCACATCAAGTTTTTGGCGCCATTGCAGGGACACAAGGATTTTAAGAAAGTTAGGAATCAACGGCCTAATCATTTTTCTTATTTTTCTATTTTTTTTAGGATTTTTCTTAATTTTTCAGCTTCTGTAGAACTCAGCACGGGCTGTGCCCGCTGAACACGCCCCGTGCCCAATCATTGGAACTGGCAATCCTGTTTTAAGTCAGACAGTAAGCTGAACACGGGGCCGTGCCCACCCAACACTCCCCGTGCCCAAGATTCTCTTGTAAACTACGTTCTACAAAGCTTTATTGAGGTGTTTGTTAGCTTTGTATTCATGGTATTTTGTTAAAAATAAGTTCTACGACAATGTTTTAAGTTGTTTCTGCTTAAAAACGTTTTAAACATCATAAAAAAAATTAAAACTCCATGATCCCTTGTCCTAAAAATCTGCAGACACTTGAACACGGGTCGTGTTCGTTGAACACGGGGCCATGTCCGGAGTACTGATCCCATAAAAGTTGAACTCTTCTCGGTATGTTTTCTCAGAATGGCGAGCAAAAATAGCGGAATATCTTCATCGCACTCCAGAAACAACCGACAAGGGAGAAGATCATCAACGGTTGAAGATTCTCTTGTAAACTACGTTTACGCCTTAAAGAGAGGCCCTTGATGAGATGACAGGGGTGGAAGAGGCATTGGTTGACCGTATTAATCATTTGGCGGTGGGAGTAGACGGATGTCTTCGAGAGGTCAACCTTTTGCACCAAAGGTTGAACATTCTCGCTTCTCCTCCTTTGGTTCCAATCATTACCCAAAGGGCAT
This sequence comes from Helianthus tuberosus, assembly GCA_030545235.1. Taxonomy (NCBI): domain Eukaryota; kingdom Viridiplantae; phylum Streptophyta; class Magnoliopsida; order Asterales; family Asteraceae; genus Helianthus; species Helianthus tuberosus. The sequence continues at coordinate 49,559,814 of CM060351.1, forward strand.
GGAATGTGGTTCCTGAAGTCATCATACCGGCCGAGTGGTACGCCATACACCCGGAGCCCCCTCGGGAAGTGCTACAAGGGGTTCCAGTTGGTGTCACTCCTCCTCCCCAAGATGTTGAAGAGAATGACGCCGCCTTCTTCCTCCCAAGAGAGATAGAAGAATGGCTTTAACATCCCTCGGCTCGGAGTTCTACAAAGCTTTTATATACCGGAAAACAATTTTCGCAATTTTGGTTCTCATTGTACTCGTAGAGCTCCATAAGATGACTTTACTTATCGCTTGACCTATCTAATTTAGGACCCCTTTAATTTTATTCCCTGCTTTGTTTTTAATTTTTAGGATTATTATGTAATTCTCTATGACTTAATGAATGATGGTTTTAGCTAATTTGGTGTTTGGATGATGTTGTAATAAGTAAAACACACTCGGGATGGTGAAGGATAACAAGGGAAACTTGGACCAGCACCCCATGCACGAAAACAGGGCCATCCGACAAATTTTCTTCATTACAGCAGGTTCAGCACGGGTCGTGTCCGCCCAACACGGCCCCGTGCTGCACAGTCTGCAGAAAATACCCAGTTCAGGTAAACTGGACACGGGCCATGTTCACCCAACACGCCCCCGTGTCCAGGCTTCTGTTTCTTTTGTTTAACTTTTTGTTACTGGCACCTGAACACGGGGCCGTGTCCAGACGCCCAGTAACATAAAATTTTTCTTTTTGACACCTTTTACACATTCAATCAACCTAAAAACTTATTTTTGGGACACATTGAGGACAATGTGTAATTTAAGTGTGGGGGGGATGCTAAAACTTTGAATCTTGCAAGTTCTAATTACAAGCCTTACACAAAACTCTATTGGAACCGCTAATCACCCCAAATTTTTTTCAAAAATTTTCATTTTTTTTACTTGTCTAGGTTTAATTTGGGAATTTAAAATTCTAAAAAGGTTATATTTTTACAAATTTACAACCGATAGCGTCGTGATAAAAAGAACTAACATAAGAAAGTTATGAAAAGGCATGACAAGTTTAGTTAAAATTTAATTATATATACTTGATCACATAAAAACTCATTCCCACAAAAGTGAGTTTTGAGCCTTTATTGAGCATACAAATACATATCTTTAAACTAAATGCTCATTTTTCGTTTCTTGTGTGAATAGCCGCTTGGTTCTTACAACTCTAGAACTTGCCACGACGATACATTCCCGGTCCTTACCAACTTAAACCCGAGTAAGTAAATGATGGAGGCATTAGGACTAACCTTTTTATTTCTACACCTTTTTTTTTACCACCTACCCAAAATCTCCATAGTTAACCCCTTTGAGCCTAAACCTTTTCATTTCTTAACCCAAACCAAACACCCTTTCACCCACCAAAACATTTTTATTTTTAACCCTTTGTTTTAGTAACAAGCTCGGTTTTTCATATGACTTTTAAAAAAAAAAGTTGATGATGAAGCAAAAGAAATAAACAAACAAGTTCATCAAAAATAACTTTGTTTGAATAATAGCTTCATCCAAATAAAAATTTTGCAAAAATAAAAAAAAAAGTCTTACGAAAACCGACGCTTTTTATGCTTTTTCGCCCTTTTCTACTAACCCAACCACCTACCTTTAACCCAAGTCTAACCCTTCACCCAAAAGTCCTCTTGATATTTACAAAGGTATGTAGTTAAAAAGGCGGAGGATTGATTGCTTGGCAAGCCTATGGTAGGAGTAAGTTCCATGCCGCTCTCGAGTGATTCACTAAAATACATCTTCGGCCGAGTGTTGAGTGATCCCCCGTGAGGTATGTGAACTTGTATATAAATAGAATTTTAAAGAGGCATGTTATGCCCTAATAAGTAATTTATCTTATGAAAAGTTTTAAATAAATCATGACGAATAGGATTGTAAATAAATAAAAATAAAACTTAAATAAAGAATCTTGGAAATCCCACACTCTATGACAAGCCCAAAAACCTTCTCTTCTACCCATTCCATTTGAGAGTGCAAAGTCATATTATAAAGAGTTTTGCTTGAGGACAAGCAAAGATTCAAGTGTGGGGGTATTTGATGTGTGCAAAATGCAACATATAAATTACATCAATTGTGGCATAAAACTAACATTTTTTTAGTACTAATGTTGGAAAAAGTGTGCTTTTGTCTTCCTTTTGTATTTTCAGGATTAAATGAGCTCAAATTAACAAAAGAAGCAAAAAGACAGCTAAATCTAACATAAATACAAGAAAAGGAACAAACGCGGCATGCCCGACCTCCCCGAAAGCATCTTCCCAAGCAAAACAAAAGAACAGAAGGCTGAACACGCCACGTGCTCAGTGAACACGGGGGCGTGCCCAAGTGTCAGCATAAAAGACAAAGTTGTAGAAGCTTCCATCGCCCACCACGGGGCCGTGCCCAACGGACACGGGGCCGTGGTCAACTATAAGATTCGCAGAATCCAGGCAAATCTTGATAGTACAGATATGCTTCTGCACACGGGGTCGTGCCCAGCGGACACAGGGCCGTGGTCAACTAAGGCAGACAAGAGCAATTAATGAAGACAGAGAAGGTGGATGGACACGGGGCCGTGCCCGGGCTACTGTTCAAGCTATAAATAGGGGTGCTTGGCTCATTTGCAAACCATCCCTTGGCACACCACCTCTCTCACACTTCATCCACCACCATCACAACACCATCATCCACCACCATCATCCATTGTCCATCATAGAGTGTGTGAGTCGTCTCGGGATCCAAGATTGATCGTAAGAGTTCTTGACAATCAAGGCCATGTTTGCCAAAGTCTCTTACATCACTTGGTGAAGACAAAGTGTCTAGTGTAATACTTTTTATTTTTAATCTTTACGCACTTTTTACTTGGTTATGTATTAATGACTTTAATAACTAGTTTCTTATGTTGAAGGTGATTCTTCCTTATCGTTTGTCCGTGGTGTCTTGGCATTATTTTACTGTCTATATAAAATAAAAGATTTTCACCATTCATATCTCCACGGTCTATATGGAGGTATGTTGGCTACCTGGTCGGGGGTTAAAGGAACGGTTTGGTAAGAGTCTTGCCTTGTTCAGTGTATAGATCCTGCAATGGCCTGGGTCAAATTTAGTAGGACCTCCTTCAATACCCACCGGTATTGGATGGCGGGGGTCCAAACTCTTTGATCCCTTCATATGTAAGCTACTATTAATACTTTAACCCGGCTACTTAGGACTGTATCCCTCCTGACTCAGACTACTTAGCCGAGGGTAACGTCACCTCCAAAATAGGGGTCCACCATAATATGCATTAATAACTTAATTAATTATCTTTCAATAATCCGACCCTTTAGGATTGTATCCTTGCTGATTCAAACTACTGGGTTGAGGGTAACGTCACCTTCAAAAGAGGGGGCCTACTACAATAACTAAGATAATCTCTTAAAAAGTGCAAAAGTGCGGAAATAATCAAAGGTTACACTAAACACGAGTCGGGACCAAGTGATTCATCTTGTCTATCTGTTTTTATTTTTATTTTATTTTTCAGCGTTTTAGTTAGTTTTATTTTTCTAATTTAAAAACATTTTTCTAAACTTTTGATTTGATTAGACGTTGAGGATAAACCGGTACTAAAAGCTCTTGTGTCCTTGGACGACCTCGGTATCTTACCAACACTATACTACGCTCACGATGGGTGCACATGCCCATATGTGTGTTTAGTGTTAGTAAATATCGTGTTTTATAAATTTAAAACTTGGCTAAAAAGTGTTAAAAAGGGCTTAACATATACATTAAAAACTAATAACACTCACGCACATCAAGTTTTTGGCGTCGTTGCCGGGGACACAAAGATTTTAAGAAAGTTAGGAATCAACGGCCTAATCATTTTTCTTATTTTTCTATTTTTTTAGGATTTTTCTTAATTTTTCAGCTTCTGCAGAACTCAGCACGGGCTATACCCGCTGAACACGCCCCGTGCCCAATCATTGGAACTGGCAATCCTGTTTTAAGTCAAACAGTAAGCTGAACACGGGGCCGTGCCCACCCAACACGCCCCGTGCCAAGCTAAAAAAAACCCTAACACCCCCCGCAAAAAAAAAAAACCTAACACCCCCCCCCCCCCCCCCTCAAGCTAAAATGCTAAAAACTAAACCTCCAAAAAACCTAAAAAAATTAAAAAAACACACAATTTTTTTTAACATTTTTTATTAAAAAATCGCTACTTTTAGTAGCAGCAAAAAAAAAAATTGCGAACAAAATGTAGCGATTTTAAAAAAAAAATTGTTTTTTATGTATTTTTGGTTGAGTTTACATTTGTATAGTAACTTTGATAGTTGGTGGTAATTACAAAAATGTCACATTGTCTTTTTGAGTTTTCCTTCAATTTGTATGTTTAGTATGTTAAGATTATTTGTATTTGATCTTTTGCCTATACATCTAAATATACGTTTGAATTGTAAGGGGCTGTTTGTTTACCTCTTAATGAGGCTCTTAATGGTTCAGACTTCTTACTGGTTCAGCACTAAATGGTTCACACTGTTTGTTTCACGAGCAGATGTCTGAATGGTTGCCTCTGAATGGTTAAGATTTATGCAAAGTCTGAATGGTTAAGACCTCTAATATGAATTGGTCAGACATTTGCCTCTGAACGGTTAAGCATTATACAAGCTCTTAATGGTTCAGACCTCTTACTGGTTCAGCACTTAATGGTTCAGACCTCTTACTAGTTCAGCACTTAACCATTCAGATGTTGCCGAACAGCCTCTAAGTGTTATTATGTGCTATTTAAGATGAGCCCAATGAGGGAAGGTAACCTTTTACTTCCATCTCAAATTAGCAAACCAAACAGAACACAAATTGAATCAAAATTTAATTCCCTTTCTAATTCCAATTCTCTTAAAAAAAGATTCTATGGACCAACCACCCCTAAGTGGAATTAACTTCCCGTTTTTACCTAGTCATGTGAAGATTTGACAAATGTTTTTAGTGGCTTGTGTTTATCTTATATATTTTATAAGGTCTGGTACTAATTTACAATTAATATAAAAAAATTGATTAAAACTAGGTAAAAAAAAGTACGTAGATCATTTTATTTTGAGTTAAATGCTTGGTTGATACCTGTGGTTTGCAAAAATTTCATACTCGGTCCTAGTGGTTTATTAATTACACGCGTGGTCCCAAAAGTTGTCAAAAATAAACTCGGTTGGTCCCCAACCCTAACCTCTGTTAAAACACCCTCATATGCTTGGCATGTGAGGGTAATTTGGTCCTTTCATTCCAGCCCAATTATAAAAAGAGTTAAATACCTTGTAGGTCCCACCCCACCCACTTCTTCTTACCCCAAACCACCACCACCACCATCTCTGACGACAATTGCTTCTCCTGCAATTTCTTCGACAAGTTGTTCTGGCATTTTACTTTATTGCAAACATTCAACTGAAAACACACACAAAATCATTACAATAAAACACTATTACCTATCAGATAGATTATGCCACATAAAAATAAGCATCCTCAATTCCTCATGTTCAAGCTCAAATTAATAGAAATCTTCCTCTCTCCACTCACAACTAATCAAATCTACAACCTAATTACCTAAATAGCTCAATCTTCAAATACTAATCTACTCTTCCTTATAACAGCTAAACGCATACAACTAATTATCTTAATCCTCACAGATCTTAAAATGAAATCAAAAATGCAATAACCTAACCTAACCTAACGGCAACAAATAATCATCCAACCTTACCATCATCCTCCCCAACCCTTCTTCTCCTCCGGCAACCCTTTCTATCTCCGGCCACAATTGAAGTCGGAATCATTGGATTTAAAAAATCGCCTAATCTGAAACCTGAACTGTCGTCGTCTACATCGACGTAATCACCGTCATCGTCGCCGTCGTATTTGAGGCGCTTGAGATCATGTGAATCATCGTCTGTGCGCATCCCCATGGTTGTTATTGTGAGCTGAATTAGATACTACAGGGGTGAATCCACAGCCGCAGGAAGGGAGATGGATGAAGGTAGCCATGGTTGACGGATCTGGTGGTGGTGGTCGGGTATTGGTGTTCGGAGGTGGTGGTTGTGGTGGCCAAAGATGATGGCAGATGGTGGTTACTGGTGTTTGACAGAGAGGGGGGTTATTGAAGAAGATGATGAGGGTGGGCTGAAAAAGAGGGGTTGTTGACCAAGCATTTAATTTTTTTTTATTTCTTTTAATTGTCCAGGGGTAATATAATCATTTCACACATAGTTAACTGAGAAATTTAACAGAGGTTAGGTCAGGGGACCAACCGAGTTCATTTTTGACAACTTTTGGGACCACACGTGTAATTAGTAAACCACTAGGAACAAGTATGAAATTTTTGCAAACCACAGGGACCAACCAAGCATTTAACTCTTTTATTTTATTTTAATAAATTAAAGTTGAAGGTAAAGGTTAAGGAATAAAGGTTTTAGACAAAAAGGTACAAGTCGAGTGGGACTTGCAATATAACGTTTTTTCTTTCTTTTTCAAACTTTAAAATTTAATAATAAATTATAAATATTGTTATAAAAATATGTACATTAAATAACAACTAACTTAGATAGTTAGATGCAAGCAAAAAAAAAACAAAAACATGAATAACTTTATATTCTCAACCCTTTAACTTTAATATTTAAATATGACCATCCCTCATGCGTGCAACTAATTTACTTGTATCATTTTCTAATAAATATATTTTATTTTCTTTTCAAAATAACTTAATATACAATATAAAATACGTTAATAAATTTATGATTTGATTGATTTAAATTTAACAATACTATGAGGTGTCATATACATCTTAACTTCTTAAAATGTGAAAATGGATGGGTTAGGTGGTATAACGGTTTAAATCAGCTGGGATTTATGTTAATGAATTTTGATACAGATTAAAGTGGACTTTTTTTTTTGAAATATCAATTTGGTCGGGGTTAAAAATTTACCATAAGATTTAGAGGTGTGCACGGTTCGCTTCGATTCGGTTTTTGGGTAAACCCGAAACTGTAACCGAAAGTTCGGTTTTCGGTTTTTGAAAACCGTTCGGTTTCGGTTTTATCGGTTTCAGTTATTTCGATTTTAGCAGCGGTTCGGTTCGGTTTTTCGGTTTTTGAAACAAGTTACGTAAGATTCAAAAATAAAAAAAGTATAACTCAAAATTTAAGAATCTTTTTTAAATGTTTACATTTAAGTTAATATACTTAGTATTTTTAATTAATATTGTTCATATATACCTTTTTTTTAACTGAAAACTTTATTAAAACCAGCCGGCCTGACAAAAAAACGCAGAACCGCACCAACCCCAACTACAACATATACAAGGGATGATTACACCATTCTCTCCAAATAATATTGCTATGTTTGGACCTATATTTTAACAAAAAACCTAAAGACCTCAGTTCCCCAAAAATCTCGTCGTTGTCGCCTCTTCCGTTTGAGAAAATCTTCGAGTTCCTAGCTTTCCAAATGCACCAACAAGACACCACAATGAGACCGTGAACTATCTCCTTCTTCTTTTTATCTCCCCCGACGCTTTTATGATACTCCATAATGTCCTTGAACGAGAAGGCAAAAAAGGAGGAAGTTTTGCCCACTCACTTAACTGGTTCCAAACTCTAATCGACGTGTTGCAAGCCGTGAACAAGTGATCCACAGACTCAGTCCTTTCACCACAAAGGACACGTACCTCTGTTTCCACCCAAACATTCCCCCTAACCAGAGCTTGTCTAGTCGGAATCCGATCTAACGCCGCTCTCCAAATAAAGATATTGCACTTGGACGGCACCCACCCACAACTCTTCGCCGTAACACATCCTTCCGATAACAACGGGTCTAAAGCAAAAACTTTAAACGATTTAGTAGAGAATTGGCCCGAAGCATCCGGCGTCCACAACCATCTGTCTTTGACCGCCGAGCAAAACAATTGTAACACCCCGAAAACGGGTTTGGTAATTAAACCCCGTTAATACTAAAGAGTGGGTAAAATACAGTTAGTGGTAAAAATTAACCCGGTAAATATTAGGATTTAAATAAATAAACCTAATATTAATTGGAAAGAGGGTAAATACTTCGAGAAAACAAAGTACATAAAAATGCCCGAGTTAACGGGACTTAAAATATAACGCGTTATAGCTTCCCGAACCTATTAAGTTAACTAGGAGTAATTAACCTAGTTAATGAGGTGTAAATAAGTAAATAAAATATGGAGTTCTAGTCACTAATAATTAGAATTAAACTTGAGGGACTAAAACCGTTAGAGAGGAAACAAGTTCTATTTAATAAAAAAACACACACCACGCACACAAGGTGTGTGTGTGTGTGTGGATCGATCATCAGGGGCGACCAAAGAGGGTGAAACCCTAAACTCTCACAAATCTCTCAAATTGAAGGTCCAAATCAAGTCTAAATCGAAATCCGAGTACAAATTAGTGATCTCCACTGAAAAAGGAGTCACGAGGTATGTAAATTTCATGAGAAATCTCTAGTTGAATTTCTGAGCAAACCTAGAGAATTCAAATTAGATGGTTGCATGTTCGTTATATGATGAAATAGGAACATTGTAGTGTCTAGGAGTAAACCCTAGACAAACATATGATGAAATTAGGTCTAATTCTTGTGAATTCATGATCACCATTGAAGGTGATAAGTGATTTTTGATTAAATTCGTGTATGTGATTTTTTTAGGATTTGTGATTGCTAAAAAATAGTGTTATGATGTCAAGAACATGCTTAAATTGAAAGCTGAATTCAATCAGCTCCTGATCAGAATTTACAGCCGACTTGTATTGGCTGTAACCTAAACAAAACGTGACAAAAACATGTGTTTCTTGAGTCTAAAATGTAATTCCAGGAAATATCTTTAAAACCCCACGGGAATCGCATTTTTTCGACGAAAATTGAGCGTTTTATGAATTTTTCCGTATCAAAGGTTCAAGCTGTGTTTTCTGACAGAATTTGGAGCCCATTACGAATGTCATAACTCAATTTAAGAATTTAGTTATGAACTAAAATTTTTACTGTAGATAGTTTTAAGCGATTAAAAGAATCTCCAATTGGAATTTCGTCAATCGGATAAACGAGTAATTTTTAATGAATTTTTTCATAAGCTGCAGTCAGAATTGACGAATCTGATTGCAACTTAGTAAATGAATTTTTACGAATTTTTGGTAAAGAGTTAGATATTGAAATTTTAACCCAAGGCCTAACCCTCCGAGAGGTACGCCACATAAAAAGATCATAATTTTTGAAGACTTGTAAACAGGTTAAACAAGTCACCAAAGACAACCCATTTTCAGTGATATGAAATGCCTAAATGAAATCGCGGTCTACTTGGTTGTGTGTAAAACGTGATTATATTAAGTGTTCGGATGAATGCATATAAATGTGTAAGGTGGAAGATCATATTAAATTATGGTTAATCTAACCACCTTGTGAACATTGGATAATAGTTTGGCGCTTAACAAGCTAGGTGGAAGCTTGTGGATGAAGCGGGTCAAACGGAGCGAGTATGTAAAGAAAAGCGTGGCATGGATGCAAGGTAAGTTAACCTTACACCCCCTTTTAATTACATTACATTTACTTGTGAACATTGATTGTGAATTATGTTACGTATTTGAAATATGAAGTCCGACATGATACTATGCAAGCCGGAATAAGTGAAACTGGCGAGAAACCATAAGATATGGTAATAAGGGGTAAAAGGGTAAACTAGTCGGGTGAAGACTAGTAAATAAGGGATTTTGAACAATACGTTATGGGGTGAATCGTAACGGGTAAAAGTGGTTAAATAAATATCCGGACACGAGTTGACGGACAGTATAAAAGATGTGAAAAGACACTATTTGGTGTAAGTCTTAACGGGTCAAATGGTGTTGTTAATACCATTCGACTATAATAACTGACGGTTGCCTTATGAGTTTTGTGATCGCAGGGAAGAACTATAAGGTTCGCGATGCTATTAATTGGTGATTAATAGCGAAAGGTATATTAAACGGGTTAATACTTTGACCCGGGCCTGGTATGCATAAGTATGATTATGGCAAACATGTAAAATGGGTCAAATACATTGGTAGAAGTCCTTTGTCGTAAACGAGGGACCAAAGTTGACAAAAACACTCTTGAAGGGTAATTTGAGCAAACGACCCATATGGGTTGTTTAGAGACATGAATTATGGTAAAGTAAGCCTTAGATGGGTATGTAAGTTTTAGGCATAGACCTTCTCGGATCAAATGCCCAGAATAGTCCTTTTGCCGTAGAGTGGCTAACCGAAGGGTAGATTTCGAAATGAATAATTGCTACACATAAAATCCACTACAATAGTAGTCATGGTGGAATATCACTCTATGAATAATGTGAAATTATGATGCTAGAAAGGAATTAGAGTGGTTATGCGTAAAAGCGCTTAAATACCCTTTGTAGGATCGTTTTCAGATCCGAACGAGTCGATCAGAAGAGTTTTACTCAGAATGAAAGGCAGAAACAGACATTTTGAGGTCAATTCAGCTAGAATATCACTTTAAATTGTCGTATTATTGATTTGATTGCAAAATACAGCGAGACGACACTTCGGCAGCACAGGAATCCACCTAGCCTTCTCTCATAGACCCTGCATGGCATACATCAATTCAGGAATGTTAACAGAAAAGCAATATTCAGACAACTCAGGATACTCTTTAGGATCCTCATCTTCGACAGCATTCACTCTCTTGTTTTCATTTCTACCATATGGCTTAGGCCGATATGACTTGAATGAGGATTCTGACTTCCTGTTAGTTGACTCATAAGTGTTAGATGAGTTCATCCTTTCTTGCATCTTCCTGTCATCTTCCAGACGGATATATCTCAAAGCCCTGTTACGAGCTTCGTCGAGATTCCTGCAGGGATTCATTACAAGATCCTGATAAAACTGAGAATCCCTTTGTAATCCCATCTTAAAAGCTTGCACAGCTGTTGCAACATCAAGATGTGGGATATCCAAGGATTCTCGACTGAATTTGTTCACATAATCCCTCAAGGATTCCTGAGGCCCTTGAGTTATCCTGTAAAGATCACTGGTTAGTTTCTCAAAACTCCGACTACAAGAAAATTGACTGTTAAATAAATTAACCAAATGAGCAAACGAAGTAATTGAGTGAGGAGGAACGTTTAACAGCCATTTTAAGGCTGATCCTGTTAGAGTAGAACCAAATCCCTTGCACAAGCACGCTTCCTTGAGCTCCGGAGGGATAGGGTTAATCTTCATTCTTTCCCTATACCGAGCAATATGCTCCTCAGGATCCGTAGTCCCATCATAAAGCTTCATGTTGGGGGTTTGGAATCTCTTTGGGATCTCAGCATCACAGATAGGATATGCAAAACGAGATATCTTGTGGCTGTCTTGGGACACTTCCGGGATCGGCTGGACCACCCCAGGTACACTAGATATCATGTCCTTCAACTTCTGAAGTTCCCTAGTAAGTGCTGATGTTACACCTGTATCCTGCAAAGATCCACTATTGTTAGTAGCATGATTATTATTATTATTTGACACGTTACCCGTTGGAGGATTTTGCCCATATCCTGAAGCATATCCTGAGCTCCTCATGGTTGACATCCTGACCGAGGAGGGTATTTCAGGAGTATGATTCTGAGGAAGGCTGGGCACAATATTCCCCCTGTTATCCTCAGTATACACAGCTGAACTAAAGTTCAACGTTCTGGGATGTAATGGAGTGACAATATTCTCAGCAGATCTGCTCGAGCCAGACTTCAGGAGTTGTATTTCCCTTAAAAGCATTTGGTTCGTTTCCTGTTGCTGCCTCATTTGTTCCTGCACACTTCCAAATAAGGTTAAAATTTCATCGTTAGAAGCTAAAACAGGAGCAGATTCCTGAACACTGCGGGTAGGGATAATATCCTGAGGTCGTGAAGAGGCTGGCATCCTTGGAGGAGGTGGTGGAAGCACCGAACCGGTAGTAGCAGAAGTCGTAGCAGACGCAGTGGAGGAGCTCATGTTTGATCTTGAGGCCATTACGGACAATGTGGCAAAAAGTTTTGAAAATAGAAAGCCGATTAGCGATTTCACAAAAAATTTTAGTAAAGAGAGCACCACTTGCCCCACGATGGGCGCCAAATTGTTTTGGTCAAAAATTACCTAAGCAATTTAGTGATCAAATTAGTTAAGTGAGGTAGTGTGCTAGAAATATGTGTGAAAAATATACTTGTTAAGTTATTTAGAAAATCAATATTCAGGATACGGCTCAGGATATTGAGCTGTATCTATGATCAAACTATGAGCAAAAGTAAAGTAAACGACACGAGATGTACGAGGAAAGCCCTTGATCAATCTAGATCGCCGGCATAAAACCTCGGGAGCTGACAATCGCAGCTGCCTTGTTCTTCAGGATACAGTGCAGGATGTGGTGCGGATCGACTATGTGTTACAATGAAATTTGAATACAAGTGTGGTGTTTGCAATGAGCTAGAGAGTGAAAGTGTTCGAGAGTGTCAGTGTAAAATTGTGTGCCTTAAACTGATCCGCCCCCATCTATTTATAGTAAAGATAATATAACAAACTATCCTAAACTTCCGGGATCCACCGAATATTCCTTAATCGAACGTTGTAGACCTGGTCTTTCGGGTTCAACGTCTCTCCTTCAACAAACACGTCCGAGTCTTGAGGAGAAGAAGTCCACTTGACCGTTAGCAAGTCTCAGCCTTTAACCTGCACGTGGTTAATTCAATAAACCTCAGGATATCACCCAAGATGTTAGCAACATCCTCTTCCAGCATCCTGGTCACAAATAAACAAATAAAGGCAAGATATTGGTCAGGATATGTATGCTTAGAAAATGAGCCATAACAATTGTCCCCAAATATATCGGTTGGTATACCAATCCAACGGATATATTTCAAAAATCTTATCCCATAACTCAAGGCATTTAAAACGAAGCGACGGTCAAGATCACATCGTAACTTCCAACGCGCTTTTTGCTCAATGAAGATCCACAATGCCCCTATATCTTCTCTTTTCTTGTTTGAAAAGCAGATATCTTCAACAGAACCTTCAGGTAATTCTCCATTTCTGATTTACTTTCTATCAATTTACATCGCCTTACTAGCAATGGATGCCGAGATCTTCACCCAGCAGATCTCCTTAAAAATCCCGAAAAGGAGATCTGTGCTTTTGACAACGCAGACATTGCAGCTTTAAGAGCCTCTGGCGCTTTCCCTGAGAACACGGTTTTTAGACCATTCGATCGGTCAATCCGATCGGATGTTTCTTCCACTGGATGGGTTTGTTTTCCAGCATATCCTTTTTCGCTAGGTCTTCGATACCCTTTTCCTGAATTCATGATGCAATTCTTTCGAACCACCGGCATCTCTTTTGCTCAAACCATGCCCATGGTTTGGAGAGTACTAATTGTACTTAACCAAATCAAAAACCTCCATTGTTCCGACCTCCGCATCGAGGATTTACCTATTGCTTATCGCCTCCGATCCCATGGCTCTAGCCGGTTCTTGCTCTTCTCGACCTCCAGCAAACCCCTGATTCTCAAAGCCACCAAAAACAATGACGGATGGCAACGCAAATTTTTCTTTGTCAAACGAGACTCCATTGCTGAGGGTGCCAACCTTCCGGTGGAGTGGTTAACCACCGGTAGGGTTATAAATATTCTCATAGACCATTTAATTCTTATCTTCTATTAATATCCTTCTTTTCGATCTTTATGCAGTGAACTTCAAGGAAGTCGCTCTCCCTACCGCCGAGTCAGAAGAAAGAATCAATACTGTTTACCAGTTACCTGCAATAGACAGGACTTTCACCACACACGTCCCGAGTTCCAGTCAATACTCGTCATCCGAAATGTCTGGTAAGGATTACTTTCAAAATAGTTAGTCAAGACAGTATAATAATAAAATGAAGAGTAAAACTTTTCCCTTTATGCAGCACCGGCCAAGATCCCTGAAGTCTTTGACCTCGACGAATTGGACAGTTATTCTGATCAGATCCAGGTCAAGAAAGAACCTAGCCCCAAGACCACAGCCACATCCAAACCCAGCAGCTCCAAAGCCATCATTATCCCCAAACCTTCACCGGCTACCAAGCCTCGGAGTTCAAGTTCCCACAAAAGGAAAGAGCCTGACTCCCCTGTCATTTCTGACACCTTTCCTTATGAGAAACACGGGTTCATTGAAGCCAGCGGGTTTATGACTTCCTTTCTCAACCAGGTTAGTTTTCTCATATCATATCCTGCGGCTTACATTATTTTCAAAGATTTATCAATATTAATACCTGTCCTTTTACCTTTGTAGGGTCTTGAGCGTTTGGTTAACCTATATCAAGAATCCTGCAAGCTCAACAAGACGCTTGAAACCAAGCTAAAGGAAGCTGAAACCACAATCTCCGATCAAGGCATGATTGCAGCCGCCAAATCTCGTCATTACGAGCAGAAATTTAAAGCCATGACTCAAGAACACCAAACTGCTCTCAACAAAGCTGCTCTTCAAGCCCAGACCGATCTTGAAGCTGCCCACGTGCAATACGAACGAGATATGGTCAGCTACCGGGAAAGCCTCAAGAGTTCCGTCATCATTTCTCTCCTTCAAGCCAGGTTGAAGATGGCCCACGAAGCCAAATCATTAGGCTTCGAATGCCCTTCTTGGGATGTTGGTGCCTGGGAGACCAAGCTAAAGAACCTCGGCGGCGTTTCTTTCAAATCAGCTGTCGAAGAATCTTCCAAAGCAGTTGAAAAAATAACCGATACTGAGAAGGATACTGAGGCGGATCCCAAGACGGATGCTGCTGAAATTACTATGGACGAAGAAGGCACTACCCCCTAAAGCTTATTTACCTTAAATCGTTTGAACAATTTTAGGTTTTTATGAAATTTTTTTATTTTTGTATCGAAACAATTTGATAGCCGAAGGTGGATGGGTCCTGGGTTTCAGGATGAAACCTTCGGTTATCAACCAGTATTGATTGCTTCAAGAATAATTTCATCTTTTCATTTTTCTTGCTATCATCTTCCGTCTTTCCTAAGTATAAATCTTAGCTTTGCAAAAATTTTGTATTGTTATCTTATGAAAATATCCTGATCAATATGCTCAGCGATATATTGTAAAAACTTTTTATTAGATAGAACTTCCAAACATTCCTTCAACTTTGTAGAAAGCTTTTGAAAAACAATCTATTTTCCAAAACCAAGTTTTGATAATACTTAAATGATCAAAGTTCCAAACTAATACTAGTTTCAAACACCTTAATCAAATATCCCGAAAAGATTTTGAGAATATATCAGGATACTTAACTTTTTATAAAACACAGTGTTACTAAAAACTTAGACAATGTTTACAAAGGAAAGATCATACCCGGAGTAGTATATAACCTTATTACCAAGCCTCAATCTTTTTGCAACTTCTTCAATGAAGATGTCCCCTGTGCGAGGTACTTAGTACATTAGTTCCGAGCCTTATCCTTTTAACATCACCACCTTGGTGGGGATGTCCCCTGTGTACAATGTCTTCAAATACTTTAGAAATCTACTGAATGTCAGTTTCCATTGTATAGGCAATTTTTTACGTCCCAAGGGTAAAACCCAAGGATGTACTGGAGATAAATCCCTTGTATCCTGGGGAAAATCCCAAATTTTCATGCGCTACAGGCGGGAGTGTATAAACTCCAAGACTTAGAAAGGCGAAAACCTTTAAACCTTAGAGAGTATGAAAATACCCTTTCGTGAGAGAGGGTGATCAATCGTCATATACCTTTAGGATTCAGGATATAGCCAACAGTAACGAAATTGTCAGCCACTTTTACATGGACTGGTCCCACCACCTTGAACTATCCCTGAATAACTTGCGCTCCAGGCGGGGTGTTTAAACCCAATTCGGAAGAAAGGTGAATACCTTTAAACCTGTGAAGGGATCAGGATCCCTTGTACGTGAGAGAGGGGGCCAATCCTCTAATCTTTCGAGTTATCCTGAGTACATATCCTGGAGCTATATCCTGAAACATATCCTGCAAAACAATTGTAAACTAAGGTGGGTGTTAGCTTGGCTAACACCCCTCCGATGCTTAAGTCAGTATTGGAATACAAAGAATAAATTAAACCAAACATATTTAAAAAAGGTAGAATTCATACCATCCTGAGTTAGAAATTAAATTCTAAACTCACTTGAAATAGAGCTTAAGGTGTATAGCATTCCAAGATCTCGGTAGCATATCCCCATCCATATTCTTGAGTCTGTATGCTCCTTTCCCTGCTTCTGATTCAACTTTGTATGGTCCTTCCCATTTTGGAGCTAACTTGCCATCGACAGGATTAGTAGTATTCTGAAAAGCCTTTCTTAACACCCAATCTCCAACCTTAAATCTTCTGGTCCTAATATTCTTGTTATATGCCCTGGATATTCTCTGTTGATATGTTGCCATCCTTAGCCTTGCCGCGTCTCTCTTCTCATCTATAGTGTCTAAGGTGGTGTTTGTTTTTTTGGAAGTAGAGCTTCCTGGCCTCTTCTGTCTGCACCGTGCAGACGCGGGAAGAGGTTTAGGTGCTGTAGAGTGTTTGTTTTTTTTTCGAGAAGTGCTTTTTACCTCTCCCCAACCTCTTCTTGGGGAAGTGATGAGACCTTAGCTTCTCCAAGCAGAGGTTTACCTCTTCTTGGCACCACCTCCACCTCCACCCCTGCTCCGCCACCACCACCACCCCTGCTCCGCCACCACCACCCCCTGCTCCGCCACCACCACCCCCTGCTCCGCCACCACCACCTCTGCTCCGCCACCACCACCACCCCTGCTCCGCCACCACCACCTCCACCTCTTCAAACCCTAATCGACCACCACCTCCACCTCTGCAAACCCTAATCGACCTCTGCAAACCCTAATCGACCACCACCTCCACCTCTGCAAACCCTAATCGACCTCTGCAAACCCTAATCGACCTCCACCTCTGAAACAAACCCCCCAAATCGACCTCTGCAAACCCTAATCGACCTCCACCTCCGAAACAAACCCCCCAAATCGATGGCGGTGGTGAAGTGGTGGTGATGATGGCGGTGGTGATGATGACGGTGGTGAAGTGGTGGTGATGATGGCGGTGGTGATGATGACGGTGGTGAAGTGGTGGCGGTGGTGAAGATGGCGGTGGTAGAGAGAGAGTAGAGAGAGATCTGTGTGTGTGTGTTTGTGTGTGAAGAGGTTTTATATAAAAAAAACAAACCCTCTTCTCCTTGCAGACTGAAGAAATTTGGTCCACCTCTTCTCCTGCAGATGCCTGCAGATGTGGCCTGCAGCAGAAGATGTTTTCCAGCAGAAAAAACAAACAGCACCTAAATCTCTTCTGAACGACTCGTTCGGGTCGCAAAACGATCCTACAAGTGGTATCAGAGCTCAGGAGGAAGAGATCTTGCCAAAACAGCCTGTTTTCGTCACTTTTTCTGATTTCTACACCATTCTTTTCAAAATTAAAAATTTTTCACGGTTAAAATCGGCTCAAATTCACACATCTTATGCGTAATCATGAATTAACAAATCCTGGAAAGTTTTAGAGCTAAATTCAACTTAAAACTGGTTAAAAACATGACATTCGCTTGAAATTGGTTCGACATTTGCTGACATCATCAGGCTTTCGCTTGAACTCTGTTGGCTTTGGCTTGAAATTTTGGTAGTTGTTGAAGCGAAACACTGGCTTTCGCTTGAAGTTACGTGTTGAGTCTGCTTGATTCAACCTCTCGCTTGAACTAACCGCTTGAAAATTACATCGTGTTGTGTGATTCTTTAATCGAAGTTGTTAGTTGGTCACATGTGAGTGATTAGTTCAAGAATTGCATGTGATCGAGATATTGAAACATTTAAAAGAGGTTATCTTGAACTTACAAATCACGTGAACTGGTGCACCGATTCATTCATTTTATCGGAAATTGTTGTTGAGTATTAATAGTTGTCGGCTTAGTGGATATTGAGATCAAATTATCGATGACTTGAAACTGACATATTGCTTGAAAAGTGCATCGTGTTTGTGTAATGTTTTTATCGAGGAACAGTATATTGGGAAAGGAACTCAGATGTCTTGGTTGTAGATAACAGTTTACGAGGGTTAGTATAATTGGAAAAGAAAATCACGAGTTAGTGTGTCGGTTGATAACATGTGTGATTCATTCAAAGTGTGCATGTGATGTTGATAATTGTGTTTGTCGGATATTGAGGAGACTATTCAATAGTGTGCATGTGAATAATTGTCGGCCACTTTGGTTTTAAAAAGATAATCATTTAGACTTACGGTCCAATCAGATTTGTTTTTTTTTTGAACGGCAAAGGATACTTTTATTCCACACCAAAATTACATTAGAAAATTTTCAAATGGTTAGTAAGAAACTAGCCAACCACCTGAAGAAACAAAACTCACCAAATTACATATAAAAGAAAACAATTAGATTGTTTGTGACATGTGAATTTGTTGACAAAAGTGTTTGATCATATCCAGTTTGCATGTGATTCTGTTTATGTCAGACTTTAATAGATATAGGCCAATTTACACAATTGATATTGTTTCATTACATGCGTTTTTACGGCCAAATAGATTCTTTGTGTGATGTATTAAATATACTCGGCCCATGTGATTGTTTCATACTCTCGGCCCAATCATTGTGTAGTGCAACCCACTTTATATTCGAAACAAGTGAAAGTGTGTTTTGAGTGAAATTTGTCGGGATTATTTGAAATATGGCAAAGATGTTTGACGAAAATGAAAATTATTATTTTGAAAGATTTAATGATTGGTATTTGGGGTATTTGGATGAAAGTTATAGAATGGTGAAAAAGATTGGATGGGAGAAAAGATTTAAATATTTTGTGTGGTTGAAAAATGAAACATTGGAGGATCTAGTAAACCGATATAATGTTTTACTTGGTTACTTAAAAGATCATGAGATAGTTCTATCAGATGCCGAAAAGATAGAAAAGTTTGCAGATGCTTTACCTTTTGAATGGAGTGAATTTTTAAAAAATTTAAGAAAGGATTCAAATTTTTCAAAATTACAACTAAAAAGGTTCATCAGCATACTTAAAACTCATGAATTTGAAAATGGAAAGAAAAGGAAAGAATTGTTTAAAGTTTTGGAAAGAAATTTGATGGATATGAGCTTAAATGTGATTGATGAGATAAATAAAAGAATTTGTATGTGTTTTGTTGCAAAACAAAACATGAAGTATGATTATAAAAGAGGATGTTATATTGATGAAAATTTAAAACCTCTTGATTTTGTTAAAATTGTTTGTGCAGGAACATACAAGATAGAGGAAGAGAAAATTTTAAAGAATGAAGAATCTGTAAAGAATGAATCTTCAAATTCTGCATCAGTGTGTTTTACATGTGACAACTTAAAGATGGAAAATGACAAACTTGTGAAAGATGCGGAAAGTTTGGCATCGGAGATCAAGAAGTTGAACAATGAAAAGCAAGCGGATGATAATCAGATTCTTATTTTGAAAGAAAATTGTGAAAAGCTGAAAGCTGAAAATGACAAACTGTTAAGTAATTTGAACAGTTTGACATCTGAAAACAAGGTTTTGAGAGAGAAAGAAAAGGATTTTGAAAGCAAAAAGAAATCTTCAGAAGATGAAGATTTCTGGATAAAGTTAGAGAACAAAAATTTGAAAGCAAATGAAACAAAATTTCAAGAACAGATAAAAGCTTTGGAAAATGAAAAGTCTGTTCTTGAAAACATTAAGATTGAAAATGAAAAGACAATCAAGTCTCATTTTGAGAGAATATCTCATCTTGAAAATGAAGCTGAGAATTCAAGGAACAAAATTGATGATCTTGAAAAGAAATTGAAAGGTTTTGTGACTTCATCTGAGTTCCCCTGTCCAAAACCGATCAATTTTGTTCCAATAAGTGACAATGTCACAAACTTTGACAAAGTCAAAGTTGAAGATTGCGATGAGAAATCTGATGATGAAAATGAAAAAATGAAGAAAAAGAATTTATTTTTGAAGTTAAAAGAAAAGTTTCAAGAAACTGTTCCACAATCAACTGAAAAGGGAGAATGCTCTAAGCAAAAACCTTTGAAGAAGAAAGTGGAACAAAAACAAAAGGAGAAAATTTTGAAAAATAATCAAAAAGAAAATAAAAGCTCATCAGATCAATCATCCAATCGCAATCAAAAATCACAAAAATTGGAAAATCAAAACTCAAAAACTGTTGGCAATAAGTGGTGCAGGTCGGACCACAGTGCTCAAAAGTCAAATCCAGCAAACAAGAGGAGCAAGGATTATCACCAAGCCAAACAGTGTTATGATCTGAATGTTTGGACTGAAAATGGTGATTAGTACGATAACAGAGTGTGTTACCGATGTGGTTATCAAGGACACATTGCTGTTAACTGCCAAGGTTGGAGTTATGAGACGAGGAGATGCTTTAACTGCAATATCAGAGGTCACATTGCCAGAGATTGCCCAAGGAGATCAAATGAAAGATTGAGGGTTAATTCTCAGAGGATGTCAAAGAAATCAGTCAATGTCAAGCCCAAAGAACAGAAGGTTCAAGAACCTAAAGTTCAAGAAACGAAAGTGAAGCTTTCTCAGGGGCAGAAAGACAGACTGAGGAAGAAGAGGAAGAAGGCTAAAGAGTATCTAGAGAAGATCTTGTCCTCGGGTTCATCTGTTAAAAATAAGAGTTCTGATGAATCGACTCCCTCGATGGCAAAGTCAAGCAAGACGAATTCATCGGATACAAATATGAGGACGAAAGAGGAAAAGAAGAAGAAGAAAGTTTGTGGCAATGAATCTGTTTCTTCAGAAACAAAGGAGCCACATGTCGGCGATGAATCTGGTTCATCAAAGTCAGACAAGCCACGTTCAGGCAATGATTCTGGTTCATCAAAGCCAGAGGAGCCAGTTGATGACGTAAAAGTAGAGAATTCTGGTTTAACAATGGATGATGCAAATTTTCCACCATTGTTGAACGAGAATTCAAAAGCACCCAAGGACCGTCAGGCTGGGGTGAATCTGTTTAAATGAAAAACCTGACTTGCCGGAGTTCCCAGGTTGGTAAGCGTGGAACATGAATCGGCACATTTCTTGAGAAATTCACGAATGTGATATTTCGACTTACAAGTGGTAAATCAGGGACATTAAGTTGTACTTGATTTTCTACAAGTGATGTTTGTGGATTGATCTTAAAAATGTTAGTTTTTACAAGTGATCGAAGAAAACAAAGTGATGAA
This sequence comes from Helianthus tuberosus, assembly GCA_030545235.1. NCBI lineage: Eukaryota > Viridiplantae > Streptophyta > Magnoliopsida > Asterales > Asteraceae > Helianthus > Helianthus tuberosus. Next base: position 49,581,016 of record CM060351.1, read on the forward strand.
AGATCCCCGAAGTTGTGTAAAGTCACACAAAACTTATTTTCCGGAAAAACCATTTTGATTAAAACAAACTTAAGTGTTTTGAAATCATAATGGGAAAATAGTTTGTTGTAAGGGGGAGTTCTGATTGTTTATGCCAAGTGAATGGAGAATTGAAGTAATTCTCATCATGTTGTCACTTTTATTGTACAGCTTGTTTTCAAATTTTCCCAGAAAATCAAAATTGAGACATATTTTGATTTTAGGGGGAGTAAAAATTTTAAAAAAATTTAGAAAATTTGAAAATTTCAAAAACATTGAAAAATGCAAAAATGAGTTTTGTTGTAAAAAGAGGAAATGATAATAGATCAGTTGGACTGTCACAACATGCTAAAGAAATGGAAAGATAAAATGTGATAAACGATCTTACTAAGGATGTGACGATAGGCTCAGCTAGACTAGTAGATTTGCGATAACGATACAAACTTAAATGAAAAAGCCTAGTTCTAGTGGGAAGCATGGTCAAAAGCATAGTACTTAGTTTTGTCCTTCTTGATTGTGTACCTACTCAGTAATCGCTGATTGTCGAAAGACATAAAACTGGTTAAGTTTGTGAATTTTCACAACTTTGCTAAAAAGTCGTTGTGATTGTGCATTTCATTTTGCAAAGATTTAAACTTGTTTTATTTCTTTATTTTGTTTAAGCATCGGACATCCTCTGCGTATACGTGAGTATCGACCTGGATGTTGTTGCCTAAACGTTCTGCTTTATTTTCTTTGGTGTTTCGTTTAAGCTTTGGATCACCTCTGCGTATACGGAAGTATCGACCTGGTGGTTAAAGCCTAAACAACTTCAACTTATTTTTATTTTTCTTATTTTGTTTAAACATTGGACTTTCTCTGCGTATACGGAAGTATCGACCTGATTTTTAATGTTAAAACATTCTGCTTGGTTTTCGCACAAATCACAGTTGATCAAAGTTTAAAGGCATTACTTGAGTCAGTGTATTGCATGATGAGGGAATATGCTGAGATCGTGGGGTCCATAAGAATTTAGTGCTATCTAAATATACCTTAACGTATCGGTAATCATTTCGAAAGTTTTTAGATTGAGTTTATGTGGACAACAATATCGTCAATCTACGTGAATCGTTTAGAGCTTAAAATGAAATCAAGCTTAACGGTGTTGGTGATTTGTCTCAAAAACTGATATGATCCTCTTGCACGAACTCACAAAAATATTGTCTGTTTGTATTTCATTTCTGCATTTCATTCTATTAAAAAATCCAAAAAGATTTTCGGAGTGTTTTAGCATAAATTTTGAAAAATTCAAAAAGATTTTCGACAACTGATGATTGGAGAGCTAATTTTCAAAATTCCGAGTGCTGAACATGATGAACTAGTTTGGGAGTGTGCGTATTGAATTGAGAAATTTATTTTGAGAAAGAAAAGTTGAGATTAGTTAATCAGGGTCATTAATTTGAACTTGATGGAACTATTTCTAATAAGTTTTTCTTATTGATTTAAGTAAAAACTTATGTGGTGGTGAGAAAATGTGTGCAGGAAATGAGCTGATCAGAGATAAAGCTAGGGATTGATCTCAAGGTGATAGCTAATTCCAGACGGCGATCCCATCATGATGAGAGGGGGAGTCTGACGAGGTTAGAGCCAAAGAGAAGATCCTGGTTTATGCTAAGAAAAAAAACCGATAAAGACTGAAGATTGAGAATACTCGACATTTAAGACTCGTCAACATCTGAGGGGGAGTCTGTTGGTACATTCATCTGTCGTCTTCGTCTTATGTCGAGTCTCGGGTTCGTTGCGGTTTTGTTCAAGCATGATGTCATGATGACATCATCAAGATGACATCATCAATGACATCATCTACACTAAAATGGAAGACTTGCATGAAAACAGATTGTATATATTTGTTGAAGGCTTTCGCTTGAAGACAAAAATCAGTTAGGTTTCGCTTGTATGGTAAACTAGTAGGTTTCGCTTGAAGTTAACTTGTCCATCTTCAAGCGAAAGCATGTATAGTATAAATAGGGGTGAGGTCTATTCATTTGTAATAGTTCCAAAATTCCATACCGAGGTGCTGCCGGTGTGAGGACTGATTGTAATCGATAGTATATCAATATAATCTGTGTTTAAAGTGATAAAGCTCTGATACCAATTGTAGGATCGTATTGACGATCAAATGAGTCAATATGAGTGATAACACCACTGTTTATAAGGCGGAATCAGATAAACAGCTTGAATCAACGAGAAATGAGTAGAATAACACTGAAAACACTTTAAACACTGGTTCTCATATATATCTGACACGAAAATCCGGCAGCGGTTCAGAACATCATTCTACAGAACTGTTGCAAATGAGGAACCAACTAACCTATTTATAGGCAAACGAGTTCGCTTGAACAAGTCTCAAGCGAGACCCTTTCATGACCCTTTCGCTTGAACTTGACATCACATGTGTTCAAGCGAAACCCTAACATATAATATTAAATTTACAAAACAGCCCCCTGATTTTTTAACATTTGGAGGTATTAACTTCTAGGGTATTAACATAATTAGTCCCTGTGGTTTGCACAAAATAACATATTTATGTACTAATAGAATGTGATTTTAAACCTACAAATAACGTTAATACCTCCAAACGTTACAAAATGAAAAGTTAATACCCTAGAATGTGATTTTAAACTATTAGTACCTTAGTATGTTACTTTGTGCAAACCACAGGGACCAACTATGTAATTAACTCGATTTTTAATAACCGAAAGTTTAAGTTCGGTTCGGTTATTGAAAATGGTTATCCGAAAACCGAACTGAAACTTTCGGTTATTAAAAATCCAAAAAACAAACCGTCGATTTTTGTTTCGGTTCGGTTTTGTCGGCTATTTCGGTTTTCTGCTCACCCCTAATAAAATTTGTCGTTTTAGAGGGAAAGAAAAACACTATCATTAGTAGTTCAGTACCATGTAAATTGCTTTTAGTTTCAATTTAACCCCTTATACTATAGTTTTATCTCATTCAAATTTTATTTATTTTGATTTTTCTCTGATAAGACGCGTTCATTAATTTCTTTAAATAATTCTTAGTAGCATGGGTTAAACACTTAAACAATTTAAACTTAAACATAATATTATAAGGATTTTTAAGTTGTAGCATGGGTTAAACAGTTAAACATTTCAATAATAAATAAACATGTTAACGTTCTTATTATAACTTATCGGTTCGGTTCGGTTATTTTCGGTTATTGAAAATGGGGTTATCCGAAAACCGAACCGAAACTTAATAAATAAACATGATTTATCCATTTCAATAATAAATAAACAATTTAAACTTAAACATAAAATTATAAGGATTTTTAATAACCGAAAGTTTCAGTTCGATTCGGTTATTGAAAATGGTTATCCGAAAACCGAACTGAAACTTTCGGTTATTAAAAATCCAAAAAACAAACCGTCGGTTTTTGTTTCGGTTTGGTTTTGTCGGTTATTTCGGTTTTCTGCTCACCCCTAATAAAATTTGTTGTTTTAGAAGGAAAGAAAAACACTATCATTAGTGGTTCAGTACCATGTAAATTGCTTTTAGTTTCAATTTAACCCCTTATACTCTAGTTTTATCTCATTCAAATTTTATTTATTTTGATTTTTCTCTGTTAACATGCCTTCATTAATTTCTTTACATAAAAAAGTAATACACACTTGTGTTTAATTTCTTTATCTTTGACATTTTAGCATAATTCTTTTTTGGGAAAAAAATAATCTAGTATTCTTATCCCTAGCAACTCAACCAGCTATCATATTATATCCTTATAAATTCTTAAAAATCCTTAATTTCACCTCCAACTCTATAAACATTCTAACATTTTCCACATCATCACGTATTTTTACTTTTAATTTAAAAACTTAAATTATTGAATTATATCTAATAACTATGTGATTAATTAATTAATATAGTTACTCATACAATATCTAATTAGCAATACATGGATTGTTTGTTTAAAGGTAAAAACTAACTGAACCTGCAAATAACATATATGTCAAAATCCAAGTAAATGGTTAAAACATTTGTTCTTCACCTAATAAAGATTTAAGTCAAGGTGTTTAATGAACTATTTTTTTTTCTATGGAACGACTTATGAAGACAAGACAAGTGCTGATCAAAACTACCGTGAAGACTAAAGACAAGTGCTGATGAGAGGAACCGTTGTTGAAGGAACAATTGTTGGTCATAGACAACAATTGTTTTATAGGACAATTGGTTTAATAGTTTTCACTAGTCTTTTAATGAAATAGTGTTTTGTAAGTTACCCGTTGTCTTATAACAACTGGGAATCATTCAATTATTTCCATTGTTAAAGGTCGTTTTCAAGGTGACGTTAGCTAGGATCATAAGTTGATTATCTCTATGTATGAATGTATCATGTGTCTATCATGATCTATGGATTCAATTGTTCTAGATTACAATGAATACAATTGTTAGATCAAGTTGAAGGGGAGTACAAGTCTCTAAACATGATTATTCAATGATATGAGAATATGAGAATATGTGATGACTTCAGTGCTAATTACTTGTGTGTATGACTGATTTATTATTCCGTTGTAATTGATTATGATAAATATGATTCATTATTGTTTGATTGATCTAAATATACCCTCAGATACCAACAAAACTATTAGAAGGAAAATTGGATTGTAATAATCCGAACTATAACCTAATGTTGATATTAATAGATACTAACAATTCGATTAATGGCACTTTTAACTTTCAACTTTGTTACCCAAAACAACACTACTCTAATATGTCATTAACACTGTTTGTTTCTAATGATGTATCATTTGATGTGGTAATGACGTGGTCATTAACCTTGCACATTACGTAATTTATAAAATTTCTTACTAAATTAAGAAGAACAACTTAGAATATAAAAAAATATATAAACGATAAATAGCCTAAATCCAACACCTTTCTTTTTTTCTTGAACAATTATGCGTGGTCGAAAACCGGTGTTCTTATATGTTTAAGTTTATGTTTTTACATAGCTTTTAGTTTCGAATAGCCTACTTTTGATTAGATTTGTGTTTTGTAGGCCTAATGGAGTTTAAGGAGCTATTTGGAGCACCGGGAGCGAACGGGATCATCCGGAAACAAGTTATACAAGAAAACAGGAAAGCCCATGCTACAAGGGGCGTCGGTGACGGCCTAGGACCGTCGTCGACGCGTATGGAGGTGCCGCGTATGCAGAAAATGGCGTAGACAGCAAAGAAGCACGTCGGCAGAAAACTGGTGTTTCCCTTAGGCGTAAGCGACGCCCCCTTCTGTGTGCCGACACAAATTTTGTTGTTTGTTGATCCGTTGACGAGTTTAAACACCTTGGGGGTTCCATTTTCGGGGGTTACACTTGTTTTGGAGTTTGAATATTGTTCTTGGAGCCCATATACCATCTCACTTCATTCCCAATCCATCCATCTTCATTCGATTTCGTTATCACAACCCATTCCACTATCAATCCTTCAATCCATTCATCACCAGCAATCATCCTAAACCCTAATCACCATTTTCACCACTTCAAAGCTTCAAGATGATGATGTTCAAGTTCTCAACATCCGATGATCGCGTTCATTTGACTATGAGTGGCTAGATTCTTGTGGGTTTCACCCCGGTGTAGGTTTTTGTAAGTATATAGGGTTTAAACATTGTGTTAGTTTGATTTTGTGACAAGTTGCAATTTGATTTTGAAACTTATGACAATTGTCTTGCATTTGTATTGAATTTGTAAATTGTCGAGTGAAGATTAAATTTGACTTTACGAAATGTTTATGTGCAATCATGCCTTGTCTAGGTTAGAATTTACATGTTCTTGGTAACGAAGTGCATCTTTGTCCGCTCTTTGTAACGTTGATAGCTATTGGCACCTAAGCCTCGCAACACTAAATTCGTTAGTCAAATTTGCAGTTGAATCGAATCTAAAACGTGTAGAAACCCTAGGACTTCAATTACCGAACGGGGTGTGAACCTTGTTTTCATATATTGTTTTAAACCGTTAATTAAGTTTTCGTACAATCATTCAAGCTTTTCTTAGTTCAATAATCCAAAACAAACTTGTCGGTTCATTCCGACACACTTTCAGACAACCAAATTAATAAAATTCATAGCAAACTTCATACTTTGTGACAAAACCTTTGAAACAATCACATCCATACGCAAACCACAAACTCTTCGTGGTTCGACCCCTAACTACCACTAACACATTGTTAAGGGTAATTCGGGACTATAAATATTATCTTTGACAGGAGCGCGACACTCTGATCAAACAACATCTCAAACCAATTGCCTCTAGTGTACTCGTGTTTTCCAGCAACTAAAGTTTTTATATGGATTACATACATGAACAAGGTGGATGGTGACTAAAGCCATCGGTTGGCTACACAACTCCCTCTCCCTTCATCGATTGACTACCACCAAGACCATCTCGGACACCATCGGAAGTTGCAGGTAGAGGTGTACAAAAAACCGGTTTTAGAACCGAAACTGGAAAAAAACCAGTTTTTTAAAAACCGGTTTCAACCCGAATCGAACTAGCGGTTTGTAGATTGGTTAGTATTCTTGATCTTTGAAACCGGCTAAAAACCTGTTTTTTGCCCCAAATCGGCTCAAGCGTAAGCTGTAGGTTGCTGAACCGATTGAAAGAAGTAATGTGATGGAGATAACATAACAGATACAAACCTTAACAAATCTATTATGCCCACCCCATCATTTGGATCAAGGCTAACCCTCACCCTTTTGCCCAAGCCCCTCATCTTCAAACATCATCGGACGCTGATCTCCAATGCAAAAGACAGCTTTAGCGTGACACCATCAAATAAAGTGCCAATAATTATAGAAGTTTTACACTAACACACAAGAAATAAAAAAAAGTAAAGGTTGAATATATGAAGAGTTACAAAGTTATTTATTACTACTAGACCATTATTTAACAACAATTTTTAAATACAACTTAGAGCATTTACAACCAGTTCGTCAAATTTTGTGAGATAGGTTTTTATATTATAAAAAATGGTTGTAAGTTGAGGAGAGAGAAAATGTCACTGTTCATCTATATATTCGAAAGAACATTGTACATCTTCTATAACTTTTTAATATATTTTGAACTGGATATGAGTGAAAAAGTAATTATAAAAGCATAAAAAATATTATTTAATAGAAATAAGAGAGAAAATATATTTATTTTTAGTGAAATTATAGAGTAAATTTGGTGGAAATGACGTGATACATCTAAAATAACTTAGGGGTTGTTTGGCAACATTTGAATGGTTAAGTGCTGAATCAGTAAGAGGTCTCAGGTCTGAACCATTAAGAGCCTGTATAATGCTTAACCGTTCAGAGTCAAATGTCTGACCAATTCAGATTAGAGGTTTTAACTATTCAGACTCTGTATAAATCTTAACCATTAAGAGGCAAATGTCTTAACCATTCAGACATCTGCTCATAAAACAAACAGTCTGAACCATTAAGTGCTAAACCAGTAAAAAATGTAAACCATTAAGAGCCTTATCGAGAGGTAAACAAACAACCTCTTAGTTTTATATTTAAGTTAAAGTAAATATTTTGTTCTCATAGTGCAAATAAATGAAATAATTCCATGACATTAAAAGCAGTCAATAAGGGTCCACTAATAAAGCACCACTGTCTATCCATCCCTGCCACTCTGCCAACCGTTTCCTGCTGTCAGTCCACCTTCTCATTCAAATCAAAACCCCAACCAAATCTTCATCAATTCCCCAAACATGGACTCATCCGACGACGAAGGAGAAGAATACCTCTTCAAAGTCGTCATCATCGGCGACTCCGCCGTCGGAAAGTCAAACCTCCTCTCCAGATACGCTCGCAACGAGTTCAATCCGCACTCTAAGGCCACAATCGGCGTCGAGTTTCAGACTCAGAGCATGGAGATCGACGGTAAAGAAGTTAAGGCTCAGATTTGGGATACCGCCGGTCAGGAACGCTTCCGTGCGGTTACCTCTGCCTACTACCGTGGTGCTGTTGGTGCCTTGATTGTTTATGATATCTCCAGAAGCACTACCTTCGATAGCGTCTCGCGGTGGCTCGAAGAGCTTAACAGTGAGTTTATACTTTGTTATATACTTATGTTGTTGATCTGATTTCAATTTGATTTAGGTTAATTTGTTGATTTTGTGCTTTAGAATTTAGATCGGTTCGAATTAGGTCGATACTCGATAGTGAGTTTGTTTTTGTTGATCTGGTTTTAGTTTGATTTAGGTTAGTTTGTTGTTTAGATGATTTGTGATTTGGATAATTGGATGAGTTTGTGTTAGCTAGATCGAGATGTGTTTGACTGAATTTGAACGTCAATATGTTATATGTGATTGTTAGTTGATCTAATATATTACGTAGATTTACTCTGATTGGAGTTTATAGTTTAGGATCTGAATTAGAATTTTGGCGATGATGAGATCGGTAATTCGGTATCCGTACCGTTGCTTAGCGTAGTATTGATACCGGAATTTAGCTAAAGTCAAAACCGAATACCGTAGTGTATATGTTCGGTCACTGTAGTGTTAAAAGTCTTGAACTGATACCACATAGTGCCGAAACCGAAATTGATTTTAATTCTAAACCAGATACTGTATGGTATATGTTTGTCAGTGTTGGTATGGTTGGTACCGGACTACCGGTCTGGTATGGTATAGGTATTGAGTTCGAAATTTTTCATTCCTAATTGTAATAGAGTTTAAACTGGATATTATTTTGTCAACATGTAAAGTAAATTGTAAGGGGGGAAGGGTGTTTGACATTGCATTTTTGATAAGTGATTGTCTGATTATAAGTTGAAAATAATCAGTGTTGGTGTTTGGGGATATTTGAACTGGTTTTGGTTATATCACTAGTTAAGAGGTCAAGTAATCCTAAATTGCCAAGGTCTTAGACAACTCATCATCTTATTTAGATTATTCCATATTAAGAGCATCCACAACGCTACTCGTGGTCCAAAATCCAGACTTGCCTAGTCAGCATGCCACATCATTCCAAACCCTGTTTTTTCTCACAACACTAAACCATTCCAAACCACCACCTCATTATCCACCTCATCACCTACTTTCCATTTTATTTAAACATTGATAACCTATACAATCTATTTTTAATGTATTTACTTAATGATATTATTATTAAGAAGTTTGTTCATAAATGAAATTACATCGAGAACTTTGTGGTTGACAAAGTGGCGCAATGATTTATTTTTTATTAAAATATTAAAAAATCTAAAAAAATTAAAATTCATAACAAGTAATTTTATTTAATAATAAATTCAAATAAAATAGTAAAAAAATATTTAATTCTTACAAAGGCTCTTTTTCAAACGACTGCTTTTGCAAAAGCTAGTTTTTCAAACGGTTACTTTTGCAACGGTTAGTTATTACTTGCTATAATTTTAATTTGTATTTCAAGCAGCATGTGCACTTCTCAACTAATAGTTCACTACAAAGATTCATAAAAAAATTGGAAAGAAACCCTTGGACCAAAGAAGAGATGTCTCTGGTCAACTCTTGGATGCACTTATGCGATAATAGACGAGAAGCCGGGTCAGTTAAAGAACCCTTATTTGAAGGATTCCGTCAACGTGTAGGAGAAACCAATCACTCTTCGTACGCCACTTTGTCACCCACATGAAGGCTCAAGGTGACGGCATAATAGAGGCACAAGCGATTGCCCGGGCCCGTCGGGAATACGAAAACATACACAATACTAGATTTTTTCACATGGAAGCCTGCCAATTAATAAGAAACCATCCGCGTATGCAACCCACTCCCTCTTCGGATGCGATGATTAGGTTTAATTATCTGCTTTGTTTATGTTTATTTGTCTAGTTTGTTTAGGTTTAATTATCTTGTCTTAATTGTCTAGTGTGTTTAGGTTTAATTATGTGGTTTATTTAGGTTTAATTATGTGGTTTGTTTAGGTTTAATTATGTGGTTTGTAATATTTTTATTTTTAATAAATTTGTTTTTTTTAGTTTGTATTTTTTTATTTTATATATTTAATTTTTTAAATTTATCTTATTTTAGGTTTTATTTATTTAAATTAAACAATTTTAAGGTTTGGTTTTATTTAAATCAAGGGGGGTCCACACCTCCACCCCTTCCCCTTGTCCACGCTACCAGACCAACACCCCAACGGACTAGCCTAGTCACCCTCCTCCATTGCTACCCCTTATCCGCCTTTGTGGTTCGGAGCGTTGGAGATGCTCTAAGAAGGCTAAATATTATATGTGCTTTAGATGGAATTTTCTTTTCATGAGTGTGGTGCCCCTAATGCCCCTGATGCCTTCACTCATCTATTAATATTTTTTCCACCAAGTGAACTTTTTAGAAAAAAATATCTTGGCTTAACTTAGGCAAACAAAAAAACATAATTAAACATCAAGAAACAAAATCAAACATGAAATAATTAACTAAACTAAAACAACCTACAAGTTAATAGGTTACATAGTGTTGTTCTACAAATTAATAGGATATTTGACTGTGGTGCCCCTAATCCCCCCCCACAATTACTTTTCTATAAGTATTTTTCCACCAAGTGAATTTTTTTAGAAAAAGTTATCTAGGCCTAATTGACAGGTCAAATACCATCGGGAGTTATACTTAGCGACCTTGAGAATGTTATGGCTTGGCCAAGCATTACACAATGAAAGTCAAGTTAGCTTGGTTTCATCATTTTCTTCATGCTCACCACACCATATAAAAGTGTAAAATTTACGGGTCAGGAAGTTGACATAGGTGACTCTGGACGATTGATTGATCTTATGCGATGAGCTTTCGGTGCACAAAGTAGATTCATAGGTGAGACTAGACGATTAATTGATCTTATACGATGAACTTTCGGTGTACAAAGTTAGATTGCTGTTAGGATTAAGAATCAGACTCAACGAATAAGCCACTTTTTTTTGGGTAGGCTATAATGTTTTTGATATAGCTATAACTGTTGTGGCTCCAAAGGATGCCACATTACCGCTTAAACCAAAAAGTTGTACACATTTTGGAGCTCAAACGCGCCTAGATTTGGACGCGCGGTGTCAAAAATGTGGTGGGTGGTGACCAATAATTTGGAAAGACGAGAAGGATAAACGCTATTATGTTGCGAATATTGTCTTTTCTTCTTTCGTTTTGAACCCTAAAGAGGTCTTGTGCTCTCTATAACAAGCAGTTAAATTCCTAACTTTTTTAGAATGTTACTTAAACATTGATCGTCAGAATAAATTGATTATATACTTACCACCAATGTTAATTGTATGCATCTAACTATAATTGTTTTGCGTGTTTCTTTTGTAAGTTATAGTACGAATCTGAATGTTTTTTGCGTATGCATTGAACTAGCTATTTATCAACATTTAGTTTCTATATACTTTTAATATGCACAAAAGCTATTTTTAATTAGACCAAATTATTATATTTAAACCCAAATTATATTTGGGTGTTCATTCATGGGTCGAGTAAAAAAGCAACAATGATGATATAACATGAAATAATTTACAATTACTTGATCTAATCTTCATATGTAGATTGAGGCTGACAATTCCTGACCTTTTTAAGACACGATAAGACCCGTTTAAGAAGAAGTACATTATGTTATTTTCTACTTTAAAAATAATTAAAATTAGAAGGCTAGGTTCCGTTATTTCTCCTTCTTGGTACATAGAACATACAACTATGTTATAGACATGAGGTATAAAGTAGTTAAACGAGTTGTATTCTTGTTTGATACTTGTGTTAATTGCCCTGTTATACACAATATGACTTGTTTTGCCAGCCCTATGTAGAAATCCTCTGATTGGACTTCATATTTTAAGATCCAAATTCAAATCCTGGCAATGATGAGATCGGTACTGGTACCACTGTTCCGCGTAGTACCGATAACGAAATTCAGCTAAAACCGAACACCGTAGCATTTATTTTTGGTCATGATACCGTTATAAGTCCCGAACCGGTTACAATATCGGGATTCAGTCTGAAATTTCTCATTCCAAATTATAATAGAGTTCAAACGATATTGTTTTGTCAACATGTGAAGTAGATTATAAGGGGGGTGTTTGGCGTTGCATTTTTTAAAGTGATTATCCGATTATAAAAGTTATCAGTTCTGGTGTTAGGGGACATTTGAAATGGTTTTCATTATCTATCTAATTAGAGGTCAAATTATCAAGCTCTGAGACTTATTACACAACTCCAAACAACAAAAGTGATAGGCCCTTTTGTTACAACTGATTATCTTATTTATAGGTTATTCCATACTGAATGATCACTTTCATTATGCAATGCCAAACACCCCCTAGACATAGCATGAATGATTTTGGGCTGACTCGAGAGTCGAGAGCTTCACGTACGCAGGGTTTTGTTTAATTAAATTTTTGAAAAATAGCTAATTTTTATGTAAAAACTTATGTAGCTCATTCGGAGACAACGGTTGCGAGGATGTTGGTGGGGAACAAATGTGATTTGGAGAATATCAGGGCTGTATCTGTTGAAGATGGCAAGAATCTCGCAGAGCAAAACGGGTTATTTTTCATGGAAACGTCGGCACTTGATTCAACAAATGTCAAAACAGCTTTCGAGATGGTTATTCGGGAGATCTACAATAATGTAAGTCGAAAAGTATTGAATTCAGATTCATATAAAGCTGAGTTATCTTTAAACAGGGTGACTCTTGCAAACAATGGTGATGGGGAATCTAAACAAGATCAAAGCAAATACTCTTGTTGTTCTTGATTACTGAATGTTTATTCTTTCTATATCTACTTTGGAAATTAAATTATTTTGTTTTTGGATTTTGTATAATCTTTACATTTGTGTTCCTCAACAATGTTAATTTGACAAGGAATATTCTTTACATGGTTTATGTTGCCAAATCTTGTTATTTGTGGTTATGCGCACACATGTGTATGTACACGCGTATGGAGTTTAGTTGGTACATATGATCACAAAACAAGTGAACTTATGCATGTGGGCGTTAATCGTGTCGGGTTCAGGGTTGGTGTGTTCAATTGTTGAACCATAACACAACAAAATATCGAATCATATCCTATGCATTAAGGTAATATATCGGTTATACTGGTCCCCTAGTAAAATATCGGTGTCAAATATCGGTACCGATAATATCGGTGATATTGACCGATATAATCGATATATCACCTATATATCATTGAATTATTAGTGTTAAATTGCTATATATATTAATTTTTCATTATATTTAAATTTCCAATATCCTACCAATATCTCACCGCGATAACCTATATATCAAATATTGGTCTTTGACCAATATCCGATATTTTACTGCATTAACTGTCATATCATGTGGTCTCTAATTTTGAAACCATGAAAAAAAAAGCTTCAGGGTGGATTTTTTTGTTTTTTATGATTTGAGTTTGTTAATAATATATTAAATTATTGATTAATTTATTTTTAATAATGTTTGTATAACGTATAGAATCTATATTACGTGAGTACTTACGCAATCATAGTTTTAAAGTAAATAAGAAAATAAAAGAGTAAATTGCCATATTAGTCCCTGAGTTTTGTTCAAATTTGTCAGTTTAGTCCAAATAGTTTTTTTTTTGCATCTGGGTCCCTGACTTTTACATTTTGTTGTCATTTTGATCATTTTGCCTAACTCCATCCACAAACCCCATCTGTAACCAGGGGTATTTTGGGGATTTCCTTAAAAAATGTTTTCAGTTGCCATTTTGATCCAATTACAAAAAATAAAAAAAATCAAAAAAATTCCAAAAAATCTAAAAATAAAAAAAAATTCTAAAAAACATAAAAATTCAAAAAAATTCAAAAAAATCAAAAAATTTCTAAAAAATCATAAAAATTCAAAAAAATCAAAAAAATTCTAAAAAAAAAAAAATCCAAAAATCATTAAATGTTTCGGCACGAACCGTTTCGACCCGTACCGTTTCGAATCGAACCGTTTCGACCCGCACCGTATCGAACCGAACCGTTTTGACGCGAACCGTTTTGAACCCGTACCGTATCGAACCGTACCGTATCGACCCGAACCGTTTCGACCCGAACCGTTTCGACCCGAACCGTTTCGAACCGAACCGTTTCGACGCGAACCGTTTCGACGCGAACCGTTTCGACCCGTACCGTTTTGACGCGAACTGTACGGGTTCAAAACGGTACAGGTCGAAACGGTACGGGTCGAAACGATTCGTGTCGAAACGGTTCGGGTTCGAAACGGTTCGGGTTCGAAACGGTACGGGTAGAAACGGTACGGGTTTGAAACGGTACAGGTCGAAACGGTACGGGTTCGAAACAGTACGGGTCGAAACGATTCGTGTCGAAACGGTTCGCGTCAAAACGGTACGGTTCGAAACGGTTCGGTTCGAAACGGTTTGCGTCGAAACGGTTCGGGTTCGAAACGGTACGGGTCGAAACGGTACGGGTTCGAAACGGTACAGGTCGAAACGGTACGGGTTCGAAACAGTACGGGTCGATACGGTACGGTTCGATACGGTACGGGTTCAAAACGGTTCGCGTCAAAACGGTTCGGTTCGATACGGTACGGGTCGAAACGGTTCGGTTCGAAACGGTACGGGTCGAAACGGTTCGTGCCGAAACATTTAATGATTTTTGGATTTTTTTTATATTTTTTTAGATTTTTTATGATTTTTAGAATTTTTTTGATTTTTTAGAATTTTTATGATTTTTTTAGAATTTTTTTTTATTTTTAGATTTTTTTGAATTTTTTGGAATTTTTGGAATTTTTTTGATTTTTTTTGATTTTTTGTAATTGGATCAAAATGGCAACTGAAAACATTTTTTAAGGAAATCCCCAAAATACCCCTGGTTACAGATGGGGTTTATGGATGGAGTTAGGCAAAATGATCAAAATGGCAACAAAATGTAAAAGTCAGGGACCCAGATGCAATAAAAAAACTATTTGGACTAAACTGGCAAATTTGGACAAAACTCAGGGACTAAAATGGCAATTTACTCAAAATAAAAATACAAAATACTTTTAGAAATAGAATTGGACTTGAGGCGTGGATTTAGGAATGTTGTCTGGACTCTTTGGAATAATCTAACATGTCCCACGAAGCCCAATTGCCTTGTAAAATAAGTTTTGTTTAGGTTTTCTTTATGCATAAAATAACATTTTCTTATTTACGTCAAAACTGATCTTATGATAAATAATACTTCAACATGTAGTATTTCTGTAAAATGTATATGATAAGTAACCAAAAATAAGTTGATATGTGAACGAATTTCAAAACAAGAGTACATGATAAGTAACCAAGAATAAGTTGATATGTGCACTAATTTCAAAATAAGAGTACAAATCAAAAGAGAAAAAAAAAACTATGTAATTCATGATTTAGAGTATATTAAATGGGTGTGTGAGTTGTGGTTTAATACTTTTTTTAGATGTAATTCATAATTTATAGAGTAAATTTCAAAGTTCGTCCTTTATGTATGTCTAATATATCAAAGTATGTTCTTTGTCTTTAATAACCTCAGAAAACATCCTTAATGTTTGAAAAACCAATCAAGTTATGTCCTTTACCCTAAACCTTGTTTGTTTTCCCAGTTAAGTCAGGTCATGTGAGAAGCACATGAGGGTATTTTGGTCATTTTACCTAAATGCTAAAATAAATAATAATAAAAAACAATAAATAAAATAATTTTAAAATTATATATGTATATCTACTTAAAAATATGTATATATACTTAATTATATATGTATATATACTTAAAAATATAATCAGAAGATATGTCTTCTCTTCTCTCTTCACATTCTTTCTCCCTCTAGAACCACCACCACCCCACCACCGCCACCCCACCACCGCCACCCCACCACCCACCCCGTCACGGTCGTAAGAAGCCTAAAACCACCATAATCGCAACACCATCTCCACATGGGAGAAACCAGAGAAATCGAGTGTTTGTCTATCTGGATGATGTCAAATCGAACGATGGTTATAGGTGGTGGTTCGCCACCTAGCGGCGATAAAGTTTCAAGGTGCAAGTGGTGGTTGTAGACTGTGGATGGTTAGGGCTTCGAATTGGTGTTGGAAGGCAAGGGGGTGGTGGTTCCGGTCATCTGCAAGGGGGTTAGGGTTTCGAATGACTGTGGATGGTTAGGGTTTCGCCGGAGCTTGTTCTAATCCACCTCTTGCACATCATCAAAAGGTATAATCTGCACCATTTATTTTATGTTTGAACAGGGATAAGATTGTGGTGGGTTTTGATAAGATTCAGGTGGTTGTGGTGGTGTTGGGTTTTGGCCGGTTTTTTATGGTGGTGGGGGCTTTGGATTGGGTGCGGGTGAAGATGGTGAGAGTGTAGCCGGCTTTGACGAGGTGGGAGCACATGGATTGGCCCATGACGCCGGTGCCAAACCCAGATCTAGAACCTGTTGTGCTTTGTACGGTGGTTTGATTAGTGGTGACAGGTGGTGTGTGGAGTGTGGAGGTGGTGGCAGGTGGGTGGTGGGTGGTGGCTTGGGATTCTTGGTCGCCGGAGTAGGTGGTAGTGGTGACCGGAGATCCTGTGCTGGAGAGGATAGAGAGACTGGAATTGTAATTGTGTTTATAGAGAGAGAGTAAATTGGTTTATATAAATAAATGGTATAATGACTAAAGTACCCTCATTTGGGGTCCACTTGTTCATATTTAACCATGAAAAACAACTGAGTTTGGGGTAAAGGACATAACCTGATTGGTTTTTCAAACATTAAGGATGTTTTCTGAGGTTATTAAAGACAAATGACATACTTTGATATATTAGACATACATAAATGACGAACTTTGAAATTTACTCTAATTTATACGGTTAAATCTTTAAACATGGTTAAATTATTACAATTAGCTAACAACAAAGTCATTATCTTGGACGAAAATTTACCATTTCGCTAGTTAAGCTAAACAAAATTACTATTTATCAAAATCCGTCACCGCTACTTAGTTGACATATAGTCATATAGATGATATGAAAATGACTTTCCTGATGTGTATCTAATGTATCATTGGAAAGGTATCATACTAAAATGAAAATGCTAAATAAAGGCCAAAAAATCTATGAAATTTTATTCATAATACATCAATTATAAGTTTTAAGGATGAAATTCTTAAAATTGTTACTAGCCAATATATAAGTCAATACATTTGTTAGATTAAAAAAGTTTCTTTTACTAGTTTACATTAGTAAAAAGATGGTTTACGAGTTAAACTAAATAAAACATAACGTCTACCTAAATAATTCATAATTGGTTTCTATACAGTATATAGACACCCATATTTAGTGTAGGCGATCTTGACGGTGTGGATCTAATATATAGCTTGATAATCAAATTTACCACACATTCATCTTCTCTAGTGATGAAAATGATTAGTCAAATTGACTATGGATCAAACATGCTATGTGATTATGGATGAAACCTCTAGTACTTATGATTTGTTAATGAGAAACGAAGTCATCTTCAAGAATAAACCCCCTGTAATTGCAAAACTTATTGGAGATATTAAAGCAATTTCGTTCACTTGGGTCAAGAATCGTGCGGGGCTTTCGGGAATAATATGGAAGAAGTGGAGGAGTTTTAGCTTCTAGTGTTCTTGTAATGTCTCTTTGTACTTTTAATTTCTTGTTTTTGTACTGTGCTTGAGCCTCTCGCTTAAGGTTTTTTTATGAAATTTCCGCCCATTTAAAAAAAAACTTATGATTTGTACAAAACCGATTAGGGTTAATCTTGCCGTGTTCAATTAAAAATCTCTCTACTTTTTATAAAAAAAATATGCATCTACACAACCTCAACTTCGATCCGAATAACCCGTATGGTGAGAGCAAAATACCAAACACTGCCTCGCCTACACCATCTCAAGCGAGCCAACCCCGATATCTCGATCCGAACATATTGGCATACGACCAAATATCGTAGTTAGTTTCGGTTAACCTTTTTTAAGTTTCGGTTTTTCTATGTTTCTTTTTTTTTTAAATTATGTACTCTTTTTTTACACCCTGAGGTTAGGGGTCATTGGCATGTCTACCCCCCCTAAGGAAATAATTGCAATTTTACACCCCACTATTAACCCTTATGTCGCAACCTTACCCCTGTTAACAGTCAACGGTAGTTTGACCTTATAGGTGAGGGTATTTTGGTAATCTTACCCAATATTTATTATTATTATTATTATTATTATTATTATTATTATTATTCAAAACCATTATTTCAAATCTGCTTTCAGATCTTTCCAGAAACAAGAAAAAGTAGAAGAGAGCTGCCATAATTAAAACCAGGTCAAGAGCTTCAAATCTTTCTCATCTAAACCCTAGAACAATATCTCGATGTTCAGATCCGGCGAAGATTACTGGGTGAAGAGAGCTGCCATAATTATACCTTTCTCTACAACACTCTCTCACGAATACTCAGATACCACCGCCACCACATCCAACCTCCCACCATCAACCCACCTACAACCACCACCCACCAACCACCTGCTTGCCATCAACCAACCAAACACCTGCCACCGCCATCCTTCATTGGTGTAGCAATCCATCGACCACCACTGTCCCCACCCTCCTACACAATCTGCCATCACCGCCCACACATCTACCACCAACACCCTTCGTTTTTTGTTTTCAATAGCTAGGGTGGTGGTTGTGCACCGGAGCAGATATGAGAAAAGTGGGGATGGACTGGTTCAATCGTAGAGGGGTTTCAATCTTTGTGTGATTGAGTTGAAATTTGTGCCTAGGGTTTCAATTTAGGGTTTTGAAACTGATTGATTGGTTAAATTGGGGATTTTGGTGGAGAGTTGGGGAAATTGTCAAGAAATGGTTTCGATTGTTGTGGATTGTGGTGGGGGTGGCTGGTGAGGGTGGTGGTGGCTGATGGTGGCAGTTCATTCTTCATATTCAAAACACCCAGGTTTGTGTGTTTGTGTGCTTCTTTCTTGATTTGTTTGTGTTCATTCTTGATCTGTTTCTGTTCATTTTTCATTCTTCATTCTGTTTGTGTTCAACTCAGCGGCGGTGAATCGGACGGTCACAGATTCATTTACACCTCCGGCGGTGGTCAGAAGATGATGATGATGATGATGATGATGATGATGATGAACTGATCTGGGTTTGGACTGCTGATGATGATGATGATGATGATGATCTGGGTTTGGAATGATGATGATGATGAAGAATGAACTGATCTGGCAAAAACGTTTGATTTTTTTATATAATTTTGTGTTGATTCTTGATTTTTTTATATAATTTTAATAAGACAGGGGCCAAAACGACTTTTCACACATTATAACAGTCAAAACAAACGTTGACTTGACAGAATCTGTTAATAAGGGGCAAGGTTGCGACATAAGGGTTAACAGTGGGGTGTAATTTGTGGGTTTTTGTGATAATTGATAAATAGCTGGTGATTTTCAAGTGTGTGTGTTAGATCCACCGGAAACCTTTTTTGTGGGTGCTTTGATGTTCATGCTTATTTCTATGGGTCTTGTTAATTTTGATGCTTTTACAATGTTACATATCCATATTGTTTTTTATGGTTTGGTGTGTATTTGTGTTCAGCGTCTGATTCTTAGGGGTTGTTTGTTTAGCTCTTAATGATACTCTTAATGGTTCAGACCTCTTACTAGTTCAACACTTAATGTTTCAGACTGTTTGTTTCACAAGCAAATGTCTGAATGATTCAGACATTTGCCTCTGAATGGTTAAGCATTATACTGAGTCTGATTGGTTAAGATCTCTTATCTGAATTGGTGTAACAACTCTCATCAAAAGTCCTAATTATTATTTTAATTTGGCCAATAGGAAACCCTAATTGAGAAACCCAAGTAATTCTGAACAAACCCTAAAATTTTCAAGATAGTTGAAATTAGAATCAGGGCCCCTAAAACTCAAGGGGGGTAAACCCTAATTGATAATTATCTTCGAAATACGCTGTCAAATTTGAGTTACGTTCGAATAACAACTCACCAGGCCTATACTAGTGACAAGGCTACCCTAGGGTAGATGTGTACCCCAGGCGAGTCGCGACAACATCCATGTCATCTTCCGCGACACGCGGGAGATGCCAATTTCACGTATAAATACAGGGCATTGGGACTTGAATTCTGTCTTTGAAACGACGTAAATTCGTTTTACGTAGGCTGAGTTATAACAGAAACAGTCCACAAAACACACACTGATCACGAAGTGCTGCCACAATCAGGGTAATAACTCGATCGCTATTACGATTCAACGTCCGATCGATTATAACTATCCAACGATTGTTTAAGTGCCACTCAAATTGAGTTTATACTTTGTTATTCATCGTGATTTCGACTTGAATGTTTGAGTGTTGTTCGACATCGGACTATACTCTGTCATTCGTTGTGAATCCGCTGAATTGTTAAGTACTGCGCTTGTAAATCGTTGTGAGGGTTTAATCTCGTGAATTGTCGTAACTACTGTATTAGTTACTAACCTGTTTGTGTGTGCATTGTTATTTAAAATTAGGTTAATCAAGGCTAATCAGTAGGCTTATACTCTGCTCATTAAATCTACAATGTGAGTCATTTTTTTTATCAAATCTATGTACAAAAGCATGTTTATTTCAAAAGTTATAATTACAGGGATTAAGTCTTTGTAATCACCAAGTTACAGCCGGTATGTGGGGTATTGTGCACATTACTACTGTTGTTGTCACTTTAGGTGGGCGAACCTAATTAGTGATATTCGTCATTCATTGGGGCAACCAATGGTGATATGACCACAGTCACCGAAATAAGTCGAGTGACAAATACTGTGGGTAGTTGGTTTGATATCAGAAACATTGTAATATCTCTTAATACTGTGAATTATAACAAACGAGTCATTTTAGTAAAACTGAATGATTCACTCAGTATTTCCCCGCTGACAAAACCTTTTTCAAACATGTTTCAGGTGATCTGTTGTGAGCAAAGGAAAAGTGCCATGGAGCACTACAAGCTTAGAAAAAGTGGCTCAATGTAAATAAATAAAGAAACATGTTTTGAGAAATAAAGATTTCCCAGTGAAATCACTTTATTGTAAAAAAAAAATTATGGGATTTATCCCTATATTATATATATAAACGATCAGTTTTAATATTAATCGATCCTGTTTAAAAGACTTCCGCTGTCACTTAAATTAAATACCATCGGATTTCCTGCCTCACGACTCTGGACCGGGTCAAACCGGGGCCAAGGGCCGTGACAGGAAAAGGTGGTATCAGAGCCACTGATTTAAGCTTACTATTGATTTTAGCCTATAAGAGATACTTAGGAAAATTTAATTGCTATTCTGTGAAAACATGTTTATTAACTGATTAATTGTTGAGTTACAGTATGGGTAAACAAAAGATTTCTGCTATCTACCACAAATTAGATACTGCACCCACCGAAAAAGGAACCTCTTCCTCCAAACACCCAGCAGAGATGGAAGAAGGGATTTTTGTCCGTAAAGCAAATTATGAAAATCCTCTCACCCAAGATAAAAGAAATTTGATTCTTAAAAAGGGACAGGAGAAAATAAAGAATCCCCAAGTCAAGAAAGTGAGGTTTAATTCAGAAATCCAGGAATTAGGCAATAGGCTACCTTGGGAAGACACATTAGATGAAAAATGGGCAAACCTTTATATGCTAGCTACCGTAGCCGAGAATGCAAACCTTTAAAATATCAATCAGCCTGGTCTAGTAGAAAATTAATCTCCAGTAAATAAATAAAGTATAGTGTGTTCTCTTTCCTATGATCTTTTGTACAAATCCGTATGCAATAAAACTTTAATGTTTATTTGTAAAACTTTGTTCCAAAGTTTTAACTGTGCATTTTGCATATATGCTATCCAGCATGAGTGAGATATCGGAAGCATTTCAGAATCTCAACCTCTACCCAGTACCAATTGAAGTCTCCCACGACTTTACTGGTTATATTGCTGACATAGAGGAACCTCTGGAATTCCAAGCTCCACCGCTGGAAAAAGAAAAACTTAAAAAGAGAAGAAGATATGTAGGATGGAGGAAAGTGCGCAGGAGAAAGCCAGTTACTAGGAAACTCCCCACAATAGAAAACCCTATAGACAAAGGAAAAGGAATCGAAATCGGAGAAAATTCTAATCTAGCAGAGATAGAAATCCGGAAAGATTCTAAACAAAAAGGAATAGAAATTGGAGAGAGTTCTAGACAAACTGAAGAAATCACATTTCAAGACGAAATCGACCGTCTACTAGCAAATTGTGATGTCATTAGCCCTATCCATAATAATCTATATCCTTACTTAGCCAAAACCCAACTTCCTGTAAATCTGGAACCAGCTATTCCAGACCCACTAATTCACACTCGACCTTTAGGCCAAATGGAAGAATGGTGGACAAATGACTGGCAATTCGAAAATATTATCAACAGTCCTTATTCTTTCCTTCCACAGTTTGATCCAGAACCTATTCCCAATCCTCCAATGAGCAACGAAAACTTAGCCGAACTCCGCCAGTTCGGTGAAGAGCTGATAGGTACAGGAAATAGGATCCGGGAAATGGGGGAACAAATTTCCTGGAAATACGACGAAAGGGAGCGTCGCTACTAAACTGTCAGTTGACCAAAGAATAGTGGGGTTGGGAAGAATGTCTGTATAATAATAATAATAGTTAAATATAACTCTGTAAAATGGGAAATAAAACATTGTAAGATAAACAGTGTGTATGGATGCCTATATAATATATAAAGCAAAATAGAAGTCGAAACATCGACAATTTTGGATACATATATCTATGTTGTAGGATCTTATGTGTTTCTGTGTAATTGTTTTATTTACAATCATTTGATACTAATAGTTATATTTATAATAATTATCAGATGGAAAACGCTAGTAATGAACCAGTTAATGAAGAAAATCAATCTGAACAAAATCAGGAAAACCAGTATATGACTAGACAAGATATTGAGAATATCATCACTCAAGGGATAGCTAATGCTATTCCAGCAATCATGGCTGCTGCTCAGAAACCTGTTGAACCACAACAAATCATTCCTAGTAAACGTACTCAGGAAGATAACTTTAGTCATAGTGTAAATGGAGGCGGCAATCATGACGATAATAATCCACGACAGGCTCCACCTCCTAAGAAAATGAAAGCCGCAACACCTGGTTGCACTTTCAAAGAATTTCTTGCTTGCAAACCTGCTGAATTTGCAGGCAACGAAGGAGCAACTGCAGTACTGCGTTGGTTAGAGAAAACCGAAGCAGTAATTGCAATAAGTAAGTGTTCTGAAGAAGATCAGGTTATGTATGCGTCAAATTTGTTCAAAGAAGGGGAACTAGAATGGTGGAACACCGTATTACAAGCAAAAGGAAGAAGGATAGCTTATGCTATAAACTGGGAAGAATTTAAAATTCTTATAGAAAGAAAATATTGTCCTGAATATGAAAAGGAACAAATGGCAAATAAGTTCCTAAACCATCGTATGGTAGGCGTAAAGTGTCGCGGTTATACTTCGACATTCTTTGAATATGCTAGAGTGGTACCAACACTGGCTTCGCCAGAACCGGTACTCATTTCCCGTTACATTTGGGGATTAATTAGTGAAATTCGTAACATCGTTAAAGCTGCGAGACCTCGCACTATTGATGATGCTGTGGAACTAGCTAATACCCAAACTGATGAACTAGTGCGCACAAGAGAAGAAGATCGAAAGAAGGAATTGGCTCAAAAGATTACCCAAGGATTTCGTATGGGTAATGATAATAATAGGTTCAAGAAAAGAGGAAGGAGACAATCTGCACAACCGCTGTGACAACCCGAACTTTCAAGGCTAGTATTTCTTGATTTCTTGACTAACGGTTTGCATGGTTGCATTTCATGTCTTACTACGTACTAACCGAGCATGTGTTACGTTAAACACTTAATGGCTTTATGGAATTATACTATCGTATGTTGTCAACGGTTCGTTAAGCCTACTCACACACTACTCGTATCACTTGGGCCACCACTAGGCTAATCACATTACTTGTATCACTTGGGCCATCACTAAACTTAAGCCCAACCCGAGTCCGGATCCCCTTCATTAGTGACACAAACAAAATAATAAGTTGATTACTATTGGTTATTATTTACACAAATTTCGAGAAACCCTAATTCCCACTATTGGAGACGGCAACCTTTTCTTTTCATTGAGAAACCCTCCTCTTCCATCGATCTTGATATCCTCAA
The DNA here is from genome assembly GCA_030545235.1 of Helianthus tuberosus. Lineage (NCBI taxonomy): Eukaryota > Viridiplantae > Streptophyta > Magnoliopsida > Asterales > Asteraceae > Helianthus > Helianthus tuberosus. The sequence continues at coordinate 49,605,229 of CM060351.1, forward strand.
CATTCTGCATTCTGTGGTAAGTGTTTATTGGATTATTATAGGCATTCCATTGTTATTTGCTTAGTTAATACAAAGTCTAATAGTGATGATAGAACTTGGTAGAATAGATATGCGCAACAACCTAGTGCTACGTGAACTGTTATGATAATCTGGATGTTGAGTGATGATCAGATGTTATTATGAATGCTACGTGATTAATATATCGATGTATGCTACGTGATTACTACCAATTTATCATGATATTATGAAGGACTTGTTTGTGTGTGAGTAAATAATTATTCATAACAAGAGTTAGCTCATGATTTCAATATCACACGATGATAATTATGTGTAGATTTAACTGAATAATGAACGAGAATGATTATGGCAATGGTTGATAAATTTGATGCATGGAATATTGGCTGACCGGGTAAATGGGACGGTGGTAGGGTAATTGCCATGCATTACGGTACCGTGTAACCGACACCGTGCAAACAAGTAATCGCACACTTATTTGGGTCAATTCGTGTGATAATTATCGAACGCACGGTGTGGGTCGCACACTTTCTCCGGAGCCGAACACAAACATGTGATGGGCCTTAAACCGACTCGACTGCATCGTTTAATTGGGCCGAACATTAGTTGGGGTAAACAGTTAATTTAATCGATTGATAAGGGTTATTGATGTTTGGTTGTGGTGGATTGTTAGGTTGATTATATTGGTAGTTATTGACAATTGAATGATAATGTATAAAAATCAATAATATATGATACTAGAATTTGATGGCTTGCATGATTGTTTGGTGATGTATATACAAGATCTGTTTTGAGTTAAATTGAATATGGATTGAATGGATTGAGTGTGATCACGTATGAAACTGGTAATAAGGATAAGTTCATGGAATTGTGTTGCATGACCAATTGTTCGATTTAATTAATATATAATTGATTGATAGTGGGGTGTGATAAGAATGATAGCATGATTAATCTAGGTTGAGTGGTTGGAAGTATCTTGCTATTTGATTTTGATTTTGATTGTTGTTGCATAATATCAATCTAATGTTAATAGTAAAAAAAAAGATACATGGGCTTGTGGTGGTTTCGGTTAAGAGAAGGGCTGGGCCAGTTAGGCCAGCCAACTCATTTCATATATAACTAAAATGGGTCGCTACATTGAATATGATAGATATATTGTTGGGCCGGTTACGGGTTTATGTCCCACACTTACATCTTAGGTGCACTTGTAATTGGGTCGGGAACTAACTAGGCCATAGTTGGGCCGGTGGGTGGCAATGGGTCACACTAAAGCTTGAGAGGCTTGCTAATTTGATTTACCTACTGATGCGTTGATAGTGTGACTGTATGACTCGAACTACATGCTACAAGTACAATAAATGTGTGATATACAAACAATGTGAACGTGAATTAATTATGCATGGGATGTGTTATTTATGTGCATGTGAAACTGATTGGTATTGGTAAGTACAATAGGGACTAATTGACTAACTTGGAATACGTGTCTTAATCTTACCGAGCAAACCAAGGTGAGTTCACTGCACTTTTCCAAGCATGCATCCCGGGAAGGGATATCGGGTAACGTTCCAGGGAGGAATGCAGGTTAATGGGATGTTTGTTATTACTCAGTTTCTATTATGTAAGACCCCCTACATCTACCGATTGTTGCTAGGAAGGCAACGAGGTATTTAGTTGATAGCGCTATTAGGTTTGGCACCCTCACACCGTGCCGAAAGGACAGGCGTGAACTAATTACCTTGACCACTTGACCAATGCCTAGATAGAGGCATTGGGGTTGGGCATTCACATCGTGTATATATAAGACCCCTTACATCTACTCGAGGTTATTAGTTGAGCTAATTACCTCGACCACTTGACCAGTGCCTTGATAGAGGCATTGGGGTTGGGCATTCATATCTTGTAGCCAGTTGCGGTAATCGAGTTAATAACATCATCAAAACAAACGATAACTGTTTTAAACACACATTTGGTAACTTAACGCGTTAACAAAACTTTGAACTCACCAGCTTCGTCTGACACACTTGTCTGCATGCTTGCAGGTCGATAGATTTCTTGGCATAGACTTGCTATCTGAGAGTGCTGGAGTGGTCATGGATCGAGGCTCTTGGATACATTCGATACATTGGTTTAGAACACTTATCATGAAACAGTTGTTTAACAATTTACTATATGCTTCCGCTGAACATCTCTTTTGGTTTAAACTTATGATTTGGATTTGCATTTGGCAATTAATGAAATGTTTTATTTAAATACTATACGTGGTTCAATGTGATTGGTGGCTTGGATCCTGGTACGTCACACATCCCGCGGTACTCCCGCATGTGGTATTTTGGGGGTGTGACAGTCTGGTATCAGAGCCACTGGTTATAGTGAACTTGGTTTTAAAACGTTTTTAGAAAACCAGACTATAACCGAACAGTTCAGAAATCGACCATGACACTCAGCTCCAGATTGCAAGGTTCGTCTCTCGTATACTCAATGTACTGCGTAACTAGTGAACACTTACATATGATATTGCATGTGATTGCACGTTTAACACAACAGTACGAACTTACGTACTACTTGCATGTGTTATATGACTGATAGGGTGGTATTTCCCTAAACATTCTTCACTCACGTTTCGTAATGCTTTTTGTCGCTACTTGAGTTTGAGGAACCATTTGACATGAGTTAGGAGGAGCTAAGATAAGCATGCAAATCACAATATTATTGTGGGTGCACACATAATAATAGTGTGGGGTGCATGCGAGTCCCAGTGAGCCTTAACAAGTGGAAAAGGGGTTCCGTTCCGTTATTTGACCAATGTGATACATAACAAACCTATAGGGGTCATAGCAGTGATTGTCCCCTACTCGAACGTGAACTTTTCATTCATCTCTGGATCCCTTCGAATCTTAACGCTATCGAGTATTACCCGAACACGCATCTGAACACCTAGCGAACCGCGTAGAATGTTAGGTGCTTGTACGAACGTCCCTGAGTTGGATGTCGCAGCGTTGAATGATTGATCGATACCTTTCTTACCCCTCTTCGCTTGCTGGAACACATGTGTTGACGTCTTGGATCCCGAAGTGTGATCACTTCTGCAACACTCCCGCAACATAATGTGTATTACTCGAACAACTTGCAGTATTGATGGACAGGAGGTTGAGCGTAGTACTTTACCAACCTTAGTACTTTGACGACCCTTATTTGTCACACCCCCAAAATCCACCTGCGGAGTACTACCGCTTGGAGGCGTGACTGACCAGGATCCAGCCACCAATCATATTGAACAAGCATATAAGTAGTTATAAAATCCAACCAATACAATTGGTGTTCAAACAAACCATAGTTAAGTTGCAAGCGGAAGCATAAGTCTTAAATCAAAACATAAGTTTAATTGTTTCAAAGTTCAACATGGCACACAGTCGTCCATGTCCCACAACGATCCTCCTCCATGCAAGTTCCAGCTAAGAACCTAAGGACCTGCAAAGCATGTAGTAACGAGTCAACAACAAGTTGAGTGAGTTCACGGTTGGGTGTTTGTTTTAAGTTGTTCTGAAAACTGTTTCATTTATCTGGCATCCTGCCGTGGGGGTTACCCCATAGTTAAAAACGTGACTTGTTTATTCCCGGTTACTCTGGCAATCCAGCCGTGGGGGCTACCCCGTGTTAGTTATCTGGCATTTCGGCCGTGGGGGCTACCCCATGTATACACTAGACTCGTTACCATATCGACTGCTGACTGTAGTCATGTTTATGTGCCCTGAAACTGTCAATGTCTATCATCATTGACGTGCCCCAGATCCATTAGTTCACGCCCGTCCTCTGCGGCACGGTGTGAGGTTTGTCAGACCTAAATAGCGCTATCTAACTAATGACCCGCTCGCCATTGGCCCGGCGATTAAGTCGGTATAAAAGGAGGGACTTCGTGATAGAGCTTTGGGTCTAGTACGAGTTATCTGTTCGTGAGGACGAGGAATTACATTCCTGAACCATTGCTGTCCTACCCAAGGAGGACGAGGGATCCACATTCCTTAACCCCATTCCCAACCCAGGGAATCCCATGCTTTGTAGAGGGTGTGAACTCACCTTGGTTTGCTCGGTAGATACACAGAAAAGTCAAACAAGCAATATTGTGGTCACTCGTGTCCTATCATAGTTGTATCATACAAGTCAGGTTCAAACCACGTATTGCACGTATGTTCTACACGTATGCTAGGACATTGCATGCAAGTTTCATCCATGACAGCCCAAATAATCATTCATATACAACAGCACGTATAAGGTCCATGTATTAGGCCCAAAGGTCCGGCCCAATTACTTAAGTCCGAAATGAGGTGCAAGTCCAAACAGCGTGTACATGCGTATAGTCTCGAGTCGCAACCAGGCGTTCTCGACTCGCAACCTGAGTCGCAAACTGCGCTCTCGAGTTATCATGATCACGGTCTCGAGTCGCAACAGGACTCGTAACCGTGGTTTCGAGTCATAAGGTTTGTGTGTTGATCAAGTGTAGTCTCGAGTCGAAACTATGGGTTTGTGACTCGCAACCTGTGTCGCAACCGGGGATCTCGACTCGTCATGTGGTGGTCTCGAGTCGCAACCGAAGGTCTCGGCTGGACATAAGCTGATTCTGCACAGTGTACTATCCAATAGAAATTCCATTTCATGCAACATTAAGTACTATCCACTAAACATGTTTTCTTGTCTAAACCTCTATCAAGATAGATCAAACAACCAGATTTCAAATATTCAAGACATGTTCATATGATATTCAACAAGTTCTTCATACATTCATCATGTTCATCAAATATTCATAACCCAAACAACAATCAAAACATTCAAACAACTAATCCGATTTCCACATATATGCAGCCATTTAACAAGCATTTGATTTGTAACATAAAAGCATGCAATCCGATTTCATGAACATTAACAACTAATGGTTTAGACCACATTTAATCACAAGATATCATTAACCCATCATACAATATGTCCGAAATCAAGTCATGTTATCTTATTAATCATCATCATGCATAAAACTTAACAAATAAACATATTATCACATAATCTTCATCATACATCATCATCAAACCGAAACAAATGCATAACATGCATCATTAACCTATAACATCACACATCAACACCTTTAATCATGAAAATACATGTGTTTGCAAGGGAATCACTAACCGGTTCAAGTATAGGTTCAAAGGTGTGAGTGAAGCTTCCAAACGGTGTGTGTGTGAGTCGATCCGAGAGCTCCTAGTGTCACCGGTTTGATCCGAGAAGAAGGAGGAGAGGTGATGTTGAGACTTAGGGTTTAGTGGTTTCTAGAGAGAGTAGGGGAGTATGTGTGGATTGTCCAAAGAATGGCAAGGTTAGCATCACTAAGGGTTATATACTTGTCCACATGGTGCACCCTAATGGGTTTCGGTTGGGTTAAATGGGGTGCGTGGCCCATCCGGCCCAAGTGTTACTGTTCACTCGAGACCACATGGTCTCGAGTCGGGTTCTTGTTGTCTCCGTTCATATACATACTCGCATACATACAATCACAAACATAATCATATAAGTTCACATATATATCATTCATTAAATCATCAAATTAGTTAGTCACTTAGCGTTCAAGCGTACAACGAAAGGTTCTAAATTTCGAGTTGTCACATCATCCCCAAGTTGAAAGAAATTTCGTCCTGAAATTTGGTAAGCACTCACTGAGGAAGCTAGTTAAGTTGTATAGTTTTCCCGGTTTTCCTAGGGTGTCACATCCACCCCCCGTTGATCTGGAATTTCGTCCCGAAATTCCGTAGCGTCGGCCTCAGTAGTGGGTGTACTGTTTGCGAACAGTTGGGGATACTTTTGTTTCATCTGATCTTCGCGCTCCCAGGTGAACTCTGGGCCGCGACGTGAGTTCCAACGAACTCGAACGAGAGGTATTCTAGTGCTCTTGAGGACCTTAACATCCCGGTCCGTGATTTCGACTGGTTCCTCGACGAATCGTAACTGCTCGTCGATAGTGAGTTCCTTCAGAGGAACTACGTGAGTCTCATCTGACGGACACTTCTTCAGATTCGACACGTGAAAAACGTTGTGAACTGCACCGAGTTCCGCTGGTAAGTTTAGCCTGTAGGCCACCCTGCCTATTTTCTCAATGACTTCGAAAGGTCCAACGTATCGTGGGTTAAGTTTGCCGCGTTTACCAAAACGAACCACACCCTTCCAGGGTGAAACTTTGAGTAGTACCCGCTCCCCAACCTGGAGCTCAAGTGGTTTCCTGCCCATGTCGGCGTAAACTTTCTGACGGTCGCGAGCTGCCGCCATGCGTTTTCGTATTTGAGCAATTTGTTCGGTCGTGTCTACCACATGTTCTGGACCAGTGATCTGACTATCTCCCACCTCTGCCCAGCAAAGAGGTGACCGGCATTTACGTCCGTACAATGCCTCAAATGGAGCTGCTTTAATGCTGGTGTGGGAGCTGTTATTGTACGAGAATTCCACCAGTGGCAGATGCTTCTCCCAACGGTTGCCAAAATCGATTACACATGCACGAAGCATGTCTTCTAAGGTTTAAATAGTGCGCTCGGACTGCCCGTCCGTCTGAGGGTGATATGCTGTGCTCATGTCTAATCGTGAGCCAAAGGATTTGTGCATTGCTTGCCACAGTTCTGAAGTGAAACGTGCATCTCGATCTGAGATAATAGAGGTGGGCACCCCGTGCCTCGAAACAACTTCCTTGAGGTATATTTCTGCGAGCGTGGAGAATTTATCCGTCTCCTTGATAGCCAGGAAGTGTGCCGATTTTGTAAGTCGATCCACGATCACCCAAATAGTATCGTTCCCGCGCTGGGATCTAGGCAGGCCAGTGACAAAATCCATGGAAATTTGCTCCCATTTCCATTGAGGTATCTTCGGTTGTTGAAGTAGGCCTGAGGGTTTCTGGTATTCAGACTTGACTCTCGCACAAGTCAGACACTTGCTGACGTAGGTTGCTATGTGGGCCTTCATGCTAGGCCACCAGTACGTAGTTTTGATATCATGATACATCTTATCTGATCCAGGGTGTACTTAGTAGCGAGACTTGTGTGCTTCATCCATCACAAGCTCTCGTAGGTTGCCGTAGAGTGGGACCCAAACGCGTCCCGTTACGTAGTAAGCACCGTCTTCCTTCTGTTCTAATCGTTGCCTTGATCCGCGTAGGGCTTCAGCCCTGACGTTTTCTGGTTTCAGTGCTTCTATCTGAGCCGCTCGTATTTGGGGAGGCAGACTAGAATGGATCGTGAGTTGTAAAGCTCGCACGCGCTTAGGCGCAGTGTCCTTTCGACTGAGGGCGTCGGCCACAACATTGGCCTTGCCCGGGTGATACCTGATCGAGCATTCGTAGTCATTCAGTAGCTCGACCCATCGTCGTTGCCGCATATTCAGTTCCTTCTGCTTGAAGATATGCTCGAGGCTCCTGTGGTCGGTGTAGATTGCGCACTTGGTACCATACAGGTAATGCCGCCATAACTTAAGTGCAAAAACAACAGCTCCCAGCTCTAAATCGTGCGTAGTGTAGTTCTTTTCGTGAACCTTAAGCTGGCGTGAGGCATAGGCTATAACTTTGTCTCGTTGCATCAACACGCAACCAAGACCCTGAATTGATGCATCGCAGTAAACCACAAAGTCGTCTGTGCCTTCCGGCAAGGAAAGGATAGGTGCGCTACAAAGTCTATCCTTTAGGTGCTGAAATGCCAACTCCTGTGCGTTTCCCCAGCGATAAACAACGCCCTTCTGCGTTAGTGAGGTGAGAGGCTGTGCAATCTTAGAAAAATCCTTTATGAATCTCCGGTAGTATCCCGCCAAACCCAAGAATTGGCGAATTTCCTTTGGTGTACGAGGTGCAGGCCAGTTCTTAATCGAGTCTATCTTGGATGGATCAACGTGAATCCCATCCTTGTTTACCACGTGGCCTAGGAAATGGACTTCTCGAAGCCAGAAGTCGCATTTCGAGAACTTTGCATAAAACTGTTCTGTTCGAAGGAGTTCCAGAATAAGTCGCAGATGCTGCTCGTGTTCCTCCCGACTCTTGGAATAGATCAGGATGTCGTCGATGAAGACTATAACGAACTTGTCCAGGTAAGGCTTGCACACTCGGTTCATCAAGTCCATGAAAACCGCAGGTGCGTTTGTCATCCCAAAAGGCATGACCAAAAACTCATAGTGCCCGTATCGAGTTCTGAAAGCTGTTTTGGAGACGTCCTCTCCCCGGACTCTCAGCTGGTGATAACCCGATCTCAAATCGATCTTCGAATAGTAGCTCGACCCTTGCAGCTGGTCGAACAAGTCGTCGATACGCGGTAGAGGATAACGATTCTTCACCGTCACCTTGTTGAGTTCCCGGTAGTCGATGCACATTCTGAAAGTACCGTTCTTCTTCTTTACAAATAATACTGGAGCCCCCCAGGGCGATGAGCTTGGACGAATAAAACCCTTATCCAGGAGCTCTTGTAGTTGCGTAGAGAGTTCCTTCAACTCTGATGGGGCTAAACGATAAGGTGCACGGGCTATGGGCGTAGCTCCAGGAGCTAGTTCGATCTGAAACTCGACTTGGCGATGGGGCGGAAGACCAGGTAATTCCTCAGGAAATACCTCTGGATAATCGCGTACAACTGGAAAATCTTCTATCTTCTTTTCTCTTTCTGAGGTGTCAGTAACGAGAGCCAAAATGGCAGTGTGGCCCTTTCGCAAGCACTTTTGGGCCTTAAGGAGAGAAATGACGTTCTCAACAGCACTCCTCTTGTCGCCATGAATCATGAGAGGTTCACCACCGGGACCTGGAATACGGACAACCTTCTCGTTGCAAAGAATCTCTGCTCGGTGTTGGGATAACCAATCCATCCCAATGACAACGTCGAAACTACCCAAGACAATAGGAATGAGGTCGATAGAGAAGGTCTGGTCAGCGAGAATAAGTTTACAACCCTTGACTATGTGTGTGGCTTCTAAACTCTTACCATTTGCTAGCTCTACGGTGTGCTTGTTGTTCAAAGGGGTTGGAATACGCTTAAGCATTCGACTAACTTCTAGTGACATGTAGCTAGTATCGGCACCCGAATCAAATAAAACTGAAACGTAAAAGTCGTCGAGAAGGAACTTACCCGCCACAACATTGGGGTCATTCCTTGCTTCACCTTGGCCAATCACAAACACCCGCCCCCTGGCGCCATTGTTGTTGTTGTTCCCATTGTTACCATTCCCCTGATTGTTGTTATTGTTGTTGTTGTTGTTGTTCTGGTTCCTGTTCAGTTGGGGACAGTCTCTCTTGAAGTGGCCCTCAGCTCCACACTGAAAGCACCCTTTGTTGTCACCTTGCTGCTGCTGCTGGCGCTGGTTCTGTTGAGCTTGATGACGATTCTGATTGGCGGGGTATAAGCTCCTGCAATCCTTTGCAGCGTGACCAGGCTTGTTGCACCGATGACAGTTGCCCCTGGTGCATGGCCCGCTGTGGTGCAGGCTGCAGCGATTGCATTTGGGGTGGTTTCCTTTGTACCCACCATGGCCTTGACCACCAGACGATTGCTGATTAGGGCTCTTGTAGTCATCAGTCTTTCTCTGCTGAGACTGGGACTGAACAGAAGTCGAACCCTTACTTGAAGTTCCATCCCATTTCCGTTTGTTGTCACTAGAGGTACCAGAAGTAGTTGCAGTACCTATGCGTTTTGGTAACTTGTTCTGCTCCACCGCCTGGTCCGTGAGACGGTGAGCCAACTGAACAGTTTGCTGGTAGGTGGCGAGGTTCGCTGAAGTCACATGAATTTGGATTTCCGGCACTAAGCCCTGAAGAAATAGTTCGATGCGTTTGATGGGAGGATCCACCATAGTAGGGCACAGAATTGCCAGTTCGTTCGACCTTTTCACATAAGCTTCAATTTCGGACCCCGTCATCTTGAGGTTGAAGAACTCCACTTCCAGCTTGTGAATCTCATCACGACTGCAGTATTCCTCCTTGATCATCTCTTTAAAATTTTCCCATGTGAGGGCTAAACCCTCGAGAGTACCGGTAGCATACTTCACTCTGCACGCCTCAGGGCATTCACACATTTCGAACACAGATTCTAGCTTCTCAAACCAGTGTAGGAGACCTACTGCTCCTTCAGTGCCGCTAAAAGTAGTTGGTCGGCAGTCCATGAAAGTCTTAAAAGTGCACACGGGTGGCTGAACATGCTGACCTATCGTAGGTGAAAGAAAAGACAGAGTTTAACACAAAGGTTGGTTCACGAGAGTGGGATCCTAAAGATCCTAGAATGAGTTCGGACTGCAGGATATACCTCCTGCGTGTGCAGCTGCAAGTGCTGCGGCAACTCGTTCGTTGATCAGAGCCGTCAACTGGGCTTGTGTCAGGTTAACGCGTCCAGACATGATCTTCATATCAAGAAGAACGTGAGTGAGAGGGGTTCGCGAAGGTACGACGATAAAATAGAGTAAGCACGCACGTGTTCAAGAAACAGTAGTTATACTAACCCAGCATACCATAAGCAATGTACTATGTAACTAACAAGTAGGCAATATATACACAGATCATATCACCTAGAATGTCGAGCCTTGCATGTGGAGTGAAGCGTCGTTGTGGACCGTCGAGCACTATACAGGTTATAGTCTGGTTTTAACAAAAACGTTTCTCCTATATTAAAACCAAGTTCGCTATAACCAATGGCTCTGATACCAATCTGTCACACCCCCAAAATCCACCTGCGGAGTACTACCGCTTGGAGGCGTGACTGACCAGGATCCAGCCACCAATCATATTGAACAAGCATATAAGTAGTTATAAAATCCAACCAATACAATTGGTGTTCAAACAAAACATAGTTAAGTTGCAAGCGGAAGCATAAGTCTTAAATCAAAACATAAGTTTAATTGTTTCAAAGTTCAACATGGCACACAGTCGTCCATGTCCCACAACGATCCTCCTCCATGCAAGCTCCAGCTAAGAACCTAAGGACCTGCAAAGCATGTAGTAACGAGTCAACAACAAGTTGAGTGAGTTCACGGTTGGGTGTTTGTTTTAAGTTGTTCTGAAAACTGTTTCATTTATCTGGAATCCTGCCGTGGGGGTTACCCCATAGTTAAAAACGTGACTTGTTTATTCCCGGTTACTCTGGCAATCCAGCCGTGGGGGCTACCCCGTGTTAGTTATCTGGCATTTCGGCCGTGGGGGCTACCCCATGTATACACTAGACTCGTGACCATATCGACTGCTGACTGTAGTCATGTTTATGTGCCCTGAAACTGTCAATGTCTATCATCATTGACGTGCCCCAGATCCATTAGTTCACGCCCGTCCTCTGCGGCACGGTGTGAGGTTTGTTAGACCTAAATAGCGCTATCTAACTAATGACCCGCTCGCCATTGGCCCGGCGATTAAGTCGATATAAAAGGAGGGACTTCGTGATAGAGTTTTGGGTCTAGTACGAGTTATCTGTCCGTGAGGACGAGGAATTACATTCCTGAACCATTGCTGTCCTACCCAAGGAGGACGAGGAATCCACATTCCTTAACCCCATTCCCAACCCAGGGAATCCCATGCTTTGTAGAGGGTGTGAACTCACCTTGGTTTGCTCGGTAGATACACAGAAAAGTCAAACAAGCAATATTGTGGTCACTCGCGTCCTATCATAGTTGTATCATACAAGTCAGGTTCAAACCACGTATTGCACGTATGTTCTACACGTATGCTAGCACATTGCATGCAAGTTTCATCCATGGCAGCCCAAATAATCATTCATATACAACAGCACGTATAAGGTCCATGTATTAGACCCAAAGGTCCGGCCCAATTACTTAAGTCCGAAATGAGGTGCAAGTCCAAACAGCGTGTACATGCGTATAGTCTCGAGTCGCAACCAGGCGTTCTCGACTCGCAACCTGAGTCGCAAACTGCGCTCTCGAGTTATCATGGTCACGGTCTCGAGTCGCAACAGGACTCGTAACCGTGGTTTCGAGTCATAAGGTTTGTGTGTTGATCAAGTGTAGTCTCGAGTCGAAACTATGGGTTTGTGACTCGCAACCTGTGTCGCAACCGGGGATCTCGACTCGTCATGTGGTGGTCTCGAGTCGCAACCGAAGGTCTCGGCTGGACATAAGCTGATTCTGCACAGTGTACTATCCAATAGAAATTCCATTTCATGCAACATTAAGTACTATCCACTAAACATGTTTTCTTGTCTAAACCTCTATCAAGATAGATCAAACAACCAGATTTCAAATATTCAAGACATGTTCATATGATATTCAACAAGTTCTTCATACATTCATCATGTTCATCAAATATTCATAACCCAAACAACAATCAAAACATTCAAACAACTAATCCGATTTCCACATATATGCAGCCATTTAACAAGCATTTGATTTGTAACATAAAAGCATGCCATCCGATTTCATGAACATTAACAACTAATGGTTTAGACCACATTTAATCACAAGATATCATTAACCCATCATACAATATGTCCGAAATCAAGTCATGTTATCTTATTAATCATCATCATGCATAAAACTTAACAAATAAACATATTATCACATAATCTTCATCATACATCATCATCAAACCGAAACAAATGCATAACATGCATCATTAACCTATAACATCACACATCAACACCTTTAATCATGAAAATACATGTGTTTGCAAGGGAATCACTAACCGGTTCAAGTATAGGTTCAAAGGTGTGAGTGAAGCTTCCAAACGGTGTGTGTGTGAGTCGATCCGAGAGCTCCTAGTGTCACCGGTTTGATCCGAGAAGAAGGAGGAGAGGTGATGTTGAGACTTAGGGTTTAGTGGTTTCTAGAGAGAGTAGGGGAGTATGTGTGGATTGTCCAAAGAATGGCAAGGTTAGCATCACTAAGGGTTATATACTTGTCCACATGGTGCACCCTAATGGGTTTCGGTTGGGTTAAATGGGGTGCGTGGCCCATCCGGCCCAAGTGTTACTGTTCACTCGAGACCACATGGTCTCGAGTCGGGTTCTTGTTGTCTCCGTTCATATACATACTCACATACATACAATCACAAACATAATCATATAAGTTCACATATATATCATTCATTAAATCATCAAATTAGTTAGTCACTTAGCGTTCAAGCGTACAACGAAAGGTTCTAAATTTCGAGTTGTCACATTATTACCGGCAACGAACGTCAGCGGATTGATTTCAATCTGGTCCGTAATGCTAGTCAGTGAATTATGGGAGTCAACTCTTACGAATCAATCGAGGCATAAGTGATGATCATTGACCTTAGTGTGGTATGCGTAGCTGCCAGCACAGTGAGTAACGCTTTAGGACGTGGCTCGGAATGTGAAAAGATGGACTTTGATGGTGAAGAATCGTAGAGCTTCGTTTCGAGCAACGACATTGGGGGCAGCAGTCACAGCGACAACAAGGTATTCGTAACCCTAGCCCATAGTATGGAAATAAAGGTGCCTACAACATGGATTGGCCGTGGTTAAGTTAAGAAGACAGCGATCAAAGGAACGACAATACTTGAAATCCTGGTAATGAAAATAGCAACACTAGAAATGATGCTCATGGAAGGGCATTTAGAATTGGCGTGGGCAACGCCAGGATAATAGCAACAGGGTAGCTTGTATGGGTGACAAATCGCTTCGTCTAGGTTCTGTTTAATCCTGATGCTTCTCGAGACTGAACTGGTTGTGGAATCGCCAGATGGCAAGTCAATTGAAGCTTCAAATGTTCATTGGGATGCAAGCTCGACCTTGTGGGATAAGTGTTCGACCTCGACCTTTCTCTCGATATCCTTGAAAGTTCGAAACAGTAATTAGTGTGGACCGGTTATCCAGATGTCATGCTGAAATACTCTAAATAGAAAGAATCTTGTGTACCCCTCTTCTTGGTGGGGGATCATTGTCTGTCTTGAAGTATCAGAGTGGTGCAACGGTTAGTACCGTTTCAGCAATGAAAGCCCAAGAATGTCTACGGAAGGATTACCCCGCTATGTTAGCACTCATTACTGATGTTAAGGCTAAGGAAACGAGGATTGAGGATCCACCAATTGTTCATGATTTCCTCTTTGAGCTACCAGAGGAACTATCAGGTTTACCTTCACATCGTCAGGTGGAATATCAGATCGGTATCATATCAGAAGCAGCCCTGATTACTAGTACCCCTTATCGTCTCACATCAGGAAGGTAGCGGGAACTGCCTAATCAACTTCAGGAACCGCTGGATAGGGGTCTTAACTGATTTAGCTCCTTGCTTGGGGAGCCCGAGCTCTACCTATGAAAAGAAGGACGAGTTCTTTCATTCGTGTATCAGCTACCGTAAACTCAGCAGGGTGCTAGTCGGAAGCCGTCACCCATTACCTCACATTGACGACATGCTTGGCCAGCTGCACGGGTCAATCATCCACTCGGAAACCGACTTGAGGTCGGGCAATCATCACATGGAAGTCCAGGAGGAGGACGTTCCTACGACGACATTTCAAATGTTGTACGACTATTACGATTTTCTGTGTATGTCATTTGAGTTATTTAAGGTATCCAGCACACCAGCAACCTCAGGGATCACATGAGTAGTATGTGTCAACCTTGTCTCTCCAGATTCATCGACCGTGTATATCTATGAAGTATAGAATCACTTTCAGGAAAAAGGAACACCAAGAACGGCACTTGCATCTTATTTTGGAGCTCCTAGGGGAGGAGCAACTTTACGTGAAGCCTACCAAAGTGTGATTTCAGGATTCGAGAAGTACACTTCCTTGGTCATGAGGGTACGGGTGATCTAGCAGTATCGCATGATGATTCTAATCGGAGACCCAGTTACACACAGATGCAACACGAGAAGACGATGACGCACGTAGTGGATTTACGAAAGAGAATTGCATGAGACACAACCTGAGGTGGAAACCGTGGTTTATGGATGTAATTGGAGGCATTACTTGGACGGTACCAAATGCACTACTTAGACCGATCGCAAGGGCCTCCCGTGTATCGATGTTCGAAAGGGCTACAACATGCAATGACATCGCTGGATGGAACTTTTAAATGAATACGACTATGAAAACCTGAACGTGCACAAGCTTTGCAACTCGCTGTCGACTCTAACTTACCTGATCAGACTCGCTCTGTTCAAACTGGAGAACTGAAGGAGGAGAATTTTCGAGTTGGGTCCATGCGGGGAATGGAGAAGTGATTTTTGGCAAGTCGGACGATACTCGCTACTCCGTGGAACGGGCATGGGTCTTACTATACATCAATCCAAGGGAACTCGTATTAAACGAAGCACACCAACCCTGATAACCTGGTCATTCGGATTTTTGTTGGAACATAATAGGATCACAGAATCTTGTACTGGTAACCGGATGTGATGGCCCATATAGCAATGTATGTGAGCGATGTTTGACTTGTGCAAAGGACAAGGTGGAATA
The DNA here is from genome assembly GCA_030545235.1 of Helianthus tuberosus. Classification (NCBI taxonomy): domain Eukaryota; kingdom Viridiplantae; phylum Streptophyta; class Magnoliopsida; order Asterales; family Asteraceae; genus Helianthus; species Helianthus tuberosus. The sequence goes on from CM060351.1 coordinate 49,620,653, forward strand.
TCAGGACCCTTCGGGTTTGTGCCAGCAACCAGAAACCCTCACTTGGAAGTGAGAACAGACTGTCACGGATTTTGTCACTGGTCTACCTAAAACTCAGAACGGAAACAGTATCACATGGATGATCGTTGATCGCCTCATGTAACCAGCACACCTTCTTGCAATCAAGGGAACTGGCGAGTTTTCTCAGCTTGTAAATACTCCTCTGAGAGAGGCGACTTTCTAGGCACGAGGTGTCAACTCCTGTTATCTCTGATTTTGATATATACCTGAATTATGACAAGCACTACACAACACTCTTGGCTCACGTTTGGACATGAGCATTGCTTATCACCATAGGACAAATGGTCAGAGTAAATGAAACCCCCTGACGCTCGAAGACATGTTGCGAGCACGTGTGTGATTGACTTAGTAAAAATTGGAAGGACTCATACCTTTGGCTGAGTTCTACTGCAGCAGTTACCATTTTGTTTGGGCATTGCATGGACGATAACGCCGATCTCCTTGTTGGACTAAGGCGGGCGACAACCTAATCACAGGACCAGAACTTATACTTGAAACCTCTGAGAGAATTTTTTAGATCGGGAATCATATGGCGGCAAGGCGTGACCGCCAGGAAAGCTGATAAGCTTAGGAAACGTTGGGAGTTCGCTGCAGGCGAACGTGTCATGATTGAAAGTCTCACCTTGGGAGGGTGTGGTACGCTTTGGGGAAGCGTGGCAAGCTTAATCTACGTTGCGTTGGGCCATTCAAAACCCTGGAAAGAATCAATAGCGTGACCTGCAAACTCGGGTTACCCGACGAATTGGGTAACGTACTCAATGTCATTTAAGTCTCGAATCTAAGACAGTGTTTGACCGATGAAACAATTGTGATACCTTTGTTAGACAAGTTGCAGTGGTAAATGAGTCTATCATGGACTAGGAAGTCAATGTTCGTTAACATAGTTGAATTCCAATCGTGAGTGTTCGTTGGAACTCAAGATTAGATGAAGTTCAAATATCCTCAACTCTTCTCTACTGATCAAGCTAATTCTGGGATCACTGGTGAATTTCGGGACGAAATTCCATTTCAAGTTGGGGATGATGTGGCACTCGCGGAAAATTCGCAGTCATCCTAATCTATCACTTCGCTCCTCTGAGATTGCTTATCAAATTTCGGGACGAAATTTCTTTCAAGTTGGGGATGATGTGACAACCCGAACTTTCAAGGCTAGTATTTCTTGATTTCTTGACTAACGGTTTGCATGGTTGCATTTCATGTCTTACTACGTACTAACCGAGCATGTGTTACGTTAAACACTTAATGGCTTTATGGAATTATACTATCGTATGTTGTCAACGGTTCGTTAAGCCTACTCACACACTACTCGTATCACTTGGGCCACCACTAGGCTAATCACATTACTTGTATCACTTGGGCCATCACTAAACTTAAGCCCAACCCGAGTCCGGATCCCCTTCATTAGTGACACAAACAAAATAATAAGTTGATTACTATTGGTTATTATTTACACAAATTTCGAGAAACCCTAATTCCCACTAGATGTGGCACCCGCGGAAAATTCGCAGTCATCCTAATCTATCACTTCGCTCCTCTGAGATTGCTTAACAAATTTCGGGATGAAATTTCTTTCAAGTTGGGGATGATGTGACAACCCGAACTTTCAAGGCTAGTATTTCTTGATTTCTTGACTAACGGTTTGCATGGTTGCATTTCATGTCTTACTACGTACTAACCGAGCATGTGTTACGTTAAACACTTAATGGCTTTATGGAATTATACTATCGTATGTTGTCAACGGTTCGTTAAGCCTACTCACACACTACTCGTATCACTTGGGCCACCACTAGGTTAATCACATTACTTGTATCACTTGGGCCATCACTAAACTTAAGCCCAACCCGAGTCCGGATCCCCTTCATTAGTGACACAAACAAAATAATAAGTTGATTACTATTGGTTATTATTTACACAAATTTCGAGAAACCCTAATTCCCACTATTGGAGACGACAACCTTTTCTTTTCATTGAGAAACCCTCCTCTTCCATCGATCTTGATATCCTCAACATTCTGCATTCTGTGGTAAGTGTTTATTGGATTATTATAGGCATTCCATTGTTATTTGCTTAGTTAATACAAAGTCTAATAGTGATGATAGAACTTGGTAGAATAGATATGCGCAACAACCTAGTGCTACGTGAACTGTTATGATAATCTGGATGTTGAGTGATGCTCAGATGTTATTATGAATGCTATGTGATTAATATATCGATGTATGCTACGTGATTACTACCAATTTATCATGATATTATGAAGGACCTGTTTGTGTGTGAGTAAATAATTATTCATAACAAGAGTTAGCTCATGATTTCAATATCACATGATGATAATTATGTGTAGATTTAACTGAATAATGAACTAGAATGATTATGGCAATGGTTGATAAATTTGATCCATGGAATATTGGCTGACCGGGTAAATGGGACGGTGGTTAGGGTAATTGCCATGCATTACGGTACCGTGTAACCGACACCGTGCAAACAAGTAATCGCACACTTATTTGGGTCAATTCGTGTGATAATTATCGAATGCACGGTGTGGGTCACACACTTTCTCCGGAGCCGAACACAAACACGTGATGGGCCTTAAACCGACTCGACTGCATCGTTTAATTGGGCCGAACATTAGTTGGGGTAAACAGTTAATTTAATCGATTGATAAGGGTTATTGATGTTTGGTTGTGGTGGATTGTTAGGTTGATTATATTGGTAGTTATTGACAATTGAATGATAATGTATAAAAATCAGTAATATATGATACTAGAATTCGATGGCTTGCATGATTGTTTGGTGATGTATATACAAGATCTGTTTTGAGTTAAATTGAATATGGATTGAATGGATTGAGTGTGATCACGTATGAAACTGGTAATCAGGATAAGTTCATGGAATTGTGTTGCATGACCAATTGTTCGATTTAATTAATATATAATTGATTGATAGTGGGGTGTGATAAGAATGATAGCATGATTAATCTAGGTTGAGTGGTTGGAAGTATCTTGCTATTTGATTTTGATTTTGATTGTTGTTGCATAATATCAATCTACTGTTAATAGTAAAAAAAAAAAGATACATGGGCTTGTGGTGGTTTCGGTTAAGAGAAGGGCTGGGCCAGTTAGGCCAGCCAACTCATTTCATATATAACTAAAATGGGTCGCTACATTGAATAGGATAAATATATTGTTGGGCCGGTTATGGGTTTATGTCCCACACTTACATCTTAGGTGCACTTGTAATTGGGTCGGGAACTAACTAGGCCATAGTTGGGCCGGTGGGTGGCAATGGGTCACACTAAAGCTTGAGAGGCTTGCTAATTTGATTTACCTACTGATGCGTTGATAGTGTGACTGTATGACTCGAACTACATGCTACAAGTACAATAAATGTGTGATATACAAACAATGTGAACGTGAATTAATTATGCATGGGATGTGTTATTTATGTGTATGTGAAACTGATTGGTATTGGTAATTACAATAGGGACTAATTGACTAACTTGGAATACGTGTCTTAATCTTACCGAGCAAACCAAGGTGAGTTCACTGCACTTTTCCAAGCATGCATCCCGGGAAGGGATATCGGGTAACGTTCCAGGGAGGAATGCAGGTTAATGGGATGTTTGTTATTACTCAGTTTCTATTATGTAAGACCCCCTACATCTACCGATTGTTGCCAGGAAGGCAACGAGGTAGCTATTAGGTTTGGCACCCTCACACCGTGCCGAAAGGACGGGCGTGAACTAATTACCTTGACCACTTGACCAATGCCTAGATAGAGGCATTGGGGTTGGGCATTCACATCGTGTATATATAAGACCCCTTACATCTACTCGAGGTTATTAGTTGAGCTAATTACCTCGACCACTTGACCAATGCCTTGATAGAGGCATTGGGGTTGGGCATTCATATCTTGTAGCCAGTTGCGGTAATCGAGTTAATAACGTCATCAAAACAAACGATAACTGTTTTAAACACACATTTGGTAACTTAACGCGTTAACAAAACTTTGAACTCACCAGCGTCGTCTGACACACTTGTCTGCATGCTTGAAGGTCGATAGATTTCTTGGCATAGACTTGCTATCTGAGAGTGCTGGAGTGGTCATGGATCGAGGCTCTTGGATACATTCGATACATTGGTTTAGAACACTTATCATGAAACAGTTGTTTAACAATTTACTATATGCTTCCGCTGAACATCTCTTTTGGTTTAAACTTATGATTTGGATTTGCATTTGGCAATTAATGAAATGTTTTATTTAAATACTATACGTGGTTCAATGTGATTGGTGGCTTGGATCCTGGTACGTCACACATCCCGCGGTACTCCCGCATGTGGTATTTTGGGGGTGTGACAACCGCCTTTTTGCAGAAATTGCAAAAAGAATCATTTTGAAAAATGCAATGTAATCTGCAACTTCTGTAAAATGGCAGGACATCGTGAAGAAAATTGCAAAAAGAAAACCATAGTCTGCTATAACTGTGGAGAAACAGGACATTACAAAACAGAATGTCCTAAATTGATAAAAACCGCAGGCAATAAAGGCAAATCAGCTGATGGAACAACAAAGAAGAATGCCCGAGCATTCCAGTTAACCACTCAGGAAGCTGAACTAATTCCCGACGTCATAGCTGGTACGTTCTTGGTCCACGACGTTTATGCAAAAGTATTATTTGACTCTGGTGCAAACCAAAGTTTTATCAATACTTCATTTTGCCAAGCCCTTAACTTACCCTTAACCACCCTTAGGCAAATTTTTACAATCGAAACGGCAGACGGGAATTCTATTAACATAAATAAAATTTTGCAAGAAGGAAAGATAGAACTATTAGGCCATAAGTTTTCTGCAAACCTGTTACCTATGAAGTTAGCCGGATTCGATGTAGTGTTAGGAATGGATTGGTTGATAGCCAACCATGCTCGAATCCTTTGTGATAAGAATTCCGTAGAAATCCGTACTCCCACAGGAGAAGTAATTTTAATTACAGGAGATAAACCACGAAAGCCACTGAAATTCATTTCAGTAATCAAGTTGGCTAGTTATTCAAGAAAACAAGAAATGGTGTATATGATTTCGGTAATCATTAACACTAAAAGTAAGGAACTCGCAGACATCCCTATAGTTTCAGAATACCCAGACATCTTTCCAGAAGAATTACCTGGGTTACCACCTGATAGAGAAGTAGAGTTTAGAATCCATCTAATTCCAGGTACTACACCAATAGCCAAGGCACCTTATCGATTAGCACCTACCGAAATGCTAGAATTGAAAAAGCAGCTAGATGAATTATTAAGCAAAGGATTTATACAACCTAGTTCATCCCCTTGGGGAGCACCAGTGTTGTTTGTGAAAAAGAAAGATGGATCGATGAGAATGTGTATCGATTATAGAGAACTAAATAAAGTTACAATTAAGAATCGATATCCATTACCTAGGATTGACGATCTTTTTGATCAACTTCAAGGTGCTAGGTATTTTTCTAAGATAGATCTAAGATCCGGATATCACCAGTTGAAAGTACAAGAAGAAGACATACCTAAAACCGCTTTCAGAACTAGGTATGGCCATTATGAGTTTACAGTCATGCCCTTTGGACTAACAAATGCCCCAGCAACATTTATGGACATGATGAATCGGATTTGTAAACCATACTTGGATAAATTTGTAATCGTATTCATCGACGATATACTTATTTATTCCAAAAGTCAGGAAGAACATTGCAAACACTTGCATGTACTCTTAACTTTGTTAAGAAAGGAAAAACTTTATGCCAAATTCTCGAAGTGTGAATTCTGGCTGCAAGAAGTACAATTTTTAGGTCATGTGGTGAATCACGAAGGTATTCACGTAGATCCTGCTAAAATAGAAGCAATCACCAAATGGAAGGTCCTACAAACAGCTATGGAAATTAGAAGTTTTCTAGGCTTAGCCGGATACTATAGACGATTTATTAAGGATTTCTCTAAAATAGCTGTACCTTTGACTAAGTTAACCTGTAAAACCACTAAGTTTGAATGGGGACATAGGCAAGAAGAAGCTTTTAAGATTTTAAAGCACCGATTGACGAATTCTCCAATTTTAGCATTACCCGAAGGAACAGAAGATTTTGAAGTATATTGTGATGCTTCAAAATTAGGATTCGGATGTGTGTTGATGCAACGCAAGAAGGTAATTGCGTATGCCTCCTGGCAGTTGAAAAAGCACGAGGAAAATTATACAACTCATGACTTGGAATTAGGAGCTATAATTTTTGCCCTTAAAATATGGAGACATTATCTGTATGGAAGTAAATTTACTGTTTATACAGACCATAAAAGTTTAAGGTATATATTTGGGCAGAAAGAGTTAAATATGAGGCAAAGAAGATGGATGGAAGTTCTAAGCGATTATGACTGTGATATTCAATATCATGAAGGAAAGGCAAACGTAGTTGCAGATGCCTTAAGTCGTAAGTATCAGGAAAAACAAAAGCGAGTCCGTGCTCTTAGATTAAATCTACAAGTAGATTTAATGGAACAATTAAATAAAATTCAGGAAACAGCAATCAAGGACGATGCTGAAGGAATGAAAGGTTATATAAAGGAACTAGAGCAAGGAAATGATGGAATTTGGAGATTCCACAAGAAACGAATTTGGGTACCTAAGCAGGGAGAATTAAGAAATCAGATTTTAGAAGAAGCTCATAAATCTCGGTATACCGTACATCCAGGAAACAATAAAATGTACCAAGATTTAAGAAATAATTTCTGGTGGATAGGAATGAAAAAGGATATAGCTGAATACGTATCTAAATGTCTTACTTGTTCACAAGTTAAGGCTGAACACCAGAAACCTTCAGGACTACTACAACAATTGGAAATGCCTGTATGGAAATGGGAACTTATAACGATGGATTTTGTTACTAAGTTGCCTAAAACAAGAAAAGGTAATGATGCGATTTGGGTAATTGTGGATCGATTAACCAAATCAGCTCATTTTCTACCCATAAAGGAAACCTTTAGCATGGAAAGGCTAGCCAAGTTGTACGTAGATGAAGTGGTATCTTTACATGGAGTCCCACTCTCCATTGTATCAGATAGAGATAGTCGTTTCACTTCCCATTTCTGGACTAGTTTCCAGCAAGCTATGGGAACCCGACTCAATTTGAGTACTGCATATCATCCTCAAACAGACGGACAAAGTGAAAGGACGATACAAACTCTAGAAGACATGCTTCGAGCTTGTGTAATAGATTTTGGTGGAAACTGGGATGATCATTTACCATTAATTGAATTCTCCTATAATAATAGTTACCATTCAAGCATTGAAACTGCTCCATTTGAAGCACTATATGGACGTAAGTGCAGAACTCCAGTTTGTTGGGCAGAAATAGGAGAAAGTCAATTATCAGGTCCAGAAATTGTACAAGAAACTACTGATAAAATAACTCAGATCAAGGAAAGACTGAAAACAGCTAGAGATCGTCAGAAGAGTTATGCAGATAATCGCCGCAAACTGTTAGAATTTCAGGTCAGAGATAAAGTACTCTTGAAAGTTTCTCCTTGGAAAGGAGTTGTTCGATTCGGTAAGAAAGGAAAACTAAGTCCAAGATACGTAGGACCATTTTCAGTGATCCAACGTATAGGACCAGTTGCCTATTGTTTACAATTACCAGAGGAATTAGCTGGAATACATGATGTATTTCATGTATCCAATCTCAAGAAATGCTTATCAAATGAATCACTGGTAGTACCTCTTCAAGATATAAAGGTAAACGAAAAGCTAAAATTTGTTGAGAAACCTCTTCAAATTGAGGATCGAAAGATTAAGTTTCTCAAACATAAACGACTAGTTTTAGTCAAAGTCAGATGGAATTCAAAGAGAGGAGCTGAATACACTTGGGAGCTAGAATCAGAAATGAAGAGAGTATCCTCATTTATTCCAGTAAATCTCGAGGACGAGATTTTTATTAAGGTAGGGAGAATGTAACAACTCTCATCAAAAGTCCTAATTATTATTTTAATTTGGCCAATAGGAAACCCTAATTGAGAAACCCAAGTAATTCTGAACAAACCCTAAAATTTTCAAGATAGTTGAAATTAGAATCAGGGCCCCTAAAACTCAAGGGGGGTAAACCCTAATTGATAATTATCTTCGAAATACGCTGTCAAATTTGAGTTACGTTCGAATAACAACTCACCAGGCCTATACTAGTGACAAGGCTACCCTAGGGTAGATGTGTACCCCAGGCGAGTCGCGACAACATCCATGTCATCTTCCGCGACACGCGGGAGATGCCAATTTCACGTATAAATACAAGGCATTGGGACTTGAATTCTGTCTTTGAAACGACGTAAATTCGTTTTACGTAGGCTGAGTTATAACAGAAACAGTCCACAAAACACACACTGATCACGAAGTGCTGGCACAATCAGGGCAATAACTCGATCGCTATTACGATTCAACGTCCGATCGATTATAACTATCCAACGATTGTTTAAGTGCCACTCAAATTGAGTTTATACTTTGTTATTCATCGTGATTTCGACTTGAATGTTTGAGTGCTGTTCGACATCGGACTATACTCTGTCATTCGTTGTGAATCCGCTGAATTGTTAAGTATTGCGCTTGTAAATCGTTGTGAGGGTTTAATCTCGTGAATTGTCGTAACTGCTGTATTAGTTACTAACCTGTTTGTGTGTGCATTGTTATTTAAAATTAGGTTAATCAAGGCTAATCAGTAGGCTTATACTCTGCTCATTAAATCTACAATGTGAGTCATTTTTTTTTATCAAATCTATTTACAAAAGCATGTTTATTTCAAAAGTTATAATTACATGGATTAAGTCTTTGTAATCACCAAGTTACAGCCAGTATGTGGGGTATTGTGCACATTACTACTGTTGTTGTCACTTTAGGTGGGCGAACCTAATTAGTGATATTCGTCATTCATTGGGGCAGCCAATGGTGATATGACTACAGTCACCGAAATAAGTCGAGTGACAAATACTGTGGGTAGTTCGTTTGATATCAGAAACATTGTAATATCTCTTAATACTGTGAATTATAACGAACGAGTCATTTTAGTAAAACTGAATGATTCACTCAGTATTTCCCCGCTGACAAAACCTTTTTCAAACATGTTTCAGGTGATCTGTTGTGAGCAAAGGAAAAGTGCCATGGAGCACTACAAGCTTAGAAAAAGTGGCTCAATGTAAATAAATAAAGAAACATGTTTTGAGAAATAAAGATTTCCCAGTGAAATCACTTTATTGTAAAAAAAAATTATGGGATTTATCCCTATATTATATATATAAACGATCAGTTTTAATATTAATCGATCCTGTTTAAAAGACTTCCGATGTCACTTAAATTAAATACCATCGGATTTCCTGCCTCACGACTCTGGACCGGGTCAAACCGGGGCCAAGGGCCGTGACAATTGGTCAGACATTTTCCTCTAAACGGTTAAGTATTATACTGGCTATTAATGGTTTAGAGTTTTTACTGGTTCTGCACTTAATGGTTTGAACAAAGGACGTGGAATGATTGAACAAAGGACAAAGGAGGTGAGTGAGAGGTTTGATCGGTACCAAGTTAAAGTATAGTTAAATTGCGTTCTAAGACCATAGGTAATGGTTAATGCCTACTAAGAGGAATTTTTCACCACATCATCATCATCATCATAATACCCCTTTAAAAAGGTATAATGGTTAATGCCCATTTCATTTATTATTTTCTATTATTTTTCTTCTCTTTGGGCATTATTATAGAAATGCCTCACCTTCTTCATGCCCCTATAATGCCTAAGGGGATGGTGTTGAAGGCATTATTAAACTTTTTCATGCCCTTATAATGCCCATTACACATTATCTAATTGTTAATACTTACCAAATTAAAATGTTTAATCATGTAAGAAAAGGATAAAATGGCTTATTTGCGTGTAATTGAAAATTTTGGGACTTATTTGCCCTAAAATTTATCCACATATTAAAAATTTGGTTGGTTAGTTTATTTAGACCATACGATACGACGTGGGCGTGGTTTTGTGGCATATAGGCCGATCAACGCCGGACACACCACCCTGGGAATGGCATGGAGGGCGGCATGTTTTCCAGCGACGTAGAGTGAAGTGTGGTGTGGTGTGTGAGATTAAATATATAATTGTTATAATATTTAATCTTGTAGCCATTATAATCATTTATATTATATAGATCAGAATATATTAAAAACCTATTAATAATTAGTTGGTAATTGTTGATGGACCATATTACCCTTATTAACTAATTAGGTTTCCTCTTGGGAGTATATATAAGGAGATTATTAGAGAGTTTAAGGGTTAGACAGTTAGACAATTACACAATTCACACAACCCTAATAACATCAATTCGGTTCTCTCTCCATAACCGATTCCTTCCCTTGTTTTGGTTTTATCACCATCATAATCTTACACCCTAAGGAGGAACCAGATCATCTTGACAAGTATGTCAAACTCAATGGTTGCATCTCTGACTGGATTCTCTGCTGGCCTGTCTGCTGTAACAGGTATGTTATTCATGTTTTCCATAATGTTTAAACAGAACTGATCAACATGTGGTATCAGAGCATATGTTGATAAATCAGTTCTGTTTTCGTATCCATTATTCTGGGATTGAAATCTGGAAAACAGAGTTTTGAAAATCTTAAAAACAGCCGGTTTCGAGTTCTTTTATAATGTCCCGAATCACTGTTTCGTAAAATAATGTTTAAATATTTGACTCGAAATCATAATGGGTAAAACTTGTTACGAAATCCATTACAAAACCATTAAAATTCAGGTTTCGGGTTTCCAGAATTATGTTTAATTTTTTTTAGGGTTCATAACTTGTTCTACGAAAACTCGAAAATACCTTAAGTTTTGGAATATGATTTGGATTAGTGGGTGTTTTTACTGTTTTGATCTGAATTTTATCTATTAAAATTTTTGAAAACTGTTAATAGATAATCAGTTATAATTTTCAAAATCTTTTGATAAGTTTAGATCAGCAATAAAACAGGAAACATTATCCCACAATCCCTAAAATTTCGAGTTTTCAGTTATTATCACAACAACAGTTGTTAACAGTGGACTCGAGACCATCAGATTGTAACTCGAGACCATCAGATCTCGACTCGAGACCACAAGGTCTCGACTCGAAATCATAAGGGTCCTCAAATCTTTACAACTCGAGACAAAGGTCTCGACTCGAGACCATAAAGTTTCAACTCGAGACCACTGAGGTTTCAACTAAAGGCTTCAATCTTCATAACTCGAGACCGTGGTTGCGACTCGAGACCTCATTATGAGTCGAGATCAATTAAAATACAGTAGTCGAGACCATGGTTCTGACTCGAAACAACGAGGTTGCGACTCGAGACCTTAATGAGTCGAGACCTCATAATGTTACAAGATGAGTCGAGACTTGACTCGAGATCTCACTCGAGACCTCATAACTGAGTCGAGATCTCACTCGAAACCTCATTATTTTAGGTTGTTTAATGTGAACTAAAATTTAGCGCTAACAGGTGGTTTGCTATTTAATACTTGGTTTTGTAAACACTTAATTACCTAATCAGAATCAGATAATTTTTCCACAAAACCAAAATAGCTTAACTTGAATGAGCTTCTGATGTATCATTTCTGGCCAAAGCTGATTTAATGCATCTATTTATTGTTCAAGTATTATAAAAGCTATGTTGAGTATGCATTACAAACGTGAAATGTCTTAATTTCTTACCAAAGCTGATTTAATTCATTCATGTCTAGCATACTTGACATGTGCATAACTAAAGTGATTGTCTCATTTCTGGCCAAAGCTAATTTGTCATGATTACTTTGCACACATACTTAAATGATTAAACTTCTGGCCAAAGCTGATTTGTCTTCGTTTAAGTAGAATTTTAACTAAGTCTATTATTTTTTATGTTAGTAATAGACAATATCATAACTTCATAATTAAAATGGTCATTATTTATGCCTGCCTTAGTATAGCATGCCCTTAGATCATATTAGGACTTCTCTCTTAGTATCATAACTTGCTCATCTTATTTCCACTATCAGCACGCAATTGCGGGATTCCACCTTTAACTGGTGATAAATTTCCCTATACCTTACTCCTCAAAGTACTGTTGCTGAGCAGATAGTTCATAAAAAATGGACTAGGTGTAACCGCATGTCTTTCATGTTCATGAAGCAATCCATACACAATGCGATCAGAGGAGCCATTCCTGATTCTGATGACGCTAAAACCTACCTGGCTTCTGTGGAGGCATAATTCAAAGGAACATCAAAGGCACACGCTAGCACTCTTATCCTCAAGCAGGTGACGACTAAGTATGATGGGAGGAGCGGCATTCGTGAACACATCATGATGATGCATGACATGGCCAATAAGCTGAAGGGGCTAGAGATGGAAATCAGTGATGGTTTTCTTGTTCACTTCATCATCACTTCACTTCCTTCGTCCTTTGAAGCATTCAAGATCAATTACAACACTTAGAAGGACAAATGGACGATGAGTGAGCTGGTCGCTATGTGCGTTCAAGAGGAAGAGCGTATGAAGATGGATCGCACCACTGATGTTGCTAACTTCACCACCTCCAACTCTAAGAAGAGGAAGAACAATTATCATAGAAAGGATGCTTCTAAAGTCCAAAAGCCAAATCCCAATACAAGTACACTTTCCAGCTCTAAGAGCTCCTTAGGCAAACCCTACTACAAGTTCTGTAAGAAAACAGGACATAAGCAAAAGGAATGCCCTGACTTCAAGGAGTGGCTGGCTAAGAAAGGTACGATTTTTTCATGATACTTGAGTCCTTTAATTTAAATGTCCCTGCTAATTCTTGGTGGTGTTATTCTGGTTCTATGGTTCATGTAACCAACTTTACTCAGGGATTCCTTTCAATCCGGAAGTTGGGAAGGTACCAAAGAACACTTAAAGTTGGAGATGATCGGGAATTAGAAATGAAGGCCATAGGAACATTACAATTATTTTTGAAAACTGGTTTATGTATTAAACTATATGATACCTTATATGTTCCTGAGGTAACTCGGAACCTTGTATCAGGACCAAAGTTAGACATGGACGGTTTTGTTGTTTCCCATGGTCATCGCAACCTCTCTATTTTCTATGATTCCGTTGTTTATGGTAGTGGCATTCTAGATGGTGGTCTCTATAGATTAAAACTAGATGATAAATTTTCCAAATCTTTGTTGTCATATAATATTAATGAATCACTCACAAAGATGAAACAAAATCGAGACTTAAAGACTTCATCCATGTTGTGGCATCAACGTTTAGGCCACATCTCAAGAGAACGATTAAATCATCTCGTAAAGGATGAAGTCTTACCTCCTCTCGATTTTACTGATTTTGGAACATCTGTCAAATGTCTTAAAGGCAAAATGACATTAGCGAATAAGAAAGGTGCCACTAGGTGCTCTAATCTATTAGAACTCATTCATACTGACATTAGTGGTCCTTACCAAATCGCTGGCATAACAGGACATACTTCATTTATCACTTTCATTTATGATTATTCTCGTTACATGTACTTGTATTTTATTAAGGAAAAGTCTGAATCTCTTACAGCTTTTAAAGATTATAAAGCTGAAGTTGAAAAGCAATTAGATCGTCAGATTAAAGTTGTGAGATTAGATAGAGGCGGTAAATATTATGGAAGACATACTGGTGTGGGTCAAGCTCCTGGTCCATTTTATAAGTTTTGTAAGGGCCATGGGATTGTTAACCAATACACCATGCCTGGTACGCCTCAGCAGAACGGTGTCGCTGAACGAAGAAATCGTACCCTTATGAACATGGTGCGTAGTATGTTAGCCAACACTAATTTACCATTATACCTCTAGACTGAAGCGTTAAAAGCAGCTGTTCATATACTCAATAGAGTTCCTTCTAAGTCTGTCCCTAAAACTCCTTATGAACTTTGGACAGGAAGGAAACCGAGTCTTAAATATATGAAAGTATGGGGCTGCATTGCTGAAGCAAAACTCTATAATCCTTTCCTAAGGAAACTTTACCCTAAAACAGTTACCTGTTTCTTTATCGGGTATCCTGATCATTCGAAGGGTTATCGTTTCTATTATCCTTCCCATGTCACCCGTATTATTGAAACCAAGTGATATTCACTAATTTATACATATTTTAGTCCCCATTTTATGCGTTTTCGGCCGTAAAACCGTCATTCAGATACTTAATCATGTATACTTTTGTTTACAGGCCTAAAACAGCATACCAGATAAGATGATAGTGAAAACGAAGACTTTCCGAACGAACCGACAAAGCTGCGAACATTCTGTTGAAATTCTGACCTGGGCAAGTGGAACGGTCGTGCAATGGAATGGAACGACCGTGCATCTCCGAAAATCCAGTTCAGCCCGGCAGTGAACGAGGGTGCAATCCGGAGTGCAAGCATATCCCGGTAATGAACAGGCGTGCGGTTGGTTACACCCCGTGCGGATTCGATGATTAGCACAACCCCGGCAATGCACCACAAGTGCAGTTCTCCATCCAAGCCAAGCCCGGAAGTGAACGGTCATGCCGTAGGAGGAATGGTCGTGCGTGATCCATGACTGGTCAAGATCTGATGACGTCATGCGGTATGGTGCACCATACCCACAATAATGCATAAAGTGAACGGCCGTGCCAATAAAGTGCACGACCGTGTGAGACCGAAATTATATAAAAAACATGCAGAAACATTCTGCTCGTAACTTTAGAATTTTGGAGAGCAATTCAGGCGATTTTCAGGCTCCGGAGGCGTTAGTTTTCACCCGGATTCAAGCCACATTGTCTCGTTTAGCTCGATTACTATCCGGATTCTTAATCTAGTGCTTGTTTATGGTTTGGTTTTCTAATCTTTCCATAATTTTGTTAATCTTTCAAGCATTTAGATTAATGTTTATGTATTATTGTAGCCTTTGGGCAAAAACACAACAATCCCTTGCTTGATTATAGCCATTAGTATGTTAATCTTTGTTTGTAATGACACTTGGAAGTATTTTCTATGTTAATCTTTGATGATTAGTTTGCAACCTTGTTATTGATATTGATTTCTTGATTATAAGTAATTTTGTTGGATGATTGGTATTTGGTTAGTTAAGATAGTTGAAAAGTGAAGCTTAATTAATCTTGTATTAGTAAACTTTAAACTTGGTTAACTAGTTTAGCTTGGTTAAAATGTGTGCACCATGATACTAGAAATGGTTAGTGGTTTAATAAAATGTAATTATTGTTAATCAAGAAAGCTTGTCGTCACGTAAGGACCTTAACGGGTTAAATGGTGTCGTTATAAATTCTTGCCATGATTTGTTAGCTCAGTTAGTAGTTTAGGCCAAAATTGCTATCTTGGTGAATTTATGTGCAAGATTTGTAAAATGAACTCGGTTGTGATTTAATCTAGTTTATGCTTGTCTCGGTGGTTGCATTGTGTTTATCGGTGTCGCTTTCCTTGTTTAAGTGAGGTTAGAAAACTCCTAACGGATGACTAACTTATTTTTAAGAGATTTTCATAGACATTTATCAATTGCACGCTAAAGAACAATTTTAGGTGGTTAAAGTGTGTTTATCGTTTTAACTTTCCGAATGATTGTCATGTTAGGATTCCCGAAAGGGATACTAATTGTCTCAAAATTGGAGAATTGACCAAATGCTTCTAGTGCCAAAACTGACTTAGTTGACATGCTTTGGTTGTGTATTAAGCAAGGCTATTTATCTGTTTTCATATTTGAAATCTATTATGTTTTTATAAGTAGTTGTTTATGCTTACTTTAGTTTATTAAAAATCAAACAACTTATGTTTTTACCGGTAGTTTAGTGACAAAGGTCTAGTATTATTCCTCCGCCCATTTCCTTGTATCGATACTTAGTTCTTACCGATACTTCACTACATATATAACGGGGTATACGTGCCTCTTTCGTGTGTGTTTTGATGTTAAAGTAATAATCACTTTTATAAATTTAAAACTGAATCGTGTGTTTATTCATGATAAAAATATGCATATACACACACACGTCAAGTTTTTGGCGTCGTTGCCGGGGAGATGGCGAGCTTTAGGAACGACCCGAGTTGTTGTTTTATCGGTGTATATACTTGTTAATATTTGTGTATACTTTCTTGATTATTTATTTGTTAATATTTATTGCTTTTAATTCGATTTATTCGTTTTCGTGAATATTTTGTACACTTGTAAATTTTTGTTCCATTTATCTATTTAATCCGGATTTATTATTTATTTATTCTTTGAGTTTTCGGCTCCTTAAAATCATTTTTATACTGGCCGATTCGATTTTTTTTTATTGTGTTGATTTTTATAAAATTTCGGGCCCATTTTCGGATTTTTATAAAATTTTCAGCCCATTTTAAATAATATTCTGTTTCTTTTCAGCCAAAAAAAAACAGCATTATTATATTAATAAAATATTCATTGTGTCAAATTTTCGTTTGCAGGTTGATGTTCTCAACACCCGCTCCCGATCCTGTTGAGCCGTCAGACGAACCCGAGCGCGATCTGAGAAGACGTCTTCGTGCGAGAGGACGTGCGGTTGGGCTGCTGCTCGCAGCTGGTGAGCAGGAGCAGGTGGTACCCGCTGAAGCCGAGGGCTCAGGGGCAGTAGGAAACGCAATCATGGCGGACGATGAGCGACCTTTGAATGAATCAAATCAGCCCGGAGCGACAGGCCTGGAGCCGAGTATCCTTCAACCTACTATAGATGCACCTACATTTGAAATTAGATCTAGTATTATTAACATGGTGCAGAATTCAGTACAGTTTGACGGGCGTGAGCATGAGGATCCAGGGAGACATATCGCTGCTTTTCTCGCTATTTGTTCGACATTTAGGATTACAGGTGTTTCGGAGGATGCAATTCGGTTGAGATTGTTTCCTTTCTCGTTGCGTGACAAAGCTAGAGCTTGGCTTATGTCACTTCCAGCTGGGTCCATCAGGACATGGAATGGGTTGGCGGAGCAGTTTATGAAAAAATATTTTCCACCTGAGAAAACAACCAAGCTACGGAACCGGATTGTTTCTTTTCTCCAGGACGAGGGAGAGTCGTTGCACGCAACCTGGGAGAGATTTAAAGATTTGTTGATTGATGTTCCACACCATGGTTTCTCCAAGAGACAGCTGGTCTTGACTTTCTATCAAGGCCTCAGTTACAACACGCAGGAGAGATTGGACATGAATGCAGGAGGCGATCTAGGAACGAAGACGCCGAATGAAGCATATGATATCATTGAAAAAGTTGCATTGAAGTCTAGCTCGCGTCGCGAAGGAGATAGAAGTCGGGCAACAACATTATCATCATCTTCTCGCGCAGGAGTACACGCGGTGGACGACTACACGACCATTACTGCACAAATCTCGGCTCTTGCAGCGAAATTCGATAAGTCCCAGATGATCGCACAAGCTGGTTCGGGATGTGACCAGTGTGGAGTGTCACATGAGCATGGTGCATGCTTTCAGGGAGTCGTGTATGAGGGCCACGAAGAAGTGGATTTTGTGAGTAATCAGGTGAGGTCGCAGAACAACCCGTACAGCAATACCTATAATCCTGGATGGAAAAATCACCCAAATTTTGGGTGGCGAGCGAATACGGGTAATCAAAACCCATTGGGATTTACTCAGCGCGCTCCAGCGCCACAGCAGGGTCAGGGTCAACAATTCCAGCAATACAGCCAACCTTACCAGCAGGGTCCATATTCATATCAGAATCAGGGCACTGGGAGTAGTTCCCAGCAGCAGGCACCTCAATCTAGTTCCAAGCTGGAGGAGATGATGGCTCAGCTTCTTACTAGCTCCTCCAGTGCGAATAAGTTAGCTGAAAAACGCTACCAATAAAGCGAGGATCGTTTTCTTTCCCACGAGGGGGAAATGAAGAGTCACAAGGCCTCGATTCAAAATATCGAGAATCAGGTTGGTCAGCTGACGCAGATGATGTCAAAAAGACCCCCAGGTGGTCTTCGAGGCAATACAGAACCAAACCCGGGCGGGCATGTGAATGCGATCATGACCAGGAGTGGAAAACTACCGGACCCGTCATATCAGACTCATCATCGATCACTGGAGCGGTCCCGACTGACACACCGGACGAGGTGCAAGCCAGGCTACGCCCAGCAAGTACAACACAAGTCCAGGATCCAGTCAAAGATAACACTCCACCAGTACCTTATCCAGGGAGGCTGAAGAAACAGAAGAATGGCGAACAATACGGTAAGTTCCTTGAGTTGTTCAAGCAACTACACATAAATATACTGTTTGTTGAAGCCTTGGCCCAGATGCCAAAGTATGCCAAATTCCTTAAGGACATCCTCTCGACTAAACAGAAGCTCGAGGATATATCATGTGTGGTGATGAATGAAACTTGTTCTGCCGTTCTACAAAACCGTCTGCCCACGAAAATGGAAGATCCGGGGAGTTTTACGGTCCCGTGTTTGATTGGAAACATGTCTGTTAGCCATGCATTGGCTGACTTGGGAGTGAGTATCAATGTAACAACCCTCGGTAAAACCAACATCCTTATAATATTTCCGGCACCCTATTATATATTAAAATACCCTTATATGTCTTGAAATACACCCCGTATGTGAAAACCGAGCTCAAATTATGTTATAGCAAATAAAATAAATTAAAAATAAGAAAAATGGAATTGAGGCGGGCCGCGTAAACCCACCTCAATAGTTCACGCTGGTGGTATCAGGGTCTAAACCTGATATCGTTGAATCCTTTAGTTCAAGCTGGCCGCGTAAGAGTCCTTGCTAGTTAACGCGGGCCGCGAGAGATCATGAAACGCGGAGACATCCGGTGCCGACACGTGTCGACATCGTGGCGGGTCTACTTGGTGACCGGGCTAAGCTATTATGTTGACCAGGGTTGACGCGGGCCGCGTAACCCTTGTCTATGTTTTACGCGGGCCGCGGCAGGACTAGAATCAGGCACTATATATATAACTCATCAGTTTTCGTTTTCCGTCGCTCCCATTTCAATCTCAAATCACAATTTATGTAGGAAAGTTATAATACACGGGTATTATACCCCAAATTAGCGAGGTTCTGCTCCGTTGTAAGTATTATAACCCCAGTTTCGTAACAGTTACGCTGCCCGATTGATTTAGGGTTCCGTAACAACTGTCGTGGTTCTGCCCGACATAGTTGTTGGAATGCCGTCTCGGGGAGGGTATCATTAATATTTTCAAAGGGTTATGATACTAACCAATGTACATTTGTATAAATTATAGATTATATCCAGGAAACCCTTACGAAAAGCCTAAGACAGCAATGTGAGTTTATCCTCTTTTTGTTAACCTTTTTGTAATATTTTACAAAACCTTAAATGTTTTACAATGCGATTAAGCGGTGATTGAGTCTTTGTAGTTCTTCAATTACTGCCGGTATTTGAGGTTTTGTATACAAAATTTATTACTTGCGAGTAGTAAGTCGGAATGACAGTACGTTACCATTGGACGACGAGTTAGCCAATGTGTAATATGACCCACAAGTCAAGGATTGACAGTACTGAATGAGTAATTGTGTAGAAATAAACAATGTGATCGCTCTCAATACTGTGTTAATTGATAAAATGTTTCTTGATTAAACTGGGATTGACTCACCAGTATTTCCCGCTGACAAAATATTTTAAACATGTTTCAGGTAACACAATGTGAAAGCCAATTGGGAAAAAGCCAGCTCGAGAGCACTGACAGCTTGGAAAATAAGTGGCTATAAAAGTTATCTAAAACACGATGTTTTAAATTTAATAAAATAGGGTTTGTCCCTATAAATGTATTGTAATAAGAAACTTGGGTTTTGCCCATGTGTTTATTAATATCAATTATGGTGGTTTTACTCTGATAAAAATTTCCTAACTACGGTCCTGATGTAAATTCCGCTGCAAGATTAAATAACACTGATACCACCGAAACTCTGAGATCGCGTCCGCTCGTTCCCGGGACAGATAAGGGATCGGGGGTTGCGACAGAAGGTGGTATCAGAGCCTAGCCACTGGTCTGAGCCAAAGAAGTGTTCTGATGACACTTAAATTCTAAAATTTTGTGTTAGGAAATAAATTATGAAAATATGTGCATAACTGCAATTATTTGTTATGTGTTATTTGACTATCTGTTAGTTTACAGTATAAGTGATCAAGGACCCTCAGACATGAATCGTCTGTTGTCTGAATCACCTAAGAGTGAAGGTACCTCGTCACAGCCTGCCCTTTCTGGGTATTCTGCTGATCAGGAAAAAGGAGTGTTTGCTTTTAGAGCTCAGTCAGAAGAGCCATTCCCTAATAAGAAACGAGGATGGTTCAGTAAGGAAGCTTTTGCTCGTAGGAAGAGAATGCGAAAGTTGCAACAGCAAAGAGTTCTAGCAGCTGCTAAGCGAGAGACAGATGCCCATACACAGGATTTGGTTGATAGAAGCCTAGCTAATTTCCATATCTTCGTTACAACTGCTGCTGACCCGAGTCTGGAACTACTAGTAGCCCCACAACCATAAATCCCAGACCAGCCCATGGAGATAGAAAACCAGGAAAACCAAGTGGAGATGCATGATTTTAACCCAGACGAAATCCCTAGGGTACTTGCACCAAACACTCTAGATCCAAATTACGACCCCTGGTGGGACGATAATAGGGATTTTGTTCAACGTTACCCTATCCAGGAATACCTACCCATACAGAACATAGAAGCCTATCCAGGTATGGACCCTTTAGATCCCTATTACCATGATAACTACATTAGGGGAATCTTAGAGGATCCTTACCAATTTCAGGAACTGCCACCCCCATATCTGGAACCCGCACCCCAGATTCCAAACCCAATCCGAGAACCTGCACCCCCAATGAGTGCAGAAAACATTCAAGAACTAAGGACTTTTGGGGAGGAAATTTTAGAGAGCAGTGAGAGAATGCATCAGGTGGGAGAGCGTCTCGTATGGAAATACGATGAGCGCAATATGGATTTTTGGATAAATCCATATCCATGACTGAGATGGTGAAACGATGGTAGTAATAATATTATAATAATAATATAATATAATAAAAAAATAAAATAAAATATGTGTGTACGGATGCATATTATTATTAGTGTAATTTTCTTTCTGTTGGTATTGTAATCTTTATTTCTGTACTAGTGTGTAATAGACGCATAGTATATGAAAATATAGTACAAGTCGCAATGATCGACGGTTTTGGTTAAATTGCGTGTCATGTGATTAACTATATTACCTATTATTTGTGATATTAATATGGGGTAAATGTTTAAAATTCAGATGGCCGACGAAGGAAATCAAGGAAATCTGAATAACGATAACCAGAGTAACATTAACGTGGTTAATGAGAATCCAAGCATCAATAACAATAACAATCAAGTGGACAATAGTGCTATCCAACACATAGTAGCACAGGGAATTATAGATGCAATGCCTTTTATTCTTCAAACTGTTAAAGATGCTGATAATAAAAGTAAGCATAGCATTAAGCGACCAATTGAACCAGAACACAGCGTGAACAATGGACCTATACGTCAAATGCCCATTCCCAAAAGAAGAAGAACCATGCCTTATGGTTGTTCTTATAAGGAATTCTGGTCTTGTAAACCAATGGAATTCTCGGGCAATGAAGGGGCCATTGCAACCTTACGCTGGATAGAAAAGACTGAGGCAGTCTTAAGGATAAGCAAGTGTGCTGAAGAAGATAAGATAATGTTTGCTTTTAATCTGTTTAAGAATGCAGCACTAGAATGGTGGAACACTATCCTCCAATCAAGAGGAAGTGATAGAACCTATAATATGGAATGGGAAGAATTTAAGAACAAGGTAGAAAGGAAATTCTGCCCACCCAATTAAAAGGAACAGATAGCAAACAAATTCCTAAACCTTAGGATGACTGGTGTGGATAGTAAGGGATACACTAAAATATTCTTCGAATATGCTAGAATAGTGCCAACTCTTGCTTCACCAGAACCAGTGTTAATTTCCCGTTATATTTGAGGATTAATTGGGGAAATAAGACACATAGTCAAGGCAGCTAGACCTCAAACCATAGAAGAAGCTGTAGAACTAGCAAATACCTTGATAGATGAATTAGTCCGTACCCGAGAAGAAGATCAAAGGAGGAACTTAACCCAAAGGCTTACACAAGAATTTCGTTCTGGAAATTTTAATCGTGGGAAAAATATAGGTTCTACCTCTACACCTTACTGTAGGAATTGCAAAAGAAAGCATTCAGGAAGATGCTCTATATACTGTAACTTTTGCAAAGTATCGGGACACAAGGAAGAAGACTGCAGGAAGAAAAACAGCAGGATATGCTACAACTGCGGAGAAAAAGGTCACATCAAGCCAAATTGCCCGAAATTAGCTCCAGCTCCAGACAACAAAAATACTAAAAATGCTAGAGCATTTGTTTTGACTGTAGATGAAGCCAAGATGATCCCAGATGTCATAGCTGGTACGTTTTTAGTTAATGATGTCTTTGCTAAAGTATTATTTGACTCTGGTGCAAACCAAAGTTTTATTAATAAGTCATTTTGCAAAATTCTAAATCAGTCATTAACTAAACTACCACTAGAATGTTTAGTAGAGACAGCTAATGGAGAAACCATTAGGATTTCTAAAATCTTGCAGGGAGCAAGCATAGAAATTTTTAATCAAAAATTTGTTGCAAACCTATATCCCATGAATCTGGCAGGATTTGATGTTGTTTTAGGAATGGATTGGTTAATAGCCAATAAAGCCAGTATTTTATGTGATCAAAAGTTAATTCAAGTAAATTCACCAAAAGGTAAAATGATCACAATTAAAGGAGATAAACATTTTAGGTCTACTAAATTTATCTCTGTGATGAAAACTGCAAGTTGTATGAGAAAAGGTTCTATAGTGTATTTGATTTCCATAATCACTAACACTAAAGGAAAGGATTTAAAAGATATTCCAGTAGTATCTTAGTTTTCAGATGTCTTTCCAGAAGAATTGCCAGGGCAACCTCCAGATAGAGAAGTTGAATTCAGAATTCATCTAATACCAGGAACAGTACCGATTGCCAAATCACCCTATCGTTTGGCACCCGCAGAAATGCAAGAATTGAAGAAACAATTAGACGAATTGTTAGAGAAAGGATTCATACAGCCAAGTTCGTCGCCATGGGGAGCGCCGATAATGTTTGTTAAAAAGAAGGACGGATCAATGCGTATGTGCATTGACTACCGTGAATTAAACAAGGTCACGATTAAGAATCGGTACCCATTACCGAGAATCGATGATCTGTTTGATCAACTACAAGGAGCTCGATTTTTCTCTAAAATCGATTTAAGGTCAGGATATCATCAATTAAAGGTACAGGAAGAGGACATTCCTAAGACCGCATTTAGAACAAGGTATGGTCATTATGAATTTACTGTCATGCCATTTGGTTTAACCAATGCCCCAGCTGCATTTATGGACATGATGAACCGAATATGTAAGCCATATTTGGATAAATTCATAATTGTTTTTATAGATGATATTCTAATTTATTCCAAGAATAAAGAAGATCATGCAAAGCATTTGCACGCACTTTTAAGTTTGTTAAGAAAGGAAAAGCTTTATGCTAAGTTTTCAAAGTGCGAGTTTTGGTTAGAACAGGTACAATTCCTTGGACATTTAGTTAATCATGAAGGAATTCATGTAGATCCAACAAAGATCGAGGCAATTACTAAATGGAAAACCCCTGAGTCACCAACCGAGGTTAGAAGTTTCTTAGGATTGGTCGGTTATTATAGAAGATTTATTCAAGACTTTTCTAGAATAGCCATTCCCTTAACTAAGCTAACCTGTAAATCTGTTAAGTTTGAATGGTGATTAAAACAAGAAGAAGCTTTTAGAATTCTTAAGCATAAATTAACCCATACACCCATACTAGCATTACCAGAAGGAACTGAAGACTTCGTAGTCTATTGTGATGCTTCTAAATTAGGTTATGGATGTGTGTTGATGCAACGCCAAAAGGTTATAGCTTATGCATCAAGGCAACTTAAGAATCATGAAGAGAATTATTCAACCCATGATTTAGAATTAGGAGCTATAATTTTTGCTCTTAAGATTTGGAGACATTACCTTTATGGTAGTAAGTTTACCATATTTACTGATCACAAAAGTTTAAGGTATGTTTTCAGGCAGAAAGACTTGAATATGAGACAAAGACGTTGGATGGAATTTCTTAGTGATTATGATTGTGATATCCAGTCTCCTGAAGGAAAAGCAAATATAGTGGCAGATGCTTTAAGCCGAAAATATCATGAAAAGCCAAAAAGGGTACGTTCTCTTAAATTAAATCTGCAAGTAGATTTAAATGATCAGATAAGAGAAGCACAAGAATCAGTAATCAAGGATGATTCTAAAAAATTAAAAGGTATGCTAAAAGAATTAGAACATGGAATAGATGGAAGTTGGAGATTCCATAAAAAGAGAATGTGGATACCTAAATTAGGAAACCTACGTTATCGTATACTAGAAGAGGCCCGTAAGTCTAAATATACGATGCATCCAGGAAGTGATAAAATGTACCAGGATTTAAGGAAAAATTTCTGGTGGATAGGAATGAAAAAGGATATAGCAGACTATGTATCTAAATGTTTAACTTGTTCACAAGTCAAAGCTGAACACCAGAAACCCTCAGGTTTGTTACAACAATTAGAAATGCCAGTTTGGAAATGGGAATTAATAACAATGGATTTTGTTACTAAATTACCCAAAACAAGGAAAGGAAATGATACAATCTGGGTGATCGTAGATAGACTAACCAAATCAGCTCATTTTCTACCAATGAAGGAAACAATTAGTATGGAACAATTATCTAAATTGTAGGTAAATGAAATTGTTTCTTTACATGGTATTCCTTTATCAATTGTTTCTGATAGGGATAGCCGATTTACCTCTCATTTTTTGTCAAGTTTCCAAAAGGTAATGGGAACCAAGTTAAAACTAAGCACAGTTTATCATCCTCAAACGGATGGACAAAGTGAAAGGACAATTCAGACAATGGAAGACATGCTTAGAGCTTGTGTAATCGATTTCGGAGGTAATTGGGACGATCACTTACCTTTAATAGAATTTTCATATAATAATAGTTATCACACAAGTATCAATACTGCACCATTTGAAGCACTTTATGGACGAAAGTGCCGAACCCCAGTATGTTGGGCAGAAATTAGGGAAAAGCAACTATCTGGACCCGAGATAGTACAGGAAACAACTGACAAGATTATGCAAGTCAAGGGACGACTAAAAGCAGCACGTGATCGACAGAAGAGCTATGCCAATAACCAACGCAAGCCATTAGAATTTCAAATAGGAGATAAAGTATTGTTGAAAGTCTCTCCTTGGAAATAAGTGGTAAGATTCATCAAACGGGGAAAGCTAAGTCCCAGGTAAGTTGGACCTTTTAAGATTATTAGAAGAATAGGACCTGTAGCCTATCAGCTACAACTGCCAGAGGAAATGGCAGGAATACATGATGTATTTCATGTATCTAATCTTAAAAAGTGTTTAGCTGACGAATCACTAATAGTACCTCTTAAGGATATAGAGGTAAATGAACAACTCAAGTTTGTAGAAAGGCCTCTACAGATTGAAGACAGGAAAATCAAGAATCTCAAACATAAGAACCTAGTTCTAGTCAAAGTAAAGTGGGACTCCAAAAGAAGACCTGAGTATACATGGGAACTCGAGTCAGAAATGAAAAGGCAATATCCGCATCTGTTTCAGTAGATCTCGAGGACGAGCTCTAAAACAAGGTGGGGAGAATGTAACAACCCTCGGTAAAACCAACATCCTTATAATATTTCCGACACCCTATTATATATTAAAATACCCTTATATGTCTTGAAATACACCCCGTATGTGAAAACCGAGCTCAAATTATGTTATAGCATATAAAATAAATTAAAAATAAGAAAAATGGAATTGAGGCGGGCTGCGTAAACCCACCTCAATAGTTCACGCGGGTGGTATCAGGGTCTAAACCTGATATCGTTGAATCCTTTAGTTCAAGCTGGCCGCGTAAGAGTCCTTGCTAGTTAACGCGGGCCGCGAGAGATCATGAAACGCGGAGACATCCGGTGCTGACACGTGTCGACATCGTGGCGGGTCTACTTGGTGACCAGGCTAAGCTATTATGTTGACCAGGGTTGACGCGGGCCGCGTAACCCTTGTCTATGTTTTACGCGGGCCGCGACAGGACTAGAATCCGGCACTATATATATAACTCATCAGTTTTCGTTTTCCGTCGCTCACATTTCAATCTCAAATCACAATTTCTGTAGGAAAGTTATAATACACGGGTATTATACCCCTAATTAGCGAGGTTCTGCTCCATTGTAAGTATTATAACCCCAGTTTCGTAACAGTTACGCTGCCCAATTGATTTAGGGTTCCGTAACAACTGTCGTGGTTCTGCCCGACGTAGTTGTTGGAATGCCGTCTCGGGGAGGGTATCATTAATATTTTCAAAGGGTTATGATACTAACCAATGTACATTTGTATAAATTATAGATTATATCCAGGAAACCCTTACGAAAAGCCTAAGACAGCAATGTGAGTTTATCCTCTTTTTGTTAACCTTTTTGTAATATTTTACAAAACCTTAAATGTTTTACAATGCGATTAAGCGGTGATTGAGTCTTTGTAGTTCTTCAATTACTGCAGGTATTTGGGGTTTTGTATACAAAATTTATTACTTGCGAGTACTAAGTCAGAATGACAGTACGTTACCATTGGACGACGAGTTAGCCAATGTGTAATATGACCCACAAGTCAAGGATTGACAGTACTGAATGAGTAATTGTGTAGAAATAAACAATGTGATCGTTCTCAATACTGTGTTAATTGATAAAATGTTTCTTGATTAAACTGGGATTCACTCACCAGTATTTCCCGCTGACAAAATATTTTAAACACGTTTCAGGTAACACAATGTGAAAGTCAATTGGGAAAAAGCCAGCTCGAGAGCACTGACGGCTTGGAAAATAAGTGGCTATAAAATTTATCTAAAACACGATGTTTTAAATTTAATAAAATAGGGTTTCTCCCTATAAATGTATTGTAATAAGAAACTTGGGTTTTGCCCATGTGTTTATTAATATCAATTATGGTGGTTTTACTCTGATAAAAATTTCCTAACTACGGTCCTGATGTAAATTCCGCTGCAAGATTAAATAACACTGATACCACCGAAACTCTGAGATCGCGTCCGCCCGTTCCCGGGACAGATAAGGGATCGGGGGTTGCGACAATCAACCTTATGCCATATAAGGTTTTTACTAAACTGGATCTGGGTGAGCCGTCACCCACTAGAATGAGCATTCGGTTGGCAGACCATTCAATCAAGTATCCGCGTGGATTTGTGGAAAACATGCTTGTAAAAATCGACGAAGATTCAAGAGTACCTTTGATACTTGGACGCCCGTTCCTCAATACTGCGAGGACGATTGTTGATGTGGCAGCTGGCCAAATCACGCTCCGAGTGAATGACGAGCACGTGGCATTCGATATCAAAAGATCGATGCAGCATCCGCAAAGTCACGATGACATGCTTTATTATGTCGACATTGTTGATGCATGTGTGTGCTCTCATTTTCAAGGCACTATTGACGAGATTGATTCAGACACACGTCTGTCGTGTGGGGACCTGATTGGCATTACAGAGGAGGGCCATGATTTAGAGCAGCCAGTCTATTAGATTGGTGATGATGGTTCCCAGAGTCCGAAACGGTTTCTAGAAATTGGCCATGTAGAAGAAGAGAAAGCAAGACCTTCAATTGAAGATCCACCGTCTTTGGAGTTGAAAGAACTCCCGCCACATCTCGAGTATGCATTTCTTGACGAGGAGCGTCGCATACCGGTCATAATTTTGGCATCATTGGAAAAGGATGAGAAGAATCAGCTTCTTGAGGTTCTAAGACTTCATAAGAGAGTCATTGCATGGAAAATCATGGATATCAAAGGCATCAATCCTTTTTTTGTACTCACAAGATTCTGATGGAAGACGAGTACAAGCCGTGTGCACAGCATCAGAGGCGTTTAAATCCAAATATGCAGGACGTGGTGAAGAAAGAGGTGATTAAGTTGTTGGATGCCGGGATGATTTATCCTATATCCGACTCTGTGTGGGTGAGTCCAGTGCAGGTTGTACCCAAGAAAGGTGGTATGACTGTAGTTTCAAATGATAGGAATGAGCTAATTCCTACCCGTACCGTCACTGGGTGGCGAGTTTGCATTGATTATCGCAAACTCAACGATGCTACTCGTAAGGAACACTTCCCGCTTCCATTCATCGACCAGATGTTGGAACGTCTGTCGGGGAAGTTGTATTAGTGTTTCTTGGACGGGTTCTCTGGGTACTTCCAAATTCCTATAGCTCCTGAGGATCAGGAGAAGACTACCTTTACCTGCCCCTTCGGCACATTCGCCTACCGGCGGATACCTTTTGGGTTGTATAATGCACCGGCGACCTTCCAGAGATGCATGGTTGCAATTTTTCATGATATGATCGAGGATTCTATGGAGGTTTTCATGGATGACTTTTCGGTGTTTGGGGATTCCTTCGATCATTGTTTGGAAAATTTGAAGAAGATGTTGAAGAGGTGTGAAGAGACGAATATGGTCCTAAAGTGGGAAAAATGCCACTTTATGGTGAAAGAGGGCATAGTTCTAGGGCATAAGATTTCTCATGCTGGTATGGAAGTCGATCTAGCTAAAGTCGATGTTATTTCACGACTTCCGCCTCCCACCTCTGTGAGAGCGATACGAAGCTTTCTTGGTCATGCGGGGTTCTACAGGCGATTCATCAAGGATTTCTCAAAAATCGCTAGACCCATGACCCGTTTGTTGGAGAAAGACGCTCCGTTCATATTTGGAGATGATTGCTTGAGAGTTTTTGACCTTCTCAAGCAAAAGTTGATTGGGGCCCCTATTTTGGTTGCACCTGACTGGAGTCTGCCATTTGAAATTATGTGCGACGCAAGCGATTACGCTATAGGGGCCGTTCTGGGTCAAAACAAAGAAAAGCACTTTCACCCGATCTATTATGCGAGTAAGACTCTTCACAACGCTCAGGAGCACTACACCACGACTGAAAAAGAGCTCTTGGCGGTTGTTTTCGCATTTGATAAATTTAGATCGTATTTGGTGCTTTCGAAAACCATTGCGTATACTGATCACGCAGCCATCATATATCTTTTCAGCAAACAGGACGCTAAACCGCGTCTAATCAGATGGATCCTGTTGCTGCAAGAGTTTGATATCGAAATCCAAGATAAAAAAGGTGCGTTGAATGTAGCGGCTAACCATCTATCTCGGTTGGAGCATGGAGACATCGAGGAAGCGCGTTGGGATTCAATCAATGACAATTTCCCACACGAGTCGTTGATGGGTGTTGAGATATGCGATGAGTCACCTTGGTTCGCCGACTTTTCGAACTATCTTGCTTGCGGGATTCTGATAAAAGGGTTGACTCACCAACAAAAGAGGAAATTCTTTTCGGATGTCAAGTACTACATTTGGGACGATCCTTTCTTATTCAAGGTGGGTGCTGATCAGGTGATCAGAAGATGCGTTTCAGGGAAAGAGGCGGCCGATATTCTGTGCCATTTTCATGAGGGACCTACCGGAGACCACCATGGAGCCAATTTCACCGCCAAGAAGGTGCTGGATTCCGGGTTTTATTGGCCTACTATTTTGTGTGACACGCAGAGTTGGATAAAAGCGTGCGATGCCTGCCAGAGGGCGACAAATATATCGGCACATGATGAAATGCCTCAGAACTGGATACAAGTTTCTGAAGTCTTCGACATTTGGGGGATAGACTTCATGGGACCATTTCCCCCCTCACGAGGTAATAAGTACATCCTGGTCGCTGTTGACTATGTATCAAAGTGGGCGGAGGCACAGGCCTTACCCACAAATGACGCCAGGGTGGTCGTGAGATTCTTGAAAAGTTTGTTCACCCGGTTTGGCGCTCCGAAAGCGCTTATCAGTGATAGAGGGACTCATTTCTGCAATACTCAGCTTGAAAAAGCTTTATCCCGTTATGGTGTGCATCACCGTTTGTCCACGCTCTATCATCCGCAGACGAGCGGGCAGGTGGAAGTCACTAACCGTGGGCTAAAACGAATCCTTGAGCGGTCCGTTGGTGCAAACCGCAAGGAGTGGTCGGACAAACTCGACGAGGCATTGTGGGCATTCCGTACAACTTACAAGACCCCTATTGGGACTACTCCCTTTAGATTGGTATACGGAAAAGCGTGCCATTTACCGTAGAGTTGGAGCATAAAGCTATGTGGGCTTTAAAAACAGCGAATCTGGACTTGAAAACTGGAGGTGAAGCCCGGTTTCTCTAGATTCATGAATTGGAGGAACTGCGACAACAAGCTTATGAGAGCTCCGTCCTATACAAAGAGTGCACAAAGAGATTACACGATAAACGCTTGAAGGACCACAAAGAATTCCAAGTGGGTGATCTTATTCTTCTTTACAACTCACGATTGCGCTTATTTCCAGGGAAGCTTAATTCATGTTGGACAGGACCATACACAGTTAAAGAGGTATTCCCGTATGGTACTGTTGCAATAGAGAACACAGATGGCGTTATATTCAAAGTAAATGGACATCGGTTGAAGTTGTACATTGCCGGGCCGATAGAGTCGGCGGTGGAGGTCATCGAGCTCCAAACCCCGCACACATCATAAGTGTGGGGAGGAGAAAGTCTACGCTACTGAATCGCGGATAAAAAATGTAGCAAGAGAGTCTTTGACTCTTTAGGGGTAATATCGTCTTTTTATGTGTTTTTCTAGTTTTAGCGTAATTTAGGTATGTTTGGTAGTTTACGTTAGCTTGTACAATTTTTATACATACCGAGCGAAGGTTCTATGTTGCGATATGGTTAAAACAGTTTGCGTGTGAAAAAAATGGCGAAAAACGGCCAAAACAATTGCTGGAAATGGCTTCTGCAGAAAAAACTGATCTGCAGCTGTTGCACGACCGTGCCATGCGTCGCACGACCATACGTCGCACGACCGTGCGTTTGCGAGCTGATCGGCACCATAAGTCGCACCCCTGGTGCATTGCCGAGATCAGCGTGTAGGGTTTGACCTTTATCGGTGATGCACGACCGTGCGAGCTGTCGCACGACCGTGCGAGAGGCAGGGGCAATTTTGTCATTTGCACATTATAAAAACCCCCATCTGCTTCCATCTCCCTCATTCGCGAACCCTAACCGCAGACAGCCGTTCCAGAGCGATTTCGCCTCAAATTGCACGTTTCTTCGCACGGTTTCACACATCTCTTTGCACGGTATGTTCTTTCTTGTAGAATTCCTGTTTTATCTTTGTCTAGGTTAGATTCATCCGATTCTTCAAGGCTTTTTAGGGTCCCCTTCATAAATTCAAGCAAAACCCTAACCCTTGTTTGAATCGTGCGTATCGTGAACATCCAGTGGATTTTCTGACCCCTGTTTGTACAAAAACTTGTTGATTTTTGAAAGATCTGGCTACTCAGAGCCGGGGTTAGAAATCTGCAGAAAAATCATGATGTACGGTCGTTCCCCCTGTGGCACGTCCGTGCGTTTCCGACTGTTCTCGATGCTGTTATGTTGGTCTCGATGTTACACGGTGGTGTCGTTGGTCGCACACTGTGCAGATCCGACATATGTTGGCCACCTGTGCTCGTTCTCGGTGACGCACGACCGTGCGTCTCATCGCACGTCCGTGCGACAGGCCCAGATCAGAAAGACAGAATCTTCATAACTTTGTGTTCTGCTGTTCCAAATTTAATTTTTTCTGTTTCTCCTGTTCTTAAT
This sequence comes from Helianthus tuberosus, assembly GCA_030545235.1. Classification (NCBI taxonomy): domain Eukaryota; kingdom Viridiplantae; phylum Streptophyta; class Magnoliopsida; order Asterales; family Asteraceae; genus Helianthus; species Helianthus tuberosus. The sequence continues at coordinate 49,652,559 of CM060351.1, forward strand.
GTCTTTCCTCATTACAGATGGATCACCCTTTCTTGCAATTCAATGAAAACAACGAGATAGAGACTCTTTGTATCCCAAGACGTAACGAATTATGGAATAGGCGGGGGCAGTTTGGCATCCCCCGGAGGCTAGATTGGGATGTGATGAGATATCTAAATCAGAGTGAAAGACTACAAAACATGCTTACTATCCCGCTTTCACGTCTTGTCTCTATCGACCGACCCATCTATCGTGAGCTAACGATAGAATTCTTCTCCACATATTCATACGAAAAGCCGAAAGCATATCAAAATTCAGGCTTTCGCTACAGAGAGAGGATCAATTTCAGGTTGGGTGGACAATGGCACAGTTGGTCGGTGGGTAGATTGGGTAGGAGGCTTGGAATCTACACAAGAGAAGACATGGATTCCGAATTCTTCACCGATGTGTTCACATTCCCGAGTGACGAAGCGCGGGCCGCGTTTTGGACCCAAAATGCAGTCGGTGACCCTTACGACCCTAGAATGTCTAAAGCTTCACGATTGAGAGACCCTTTGGTTCGAGTGATGCATCATATATTCAGCCACACCATCTGCGGCCGTATAGACAGTTTGGGGAACTGTCCAACGCCAGATCTGATATTTCTTTATGCGCTGGTTGATGCGGTACACATCAACCTAGCTGCAAGGATGGCGGAATATTTTGTGAAAAGCTAAGGGAGAAAGCCCAACAGTCAGATTCACGGCGGTCAGTATGTAACCGAAATTGCCTACAATTTAGGGCTGATGACTGATGTGGTACTTGAGGGTCTTACTTTAGTGACCAATGGTTTATATGTTGATGTTCGGTCATTGAAGGTGATGGGGTTGATTGCTGAGTTCGATCACGGGGATCGACTGAAGGGTTTAAACAACGAGGTCTGGGACCCGTTGCCTCCGGCTGTGGAGGAAGATGAGGATGAGGAGATGCATGATGAGGAGCAGCAACACGGACCACAGACACCACCACATTCAACGCAGCATCACGCATACCACCAGCACCAGGATTGGCCCGAGGGCCTCCCGCCTTACCCTGAGTTTTACCAGCAGTTCCAACAAATGCAAGTTAACCAGGAGCAACATGGGGTTTATATAGACCAGATCAGGGCTAGTCAGGACCAGATCAGAACTAGACAGGACCAGATCAGGGCTAGTCAGGACCAGATCAGGGCGAACCAGGATAACTTGTACCAGGGGGTGTAAGCTGGGTTCTCATACCTGTTTGGGGAGATGCATAATGCCTTCCAGAACTACTTCGGGGAGCCCCCACAATTCCCATACGGGAACCCACCTGATTATGGAGATGCGGGCCCATCCTACATGAGAGATGATGCTTGTGACGATGATTAGGAGACGGTGGAGTTGATCGTTGGTGGTTTTTATTATTTCAATACTTAGTTATTCGGGTGTTCATTTTGGTTGTTATTTTAAACACCCCCGGGTTGTACTTTATTTTCAAACACTTTACTTTCCTTGTCATGTCTTTTATTTGGATATTTAGTACTTTAATTTATGTAAATTATGGTTTATTTGGTTTATTTGTTTCTGTTCTGTTTTGCTGTACCGCGTGACATACTTGCAGATTTTGGCTATCAAGTCTTGGACCGGAGCACATCACAGATACAGCTTTGGAAGTCTCGTTGCATCAACATCATCTTCAGGGGAGTATTGTTATCCTTTTTCTCTATATTTCGGGTTTCGCATTGGGGACAATGCGAAGTTCAAGTGTGGGGAGGGGTTTAACTTTGTTAACTTTGTTTGTCCTAATGAAAAAAAAATCATAAAAATCATTCAAAAATATCTGTTTCTTGTATATATTTTTAGCAAATAAACCGGTTGGTTGTGTTTTAGAAAACTTCGGACATGATAAAAACTCGACAAGCAAAATAAATTTTGAAAAAGAAAACCGGAAAGCGTGACAAACAAAGAAAGACTTGCATGATAGTTTTCACACTTTTACCCATTCCTTCCGTTAAGTGAGCATATTTGAGCCTTGAAATTGTTATATACTTGTTCATTTCGGATGTAGGAGTGAGCCGGATGTCATGTGTAATTTAGAACTTGTCACTAGTATGCTTGTTAAGACCATGAACTTGCGGAATTGTGTAGAAGTGATAGAGGCACTTAGATTACCCCTTTGTTGTTAGCCTTGTTCTTTGTGTTGTGTTTCCCGTATACCTTACATTACCTTTAGGATGAACCATGTCGATCCTTCCCGTTTACCTTTGTTTACCCAACATAATCGCCCCCTTAACCAAATTTAGCCTTTTTATGTTTTAAACCTTTTAGTGTTGAAACGCGGTCAAAATAATCGTTTAACTAGCGCTTTTTATAGTTTATTTTTCATTGTATAAATCCATTAGTTTCTATGCTATAAAAAAACAGAAAATAAAACACCCTAAAATAGGGTGAAGTAGACAAAATTCGAGCAATTTTGAATGATAAAATGATGAAATCTTGTTTATGAGCTCGTTGTCGCATAAGTCGCCTTTTTAAGGCGTTTGTATGTATAGTTTTGTTGTATTGCGCTTGTTAAACGTAACTACCGAGTTTTAACCATTTCGCCACTTTAAATATCCATTTCCGTACCCTTCGCCCAAACCTAACGTTACACCCCGTAAAGACCTCTTGATTTACACTTTTTCGCATGTTAGTTGGTGGAGACGAGATCTTATGACAAGCTTATGATATTACACACTTCATTGACGAGGCATTGAGTGTTTGCACATACACATTTTATGTATGTTTCATAAATAAAACCGAGTGTGTGTGAACATTGTGAGTTGTGTGAAGATTAGCATGTTAAGTCAATTGAAAGTGAAGTAACGGCTTTTTGGTTATCTACATATATTTGCATATGCTTGTTTGGTTTGATTCATTTGATGTTGTCGTTCGAAAAACCGGCTAACCATTTGTTGTTGTTTTAATAAATAGTTTGTAAATACTCGTTCTTGTTAGAATCTAGTTTCATTGCATTTTAGTTTAGCTTGCTTGAGGACAAGCAAGGTTCAAGTGTGGGGAGATTTGATATTCACTAATTTATACATATTTTAGTCCCCCATTTTATCCCCATTTTATGCGTTTTCGGCCGTAAAACCATCATTCGGATACTTAATCATGTATACTTTTGTTTACAGGCCTAAAACAGCATACCAGATAAGATGATAGTGAAAACGAAGACTTTCCGGACGAACCGACAAAGCTGCGAACATTCTGTTGAAATTCTGACCTGGGCAAGTGGAACGGTCTTGTAGTGGAATGGAACGACCGTGCATCTCCGAAAATGCAGTCTAGCCCGGCAGTGAACGAGGGTGCAACCCGGAGTGCAAGCATATCCCGGTAATGAACGGGCGTGCGGTTGGTTGCACCCCGTGCGGATTCGATGATTAGCACAACCCCGGCAATGCACCACAAGTGCAGTTGTCCGTGCAAGCCAAGCCCGGAAGTGAACGGTCGTGCCATAGGAGGAACGGTCGTGCGTGATCCACGACTGGTCAAGATCTGATGACGTCATGCGGTATGGTGCACCATACCCACAATAATGAATAAAGTGAACGGTCGTGCCAATAAAGTGCACGACCGTACGAGACCGAAATTATATAAAAAACATGCAGAAACATTATGCTCGTAACTCTAGAATTTTGGAGAGCAATTCAGGCGATTTTCAGGCTCCGGAGGCGTTAGCTTTCACCCGAATTCAAGCCACATTGTCTCGTTTAGCTCGATTACTATCCGGATTCTTAATCTAGTGCTTGTTTATGGTTTGGTTTTCTAATCTTTCCATAATTTTGTTAATCTTTCAAGCATTTAGATTAATGTTTATGTATTATTGTAGCCTTTGGGCAAAAACACAACAATCCCTTGCTTGATTATAGCCATTAGTATGTTAATCTTTGTTTGTAATGACACTTGGAAGTATTTTCTATGTTAATCTTTGATGATTAGTTTGCAACCTTGTTATTGATATTGATTTCTTGATTATAAGTAATTTTGTTGGATGATTGGTATTTGGTTAGTTAAGATAGTTGAAAAGTGAAGCTTAATTAATCTTGTATTAGTAAACTTTAAACTTGGTTAACTAGTTTAGTTTGGTTAAAATGTGTGCACCATGATACTAGAAATGGTTAGTGGTTTAATAAAATGTAATTATTGTTAATCAAGAAAGCTTGCCGTCACGTAAGGACCTTAACGGGTTAAATGGTGTCGTTATAAATTCTTGCCATGATTTGTTAGCTCAGTTAGTAGTTTAGGCCAAAATTGCTATCTTGGTGAATTTATGTGCAAGATTTGTAAAATGAACTCGGTTGTGATTTAATCTAGTTTATGCTTGTCTCGGTGGTTGCATTGTGTTTATCGGTGTTGCTTTCCTTGTTTAAGTGAGGTTAGAAAACTCCTAACGGATGACTAACTTATTTTTAAGAGATTTTCATAGACATTTATCAATTGCACGTTAAAGAGCAATTTTAGGTGTGTAAAGTGTGTTTATCGTTTTAACTTTCCGAATGATTGTCATGTTAGGATTCCCGAAAGGGATACTAATTGTCTCAAAATTGAAGAATTGACCAAATGCTTCTAGTGCCAAAACCGACTTAGTTGACATGCTTTGGTTGTGTATTAAGGAAGGCTATTTATCTATTTTCATATTTGAAATCTATTATGTTTTTATAAGTAGTTGTTTATGCTTACTTTAGTTTATTAAAAATCAAACAACTTATGTTTTTACCGGTAGTTAAGTGACAAAGGTCTAGTATTATTCCTCCGCCCATTTCCTTGGATCGATACTTGGTTCTTACCAATACTTTACTACATATATGACGGGGTATACTTGCCTCTTTCGTGTGTGTTTTGATGTTAAAGTAATAATCACTTTTATAAATTTAAAACCGAATCGTGTGTTTATTCATGATAAAAATATGGATATACACGCACACGTCACCAAGCGTGTTGTGTTCCTGGAGGATTTCAAGGTCAGTGGGAGCAGTACCAACCCTTACGAAGAATTGCAAGAAGTACAAGACGCGGGGGGAGAGACTCGTCGCTTACCATTACTCCGTTTACTCCTCTTGTACCCAATGCAACAACTGCACCTGAAGTTATTGCACAAACTCCATCTCCACAATTAGAACTCATTATACCTCATAACGGAGGTACATCAAACGCTCAAAACCAAGACAACGTTGAACCCGATAATCAACTCAGGAGGTCATCTAGGCAAAGACGGCCTACTAATTGGGATGATTATGTTACCTACCTGACTGAAATGGATGCTGGAAAGCTCAATGATCCTACCTCTTATAATGAAGTCATTAGCAATGATCAGTCTTCTGAATGGAACAAAGCAATGATTGATAAGCTTGAATCCATGAAGAAAAATGACGTTTGGGAGTTGGTCGAATTACCCAACGGTGTTAAACCTGTAGGATGTAAATGGGTGTTCAAAACAAAACTGGATCCGAATGGGAACGTTGAACGCTACAAAGCGAGACTGGTTACAAAGGGCTACACTCAGAAAGAGAGAATTGATTATCAAGAGACGTTTTCACCTGTCTTTCGTAAAGATTCATTAAGGATCATTATGGCCCTAGTAGCTCATTTTGATTTAGAGCTGCATCAGATGGACGTCAAAACTGCTTTCCTTAACGGAGACTTAGACGAAGATGTTTACATGAAACAACCTGAAGGCTTTAAACCTGAAGGTCAGGAGCATCTAGTCTGTAAGTTGAAGAAATCCATTTATCGGTTAAAACAAGCATCACGTCAATGGTACCTCAAGTTTGATGAAGTCATGAAGAGACAAGGTTTTATGAAGAATCAAGTGGATCAATGCACCTACCTCAAGATGAGTGGGAGTAACTTTACTATACGTGTCCTTTACGTAGATGATATTCTATTGGCAAGTAATAGTTTAGACATGTTGCATGAGTCGAAGCGGTTACTCTCGCATAACTTCGACATGAAGGATCTCGGAGATGCTTCTTACGTCATTGGCATCGAAATTCACCGAGATAGACAAAAAGGGATCTTAGGATTGTCCCAGAAGACTTACATAGATCGTGTCCTTACACGTTACAACATGCAATAGTGCAAACCCTCAGTCGCTCCAGTAGTTAAGGGAGATGTTTCGGTTCATTCCAGTGTCCGACAACAGAGGTTGAAAAGGAGCAAATGAGCCAGATACCTTACGCGTCAGTAGTCGGGAGCCTGATGTATGCTCAAGTCTGTACTCGCCCAGATATCACTTATATTGCTGGAATGCTAGGCCGTTATCAGACTAATGCTGGCCTAGATAACTGGAAAGCAGCTAAGAAGGTCCTTAGATATCTGCAAGGGACGAAAGACTATAAACTGACTTATAGAAGAAGTGATCACTTAGAAGTGGTAAGTTATTCTGATTCTGACTTTGCCAAATGCAAATATGACAAGAAATCCACTTCGGGCTATATCTTTATGTTAGCAGGCGGACCTATCTCATGGAAGAGTCATAAACAATAGTTAACCACAACTTCCACAATGATGGCAGAATACATTGCTGTTTACAACGCAACCTGTCATGGAATGTTGCTTAGAAATCCGATCACTGGACTCAAAATCGTTAATTCCATTTCTAGACCATTGAAGCTTTACTGTGATAACTCAGCTGCTGTTAGTTTCTCGAACAGTAACAGTTCGACTGGAGCTGGTTTATATCTCGATACAAAATATTTGTTCGTATGTGAACGATTTGAGGAAAATAATATTTGTATTGAGTATATTAGTACTAAAGATATGCTTGCGGATCCGATGACTAAAGGTCTCCCACCTAAAGTTTTCGAAGAACATGCATCGAATATGGGACTTACTAAAGACCTTATTTAATGGCATATTGTACTAGCTTATGTTTTAATTAATAAAATTTCCTCAGTTTGATTTTGTATGTCTCTAACATATATTCTGCCGGTGTAATGACATATAGACAAATGTAAATACAAATCAGACACTAAAGGGCTTATGCATATTTTGATCGTAACTATTAGGTTTTAAATTGAGGCTATAGTATGACTAATGGGGGTCCTGAGTCGAATGATGATTCAACGGCTGTATTTCTCTGCTATAGTTCTTGGTTTAAGGCTAAAATGAGTGTTAACTCCTGGCCAGGCTCATCTAATACTCATGATAAATGATTACTCGGCTAAGTGGGAGAATGTGAGATTAAATATATAATTGTTATAATATTTAATCTTGTAGCTATTATAATCATTTATATTATATAGATCAGAATATATTAATAACCTATTAATAATTAGTTGGTAATTGTTGATGGACCATATTACCCTTATTAACTAATTAGGTTTCCTCTTGGGTGTATATATAAGGAGATTATTAGAGAGTTTAAGGGTTAGACAGTTAGACAATTACACAATTCACACAACCCTAATAACATCAATTCGGCTCTCTCTCCATAACCGATTCCTTCCCTTGTTTCGGTTTCATCACCATCATAATCTTACACCCTAAGGAGGAACCAAATCATCCTGACAAGTATGTCAAACTCAATGGTTGCATCTCTGACTGGATTCTCTGCTGGCCTGTCTGCTGTAACAGGTATGTTATTCATGTTTTCCATAATGTTTAAACAGAACTGATCAACATGGTGTTGACGTGGCATGGTACAATTGGTGTGGATTATAGCCGTTGAACCCAACGGCTCTTTAAAAAAAGATTTTCAATTAAAAAAATATTAACTCACCTAATCGTAAAAAACTCAACCTTTTCACTATTTGCATCTCGTTCTCTTCTACCCGACTCTAAACTTTATAAAATCTCTCTACTTTTTATAAAAAAAAAATATGCATCCACACAACCTCAACTTCGATCCGAACAACCCATATGGTATGGGCAAAATACCAAACACAACCTCGCCTACACCATCTCAAGCGAGTCAACCCCGATATCTCGATCCGAACATATTGTCATACGATCAAATATCGTAGTTAGTTTCGGTTAACGTTTTTTAAGTTTCAGTTTTTTATGTTTCTTTTTTTTAAATTATTACTCTTTTATTTTTAAATTATGTAATATTTTTATTATTGTTATTTATTATATTAGTATTAATTCTTTTTTTTTAAAAATTAATACATTTTATATAATTTTAAATATAAATTATTAATATAAATTGTGTGCCACGTGTCGAATAACGTCACCACTCTTTCACGCCTATCCCACTCCTCTCTTTTATGCACCACACCACTTTTCTGACGTGCGTTGATGTGTCGTCCACATGTCATACAACGCCTCTTTTCAAACCCCACACACCGTATAATCTTAACCTATTTTTTCAAACAAACTGGTCTAACCATTCATTGGTTAGAATTGAAGTAAAAGAATGTTCTATTTAATTTAATACGTAAAAAAAAAAACCTTTTTGTTGGTGTTAAACAAATTTGACAATTTAACTATGTATAAATTAAGCTGAAAAACTTAACCTAGTAAAATATAAAAACCTCTAAGAAAATTATCTACACATTTATATCTTTAAATATGTAATAATATAAGAATTATTTATGAAATGTTTTATTTACAAAATACTTTGTTTATGGTATTTAGTTTTAAGATTTTTAGATTTTGGATATCAGGACTCTCCAATGAAATAAATGTACCAAACATACGTTACACCAAAAATATTATTTTACATCAAATGTTCCCTAATGAAAAGGCAGTATTTTCGTATCATTTAGTTTTGGGAGGTGTAAAATATCAAATTTAATGTAACAGTATTTTTCAATGAAGATTTGTTATTTGCAATTTGATTCTTTATTAGAGTTCTTGAATAATTATAATTTTAGTCTTTGTTTTGGTTCTCTTCATAGCCTTCAAGCAGGCTTTATCGTTTTCTGTTTATGTTTTGATTCACAGCCTACAAGAAGGTTTAATTATTGTGTAAGTTTTGATAGATAAAATAAGAGTTAACTGTCATTTTCGTCTCAGTGGTTTGGTGGAAAATACTACTTCAGTCCAAAAAAAATTTACGCCAGTTCCGTCTTCAACATTTTTTAAACGTGCCACTTCAGTCCAAAAAGATAACGCCTTGCGCCAGTTCCCTTCTCAACTTTTTTAACGGGCGTTATCTTTTTTGGCTGAAGTGACACGTTTAAAAAATGTTTAGGACGGAACTTGCGCAATTTTTTGACTGAAGTGACATTTTTCACCAAACCACAGGGACGAAAATGGTAGTTAACTCATAAAATAATATTACTTGATTTTTCTATAGAACAGTATGCATGTTTGATCCAAATGTTATTCTAAAATTCAAACCCAATTATAAAGAGCTAAATAAGAGCTTTGCTTCAAAAAACGCTAGGAGAGCCACACCCGTGGTAAATCCAGAAATTTTGGTTAGGGGGTGCAATAATGTGACTGACAAGTATTGGATGTGGATTGGCCCTGGCTTAGCAAAAACGGGTGAATTCGGGTTGGGTCATCATGGGTCAAACCTTGGAGGTCATGTTTTAAACTCTACAGACCCATCAACATATTATCTCGTGAACCAAGGGTTTTTTTATTTTGTAAAATATAATATATTATGTTTGTTTTTCTGTTAACGAGAAGGACAATACGGTCATATAAATAAACATGTATGTCAAGACCAAAATATGTATTACACTAGATAGTTGTAAGTAGATACAACTTTAATAATAGTTGGTAAAGATAACCTAAATTTAAAATAAAAGTTCTCTCTTAATGAGAAATAAATAAATAGATAGTTTGTGTAAATTATTATATTAAAAGTTCTCTCCGAATGAGAAATAAATAGATAGTTTGTGTAAATTAATATATAATAAAATCTGTAAAATAATATCATGTATTTAATATCTATGGTGTTAGGCCGGAAGGTGTGGGGGTGTCACCCATGCCAGATCAGCATCTATAGCGCCCCTAGGCGTTATACACCCATACTGAGCAAGTGAAGAGGGGGAGTCATATGAGGGGGCTCCATCATGTTAATGAGCTTTTGTGGCAAAGAACGAGGAGGGATTGGTCAATATAAGGGGCGCTATAGACATTAGGGGGCTTTATCCCACACCCTTTAAGTTAAAGAAGAAGGCTTTAAAGCCCTTGTGTGGGGGTGGCGGTGAGGTGGCGGTGATAAATAACAAATTTTCATAACCTTTTCTTATCTATGTTATTATATTTAGGCAAAGATCAAATACAAATACTCTTATTATAAGAAAAGGTAAAAAAAACGCGGTGACATTTTCGTAATTATTTACTCGTAGAGTAATTATTAAAATTACCCTACATATGATTTTGTAAGGTAATTTTGATCTTGTAGGGTAATTTTGTAAAATGTTCATGTAGGATAATTTTGATCTTGTAGTGTAATTTTGTAGAGTATCATAATTACTCTACAAATGATCTTGTATGGTAATTTTGATCTTTTAAGATAATTTTGATCTTGTAGGGTAATTTTGTAGAGTAATATAAATAGTCTACAAGTGTATCAAAATTACTCTGCAAGTTTCAAAATTACCCTACAAGATTATTTGTAGAGTATTTTTGATAATTACCCAGAGCCGTCCCAAGAACTCTCAAAAAAATTTAGGCCTCGGGCGACAAAAAAAATTTGGGCGCAAAATTGTCGTTGGGGAAATGAATTAAAAAAACCCATCGTGGTGGAGTCAAGACTTGAACTCGAGACATTTACACTATCTTGAGATGTCTCCACCACCAACACCTTTTTGTACAATAAGTAGATGTATATATTAGATATATAATTAAGTATATATATAAAAGTTCATCGAAACCTTTTGGGCCCTTTAAAAATTTGGGCCTCAAGCGACGGCACGGGTTGGCCGGCCTAAGAGCCGGCCCTGTAATTACCCTACGAGCAAAAAATTACGAAAATGTCACCGCGTTTTTTTTTTTTTTTTTTTTTTTTTTCCGATAAGCCTCTTTGTATGTGAACTTAACTTATTTAATTTAATTTAATTTGAACAGCTATAAAAGACTACAACAATTGAACAGTTAGTATTTCATAATTTGTCCTCGAATTATAAAAATAATATATATGAAAGTTGAGTGTTAAAATTAATAAAAAAAAATCATGTTGACATACGGTCGATATAAATTATAATAGGTTTATTTTTATAATATGGTTTTTGCTTCGAGATGTTGTCTACGTAAAATAAAATATTCGAAAAAAACACCGACTTTTTTCCGAGTAGTGTGGCGGTTGTCTCTTTGGGATTTAAAAGAGGTATAACGTATTAAGTGGTTAATTTAGTTATTTAAAATGTATTTTCTAAAGAAAAAGAAATATTCCAACTATATTCTATACCGGCAGCTACATAAGATTTCTTTTTAGAAGTGTAGTAAGTAATCAAAATGCAACATGTGTATTTTAGATGAGACAAAAATATTCATATATTATTACGTATCACAGTATGAAAATCGACTCGGAGAAGTACCAAGGTCCAAAACCAAGTATTAAAAAATCCGTGTATGGCGTACCCAAATTTTTTATATCTGTCTCGCCGGTTAAATATCAGTTCTATACTCTATGAATATCAAATATACACATAAGAGGGTAAGAAGACAAAAGACGTGAGCTCCGCAAATCGATCAACTTAGGGCTGTAAATAAACTGAACGTTCAACGAACAATTCATGAACAGTTCGGCGGGAAGTTCGTTTATGTTGGTTCGTTTAATAAATGAACAAACACGAACAAAAAAATCAGCTCGATAAGTGAAACAAACGAACATGAACATAGGTTGTGTTCATTCGTTTATGTTCGTGAACGTTTGGTAACGCGTTCATTTATGTTCATTGTACTCGTTTATTTAAAAAAAATATTATATTTTTATTTTATTGGTTTTAGTTTTTAAAATTTGAAACCATAGTTACTATACGTTTCCGCTAACATCCCTCATTTAATCATTTCAGTTTGTGTTAAAGTTTGACAAAATGCTTAGTTTTTGTGTTAGTTATGTGAAATATTTATTTATTTTTGGTGGATTCTTCATAATCTTTCTGATAAAAATGCAGATTGTATTTTTAAATGAATATATAACGTTCATTTATGTTCATAAATATTTGTTTGTGTTCGTTTGCATTTGTCTACGTTCGATGGGTGTTCATGAAAATGTTCATTTCCTTAATGAATGAACAAGAAAACTCGTTCGGTAAGCGTTCGTAAACCGTTCATGAGCATGTTCATTCCTTAGTGAACGAACACGAATAAAACTTGTTCGTTCGGTTTGTTTACAGCCCTAGATGAACTTTATTTTCGGGTACTTGGCTTGAAGTCTTGAATATTCTTCATTTGTATTATCTTTTCAATCTAGACTCAAATGTTATACTTTATTTATGTTTTTTATTGCTAGATCTTATTCGACTTAAACCGCAACCAATTTCAATGGGGGAAATGTTTTTAGGGATTTAGTTTTATTGTTAGATAAATCATATCCACCTTCCAATGTGGACCTCTAAATGATGGGTCTCACGTTTTTTTCGTAATGAACGTGGAAATTATGCAAGTGTTAAATGTCTTTTGTGATAACTCAACTAAGAACATAATAATAGCTTGATATACTTTGAATCTAGCAAAAAAATACACCCATTTTCTAGATATTATTACATTATATCAGATGCTTGAGATTTCCGACCTGGTGGTCGAATACGTATATACCAAAAATTTCTATAAAACCGGGGGATCAAAAACGTATATGCCCAAAAATTTCTATACGAAAACTATACACTCTCCACTACTGAGTGAAAAGTTCGGGGTGTCGGCCGCCCCCTCCCGCCCCCACAAAGCTACGCCTTTGATTGATATGTAGTATGAACGAGAAAATTTCATTCTCTAACAACCAAAAACACTCACTAATTTTGTACCGACTTGAAAATTATGAGTTACTTGTCGTGTGAAAGCTATTGTAACTACTCCAATTTGAATTAGTACACAATTATTAGAATCACAAGGAGGTTGCCACCGGTAGGGAACAATGGGAAGAATGTCCAGAGCCGTACGGTAAAGGTTTCTAGGAAGAATGGTAGAGTTATCAAGAAAGAAAACTATTGTAAAATTGTCCTAACTAGGGTTAACACCCGCCCGCGTTGCGGTGCGGGTACATCGTAAACATTGAATGAATTAGTCCAAACGTTATATGATGCATTAACCATATGAAAATACACATTTCGACGTATCCAGTTGAATTCAGTGTAACCTGTATAAGCATTGTGATTGGATCAAACGTAAAGTAAATGGAATTCATATCGAACAATCATAACGTATTATATGTGACCCAACTCATACATAGAAAACGTAACGGGTATGAAGGAAAATATGCACATGTAATCGAAATGGATTAATTAGAGCTTTCGGAAAAAATGGGAGAAAAAGAAACCATAGATTGACTCCACTCGGTTCGAAAAAAACTTTACGAAACATACATAAAATAAACACGAAAACATATTATATTTGACCTGAATCATTTCCCAAAAAAGTTTACGTCGAAAGTAGAACAACTTGAATTTTTACCAAAACGTACATAAAAATATGCACTTAAAAATTGTTTCTTTAAACGAAAACGTATTATATTTGACCTAACTCGTCTATAAAAAAAGTTTACGTCGGAATGTAGAACAAATCATATTTATACATACTCGTACATAAATATGCACGTAAAAAATAGTTTTTAAGTAAAGGAAATATAGGGGTAAACCGAAACAATATATTTGAACTTATAATTCCTAAAAATTTGCAACAATTTAGTATTTATCTAGTAAAAATTGTAAATTTCTGGAGTATTTTATTTATTTTAGGCCTTTCCGAACCCACGAGCTTCGAGGGTTGGTAAAAGAAAATTTCTTCATTAATACCGCTGACATTAAATATTTTGATTTTATACACGGTCAAAGACAACCGAACATATTAGATTACGACGACAAATTGAAATATATGAATATGCAACAATAACAATTTGTTGAAAATTTCTTTATAAACCACATTAGTAGTTTTATCCGTAGGTTTCTCGTCGTTGTCAAGTATTAGTAGTTTGACCCTATCTCGTGTTTTCACCCTTGATAAAGCAACATACAATTGACCATGAGAGAAGACAGGTTGTTTCAAGTACAAACCAACTCTTAAAAGTGATTGGCCTTAACTTTTGTTGAATGTCATTGCAAAACATACGACCAGTGGAACTTGCCTCCTTTAAAACTTAAAAATATTTGTAAAAGCACATAAAGCATGTGTAATAATTTCATGATATAATAGAATTTCACAGTTACATTAGCAAAGTATAGTTAAATATAACATTGCAAAAAAAAAAAATATCTATCTCCAATTTCGTTGTGTAAAGTAAAATATTCAAAATTTGAATATCCTACGTATTGAAATAAAAGGAGTATTAAATAGAGGACATACAATGCTTCCATGTATGGACATCCCTTTTGCTTTTAAGCTCAAAAATGCACCCCGAATTGTGACAACTGTCAAATTTGCATGTATCCGTACAATTATTAAATGATGATTAGTGCTTATGGACTGTGCTGATTTACAATTTATAACTTGAATTGCTTTCTGATTATTGCATTATACTTACATGTGCATCACATACTGCAAATGACACATCATTGACTGCATGCAAACATATTGACATAAATGATGCACAAAGCACAACACAGTTATCAGACAAACCGGGAAAATACTGACAGAGTTCAGTACATAGACAGACGTTGTTTTGACACAGTATGAACCAGAAACCAAGTACTACATTAGTATGGTGTGTAGGGAAGTAAGGACCACAAAATTGCTTTTCTAGGAGATAGTTTAAGTGCCGGAAAGTGCCTAAAACTTACCTAAAGTGCAGAATTTTGCAGAAAATTCAGCAAATTAGCATTTAAATACATTAATATTATGCAGAAACATGACTAAATGGTCCTGAATGCTTTTCTAAGTGTCCGGAATTAAGAGTGTCACAAAAGGGTACATAAAGAACACTAAACGGTATAGTTTTTCAATTTAACGAACCAGTATCTAACCGAACAACCGGACACTACCCGAAACACCAAAATTATACTAGAGCATTGTTTTAATATTTCTGAGCTAGTTATGATCCCCGAACATCATAACACCTACAAAAATATCTAGTAACCAAGTACTTAACTTATACTTGATTTCTAACTACAAACTAACTAAATTGTTACAACCTAAGCCTACTACCCCCCCCCCCCTATCTCACGGCCCACATGGCCTATTTGGGAGATCTTATTTGATCTCATGAAGATTTGATTAAAAGATATGTCATGTACTTAAGGGAACATATTATCCATTGGATTATGAAGTGTTGGAAGATTGTAAGAATAACCCAAGGACCATAACCATTTCATTCTCACTTCTCACCACACTTGAAAAACCTTCTCCTCCCCCTCCATAAGCTACGGCCAAGAACTCCCCAAACACCACCATCATCTTCATTCACTTATCATTAAATCTACACATATACAAAGGTGTTAGAAGCTATACAAAGAAGCTTGGAGCTCTTGAAAGTTGAAGGACCTCTCTCTAGTGCTTTTATCCACTTGTTTTCTCCACTTGATCATCCCTAGCCTTGAGCTAGTAGTAAGATCTTCTACTCTTCATTTTACAACTATTTTAAGTGGTTAAAAGATGATACAAGATGATTATCATAAAGAACACTAAGAAACAAGAAGGTGAAACATGAACATAAGCATAAAACTATAAGAAATCTTAAAGAAATCATGTTGTTTAGTGTTGTTATGATGCTTGATGATTGTTAGTTTGTGTAAATGATGTAGAACATTATATGATCTTGCTAGATCATGATTAAAAACATAATCTAGCAAGATGGGAGGATGAAAATGTTAGAGGTTTATAAATCATCCTCAAGAAAGACATGAACTTGAAAAGATATATTGTTTTCTTGAAAAATAATAATCAAAGTGGGTTGATAATCATATAGATCTAAAAATTTATGAATGGTTTTTCAAAAGAATCAAGCTTGAAATATGAGTTTTAGTATATCTTGGTTCTTACATAAACAAATACTATTTTTAATGGTTAAACATGTGTAGAAACACTTGTGTAACAAGAAGATTACATAAAGAAGCATTTTTGGGAAATATGTTTGGAAGTTGTAAACACCCAACTTCTTTAAAAATGAAGTTTTTAAAGAAGTAAATACATTTCAAAGGGTAACTAAACCTACTAAACACACTACCAAGTTACCACTAGTTTTTACGAAAGTTCAAGTTCAGGTTGCTATATAAACCAAATGATTATGGCAAATTGGTAAGTGTAAGCTGCTTAGGGTTGATTGTTGATTGTTTGTGATGATTTTAAAAAGGAAATGATATGCTTTGATAGGGGAAACTATGGCAAAATTTTCTAAAAATATAAACACTTAGAAAAATATTTTCAAACAAGTATTTATAAGTGTATTTTAACCATGGATTTTCTACATAAGCTTTGCCATAATTTTTGTTACAAAAATACAAGTATTGGAGGTAGGTTTTTATAAATAAAAATGGATAAATATATATATTTAGAATATATTTTTACATTAAAGACATGATGTGTGAAAAATTGTATACCTTGTGTAAAAGTTATATTATTTTAGGGTCAAAGTAATATAACTTAACAAAATACCAAGAAATTACAATCCAAAATATTACCAAAAATCACGAGGAATAAATACACAAGTTACACACACAATATTGGGAAACCGAGCGAAAGAATGTAACTTACAAAATATTCCGGAAAATACATTTATAAGTATATTTTTGGTGAATAATATTTCGGACACAAGAAAGGAAAATATGATTTTTCCAATTATTACAAAGTTATATCATATTTTTGACAAGGAGAAAATATATTATTTTGGGAAATAAAAATATATTTTCTTGTATTTTTTAGAAGATATACTATTTTTGGGAAAAATATATATTTTCTCGGATGAACTTGTAATACGTTATTTTTGAAAATATATTGTTTTGGAACTACAAATAGTTTTGCCAAGAGAAAAATTAGGAATAATTTTTCTAAGGAATACTTCTTGAAATATATATTTTAGAAATATATATTGGATACTTATTAAAGACAATACACGTCGGAATACGACGCCAATACTGTGAGTTCATGTCCCCCTTTTCTCTTAACTGTTTTGGGTTTTATAACTCTCGGGGGTGAAATACATGTTACATACTGATTACAAACAATTACTAATGGTATGGTTAGCTAAGGAATGTACTGCTTGATCACGTGAATGGATATGCGATTAACTTAAGACCATTAATCCTTGTATAAGGACCGAGGGGCATGAGTGATAGATCTATTGGGTGTTGCGAGCCCCACATATGGGCCTGCGAGTTGGCCGCATGTGGTGACTATGTCGTTCCGCCGGAGGGGCCGGTACGAAATACGCATACAGGGTTGAGTGCTTCTTATGCCATGTCACTTATATTAATGTATTAGCTACACATTAATTGTTCTGTTTTTCCTTGTTGCTTCATACCGGTTTACAAGTACATACATACATACAAAGGTTTTCAAGGATGATTCGTGCACACATACTAAACACATGAACTCGCTCAACTTTTGTTGATGTTTTCAAACTACATGTATTTCAGGGAATTAGTAAGTGGATCTGGCGGGTGTTGGAAGTTTTATGTTGCGATAGGAATAAAGATGTCATCCATGATCTTTGGGTTTGGTCAGTGTGTCCTATTCCTGGACGAGACACGTCATCCAAACCTTAGTTACATTTAATGTCTTTTGACGAGTCCTTAGCGAACTCATAAACAATTTGTATGGTTTGTAAAACTTGAAATTGAAGTCTACGTTTTCAACAATGTTGTTTGTTTTAAACTCATTTAATGGATGACAAATCTATGGTTTTATTTGATGCTGGCACATATGATTCTATAATGAACGATAAATGTTGAGAACTGTTGTCTCCGCCTGATTAGGACTCCGGTCATTTAATGCGAGGTAGAAATTGGCCGATGACACTATAGAAAATGCTCCAACAAATCTTAGATTGATATTTTATATCTATTAGGAATCACTCTTTTCTGATATCCTTATGGCAAGCTTTCAAGCTATCCAAATTCATCACTATAATAAAGACAGATGTGACATTTTGATCCCCTGTCAAAAAGATGATGGATTAGGACCAAACTTTAAATGCCATTAACGGTCTTTTGTGACCTAGGCTAAGTATAATTGATATATATTAAATAACGTTCATTAAGAATGTTAATGCTATATTGGCCTGTATGGTTTAATGAAACCATAGTTAGTATATAAGGCCATGAGGATGATGAATAGCAGTTGTCGGATCGCAACCAGGAAATTGATTCATTTAGTAATAGGAACCAATTCTTCTGTTCCTGTCAGAAATCTTCAGTCATAAAATTTTAATGTACCCTCTCTCCAGATAAAGTACATTCGCATGTAATTGATATCTCTTTAATCCCTATTGATTACGAATACCAAATGGTATGACAAAACCGCCGTATGAGAATTAATGTATCTTAATAAGTTCCATAGATTGCTTCCATGCCTGATCAGTATGGAGGTTTAATGCATGGAACCACAAAGATATTCCAATGGTCATACGGTATTAAAGTCAGCTAATGGTATTCAAAGAAGATATCTAGAAAATAGAATTTTCCCAAATAAATGGTTCCTGGTAAAGAAATATGTGAACTCATAGCATAAATGTGTCACTCATTTGGCACAAGCAAGGATGGATGAACTGGAGTCTGAGATTTGGAAAATCTCTGTAACCTCCTTGTATCTTGATTATCTTCTCCTAAGACTACCCTGTTTACCTCTCGAGAGACAAGTAGAGTTAAGATTAACATCCCGCTTTGGGTTGGAGTGTTGTAAGAACTCCGTATTGATCATGGAATAATCGAAACCCTGATTAAGTAAACTTTAAGATAGGAGATTCATATAGCCTAACTCGATATTCCGAGAGTTTGATATTGTTAGATAAGAAAGACGGTTCATTTTGCTTATGCACTCATTACCGCAACCCTATTTTAACAACGATTAAGAATCGCCATCAACTACCCAGGATCGTTGAGTTATTCAACTAGCTATAAGGATTAGCTACTCCTTAAGATTAGTTTTAAGCAATGGTTGAGATAACCATCCCACCTTAAGATAAGCTTTTCTATAATAATTGATATGTAAGTATTAAGGCTGCTCCTTTGGAGACCTTGTATAGATGGAATGTTAAACATCTATTGTTAGATAGAGAATTGGTAAGTCCAATTATCAGGATCTGAAAGTTGCCTAGGAAACAACAAATAAGATCATACAAATCCATAATCGATTGTAAGTTGCCAGTATACGTCAGGAAATCAAGAATTTATGAAAATAGCAACCCTCCTAAGTTCTGGTTAAAAGATAAGGTTCAACAAAAGATAACACCCTAGAAGGGTGTGCCGAGTTGTAATTTTCAGGTTAGTTAAGCTCGGAATATATAAAGTCATTCGAAGGATTCGAATGTATCAAGACTAAATAGCTTACGAGCTAAGACCTAATTTAGGAGCTTGGTGGAACACGCAATGTGACCCACACTAATGATTTAGCGATGTGTCACCAATAAGTCGAAAAGCACTATCACATATGCAGATCTATGATCGTATGAGCAACCTATGTCGATTGAGAATCGACAGGTTAAGGAGCTCCAAAAGAAAGTATGCACCTATTGTATAGGTCAACTGGGATACCCTTGGAGGCCCAAATATGCTATGGAAGTTAAATCCAAGATATGACAGAAAGTACTTCCTTTACTTTAAGCAAATCTCGAGGTTGAGATTTCTTTTAAGGGGGTGAGGATGTAACACCTCGAAAAATCACGTCCAATGAAGTATTGACACGTGTAATAAACCCTAATGAAGTCAAACGTTGAATTTAAGGGACTAATTTTTCGAAAAATCGAAACCTTTGATTATGAAAGAACTGGAAGTATTATCATACCTAAAATAAGTTTCTAAATAACCTTTTATGGTTTTATATTCACAAATGAGCCACTTGTTAATCAAGTGTAGCCGTTTATGTAATTAATTGAAAGTTTGCGCAGAAAAGGGTTAAAAGCGTCAACATGTTAATTCTTACCTCTGAGTGACCTTTTAACAAACCGAGAGCCTCATGATATTTTATTATACTCTCAGGATTGCCAATCATTGGCCACCCAAGGCTTTTATGCCCAAAAGTGAAGTTACGCGCAACTTTGCAAGTATAAGGGACTAAAAGTGTCAATATGTTTAATTATACCTCTGAATGACCTTTTATCGATCCCGAAGCATTATGATGTTTAATAATACTTTCAATAATGCCTAATATGAATTAGATGATGCTTCAATGCTATTAAATGATGAGTTACACAAGTTTGCGCATTTGAGGGACCTAAAGCGTCAAACTGCTAAAGTATACCGATTCGGATGTTATCGGACCTTCCGGAATATGACCATGAGATAAACATACCATAATTATCCCTAATATAGCTTAGATACAGGCTTAGAGGTGTTTGGTGCGCAAAAATTAGCTTTTAAGTCATGCAAGGACTAAAAGTGTCAAAAAGCGCACAAGTTTGCGTTTACGCGCATATCTCACATTCTGAATATCCCCGGACACCCAAAAATTTATGTAAACACTAAAATATGTTATTTTAGTGTTTGGCTTGATAAAATTCCATTCGTCGCGTCAATTGGTTCGTTTTTCGCGTCCGTCCGTGTTTCGTCGTAATTAACCAAACAACGTGACCGTACGACCAAACGAACGGACATCCGGCATATTTTTGAGCATGTTTCATGTTCCCCATACTTAGGAATCATTGTAGAGCCTTAAAAATGGTTTAACGGGCCTTGGATGTGTCGGAAATGGCATTTAGAAGTGCAGGGGCTAAATCTGTCAAAAAGTGAAAGTTCCTGATTGCTGGCCTGGTCCTTACGGACCGTAAGCTGGGAGCCTTACGGTCCGTAAGCCACTCCCAGATGTGGAAAATCGTTCTGATGGCTGTTCAACCCATGTAATCGTCATCTACTGCCCTTTAACACCACCAGGGGTCGCCTAAACTAATCCTTAGGCCTTAGGGACACTTGTTAATCATCAAGGATCATTGGTAGCATGATTTGTCATGATCTTAATGGATTAAAATCACTATAAAAGGCCCTTTGGTTGCAACCTTGTGATCATTCATTCCATCTGCTTTCTTGGAGCTTCCTGGAGCATAAGAGCAGACCCTAAGCATCCCTAATCGTGCATAGGACTTCTGTAAGTATGCTTAACCTTTCTTAGTTGAGTTTTTACTTAGCTTTAGCTTAAAAGTCAAACCGTCGTAATTAACGGTTGACTTAGCGATTAATCATTAATGGTCCAGTGATTAGTCGAATTGAAGGTAGTTATAAGTTGGTAATTATGTGGGCATTAAACCCTTAAAAGGGCTCTCTCTGATTCCCACTCTAACTAGATCAAATGTCGGGTCAAAGTTGATTAGAAAAAGTCAACAGAACCTTAACTTGCGATTTAACGCCTAATTAACAACGTAGAAGGCATGTAACCTATTTTATCATTCATATAACTTAGTAATAAATGTAAGAACATGTCTAAACATGTTCGACCCGACAATTTTCTGTTTAGACCCGGTTCGGAACCGGAAGTCGCAAAACTTTGACTTTTGCTTTGACTTCAGTTCTGACCCAAATTAGATAGGTTTAGAAATGCCTTAGGGCTTCCTTAGGACCAGGTTACATGTTGGTATAACCCTCTGTGCTTGGTTCGTTGATTGCCCCATTCGTTTACGCGTTTCCGTTAATTGCCTAATGTTGACCAATATGCCCTTTTGACTATAAAACGAGAATTTTGGAAATGTGAAAAGACAATAATCCTTATTACTGATTTATAAAGTTGTCCCTAAATTTTCACATCAGTTGGAGGTCTAGATTAGGAGTTATGCTCATTAGCGTAATTATAACGCCTTTTAGTAATTAAACGGCGCAATTAGCATAAACCCTATCTAAATCCAATTTTTGACACCAAACCTTTTACCCACTGATGTAATATAATACTTTGAGATTTTTAAAGATTTTAATTATTTTTAAACTGGTCATAACCTAAGGCTATTGCCTTAATTCGGTAAATACCGATTATACCCTTTTTGTGTATAAAATGAGTTTTACATAGTATTTTGACACCAATTCAATTGCTACTGATTTTATATAATAAATAAAGTATTTTGAACTTTATAACCTGATCAGAAAACTCAGATTTCCTGTATAACCCGGAAATCGCTTAAAATGGCTTTTTAAGCATATTAAACGCATAGTTTGGGTTTGAAACCATTTTGGCATATAAGACCTATTACCAACTGATATGACCTAATAAAATAAATTATTCTACTGATGTATTCAGACCCGAATCTTATAATTTTAATTAACCTCTTTTATAATCTTAAAATGACCAAAATACCCCTACGGGGCTTATTTTGAGATTAAACTCGTTTTGGGCATAATGGAAGATATCCTACTGATATCACAACATATTTAAGGCATATTAACTTAGAAAACCTGTTTAGGACCCTTATAGTTACCCGTTACGCTTCTTGCGCGTTCGGTTCGGTTTATGTAACTAGTTTGCATAAATTAGCCGAAACGGGTCGAACGTTATCATTTTTATCTCAAAATCCATAATGTGTTTAGTGTACCCATATTATACAAGTCTCCAAACTTGTCGGGTCTAAATCACATTCTATTCCAGTCTTCGCTTAATCATGCGTTTTGAACCGTAAACCTTTCCTTAAAACTAACCGGTCTAAGTTACGGCTTAAATAAGACCCGTTAGGAATCTAATAGGTTAATAAAACCTTCGTTCCAGATTGAGAGCCCCAGTAGAAGTACTTGTGCTTGCTGATTAGAATATACGGCTGAGTATAAATTGCATTTGCTAGCTCAGGTAAATACTTTTAACTTATTTTCCCTATACGGGCTTAGGATACGGTATTATAAAAATACCGCTTGGTCGGGTATTGAATGTTTAGTCGTATTGTGATTAAATTATTGAGGTAACCCGCTTTGATCTGTATTGTTTGAAATAAAAGACTTTAGGGGTTAATGACCATGTCCTGGATATCCTTGACATCATTGTATTATAAAATGGCCACGTCTTATGCACGCGGTGTAGGCATACACCTGACAGTGCATACGGGAAACGGTATCTCACTCTCTTGTGGGCCTATACTTGTGGCGTGTCTGTTAATCTTGACTCGGTTTCTACATCGGGCCCTGAACGTACAACGAACATGTAAATCTGTATACAAGATTTTTATATAATTGTCCCAAGTTATAAAAGATATGTTGTGCCTTGTGCATTCAAATCAATTTTATTAAACCTTTTCAAATGAGTCAGTTAATTGTATTTACCAGTGTAAACTGACGTATTTTCCAAAAAGGTTAAGTGACAGGTACTGAACATTATTGGCTGGAAGCTCAGGGCGTTAATAAGGAATCTTGAAAGTTCTAGGCGTCTAAAGTCTGTTGAACAATGTTTATGTTTTAAGATCCGCCTGTGGATCCTTTACTTTCCGTTGTAATACTTTGATATTACTTTATATTCGGATTGAAATATATTATCTTTTGCTTCCGCTGTGCATTTATATATTGTGTTGTTTGACTATGATGATATCAACTACGTCACGATACTCCCCATCGGGCCCACCGGTAATACGTGGAAATATCGGGGTGTGACACCTCCCGAGGATATGCCTTTTGACGATTCGTTTGATGATGACGTTGATTTGTTTGTTTATGATCCTCCTGTTAACGCCCAGGGTGATGGAAAGATAGCTGAGGATGTCATTGCTATTCTACCCCCCTGAGATTCCTGCCATTAAAGTATATTCTCTGCCTCCATTTTACACTCGATTTCAGACTCCTTTGAGTCTGTGACATCTGCAGCCTTACAGACGACCGGATTGCAGCTTTCTACTACTAACTCAGATGACGACACTGCTATGACTGCTGCACTATCACATGCTCGAGATGCCACACATTTACACAACCCAGAGCCTGCTCTTGAGCCAGCGCCTGTTCCTTTTGTGGTCAGCCTGATGTTGCACCTATTGATCTTGAGCCGATTTCTGATCCTGACTATGTTCCATTTGAATTACCAGACATTGCACCCCTTGTACCAGACCCAGCACCTGCACCTGATGATCTTCTCATTTGTTGAAACATTTGTTCCTACACCCGCACCCGCTGATGTTGCTCCTTTCCTCCTATGGAGTCCGACGTCCATCGCACCGGTTTGCCTATTGCTTTCTTTCAAGACATACCTGCACCCCATCCAGGGGAAGGTACTATTGGCCAGCACCTGCGTGACGATCTTTTTGTATCAGCAGCTTTTCCACAGATCCTTCAGGCTGTACTGTTCATTTCTTCACTGCTGGACAAGCCATTCCGATGGCTCCTATCATGCCCTATGCTTATTTTAGACCCCTACCATCCCTCACATTATGGAAGCTACACACGGGATGAGTTGCTCCTGTTACTTCAGCTACAATTTGAGGTTTTGAGTTATAAAGCTTGAACTGACATTACGTCCTCCACCCTGTCAATGCCAATATACTTTGATCCTCCACATTCATCACTGTCTCCTTTTGCGCTCTCAGCTGCTGCTATTACACCTTCTTAGGTTTTGATGCTCGTTTCGTTACTATCAAGCAGCAAATCTGATACTTACTCCGCCGCATATTCAAGCTCGAGGAGAAAGTCGTGCATGTTTGCAGTTTGCTTTTCTTCACTCCTCCACCTCAGACACCAGTATAGCTGGCTTTTGATTTTATGCAGATTGCATTACTTTTGGGAAAAGACACTACTAATAAGCCGAGATTGTAGAGACTTTTGAAGACCACTTTTGACCACGTGATTTTGATACACTGATAGACTTATTGGACAGAGGTAGGGTGACCCTGTGTCCCTTTTGATGTAATACACTTTGTAAACAATGTGATTGTGGTCGGTAAATAATGAAATCTCATTCGCCATGTCCTCACTAAGCACGTTGTTGGTATGCATGTTGTGCTATAATTGTGATGCTACGTGCTTGCTTGTCAAGTTCCCATTAAATATGTACCTACCTACAAGTTTGTGCTATAATTGTGATGTTATATGATTGCTTGTTATAACGACTGCGTATATACACATGTAAATACACCTTCTAGGTCTTATTCGTTAAGTAGAAGCTTATGCGCTTGTGTCCTTAATAAGACCTGACCTAACCATTCTTCTTCTTAGAAGATGTCGCTTCAAGGGAACACCGATACCAACAACCCTCTGCCGACGACAGAGGCGGAATTACAAGAGCGCGTCTCACAGGCCATCGCACAGCACGAGGCCCTTCGCTCCGAGCGTAGCGGAGGTACCACAGGAAGTAACCCACCCAACGGTAATGTTTAGTCACTTAAGACACATTACAAAAACTTTTGGATATTTCCAAGTGTGCTTTGCTAATGCCTCTCGTGAATGATGTTGCTTATATCGCAGGCTGCACCTACAAGCAGTTCTTGGGCTGCAAGCCCCTGGATTTCGACGGCACTGGGGGTGCCTTAGCCTTCATGCGCTAGGTTGAGAAGACGGATCTGTTTTGCGGTTGAGCCGATGTGCCCCAGAGCATCAGGTCGCGTACATTTTCAGACTGCTTCAAGATGGGGCTCTGTCATGGTGGAACCTCCAGGTTCAGACGTTGGGAGAGATTGCTGCGTATGCTTTGACATGGGACGAACTGCAAGAACTAATGCATAAGAAGTACTGTTCGAGAGCAGAAATCCAGAAGTTGGAAACTGAGTTCTGGAACTTGAAGATGGAAGGTCCAAAGATAGCCAAGTACGTGCAGAGATTCCATGATCTGTCTCGTGTTGTCCCCTACATGGTAGATCAAGAGTTTAAGAAGATCGAACGTTTCATTGGGGGATTGGCACCTCAGATTCTAAGCCTGGTGACAACATCTAAACCTCCAACAATTAACGCAGCTATTGGCTTGAGTGTGGCACTCACTGAAGAAGCGATTAGACTAGGAAGATTTTTAGCCTCTGAGGAGAAAAAGAAGACTCATGTGAAGTCATCTGGAGATAACGAAAGAAAGTTCGAAAACTTCAAGCAGGGTACTCAGACGAATAACAACAACAAGGCCAAAAAGGGAAAAGAGTACATGGGTAAACTACCTAAATGCGTCAAGTGTCGACGTCATCATACCGGGTGATGTAAAAATGGAAAGTGTGACAACTGTGGCAAAGTGGGGCACTACAAGGAGACGTGTTGGCATGAGACGAGACGTGGAAAGAGAGGTCAAGGGTGTTATAACTGCGGTGACATGGGGCACTTTAGGAAAGATTGCCCAAGGAAGATTAAACAAGATCGTGGGAAAAATGTCTAACACCAAAGCTAGGGAAGCACGCCAGGATCCAAACAGGGCCATCGGTACGTCTCATAGTAGTCAATGTTATGCGTCTGTGCTATTTGACATTGTTGTCAAATTGTGGCTTCAGAATATACTTGTTTTAGTAGTAAGTAAGATAGATATCCAGTACTCGATAGAACTAGCTTAAGGGAAGCTTCGACGTGGTAATTGGGATGGATTGGTTGTCGAGCAATCGAGCGGAGATTATTACCCACACCTCGATGGCAAATGAAGAAACAATCATGATTCATGGAGGTAAGCATACTACGCTCCTACAGCTTCCAAATTGCTTGAAGGCATGAAAGTTGTTGCGTAATGGATGTGTTGTTTTTCTGGGCTCACGTCGTGGACAAGATAACCGAAGAACCAAAACTTGAAGATATCCCTGTGATAAGGGAATAACCTGAAGTCCTCCCCGAAGACTTGCCAGAATTATCCCCTCAACGACAAGTCGAATTTCGCATTGATTTGATTCCAGGCGCCGCGCCTGCAGTCAATGCACTTTAGCGACTTACACCTTCGGAGATGCAAGGATTGTCAGTATAGCTTCAGTAGTTGATAGAGAAGGAAGATAACAGACCAAGTTTCCCGCTTTGGGTAACCCCAGTTTTGCTCGTCAAGAAGAAGGACGATAGCTTTCGTACGAACATCAAACTACCAGGAGCCGAACGAGCTAACCAACAAGAGTCGGTGACTCTTGCTAAGGATTAACGAAGTACTTATTTAACTAACTGTGAGGATCCAACTACTATTTCACGACTGATCGATGATCGAGTATCATTAGCTGTAAATTCAGGAAGAAAGTATACCGGGGAAATTGTGGGACAATAACTTGTTTTAAACGTACACAAAAATGGTGTTTCCTACACGACGCACAAAACAGTGTTACACATAATACGAAACTTTGAGAATCTAGAAAACATGTACTTAGGACCTTTGGGAACCCAGGTTCAAACTCGTAAAGGTTGCTTAGGAACCACACCTGTTAACTCAAGCAAACCCCACTACCCTGACATATATGTTATTTCAGTTAACCAAACAGAAAGTACTCAAATTTCTTTTGTTAAAAATCTTCACTTTTGCTTCTAGCGAGTAGATGTTTGCATCTCTACTCCCCTTAATGGTAGTTGCATCGCGTCAATTTTCTTCGCTGAGAGCGAACACACATTTGCTTCGATACTTGGTCATTTCTTCATTTTAGCAAATACTCATTATTTCATTACTTGAAAACTTATATGTTACGCATGCACCATTTTCTACACATGCGGTTTCATTTCGAATAAACGCTTCATTGAAGTTCAAATATTATGTTGCTAAATCTAATTACTGACTGTGATTCGAATGACCTACATTATGGTAATTGTTGTCTTCCTTGTTATCAAGTCAACACACTTTCTTGAAACTCCTTTTCTTTCAAGTTACATTCATGATTTATCTTCGTAACCAGGCTGAGATTTCCTTGTTGATACATACGTTTATTGTCAGATTGCACTGAAACGAAGTTCAATTGCTTGAACTTGTCCATTTCGCATATTCAATTTAAAACACCATATGATGTATTGAGAGCATCATATTCAAATTTTGCCAAGGGTCTTTTTTTTCGAGTCGTAGTAGACTTATTTGGTCTACGACTCCACTAAATCATTTGTTGGTTTCGACACCTTGTGGTGATGCTTTCACAAAATTGAAGCTTGCGCTAATTTGGTTACGCACCTCATACACGGATTTAATTATCTATTTATTTGCTCTAAATCTGTTTTGTTTATCATAATTAAAGCGGTCCCAACACAGTTGTGTGCTAAGGCAATGGTACATAGATTCATTTTATAGCACGGTGTACGTCCTAACGATTCTTTCATGGTCGATCGAATGACTTGCGGTACTTATTACTTTTTCATCTTCGATCGGAAACAGTGGTTCTTTGATGTTCCATATTCCATAGGAAACTCTATGACATTGTGTAAATTAAATTTCAGAGTTGTTTCATGTAAGGACTCTCAAAATTGTCCTAAAAATACCCGTAAGTAAAAACCCGGACCCCCGAAACCATACTGTGCATGAAAAACCAAGAAAAACATAATTCTGGTTCCGAGGCGGGCCACGTAAAAGACAAGCCTTGTCTTACGCGGGCCGCGTCAAGACATGTTTGACCGGATAAGTGTTCCGGATCCACTAGTCTTCTACGTGGCACACTTACCGATGACCAATCAAGCCCACGCGTAGACTAGGCGGCCTCACGGGCCGCGTAAGGTTTAACTGAAGGCTTACGCGGGCCGCGTGAACCTTCAATTTCAGCTATAAATAGAGCTGATCATGAGCAGTCTTCTGGTGTCGACGAAAACATTCAATTTCGAATTCTCACCGCACAATTTCGAAATTACTTTCAATATTAGCGAGGCGCTGCCCCGATACCGGGTATTAACTCGATCGCTGCTATGATTTAATGTCCGATCGATTAAACTATCCGATGGATGTTTAAGTGCTACCCACATTAGGGTTTATGCTTTGTCATTCGTCGTAAATTCGATGGATGTTTAAGTATCGCACTTTGTCATTCGTTGTGAAGGTTTAATCTCGTGAGTTATCGTAAATGCTGTATTAGTTACTAACCGAGTTCATGTGCATGTTATTAAATTTAGGTTAAAAAGGCTAATCAGTAGGCTAAGCTCTGTCCACATAAATCTGCAATGTGAGTCATTCTCTTTTTATCAAATTTGATTTCAAAAGCATGTTTATTTCAAAGTTATAATTACATGGATTAAGTCTTTGTAGTCACCAAATTACAGCCGGTATGTGGGGTTTGTATACAATACTTGATAACCTTGACCATTGGACAACGAGCTAGCCAAGGGGTGATATGACCATAGTCACAGACACCATTGACAATGAGGTTACCAATGGATGGTCGAGTGACAAAATACTGTGGGTAGTTGGTTGATATCTGGAAACATTGTAATCGCTCTTAATATTATAAATTATAACAAACGCGTCGTTTTAGTAAAAAGAATGATTCACCAGTATTTCCCGCTGACAAAACCTTTTTCAAACATGTTTCAGGTGATCTGTTGTAATCCAGGAAAAGTGTCGCGAAGCACTACAAGCTTAAGGAAGTGGCTCAATATAAAAATAAAGAAACATGTTTTGTAAATAAAGATTTCTCAGTGAAATCATATGGTTGTAAACTACCGGGGGTTATCCCGAATTGTGAAATAAAATAATCGGGAAATTTTCAGTTTTAAAAAGATCCTGTTAAAATCTTCCGCTGTTAACTCAATTAAATAAATACCATGGGATTTTCTGTCCCGCGGCTCCTGAAACGGGTCAAACCGGGTCGGGGGCCGTGACAGAAAAAGGTGGTATCAGAGCCACTGATTTAAGCCAATTAAGTATTTAGAAAATACTTAATTTTTTTTTTAAATTGCTATTCTGTGATTATATGTTTATTATTTGAATATTTGTGTACAGTATGGGTAAGCAAAGACTTTCGGATGTCTACTATAAATTAGATATTTCACCAAAAGAAAAAGGAACTTCATCCTCAAAATACCCAATAGATACTGATGAAGGAATATTTGTTCGAAAGGCACAATATGATGAACCACTTTCTCCTAATAAAAGAAGTTTGATTATTAGGAAAAGTCAGGAGAAAATAAAGAAATCACAACCAAAAGAGAAGAGAATTAATCAGAAAACCCAAGAACTAGGCAGTAACCCACCATGGGAAGACAAGTTAGATGAAAAATGGGCAGATCTTTATATGCTAGCCACTGTAGCAGTAAATACAAATCTTTAAATACTCTGACTCAAGTTTTAGCACCCTTATCACTTACAAGCCAGAAACTTTACCCAATATATAAATAAGTTACAGTAAACCTTAATATGTTTTAGTTATCAGTTGTCCTTTGTATTAAATTAGTCACACGGTATGTAATAATATTTAAATGTTTTCTTTAAAATTTTATTATCAAAATTTTAACTTAGCAATTTTTGTGTATTTTGCATATATGCTAAACAACATGAATAACTTATCTGAAGCCCTTCAGAATCTAAATCTCTATCCGGTGAAAATAGAGGTTTCTAGAGATTTTACTGGTTACATACCCGATATAGAAGAACCTATGGAATTCAACGCTGCACCTCCGGAGAAACCCAAGCCTAAGAAAAGGAGAAGATTTGTGGGATGGAGGCGTGTGCGCAGGAGGAAACCCGCAACTAGAAAGATTCCCAAAATAAAAAATCCATTAGAAAAAGGAAAGGGGATTGAAGCCGGGGAAGATTCTAGGCAGACAGAAATGGAGATTAGAGAAGGTTCTAGGCAGATAGAGATGGAAATTGGGGAAAGCTCTAGACCAGTTGAGGAGTTACCATTTCAGGATGAATTGGATCGCGCATTGGCAAGCTGTGATATCGTTAGGCCTGTCAATAATAATCTCTACCCTTATCCTGCTGGAACTCAACTTCCAATAAACTTGGAACCAGCAATCCCAGAACCTATAATCCACACCCAACCTCTAGGAATGGACGAGTGGTGGACTAATGATTGGCAGTTCCAAAACCTTCTTAACAATCCTTATACCTTTCTCCCTCAGTTCGACCCAGAACCGATACCAAATCTGCCAATGAGCAATGAAAATCTAGCTGAACTCTGCCACTTTGGCGAAGAGTTGGTGGATGCAGGAAAAAAAATTCAGGAGGTAGGAGAACAGATCTCCTGGAAGTACGACGAAAGGGAACGTCGTTACTGAAATACCAACTGACGAGGAATAGTGGGGTTGTGAAACTGTGATTGTATAATAATAAATAGTAAAATATAATCTTGTAAAATAACTACAAATAAAACTTTGTAAGATAATGGTGTGTATTGATGCATATTATAATATATAAAAATGGGAATCGAGAAATCGATAATTTTGGCTATTCATGTGTTATGGAAAACGCTAATAATGAACCAGTTAACGAGGTTAACCAATCTGAGCAACACCCGGAGGATCAATTTATGACTAGGAAAGATATAGAAAATATCGTTGCTCAAGGAATAGCCAATGCTATTCCAGCAATACTTGCTGCTGCCCAGAAACCTGTTGAACCTCAACAAATCATTCCTAGCAAACGTATTTCTGAAGATAACTTCAGTAATAGCGTAAACGGAGGCGGTAATCATACTAATCATGATAATGATTCACGGCAGGCTCCGCTCCTTAAGAAAATGAAAGCAACAATGCCTGGTTGCACTTACAAAGAATTTCTTGCTTGTAAACCCGCTGAATTTGCAGGCAATGAAGGAGCGACTTCGGCACTGCGTTGGTTAGAGAAAACAGAGGCAGTGATTACAATAAGTAAATGTGTCAAGGACGACAAGGTCATGTACGCATCAAATATTTTCAAAAAAGGGGCGCTAGAATGGTGGAATACAGTACTTCAAAGCAAAGGAAGAAATATGGCCTATGCCATGAACTGGGAAGAATTTAAGAGTCTTGTAGAAAGAAAATTCTGTCCCGAATATGAAAAAGATCAAATGGCTAATAAGTTCCTAAATCATCGAATGATGGGTGCAGATTGTCGCGGGTATACTTCGACATTCTTTGAATATGCTAGAGTGGTACCAACACTGGCTTCGCCAGAACCGGTACTCATTTCTCGATATATTTGGGGATTAATTGGCGAAATCCGTAATATCGTTAAAGCTGCGAGACCTCGCACTATTGACGATGCGGTAGAATTAGCTAACACCTTAACTGACGAACTAGTACGTACAAGAGATGAAAACAGGAAAAAGGAACTGGCTCAGAAAATTACCCAAGGGTTTCGTGTGGGTAATAATAGTAACTTTAAGTGAAGAGGAACATGGCAATCTTCAACTCCGCCGTTCTGCAGGAATTACAAAAAGAAACATTATGGAAGATGTAATGTAACCTGCAACTTTTGCAAAGTTGTAGGACATCGTGAAGAAGACTGCAGAAAGAAAACAAGGGTCTGCTTTAACTGTGAAGAAATGGGACATTTTAAACCAGAATTCCCTAAATTAGTTAAACCAGCAGACAACAAAGTCAAGCCAGCTGACGGAGCTACCAAGAAGAATGTTCGAGCCTTCCAGTTAACTACTCAGGAAGCCGAGCTAATTCCAGACGTGATAGCTGGTACGTTCTTAGTTCACAACATTTACGCAAAAATATTATTTGACTCTGGTGCAAACCAAAGTTTTATAAATACTTCATTCTGCCAAGCTCTTAACTTACCCTTAACCAACCTTAGGCGGATTTTTACAGTCGAAACGACATATGGAAATTCTATTAAAATAGATAAGATTTTGCAAAAAGAAAATATAGAACTTTTAGGTCATAAATTTCATGCAAACCTATTGCCAATGAATTTAACTGGATTCGATGTCGTATTAGGAATGGATTGGTTAGTAGCCAACCATGCTCGAATCCTTTGTGATAAGAACTCTATAGAAATTCAGGCACCTACAGGAGAAATAATCATGATTACAGGAGATAAACCACGTAAACCCATGAAGTTCATATCAGTAATGAAAGTTGCTAGTTATGAACGAAAGCAAGGAATAGTATATATGATTTCAGTAATCATTAGTACTAAGGGTAAAGAACTTAAGGAGATTCCTGTAGTCTCAGAATACCCAGATGTATTCCCAGAAGAGTTACCAGGATTACCACCAGATAGGGAAGTAGAATTTTGAATTCATCTAATTCCTGGAACTACACCGATAGCCAAGGCACCTTATCGGTTAGCACCCACAGAAATGTTAGAATTGAAAAAGCAATTAGATGAATTACTCAGTAAAGGTTTCATACAACCTAGTTCATCCCCATGGGGAGCACCAGTATTGTTCGTAAAGAAGAAGGATGGTTCGATGAGAATGTGTATTGATTATAGAGAATTGAATAAAGTTACAATTAAGAATCGATACCCATTACCTAGAATTGATGATCTTTTTGATCAACTTCAAGGAGCTAGATACTTTTCTAAGATCGACTTACGCTCGGGATATCATCAATTGAAGGTACAAGAAGAAGACATACCTAAAACTGCTTTCAGAACTAGGTATGGTCATTACGAGTTTACAGTTATGCCCTTCGGATTAACGAATGCACCTGCCGCATTCATGGACATGATGAATAGAATCTGTAAACCGTACTTGGATAAATTTGTAATTGTTTTTATCCATGATATACTTATTTATTCCAAAAGTCATGACGAGCATTGTCAGCACTTACATGCACTCTTAACTTTGTTAAGAAAAGAAAAGCTTTACGCCAAATTCTCGAAATGTGAATTTTGGCTGCAAGAAGTGCAATTCCTAGGACACATGGTAAATCACGAAGGTATTCATGTAGATCCTGCTAAGATAGAGGCAATTACCAAATGGAAGGTTCCGCAATCTGCAATGGAAATTAGAAGTTTTATAAGTTTAGCCGGATACTATAGACGGTTTATTAAGGATTTTTCCAAGATAGCTGTACCATTAACTAAGCTAACCTGTAAATCAGTAAAGTTTGAATGGGGACCTAGGCAAGAGGAAGCTTTTAGGATTCTAAAGAAAAAGTTAACAAATGCCCCAATCCTAGCTTTACCAGAAGGAACTGAAGATTTTGAAGTTTACTGTGATGCTTAAAAACTAGGATTAGGATGTGTGTTAATGCAACGCAAGAAGGTAATTGCGTATGCTTCAAGACAATTGAAAAAGCACGAAGAAAACTATACGACTCATGACTTAGAATTAGGAGCCATAGTTTTTGCCCTTAAGATTTGTAGACATTATCTGTATGGAAGTAAGTTTACTGTCTATACGGATCACAAAAGTTTAAGATATATATTTGGGCAAAAAGAATTAAACATGAGGCAAAGAAGATGGATGGAAATCTTAAGTGATTACGATTGTGATATTCAATATCACGAGGGAAAAGCAAATGTAGTTGCTGACGCTTTAAGTCGTAAGTACCATGAGAAACAAAGACGAGTTCGTGCTCTTAGATTAAATCTACAGTTAGATTTAATGGAACAACTAAAGCATTTTCAAGAAACAGCAATCAAGGATGATGCTGAAGGAATGAAATGACGAATCAAAGAATTAGAACAAAGAGCTGATGGAATTTGGAAATTCCAGAAAAGAAGAATTTGGGTACCTAAGTAGGGAGAATTAAGAAATAAGATTTTAGAAGAAGCCCATAAATCTAGGTATACCATGCACCCTGGAAACAATAAAATGTATCAAGATTTAAGAAATAACTTTTGGTGGATAGGAATGAAAAAGGACATAGTTCGATATGTTTCTAAGTGTCTTACTTGTTCACAAGTTAAGCCAGAACATGTAAGAGCATTCTCATCCAATCCATCAAAACTTGTGAGGGTGAGTTTTTATATTGTAAAGGGTATAAAAAGTGGTTGTGAGTGGAGGAGAGAGAAAATGTTACTGTTCATCTGTATATTTGGGGGGACACTGTTCACCCAGAATAATTTTTTTAATATATATTGAAAGTGGTTGTGAGTGAAGTAAAGAGAAAAATGTGATGATAATATTATTTAATTGAAAAGGAGAGAGAAAAAGTATTTGTTTTTAGAGGAAATATATTGATATAGGAGTTGTTTTTTAGTAGAATGTATGTATAATTTGATGGATTGGATGAGAATGCTCTAACACCTCGAAAATTCACGTCCTATAATGTGTTGACACGTGTCATATGTTTGAACGTGTGAAAGAATGTTATAAAAGGATTAAAGTTGACAATCATGGAAAGTATGTGAATATACGAGTTCTAAATGCCAACAGTGAATAAATATTTTGTACATTAACCCTACATGATGCTCATACCTTCAAATGAATAAATCATGGATCATACGAAGCTAATTGTGAATGAAAGTGAGAGATTACAAACTACAGGGGTTAAATGTGTCAACATGTTTAAGTTATACCTCTGAGTGACCTTTTAGCAAACCCGAAGCTTTGTAACGGTAAATTATGCTCACTAGAATGCACGATATAAATTTCATAAAGTTTCGTTATCGTATGAGAAAGTTATGATAAAATTCGTATTCAAGGGGTTAAAGCGTCAACGTTGAAGTTTATGACTTTTCGGGTAACAATAAAGTTAACCGAGGACTAAACAAAGTGGGTAAATGTCTTAAGGCCCTTATAAGTCAATTTAGAGGGTTCATTGTGCAAAACAAGACGTGAAAGCGACCTTTAGAAGGACCGGGGACCAAAACTGCAAATAATGGAAAATTGGTTTGGCTGGACACCACATGCTCGCGTAGCGCGAGCACTAGCACCTTTGTCGTCGCGCTACGCGACGGCCACATCTGATCAGAATTCCGATTTTGTTGGATTTTTTGGGATTCTTGTCTGCCATAGCCCTTGTAACCGCCTTTAACTCGATTTTCCTCATCTTGCTTGACCCCTAAACAACCCCTAGACATTTAGGGACACTTGTTAGTGATAAAACATCAATGGTAGACCTTGTTGTCAACAATCTATGAAGATATGAACACTATAAAAGGCCACAAGGTTGCAACCATTTCTTCACACCTTCATTCTGCAATTGAGGAGCTTTCTGGAGCTTAAGAGCAGACCCAAGTCCTTCCTAATCAAGCTTAGGACTTCAGTAAGTTTGCATAACCTTTCTTAGTTAAGTTTTTGCTTAGTTTTAGCTTAAAAGTCACCGTCGTAATTAACGGTTGACTTAGCGATTAATCATTGATGGTTCAGTGATTAGTCGAATTGAAAGTAGTTATAAGTTGGTAATTATGTGGGTAATAAACCCTTAAAAGGGTTCCCCCTGATTCCCACTCTAACTAGGTCTAATGTCGGGTCAAACTTGTTATTAAAAAGTCAACAGCATGCTTATTTTCTAATTTATGCATAATTAGCAATGTAGAACACATACAACCTGTTTGATCATTAATATAACTTGGTAATTAGTGTAAGAACATGTCTAAACATGTTCAACCTGACAATTTTATGTTTAGACCCGGTTCAGAACCGAAAGTCACAAAGCTTTGACTTCTGCTTTGACTTCAGTTCTGACCCATTTTGGTATGTTTTAGAAATACCTTAGAGCTTTATTTGGACTAGGTTACATGCTACTATAACCCTCTGTGATTATACACCTTGGTTCATTAGTTAACCAATTAATATGCATGATTCCGTTAATTGCTCATATGTTGACCATTATGCCCTTTTCACCTTAAAACGTGATTTTTGAAAATGTAAAGAGTAGAAACTTTAATTACTTATATATAAACTTGCACCCAAAATTTGACATCAGTTGGAGGTGTAGATTGAGAGTTATGCTCATTAGCGTAATTAGAAAGCTTATTAGCGATTAAACGACATAATTAGCGTTTAGCCTATTTAAGCCTACTTTTTGATATCAAACTTATTACCCACTGATGTAATATATTATTTGGGGATTTTTGAATATTTTTAATAAATTTTAGGCTGAGCATAACTTATAGTCATAGGCATAATCCGGTAATTGTCGGTTTTGCCCTTACGGGCTATAAAATGAGTTTTACATATCTAATCGACTCCAAACCTTTTGCTACTGATTACATATGGTAAATAAATCATTTTAAGCCTCCTGGAATAATAAAAATATCAACTTTATGTATAGAACCCGGAAATGGCTTCTAATCGCCTTTTTAAGCGTTTTTAACGCATAGTATGTACTAGAACTATTTTAATCATACAAGGGTTGATACCTACTGATATTTGAGGAAAATTATAATATTTTAACGGTAACCAAAAGTTGTTTAACTCAGACTTCAATTTTGAGCTTTACGGCTTATGTGAAATTACCAAAATGCCCCTACGGTGCATAGTTTGGTTATAATTGATAAATTTCACATATATACTTTACCCTACTGTTATAACTTAGTAAATTAAGTATTTTTACTGATTATATCAGACCTGTAACTCAGGTTAACAATTAAACTCTTTTATAACCTTGTAAATGACCAAACTACCCCTACGGGGCATAGTTTGTGTTTAAATTCGTTTCGGGCATAATAAAAGACATCTTACTGATGTCACAACATATTTGAAGCATATTAACTTAGGAAACCTGTATATGGCTCTGGTGAATATCCGTTACGCTCATTACGCGTTCGGTTCGGTTCGGTTTATGTAACTAGTTTACATAAATTAGCCGAAACGGGTCAAACCTTATCGGTTTTATCTCAAAATCCAGAATGTGTATGAAATACCCATATTAAGCAAGTCTCCGAACTTATCGGGTCTAAATCACATTCTATCCGGTCTTCGCTTAATCATGCGTATGAACCGTATCTTTAAAACTAACCGGTCTAAGCTTAAGCTTAACTAAAGACCCGTTAGGTTTCTAATAGGTTATTATAAACCTTTGTTCCAGAATAGGAGACCAGTAAAAGCTACTTGCATTTGCTTATTGTGATTATTACTTTGCTCAGGTAAATACTTTTAACTTATTTTCCCTATACGGGCTTGGGTTACGGTATATAAAATACCGCTTGGTCGGGCATCAAATCTTCCATCGTTTGGTGGTTAATTGAATAATTTGATCGGCCTGTTTAAATATGTTTTGTTTGCTTAAAGCCTTTGGGGGGGTTAATGACCATGTCCCGGATATCCTTGGCATCATTTTACGAAATGGCCACGACCTAAGCGCGGAGTGTAGGCGTACACTCGTCAGTGCATAAATAGTTGATGTGGTGTGTCTATTGATCTTTAACCCGGCACGCTCCGGGCTACTGAACGCATAAGGAACATGTAATTCTTTTACAATAT
Source organism: Helianthus tuberosus (assembly GCA_030545235.1). Taxonomy (NCBI): domain Eukaryota; kingdom Viridiplantae; phylum Streptophyta; class Magnoliopsida; order Asterales; family Asteraceae; genus Helianthus; species Helianthus tuberosus. The sequence goes on from CM060351.1 coordinate 49,690,827, forward strand.
TATATATTAAATGATTATCCCAAGTTAAAAAAAAATGTTTATGCCACGTGCACCCAAATCAATTTTTAATCATTTTTAAAATGAGTCAGTTGATTGTATTTACCAGTGTAAACTGACGTATTTTCCCAAAAAGATTAAATGCAGGTACTAAGCGTAATAGGCTGGATTGCTCCTTAGCATCAATAAAGAGTAGGGCTGTAAATGAACCGAACGTTTAGCGAACAGTTCGTGAACCGTTCGACGGGAAGTTCGTTTATGTTGGTTCGTTTAATAAACGAACGAACATGAACAAGAAATTTCGTTCGATTAGTTAAATGAACGAACATGAACGAAGGCCTCGTTCGTCCGATTGTGTTCGTGAACGTTCGGTAAGGTGTTCGTGAACATTTGTTGATTTGCGTTCGTATATTTTCGTATGTTTGTGTTTTAATTTAAGATCTTTATACTTTCTTACATTTTATTTGTACTTTTTATATTATTAAACTTTTATTTATTTTATTTCCCTAACAATTAAACTAGGAAACCCACTTTCACCTTGTTTATGCATCATTTCCCTTTCATTTCTCATTATTTACATCCACGAATACAATCGACCTCCATTCCACAATAAGGGATTCAAGTTCGAGTGCTACTCTATGGGCCATCTATTTTTATCCTTCGTCGCGTTCGCCAAATTTATTTGTGTTCGTTTGTGTTCGTGAACCGTTCGCGAACACGCTCATTTCCTTAATGAACGAACACGAACATAAAATCTCGTTCGGCAAGTGTTCATGAACCGTTCGTGAACACATTTATTTCCTTAACGAACGAACACGAACAAGGCCTTGTTCGTGTTCGTTCGGTTCGTTTACAGCCCTAATAAAGAGTCTCGCAAGCTTAAGATGCCTAATGTCTGTTGAACTACTATTTATTTTTTATCCTTCTGTGGACAAACTTTCAACTGTTGTGATACACGATATTACAATTTATTAAAGTTGAATGATATCTTTCAATTGCTTCCGCTGTGCATATTAAATATTGTGTTGTTTGACTATTATGTTGCCAACCACGTCACGATACTCCCCACCGGGCCCACCGGTGACACGTGGAATCCGGGGTGTGACAGGTTGGTATCAGAGCCAACATTGAGTGAATTAAACACTAGCCTTTTGTGTTTAATCTCAATGACACAATTGCACATTCCTAAGCTTTCGAGTCTAGACAAATAACATAGGACAAATTCTCATTTGTTGTGTTTGTTTTGTCCTTTATTTTATATATTCTTGTCGTTATCTTATGTTGTATTGACAGGATTAATTATGCCGCCAAGATTCTTTCGACGAAGAGGAAGAGGCAAGGGCCAATCACCGCCCCCAATGACGACGAGGCAGGACCTTAGCAACGGTGAGCTCCTTCTACCACCGAGAGTGACGATCCTCGACAGAACCGGAGGAACCTGTTTGAACCAGCTAGACGATCGGTTTCGCACAGTTCGACACCTCCTTTTCAAAACTCTTATGGGCCACATTCGGAAAATGAGCCCAACAACCCTCAACCTTCTTACATACCTCTTCAACGATCTCTATCGTACCATTCTTTTGGTGACCCTACACCTGTTTTTAGGGGCCGGTTTAACCCGGCAAATTACATACCAGAACCAGTGGGTTTTAACCCATTGGGGCCAGAGGATCATTTCTCCGGAGATCATGCGGAGGATATGGACGAGGACACCGATCCAGTCGAGCCCGCAACCGGAACTCCCAACCATCCCATCGAGATCTCCGACGGATCTTCTTTCCATGGATCACCCTACGGTGGTCCAGACAGTTATCAAGCTAGGTTTGACCTGCATGAATGGTACTTCACACCTCCTCGCCATTCTCCGCCTCACCAGCAGCAGCAGCAGCAGGATCCCTCTGAGGATTCACGATTTGTGGCAGTCACGCCACCGCCTCCACCGCCACCAGTTCAGCCGGCACCTCCGCAACCGCCAAGGCGTAGGAGAACCAGAGCACGTATGTCTGCACGAGGAGGGGACTTTCATTTTAGCTCTCCTCGACAATCAAGTGGCAGTCATTATCCGCCACTTCAGGAAGACCCACAAATGGGTGGACCTTCACACCCTGTTGCACAGCAACCACCACCGATGGGTTTTAATAACCCGATTCCTGCCTACACGGGTTCGATGGCGTACAACCCGTTTGAGCAGCCGGCTCACACCAACTACAATTACGCTGAAGCCGACCCATACTTGGTAGCGTCCAATTACAACGCCTTTAACCCTGAAGGACCGTATGGAGCTCCTTGGGGAGCAGGATACCCAACCCATGGGTACCAGATACCTGCCAGACCTATAATACGGACACAATCGCAGCCGCCACGGTTTTCTCCCCCAGAACGGGAGGAAATTCTTCAGAGACTGGACCAGGTCGAGCGAGACTTTCACCGAGATCGCAGGGAGCGACAAACTTTCTTCCAAGGATTGACAAGCCTAATAAAAAGGAAGAGCAAGAAGGACCATTGAATCCTTCCATTGTTGTAGAAATTTCCTTGTATCAGTTGAGCCCCTGTGTGGGCTTGTCTTGCTGTATTGACCCCTGTGTGGGTATGTATGTTTGTTTGTTTTGACCCCTGCGTGGGTCTATCTTTCTGTTAACCCCTACGAGGGTATATTGTATGTTTAAGTCCCTGCGTGGACTAGTATGTTGCTTGACCCCTGCGTGGGTAACATGTTTATTAAAAAGACCCGTTTAGGGCGACGTGTAACCTATTAATAACTAATGGAATGTTTAATTTATAAATTTCATTCTTGCCATTATGTGCATAAATAAATTATATATGAAATAAATAAATCAAAAATCATTCCTTTTTAAAATATATCTGCCTATTTAAATATTTACTAAGGATCTTAAAGGTATAACTTAGCCGGCATGTCATTTTAAGACCTGGCCAAGATGGTGAAACCTGTTAAAGAGATTCAAATCCCAGTTAACATCTGAAAACATGTTAACGCTCCTGGCAGATGTGATTCGTTAAAATCACACACGTCATTTTTATATAAGGATCTTTCCAAAGATTCCTAACCCAACTTAATGATCTCTGAATCATGGGTTAAATCATCAATTAAGATGATCATAACTTGACCATACGTGGTAATATGGTGCCTACGGGCCCTGCTCATTTCCATATGAGCCAAAAGACAGTGGTAGCTATGACTCCCTGTCAGAAAAAGGTAATGAACTATGTTCAAACCTTCATGCCTTGATTCTCTGAAATCATGGCTTATAATTTAAAAATGTCCTTGTGACTAGGCCTTGTGTGCTAATAATACTGTTATTGTTATAATTAGGATAAATTATAATAGAAATCCTAAATAAATGTGATTAATAAATTAACCAAATATGGTCTTTGTTTACCATGGTTAATGAATTACCCTAAGGGGCAATTCCATAATAAACTCCCAAATAAACTATTGTCCTTGTTTTATGTAACAACTCATATTTAAATGGCTAACTCGAACGAAATTAATAGTCACCCAGTGGAGAATAATGATAACGCCCGAATTAATTTAACGGCTGCTAAACTGAAAGCGTTAGTAGACGACGCAGTTACAAAGGCTTTAGAGCGGCAGTACGAAGAGTATAGTGGGACTCGGAGTAGGACCCTATCTACCCCGCATTCAAAGCCACCTCCCAAGAAGGAAGAACCCAAGAAAGATGATGATAGACTCTCCTCAAGCCACCACAGTGCTCCATCTCAACAGGTTGTACTAAATCAAGAACCCCGTAACAAGGGTTGCTCCTATAAATTCTTTGTTTCATGCAAGCCCAGGGATTTCACTGGGGAAAAGGGAGCCATTGACTGCATGACGTGGTTAGATGAGATGGACACAGTAGTGGATATCAGCGGATGCGCTGAGAGGGATATAGTCAAGTTTGTGTCGCAATCATTTAAGGGTGAAGCCTTAGCCTGGTGGAGATCACTGATTCAAGCCACCGGGAAAATCCCATTGTACAACATGTCTTGGGAGCAATTTGTTGCCCTTATCAGGGAAAATTACTGCCCTCAGCACGAGGTGGAGAAGATAGAGTCTGATTTTCTATCATTGGTAATGACAAACCTTGACTGTCAAGATTACCTCACGAGCTTCAACACAATGTCCCGGTTGGTCCCGTATCTGGTGACCCCGGAACCAAAAAGAATAGCTCGTTTTATCGGTGGTTTAGCCCCCGAGATAAAGGCAAGCGTGAAGGCCTCTCGGCCAGCTACTTTTAGATCTGTAGCTGACATATCTTTGTCCCTCACTCTGGATGCGGTCAGACAAAGATCGCTGAGGAACAAAGATGCTGAGAAGAAAAAACGTGAAGATGATAACTCACGGAGGTCAAACAAGAATCACCGAGGAAACGGTGACAACAAGAAGGGGTCTGAGTCAAGGAAATATGGGCATCAGTCTGGTGAGAAGCCCAAGTGCAAGATTTGCAAGAAACATCACTTTGGAAAGTGCAGGCTCGAATCAAACTCGCAGGCTCAGTCACGAACTTTTGCTTGCGGGATATGCAAGTCCAAGGAACACAAGACCTTGGACAGCAAAAAGATGAAGGATGCAACATGCTACAGTTGCAATGAGAAGGGGCACATTAAAACCAACTGCCCTAAATACGCCAAGAAGCCTGATGAGGCCAAGAAGACCAATGCGAGAGTCTTCAGAATGGACGCAAAGGAAGCAGTACAAGATGACAATGTGATAACAGGTACTTTCCTCATAAATGATGTCTATGCAAGAGTACTTTTTGATTCAGGCGCTGATAAGTCTTTCGTAGATAATAAGTTTTGCAAATTGCTAAATTTACCTGTTAAAACCTTAAGCGTAAAGTATGAGGTGGAGTTAGCTGATGGCACCATAGAAACCGCCTCAACCATATTAGATGGATGTTTTATATCCATTAAGAACCACTCTTTTCCTTTGTCCCTACTTCCTTTGAAGTTAGCCGGTTTTGACATCGTTTTAGGCAAGGACTGGTTATCTCATAACCAGGCCCAAATTGTCTGCAATAGAAAACAAGTGATGATCAAGACTCCATCTGGCGAATCAATTGCCATTCAGGGAGATACCCGGTATGGATTGCCCGAGCAAGTGACTATGCTCAAGGACTCGAAGTGCTTGAAGAAGGGTTGTGTCATTTACATGGCACAAGTGACTTTTGATGAGCCGAAACCCAATATGGAAGACATCCCCGTCATTTCTAAATACCCCGAGGTTTTTCCAGAAGAACTACCTGGTTTGCCACCAGATAGGCAAGTGGAATTCAGAATTGACATCATCCCTGGAGCAACACCAGTTGTTAGAGCACCTTATAGGTTGGCACCAACGGAGATGAAGGAATTGAGGACACAGCTAGACGAATTGCTAGCCAAAGGTTTCATTAAACCTAGTTCGTCTCCTTGGGGAGCGCCAGTTCTGTTTGTCAAGAAGAAGGATGGATCGATGCGTCTGTGCATCGATTACCGTGAACTTAATAAGGTCACAATAAAGAATAGGTATCCTTTGCCCAGGATCGACGATTTGTTCGATCAATTGCAAGGGGCAAGTTATTTCTCGAAGATTGACTTAAGGTCAGGTTACCACCAATTGAAGGTTAGAGATGAAGACATACACAAAACTGCATTTAGGACTCGTTATGGTCATTACGAGTTCCTAGTGATGCCTTTTGGGCTCACTAATGCACCGGTCGCGTTCATGGATCTCATGAATCATGTTTGCAAGCCGTACTTAGATAAATTCGTCATCGTTTTCATCGACAACATTCTCATTTACTCTAAGAACCAAGCTGACCATGAGAAACACCTTCGATGTATTCTTAAGCTTCTACATCACGAGAAACTCTACGCCAAATTTTCCAAGTGTGAGTTTTGCTTAGAGAAGTCCAATTCCTTGGACATGTGGTGAGTGAGCGTGGTATCCAAGTGGATCCCGCTAAGGTAGAAGCAGTTATGAACTGGCAAGAGCCAAATACGCCTACAGAGATTCGTAGCTTCTTGGGATTGGCAGGATACTATAGGCGTTTCATCGAAAATTTTTCAATGATTGCAGCACCCCTAACTTCCTTGACTAGGAAAAAGGTTAAGTTCGACTGGGGACCGAAACAGCAAGAATCTTTTGATATTCTGAAACAAAAGTTGAGCAACGCTTCTGTACTGACATTGCCTGAAGGTACCGAAGAATTCGTAGTTTACTGCGATGCATCACACACTGGCATGGGGTGTGTGCTTATGCAGAAAGGCAAGGTTATTACCTATGCATCACGTCAATTGAAGGTGCATGAAAAGAATTACACCACCCACGACTTGGAGTTGGGTGCCGTTGTATTTGCATTGAAGCTATGGAGGCATTATTTGTATGGTATCAAGTGTGTGATCTATTCTGATCACAAGAGCCTTCAACATATGTTTAATCAGAAGGATTTAAACATGAGGCAGCGCCGTTGGATAGAGACTTTAAATGATTATGGTTGTGAAATCAGATACCATCCCGGCAAGGCGAATGTAGTCGCTGATGCCTTGAGTCGAAAGGAAAGGGTGAAACCCATCCGAATCAATGCCAAGAGCATTGAGATTAAGAACAGTTTGAACGAAAGGTTGTTAGATGCATAGAAGGAAGCTGTGTTGGAAGCTAACTATCCTAACGAAAAGCTAGGAGTAACTGAGGAGCAGTTATCTCTTAGCAAGGACGGAATTCTGAGATTAAATGGACGAATATGGGTTCCAATTTATGGAGGACTTCGAGATGTCATCCTCCAGGAAGCCCATAGTTCTAAATACCCCGTTCATCCTGGAGCTGATAAGATGTACCAGGATCTAAGGGCAAACTATTGGTGGATAGGCTTGAAAAAGTCTGTAGCTGCCTATGTAGCTAAATGCCTGACTTGTGCGCAAGTCAAAGCAGAACATCAAAAGCCGTCAGGCTTGCTACAACAGCCTGAACTTCCCACATGGAAGTGGGAAATGGTAACTATGGATTTTATCACCAAGTTACCCAAGACAAGGAAAGGAAATGATACGATATGGGTAATAGTTGATAGACTGACTAAGTCAGCACATTTCCTGCCCATTAAGGAGACTTATAGCTCCGACATGTTAGCCCAGTTGTACGTGGATAAGATTGTAGCCTTACATGGCATACCTGTGTCTATTATCTCCGACAGGGATACTAGATACACGTCACATTTTTGGAAAAGTTTCCAACAATCTTTGGGCACGCGTTTGAATTTTAGTACGGCTTACCATCCTCAGACGGACGGCCAGAGTGAGCGTACTATTAAAACGTTGGAAGACATGCTACGTGCATGTGTGATCGATTTAGGTGGTAGTTGGGATAACCACCTGCCGTTAATCGAATTCTCCTACAACAATAGCTACCACACCAGCATTAAGGCTGCGCCTTTTGAGGCATTATACGGTAGAAAGTGTAGAACGCCCGTTTGTTGGGCGGAAGTTGGAGATGTCCAATTATCAGGACCAGAGATAGTCTTTGAAACGACGGACAAGATTGTCCAGATTCGTGACCGTCTCAAAGCTGCCCGTGATAGGCAGAAGAGTTACGCAGATCCAAAGCGTAAACATATGAACTTCGAAGTAGGTGACAAAGTGTTGCTTAAAGTATCACCCTGGAAGGGAGTGATGCGATTTGGTAACAAAGGCAAGTTAAGCCCGAGATACATAGGACCGTTCGAAGTCATCGAACGTGTCGGGTCGGTTTCCTATAAGTTAAACTTACCAGAAGAGCTCAGTAATATACATAACGTATTCCACATCTGCAATCTGAAGAAGTGTTTCGCTGATGAATCACTGGTCATACCACATACAGATGTGCATATAGATGAGAGCTTGAAATTTGTCGAAAAACCATTGTCGATTGAGGATCGACAGGTTAAGAAGCTTCGAAGGAAGCATGTACATATTGTAAAGGTAAAATGGGATGCTCGTAGAGGTCCCGAATACATGTAGGAGGTTGAGTCCACGATGAAAGAAAAGTACCCTTATTTGTTTCAATAAATCTCGAGGTCGAGATTTCTTTTAAGGGGGTGAGGATGTAACACCTCGAAAATTCACGTCCTATAATGTGTTGACACGTGTCATATGTTTGAACATGTGAAAGAATGTTATAAAAGGATTAAAGTTGACAATCATGGGAAGTATGTGAATATACGAGTTCTAAATGTCAACAGTGAATAAATATTTTGTACATTAACCCTACATGATGCTCATACCTTCAAACGAATAAATCATGGATCATACGAAGCTAATTGTGAATGAAAGTGAGAGATTACAAACTACAGGGGTTAAATGTGTCAACATGTTTAAGTTATACCTCTGAGTGACCTTTTAGCAAACCCGAAGCTTTGTAACGGTAAATTATGCTCACTAGAATGCACGATATAAATTTCATAAAGTTTCGTTATCGTATGAGGAAGTTATGATAAAATTCGTATTCAAGGGGTTAAAGCGTCAACGTTGAAGTTTATGACTTTTCGGGTAACAATAAAGTTAACCGAGGACTAAACAAAGTGGGTAAATGTCTTAAGGCCCTTATAAGTCAATTTAGAGGGTTCATTGTGCAAAACAAGACGTGAAAGCGACCTTTAGAAGGACCGGAGACCAAAACTGCAAATAATGGAAAATTGGTTTGGCTGGACACCACATGCTCGCGTAGCGCGAGCACTAGCACCTTTGCCGTCGCGCTACGCGACGGCCACATCTGATCAGAATTCCGATTTTGTTGGATTTTTTGGGATTCTTGTCTGCCATAGCCCTTGTAACCGCCTTTAACTCGATTTTCCTCATCTTGCTTGACCCCTAAACAACCCCTAGACATTTAGGGACACTTGTTAGTGATCAAACATCAATGGTAGACCTTGTTGTCAACAATCTATGAAGATATGAACACTATAAAAGGCCACAAGGTTGCAACCATTTCTTCACACCTTCATTCTGCAATTGAGGAGCTTTCTGGAGCTTAAGAGCATACCCAAGTCCTTCCTAATCAAGCTTAGGACTTCAGTAAGTTTGCTTAACCTTTCTTAGTTAAGTTTTTGCTTAGTTTTAGCTTAAAAGTCAAACCGTCGTAATTAACGGTTGACTTAGCGATTAATCATTGATGGTTCAGTGATTAGTCGAATTGAAAGTGGTTATAAGTTGGTAATTATGTGGGTAATTAAAAGGGTTCCCCCTAATTCCCACTCTAACTAGGTCTAATGTCGGGTCAAACTTGTTATTAAAAAGTCAACAGCATGCTTATTTTCTAATTTATGCACAATTAGCAATGTAGAACACATACAAACTGTTTGATCATTAATATAACTTGGTAATTAGTGTAAGAACATGTCTAAACATGTTCAACCCGACAATTTTATGTTTAGACCCGGTTCGGAACCGAAAGTCGCAAAGCTTTGACTTTTGCTTTGACTTCAGTTCTGACCCATTTTGGTATGTTTTAGAAATACCTTAGAGCTTTATTTGGACCAGGTTACATGCTAGTATAACCCTCTATGATTATACACCTTGGTTCATTAGTTAACCAATTAATATGCATGATTCCGTTAATTGCTCATATGTTGACCATTATGCCCTTTTCACCTTAAAACGTGATTTTTAAAAATGTAAAAGAGTAGAAACTTTAATTACTGATATATAAACTTGCACCCAAAATTTGACATCAGTTGGAGGTGTAGATTGAGGAGTTATGCTCATTAGCGTAATTAGAAAGCTTATTAGCGATTAAACAACATAATTAGCGTTTAGCCTATTTAAGCCTACTTTTTGATATCAAAATTATTACCCACTGATGTAATATATTATTTGGGGATTTTTGAAGATTTTTAATAAATTTTAGGCTGAGCATAACTTATAGTCATAGGCTTAATCCGGTAATTGTCGGTTTTGCCCTTACGGGCTAAAAAATGAGTTTTACATATCTAATCGACTCCAAACCTTTTGCTACTGATTACATATGGTAAATAAATTATTTTAAGCCTTCTGGAATAATAAAAATATCAGCTTTATGTATAGAACCCGGAAATGGTTTCTAATCGCCTTTTTAAGCGTTTTTAACGCATAGTATGTACTAGAACTATTTTAAACATACAAGGGTTGATACCTACTGATATTTGAGGCAAATTATTATATTTTAACAGTAAGCAAAAGTTGTTTAACTCAGACTTCAGTTTTGAGCTTTACGGCTTATGTGAAATTACCAAAATGCCCCTACGGTGCATAGTTTGGTTATAATTGATAAATTTCACATATATACTTTACCCTACTGTTATAACTTAGTAAATTAAGTATTTTTGCTGATTATATCAGACCTGTAACTCAGGTTAATACTTAAACTCTTTTATAACCTTGTAAATGACCAAATTACCCCTACGGGGCATAGTTTGTGTTTAAATTCGTTTCGAGCATAATAAAAGACATCTTACTGATGTCACAACATATTTGAAGCATATTAACTTAGGAAACCTGTATATGGATCTGGTGAATATCCGTTACGCTCATTACGCGTTCGGTTCGGTTTATGTAACTAGTTTACATAAATTAGCCGAAACGGGTCAAACCTTATCGGTTTTATCTCAAAATCCAGAATGTGTATGAAATACCCATATTAAGAAAGTCTCCAAACTTGTCGGGTCTAACTCACATTCTATCCGGTCTTCGCTTAATCATGCGTACGAACCGTATCTTTAAAACTAACCGGTCTAAGCTTAAGCTTAACTAAAGACCCGTTAGGATTCTATTAGGTTATTATAAACCTTTGTTCCAGAATAGGAGACCAGTAAAAGCTACTTGCATTTGCTTATTGTGATTATTACTTTGCTCAGGTAAATACTTTTAACTTATTTTCCCTATACGGGCTTGGGTTACGGTATATAAAATACCGCTTGGTCGGGCATCAAATCTTCCATCGTTTGGTGGTTAATTGAATAATTTGATCGGCCTGTTTAAATATGTTTTGTTTGCTTAAAGCCTTTGGGGGGTTAATGACCATGTCCTGGATATCCTTGGCATCATTTTACGAAATGGCCACGACCTAAGTGCGGAGTGTAGGAGTACACTCGTCAGTGCATAAATAGTTGATGTGGTGTGTCTATTGATCTTTAACCCGGCACGCTCCGGGCTACTGAACGCATAAGGAACATGTAATTCTTTTACAATATTATATATTAAATGATTATCCCAAGTTAAAAAAAATGTTTATGCCACGTGCACCCAAATCAATTTTTAATCATTTTTAAAATGAGTCAGTTGATTGTATTTACCAGTGTAAACTGGCGTATTTTCCCAAAAAGATTAGATGCAGGTACTAAGCGTAATAGGCCGGATTGCTCCTTAGCATCAATAAAGAGTCTCGCAAGCTTAAGATGCCTAATGTCTGTGGAACTACTATTTATTTTTTATCCTTCTGTGGACAAACTTTCAACTGTTGTGATACACGATATTACAATTTATTAAAGTTGAATGATATCTTTCAATTGCTTCCGCTGTGCATATTAAATATTTTGTTGTTTAACTATTATGTTGCCAACCACGTCACGATACTCCCCACCGGGCCCACCGGTGCACGTGGAATCCGGGGTGTGACAGAACACCAGAAACCTTCAGGTCTACTACAACAATTAGAAATGCCTGTATGGAAATGGGAACTCATAACAATGGATTTTGTTACTAAGTTACCCAAAACCAGAAAAGGTAATGATACGATTTGGGTAATTGTGGATCGATTAACCAAATCAGCTCACTTTCTACCTATGAAAGAAACCTTTAACATGGAAAGGTTGGCAAAGTTGTATGTAGATGAAGTAGTATCCTTACATGGAGTTCCATTCTCCATTGTTTCAGATAGGGATAGTCGTTTTACTTCCCATTTTTGGACAAGTTTTCAAGAAGCAATGGGAACTCGACTAAATTTAAGTACGTCATATCATCCTCAAACAGATGGACAAAGTGAAAGGACAATCCAAACTCTGGAAGACATGCTCAGAGCATGTGTGATAGATTTTGGTGGAAATTGGGATGACCACTTACCCTTAATTGAATTCTCCTATAACAATAGTTATCATTCAAGCATTGAAACTGCCCCATTTGAAGCACTGTACGGACGAAAGTGCAGAACTCCAGTTTGTTGGGAAGAAATAGGAGAGAGTCAATTATCAGGTCCAGAGATTGTGCAAGAAACTACTGATAAGATTACACAAATCAAGGAAAGACTGAAGACGGCTCGAGATCGTCAGAAAAGTTATGTTGATAATCAACGCAAACCACTAGAGTTTCAAGTTGGAGACAAAGTACTATTGAAAGTTTCACCTTGGAAAGGAGTAGTTCGATTCGGTAAGAAAGGAAAGTTAAGTCCAAGATACGTAGGACCATTTTCAGTGATCCAACGTATAGGACCAGTTGCTTATCGGTTACAACTACCAAAAGAGTTAGCTGGAGTACATGATGTATTTCATGTATCCAACCTTAGGAAATGCCTATCAGACGAATCTTTGGTAGTACCTCTCCAAGATATAGAGGTAAATGAAAAGTTAAAATTTGTTGAGAAACCTCTTCAAATTAAAGATCGAAAGTTCAAATTCCTCAAACACAAACGGTTAGTACCTGTCAAGGTTAAGTGGGATTCAAAGAGAGGACCCGAATACACTTGGGAGCTGGAATCAGAGATGAAGTAGAAATATCCTCACTTATTCCAATGAATCTCGAGGACGAGATTTTAAATAAGGTGGGGAGGATGTAAGGACTATCAAAATTGTCCTAAAAATACCTGTAAGTAAAAACCCGGACCCCTGAAACCATACTGTGCATGAAAAACCAAGAAAAACATAATTCTGGTTCCCAGGCGGGCCGCATAAAAGACAAGCCTTGTCTTACGCGGGCCGCGTCAAGACATGTTTGACCGGATAAGTGTTCCAGATCAACGTGTCGTCTACGTGGCACACCTACTGATGACCAATCAAGCCTACGCGTAGGCTGGGCGGCCTCGCGGGCCGAGTAAGGTTTAACTGAAGGCTTACGCGGGCCGCGTGAACCTTCAATTTCAGCTATAAATAGAGCTGATCATGAGCAGTCTTCTGGTGTCGACGAAAACATTCAATTTCAAATTCTCACTGCACAATTTAGAAATTACTTTCAATATTAGCGAGGCGCGGCTCCGATACCGGGTATTAACTCGATCGCTGCTACGATTTAATGTCCGATCGATTAAACTATCCAATGGATGTTTAAGTGCTGCCCACATTAGGGTTTATGCTTTGTCATTCGTCGTAAATTCGATGGATATTTAAGTATCGCACTTTGTCATTCATTGTGAAGGTTTAATCTCGTGAGTTATCGTAAATGTTGTATTAGTTACTAACCGAGTTCGTGTGCATGTTATTAAATTTAGGTTAAAAAGGATAATCAGTAGGCTATGCTCTGTCTACATAAATCTGCAATGTGAGTCATTCTCTTTTTATCAAATTTGATTTCAAAAGCATGTTTATTTCAAAGTTATAATTACAGGGATTAAGTCTTTGTAGTCACCAAATTACAGCCGGTATGTGGGGTTTGTATACAATACTTGATAACCTTCACCATTGGACAACGAGTTAGCCAAGGGGTGATATGACCATAGTCACAGACACCATTGGACAATGAGGTTACCAATGGATGGTCGAGTGACAAAATACTGTGGGTAGTTGGTTGATATCTGAAAACATTGTAATCGCTCTTAATACTGTAAATTATAACAAACGCGTCGTTTTAGTAAAAAGAATGATTCACCAGTATTTCCCGCTGACAAAACCTTTTTCAAACATGTTTCAGGTGATCTGTTGTAATCCAGGAAAAGTGTCGCGAAGCACTACAAGCTTAAGGAAGTGGCTCAATATAAAAATAAAGAAACATGTTTTGTAAATAAAGATTTCTCAGTGAAATCATATGGTTGTAAACTACCAGGGGTTATCCCGAATTGTGAAATAAAATAATCAGGAAATTTTCAGTTTTAAAAAGATCCTGTTAAAATCTTCCACTGTTAATTCAATTAAATAAATACCACGGGATTTTTTGTCCCGCGGCTCCTGAAACGGGTCAAACCGGGTTGGGGGCCGTGACATTTTAGTACACTTTCCTTTGATTTCAAGCACGGTGAACTTGTTCGGTCACTGCTATTGTTAAAATATATCAATCACGACACCTCGTGGTGTCCTTACAAATTTGTAGCTTGTGCTAACCATGGTCAATCGTTCCACACGAAACTACACATACTTTTGATTAACTTGTCATTTAAACATTCCTAATGCAACTACGAATTAAGACAATGATACACCATATTCGCTTGTATTTCATTTGGTGAAATTTCGCAATTCAAAAATGTCAACACACTAATCCTTACAATTTATTTATTCGAAAGTTGACAGATCATTTTCATATCCAAGTTGTTGATTTTGAGTTCATATAGCAGATGCTATGGTTTGTGAAAACTCGTTTGCATATTGTAACCGATTGTTTGAGAATCCATTGGTCAAAACTCCTTTGTTGCACCCCTGTTAACTAAGTTACGCTAGATTATACATCTTAACATCTCGTGTCCTTTGACATCAAAAGCTAGAACACATACCTTTTAACCATTGGGTTCTTGTTGTTGAAATACATCCTTGGATTCACCTGATGTGAATAAGATTTGATTCGGTTTTGGTGGTTATCTACCTCAGTACTATTTTTATTCATACACGCATGATGTAACCATAAGGAGTAAAGGTAGTACAAATTTCGAGGACGAAATTTTCTTAACAGGGGGAGAATGTGACAACTGTCAAATTTGCATGCATCCGTACAATTATTAAATGATGATTAGTGCTTAAGGACTATGCTGATTTACAATTTATGACTTGAATTACTTTCTGATTACTGCATTATACTTGCATGTGCATCACATACTGCAAATGACACATCATTGACTGCATGCAAACATATTGACATAAATGATGCACAAAGCACTGCACAATTATCAGACAAACCGGGAAAATACTGATAGAGTTCAGTACATAGACAGACGTTGTTTTGACACAGTATGAACCAGAAACCAAGTACTACATTAGTATGGTGTGTAGGGAAGTAAGGACCACAAAACTGCTTTTCTAGGAGATAGTTTAAGTGCCGGAAAGTGCCTAAAACTTACCTAAAGTGCAGAATTCTGCAGAAAATTCAGCAAATCAGCATTTAAATACATTAATATTATGCAGAAACATGACTAAATGGTCCTGAATGCTTTCCTAAGTGTCGAGAATTAAGAGTGTCACAAAAGGGTACATAAAGAACACTAAACGGTATAGTTTAGCACTTTAACGAACCGGTATCTAACCGGACACTACCCGAAACACCAAAATTATACTAGAAGCATTGTTTTAATATTTCTGAGCTAGTTATGATCCCCAAACATCATAACACCTACAAAAATATCTAGTAACCAAGTACTTAACTTATACTTGATTTCTAACTACAAACTAACTAAATTGTTACAACCTGAGCCTACTACCCCCCCCCCCCCACCTATCTCATGGCCCACATGGCCTATTTGGGAGATCTTATTTGATCTTGCTTGACCTCATGAAGATTTAATTAAAAGATATGTCATGTACTTAAGGGAACATATTATCCATTGGATTATGAAGTGTTGGAAGATTATAAGAATAACCCAAGGACCATAACCATTTCATTCTCACTTCTCACCACACTTGAAAAACCTTCTCCTCCCCCTCCATAAGCTACGGACAAGAACTCCCCAAACACCACCATCATCTTCATTCACTTCTCATTAAATCTACACATATACAAAGGTGTTAGAAGCTATACAAAGAAGCTTGGAGCTCTTGAAAGTTGAAGGACCTCTCTCTAGTGCTTTTATCCACTTGTTTTCTCCACTTGATCATCCCTAGCCTTGAGCTAGTAGTAAGATCTTCTACTCTTCATTTTACAACTATTTTAAGTGGTTAAAAGATGATACAAGATGATTATCATAAAGAACACTAAGAAACAAGAAGGTGAAACATGAACATAAGCATAAAACTATAAGAAATCTTAAAGAAATCATGTTGTTTAGTGTTGTTATGATGCTTAATGATTGTTAGTTTGTGTAAATGATGTAGAACATTATATGATCTTCCTAGATCTTGATTAAAAACATAATCTAGCAAGATGAGAGGATGAAAATGTTAGAGGTTTATAAATCATCCTCAAGAAAGGCATGAACTTGAAAAGATATATTGTTTTCTTGAAAAATAATAATCAAAGTGGGTTAATAATCATATAGATATAAAAATTTATGAATGGTTTTTCAAAATAACCAAGCTTGAAATATGAGTTTTAGTAGATCTTGGTTCTTACATAAACAAATACTATTTTTAATAGTTAAACATGTGTAGAAACACTTGTGTAACAAGAAGATTACATAAAGAAGCATTTTTGGGAAATATGTTTGGAAGTTGTAAACACCCAACTTCTTTAAAAATGAAGTTTTTAAAGAAGTAAATACATTTCAAATGGTAACTAAACCTACTAAACACACTACCAAGTTACTACTAGTTTTTACGAAAGTTCAAGTTCATGTTGCTATATAAACCACATGATTATGGCAAATTGGTAAGTGTAAGCTGCTTAGGGTTGATTGTTGATTGTTTGTGATGATTTTAAAAAGAAAATGATATGCTTTGATAGCATGGACACCTCCATTTTTAGGGGAAACTATGGCAAAATTTTCTAAAAATATAAACACTTAGAAAAATATTTTCAAACAAGTATTTATAAGTGTATTTTAACCATGGATTTTCTACATAAGCTTTGCCATAATTTTTGTTACAAAAATACAAGTATTGGAGGTAGGTTTTTATAAATAAAAAATGGATAAATATATATATTTAGAATATATATTTACATTAAAGACATGATGTGTGAATAATTGTATACCTTGTGTAAAAGTTATATTATTTTAGGGCCAAAGTAATATAACTTAACAAAATACCAAGAAATTACAATCCAAAATATTACCAAAAATCACGAGGAATAAATACACAAGTTACACACACAATATTGGGAAACCGAGCGAAAGAATGTAACTTACAAAATATTCCGGAAAATACATTTATAAGTATATTTTTGGTGAATAATATTTCGGACACAAGAAAGGAAAATATGATTTTTCCAATTATTACAAAGTTATATCATATTTTTGACAAAGAGAAAATATATTATTTTGGGAAGTAAAAACATATTTTCTTGTAATTTTTAGAAGATATACTATTTTTGGGAAAAATATATATTTTCTCGGATGAACTTGTAATACATTATTTTTGAAAATATATTGTTTTGGAACCACAAATATTTTTGCCAAGAGAAAAATTAGGAATAATTTTTCTAAGGAATACTTCTTGAAATATATATTTTAGAAATATATATTGGATATTATTAAAGACAATACACGCCGGAATACGACGCCAATACATGGCAAGTTATACAAATACAAGAATACGAATACACTTGTATGAGATACCCCCATCCTTGGGAAGGAAATACGGATATAAATACTTGAGAAGTATTATTACGAAAATATTGTTTAACAATTATTCCAAAATTTATAAATATAATTTAAGCTTAAAATAATTATTATTTTAACAAGTAATTATAACTTGGAATAATAATGAAGACACTTTGAAACGTAACTCAAAGACACTAATCTTTACCAAGTCAAGGCACGACCCGCTCGTCTAATGGACCGTAGTACGCATGTAGGTAGTCGTGCGTTCTAGAGGAAGCTTTGAGTTACATCGGATGCAGGGAACGCAAAACTGTGAGTTCATGTCCCCCTTTTCTCTTAACTGTTTTCGGTATTATAACTCTCGGGGGTGAAATACATGTTACATACTGATTACAAACAATTACAAATGGTATGGTTAGCTAAGGAATGTACTGCTAGATCACGTGAATGGATAGGCGATTAACTTAAGACCATTAATCCTTGTATAAGGACCGAGGGGCATGAGTGATAGATCTATTGGGTGTTGCGAGCCACACCCATGGGCCTGCGAGTTGGCCGCATGTGGTGACTATGTCGTTCCGAAATACGCATACAGGGTTGAGTGCTTCCTATGCCATGTCACTTATATTAATGTATTAGCTACACATTAATTGATCTGTTTTTCCTTGTTGCTTCATACCAGTTTACAAGTACATACATACATACAAAGGTTTTCAAGGATGATTCGTGCACACATACTAAACACATGAACTCGCTCAACTTTTGTTGATGTTTTCAAACTACATGTATTTTAGGGAATTAGTAAGTGGATCTGGCGGGCGTTGGAAGTTTTATGCTACGATAGGAATAAAGATGTCATCCATGATCTTTGGGTTTGGTCCGTGTGTCTTATTCCTGGACGAGACACGTCATCCAAACCTTAGTTACATTTAATGTCTTTTGACGAGTCCTTAGCGAACTCATAAACAATTTGTATGGTTTGTAAAACTTGAAATTGAAGTCTACGTTTTCAAAAATGTTGTTTGTTTTAAACTCATTTAATGGATGACAAATCTATGGTTTTATCATATAGTTGTTGTTATGATTGAATGCAATGGTATTAAGAAGGTCACACCATAATCACGCTTCCGCAAAAGTCAGGGTGTGACACGAATATTGGCGATCGATGTAAGAATTTCAAAACAAAGGTTATTGCAGAAAATTCTCCATTGTACATTTGAGGCATCCTGCAAAAGTTGGCATAAATTAAATATCGTCCTCTTGCATGTGTCTAATCATCACATAGTTGAACACAAACCATGCGAAAGTACCGGTACCGAAAGTACCAGTACATCATTTTAATAGAAAAGATTCAATAGTGAAACTATATTACTACTGTAACAAAATATAGATTATAAAACTTCAAAAAATTGGGACAAAAATGTTTCGGCTCAACCCAATTTGCTCCGACCCGCATATGATAATGACTCGTCTTAACTCATTACGCAACCCACCCTACCCATGTCTAAATTATAGTAATTGTATGGATGGATTAAACACATACCTCATTGTTATATGCAAATAAAAAACATACGGGGTAATAACTTTTTGCAATTGGTTGATTCATCTCAAGATCCAAGTAAGCTATATGTAGTCTCAAATCTGTAACAAAAATGGAACTTCAGTGTATTTCTTGATATGTCTAATTCATTCAAATGTAACTTCAGCAAAAACCGTTTTCTTCCAACTCACCAACTTCATCCAAAATTTTGAGTTAGATAAGGGGTATTTATATCGTTTTATATATATTAATAAAAAATAAAATACTAAAACTAAATATAATATAAAATAACATGTATAAATTAAACCCACCAATTTATAGCCTCACCTGCTTTTTGGGATTTTACTCCTGATCATCAGCTTCCAGTTGGTTCTTTTATGCTTAGTTGTAATCATTTTAACATGCTCCTCCACCTCCTTTTCCATCATTTCCTTATCTAACCAAGAATAAACAAAACAAAATGAAATTAAGATTCAAGCAATTACATAGATAACTAAACTTTAATAAACAATCCTGAAAATCATACCTCTATTAAAGTTCTGAGTCCTTAGGGTAACCAAATAAGCTAGCCCGTTATATTGAGAGGCACAATCCGCCAGACCAACAACAAAGTGGACCAACCTATAACATTTTAATAGCGATGTTATAATCTTTAAAGTTCTTTTTATGCCAAAAGTACAAAGCTGGGAATTGAATTTTCATTTTGATCACCTAATTTCCTCCAGAGATATTAAGGGCACCATACTTGACCACCACTTGTAGTTGCATATTCCCTTTCTTCAACATTATCTTCAAGCCTATGATCAATTGTGAGTAGCGATACCACACCAGCCTATTTGTCTAATATGCATCATGAGCCCCCGACAGATTCAACAGTTATAGTCCACTCGTCAATCATAACGGATGTAACAGTCATACCAGACGTCTCGCCTGAATACGTTAGAAATAAATAAACGCTAGAAGTGATAGTCATTTGGCATTGGCAACCCCCAAATCTGCATAAGATTAAAGTTTTAAGTCTAAATAACGTTAGGTATTTGGCAAGCTATAGGGACCTGCACTCTAGTTACATGACAGATTGAACACAAACCATGCGAAAGTACCGGTACCGAAAGTACCGGTACATCATTTTAATAGAAAAGATTCAATAGTGAAACTATGTTACTACTATAACAAAATATAGATTATAAAACTTAAAAAATTGGGTAAAAATTAATAAATAGATCATCCTGTTATCCCAGTTTTCACGCCTCCTTATCTGCAGTTAGAAGGTAAAAATTGCTTATAAATCAAGTTTGGCAATTGATAACAGATTATCAAAATTGACCCATTCATATATAACTGTTTTTTTACTACTGTAATTTTAGTGCTATTCAATTTGTGCTATCCTATAAAACGAAAATTTACCTTGGCCTTTAGCTGGGTTTGCCTTGGCAGAGTTGGTGTTGTAAGAGGAAAGGTAATTGCTGGTGTTGTTGTGGGGGGTGGTAGTGAAGACAAAGAAAACCAAAACCTTGTGTTTAGAAAAAAAAGGAACTTGAGAAAAAAAAAAAGCCATTTATAGCAATTACCCTAAAACAGTGAAAAAGGCACTCGTTCAACCACTTAAGTATAGTGGATGGCAGGGATGAGCTCGGTACCAACCGGTACCGAAAATAGCGGTATCAGAAATCTCAAAAAATGGGTACCGGTACCAAAACCACAAATTTCGGTACCGAATCGGTACTGAAAATCTAGTAGGTTTGGGAAATTCGGTACCGGTTCCGAATCGGTACCCGGTATCATTTGTGCTTCCCTAGATAACATTTCCAAGATAAAGCATAACATATCATGACGATGAATTAGTTATTAAAAGTTTATAAACCATGAAAAAGAAAGTTGACACAAAAAATAATAAAATAGTTAAAATGTTACCATATCTTTTTAATTTTGGATGTATGAGGATATGGTAAAACTTGTTTTTCACCTCGGCTTCACGGTCAAGTTTAAAATGAGTAACCTCAAAAGTTTTAACATCAACAACTTCAAATACCATATAATCATTATCTTCAACACCAGATTTCCAGTAAACATAGAACTGCTCCCATGCATTGTGTTTATTATATACATATGCCCACGCAAGCAACTGCAAGATACAATATAATCAGTCATTTTATCTTTTAATTAATAATCGTTTTTTTTATCAAGAATCGATAATCACTAATCTAATCAAATTAAAACTTCACATAGGAACTACAAATAGTCAACATGAAAAATAACTAATGACAAATGCAAACCCGAATTGAAGAAGCAAGACCACAAAATTTGTCACACCATGAAACACACAAAGTTAACCCTTGCATCTTGTCATGAGCCAAAAAACTTCATATAGGAACTGCAAATAGTCAACATGAAACAAAACACTAAGGATAAGAAATAAGATGCAAACACGTTTAAATGGGGTTGATACCTCTAGAATTTGGAAAAAAAACACCTATACATACCTGAATAGAGTAACAGCAACTAACGCCAGCTGATAACAATTTTGAAAGCTAAAAGATAAGTCCTGCAAAAGGGAACAAAACAAATTAGCAGCGCCAATTGGAAACTAACAAAACTGTACCAGAAAAACTAAACATCATCACGCGACAATGTACTATGGTGTTAATATGATTTTTCTCAACAGTGTTCAGGCCTTGGCTGCACACACAAACAAACTCAAGGACACCCCAACAATGTACATTTCTATGATTGAGTAAGAAAAGTTAAAAACAATACAAACCTAATGGCTGAAAATCACAAGCTACTTTGACCCTTTCAAACCTATGACCCGACTATATATTTGACTCTACGACCTGCTGCCTGTGACCCGTAACCGGTGCATCAGACAATTTTTCCCTTAAGTTACTGGCTCCACTTCTTCAATGAGTATGTAAAAAACGAAGCAGTAGGCCCGACAAAAAGTAAAAACAGGATCCAACATCTTCATGGTGGCTAGAAACATGAAGTTACAATATTTTTTTTTGTGAGTTGTCAAAATGGCAAATTTTGAAGCATGATTTTTGTTAACTTTTTGTTACAAATCCCAGATGCCATTTTGATTCTTATTGAACAATTGATCCAAGATTACCAAAAAACCGCTCTGTCTGTACATTTAAGCATAATATTAAAAAAAATGTCTCTAACATGCTTCTACACCGTGATCATAGGATCATAGCTTTAGCCCAACACATCTAGCTTTTTCACGCATTTTATTTTATCCTTTTCTTCATTTTTGATCATTTTAAGAACTGGAGACCCAAAAGAAGACCAACCATACGAAAAATGTAACCAAATCAGAAGAACATAGAAGAGCATATTGTTACCTTAGGCAATATCCGTGGCATGGAGTCTAAATCAACGACAAATTAGCAAAAAATTACGTCAAATTAGCAAAAAGATTAAAGTTTACCTTGGATTCTGATTGGAGCTCAGGTTGCTCCTGTTCTTGCTGTTGGTGAGAAGATCCAGTGTAGGATCTCTTTTAACTTCAAAAGCCTTGTCTTCCTATAAAATGATTTCAACCAGATGCTCCTTGTTACATTAAAAGTTTACATGTTACTAAAAGAGTATGTACATATACTACTTCCATAATCAAATTTGTAACAAATTAGTGAGTGGCTTGTATTTTATGTATCGAATTAGCCTCACATTACAAAAAAAGAGTTCAAACACATAATCAATATGAAAGCTTTATATTTTTAATAGAAAACTAATGACACTGAAAGATAGATCAAATATTACCAAACATGACAAAATTAATGCCTCATTTGATCTCAATTGACATAAAACCAATTGCGCTACCTATATAACAAAATCAAAACATGAAGCAACACACTCTAAGGCTGCCTTAAGTGAAACTTGAACCAAAGTTTGAAGCCAAAAGAGAGTTTATTATTAAAGTCACCAGCTGGCTTTCTGTTCCAATTTACAGAAGATGAATCAAACGTTGATAAAAAAAAAGTGTAGTCTAGAAAGTATTTATCAAACAACATCGTATTTTTCCGACAACTTTCCCATCAGCTTAATGGCATCTTAACTTCATTGTACTGATTTGAATTTAAAATAAAACATAATGAAGTTAGAGTGCTCAGAAGGATCCATTGCTTGTTTCTAATCATGACTCATAAATAAGTAGATTTCAACATCACTGTCGCTCTAAATCATACAACAAAATTGAAATTCAAGTCATAAAAGTGGGTTGTAGAACAGATAAATGTTATAAATACCAGGAAAATGTTGATCATTGGCATTCTAGAATGAACTGGAACATGAACAAATGATAATCAATACTTGTGTGGTACATGGCTGATGGTAAAAGGCAGCACCAGACTTTGACCTTTGACCTGAAAAGCCAAAATTTGGAAAAAGGTAAACTAAGCTCCTTAGTTAGCATGATCATGGATTGTTCATAACAGTAATTTTCAAATATACAGACTAATCTTATCATCAAAGAATTTTATACATTTAAAAATAATACCATGAGAATAAAACCGCCGGTGATACCAGATGGCTGAAATGTTGTTAATTTAACCAAACCACTACGAAAAGGAATCTGAATAAGAAAGCCTCCCAATACAAAGATAAACAAAAATTGGATATGATGATGGATTACATAGTAAGTCAACAAAAGTTGTACAAACTTCAAGCTTAGAAGTAAAAAATTTCTATTAACCTTTTTCCAACAACCTGTTGCAGTGTCAGTCCTAACACGCCCTAATAGCGTTTTATTATCTATAACTAAAGAGATCCAAGATCGATAACAGGCCAAGTCAACACAATTTTAAATAATAATGTGGAACGAAAATGATAAATATACTGAATAAATTCCTTTTTCCCTAATCAGACGTATCAATTAAAGGTTTCCTCTGTAAACTGAGCATAGACCAATAATCTGCTACATCCAGAAAATCCACGAATGCATCGAGTTTAGTGCTTAAGACTTAAGACATGGTACTCTTCACCTGTAACATTTCGATTAGAGTTTTCAGAAGTAAAGATCAGCCATTAACAATGCTGATAAAACTGAAATGGGATTAAATAGAAGCACAATTACCAAGCTATTGGCAACCCTAAAGCATTTAAGAACCACCCTTTTCCCAAGATTTCCCTTTTTCATACCCAGAATTGTTGTTAAGCTTTTCCTACCATTTCTTTGCTGTATACGGATATGAACATACTCTTGACTCTAGCACCAGTGCCTGAATCTTCCTCAACAACAGCAGATGGATAGAAAGCATATGGGATCCAAACTTCTATATCAACCATGAATTTCATCTGAATGATAATAACTTACTGTCACAAAAACAAAATCAAACATTCAGCTTAAAAAATATAGATTAAAATTATATTTCACTTTCAATAAACAGATCTAGGGTTTAGTTCATAAATATTGTAACATATAAATCACGAAATCAACCTAAAGCATATCAAGTTAAGGATAATCAAATCAAGAAAATGATGGAAGAATCCCCGATTCACTATAAAACGAATCAGTATTAATCTAATTAAGATTAAGAAAACACGTTCAAATGAAACCCTAATTAAGGTAATTTACGGTTTACAATGACAAAATCACAATTCAGCCTCCAAAAACCAAAAATCTTACACCAAAATTGAAATAAGTGATCGCAATTAGGGCTTGCGACAATTAGATGAAGAAGAAAAAGAAAATCTTTGAATATGATTACCAACATCAGTTAGATTCTTCATTGAAAATAATCCATAGATCCAAGTTTGATTTGAAGAGGATGTCGAGTGAAGCCAGAGAGAAACGGCTGAAAGAATGATTTAGGGTTTGAATGGAGAATGATTTCAATTGATTGAGAGAATTGATTAGTTTCCAAAATTCAGGCGGTTTCAAAAACAAAAAGAGCGTAGGAAGGAAGAAATACATTGCCGCTCAAAGGAAAAAAAGGAGAGGATGAGATGCCACGTGGCATCAAGCAGCCTAAGCAAATGTCATGTGGCGTAAGCTTGTTTTGCTTTATTAGAAGTAGTAGATATTGAAACATAATTGATTTTTATGGTTTTAGAGTTTGAATGGTTTTGATAAAACAATTAAGAAAACGCTTTTTGTAATAAACTTCATAAGTATGGTTCTAGTGTTTTAAAATTAGGGGCAATTACATATATTCCCTTACAAACTTTGTAAATTACATATTTACCCAACTTAAAAACTAAATTACATATTTCCTCTTACTAAAAGCTAAGAATATCATACATACACATCCTATTAAAAATGGATAAAAGAATGACTATTTTACCCTTTATTTGCTAAACTATAAAATCGTAAACCTACTGTTAATGAATCAAACACAATAAACCTATTGTATACAACTTTAATTAATATTTAGGTTTTTTGTTTATAAAGTACAAGATTTGTTTTTCATTAAGTTCAAAATTTCAATAGTCTATCTTCCTTTGTTGACATAATTCAAACGACAAATACATTTTTCAATATTAAATCATTAGCAGCCTTTGCAATTTATATACTATTAATTTGAAACATTAGTATGTATATTTGGTTGAAAGTTGTGTATAATTGGTTGTACCTTAATCAAATATAGGTTATAAGTTGTGCTTAAGTGGTTGTACCTTAATCAAATCATAATGGTTTCATTACCTTACCAAATTCAATCTGTTTTGTATGCATAAATGGTTGTAAATTGTGCTTAAGTGGTTGTACCCTAATCAAATAACGGTTTCATTATCTTACCGTGTTCAATCGGTTTGATCCATTCAAAGTTGTGTTGTTTTATTTGTAAATTATTATTATTTATAATAATCTAATTAATTGAGCCAAAATCTTGTATAAATATAATTTGCAACATATTGATGCAATGGTTGTTGTAATTTATGCATTATGGTTTGTATAGTGGTAATGATATATATTATATATAGATTACGATGAACTAGACGCGGGTTCATCGTAACACGCGAGTCCTAGATCAACTTAGTTATTTTATTCTATGTTTTACGTTTCAATTTAATTTCTTCGCATTAACATCGCAACTTCAGTGTCGGTGGTCGCTGACTGTAGTGTGGCATTAGTGCTCGCCCCCGCCGCAACGCGGAGGCTACTTAATACTAGTTATCTTTAAATAAACACACTTCTCTTCTCCGGGATCAAAGCTCATTACAACCTTAATTTATAATTACACCCCTAAAATAGGGTAAATTAGTCTTTTAAACAATAAATTTTTTAGCCCCTTATCTTATTACACTTAAATCCCTGAGTTTAACATAATTATGGGTAATTAATTACACTTCCCCCCTCCACAATAAACTTATAATTCTTTTGCGTATTCTTGTCATATCTTTCGAACTATAAAGTAAAAAAAATCCAAAAGTACCTTGACGATCTACTTATTTTTGTCGACGTTTCGATAGTTATCTTAGTCAGTGTTGACGTGTGAATTAAAAGGTACAAGTAGATGATGCCTTAGTGTACAACTGATTAAAGCTAGCGTACTTAGTTATTATCCCAGAATGTTTAATAGCTACAGATTGTGAAGTGCTTAATATCGTCAATTTAATCCTCTCATCTAGATTACACTTTAATCACTCATTTTTAATAAAAATATAGACAACTTGTTAGTAGTTACACTTTAACTCTTATAAAAAAACCACCCCCCTCTTGATTTTTAAATGGTCACAACTTTTTGGTACGTTAGTATCTTTTTTTTTTTAATTATACCATATAAACGAGTATTTTATTCACTTTAATTTGTGTAGTATTGTTATAGTTTTTTCAATTAAAAAATTTATGTTATGGGACTAACACTGTCTAAGGGTGAGTAATAACAAAATTGTTAATCAAAACCGAACCGAAATGAACCAAAAATTGAATAAACTGAAAATTGATTAACTGAAACCCGAATTAACCAAAAATGGTTATCGATATTTTTGTACCCTCATTTATCCTTAATTAACTGAACCGAACCATTCATATTTTCATACATTTCTAGCTTTTATACCTTCATTTCGTGTATTTCATATTTATACTCCCATTTTATGTATTTATACCTACATTTCATATACCTATACATCCATTACATGTATTTATACCTAAATTTCATGTATTTCTAATCAAAATTTTTAGCTCAAGTTTGGTTTTGGATATTAACCAAAATTAAATGAATCAAACCAAAAACCAAAAACCGTCAATCTAACTAAATAAACCAAACCTATTAAACGAAAATGGATTGGTTAATATAATAGACTAATCGATGACCTCGCTTTGGTTGAGGATAATAATCTAGCCAACCTAACAATGCACACCGTGGCAATGTCCGTGTTTCCCGCTGCATCGCGCGCGCACCTATTGGTTATTAATCAAAACCGGTTATCGGTGAGCAATAACTAAATCATTAACCTAAACGAAACCGAATACAGACGAAACCGAACGAAAATCAACCGAAACTGAATTAACTAAAAGTTGAATTAACCATAAACAGGTTATCAATTTTTTGTACTCTCGTTTAACAAAAATTAGTTGAACTGGACTGAATAATTCATAATTTCATATAATTCTAGCTTTAATACCTTGGTTGATATATTTCATATCTCCATTTTATATACTTTATTTATAGGGAAAATGTCATAGAATAGTAACCAAGTTTTAAAAGTGTTCTAATTAGGTCACCGGTATCGTGTTTGTCCCAATTAGATAACGTAGCATTCAAATCGAGCCATGTCCTTTTCTCCGTGTGTCAAGAAAAAATGGAGCATAAGATACTAGGGTCGGATTGTTTTAATATATGAAATTATATTTATTAAAAATAAAAACACTTTAATTACATTAAAAATTAAAAAAAATAAGTTAAAATCCATGTCATCACTCGATGTTAGCATCAAATAAAAGAGAATAAAAAACAAAAATCCACATTACCACGGTTACCTATGAAATGGATGAAAAAACCCTTAATTTTAATGAAAAAATAAATGTTGAGTGATCTGATTGGAACACTTTTGAAACTTGAGTAACCTAATTTGAACACTTTTAAAACTTGGTTACTATTCTACAAAGATACTTTCATTTCATGTATTCATACCTTAATTTCACATAATTCAAAGCAAAAACCGTCAATCTAACCGAATAAATGAAGTGATTAATCAAAAACCGATTGGTTAATAAAATAGACTAACTGATGACTTTGGTTTCGACTTCCGTTGAGGATAATAATCCAAGCAACTCAATCTTCCTGAATTGGAAGAGCAAGAACATGCCTCTCCATTTTTTTTGAGGGAGAAGAGAGTTAACGAATGAAACAGATCAAATGATTGTTCTAGGAAGGCTAATTCTCACACCGACCGAACCATGCACAACACAATGAAATGGTTTACCTGATTACTTTGCTTTTGATGTATATCTATCACAATAATGCTACAATAAATATTATATGAATAAGAAGACTACCAAAAGGAATATCACAATGTGATGTGTCGCTCCCGCCGCATCGTGTGGGCATCCATACGTAAATTCGTTGCATATCTTTGCTTTTAAATATTTCAGTTAAATCTCTACTTAATACGTAAATTCGTTGCATATCTTGGCTTTTAAATATTTCAGTTAAATCTCTACTTAATTAAATTTTTTAAATTAATATGCCCTGTCTTATATTATATATCTCCTATTATTTTATGTTTATATTCAAAAGATTATCAAATTTGGGGAAGTTCAAATGATGATCAATGCTATTAAAAATAATGTTATCAATAAAAATTAAATATATAACACCAAAGATATATGGAAAATTAAATATATAACACCAAAGATATATGGAAAAGATGAATTCAGAACAATATGTATTGTGAGAACATATATATTGTGAGAATAGGGATGATGATTTTAGAATACTAATTTTTACGAAAACATTATATATAATGGGTTATGATTTAAGAGAGAACGGTGAAAAGTATGAGAACGATTTTGATAGTGACATGTGGCATTGATGTTAAATTACACTAAGGGGTAATATTGTCAAAAAACCCACTCACATGAACTGGGTGTTCAAATAAAACGCCATAAAAACACCTAATTCAGAAAAAAAAAACGTCATGAAAATACCTAGTTAAAACGCCATAAAACACTCAAAAAAGCTATTGTTATGCACGCACAAAAAAAAACTATTTTTTTAGTTATAATTTACAACAGCTCAAAAAAACACACTCACGTGAACTTGTGTGTTCAAATAAAACGCTATAAAAACACCCAATTCAGAAAATCGTCATGAAAATACCCAGTTAAAACGCCATAAAACACTAAAAAAGCTATTGTTATGCACGCTAAAAAAAAAAACTATTTTTTGAGCCATATAGCTAAAAAAAACCATTTTTTAGCCATATAGCTCAAAAAATGTGTGTGTAAGTTTATTTGTGCTGATTTTTGCCGGTTTATGTGTCTAACCGCCTAAATTAATATTTTTTGAGCTTAGAAAAATCATAATTTGTACTAGTGTAAAAACGTCATAAAACACCCAGTTCAGAAAAACGCCATGAAAAAACTCAGTTGAAAACACTATAAAACACTCAGTTCAGAAAAACACCATGATAATACCTAGTTAAAACGCCATAAAAACACCTAGTTCAGAAAAACGTCATGAAAATACCTAGTTTAAAACGCCATAAAACACTTAGTTCAGAAAAACGCCATAAAACCCAGTTAATTTTTTTTCGAAAAGTATATCAATAGTATACTCGTTAGAAAGATAAAAAAACGCTGAGTTTTATGGTGTATTTTTTTTCGAAAAATAATCACGTATAAAAAAGTTATTGTCGTTTAAATATGATGGGGGAAAATGACATGTGATTAGCATGTGCACATTTGTTTGGATCTTCCTATTTTACCCCTCCTAGTAGTTCAAAGGCCCATATTATTTACAAAAATGTCATCGCATCAATCTCAGCCACAAACCACTAAGATCTTGTGGCTGAGAATTGTTCTCACCGTTCTCACACTTTGAGGCGTTCTCTCCTGATCATGTTCCTATATATAATAACAATTTGCGTTGATCTTGGCTACAGTTCCGGTTTCCAGTTTTTGCTCACCAATATCTGCCTGTCATCACCACTGGTATACGGTAGCTTCTTTGGAACAACAACACACACGTCATCCACCCGTTTATACCACCGATAACTACTGCCCTGCCCTAAATCCAGCTCTTGCGACAAACGAAATCGAAAGCAGCAACTAATTCCTTGAATCGTCGCTCTCCCCCGAATTGATCTCGGAGGCACACCCATCGGCAAGTCAACTACGGCAACTGAGCTTTTCCATTGGCTAATCGCCACCAAAATCTCATTCGCTCGAAGTATAGGGCAATTCCTCAACACAATTCGCCCATGATTGATAATCGGTTGGAAGTGGGTGCGGCGAGTCAAGCTCGTTCATAACAAATATAAACCACTTATTTTTTTAGTCAATGCCTCATATTTTTTCACGTTTTATACTTATACTATTTTATTTTTTATTTTGTTAAGATTGAATAAATTAATAATTTATTTTGTTTGTCATGCTCTCATACATGGTGTTGTGAATTCACCCCTCGCATATATTATGCTGTTCGGTGTTACATTTACTTTTCATTAATAATATTGCTTTTAATACCCTTGATCATCAACGTTTAACTTCCCCAAACTTGATTATAATGCACGTCTAGGAACTAGATGGTTCATAAAAGACCTATATTGAAGCAAGCAACAAGCTAGTTTAATGATTTTTGGACCACAAGTTCTTATTATCTTCTTGCCATAGAAAAAATGGTGGGAAGTGAAATTAATAAACATTACTTTTAGTTTACAAGCTATTAAAGATCAAATGGCATTCTTATTTCTATTCACATGCTATTAATACTAAGATAAAACCCCGTGTATTATACGAGTTAAATAAATAAATATTATCATAAACAAATAGTTTTAAGAAATAAAATATCATTAATTTGTTGCTTATAATTATTATTAGTTTGATAAATAAATAATTAGATTATTATGTTGTTACTAATATTAATATTAATGTGAGTGATATGTAACATTCTTTGGAAGCTTGTATATTAGAAAGGTTGAATATCAAAAAAAAAAAAAAAAAACAAATTGGAAAATAATAATCACATCTTTATTAAATTGACCGATAATAATCCCAAGTCAGTTATTAGCCAATAATAATCCGACCTTGTCCAATTTTTTTGTAAAATAGACCGCCGTTAAAATAAGCTTAACGGAGTTAAGTTTTTTTCCGATTTACAAACTGATGTTTTAGTGCTTTTGATTAGAACGAGGATACGAGTCGATTGATGTAAAACTTATCTGGAAATTGTGTTCGAAATGACTTGAATTTTGTTAATTGGAAGTTAAACACCCGAATTGAAGCACCGTTTTCGTGGGTTGGGGGCAGTATTTTGAGGTAAGTTTTACATCAATCGACTCGTATCCTTGTTTTGATCAAAAGCCCTAAAACATCGGTTTGTAATTCGGAAAAAAAACTTAACTCCGTTAAGCTATTTTAACGGCATACTATTTTACAAAAAAATTAGACGAGGTCGGATTATTATTGACTAATAACTGACTTGAGATTATTATCGGCCAATTTCAGAAAGATGGGATTATTATTTTCCAATTTGCCAAAAAAGAAAAATATGAATTATAAAGTTTTTTAATTAATTATTATACGTGTATTTCAAACCAGTATATTACACGGGTTGACATTATTTAGAAACGTGAATTAGTTAATTATTAAACAGGGTAAATTTCTTTAATTAACTATTAAAAATAACTTTTTTAAGTTGTAATATATGACGAACCCAATACACTGTATTACAATTAATAACATATTTCAATTAAATATATCTATTTCTCATTGTGTTATATTGATACGTTAATATTTGTGGGTAAATATTATAAATATATAAATTAACTTTACATTTTTAATTAATTAATTATTTGCAGTAATTTATTAATTAATTTTATTATAATGGATAAAGATAAGTCATATTTATGTATTAATTAATTGTTAAAAAAGTTAAAAAAATATAAATATATTTTTTTAGAATTAAATCCTTTATTAGAATTTAGAAGATTAGATTTTGATATATAAATATAGATAGATATAAATATAGATAAACCTAAATATAAATAGATATTAATGTTTTATTTAGATAAGGATATAATAATTAACTTTAATTAATAATAAGTATCCATAATTAAATAGAAGATAAAGACTTTAATTAAAAATTAAGTAGAAGACAAAGACGGGAAAATTAAAAAATGAATAGCTCCAATGAATGGCATATGTCCTGTCACAACCCCCGACCCGACCCCGGGTAGGAGTCGTGAGCAGATACAAATGGTACCGGTGTTTATTAAATTATCACAACGGAAAACTTATCATGACCGGGTGTCAGAAAAAATATCAAAGTTTCAAAACACTGAAAGTTTCATTTCATAAACTGTAGGGTAAAACCCGTATTTACATGATTAGTGAAAAATACTAGTGAGCTCATTCAGTTGTACAAAACACATTGTTATAACTACAACATTAAGGGTTTTTACATTTGTTTATCTTTCAATTACTCAATCAGCAGTTGTGTAACACCCTAGTTTCTATTTAACAGTTTTACATGTAAATACCAACAATTAGATGTGTAGTTAATACTACACATACTATAAAAATATGGATTTATTAAAACTTTTCGTAAATCAAAAGTTATTCGACATAACGTGATCAAATTCGTCATTTAAAATTTATGACGATGCAAAGTGCGGAAGCATGAATCTTTATCGTGTTCGGTTCTTCGTTGAGCTTGATCGTCTTCCGGCATCCAAAGATTACCTACATTTCATAAACATGAAATGCTTTAGTCATACGGGGTTTAAAACATATCTAAACGAGTCCGGGAAACAAAACTGATTAAAATAATAATAATTTTTTTTTTGTGCAGGGTCCACCGTAAATTACGGTGGACACCGTAATTTACGGTAGCCCCTGATTTGATATGTTTTCACCGTAAGTCAGTAGAGAACTGGCGTAAAGGGTTCAGCCCCACCGTAACTTACGGTGGGCACCGTAAGTTACGGTGGCCCCTGTATCCCATTCTTCCATTTTTCCGTTTTTGACACGAAAACTTTCGTATCTTTCCACCCGCTTGTCCGTTTGACCTATCGTTTCTTCCTACGTGATTGTAATTTGATTCTCCACCTTATAGAGTTAAAATCCAACATTCGGTTTAACAAAATTTCAGACTTTTAAGTGTTCGGCTTATCACCCTTTTTACCAAATTTTGACCCGTTCAATTTTTTATCAAACAAGCAAGTTTGTTTGACCCTTAATTCTCATAAACCTATTAAATTCAATGATGGTCAACATATTAGGTTCCAATTACAGGTTCATATACATTCTTAAACCCATTTCCACTCATATGCTTATTTTGACCCGTTAAGGGTATTTAAGCATATTTCAAGCACAAGTCGCTTTCATTCGTTTCTAAAAACATATATCCACATTTCTTATCAAGTGATCCCCCACACAACTAAATTTATGGTGGATTCAATGTGGTGATTTATATAATCCAAATTTTACCCTTCAAATCATTATTTTACGGCAAAGACTCTTTATAGAGTCATTTGACCAATATTTTACATATTTCGCTTTTCATACTTATTCAAAGTATTGACTTGATTATAAAACTCGTTTTCAACCGACTTCTAAGGGTTGCTTGCTTAATTTCACTTACAAGGGCTTTTTGGTCATTTTTAACCTTTCTTTTACGACGAAGGACTTACTTAAGCCATGCACGCCCAAAATCTCATTTTAACCAAATCTTGTTTTCAAAACACTCTGTCTATAATTTAAATCCTTTGGTTTACCTTTTAAGGTAACCGAATTTCTTTTTTTACTTAACCTAACTCTCATAGAACTTCAAGATCTAAATGATGAGTTGATCTATTATACATACCTGGCTCGATTTAACTTTTTAATCCGATTTTAATACCTTGCTTTGAAATCGCTAATTAAGAAAGATGCGAGTACCCATTGGGTATCTATTCCTGTAAGCATATAACTCGACAAAATCATTAGTCGATATTGTCAAAAGGTGATGTCTACACCTTTTGACCCGTTTGGCCAAATTGACAGATTATATTAGCGAGATGACATTTATTACCACCTCGTATATAAGCCTCGCTCCGACTTACACCGTGCGGTCACTTTACTTATAATTCCATTTCTTAACACTTTTTGTCCTACTATGGCTTACGTCATAATTGTCTTTTTCGTATCACGACAAAAGGATATTCTGAAATATATGACTAGTGTAAGATATACTTACCTTGCATCCGAATTACACTTTTCCTTCATACTTGCTTCGTTTGACCCGCTTCCTTTCCAAGCCTCCACCTAGCTTATCAAGCGTCATACTATCATCATCATTCACAAGGTGGTTAGATTAGTCATTCATAATCACGACTATTCCACCTTACGTGTTTTCTATGTCAAAACTACCGTTCGACCTCATTATTTATTAATTCAACTTATCAAAAGTTAATTACTTTTGATCACATGATTTACACAATTAAGTCTAATTCAACATGATTTTTATACCCTTATCACTTCACATTTTATATAAATTTCCATATTATTCAAATGCGCATTTTATTTGAAATTCCAACATTTAGCTTTCTCTTAGGCATTATGTCAAACACCTAGTGAGCATTCTTTTATAAAATTTAACAATCAAACTTATGGCTACCTATCTTGCCAATTTTAACATCTTTTACTAAATAATCATCAAATTCATGGTTATGTGTCAAGATTAACTTCATAGAGTTCAAATAACACTAGTTTGACAATCATGAATCTAGTGTTCATCATGTTTCTACAAAACCCATTAAACACCCATAAAAGATGATCATGAGTTTTATAATTTCAACACTAATTCAACTAGTTATTGACTAGGGTTTACTCCTAGACATCATACTACTTCAAGATTCATCCATGCATGACATATTTAAGCACAATTTCAGTTTCTCACAATTAACCTAGAATTCAAGATGAATCAAAACATCACAATTTTACATACCTTATGATCCTTTCAACTAGGTGATCATGAATCTATGCTTGAGATTCGATTTAGACTTGATTAGAGGCTTCAATTTGTGAATTTTGTGAGGATTTTAGGGTTTGAAGAAAACCCCTGTCGCCCCTTGCTTCTTTGATCGACCAGACACCCCCAAAGTGGGTGTTTGGTGAATTTTAATTTTGTTTTATGTTATTAAGTTTCAATTTTTAACAACATAGGCCCCTCAACCTTTGTTTGGTTTATAACTTGAGTAATTTTGTTCTTTCATTTAATTACAAGACTTGTACTTGGTTATTTATTTCCTAGTTATTTATCTTGTTCAAAAACCCATTTTATTTTAAGTCCCGTTAAATCTCGGGCCTTTTATATACTTTGCTTTCTCAACGTATTTCCCATCCTTTTAATAAATATTGGATTTATTTATTTAAAATCCTAAAATTTACCAGGTAAGTTTTACCACTAACTGTAATTTACCCATCCTTTATTATTAACATGGTTTGATTACTAAACCCGTTTTCGGGGTGTTACAAGTCTACCCCCCTTAAAGAGGTTTCGTCCTCGAAACCTTTTCTTACATAATTCATTGAGTTTAAACTCAATGTATTTGATTCGAGATATCTCTTAAACATTACTTATACTTTTAACCAATTGTTCGTATTACCAGATAAGTATGGTAACATCTTTTTGGTCACTAATTGTCTACGTATCTCATACGACATAGTGCAACTTGAAATAACGTAATCTCGTTATTTCCACTAGTTTAGTTAACTTAGTGGTATCCATCGCTTTCATATACTATCGAATCCTTTATGAATCCGTTACTTTGACCCGTTTAAAGGTCTTTAGTGAAATCTTTCACTTTTAACAACAAATTCTTTTGTTTTCAAATTTATTTATTCAGTTCAGTTATACCGAATCTACTGCTTACAAGCCAACCCAATTTCTTGATTTGAATTACTGACCTTAACCGGTCTCACTAACTAGACTTATTAGTCCGGTTATTTCTACCGCTCGCTTGGTTATAATGTGATTCTACCTCACATTGCATTTCTTGACAGTGATCGTGTCACATCATGTTTAATTCATATCAACCTTTTATTTTCGAAAACATCACTTTTTCGAATATATCGTCTTGCGCTTATTAGTGTCAAGACTTGTATCCTTCATGCTTACTATTTAAATTCCTATCAGAATTTATATTTGTAAAAACGTTATTTCTTACTAAAACCAAAGTTTTAGTTTTAGGATCTTCTCTTTAACTTTTGTCAGAATTATAGATATTGACAGTCCATAATTTATTCTTTTACAGTCTTAGTTTTATGCGGGGATTCTCAACTGATTCCCTTGCTTTATCTAATTGACCCGTAGGTTTTATCGCTTAGCCTTATGGGCTATTTTGATTAGACTTTCACCTCTTTAGAGCGAAGTCCTTATAATTTCTTTTTAATCATGACCTGTGGGTCGTTTTAGTCTCGTAGACCTTTCCATTGTTTATAACCCCAAAGGTTAGGTTGATCCTGTAGATCATTCTTTACTCATGTCATTATTAAAATACATGTTTGGTGTCAAGGCATTCCTATTTTTGTTTAAAATCATTTATTTTCACCTTGGTATTCTCTTTGTCCTTGACCGTAGTCTAAGGCTACATTCGTTTACTTTCGGACAAATTTTCCGACTTTATGACTTCTCACATCATTTATGCGTCGGTTTATCTTATGCTCACCATTATCCAGTTTGCATACATTCGTATTTGATTATGTCCCATTACCGGGCTCATTATTCTTTTGCTTTTAACGCTACTATTATCCCGTTTGTGTTTACTCATGACGTCCGGCATAATATTATAATCGACCCGTTCAACTTTAAAATAGTTGAACATAATTTATTCACAATTTTTTTATTTACATTATTTTGTCATCTTTTAGTTATGACCCAAAACCCGAGTCTTTTAACTTTCCATCCGAGTTCCCGTTTCTCGGTCTACGCATGTGTTTAGTTCTTACCTATCAACCGGGTGTTTTACCGAAGTCGTTATTATTGCAACCCTCCCGGTATGCATTAAGACCTCGCTTCATTTTTATATTCCGACTTTGTCTTCGAGTTTGACATTTTACAAAAACGACATGTTTAGAGACATATTCGCATTTTCCGGGTTCGAGTGTAAGCACACTCCCTCCCTATGCATATCTTGATCATTCTACATGTTTATATTGTTCGGGTTCGAGTGTAAGCACACACCCTCCCGATACATATCTACATCATTTTACATATTTTCATTTTCCGGGTTCGAGTGTAAGTACACGCCCTCCCAAATGCGTACCTTAATTATTTTACATGTTTCTTTGTCCCTTCTTTCGGGCTCATTATCCTAATGTAATACGCTTCCGTCACCCGGCTGTGCGTTTACATTATTATCAAACATTTTGCTCATTTTATTCATTTGGGTACTTTTTAAGTTAGTCCCATTCCCTCCGCCCTTACTACATCGGATGTAAATGTGTCCGCTATAAGAAACTCATGGTATCATATGCCACTACTTACTTGGCCAGAGTAAGCGATTAACACATGACATACACGACCTTTTTATAGTTTTCACATCACGCCCTATGTAAGTAACGTCTCTATTTAGTTTTCTTGGGAATAATATCCTGGATATGTATTTCTATTCAGGTTTTTCCAATTTTCTAATTTATCTATGCAACAATCATTCTCTACTTGTTTATTGCATATTGCTATTTATGCGATTATATTTAAAAGCGTGCACCAGGTAAGGCTTGCCCCGTCGGCGTTCCCTGCCATTAACCTTGTTCGCGGTCGTTACGCGATTTAGCCCTTGGTGAGCATGCTCCTCTTGTCATACTTCGGACCGTTCCTCAATCATATCCTTAATTTGTTCAACTCTTGTCATCTTTAAATGCAAGCGTCCTTCAATCAAGACATTCACAAAAGTTAGTAATGTCAACTTTACTGAATGCCCGTATCATAATACAAGACTTTTCTACTATAGGTGTCAACACACGAAATTTTGTTAGCTATAACTATCATTTAATTAGGGTAACGTGTATTACACGATAACCCTATGTGTTGTTTACAACACTTTAATACGCTAAACGATTAAAATACATACACTTACCGGATTTGCGATCAAGCATCGAACCGATCACCAATCTTTATTAAGAGCATAAGGTTTAAGTCCAAGCATAGTTTTCCCACCATACTTGAATCTCTTAAACCAGGGCTCTGATACCAACTTGTAACACCCTAGTTTCTATTTAACAGTTTTACATGTAAATACCAACAATTAGATGTGTAGTTAAGACTACACATACTATAAAAATATGGATTTATTAAAACTTTTCGTAAATCAAAAGTTATTCGACATAACGTGATCAGATTCGTCATTTAAAATTTATGACGATGCAAAGTGCGGAAGCATGAATCTTTATCGTGTTCGGTTCTTTGTTGAGCTTGATCGTCTTCCGGCATCCAAAGAGTACCTACATTTCATAAACATGAAATGCTTTAGTCATACGGGGTTTAAAACATATCTAAACGAGTCCGGGAAACAAAACTGATTAAAATAATAATAATTTTTTTTTTGTGCAGGGTCCACCGTAAATTACGGTGGACACCGTAATTTACGGTAGCCCCTGATTTGATATGTTTTCACCGTAAGTCAGTAGAGAACTGGCGTAAAGGGTTCAGCCCCACCGTAACTTATAGTGGGCACCGTAAGTTACGGTGGCCCCTGTATCCCATTCTTCCATTTTTCCGTTTTTGACACGAAAACTTTCGTATCTTTCCACCCGCTTGTCCGTTTGACCTATCGTTTCTTCCTACGTGATTGTAATTTGATTCTCCACCTTATAGAGTTAAAATCCAACATTCGGTTTAACAAAAATTCAGACTTTTAAGTCTTCGACTTATCACCCTTTTTACCAAATTTTGACCCGTTCAATTTTTTATCAAACAAGCAAGTTTGTTTGACCCTTAATTCTCATAAACCTATTAAATTCAATGATGGTCAACATATTAGGTTCCAATTACAGGTTCATATACATTCTTAAACCCATTTCCACTCATATGCTTATTTTGACCCGTTAAGGGTATTTAAGCATATTTCAAGCATAAGTCGCTTTCATTCGTTTCTAAAAACATATATCCACATTTCTTAACAAGTGATCCCCCACCACAACAAAATTTGTGGTGGATTCAATGTGGTGATTTATATAATCCAAATTTTACCCTTCAAATCATTATTTTACGGCAAAGACTCTTTATAGAGTCATTTGACCAATATTTTACATATTTCGCTTTTCATACTTATTCAAAGTATTGACTTGATTATAAAACTCGTTTTCAACCGACTTCTAAGGGTTGCTTGCTTAATTTCACTTACAAGGGCTTTTTGGTCATTTTTAACCTTTCTTTTACGACGAAGGGCTTACTTAAGCCATGCACGCCCAAAATCTCATTTTAACCAAATCTTGTTTTCAAAACACTCTGTCTATAACTTAAATCCTTCGGTTTACCTTTTAAGGTAACCAAATTTCCCTTTTTACTTAACCTAACTCTCATAGAACTTCAAGATCTAAATGATGAGTTGATCTATTATACATACCTGGCTCGGATTAACTTTTTAATCCGATTTTAATACCTTGCTTTGAAATCGCTAATTAAGAAAGATGCGAGTACCCATTGGGTATCTATTCCTGTAAGCATATAACTCGACAAAATCATTAGTCGATATTGTCAAAAGGTGATGTCTACACCTTTTGACCTGTTTGGCCAAATTGACTGATTATATTAGCGAGATGACATTTATTACCACCTCGTATATAAGCCTCGCTCCGATTTACACCGTGCGGTCACTTTACTTATAATTCCATTTCTTAACACTTTTTGGCCTACTATGGCTTACGTCATAATTGTCTTTTTCGTATCACGACAAAAGGATATTCTGAAATATATGACTAGTGTAAGATATACTTACCTTGCATCCGAATTACACTTTTCCTTCATACTTGCTACGTTTGACCCGCTTCCTTTCCAAGCCTCCACCTAGCTTGTCAAGCGTCATACTATCATCATCATTCACAAGGTGGTTAGATTAGTCATTCATAATTACGACTATTCCACCTTACGTGTTTTCTATGTCAAAACTACCGTTCGACCTCATTATTTATTAATTCAACTTATCAAAAGTTAATTACTTTTGATCACATGATTTACACAATTAAGTCTAATTCAACATGATGTTTATACCCTTATCACTTCACATTTTATATAAATTTCCATATTATTCAAATGCGCATTTTATTTGAAATTCCAACATTTAGCTTTCTCTTAGGCATTATGTCAAACACCGAGTGAGCATTCTTTTATAAAATTTAACAATCAAACTTATGGCTACCTATCTTGCCAATTTTAACATCTTTTACTTGATAATCATCAAATTCATGGTTATGTGTCAAGATTAACTTCATAGAGTTCAAATAACACTAGTTTGACAATCATAAATCTAGTGTTCATCATGTTTCTACAAAACCCATTAAACACCCATAAAAGATGATCATGAGCTTTATAATTTCAACACTAATTCAACTAGTTATTGACTAGGGTTTACTCCTAGAGATCATACTACTTCAAGATTCATCCATGCATGACATATTTAAGCTCAATTTCAGTTTCTCACAATTAACCTAGAATTCAAGATGAATCAAAACATCACAATTTTACATACCTTATTATCCTTTCAACTAGGTGATCATGAATTTGTGCTTGAGATTCGATTTAGACTTGATTAGAGGCTTCAATTTGTGAATTTTGTGAGGATTTTAGGGTTTGAAGAAAACCCCTGTCGCCCCTTGCTTCTTTGATCGACCAGACACCCCCAAAGTGGGTGTTTGGTGAATTTTAATTTTGTTTTATGTTATTAAGTTTCAATTTTTAACAACATAGGCCCCTCAACCTTTGTTTGGTTTATAACTTGAGTAATTTTGTTCTTTCATTTAATTACAAGACTTGTACTTGGTTATTTATTTCCTAGTTATTTATCTTGTTCAAAAACCCGTTTCATTTTAAGTCCCATTAAATCTCGGGCCTTTTATATACTTTGCTTTCTCAACGTATTTCCCATCCTTTTAATAAATATTGGATTTATTTATTTAAAATCCTAAAATTTACCGGGTAAGTTTTACCACTAACTGTAATTTACCCGTCCTTTAGTATTAATGTGGTTTGATTACCAAACCCGTTTTCGGGGTGTTACAAGTTGTCACTCGGTGGCAGTTCCTGTGACTATGGTCATATCACTATTGGCCCTCAATTGTCTAATAGCGAAGCTTATCAAGTAGTGTATACAAAACCCCACATACCGGCAGTAATTTCATAATACAAAAAAAACTTAATCACTGTAAGTACAACTAGAAAACATTTAGGGTTTTGAAAGCATTTTAATCAAAGAGAATGACTCACATTGCAGATTTAAAGTGTCTGTACTAGCCTGCTGGTTTAATGCTCGTATTCCTAATTAAACACACAATGCACACGTATTTATATATTAACTCAATTCAACTTTATTGATAATCACGAGATCAAAACCCACAACTAATGACAATGTATAGCCGTATACAGGCAGCATTTAAACATACGTTAGATCGGTTTCAATCGATCAGACAAAGTACCGTACCAGTGATTCGAGTTATTACTCTGATAACTGGTAGAGTTTTAGTGCTTCAGGTAAAGTGGGTAGACAACAGAATTTCAGAGAAAGAAAGAAATTTGTGAGCGAATTCTGAAGTCCGATGCACATCCCTTTTATAGCCTGAAATTGATCTCGTCGTGTCACGCGACCGAAACAACACAATTCCTTCGCGCAACGTGAAGGGTCTATCTAGGGCATAGGTGGCCTTAGTCAACAAGTCGGCTGTCTCATATGGTTTATAAATGCGTCGCGTCACACGACCAAACTATGTTAACATCGTCGCGTAGCGCGACATGGTTGAAGGCAGGACTCCTTCATTTTTCATGCTGGTTCTCGTCGTGCGTACTTGGAGTTTCGGTTACGAGTCGTTATGGTCCTTTTCGATGGTTGTTACATCCTCCACACCTTGTTTTAAATCTCGTCCTCGAGATTTACTGGAACAAGTAAGGATATTTTTGTTTCAATTCTGACTATAGTTCCCATGTGTATTCTGGTCCTCTTTTCAAATCCCACTTCACTTTGACCAAAACTAACCTCTTGTGTTTGAGATTCTTAATCTTTCTATCATCAAGTTGAGAGGTTTCTCAACAAACTTCAGTCTCTCATTTACCTCTATGTCTTGAAGAGGTACTATCAGTGATTCATCAGCTAAACATTTCTTTAGTTTACATACATGAAATACATCATGTATACCTGCCATTTCTTCTGTAGTTGTAGCTACTAAGCGACTGATCCTATTCGTTTGATAACTTTAAATGGTCTGACATACCTAGGGCTTAGCTTTCATTTCTTACCGAATCGGACTACTCCCTTCCAAGGAGAAACTTTCAGTAACACGTTGTCTCCAACTTGAAATTCCAATGGCTTACATCGATGATTAGCATAGCTCTTTTGACGATCTCGGGATGTTTTAAATCTTTCCTTAATTTAAATTATCTTATCAGTGGTTTCTTGCACAATCTCAGGACCTGATAATTGACTTTCTCTTAATTCTGCCCAACATACTGGAGTTCGACACTTTCGTCCATAAAGTGCTTCAAATGGGGCAGCATTAATGCTTGTATGATAACTATTGTTATAGGAGAATTCTATTAATGGTAAGTGATCGTCCCAACTTCCTCCAAAATCTATTACACATGCCCTTAGCATGTCTTCTAAGGTTTGGATTGTCCTTTCACTCTGTCCATCTGTTTGAGGGTGATAAGCTGTACTTAAGTTTAATCGTATTCCCATAGCTTTTTGGAAACTTTTCCAAAAGTGAGAAGTGAAACGACTATCTCTGTCGGACACAATGAATAGTGGAATTCCATGTAACAAAACTATCTCATCTACATATAGTTTAGTCAGTTTCTCCATACTAAAGGTTTCCTCATGGGTAGAAAATGAGCTGACTTGGTTAATCGATCCACAATCACCCAGATTGTGTCGTTACCTTTCCTTGTTTTGGGTAAATTAGTAACAAAATCCATTGTTATCAGTTCCCATTTCCATACTAGCATTTCTAATTGTTGAAGTAAACCTGAAGGCTTCTGATGTTCAACTTTAACTTGTGAAAAATCCAGACACTTAGAAACGTAACTAGCTATATCTTTCTTCATACCTATCCACTAAAAAATATTTCTTAAATCTTGATACATCTTGTCATTACCAGGATGCATCGTATACTTAGACTTATGAGATTCTTCTAAAATTCTTTCCCATAGGTTTCCTTGGATAGGTACCCAAATTCTTTTCTTTTGGAATCTTCAAATTCCATCAGTTCCTTTTTCTAATTCCTTCATTATTCCTTTCATTCCTTCAGCATCATCCTTGATGGCTATTTCTTGGGTCTTCCTCCATTGTTCCATTAAATTTATCTTAAGATTTAATCTGAGAGCATGTACCCGTTTCGGCTTCTCATGATACTTACGACTTAAAGCATCGACTACTACATTAGCTTTATCTTCGTGATATTGGATATCACAGTCGTAGTCACTTAAAATCTCCATCCATCGTCTTTGTCTCATGTTCAATTCTTTTTGCCCAAAAATATACCTTAAACTTTTATGATCTGTAAAGATGGTAAACTTACTACCATACAAATAATTTCTCCAAATTTTAAGGGCAAAAATTATCTCTCCTAGCTCTAAGTCATGAGTTGTATAGTTTTCCTCGTGCTTCTTCAGTTGCCTAGATGTGTAAGCAATCACCTTCTCATGTTGCATTAACACGCATCATAATCCTAATTTAGAAGCATCACAAAAGACTACAAAATCTTCAGTTCCTTCTAGCAATGCAAGTATTGGTGCATTTGTTAACTTTTGATTCAAGGTTGTAAATGCTTCTTCTTGCTTGGGTCCCCATTCAAACTTAACCGATTTACAAGTTAACTTGGTTAACGGAACGACTACCTTGAGAAGTCTTGAATAAAGCGTCGATAGTATCCGGCTATTCCAAGGAAACTTCTGACTTTTTGTAGATGACTTAGGGACTCTCCAATTAGTAGTCGCCTCAATCGTTGAGGGATCTACATGAATTCCTTCATGATTGATTAAATGGCCTAAGAATTTCACTTCTTGTAACTAGAATTCACATTTATAAAATTTAGCATAAAGCTTCTCTTTTCTCAAGAGTGTTAAAAGTACATGCAGATGCTTAGAGTGTTCTTCCTTGCTCTTGGAGTAAATGAGTATATCGTCTATAAAGATAATTACAAATTTATCCAAATACGGTTTACATATCCTATTCATCATGTCCATAAATTCCGCGAGAGCATTTGTCAAACCGAATGGCATGACTGTAAACTCGTAATGACCATACCTAGTTCTGAAAGCAGTTTTAGGAATGTCTTCTTCCTGTACTTTCAGTTGATGATATGCGAAGCGTAAATCAATCTTAGAAAAATATCAAGCTCCTTGAAGTTGATCAAATAGATCATCAATCCTACGTAATGGGTACGATTCTTAATGGTGACCTTTTTCAATTCCCTATAATCGATACACATACGCATCGACCCATCCTTCTTCTTAACAAACAACACAGGTGCTCCCAAGGGGACGAACTTAGTTGTATGAATATTTTCTCTAACAATTCATCTA
Organism: Helianthus tuberosus; assembly: GCA_030545235.1. Lineage (NCBI taxonomy): Eukaryota > Viridiplantae > Streptophyta > Magnoliopsida > Asterales > Asteraceae > Helianthus > Helianthus tuberosus. The sequence continues at coordinate 49,735,783 of CM060351.1, forward strand.
ATTGTTTCTTTAATTCCAACATCTCCGTTGGCGCTAAACGATAAGGTGTTTTAGCGATTGGTGCGGTTCCAGATATTAATGAATTCTGAATTCCACTTCTCGGTCAAGCGGTAGTCCAGGTAGATCTTTTGGGAAAACATCGGGGTATTCTGATACTACCGGAATTTCCTTCAGTTCTTTGCTTTTAGTGTGAATGATCACCGAAACCATATACACAATGCCTTGTTTCTAAGCATAACTCGCAGCTTTCATCACTGAGATGAATTTTGTTGGCATGTTCGTCTTGTCTCCTCGTATCAGGATCATCTCTCCTGTTGGCGTGCGAATCTCAACATAATTTTGATCAGATAGGATTCACGCATGGTTGGCTACTAACCAGTCCATTCCTAATACTACATCGAATCCAACTAGATTCATAGGTAGTAAATATGCCGTGAACTTATGTCCTAACAATTCTATCTTTCCTCCTTGAAGTATGTCGTGTATGTCGGCGGAGTTTCTTTCTGTCGTTTTACCGTACAAGCTTGACTTAGCTTAGTTAACGGTTGATTAAGCGCTTGACAGAATGCAATATTTATAAAACTTTGGTTTGCACCAGAGTCAAATAATACTTTAGCGTAGACATCGTGAATAAGAAACGTACCGGCAATTACGTCGGGAATCATGCCTGCCTCTTGTGTTGTAAGCGTGAAAGCTCGTGCGTTCTTCTTGGCTTCGTCTGCTGCTTTTGCTTTGTTGTCAAGTGCCTTTATCAGTTTCGGGCAAAATGGGTGAATGTGACCCGTTTCTCCACAATTGAAACAAATATTAGTTTTTTTTACATTATTCCTCTGTATGTCCAGTCATTTTGCAGAAATTGTAGTACTTAGCGCATCTTCCTGAATGTTTCCTTTTACAGAATTTACAGAAAGGCTGTGAAGATGTCTGCCCACCTCCTCTCCTGTAGGTATTACCCGAGTGAAATTCTTGGGTAATTTTCTGAGTTAACTCTTTCTTCTTGTTTTCTTCTCTTGTGCGGATCAATCCGTCAACCAGAGTATTAACCAATTCGACTGTTTCCTCAATTGTCTAATGTCTAGCGGCCTTGACTATGTCGCGGATCTCACTAATTAATCCCCAAATATAGCGAGAGATTAGTACAGATTCTGGCGAGGCCAAAGTTGGTACTATTCTTGCGTATTCGAAGAATTATCTCGTATACTCACGACAATTCACATCAATCATTTTGTGATTTGGAAACTTATTAGCCATTTATTTCTTTTCATCAGAGGGACAGAATTTCTTTTCTGCCATTTCCTTAAACTCTCTCCAGTTCATGGCGTAGGCCATGTCGCTTCCTTTTGCCTGAAGAATAGTATTCCACCATTCTAAGGCTTCTTCCTTAAAGAGATTGGAAGCATACATTACTTTATCTTGTTCAGCACATTACAGATTTTAAGAACAGCTTCCGTCTTTTCTAACCATCACAGAGCAGCTTTAGCTCCTTCAGTGCCTGTGAACTCAGTTGGTTTACATTCTAGAAATTCCTTGTAACTACATCCGATAGTCATTGCCTTCATCTTCTTAGGAAATGGGGTTGTGACAATATCATCATTTCCTCCACTAACACTGTGACTAAAGTCGTTACTACGAGTACGCTTGCTACTCACAGCTTTAATGTGTTTTACGGGGTTTCTAACAGCTTCAGTTATTAAAGGTATAGCGTCGGCTATTCCTTGGGCAATTATGTTTTCTATGACACTTTTATCCAAGGAGTTTTCCTGGTTGTTCTGGACCGATTGGTTAACTTTGTTTGACATCTGAATTGCAAACATATTCCAAATATTAATATCACAAAATAATTAGCAAAATAATCAAAATATTGTAAACACAAATGCACAAATAGTCAGAGCATATTGTCAAAAACGTCGATCATTGCGACTTATATATTTCTTATATATAATATGCTTCTTATATTTTACCAACACTACCACAGATATAGTTATATACATATATATATATACATATTTTTTTACAAAATACAGAAATTATATTATACAGGCATGTCATATCAGGTTAGTTTTCTAGAAATGATGCCCCCTCTCGTCGTATTTCCAGACGAGATTTTCTCCCACGTTCCTAATTCTACTTCCCGCATCCATTAACTCCTCGCCATAGTGGCAAAGCTCGGCCACATTTTCTGGGTTCATCGGGGGATAAACTGGAGGTCCTGGTTGGAAATTTGGGTAGAATTGAAAAGGATTGTTCATAAGATTCTGAAATTCCCAATCATTAGTCCACCACTCTTCCACCGGATTTGGGAGAGGCTGTTGTGGGATTGCTGGTTCGGGCATCATAGGCTCAGGGTTCATTTGCATCGCAGGGTGAGCGGGCATGTTCAGGTTAATTTCCTATGGTATCGGCTTGAACATTTCGCAGTTTGCAAACCTTTGATCTAACTCCTCCCACATTAGTGGCATAGTGGTTGGATTCGAACTTTCTCCTGCAATTTCTTTTCTACTTGTTTCTCCAGTCTTTTTTGTTTTTGGTGCAGCTGGCGCCTTCTTCTTCCTTCTTACCTTCCAATCTAATATTCTCTTCCTCTCTTTAGGTGGGGCTTTTGGTAACGGTTGTGCTTGGAAGATCATTGGTTCATCTGTATCAGCTTGGTACCTAGATTGATTTTCAGCAATTTCCATATCTGTATGGTTAACAGATATATTTTGGAAAGCGCTTGATAGTTCTCTAGCGCTCAAACTGTTAGTCAAAAACAATAAAAACAACGAACTCCGAAATCGAATGTATAATATTAGTGCCACAGATTTAACAAAAGTGTTTAATCTAATTCCTGACTACTAATTTTAAGTATTCTCAGAATACTTAATTAGCTTAAACCAATGGCTCTGATACCACCTTCTGTCACAACCCCCGACCTGCACCCGGGCAGGAGCCGTGAGCAGATACAAGTGGTACCAGTGTTTATTAAATTATCGCATCGCAAAACTTATCAGGACCGGGTGTCAGAAAAAAATATCAGAGTTTCAAAACACCGAAAGTTTCATTTCATAAACTGTAGGGTAAAACCCGTATTTACATGAAGGATCTTCACTGGGATAAATCCTTGATTACAAAAACAAGTTTTATTCAGGTTTACATAGCCACTTATTTAAGTTGAGTGCTTCATAGCACCTTTTCTTCTCTTCACAATTGATCACCTGGAACGCGTTTTAAAAACATTTGATCAACGAAAAATACCGGTGAGCTCATTCAGTTGTACAAAACATATTGTTATAATTACAACATTAAGGGTTTTTACATTTGTGTATCTCTTTCAATTACTCAATCAGTGTTTGTCACTCGGTGGTAGTTCTTGTGACTATGGTCATATCACTATTGGCCCCCAATTTTCCAATAGCGAAACTTATCAAGTAGTGTATACAAAACCCCACATACCGGCAGTAATTTCAGAATACAAAAACTTAATCACTGTAAGTACAACTAGAAAACATATAGGGTTTTGAAAGCATTTTAATCAAAGACAATGACTCACATTGCAGATTTAAAGTGTCTGTACTAGCCTGCTGGTTTAATGCTCGTATTTATAATTAAACACACAATGGACACGTATTAGTGTATTATCTCAATTCAACTTTAACGATAATCACGAGATTAAAACCCACAACGAATGACAAAGTATAGCCATATACAGGCAACACTTAAACATCCGTTGGATAGGTTTCAATCGATCGGACAAAGTACCGTACCAGTGATTCGAGTTATTACTCTGATAACGGGCAGGGTTTCAGTGCTTTGGGTATAGTGGGTAGACAACAGAATTTCAGAGAAAGAAAGAAATTTGTGAGCGAATTCTGAAGTCCCATGCACGTCCCTTTTATAGCCTGAAATTGATCTCGTCGCGTCGCGCAACCGAAACAACACAACCTCTTCGCGTAGCTCAAAGGGTCTAGCTAGGGCATAGGTGACCTTAGTCAGCAAGTAGGTTTGCCACGTGGACGACACGTGTCCGCTACGTGTCTGAGGCGGTTCATAAATGCGTCGCGTCACGCGACTAAACTATGTTAACACCGTCGCGTAGCGCAACGTGGTTGAAGCCATGACTCCTTCGTTTTTTGTCTTGGTTCTCGTCATGCGTGCTTGGAGTTTCGGTTACGAGTCGTTGTGATCCTTTTCGATGGTTGTTACATGTCCCTCCATTGATTTACTTTATTATATGTATAGATTTAATGTTGAATTATTAAAAAAAGTGGGATAAGTTGAAACCAAAATACTTTAAAAAACGTGTGTTAATAAGCGGAGTAGCGGACCAAGACTTGGCCTAGCGAGGTAACACCCCTACTCTAATTTGGTCCAATAGTGTAGAAACATCCACACTTTTAAACAAAACTTTTTTGGCCTCTTCGAATAAATGAGTAGGCCCTAGTCCAACCACATTTATATTCTTCGAGCTCAAGACCATTTTTGAACTAATTTATGTTTTGACGTGGCTCCGGATCAGGTTCATTAATACGAATAATTTGAATGATCTAGTTATGCAAGTCAAACAAAATCCGGGTGATAAAGTTTGGAGGAAAATAGTGTATACGGTTGTTATGGCGACGGTTTGGAGTGTGTGGAGGGCTAGAAATGAAAAGGTTTTTGCGGGAACTTTCATTCCTATCCAAAAGACGGTGGATCAAATTAAAGAAGAAGCTTACATATGGATTTGTAATCGGTCCAGCCTAAAGAAGCCTACTTGGGAGAATTGGAAGGATTTTATTGTCATAGATCAAATGTAATTTGCTTTTCGTTTGTCTTTTTTCTGGAGTTTTGTTTTTCAGCCCCTTGCTGGCTCTTTATATATATATATAAAGTGATTTTGCCGTTCAAAAAAAAAAATACGTTTCTTTGCTGCCCTAAATGCAACTCTTTACCAAATTCTTGTAGTCTACCGATATCAAGGTGTAGTAGAGGTGTTCTCTCACATTGGTTAAGAGATCTTTTCCCATAATAAAGATTGATGTAAATTTAAAAATAGGTTTAGAGGGTGTGAGTAAAAAAATATACAATTTCTTGAACTTTTGGTTCTATTTGACTGAGTAGTAAATATAAGCATACATTATGTAATGATAGCAATCTAGACATCTAGCAATGAAATTTCGTTTACTATTTGAAATCGTCTTGTTAATGCTAATTTTCGTTATTCAGATCTCATCTATAAACTCAAGTTTTTTATTTATAACAAATACTTTTAATATTATGTATAGACAAAAAACGAATAGTAGATAATATTTTTATAAAATCATTTGATTCTTTCACACTTTGCAATCTTGGATTAGAAGAAACTTGTTGCTTAGTGCATTATTTTGATTTTAAAAACAACTTATTACTATGTTCAAAAAAATATTCTAATTTTTAGAAACATTTTTATAATACAAAGTTGCCTAGATACTTGAGCCTCTCATTGACAAAAATAAAAAAATAAAATTGATCACGTTCTAAGGGAGTATATAAATTAAGTAATCAATTAAATAATTGGTCAAAGAAATGTTCTTAAAACAATAATTAGGGTTGCTTCAATCATTGATAGACACGTTATATACACTATGTATACTTATATTATAAAGTGCTAAGGTATTACCTCACTTTACGCTTTATAAAAAGTATAAATTGAAATTTATAAACTTTATTATCTCGTTATCTCATGACACGGTATTACCACATTATAAATAAGCAACATGTTGTTGCTTCATATGGTTGTACATTATGCATATGGTGCTTTTAAAAAAATTGAATTTTATTACTTTAAATCCAAAAGTCTTTTGCCTTTTACATTTTAACCCTATTGATTTTTTTACTTTTACTCAAAGCTTTTTAATCTTTTGCAATTTAGCACAAACAATTTTTTTATGTTCAACTTTAATCCCTCATACTTTTATCTTTCGCAAGTTTTTCGTTTTATGTTTCATTCTAAATTTGCGAGTCAAAACGCCGCAATGTGCGTGTGGGGTTCAATGTTTTTTTGTCTATTTTTTCCCGTTTTACAGGCCCATCGCAACGCGTCTATTTTTCTCCGTTTGAGAAGTTCATCGCAACGTGCGGGTCCTAGATCGACTTAGTTATTCTTTTCTACGTTTTTACGTTTCGGTCTAATTTCTCGCATTAACATGACGCAATGGGCGTCCGTGGTTCAACAATTTTACGTCTGTTTTTTCATTCGGTGTTATTTATTCTTTTTTTATTTATTTTATTTTTACGAGCTTTCCTGATATTGGTGGTCGTTGGCAGTGGTTTGGCATTGGTGCTACTTGGCACGATTTTACGAACGTATTTAACCTATTAAGTTTTTTACTAATGATTTGTTTCGAGTTTACCCCTATACCCCCATTTACTTCAAAAGAACTATTTTTACGTGTATATTTTTATGTATTTGTCGGTACGAATTCGATTTGCTATACGTTTCAAAGTAAACTTTTTCTAAAAATGAGATAGGTCAAATATAATACGTTTTCGTATAAAAAACCATTTTTATGTACGTTTCGGTATACATTCAAGTTGGTGTATGTTTCGACGTAAACTTTTTTGGGAAACGAGTCAGGTCAATATAATATGTTTTCGTGCTTATTTTATGAATGTTTGGTAAAATTTGTTTTGAATCGAGTGGAGTCAAATCGGGGTTTCTTTTTTCCCTTTTTCACAAGGTTCTAATTAATCTCTTTTAATTATACGTGTCAACTTTCCCGTTACATGTGTTACGTTTTCTATGTATGAGTCGGGTTACATATAATACATTATGATTGTATGATATAAATTTGATTTACTTTGTGTTTTGATCCAATCGCAATGCTTATATAGGTTACATTGAGTTCAATCGGGAAACGTCTAAACACGCGTTTTCATATGATTAACGCATCACATAACATTTGACTAATCCATTCGATGTTTGTGACGTACCCGCGCTGCAACGCGCGCGGGTGTTATTGCTAGTTAATATAAATATCTGAAAACAAAAGGAAAAAAACCGTTATTACTTGTGACCCACGTAATAAAAATTACAAGTAAACATAAAGCAATTCTCATAATTTGTTTTTATAACAAACAATTTGATCTTTTGAGGGTTTTGTTTTTTGTGAAGGTTGTAGTGTTGCATTTTTTTTTATTTAAGACATTGTCATTTATCAATCCTATTTGGTTTATATTGTGTGTGTTCATCCTTTTTGAAGGATTGAATGCTACAAGTTTGAGTGCCAAGTAATTATTTGTGTTATTTGTTGATTATTTTAAAAGATTTTTATGAAGTAATTAAATATGGTAAAGTTTATATAGAAAACTTGAATGAAAAGTTGGTATTTAAGGGTATATCATACGTCTCGATATAAATTTTACTAAAAATTATGACTTGTTAACAGGGCTAGACATATGGTAAAAGTAACCCAGGCTTAGAGCTAGGGCCTCAAAAAAATAGGGTCTCCAATTAAAAGTAAATTAATATGCTAACTGTTAATATTAGTGCAAACTTATTGTTTTAGATTTGTTTGATTTTCTATACAAGCAAACCATTGTGTTATAGTTGTGTTAGATTTTTGTCTAGTTCAAAACACAAATAAAGAAGTTTCGTTTATAACAATCAAAAAAGGAAAAATAGCCCCAAAGTTTCATTTCGCATTGGGCCTCCAAAAAGGTTCCAAAAAGGTTGGAACGGCCCCAATAAGAAATACTTCATTTTTCTTGCATTAAAAGTTAAGTTTTTGAGTAAACTTCCGTTTTGCTCCCCGTGGTTTGGTCACTTTAACGGTTTTGCCTCAAACCTTTAAAAATAATCATTTTCCTCTAATAGTTTGCTATAGTTTTTCCATTCTGCTCCATGTGGGGTGCAAAATGGAAAAACATACAATTTGGATGGAGTTAGAGGCGGGGAGCAAAATGGAAAAACCATAACAAACTATCGGAGGAAAATGGCTACTTTTAAAAGTTTTGGGTAAAACCGTTAAAGTGACCAAACCACAGGAAGCAAAACGGAAGTTTACTCTAAGTTTTTTTAGCTTGTATATCTTCATATGGTTTCACATGCATGACAAAATTATAATTAATTACTATATGATAAAAATATGATGTAAAAATGATAAAAAAAAAAAAAAAAAACAAAAACAAAAAACAAAAAAACTATTACAATGTCGTACCATACAACTGAGCAATGGTGCGACAAAAATTTCAAAATGGTGTAATTTTATCTATAGTGTTCTAAACAACTTTGGCTGACAAACAACATTGGCCTACACTCTCTATGCCGTTGAGGAAGAGACAATTTGTGTAAAAAATGATTGATTTCGTCTATTTATATAAAGAAGTAAAAACTATTTTAGATTTATTTTTTTACCGCTATATTGCCATTATTTGTTTGAATTCCGTCGGTAAAATCCACCTCTGATCTAGCTCTCCTTATCGCACGAGATGAAAACTTGGTGGGCCAGAACACCATGGGGGTGGTGTTCCTGATCTCAGTGCGTGGTCCAGAGGATCACGGGAGCTCAAATTCACCCACCTTAATGGTGTGTCTATCACCTTCAATGGTGTATTCAAATCCATTACAATGTTGTGTGTAAAGTTGTAATGTTACTCTAGTGTTGTAATTGTTTTAATGCATAATCCTTGTCGAAGGCAGCACAACTGGAAACATAATAGATCCATTGGTGTTTACAACTCGTATTTGAATAAAATTTATATCAAGACGTACATAAAAGTGAGCATGTCACAACAGTATACTCAAAATTTTATAGAAAAACCATTTATAGATGTTGCAGGAGGAAAATAAAATGTATTCAAAATTCTAATTATAATAAAAAGTAATAATTAAATAATAAATAAATTAAACACACCCGAAGGAGCGCACCACATATTTCAACCCTGTTGATAAATATTAGTACTAATGTACTATAAAACCAAGTGTAGTGAAATAATGAAAAAGTGTCAAAGTTACCGCCAATTGTTGTTATGTTGACTATAAGACTTTAACTAATTAAATCCTCAAAATCGTACTATGGTATACCTAATCACCTTACTAAAATGATTTTTGAATTAAATAAATAAAAAACCAGAATAAAAGATATGATATGTAATATTTTTATTGGTTGTGACAGATTATTTTTTGGAGAAAAGTGGGCATGAGACGTTTGTGGCCTCACGCCCTGAGGGATCAACCCTCCTTGGCACCCATGCAAAAAGGGTTGGGGAGCGTTAAATAATGAGGTGGCTTGAGACGTCACCCTACTGCAACCCGTCTTAATCGTCCTTTTTTTACTTATACTTCTAATTTGTTATTGTATTTAAATTATCAATAATCTTATAGCTAAAGTATTTGTTTAAAATTATTCCTGATATAAATAAAGATGTTGCGACTAAATATAAATAAAGGCAATGTTTAAAAAAAAGATTATTATACCGTATCAAGTTAGGTTCAGAAATGGTTCAACTGGTTGTATTGGACGATTCAGTCAGATTGGCTTCAATTAAAAAAACAACCCAAAACTACATACAATACAGTAGAACCTCTATAATTTAATACTTGATAAATTAATAACCTCGATAAAATTAATAATTCGTCTGGTCCCAACTTGGGACCAGTACAAAATTGGACCCCAATATATAAAATAATAAGATACTGTTTTTTTTTTTTTTTGAAATTCTAATGTAAATATATTGGTCCCAGCAAAACTATATTAATAATTAGGGCTGTAAACGAACCAAACGTTCGGCGAAAAGTTCGTGAACCATTCGGCGGGAAGTTCGTTTGTGTTCGTTCGTTTATTAAACAAACGAACATGAACAAGAAATTTCGTTCGTTTAGTTAAATGAACAAACATGAACAGAGGTCGCGTTCGTTCGTTTATGTTCGTGAACGTTCGGTAACGTGTTCGCTTGTGTTCAATAGTTCATTAGTGTTTTTAGTTTTTATATTTATTTAAATATATCTAAATTCTGACAAATTAAATATCTAATAAGTGTTAGTCTATTATATATTCTGTTCATGAACTATTGTTTGTGTTCGTTTGTTTCCATTTGTGTTCATGAACATTAGTTTGTGCTTATTTGTGTTCATCAACATTCGTTGCCTAAAATTAACAAACAAACACAAACGAACACGAACAAGTTCATTTCCTTAACAAACGAACACAAACATAAAATCTCGTTCGAGAAGTGTTCGTGAACGGTTCGCGAACACGTATATTTTTTAACAAACGAACACGAACAAGGTCTTGTTCGTGTTCGTTTGGTTCGTTTACAGCCCTATTAATAATTACTAAAATATTCAAAAATTCTAGGATTTAGTAAAAAATGAATCTATAGTCACTTTTTTTTAACTTCAAATATATATTGAGTTCATCTTTAAATCTCCCCATTCTTAAGAGTTGAGGCACTGTATTATCGTATTGTAACAAAAAGTTGTGAAGAGGTGTTGCCGCTTGCAATGCTTCTTTCCGAGTTGTGAAGAGTTGTTGCCAACTCTTTAAATTAATAATTTATTAATTTATCAATATAATAATATCTCGCTAAATTAATAAAATATCCCGGTCCCAACATTATTAATTTATAGAGGTTTTACTGTAATTCCATAATCAAAAATCAATTTTCCAACAAAGGTTTTTTTTAAATAAAAATATACAATGGGTTTATAGCATTGAAGTGTTAAATGCATCAAGTTCATTATCGCTTAAAAGACGAAATTCACTATCATCGTCGTCATCATAAACAAGAACATAAATATTTTCGTTTCCTACAATATAAAATAAAAAGTTTTAATTACCAATAATCATAATATACTAAAATTATATAAGATAATTAACATATATAACAAGTAACATTGTGCTTGAGAAGCCGGTTTATGCTCTTCCTCGCAAACATGTTATCTATATCATCATTTTGAAGGTCTCCTTTCGACTATTCTTCCACCACCCAAAATTCCGTGTAATTAATACTTGTATAATCAACCAGATCATAGGAACTCATAGCATAGTTGAGTCGAGAAAAAACATTAACCCAACATGTTGCTTTGGAGTTTGGTACACTAGGTTAAATGGGGAGTTTAAACTCAAAATTAAACATATAAACCGGTTTCGATATAAACCTGTAATACAAGAATTTCTAGCAGTTCAATAAACTAAACCTATACCCTAATTTAGCGGGCTCTATGGTACCGTTGATGTCTCCGATAGCTAACTCAATTGGTAATACCGACCGGTTTGAACATGTTTTAAAACTTTGAATAAAGGAACCCCGTGTTAACCAAGAAATTTCATTCATTTCTTTTAATAACTAGTTTTACAAAATGTGACGTTGACCGAGACAAATCCCACGTAACATGTACATCTTTCCTAGTCATTGACGAGTATGCAGTCTTATAATTATAAAACAATGTGTTATATCTGGCGCTAATCCATTAGACCATGTGTAGTCATAAAGCCCTCTAAGGGGCGTTATGCGACAAGTGATGAAAAGTGTAAGAGGAGGACTTTGTGGGCCTTTATATCACAATAGGGTGTAGTAGTAAGAGTGTTATATAACCCCTTCAATTATACATACATACGTATGTATACATATGTGTGTGAGTGGGGGATAAAAGGAAACGGTCGGATTTTTGAAAATAACACCCCATCACGCCGCTAACACCTTCGCGGGAGACTCGATTTCAAGACCCCATTGCGTCGACCGTAGTGGTGTGTGGCGACGTTATGCCCTCTTTTGTCGTGTGGTGACGCCCACTACGGGTGGCCTTACTCACTAAGCATCTGGTTCAAATATATACTCATGGGTATTAGATATGTTCGTTTATGATTTTATATCCTTAGAAAAATAATTTTTAGGGTACCTAGAACCTAATTTAAGGGTGGAAGGAGTGCTCAAACACTCTCCATTTTCACTACCCAATAATCTCATACCATGTCAACTCCCCTCTTCACTCCCTATTTTACACTCAATCACTAGCAATACTCAAACATATGGAGAGTGGTAAACAATTTTAAAAAAATATGATTTGTTGAAAAAAGGTGGGGCTCACGATTATGTCTGCAGATCTTCAAGAAAACAAACAAGCTGCAGATCTTCAAAAATATGATTTGGTTAGAAGACTTGTGGACAAGTCTGCTTGGGGAAGAGGTGGGGCAGACGTTTTTGGTCTGCAGATCTTCAAGAAAACAAACAAGCTGCAGGAACCTTATGTATGCGCGCCTCTGCGTGACGCAAATATAAGTGCTCAGAAGAGCTTCTGGCCAAAAAACAAACACCACCTAACCCTCTCTCTCCCCTCTCTCTCTTCTCTTCTCTTTCGGTTTCTCTCTCGGTGAGTATTCACCATCTTGGGCAATCACCGAACACCGAAGAAGGGGTGGCATCACCTTGCTGTGCGGTGACTGCTAATCCCCGAAGCCTTCCCCACAACCATGAAGGAGTTCCGTAGTATAAATTTACTTTTATTTCATAAACCCGGTTCATATTATTTATGTGTTTATTTTGTTACAAGGATTAGTCAAAATAAACTTTTGGCAAATAAAATGCATGTATATATATGTCATTCAAAATAACTTTGTCTAGTTAAAATATGTATACATTTTCAAACAACGGAAGCGTATGTAACAAATTTAACATGAACACTTTTATACCAAGGAATACCCGTAGTGGAACAAGATCACCAACATGCAAACACAAGATAGAACATCAACCATAGGGGGTTTAGATATACCTTCGGTTAGTGAATAACCGGTTGAGACACCGAGGTTCAACGAACGAGCGCTAGTTATACGAACTATTTAAACACGGGAATGGATCGGGCAACGACGGAGATGGCCGACGGTCATGCGGCGGCGGCAGCAGGCGGCTCGGGGCGGCGGGGCTCGGCCGGTTCGGGTCTTGATCGGTTTTGGGGTTATGGGTGTAGAGAGAGTTTTGAAAAATTCTTCTAACACTAATGCAAGACCCAAACCGATTTAATAGGACATGGAGAATATTGCATGAATTCTCATTGGCCGAAATGTAGGTGCATGCCAAGTGTTGGAGAGAGACTTTGCATGAAATGTCATTGGTGTAAATCTAGGTGCTCGCCAAGTGGCGACGCAAGAGTATTCTTGTCCCACCCGATTTACGAACCCGTCTCTCAATTCAATACCCGTGTATCGTTCGTAATTACCAGTTAAATTAGTTAAGTGGATTTTAGTTCGTTGACCACGGTGTAACTCTTACGGGTCAAGACCCGGTAGGCAGCGTTGACTTATCGAACCGGACATAAATATCCAACAGCTCCCACTTGGACGGTTTTTGATAAGATCTCAACGCAGACAGCCAGCGGTGCTCTAGCTACACATAGCTGCCCCCAACAGGTCATGACACTTTAAAGTCACTAACCAAGGTATCTTCCCTTTAGCAATGACTTGCTACTTGAAGACAATAGACTTGTGGCAATCGTTGTCATCTATCCCTTCTGTAAAAGACATCAATTGAACAATGAGACATGGATCAGATTCAATCTCATATGGCGTTCAATCATTATTGTTCTCGTTCGCGAATCAAAGTGGCCCAATCAAACACACAATCAGTTTGGGTAAGGCCTTACACTTTTCCAGTTTGAATCAACGAGGGTGCCCAGATGTCTAACTGTTACATATAATGTAAGAGTACAAAATCCCATCTTGACTACATACAACTCCCACTGAACTTTAGAACCACTCCCAACCAATGCCTTTATGACTGGCAGTTACGCGACAGCGGTTGACACTGATCAAAGAATAGTCTTTAGTAAACGATAGTTCTAGTATGTATCTCAGGTCAGAGGATACTAAATGAGTATGCCCAAATCAAAACATCTTATGACTAAGATCCATGAAGATGATTTGATGCGAGTTACATCCAGCATCATTCATAATGAAGCCTGTGAATTTGGAAGTCAATTCCTTGAGTCCAAAAATCAGAATAGTCTTAATTCAGAGTCGTTCCCACGAGTCTGATCGACTACGGATAATTTAGAATACAAGATTCACAGATTAAACGTATCAAAATCGAACACAGTTGTAGGATTCAAGAATTGCATTTAACTAGTAAATCAAAATGAATACAGGAATACAACTGTTTGATGTTCGTACATCCAAATACTAAATCAAAACATTTCACTAGCTAATCTAAGCCCAATAGCGTCCATATGATGGTCATGTTTCTCTTGAGTCATTGGCTTAGTAAATGGGTCAGCTAAGTTTTGATCTGTGTCAATTTTGCTTATAACGATGTCTCCACGTTCCACAATCTCGCGTATGTAGTGAAACTTTCTCAAAATGTGCTTGGCTTTGTGATGTGATCTAGGCTCCTTGGCTTGAGCAATAGCACCTGTGTTATCACAAAATATCTGGATGGGTTTCATGATACTTGGAACCACATCGAGATCAGTTATGAACTTCTTCATCCAAGCAGCTTCCTTTGCGGCATCCGATGCGGCAATGTACTCAGATTCTGTGATGGAATCAGCTACAACACTCTGCTTGGAGCTTTTCGATGAGACAGCTCCTCCGTTGAGAGTGAACACGAAACCTGTTTGTGAGCGAGAGGTATCTCGATCAGTTTGAAAACTAGCATCAGTGTAACATTTTACAGTGATCTCCTCATTGACTCCTCCAAATATTAAGAACATATCTCTTGTCCTTCTCAAGTACTTAAGAATGTTCTTCACTGCAGTCCAGTGGGCAATCCCAGGGCTCTGCTGGTAACGGCTGGTCATGCTCAAAGCATACGAGACGTCTAGTCAAGTACATACTATAGCATACATGATAGAACCAATCGCTGAAGCATATGGAACTGCTTCCATTTGCTTTATCTCAAGGTCCTCAGAGGGAGATTGTGATTTGTCCAAGACGGTTCCTTTAGGCATTGGAAAACCTCCTTTCTTGGAGTTTTCCATCTTGAAGCGTCTCATTACTTGATCTATGTATGTGCTCTGAGTTAGCCCAAGAAGTCACTTAGATCTATTCCTATAGATCTTAATTCCTAGAATGTAAGTAGCTTCTCCAAGATCCTTCATAGCGAAGCAAGATCCCAACCAATGTTTAACTTCCTTAAGCAAGGGGATGTTGTTTCCAATGATCAATATATCATCTACATACAATATGAGAAATGATATAGCACTCCCACTAGCCCTTCTGTAAACACAAGGTTCATCTTCGTTCTTGACAAAACCAAACTCTTTGACTTTCTGGTCAAAACGAAGATTCCAGCTCCGAGATGCTTGCTTGAGTCCATAAATGGACTTGTTTAGCTTACATACCCTATTAGGATATTTTGGATCGATAAAACCGTCAGGTTGAACCATATAAACATCTTCAGAAAGATGTCCATTAAGAAAGGCGGTTTTAACATCCATTTGCCAAATTTCGTAATCATAGTACGCAGCTATGGTAAGTAATATCCTGATCGATTTGATCATAGCCAATACCTTGAGTTTGAGTGAAACCTTTCGCTACTAGCCGTGCTTTATAGGTTTGTATATTTCCATGCATGTAGGTTTTTCTCTTGAAAACCCATTTGCTCCCTACTGCCTGAGATTCGGGGGGTAGCTCAACCAAGTCCCAGACTTGATTGTCACACATGGATTGCATCTTGGCTTCCATGGCCTCTAGCCATTTCGCAGAATCTGAATTAGAAATCGCATATTTGTAACTAGTAGGCTCGTCATCAGACTCGGCTACTGTCAAGACTTCAGAACCCTCAACATGCCAAAGGTATCTATCGGGTTCTTTACGAGTCCTGATGCTCCTGCGAAGGCTTGTGTTCGGGTCTGATTCGGTATCAACAATTTGTTGTGGTTCAGACGTTCCGACCTCGTCAACGGTTGTTTGTAGTCCTTGAACTTCTTCAAGATCTACTAAGTTACTTCTAGTTCCTCGACTAAGAAGTTCATTTTCGAGGAACCTTTTAGCCTTCCTTTTGATGGAGATCGTATTTGCATCAGGATGGTAGAAGTAATAACCGCATTGGTTATAGTATCCGACGAAAACAACCTTTTCGCCTCGAGGGTCGAGCTTGTCATCAGAATCACTTGTGATGTAAGCATCACACCCCCATACTTTTAGGTAACTCAAATTCGGCTTATGCCCATGCCATATCTCATATGGAGTTTTGTTTACCTTTTTGGTCGGCGCTAGATTTACGAGTCGAGCAGCAGTCATAAGAGCAAAACCCCAAAAGGAGTGAGGTAAATTTGTTCTACACATCATCGATCGAATCATATTTAGTAGGGTTCGATTTCTCCTTTCACACACACCATTAAGTTGGGATGTGCCTGGTGGAGTGGGTTGTGAAACTATTCCACGTTCCTTTAGATGATCAAGAAATTCCAAGCTGAGGTATTCACCGCCTCGATCTGAGCGAAGCATTTTAATCTTTCTATTAAGTTGGTTTTCAACTTCATTCTGAAACTCTTTGAACTTTTCAAAGGTTTCATGCTTATGCTTCATGAGATAGACATAAGCATATCGACTATAGTCGTCGATGAACGTAACGAAGTATCTCTCGTGATTCCTAGTCATGGTTCTAAAAGGACCACACACATCTGAGTGTATGAGTCCTAGTAGATCACTAGCTCGTTCACCAACATGGGTGAATGGATCCTTAGTGAGTTTGCCAGCTAAGCAAGACTCGCAATCATCAAATGAGTCCATTCCGGTGGATTCAAGAATACCCTCAGATTGGAGCCATTTTACACGTGCCTTGCTTATATGGCCAAGTCTACAATGCCATAGGAATGAATCACTAGCAACACTTTTCTGACATTTAGAAAGGTGATATATGTTACTGTTAGGCTGAACATTAATTTCATAGATACCGTTTCGAGATTTAGCCTCAAAATAGTAAATACCATTTAGATAAGCAGAAATAGCAATACCATTAAAAACATATCTAAATCCATGTTCATAAAGCAACGAAACTGAAATGATGTTCCTGGTTAAACCAGGTGCATAAAGACAATTGTTCAAAACAACAATAAGACCAGAAGGACATGTAAGATTAAATGTGCCAGTTGCTAGATCTGGGACTCTTTTCCCATCGCCAACAATGAGCTCCATGTCTCCCGGCTTCAGTTTCTTCCACTTCTCAGGCTCCAGCAAGACATTAATGATGTGATAACCACACCTGGTATCAAATACCCATGTGTTGCTTGAAACAGTGAAAAGTTCGATAACATATATTAGAATACCTGAAGAAGTGCCTTCTCCATTAGCCTTCTTCGCTTGGAGCTTGGCAAGATACTCAGGGTAGTTACGTTTCCAGTGCCCCATCTTGTTACACTCATAGCATTTCCGCTCTTCTGGAGGAGGGGCTTTCACAGCTTGCTAGCTCTTGTTGGTGGTAGGTTTGGCAGCAACAGGAGCCTTTCCTTTGCCTTTGCTGTTATAACTCTTCTTCTTTGTTTTGGGTTTTTTAACACCACCAGATCGAACCATTAACACTTGGCTTACTTTGTTGGAAATGTTCATCTCTGCCGTTTTGAGCATCCCATGTAGCTCTGGCACTGTCTTTACCCAGTCATTCATGTTAAAGTTCATAACAAATTGATCATAGTGACTGGAAAGAGAGTTGAGAATGAAGTCAATAGCCATCTCATCTTGGAGAGGATAACCAAGTTTGTTTAACTGGTCGATGTAGCCTTTCATCTTGAGGACATGAGCACTAACTGAGGAACCATCTTGCATTTTACAGCTTATGAGTTGTTTCATGGTGTCATATTGTTCCTGACGAGCTTGTTTCTGAAACATGCCCTTGAGTTGTGTAACACCCTTATTATTATTTAAAGGTTTTCGTATAATTTAGGAAAACAAACGGGTAATTATGATTTCAAATACACTAAGAATACGGGTTCATTAAACTTTATTTACAGAATTAAAAACTATACAACATACTATGGGTGAGTTCGTCATTTTACATAACAACGATACAAAGTGCGGAAGCTTATTTCTTGATCGTGTTCGGTTCTTCGTTGTTCTTGATCGTCCTCCGGTGCTAAAATTATACCTGAAACTCATAAAACATGAGTTGGATTAGTCATACGTAACTTAAAACGTATTTAAACGAGTCCGGGAAGCGAAACTGATTAAAATAAAATTTTTTCGTCAAAACAGGGTTTTTCGCGCCACGCGAAGGAACCCAGTTGCTCCCTCGCGCCACGCGAGGGAGACCGTTTTCCAGCAGGTCTGCAGCTCAGTTCAGCTATGCCAGTTTTTACGGAAACGGCCATAACTTCTTCGTTATTGATCCATTTTACCCGATTCTTTTTCCTACACGTCCGTAATTTAATCCTCCATCTTATGGAGTTAAAATCCTAAATCCAACATAAGAAATTTTGAGACTTATAAGCCTTCGACTCGTTACCTTTTTACCGGATTTTAACCCGTTTATGCATTTTATCAAACAAACGTATTTGTTTGATTCCTATATCACATACACTTCTTCAAATTAATGTTACCTACCATATTAGGATCTAATCATAGGTTTATTACACAATTTAAACCCATTCTCGCTCGTATGCTTATTTTGACCCGTTAAGGGTATTTAAGCACCTTAAAGCTTGAAATCGCTTTCATTCATTTCTAGCATCTTATTTCTACATTTCTTATCAAGTAATCTTCCACTGCAACTATAAGTGTGTTGGATCTAATGTGGATATCTATATGTTCCGAGTTTTACCCCTCGGATTATTATTTTACGGCAAGACTCAAATAGAGCCATTTGACTAACGTATTACATCTTTCAACTTCTACACTTATTCTAAGTGTTTATCTAATCATGAAACTCGTTTCCAAACAACCTTTAAGGGTTGTTTGTTCAATTTAGCCTACAAGGGCGTTTTGGTCAATTTTGATCCTTCTTTTACGACGAAGGACTTTCAGATACTTGTTTGACCCAAAATTTCGGTCTTTTAACTATGACCTTGTTTAGAAACCATTATGTTTCTAAAACACTACATTTATGACTTGAATTATTCGGTTTATATTTAAGATAACCAAATATCTAATTTGACCTTGTTTAACTCTTAGAAAACCTCAAATTCTACATGATGAGTTGAATCATTACACAAACCTGGCTCGGATCAATGTATTGACCCGTTACGATACCTTGCCTTAGTGGCGCTAAGTAATAGCGATGTCACCATTCAATCGATATTTATTCCTGTAATCAAGCAACTCGACAATACATTAGCCGATATTGTCAAAGGGTGATATTTTCACCTTTTGACCCGTTTGGTCTTATATGACCGTTTACTTTTACGAGATGGATTTATTATCATCTCGTCTACATGACTTGTACCGGTTTACACCGTACGGTCAATTTACTTATAAATCTATTTCTTGATTATTTTGACCCTTTATATGTTACCCCGTAAAGTGTCCTACAAAACTAACGGTTATCGTCAACGAGTGACTACAATGCCGTTTTACCCTTATTAATTGTATTGATTTACCTTATAAGGTAAATCATTCAAAACTCGTTATTTATTAGTCATCACATGACTAAATGACCTTATTAGCTCTTTTTAACCATTCAACATGGTTTATCATTATTGTCTTTTGTTCCGAACCTCGCATGTCGGGTCGAAACATCATAAGTCAAATGTGACTTTTGATTATTCAAAATTTATAAAACCCATAGATATCAAATAAAAGGTGTAAGTTTTAACTTACCTCGTATCCAAGCTACACTTTTCTTTTTCTTCTTGATTTGTTTGACCCGCTTTCCCTCCAAGCTTCACCTAGCTTGTTAAGCGCCAACTATTATTCATCATTCACAAGGTGGTTAGTTTAATCATGACTTAATACGATTATTCCACCTTACGCATTTCTATATCTAATTATCGTTCATCACATCATAGGTCAGTTTGACTTTTTAAAAGTCAAATGCCCATTAGTATACTAAATGCATATTCGAATTCATCAACTAGTTTTTGCATTCCTTAATTACCCGGTAGGCGTTATCTTTAGGCCACCGTTTTAACCAAAGTTCTAACCACGTTTATCACATTTCAATCACTTTAATTAGTTCAAACGATTATCAAGACTAATTTATTCATTCATTTCACAAGAACTAAGGGTTCTCATCTATAAGTGAGACCCGTTCATCATATCACTAGCATTCATCCCAACACCTTATATAATCAAGTTCTTCATATGAACTAGTAGGTACCCAATTTTTTTACTTAGGCATTACATCGAACACCTTATGAGCATGAAATTTTTACTACTAGAAATCAAGCTCATGACTAACTATTTAACCAAGATTTAAACATCTTTTCACATGTTCATGACAAATCTTCATATCAACAAATCTGGATTTGCTTCATAGAGCTCAAATACACTAAGTTAACAAAGATAATCCTAGTGTTTAACATAATTCTCCAAAACCCATTTAACACATAAATGGTTAATCATAAAATTCTCAATTATGAACCTCAATTCAACAAGTAAATGACTAGGGTTTACTCCTAGACATAAATATCATTCCTAATTTCATCCTTGGATCATAATCCATCAATTTATTTGCAAGTAACCTACTTGTCTCAAATTTCAACTTCGACCAATCTAGGTTTTATGACATACCTTGTGATCCCCATGACTTGGTGATCGTTTCTACGCGTTCATGCATTGATTCGGATCTTGATTCGAGCTTCAATTTGATCAATTTGTGGAACTAGGGTTTTGAGCTCCTTGCTCTTGCTCCTGGTCGTACGCACACACACACACATTAAGTGTGTGTTGTGTTTTAATTTTAGTTGTTATAAATCAAGTCTCCTTTTGTGCAACTTAAGTCCCTCTAGTTTGGTTAGTTATTAAGTAGGCCATAACCTACTTATTTCTAGTAACATTCCCTCTTATTAACTAGGTTAAACATTCCTAGTTAACTTAGTGGGTTCGGGGAAGTTACGACTAAGTTTATTTTAAGTCCCGTTAACTCGGGCCTTCTATCTACTTTGCTTTCTCAAAGTATTTATCCTCCTTTTATTAAATATTAGATTTATTTATTTAAATCCTATTATTTACCGGGTAAATTTTCACCACTAACGGTATTTTACTAAGTCATTAATATTAACATGGTTTGATTACCAAACCCGTTTTTGGGGTGTTACAAGTCTACCCCCCTTAAAGATGTTTCGTCCCCGAAACCTTATTTACGTAATCCTTTGGTTTAATCAAACGAACCTAGTTTCGTTTTCAAGGCTCCCGTTTCCTTTGGTCAAAAGTTTTCATGTATACTGACGCGTACGTCTTTCATGTGTAAGGCCTCGCGGGCCGTACTTACAGCTTATAACCCTTTATCTTATTGACTGAGTTGTCACTTGACCACTTAGTCTCGTTAGTCTTTTAACAGGTCTATCCCGCGCTTGTGTTATACTAACAAGCGCTTGTATTTGTTATGACGCTTTCTTAACTTTGAATAGTTTTACCAGCTAGACTAATTAGTCGATGTCACTTCATATCCCGTAACTCACGTTACAACGTGATCGTTTTCTATATTTCTTTTCTTGTCCGTGAGCGTGTCACGTCACGTTTAAGTTTAATTAGACGTTTCTTAATCATACTTCTTCTTTTCGAATGTATCGTCTCGCACCCCTCGATGTTAAGACCCATACTCTTTGATATTTGTTATTTCCGAATTCGTCTTATAGTATTCATACTTGTTAGAACGTTGTTTCTTACTAAAACTGAATTTTAGTTTAACGTCTTTCTCTTTAACTATGTCAATTACTCTCATCGAGGAAATTGACAACCTATAATTTACCCCTTTCGTTCTCGTTTACACGAAAAATTGTAACCCGTTCCCTCGCTTCATACTGTCGACCCGTAGGTTCTTTCACTTAGCCTCATAGACTATTTCTTTAAAATTTTCACCCTTTTAAGGTGAGATCTCAACAGTTCGTTTCTTTCATTTATGTCCCAAGGGTCTTCTCGGTCTCGTAGACCTTGACATTACGTTTAATCCCGTAGGTTATGATGATCCCATAGATCATCTTTTATTCTTGTCTGTATTCAAATATATATATATATATATATATATATATACATATATAGCTTCAAGGCATCCCTTGTTATATTGGAAATCATTTATTTTTGCTTTTTAAACTTTAGTTGACCCTGACCGTAGTCTAAGACTTCATTTGTTTACTTTCGGACTAATCTCCCGACTTTATGACTTCTGACGTTAATTGCACGTTAGTTCATTCTACGCTTACCGTTTCCCGGTTCATTCTTATACTTCTTTACAACCCTTTACATAGGTTTGTTAACATTTCACACTTTTATTTATTCAGTCCGCGCCTACTTACATTAGCAAGCGTCTTCATTTATTTAATTCATTTGACTTGTTCGCGTGAAATTTCATCACTTGTGAACGTCAAATTTCATTCTTTGTTCGACCCGTTCGACTTTAAATTAGTTGAACGTAATTTTATCAAAATTTCTATTTACAGTATCTCATCATCTTTTAGTCGTGACTCGAAACCCGAGTCTTTTGACTTTCCATCCGCGTTCCCATTTATCGGTCTACGCATGTGTTTAAATCCTTACCCATCAACTGGGTGTTTTACCGAAGTCATTATCATTGCATCCCTTCCGGTATGCATTAAGACTTCGTTTCGATTTATTTAGTCGTCTTAGCGAAATCCGTCGCTTTTATTCAACCATTCCTTTCATTCTTTACGCGACCATCCTTGACGGCCTTATTGATTACTAGTGATGATTATCATCTTTATTATTTCTTTACTATGACTAAAGTTAACAACCTTGATTACCCTTTTCGTATGGGCAATACCTTTGTTTTTATGATCCTGCGGATCATCTTTACTTTGGTTTTACTTGCCTATTTTGTCAACCATGGCTCTTCGTCCAAAATGACTTAATTCCGTGAATTTTCCTTAGGTCATTTATTTATATCATCATTTACATTGATATTTGTCCTCTCTCTCGGGATCATTTTTCCTAATGTAATACGCTTCCGTCACCCGGCTATGCGTTTACATTATTATCAAGTATTTTTGCTCATTTATTTCATTTGGGTACTTTTTTTTATTTGTCCCATTCACCCCGTCCTTACTACATCGGATGTAAATGTGTCCGCTATAAGAAGTTCATGGTATCATATGCCACTACTTACTTGGCCAGAGTAAGCGATTAACACATGACACGCATGACCTTTTTATAGATTTCACATCACGCCCTATGTAAGTAATGCCTCTATTTATTTCTCTTGGAAACAATATCCCGAATACATTTTCTATTCGGGTTTTTCCAAGTTTTTAATCTACATATGCAACTTTCAATTTCTACATATTCGTTGCATATTACTATTCGTGTAATTAATTTTAAAATATGCACCTGGTAATGCTTGCCCTAACGGGCTTCTCCTTGCCATTAACTTATTCGCAATCGTTGCGCGATTTAGGTCCTTGGTGAGGGTGCTCTATTTGTCGTACTTTGGACCGTTCCTTTGTCAAATCCATGATTTGTTAAACTCTCGCTATCTTCATATGCGAGTGTCCTTCAATCTAAAACATTTACAAAAGTTAGTAATTTCGACATTAATGGACGCCCGTATTATAATACAAGGCTTTTCTACTATAAGCGTCAACGCGCGTAATTTCGTTGACTATGTCAATCCCTTACCGATTTGATTGAGGTAACGTGTATTACACGATAACTCTATGTTTTGTTTATAACACTTTAACTCTTATTAACTGTTAATATACATATAACTTACCGGATTTTGCGATCAAGCCTCGAACCGAACACATTTGTCAACAACCTTGAGCTCTGATTACCAACTTGTAACACCCTTATTATTATTTAAAGGTTTTCGTATAATTTACGAAAACAAACGGGTAATTATGATTTCAAATACACTAAGAATACGGGTTCATTAAACTTTATTTACAGAATTAAAAACTATACAACATACTATGGGTGAGTTCGTCATTTTACATAACAACGATACAAAGTGCGGAAGCTTATTTCTTGATCGTGTTCGGTTCTTCGTTGTGCTTGATCGTCCTCCGGTGCTAAAATTATACCTGAAACTCATAAAACATGAGTTGGATTAGTCATACGTAACTTAAAACGTATTTAAACGAGTCCGGGAAGCGAAACTGATTAAAATAAATTTTTTTCGCCAAAACAGGGTTTTCCGCGCCACGCGAAGGAACCCAGTTGCTCCCTCGCGCCACGCGAGGGAGACCGTTTTCCAGCAGGTCTGCAACTCAGTTCAGCTATGCCAGTTTTTACGGAAACGGCCACAACTTCTTCGTTATTGATCCGTTTTACCCAATTCTTTTTCCTACGCGTCCGTAATTTAATCCTCCATTCTATGGAGTTAAAATACTACATCAAACATAAGAAATTTTGAGACTTATAAGCCTTCGACTCGTTACCTTTTTACCGAATTTTAACCCGTTTATGCATTTTATCAAACAAACGTATTTGTTTGATTCCTATTTCACATACACTTCTTCAAATTAATGTTACCTACCATATTAGGTTCTAATCATAGGTTTATTACACAATTTAAACCCATTCTCGCTCGTATGCTTATTTTGACCCGTTAAGGGTATTTAAGCACCTTAAAGCTTGAAATCGCTTTCATTCATTTCTAGCATCTTATTTCTACATTTCTTATCAAGTAATCTTCCACTGCAACTATAAGTGTGTTGGATCTAATGTGGATATCTATATGTTCCGAGTTTTACCCCTCGGATTATTATTTTACGGCAAGACTCAAATAGAGCCATTTGACTAACGTATTACATCTTTCAACTTCTACACTTATTCTAAGTGTTTATCTAATCATGAAACTCGTTTCCAAACAACCTTTAAGGGTTGTTTGTTCAATTTAGCCTACAAGGGAGTTTTGGTCAATTTTGATCCTTCTTTTACGACGAAGGACTTTCAGATACTTGTTTGACCCAAAATTTCGGTCTTTTAACTATGACCTTGTTTAGAAACCATTATGTTTCTAAAACACTACATTTATGACTTGAATTATTCGGTTTATCTTTAAGATAACCAAATATCTAATTTGACCTTGTTTAACTCTTAGAAAACCTCAAATTCTACATGATGAGTTGAATCATTACACAAACCTGGCTCGGATCAATGTATTGACCCGTTACGATACCTTGCCTTAGTGGCGCTAAGTAATAGTGATGTCACCATTCAATCGATATTTATTCATGTAATCAAGCAACTCGACAATACATTAGCCGATATTGTCAAAGGGTGATATTTTCACCTTTTGACCCGTTTGGTCTTATATGACCGTTTACTTTTACGAGATGGATTTATTATCATCTCGTCTACATGACTTGTACCGGTTTACACCGTACGGTCAATTTACTTATAAATCTATTTCTTGATTATTTTGACCCTTTATATGATACCCCGTAAAGTGTCCTACAAAACTAACGGTTATCGTCAACGAGTGACTACATTGCCGTTTTACCCTTATTAATTGTATTGATTTACCTTATAAGGTAAATCATTCAAAACTCGTTATTTATTAGTCATCACATGACTAAATGACCTTATTAGCTCTTTTTAACCATTCAACATGGTTTATCATTATTGTCTTTTGTTCTGAACCTCGCATGTCGGGTCGAAACATCATAAGTCAAATGTGACTTTTGATTATTCAAAATTTATAAAACCCATAGATATCAAATAAAAGGTGTAAGTTTTAACTTACTTCGTATCCAAGCTACACTTTTCTTTTTCTTCTTGATTTGTTTGACCCGCTTTCCCTCCAAGCTTCACCTAGCTTGTTAAGCGCCAACTATTATTCATCATTCACAAGGTGGTTAGTTTAATCATGACTTAATACGATTATTCCACCTTACGCATTTCTATATCTAATTATCGTTCATCACATCATAGGTCAGTTTGGCTTTTTAAAAGTCAAATGCCCATTAGTATACTAAATGCATATTCGAATTCATCAACTAGTTTTTGCATTCCTTAATTACCCGGTAGGCGTTATCTTTAGGCCACCGTTTTAACCAAAGTTCTAACCACGTTTATCACATTTCAATCACTTTAATTAGTTCAAACAATTATCAAGACTAATTTATTCATTCATTTCACAAGAACTAAGGGTTCTCATCTATAAGTGAGACCCGTTCATCATATCACTAGCATTCATCCCAACACCTTATATAATCAAGTTCTTCATATGAACTAGTAGGTACCCAATTTTTTTACTTAGGCATTACATCGAACACCTTATGAGCATGAAATTTTTACTACTAGAAATCAAGCTCATGACTAACTATTTAACCAAGATTTAAACATCTTTTCACATGTTCATGACAAATCTTCATATCAACAAATCTGGATTTGCTTCATAGAGCTCAAATACACTAAGTTAACAAAGATAATCCTAGTGTTTAACATAATTCTCCAAAACCCATTTAACACATAAATGGTTAATCATAAAATTCTCAATTATGAACCTCAATTCAACAAGTAAATGACTAGGGTTTACTCCTAGACATAAATATCATTCCTAATTTCATCCTTGGATCATAATCCATCAATTTATTTGCAAGTAACCTACTTGTCTCAAATTTCAATTTCAACCAATCTAGGTTTTGTGACATACCTTGTGATCCCCATGACTTGGTGATCGTTTCTACGCGTTCATGCATTGATTCGGATCTTGATTCGAGCTTCAATTTGACCAATTTGTGGAACTAGGGTTTTGAGCTCCTTGCTCTTGCTCCTGGTCGTACGCACACACACACACATTAAGTGTGTGTTGTGTTTTAATTTTAGTTTTTATAAATCAAGTCTCCTTTTGTGCAACTTAAGTCCCTCTAGTTTGGTTAGTTATTAAGTAGGCCATAACCTACTTATTTCTAGTAACATTCCCTCTTATTAACTAGGTTAAACATTCCTAGTTAACTTAGTGGGTTCGGGGAAGTTACGACTAAGTTTATTTTAAGTCCCGTTAACTCGGGCCTTCTATGTACTTTGCTTTCTCAAAGTATTTATCCTTTTTTTATTAATTATTAGATTTATTTATTTAAATCCTATTATTTACCGCGTAAATTTTCACCACCACTAACGGTATTTTACTAAGTCATTAATATTAACATGGTTTGATTACCAAACCCGTTTTTGGGGTGTTACAAGTTGTTCAATCATGTCGAAGGCATTCATGTCTTCCATATTCTTCTGAAGATCTGGAGACATGGTGGCTTGCATGAGGTAAGTGATGTGTGTAAAATGCAACATATAAGTTACATCAAATGAGGCATAAAACTAACCCTTTTTAAGTACTAATGTTGGAAAAAGAGTGTTTTTGTCTTCCTTTTGTATTTTCAGGATTAAATGAGCTCAAATTCACAAAAGAAGCAAAAAGACAGCTAAATCTAACATAAATACAAGAAAAGGAACATAAGTGGACTGCCCGACCCCTCAACGGCATCTTCCCAAGCAAAATAGAGAAGGCAGAAGACTGAACACGCCCCGTGCTCAGCCAACACGGGGCCGTGCCCAAGAAGCAGCAGAAAAGACAAATCTATAGAAGCTTCTATTTCCCAACACGGGGCCGTGTCCAGTGAACACGGGGGCGTGGCGAAAGTACAGCAGGCGCATTAATTGTAATTGCGAATTACAATTAATGAAGAGAGAGAATGTCAGACAGGCACGGGGGCGTGTCCAGCGGACACGGGGCCGTGCCCAGCCTTCTGTTCAGCCTATAAATAGGAGTGCTTGGTTTCATTTCAACTCATCCCTTGGCACACCACCTCTCTCACACTTCATCCACCACCCACCACCATCATCCACCACCATCATCCATTGTCCATCGTAGAGTGTGTGAGTCGTCTCGGGATCCAAGATTGATCGTAAGAGTTCTTGACAATCAAGGCCATGTTTGCCTAAGTCTCTTACATCATTTGGTGAAGACAAAGTGTCTAGCAAATACTTTTTATTTCTAATCTTTTGCACTTTTTATTTGGTTTTGTATTAATGACTTTAATAACTAGTTACTTATGTTGAAGGTGATCTTTCGTTATCGTTTGTCCGTGGTGTCTTGGCATTATTTTACTGTCTATATAAAATAAAATATTTTCACCATTCATATCTCCACGGTCTATATGGAGGTATGTTGGCTACCTGGTCGGGGGTTAAGGGAATGGTTTGGTAAAGGTCTTGCCATTGTTCAGCGTTTAGAGGTCCTGCAATGGACCTGGGTCAAATTTAGTAGGACCTCCTTCAATGCTTCACGGTATTGGATGGCGGGGGTCCAAACTCTTTGATCCCCTCATAAGTTAACTACTATTAATACTATAACCCGGCTATTTAGGACTGTATCCCTGCTGACTCAGACTACTTAGTCGAGGGTAACGTCACCGCCAAAAGCGGGGCCTACCATAATTTGCATTAATAACTTAATTAATTATCTTCCAATAATCCACCCTTTTAGGATTGTATCCTTGCTGACTCAAACTACTGGGGTCAGGGTAACGTCACCTTCAAAAGAGGGGCCTACTACAATAACTAAGATAATCTCTTAATTATGTGCAAAAGTGCAGAAATAATCAAAGGTTATACTAGATACGAGTCGGAACCAAGTGATTCATCTTGTCTATATGTTTTTCTTTTATTTTTATTTTCAGCATTTTAGTTAGTTTTTATTTTTCTTAGTTTAAAAACATTTTTCTAAACTTTTTATTTTGATTAGACGTTGAGGATAAACCGGTACTAAAAGCTCTTGTGTCCTCGGTATCTTGCCAACACTATACTACGCTCACGATGGGTGCACTTTCCCATATGTGTGTTTAGTGTTAGTAAAATATCGTGTTTTATAAATTTAAAACTTGGCTAAAATAAGTGTTAAAAGGGCTTAAAATATACACCTAATAAATATAACACTTCACACGCATCAGTAAGCAACTTCCATGGCATCTTCTTTATGTTTGTCAAAAGCCTTCTTCACAACCACAGTGTTGTTCTCGGGTGCGGTTGGGATCGGGGTTTCCAAAACATAAAGCCTTTTTGCCATCTTGAGAACGATTCTCAAGTTGCGGTGCCACTCAAGAAAATTGGTGTTATTTAGTTTGTCTTTCTCAAGTATGGACTTGAGAGCAAAAGAGGAGTTGTTTTCAGATGACATATGTTAAGAAAAAAATTATTTAATTAGTATTTTTAATGTATTTCCTTATTTAGTGAGGTGAGACGATAAGGAACGAGAATCCGGTTAGAAGCTCTTTCAAAAGGCAGCGGGGGCATGCAACATTAGCGAGAGGTTTAAGCGGACTGACAACGATTGTCAATTGTGAGAAAAACACAACTCCCGGGGTTTATGAGGCTGCGAGGACAATCTTTTGTCCTTGCATTGATACGTTTGGCCTCATCTATGCCACTTTTGTTCTCGAGACGGCTGGGGCACGCAAACACGAGAAGAAAAGTAATAGTCGTCCTAAAACGGTCACATGTGGAAGGGCCGGATGTGTCGACGAAACCCTTGCACCTTGGAAGGATAAACTAGACACCAAGTGTTGTGTTGTGGCTCCAACACTGATGGTTCGCATTATGCCCCAAGTGTTACTAGTAGTAGGATGTCATAGACCATTGATTTTAATTTTTACAAAATAGGGTCGTTATAGTCGGTTTTAACTTAAATATTAAATTTGCAACATAACCAAAAAGACCCTTTCACCTCTCGGGACAAATAGTTTTAGATAACCTACAAAACTAAGTAGGGTTGGCATATCGGGTCGACCCGATCTGTTAAGACACGAACACGATAAGACACGAACACGAAACCTGTAAACACGAACACGACACGAAATCTTATCGTGTCAGATTTTTCAAACACGAACACGAACCTGTTAACAAACAGGTTACACGAAATGACCTGTTAAGACACGAAAATGTTGCCAACATATCATATGACCCGTTTAAGCCACAAACACGACCTGTTAAGACCCGAACACGACCTGTTAAGACACGAACATGACCTATCATTCTATATTTGAAATTAGCAATTAAGGAACCTGTTTAATGAAAATTTAGTCGCCAAAGGTTCAAAAAAGTCATAAAAATGCATAAACACATAATGTCTTAACAAACTTAAAACGAAATCCATAAAAGTCTAATCATAATATCCAAATAGTTTCAAAATCCAAGTTCCCATATGCCTTTCTTTCTCAAGATCTTCATTCTTTAATTCCAAACATTCAAACCTACACAAATAATTACAGTCGTATTAGGCATTTGTTTCTTCAACGTTTCAAGAAACACTTGAAGTGGGTACCTTAAGATGTTCTCGGATTTTTAACAAGCAACACTACTTGAAGCATTTGGAGTGGATACCTTAGGATTGTTCACAGATTTTTAACAAGCAACACTACTGATTTTTTGTTAATTGTAAAATCTTTACTTTGAAATTGATCAAAATCCTAAAAAAATAATTGGAAATTAGTTAGTCAATAATTAAACACAATGTATAAATATATAAATAAATTACCTTAAGCCTTGCGCTCATTCCATAGGCATGTGTAGAATCATCCATTGTGTCCTCAAACTCTTTACTTGCATTTGAAGCACGTGTTGGGTCATCTCTTCTATCATACGAATTCTGTTTCAGAAACATACGAATCAGAAACATACAAATCGATTTCAAATCAGAACATACGAATCAGAACACTAACTGTCTGACATACGATTTCAAATCAGAACATACGATTTCAAATCAGAACATACGAACCAACAACATATGAATCAGTAACTGTTCATAACAACAGTAACTGTTTCAGAAACATACGAATCAGAAACATATAAATCGATTTCAAATCAGAACACTAACTGTCTGACATACGATTTCAAATCAGAACATACGAACCAACAACATACGAATCAGTAACTGTCTGACCGAATATTTAACTTACCTGTTGCCGGCGATGGTTGCTGGACGATGACGTCTCGTCGGATGGCTGCGTCGATGACGGCTGGAGTGGATATGGGTGCCGGCGATGGCTGCGTCGATGACGGCTGGAGTGGAGATGGTTGCCGGAGTGGAGATGGTTGCCGGCGATGGCTGCTGGAGTGGAGATGGTTGCCGGCGATGGCTGCTGGAGTGGAGATGGTTGCCGGCGATGGTTGTGAGTTCGTCCTTTGTCGATGACGGCTGCTGGAGTGGAGATGG
Organism: Helianthus tuberosus; assembly: GCA_030545235.1. Lineage (NCBI taxonomy): Eukaryota > Viridiplantae > Streptophyta > Magnoliopsida > Asterales > Asteraceae > Helianthus > Helianthus tuberosus. The sequence continues at coordinate 49,766,974 of CM060351.1, forward strand.
AGAGTTTCTTTTTGGGTTAACTTTGGAGTTTGTCAGTTTGGAGCGTGAATTGGTGTAAATGAATTTCAAAATTAGAACAATATTGAAATACCTGATATATAATATTATATCTTTTTTAATTAAAATTCTTATCAGGTCATTAACGGGTTTTAACTTGTTAAGACACGAAATTTAAACAGGTTTTATCGTGTCGACCTGTTTAGACACGAAACCCGTTAAGGCCAAACACGAAACCTGTTAACTTCGTGTAGGTTCGTGTCGTGTTATCGTGTTCGTGTCAGAATTGCCAGCCCTAAAACTAAGTTTGTCGCGACTTGGAATAACCAATTTAAAGTTAATAGTGAATACTATTAAGTTTATGAGTTTTAAATATGTGAGAAAAAACATGTTATAAAACTCTAGTGGTTATATAAAAATATACAAGTTGCTAGAACCTGCTTTTTTCTCGATTTCATTTAAAAAAAACTTTTAAGAATGCGTTTTGGTATTAGGTTGAAGTGTGGCAACATTTATCAAAAGACAACAATAATAGCAAAAATGAATATGTAAATCATATGGGCATGATTATGATCTTGCTAGAGCCAAGTAGCAAGATCAAAGGGGTCACGGTCACAAAACACAAAACAACCACAAGGATGGATTTGAGTGCATCTTTTGTCTTGAGCGACTCCCACTAACTCCAAGACTCCTCTTGGAATTCGGTTTTGCTTCGGGTTTGCTTCGATTCAACAATATTTAACAAGTAAATATAACAAAGATAAAGAACCTTATCTATTACAACTTTGAACCACAAAGCGGGCCAAAACGATAAACTAATCTATTACAACTTTGAGCCGCAAAACGGGCCAAAACCATGAACAAAACACAATATAAACACAACCACAAGGTCGGGCCCGATTTACATATTCAACATAACCAAAAGCATGTTTGAGCAATTTTGGTCAACAAAATACTAACAATTAAAATATGACCAAATATATATATATATATATATATATATAGGGGATCGCTAGAATGAGAACCACCACGAGTTGTAAGAACCACGAGAACCGCGACCCGCGGGTGGCCGTTGACCACGAAATTTTTTTTACACCTAGATCCGTATATTTTAACATCGGGGGTAAATTTTCGGTTCAAACGGCGCGCCCGAGGGGGGTAGTTTTTTACGCCCAAAGTTTGGGTTTTTTTAATTTTTTTAATTTTTCTTTTTTTTTTTACCAAACTTTGGGCGTAAAAAACTACCCCCTCGGGCGCGCCGTTTGAACCGAAAATTTACCCCCGATGTTAAAATATACGGATCTAGGTGTAAAAAAAATTTCGTGGTCGGCGGCCACCCGCGGGACGCGGTTCTCGTGGTTCTTACAACTCGTGGTGGTTCTCATTCTAGCGGCTCCCTATATATATATATATATATCCCAAAGATAAAATAAATCAAAAACTTTAAACTTTTAAAGTTTGTGATTTATTATTCCGGTAAAATAAGACCGGCTTCGGTTTGCATGTGGTGAGCATCGACTCTGATACCACTGAAGGAGTTCCGCAGTATAATTTTACTTTTATTTCATGAACCCGGTTCATATTATTTATGTGTTTATTTTGTTACAAGGATTAGTCAAAATAAACTTTTGGCAAATAAAATGCATGTATATATATGTCATTCAAAATAACTTTGTCTAGTTAAAATATGTATACATTTTCAAACAACGGAAGCGTATGTAACAAATTTAACATGAACACTTTTATACCAAGGAATACCGGTAGTGGACACAAGATCACCAACATGCAAACACAAGATAGAACATCAACCATAGGGGGTTTAGATATACATTCGGTTAGTGAATAACCGGTTGAGACACCGAGGTTCAACGAACGAGTGCTAGTTATACGAACTATTTAAACACGGGAATGGGTCGGGCAACGGCGGAGATGACCGGCGGTCATGCGGCGGCAGCAGCAGGCGGCTCGGGGTGGCGGGGCTCGGCCGGTTCGGGTCTTGATCGGTTTTGGGGTTATGGGTGTAGAGAGAGTTTTGAAAAATTCTTCTAACACTAATGCAAGACCCAAACCGATTTAAATAGGACATGGAGAATATTGCGAATTCTCATTGGCCGAAATGTAGGTGCATGCCAAGTGTTGGAGAGAGACTTTGCATGAAATGTCATTGGTGTAAATCTAGGTGCTCGCCAAGTGGTGACGCAAGAGTATTCTTGTCCCACCCGATTTACGAACCCGTCTCTCAGTTCAATACCCGCGTATCGTTCGTAATTACCAGTTAAATTAGTTAAGTTGATTTTAGTTCGTTGACCACGGTGTAACTGTTACGGGTCAAGACCCGGTCGGCAGCGTTGACTTATCGAACCGGACATAAATATCCAATAAACCACTCCCTCCACCCTAAAGCTCACCCCAAAAGGCGACTTGAAATACCAAATACTTAAATACATAACCACATTTCTAGCAATTTTATAATTTTCATAATTTTAACTTTCTAACAAGTGTAACATATGATTTGTTATATTTTCTTAAAACCATATACTATATTAATAAGTTCGTTTTTTATATGAGTGAACACTTTAAGTAACTAGGCATTATCTAATATTATACTCCAGTGATCCGTCAGTGATCCAAATTTGTCGTTCAAAAAAAATCACATACACAATCATATACATACTTATCTATGCATTTTATTTTTCTTCTGTTTGTTTTCTTTTCTTGTATTTTCTTTTTTGTTTGGAGGCCATCCCTTACACTTCACGCATTTCCATAATTTGATGAATATTAATAATAGAAAGCGTCAGAAAAAATAATAACTAACATATGTATTATTGTTTAATATTTATTCAGAAACCAATCATTTTAAGATATAATCATTCTCAGATTTTCTGGTATACCAAAAACTATCTTTAAATGATATTCGTTTATTTCATTGGACCCGCATAAATCTCCACTATTATTCACTTTGCCGCGAAAGTTAAAAAAAATCAATATTTTATGAACTAAGAGGCTACCAAACGCTTTGGATTTTCAACATTCAATAATTTTGTTATTTGTACTCTTTTATTTTACAACAAGTCACACACCACGAAAATATACTTCTAAGATCCATTTATTTCTTACTTTGTGGAACTCAAAACCATACCATATTGATGAGAAATTTATTATAAAAACTGTAAAGTTAGGTGTATCGCTATAATGAGTTAGATGCATATTTATACAAATGGTTATAAAAACTCATACAACAATAAACCAAACCTAAGAGAGTGCGCGATCAGACAATCATTATATACATGTGCCTTAAAACTTATTATTATTATATTATATTATATTATAATTATAAAATATATAATAGACCAAGTTATTAGCTATAGTAAATTAGTAATTTGATTTTTTTTTATCTTTTTTGTGAATTTCACCCCTTAACTTTTATAGTTACATTTAAAAGCTCTAAAATTTCTAAAAACCTTGTAACATGTCATTTTGACACCCCATCGAGTTTTACGTGCTTATTTTTATGTACACGTCGGGTATAAATTGACGTTTTATTTTTCGATGTAATTTTTATCGAAAATGAGTCATGTCAAATATAATACATTTTGTGCTTATTTTTGTGGACGTTTTCAATTGGCCTATATTTTGATGTAAATTTTGTTCAGAAACGAATCGGGTCAATTAGAAGTTACTTTACGTTTTCAGTTGGCCTACATTTTGACGTACATTTTCTTTAGACTTTATAAATAGAGTTACTTTACGTTTGATGGCTCATGTCAAATATAATAGAGTTACTTTTGATCATTAAGCAATTACAAATAAAAGTCAGTACTCTCAAATCACATAAAAAACCCGACCCCGCAACACAGAGAATCAATTCTAGTTATTACAATAGACCAAACATGAAAAACTGACACAAAATTATAAGTGTATCAAAACTTATTACACAATGAATCAAACATGAAAAACGGATGTAGTGCTATAATAGATAAAAATACAACGTTTTATACATGTGTATCAAAACTCATTACAATATCGAATGACAAAATTCAATATAACAACGAATCAACCCTAGAAATTGAACACACCATTATAATAGGCCGGGTCTATTCGCACACGCCCTTAGTCTATTTAAACACTCCAAAGCGCCCCGCTATGGCCAAAGCGGGGCGCTTTGGCCTAAGCTCGGCGCTTTGGTTTTTTTTTTTTCCAAAGCGCCCCACTTTGGCCTAAGCTCGGCGCTTTGGTTTTTTTTTTTTTTTTTTTTTTTTTTTTTTACATTTTGGGCGTATTTTTGACTGGTGACTGGTCTACGTTTAAGTTCAAATTTTACATTTTTTGTCCAAATTTTACAATATTTAATTTGTTTGTGCACATATATTTAATTAGTTTGTTTCGAACTGTTTTGGTTTGTAGCTTGGTGTGTCAGGTCTGGTCTATATGTCACTGTTTGAGTTTCGATTGTATACTTTTGCTTGGACCACTATTGGTTAGGTTTTGTGGGGTGCCGTGATTCAGGACCATGCAGAAGCCAAGCTTTGTTGTGTTGTCACCTCACCTCTACTGCTTATTTGACTTTGAAACAATTTTATTGGTTTTCCACAAGAAAAGGTGCTATTGCCATGATTGTCTATATAGCTATTTATGCATTTAGTAATTATATGAGAATCTTTAAAACTTGGATAAAATTTGATAATATGACTTTCTAACATTAAAAAAAAAAGATTTCTACTATCTTACTTTATAAAATATGCAAGGGTAACAAGTTACCATTTAATACAAAAAAAAAAAAAATCAAATTACGTGCATTTTATACAAGTACAGATATATATATGTAACAAATGTAGGTTGAAAGAGCATTTTGTGTGTTTTCTTTGCATGTTTAGGGAATATAACACATGAAATTGGGTTAAGTAATCCTAAAAAATACTAAAGAAGTATATATAAAAAAGGACAAAGAAATAGAAAAAAATATTAAAATAAGAATAAGAAACAAAAAATTTTAAAATTTCACTTCTAAAAAAGTTATTCTTATTAAAATGAATTAAATTGAATCAAATATAAATATAAAACGTATTCTAACAAAACGACTGACTTAATACAAAGAGGACAATAACCAAAAAAACAAGAATAAAATGCTTTATAAAAATAATGGTTTTAGTGGACAATAAGAAATGCTCAGCTTAGGGTATATGCGTTACATCACGTTAAAAACCGAATGTCACCGACACGACACGACCCAATCAGATTCAATACGCACTTGTACGACCCAAAATGACAATATACATCATAATACTACAACTAATGAAAAAATACGTCATGTACATGTACGGTAGGCGGCTGATACACATAAAACTACTCATAGGAGTACTTGTGCTTTCAAACCAAAATGATACGATATAATGGAATACGACATCACACGTAACGGATTTGATCCGGAACTTGCAGTATAGTCCATATATATTAAAAAATGATGTATAATGGAAAAAACGTAAAATTTAGACTATTATCGACGCGTTTGTGAATTAAAAACAATTTTAAAAAATTTAAAAAAGGCCCTAAGCGCTGCGCTTTGACCTAAGAGGGGCGTTTTGCCCAAAAAAAAAAACCAAAGCGCCGCTCTATGGCCAAAGCGCGGCGCTTTGATGTAAAGTCAACAGACAAAGCCTGACATGCTCAGTTCTTGTCGGTTGACTTTACTCCAAAGCACCCCGCTTTGGCCATAGCGCGGCGCTTTGGGGTGTGAAAATAATTTTCTCCGTGTGTAAATAGCATGACCCTTATAATAAGTTAGACACGTTGACTTAGTCAACAATGGATATACCCGCTTTAAAATGTCATTTTAAAATTAAAATATATACGTGTATATAGCAAGACTCATATCAAATCAAAGAGTATGATGATGATGATATCAAATCAAAGAGTGAAGTTGTTAAGGCTATATGGGGGATGATCCTAAAGTGAGGATGATCCGCCACGTTATCGTCACATCACCATCTTTGGGAGGATGGTCCATCCCACAAATTTAGTGGAAATTGGAGGATGATCCTACTCCACCACTTTTTGTTTTTTAATTTTTTAATCTTCCACTATTTTTAACATTTAACAAATAAATTAAGAAAATATTTTCATTAATATTAAAACACAATACATAAACTTAAAAAAAATATATAAACTTAAAAAAAATCCTAATAAATTAAAAAAAAACATAAACTTAAAAAAAGCTACTAGTCTTCGTCCTGCATGTGGTCGTCTGGTTCGTTTTGAGCGTTGTTCCAAATGTACTCCACCAAGTCCGTTTGTAGGTTATGATGTGTGTACTCGTTACGTTGAGATAACATGTTCAAATCTTGTTGTTCCAAAATAACTGGAATAGAATTTCCGGTAGACACGTTTTCATCGTACTCGCATATCGCTCTACCTTCGTCTTCAATGACCATGTTATGAAGGATGATACAAGCGTACATAATGTGTCGTAACCTCTTTGGTGTAGCCGAACGTGCTGGATGTTCAATGATATGCCATTTTTTTTGTAGAACACCAAAAGCACGTTCAATATCTTTTCTCGCACCCTCTTGATACTTCGCATTTTTTTCTTTTTTCGTCTATCGAGTGCGGAATAGTTTTAACGATTGTCGAGTACATTGGGTATATTCCATCTGCTAGGTAGTAACCTCGCCTATATTCCACCACCGAAACCGTAAAACTTGTGTCTGGACCTGTTCCCGCCACTAAATCGTCAAATATTTGTGACTTGTATATGATGTTACGGTCATTGAGCGAACCACGTAGACCAAAAAAAGCATGCCATATCCAGAGATCCTGTGACGCAACAACCTCTAGAATAATAGTCGGATTTCCATGATCTCCCCTAGTATACTGACATTGCCAGGCAGTTGGGCAGTTCTGCCACGTCCAGTGCATGCAATCAATGCTCCCGAGCATTCCTAGGAAACCATGTCTCTATTCGTGTGCTTGATATAATTTTTTAATGTCGTTTGCGTTCGGTCTCCGAAGGTATCTCTTGCTATATATTTTGACAACCCATTCGCAAAACCTGTGCAAACATAGACATGCGGTTCTTTCGGACATCCTTAAATACTCGTCTAATGCATCGGGTGCGTAACCATATGTCAGTTGGCGAATGGCCGATGTACATTTTTGTAAATTAGTGAAACCCCTTTGCCCCCTAGCGTCGTATCGCAATGTAAGAAACGGATCAGACTGGGCCATGTCGCATGCGATACGTAAAAAAAGTCGACGACTCATGCGGAACCGACGTCGAAACATCTCGTATGTGTACACGGGTTCGTCGGCAAAATAATTGGCCACTAGTTTATCGTGGGCGGCTATATATTTAAAACGAAAAATATATGAAATTAATTATAAAATACATTTCCAAATCTAAATAAAACATACGGAAAAAATAGTAAAGTATCTTCTTTATCTTGGTCCTAGACGGGTGGGGGACGGTCCCCATACCGTCAAGCCTAATTTAATGGTATATCTTTTTGAAAAATTGAAACATATTAAAGATCGATGAGACTAAAAAAACTAACTTAAACCTAAAAAATACTCTACATATTTAACTTGTTAGTAATCACAACATTGTCATCATTTTAATCTTAAAGGTGCAATAAGTTCGTCAAAAAAAATCTGGACACTTCCTACAAAGATGACAGTTTATAGATGATATTTCGTATTTATATATATTGTATACATACATTACTTTCATACAAAAGTTGGTCTAGCCGTTACTAACTTGGTTTTGTGTCCTCGAGGTCCCAAGTTCAACTCCCACTAGCATCACTTTGAAGGATATTGATGAAAACAGGTTAACACCAAGGTTAATCTGTGGGGTTATTTCTTCTATGGGTTCAATCTCCTTTCTTACTCGTAGAAACGGCCTGGATCCTACAAAACAGCAACACCGTTAGTCTCGTTAATAGGGGAATATGGGGGTTTCCCTCTTAACCAGGCTCCGGCGTGAGAATAAGTACTGTTCTGAGGGAGAATAAACAGTGTATGTGGAGTGTGAGAGTATAGAGAGCAAGATGATTCAACCTGGATGATGAAAGGTCCTATTTATAGCGGGAGGGTGAAGGAGGGAGGAGCAGCTATGCCAGCTGTGGTTGCGCGCCAGCTGTCCGACCAAGGGGAATATGCCTTTGGTCTCCTCTGCCATGGTCAGTGTAGTGGTACACGTGGCGCGCTTACATTTGCATATTTTGGAGACGTCGTACTGGTGATGTCGGACTGCTCCTTGATTCGTCGCAGGCCTATCTGGCGCTTGATGTCTGGTGACACGTGTTGTCCTTTTTGCTGGATGGAGCATCTTTGGTGCCACCTTGATGTTTTCCAGAAGCTTCTGGATGATATTGCTGATGTAAACGCCACATGGATAGTAAGGTGGTGTGGTCCTTGCCATGTGGGCAAGGAATTGGGACCATACCTCTTCAAGTCCCCCCAGTCCAGTGTGCCTTCTAGTTGAGTTGATCGTCTAGGAGGGATTCTGGACTTATGAAGGTAGTGGTTTCTATGGCGTATGTTTGTTATGCGGAGTTGTACCGACAGGGCGTATAGCGCATGCTTTTGTGGAAAATTTGAAAAGTTGATCCGAATGGACGCATGGCGCATGGGTTTTGGCAACCTGAAAAGTTTAGCTAAATTGACGCATGTCGCATGGGTTTTGTTAACTTGAAAACTTGAGCCAAATGGACGCATGGCGCATGGGTTTTGGCAACTTTGTAAAAGTTGAGCCAAACGGACGCATGACGCATGGTTTTGGCAACTTTGTATAAGTTGAGCCTAACGGACGCATGGCGCATGGGTTTTGGTAGCTTGAAAAGTTTGGGCCAAATGGACGCATGGCGCATGGGTTTTGGTAACTTGAAAAGTTGAGCCAAATGGACGCATGGCGCATGGGTTTTGGCAACTTTGTAAAAGTTGAGCCAAACGGACGCATGGCGCATGGGTTTTTGGTAACTTGAAAAGTTTGAGCCAAATGGACGCATGGCGCATAACGTGATGGCACTTGTTGTTTTCTTCTGAAAGAAGTTTTGATGTCTTGGGAAGGAGTGACTGATGTGACTGTCTGGTGTCCCCTGTCTTATCGAAGGTGAACATGCGTCTTTTCAGTCATGTCAGTTACTTTCTGTCAAGGTGTCAGGCGTCTGTTTACCTGCTCTCCGAAAAAAGAGGTGACGTCTTCTCTCTCTTCTGACGTGTTTCTCTCCCATTGGTTGCCTTTATGGATTCTGACGGCCCACTACCCATCGCATTAAATGCGATGGGTATAAATATAAGGCGATTTCTCCTTCTTCTTCACTTTTCAAAATTTGAAGTTTGGTTCTCTTCCATTCCTTCGTCTTTTCTCCTTTTCTTAGAGTTTTTTCATCTAACTTCTGATTTTCATCATGTCTGGGGCGAATCCTTCCCAGAAGAAGAAGAAGAGAAACAAAGGGAAAATTCCCCCGGGTCCCGACCAGGCGGTTATAGGGTGGAAAGAAGAGGAGTTCCACAATCTGGTGAGGGAGATGGGTTTCCTCCCTGAATGGGGAGCCCATTATCCGACTGCTGGTTCTACTGCTATGGATGCACCCCCGGGCTACATGACTTTGTATGCTGTGTTTTTTCGGGAGGGCAACTTCTGACTAACCATCACCAGGTTTACTGCCGAAGTTTTGAGGAACTACGGGCTCCATCTTTCTCAGATCAATGCAATTGGGCTTCCCCGTATTACTCATTTTGAGTTTGTTTGTATGGCTAATCGCGTGGAGCCAACTTTTGCGATGTTCAACGTCTTCTATACCGTTACGTATACCAGTGGCTTTTACTCTTTTAACGCTCGGACCGGTGTTGCTCCAGTTTGTTACGTTCCCTTGAAGAGTCTTCATGACTGGAAACAAGAATTTTTCTATATTCGCCGAGGTGTTATCCCTATGGATATGCATTACCGGTCAGTGAATGAGGGTATTCCGAAGATAGACGTTTTGTCGGGTTTTGCTGAAGAGAGTTGGTATACGAAGGTAACACATAAAGCTACAGCCATTTCTCAGTTGGATGAGATGGCTTTGGTTGGTGCTGGGATGAGTTTGTTGTGGGTTCCGAAGAACCCTCTGGGTGTTCCTGTGTACGGTCACCAAGGCAAACGTATGTATTTGTATTATTATTATTTTATTTTACAGTCTGTTTTCCCTTATTCCTTTGTGTTTTGCAGTTGGATATAGCTTGTTGAATGTTTTGGATCCAAAGGTTGCGGGTGCCATGGTTTAGGCGATCCAAGAAGACGGGAAACCGACTTGGTTGGAACAGATTCGCCCGCGTTTTCTACATCCCACAAACGATAGCTTTGCTGCCTATGCCGATGTTATTTTAGGTGAAACTGATGAAGGTGACCTTATTGGTCCCACCCGAGAGGAAGTTGTTGTTCTCTCGAGTGGAAGTTCTGGTAGATCCCTTGGAGGTCTAACTTCTTATTCGGCGTGTGCAGGTCCTGCGCAGGGTGTTCTTAATGAGCCTGTTCAAGAGATTGTTGGTGATGAGGATGATGTTCCAGTTGGGCCTACTGAATCGCTGGAGACGAGAAGAAAAACGATAGCTGATAAGCCAGAGAGGAAGGAGCAGAGGGTTGAGGGAAAATCTGCGGGTACTCCTTGTAAGCGACCCTTTACTCTTCCTGTCCTAGATTACGTAGTTGTTTCTGATACATTGTCTAGTTTAGGGGCCTGAGAGAAACCTCGTGGGTCTGATCTGGACGACCGCGCTACCTTGACGGAACTGATGAAGAAAAAAGCTATTGATGACAAAAAGCGGAAACTGGACGAGCAGGCTGCTGCTCTTCTTGCTTCGAAAAAGGCGAAACACCAGAAGGAAACTCCTCCTGCACCTTCCGAATCTGAGATTGATATGGGTGTATTTAGTGGTGATCGTGGTAATCTCTTGGAGGAAATATATGCTGCCTCTGCTCCTATAGGTGCAGCATTTGTGATTGTGGGCTATGTCATCTGGGTTTGTTGCTTGTTTTTTATTTTTGTTTTTGTCTTGTCTTAGGTGTCAAGTCAGGTAGATCACCGCGCGGGGTTGATGTTTCAAAGATTACTCCTCCTACGTCTCCGCCGTCCAGGACCATTGACTTGTCTCTTCCTCGTGATGATCCTGGGAAGAAGAAAGAAGATGATGTGACCACTGAGCATGTGGGTGAAGGTGGTGGTGATGCTGCTAGTGTCGATGGTGCAGGTGGTGATGGTAGAGGTAAGGTTATTGACACCACAGTGGAGTCCAGTCAAACCGCTCCACGTCAAACCATTTACACCAAACGCCCCCGGGTGACGGCGGTGGGGCTACTTCGGGTGTTGTCCACAGCCCTCAGTTTGAGAATGTTCGTGCTGATTCTTGGGATACACAGAACCCTGCTTGTGATGATCTGCCACATGCCCCTCGCTGGAATCTAACCCAGGGTTCCAGGATGAATGATCTGGGTAACTATCATGATTTCTTCTCGCTATCTCTCCCCCCTGCTGAGAGGATGTTTCAAAAGAAGCGCAATCGGTTTGAGTTGTTAGATGATCATGTGCGTGATGGGGTTAACTATTTCGCCACTTCTCAAGAGATTGTGCGTGAATGGAGATTGATGGGAGAAGAGACAGATGAATTTGAAGATGAGAAGAGGGCATTTGCTGAGGAGAAAGAAAAATTTAATGCGGAGAAGAAGGGTTTGCTATGGAGGGTTGCGGATGCTAAACGGAAATTCGAGCAAGAGAAACAGGTCAACGGTCAAAAGCAAAAGGAATGGGAGTCTGCCTGTGAACGTACTAATGTCGAGATGCGATCTCAACGTGACACTATTGTGCGTTTGTCTAATCAAAAGTCAGAGATTGTTGAGGAAGCTCAACAGGGGCGTGTTGCGTTTGAAAAGAAAGAAAAAGAGTATGTTGATCGTATTGCTAAACTGGAAAACCTTGCTAAGCAGAAGGTTTCTGAGTGTGAAGCTGCTGATCGTCTTTGTGAGGAAAAGGTTGCTGAGTGCAGGGCCTCTGAACTTCTGCTTGAAGAGGTTTCTGCTGATTGCAAGTGGCTGCTTGAAGGTAACGCGGCTGGAGGTACTGGGACCAGTCATCCCTCGTGAAGGATTCCGGCCTGCGTGCCGCGTATGGCCTTAGACGGCCCTGTAATCATTTGACAACTTTGTGAACAATATTAATTTTTGCTTACCTGTTATGCTAATATTCGCCTTTGTTTTATGTGAATTTTGTTATTGTCATAATATGTGCATATATAATTACTTTGATTCAGGTATCACGAATGAATGATGGCGCTGACAGGTTGTGTTGTGTTTGTTACAACGTTTCATTCTGTCGTTCGTGTGCGCAGGTTGGTTCGTGGATACGAAGTGATCGAGTTACAGGTTATTGTGTGGACCCAGCTGTGCTCAGCCATAGGGGTGTTTACAATGTTTGTTTATCATGTGTTCGATGTTTTCGTGTTTATGTGGGCACGAAGTATTTATTTGGTGTTTTTTAGGCTTTAGTTGTGTTTTTGACCCGGCTGTGCACTTGTTTGTGACAGGCCTTGGAGGTCTACAACGTTTCCTAATGGTCGAGCCATTGATGTTTTCGTGTATGCCCAAAGTAATGTATGCAGTTGTGACGAGAAATTTGCATTCAAAGGAATAGCCAAACACTTCTTGTATTAATGTTAACTGTGTTGGCGCGCGGCCGTTACAAGTACAAAAAAAAAACTTCGGCCTTTTACATATAGCATCTTCTTAACTGTTGGGCGTTCCAGGTTCTTGGAACTTCTTTGTCGTCTAGGGTGCGTAGCTTGTATGCCCCTTTTCCGAGTACCGCATCTACTAGATAAGGCCCCTCCCACTTGGGGGCTAGTTTTCCTGGTTTTTCGGCGTTAGACGCCTCATTGTCCCTTAGGACGTAATCTCCTGGATTGAAGGTGCAGATGCGGACTTTGGAGCTGTAGTACTTCTCCAGTTTTGTCTTGTACTTTGCTTCATTTATCGCCGCCATTTCCCTCCTTTCTTCTAGGAGATCAAGGTCTAACCTCCGCTCTTCCTCGTTATTGATCACGTTTATGGAAAGCATTATTGGCGATGGCAGCCCTATCTCTGCTGGTATCACAGCTTCGGACCCGTAAACTAAGCTAAACGGTGTCTCCCCGTTGCTTGTTTTCGGCATTGTTCTATGGACCCATAATATGCTGGGCAGTTCATCAACCCAACCTCTTCTTTTGTCTCCCAATCTTGCCTTGATTCCGTCGACGATACTTTTATTGACGGCTTCCACTTGACCATTCCCCTGCGGGTGCGCAACCGAGGAGAAGGTGTGCTCAATGTGTAATTCTTTAAACCACTGCTGAAGACCGTCTGCGGCGAAGTTCGTTCCGTTGTCGGTGATGATCCTGAGTAGTAGTCCGAAACGGCATATGATTTGTTCCCATATGAATCTTTTGACAACAGTGGATGTGGTTGATGCAAGTGTCTTTGCCTCTACCCATTTCGTAAAATAGTCGACTGCGACTATTATGAATTTGACAGCACCTGGGGCTTCGGGGAAAGGGCCGACCATATCTATTCCCCACTGCTGAAAAGGCCACACCGTTGTGACTGGTACCAATTCATTCTTGGGGTGCATCATTTTGGGGGCGTGTCTTTGACATCCACTGCATTTCCTCAATTCTTTTACCGCGTCCAAATGCATCCCGGGCCAGTAGTACCCGACATTCATCACCTTTGCCACCACCATTCTTGGCCCGGCATGTATACCACAAATTCCTTCATGCACTTCTCTGATTAAATAGTTTGCGTCTTCGGGGTCGACGCATCGTAACAGTGGCCCAAGGTATGACTTTCGGTATAAAATTCCGTCAGCCATCTGATAATGTTCAGCCTTGTACTGGATTTTTCTCGCTTCAGCTTTGTTCTCTGGAAGTATCCCAGATTGGAGGTACGCTATTATCGGAGTCATCCATGACGTTGTTCCTACTTGAATAACGCTTACTTCTCTTAATGGCATTGATGGGTTGCTCAAAACTTCTATGCGCACATCCTTTGCCAGGTGTTGAAAACTTGTAGATGCGAGTTTACTCAGCGCGTCTGCTGGTTTATTCTCGCTTCTATTAATGTGGTGCACCTTCTAGGAATAGAAGGTTTGTAGCAATGTCTTTGCTTGACTCAGGTAGAGCGCCATTACTTCTCCTTTGGCTTCGTATTGCCCGTTGATTTGCCCAGCCACTAACATGGAGTCCACATCTGCTTCGATGTGTCTAACTCCCATTTTGATTGCCAGTCTTAAGCCAACGAGGAAAGCTTCATATTCGGCTTCATTGTTGGTGCTCTTGAAATCCAATCGTATGGCATAGGTGAATTCATGTTTGTCAGGGCTCACCAGCCGAAGCCCTGCACCTGCGCCGTCTTCGTTAGACGCGCCGTCTGTGTATAACAACCACGGTTCTTCTACTTGCTGTTTTTCGGCTTTTTCCATTGCTTTACATTCCTGATCCTTGTCGTCAGGCACTTCTGTCATGAAGTCTGCTAGCACTTGGCCCTTGATTGCAGGTCTTGGCCTGAAGACCACATTATGGCCACCGAGTTCTATCGCCCACTTTGCTAGTCTTCCTAAAATCTCAGGCCTTGCGAGGATGTTGCCCATATTGTAGTTTGTTAACACGTGAATGACGTGGTTGGCAAAGTACCTTCGCAACCGTCTTGACGCATGGATCAGTGCGAGTACTAGTTTCTCCATGATGGCATACCGGGTTTCTGGGTCGGTCAAGGTTCGTGACACGTAATAAACTGGTGTTTGGATACCTTGTCGATCAACAAGTAACACTGCTCCTACTGCTCTGTCGGAGGCTGACAAGTATAGCACTAAAGGTTCTCCCTTGACCGGTGCAGTTAATGTTGGCAACCTGATGAGGCAATCTTTCATCTCGCGGAACGTGCTTTCAGCTTCCGGAGTCCACTGAAATTGGCTTTTCTTCATGTAGTTGCGGAGTGTTTTGATAAACGGGAAAGATTTAGCTGCGTGATTGGCCAGGAAACGGTTAAGTGCTGCCAACCGCCCTGCCAATTTCTGCATCTCCTTGATCGTCGAAGGTGAAGGCATGCGTTCGATTGCTTGTATCTTATCAGGATTTACTTTGAAGCCATCTTTTGTGACGATGAAACCCAGGAATTTTCCCTCTTCCATGCCGAAAGAGCATTTCGCGGGTTTAGCTTGATACTTACTCCGCGCAAGGTGTCAAACGTTTTTTGGATGTTCATCAACATTGTATTCTCTTCTTTGCTCATAATGACTAGGTCATCCATATACACTTCGATGTACTTGCCGATAGCATCGTGGAATGTTTCATTCATCAGCCTCTGATAGGTCGCACCCGCATTCTTTAAGCCGAAGGGCATGTTGGTGTAGTAGTATAGCCCTGTCGGCGTGCGGAATGCGGTTTTGTCTTCATCTTGCACCGCCATCTGTACCTGGTGGTACCCCTTGTAACAATCAAGGAAACACTTCCACCGGAATGTCGCTAGCAAATCAATCTTTTCGTCGATGTCTGGTAGGGCGTAACAGTCGCGCGGACATGCCTTGTTTAGATCCTTATAATCTACACACATTCTCCAACTGCCATTTTGCTTTTGTACCATCATTGGGCTCGCCACCCATGTTTGGTATCTGACTTCTCTGATGATTCCTGCATTTAACAGCTCCACTACCTGCTCTTTCATAGCATCGTGTTTTATGTCTCCTAAGTGGCGCTTGGCATGTACCACCGGCTTTGCTTCTTCTGAGACGTTTAGTCAATGTTCAGCTATGTGTCGTGGAACACCCACCATGTCTGCTGGTGTCCAGGCGAACATATCCATGTTTTGGAACAACAGTTTTTTTAGCGCCGCGCGCGTTAGATCGGACATTGCAGGTCCTAAGGTAACTGTCTGTTCTGGGTATGCGTTGTTTAACACCCATTTTTCTGCTTCCGCGCATGGTGCTGGTTTACTTGCCTTTGCAGGTCTGAGTTCATATGTTGCTAAGACTTCTTTGCTTGCGTATATTATTGCTACCCACGTTTCTGTTGGGAATCCCACAGCTGAATCTGGACCGGAGCAAATCATACTGAAGTCTCCTTGGGACTCTCTTCCCAGCAAGATGTCATGTCTTGAATGTGCGGGTAGCACCATGAAGGTAACATCTTCTGTTCTTGAATTCCTTCCATCTGAGAGTAACACCGGGAACGATATATGTCCGAGGGGAAAGACGGCTTCATTGCAGAAACCAGTGAGTGGGTAGTCAACTGGTTCTAAGCGCGCCTTATCCTCCTGATCGAATTGATTGAAACATTGTTCGTATATGATGTCCGCGGTGCTCCCTGGATCAATGAAAATGTAATCGGTTTGGTAATGTCCGATCACGCCCGAGATGACTATGGGTCTTCTTTCTCTTGGGCCTCCTCTTACAATAGGAAAAACAACCCGCTTTTCGCGCCACGAGTCGTCTTGTGTGTGCTTGTTGTAGTTTTTCCTTGGCCTTCGCTGACCTCCTTGAATCATGTGGGTTTCTAATTTCCGGAGTTTTTTGTTATCTGGTCCTTCTTCTCTTCTTTGTATTTGGTGATAGTCGCGCTTTCCGCCCTTTACCAAATGAGTGAGCTTTCCATCTCTTAGGGCCCTTTCTATTTCTTGCTTTAAACTGAAGCAGTCGTCAGTTAAGTGACCCGTGTCTTTGTGAAACTCGCAGAAAAGATTGGGATCTTGACCCCTCTTGTTTCGCATTTGTAGGGGTGGTTTGAACTGGTGATTTTCAGTGGCCAAGACTTCGGAAGGGGTCTTTGTTAGTGGTGTCCACTGTTTCTCCCTGTTTTCTCTTTTTACATCTTTCCGGTGGGCTATCTGATTGATTGTGTGGCGCGCATCCTCCCTTGCTGGGCTTCTCTCTCTGTGACCGGACGCTTTCCATGGTTGGCCTCTGCCCTTTTTGTTGTGCCGGTCATTGTGGTTATACCCGCATTGACGGTGGTCATCACCGGTCAACTGTCTGTCAGACTGCGCAATGGTTTTTGCTGCTTCAATGAAGGTTTCCCAATCTTTGGGTCCTCCGTCTCTTCCCTTTACACGTTTGATTAGATCATCGCACTTGACTGCCCTCATGAAGTGTGTGCGCATCATCTTTTCGCCTACATCTCCTATTTCTAAACATTCTTTGTTGTACCTAGTGATGAAGTCTTCCACACTCTCATGGTCTCTGCGCCATATATTTAAACAATCAGCTGGGTCTCTGGTGTGTCTACGTTGCTGAGAGAAGTGTGCAAGGAACTTCTCTCGGAAATCGACCCATGACTTGATTTTTCCTGCTGGTAGGCTGTCAAACCAAACGCGCGCTGCGCCGACGAAGGTTTGAGCGAAGAGATGGCACCATGTTGGTAAGTTCCATCCACCTGTTGCTCCAGCACCATTAAAAACTTGAAGGTGATCATCCGGGTCTGTCAAGCCGTTGTATTTGCCCACGTTGTGTGGCAGTTTCGTTTTGTCGATAGCGGCTGTGGCAATCTCTCTGATGAATTTCGAATTTTCTACCATGTCGTCTGGACGATAGCTCAAGGTGTAATCATGCTCTGCTTTTGGGTTATAACCTGCGCGCTTGTGAGGCTTGTACGCTTCATGTTCTGGCGGCAGTCTGCTGAACACTGTGCTTTCTTTGTATGTCTCTATGTCTTCCTCTTTATAATTATCGAGCTCATCGTTTATGTTGCGCGGACCTAAACGACTTTGTATTGGCTTCTTTGGTGGATGAGAATACTGCACATAGTTGCTTTCCGTTTCGCCGTAGGTGCCGCGCGTGTCATGCGCGCTTGGTTTTCTGATGTTTGGCACAGGTCCTTTTTATGGGCGTAAGTTCCATGCATTGGTCTGCTGAGTTGTGTGCATACTCAGAGACCTTTGCGGTGGGGTAACAAATGCAGACTGATTGGCTTGTGCTTGGAGCAAAGCTTGTTGCACGCTGAGTTTTGTATAAACAAGGTTTATAGACGCCATTTGTTCGGCATACCAGGAAGCCAGAGTTTTTCCTTCTAGTAGCCCTAAGAGTGCAGAAAAATTAAGCTGTGCTTGTTCCGATGGAGCTGAGGGGCCAGCTCCATGGCTTGGTGTCTGCACTGGTGGGGGTGTTAGTTGGACTACCCCAGATGGAGGTTGGAAAGTGGCTCCATTTGTGGTTTGGGTGATGATCCTAGTTGGATGTGGGAAAGTCGGTCCAGTTGTAGTTTGGCTAACAACCCTGGAGGCACTTCCAAAAATACTAGGAAAATCATTGTTTGTCGGCCCTTCTTGGATGATTTCGTTCCTTTGACCCTTTTGGACGTGTGATGTGTCCGAAAAGAGCTCAAAGGAAGAAACTTCTCCGTCGACTTGGTGTGAAGGGTTTTGTTCAGCCATTTTGACGAGTGTTTTTCAAAAAGAAAAGAGATGAGAGTGGTTTTTTGCTAAAAGCGGATGACGCCAATGATGAAACACAGGTTAACACCAAGGTTAATCTGTGGGGTTATTTCTTCTGTGGGTTCAATCTCCTTTCTTACTCGTAGAAACGGCTTGGATCCTGCAAAACAGCAACACCGTTAGTCTCGTTAAGAGGGGAATATGGGGGTTTCCCTCTTAACCAGGCTCCGGCGTGAGAATAAGTATTGTTCTGAGGGAGAATAAACAGTGTGTGTGGAGTGTGAGAGTATAGAGAGCAAGATGATTCAACCTGGATGATGAAGGGTCCTATTTATAGCGGGAGGGTAAAGGAGGGAGGAGCAGCTATGCCAGCTGTCCGACCAAGGGGAATATGCCTTTGGTCTCCTCTTCCATGGTCAGTGTAGTGGTACACGTGGCGCGCTTACATTTGCCTATTTTGGAGACGTCGTACTGGTGATGTCGGACTGCTCCTTGATTCGTCGCAGGCCTATCTGGCGCTTGATGTCTGGTGACACGTGTTGTCCTTTTTGCTGGATGGAGCATCTTTGGTGCCACCTTGATGTTTTCCAGAACCTTCTAAGCTTCTGGATGATATTGCTGATGTAAACGTCACATGGATAGTAAGGTGGTGTCGTCCTTGCCATGTGGGCAAGGAATTGAGACCATACCTCTTCAGATATTGATGATGCCAATAAAGTTTAGAATTAGGTCCCTCTGGAGTTCGTCAGTATTTAGTTGGGCGTTAAAAAAAATACAAAATCACTTTTAAACTTAGAAGTATGAAAATTATATAAACTATGTTTTAAATATGATACATAAAACAATTGTATGACAACATAACTAACTCTTTTCCACTATATCTGACTAACACTATACTATACTAGTTCAAAAATGATTTACACCTAGGTTCTATCAGTTTATGTAAAACGAAGTAATGAATACACTTTTAATATATTAGTTCAAAAATGATTTACTCCAAATTTATATGGTTTAGCGATTCATACACGAGACAATTAAAAAAAATAAAAATAAAAACGATTTTTTTTCCTTCTACTTGTGACCTTGGTTTAAGAGGTCCAATATTTAACTGCCACATGTAAGGTTTTATTAAAATGAAATATTAAATAAACTAATATTAAGACCCGTCTGCAAACACGGGTCGTTTTTCGAAAACCATGCATAATATATTAAACAACGAATCACTATATTTTTTTTTGAAGGGAATTACTTTTCCGAATGTTCATATCTGTTGGAAATGTGCTTATTAAACTTCGATACAGAAGCTGTAAAACATCAAATGAATATACTAACAAACTTAAAATCTTTACTTTGAAAAAAATCAATACATGAAATACAACTTGACTTTCAACAAACATTAACTACGATCAAACAGCCTAATAAACTCCTAACATCTGCTATTAGCCTAAGCACTGTTACATTGTTAACCTCTGTTGAGCAGCATCTGTTGAATATCATCTGTTAATCTTTAACATCTGTTGAGCCATAGCAGACCTTTGCTTCTTCAGATTTTGTCTTCATCAGCAAAGTTTCACTTTGGCAGACCTTTGGATCAGCAGACTTTATCTTCAAGCAGATGCTCTCTTTTGGCAGACTTTAGCTTTGGCAGACCTTTGGAGTAGCAGATGTTGAGTCTTTGTCATTGGGAGGAGCAGATTCTTCAAAGCACTATTATACATTAGAAGGTAAAAAAAATTAGTTTACCTGGCTGCTTCAACTTCTGTATCAAACAGACCAAGAGCAGGCAAATCGAAATAAGAATTACCTTCGAAGAAATAGCCTTGTAATCTCTTGTTACTACAACTTTAAATATATATGGTCCGGTGAGGTAAAACACTCATGTCTTAACTCTCATATAAAAGTTCCTAATTTTGTTAGAATCCTACTTTTGACAAAGTCATTAAAATTTTGAAATTGAGAATATATTAACTTATACCTGGTCGGGCACGGTAACAAAATGGGTCATTTAGGAAAATAGTCATGTTGAGATTAGTGAACCCTTTCACTAATCTGATTAGATATACATACGATCACCAATTTCAAAGATATTACCAAACAAAGAACAAACTACTTTTCATTCAAGTAGCGTTTCATCTAAAACAAAATTCAGCAGCAAGCACACGATCTTTTTGTATAAGATTCCGAGTTGTTCCCGTTTCCTTTGAGATGCTACCCTATTAAACAAAAAGAAAAATTATACCAATCCACTGTTTTGGGTTAAAACAGTGTTTGAAACCACTTTTAGGTTAAAACAATGTTTGAAACCACTGTTGGGTTAAAACAGTGTTTTGAAACCACTTTTGGGTTAAAACAGTGGTTTCAAACACTGTTTTAACCCAACAGTGGTTTCAAACACTGTTTTAACCCAAAAGTGGTTTGAAACACTGTTTTAATCCCAACAGTGGTTTCAAACACTATTTTAACCCAAAACTGGTTTGAAACACTGTTTTAATCCCATAACAATAATAAAAACCAAGAATGTTACAGTTGATCAAACACTGTATAATCACCAATGGTTAAAATGTTGGAGATGGAAAATCATAAAATATGAACAGATATCAGATGAAACATGCTTTAGAACTATCAGTTTGGTTACCATAGCTTCAGTAATACTCTATTCAGTTCAGTTTTGTCGGTGATGGAAGCCTAGATAACTGAATTGATAGTTCTATGCAGCTAATATCGGTGATATATCGGTTATATAACTGAATTATTAGTGTTAAATTGCTATATCTATAAATTCTGCATGATATTAAAATTACTGATATCTCACCGAGATAACCTACATCACAAATATCGGTCTCTGACCAATATCCGATATTTTACTGCATCAACTGCATAGGTTCTATAGCAAGTTTCGTCTGATATCTGTTCAGATTTTTATGATTTTCCATCTCCGAAACTCGGTTTGGTTCAGTTTTGTCGGTGATGGAAGCCTAGATAACCATAAATCAGTAAAGCGACCCACTGGTTTTTGGTACTATTCGGTTTCATCGGTTAAAGGTCAATGATACAAGTGTAATATTGGATTTAGTCGCAGCATTATCTATATGTAACACTCGTACTGGAATCCAAATTGAATAAGACGCAAATTTATATAATAAATCTAACAAAAAAAAGAAAGAGATTATTATACCTTCTTCATCCGAGTTCTAATTTCATATTTGCGAGCTTTATTATACAGATGCCTCTTCTCAGCTTGACGAGCTCTCTTGGCTGCAGAATCAGCTTTCTTCCTAGCCTCACACACAATTGAAATCGATCTACCAGATTGCCTCCCGATAATAGGGTTTACAGACACTACTCTTATAAATTCAATCAATCTGTATCAGTATCCGTGAAATTAATAGAGGATATTTTGTATGTGAACCGGATAGAAGCAGAAATTGCATACCAGTGAACAACTTCCATTTTTGGTTGAAGCCACGTTTTTGGTCTAAGTTATTATTCCTTGTGGATTGTTGTTGTGGTGATGGTAGTTGTTCTTGGTGGTGGTGGTTTGATCAAGAGAGTAACCGAGTCTCCACTTAATGATTCACAATGTGGAATATTTAAAAAATATGCATCATGGTTTACTGGTTTTGACTGTTCTTGATTGTTTCCGACTTGCAGGAACAATGCTACTTATAATCACAAACACATAAACCAAATCTGATGGTTTAAATGATTGTGGTATAATATTAACTCACCTTTCTTAAATCAATAAAATTCAGATTAGGATTATATGACTGGATCATATTTTTAAAGAGATGGCAGGACATAGAGTTCAGTTGGATCAGGTAACTTGTCAAAGCACCTACTAACATTTCAACCCGAATCTATTATGATTAACTACCTCACACATCAATTTTAACCCTAACCAATTGCGAACATAAACTATTTCAACCAAAACCATTTCATCTAAACCTAATACAATCAGTTACTTGACCCATTCTTATACATAAGAATATTTTTTATTGGATATTTTTCATCTGAACCTAATACAATCAATTTTAACCCTAACCAATTGACAGTAAAGATTTAAAATTTTGCATTCTTGAATGGTCGTTTCAAGTTTATATTTTTCAAAATTAAAAATTAGAAGCAAAACCACAAGAGATTGCTGCAATTGACAGAAAGGTCAGTTGGTTGTGGCATATAAACAAACACCTAGAGCGCAGAGTAACAAAATCAACACAAATCTGAACGAAACCCAAAATAAAGAGAAAGAAAAACATACTGTGTTTGTTGAAGTGGATGCTCTACCTGCGAATTGAGAGAGGTCTGGATAGTATGAATTTAGAGACTGCATTTAAAGTTGACAAACCTGCCAGCAGCAAATGGAAATCGAAACCTGCATTTAGAGAGAAAGGGAGTTGAGAAACAGAGAGAGTTGAGAGTTGATAAAGCATAGAGAAACAGAGATTACCCTTTTTATACGTCGTTGTTTAAATTTTGAATCTGGAGCCAAAATTTTGAATGGGCAGTGGTTTTGATTACAGAGGTTTGAATTTATAACATAGGTTGAAGTTTGGAGATAGGCAGTGGTTTGATGGCAGACCTTTGGAATTTGAATGTGGACCACCTTTGAATTTTGAAGTCTTTATATATTAGGCTTTATGATGTAATAATGACATAAGAAAAGCCTTGTTGGACAGTCTCTCTCGCTGACACATCAGCTTTTCTTATGTCATTGACGTTTCTTCTTTTATAGAAAATATAGATAAATGCTTAACAATATTTAAAATCTATCAACTTATTGCACATTATGTGATGATGTGAGACTCAAAACACGCATCATATTAGGCTTGACGGTATGGGGGCCGTCCCAGCCTCGTCGTGGCCCGGCGCAGCTTAGCACACCAATTCCGGAAGCCCGGCATCGTCGAATTCGTCGAGATAGGGACGATGGAGACGGGCACATAAGGACAAAAATGGTTGCATTCCCTTCTCACACACATATACATACAACATATACATATATATTTTAGGCACATCCCCATTTCCTTAGCTCCATTCTTTTTGCCCCATCCTCACACCCAATCTACGTGGCGCTGACGTGGAGGGTCATTCTCCAAAGATGAGCCTCTCCCATACCATATAGCCTTACTTGGAGTAAATGATGTTAAAAACTGTAAGGTTTGTGCATCGTTATAGTGAGTTAGGGTGGAGGGTATCGTTCAATCATTTAGGGTGTTTGAGTTATTCTCTAGCCAATAATATCATGCCATGTCAAGTCCCCATTCCACTCCCTATTTTGAACTCAATCACTGACAATGGTTCAAACACCTAGAGAGTGGTAAAGAATTTAAAAAAAAATGTGATTGGTTGAAAGTGGTTGGGACCCACCATTAAATCCCCATCTCTCTTCCTTCTCTCCTCTTCCCCGCTTCGGTGTATACTCACCAAAGAAAGCACTCCCCACTCACCGATTTGAAGCCGGCAATCGTTCCCTGTGCGGCAACCCCCTCCCCTATCAAACTCACCAAAGGCATACCGTGTACCCTTAAGTACATTGCTATATACATGGTCATAATATCTCATAACATTAAATCAACCCTAGAAAGTGTGAACACAGTTGGTTTGGTACTCATTATATATATATATATATATATATGTCTTAAGACTCATTATAATATTGTGACAACTCGTATTTCAGAACCTATCTTTGTGCTAAGTGCAGCATGTTTTGAACTTATGTAATGTATGTAAACTTGGTGTGATTATCTGATATGTTGGCTTAATAAATATCTGAGTTAAATGTTTGAATTATGTGAATGTCTGTATGTATATATATATATATATGACTCGAAACGCACAAGCCAACAACCCGATCGCACAAGCCCATTCGGGCCACATGTTTGTACTCGAACCATAAGGGCAGCCCATGAAAGGGTTCGGCCCACTTCATCAACTCGCACAACACTAGGGTGTTAGTTTAAGTCTCACACTTTACCTAATCACACAAAGTTTACAAACCCTAGCTCTCTTTCTCTCCCTCACGAACTCGACGGCAGCCACACCCCTCCTTTCCATCGAAGATCTCTTGGATTCGGATCATCCTTGTGTTATATCGGTTAGTGTTTTAATCATTTAATTGCATAATAGATGGTGTGTTGGCCTACATGATGATCTAGGGAGGTTATGTGTTTGATTATGATTTATGTTCATGAACTCGGCTCACATGTGTAGTTGATAATGTTCATATAACTTGGAATTTGCATGATAGTGATTGAGAACTGAATGCTTGTTAATCGGCTGTTATGTTTCTATGCTTCGGATTGTTAGCTTGATGATGTTCTAGTGAATCGGATGTGTACGATGATGTTAATCGGCTATCATGTCTTGTTTTCGGATTGGTTGCATGATGATTTAGGATCGAATGTATGTAATCGGTTGTATGTTCATGTAATCGGACCAGATAATATGATTTGATAAGTTATTGTTTATGCTATGAATTGTTGAGATGTTATTCATTAGGGTTTATAGAGATTTGATGGTAAAAACCTTTGTTTGATTGATTATTGGTTTGTTTGGAAACTGTTAGTATTGTTGATTGGTAATTTCACAAAAGGAAACAATAAAATTGATTGCATTAAATTCGGATATTTAAACTAATCGCACAAGAACAAAGATTATCACACAAGTCTTCTGATCGTACAAGTTGTTAATCGCACAAGATCAGGTCGCACAAGACCTGATCCAGTCGCACAAGATGTCCCCAGTCGCACAAGATTTATTGGATCGCACAAGTTGTAATGTTTGTTTAACTATTGGGTCGTGTATACATGTTGGGCTGGGCTAGTTTCCGATTGCACAACCCGACTGGATCGCACAAGTCGACCGGATCGTACAAGCCGTCCGGATCGCACAAGACTTATGCTTATTTATTGGGCCGTATTCTTTTGGGATTGATTATTGGGTCAGGTTATTCTATTGGGCTTCATTTAGTGAATCGCACAAGTTCGATACGTTATGACTGTTAAACGTGATGATGTGTGTGTTTTCCATGATCTATATGTGTTCATAACCTGCTAGCTTATGTGAGACTTATGTGCAATACTTGAACCTAGACCTGACTTGTATGGTAACCATGTTAGGACGTGGTTGACCTCTAGCAGCTCGATTGACCCTTACTTATCTGCCGAGCTAACCTAAGGTGAGTTCACACTTTCTACAAAGCATAGGATTCCCAGGGGTTGGGAATGGGTTAAGGAACATGGATGGGTAGGACAGTACGGGTTCAGGAATATAATTCCTCGTCCTCATGGACAGTTAATTTCACTAGACCAAAACTCTATCACGAAGTCCCTCCTTTTTATATCGACTTAATCGTCGGGCCAATGGCGAGCGGGTCATTAGTTATATAGCGTTATTTAGGTCTGACAAGCCTCACACAGTACCGCAGAGGACGGGCGTGAACTAATGGATCTGGGCACGTCAATGATGATAGACATTGACAGTTCAGGGCACATAAACATGACTACAGTCAGCAGTCGATATGGTAACGAGTCTAGTAGTATATACATGGGGTAGCCCCCACGGCCGAAAAGCCAGATAACTAAACATGGGGTAGCCCCCACGGCTGGATTGCCAGAGTAAATGGGATAAACAAATCACGTTTTCAACTATGGGGTAACCCCCACGGCAGGGATGCCAGTTAAAGGAAACCGTTTTCGAAACAACTTAAAACAAACACCCAATTGTGAACTCGCTCAACATTGTTGTTGACTCGTTACTACATGTTTTGCAGGTCAATAGGTACTTAGCTGGAGCTTGCATGGGGAAGAGTCGTTGTGGGACATGGACAGTTGTGTGCCATGTTAAACATTGAAACGTTAAACTTATGTTTTGGTTTTAAATATTATGCTTCCGCTTGCAACTTAAACTATGTTTTGTTTGGACACCAATTGTATTGGTTGGGTTTTTATAATTACTTACATGCTTGTTCAATATGATTGGTGGCTGGATCCTGGTCAGTCACGCCTCCAAGCGGTGATACTCCACGTGTGGATTTTGGGGGTGTGACAGATTGGTATCAGAGTCATTCGTTATAGTGAACTTGGTTTTAATAAGGGAAAAAGTTTTTGTTAAAACCAGACTATAACCTGTACAGTGCTCAACGATCCACAACGACGCTTCGCTCCACGTGCAAGACTCGACATTCTAGGTGATATGGTTTATGTTTTATTGCCTACTTTCTAGATTACATAGAACTTTGCTCATGGTATGCTTAGATAAATGTAGCAACGATAGTTTGAAAACACATGCGTGCTTACTCTCTTCTGTCATCGCACTTTCACGAACCCCTCTCACTCATGTTTCCCTTTTATATGAAGATCATGAGTGGACGCGTTAACATGACTCAAGCCCAGCTGACGGCTCTGATTAACCAACAAGTTGTTGCGGCACTTGCAGCCGCACAAGCAGGAGGTATACCCTGCAGTCTAAACTCATTCTAGGATCTTTAGATCCTACTCTCGTGAACCAACCTTTGTGTTAAACTTTTTCCTTTCTTACACTCGCGACAGGTCAACCTGCACAACCTCTCGTGTGCACTTTCAAGACTTTTATGGACTGTCGACCTAGTACCTTTAGTGGTACCGAAGGAGCTGTAGGTCTCCTCCAGTGGTTTGAAAAGCTCGAATCTGTCTTCGAGATGTGTGAATGCCCTGAGTCTCGCATGGTGAAGTACGCTACCGGTACTCTCGAGGGTATAGCGTTCACATGGTGGAACGCTCAAGTGCAAATGCTGGGGTTGGTTGCTGCTAATGCCACCCCATGGAACAATTTTAAAGAAATGATCAAGGAAGAGTACTGCAATCGTGATGACATTCGTAAGCTGGAAGTAGAGTTCTTCAACCTCAAGATGACGGGGTCAGAAATTGAGGCGTACACGAAAAGATCGAATGAGCTAGCTATTCTGTGTCCTACTATGGTGGATCCTCCCATCAAACGCATAGAACTATACCTTAAGGGCTTAGTGCCAGAGATCCAAATTCATGTGACTTCAGCTAACCTCGCCACCATCCAGCAAGTTGTTCAACTAGCCCATCGTCTCACTGATCAGGCGGTGGAGCAGAACAGGCTACCAAAGCGTATTAGTGACACAGCTACTTCTGATACTCCCAATGACAACAAGCGTAAATGGGATGGAGCTTCAAGCAAAGGTTCAACTTCTGTTCAATCTCAGTCTCAGCAGAGGAGGACTGACGACTACAAGAGCCCTAGTCAGCAATCATCTGGTAGCCAGAGTCATGGTGGGTACAAGGGAAATCACCCCAAATGCAATCGTTGTAATCTACACCACAGCGGACCATGCACCAGGGGTAACTGTCATCGGTGCAACAAGCCAGGCCACGCCGCAAAGGATTGCAGAAGTTTATACCCCGCAAACCAGAATCGTCAACAACAAGCCCCACAGAATCAACGACAGCAGCAGCAGCAGGGTATCAACAAAGGGTGCTTTCAGTGTGGAACTGAAGGCCACTTCAAGAGAGATTGTCCCCAACTGAACTGGAACCAGAACAACAACAACAATAATAACAACCAGGGGAATGGAAACAACGGGGGTAACAACGACAATGGTGCAAGGGGTCGTGCATTCGTTATTGCCCAAGGAGAAGCGAGGAATGATCCCAATGTTGTGACGGGTAAGTTCCTTCTGGACGAATTTTATGTTACTGCTTTATTTGATTCGGGTGCTGATACTAGCTACGTGTCCTTGAAAGTTAGTCAAATGCTTAAGCGTACCCCAACACTTTTGAACACCAAGCACACTGTAGAGCTAGCTAATGGTAAGAGTTTAGAGGCCACACACGTAGTCAAGGGTTGTAGTCTTGTTCTTGCTAATCAGACCTTCTCCATCGACCTCATTCCTATCGTTCTGGGTAGTTTCGACGTTGTCATTGGGATGGACTGGTTATCCCAACACCGAGCAGAGATTCTTTGCAACGAGAAGATGGTCCGTATTCCTTGTTCAGGTGATGAACCTCTCATGATTCGTGGCGGCAAGAGGGGTGCGGTGGAGAGCATCATCTCTTTCCTTAAGGCCCAGAAGTGTTTGAGAAAGTGCCACACTACTATTTTGGCTCTCGTTACTGACACCTCGAAGAAAGAGAAGAAGATAGAAGATTTTCCGATCGTACGCGGCTATCCTGCGGTATTTCCTGAGGAACTACCTGGTCTTCCGCCTCATCGCCAGGTCGAATTTCAGATCGAGCTTGCTCCTGGAGCAGCGCCTGTAGCTCGAGCACCTTATCGTTTAGCCCCATCAGAACTAGAAGAGCTGTCTACGCAACTACAAGAACTCTTGGATAAGGGTTTTATTCGTCCTAGCTCTTCGCCATGGGGAGCTCCAGTGCTATTCGTGAAGAAGAAAGACGGTACCTTCAGAACGTGCATCGACTACCGTGAGCTCAACAAGGTAACTGTGAAGAATCGCTATCCTCTTCCACGCATTGATGACCTATTCGACCAGTTGCAAGGGTCGAGCTTTTACTCTAAGATTGATTTGAGATCAGGACATCACCAGCTGAGAGTCCGAGAAGAGGACGTCTCCAAAACAGCCTTTAGAACTCATTATGGACACTACGAGTTTTTGGTCATGCCTTTCGGACTGACAAACGCACCTGCGGTCTTCATGGACTTGATGAATCGAGTGTGCAAGCCGTACTTAGACAAGTTCGTTATAGTTTTCATCGACGACATCCTGATCTATTCTAAGAGTCAGGAGGAACACGAGCAGCATCTACGACTTATTTTGGAACTTCTTCGAACAGAACAACTTTATGCTAAGTTTTCGAAATGTGACTTCTGGCTTCGTGAAGTCCATTTCCTAGGCCACGTGGTAAACAAGGATGGGATCCATGTTGATCCATCCAAGGTAGATTCGATCAGGAACTGGCCTGCACCTAGAACACCAGCAGAAATTCGCCAATTCTTGGGCTTGGCAGGTTACTACCGAAGGTTTATCAAGGATTTCTCCAAGATTGCGCAACCTCTCACCTCACTAACTCGGAAAGGTGTCACCTATCGTTGGGGTGATACACAGGAAACAACGTTTCAGCACCTAAAGGATAGACTTTGCAGCGCACCTATCCTCTCATTGCCTGAAGGCACAGACGATTTTGTGGTATATTGTGACGCATCCATTCAGGGACTTGGATGTGTGCTGATGCAACGTGACAAGGTTATTGCTTATGCGTCACGCCAACTTAAAATCCATGAAAAAAACTACAGTACACACGATTTGGAGCTGGGAGCTGTTGTCTTCGCACTCAAGATATGGAGACATTACCTGTACGGTACCAGGTGCACCATTTACACCGATCACGGGAGTCTCGAGCATATCTTCAAACAGAAGGAGTTAAACATGTGTCAACGACGATGGGTCGAGCTATTGAACGATTATGAATGCGCAATCAAGTACCATCCAGGCAAAGCCAATGTGGTGGCTGACGCCCTCAGTCGAAAGGACACTACGCCTAAGCGCGTGCGAGCATTACAACTCACCATTCAATCTAGTCTTCCTTCCCAGATACAAGATGCTCAGGTTGAAGCATTGAAACTAGAAAACGTCAGGGCTGAAGCCCTACGCGGCTCAAGGCAACAATTAGAACAAAAGGAAGACGGTGCCTACCACGTAACAGGACGCATTTGGGTCCCTCTCTATGGCAACCTACGAGAGCTTGTGATGGATGAAGCACACAAGTCTCGCTACTCAGTACATCCTGGTTCGGATAAGATCTACCACGATATCAAAACTACGTACTGGTGGCCTAGCATGAAGGCCCACATAGCAACTTACGTCATCATGTGTTTGACTTGTGCGAGGGTCAAAGTCGAATACCAGAAACCTTCAGGCCTACTCCAACAACCTGAGATACCACAATGGAAATGGGAGCAGATTTCCATGGATTTCGTTACTGGCCTACCTAGATCTCAGCGCGGAAATGACACTATTTGGGTGATCGTGGATCGACTCACAAAGTCCGCACACTTCTTGGCTATCAAAGAAACAGACAAGTTATCTACTCTAGCGGACGTTTATTTGAAGGAAGTTGTCTCGAGGCACGGGGTGCCCACCTCTATTATCTCTGATCGAGATGCACGTTTTACTTCAGAACTGTGGCAAGCAATGCACAAATCCTTTGGCTCACGTTTAGATATGAGCACAGCTTATCACTCGCAAACGGATGGGCAGTCTGAACGCACCATCCAGACCCTTGAAGACATGCTTAGGGCATGTGTGATTGACTTTGGCAATGGTTGGGAAAGACACCTGCCACTCGTGGAATTCTCGTATAATAACAGTTACCACACCAGCATTCGGGACGCACCATTTGAGGCATTGTACGGGCGTAAATGCCGATCACCTCTTTGTTGGGCAGAGGTGGCGGATAGTCAGATCACTGGCCCAGAACTTGTGGTAGACACAACAGAACGGATTGCTCAAATACGACAACGAACGGCGGCAGCTCGTGACCGTCAGAAAAGCTACGCCGATAAGGGCAGGAAACCACTCGAGTTCCGGGTTGGGGATCGAGTGCTACTTAAAGTTTCACCCTGGAAGGGTGTGGTTCGTTTTGGCAAACGAGGTAAACTTAACCCACGATACGTCGGACCTTTTGAAATCATAGAGAAAATAGGCAAGGTGGCCTACAAACTGAACCTACCAGCAGAACTCAGTGCAGTTCATAACGTTTTCCACGTGTCAAATCTGAAGAAGTGTCTGTCAGATGAGACCCCCATAGTTCCTTTGAAGGAGCTCACTATCGATGATCAGTTGCGATTCGTCGAGGAACCAGTTGAAATCACGGACCGGGATGTTAAGGTCCTCAAGCACACTAGAATACCTCTCGTTCGAGTTCGTTGGAACTCCCATCGCGGCCCAGAGTTCACCTGGGAACGCGAAGATCAAATGAAACAAAAGTATCCCCAACTATTCGCAAACAGTACAACCACTACTGAGGCTGAAGCTACGGAATTTCGGGACGAAATTAAAGATCAACGGGGGGAGGATGTGACACCCCAGGAAAACCATGCAACTTAACTAGCTTCCTCAGTGAGTGCGTGCTAAATTTCGGGACGAAATTTCTTTCAACTTGGGGATAATGTGAGAACTCGTATTTCAGAACCTATCTTTGTGCTAAGTGTAGCATGTTTTGAACTTATGTAACGTATGTAAACTTGGTGTGATTATCTAATATGTTGGCTTAATAAATATCTATGAGTTAAATGTTTGAATTATGTGAATGTGTGTATGTATATATATATATATGACTCGAAACGCACAAGCCAACAACCCGATCGCACAAGCCCATTCGGGCCACATGTTTGTACTCGAACCATAAGGGCAACCCATGAAAGGGTTCGGCCCACTTCATCAACTCGCACAACACTAGGGTGTTAGTTTAAGTCTCACACTTTACCTAATCACACAAAGTTTACAAACCCTAACTCTCTTTCTCTCCCTCACGAACTCGACGGCAGCCACACCCCTCCTTTCCATCGAAGATCTCTTGGATTCGGATCATCCTTGTGTTATATCGGTTAGTGTTTTAATCATTTAATTGCATAATAGATGGTGTGTTGACCTACATGATGATCTAGGGAGGTTATGTGTTTGATTATGATTTATGTTCATGAACTCGGCTCACATGTGTAGTTGATAATGTTCATATAACTTGGAATTTGCATGATAATGATTGAGAACTGAATGCTTGTTAATCGGCTGTTATGTTTCTATGCTTCGGATTGTTAGCTTGATGATGTTCTAGTGAATCGGATGTGTACGATGATGTTAATCGGCTATCATGTCTTGTTTTCGGATTGGTTGCATGATGATTTAGGATCGAATGTATGTAATCGGTTGTATGTTCATGTAATCGGACCAGATAATATGATTTGATAAGTTATTGTTTATGCTATGAATTGTTGAGATGTTATTCATTAGGGTTTATAGAGATTTGATGGTAAAAACCTTTGTTTGATCGATTATTGGTTTGTTTGGAAACTGTTAGTATTGTTGATTGATAATTTCACAAAAGGAAACAATAAAATTGATTGCATGAAATTCGGATATTTAAACTAATCACACAAGAACAAAGATTATCACACAAGTCTTCTGATCGTACAAGTTGTTAATCGCACAAGATCATGTCGCACAAGACCTGATCCAGTCGCACAAGATGTCCCCAGTCGCACAAGATTTATTGGATCGCACAAGTTGTAATGTTTGTTTAACTATTGGGCCGTGTATACATGTTGGGCTGGGCTAGTTTCCGATCGCACAACCCGACTGGATCGCACAAGTCGACCGGATCGTACAAGCCGTCCGGATCGCACAAGACTTATGCTTATTTATTGGACCGTATTCTTTTGGGATTGATTATTGGGTCGGGTTATTCTATTGGGCTTCATTTAGTGAATCACACAAGTTGGATACGTTATGACTGTTAAACGTGATGATGTGTGTGTTTGCCATGATCTATATGTGTTCATAACCTGCTAGCGTATGTGAGACTTACGTGCAATACTTGAACCTAGACCTGACTTATATGGTAACCATGTTAGGACGTGGTTGACCTCTAGCAGCTCGATTGACCCTTACTTATCTGCCGAGCTAACCTAAGGTGAGTTCACACTTTCTACAAAGCATGGGATTCCCAGGGGTTGGGAATGGGTTAAGGAACATGGATTCCTCGTCCTTTCTTGGGTAGGACAGTACGGGTTCAGGAATATAATTCCTCGTCCTCATGGACAGTTAATTTCACTAGACCAAAACTCTATCACGAAGTCCCTCCTCTTTATATCGACTTAATCGCTGGGCCAATGGCGAGCGGGTCATTAGTTATATAGCGCTATTTAGGTCTGACAAGCCTCACACCGTACCGCAGAGAACGGGCGTGAACTAATGGATCTGGGCACGTCTATGATGATAGACATTGACAGTTCAGGGCACATAAACATGACTACAGTCAGCAGTCGATATGGTAACGAGTCTAGTAGTATATACATGGGTAGCCCCCACGGCCGAAAAGCCAGATAACTAAACATGGGGTAGCCCCCACGGCTGGATTGCCAGAGTAAATGGGATAAACAAATCACGTTTTCAACTATGGGGTAACCCCCACGGCAGGGATGCCAGTTAAAGGAAACCGTTTTCGAAACAACTTAAAACAAACACCCAACTGTGAACTCGCTCAACATTGTTGTTGACTCGTTACTACATGCTTTGCAGGTCAATAGGTACTTAGCTGGAGCTTGCATGGGGAAGAGTCATTGTGGGACATGGACAGCTGTGTGCCATGTTAAACATTGAAACGTTAAACTTATGTTTTGGTTTTAAATATTATGCTTCCGCCTGCAACTTAAACTATGTTTTGTTTGGACACCAATTGTATTGGTTGAGTTTTTATAATTATTTACATGCTTGTTCAATATGATTGGCGGCTGGATCCTGGTCAGTCACGCCTCCACGCGGTGATACTCCGCGTGTGGATTTTGGAGGTGTGACAAATATCGGATCAAAACTAGAAAGTGAACTCACAATTATAAATAAGTGTATCAAAACTAATTATAAATAATTTATATATTGTTAATAGATTTGTTACTTTTAACACAAAATCAATCTTAAATAAAGAAGTATGGAAATCACATAAACAATTTTATGTGTTTTAACTATGATACATGAAACATTCATATAACTAACATAACCGTCTTTCTTTCTCTCTTCCACTATTTTTGCTAACCAGGGGTGGATCTACCTTGTTAGAAGGGGAAATCTTCGTTGTCTTTTGACGCTCCGACGATAGTGTAAATTTTGAAAATTCTTGATCTTTTTTTCTGACGCTTCGACGGTAGTGTAAATTTTGAAAATTCTTGATCTTTTTTCAATTTTGTTACCCTTTTTTTGAAATATTGCTCCTATAATGATTTTCTAGATCCACAAGTTACTAACACCATATAGGGGTGAGCAAGAAAACCGAAATAACCGAACCGTAACCGAATAATCGAAATAACCGAAACAAAAACCGACGGTTCGGTTTTCAGATTTTTAATAACCGAAAATTTTTGTTCGGTTTTCGGATAAACTTTTTCAATAACCGGAAAAAACCGAACCGAACCGATAAGTTACAATCCATATATTTTTATGTTTAAGTTTAAATTGTTTAAGTGTTTAACCCAATCCTAGTAGAAAATGTTAATTTTATTCTTGAATATTAAGTGTTTATAATAAAAACATTATAAGTGAAATGATTTATTATTACCTATAAGATATAACAAAATTTAATAAAAACTTTGAAGAAACATAAAAAAAGATTAGAAGGTTAGGTTTATGTAAAACCATATTAATTAAAGAGGTTAACTATAATAATTTAAATGTAAACATATAAAAAGATTGTTATAATATAAATTATACTTTTTTATTTTTTGAATCTTACATAATTTTGTTCCAAAAACAGAAATAACCGAAAAACCGAACCGAACCGATGTAAAAACCGAAAAACCGAAACCGAAAAAAACCGAAACCGAACAGTTTTTAAAACCCAAAAACCGACATTTCAGTTTCGGTTTTGATTTTACCCAAAAACCGAACCGAACCGTGCACACCCCTAACACCATATACTAAGATTTATGAAGAATCCATTGTGAATGCTCTTATATTGCTATAACTGATAATAACGTTACTAAACATAAATATCCTTTTAATATATTAGTTCGAAAATGATTTACACCAAAATGTAAATGGTTTAAAATTTATACACGACATTTTAATTTCTACACAAAGTTACAAAAAAAAAAAAAGGAAAGAAAAAGAAAAAAAAAACGTTTTTTCCTTCCTTCTACTTGTGACCCTGGTTTAAGAGGTCCAATATTCAACTGCCACATGTAAGATTTATTAAAATGGGATTCTCAACTACTACAAACATAAACATAAGACCGTGGGGGTATGGGGCGGGGTTGGGGGAAAACGCCCAAGCCATCACCCTGGGTGGGCTTGGGTTTGGGCGTGGCCCTTGGGGCTTGACTTTCAAGCCGGGCGTGGGGCGGTATGGCCATGCTAGTTGGCTGAATCTCATTGGTTCACCCGCCACGTCAGGCGGTTTTTTTAATTTTGAATTTTAAAATTCAAACGGTCCCCCAAACGGTCCCCCCATCTTCTCGAACCGACACGCGGGTCTCCCAAAGGCCTATATATTGTAACCCCAACCCAATGGTCCCCCATCCCACAAACCCAACAACCCCACCGGCTACCCACATCTTCTCGAACCCGCTACCCCACTGGTCCACCCCATCCCACGAACCCAACCCCGCTATGGCATCATGGACTCATGAAGAGGAAATTGCTCTCGTCACTAGCGTCGTTGACGCTATGAAGGGTCGGCCACCGGGCCAAACAAAATATTGGGTGGAAACATTCGAAGCCTACCGACATAACGTCGGTAACGACCACCACAACCTCAACGCGTGCCAACATAAATGGCGTGAGCTACGGCCCAAGCTCGAGCGTTTTAAGGCTTACTACGAAGCCGTTCCCGGTGGCGAGTTAAGCCACGATGACCGGGTGGCGGTGGCTAACATAGAGTTTCGAGGCAAGGAAAAAAAGGCGTTCGACAAGATCGACCTTTTTGAAATTTTTTTAACGCTTTAGGTTTTTATTTTGTAATTTTTAGGATTATGTAATGTTTTAAATTTTAATGAAGTTGTAGGTTTTTTTGTATAATTTTTGTGTGATTTTTTATAAATTTTTTTGTGTTTTTTTTAATTACTTCTGCCACGCGGTGCACCCAACCCACGCCCCGCCATACCCCGCGGACACGTAATCAGGCAGTGGGGGGCTCCCATTCCACGTGTCACCAAATGCCCCAACCCAAGCCCAACCCCCGCCCCACCATACCCCACGGCCTAATGGGCGGCAACTTCAATAGTGCCAGAATTCAATAGTTCAGGCCCTTTATTGGGCAAAATGGGCGGCAACTTCAATAGTGCCAGGCAGCTGCCTGACACTCCCCTATTGGCCCAACAAATTTACGATTTTATCCCTCTTTAAAATTACGATTTTGCCATCAGTTAAAAATTATGTTTTCGCCCCCGGTAAAAATTACGATTTTGACCCGTTTCAGTTTACAGTTTTGCCATTAGTTTTTTTCCCTTAAATTTACGATTTTGCCATCAGGTCAAAGTTATGTTTTTGCCCACACTTAAAAATAAATTTACGCTTTTACTCCCGGCTAAAAATTCTAATTTTCCCATCGGCTAAAAATTACCATTTTGCCCCGTGTAAATCGATACTTTCGCCATTAGTTTTTTTTTTTCTCACAGCCAGGTTACGATTTTGCCCTCAACTTAAATTTACATTTTTCCCATCGTTTTTGTTTGTTTTCCTGGTTAAATTACGATTTAGCCCCTAGTGTAAAATTACTATCATGCCGGCAGCTTCCTGACACTTCCCCATTGGTCCATTTAGTTTACGATTTATCCCCGAATTAAAATTATGATTTCACCCGCAGTTAAAAATTACGTTTTTCCCATCGTTTTAGTTTTTTTTTTCAAAACTATAAAGGTTTTTTTAATTGGTTTACTCGATTTAATTTTTTTTTCGTGTCAAGGAGTTGCCTAACACTGGCTCATTAGTCTTGAAAAAATACAGTTTTGCACTGAGCCCAAAATTACGGTCTTATCATCGTTTTTGTTTTTTTTTTCCTAGCAAAATTATATTAGTCGTTTTTTAATTGGTTGAGAATTATTCGGCCATCGCCCCGCAACGCGGGCGGAGCATCTACTAGTTATTAAACAATATATAAAAATAATATATTTTAAAGCAACCTAATAACATAATTATTTAATCATTTTATATAAAAAAAAAGTTCAAAAGAACATCTTGTTTCTTTTTTAAAATATTTCTGTATTGCTTCCTCTTCACTTCCAACCCAATCTTATTCCAACTTTCTTCCCCTCTTTTTCTTTCTGCTTTTCTGTTATTTACCCAACCCAACTGCTCTATAACCCAAACACTTGATCACATTTCAACAACCAACAAAATTGTCATATTTATCTTCAAAGTTTCAATCTTTCTTCCATAATTCCCCAAAAAACACACACCCATTTGGAAATTTTGATCAAAAAGATCAATACCCATCACACCCAGTTCAGATCAGCTGTTTCAAGATTCAAGAACCAACAAAATTGTCATATTTACCTTCAAAGTTCCAATCTTTATCCTTTAATTCCCCAAAACACACACACCCATTTGAGAATTTTGATCAAAAAGATCAATTCCCATCATACCCAGATCAGATCAACAGTTTCAAGATTCAAGAATGGAAAAAGATGCTTTCTTTAACAATGGAATGCAAATCCCACAAGCCTGGAATTCAATCTTTGGAATGGAATTGGAAGCTCAAGTTAATGAGATGAATTGTAGTACTAAACATCTTTCCAATTCCTTTCTCAACAGGAATTGGGATAATTCAGTGGATCAAAGTGATCCCTTTGAATCTGCATTGAGTTCCATTGTGTCATCTCCGGTTAATTCGCACTCCGGAATCGCAATCCCGGGAAGTGAAAATGTAGTCCTCAAGGAACTTATTGGTAGATTAGGGAGCATATGTAATTCAGGAGAGATATCACCACAATCTTGCATTGGAAACACTAGTACCAACACATCATGTTACAACACTCCATTGAATTCTCCACCTAAGCTTAATCTTTCAATGATGGATCATCATGGGAATCCGATTCCGATTCCCAGGAATCATCATCAACTCCCACCTGCTCCATTTCATGCAGATCCTGGATTTGTTGAAAGAGCTGCAAGATATTCTTGTTTTGGGATGAATGAGGTTGAATTCCCTCATATGGTGGAATCAGGAAAGTTGTCAAGAGTGTCAAGTAAACAGTCTTTCAAGAGTGGTGAATTCGCAATTCCGATTCCGGCTTCGGATAAGAAGTTGGATAACTCCATGGAGGAATCATCACTGTCTGAACAGATCACTAAAGATCAAAGTACCAATTCCTATGGTAGAAAGAGGAAAGCAATTCCTAAGGGAAAAGGAAAAGAATCCCAATTCAATACTCTACCAGCTGTAGACAATAAGGTTAGTTAATTCAGTTATTGTGATATTGTTAAAGTTTTGTATGATATTTAAGATTTTTTTTAACTGTTGCAGGCTGTAGGAGAACAAGAGAAAGAGGAATCAGATGCTAAAAGAAGCAAGCAAGATGAAGAAGGGAATGGAATGGAAAAAGAGAAGGAGAAGGAAAAGGAAAAGGAAAAGGAAAAGGAAGAAGGGAATCGGAATCGGAATCAGAAACAAAATAAGGAAAAGGAAAAGGAAAAACAAGCAGAGCCACCAAAGGATTACATTCATGTTAGAGCAAGAAGGGGTCAAGCTACTGATAGCCATAGTCTTGCAGAAAGGGTATGCCAAATTGCATTACATTCTTTTTCTTTTGATTCCATTCCGATATTCATCTTATCGTTGTTGCCGTTTGGAAAATTCAGGTTAGAAGAGAAAAGATCAGTGAGAGAATGAAGTTTCTTCAAGATCTTGTCCCTGGTTGTAACAAGGTAAACTAATAAAATTAAGAAAATAATTGAAGAATAAAAAAAAAAAAAACTTTTTGGCATCATTTTGGTCATTGTGGTTGTTAACTTGAGATGGGATTCTTGTTTAAAGGTGACCGGAAAAGCGGTTATGCTTGATGAGATTATAAACTACGTGCAGTCGTTGCAAAGACAAGTCGAGGTATATACATAAACGATTCTTCCGGTATAAAGAAATTCAAATAATATTTATTTATCTTGATTATCTAAAATGATTTTATCCTTTTTTCTTGTGTAGTTCTTGTCAATGAAACTAGCAACTATTAACCCAAGGACAGATATGAACATGGAAGCGCTTTTATCTAAAGATGTAAGCTTTTCGTAATCTTTCTTTACCGCGTACCAACTTTAAATTTTAAAGTAATTTTCTTCATTTTTAAAGTAATTTATTCATTATTTGACCCGTTTTCAGACTCAGCCTTCCATGTTAAATATGATGAACCATTTGGATGCACCGGCTCAGCCATTCTATGGCTTGGTTCACGACGGACCACAGAACCAATTGACCTCAATGATGCACCGCGGTTCAAACATGAAGTCATCACAAACCGATGGCTTTGGCGACGTAAGTTAACTTTTTTTTTTTAATCAAATATATTAGCTTTCTTGTCGCGCAAGGTGGTGTTAAGTGTTAACTCATGTTAAAACCGAAAACTTCAGGCTTCTGCATTCTGGGAAAATGATCTTCAGAGTGTTGTACAGATGGGATTCAACCAAAACCAAGGATCAATCTTCCAAGGTGAGTTGACTTTCGACTTTTTCACGAAGAGAGTCAACCAACATCTAAAATAGTGGTTTACCTATAATCTTATGTATGAACTGTTTTATTTGATTCAGGACTAATTGGCGCGGGTCAAATGAAAGTCGAGCTATGATACCGAAATTGTTGACATAATTATTTAGGCCATTAAAGCAAGAAGAACATTTGTATAGAGAAAGGAAGAAGACATATATCTTCACTTAATATCTTATGTTTGTATAATCCTAGAACTAATTCCTATAAAGTTTGTGAGGTGGGAAATGTACTAAACTATGTAAAATGTTGTGTAACATTGTTCAAAGGTTGATTGATAGGAAGAGCCTGCAAGGCTGCAACCTTATTTAGTTAACAATATGATACATCTAATCATTATTTTTTGTTTATCTCAGCAACTTTATTTATTTATTTTTTTAGCTTTTTATCTTTCGGTACGCGTTATATAACCACCTTCTGTGTGGGTCTGGGTCTAACGTTTGGTTATTAATGATCGATCCGAATCAAAACAGTACTACGCCGTTGATTATGCGAATAATTTAGAACAAACTTAGATATTTTGTTAAGATCCCACAAAAATAAGAAAAAAATGCACATTTCTCTCAACTTTCTGGGCCATCCCACAAAACAATTTATAACAAAAAAAAATTATTATTATTATTTTTTTATAATTCTTGATGGTGATCTTTCTTTTTGGAGTTGTCATAATCAAAGACAAGAAAATTGATTTTCAAGATATACCTAAAAATAAGAAAAATTGGCACCTTTAGAATGAAGATTAGATGTTGTAAACCAGCTGTTAGTGGGGACATTAAAGAACAACTCCATTCTGGAATCCAATATTGACAACCCTTTGGTTCTCATCTTTTTTTTTTCTACCCTGGAAGAATTTGGCCGCAATTAGGGGGTGAATCTTTTTCCTCAATGATGTTTTGGTTACTTGTACTTTATGCAATAAAGGTTGTACCTTAGAGTTTAGTGGTAACTCTAGTTAAATTAAAGTACTATTATACATGAAAATTTATGACACAAAAAAGTTCACTTGGTACTTGTTATATGATGTTCAAAAAGACAAGGTGAGTATTCTTATATAGTTAGATTATATAATAATTCAAAAGATCAAATACAAATAATTTTAACGTACAAAACGTACGAACTGAAGGTTTTGCTGAAAAAAAAAACGCGGTGGTATTTTCGTAATTATTAGTAATTATCAAAATCACTCTACAAATGATCTTGTCGAGTAATTTGGATCTTTGTAGAGTAATTTTGTAAAATGTTACTGTAGAGTAGTTTTGATCTTGTAGGTAATTATCAAAATTACTCTACAAGTGAATCAAAATTACTCTGCAAGTTTATCAAACAACATACAATTCAAAATTACTCTACAAATGATCCTGTAGAGTAATTTTGTAAAATGATCCTGTCGAGTAATTTTGATCTTGTAGAGTAATTTTGTAAAATGTTCTTGTAGAGTAATTTTGATCTTGTTGTACAGTAATTTTGTAAATTACCCTACGAGCAAATAATTACGAAAATGTCACCGCGTTTTTTTTGCCTTTTTCATGCTATTCGTACGTTTAGTACGTTAAAGTTATTTGTACGGGAACTTTACTCTATATAATAATTTATTTGTACTTCTTATTCTCTAAATATAAAATGCAATATAGTCTATTTTGTCATAATAAACGAGGTTCGACATATGTAATATTAACAATAACTACGTCTGCATATACGCACCCACTCACATGCGTGCACATGGATTATCCATAAGCACGCAGTATCATTTTCATGTGTATACACATGATGAAACGATACATTATGTGCCTCAAGAAGACGATACATAAAGTTGCAAGGTATAAAAGTAGCGTCTTGAGAAGATTCGATGGTTGTTTATATTCGAGGCCCCTCTTTCTCTATATGTATACGTGAATGCGTATCGTATACATAGATAAGCAAATATTTGTCTATAATTGCAAATTATCAAGATATTATTACAAAGACAAG
Organism: Helianthus tuberosus; assembly: GCA_030545235.1. Taxonomy (NCBI): domain Eukaryota; kingdom Viridiplantae; phylum Streptophyta; class Magnoliopsida; order Asterales; family Asteraceae; genus Helianthus; species Helianthus tuberosus. The sequence continues at coordinate 49,808,791 of CM060351.1, forward strand.
GGAGAAAGGGAATCAAGATCCCAGGTTGGCCATAGTGAAGATATGACTTTGGCCAAGGAATCAAAGGCCTTTTTAATTGGCAATCACTTTCTTTAAGAAACTCATGAAAAAGAAAATCTTTTTGGATAAGTAGAATGTTTAAAGTAGTGGTGTTTAGATGTAGAAAGATACCCTTAAGAGATAGACAGCCAAACTTTGTATGAAAGCTTGGCTCACAAATACTTTTTGCAACCTTCCAAATATCATCATTAGAATCCCATTATCACTCACACCCTCATTTCTTTCCTTTTTATTCATTCATCAAAGACAGTTGGAGGGTGTTTGAGGTTGAGTTTTGAAAATAGATTATGCGTTTTGAATAATCAGAATCAGATAATTAACGGTAACAAAACGTGTTGTTCAGATAATTAACGGTAACAAAACGTGTTGTTGAAAGATAGTGTTTGGATTTGATTATGTTGCTTGATATCACAATAATCAGATAATCAACTATTTGAGTGTTTGGCAAATATATATTTATAAAATAAACAAGTGAAAATCCTTTTCTAAACGCAAATAATCAATTTTTGGAAAACTGCGTTTTGTTGCGGTAGGGGGAGCTGCTTTTGGAAAACTGCGTTTTGTAGCTTTCTAAACGCAAACAATCAATTTTTTAATTTTTTTACCCAAATACTCAAAACTGATTATTTACGATTTCAAAACTCAATAATCTAAAATTCTCCTTCAAAACTCAACCCCAAACACCCTCTTGATGCAATAATATGTTTTAAAGTTTTAAAATCGTACGAAAGTAGTCTAGATTTTAACTTTTTAAGGTATAAGGTTGTCAATCAGATGCGATATCCGAAGTCAAGATCTTTAGGTCATTCTATATGTAGAACCAAGGGTCTGCTAATCCTCCGGCCACTAGAATTCGTCAAAATCTCCACTGAAAAAAGTTTTTTTTTCTTCATCATTAGTGAAGAAAAACTCTTAAGTTGATCCTAACCAAGAAGTCAGTTTCACCACAGGGTAATGCTTTTAGAGTTTCCACAAGACTTATTATTCACTCAATCAAGGTGGTACTTATGAAGTAGGGTCAAGGGAATGTAACTAGAGGAGAGTTATTGGCCCATTTTAAATTATGATCTACCAAATAGTAGTTAGTAACCAACTTATTTGAAATGTGACATTGACATGAACTCGATATAAAGTAGATAATCCGGTAGAAAACATAAACAACTGCCAAACATTGTCGTTAGAGTTCAATCCTCTAGATCGAAGATCCATATAAGACGGCCCATCTCGATTAATTTATCTAATCGATCGAAGCTAAGGTACCCGACATTGAATTAGGGAAGATTGATGGAAGATGTTTCTAGATTAAGTGTGAACAGTAGAAAGGGAAACAGAAGGTATAAATAAAAGGGAATAGTTAGGGCAGATTGATTAAAGATGTTTTCATGTGGGGTTTCATTTGTTTATAATCAATTGTGATATGATTAAGATTGGTCCATTTACCAGCCTGTCACTAATTATAATAGCTCATATAGGTACAAATCACTCTCTTTCTTCACTTTATGTCCTTTTCTTTCACCTTAACAAGCATCCTTTCCTGCTTTTATTAATATTGGCCGGAGTCACGTAAATATCAGACAGTTTCAACGGTTTATAAACACCCCTACCGTATACCATATACATTTACGTATACATACACACATATATTGGATTCTCAAAATGGTTACATCTAGATAGATCATTTGGACACTAATAGTCATGAATGACACAAGGGTAAAATGGTAACTTTGAATTCACAATTCCTATGGAGAATGATTTGACCACCAACATTGTGTGTCAAAGCAAAAGCATAATCATATTACTTCATGTGCAAGTATCATTTCCACCACAAAAACAAGCAACCAATCTGCACATTGCAATACACTTCTCAGAAAAACACAAACTATTTTATGCAAATTATAAGCTACAAATATATGCAATGTTATACATTATATAAGTAATCACAAACTATATGTATTATGCAATAAATATCTGCTGCCAAACTAATGTGTACAAATTAAAATAAAATATTGTAACTTGTTACTTGTCAGATTTCAAAAGTCACCATCAAGGTCTATTTCCTGTCTAGAGTACTGGCAGTGATGTTTTCTTAACATTCCACTATTTTTTTATAAATGGAATTTATCTATATTGATAATTGAATGGTTAGGATTGGTACCTATTGTTCCTATCTTCTGGTCCAATGGTAATAATATTATATACCCTAACTGGTCCAAAAGTGGGAGAGAGATGCTTATCAAGGAAGACAATGCCACAAGCTAATTGTTTTATGGTCTATAATGACATGAAATAGACTACCCATGTAACAGGGCTCCAAAGAGGGTATGTGAACTCCCTGTCTTGGCCCGTATTTGCACAAACTGTTATCGAACTTAATATTGACCCGTGACCTACTACCACCAATGCCCCAAAAAATATTCTAGGTTACATGTTCTAGATTCCGAATAACTAGGTTCGGTTCGGCTGTTTCATGTAAATGTACATGTGGCAGTACTATATATATGTATTTTCTCCTAATGGGTCAAAAGGGTAAAATAAGAAAGCTTGGTTAATGTACAGGTAGTAATATTATTATTTTTTTGGGGGAGGTTATTGTACAATAGCCCCTTAATGTGCGAAGGTACGAAGTAAATTACGCATGTTCATTTTTAAAATACGCACGTTATAAAATTAAAATCCTGCATGTCATCAAACCTTGGTTTAAAAAAGCGTGAAGCGCACAAAAGTGACGAGTTTTAAAACCGAGGCGCAAAGCGCAAACGCGGTGAGCTTTTCGTACGCAAGGCGCAAAGTGATTATATAATTTATTTTATATATCCCATAGGTTTTTAGCATCCCCTACCTATGATTTAGCTATAATTAAGCTTTATATATGTTTAAAAAAAAACATAAATGTACAACATAAAAAACCTGTTCTACGACACTCAGCTGCACAAAAACAAGCCATGTACAAAAAGCGTGCGCCTCAGGTCAATTTTTACCCTGAAAAGCACACCTCACCTGCACCTTTTGTACATTGTGCGCCTTAGGTCACACAACCTTAGGTCGCCTTGCGCCTAGGCGCGCTTTTTTAAACCAAGCATCAAACATGAAAATTACGCATGGGTTGAGTTAACCCTAATTACGCATGTTATAATACATAATTACACACGTTATTTGCATACTTCGCACGTTAAAACCCATTTGTATTTAAAACTTTCACATTATTTTTTTTTTTCAAAAATAAGTCGAAAATATATCATCATCATACTCAGTAAATCCCACCAATAGCAAAGCTAAGGTAGAGTCTGAGGACGGTAAGATGTAGACAGCCTTACTTGTTACTTCTACCCGTTAGGAATAGAGAGGCTGCTTCCAGTGAGACCCCAGGCTCGATAGTAGTTTTGCATCAAGCCTTGGACATAAGGCACATAACACTCAGCAATTAAGTCGAAAATATAAACAATATGTAAAGTCACATGAATCCTTTGAATCATTTTATGTAAAAAAAAATATTTAATATTGTAAAAGAATATAGTTTTGGTAATGATATTTACACATTAATTACTTGCAAAATTAAATAAAGAAAAGATGTAAAAAGTGTTGTGGATTGGCAAAACCTGACCTGGGCCATACTAAAGATTCACCCATCCTGACCCAAACGTTTTGACAAATAAACCAACCCATTCATTTTGGCACCTCTACGTAAACAAAACTCAAATATCAAAACTTCATTTCTACTTGCAATGTGTGAGAACCCCTTTTGCAAAATCAAAAAAAAAAAGAAAGACTTAACCCTGTGAGTTATACAGGAAAATTCTGATATCATTAACACATTTAAATTTCAAGTTTCACTTACCTATACGGTGCATATAGGTATGTTATCGGAAGTATTCTCTTCATAATTTCACTCTGTAAGCCATCTCTTTCACGTGTTCGGGCTGCTTACTCAGTACCTGCCTGCACATTCAGAATGTATATGCAAAATCATTATAAATTATTTGCCAAAAGCCAATACTACCATTGGAAGAACAAAAAAAAATGTTAATTCATATGGTATACTATACACTGATATTAAGCAAATGATGGGAGGGCCACTAAGAATGTAGACTGACTAGAAAGTCTTTATGATACAGAAAGCTAAGGATAATGTTTATATCAAGATCGCCTAACTATCTAAATAGCATTATATTTCTGGCCAAAAAAGATGCTGGATGATGAAAATACCCTCAAAAAACGTAATGATATTAATACTCTTGATGACATGTAAACATGTTATCGGTTGAAAAAACTGTTTGTAAAGCCAAACCTGCAGCTTTCCCATAAATGTATGGCCATTTTGGTCATTATACAATTCTCAAGCAAGCATGTGGCAGTTATTGGCATAAACGAAATCAGATCGATACTTGGTTGCCTAAAAAGCTGTTTGAAATTTGGGTGACCTTAGTGCAACTTTTTAATACTTTGGTAGATTTGAATTAACTACATAAACATATAAACAGATACATACGTAGATTTGAATCCAGCACTCTCAATCTCCAGCTCTCCTTTGTGTTGTTGGTGGAGTGGATTAACATGTTTCTCCTGCTTGTAGTACATAGATTTTCAAGGATCAAGTTTACGTTTTTCTTTGATATCAATAATCAAGTGATCTGCTTGTAGTACATGTTCCAAATCTTCTTAAACTCGACTTCAATTCCCAAGCTTTGTTCTGTGGTAATTCGCCTTTTTTAAGATGAAGATTTCGTATAATGTATAGGGGTTGGTTTCTCAAATCATACATCCGTTTCCCATAAAAAGCGATTCTGACAACGTTCGAATTCATATTCAACTCTTTTAAATTCAGTTTCTTTCCTTACAACTTCTGGAAGGTTCTCATAACTCCCATTCAAGATCTGTATGAACATATGAAAATTGGTGAAACTATTAAAATGGTGATTCTGTTTTAATGTTTTCATCCAGAAAAAGAAACAAGCATACCATACTCTTTAAGTTGATTAAATTTAATACTACAACTTTATAAGGCTTCTCAGCCGTATAAAAAACAAGTTCAAATTCCCAAAAATCCTCAGTAAGAGTTCAACAATTTTTAACAAAGCGTAAAATGATAAGAATTTAATACTTTAAAATATATCTATCTTAAAGTAACAAACTTTGAGCAAGTAATTCAAAAATACACAAATCTAGTTGCCTGAGTTGATTTTCTTTTGGTGGGATCTGTGATCTAAAACTACTCGATACCAAAGATGAATCTGGAATGGTGTTTATACAAAAAAAGAGTATTTTCTTGTACATATTTCTGCTTCCGATAATCGGTGCTGTGGTTACCGTTTAATATACACTTAAATGTGTAAAAACTTTATATAATGATGATATATAACAGAATGAAATACTTGTCTGCACTTATGACTTAACTACCTTTTGTTGCGCATATCAAAGAACAAGTTGAAAACAAGGGAAAAGGGTCAACTTGTAACGTTAGTGAATGTTGAAATTTCAACATTCACTAACGTTACGACTTACAGGTTGCCCCTTTTCACACTACCATACCCATTCATGTTTTCAATTCAAGTTTAAACATGTTTACCCTGCTCTATGTATGGTTTCTACTTCCTAATGAAAGCCCAATTGGCACAAATTTAACAGATCTGTATAACATACTTCCTAGTATTAACTGGTGAGCCGTAGCTAATACTATCGACAATCACAATATTATAAAAATAATCATCAGGGGGTGTCCATGAGGTATCAAGTTCAACCCTTTTGGTGCCCTCTAAACTACCAAAAAATAAAGAAATAAACATCTGCAGCAAAAGAACACGTAACTTCATTTTCAAATCAATTCTAATTGCATCATCATATAAATAAACCAGTAAGGCAGTAAACCACCATTAACATAGGTATATTCATTCTTAACATATTGGGAACACATGGTTCTGTTGTAATTATACTTTTGAGTTTGCTAACCGAGATTGGTATTTGTAAGGGTTAAAATTGTGACTGATGCGTATCAAATGGGTTTCATGAACAAAAGGGAGATTTTGCATGGTATTATCCATGCGAACAGTGACTTCTTGCATAAACAGTATGCAAGAAGTCCACACAAGTTTGTGAATTGATATTTTACCGCACAAGATTGTGCGAAATGCCGATATGTAGTTTTCGCACAAAAGGTCGTTGCGCGAAGTTCTTCAAAGAGGCGGGTTTGGAAGAACTCGACCTTCGCTATAAATAGGCTTTGGAAGGGGCTTAATCGAGTACGTATGTGTGTATGAGATTCCAAATACGTGATGATTGTTTGATTCTATCAATGAAATACACATACATCATCTATTTCTGTTTTGATTATCAATTTGTTGTTTGATTTGACCTCACACACATCCGTCCTTGGTTTAAAAAAGCACACCTAGGCGCAAGGTGCAACAAGGCTCAAGCCCGTGCGCTTTTGGTAGCATAAGGCGCGCTTTCAAAAAGCGAACCTGAGGCACAATTTCTTGGGATAAATTATGTATTTCCCATATTTTGTGCAGCCAGGTTGTTGTACAACATGCTTTTTAGCTTGTACACTTGGTTTAAAACAGCGCGAAGCGCACAAAAGCGACGAGGTCTAAAACCGAGGCGCAAAGCAGAAAGCGCAAAAGCGTTGAGCTTTTCGTACGCAAGGCGCAAAGTGATTATATAATTTATTTTATACATCCCATAGGTTTTTAGCATCCCCACCAATGATTTAGCTATACTTAAGCTTTATATATGTTTTAAAGTGGAAAAAAACATACATGTACAACATAAAAACCCTGTTGTACAACACTTAGCTGCACAAAAACAAGCCATGTACAAAAGGCGCGCGCCTCAGGTAAATTTTAACCCTAAAAAGCCCGCCTCACCTGCGCCTTTTGTACACTGTGCGCCTTATGTCACACAAGGCGCAAAGGTTTGTGCCTTAGGTCGCCTCGCGCCTAGGCACGCCTTTTAAACCAAGCTTGTACATGTATCATGTAATGTACATGTATCATGTAATATCCATATTAAAACATACATAAAGCTTACTTGTCTATATTGGGTAAATGATGCTAGAAACCTATAGGAAATAAATAAAAAACAATACAATTATTTGCGCAGTGCGCTTTTGCGCTTCACGCCTCAGTTTTAGGCCTTGTCGCTTTTGTGCTTTTTTTTTAAACCAAGCATCCGTGTCAATACAATTGATTCAAGAGTGATATTCATTGAATTTGATAGATCAAAGATCCTGACAGCAGCATTCAAAAGTAAACTATTATATACATTGAATCTTCTCCTAAGATTGGCATTCAAAAGTAGACAATATAACTTTTTTACTGATCACAATGGCACACATAACATGCCAACAGTTACTATGATTTAACATCAACAGTTCAATTAAAAGGAACATAAGCAGTGAAAAGGATGAGAGAGCTCACTGTTTTACAGCAATGATCACCGGAGATGAAGCAGCCGGAAGAGAAGCAACAAAAATCGCCACAGAAAGCTAGCTAGGGTTTTGAAGTAGATGTTTAGTTTATAGGCACAATTAATCATCATCATCATCTAAATCCCATCATCTAATCATAACGAGGGTAAGATGCAGACAGTCTTACCTTTATCCGTAGAAATAGAGAGTCTGCTTCCGGTGAGATCCCGGCTCGATAGGTAAAAGAGTCAAATAAAAAAAAAGAGTTAAATGCCATTTTAGTCCCTGTGGTTTGGGTCATTTTGCCAGTTTAGTCCAAAGGTTTCATTTTTAACCTGTAGGTCCAAAAAGGTTTCACAGTTGCCATTTTAGTCCACTGGGTTAACTTCATCCATTTTTTCTGTTAACGAGAAGACCAATTCGGTCATTTTATATGGCTGAATTGCCCTTTTAGTTAACAGAATTACATACAAAATGACCGAATTGGCCTTCTCGTTAACAGAAAAAATGGATGAAGTTAACCAAATGGACTAAACTGGCAAAATGGCCCAAACCACAGGGACTAAAATGGCATTTAACTAAAAAAAAAAACATATGATCATATAAAATCACTAGGTTATATACCTGTGAGCTTCACGGGTTATGGGTTGTTTTATAAAAATTTATATTTACAAAAGAATGTTATATATATGATTTCTTATAATTGGATAACCTCTTCATACTAACATTTTATTGGTTTTTGATTATTTTTTTTAAACACCACTTTAACGTCCTTTCTACCACGTGTTTTTCTTACCGCGCCGCCTTGCTAACGTGACTGCTACGTTACGCTTAATGTCTCCTCTTTATACCCTCCCACGCTTAATGTTTCAACCTCAAAGCACACCCAACAATTAATATACCCATGACCTTCATGGGTTATGGGTTATGTTAAAAAATCTATGTCTATAAAAGTATTTTTATTTATGATTTATAACCTGATATCTTTTTCATGCTAACACCCATGTTTGGCAAACCTTACCAATAAGAAAAAAAAAAATTGAATTACTTAGGGTATTTACTTCAATATGGCAATAAGTAATAGAAATTGCAATACTATTAATTCTCTACAAAATACCTATTTACTTTCACATGGACACGGATCCGAACGAATATGGATCAGACCTTTTGATTCGGATAATCCAACTTGTACTAACGAATTATGAGTTTTAACTGTTAAACGGTGGAAATTGAAGTTATTTAAATTAAAGATCCCGCGAGTTTCGCGGGTGGCTTAACACAAACATATAATATATATACTGGCATCGTATTTCTTTCATGATGTTGTAAAAAACTTTTACCATACTACCACTTTTTAAAAGAAAAATGTCCCTTAAATGTGAAAAGAAGAAATCCTTTGTGTGTGGAAAGTTTCCTTACATACAAACAAAATACGCTTACACATTTGAGCAAAACATTGTTTTCCTGCTAAATTTAACTTTGTAGTTACCTAAAGTGGTAACATTTATATTATTGGCATAAAAAACAAACTACCATATATAATACTAAAATCAACACACAACTAAACTTTTCATTGCTATGCAATTTTACTCTTCTACTCTGTTGACAAAACAAACAATAACATCAAGGTCTAGCCGAAAAAAAAAAGCAGAGCCAAAAATATATGAAATCCAGCACCTCCCAGCGAGATAGGAGTCCCTGCGTTAGCAGAATTGCCCTCAAGAGTCGTTGCACCACCAGATAACATAAGCCCGGGTCCCAAACTAAAATTTAGAAATCAAAAGTCACCCATTTTTCCCACAACATATGCTGCTGTTCCGCCTGGTGTTTTATCCACAAAGAGGTGGATTGTACTTCTTCACCTAACAGCCTTTCAATGTGAACCAGCTTGCTCGAAAGTATGAGATCATTTTGACACTTCAATATTATGAAGCATACTGTCAGCACCACAACTTGTACCACCATTTTCTTCATTCGAGTGTAGCCTAGAACCTTGCGGACACTTAGGTGGCTTTTATGCTTTTAAAATAAATTCAAATGGTGTTAAATCACTTGGAAATAAGACAAATAAACCAACCAAGAAATTGAAAACATACCAGCGATGGGGGTGGTCATAAGATCCTAAAAAATATTGAACCTGTCATTTATAACCTGCATGTACCACGTTCCAGTCAAATATGAAGTAAGAAAACAATGATTTGATTATTATTATTATTATAAAACCTTTATATTCGTAATAAGTATACTATATATGATATTAACATCTACCAACAGCAATCAGATGGGACCAAAGTTGAGTAAGCAACTGGCACTCAATCACGGAAATTTGCTGAACTCAACCACCAATGTTGAGTAAGCGGCTGGCACTCAATCATGAAAATTTGCTGAACTCAACCAAGGGGGTGGCACTCAATCATGGAAATATGTTTATATTCAGAAAAAAAAACTTCACGATATTCTTTTAGTTCATCTGTTTGTTTCAACATAGTCAATTAACACAAAAAGGTAAGACCAAGATCTTCACTTTATGGGTAATGTTTAGACAGTTTCAAAACATAAGCGTAAGCAATCGCGGCGTATGAACATTGGTGGAATTGAGTACAAACATTAAGAATCCGCTGCAAAAGACAACTGATTGAATATAAATAAGAAATAAGCCTAAAACAAAATAGCAATCTTAAACGATCAACAAAAGAAGTATACCTGCTTTTTATCTTAGATGAAAACGACATAAGTAACCATAGCGCCGACTGAATGAGTTGAATCACCCTTGCTAATTGTTACCGCCACAGAAGTAACCAGATCTTCCACACCCGAACCATCTTAACGTTGACGCCATCTGTTCCAATCATCTCCAACGAAAAGTGTCACCATTGTAACCAGGCGATGATTAACCATACAAACACAACTCATCAAACACGCAACAGAAAATAAAATAAAATAAATACTATAACCGACAAAACTAAAAGTGTACACATCAACTCTTTTCTGTTTTGACCCATACGAAAAAAAGCATGTTTGAACCACTTTCTATGTGGAATCCTTCTCTTGTTCACAATGACCAAACCATACATGTGGAGGAACAAATGTATCTTGGTGTTATTTATGCTTCATTATTAGAGTTTTCAATATATTTGAATCATAATCAAACTAAATATAGTTACTTTGTATTTTCTATCTAAAACTTAAAAACAAAATTACCAGCTTTGTGAGGGAGAACAATCCAGTTACATCTGGTAGCATAGTTTTCAATGAGAATCTTGAGTTTTACATCTTCTTCGGTAGACCAAGGACCCCTCTTTACATTTTCTTTATCACAACATGAAGCCCTGAGCGTCTTTCACTTCTACAAAAAGATAGCATTTCATATAATGAAGAGTTGCATTTTCAACTTCTCCAATAGCAAGGTAACAACTTGAAGATCTTTATGAATCAAGACCCATCTTCCCCATAACTCCATAAGCATCCTACAAAAACACAACCCAATTCGAGATATTGAATCATTTGGCGATATAATCGATGAAGAGAAACTAAGTGAGTATAAGAACTCTGACTATTGGAATTGCACTTTGATTTCAATGACTCATATACCATATCAAACAGTCAAAGGAATTGCAACTTTCAATTAGTTTTCTTTATGTATACCGCCTCTCTGATACAACTTAAGCCTCTAAAAGAGCGCATCCACGTCATTATCAGAACTATCCTAAAATATTAGAATGTACAGAACATACCTAAACATATTACTTCTGGTTCAACAACAATCTCTGTGAAATCACCATCTCTCTAGTGTTCATCCCTCTATATCATACTTATTGTCTCAAAAAGTTTTGTTACTCTAAGCCTAAACTAATTGCAATGAACTGAGATTATAAAACCTTATAGCACCCCATAAATCATCATCACCTATAATAATGTTTAACTTATAATGCCATATTACATTAGATTGATAGACACAATCATACGAATTAACCAATCACACTATAATAAACCCATTAGACTATAATCACAGTACCTTGAATGCCACATGCTCTTTGTGGACTGAAAGATGCAAAAAAAAAAAAGAAAAAAAGAAACCCTAAACAGCCCCGAAGAATGAAAGAACTTACCTTTTGAACTCAATAATCAATGGAGAAGGAGAAGGAGAAGGAGAAAGAGAAAGCTTGAACCCAATTGACCGGATGATTGTCAAAAGGAAAAGAGAGTATGATACGGTATGGCTTTATAGACTCCATCACAAGATTAATATGCAGAAGATGAACCGAAATTCGAAGGTGAATCCGTGTGAATGCTGATCTACACCGTCAGATTAGGTTTAAAAATCAGGGACAACCATAGGATCTGTGTTTCTTGTGTGAGATTTGTGTTTCTTGAATAGGAATTGGCGTTTTATGCAAAGATGGGACTTGTGAAACGTATCTCAGAGATAAAGTGAGATACATAACTGTTGTTTTGGGTTTTTTTGAACATCCTAGCTAGAAGTGGAAGTAATACAGAGGGTTACAAAATGGAAGGAAGAAGAAGAAGAGGAGGAAAGGGAAAGAGGTTTGGGAGCGATGGTGGACTTTTGACCTGCAGGAAAGAGAAAGCGATGTTTTGTCGCCCAGCTTCTTCCTCTGTCTGCCCACATATTTGAGTTTAGGGTTTAAAAAAAAGAAGAAAGCAGGGGAACATGACACGTGGGAAGAAGAAAGGGGGGCCTTGATGTGATGACATGTGGCCTACCAATGTTTTGCTTTATTATATAGGAAGATATATAGGCAAAAGAGTAAAAAAACGAAAGAAGACATATAACTACATAAATAGTGCTAAACATATTCTTACTAAGCTACCACAATAGATGAAAACATATAATAGGAACATATAGCACTTCAAATAGACACACATGTCAGTTGTGATATTCCTAGGCAAACAAAAAGGACTAAAGAAGCTAAGCTCCTAACACGAGAAGCTAATACTAAAATTGTGTCATCCTCCTAAAAGTCCTTAGCCTTAATCTTGCGTCTCCACGAACCCCTATCCTCGATCATGTCCTCAGAGAGGTGTAAGTCTAACAAATCCTTTCTAACTCGCTCTTCCCAAGTCATTTTCGGCCCGCCTCTACTCCTCCTCCCCACCACAGTGAGAGTTTCTACTGATCTAACTGTGTTTGTCACTTGTCTCCTCCGAACTTGCCCAAACCATCTCAACCTCCCCTCCCTAACCTTATCTAAAATGCTAGCCAGTCCCAATCTTTCCCTAAAAACCTTATTTCTTATCCTATCCAACCTAGTATGCCCACACATCCCCCTAAGCATCCTCATCTCTGCCACCTCCAGCTTACACGCTTGTGCCTTCTTAATGGCCCAACAATCTGTTCCGTATAGCATAGCCGGTCTAACTGCAACCCTATAGAATTTTCCCTTTAATTTTGCCGGGAACCTCTTGTCGCACAATACCCCAGCGGCTGCTCTCCACCTACACCATCCAGCCTGAACTCGATGAGCTACGTCACTATCTATCTCCCCGTCATTTTCTACAAAAGATCCTAAATACTTGAATTTAGTTACCTCCGGAACCACTTGTCCCTCCATGGAGATTTGATTGTCCGGTCGCCTACACCATTGAAATCACAGTGAAGATACTCGGTCTTAGAACGACTAATCCTTAAATCGTTATCCTCTAAAGCTACTCGCCACTCCTCTAACCTTGCATTCAAGCTTTGTTTACTCTCAACCACTAACACAATATCATCGGCAAAAAGCAAGCACCACGGAACTGTGTCCTGGATCAACTAAGACAACTCATCTAAGACAATTGCAAAAAGAAACGGACTCAACGCAGACCCTTGATGGAGTCCTACCTCCACAGGGAAGACATCAGTACCCTACAGGTGCACGCACGCTAGTTTCAGTCCTAACATACATATCCCTAATTATGTCTATATATTTCCCTGGAATCCCTCTACACTCCAAACTATCCCAAATCAGCTTGCGTGGTACACTGTCATGTGCCTTTTCAAGGTCACTGAACACCATATGCAGATCCCGTTTCTTCTCCCTATACTTTTCCATCAATCTCCTTAGAATGTGTATTGCTTCCATAGTTGACCGCCCCCGCATGAAACCAAATTGGTTCATCGAAACTTGGGTTTCTCTTCTAAGTCTATTCTCAATTAACCTCTCCCATAATTTCATTGTATGACATAATAACTTAATCCCTCTGTAATTCCCACAATATTGAGCGTCCCCTTTGTTCTTATATAAGGGCAATATCACACTGCTCCTCCATTGATCTGGCATGCTTCCAGATTTGAAAATAAGATTGAACATAGTAGTTAGCCATTGAACTCCTTCATCACCTAAACACCTCCACACCTCAATGGGTATGTTGTCCGGACCAACTGCACTAGCCCTTCCCATCTTCCTAAGTGCAGCCCTCACCTCCCCTGTGATATACGCCGACAGTAGCAGTTATTTGGTTCTCTCCTTTGCGCATTGGTGTTGTCACTTTCTTGTTGGTTAGCCCTCTCGTCATTGAAAAGTTTATGGAAGTAGTTTTTCCATCTCGATTTAATGTCACGATCCTTAACTAAAACATGACCATCCTCCCCCTTTATAAACTTCATTACCCCTAGATCTTGTTTTCTACGCTCCCTAGCTTGGTGATCTTGAACATATCGTGCTCCCCATCCTTTGTTTCCAAGCGTGTGTACATCTACTTAAAGGCTTTGTTCTTTGCCTCTACCACTGTCTTTCTTGCCTCCCTCTTGGCCTTTTTGTATCGCTCCTTCAATCGTACTCTGACATCTTCATCCGTATACCCTAAAAGATCTCTAAGACTCCTTTGCTTATCCCTTATTTTGATTTGCACATCCTCACTCCACCACCATGACTCCTTATGCATACCCCTCTTTCCGGTTGTGACCCCTAGCGTCTCCTTCGCCACATAAGTAATGGTGGTCGCCATAACCTCCCACATTCGGTTTGCGTCCCCAACCATTCGAGTAAAAGTATGCCCCTCATGAGTAATGGTAGTCAAGATGACCTTATCTCTGAATGCTACAATTGAATTTATACTAGTAGATTTCCCCGCGTGATACGACTCGGCTGTAATTTATTTTCTTTGTTCAGTATTGGGTCAGTTACTTAGGTGCTGTTAGGTGGTGGGTGGTGGTGATGGACGGTGGTGGTGGTTTTTTTTAACGATCAACGAATACTGGTGAAATTCACCACATCGAGATACACTCGCCTTCAAACCAGGGAAAACCCTCACCTAAGGCCGAAGCCCGTGAACACTCGCCCGAAGGCACGAGGGTGCGGTGAGGCAAAACCCACTCAGTTCAAGGATCAAACTAGCAATCTTCACCTTTTCTCCTAGTCTCCCACTATCACCAGGTGCCGTAGAAAATAATGGGGAGGACAGGAATTGAACTTGGGTCCCTTAGAACACCAATACTCTCTCTTAGAGGCTAACATTTAACCCTCTATATGTTTATTGTGAATGTGTATAAAAAAGAAAAAAACTAATAAAATAAGTGTTTGTGAGTAGGATAGAGATAAAGATAGAGAGTTGGATGTGAGAGGTTTTGGGAAACAAATAAAATTTAGAGAAATGTGTGTTTTTTAGTGTTATTATATACATAGAGACGAAGGGTCCAATGTGAATGCTCTTAGTAATGGCATTGGTATAGTACTGGTATTCAGTATAATTTACGATATCAAATTTGAATGCAACTCTATTTTTAATCGGAATGCAACTGAGTGTTAAACTTTTTTTAAAAAGTTTACGAACATAACATATTAAAGAAAAATCAAATTAATTGGGTTAAATACGTATTGAAATGTAGATTAAACAAAGGTGTATTGAAATGTAGATTAAACAAATGTAGATTAATAAGGCTGTTGATGCATTATTTTGGTGTCTGTAACTTGTCTTTATTAACGTTGTAATTTATGGTCTTTTTGTATTATCGAGTCTGTATTCGCCGTCGACCTTAGTTGGATATCCTCCTATCTTTCTATGGTCCGACAAAGTTGTCTCAGTTGTTATGTAATGGTTTATGACAATGCATGTTGCATATGTGGTTAATATGTTGTTTGTGTGTTTATAGTTACCTGCTGCAAACTGTTTGACAGTTTGCAGCACACAACATTTGCAGCCCTCGACGAAACTCCATGTTTCGTCGAGTACTACATGACGAAACTCCCTTATGGTCAAAACTCCCAAGTTTTTACCATGAACAGTGATGAAACTCCTAGAGTTTCGTCAGCTGTGATGTTTCGTCAGGCCCAAGTGAAGTTTCGTCAAGCCCAATTCATGTTTCGTCACTTCTGGGCTTGGGCTGCCTATATAAACACAACATAGTTTCACACTGAAACCATGAGAGCATAACCTGTCTGAAAGTCTAGTGTCAAACATTGTGTGTATCTGTTTGAACCTTGTTCTCATCTAATCAATTGATTGTGATTCATTGGTTACTTAGTGTTGTTACAATCTGTGTTTGGTTTGGCATAGTCACGGGGATTCCGCACTCGTGACTGTGTTTGTGATAAACAAGAGATTTGGTTTCGTTATCGATCCTCAGAAATTGGGACCTACAAGTGGTATCATAGCATTGGCTCTTATCCTTGTTTAAAACCAAACATAGTTGGGATTTTATCAAGTGTTGAAACTGTTGTTTATTTTTTATTTTTTTTTACAAAACAGAATCCCGACCCAAACGGGCAAAGGACAAAATTACAATTTATACAACTCATATTTTCTGGAAAATTTTTCATAAAATCTGTTGATATTGTTGTTTATGATTTTCTGAAAATTGTGTTCTTGAAAAACTCATATTTTCTGGAAAATTTTTCATAAAATCTGTTGATATTGTTTGTTTGCTAAAATTTTTTATCAAAAACCTTTTGAGTTTGCATGTTTACATAGTAAAACCGGGTTTTTAGTAAAAGTTTTAAGCAATTTCGTGATTCGGAAAATTCTTCAGTGACCGGAAAGTTCAAGTGTTCTTCATTATTGTTCATATCTTCAAAGTGTTCTTAGGATATTACTTGGACTTTAAAATTAAAATATAAATTGAAAAAGGATTAAAATATTGAGACCATGCTTGGTTTGGTAAGCTAGGCATGTTGTGAGTTGATATCGGGTGTTCTGTGTCAGTCAAAAGATAAGATTGTTTTTGAAAAATCTCACCAACTTTCTGAGACCTTATCCCGACGAAACATATAAGCGACGAAACCCCCTGAGTTTCGCCATAAGGAACTTCGACGAAACCCCTAGAGTTTCGTCAAAGGTACTTCGACGAAACTTATTGAGTTTCGTGGGAAGAGTTTCGTCGAGAAACTTGTCAATTTTTCACAGAGGACTTGTAAAAGTGTTTAATTGTTTGTTTTCAAGTATTTGATCAGGTATTATCTTCCATACTTCAATCATGGGATTGTTTGTTCCCCTGTTCGTATGGATCTTCACATAATTGTCAATCCAATCAAGAGTGCGGAATCCTCTTGATCAGAATGTCACAGAAACGTGTAGAAAGCAATTCACAATCAAACCGGGTTTCTATTGATTATCAATTACAAGAATTACAATCAATCAAAACCCTAACACAAACAATTTTGTCCAAGCCCTAATTGCTCTCACGAAATCCTCACAAACTCTGTTTTGGCTGATTAACCTAAACCCTAAAGCAAAGCCTTGTTTATATAACACAAGGTTTACTACTTGGGCTAAGGGTGTCCTACATGGGCAAGCCCAATTCGTCCCCCTAGACCCAATGTGGGTTTTGTTTAGCCCAAACTCTATTATTCCACTAATACAAAGCTAAACCCGCTAACCGTTTATCGTTTTAACTAATTACAAGATATCCAAAGACCAAATCTAAGTTGTTGTCACAAATAGCTTCATAAAATAACTTTGTCTTCAGTCTTCTTGCATTCTTCATGTAATCTTGGAATGTCTTTGGTCTTTGGATAGCTTCAGCTTTAATAGCTTCTGTCAGCAACAGAGTCCCCCTAAGCTGATGCATCCAATCACCAAATCTTCAAAACGTTAGCACTTGAGTAAACTCCAGTTCAGCATTTGAATAGTAATCTTCAAACTTTTCAATCTTGTCTGCAATGTAGACAGGAGGTTCTACCATGCATCCAATCAAACTCTCATCTCCTCAATCTCAGCAACTTCTCAGCAACATACTGCTTCAATCTGTATACTATAAAACAAACATCTCGAGAAACCATAAGAATTTTTCAACTAAGTTAAATAAATTATTATTATTCAAGAGATTATATCACAGATTAAGCATTCTCAATTCATCACCACCACGCAAAACTTTTGTTCAACATACAAGACCCTGTTTTACATTTTGAACTCACTTTCTAACATCGTCTCCCCCTATCAGTAACAATTCCTCCACGAATAACAGTTTTTCGTACATTAAGAATTTTAACAGAAAAAGACACTATTTTTGGATTTTTATATTTTCTGAAAGCAAGTAAATAACAAAAGCAATAAACACTTTGTTTTTGTGAGAATCACCGGTAAGAAGATCATATCAGCAACATCAAACGGTTTTCACCCTATTAGATAATTCTTTATTTAATTTTCATGAAAAGCAGTCCAAGGCGATTACCAGTATGTTTGTCCACTTAAACAAAATGCATGAACATTTCAAGTACCATTACCGTATGATACGTTAAGGTAATATTATTACTGATATACTAGTGTGTCCCACTTCAGGATGTACCCCTGCGATCAAGGTATGCACAAAGATTCATCGTAGTAGGTGAGTATACCGAATTCATCCGTTTTGTTTTTCAACGTTTAGATAATTGGTGATCAGGTCAGTACTTTCGTACAGCAAAGAGACCAAAATATCTAACGAGGGCTATGACAAATACCATTTTTGGTACGATTTATGCATTTTGCACTTTTTGAATGACTCTCTAGGAGAGCTTCTTCAATTATGGGATTTGGCATTTTTTGCTATTTTAAGATATCCTGGTTGTGCCTAGGTCAGCATGTATCTGGATGCAGCAGAAGGATAACCTTGATATCCCCAGATGAAATAACAGTATAAAGACCCAAAACCTCAGATTTTGGCAATCTATCAACGCAAGATTTAAGGTCATTAAACCATACGCCACTGATGTGTTCCCCACTCATACACAGTTCATTTATGTTTATATCACACTGGTAAGTTGATTGTTTCATGCTTTTTGCCTACTAGTACTTCGTTTGATGAAGCTGCTATCACACTTAAGCAATTTAATTCAGTTTGAGTGTGACCGTCTAACTTGCTGATGTGCTATCATTTCTTCTTTTTTTCACACAGTGATAACTCATTTTTTATTTTCTATTTTTTTATGTTTTTGATTTTTCAATGTTTTTGTATTTTTATGATTTTTTAAGAAAGCAGTAAAATATTTACTAAAATTCTTATGAAAAACTAGTTATTCAGGATTCCTCATCCCGTTGAGTTCGACTAAATGTTCAAAGCGAGCCCTGTCAAATGCTTTAGTATAAAGATCTGCCAGGTTATCTAGTGTGTCGACTCTATGAAGTTCAATTAGTTTCTTTTCAACACTTTGAACTTCATTTTAAATCATTTAATATTCACATGTCCATTATCATAATTTTCAAACTCTGTCAACAATCTCACATCCCCCGTCATGTGCCTGAAGCAGCCACTATCAACATAAGTTGATAATCCTCCTTAGCAGCTCCTGCACACACCAACTAAGAAATTAGTTAGATTGGGGGACCCAAGCCTTAATGGTCTTGGGTCGTCCAAATTCACCAACTACTGGAACATCCATCCAATATCCATTACTCCTAACTGGAGTCTTAGATCTCAGACCTGTTGATGGAAATGGGTTTTGATTTCCATAAGGTCTCTGGTCCTGAGGGTTCCTATATGTGTTTGGACTATTTGACCTTTGAAAATTTTGATTTTGATATCTTGAATTTTGATTCCAAGAAGCTTGACTGTTATAATTTCTAAAGCCATTGTTATAAAAAAGTTCGACCACCATTATTCTGGTATCGATTTTGATATTGACTTTGACTTCTGAAATTATTTGAATTTCCATTAAAATTGTTCATTCTAGGTGAACTGCTTCTAGGTCTCTCATATCTGCCTGATGTAGATTCAGGCTGAAATCTTGGTTGATTTCTTTGAAAACGAGGAACTTGTGGAGTTCCTTTTCCAGCCTTATCTACACCAATAGCAACATTCTCTAGTTGCTTAGGAGCATATTTCTTTGGAGAACTTGCAACTTTTTCCTCATTATCACCTTTCTTCTCAGGTGATTTCCCTCTCTGTTTCTCACTCACTTGTGCTTCAGTCTTTTTGTTAGGACAACAACTAGCTACATGTCCCTTTGTGTGACACTTGAAGCACGGTCTCCTTTTCAAAGACTTCTTAGCTGGAGTCTTTGGGGTAGATCCCTCATCAGATGGTGATGATGCCTTGGATGAATCTTGTTCAGTTTGCCTAATTTTAGATTTTTCTATGTTCTTATTTTTTGCAAACTCTACATTCGATTCGTTTTCAATAACAGTGGTTTCGTTTTTCATATCACTACCTTGAACAAAATTAATCTTTTTAACAAAAGTTTGATTTTTACTCTTAGGAGGTGAATTTTTTCTTTTCAAAGGTTCCCTGTTATTGTTCTTCTTAGCATCATCACTCTCAGACTCCTCACTTTGACTTGATGCGAAACTACTTGGTGCAGTTGACATAAAGTCTGTTAGCTCATCTTCATCAGGCAGGAATGAATAATCATGACTAAGAGGAGGTGGGACTTCATTAAAGCCCTGGAAGCCCACACTGGTTTTGTCATTACTCTTCTTTAACCCACCCATCATGTGTTTCATTACAAAAGACGAATCTCTGAATTGACTTAATTTCTTTTCAAGTTCAACAATTTTGAGTTGTGCATCTGACAACTCTTTGCATTTTTCAGAAATCTCTTTTGTTTTCTCAGCCATCATGTCATGAGCTAAGTCTATTACTTGAAGTTTTTCATTTAGTTTGCAGGTTAAAGCTTCAATTTCACTTTCATAACCTCTTATCTTCTTCAAGTATAAAGATTCATTTCTTTTAGCAAAAAAGTTTGATTCCTTTATGTTAGACATCTCGCTTACCAGACTTTGGTTTTGTGTTAACAACCTGTCAACCTCACCTTATAATTCACGACATCTTAAACACACAGAATTAGATTGTACCTCTTCCTCATGAACTTCTGTAGTTTGATCAGCAACAACCTGTTCAGCTTCACTCTCTTTCTCTACTTCAGCATCCACTTTTGTTTCAGCATCATTCACAGTAGTTTTAGCCTCATCAACTGGCACTATCTCTGCCATGAATGCCTGATTGGCATTCTCATTATCTTCCAGATGAACACTCCAATCATATGAACCTTCTCTTGCTGTAGAGCTCAAAGCTTTATTCTTTTTGACATCTGCATTTCCCTGATATCGCTTTTCTAATGCATCCCACATATCCTTTGAATTATCGTACTTCTTAAAGGTATGTTTGATTCTATCAGGCAAGGACATTTTTATTGCAGCCAAGGCTCTCTTTTCAGCCTCATACATCTTTTTATCTTCCTCTTGCATGTTCACATAGTCTGTTCTACGTGGTCTGCCCTCAAAATCGTGTGTTGGGTTTGTGTACCCATCTACAATACAGATCCACATGCGTGCATCCTGATATTCAATGAAGGATTAGAACCTGTCATTCCATGTAAGATAATTCTCCACCTTCATCATCTTAGGTGCATTCAAATTCGTTATGTTCGACATTTTAACGCAACAGACTGGTAAAACAGTACAAAATATCTCCGAAAACAGTGGTTACCAAATTACACTGTTAGAATCGTCTCGAAAAGACGAATCCGATGATATATAATGTCAAAAACCGAATTCGGGATTTTCTAGAGTTTTTTTTCCTAAAAATCCAACGAATTCAACGGTGCAAGCTGTTTAGTCAGATGAGCTACGGATCAAATTCTATTCACGAAAACGTTAAATCCTCTATACGTATCTAATTCCTCTACGAAAATAAATACTCCACCTTTTAATTATGCTAGATTTTAATTCCTCTAGCTAATTTCGCTAGAAAACCACGTTAATTTCGCTACCTCAAATTCACTGCACAACTTCATTGATCACTTAATTTCGCTGGTTAATTAGTTGGTTAACTTAAATTCGCTGAAAGGTCAAGTTCGCTGCCAATTTCGCTGGTTAATTTCGCTATTACGACGACTGGTAAAGTCGCCGATCACCGTAATAATTTCGCTGTGGACAATTACACGGTTACCAAAGTCGCCTTTGGATTTAATTTCGCCGGTCACCGAGATATTAAGTCCCAATTTCGCTGATCAGTTAATTATGCTAGTCCAGTCTGCGAAATTGTTAAATTCGCTGATAGTCAAATTCGCTGGTCCAGTAAATTCGGAAACTTAATCTGTTTGAAATTCTGAAGATTCTCCAACACAAATCTACAAAATCAGACAACCTAATCAGCACAATATTTTCGAAAATTTATGAAGAACTGTTCGAAAAACAAGAAGAACACGAAGAACAGTCTTCGAATATTCAAGTCTTTCAGCCAACAACTTTTCCAGAATCGACAAAAACTTTCCTGAAATCCTGCAAAACAGCAACCAAACAAAGCAAAAGATCAAAACAGCCAAAAATTTCGAAAATTTATATCAAACACACGAAAAATTTCGAAACCCTAATTGTCAGGTTTCAAAAAATTTCGAAAAACTCCCTGTTTCTGCCAAGCACAATTCTGAACCGAGCCTTCAAGAGCCTAATGCTCTGATACCAATTGTGGTTCCCCTGTTCGTATGGATCTTCACAGAATTGTCAATCCAATCAAGAGTGCGGAATCCTCTTGATCAGAATGTCATAGAAACTTGTAGAAAGCAATTCACAATCAAACCGGGTTTCTATTAATTATCAATTACAAGAATTACAATCAATCAAAACCCTAACACAAACAATTTCGTCCAAGCCCTAATTGCTCTCACGAAATCCTCACAAACTCTGTTTTGGCTGATTAACCTAAACCCTAAAGCAAAGCCTTGTTTATATAACACAAGGTTTGCTACTTGGGCTAAGGGTGTCCTACATGGGCAAGCCCAATTCGTCCCCCTAGACCCAATGTGGGTTTTGTTTAGCACAAACTCTATTATTCCACTAATACAAAGCTAACCCGCTAACCGTTTACCGTTTTAACTAATTACAAGATATCCAAAGACCAAATCTAAGCTGTTGTCACAAATATGCACCAACACTCCACAGCCACGTGGTTAAGGAATGTTATGCCTCCACAATCTATAAGTGCAAGTCAATGGGCTTTGGTGTCGAATTAGAATCAAAGCATTCAAAATCTTTTGCTAAGTGAGAGTGAAACGGGTAGCAACAATCTCCCGCCAAAGCTGAATCACATGAACAACTATCCATCATGAAAGGGTCGTTTTCACACATACGTTTTAGGGCAAAACACCGAGTTATGGACGTGTTTCACTTCGCCTTACAACACAGCTCTCGAAGAAGCAGGATCAAGTGCAGCGACTTTTGCTAACATGTTAGAAGATGACAAAAAGGCATATGATCTGGAGAAGAAGGCGTTTGCTATTCTTACACAAGCACTTCATAAAGAAATCTATCATCAATTCGCTTACTGTACTAGCATAAAAGCCTTATGGGATGCCTTGGTAGCAAGAGGAGAAGGGAATGCGGCTACAAGAAAGACACGCCATGATTTGTTGAAGAAAGAATTTGAGTCATTTCAATTCTTGGAGAATGAAACCCTAAATGATACGACTACTCGTTTTTATCATTTGATTAGTGAAATGTATTCTTATGCTGTTCTTGCAACTCAACAGGAAATGGTTGCACGGTTTGCTGATGCTCTACCTCCAAAGTGGAGTCCTTTCATTGAACTTTTAAAGCATACGGGCGTCTTGGATGCGGTTAGTATCTATGAGTTCGTTCAGAAGTTGGAGCATAAGAACGAAGAGGAAATCCGGAAAGCTAAACGGATAGCACTTCCTCAAAATACGGAAATGTATCTTGGAGGTTTTAATCCTGCAGCCAGTTCCAGTTCCGTACAGCAACCGAAGCTACAAACGGCGTTTATCTCGAATACAAGCTCTTTTCCTTTTCCACAGTCAGCTCCACCTCCGGTTTTCGATCCGAGTGCCTATCATCTGCTAGCGCATATGATTGCTCAAGCTCATGCTTTTTCTAAACCTCAACTCGATCCGAGTGCCTGGCTACCAAAACCCCAACCTCCACCTCAAGTTTCCACTACTCAACCTTAGTTTGATCTAAGTGCTTATATTCCTACCTCATCACAACAACAAGCCCAATCACAACAACAACAGCAACAACAAGCATGTTATACTAACAACCCTCCACCCCAAAACCCCAACACAGTCAGAGTTGATACTTCAAACCTCTCGAAAGTTAGCATTGAAGTAGCGAAGGAGCATATGGAACTCATCAATACAATGGTCAGTGCCTACTGCGGTTTGGTCGCAGGGCAAATTGGAAACATTAATATGACCAATGAAGATTATCAACAGATAGACCGTGATGAAATGGAGTTAATGGATATCAAGTGGGCGTTTGCAAGTGCTGTTAGAAGGGCAAAGGACTTTATGAGTCGAACTGGAAGAACTTTGTTGGAAAGCAAGAAGGATACAAAGTACGGATTTGATAAGGATGCGGTTACATGTTTCAATTGCGGCGAAAAGGGTCACTTCAAACGTGAGTGCACCCGACCAAGCAAACAAGGCAACCAAAATCCATTTAGAAATCAGACGAGTACTTCCAATGCCAATCAAGACAATCGTGAAAGAAGGATGGTAGCGGTGAACAACAACCAGAACCATTCTGGACCTTCAAACACCACCAGAGCATTAGTCGTTCAAGCTGATGAAGGGTGTAATTGGTCTGTACAATTTGGGGATGGTGATCAAGAAGGAGGAGGAACCGCATGCTATGCAAAGATCATCAATCACATCAAGCATGTTCACAAAGAAGAATTCTCTGAAAGTGACGATAGTTCCGGTTATAGCAGGAGTTCTGATGAAGAAATCTCGAATCCAGGAGGTTATAATTCTGAATCTGATGTGAAGGAAGAAGTTATTTCTGATTTTGATGATTTATTGAATGAAGCAGAGGAGTTGAAGTGTCAGAAATCTGTTTTGATCAGGAAGGCTGCTGTAGCATCTAAGGAAATGGAGAAGTTCTTCTCTGAAGTCGGATCTTTTTCTTATCAGATTGCCTTTATGGCAAATGTCTCAGCCTTTACGAGTCAGGTAAAATCTGAAACTCCTGCTCCTAGTGTTTGTAATTTATGTGCAGATTTGAAGCTTGAATCCGAAAAGGTTCATAGTCATAATCAAAGTTTGGTTATTGAGCTGTCTAAGTGCAAAGAGACAAATATGGCTTTAGCTAGAAATGAAAAAGATTTTAAATCTGTGATTGAAACTCTAAAGAAAAGTGTTTTCGAACTGACAAAAACTGTTTCTAACAAACAAATTGGTATAAATAACTACATTAATATCATCGAGGAAACCAAGAAAGAGCTAGCCATTGCTAAATGTGAGCATGATGCAATCAAGCTCAAATTGGAGAGTTATTCTAACTCCCGATATATGCTCGATCACATCATTGACGCTCAACAGCTGAAAGGAAACAAGAAAGGCATTGGGTATAAGAAGTGTCCGCCCCCTTTGAGACACAACTATACTCATATGCCCGATGAAGAGGAAATGCCACGTTTTGAACCCAGTGTGCCTCTTGATTATGAGGAAGTTACTACTGGCTTAGGGTTCAAATCGGACACTTCCTCGAGTACCTCATCTGATGAAACTGAAACTTCAACATCGACGCATCAAAGTGCTCCAATTATTGAGGACTATGAGTCGTCTGATGATGAATCAGATGTAAGTGATCAGGATAAATCACTTGATAAAATGAAAGGAGTAGAAATTCCAATTGAGAATTACATTCTTTGTGATCCTCATACTCCTGCTGTTGAACCAGTTGTCAAACAAGTGATAGATCCTGTCAAAAATGTCAAGGATGACAAGGAATGTGTGTCTACCATTAAGAGCAATAACATGTTGTATACTTTGGTCGGTGATTCTAAAATTTATTCAGACAACGACTTTCCAATTAAAAACGTCAATCCATCATCGATTGATAAAGTTTTTGAAGATAATACAAGCAAGTTTTTGGGAAAGACGATCACGGGAGTTATTGTAACTCAATGTGATCCAATTCCAAAAGCTGAAATCAAAAAGCAATTTGGAAATAAAAAACAACTGACAAAGCAACAACCAATTATTTCTATGGGTAAACAACCAGTTCAACGAGCTCAAAGGCCTAACGTTTCTAAATCAAAGTTTGAAACAAAAGGAGCTCGTTACCAAAAGAAAAGCAGTGATGTCAAATTTATAGCATCGAAGGGTACTGATAAAATTGAGACTTTTGAAAATAAATCAAACACCGATTTTGTCCAACAAGTCAAGATTTTAAAACGTAACAGTCAAAACAATTACACTCAACATACAAACGGGTGTGATGAAAAAGCAAGTACCTCAGGTTCTACGGGTTCGACATATGTTCGTCGATTAGATTCTCCTAAGTTTGTTGAAAGGAGAACGTGTTTAAAATGTGGGGAGTTTGGACATATCATCAAAAATTGTACAAACACTCCCAAAGAGAAATTTGTTGAGAAAGCACCACCTGAAAAGGTTCACCCTCAACGTCGTCCCGTTTCACCAAAACATGATAAAAGAACTGTTAAAGAACCAGAAACGAAACAACAACGTCAAAATGTCAAAGCAGTTGAAAAGGCTTTAAAATCTGAAGTCAAAACGGTCAAAAGGGAACCAAGTTATTCACAATCTTTAAAACCAGAAGTTTCAAAATCTTTTCATAAGAATCAAACTGGTAAACAACATCAAACTTGGAGACCTAAGACGGGTGAAAGTTCAGGGGGAGCTGCTGTTTTTGAAAATCATCAAGAAATCGAGATCACTTTTCGTGATGCTCAGGGATGACCCAAGACCACTAAGGCTTGGGTCCCCATCCTCAACTGATCGTTAGATGATATGTGCAGGATGTTCCAGGAGGAACTGTTAATAGTCATTGGATTGTTGACAGTGGAGCATCTAGGCACATGACAGGTGACTTACGGCTTCTATATGATGTGAAAAAATATTAGAGGAGGCTAGGCGGATATATCACTGGAGAGGGAATGATCTCCAATGGTGTTGTATGTTTCGATAAGATCAATTATGTTCATCAAATTGATCACAATCTTCCGAGTGTTTCGCAAATCTACGATAAGAAGTTCATCGTGCATTTTGATGATGCCGGTTGTTATGTGCTGAAACCTGGTTTCAAAATTCCAAAAGAATGGATTCTCTTATCGGCTCCAAGAGTTAATGATCTTTATATTCTTGATATGAGCCAAGCGATTACGACATCTGCGCAAGTCACATTTTTTGTCTCGAAAGCCACTGAGATATTCGGTCTATATCTTGGCACAGACGAATGGGGCACATTCACTTAAGAAAAATGAACCATTTGGTGAAACACAATCTTGTGAATGGTGTGCCTGTGAGAAATTTTCTTCTACAAGATATCTGTGTATCGTGCCAGAAGGGTAAGCAAACGAAGAAGTCTCACCCGCTTAAGAAAATCAACAATGTTAGCATGCCTCTCGAACGTCTTCATATGGACCTCTTTGGACCTATGAAACACAAGATAACATTTGGGGATGCTTATTGTCTAGTGGTTACTGATGATTATTCTAGATTTTCTTGGGTAGCTTTTATGGCACACAAGAGTGAAGCTCCTGGAATCCTCAAGGATCTTCTTACTATGCTCGAAAATTTGTACACATTGAAAGTGAAGAGGATTCGAAGCGACAATGGAACGGAGTTCAAAAACCGTGTAATGGATGAGTTCTGTACTTCTAAGGGCATTCTTCATGAATACAGTTCTCGCTACACTCCACAACAAAACGGTGTCGCTGAGAGGAAGAATCGAACGATAATTGAAATTGCAAGAACGATGTTGGTAGAGTCAGAGCTTCGTGTTCAGTTATGTGGGGATGTTGTGTCGACTGCTTGCTACACATTAAATCGAGTTCTTACAGTCAAACGGCATGACAAGACTTGTTTCGAACTTCTACAGAAAAGGAAACCAGACATTTCTCACCTAGAACCTTTTGGCGGTCCATGCACTATGATTGAGCTGGATGGAAAGTTTGGCGCCAAAGCTATCGAGGGTTTCTTCTTTGGATATGCTACTCCGAATTTTCGTGTATGGAATCCGGCGACCAAAAAGATTGAGCTACGGAGTGAAGTAAGGGTTCAAAGGTATACAAGTTCAGTTAGAGCTCTAGGTGATCCTTGGATGTTCGACTATGATGGACTATTCAACTCCTTTAATCTGCCAACCTTTGATGAAGCATCTACAGCTGCTCAAATGCTATTTAATAGTGACAACGCTGCTGGCTCGCCATTGGTAAGACCAATTATTGTTAACCCCCAAGGTTCTAATTCGGTTAACAACACGGTTCAAAATGAGGTATTTGAAGATGCTGCTGATTACAATGAGTCATCGGAAGATGATGAATACCATGATGCGAATGAAGGCACTTCAGCTCCAGTTGCTCCTGTTCAAGGTGCTTCTGTAGAAACTCCTCATGTGCAGAATGAAGATACTGCTGAAGGGAATGCATCCACTTCTACGCCTATGCCCGGTGTGGAGTTGGTTGTTGATCTTAATATTAACAATTTGGGTATCAATACTCGTGTTCCTGATTTTCCTGAAACGAGGATTCACGATACTCATCCGTAGCAGAATATTATTGGAGATGTCCAACGCGGTGTGCAGACACGTAATCAACTGAGAAACAACCAGAATGCTGGTTTATATTCAGCCATTAGAGAATCTGGTCTTCAAAATGATTGGTCCTTCGCGTGTTACGTTTCACAAGAAGAACCGAAGTCTTGGAAGGAATCCTTAAAGGATAATTCTTGGGTTGAAGCCATGCAGGATGAACTGCAGCAATTTCAAAAGCTAGGTGTTTGGAAGCTTGTTGAAAGGCCGGAAAACTACAAGAAAATTGGCACACGTTGGGTTTACAAATGCAAGAAGGACGATCGTGGAGTAGTCATTCGTAACAAGGCGAGATTGGTTGTTCAGGGTCACTAGATCGAAGGCATCGACTACAATGAAGTTTATGCACCTGTTGCACGTCTGGAAGCTATTCAGATCTTTCTAGCTTATGCTTCATTTAAAGGATTCAAAGTCTACCAGATGGACGTCAAAAGTGCTTTCTTACACGGTGTGGTTCAGGAAGAGGTGCACGTCGAACAACCTCTGGTTTTTGAAGATCCTATTCTCCCCGATCGGGTTTGGTTGCTCAACAAAGCTCTTTATGGTTTACATCAAGCACCTATGGCTTGGTATGCAACCTTATCCAACTATCGGCTGGAGAATGGTTTTCGACGAATTCTTATTGATTGCATTCTCTTTTTCAAGGAACAAGATGGAGATCTTCTATTGGTGCAGGTATACGTTGACGATATAATATTTGGTTCAACTAATGATTCTTTGTGCAGGCAATTCGAGCGTGTGATGCAAGAAAAAACCGAGATGAGCGTAATGGGGGAAATGAATTTCTTTTTGGGCCTACAAGTTCAACAAACCGAGTCTGGGATATTCATCCATCAG
Source organism: Helianthus tuberosus (assembly GCA_030545235.1). Taxonomy (NCBI): domain Eukaryota; kingdom Viridiplantae; phylum Streptophyta; class Magnoliopsida; order Asterales; family Asteraceae; genus Helianthus; species Helianthus tuberosus. The sequence continues at coordinate 49,838,015 of CM060351.1, forward strand.
ACTAAATATGTTGGTGACATCTTGAGCAGATTCCAGATGTCTGATGCAACGCCCATTGGTACCCCACTTCCGTAGAATCACGGGATTATTCCGGATTTGAAGGGTGAAAGCATTAACTCTTCATACTATCGCGCTATGATCGGATCTCTAATGTATCTCACAGCCTCGAGACCTGACATCATGTATCCGACGTGCCTGCTTGCAAGACATCAAGCCAACCCGAAGGCCTCACATCTGACAGCTGTTAAAAGGATTTTTTGCTATTTGAAGGGTTGCTCGGACACCAGTCTATGGTACCCTAGGGATGATAGCTTCGATTTGATTGCATACAGTGATTCTGATTTTGGTGGTTGTAAAATCGATGGCAAATCAACAACAGCTGGATGTCAATTCTTAGGAAATCGCCTGGTCACGTGGCAGTGCAAGAAGCAAACGTGTGTTGCTACATCAACTTGTGAAGCATAATACATTGCTGCCTCTAGTTGTTGCTCCCAAGTCTTGTGGATACAACAACAAATGCGCGACTACGGTTTTGAATTCCTATCTACTCCTATTTTTGTTGATAACAATGCTGCCTTATAGATCACTAGAAATCATGTGCAGCATTCCAAGACCAAACACATCGAAATTAAATATCACTTCATATGTGATTGTTTTGACAAAAGATTAATCGATGTTGTTAAAGTTCACACCGATCACCAACGTGCCGACCTGTTCACAAAAGCTTTTGATAAATCACGTTTTGATTATCTACTTTTGGTCAATGGCATTAATGTGATACCCAAGTAAAACTTCTTTGGTTAATCGTTTTTGTAAATATTTTATTTAAAAACTCTAAAAATTCAAAAAGATTTTCGTTTTCGTAACCTTTTAGCATTTTAGGGGGAGTAAATTCAAGAAAATACAAAAACATTTGAAAAAGTCAAAAATCCAAAAAGATGTCTTTACTTTCTGTCTTTATGTTTGAAAAAAAAATAGAAAACCAAAAATGAGTTTCTTGGAAAAAGGAAGATGATGATATTCACTGGTGTGGTCGGTCAACGTGTTCAAAATACAAAAAATTGAGAAATGATAAGTATCTCTACTAACGATGTATCAGTAGGCTCACAATCAGATTAAAATATGCAGGATGATACAAACCTAACAGACTTCAAGTCAGGTGGGAACCATTCATTGGCATATGGTCTTGGTACCGAAATTTCGTTTGATAGATTGCCGAGGTTCTGAGATATTCGGTCTTTATGCTGCTTATCATCTGGGTATCATGGTTGTATCTTTTACCGAAAAATAACGGAGACGAAGTCTAGATCTTCCAAGATACTATACATACGTGTACATATTGCATTCGACCTCAATAAGTGATCAACAATCACATGTCCAATCAAAATAAGTGATAAAATATCACATTTATCCGGGAGTCAAGTTCGTCACTTTGCTGTACGTTGTACTGACCTGTTCACGGACTTGCTCCTGTGCCCTCATGCATATGAAAATCAAGTTCCTCATCAATAAGTGATTCTATCACATAGGGCTTGTTTTCAATCAAAAATACGTGAGTATCTCACATTCTTTTATACGGTCAAACAGATGATAAACGGTTTACTCACCGGTAAGATGAACTCTCGTGCATACCTTGATACGGGAATGTGTCGTGAGTGGATGAACATCGACTTGTAAGTATAATCCTTACCGTAAATCGTATCTCCTAATTATGATTACATCTAATCAGTTTGAGCTTATGTGGACAACAATACCGATAATCGTGGTAGTATACTTATCCAGAGCTTTAAACAGAACAAAAATCATGTTGACTAAGACCGTAAGCTGGTATGATTCCTTTTCCTTGAATCTCGCAAAAAGATGGCCTTTAATTTATAGCTTTTCGATTAGTTTACCGCGCTTTAATTTCTGTTTTAGTATAGTTTGTAAAGTTCATTTTTGAATTAGCCGAAGTTGTAGCTTGGTGTTTTCTGCCGAAAGCCTGAAACCTACTTCATAAAATGTCCTTGCATTTGGTAAACTCAATCAAAATGGAAATCTGTTCAAATAAACAAAATCTGTTCAAAAGTGCAAAGTTTCAAAGACTTAGTAAATTTTTAAAAAATGGTCGACGAAACACCTTTTGGTCGACGAAATTCCTTAATGTTGACGAAAGTCCATGGTCAAGGTCAACAGTTTTCAAACTTGGTCAAACTTGATCAAAATTCATTTGGTTCACGATGAAACTCCACGTTTCGTTGAGATCACGACAAAACTCCACTGGCCCTTTTAACTTTCGTCATGGGCTAACTCTTTAAGCCCAAACCAAGCCCAATCATGAGTTTCGTCGAGCCCACATGAAGTTTCGTCGAAGACAAAGTTTCGCCGGGGTCATGAGTATAAAAGGGGTCCCATATCAATCAGTAGATCACTTTTTCAAACCATCTCACTGTTTATCTTCTCCTACACTCCACCCCCATACCCTTTTTCACCGACTCTCAAACCCTTTCTTTTCTCTTAATTTACAGTAAATATAAGGTATACAAAATGCTCATGTTCATGTTTTGAACCTTAGGAACCCTATGCTTTTGTTTAAAACTTGTTAACAAACCCTCGGTGGCCCTAATTTTTCGATTTCATCATATATAACACTGTTTATTGTGCTTATTGTTAATAAAATCTGTTAAACATGGTGTTTGTATGTTGTTTTGAATGATGATTTGGGTTAGGTTTCATACAACAAAAACATGGGATGTTATGTTTGTTTGTGTTTGAGTTGTTTAGGTGTGGATTCCAGTCCAAATCTATGTCGGTTTTACATCTGGGGATGTTTCGGTGTGTTTGGGTTTTTACAAAGTGTCAAATGTTGGTTTGTTTGTAAATCATTCATCGGTTAACTGTCAATCGACGAAACCCTTTAAATTTTGAAAACCCCTAAATCGACGAAACCCTTTAAATTTTGAAAACCCCCAAATCGACGAAACCCTAACCTTGTTGACGAAACCCCTTGGACGACGAAACCTAAGTTTATTCAAATTGTTGACGACGAAACCCCTTTAAATTGGAACAACTTTTGTCGAAAGACTGTCGACGAAACCCCACTGGTCAACGGTAAACTTTGACTTTGTTTGACCAAGGGTGTTTCGTCATGCAGAAGAGAGTTTCGTCGATGTGCTAGAGTTTCGTCGTTCCAACACTTAGAATATTTTTCTGTTTGGTGCCCTTTTCACAATACAAGTGCATTTGAATGTTAAATGTCCATTTGGTATTTAACATGTTTATACACATGTCTAATGCATATGTTATATCATTTTAACTTATTGTGGATGCTTTACACATGCATATGGCACCGAAAGAAAGGAAACGTAAGGCCGCGACTAAGAAAGAAAACAAATCAGAAGAAGAAGTGATGTCCGAGAAGCGTCACAACCAGATTGCTTATCTGGATCCCGATGGAAAGATCAGCTTGAAAGAAATCACACAGTGGATCAGGGAGTCTTGGATTAATAAAGTTGTCACCTTTTTCAACTCCTGTTTACAAGTCGCTCGTTAAAGTTTTCTGGAATTCCGCAAGTGTTGTTCAAGTTGATGGAACTGAAGTCATTCAATGGCAAGTGAATGATCTGAACGTGATTGTCTCACCGGAAATATTGAAAACTATTTTAGAGCTGCAAGACGATCCGGATGCTCCGTCCTCAATTCCGATCATGTGTACTCGTGGCTGTTTATTACGGATGAAGTGTATTGGTGACATCTTCAGTACTCATATCAACAAGGGAGATTTACCTTTGCGTTACAAGTTTCTCTTGCACGTTCTTATTCAGTGTATCAGCAATAGACGTGCAGGATATGATATGGCAAGCAATGACCTTGTAGGTCTCATGGTGGCATTGGTGCTGAACAAACTATTTAGCATCTCAAAGTATATCTTTGCCAACATGAAGGAGAACATGACGAGAACTGGTAGTAGAACAACTGGGAATAAATTCTGGATGTATCATCGTTTTCTACAGATGATCATGAATGTTCAGCATCCTAATCTTCCAAAAGCCGACAACGACATCCTGAAGATAGAAACTATAATCGAGAATTCATTAAGGATATTCAAGGCGCTTGCAGCCAAGAGATACACAGAAAGCAAGCCGCCTAGGAAATTGATCGGTGCTCTTGGTAAACCAGACTACATTGCTCCGGCAGATGACAAATGGCGTCACAATGACAGCCAATCTGATGATGAAGATCCAGAATTAAAGAAGAAGATGGTTGAAAAGTTTGGTCGAACGGTTACTGATTCGTCTGATAGTGATGATGATGATGATGATGATGGTGGTGATGCAGGTGTTGGTGCTGCTGGTGCATCACTTGCTGGTGCAGCTGGTGGTACATCAGCTGGTGATGATGAGGAGGATACTGAATCTGATGACAATCCACCTGAGCCTGGATACGAAGTTTACTTCGATGAACGTGGTGTTAAAAGGATCAGGAGGATTAGACAAGAAAATGACCCTGAATACGTTCCTTCGGATACCGAAGCGGAACGTTTGAAGAAGAAGCAAACGGCTGTCCGTAGAAAGACGAAAGCAAGAAAGTACATTGGTACTTCATCTGCACAACAGTCCGTTCCACAAGAACCTTCTCAAGAAGCTGAAATGGATCCAAATCTTGGATTCACGACCACTGAAGCTTCTGTTATGGCTTCTTCTCCTCCAAGATCTTCAGAGCCAACCCCTGTAGTAACTTCAACTCCTGAAGCTCCTCAAGCACCGACACACTCAATTGCATCATCGATTCGTGCAACGACCTCATAGCCTGCCGCAGAACGCAGACAAAGTAGATTCGAACAGATGCAGCAGGATAAGAAGGTAGATTTCCTATTTTCCCAATTACAAGCTACTGCAGGTCAAATCAATCGACAAACGGACGTGATCAAAGCTACAAGAGCCGACATGATCAAGCAACAGTTGGAAATTAACACGTTGAATTCCACTGTTGGGCTACAACAAGTAGAAATCACTCGCCAGCAAGCTGAAATTGAGCAATTGAAGGCAGAAAATGCCAGTTTGAAAGCTGCAGACGAAGTGAGAGAGCGACAGTTGCAACAGATGCGAGCAGCGGATAATACTCGAGGTATTGAAATGAATCGCAGGAAAGAAAGCAGCTCTCAACTTCAGAGGTTGGCCGATTCTCTCAAAGAAAGGCATGACTTTATGAAACAGTGGTACGATTCTCGAAACACCACGATAGTTGATGGGGTCAAGAAAATAACTAAAGGCTATGAGTTTCTTAGAAAGCGGGTCAATACTCTATGGGGCGATAGATGTAAACAACCAGAAGTGTTGAAGAAAAGGGATGATGATCCTGAGGATCAGGGAAACCCCGACCCTTCTGCTACTTCAGAACAACCGCCAGCAACTACCTCTTCTCAACTCGTTGTCTTCAAGCCTGCGCAACTTGGATCTACTCAAGGAACATCCAGTGGAGCAGTTGAAGAGATACAACAGCTTGAACAACAGCTTGAACAACAACTTGAAAGTAGCTCTTACATCGAAAGCTCTCTACCGGGTACATCTTCTGTTCCTAGTACAGCTGATCTTGCTTTGCAGGCTGTTCATCTTATCACTGGTGAAATTCTTGAAGAAGGAGAGTTTGTATCAGATCTTACTCATGAACAGCTGCTTGCCTTAAACGAGATGAAGTCTGTTGAAGATTCAGTGATCGATGAAATGCCGGTTGAACCAGAGACTGCCGATGTTGAAAATATTTAAGAAATAGTATTTGAAGGAGATTCCAGCAAATCAACTTATGTTCGTGCTGATGGAACGGAGTTTGATCCATTTGATGAAGAATGGATGAAAGAGAATCAGGAAGACATTGATGAACAGTTGAAGAATCGTACGTCTTCTGATAATCCGATTGATGCATTCCAAGAATGGAGAAAACGTTTCTTGTCAAGAGTTGAAAAGCCTACACCGCCGGAAGCACAGGTTGATTTTCTACAGTTTGAGAAAGTGAAGCCGCATGGAAAAATTCTGAGCTGGATGTTCATTAAGGAGATTCATTGTGTTGCGATCAAGCGCGAACACGGAATCAAGTACTTCAATTCCATGCTGAGTATTCTATCATTACCGTTCTATGACGTTGCTACCTTATCAAAGCTGGAGATCATTAATCGCTCTAATTACTTTGGCGCAACGTTATTTGCAAAGAAAATCAAGTTTGAACGGAAGCAAGGATGGAAGGATGCGTCATACAAGCCACCGTTTCTGATATATCAGCAGATCAAGTTCACTTTAGATCCAGCGACCAACATGGCTCGATACAAGCTTATCTACCAACCGCCGAAGGTCTTGAAAAAGATACCGTTGATGCCGATGGAACAGAACTTTCTTGAAGAAATGGCGTTGTGGTGTTACGACTCAGATACTCATGAGGCGGTGATCATGTTTAAAGGTGACCGTGATAACTTTCGGATGTTAGATCCGATATGGATCGTGAATATGTCTGCGAACGTCATTGGCAAGCTTTTTCGGCATGATATATTTTATGAAGACAAGGACGCTCATCAAGCGCTACAATTTCAACGCGTCGCTTGTTACTGCTTTTACCGAGGAATTCATGCTGGAAGCACCTGGACGCTGAAACACTAGAGATAGAAGATCAAAGACCGAAGACAGTAACAGACAAGGGAGAGTTTGTTGATGCATTATTTTGGTGTCTGTAACTTGTCTTTATTAACGTTGTAATTTACGGTGTTTTTGTATTATCGAGTCTGTATTTGCCGTCGACCTTAGTTGGATATCCTCCTATCTTTCTATAGTCCGACAAAGTTGTCTAAGTTGTTATGTAATGGTTTATGACAATGCATGTTGCATATGTGGTTAATATGTTGTTTGTGTGTTTATAGTTACCTGCTGCAAACTGTTTGACAGTTTGCATCACACAACATTTGCAGCGCTCGACGAAACTCCATGTTTCATCGAGTACTACATGAGGAAACTCCCTTATGGTCAAAACTCCCAAGTTTCGCCATGAACAGTGACGAAACTCCTAGAGTTTCGTCAGCTGTGATGTTTCTTCAGGCCCAAGTGAAGTTTCGTCAAGCCCCATTCATGTTTCGTCACTTGTGGGCTTGGGCTGCCTATATAAACACAACATAGTTTCATACTGAAACCATGAGAGCATAACCTGTCTGAAAGTCTAGTGTCAAACATTGTGTGTATCTGTTTGAACCTTGTTCTCATCTAATCAATTGAATGTGATTCATTGGTTACTTAGTGTTGTTACAATTTGTGTTTGGTTTGGCATAGTCACGGGGATTCCTCACTCGTGACCGTGTTTGTGATAAACAAGAGATTTGGTTTCGTTATCGATCCTCAGAAATCGGGACCTACACAGGCTTTTATTAAAACGTAGATAAAAAGAAACGTGATGGAACGTTATACGCGGAATTTCATCAAACATTATATTATATTAAGAGTAAACTGCCATTTTGGTCCCTGGGGTTTGGTCACTTTTGTGTCTTTAGTCCAAAACTCAAAACTTTTGCATATGGGTCCCTGTGGTTTCAGTTTTATTGCCATTTTGGTCCAAAAATGAAATCATTTCATATCTCTCTATTATAATAAATCAAAAGGGCCATGGCTGAGGTGTCAACACCACAAGCCCTCCCCTTTCTCTCTTTCCTACATGGCAATCTCTGCCTTCATCTACATCCAGGTGTCATTTTCTGGGTTTTTTATTTTTTTATAAACCTAATGAAAAGGATGATAAAAGGGTGCAGACAAAGACAAAAGGTCTGTTTCTCTCATCTCTCTCTTTCTCTCTTCTGCAGGTATGTTGAACACAATCAGACACCAACAAACAAAAAGTTAAACATGAAAGAGGTAATCAGATTTCAAATTTCAAATGGATTTTAAACACCCGCCTCTAAATTCCCCCTTCATTCAAATGACAAAAACCCTAATCAGATTTCAAAATACAGATCTCTTTCATGCTCTGATCCTCCTTGCAGATCTCTTTAAACTCCGACACCAGCTGGTGAGGCTTGATTATTTCTTTTCCATGGCGTTTGTCGTTTGAGGTTTTTTGTTCGTTTACCAGGTATGTTATTGTTCATACACTAAACTATCATCTGAGATCTGAAACCCTAATGATTGGATTGTTGTAAAGAACGCGGTGGTTGTGGTTAGTTGTGGATGATAGAGGCGGCGCTGGTGATTAAGGTTAAAAGCGTTGATGATGGTACACAGGTACAGTGTATGGGAGTGAAGGAATACAAGGGTATTATGATGGGGGTGTAATAGTATCGGTGGTATTTGGATTCTGATGGTAAGCAGCGACGGTGGTGGATATAGCTGGAGATGGTGGCTGTGGTTAGGGTTTAATGGAGACGACGATGCTGATGTGGTGGTCGTCAATGGCGACGATGTATGAACTTACTCCGGTCAGTGGGCGGTGACGAGGTAAACATCTTATTTCCCCAACTTATACTTTCCGACGATTTTTGACCATAACAAAGGTGGATGATGATGGTGGTTGTTTGCAATTTGGATAATGGTGATGGTTGATTGTGGTTTTGATAATGGTAAATGTTAAGGTAGCCACCGGCGGTGGAAACCCACTACTACCGCCGATCAAACAATTAGATTATTTGAAGTTTACAGGTTTGTAATCTATTTCATTTGTTACTTCAACATTTTTTGATATATTAGATATGGTGGTGTTCTTTGTTGTCATGTAGATTTGTCTATAGATGATGGTGATTCTGGGGAAATTACAATGGAATGGAAACCTATGTTCTAAATATTGTAACCAAAGTTGGAATGGAAACTCTATGTTGTTTTAAATATAGCTACCGGGAAAAGTAGCTCAATGGTTATCGAAACCACTGTACCACTTATACTGCACATTGTACAAATTTCATTGCACCACAATGTTGTAAATTATAGATCAAAGCCTCAAAGGTATTGCGAAAGAACTCGGTGATACATTTTTTTCATTTTATACATTCAAAGTTTCAAACCTTTAAGTATAACATCTTTAGATAAAGGCTGCAGATGAAAAGGCTGCACATGAGTTCTAATACTTCAAATGAGTTCACATACTTTGTCGATGCAAAAATCATATTCACTAACATCTTTTATAATTAGATCTTTATTTAATTTAATAAATTTATGTGCATGTTTTGGTGTATGCAGATAAACACAAGTACTGCCAGTGCACTTGGAACATGTTTCTTACCACAAATAACTCTAATTTTTCTGGATATGCTTAATGTTTATAAGTAAGTTACTTTGTTTTTGGCCTACTTTTTTGTTTTTTTTTATCTTCTTTAGATATTAATTAATTAAATTTGTTATATAAGAATGTACAACGAACTTATTTCAGATATCATTGTTGAATTGGGGCCTTATGCGTCGAGGACTTCCTATGTGAAGCTTATGAGGTAATGAATTAAAGTCAATGTATTTATCCCTATTCTCCTTATTCATGTCAAAGTGTCAAACTGGGTTGGGTTAAAACGGTCCATCTTAAAAAAAGTAACTATTTGGTTCAGGTCAAAACCATCTTTTTTTAAAAACTGCCGATTTAGTTTGGGTCAAACTGGGTTTGGGGTAAAATAGGTCGTTTAAAAGGTCTTGACTTGGTTCAAGTTAGAATAGAACAGTCCATTATAAAGAGCATAAATTTGGTTCGTCTCACACAGATTCGGGTCAGAATAGTCTTTTTAAAAATAAGTGTCAATTTGGTTTGGGTGAAACTGGGTTTGGGTCAAAACAAGTCATTTTAAAGAAAGTATCAATTTTGTTTGTGTCAAATCGGGTTTGCGTCAAAGTGTCAAACTGGGTTGGGTAAAAACGGTCTGTCTTAAAAAAAAAATAACTATTTGGTTCAGGTCAAAACCATCCGTTTTAAGAAAGTACTGATTTGGTTTGGGTCAAACTGGGTTCGGGTCATTACTTCTCTGCAGGTCTATGGGTTGAACAATGAAAACTATATAAGTGTGAATAGCTCATATAGTTACATCCTATGGGTCATGTATAAAGGTTTACACCACTAAACACCGAAACGCCACCGCTAAAACTCCACCTAATTAGCTGATTTGGTTTGTCGTCTTTCGAAAATGTTGGTGTTTCAGCCCAAATATTTTTTCAAAACTATCATGTCTTGCTTTTTTTTTTCTTCCACCTAATTGACCCGTTTATTCCTAATTGACAAAACTGTATGCATCTGTTAGTGCATGGGATATAAAGATAAATTATGCCTAATGGCAACTCTCCAGGTGCATGAACATTTGAGGCCCAAGGTAATACTTAACATTTTTAAGAAAATATCAAAATAAATCACCTTTATTATCAATCCTCATTTTTTGTGTTCTTTTCAGCCTTGTGATTTGTATAAGAAAGTATCAATTTGGTTTGTGTGTAACTGGCTTTGGATCAAAGTGTCAAACTTGGTTGGGTAAAAACGGCCCGCCTTTAAAAAGTAGGTATTTGGTTAAGGTCAAAACCATTCATTTTAAAACAGTACTAATTTGGAACAGGTCAAACTGGGTTTGGGTTAAAACAGGTCGTTTTAAAGGTCTCGACTTGGTCCAAGTCAGAATGATCCATTTTAAAAAGTATAAATTTGGTTTGTCTCACAGGATCGGGTCAAAAAAGTCTTTTTTAAAAATAAGTGTCGATTTAGTTCGGGTGAAACTTGGTTCAACTCAAAAGGAGTCATTTCAAAGAAGTATGAATTTGGTTTGTGTCAAAACAGGTCATTCTTAAAAAAGTGTAAATTTGGTTCAGATCGAAAAATGTTTTTATTAAAATGCACTACAGTTGTGATAATCGTTTTAGTATAAAGTATCAAAACTCATATATAACTATCAGTACATGTAAAACAAGAATATATCTTGTCTGACTTTTTAAAGTCAAAATATAGCTTCTTTTACTGACTTTCTCATTGACTTGCAGGTTAATGGCTTTCCTTATCTTACCAGGCCATCTATGTCCACCTAGAATACAAGGGACTTTATTCGCTCTTTACATGTCAATAAACAGCCTTGTGGACCACAATCAGCGGGTTTGGCTTCAGTTTGAACATCTCTTCAAGTTCTTTTGATAACCTTAATTTCGGGATAGCTATTCAAGTCATTTGCACATTTTTTCCATTCGGTTTATTGTTTTTAATACCAGAGGAAGCTACAGGGATGTCAGCATAATAGAAAGGTTATTAAGGTAATAGAAAACTATGTAGAGAATTTTTGGTAGTTATCATTTATGTAGAGTAGTAAGTAACTGTTATCCTCTTTGTGCTTATTCAATTATTTTCGATTCTTTTCCAAAGTTTAAAATACACACTTTGGATCCGGAAATGACCAAGTTAGTCATTAACATAATCAACCTTTATTTAGGCTGTGCTTAGAGTCTTACATTGAGTGTTTTTTTTTAAATATTTACCCTACAAGTCGCATATAACGCTCTTACATTGAATGATACAATTATTTATGTTTTACAGTTACAGTTAAATAGATCAGTTAGCGGACCCAGACATCCAGGAGTTATCAGCGACCAAGGGTCAATATCTATATTAAGATAAAGTGAGTACACATCTGACGACATCTCATTTAAGGTGCATAAGAAATACTTAAAGCTCTTAAGGTTGATATTGTTTGTGCTTCACAAATGAACCAACATATTAGGTTCACCATTGTTAATATGAGTTTAGTCTTTTTTTCCGAACGGCGAGTTTAGGTTTTGATTGATGAATTATAATAATAAAAAAGCTACTGAACAATTACCTACATTTTGGTGTTTCTTTATTCATGTTTCATTTGGAGTTATATATACTTGACACTTGATTTAGGAGGAACTGGTGGTGTTTTGGTAACTTCCATATACAAATCTGGAGGTAACTAATTATTGATTACTGTCTGTCAGATGCAAAAGATATCTATAATTGGATTAGAAGAAGACATTCCACTATTCTCAAACTCTGCTACAGAAAGCGCGAGCACCAGTTTCTTGGAGTTATGAGATACATTTTACATTGTAAATTAAGTTAAAATAAAAAAAACATGGTAAGTGAACTTTTGAATCTCTTTTGAGTGCGTGTAAATGTGTGTTGTAGGTTTCCGTTTATTATGTCAATAAACATTGTTTAATAAGTGTTTTTAACAGATTTTATCAGTTACATTAAAATTAATCTCAACTACAACTGTTAATTTTTTTTTGTAATGTTTGCCAAACATGAATGGTTATTCACTTATAAGAAATCATATAAAAAAATTCTTTTGCAAATATAATTTTTTTTAAAACAACCAATAACCCGTGAAGCTCACGGGTATATAACCTAGTTTTTCTTATAAAATCATGCAATTTTGTCATTTTCCTCATGGGCAAATCAGGTCATATTTGTTTTATAAAATCTGGTATTTATTTATAAAAAAGAAATGACCATTTTTCCCATGAGGAAAATGACAAATAGCAGGATTTTATAAGACAAATATGACCCGATTTCATTTTTGGACCAAAATGGAAATAAAACTGAAACCGCAGGGACCCATATGCAAAAGTTTTGAGTTTTGGACTAAAGTGTCAAAAGTGACCAAACCACAGGGACCAAAATGGCAGTTTACTCTTATATTAACTAATAAAACAACGAAAAGGGAAAACGGCGTAAAAAACTAAACCGTCAGTTAGCTTTCTTAACACGAACAGTTGTTTTGTTATTCGATTACTCATACATTACGATTCACAACTCAGACGAGACGTACTTAAATATAAGCAGGTCGCAATTTTATTCTCATATTTTTATATATAGTTCTTTTCTTATTCGGAATCTCAAACCTAATAAATATTTATTTACCGTGAAATAAAAACCCAAAATTAACATTTTGCTTTTAGCATCCAAAAGAAGTTAAACTAGTATTAAGCCCCCTGCATTGCGGTCTGGGCGTAAACCCGTGCCAAATAGCACCAATGTCACACCACTGTCAGGGACCACAAATACTGAAGTTGTGGCGTTTTAATGCGAAAAAATTAGACCGCAACGTAAAACAAAGAAAATAATAACTAAGTCGATTTAGGACCCACGAATTGCGACAAACCTGTTAAACGGGAAAAAATAGACGAAGTAAAAACCGTTAACCCACACACGCATATTGCGCCTTGTTAACTCGCAAAATTTTGAACGACACGTAAAAACGTTGAACCACACAAACGCGTTGCGTTGTGTTAACTCGCGAAATTTAGAACGAAACGTGAAACAAAAGGATTGCGATATATGAAAAGTATAAGGGACCAAAATTGAAAGTAAAAAAGTTATGAGGTTAAATTGCAAAAGATGAAAACTTTCGGGTTAAAAGTAAAAAGTTAAATAGTTTTGGGTTAAAAGTGTAATGTCAATTTTATTTATTTATTTATTTGAAAACCTCCCTAAGCCTTGGGTACAATCTCTCTATGCATAAAGTTGTTGAAAATTTATAGTATGGAAATGGAAATTTGCAAGTCACTAAACATATATAATATATAGAGTAAAATGCACGGATAGTCCCTGTGGTTTTGCAAAGTTTCAGCTATAGTCCCCAGATTTTGGAAATTACACTCATAGTCCCTGTGGTTTGACAGTTTGTTACGCTGATAGTCCCTGGAGTGGATGTGGGTTAGTTTTCTGAGTTAAGTTGGTGTGAAATGACTATAATACCCTTAATATAAAATAAAATAAACAAATCAAGTATTAAATATATAAAACACATATGTATATACACACTATTACTGAACCATATATCTCTCTTTCTACTCTCTCTCTCTCACTAAAAACCACCACCACTGTCACCTACACTGCCGCCATCACCACTCCCCACCACCACCACCACCACCGCCATCCCCTTCAACCACCACACCTCCGCCTCCTAAACCCATACCCGCCTCCACCATCAACCACCCATCCCCAAATTAACCACCCCTATCCACCTCACCCTGTTGCCTTCACCAACCCCACCACCCTCCACTCGTACAAATAATCTGAACAGATTTCAAGATGAAGCTCCTAGCACCTCCTGCAAATTTCAAATTTTGTACAATTTTATACAGGTTCTATGAAAAATTTTCAGAATTTAGGGTTTATTGGGGTTCAATTAAATCAGGGCAAATTGTTTTACCGTGTGAAACGACTACGATTGGGGGTAGTCTCCGGATCATTCGCACAAAACCGAACAAACAACGGCCGATCTTCCTACAAATTCAACACATAACAAAATCACTACAACACAACAAAAGTCATCATACATTCTCTAAACACACACATAACATAAACGCACCTTGTAGGTAGTAAACTCCTGAGACCGATACTTGCCATTCTAGGAAAATATCCGAGAGTGAAGCATAGGACTATATGCAGCTTCAGCTCCGTATCGTCTACAGAGGATTCGAAAAGGTAGCTTCGGATTATCCACCATCGGAGCAACAATCAGCTTTGGTTGACCTAATTTTCTCCAATAAGATAAAGCTTTCTCGATCTGAGCCTCTCGGTCTGAACTACCAAAAAATGAACATTCTGTTATCAATGGCGGCGGTGAAGGAGGAGCGGTTTCTGTGGTTTCAGAGCAGAGGCGGTTGTCGGAGTTAGTTACGGTGGAGGATTCGGTGGTGAGTGAAGTTAGGGTTTGAGTGAGAGTAGATATGGATTTAGGAGGCGGAGGTGTGGTGGTGGAAGGGGATGGCGGTGGTGGTGGGGAGTGGTGATGGCGGCAGTGTAGGTGACAGTGGTGGTGGTTTTTAGTGAGAGAGAGAGAGAGAGAGAGAGTAGAAAGAGAGATATATGGTTCAGTAATAGTGTGTATATACATATGTGTTTTATATATTTAATACTTGATTTGTTTATTTTATTTTATATCCAGGAACTATCAGCGTAACAAACTGTCAAACCACAGGGACTATGAGTGTAATTTCCAAAATCTGGGGACTATAGCTGAAACTTTGCAAAACCACAAGGACTATCCGTGCATTTTACTCTAATATATATAAAGGTACATTTTATTGATTATTTAGAGTGAGAAAGAGAGAGAGAGAGAGAGAGAGAGCCACGAACGTACATATAAATCCTACAAACAATTGACTTGGTCATCCGTCATATTATCGTGCTTCAACACAATATCTAGTTCTTTAATAAATTTCTTCATTGTTGAGATTGGCAAAGCAATAATTACAACAATTCCAGATTCCCCATTTTCGTTTGTAGAAGGCATGTAGGCACTATAGACTCCAGGGTGATCAGCATCATCATTAGGCAACCCTACATCCCCCAACCAAAGTTAAGTTTGTTTAATACTATGTGGGTCGAATCGACTTTATAATCAGGTCGTCCTTTGACAACCATTAGGTCCATTGTTGACCTCGCATACTCTTCGTTGACCCTAGATTTCCCGGTCATTACAAGCTCTAATGCGTGACCTATTGGTTTACTACATAGATCTCCAGCTCTTGAAACCACACACGGTAAGACTATGAAGTTTCCATAATAGCCAACGGGGATTGGAGGATTGAACTTGTTGCGCACGTTGACAAAGAACATTAGACGCACTTCCTGTTCTGGATCCAATTGTAGTGCGATAGTACCACAACGCCAGAGACAAGTTGTTGGCACCTCAAAGGTGGTACACCCTTTAAGGTTTTCTGGAACAAACCTACGAAGGGTTGATATCTCAGAAGGCCCAAAGAAAAATGATTTGGTGACCATTTCATCCGTTGCGACTATGTTGTGTTTGATGTCAACCACATCATCGTACTCAGGGTGAGGAAAGGTGATGCGTGGTGGATCTCTAGCACTAAGCAACTCCCTTTGCCACACAGGTAATATTGACGGCTCAAGGGCACCCTGGGCCATTTCACTTAGTGCGATTAGAAATTGTGCCGCTCCTGCTCCATCACACACGGCATGGCATATTCGAGAAGTAAAGATAAAACCTCCACATAACAGACGCGTCACCTATCAATATCAATAAAAGGTTATTCATATGCAAAAATAAATCAAGGAAAAACCCCCTTGTGGGAATCCAACCCAGGACATAATGGTCCCTAAACCTTATCCCACCCATAAGATGCCATTAGACTATAATGCCATGGGCACGGATAATAGTTAATCTCAGAATTAGTAATTCATAATACATATATGAACAATTGACCATGACAAAACATAACTTATAACAATGAAAAATACCTAGTCTTTGATAAGGATGTTCACTTATATCAGTGGTTGAGATGGTTTGGGCATATAAGGAGGAAATAGGTAGGGGTGTTCATCGGTTCGGTTTATGGTTTATTTGGTTTATTCGGTTCGGTTTATTCGGTTTTCAAAATTTTGTACCCCAAACCAAATCCAAACCAAACCAAATAAGGAATATGCAAACCGATCCAAACCAAACCAAATTCAATTCGGTTTGGTTTCGGATAGAAACCAAATAAACCAAATCTAACCAAATTGCACGTAAGTAAATTTTTACCTAATTTATATTTATATTTGTGTTCCAACTTCCGAACATCGCCACTAATTTACACCTAACAATATATGAATACAAGAAAGTCTCATTGTGAAATAAAGCAAACACATCCATAAAGCAGTCATAGACACAACCACAAAGTTAAAGCTTCAAAACATAGATCATAGAGAATAAATAGTTAACAAGTCTAATGGCACAAAATATAAATAATCTTCAAACATGAGTCTTTCTCCAACTAGAATGAACCTGCATACATAACCCATTCCTCCAATCATGCATAACCCTTCATTTCTACAAGAAAAAAGAAAACCAATAGATGTTTAGTTGTATTAACTTGTAAATATAATATAAATATAAATAATGTTTGTTAAAAGAATAATGAGAAACGGGTCAAAAAAACAATAACCTTCTTCCAGCTTATCAAGCTCTTCAATGTTCTCTTCCACGTTAACAACATCACCTTCTGGACGAATCCAATCTTGACAACAAATTAAAGCTTCAACAATTGGAGGACTTAAAGAACTCCTAAATGTATCAAGCACCCTACCTCCCGTGCTAAATGTTGATTCAGAAGCCACTGTTAAAATAGGAATAGCTAGAATATCACGAGCAACAAGTGACAATATAGGAAATGCTCCACTTCTCTTCTTCCACCAATCTAAAACAGTGAAATCTTGACTTTCAAACCATATATCATCTCCTTCGATTCAGCAGCATAATTTCCAGAACAGTAGTTACAACGTGCCCTTTGTTTTCCATCTTCATCCTTGTATTTAGTGAAATGATGCCATACACTTGACCATTCGACATAGACCCTCTTTTTTTCTGTGATTCATTCGAGCGGCCCGAATTCAAGTTGCTAGCAGCATTAGAATCGCCCTCCATAGACATTCTGACCTAATTCATAAAGAATTAAAGCGAGCATAAGTGCAGATTCACGAGGGTTTGAGATGAATACAACAACTTTATTGAAAACACATGTATTTTAAAGTATGAGAAACAGATCAAACGAAGGGATTAGAACAGACCTGGAGGGTTTGATATTCACGGCTGAAGAATAGTATGAGAAGCAGACCAGTCGGCTGAAGAAAATGAAGAAAACATAAGCCCTAAAAAAAATAAACCGAATAAACTTGGAGGGTTTGAGATTCACGAGCAAGTGGGTTTGAGTTGGGCTTTGGGTATTTTGGGTTGGGCTGCATAAAAAAATAATTATCTTGGGCTAATAAATTGTATAAGATTTATAAATATTATTATTTTTATTTAATAATTAATTAAGTTAAATGGTTTATTCGGTTATCCAAATAAACCGAATAAACCAAATAAAAATAAAATGTGGATCCAAAACCGAACCAAAAACCATATTCACAATTCGGTTTCGGTTAGAAACCAAACCAAAAACCGAATTCGTTATTCGGATCGGTTTATTTGGTTACGGTTACGGTTCGGTTTACGGTTTTTATTTGGTTACGGTTTTTTCTGAACACCCATAGAAATAGGTGATGGCCACAAGTGAGTAGAGGCATGGCCGGCTCTTGGGCCAGTCAACCCGTGCTATTGCCCGAGACCCAAATTTTTAAAGGGCCCGAAAGGTTTTTATAAGCTTTAATTTAATATATATATTTGGTATATACATCCAATTATTATGCAAAAAAGTGTTGGTGGTGTATTAGAAAAAACCATTACAAGATAATGTGGTCTTAAGTTCAAGTCTTAGCTCCCCACTACTAAGGTTTTATTTTTTAAATTTATTTCCCCTTAACCATAATTTTGGAACCAATTCTTTTTGTCGTCCGAGGCCTAATTTTTTTTGAGAGTTTTCGGGGACGGCTCTGAGTAGAGGTAGATCAAAACTGACTTGGGAGAATGGGAGGAGCGGATTAGACATGATTCGTTAGACTTGCATTATTTAAGGACATGGCCGATGATAGGAGTTTATGGAGACGTATGGTTAAGGTTAAAGACTTTTAGGGGGATAGTATAGACTTGTATTTGACTCTTGCCTTAGGAGCTTAGTATTTTGGTTTATTTTGGTGGTCTTTACATGTTATCGCTTGGTTATTTGTCTATATGCTGTGTTATTTGACCTTATTATGCGTTTTTACCAATTTCCTGTTATTGGTTGCTTACATACGATACTTTTATTACTTAACTTTTTTTTGGGCATGTAGATTTTTTGAGTAGCTATGCATGTTAATATGACTTTTATATCTTAATATGACTTTGTAGTTGGGGTTTCATCAAGAATACTTTCTTTATTTCTTTGATATATGTAATGCTTGTCTACATCTATTTTCCCAAAATCGAAGTCAACATGATCTCACTACTTAGACTAGACGGTGTGGGGTTCGTCCCACCCCCGTCGTGGCCCGGCGCCGCTCTTCCCCCCATCCCCCCCCCCACCGGCAACGTCCTCCCCGGCTTCTCCCGGACGTTCAAGCCGTCCCACTAGAGGACAAAACTCCCCTCACACACACATATACATACAACTCATATATATATATATATATAGGGAGAGGATCATAAGAAAACTACATCTAAATGAGAAAACTAGAAAACTAAGTAAAAAAACCTAAAAAAAAAGCCAAAAAACATACCAATTTTTTTTTATAATTTTTTATAAAAAAAATCGCTACTTTTTATATATAAAAAAATTTTCAAATTTTTTTTTTGTTGTACTACACATGTGCATTATATGTGATTATATGTGTACTACACATGTGCACTATATCCGTAATAGTGCACATGTGTAATACAACAAAAAAAAATTATTTTTTTTTGAAATTTTTTTCCATGTATAAAAACTAGCGATTTTTTATAAAAAAATGTAAAAAAAAATTGGTATGTTTTTTTAGGCTTTTTTAGTTAGTTTTGGTTTTCTCATTTAAACTAGTTTTCTCATGATCCATCCCCTATATATATATATATATATATAGGGAGCCGCTAAAATAGAAACCACCTCCAGTTGTAAGAACTGCGAGAACCACCTTCAACCAATCATATTATGCCAACTAAAAGGGTGTTTTGGTCTTTTACCCCTAATGTCTAATCTCTCACTCTTTCTCTTCATTAATTTCTCTGTCCTCTTATTAAATGTCTCTCTTCTCTCTTCACTTTATTTCACATTTATATCATTTTCATTTCTCTCTCATCTCTTCTTCAAAACACAGAGATTCATGATTCAACCCAAACCATAACCCCCCCATATTCATCTTCTCTGATCCACCCCTCCCACCTAAACTGCAGCCGCACCTACTCCCCGTTGTACCCCCTCCTTCTCCGTCTCCGGTGGATGCCGTCGCCGCACATGGGGGTTTCACTCATGTGTGAGCGGCGGTGGCTAATGATGTTACTATGACCGCTCGTTTCTCCGGCGACCCTCAGAACTGCAACCCATCTCTCATCTCCTCCAAGGAACCCAAAAGATGTTTGATCGGTGGAGAGGAGGTGGTTGGTCGACGGTGGAAGACGGTGGTGGGAGGTGGTTGGTCGGCGGTGCTGGTGTTGGAGGCGGTTTCACGTTTGTGGAGATCATGGCAGAAAAGGGGAGGCGGTTTCACTGATGATGTTCATCTGTTTGTTGGTAAGAGATTTTGTTGGGTTTTGCTTGTGATTTTTAATGTTTGAATCTGTGGGTTTTTGCTGGGTTTTGTTGGTGCTTTTTGCTAGAATCGAACACTGGTTTTTGGATAGTGATTTCGAATCACAACAGTGATTTTGAATGTTTTGGATAGTGATTTTGAATCACAACAGTGATTTTTTGATAGTGATTTTGAATCACAACAGTGATTTGAACACTGATTTTTGGATAGTGATTCGAACACTAATTTTTGGATAGTGGTTCTTGGATAGATCCGAACAGTGATGTTGAATGTTTTAAATATATGGTTTTAAATGTTTGAATGTTTGGATAGTGATTTTGGTAGATTTCGAACACTGATTTTTGCTGGGTTTTGCTGGTGATTTTGAATGTTTGAATATTTGAACAAGGATTTTTGGTAGATTCGAACAGTGATTTTGGTTGGGTTTGCTGGTGATTTTGAATCTGTGGGTTTTGCTGGTGCTTTTTGATAGATTTTCGAATAGTGAACTATGTGGGTTTTGATCCGTTTGGATTCGGGCGGTGATGATGAAAAAAAAAACCCGTATATTTTGATGACGATGGCGCGGCACGGTTAGTGGATGGTAGATTTTTGAACATGCAACCCCACTTTGCAGCCTCTGATTATCGAAAAAATCTGAGCCAAACCCCTTTTTTTCAAGAATCCAAACATTGTTTTTTTATTTTTGTTGTTGATTTTTTATTTTTTTTCCCAGTCGACGATGATAACAATCTATATGAGACACCTACCGAGTTTATGATTCTGGGTGCGTTCGTTATTGCGTAAAAAAGTTTTTGTAAAAAAAAAGTTAAACCGTAAACTTTTTAACGTAAACCGTAAACTTTTTAACGTAAAACGTAAAAAGGTTTTACGTATAACGTAAAACTTAAAAAGTTTTACGTATAACGTAAAACGTAAAAAGTTTTACATAAAACGTAAAACATAAAAAGTTTAACGTAAAGCGTAAATTTTTTAACGTAAAACGTAAAATGTAAACTTTTTAACTTAAAACGAAAACTTTTATGTAAAAACTTTTTAACGCAAAAAGTAAAACTTTTTTACGTAAAAACTTTTTAACGTAAAACGTAAAAAAAAAATTCATGTAACCTGTAAAACGTACAACGTAAAACGTAAACTTTAAACGTCAAACGTAAACTTCTATGTAAAACGTAAAACTTTTTTATGTCAATTGTAAAAATGGGACATAAAAACGGAACGCTAAAAAACGATGCGTAAAACCGGGAATAAAAAAGCGCACGTAAAAACCCGGTCGCAAAAACGGCGTGAAAAAACGGGGCGTAAAAAAAACGGCGCGTAAAACGGGCCGTATAAACGGCGCGTAAAAACGGGACGCTAAAACGGCGCGTAAAAACGGGACGTAAAAAATGAGGCGTAAAAACGGCTTGTAAAATCGTGACGTAAAAAACGGCGCGGCAAAAAACGGTGCGTAAAACCGGCACTTAAAAACCCGGTCGCAAAAAACGGCGTGAAAAAACGGAGCGTAAAACGGGTCGTAAAAAAACGCGCGTAAAAAACGGGTCGTAAAAAAACGCACGTAAAATTTTTTTATCAAAAAATCTGATTTCAATATGTTGTTTAATAAAAAAAATCTGATTTTAGAAAAAAAAACATTTAATGCAATAGGGACAAAAATGTATTAAAAAACAATAAAACTAATAAGACAAAAAAATAAAATTACTTAAATACACTTTTAGATTAAAATATTAAAGATATAACATGACAAAAAGAAATTTAATATTACTTTTAACTACTTTTAATCTCAATCATCCATTTTGAAAATCTAATGGCCAGAAAGTGGTTCCCGCGGTTCTTACAACTGGATGTGGTTTTCATTTTAGCGGTCCCCTATATATATATATATATATATATATATAGAGGAGGGTTTAAATGAGAATGCTAAATATCGCGGGAACCGTGAGAACGAATGAAAAAACCACGAGATCTTGGTAAAAAACAATTCAATATCAAAATTTCTTTTTACACTTATCATTATTATTCGAATACAATGTTAGAAATTAAATTTACACGTTTAAATTTTCATGAATTCGTAAATAAAGAAAATTTACACATGTGTAAAAAATCTAGTAAGAGTGATTTTGAGAGGAGAAATGAATTATTTGATGTTGTAAATTCTTTTTTGATGTGGTATTTTTATTACAATGAGATTTGTATTAAAAAATAGGTTTTGATTGGTTTTTTCATTCGTTCTCACGGTTCTTGCAATATTTAGAGTTTTCAAGATAACACTCCCCTAAATATATATAGGGGAATGATCCACTAAAAAGTATATTTTGCCTAAGTAGCCTAAGAAGGATTGTGATAATGGCATGTGACATTCCATATAAGTAGGATGGAAGGGCATTTTGGTCATTATAAATAGGAGTGTAAAAATGACATGTGACACCCCTTTTGTTTTCTAAAAAACCAACAAAAAAATTTAGTACAAAAAATCCAGCACAAAAAATCTAGTACAAAAAAATATAGCACAAAAAATGCAATACAAAAAAAATATAGCCCAAAAAAATCTAGTACAAAAAAAATATAGCACGAAAAAATTTAGCACAAAAAAATATAGTACAAAAATCCAGCACAAAAAATTAAGAAAAAATTTAAGACAAAAAAATCAGCACAAAAAATTTAGCACAAAAATATAGTAAAAAAATCCAGCACAAAAAATGTTATACAACATAGAAATACAACACATTTTTGTCGGTTTTTTTGGTCTTCATATTTTATATAGCAATATGGTACTTAAATTAAATATTAAAAAAAGCTCGATTTTATAGTGAAATTTTTATGAAAAAATAGTGTCGTATAAAAAATTTATGAACGTTTAAAAAACGAGGGTGGAAATAGGTGTAATGTCAACTTTACTAAATGCCCGTATCATATCCGTAATTTGTTCGGACCATTCCTCTATCATATCCGTAATTTGTTCAACCCTCGTCATCTTCAAAAGCGAGTTTCCTCCAATTAGAACATTCATAAAAGTTAGTAATGTCAACTTTACTAAATGCCCGTATCATAATACAAGGCTTTTCTACTATACGTGTTAACGCACGTAATTTTGTTAACTATATCTATTATTCAATTGAGGTATCGTATATTACACGATAGCCTTATGTGTTGTTTATAACACTTTAGCATACTAAATTTATTAACATACATGTACTTACCGGATTTGCGATCAAGCATCGAATCGAACACACTTTATTCTTTAACCATGAGCTCTGATTACCAACTTGTAACACCCGACTTAATAAATCAAGATTTTAATAATAAAATACACATTTTAATGCTAAAATGTGACCTTACAAAAACTTTTCATACTAACATTCCCACATGTTTACAACATTTCAAAAAAAAAATATACAACTTAATGTAATTGAATTCGTCGTTTAAAAGATACGACAAAACGCCGCGCGGAAGCTTGTATTTTATCGTGTTCGGTTCCTCATTGAGCTTGATCTTCATCCGGGCACTCTTGGCGATCACCTATGATCAAAACCAACTTAAAAGTTAGTTTTGATAGTTAAATAATAAGTTTAAACAAGTTCCATGGGTCAAATAAACAAAATTTAATAATTTTCCGGATTTAGGGGGGCGTCGCATGACGCCTAGGGGCTACGCGTGACGCCTAGCCCCCTTTTTCACAGAATGTTGCTTAACTGTTGCTGTACATACCCAGCATGACCCGATTTCACGGAAACGAACATAACTCTCTCGTTTTTAATCCGTTTTACCCGATTTTTTTTCCTACGCGTCCGTAATTTAATTCTCCATTATATGGAGTTAAAATCCAACATTCAACATAAAAAAAAATTGAGACTTCTAAGTCTTCGACTCGTTACCTTTTTATCGAATTTTACCCGTTTATGCATTTTATCTAACCAACATATTTGTTTGATTCCTATATCACATACACTTCTTCAAATTAATGTTATCTAACATTTTTGGTTCTAATCACAGGTTTATTACACAATTTAAACCCGTTTTCGCTCGTATGCTTATTTTGACCCGTTAAGGGTATTTAAGCACTTTCGAGCCTAAAATCGCTTTCGATTGCTTCTAGCATTCCATCACCACATTTCTTATCCTATAATCTCCCACCACAACTGTATTTATGGTGGGTTTAATGTGGTGATCTATATAAACCAAATTTTACTTCTCGAATCATTATTTTACGGCAAAAACTCTGCCATTTGACTAATATGATACCTCTTTCAGCTTCTATACTTATTCTAAGTATTTTCCTAATCATAAAACTCGTTTCCAAACAACCTTTAAAGGTTGTTTGTTCGAATTAGCTAACAAGGGCGTTTTGGTCCTTTTTAGTCTTTCAATTACGAAAAGGTCATTTGAGAGCATGTTTGACCCATGATTTTTCTTTTGAGTTATGATCTTGTTCGAAAAGTCATTATGCTTTTCGAAACACCACGACCCTCTTTTAAAACATTCGGTTTACCCATTTAAGTAACCCATTGTCTATCTAAGACTTCATTTAATGCTCCTTGAACCTTACGTTCTAAATGAATAATTACTCTATTACACATACCTGGCTCGGGTCAATGTATTGACCTGTTTTAATGCCTTGCTATAATATTCGCTAAATAATAGCGATGCAAATATCATTTCTACATTTATTCCTGAAATCATATAACTCGACAACAATCATTAGTCGCTATTATCAAAAGGTGGTATCTTCACCCTTTGACCCGTTTGGTCTAGATGACCGATTATATTAGCGAGATGACATGTATTTTCATCTCGACTATATGACTCGCTCCGATTTACATCGTGCGGTCATTTTACTTATAATTCATTTCTTAACACTTTTCAGCCTATTAAGGCTTACTTCATAAGTGTCATTTAAAACCAATAGTTATGGTCGACGCGTGACCAATTTACCGTTTTACCCTTATTGTTTGTTTTGGTTTACCCTATAAGGTAACCATTTAAAAGTTCATTTTCCATTTGTCATAAAATGATCGAATTACCGATTTAACTCCTTTTAAACCATCAACATGGTTTCTTGGCATGCTCGACTATCTTGTTCCGTACGTCTACACGCCGAAACATCATACCTCAACTATGTATTTATCTTATTCGTAACTAATACAATAAGAGAATATTCTAAAATATAAGACTAGTGTAAGCCATACTTACCTTACTTCCAAATTATGCTTTTCCGTCCTTCTTGCTTCGTTTGACCCGCTTCGTTCCCAAGCTTTCACCTAGCTTGTTAATCGTCAAACTATCATTGTAAATTGTAAGATGGTTAGATTAGTCATAATTATTCACGACTATTCCATCTCACTTATTTCATAAGTCGAAACTACTATTCGACTTCATGATTAGTTAATTTAACTTATCTGAAGTTAACTACTTTCAATCACATGGTTTACAACATTAAGTCTAAATCAACATAGTATTTAGAACCCTTATCACTTCTTATCACGCGTAATTGCCATATCATTCGAATACGCGTTTTCACTCTAAATTTCAACACTTTAGTTCTCATTTAGGCATTTTAACAAACACCTAATGTGCATAATTTTACATATTTACTAACTAGTTATTTTCACCAAGATTTACATCAAAATCAAACCTCTATGTCTAGTGTTCATGAATTACATCAAGAACTTATATCATAACAATCAATTTTCATCAATTTAACACTCTAATCCCAGTGTTCATCATATTGTCATAAAACCCACTTAGCACATAATGGGGTAATTATCAAATCTCTAGTGTTGACACCAATTCATCAAGTTTTTCAACTAGGGTTTGTTTCTAAACGAAGATTTCATCATAATAACACTCATAGATTCAACATTGATTTCAGAATTTCGATTATGATTGTTCATCATAATCTCAAAGTATCACTAAATCATAAAATTCAACATACCTTGTGATCCCCACGACTAGGTGATCATTAATATGTGTTCATGCATCCGATTCGGGCTAGATTTGACCTTCAATTTGATGGATTTGGTTGAGTTAGGGTTTTGGCTCCTTGGAGCCCTTCCTGGTCGATCCAGAACACGCACCACACACTCTTGTGTGTGTGTGTTGTGTTATTTTATTTAGTTAAATAAAACCATTTTCAAGTTACCCCATTTTGGTCCCTCATGTTTGGTTAGTTAATTAAGTAGGGCACAACCTACTTATTTCTAACAATATTCCCCACTTATTAACTAGGTTAAACATTCCTAGTTAAATTAGTGGGTTCGGGGAATCTATGACTGAGTTTATTTTAAATCCCGTTACTCGGCCTCTTATAAATTTCATTTCATCAGAAGCTTTTATTCACCATTTAGTTAATATTAGGATTATTTATTTAAGTCCTAATATTCACCGGGTTAAATTTTACCACTAACGGTATTTTACCAAGTCATTAATATTAACGTGGTTTGATTACCAAACCCGTTTTTGGGATGTTACAAGTCTACCCCCTTAAAGAGGTTTCGTCCTCGAAACCTTTTCTTACATAATTTATCGAGTTTAACTCCATGCATTTACTCTCGATAATCAATTAAGCATTTCTCATACTTTAACCGATTGTTAGTATTACCAGAAAAGTATGGTAATATCCTTTTGGTTATTAATCATCTACGTATCTTACATGACATAATGCGACTTGAAATTAGGGGTGTTCAAGATCGGATAATCCGGTTTTCGGATATCCGAAAATCGGATATCCGAAATTTCGGATAGTGAAATAATCGGATATCCGAAATTTCGGATTCGGGTTCGGATATCTAATCGGATATCCGAATATCCAATTTTTTTTAATTTCTATTTTTTATTATTTTTTAATATTCGGAACTAGATTTTTCGGATAGTTTCGGATATCCGAATATAAATTTCGGATATTTTTCGGATACTTCGGATATTTTTTCGGATACTTTGGATATTTTTCGGATACTTTGGATATTTTTTCTGATATTTCGGATATTTTTCGGATACTTCGGATATTTTTCGGATACTTCGGATATTTTCGGATATTCGGATATCCGAAAAAAATAAAAATTAAATTTTCGGATAATCCGATTATCCGAAAATTCTCAAAATCACTATCCGAATCCGAATCCGAACTTTCGGATTATCCGATTTTCGGATATCCGAAAATTCGGATATTTCGGATACGGGTTTTCAGATATTTCGGATTCGGTTTCGGATTCGGATTTTTTTGAACACCCCTACTTGAAATAACGTAATCTCGTTATTTCCACTAGTTTAATTAACTTAGCAATATTCATCACTCGGCTCTAATATTCATCACTCGGCTCTAATCTGATTATATTTCACATAACACTTCTTGACCGTGATCATGTCACGGCATGCCAAATTTTACATCAACTTTCTATTTTTAGAATTATCACTTTTCGGATATATCGTCTTGCACCCATCCGTGTCAAGACTTATATCTTTCATGTTTACCGTTTATACGTCTATCATAATTCATTTTTGTAGAAACGTTATTTCTTACCAAAACCGAAGTTTTAGTTTAGCGTCTTCTCTTTAACCTTTGTCAATTATCCATACCGGGATATTGATAGTCCAACATTTATTCTTTTTCAGTCTTTGTTTTATGCGAGGGTTCTCCATTTATTCCCTCGCTTTGTCTAATTAACCCGTAGGTTTTATCACTTAGTCTATGGGCTATTTAATTAGACTTTCACCTCTTTAAGGCGAGGTCCTTATAATCTATTTCTTTCTAGTCATGACTCGTGGGTCGTTTTAGTCTCGTAGACTTTTCCATTGTTTATAACCACAAAGGTTAGGTTGTTCCCGTAGATCATTCTTTACTCATGTCATTCTTAAAATACATGTTTGGTATCAAGGCATCCTGTTTTTGTTTAAGATCATTTATTTTCGCCTTGGTATTTTCTTTGACTTTGACCGTAGTCTAAGGCTGCATTAGTTTCCTTTCAGACAATTTTCCGACTTTATGACTTCTCACGTCATTTATTCGTCGGTTTATCTTATGCTCACCATTATCCAGTTTACATATACTCGTATTTGATTATGTCCCATTACCGGGATCATTATTCTTTTGCTTTTAACGCTACCTTTATCCCGCTTGCGTTTACTCATGACGTTCGGCATGACATTATATTCGACCCGTTCAACTTTAAAATAGTTGAACATAATTTATTCAAAATTTCTATTTACATTATCTTGTCGTCTTTTAGTTATGACTCAAAACCCGAGTCTTTTAACTTTCCATCCGAGTCCCCGTCTCTCGGTCTATGCATGCGTTAAATTCTTACCCATCAACCGGGTGTTTTACTGAAGTCGTTATTATTGCAACCCTCCCGGTATGCATTAAGACCTCGCTTCATTTTTATATTCCGACTTAGTCCTTGAGTTTGACGTTTTACAAAAACGACCCGCTTAGAGACATATTCGCATTTTCCGGGTTCGAGTGTAAGTACACCCCCTCCCAGTGCATATCTTAATCATTTTACATGTTTCTTTGTCCCTTCCCTCGGGCTCATTATCCTAATATAATACGCTTCCGTCACTCGGCTGTGTGTTTACATTATGATCAAATATTCTGCTTATCTGATTCATTTGGGTACTTTTTAATTTGTCCCTTTATCCCCGTCCTTACTACATCAGATGTAAACGTGTCCGCTATAAGAAGTTCATGGCATCATATGCCACTACTTACTTGGCCAGAGTAAGCGATTAACACATGACACGCATGACCTTTTTATAGTTTTCACATCACGCCCTATGTAAGTAATGCATCTATTTGTTTCTCTTGGAAACAATATCCCGAATACATTTTCTATTCTGGTTTTTCCAAGTTTTAATCTACATATGCAACTTTCAATTTCTACTTATTTGTTACATATTACTATTTGTGCAGTTAAATTTAAAATGTACACCTGGTAATGTTTGCCCTAACTGGCTTCTCTTGCCATTAGCCTTGTTCGCGACCGTTACGCGATTTAGTCCTTGGTGAGCATGCTCCTCTTGTCATATTTCGGACCGTTCCTCTATCATATCCGTAATTTGTTCAACCCTCGTCATCTTCAAATGCGAGTTTCCTCCAATTAGAACATTCATAAAAGTTAGTAATGTCAACTTTACTAAATGCCCGTATCATAATACAAGGCTTTTCTACTATACGTGTTAACGCACGTAATTTTGTTAACTATATCTATTATTCAATTGAGGTATCGTATATTACATGATAGCCTTATGTGTTGTTTACAACACTTTAGCATACTAAACTTATTAACATACATGTACTTACTGGTTTTGCGATCAAGCCTCGAACCGAACACACTTTATTCTTTAACCATGAGCTCTGATTACCAACTTGTAACACCCGACTTAATAAATCAAGATTTTAATAATAAAATACACATTTTAATGCTAAAATGTGACCTTACAAAAACTTTTCATACTAACATTCCCACATGTTTACAACATTTCAAAAAAAATATATACAACTTAATGTAATTGAATTCGTCGTTTAAAGATACGACGAAACGCCGCGCGGAAGCTTGTATTTTATCGTGTTCGGTTCCTCATCGAGCTTGATCTTCATCCGGGCACTCTTGGCGATCACCTATATTCAAAAACCAACTTAAAAGTTAGTTTTGATAGTTAAATAATAAGTTTAAACAAGTTCCATGGGTCAAATAAACAAAATTTAATAATTTTCCGGATTTAGGGGGGCGTCGCATGACGCCTAGGGGCTACGCGTGACGCCTAGCCCCCTTTTTTCACAGAATGTTGCTTAACTGTTGCTGTACATACCCAGCATGACCCGATTTCACGGAAACGAGCATGACCCTCTCGTTTTTAATCCGTTTTACCCGATTCTTTTTCCTACGCGTCCGTAATTTAATTCTCCATCATATGGAGTTAAAATCCAACATTCAACATAAAAAAATTTGAGACTTCTAAGTCTTCGACTCGTTACCTTTTTATAGAATTTTACCCGTTTATGCATTTTATCAAACCAACATATTTGTTTGATTCCTATATCACATACACTTCTTCAAATTAATGTTATCTACCATTTTTGGTTCTAATCACAAGTTTATTACACAATTTAAACCCGTTTTCGCTCGTATGCTTATTTTGACCCGTTAAGGGTATTTAAGCACTTTCGAGCCTAAAATCGCTTTCGATTGCTTCTAGCATTCCATCACCACATTTCTTATCCTATAATCTCCCACCACAACTGTATTTATGGTGGGTTTAATGTGGTGATCTATATAAACTAAATTTTACCTCTCGAATCATTATTTTACGGCAAAAACTCAATTAGTGCCATTTGACTAATATAATACCTCTTTCAGGTTCTATACTTATTCTAAGTATTTACCTAATCATAAAACTCGTTTCCAAACAACCTTTAAAGGTTGTTTGTTCGAATTAGCTAACAAGGGCGTTTTGTCCTTTTTAGTCTTTCAATTACGACAAGGTCTTCTGAGAGCATGTTTGACCCATAATTCTTCTTTTGAGTTATGATCTTGTTCGAAAAGTCATTATGCTTTTCGAAACGCCACGACCCTCTTTTAAAACATTCGGTTTACCCATTTAAGTAACCCATTGTCTATCTAAGACTTCATTTAATGCTCCTTGAACCTTACGTTCTAAATGAATAATTACTCTATTACACATACCTGGCTCGGGTCAATGTATTGACCTGTTTTAATGCCTTGCTATAATATTCGCTAAATAATAGCGATGCAAATATCATTTCCACATTTATTCCTGAAATCATATAACTCGACAAGAATCATTAGTCACTATTATCAAAAGGTGGTATCTTCACCCTTTGACCCGTTTGGTCTAGATGACCGATTATATTAGCGAGATGACATGTATTTTCATCTCGACTATATGACTCGCTCCGATTTACATCGTGCGGTCGTTTTACTTATAATTCATTTCTTAACACTTTTCAGCCTATTAAGGCTTACTTCATAAGTGTCATTTAAAACCAATAGTTATGGTCGACGCGTGACCAATTTACCGTTTTACCCTTATTGTTTGTTTTGGTTTACCCTATAAGGTAACCATTTAAAAGTTCATTTTCCATTTGTCATAAAATGATCGAATTACCGATTTAACTCCTTTTAAACCATCAACATGGTTTCTTGTCATGCTCGACTATCTTGTTCCGTACGTCTACACGCCGAAACATCATACCTCAACTATGTATTTATCTTATTCGTAACTAATACAATAAGAGAATATTCTAAAATATAAGACTAGTGTAAGCCATACTTACCTTACTTCCAAATTATGCTTTTCCGTCCTTCTTGCTTCGTTTGACCCGCTTCGTTCCCAAGCTTTCACCTAGCTTGTTAATCGTCAAACTATCATTGTAAATTGTAAGATGGTTAGATTAGTCATAATTATTCACGACTATTCCATCTCACTTATTTCATAAGTCGAAACTACTATTCGACTTCATGATTAGTTAACTTAACTTATCTGAAGTTAACTACTTTCAATCACATGGTTTACAACATTAAGTCTAAATCAACATAGTATTTAGAACCCTTATCACTTCTTATCACGCGTAATTGCCATATCATTCGAATACGCGTTTTCACTCTAAATTTCAACACTTTAGTTCTCATTTAGGCATTTTAACAAACACCTAATGTGCATAATTTTACATATTTACTAACTAGTTATTTTCACCAAGATTTACATCAAAATCAAACCTCTATGTCTAGTGTTCATGAATTACATCAAGAACTTATATCATAACAATCAATTTTCATCAATTTAACACTCTAATCCGAGTGTTCATCATATTGTCATAAAACCCACTTAGCACATAATGGGGTAATTATCAAATCTCTAGTGTTGACACCAATTCATCAAGTTTTTCAACTAGGGTTTGTTTCTAAACGAAGATTTCATCATAATAACACTCATAGATTCAACATTGATTTCAGAATTTCGATTATGATTGTTCATCATAATCTCAAAGTATCACTAAATCATAAAATTCAACATACCTTGTGATCCCCACGACTAGGTGATCATTAATATGTGTTCATACATCCGATTCGGGCTAGATTTGACCTTCAATTTGATGGATTTGGTTGAGTTAGGGTTTTGGCTCCTTGGAGCCCTTCCTGGTCGATCCAGAACACGCACCACACACTCTTGTGTGTGTGTGTTGTGTTATTTTATTTAGTTTAATAAAACCATTTTCAAGTTACCCCATTTTGGTCCCTCATGTTTGGTTAGTTAATTAAGTAGGGCACAACCTACTTATTTCTAACAATATTCCCCACTTATTAACTAGGTTAAACATTCCTAGTTAAATTAGTGGGTTCGGGGAATCTATGACTAAGTTTATTTTAAATCCCGTTACTCGGCCTCTTATAAATTTCATTTCATTAGAAGCTTTTATTCACCATTTAGTTAATATTAGGATTATTTATTTAAGTCCTCTTATAAATTTATTTTATAAATTTATTTAGTTAATATTAGGATTAGGATTATTTATTTAAATCCCGTTACTCGGCCTCTTATAAATTTCTATGACTAAGTTTATACGTCTATCATAATTCATTTTTGTAGAAACGTTATTTCTTACCAAAACCGAAGTTTTAGTTTAGCGTCTTCTCTTTAACCTTTGTCAATTATCCATACCGGGATATTGACAGTCCAAAATTTACCACTAACGGTATTTTACCAAGTCATTAATATTAACGTGGTTTGATTACCAAACCCGTTTTTGGGATGTTACATTTAAAAGGAATACTAACAATTAATGATCTATCTAAGTTTACCAATATAATCTTAGACTAATATTAAATACAAAAATTAAATGAAATAAAATGAAGGATTCTTATTGGTTGAAATTTCTTCTTTTTTATTCTTACAAAAAAATTCTTCTCATTTGAACCCTTCACTATATATATATAAGTAAAATTAATTTAAACTCTAAAATAAATATTAATTCCAACATTAGAATAAAAAACCAACATAATCTTAAATTTTTTTTTTTATAAAAAAATCTAGTCTTCATCCGGCATGTTGTCATTAGGTTCGTTTTGTGCGTTGTTCCAAATGTACTCCACCAAGTCCGCTTGTAGGTTTTCATGTGTGTACTCGTTATGTATAGAGAATCCGTTTAAATCTTGTTGTTCTGCAGTCACTGGAACAGAATTCCCGTTAGATGCGTTTTCGTCATAGTCACAAATCGCTCTACCTTCGTCTTCGATGATCATGTTATGCAGCAAGATACAAGCATACATAATGTATCGCAACCTCTGTGGTGTAAAAGAACGTGCTGGATGTTCAATGATATGTCATTTTTTT
The DNA here is from genome assembly GCA_030545235.1 of Helianthus tuberosus. NCBI lineage: Eukaryota > Viridiplantae > Streptophyta > Magnoliopsida > Asterales > Asteraceae > Helianthus > Helianthus tuberosus. The sequence continues at coordinate 49,871,426 of CM060351.1, forward strand.
GTAGAACCCCAAAACACCGTTCAATATCTTTTCTCGCCCCCTCTTGAAACTTGGCAAATTTCTTTCTTTTATCGTCTGTCGGGTGCGGAATAGTTTTAACGATTGTACAGTACGTTGGGTATATTCCATCCGCAAGGTAGTAACCCCGCCTGTATTCCACCCCCGAAACCGTAAAACTGATGTCTGGACCTGTTCCTGCTATTACATAGTCAAATATATGTGACTGGTAGATGATGTTAAGGTTGTTAAGTGAACCAGGCAGACCAAAAAAAGCATGCCAAATCCAGAGATCCTGTGACGCAACAGCCTCTAGTATTATAGTTGGATGACCATGATCGTCCCGGGTATATTGACCTTGCCAAGCAGTAGGGCAGTTCTGCCACGGCCAATGCATGCAATCAATGCTTCCGAGCATTCCTGGAAAACCATGTCTTTCTTCGTGATCTTGATATAATTTTTGGACGTCGTTTGCGTTTGGTTTCCGCAGATATTTCTTGTTAGGTCCAAAAGTTTTACGCTTATCTTTATTACTTTTATTTATGTTTATTTGGTTTAGATTAGCACTTGGGCTTGGTCTAGGCCATGTGGGCCAATGGGGTAGATGCTCCTATATATAGTCTTGATTAGGTTATTGTAGTAGAGCTTTTCCTATTCTTGTAATCATGTAGCCCCAATAGAGAACCTTGTACCCGACAATCCTAGGGATTGTGTGCAAGGTTCTCGAAGATCGTACCAGACAGTCTTCGAGACTGTGTGCGATCTAAGCAGCGGCACTGAGTTTCTTAATAAAATATTTCTTTTTGTTCTTGTCGGTTTGATCTTACTTTCCGCATTCGATCAAACCGTAAAGTGATATCACGGGTTTTTCGGGACTAACAAGTGGTATCAGAGCCATTGAAGTCTTTCAAAGGCTCGGTTTTGATATCACTCAAAGATTAAGAAGAATGTTTTACACAGTGTCGGGGGAATTTTGTTCGAAAAGGAAGAGATCTCGGTTCATGAAATTTGATATTCATTCACAGTTCTGAAAATATAAGATCTGCTGATGTTTGTGTTCATCCAACTACACACAGTTGAGTGTGTGTTGTGGAGAGAAAGATGGAGAACTCTAAGCTGTGTACTTCGACAACTCCGTATCCCGAAGGCACCGGTGCCGGCAGAAAGTTCAGAAAGACACCAAGGTAAAGATGGATGCTTTACGGCGAATTTCAGAAAGTGACGTATGGTGCTATACGGTGAGGGTGGTTGTTCGGAGGTGCTATTCGGAAGTCATCACTGTTCTTCGGTTTGATTCAGGTGAGTTCTTTCCGGCTTATCTTTATGGTTCTCGGTTTTACACGAAATCATTTTACTTTTGCGTTTTATCGGAGAGATGGTTGTTCAGTGCGGTTCTGGTAGTAATCGATGATAGTGCTGAACATTGATCGGTGTTCGTTGGTTCAGAAACCCGGTTTGTTTACTGGTGTGTTTTCAGTGGGTTACGGCTATGAGATGTGGTTTCCGGTGACTCGTAGTGGTAGTATAAGGTGCGCAGATGGCTGAGACTGATGGTTCTTGAATGGATGTTCACACGGTGGTTGTAGCAGGTGAATAAAACTGGTGGTCGCAGGTGACGTTGATTGTTATGATGGTTGTATAAATATTCTGGTGAGATGAAGCCGAAATATGTGGTGGTTAGAGATGAACGAAATCTGAGTTTCCGACGATGTCGCGATAATGGTTTCCGATGAAGATGATCGGAGACAGTTTACGACGTTTCCGGTGATGTCGGCATATGTATGTTTGTCGGCTAGGGTTTATTTGAATTGAACCGCATGGGCTTCATTGGTATTTGGGCCAAATGTTTTTGTTTTATTTGCATGATTGGAAAATAAGTGTGTCTCTTGGGCTACGATACCCTACGATACCCATGTTCAAGGGCTTGGTATGAGGCTACACGGTATGGTGACGGAGATGAAGTCGGCGACGGGATGAAGACGGAGGGGGCGGCACGGTGTTCAGACCGGCGACGAAGGGGGGACCCATTGTTTTGCTCCGTCCTGAATGTCGGAATACCGACGGAGAGGACGATGACTGGACGGCGACGGGGGTGGCGGCACGGTGTTCAAACCGGCGACAGACTGGGACGGTAGGGGGACGACCCCCATACCGTGTAGCCTGATTATGTGGCTAAGGATAAGCCAAATGATTAGTAAATCATTCTGTTCTCTAAAATTCTGGGCCCACTTGTAAAAAGGATGCTGATGGCAGCTGATGATCTGTGGCCGCTATTGTTTCATGTTGTGCATGAGTTATTCATGTTGGGCCCTACAATGGTCTTAATTTTCTACAATATGTTTGATACTGGGCCACGCATGGAAATACTATCAACATTCATCATCATATCATCATCACGGACAACAGTCTGTCATCCGAGGTGCAATTCAATTCATCCGAGATCAATTTCTTCATATCCGACATCATTCGAGACACATCATCAGAAACAACTTCGTAACAACCGAGATACGTTGATGGGCCCGTTTACTGCTGGCCACTAAAGGAGAAGACCCAAGGTTGGAGATCGTCTAACCCGTAATAAAGAGAGCATAAAACTAGGCGGAGATTGTTAGGTCCAAAAGTTTTACGCTTATCTTTATTACTTTTATTTATGTTTATTTGGTTTAGATTAGCACTTGGGCTTGGTCTAGGCCATGTGGGCCAATGGGGTAGATGCTCCTATATATAGTCTTGATTAGGTTATTGTAGTAGAGCTTTTCCTATTCTTGTAATCATGTAGCCCCAATAGAGAACCTTGTACCCGACAATCCTAGGGATTGTGTGCAAGGTTCTCGAAGATCGTACCAGACAGTCTTCGAGACTGTGTGCGATCTAAGCAGCGGCACTGAGTTTCTTAATAAAATATTTCTTTTTGTTCTTGTCGGTTTGATCTTACTTTCCGCATTCGATCAAACCGTAAAGTGATATCACGGGTTTTTCGGGACTAACAATGTCGATTCGATTAGCATACTTGATTATTAGTTGATTAACTTTATCATATTGTTACTGCCTATGATTCACAGTCGTGGGTCGATTAAAATATGATTAACACGATTCGATTATTGCAATGAACAACACTTACTCCACATAATATAAATAAAATAAAAACATTTCTACAAGTCAAGTTGCGTAAAATCGGTCGTTGACTTTGACCTTGACTTTGACTTTCACTTGCGAAAACACGGGGTGTTACAGAAACCCAATAAATATGGGAAAAACTCCCTTGTGGGAATCGAACCAGGACCTATTGATCCCAAAGTCTTATCCCACCCCCCCAAGATGTCACTAGGCTATAAAGCCTGCAATTAATAGCTAGTTAATTAAACTAGTTGGATGTTTTTTTTAACAACCAACGACAACAATTTATTGCCAATAAGAGGGGCCAGCTAGACGCTAGAAGTCCCAAAATACAAAGAAAGAAACCAACGACATTACTTTACCAAGTCTCTAAGGTTAAAATCACACCAACGGTCCCAATTTAAATACCCAAACTTAGACCTATTTTTAATCCAAACAAAAGATTCCTCTTTGATATCTTCTAGCATTTTAGGAACTGTCTCCCATTTGTTTTCGAAAATCTTATTATTTCTATACTTCCAAATCTTCCGGATAGTAGAGAATAAAATGGCTTCAACCAAACTCTTCCAATCATTTGACCCTTTTATCTTTCTGATCGAGTGAATTGCTTCGACTCCTATGTTGGATGGGTCCGGACCTTTTAACTTAAGCCAAGCCCACACGTTCCACCAAATAGCTTTCACCCAGTGGCAAGAGAAAAAAATATGAGTTGGGTCTTCTGGTTCTAAACCACAACTGTTACAAAGAGTATCTCCAAACCGAATTCCTCTATAAGCTAACCCTACCTTGGATGGAATTCTTCCCATAAAAGCCCTCCAACAAAACAATTTTACCTTCGGTGGAATCCACTTGTTCCATTTGAAAGCTATATCGTGTGGATCATCATTACATTCTTTTCATAACCTGCATTCTAAGATCCGCAACCGTAAACGAATCTTCATTGATACCATCCAACTCCATTTTCCCTCTTTAAAAACAATAAGCTCCTCAAAATTCAACCCCACCTCAAGAGGGCCTTGGCAAGAGTAATATGCCCTGCCATTGACAGAAATCGGGCCTTCCATGATGAGAGTTTGGAGTTAAATTTGTCCACGATAACTTGCCAATGAGCTATACGTTTCATGTTGACACCAATAGGAAGACCAAGGAAGTTTAACGTGAAATAACCCGTCTTACACCTAATCGAATCCGCCATTTTCTCCACTCTATCTTCACTTACACCAACTGCATACAGCCTGCTTTTTTTCATGTTCACCTTCAACCCCGTCACCAAAAATAAAACTCTAAGAATACGGAGGAGATATTTTAGATTAGACTCCGCCCACTCTGCATAACATAAATGTTAAACAGTTGGACCCGTACCGGAAAAAGTAATGCTTGAAAAAAGGCCACCTTCTGTAGCTCTTTTCATGAAAACTTCAAGAATTTCCAACGCAATAATAAATAGAAACGGAGATAGGGGATCTCCTTACCTTAAACCTCTCCCTAAAAAGAATTCTTCAGTTGGAGATCCATTTACGAGTACCGAAGCTCTCCCGGATTTTAGACACACCTCTATCCATCTTCTCCATCTATTTGGGAAACCCATAAGCTTAAGATTCTCCAATAAGCAATCCCAACTGATAATATCCTATGCCTTTTCGAAGTCAACTTTGAAAATCATTATCTCTTTTCTTTTTTGTTCTCGCCCAAGAAATTGCCTCACTCAGAATTAAAGGACCATCTAAAATAAATCTGTCTTCAATGAAAGCAGATTGTGTAACAGACGAGACCGAGCTAATAACTTGTTTAAGTCTATAAGATAAAACTTTTGCAACCGTCTTATAAACACACCCGACTAGCGAAATAGGTCTATAATCCGAGACTTCTTGTGGGTCCGCCACCTTAGGAATCAAAACAATAAAAGAAGAATTGCACTTCGCCAACACCTTCTCATCTTCTTAGAACAAAGACATCATTCCCATAAATCTCGACCAAAGAACATGCCAATATTTTTTTTTATAAACTTAAAAGAAAACCCGTCAGGGCACGGGGCCTTATCCCCTCCACACCTCCATACAACATCTTTCACTTCCTCCAGAGAAAATAAAATCTGGACGTAAGCTTTCTAGACTGAGAAAGAGAATTTTTTTTGAAACCATTAGAATATAAGTAAGGTCTGATCAATTTTGGATCTTTGAATTTAAGAACAAAAGCATCTTTAATTGCCCTCTTTACTAGAATCGGGTCCTCCAGCAACTCCCCATTCACCTTTAAAGCCTTTAGTTGAGATCTCATTTTCCTACTATTTATAAACTTATGAAAAAAATAGAATTTTCGTCGCCCTTCTTGATCCAAAAAACCCGCGCCTTTTGTTGAATGTCTAAAACTTCTCTTTTTTCAAAGTTTCTAATCCAACCTTTCCAAAATGCCTTTCTTTCTTTTTCTAATCTCGAAATAAAATTAATTTTCGCCTTTTTCTCCAACTCATGTTTTTCTTTATTTTTATACTCAATATTCCAGCTTTTAAGACCAACTTTCAAATCGTTTAACAATCCAGCAATAATCGGCCCTTTAAAATCTTTCTTCTTAACCTTTTCAATCACTCCATTAACTACAACCCCGATTCCATCCCTATCTAGCCAACTATTGTAAAACTTAAAAGGAATGGGACCATAATCTACCACACCAATATGTAAAACTAATGGACTATGATCCGAAATAATCCTGAGAAGAGCATACAGAGAAGCCGAAGACCACTGGCTCGCGAAATTATCACAAATGAGGAACCTATCGATCTTACTGAATTTTGTACCATCATCTGACTCATAAGTGAAACTCTTGCCAATCATACCATACTCCAACAAACCTGCCTCTCTGATAAAACTATTAAAAGCCAATGAGCCTGCGGGATCAAACGAGGAATTAAGTCTATCTTCAGGGCATTAGGCTCGTATAGGTTCTTAATTAAGGAGCATTAGGCTCGTATAGGTAGCCTTGATTAGGCTCACCTTTAGCCTTGGCGTAGCCTTGTAGAGGCTCGTTAGGCCCAACGAGTCCAACCAGTCATTTTTGTTCATTTAAGCTATACCTAGCATAATGTTGACCCTTCCCTTGCTGCATTTGTTTGTCTTCGCTAAATCATGCTTGTCATTCTGATCGTTCACTTGTTCATTTAAGCTAATGTCAGATCACATACGTTCAACCCCAGGGCATCCAGCTTGATATAGTTATTGGCTTGATTTTTTTCCATCATACTAGTTTGCTTGAGCATCATTGAGGTGAGTAAATCTTAGCCCCTTTTTACTTTATCTTTGGGGTGTATCATAATGCCTATATTTACAAACTTATTTATACAATTAAACATGTAAAATCAATAATTTATTCAAGCATGCAGAATCCATTTGTTTATTGTGTAGTGTTGTGTTGTGGTTATTGTGTTGTGGGAATTAAGTCAAGTCAAGTCAATTAGAGTCAAGCCTAATCATTAGCTTATTCAATCCGAACGGTAACGATAATAGATCTATTGGTTGACCACCCACCTATGGTTATGGGTGATTGAAACCGCGTTTATTTAGTCTAACTCTTCGGAGTTAGGGACACAATCATAGTCTAACCCTATGAGGTTAGGGACACAAGCACATCATCAGGGTTTTGATTATGCATAGCTTAACCTGAAAGGGTTAAGGACGCAATCAAGCAAGCATTGGTTTATTTCATTTGTTATTTTCATTGTCTGGGTTTGCATGATATTTTTCAAACTATTTTACAATCAATCAAAACCTAAGTTTACTCATCTACTTGTAGTTGACCCTTTATTTTGCACATGATACAAATGACAATGTTGAATGAATCTAGGAAGATATGAAGTCACATAGGATCGCTATGGACTTAACCTGACAAATGAAAGCAATATCAAATGTTTATTGTATTATGTTTTTTACGAAATTACTTGTATGTGTGACATTGAAACTTTAATTTGAATTAATAAATTATTACAACATTAATAGTGTCATTAGCTATGATCAATCTAGACGTCTCAATCAATAATCCGTCGCGGGTTGGGGTATTAGATGCACATTGCAACGTATTAACTCGCAAAACTTAGACCAAAATGTTAAACGAAAATTTGTAAACACACAATGTTAGGATCTGAGTTTCTTTGATTGTGTTTGTTTGAATTAATTGATGTAAAATGTAAGACCAGAGATGTAATTAAGTGCAACGGAAATAACAATCAAACTTTGTAAACACAATCACGGAAGAAAAGTTTAAGCAAACATGCTTTCCATTGAATCGAATGATTGTATCTAATTACAATAATCAAAACAAATTGCATGCATGCACAAGACTCCCCCTCAGCCTGAGCTCAGTGATTTGTTTGTACAAAATGACTTGATGAGAATGAGCTTGTGGAACAGTACAGAATACTGTTCTATTTATAGTACAGCCCAAACCACTGAGCATCTTTGGCTGACGTCACCATGAAAGTGACATCTAACAACCTAACAAACTTTAAGGACTGTTACATACAACCACTGAGCAAGTTTCTAGGGCATATCGTGGGGAAACAAAGCATAAAAGCCAACCCTAACAAGGTCAAAGTTGTCCTTGAGACCAAGTCCCTACAAAGAAAAAAAGAAGTATAGAGCCTGAATAGAAAGCTTGCTGCCTTGAAGCGTTTTACCTCAAAGTTAGCAGAAAAATCCTTGCCTTTCTTTAAAACTCTCAACAGGTGTGCTAATAAGAAAGACTTTCGATGGACGCAACTTGGCCTCACTCCCAGCCATTGCGGCTCCGGAAACAGGAGAAACGATCTCTGTCTACCTTTCGGTTGCTGAAGAATCCATAAGTGCGGTTCTGACCATTGAACGAAACAAAGTGCAGGTACCCGTTTACTTCTTCAATAAAACTTTAAAATTAGCAGAGACCAAGTATCCTCTTTTGGAAAAACTTGGTCTAGCCCTAGTCCAAACGGCTAGAAGGCGTCGAAGGTAATTTCAAGCACACCCGATATGAAACGCCTCTTCGTATTATCCTCGATTGAAATGTCAATTTCAAACCTCAAATTTTTTTAGGACTTTCTTATCATGATTTAAGAAGACTATATTGCCCTTGACACCTACAAACTTTAACGATAAAGTTTTTCATCATTTAAAATATCATCAAAACAAAACATGAGGGATTTAAAACCAAAATCAACTTTATACAACCTTACGAAATCCTCGGCCACATATCTAATGTTGACCATACAAACTATTTGCGACTAACCAATATTTACAAAACATAATTTAAAACATAAGTCACTAGAAAAGACTTTTAAAACAACTAGACATAAGATACATCATAACCAAAAACCTTGACCCAATTGCATACACGATTGCGGAAGCGTATTATAGACGTTGTTGATTGTGTTCGTTCTGAGCAAGGCGTGGCCATTTATGTAGGAGCTTTACCTAACATCACAACAACAAAAGTCGTTAATAAATTCTATACATTATGTAATTCTAGCTTCTATTAGACATCACATTCAACTTGCTAAAACACATTCTTGATCTTAGATCTTGAATGAACAACTTATCAACCCTTTTCTAACGGGTGAACATAATTCAAGACTTTCTTTTCTCATTCCTTTTTCCTTCCGGTCGACCCGTTCATATTGAATCAACATATATCATTCCTTCTCATTCTCATCCTATATTTCAAGCAACCCGTTCGCAACGGATTATCATGAAACCTTACTTTCTACATAATCATTCTAACCCGATTGACCCGTTCATCACGAATCAATACGGAACCTTACTTTTTGCTTTCTCATTCTAATTACAACATGTCCTTTAAATGAATAACGGCTAGTATCCAAGAAAATATGCAACTAACAACTTTCATATATTTACGATGCAAAATCTAGAACTACTAACATTACTAAATTTGTAAGTAAACAAACTTACCTCGTTCTTGAATCTTTTGTTGTAATCTGGAACTTGCTCCTTCTTCTTTCAATCCTACACATAAATCATTCTTATTTAGATTATGTTGTTCATTTGCATAATTATCATATTCATGTATAAATCACATTCCTTAACATATTTCACAAGATAACAACTTCACACTTTTCTTATACAATATTAGACCTCCTAAATCATCCAAAATTACAAAACTTATCATTCAAGCATTTAGTTGAACACTTGGTGTGCGTACAACATTTTAAGCACAAAGTACATGTGCTATATGCATATCCTACACTAGTTCACATCACAATTGATCAATTCAACCAAATTTCACATAGTTCCATAGTCTACATTCAAGATCATCTAACAATACTCTAGTATTTATACATTCATACTTCAATTTCACATAGATTTCACTATCTTAAAATCACTATTTTTCACCATACTACTAGCACAAATGTGTTTCACTCAAATTCTTCAATCTCATCAAATTCAAGCAAGATTCACATTCTAAATGATGATACTAATTCACATACAACTTAATTTCATACAATTTTCACGGATTGTTCAAAACCCATTTAATCAAGAAGCATCAAAACACAAAAATTTAACTTACCCTATGTTCAATGCACTTAGATTAAGGAGTATTTGGATCCATACATTCGATTCTTTATTTAGAACACTCTAAATTGTTGGATTCTTGTAATGGGTTGAAGGAGAAGGGTTTCTCCTTCTCCTGCTCTTTCTCGCGACACACCCACACCCACACCCACAATCACTGGGTTTTGTTTTTCATTTGATTATTTATTACAATTTACACATTCAGCCTTTATAGTTACCTTTGTTGTCATTTTTGCATATTTTTCACTCTTTATAAACTTCCATCATATTTATTAAACTTAACTAATCAATTTAAACATGTAAACACAAGATAATCTATTATGCATTGGGGTGTTACACGATACAAGTGGTCGCTGACCAACCTATTAAAAGTGTGCTTGAAAAACCAGAAAATTTTGAACGACTAGCTAAATGGGCTATGGAACTAGGTGAACCCAAAATCACTTATGTTCCAAGAAAGGTTGTCAAGGCCCAAGTCCTAGTCGATTTTATCGTTAAAGTCCCTAAAGAAGCTGTAACAGATTTTAACACAACTACCATTGAACCCTCTGACCATGAAACCTGGAAGCTTTTTACCGATCGAGCTTACAGTATCGAAGGGTCTTGGGCTGGGCTAGTCTTAATCAACCCTGAAGGGTTAGAATTTACATATGCTCTTCGACTTGAATTTCATACAACCAATAACGAAGCCGAGTACGAAGCATTGATTGTTGGGCTGAAGCTAGCCAAAGAAATGAGGGTTCAAAAGCTTCAAGTCTTCACAGACTCTTTACTTGTCTCAAGCCAAGTCAATAACAGCTACATAGCAAAAGAACCCAACATGAAGAAGTACCGAGAGAAATCAAAGGAATTGATGAACACATTTCAAACATGTGCCATCAAACAAGTTCCAAGATCTCAAAACAAGAGAGCTGATGCACTAAGCAAGCTTGCATCTCTTACATTTTCCCGTCTCACCAAGAAGGTACTAGTTGAGGTATTAAAGAACCCCTTCCATCCAAGAACTTGAGGTTCAAGATGTGATCACTGAAGAATGGCCAAATTGGATGACTCCCATTGAAAAGTTCCTCAAAAATGATGAATTACCTGATGACCAGACTGAGGCTGAAAGGGTTCGCATCAAGTCAAGGCAGTATGTGTTGCAAGGATAAATTCTTTACAAAAAAGGTACGTTGCACCACTACTCCGATGTGTTGGCCCAGAACAAAGTCAATATCTGATCAAGGAAGTACACAAGGGAATATGTGGGGCTCATTATTACCCAAGATCAGTGGTTTCAAAATTGATGAACCTTGGATACTTTTAGCCCTCCATGCACCGAGATACCACTGAGCAATTACGAAGGTGTGAAGCCTGTCAGATACATGCACCAGTACCCAAAAGTCCTAAACATGATCTTGTCCCCATCTCCTCAGCTTGGCCATTCCATAAGTGGGGAATGGACATCGTTGGTCCATTCCCACCGGCTAAAGGAGGGGTAAATTTCTTATTGGTGGTCGTGGACTACTTCACCAAATGGCCAGAAGTCAAACCTTTGGGGAAGATCTCAGGAAAACAAGTAATTGACTTTGTGTAGGAAAGCATCATTTGTCACCTTGGGCTTCCAGGGGTGCTGGTTACAGATACTAGCAAACAGTTTGCTAAGAAGCCTTTTAGCTCATGGTGTAAAGAGTTCAGAACTACACAAGCGGTTAGTTCGATGGCCTATCCCCAATCAAACGGCCAAGTTGAAAGGAAAAACCGAAGTATTGTGGAAGTGATAAAAACCAAGTTAGGAAGGCAAGGTACTCAATGGCTTGAAGAACTTCCCAACGTCTTATGGGCAATCTGAACCAACAGAAAAAACAAGTCACAAGAAAACACCTTATAGCCTAGAATTTGGGTCAGAAGCTGTCATTCCGGCAGAAATAGGAGTTACCACGCAACGAACACTCAACATCGACCTTGAAGCAAATCAGGTCGAAACTATGTTGAACTTAGAACTCCTAGAAGAAGCTCGTGACCTAGCCGCTATAAGGGAAGCAAAGTATAAGCAGAAGATGAAAGCTTATTACAACACTCGGGTGAAACACGAACGATTCAAGCATGGGGACTTGGTTCTACGAAACAATGAAGCAAGCAAAAAAGAGAACCAAGGCAAACTCGGTCCTAAATGGGAAGGACCTTACACCATTCTCGAAACACACAAAGGAGGGTCATACAAGCTAGTCGACGCAGAAGGCAAAAAGCTTCCTCGCCACTGGAACGGCAAAAACCTTAAAAGGCTCCACGTCTAGTCAAAATGTCTTAGAAAGTATTTCAAGAATTGTTCTACCCTCCTTTGTAATCAAAGTGCCCTTGAATGAATGAATGAATGAATGAATGAATGACGAAGTTTTTTTTGTCAAAGTTTGTCTTGCTATCCTATAATCAGGTTGAGAACCTAGCAAAATACTCCATGGCAAGGGCAATGTAAGTGGGCGAGTTCCCATGCCATATCGCTCAATAGGTTCAAGGGTTAAATGAACCTATATATGGGGTGAGTTCCTAAGTCAATACAACTCCATGAGACTTAAATGAAATTTTTTAACTTGTCTCATAGATGGGTCTGAACAGCCTACACCAATTGTTCCTTAAGCCACAAAAATGGTTTATGAAATAAAAGGATATCAAATAATGTCGTAAATAGGATAGGCAGCATGTATCTTTTTATCTAAAAAGCCTTGAAGCTAAGTGACTGCAGCACTGAACTTTCTAAGGAATATTTGATAAAAAGTACATAGCAAAACAACAAGACAATTGCATGGTCACAAACACACAAGGAAAAAGTAGAACAAAAACATTAGAAACGTTAGTTTTAAACCATAACATAGGGCCTTAAGGGCCATAAACCTAAGATATTGTTCAAAAGCCTTGAAGGCTACCAACAACCAAGGAAACCTTAAGGGTTCCCCAAAGAACTACTTGTTCAAAATACATCACATAACATTGTTTGAGGCGCTAAGAAAGCTACGAATAAAGTTTAAGAGTTTTAATTTGCAGCATCAGAAGCAGTAGGCCTCGCTGCACTTGCTTCACCACTCTTGGATTTCTTGGCTTTCTTCTTTTTCCTCCCACCTTCACTTGCTGAATCAGAAGCTTTAAGGCTTGCCTCCTTCGAGCCTTCACCAGCATCAGAAAATGTCTCTTCACTATCACCGGAGCAGGAACGCTTCTTAGAAAGAGACTTTAAACACCTCAGCACAAACAACCACATTGAGGCCCAGGGGTTTCAGCTCTTGCAAGACAGAAAGAGGCTTACCAAAGCACTTGGAAACTTCACCCACATAGGGGTAAGTCATATGCTCCATATTAAGGATAGTTTCCTTGAAGACTTCGAAGGCTTTGGGTTGAAAAAGAGAAGACTTCTCTTGAGGCTGCCAGACTCGCAAGCTTTGTAACCAGCAACTAAACCTTGGTGTCTTTCATGAGCAAGAAGCTTGGTGTACACATCACCCAAGGCTTTGTTGAACTCCAACGAATGAAGAATATAGGTAACCACTTGCTGGATTCCATACTGAATGAGCCATTTGTTATCACTGGTCACCTGGGAAAATGAAGTTTTTTACCCTTCTTTATCATCTAAGAAGGCTTTCTTCTAAACCTCCAAAGCAACCCTATCAGTCTTTACCTGCTTCTTGTCAGCCTCCAGACGTTTCTCTAACCCAACCATCTCAGTCTTGTGTTTAAAAGAAAGCTCCTCAATCTTCAACAGCAATGCTTTCTCCTTCTCAGCAAAGCCCTCAGCTTTTTTCTTCAAAGCAACCATTGAAGCCTTCATCTCATCCCATTTCTTCTAAAAAACCTCATACTCTTGCATTCTTTTGCGGGACCGGGATACACCCTCTAGAAGCAAGGCAACAAGGTTACATGCACCCAACAGCATCTTCGAAATCATAAGGTCATCATCCATAGATGAACATGTATCTCGAATAGCAGGAGGAGCAAAGTGAGCAAGCACATCCTCACAAACGGATAAAGACTTGAAGCTATCACCAACTGTGACCTTCCAACCTGGCACATAAACCTCCCCTGGGTTAACTTTGGTGGAACCTTCACCACCTTTCCCAGAACCTTTCAAGCTCACAACCTTTTTGCCCGCTGTTTCGCTCCCCTTACGAATCACCAAGGGCAATTCCTTATCTTCCTTTGACTTTCCCTCAACCTCAACCTCCGGAGCATCCGAACCCTTTATATCATCGCTCAACTCAACTAGCTCAGAGACCGATGGTTGGTCAGTAGCCTTTATCAGCCGACGGTTTGAGTGGCGAGTAGAAGGCTTGGAAGTAGCAACCTTGGTAAAACCCTTGACATTGGGGACGTTCACATAGCCTGAACCCTCGAACCGATGTTCAGTACCCCTGACAATAGCATCTTCGCCGGGTGTAGCCTCGACATCTCCAAACACAACATCAGAGGTGTCATCGCTCTTGATAAAATCTAAGGCAGACATAACTGCAACAAGTATATAAAACAAAATATCATACCCTGATCATCTCTCATGAGCACAGGGTCACGGTCCGGCTTGTCCCACAACTTGCTAATCCCCATTAACACCAAAAGATGCTCAGGAAAGGGACGAAACCTCGAAGGACACTCCCTGATAGATTTCAACAACCAACTGTCTATTTCAGACTCGGAAGGTTCGAGTTCATTAAGAATAGCATAAGGATGCCTCCACGCAAGTTTAAAGGGAACAATGGACTCAAAAAACCAAAAAAAAGTAAAAAAAAATCGATCCTTCCAAGAACCGACAATTGTAACCATGGACTGAATCAAACACACATCAATCTGAGAAGTTATTATTACACAACAGGCATTAAAAAACCACCGCCTGCAAAAACTGCCATCAGTCACATCAACTGTCATTTCGAAATTCAAATCCAGAAGCTTCGCCGCCTAGAAAACTGAACCCGCATCCTTTCAAGCCTTTAAGCAATAAAAAGTTTTGTACAAAAGTCAGAAGCATTTGAGCTTACACCCCAAATACCTCTGACTTGGGGGGCTGATGACGTGGATGGATTAAAGCTTAATAAACTGATTAAAGTATAACACAACTTAAAAGGTTGAAAGCCAAAAGGGTTCGGAACTGACCATATGCCATGAACAGTAAAAAGAACGAGACAGTGTCCGGTCACATCACACTTTACGTGTGAACTCTCCTACACAACCGCAACAGGAGCATGTGGGAGAGCACACTCTTTTACCCGCAGGTCCAAAGCCTTTAACCTACCAAAAAGGGCAAGCCCTCAATTGCAGTCATGGATCATTGGTCAAAGGTTTCTTCCTATAGCTGGTATCTTCCTCAATAAGTAGCAGATCTGGCCACATTGCAACACACACCTAATCAGACCTGATCACTCCTGATCTCTGATTCTCTCATCTCCTCTTTAGAACTTGCTCTTTGCATGTTCTATTCTTCACTCAGTACAATACAATCACATTAAACACCAACATTCTGGATTGAATCTTCTTCAATCCAGAATTCAAAACAAACTATAATAAAGTGATCGAACTCCACGTACTGCAAACGTGGGGGTCCCCACGACCTGCGTTAGGCTAATCAAAACCTTGAACCCTTTTACCCCGGAGATATCGCTACAGTACTTGGTCTTGTATTTGTTGTAGCAACAATGCCCATTACATATATTTATTATGATTACCTTATTGTTGTTGGGCCACACACAAAGAAAACGCAAAAAGAATGGGTGGCAACAATTTCCTGTTTTGATTCATATTATATATATGTTTTTTTACATATAATCAAGTAATTATAAAAGTATAAGTAACCAATTAATATAATGTATAAAAATCAAGTTATGGTTCGGGTCTCATGAGTTTCGAGTTATGCCATGGTTCAAACGGTTCGCGTCGGTTCAATCACGATATGGGTTTGGCTTCGAATACTCGTTTGTATAATATAAATTTGATAAGCATACAATTAATTTATCAAACAAGATAAGTATATGATTTGATTTATAAATATGAAACAAGCGGTTTTTACCTCAAAATCACGGGTTGTCACATCATCCCCAAGTTGAAAGAAATTTCGTCCTAAAATTTAGCAAACAGTAGCTAAAAAAGCTAGTGCGGTTGAGCGTTTTCGTGGGGCGTCACACAATCGGAACTCACCAGAAACACGAGACCGAAATTTCGTCCCCAAGTTAAGTATATGATTTGATTTATAAATATGAACTCACCGAAATTAATTTATCAAACAAGATAAGTATATGATTTGATTTATAAATATGAAACAAGCGGTTTTTACCTCAAAATCACGGGTTGTCACATCATCCCCAAGTTGAAAGAAATTTCGTCCTAAAATTTAGCAAACAGTAGCTAAAAAAGCTAGTGCGGTTGAGCGTTTTCGTGGGGCGTCACACAATCGGAACTCACCAGAAACACGAGACCACTGCCGCTAGTGGCGGTGGAACCCTATGTTTCACCAGATCTGTCCATATATCGCCACTGATGGCGACTTCACCGTCAAAACCTACCCACGGATTCCCCGACGGCGGGACAAGTTTGAAGGTTATGGTGGTGGTGGTGGTTTTGTGACGGGTGGCAGAAGTGGGCAGTAACCGATGGTGCTTTGGTGGGGCAGTAGAGAGAAAGAGGTGGATGGTGGCAGGTGGTGGAGTGGGAGGTGGTATCAGTAGTAGGTATTGATGGTGGTGCATTGGTGGTGTATAAAGAGAGAGGGGAAGAGTGAGACGTGTCTGTATATATGTACTATATATTTATATATATATTGTTTTATGCTTTTATGTTTTTTAATTAGTGGGCTTTTAATTTAACAAATAGAAAAATTAAACCAATATGCAAGTGACAAAATTACCCTTGACTTAATTAGGTATTTTGTATGGAGTTAAAGGGGTAGACGAAAATGGCAAAAAACAACAAACTTCAAGGACCTGAAGAGAAAAAACTATTTAGACTAAAGTGACATTTTAAGAGAAGCCTTAGAGACTAAAATAGCAATTTACTCTTAAAAGTAAAACTCAATTTTTTAATAACACCCTAAGCATAATAACACTAACATAGGTAAACTAATACTATGTAAATAAAAAAAATATCTTTTTTTTTTCTATTATTAACTAAAAACGGTTTATGTTATCTTTGGTCAAAATAAACTTATTAGTTCAAAACTTTTATTTTAACTTTTTTTACGGTAGAGAGGGCATCTTTTTTCTTGTAAGTTGTAACCTAGCCCGCATCATTTTCCCCCCCCCTTAAGTTACTCTCAAATCACAAAAATCACTAGTAACACTCCTTTTAATTACCCTAGAACTTTAAAAAAAAGTTAACAAATTAAATTAATTAATACTTTCATTCAAAATAAAAATAATACATAACTTAAAATTAATAAAAAAACATAAAATTAAAATAATTCTCTCCATTAGGATGAGTTTTCACAATCTTCAAGGCTTCAACATGAGAATCAAATTCTTTGGGCTTGTAAGCCCGTTTGTACTCCCACAAAGGGCCACATGAATCGCTTTCTCCTCGTTTTGCACTAGTTCTTTGTTCATCACCACGTTTAATTGTATCTCAAACTTGACATGTTGAATTTGAATTAACCGCCACTGCGAATGAATCTTGTACACCTTACGTGTTTTGTTACCCGTTTTTGCATGAAATAGTGCAAAAATTTGAATCCACATCTCACACGAGCTGCGCACCTTGTTCTCGGCGAGACTCAACCAAGCCCTTGCCAATGTAATTTCTTCTTTTTTCGGTCCATTCCACCTTTGAAAGAAGATTGTGTAGTATGTGTAAAATTTGGTGAAGTGTGGTGAAATGTGAAAATGGTTTGTGATTTTGGTGTGAAATAGCTTGTATTTATAGTTGATTGTTTAAGAGAATTTGTTTTTTTTTTAATTGTAACGGTCTAATGACTGTTGAATAGTTAAAAGGCAAGGTAAACAACGCGGCTTGATCTACCCTTGTATCCAACCCGTCATGCCTACCCGTATGAGTGGCGGCGACATACCCGTTGAGGGTAACAACCCTCGAGCCCCTCCCGCTGTGCGCCCCCTCTATCCTCTTCAACAGAATCCTAGTTCACAATTCCAATTTCACTAGAATCCTTTTCGTTGTTGATGATAGGCCCCTTCAAACTTTCACAATTCAGTGAAACTGCACCTTTCAAGATCTGTTTTGTGCCACAAATTCGAAGCAAATCAAATTACCAGATCCATCTTATCTCAACTCTAACGGTATATATGCCAATAAATACACCTATAGAAACATCAGATTCAAGAAACTCAATGAACCCGAAAACTGGTGTGCCGTGCACACCTCTACCTTCCGGCTTCTGGCATCGGAGACCATATAGCAAAAAGTTTTATTTTCAACATAAAGAACATTGTTATAAGTTGTTAAACGAGACCTGGCTCGTAACAAAATTTGACTTTTATAAATGTCAGATATTATAGAGGCTGCATTGTAAAGACGACCAAAATTAAATAAAGTAGCAACATATATTAGATTCGGAGTTGTTAAGAAGCAATAAAATCTTGTTGAAAGTAGACACGATAGCAACGCTCTTGGCCATGCTAAATAATAGAATTCATAGCTCAATCTTTTCCAACATCTTCTGTATGTCATCCTTGGACACATTTCCACTCCCAGCAATTACCATACTTCTTTTATTACCCGTAGATAGCAACTCAGCAATAACCTCAAGGATACCGTTGGCATCTATGCTAAAGCAAACCTTCATTTTTTGTTCCCCTGCAGGGCCTGGTGGAACACCATGAAGCACAAACTTATCAAGGAAGATGTTGTTTTTCACTTTACCACACTCACCTTGATACACATCGACTGTCAAAGATGCTTGATCATCAACAAGAGTCACATAATTTTTCTCTTTCATGGTGGGTATTGGTGTGTTCCTTGGGATTATGACATCCATATATCTTTCTTTCCGGACACTGGTGCCAAGGGACAAAGGGGTGACGTCTAAGAGTATCAAATCCTTCATGGCTCTATTGCCATTACCACTTAAGTTTGCCGCCAACACTGCTGCACCATAAGCAACAGCTTCATCAGCTTTAATGCTCTTGCAAAGTGGTTTATTGTCAAAAAATTCCCTCAGCATTTGCTGTATCTTGGGAATCCTAGTTGACCCACCAACAAGAACTATATCATCAACGTTACTTTTTTGCATATCCGCATCTCTTAGACAGTTATCCACATGCTCAATGCATTTGTAAAAAACATCAGCATTCAGCTCCTCAAATTTTGCTCGGGTGAACTTCATTGAAAAATCAGTTCCATCATACAGGCAATCAACGGAAATCAACGTTTGAATTGTTGATGACAAATCTCTTTTTGCTTTCTCACAAGCAACTTTCAGTCTCCCCATTGCTCTTGCATTTCTACTGACATCCTTCCTTTCTCTTCTCTTAAATTCTCGTACACAATGATCTACCATCGCCTTATCTAAATCCTCTCCACCCAAATGCGTGTCACCCC
This sequence comes from Helianthus tuberosus, assembly GCA_030545235.1. Taxonomy (NCBI): domain Eukaryota; kingdom Viridiplantae; phylum Streptophyta; class Magnoliopsida; order Asterales; family Asteraceae; genus Helianthus; species Helianthus tuberosus. Next base: position 49,890,589 of record CM060351.1, read on the forward strand.
CTACTGCTTTAACACTTATGGCTCCTTCCTTGCTGATAGTGAGAAGTGAGACATCAAATGTTCCCCCACCAAAATCAAAAATTAAAACGTTTTTCTGTTGCGGGTGGTTTGGATCAGCAAACTTGTCTAAACCGTAGGCAATTGCAGCTGATGTGGGCTCATTGATCAAGCGCATGACATTGAGGCCGGCAAGTGTACCAGCATCCTTAGTTGCTTGTCGTTGCCTGTCACTGAAATATGCAGGAACCGTAATCACTGCATCTATAACGGTTGTTCCAAGGTATGCCTCCGCAGCCTCTTTCAAGTTTTTCAGAATCATGGAAGATATTTCTTCAGCTGAAAACTCCTTGTTTACACCCATGTGTTCAAGTACAATCATTGGCTTGTCATTAGATCCTTCGATGACCTTAAAAGGCCATGATTCAATGTCTTTCTGCAATTTGATATTGCTGAATCTGCTTCCCATAATCCTCTTAACATCTGCAAAAAAGGAAGGTACTCAATATTTAATAATTAACTAGCATCTGTGAGTGATTTCTGGTGTTATAAACATCAAAGGTGTTGTTACCGAAAACGGTGTTATTGGGGTTCCTGGTGATTTGGTTTTTGGCACCTTCACCTACCAAAAGTTCTGCTTCGTTAAAAGCAACACATGATGGGGTGATGGTGTTACCCTGTTCATTAGGAAGGATCTCAACACGGTCGTGTTGATCAAACCAAGCAGCAACACACGAGTATGTTGTTCCAAGATCAATACCTATCGGAGTAGTTTTAACACTTCTCGACATCTTGGAAACTGGAATATAGACAAAGAATTACCTATAGTAAGTAATATACACATATAATGAAGCCAATAGGCAAAAGTCTTAGGGCATGTTTGGGTAAGCTTATTTAAGTCAAAAAGGACTTTTGGGAAAAGGACTTTTTGAAAAGAAGTTAAAAAAAAAAAAATGTTTGGATTAGCTTATGTGGTGGGAAAAGCCAATAAGTCAATAAGTTGTTTTTTAAAAAGTGTTCGGCTTAGCTTATTGATGTAAAATGACTAAAAGGGGTATTCTTTCATAAGGGATGTTAAAAAATAAGGGGTATATTGGTAATTTGTTGTTTGAAAAGCTATAAGCTGATCAAGAAGTCACAATCTCTTAACTTTTCAAAAACTCCTTTTCCTTCGTATCAAAAAGTCATTTTAAAAAGCACTTTTCCATTTGCCAAACACTAAAAACTGCTTATTGGCTTTTTGATAAGTCAATAAGCCAATAAGTTGGTTGGAAAAGCTTAGCCAAACATGCCCTCAGGTATTTAACAAGGTGGTAACTCTTATTTCATAAATGTCATGTTTTTCTTGTTCATATCAGAGAATTAGATCAACTATATTTTACCAAAAATAAATACATGTAGTCTACAACAAGCTCTTACACTGTTAGTTTTTCCAACAAAAATGTTCGTACAGCGAAATTAGAAAATTAGTGGCCCTAGATTTTGGGGTTTAATTTCCAACACACATGAGCCAGCAAAGAATGAAAAATAAATAAATGCAATTGACATTACAAAAAAAAAAAAAAAAAAAGACATGGTAGTCTCATCTTCTTCGTTTAGTCAGTTTGAATGGACGGAGCCAAACGTTTTAGGGAAAGTAAAATCGATTTAAAACTGATAAAATGCACGTAGATGTTACCTTACTGTATAAGTCGAATGATGGCCAATGGCTGGAAAACTTCAAGTGCTTTGAGAGGTGTAGTGTGACTACACGGTTTGTATCTTTCAGGAAGACGAAAGGCGTGTTAATTAATAATAGAGTTAATTAACTAATTTTTTTTTAACAGGTTCAGGTTTCATGGTTTCAATTTCGTAATATCTTTATGTACGAACATCAAACTTAGTTAGTTTTTATGTTTAATTTTAATAAAATGACTAAAATACCCTTCCATTTATGTCATTTCTCACTTCTTAATTGCAAGGACCATTTGTGTCATTACTCTAATTTTAGTTTTTATATAAGGAAAAATAAAAGTTCTACCGAACAGAGGCAGAGGGGACCCTTAAAATTGGTCAGAACGGTATCTCGATTCCAGAGGGTACACTTAAACGAATTCAGTTTTTATTTCGTGTGACATCATCCAAACAATCAATGTTCTAAGACTATGGGGTATGGTGCTTGGGTTGGGGGGAAATGTCCAAGCCACCACCCCGGGTGGGCTTGGGTTGGGGCGTGACCCTTGGGGCTTGGGTTTGAAGCCGGGCGTGGGATGGGTCTAGCAAGGTGACATGGCGGGCTCTCAATGGCCAAACCAAACTAGCCGTTGGCCAACGGCTTTGTTAAAAAAAAATTCATTTTATTTTTTCACTATAAATATCACACTTCAATTCATATTTTTACCACATTCAACTCTCCTATAATTAGGGCTGGCAATTGGGTACCTATTAAAACACGATTAGACATGTTTGACTGAAAAATACACCCTTTGACTTTTTTAATTTTTAAAATAATTAAAATTACAATCTTAGGATCTATCATTTATTCATCTTTGTACATAAAACATAAAACTGTTTTATAAACATGAGGTAGAAAGTAGTTAAACGAGTCGTAATCATGTTTGAAACTTATGTTGTGCGCGCTGTCAAAAACCTGTTAGACCTGTTAAGACACGATTTGCCAGCCTTACCTATAATCATCTTCAATTCTCCTACTACAAAACGAAAAAATGCATCCTCATAACCGTGCTTATGACCCGAACAACCCGTTTGCATTCGAAGAAAATAATCCTAGCCCACCACCCAATCGTCCAATGGCTCGTCCATTTTTCATACACTCCCTTATGCCCCTCGAAGCGAGTTATGCATCGTATCTCGGGAATCGCGTGTTTACTAACTTCCCACACACCGAGAATTCGATACCTACCCCGTTTACACAAACGCCCATCAACCTTTCACCAACTGTCACACCCCGATATTTCCACATATTACTGGTGGGCCCGGTGGGTAGTATCGTGACGTAGTTGATATCATCATAGACAATTTATCACAGTTTATATACACAGCGGAAGTCGAAAGATAAAAACATTACAAACCGAATGAAAGTAATATCATTTATTACAAAACGGTTGTAAAGGATCTACAGGCGGATCGAAGCTAAAAGAAACATTGTTCAGCAGATTTATAAACATCTAAGCTTGCAAGACTCTTTATTGATGCTAGAAGTAGCCAGCCTATTCCGATTAGTACCTGCACTTAACCTTTTTGGAAAATACGTCAGTTTTCACTGGTAAATACAATTAACCGACTCATTTTGAAAATGTTTAAGAAAATTGGTTTTGAATGCACAAGGCACAAAATACCTTTTATAACTTGGGATAATTATTTAAATATAAACTTGTAAAAGAATTACATGTTTGTTATACGTTCAGTAGCCCGGGCTGAATACCGGGTTAAAGATTAATTGACACACCACATAATATAATCCCGCGGTGAGTTATTCTCGAACGGCGGTTATATCTTTTTATATACGCACCGGCAGGTGTATGCCTACACCTCGTGCTTAGGTCGTGGCCATTTCAATGAATGATGCCAAGGATATCTGGGACATGGTCATTAACCCCCCAAAGGCTTTAAGCAAACAAAACAGATTAAACGGGTCATCTCAATAAATTAACCTTCATATGATTAACAATTGAATGCCCGACCAAGCGGTATTTTATATACCGTACCCCAAGCCCGTATAAGAGAAAATAAGTTAAAAGTATTTACCTGAGCAAATTATATAAATTTATCCCAGCCGTACAAATCAGCAAGTGCAAGTATCTTTTACTGGGCTCCCAAATCTGGAACGAAGGTTTTAATTAACCTATTAGATTCCTAACGGATCTTACTTTAGACTGGTTAGTTTTAAAGAAAGGTATACGGTACAATGCAAGATTAAGCGAAGGCCGGATTAGAGTGTGGTTTAGACCCGACAAGTATGAAGACTTGTATAATATGGGTAAACTAAACACATTCTGGATTTTGAGGTGAAAATGATAAGGTTTGACCCGTTTCGGTTAATTTATGCAAACTAGTTACATAAACCGTACCGAACGCGATAAATGCATAACGGGTAACCAAATGAGTCATGAACAGGTATCCTAAGTTAATATGCCTTAAATATGTTGTGATATCAGTAAGATACCTTCCATTATGCCCAAAATTGATTTAAACTCAAATTATGCCCCGTAGGGGTATTTTGGTCATTTTAAAGCTTATAAAAGAGTTTAAATATTAATATGAGTTTCAGGTCTGATATAATTAGTAAAAATATTTATTTTTATAAGTCATAACAGTAGGGTATTGCATATATGTGAAATTTATCTTTTATAACCAAACTATACACCGTAGAGGCATTTTGGTAATTTCACATAAGCTTTAAAGGTCAAAATTAGAATTCTGAGTTTAAAACTTTTGCTTACTGTTAAATTATAAAAATTTACTTAAAACATCAGTAGGTATTAAGTTTTATATGCCAAAAATAGTTTTAACTCATACTATGCGCTTAAAACGCGTAAAACTCGGTTTTAAACGATTTTCGGTTTAAAATAGGAAATCTGAGTTTTTGATCAGTTTATAAAGTTCAAAATATTTTATTTATCATATAAAATCAGTAGCAAAAAAGTTTGGTATCAAAATATTATGTAAAACTCATTTTATTCAAGAAAAGGGTATAACCGACAATTACCGAATCAAAGGTAGAACCCTATGATATGATCAGTTTAAAAATAAATAAAAATCTTCAAAAATCCCAAAATATTATATTACATCAGTGGGTAAAAATTTTGGTGTCAAAATTTGGGTTTAGATAGGCTTTATGCTAATTATGCCGTTTAACTAATAAAAAGCTTCTTAATTACGATATTGAGCATAACTCTTAATCTAGACCTCAAACTGATGTCAAATTTTTAGGACAAGTTTATAAATCAGTAATAAAGGTTTTTGTCCTCTCACATTTTCAAAAATCTTGTTTTAAGGTCAAAATGGCATAATGGTCAACATTTAGGCATATAATGGAAACATGCACATGAATTGGATAACTAAGGAACTAAGTTGTATAACCTCAGAGGGTTACAATATCCTATAACCTGGTCCTAATAGAGTTCTAAGGCATTTCTAAAATATGCTACATTGGGTCAGAACTGAAAGTCAAAGCAAAAGTCTACTTTTGCGACTTTCGGTCCCGAACCGAGCCTAAACTGAAAATTGTCGGGTTGAACATGCTTAGACATGTTCTTATATTAATTACCAAGTTATATAAATGATAAAACAGGTTTCATGGCTTCTACATTGCTAATTATGCGTTTATTTGAAAATTAGCTTTCTGTTGACTTTTTATAATTAAGTTTGACCCGACAATTGACCTAGTTAGAGTGGGAATCAGAGGGTGCCTTTTTAAGGGTTTATTACCCACATAATTACCAACTCATAGCTACTTTCAATTCGAGAATTGACTGGACCATTAGTGATTAATCACTAACTCAAACCTTAATTACGACGGTTTTGACTTTAGGCCATTAAACTAATAAAGTACGAATTAGAAAGGTTGAGGAAGCTTACTGAAGTACTAAGCATGACTAAAGATCCTTAGGGAATGGTCTTGAGCTCCAGGAGACTCCAGAAATTGAGTTAGAATGATTTTCCAAGTGCATGAAACAATGTTGCAACAAAGTGTTCTTATATAGGGACTTTAATTGAACAAGATCTTGCCAACAAAGTCTAGGATTGATCCCAGATGAGTCCAAGTGCCCCCCTATGCATGTAATACCATTGGAGCAGCCCCTGGGATAAAAAACAAGGCTTCTAAGGCGGTGGAACGGGCTGCACAGGCACCTGTCTTTGTTTTCTGTCGCTGGCAGTTTCAGGCGGCCCGCTTAAGAGACCTTAGAGGTCTTACGCGGCCGGTATGGGTGCCAGATCCGGTCAAACAAGTTTCAGCAATTGCACATTTGGTCCCTGGTCCTCCTAAACTTATTTTAACTTCCATTTATTGCAATTTTAACCCCTAAACTTGACTTTTAAGGACTCTAAGTCATAAACCAACTTTGTTAAGTCCCCGGTTATTTATATGATCACCGAAAAGTCTTAAATTTCAATGTTGACGCTTTTAACCCCTCACTTACGAATGTTAGCGTATCTTTCTCATACGATAAAGAAACCTTGTGAAATTTTTATCACTTATTCTAGTGAGCATAATTAATTGTTACAAAGCTTCGGGTTCGATAAATGGTCACTCAGAGGTATAAATTAAACATGTTGACCCATTTAACCCTTGCGGTTTGTAAACTTTCACTTTATCCACAAACGGCTTCATACGATTCATACTTCATTCGTTTAAGGGTATAAACATCGTGTAGGGTTGTTGAAAGGTATAATTATCCAATGTTGACACTTTGAATCCTTTTACACACATACTTTCTTTGTTTGTCAACTTCAGTCCCTCTAAAATAATTCTTTACACGTTTAAAGTCCATGACACGTGTCTTGATTATATTGGTCGTGATTTTACGAGGTGTTACACCAACCTCCCTCGACCTTTCAGAAACCGAAACCGTCCCCGAAACTCAACCACCTAACGATGGTCCTTCCGCCTCAATAGTTCCCAAAAAGAGAAGCCATAAGAAAAAAAACCGAGACGGAGAAAGCACTTGAAACCGTCAAACGAAAACAACTAAAATGGGTCGTTAATGAAGAACTTGCATTGGCGAGGGCTTGGTGTCAACAATCTCAACATCCAACTTTAGGTATTCTTAAATATTTTGTAGCCCTTATTTTAATATTTATGGTTATTTTTTATATAACTTTGTAATATATTAAATTTTGTTTTTATTAAAATAGGAAAATCTCAACATCGAACCCATTTGTGGGAAGCGGTTAGTAAAGTATTCCATGAATAACTGGGAAGGGAGGCTTATCGTGAAAACGATAGCTTATCCTCGAAGTGGAGCGAGATAAGCGGCCAACTTACAAAATTTAGTGTTTTTTTAAATAAAGCAAAGCTAAACCCAAAAAGTGGTGAAACCGAAGCCGACATTGTGACGAATGCTGTGGTTACATTCAAAACAAATGTGGGGACCGACTTCCGTTTCATGCATTGTTGGGAGATTTGTAAGTTCCATCCAAAGTGGGCGAATATCCCCAGTGGTAGCGAATCGAACACGTATTCCAAAAGGTCAAGGGCCTCTTCCCAAGCCCAATCTGATGCACGAGATCAAGAGTTTGAGGACCTTTTGGATGATTCGCCAAACCGGCCTGAATATGGAAGAGATGCCGCAAAAAGGCGCGCTCAAAAATCAAGATCGGATACGGCATCGCCTTCAGCTGGGAGTTCGGGCTCGCGTAGGGGAATATACAGCCATCAGTTGGATGACATTGCATGCAAGTTAGATACATTCAACGTATTCCAACAACAAAGGGCTGAACTTCGAAAGAGCAAAGATGCTAGAGATGCCCTGAAACAAAAACAGGATGATTTGAAATTTCTATCCCAGCCCATTGATCACCTAGAGGGTGACGAGTTGCAACTAGTCTTGGAGATGAGAGAAGAGATAAAGAACAAATATAAACGTTAGGAATATTATTATGTAATTTTCTTTATTTAAAAATATTAAAAAAATTAAATTTGTTGTTTTAAAAAAATATTCAAATAGCCTAGCAGTTTGGCTATTTGGGTCAGCCCAGCGAAGCCCACCAAACCCACGCCCCCAAACCCCCGCCCCACCATACCGTCTTCAATGTCGGTCAGCCCAGCGAAGCCCCCCAAGCCACGTGTCAACCCATGCTCCAAACCCCCGCCCCACCATACCCCACGGTCTAATGTACATCAGCTATGATGGGATATGATTTAAGTTATTAATCTGATTCATATTATTTCCTTATATAAAAACTAAAAATAGTGTAATGACATAAATGGTCCTTAGAATTAAGAAGTGAGAAATGACATAAATGGAAGGGTATTTTAGTCATTTTACTAAAATTTAACATAAAAACTAACGAAGTTTGGTGTCAGTACCCAAAGGTGTTACGAAATTGAAACCATGAAACCTGAACCTGTTAAAAAAAATTAGTACCCAAAGGCGAAACTAGCTATAAACCGCATGGTCCATCTATATAATTACCTCTTAATAATCTTAATGACAATAACTGTATTCATTTCTTTTTCCTAAATTCATTTTAGAGTTAAATGTCATTTTAGTCCGTGTGGTTTGAATCATTTTGTCAATTTAGTCCAAAGGTTTCATTTTTCACCTATGGGTCTAAAAAGATTTCACTGTGAAACAAGACTGTCAACAGTGAAACATTTTTTACTGCAGCAATATCCAGGGGGGGTATGTGAGTGCATATGTCTATCGCTTTCATCAATCACGTATCGTAGCTAAAACAGATGAGACAAGACTGGTATTGAAATGTGCTAAAAATAAAGTTCATATGTGAAGAAGCCAATCCGCAGGGATGGACTAGCCAGATTCGCACGAAGGGACTGCGCGTATGTAGTAGATCCGCATGTGTAGGTTCGCACGAACCGGGTCCATCCGCAGTTATAGTCTGGTGCTGATCAGCAGCCTCTATAAATACTAGAGTAGGTCTTGTTCATTTGTACAACTTTGCTAACTTGAGAGGGGAAACTCTGTCAGATTGATTTCGTGGTTCTGTGACGTTCTACAATCAATAGAAATCATCGTTTAATTACATCTTCGTGTTCAATCTACTCTAGTACTTGGATTCCGCACAAGATACTAGATCAAGCAATCAATCGGAGCATTCAAGTGTAACGATAAGATCCTCAATTGTTTCCACAGATTGAGTTGGTAGAGAACGTTGGATTGGTGCACCGACGCAACACAGCGTGTGTATTTGAAGGACGTAACGGAGTGGTTGGCTTCATTACGTTTCGAGAACCGAGACGATCACGCCAGCATGTGGCGGTTGGTAATCGATACGGGTGGGGGTCAATGGTCATGACCTTCGAAACCATGAATCAAATTGCCAACTTCGACTCCTTGGGTGTCAACAATTACTACTATTATGACACCAATTTATTTTGGCAAGAGGGCGTTTTCGGAGCGGATCTGGATAACCTCCTCAATTTGACCCTCACTAACTACACAGGGGGGGTGCACTTATGATCGGAAGCACCTATCTCTCGAAGGTAAAATCCTTCAAAACATTCCGTGGGAAAATGTGATGGTCCGATTAGGAGACTGGGGGAAGGTCCATACTTGGGATCTTCGTGTCCTCCACGCATTGCGCTACTGGAAGCCAAAGTTATCATGGAGACACATTGCTATAATGAAAATATAGGACACTAGGGGGACGTTTAACAGAAAAATGATCCCACATGTGCGGTTGATTAGCGCCATGACTGTACACTAAACCGCCTTTCGGAAAATTCGCTTTGGGTGGTTAAACTCGTGGACGATTTTGACTTTGCCAAAATGAGGAAGGGGTCGCATATATGTGTTGATTTAACCGGTCATCGGCATAAGATCTCTGACAGGGATACGGGGTTCACCTGCGAGTACACCGAAGTGGTAGAAGGTGAAGATGCCAAGATGTAAGAAGGTGATGAGTAGGATGAGTCTGAGGAAGAGGGTCGAAGGGCCCCGAGGCAAAGGTTTGCTCGACGACACCACGAAGTGTCGAACAGTGCGGCCTAGTTTGTGATTGGTCGGCGTCACGCGACTTTTAGTAGCTACAAACACAGACAACAAGATGTGTATAACAACGTGTCCGTGGTAATGGCCTAGGTGAGAGAAAGATAAGAGCAAAGGCTCAAATCTGATGAAGACTGGAGGACCCATGTCGCAACCCCCGATCCCTTATCTGTCCCGGGAACGGGCGGACGCGAACTCAGTAGTGGTATCAGCTATTTAAATCTTGCAGCGGAAATTACATCGGGACCGTAGTTAGAAAATGTTTATCAGAGTAAAACCACCTCATTTACTATTAATAATTACATGGCTAAAACCCAAGTTTCTTATTACAATACAATTATAGGGATAAACCCTATTTTATTGAATTTTAAAACATCGTTTATTTGGTAACTTTTATAGCCACATTTTCCCAAGCCTTCAGTGCTCTCCAGCTGGCTTTTTACTAATTGGCTGTCACATTGGGTTGCCTGAAACGCGTTTTAAAAACATTTGTCAGTGGGAAATACTGGTGAGTGAATCCCAATTTAATCAAGTTTAAATAAAAAGTCACAGTATTGAGAGCGATCACATTGTTTATTTCTACATAATTACTCCATTAGTACTGTCAATCCTGACTTGTGGGTCATATTACCCATTGGCTAACTCATTGTCCAATGGTAATGTATTGTCATCCCGACTTACTACTCACAGTGTAGTAAATTTTGTATACAAAACCCCAACATACCGTCAGTAATTGAAGAACTACAAAGACTCAATCACTGCTTAATTACATTATTAAAACAATTAAGGTTTTGTAAAACATTCCAAAAATGTTAACAAAAAGAGGATAAACTGACATTGCTATCTTAGACTTCGCGTAAGGGTTTCCTGGATATAATCTATAATTTATACAAATGTACATAGGTTAGTATCATAACCCATTGAAAATATTAATGATACCCTCCCCGAGACGGCATTCCAACAACTACGTCGGGCAGAACCACGACAGTTGTTACGGAACCCTAAATCAATCGGGCAGCGTATCTATTACGAAACTGGGGTTATAATACTTACAACGAAGCAGAACCTCACTAATTAGGGGTATAATACCTGAATATAAAGCCTATAACTTCAGAAATTCGAGACACAGAAAAGAAATGAGCGACTGAAATGAAATCCCGAGGCCTTCTTATATAGTTGCTGAATTTGGTCCTCTCACGGCCCGCGTAAGAGTAGGCAAGGCCTTACGCGACCCGCGTCAACATCCAGTCAACGTATAGCTTAGCTGGGTCAGCTTGTAGGTCCGTCACGATGTCGACACGTGTCGGCCTCTGGTGTCTCCGCGTTTGATGATCTTACACGGCCCGCGTAAGAGTTAAGGTGAGCTTACGCGGCCCGCCTTAACTTATAATTTCACCGGAGTCAAGGTTCAGCCTTGATACCGCCCGCGTGAGCTTGAGGTGAGGTCCTACGCAGCCCGCCTCAACTTAAACATCAGATTTTATATTTTATTTTTAATGCTATAACGTATCTCTGGCTCGGTTTTCACATACGGGGTGTATTATAAGACATATTGGGACTTTTTACAATATACTAAGGTGTTGGAAATATTATAAGGGTGTCGAATTTACTGAGGGTTGTTACATTCTCCCCACCTTATTTTAGAGCTCGTCCTCGAGATCTACTGAAACAAATGCGGATATTTCTTTTGCATTTCAGATTCAAGCTCCCATGTGTACTCAGGTCCTCTTTTGGAGTCCCACTTTACTTTGACCAGAACTAATCTCTTATGCTTGAGATTCTTGACTTTTCTGTCTTCAATTTGTAGAGGCCTTTCTACAAACTTAAGTTGTTCATTTACCTCTATATCCTTAAGATGTACTATTAGTGATTCATCAGCTAAACACTTCTTGAGATTAGATACATGAAATACATCATGTATTCCTGCCATTTTCTCTGGCAGTTGTAGCTGATAGGCTACAGGTCCTATTTTTCTAATAATCTCAAAAGGTCCAATATACCTGGGACTTAGCTTTCCTCTTTTGATGAATCTTACTACTCCTTTCCAATGAGAGACCTTTAATAATACTTTTTCTCCTATTTTAAATTCCAACGGTTTGCGTCGGTTATCAGCATAGCTCTTCTGTCGATCACGAGCTGCTTTCAGTCGTTCCTTGACTTGAATAATCTTATCAGTTGTTTCTTGCACTATCTCAGGTCCAGATAGTTGCTTTTCCCCAATTTCTGCCCAACAGACTGGGGTTCGACACTTTCGTCCATAAAGTGCTTCGAATGGTGCAGCATTGATACTTGTGTGATAACTATTATTATAAGAAAATTCTATTAAAGGTAAGTGATCATCCCAATTACCTCCAAAATCAATTACACAAGCTCTAAGCATGTCCTCCATTGTCTGAATTGTTCTTTCACTTTGTCTGTCCGTTTGAGGGTGATAAGCTGTACTTAATTTTAACTTGGTTCCCATTGCTTTTTGGAAACTTGACCAAAAATGAGAGGTAAATCGGCTATCCCTATCAGAAACAATTGATAAAGGAATACCATGTAAAGAAACAATTTCATTTACATATAGTTTAGCTAATTGTTCCATACTGAAAGTTTCTTTCATTGGTAGGAAATGAGCTGACTTGGTTAGCCTATCTATAATCACCCAGATTGTATCATTCCCTTTCTTAGTTTTGGGTAATTTAGTAACAAAATCCATTGTTATCAATTCCCATTTCCACACTGGCATTTCTAATTGTTGTAGAAATCCTGAGGGCTTCTGGTGTCAGCTTTGACTTGTGAACAGGTTAAACATTTAGAAATATAGGCTGCTATGTCCTTCTTCATTCCTATCCACCAGAATTTTTTCCTTAAATCCTGGTACATTTTATCACTTCCTGGATGCATCGTATATTTAGACTTATGGGCCTCTTCTAGTATACGATGACGTAGGTTTCCTAATTTAGGTATCCACATTCTCTTTTTATGGAATCTCCAAATTCCATCTATTCCTTGTTCCAATTCTTTTAGCATACCTTTTAATTTTTTAGTATCTTCCTTGATTACTGATTCTTGTGCTTCTCTTATCTGATCATTTAAATCTACTTGCAGATTTAATTTAAGAGAACGTACCCTTTTTGGCTTTTCATGATACTTTCGGCTTAAAGCATCTGCCACTACATTTGCTCTTCCTTCATGATACTGGATATCACAATCATAATCACTAAGCATCTCCATCCAGCGTCTTTGTCTCATATTTAATTCTTTTTGCTTGAAGATATACCTTAAACTCTTATGATCAGTGAATATGGTAAACTTACTACCATAAAGGTAATGTCTCCAAATTTTAAAAGCAAAAATTATAGCTCCTAATTCTAGATCATGGGTTGAATAATTCTCTTCATGATTCTTAAGTTGTCTAGATGCGTAAGCTATAACATTTTGTCGTTGCATCAACACACATCCATAACCTAATTTAGAAGCATCACAAAAGACTACAAAATCTTCAGTTCCTTCTGGTAATGCTAATATGGGTGAATGGGTTAATTTATGCTTAAGAATTCTAAAAGCTTCTTCCTGTTTTAATCCCCATTCAAACTTAACAGATTTACATGTCAGCTTAGTTAAAGGAATGGCTATTCTAGAAAAATCTTGAATAAATCTTCTATAATAACCGGCCAATCCTAAGAAACTTCTAACCTCGGTTGGTGACTCAGGAGTTTTCCATTTAATAATCGCTTCGATCTTTGTGGGATCCACATGAATTCCTTCATGATTGACTAGGTGTCCGAGAAACTGTACCTGTTCTAACCAAAACTCGCACTTAGAAAATTTAGCGTAAAGCTTTTCCTTTCTTAATAAACTTAAAAGTGCGTGCAAATGTTTTGCATGATCTTCTTTACTCTTAGAGTAAATTAGAATATCTTCTATAAAGACAATTATGAATTTATCCAAATATGGCTTACATATTCGGTTCATCATGTCCATAAATGCAGCTGGGGCATTGGTTAAACCAAATGGCATGACAGTAAATTCATAATGGCCATACCTTGTTCTGAAAGCGGTCTTAGGAATGTCCTCTTCCTGTACCTTTAATTGATGATATCCCGATCTTAAATCGATTTTAGAGAAAAATCGAGCTCCTTGTAGTTGATCAAACAGATCATCGATTCTCGGTAATGGGTACCGATTCTTAATTGTGACCTTGTTTAATTCACGGTAGTCAATGCACAACGCATTGATCCGTCCTTCTTTTTAACGAACAGTATCGGCGCCCCCCATGGCGACGAACTTGGTTGTATAAATCATTTCTCCAACAATTCGTCTAATTGTTTCTTCAATTCCTGCATTTCGGCGGGTGCCAAACGATAAGGTGCTTTGGCAATTGGTGTCGTTCCTGGTAGCAGGTGAATTCTGAATTCAACTTCTCTGTCTGGAGGTAATCTTGATAATTCTTCTAGAAATACATCTGAAAAATGAGACACTACTGGAATGTCTTTTAGTTCTTTTCCTTTAGTGTTAGTGATTATGGAAATCATATACACTATAGAACCTTTTTCTTATATAGCTTGCAATTTTCATCATAGAGATGAATTTTGTGGATCTAGAGGGCTTATCTCCTTTAATTATGATCGTTTTATCTTTTGGTGAATTTACTTGAATTGACTTTTGATCACATAAAATACTGGCTTTATTGGCTATTAACCAATCCATTCCTAAAACAACATCGAATCCTGCCAGATTCATGGGATAAAGATTTGCAATAAATTTCTGATCTAAAATTTCTATTCTTGCTCCCTGCAAGATTTCAGAAATCCTAACAGTTTCTCCATTAGCTGTCTCTACTAGACATTCTTGTGGTAGTTTAGTTAATGATTGATTTAGAATTTTGCAAAATGATGTATTAATAAAACTTTGGTTTGCACCAGAGTCAAATAATACTTTAGCAAAGATATCATTAACTAAAAACGTACCAGCTATGACGTCTGGAATCATCTTGGCTTCATCTGCAGTCAGAACAAATGCTCTAGCATTTTTAGTGTTCTTGTTGTCTGCAGCTAGGGCTAGTTTTGGACAGTTTGGCCTGATATGACCTTTTTCTCCACAGTTGTAGCATAATCCATTACTGGATTTCTTCCTGCAATTTTCTTCCTTGTGTCCTGGCATCTTGCAATAATTGCAAAGAGTAGAGCATTTTCCCGAATGCTTTTTCTTGCAGACTTTGCAGAAAGGTGCAGAGGTAGAACCCATATTCCTACGGTTATAATTCCCAGAACGGAATTCTTGGGTAAGTCTTTGGGCTAAGTTTTTCCTCTGATCTTCTTCTCTAGTACGGACTAGTTCATCTGTCAAGGTATTTGCTAGTTCTACAGCTTCTTCTATGGTTTGAGGTCTAGCTGCCTTGACTACCTGTCTAATCTCTCCAATTAATCCCCAAATATAACGGGAGATTAACACTGGTTCTGGTGAAGCAAGAGTTGGCACTATTCTAGTGCTGAATTCTTAAATAAATTAGAAGCAAACAGTATCTTATCTTCTTCAGCACACTTGCTTATCCTTAAGACTGCCTCAGTCTTCTCTATCCAGCGTAAGGTTGCAATGGCCCCCTCATTGCCCGAGAATTCCATTGGTTTACAAGACCAGAATTCTTTATAAGAACAACCGTAAGACACGGTTCTTCTTCTTTTAGGAATGGGCATTTGAAGTACATGTCCATTGTTCACGCTGTGTTCTGGTTCAATAGGTCGCTTACTGCTATGCTTACTTTTATTATTCGCTTCTTGAATAGTTTGAATAATAAATGGCATTGCATCTATAATTCCTTGTGCCACTATATGTTGAACAGCACTATTATCCATTTGATTTCCATTGTTATTGATGCTCGGATTCTCATTAACCACGTTAATGTTACTCTGGTTATCATTATTCAGATTTCCTTGATTTCCTTCGTCAGCCATCTGAATTTTAAACATTTACCCCACATTAATATCACAAATAATATCTTAATATAGTTAATCACATGACACTCAATCTAGCCAAAAACGTAGATCATTGCTACTTTTACTCTATTCATATACTATTATGCATCTATTACACACTAGTACTGAAATAAAAATTACAATACCAACAGAAATAGAATCACACTAATAGTAATATGCATCCGTACACACATATTTTATTTTATTTTTATTTTATTATATTATATTATTATTATTATTCCGTTTCCTCCATCACATCACGGATATGGATTTATCCAAAAATCCATATTGCGCTCATCGTATTTCCATACGAGACGCTCTCCCACCTGACGCATTCTCTCACTGCTCTCTAAAATTTCCTCCCCGAAAGTCCTAAGTTCTTGTACGTTTTCTGCACTCATTGGGGGTGCAGGTTCTCGGACTGGGTTCGGAATCTGGGGTGCGGGTTCCTGATATGGGGGTGAAAGTTCCTGAAATTGGTAAGGATCTTCAAAGATTTCCCTAATATATTCATCGTGGTAATAGGGATCTAAAGGGTCCATACCTGTATAGGCTCCTATGGGTGTGTCTTCATGGATAGGGTAACGATGCACAAAGTCCCTATTATTGTCCCACCAGGGGTCGTAATTTGGGTCTAGGGAGTTTGGTGCAGGTATCCTAGGGATTTCTTCTGGGTTAAAGTCATGCATTTCCACTTGGTTTTCCGGGTTTTCTATCTCCATGGGTTGGTTTGGGAATTGTGGTTGTGGGGCTACTAGCTGTTCCAGACTCGGGTCAGCAGCAGTTGTAGCTAGGATATGGAAATTGGCTAGGCTTCTATTAAGCATATCCTGTGTATGGGCATCTGTCTTTCGCTTAGCAGCTGCTAAAACTCTTTGCTGTTGCAACTTTCGCATTCTTTTCCTACGTGCAAAGGCTTCCTTACTGAACCATCCTCGTTTCTTATGAGGGAATGGCTCTTCTGACTGTGCTTTAAATGCAAACATTCCTTCTTCCTGATCAGCAGTATACCCAGAGAGGGCAGGCTGTGAAGAGGTACCTTCACTCCTAGGTGATTCAGACAACTGGCGATTCATGTCTGAGGGTCCTTGATCACTCATACTGTAAACTAACAAATAGTCAAATAACACATAACAAATAGTTACAGTTATGCACATATTTCCATAATTTATTTCCTAACACAAAATTTAGAATTTAAGTGTCAGCAGAACACTTCTTTGGCTCAGACCAGTGGCTAGGCTCTGATACCACCTCCTGTCGCAACCCCCGATACCTTATCTGTCCCGGGAACGGGCGGACGCGAACTCAGTAGTGGTATCAGCTATTTAAATCTTGCAGCGGAAATTACATCAGGACCGTAGTTAGAAAATGTTTATCAGAGTAAAACCACCTCATTTAATATTAATAATTACATGGGTAAAACCCAAGTTTCTTATTACAATACAATTATAGGGATAAACCCTATTTTATTGAATTTTAAAACATCGTTTATTTGGTAACTTTTATAGCCACATTTTCCCAAGCCTTCAATGCTCTCCAGCTGGCTTTTTACTAATTGGCTGTCACATTGGGTTACCTGAAACGCGTTTTAAAAACATTTGTCAGTGGGAAATACTGGTGAGTGAATCCCAATTTAATCAAGTTTAAATAAAAAGTCACAGTGAACAGTATTGAGAGCGATCACATTGTTTATTTCTACATAATTACTCCATTAGTACTGTCAATCCTGACTTGTGGGTCATATTACCCATTGGCTAACTCATTGTCCAATGGTAACGTATTGTCGTCCCGACTTACTACTCACAGTGTAGTAAATTTTGTATACAAAATCCCAACTTACCGGCAGTAATTGAAGAACTACAAAGACTCAATCACTGCTTAATTACATTATTAAAACAATTAAGGTTTTGTAAAACATTCCAAAAATGTTAACAAAAAGAGAATAAACTCACATTGCTATCTTAGACTTCACGTAAGGGTTTCCTGGATATAATCTATAATTTATACAAATGTACATAGGTTAGTATCATAACCCATTGAAAATATTAATGATACCTTCCCCGAGACGGCATTCCAACAACTACGTCGGGCAGAACCACGACAGTTGTTACGGAACCCTAAATCAATCGGGCAGCGTATCTATTACGAAACTGGGGTTATAATACTTACAACGGAGCAGAACCTCGCTAATTAGGGGTATAATACCCGAATATAAAGCCTATAACTTCAGAAATTCGAGACACAGAAAAGAAATGAGCGACTGAAATGAAATCCCGAGGCCTTCTTATATAGTTGCTAAATTTGGTCCTCTCGCGACCCGCGTAAGAGTAGGCAAGGCCTTACGCGGCCCGCGTCAACATCCAGTCAATGTATAGCTTAGCTGGGTCAGCTTGTAGGTCCGCCACGATGTCGACACGTGTCGGCCTCTGGTGTCTCCGCGTTTGATGATCTTACACGGCCCGCGTAAGAGTTAAGGTGAGCTTACGCGGCCCGCCTTAACTTATAATTTCACCGGAGTCAAGGTTCAGCCTTGATACCGCCCGCGTGAGCTTGAGGTGAGGTCCTACGCGGCCCGCCTCATCTTAAACATCAGATTTTATATTTTATTTTTAATGCTATAACGTATCTCTGGCTCGGTTTTCACATACGGGGTGTATTATAAGACATATTGGGACTTTTTACAATATACTAAGGTGTCGGAAATATTATAAGGGTGTCAGATTTACCAAGGTTTGTTACAACCCAACAACATATGCATTGTATAATGTAAGAAATTAAAATAAATGCACTAACATAAATTCAAAAGATAGAAAATAGAATCATGTATGGGTATAGTCGGGTTCTTATCGATTTTGTTTCCAGTTTGTTTGATTTCAAGTATTAACCGGGTATGATCATTTTCGATTTCAGTTTCAGGTATTGAGATCAAAATGCATACCATATCTATACCTATGTATGGCAAAGGGGTGGGTTGTGCAGGTTTTGGTCATAGGTTAGGATGGGGATGGGGATGGGTTTGAGTTATGATGAGTTTATTAAGAAAAATGTTAGGATGTGTTTGGGTCTAGATAGGTTTCGCTCATAACAGGCTAAAAATAAAAAAATATAAGTTCATAAAATTAAAAAAAAAATCAAAAATTTATGAAAATTTAAAATAAATAAAAATTATTAAAAATCGAGAAAAACTATAAAAAATCAAAAAATTAAAAAAAGGGGCAATTTCATATATACCCCTACAAGTTTGTAAAATATCATATGAGTAAACTGCCATTTTGGTCCCTGTGGTTTGGCCAGTTTTGCCACTTTAGTCCAAATCTCAAACTTATTACATCCAGGGCCATGTGGTTTGCATTTTGTTGCCATTTTAGTCCAAATTTCAAATTTGGTTAGATTTCCCAACTTAAACCCCTCTATTTTGTCTTTATCCTAAGGGTATTTTAGTCATATAGATTTATTATAACTTAATACTGATTAAAAATATTGATTAAACAATGACCCTTTATAAACCTAACCCCCACCACCTGTCTTTCTCACTCTCTGCTCTCTCACTGTCTCTCAACTACCACCACCACCCCACCACCGCATCATCCCCACCACCACCATCTCTCTGCCGCCACAAGCACCACCACCACCGCCATCTCATCACCCTTCTCACCACCGCCACCATCACCACCCTCTCTCTCTCTCTTTCTCTCTCTCTCTCTCTCCTCTTGCCGCCACAAACCACCACCCCCACCACCGCATCATCCTCACCACCACCATCTCTCTGCATCATCCCCACGAAATCAGGTCAGATCTCTCTCTAAACACACTCACCACCACCACAACCACCACTAGCACCACCACAATCCCCATCTTCAACCGTAAACCAATCAAACCCACATCCATCCGATTCTCCTCAAACAAACCCCCATCTTCCCCAGGATGGAACCCATCCAATCAAACCCTCAACGACGACGAAGTTTTGGAGCTTTGGAGGGGAACTGGGTTCTGCTGTACGGAAGCTTTGGAGCTTCTTGAGGGGAATTGGGTTTGCTATAAGTACACTAGATGGCAAAGTTTGAGTCTTGAAAATCTTGATTCTAGGGTTCTTGGTTGGAAGTGGATTTGCAGTTCTGGGGTGATTGGGGTTGAAGTTCGTCTAGGGTTTGCCATAATTTGATGGGTGGGTACCAATTTACTGAGTAATATGATGTATTTGATGTTTGGATTAAGTTGCAAAAGTGGTGCCTGAACTATGGATGTGATGCAGAAATAAGGCATCCATGGAGGTGGAGATAGGGTCGGAGACGGTGGCGACGGTGGCGGTGGTTGTTGGGGTGGAGAAAACAGCACCAGTAGGATGGTGGTGGTGGTGGTGGTGGTGTGGTGGTGGTAGTTTAGAGAGAGAGAGAGAGCAGAGTTGAAGAGAGAGAGGATGTGTTGTAGATCTGCAAATAGAGAGTGAGAAGAGAGACAGGGTTTTTTTTTTGTCCAATTATGGGTTTAATTGGTTTAATTATTTTTATTTAGAGGTGAGTTATAATAATTTCAAAATGACGAAAATGCCCTTGAGAATAAAGACAAAATAGAAGGGTTTAAGTAGGAGAATCTGGCCAAATTTGAAATTTGGACCAAAATGACAACAAAATGCAAACCACAGGGCCCTGGATGTAATAAGTTTGAGATTTGGACTAAAGTGGCAAAACTAGCCAAACCACAGGGACCAAAATGGCAGTTTACTCATATCATATATACTCTTGCAAAATTATAAATATCGTATATACCCTTTTAAAGTAGTTGAATATCATATATACCCAATTCATTGAAAATAATTTAATAAATGACAATTTTTACCTTTATTTTTCTAAAACTTTGAAATCGAATATATGACATTTAACTTCAAATATAAAATATGAACTTTAATGTTATTATATTTGAAAAAAAAATATAAAGATTAAAAAATAAAAGACTTAGAAAAACAAGAAAAAAATTAACAAAAAAATTAAAAAAAATTAAAGAATTAAAAATTTTAAAAATAAAAAATAAAAAAAAACCAAAAAAAATTAAAAAAATTAAAATGTGAAAAATTTTAAAAATATAAAACCAAAAACACCAAAAAATAAATAAAAAAACTAAATTTAAAAAGAATTAAAAATAAAAAAACTAAAACAATTTTGATCATTTTTTTTTAATTTTTACAATTTTAGTTTACAGCCCTAATGGTTATTAATTTGTAAAAGATAATGGGAGCAAGTAAATAAAAAAAAAAAATGGCATATGACATACAACATACTATTTATTAATGTGGGGCTAGCCCACTTAGTAGAGGCATATGCGTTTTAGAGGAGAGAGGTCTATAGAATTATTGGTGTAATAGGGTAGAAGTAAGTGTTGCCACTAATATATATATATATATATATATATATATATATATATATATATATATATATAGGGAGGGGCTCATGCGAGAACCACCCTTATTGTGAGAACCGCGAGAACCAATGTGAACACAACCTAAAATAGCTAAAAAAACCTAAAAAAAAACCTAACCCCCCCCCCCCCCCCAAGCTAAAAAAAACCTAACCCCACCCCCCCCACCCCAAGCTAAAATGCTAAAAACTAAACCCCCAAAAAACCTAAAAAATCTAAAAAAATCCAAAAAAAATCCAAAATTTTTTTTTTGATTTTTTTAATATTTTTTAGGTTAAAATCGCTACTTTTTGAAGCCAAAAAAAAAAATTTTTTTTTTTTGGGTTCGAAAAGCAGCGATTTTAACCTAAAAAATATTAAAAAAATCAAAAAAAAAAATTTTGTGTGATTTTTAGCTATTTTTAGGCATTTTTGGTGTGTTCACATTGGTTCTCGCGGTTCTCACAATAAGAGGTGGTTCTCGCATGATCTTCTCCCTATATATATATATATATATATAGGTAAAGGGGGTTAGGTTCATTTGTGAACCTCAACCTTGTTTGTGAACTTAATGAACACATCTTGGCCCTTGATCTACTTTAAAAATTAGAAGGGTAGGATTGTCATTAGTCATTTAAACTTAATTTGTTATTTAATTTTAATCTAAATTTGATTTTGATTTATCATCAGTTTCCAAATTTTATGTAACTGCCATGCGATCCAAAGATTTATTTCTTAATTATCTCTCAATCTTCTTCAATCTCTCTCTACAAATTAATATTCTAGAAATTCCCAATCCTTTTTTCTTACTTTCTTCCCTCACAAATATAGAACAATCACTTAACAATTAGTGATGAAGAACACCGACCCAATTCATAAGACAAAGAATTGGTCAAAACATAGGTACAATCTTATATTAAATTGTATCATATTTTATTTGATTTTTAAGTACCCTAATTTAAGTCCACTACATCACGTCTTCTACATCAAAAAAACTTTTGTAGTTAATGTGGGGAAGAAAGAAAGAAATCATTATTTTGATTTCCAGTTTTTGGGAAATAAAAGTGTCGTGGGTCGAATCATAGATCCATATTGTTTGTGATTTCTTTCCTTTTACCACAATTCGCTCCATTTTCAATTTTATGTTTACTTGGTTTATTAATTATATTCAAACTATGTAGCATCTAAATTATTACTGATGATATATTTGGTTTTTATATTGTTTTTAAATTTGGATTATTGAAAGGGTCGAATAAAAAATTCTAGAAGTTTGCCTCGATCAAAAAATAGTTTGCAAAAACAAATTGAGGACCAAGATGATGGTGCTGGTTTTATTCAGCGAAGATGATGGTGAAGGTCACATGTTATTTGTAGATTTAAATGGATTGGTCAAATTTATATGTTATATTTATGTATTTGGTTATTGAAGATGCTAAACGTTGAGATGAAACTTTTGTTATGTTAATCACTAAAGGTGTTCCTATCAGTGGTATACATAGGTGCATGTTGTGGTGGTTGGTGTCGCGAATGACGAAGGCTATGGTGGTCGAGTGGATGAAGATGAGGGCGGTGGTTACAATTGTATATTAAATGAACTGATAGTGCACGGGCGGGATGTTTTATCTTATTTTTTAATTTGTTTATTATCAATAAATACTAATTCTCACTTTTTAATTCTTTTTGTATAAATAGTTCGAATATTGGGCATCAAGTATGAAGATGGTTATATGTAATAATGTGTCTTTTCCCTAAAAATTTTTTCATCTTTTGTTAAATACATTCCATTCATAGTGTTGTTATACATATATGTATTTTTTAATTTACATGTGTACATATGTGTATAAAAAGGATATACATATGTGTATAAAACAGTTTAACTGAATATAAATTGTGTATAAAATATACATACACAGAGCTAATAAATGGTTTATACACATATGTACTTGTATGGAATACTCAAAATGTACATATGTATTATTCAAATTACATATGTACACATGTGTATAAAATGAATATACGTATGTGTATAAAACAGTTTGGCTGAATAATAAATGTGTATATTTTTAAATTAATAAATTAGTTAATTAGTGAGAGAAATGAAGAGAGAGAGAGAATATAATTAAATAGTTAATTGGAAAGAGAATTAGTTAGCAATTTACCCTTATACCCTTTTCATTTATTTTCTACACATAAATAATTAGAAAATGGTCATTATTATAAATCTCAAGATCTCCTAAATCAATGGACAAGATTTGTTCATTTTGTTCACAAAAACAATATGGTTCACTCTTGAACCCTACCCTAGGTAAAGGATCCTGTAAAAAGTGCTTAAAGTGTGAGAAGTGTATTATAACACTATATATAATACTATATAACAGCATATAAACACCGTATAACAATATGTAACACCATATAATACCATATAACACTTTGTAACACTGTATATCATTATATAACAAATATAACACTATAGGTTGTCTGATAGCATGTCTATGATAGATGTATAGTGTTATATTTGTTATATAATGATATATAGTGTTACATAGTGTTATATGGTATTATATGGTGTTATATATTGTTATACGGTGTTTATATGGTGTTATATAGTATTATATATAGTGTTATAATACACTTCTCACACTTTAGGCCCTTTTTACACTATCCTTACCCTATATATATATATATATATATATATATATATGTGGCATACTATTTATAAAAACGAAATTATTGGTGTTACACGCCTAAACTTACACGAAAAACCCACTCAAAACTACGTAGTTTTGATTAAAAACTCTAAAAACTAAAACACACTTTTGCCTTCTTCCTTTTTTCTATGTGATTACGTAATTATACAAATCCCTATTTCTAAACCACCTACAAAATTTCATCAAAATCAAAACTAAGAATCAAATCCAAATCAGATGGAACCAAAAAACAACACAGATTGAAAAAAAAATGTTGATTACCTAATACGTAAATATGAGAAAAAGAAATCCCAAAAATATACTGACAATTGTAATTTGGTTTAAATCCTTGCGAGACTACAAAACTGAAATGTGTTTAAATTTTGTGGCGAATCAATTATTCAAACCAAAAAATGATTTTCCGTTTATTTGTGGGATTTAGTTTCAGAAATTTCTTTTTTTTTTTTCTTAAATGAATACTTTTATATACAATTACTATAACTGTTTTCGTTCCATTTCATTCATTCTTTTTTTTTTTTTTTTTGATGAAAATTCGATGATTTTTAGGTTTGAAGAATATGTATTTGATTAAAGCTATTTTTGTTTGATATTGTAAACTAGTAGATGCCCCGCCCGCGTTGCGGGGCGATGACCGAATAATTTTCAAAACCAATTAAAAAAAGACCACTATAATTTTGCTAGGGAAAAAAAACAAAAACAAAAACGATGATAAGACCGTAATTTTGAGCTCAGGGCAAAACTGTAATTTTTCAGAACTAATGAGCCAGTGTTAGGCAACTCCTTGACACGGAAAAAAATAAAATCGAGTAAACCAATTAAAACAAAAAACCTTTATAGTTTTGGTAAAAAAACAAAAACGACGGAAAAACGTTATTTTTAACTGAGGGCCAAATCATAATTTTAATTCAGGGATAAATCGTAAACTAAATGGACCAACGGGCGCGTGCCAGGAAGTTGTCGGCACGACTGTGATTTTTCACTGGGGGCAAACTTGTAATGTCACCAGGAAGGCAAAATGTTAATTTAAGTTGAGGGCAAAATCATAACCTGGCTGTGAGAAAAAAAAACTAATTTATACGGGGCAAAATCGTAAATTTGAGCCGAGGGCAAAATTAGAATTTTTAGCCGGGAGGAAAATCGTAAATTTATTTTTTAGCATGGGCAAAAACATAACTTTGACCTGATGGCAAAATCGTAATTTTAAGGGGAAAAACTAATGACAAAACTGTAAATTGAAACGAGTCAAAATCGTAATTTTTAACCGGGGGTAAAATCGAAATATTTAGCTGAGAGTAAAAGCGCAAATTTATTTTTAAGTGGGGGCGAAAACATAAATTTGAACCGATGGCAAAAGCGTAAATTTAAAGCAGGACAAAATCGTAAATTTGTTGGGCCACTAGGGGAGTGCCAGGCAGCTGCCTGGCACTGTTGAGCCTGCCGCCCATTTTGGCCAATTGAATGGCTAAACAATTAAATAATGACGTCAGCCACTTGTCTTTGTAGTAGTTGATAATAGGGATTTGTGGAACGTAGAAAAGGGAAGAAGAAAAAAAATGTGTTTCGCAAAGTTTTTTAGGGTTTGTTAATCAAAACTACGTAGTTTTGAATGGTTTCGCGTGTAAGCTTAACTGCAATATAAAGGTCAATTATAAAGTGAAATATAAAGGTCAACTATAAAGACGGTTCAATCATAAAAACGGTTATAAATAGAACAATAACTAACCATAAGCTTCTCGATTGATTTGTCGGTCCGTCTTTCCCAATTATTTTGGTTATTCGATTTTTTAATGAAACCCTGACGAATAAGTAGATTTTGAATTTGAACACCACCAATCTCGCATATATAGCCCAAAAAGAATAAAAATTCAAAACTAGTACTCCACAAGAACACCCTTAAAGTTAAAAGGCTTGCTCTTGTATCAAACCGGAGTTTTGGCTACTATACGTTGTCTTAACCGGGTCCGCACTAGAGAGAGCCCTCGCACAATAGATCCCTAATTTAAACCCCTCAATGAAAAACCACTATCACCCAGACTCGAACTTGAGACCTGGAGAAGAAAACTCACCCGGGCCCACCATAAGTGGAACTTAAATATCCGTGGCCACCACTAGAGCACTAGTGATGGTTATATGTTATGATTAGTGAGTAGTAGAGATCCTATACCGCTATACGCATTGGTTGGAAAAAAAAATGACCAAACATAACCCTATATTTCTCCTCATATCAATAGTAAATATGACCAGCCACTTGGGCTGTGGCCCAGTGGTAAGTAGTCAAAGACTATTTTGGGGAGACCCAGTTCGAATCTGGTTAGGAGTATTATTTAAGGGGGAAATAATTTGCTTTTCAAAAAAAATAGTAAATATGACCAACAATCATATCTTTTCACTAAATATAACACTTATATTGCTAGCAAGAAACAAAATGAAAAGGATTTAGGATTTATGCCAAAAGTTCCACTAGGAATACAAGGTTAGACAAGATAACCACAATAGTTTGGTCCTCACAAATGGTGAGAACACCCCCTTGTGGGAAGGCCAAAATAGACTCAACCCTGGAAGGCTATACAAGAAACTTTTCTCTAATACAACACATACATATCTAACTTTATTACCTATATGTTGCATGTGTCATAACCAGATAACCAAGAAGAGGGTTCTGATAACTTTGTCAACTCTCCGTCTTCATCGTTGAAATTGTGAATTTCATCTTTCCATTGCTGGTCCGCATTTGTGCTATCGCGCTCATATTTTGGCATGTTAGAAACTTGTTTACCTTGTTTTTTCTTCAGCTTTTCTATCTCTTTGTAAGCTTTCTCCCTTTCTTCTTCCGCCTGCCTTGTGCGCACCTGCGTGTTTAGAATGTATATTGTTAGTTAAATAAAACATATGCAAGATAACCAGTGATTCATTTGTAGGGCTGCAAACGAACCGAACGTTCGGCGAACAGTTCATGAATTGTTTGGCGGGACGTTTGTTTGTGGTCATTCGTTTAATAAATGAACGACCACAAACACGAACAAGAAATTCCGTTCCTTAAGTTAAAAGAACAAACATGAACAAGGGCCGCGTTCATAAATGTTCGCTTGTGTTCGTCTGTGTTCGCTTTTGTCTAGTACCTAAAATTAACGAACAAACACAAACGAACACGAACACATTCATTTCCTTAACAAACGGACACGAATAAAAAAATCTCGTACGGTAAGTGTTCATAAACAGCTCGTGAACACAGTATTTCCCTAACAAACGAACACGAACAAGGTTGTGTTCATGTTCGTTCGTTTCGTTTGCAGCCCTAATCATTTGACTCTTGGTTTTAAAAAGCGAGAGGCGCACAAAAGCGACGAGGTCTAAAATTGAGGCGCGAAGCGCAAAAGCGGTGGGCTTTTCGTACCCGAGGCGCAAGATGTTTATATAATTTTTTTATATATCCCATACATATCCCATAGGTTTTTAGCTTCCTTTAACCAAAATATAGCTATAAGTAAGGCTTTTATACCATTTTAATTACATGTATAAGTCAAAAAACCCAAGGTACAACATTTTTATGCAGTAAAATGCCTAAGGTACATGAGGCGCGCGCCTCAGGCCAAAAAGCCCACAAAAAAACATCAAAAAATGCGCTTTTTGGTCGCTTCCTGTAATTACACAAGGCGAGAAGCAAAAAAGCCCCAGGCCCTGCGCCTAGGCGCGCCTAGGGCGCGCTTTTTAAAACCAAGATTTAACTATAGAAAATCTTATGATTTAGATGGTATGTGATCTGAATAAATATATTTATTTAATAAAATCAAATGAGAAATGTAACATAAAAATACCTCAGCAACAGCAACAGCGTCTTCAGCTTCTTTAAGTCTAACAAGCAGTTCACCAGCAGCCACCACAGCTTCATCAGTATCCTTCAATTGCGCTTTAAGCCCGTTACTCTCATCCCTATAATAACGCCTCTCTTTCTCATTTTCCGCCTTCAAAATTGAAATTTCTTCCGCGAGTGCGTTAATAAACTTAGATTCAGCCCCCTTAACACCAGCTTTAGCAGCAGCTTTTTTTACGTCAATAATTCCGTCTTCAATTCTCCTTTGTGTCGTTAGCAGATTAATATGTTTTTCCTCTAAATCGGCATATTGTTCAAGCATTCGTGCATGCCCTTCCATCGCCATTTGCATTGCATCCTTTAACTCTTTCGCACATTTTCTTTCGGTTTCAAGTTCGTGTTTTTGCTTTTCAACAAGAAGACGACTTTCGTGTAGTTTAAGTTCCAAATCTTGTACAAGAGAAGCCCATTTGCTCTCTGCTTCAACTCTCTGATCATTTAGAGGTTGAGCCGCGCTTGGGTCAGATTGATAGGTTAGTTGCAAAACATTAGTTCTTTTGGATGAAGAATCGATATAAAGTTGAAGTTGAGTTTTTAGATGTTGGATTTCTTCCAACAGTACATCCCGTTCCCCCAAGTCGAAGAAGTTTTGGTATCGTTCTAATTCATCTTGAAATCTTTGAAACTCTATTTCCGTCCTTAAAACTTCCGGATGGTTCTCATAATTTTCCTTCAGAATCTGTAATTATAGACAAAAATTTCAAACAAAAACAGAATTAAGCTTAATGGGGAACAGGTTTAATGAATAGAACGGGTTGAGAGTCACCCAAAGTTTACTTATAAAACATATAACCTCCTGAATGGATTTACTTAGAACATTTAGTTTATTATACTAATTAATTTGTTATTGTAAATAGTTTTATTACCAGCCGCGCATTGCTGCGGGCCATACTCGTCATGATAAAGTATAGGCTACAATCGACTTGACCCTTCAAACGAAGACGTTTTATATTTGACCCGACTCGTTTCCTAACAAAATTTACGTCGAAACGTAGACAACCTCGAAATGCACATAAAAATAATCATAAACACATATTATATTTGACTTGGCTCGTTCTCGAATAAAATTTATGTCAAAACGTAGACTGTCTAGAATTTATATTGACTAGTACATTAAAATAAGAACGTAAAAAATAATTTTTTGAAGTAAATATGTACAGGAGTTAAACCCGAAACTTTAGAACCATGAGGGGGTCAAAGCGACGTTCTACAAACCTTTTAGAAATTGAAAAAAGTTAAGGGGTGGAATGGCAGGTAAGAAACCCCACAGACCATACCTTTTAAGAGTATATACAATCATCATTAACAGATTAAAACATAACAAAGTTTACCGTCCTTTAGTTAAATGTGAGAAAATATTAAACAGACTAAAATGTAATAAAGTTTACAGTCAAAACAATTATATAATAATGAACTTCGTACCTTATTCTCATTTTTTAAAGAAACCAATTCCTTATCCTTGAACTCCTCAGCAGACAAAATACCATCCATCAAGCTCTCAAGACGAGCAATTTTATCGTCCCGAATTTCGCCAATAATTAAATTACACTCTCGTTCATGTTTGTATTGTTGCAACTGCCATATAACATAGAAGTGATTAAAAATTTAGATACATTAAAATGTTAAAGTCAACTTTATCACTATTTTTGTATTTAAAAATATTAACAAACATACCAAACGGTTAAGTTGGTTTATTTCCGAGTCTTGTCGGGCACATAACTCCTCTAACGCCATCTCTCGCCTTATAGCTCCTGCCAACACCTTCTCAACAGACTGCATAATAACAAAATTTTTTAACCAAACTGTATTAAAATAGCATAAACTGTTATATGTTTTGGTTATAATATTTTGATTCGCTACTTGTTTATAGCCCTGCCCGTTTCAATCTATACAAAAAGTTGCCCCTTTGGCCCGTTACCCAACCCATTATGCTAACTCAACAAATAATAGTTTTGCCAGTTTTGCGACTTTCGTCCAAAGGTTTGTTTTTCCGCATCCAGATCCAAATAGTTTGAAATCTTGTCATTTTCATCCGACTCGTTAACTCTATCCATTTTTCTCCTTAGGTCAGGGGTATTTTCGTCTTCTTCTTTATTTAGTAAGGGTATTTTGAATACTTGTACATTATGTTAAATGCTTGTACATAAAATGAAAAAGACCAAATTGCCCTTTTTATGTTAGCAAAAAGACGAAAATATCCCTGACTTAACGGAGAAAAATGGATGGAGTTAACGAGCCGGATAAAATCGGTAAGATTTCAAACCTTTTGGATCCAGATGTGGAAAAACAAACCTTTGGACTAAAGTCGTAAAACTAGCCAATCCTCAGGGACGAAAATGGCATTTTACTCTAAACGAACATTACCAAAACTTTATATAAAGAAAAATACATACTTTGGGAACCATCTGCTTATTTTTATCAGCCGATTGTGACGACCACTCAACAGGAACCAATTGCAAGTTTGAACTATCGATTCCCTCTTTAACATCTTGAGAACTCGTACACTTGCAGTTTCTGCACAAAAACAGAACAGGCTTTTCTTTTTCTTCTAACTCGTTCCCTTGAAGAACAGCTTGCACACCGACATCTTTCTTAACAAATAACGGTTTATCGCCTAACGGCTTGTACGAAAACGTGAACGAAGACTGTTTAAAAGCACAACTTTTTCTTTGCTTGTTAATTACATCAAGACCGCGGTGTAGACTGGCGGACAAATGGTCGTTAAAAGATTTAGGAACAGATTTTTCCAAATGATCCTTTTGAGAAGCGGTTAACATTGAGGAAGTGCGTAAACTTTTCCTGCTGCTGTTAATCGGTATAGGTGAAATGCTTAAAGTCGGTGACTTGAGAACCGGGGATGCTTCAGATGATTCAACGGGTAAATTAGTAGACGCATCCTTTACAGAATCTTTATTATTTTCATTGTTTTCAAGAATCTGAACAGCTGTCGGTTCAAGATTGCCAGCTTGATCTGATATATCTTCTTGCATATTAACATCGGTGTCTTCAGAATCTTTTCGGTCGAGAATCGGTTCACTGTCTTCAACGATTTCCATTTCGGCATCCCCGTCATCGTCTACATGAGGTAGAATCATGGGACGATTGAGGCTGAATTTTAAAAGATTTATGCTTCTTCTAGCGTTCCACCCTGATGAGTAGCCTGCGTTCGGGTCAACTTGGTTTTCGGTTGACTTCATTCGCTGTAATTCATCCTGTCGAATGTTGTTGGTGCACAAAAGTTAGTATCTGTAGCACAAAATAATATCTTGAAAATATAGAAAAATGTACCTTTAGTTGGCGTATCACTTCACGCAATGTATTAACATCATTCTGCAATTTCTCGTTAACGATTGCTTTGTTTTTTATAGCCTTGGCTCGCTGGGCAAATCGTAATGTACTAAACGTCTCGTTTTTACAACTGAATCATGATTTTCGTTTGTGTTAGAAAAGTAGGAAAATTCAGAAAGAAAAGCAGTTTGGGGCAAAAAAGATGGGTCAAACGGGTTGGGTAAGCGGTCAAAATGGGTAAATTGTGATTTATGAAAAGTATCATATTTCAATAAGAGTAAAATGTCATTTTCGTCCTTGAGGTTTGGCCAGTTTTGCGACTTTCGTCCAAAGGTTTGTTTTTTCCGCATCTAGATCCAAAAGGTTGAAATCTTGCCAGTTTTGCGATTTGGTCCTTTTCAGGGGTATTCGGTCCTTTTACATAAAGTGAAAAAGACCTAATCTCCCTGTAAGTTAACAAAAAAGACGGAAATAATCCTGACCTAACGGAGAAAAAATGAAAGGAGTTAACAAGCCGGAAAATGGCAAGATTTCAAACCTTTTAGATCCAGATGCTAAAAAACAAACCTTTGGACGAAAGTCACAAAACTGGCCAAAACTCATAGATGAAAATGGCATTTTACTCTTCCAATTCAAATAATAATCTATGTATCTAGAAAAAGATTTAAGAGATTTTATACATTAAAAATACACTTTAGCCAACTTTTAACTTGTCAGGCCCGTTTTGTTTCCGTTTGAGTTGTTCTTTTGTTTTACCCATTTGACCCTTTACAGAAAAAATAAGCCATAACATGATTTAACCCGTTTATAAGCTATAAGCGAATTGGTCGAACGATACACCTCTAGGCTCTAGACATATATTACCTTTGAGCGGGCGAAATGGCACAAATCATAGCGAGTTTCGCATTTCCACCAAGGGATTCCTGCAACAAAAACGTCAATTTGGAATCTCTGTAAGGAATGTGCCTTTGCTTTCCGGTTTGTGAGACTTCAGCTAAAATGTTAATCAAGTTTCTGCAAATCCAGAAACAATAAGAAATAGATTTTATAAATGTAATCAAACAATTATAAAAAAGCAATTTGAAAATGTAACCAAATGTATGACTTACCCTAGCTGTGAAAGCGAACGGTTAATATTACCAGCTTCTTTCAAACGCTCTCCAGCTGCACCCGTTGACTTTTGCCTTTCTGACCCGGCAAGGTCAACAAGATTCATTCGACTCGTTTTAAAGCATCTCAGACCATCTACACTCTATAGAATTATAAATTCAAAGTTATGGCCATCCTTATGCAGAACAGATTATTGTGTATCCATAAAAACCGAACCAAACCGAATAACCTAAAATCATTTTTTTAATGTTTGTTATATTGATTTAAGAATTATTAGTTTTATTCTTGAATGTTAAGTATTTATAATAAAAACATTAACATGTATAATTACCTTTGAAATGATTTATCCATTGGCAACAAAAAATAACAAAATTTAACATAAAAGTTATATGATTTTCGAAGTATTATAAAAGAATATGTCTTAATAAAAACTAAAGAGGTTGAAAGGTTAGGTTTATGTGAACAATATTAATTAAAAAGGTTAAACATAATAGCTTAAATGTAAACATCTACTAAAGATTCTTAAATCTTGGATTACGTAATTTTGTTTCAAAAACTGAACCGAACTATTGCTAAAACCGAAAAAACTGAAACCGCACGATTTCAATAACCGAAAACCGAACATTTCGGTTACGGTTTTGGTTTTACTATAAAACTGAACCGAACCATGCACACCCCTAGCTTCTGATATGTGTGATGAAAGACAAATACAAAATAACGCAAATTCTAGGGTCTTATTACCTTGCAACTTGACTCCACAACGCATGTAAACACACTGTGTGAGCGGGAACTCTCGGAATTTAAACTTGTTGAACCAGTCCTCCGGTTTGATAAACCCTACGTATTTGTTAAAAATTATCAAACGATACTATCCAATAATACACCGGTTTGACTATTAGTCAAATGCTAGAGATACCATTGAGAAAACCTATGAATCATGTGGACTAACGTATAATACCTTTTTGAGGAGCTGAGTCACATCTTTCATACTGCAAATCGTCTCCTCTGTTAAATTCTCTACGTACACTCCGGTTTTATTATCCTCTCGTAGATGAAGATTTCTTTGAGATGGATTCAGCAAGTCGGTGATTTGTTCGTTATAGATCTGTATATAATACGTTTTGGTATCAATAAAACCGTGACAAGATAAAGTTCAGTTCTGGATAGTAAAACTGTAAAAGATCATGTTACCTCAAGAAATGAACATCGGCACTGATATGTTAGTTGTTTGTCAGCATGTTTATTTTGTTCCTAAAAGATATAAACAAACCACAACTAATTCAGAGACACACTTATGTTACAAATTCACAACTGATAATACAAGAAATATGACATATAGACACCTCATTTATGCGAGAAAATAATCGTGCGAAAACACGGGACGTCAATCCTTGTTCATTACTATACGCATTCTCTTCTAACAACGTATTGGTCGGTCCCCATATCGTGTAGGTCTTCCCGCTCCCAGTCTAGGAAAAAAAATTAAAAGTATTAAATTAACAAAAACAACAACAAAAATGATATAATAAATGGTGAAAACGTGCATTTATGAATTATACCTGCCCATATGCAAATATTGAGCTGTTGAATCCAGCAAGACAGTTTTCAACAAGAGGGGCACCCACAAGCTCGAATATATCAATCTGAGAGACAAATCGAAGCAACAAACAGTGAGAAACAATGTTAACGATTCATGAAATCTGAAACTGAAAGTAACCAGTGATCTACTTGCCTGAGTTGACGATACATCTGCTACATGATCGAAAGTAAATTGGTGTCCGAGCATTGTCAATGAATCGCCAGATGTCTTTTGGACTACTGTTTCTCCTTCTTCTTTGTTATTCAACGGGCGCATTCTCACTATAACCTAATAAAATCATTACACCACATCAAACCATAAGCACCTAATAAAATCTTTTGGAATATTTGGATGCACATTCAAGTGTCTGCCAATAATAACTCTAAAAAAGCAAGTCTTAACATGATTTTGGAATTTTTTTAGATCTAAGCCCTACATATTAACATATAATATGTACTAATTTACTGCTTCAACTGATAATCCTGTTAACAAACTAAAAAAAAATCCATTAAAAACACCAAACTACGGTTTTAAGTTTTAACAGTTTATGTACCTTAACCCCTATACATGATTTTGGCAATAATTTCTTCGAAAAAACAGATATAAACATGATTTTGAATACTTTTAAGATCTAACCCCTATGAATTTAACCCATTATTATATACACTAATTGAACTCACTAAAACTAGGGTTTCAACAGTTTCACTGATTTAACCGATAACCGTGTCGCAAACTCTCAACTTTTGCCATTAAAAACACTAAACTAGGGTTCTAACAGTTTATGCACCTTGACCCCTATCCATGATTTTAGCAATAATTACTTTAAAAACAGATCTTAACATGATTTTAAATACATTCAAGATCTAACACCCTATAAATTCAACCCATTAATCCATTATATGTACTATTCAAACCACTAAACTAGGGTTTCAACAGCTTCACTGTTCTAACTCACAATCATGTCACAAGTTTTCAACTTTTTCAACAAAAACTTAATATACCTTAACGCCTGTATCCGAAGACCCACCGACAGCATTTTCGGGGTGAAAATCGGTCCCAATCTTCCGTTTGAGAGGGTTCGAAGAAGGCGGTCTGGGCGGGAGCATCGATTTGAGTTTACCAACATTGGGCGAAGGTTTTGAGTCTGGAATGACGTTATCGGAAGGCGGAGGAGCGTTTTCTTTGCTCGATTTGTGCTTCCGATTACCGGATCTGTTGTTCTTCATTGAACTAGGGTTTGGTGGTGGAGTATCGGAAGAGTGTTCTCGCAAAATGGCGTGTCTTGGTTGCATAAAATGCTTCATTTCTGAAACCCTAGAGAGAGAAAGTGGGAGAGAAGAGAGAGAGAGAGAGATGTAGCCGTTGGAAGATGGGGAAATTGAATTTGAAATGGAAGGAGCTTCTTGTTAACGTTATTTTTTTTTCTAGT
Source organism: Helianthus tuberosus (assembly GCA_030545235.1). Taxonomy (NCBI): domain Eukaryota; kingdom Viridiplantae; phylum Streptophyta; class Magnoliopsida; order Asterales; family Asteraceae; genus Helianthus; species Helianthus tuberosus. The sequence continues at coordinate 49,925,596 of CM060351.1, forward strand.
TTGGATGGATACATGTGAAGATTTAAAGTCTATAAATGGTCTTTATGGGTTTGACCAAATTTTGAATGTCATGGTTTGAGGATTTTGGACTTTTGATTCTAGATTTTAAGGTTTGTTATGGATTTTTTATCACACAACAAATAAATTGAAAAAGGTTAATTTTCGTGTTCTTGTAAGAGACGGAGACATTCTTGACGGAATGTGGGTGGTCTGATAGCTAAAAAATGATAATTGGATACAATATGTAGAACCGAAACTCGAGTGACATCCTAAGTTTTTTTGACAGCCACGTCCAGAAATGAAATAACAGAAAATAAATCAGAAAGAGTAAAGTACAGTTTCAGTCTCTGAGGTTAACACCCGCTCGCAGGTTCAGTCTCTATTTTGAAAAAAAAAATCAGCACTTTAGTCTCTGATGTTGTCAATTTGATTCAATCAAACCCCTGCACCAAACTTCTGTTAGTCAACAGTTGGATTATGGTTAAAAGACCATACTACCCTTAAGGGACCGAAACTGCAATACGAATAAGTCAAATCCCCTTTTAGTCCCCTCTCCATACGACCACCATCAGCCGCCGCCCCTCTCCACTCAACCACCACCAGTCGTCGCTGGAAAAATCAACCTGTTGCCGGAAAAATCAACTTGTTGCCGGAAAAATCAACCTGTTGTAGAGTACCTGATGATAAAAAGACGCTTAACACTAAACCAACCCTGTATCGCATATTCAAATAGTGGTCTACTGATGATAACATCTTAATTACTATTATGACTTTTGGATTCATAGCAACAGAGTGGATCTTATCATCTTATGAAATCATAATTATATTTCAACATCACTAAAAATCCACCAAAAACAAATTAATTGAATCCTTTTTCACCTTTATTATCAGAATGCAGAATTAATGGAATAGAATACAGAACCCCAAAGACAACATAAAGCGGTTGAGGTGGTTGCTGCTATAAAGTGGTTACTTTTTTCATCACAATGCTTCTATCCATTCCAACGATGTCGAAAAAGTGATGATCAAGTAATACCTCTCTTATAGTTATTAAAGTTAAAACAAGAAAACTGTCACCATCAGAATCAGTTGAGAAGATATCCCACCAAGTAATACCTCTCTTATACTTATTAGTTCATTGTTGTGGTGGATAGAAGTAAAGGTGTGTATGGGTCGGTTTGGGTCGGGTTTTGCCTAAAATCATAACCATAACCGCTACGTCGGTTAATGGATAACCATAACCATAACCAATCGGTTATGGAGGTTATGGTTAATCGGTTTTGATGGTTATAGCGGGTCGGTTTATATGGTTTTTGGCTTCAAGCTTCATGGCTTGTAGCTTCCGAGCTTGAGCTTATAGCTTTTGAGCCTATAGCTTTAAGCTTGTGGCTTGAAGCTTATAGCTTCCGACTTCTGGCTTATGAGCTTATAACTTCTCAACCTATAACTTTAAGCTTGTGGCTTGACGCTTATAGCTTCCGGCTTTTGAGCTTATAGCTTTCGTGCCTGAGCTTACAGCTTATTACTTGTCGTCTTCTTAGCTTCTTGATTATATGACTATGCAAGAAGTTGTTATGTTGTATTCTTCATGTGTTTTAGCCTGGTCTGCGTACCTACTATCACTATTAGTTCTCAATTAGAGGTGTTTATGGTGAGGATGTAAGTGCTTCTGGCCTTAAGTCGTTGTGCTTTTAGCTTATCCACTTATTGCAGCTTATGGGGAGAAGCTGTCTAATCCACCTTTACAGCTGTAAAAGCTGCTCGTTGTCATGAATGGTGGACCCATCTACTTTTCAGATTTGAACAGTGACAACATGTCATAGATTGATGTGAATACGGACAAGGTGTCACTTTTGTGAAAGCACATGCATTTGTCATGTTAATATTATTAAAACTCTTTAGACTTTGTAATTTCACTGACAAACGTGAAGATATCACATGCATTTGTAATTTTTTTTAAAGTAATCATCATGTAGTTTTCAAGCATCGCAGACTTGTATGGTACAAGTCATGCAAGCATTAAATATAAAGGTAGGCCTCTACATGTCTATTTTTCTTTTTACTTTTTATTTAAAAAGTTATACATCATATGTGTGTACTTTATGCATTAGAGTTTGTACCTTTATTTATTTATTTATGAAAAGCATTCAAACCATATAGAAAACATGGTTTTTGATATACAAAATGACATGTTCGTTTTATATAAAAAATCTAACCCGTCCTTTGCATGGTATAGATACGTGTACAGTATGCCTAGGAAGGTTCCAACATGTTTGGTTTTTTTTAGACGGATGAGTCGTCGGTGGCATGCTTCGACAGTTATCCGTTGAATGTGACATGTTCATGCGAAGAGTTCGAAGCAAGTTTTATACGTGAATGAATCGTGTTTACGACAAAGAAAACTTTTTTATTAGTTGTTTTCTTTGGCAACGGTTTGCGTGAAACCAAGAAAAGCGGAGACCAAGTGTATATTTTTCATAATACATCATGTTGATATTTACATGAGTTGACGTAAGCCAATTTAGTAGCTTTTTAACTTGAACTACCTTGGAACTTTGAGATATGTGTGGTAACCGAGCTTCTAGCTGTTATTGCTCATGTCTCAGCTTCCTGCCTAATGCTTCCACATAAGCTCCTAGTCATGAGTGTATATAACGTTGATATAGGTGCTTATGACTTAATAAAATGTGGTTAAAGGTCGAACTCCTAACAATAGGCTATAGTAGCACTGAGCTTGTTTATAAGAGTTTCCTTTCGGGAGCCTAAAGCTTTGTAATTTGGATGTTGGAAGCTGTTAGATTAACATGGGGGAGCTATGAGCTCGAAGCATTTTTCGTGACAAGCTGTTAGCTAGAAGCTTTATGTCAGATGCTACTAGCTGGAAGCTACTTGTGCTTCTATGTTGCCCCAGTGGTGCTTCTAGCTTAAGCTGTTGTGATTCTAGCTTCCCTCTAGCTTAGCTGGCTGACTTGACTAGTTTACCTTTATAGCTGTTAAGGCTAGAAGGTGTGGCTGTCATAACTAATATGAATACTAAGTCTATCCTACTTTATAGCTGTAAAGTTGATTTGATGTCTCTTTTTTTAAAACACATGTCTATGTCAGGATAAAGTAGCCTACTTTTTGACTTTTTTTTATTTTTATTTATTTTTATTTTTTAGTAGACAATAGTTTTAATTTTCCTTGACATTTGTGCGTGAAAAGACATGACATGAAACTTTATTCAATAATACAAGTTTTAAAAACTTTTGTACAACTCCTTAGTAAAAAGGTCATATGTTGGAAACTAAGACAAGTCATGTTTGCACATTTTTAAGAGTGAAAATCAATTTAGTTTTCCAATATTATTTCAAACACAAACCTCTGATATGTTGTTTAACAAAATATATGGTATTCACAGCCAGCAAATTTTAAAGAGTTCAATGTGTAAGAAGCCGGGAACCTGGTAGCCGAAGCTTCAAGCTAGGAACTGGGTATCGCGTAGGGCAACTATGTGCAGGAGATCTAGAAGCTATTATTTCCAAGAAAAACGCTCTTCCCAACATTAGAAAGAACTTAGAAACATATGGGCTGAACTACAAAGAGTTTCATGTTCTAAGCAGCGCAGCTCCACGGTGGGGCCACTTGTTGAAACAACAAGGATAAGGTCAGGGGAAGGTATGAACGCTCCTTGGGTCAGCCTCGTCGCCTCCTAGCTTGTACCTACAACACGAAAGAACCCGTTAGAAGGGGCCAGGGACCGGGGTCTCTGGACCACCCTCCGACGCTCAACATTAGTAATCTATCCAAGAATAGTGTATAAACATAAAGCATAGATGTATGAATAAGTATAAGTGAGATAGAGAATGCTTATGGAGTTCGTGGTCGAGATCCAGCGGTTAGCTTGCAGCTGTGATGATTCCAGATTGCATAGATCGTGACTAGGAGCTGCTGGTGTAGTCCCCCGTGAGCTCGTGACCTTAGCAGCTCAGAGGGGAAGCAGCTTAGCCTTATGGCTTGTGTTCTTAAGAGAGAATATGTAATTCTAGAGAGAGAATGAGATTATAGAGAGAGAATGAGATGCTAGAGAGAGAAAGTAAATGGCTGGAATGTTTAAGCCAAAGTGGGGTGATTGAAACGGGCTTGGTTGTGATGGGCTGGGCTGGCCCACTAGGCTTGTTCTCCTGTTTGGGTTGTTAAGCTCCCGACAAGGAGCTTCCTGCTTCCCGGCTTTGCCGAGTGGGAGCCTCAGGGTACCCACGCCATCACCCCGATACCACACCGGAGAGTCTAAGAAATAAGTCGAGGAATGTAAGAAATGTGTAAGAAATCAATAATTGGTTGTAAGAGAATAAAGGTGAATCGTTGTTTCAAATGGCAATTTATGACAATTGTCATTTCAAATGACAAGCTCTGACATATATGACAAATCGTCATTTCAGATGGCAACTTCTGCCACAAAAAGCAGCCATTTGAAATGGCTATGTATTGACATTGCATGTGATTCTCTAAATTATTGGAGAACATTATTAAAATATCTGATTATTTTGTTTTTCTTTTTTAAAGGCAATTTTATTAAACCACCAAAAATATACACAACATATACAAAAAGCCACCAGATATTTCCTACACACCTGCTGTATTTTTTATCTTTACATTAGAAAGAAAACCTGCACCATTGAGACCACTTCAACTGTTCCAGTTTTAAATGATTTTTTATCCATAAAAAATCCAGCCCTTTGATTATTTTGTTAAATTGCCTTAAAAGGAAACCAAGTTAATATGATTTTTTAAAGATGGATGTTGAAGATGAAATCTTAAAAAAAATGTGGACATAATAAAATTGCCTTTCAAAAAGAAATACAAAATAGTTGGATATTTTAAAAATGTCCTCCAATAATTTAGAGAATCACATTCAATATCAGTACATAGCCATTTCAAACGGCGATTTAGCTTCATTTATCAGAAGTTGTCATTTAAAATGACGATTTATCGTAAAAGTGTCTGAAGTTGCCATTTGAAATATGGAGTTTGTAAAAATAGCTTCTAGCTAACCAACCTACAATTACATACACACTTATTAATGTGTATTCTCCTTGCAAATATATATTGTACAACTCTATTATAAAGTCTTAATTGTTTGTAAAATCTTTCAGATATACATACATGTATTTTTTTTATATAAATTAGGCTATTTGTAACATGAGTGTTTTTTAATTTTAAAAAGACCCATGTTTCGAGTATTTCTTGGTTGCATAAAGATGGGTATTGAATTATTGATGAAGTTAACTTGAATCATTTTTCTTATTTTATTTAGAGTAAATTACAAGTTTTGTCCTTTATGTTTGTCCCAAATTTCAGGCGCTGTCCTTTACCTTTAAAATTGATGAGTTTTGTCCTTAATGTTTGCAAATCTTGCACGTTATGTCCTTTAGGGCAAACCCAGTTAGATTTTTTGGTTAAAACTGATCATGTGCATGGCACATGAGGGCATTCTTGTCATTTGAGCTTTCCAGGGGCTAGTTTGTAAATAACTTTTATTAAAGGGTCAATTTGTACAACTTAAAAACAAAACAATATATATAAACAAAACATTAACGCTCTGTGCTATCTCTTCTCTCTCTCTCTACAAAACGCTCTGTGATATCTCTCTCTCTACGAACTGTGGAGAAATCGCATCAATCATACGCAGCAACAGAATGTCAATCGTAACCACCACCGTCACAGTCGGAGATCCGTGGGAGGTTCAGTACGTTCGCTTCCTCAACTGTCCATCTCACTCCACTTCTGCCGGTGAACTTCATCCCTCACTGGTTCCGCTTTCTCAAAAGTCCAAAGGCTCCTGGATCTCTTCATTCACATCTCTCGCTTGCCTCAGATTGCTCACCACCGCCACCAGTCACTCCGTCATCATCACAGTTACTCTCGTCGATCACGTCATCGTGAGTTATCGTTGTTTATTACAGATCTATCAGTTTTTGCTCTCGAATGGATTTAGCATCGCTATTTGACTTGTTTCTGTTGTTTATTGTTGACATATGGTGGGTTAGAGGCTTGATTTGTAGATTGCTTGATTTGCTAATTACACAAAATTGGATTGGGGGTTTTGGAAATGGAGAAGATGAGTTGCTGAGGTACTTGAAATTGATGAAGCTCTCTGTGTGTTTTTATGTCATTAAAGAACTCCCAACTGTATTTGTGCAGGTATAAATTTGAATGTATTTGTGAAGAAGAGAGATGATGGTGGTGGGTTGATATCGATGGTGGTGGTGGTGGGTTCAGTAGTTTAGAGAGAGAAAAGTGAGAAAGAAAGAGTTTATATTTATTTTTATTTTTTAGTTTTACACAATTAGTCCCTTGTTAAAAGTTATTTACTTAATAGTCCCTAGGGAGGCAAAATGACAAAAGTGCCCTCATGTGCAAGGCACATGATCAGTTTTAACCAAAAAATCTAACTGGGTTTGCCCTAAAGGACATAACGTGCAAGATTTGCAAACATTAAGGACAAAACTCATCAATTTTAAAGGTAAAGGACAGCGCCTGAAATTTGGGACAAACATAAAGGACAAAACTTGTAATTTACTCTTTTATTTAAGAAGTTATGTTGAGATGACACCTTTTAATTCAGGTTAAGCCATTACACCGGTTATGGTTCTTCTTTTGTTCGATTCTTCACTCTATTGTTTGCTTGGCATTGTTTCTTACAATTGCTTCGTTGATCGATCGTGGTGCTTAGACTGAGTTGATTCACAATCACACTATGCATCAACCGTGTGTATTCACTTAGGGTAGGCCGTATGGTATCGGTGGAAGGTGAGTGGTGTGGGGGAGTGGAGTCACCGATCGGTGACCACACCGTGGTGATTGAGTTAGGGTGTTTGAGTAGGAGAGAGGGAGAGAAATCGGTGAATAGTCACCGAATGTGGAGAAGAGTGATGGAGGAGAGAGAGAGAACAACCAATCAATTTTTTTTATTTTTTAATTGAGTGGGTGTTTGAACCATACCTAGTATTTGAGTAGAAAATGGGGAGTGAAGGGGGGAGTTGACCAGGGGCGGACCCATGCCCAGCCCAAGGTGGGTGGGCGCACCCCCGGGAAAAAAAATTAGTGCTAAATTCCGTCGAAAATCCCGTCCGCACCCCTTGGAATTTTTCATCCGCACCCCTTGGAATTTTCGACCGCACCCTTGAAATTTTTCGTCCTGACCCCTTAGATAAAAAGTGTTATCAATTTATATTTTAAATTTTTTTTAGTAAACTCTTATTTAAAAAAAAGAGTTAAATGCCATTTTAGTCCCTGTGGTTTGGGTAATTTTGTCAGTTTAGTCCAAAGGTTTCATTTTTAACATGTGGGTCCAAAAAGGTTTCACAGTTGCCATTTTAGTCCACTGGGTTAACTTCATCCATTTTTTCTATTAACGAGAAGGCCAATTTGGTCATTTTATATGGCTGAATTGCCATTTTAGTTAACAAAATTACATACAAAATGACCAAGTTGGCCTTCTCGTTAACAAAAAAAATGGATGAAGTTAACCAAGTGGACTAAAATGGCAACTGTGAAACCTTTTTGGACCCATAGGTTAAAAATGAAACCTTTGGACTAAACTGGCAAAATAGCCCAAACCACAGGGACTAAAATGGCATTTAACTCTAAAAAAAAATACTACCTAAATTATATAACTTTTAATATCTAACTAACTAAACCCAAATACCCACTTATAATTTCTAACTAGCTAGCCCACTAAGTCTTAGCCCATTAACCAAACCCAACAATATTTCATACTATAATAAAATAATAAAAGCCTTTAAAAAATTCTCTCCCGCTCTCTCTCTCTCATGCGTCCCTGCACTGCCAACGAACAACATCACCCAGCGACAACAGTCCAGCAGCCGGCGACCACCGTAATCAGCCACCATACCACCGTCGTTTGACACCAAATCTAACCCGAATCCGAACACGGGTAAGTTTCTTTGTTATTTTGAAGATTTTGGTTGATATTATAGGAGAAAAAGGGTAATAAAGTTGTTAAATAGGTTTGAAATTTTGTGTGTTTTGACGTTGTTTATGGTTGTTTAGATGATTTTTAGGGTAATTATGTTGTTTATATATTTTTAGGATGATTACAACTTATGTTATGATTTCTAGGGCTTGAATAGTTGAAAATTAAAATTGAAACATTATGTTATGGAGTGATGAACTTATGTTATATAGAGAAAGAATTGCTTAAGAAATTAGTTTTAGATGATGTTTTGGATAGATTTCAAAAAATGAAAACCCGTAGGGCGTCGACGTTTTAATTATATTTGTAACAAGGTTTGACATGTTTTCGATGATTATATAATTAGTTTGATGTTCGTTTGTTTTACATGACCCGACCCGATAGGAACCGATTTTTTTACTTATATACCTAGGGGCCTAAAATTTTTAAAAATGTTCCGCACCCCCATGGAAAAATTCCTGGGTCCGCCACTGGAGTTGACATGGCTTTATATCATTGGGTAGAGAAAACTCAAACACCCTAAGGTGGACGGTATGGTTTGGGTGAGTTAGGGTGTTTGAGTTTTCTCTACCCAATGATATAAAGCCATGTCAACTCCCCTGTAACACCTCGAAAATTCACGTCCTATAAAGTGTTGACACGTGTCATATGTTTGAACGTGTGAAAGAATGTTTTGAAATGATTAAAGTTGACAAACATGAAAAGTATATGAAAATACGAGTTCGAAATGTCAACAGTGAATAAATATATTGTATAATAACCCTACATGATGCTCATACCTTCAAACGAATAAATCATGGATCATACGAAGCTAAAAGTGAGAGATAACAAACTGCAGGGGCTAAATGTGTCAACATGTTTAAGTTATACCTCTGAGTGACCTTTTGACAAACCCGAAGCTTTGTAACGATTAATTATGCTCACTAGAATGCACGATTAAAATTTCATAAAGGTCCGTTATCGTATGAGAAAGTTATGATCAAATTCGTGTACGAGGGGTTAAAGCGTCAACGTTGAAAGTTTGGACCTTTCGGGTGACAATAAAGTTAACCGGGGACTAAACAAAGTGGGTAAATATATTAAAGCCCTTATATGTCAAGTTAGAGGGTTCAAAGTGCAAGAAAATAAGTTAATTGACCTTTCGGAGGACCAAGAGCCAAGGATGCAAACTGAAAAAGAGATTGTTGGCCCTGATGACATGCTTGCGCACCTCAACACCCACACTCTTGCGGTGCGCAAGGCATGCCCAGATGCAGAAAGTTGGCTGTTGGCTGATTTAAACGTTGCAACTGACCTTTAAACGATTTCCTCATCTCCCTTGGCCCCTAAACAATCCCTAAACATCTAGGGACACTTGTAAATAACTTGTGGTCAGTAGTAGACTTAGATGTCAACATTTTGTGGTGATTTGATCACTATATAAAGCCCCTAAGTTGCAACATTTCAATCACACCTTCATCTGTACTTTGGATCATTTCTGGAGCTCAAGTCTTCTCTCAAGTGATCACTAATCAAGCTTAGGACCTCAGTAAGTTTGCTAATCCTTTCTTAATTAAGTTTTAGCTTAGTTTTAGCTTAAAAGTCAAACCGTCGTAATTAACGGTTGACTTTAAGATTAATTGTTGATGCACAAGAATGTCTGTTGACTGCATCTTCATCAAGTCTTAAGTAAAGAAAGTCAAGATTAGGGTTTATAATGTTAATTTCGCTTATGTGTACATGGTTTTATAGGTGATTTCGCTTTTAGGGACACATGGTGATTTCGCTTTAATGGACATGCCATATAAGCGAAATCAGTTACATGTGATTTCGCTCATATGGTCATGCCATTGGAGCGAAATAAGCCTTAGTATATATACCCACACATGTGTTCATTAGTGAGGACATTGGAGCGAAATCAGTTCATGTAATTTGGAGCCAAACTCTGTCAAATTGATCTCAGAAAGCTAATAAAGTGAAGGAATTGAATAGGAAAGTTGTTGTTACGTTGCGTATACTGATTCCGCCTTTATACGTGATGATGAACTGCCTTGACTGATCGTTTAGGGTCACGACACGGTCCAACAAGTGGTATCAGAGCTTCAGGACGAGGAGTTCATACTACTTCAGCTGATTTGACACTATTATCTCATTTCTACTCATTTTCTCTTTTATTTTTCTGATTTAAACAAGTTCCTTCGGACAAAATGAGTTGAATCTCAAGTATATTGAGCGAAATTATCTGTTAAACAATCCGTAAAAGTATCAGACCTTAAAACAAAGTAAAAATCAATCAATTTTATCAAAAACATGATCGGTTCACGAACAGAATTTTCAAACTCAGATCTGGAACGAATTTGTGGTCGAAATTGAACATATAACATATCATTGTGATCGGAATTAAGTGTAGAATAACCCTTGAAAGTTTCAGATTGAAATTCAACGTAAAAATGAGTAAAATTGTGATTCCACTTTTGTGAACATCGAAAGTTAATCAACTGATTTCGCTTATACGGACAAGTAGTGATTTCGCTCTTGTGGACTTTGTAATTTCGCTCATACGGACAAAGTCTGATTTCGCTTATTCAGACATTGTGATTTCGCTCAAAGGGACATTCTGATTTCGCTTATACGGACAAAAGTGATTTCGTTTTTGTGTCACATATTGTGATTTCGCTTATCAGTCAATCTGACTGATTTCGCTCGTGTGTCATTATTTTTCAAAAATTTCAAAATTTGTCTAAGTGTTTGATAATCTTGCAGGTACATTCACGATGGATGTTCTTTTCTTGAACCCGTTCAGTGACATGTACGCGTTTGCTGGAAACTCGGGAGATGTTTCATCTACAAGCAATGAGAACGAGAATCCACCGAAAGAGAAGAAAAAGGAAGCTTGGGAATCTGAAAGTGCTTTTGGAACATTCAATAAACCCCCAAAGCTAATGGCTATCGAGGAATACAGTCGTTGGTCCAGAAAGTTTGAAGATTGGATGATGGAATTCGCATTTCCAAGTTGGAAATGTCTGAAAAACGGTTATGAACAAGGAAACAAGAATGGTGAAGTCTTAACAGCATCTGATGAGATTGAATCATTTGTAGCCGAACAAAAGTGTGTGGCATTGTTATTTCAATCTGTTCGGGAGGATATCATCTCATTGATAGACTATTCAAACGCTAAAGACCTTTGGGCAAAGTTAAAACAGAAATGTTTAGGAAGTACAGAGATAGTGAAAAACAAAAAGAAACTTCTTAGGAAAGAGTTTGATATGTTTGGTTGTCTTAAGAATGAGTCAGTTTGTAAAATGATAGAGAGGTTCGGTCATCTGAAGCTGGAATTAGCAAGACATGATATCAGATATTCTGATGAAGAACTTGTTGACAAACTGTTCGATTCATTACCAGACAAGATGGATTGGAGATATTATGCATTGATGCTGAAGAATACTATTGTTCCTGAATTGTTGAAACCAGATTTGGTGATTGAGAGACTTGAAAGTCATGAACTGGAGTTGAAGAAGACGTACAAAGTTAATCATTCATCTTACCAGCAGAATTTGGATTTGTACTATCCAAAAAGCATGATGCCAAAAGCAACTTCTCCAAAAACTGCGTTTTCTGCTGAAAATGTGTCGACAGCCGGCAAAGAAAATCAAAGTGGTCAAAGTAGTGGAAGTCATAGTGGGTATCACAGTGGATCTTCTGGAAGTCATTCTGATGCAAAGAATCGTTTTCAATGCAACATTGCAATAGACTTGAAAAATGCTCAGAATTTTGATGAGGAATCGGCCAAACAGCAGATGATCTTCCTAGCATCGGTGTTGGAATCGTATGAAGGATTAGTAGCTGGGAAGATAGGCAACACAAATCTGACGAAAGAAGATTACGATCAGATTGATCCGGAGGAAATGGAACTGATCGATATTCGTTGGGTTATGGCAAGTGCTATTCGTCGTGCACAAAGATTCATGGAAATCACTGGCAGAAAAACAATTGGTGGTGCTTCTACTAAGCTGGGGTTCGATAAATCGAAGGTGACTTGCTTTAAATGTAAGCAGAAGGGTCATTTCAAGCGAGAATGCCGAAACGCTTATGCTGATGAATCGGAGAATCCTTTCAGAGATGATTACTACAAGAAGGCAATTTATCATCAGAATAAATACGAGCCGCCTAGATTGAAGCAGGTTGAAGACAACAAAGAGAAATCTAGAGCTCTTGCAGTGATTTACGATGATGAGGGGTATGATTGGAGTCAAGAGGTTCTACCAGAAGAAGATGCGGTTGGTTACGCATTCATGGCGAAAAATGAACATATTCCATGGAAAGATGATAGAACTGAAGAGCAGAAGTATAGATACAGAAAAATGATTTCGGAAAACAAAATTACTAGACTTTCTAGTATCTATTTGGAAGCAAAGAGATCCAATAGATGGGATCCAGACAGAGAGTGTTATCTTGATGAGTATGGAAATATTGCAATCAATCACAAAACTCTTGATCTGGAAGTCTTAATCAAGGAAATGAAAGAAAATGATGAGTATTGGCAACACAAATGGTGGGGAACTCCAACAGAGAAAATGAAAGAGGAAGCGAAGAAAGAAAAAGAAGAAAAAGAGAAAGAAGAGATCGAAAAATCAAAGAAGATTGATACTGGAGTTATCGATACAACGCAGGAGTTGACTGCAGAGAACCTGGGAAAAATGGCTGACAAAGTGCTGGCTGCCAAAGCACTTGAGGTAGATTCTAACTCCGTGTCTGAGTCAAAAGGCCAGGTCAGTCCAAACTCGTCAACAAATGCGTCAGGTAAAAAGATCGAAGGAAATGCTGATTGCAAAAATTGCAACAAAGAGTGCAAATTTTGTAATACCGTCACGTATCTCAACGGTGAGAAAATTAAAGATCTGACAGCAAAGGTCAGAAGCGTTGAGAATCAGATTCTTGGTCGTGACAAAACAGTTAAAGCTTCAACTGAACGGATAAAAGAATTAACTGCTCAAATTGAAACTGATAAAATTGATCATGACAAAATTAAACAACAAAATGAAAAGTTGATTCTTGAAAACCGTCAGATTTCTGAAAAATTTGAAAAACTGAAGAGCATAATGAAAGATTGTGATGATCGAAATGGTAAAACTTTTAAAGAAAATGAACATTTGAAAGCAGTTCTTAGAGTCAAAGAAGAATCAATCAACCAACAACTGGATGAAATCGCTAAATTGAAACTTAAAGTTCAAGAGGCTGTAATCGAAAACGAGCGAATTTAGTTGAAGCTTAACAGTTATAGCTCCGCAAGCTTTGTTTTGCAACACATTATTCCCAAACCCATTGGGAAAGACAAAGCGGGAGAAGATGTGTATTCTGATGGAACTGGGGTGGGTTTTCATCAAGTTCCACCACCTGTTCTGGCTAACTACACGAAAAAGCAATCTGGTTTGGTTGAAATTGAGGAAGAAAGTGTAGTTAAACTTCCTGAAAACATTGATGTTACTTTTACATCATCTGATGATAGTGTTCAGACAGAGATTGTTAAGAGCACAGCTGAAAGTGTTTTGATGTCTGATTCACCTGAAGATGATGGGTGTTTCTTGGACAAATACATTCAGAAATCAAAATCCAAAAACAACTTAAGTGATGAACCGGGTCTTGTGATGTACAAGATGGCTGGATCTGATAAGTTGTATTCGGATTCTGAATTTCCCATTGAGAATGTTAATGTGAAAAAGTTGACAAATGTTTTCAAATTGGTTGAAGTTGAGTTGTCGGAAGTGAACAGTTTGAAACAAACAAAAAGGCAAATGAATTTTGAGAAAGATAAAGCTTACTACAAAAAGCCTGTTGTTCCACCAAGGTTTTATAATAACAATCGAAACAATTGGTCGGGTGGTTATAGGGATGGTAAGAGTTATCAGAAAAAGAGTTTTCAAAACAAAAGGTTTGCTGAAAAGAAGGTGTTTGTGAACAGTTCAAGTTCACTTTCTGATGAGGAAAATGAAATTTTTTCAAAATCAAATAAAGAGTTCTTTGAGAAAAGAGTTTCACAGTATCAGTCTGAAGGCACAAGTCGAGGTGTTGATACTCGAACATGTTTCAGATTTAACCAAGTTGGTTACACTGCACGGAAGTGTACCAATGTGAAGCCTAAGACTGAAACTATGAAGATTCAACAAAAGAAAGTTGATGTGAAGGGTAAAGCACCAATCGTTGTTGAGAAAAAGAATGTGAAAAATGACAACATCAAAGTGAAAAATGAACCTGTAATGAAAGTGGTAACTAAAAATGACAAATTTTATAAGCGGGTTGCATTATCTCAACAGGTTTGGAAACCAAAAACTAAAATGAAAATTTCAACTTCTGAAGTGAAAAAGGCTGAAGAATCAATTTCGGTTGATTATGATGCAAATTTTCCACCTTTGAAGGCTGAAAATTTCAAAATTCAAATTGCGAGAGTCAAGTTTACACCTAAGGCTGATGAGGCCTGGGTGGACACCATGTTCGAATAAGCAGTTTGAATTGCCGGAGCTTCCTTGTTTGCGAGGCATGAATCGGCATCTTTATTATAGTTGGTTAAATTGAAGTGTGTTTTGTGCAGGATCTTCCACAACTGGTATCCAGATGGATTATGGATAGTGGCGCATCTCGACATATGACAGGAAAAACCGCGTTGCTGTATGATGTAAGAAACATTAATGGTGGTTATGTGGGATTTGCTGGTCATGAAGGAGGTAGAATTGTTGGTGAAGGAACGTTATCCAATGGGATTGTGACGTTTGAGAGAGTTAACTACATCACTGAGCTGGAGAACAATCTGCTTAGTGTCTCACAGATTTGTGATAATATGTATACTACTCACTTCACTGATAAAGAATGTTTGATCTTGAAACCAGGTTTTGTTATCCCTGAAGAATGGATTATTATGAGGGCACCTAGAGTGAATGATTTATATGTGTTAGATATGTCTGTAGCAACTACAACTACTGGTCAAGCACATTGTTTTGTATCTAGAGCAACTGAGAAAGAATCAAGATTGTGGCACCGAAAGATGGGGCATATTCATCTTAGAAAAATGAATCACTTGGTGCACAATGATTTGGTGTTGGGAGTTAATATCAAAGGTTTTCATCTGGAAGGGGAGTGCATTAGCTGCATCAAAGGCAAGCAGAAGAAAAAGTCACACCCTACAAAGCAAGTCAATTCAGTTTCGAGACCTCTAAAAAGACTTCACATGGATTTGTTTGGTCCTGTGAAAGTCAAAAGTATTACAGGAGATTACTATTGTTTGGTCGTTACTGATGATTATTCCAGATTTTCGTGGGTTTCTTTCTTGAAGACGAAAGATGAAACATTTGACAGTTTGATGGGGCTGTTCAGGAAGATTGAGAATTTGTACCAAAGGCGTATTAAGAGAATTCGAAGTGATAATGGTACTGAATTTAAGAACAGCAAGATGGAAGAATTTTGTGATGAAAGAGGTATATTGCATGAGTTTAGTGCTCCGTATACTCCGCAACAGAATGGAGTCGCAGAACGCAAAAACCGGACACTAATCGAGACGGCTAGAACTATGCTCGCAGATTCAAAGTTACTAATTAATTTTTGGGCTGAAGCTGTTTCTGCCGCATGCTATACGCTCAACAGGGTTCTCACTGTCAAGAAATTCAACAAAACATGCTTTGAGCTAATCAATAACCGCAAACCGAATTTGAAGTATCTAGAACCGTTTGGGTCACCCTGTACAGTTATAGAGCCTTTTGGAAAGTTTGGTCCGAAGTGCATTGAGGGAATATTTGTTGGTTATGCAAATCCGTTGCGACGTGTCTTCGTTCCAAGTGAGAAGCGGATTATTGAAGCTGCAAATGTGGAATGTCAAGGTTATACTATGCCGCCACAGAATCCTGGTGATTCATGGCGTTATCATTATGACAAACTTTGGAATTCGTTTGACATGAGAGAAGAATCAGAGGATGATGAAGATTTCTTTGATGAGTTGGATATTTTGCGTGAATATGAGTCACAGCTAAGGTTCCCAGCTGAGTATTCGAGGAGACCACGAGAAACTTCAAATGATGATGAAGCAAGTCCAAGTAATGCTGGTGAACATGATGATGTCCAGCAGAATGAAGTTGCTCAGGATAATTAGTCGGCTCAGAATGATAATCTAGAAGCTGAAAACATGCCAGTATTTGATCATGGTGATTCAGATTCAGATTCTGAGGGGGAGCAAATTCAGATTTCAAGTCAAACAAACCAAGTTGGTGAACAAGATGCAGAGCAGAATGTTACTAATCTGGAGGGAAATGTAGATGTTCCGAGTGAAGTGATGCCGCTAACTTTTTCATATCATCCAGAGGAGTTGATCATAGGAGAATTGCAGACAGGCGTTCGCACTCGAAATCAGATTGATAAAGGGCTTACATGTTTTTATACAAAAGTTGCTCCTTTGCAAACTGAATTCTCATTAAGTTGTTTTATCTCGCAGGTTGAGCCAAGAACTTACAAAGAGGCGCTTACTGAAGACTCTTGGGTCAATGCAATGCAGGAGGAACTTAGTCAATTCGAGAAATTGGGAGTGTGGAAGTTAGTTGATTTGCCGGATGGTCATAGGAAAATTAACACTAAGTGGGTGTTCAAGTGTAAGAGGGACGATAGAGGAGTTGTTGTAAGGAACAAAGCTCGACTCGTTGTTCAGGGTTTTAGTCAACAGGAGGGAATTGATTTTACCGAAGTCTATGCTCCTGTAGCACGACTAGAGGCAATCAGAATTTTCCTAGCATTTGCGTCTTGGAAGAACTTTAAAGTTTATCAGTTGGATGTTAAATCGGCTTTTCTCTACGGGAAGGTTAAAGAGGAGGTTTATGTCGGTCAGCCGCCGGGCTTCACCGATCGTATCCACAAAAACAAGGTCTACTTATTGGACAAAGCGCTGTATGGTTTACACCAGGCCCCGAGAGCTTGGTACGAGACTTTGTCTCAACACCTACTAGCCAACAAGTTCATTCGTGGAAAAGTGGATGCCACTCTCTTCACTAAAGAGGTCGATGGTCATCTTCTGATCTCACCGGAGACAGGGCTGATGAAACATTTTACCGTTCCATGATAGGTTCTTTAATGTACCTAACTGCTTCACGTCCTGATATCATGTACCCAACGTGCCTCGCAGCAAGATTTCTGTCTAACCCGAGAGCATCGCATATGATCATTGTGAAGAGGATATTGCGCTACCTGAAAGGAACTCCTTCATTGGGGTTGTGGTATCCTAGAAAAGGCGACTTTACGCTCGAAGGGTATTCCGATTCGGATGCTGCAAAGTCAATTCAAAATCAACAACTGCAGGATGCCAGTTCTTTGGTCCTAGATTGGTTACCTGGCAGTGTAAGAAACAAACGTCTGTGGCGTTATCTACATGTGAAGCGGGGTATGTTTCTGCTAGCAGTTGCTGCTCTCAGATCTTGTGGATACAGCAACAGATGCGCGACTACGGTTTGCAGTTTCTTAACACACCTCTTTTTGTTGATAATGAGGCCGCAATAAATATAACTAAAAATCCAGTACATCACGCTAAAACTAAACACATAGAAATTCGTCATCACTTTATTCGTGATTGCTTTAAGAAAAAGTTGATACGAATTGAGAAAATCCACACTGACGAACAGAAAGCTGATTTACATACCAAAGCTTTTGATAAAAATCGGTTTAAATATTTGTTAAAACTGAACGGTATGAAGCTTCTTTCAGTGTCGGATGGCATAATTGGCGTTGATGAAAGTACTGTTGCGGATGAAGACGAGAAACAATCTGCAATGGTTTGTCGAATTTTTACTTGTTTTGGTATTTAGGGGGAGTAGATGTTTGTACATAGTTATATTTTTCAGAAAATACAAAAACAGTAAAAATGATAAAATACAAAAACATGATAAAATGAAAAAGAGCTTGTGTATATAGGGAAAATGATAGTACATCAGCTAGACGATTACAGTATGCTAAAGATTTGTAAAGTATAAAAGAGTTAAATAATCTCACTGATGATGTATCGATAGGTTTTCACACATTTAGTAGATTTATTCGGGATATAAACCTAAATTCAAACTTGTGAATTCGTGGGGAACACTACTTGGATATATAGGTAACCCCTGAAATATCGTTTGAAAGGTCTCTTAATCTGATATACTAGGTCTTTATACTCAATGATGTCTGGGGTATTATTCCGGGACTTCTGCTGAACGGTGGTTCTGACCTAGTTCCTGGATAATACTTGCTGCAATGCTTGAAACACAACATTAAACCCTCAGCATGCTGAAACAATAAAATTGATAAATGTTGCTGTTGTAAGCAAAAAGATCCTCTAAAGGGGACACACCGAAAAGTCGAAGCTGATATCTCTCTGCGTATACGGAAGTATCGACCTGAGATCCCTCGGCCCTCGCATACCTAAATTATATATACAGATATCATTGTAGTATACTCACTTGTAAGACTGATTATTGAGATTCTGGATACGGGAGTATATTCAAGAGGTGGGACACATGAATGAGCTAAGTTCTTAATTTATCTAAATCGTATCCTGAGTAGATTGAAATTTGTGTTAGAATTTAAGATGGATCAGTATATCGACAATCGAGGTGAATTGTTTAAGTCTGAGTATGAAATGTAGCTTAACGATACTTGTGATTTGTCTGAAAAGCTGATATGATTCCCTGACACGCTCACCAAAAATATGTTTGTAAATAGTTTATTTTGTTTACTTTCTGCAATTTAAGTTTTCTGTATTTCATTTCTTAGTTTAGAACACTTTGATAAAATCCAAAAAGATTTTATTTCTGCTTTATTGTCCGACAAACCAAAGTGGAGAGTTAATTGTTGGATTCTCAGATGTTTGAAGCAGATGCAGGAGATTCTGGACTAAAGAATGAGGAGAGCTTACTTTGATGAAGTTTGAATTGTTTGTAAAGTCAAACACAAGTTCATTAATTTGATACTTGTTATTTTCAGAAATTGTTTAAAAAATGTTTTCAAAATCAGTTTGATTCGTCAAATGATCAACCAGGGTCATTAATTTGGACTTGGTAGATTAATCAAGTGATCAGGGTCATTAACTTGGACCTGAATACTTGAGTGGATTTCTAAAACTGATTAAGTTTATGTGTTATGTTTGAAAGATAGATTTGTAATGTTTATTGGTTGAGTAACAGGTTTGAACTTCATTATTCCCAATGGAAGCTAAATGTCAAAGCTTGAACCAGATTTCTCAGATTCTAGTATATCGAGAGGGCGAGTCTGTGAAAGGGGGAGTCTGGATCAACAGTCAAAGGGAAGATGAAAGTTAGAGACAGATTGTGTTTCTGAAGTTTGTAAAGACAGAGAGTTGGAGAACAGACTAAGACTAAAGATTCAAGAGCTGAAGACTACGTCAACATCCAAGGGGGAGTCTGTTGATGCACAAGAATGTCTGTTGACTGCATCTTCATCAAGTCTTAAGTCTTAAGTAAAGAAAGTCAAGATTAGGGTTTATAATGTTAATTTCGCTTATGTGTACATGGTTTTATAGGTGATTTCGCTTTTAGGGACACATGGTGATTTCGCTTTAATGGACATGCCATATAAGCGAAATCAGTTACATGTGATTTCGCTCATATGGTCATGCCATTGGAGCGAAATCAGCCTTAGTATATATACCCACACATGTGTTCATTAGTGAGGACATTGGAGCGAAATCAGTTCATGTAATTTGGAGCCAAACTCTGTCAAATTGATCTCAGAAAGCTAATAAAGTGAAGGAATTAAATAGGAAAGCTGTTGTTACGTTGCGTATACTGATTCCGCCTTCATACGTGATGATGAACTGCCTTGACTGATCGTTTAGGGTCACGACACGGTCCAACATTAATCACTAATGGTCCAGTGATTAGTCGAATCAAAAGTAGTTATAAGTTGGTAATTATGTGGGTAATAAACCCTCAAAAGGGTTCCCTCTGATTCCCACTCTAACTAGGTCAAATGTCGGGTCAAACTTGCTAAGAAAAAGTCAACAGGATACTTATTTTCTAAGTTATGCATAATTAGCAATGTAGAACATATACAACCTGTTTGATCAGTAATATAAATTAGTAATAAGTGTAAGAACATGTCTAAACATGTTCAACCCGACAACTTTCAGTAAAGACCCGGTTCGGAACCGAAAGTCGCATAGTTTGACTTTCACTTTGACTTTCAGTTCTGACCCGTTATGGTATGTTTTAGAAATACCTTAGAGCCTTATTTGGACCAGGTTACATGCTAGTATAACCCTCAGTGATTATACACCATGGTTCATTAGTTAACCAATTAATACGCATGATTCCGTTAATTGCTCATATGTTGACCATTATGCCCTTTTCACCTTAAAACGTGATTTGTGAAAATGTAAAAATGTAGAAACCTTAGTTACTGATATATAAACTTGTATGAAAAGTTTGACATCAGTTTGAGGTGTAGATTAAGAGTTATGCTCGTTAGCGTAAAATGAAAGCTTTATGTTAATAAAACGGCGTAATTAGCGTATAGCCTAGTTAAGCCTACTTTTTGATATCAAACTCTTTACCCACTGATGTAATATATTATTTTGGTATCTTTGAAGATTTTTAATTAATTTTAGGCTGAGCATAACTTATAGTCGTAGGCTTAATCCGGTAATTGTCGGTTTTGCCCTTACGGGGCATAAAATGAGTTTTACATATCTAAACGACTCCAAACCTTTTGCTACTGATTACATATGATAAATAAATTATTTTAAACCTCCTGGAATAATAAAAATATCAGATTTCTATATAGAACCCGGAAACGGCTTCTAATCGCCTAATTAAGCGTTTTTAACGCATAGTATGTACTAGAACTATTTTAAACATACTAAGGGTGATACCTACTGATATTTGAGGTAAATAATAATATTTTAACAGTAAGCAAAAGTTGTTAACCTCAGACTTCAGTTTTGAGCTTTTCGGCTTATGTGAAATTACCAAAATGCCCCTACGGTGCATAGTTTGGTTATAATTGATAAATTTCACATATATACTTTACCCTACTGATATAACTTTGCAAATTGATTATCTTTGCTGATTACATTAGACCTGTAACTCAGGATATTACTTAAACTCTTTTATCACCTTATAAACGACCAAACTACCCCTACGGGGCATAGTTTGTGTTCAAATTCATTTCGGGCATAATAAATGATATCTTACTGATGTCACAACATATTTGGAGCATATTAACTTAGGAAACCTGTAAATGGCACTCATTATTACCCGTTACGCTTATTACGCGTACGGTTCGGTTTATGTAACTAGTTTACATAAATTAGCCGAAACGGGTCAAACCTTATCGGTTTTATCTCAAAATCCAGAGTGTGTATGAAATACCCATATTAAGCAAGTCTCCGAACTTGCCGGGTCTAAATCACATTCTATCCGGTCTTCGCTTAATAGTGCGTACGAATCGTATCATTGAAACTAACCGGTCTAAGCTAAGGCTTAATTAAAGGACCCGTTAGAAATCTAATAGGTTATTATAAATCTTCGTTCCAGATTAGGAGCCCAGTAAAAGTACTTGCATTTGCTGTATTTGATTGATACTTTGCTCAGGTAAATACTCTTAACTTATTTTCCCTATACGGGCTTGGGATACGGTACTATAAAAGTACCGCTTGGTCGGGTATGTAGTCATTTAAATCGGATTGTGATTAATGTATTTACATAACCCGCTTTATTCTGTATTATTTGATGTATGGCCCTTGGGGTTAAATGACCATGTCCCGGATATCCTTGGCATCATTTTACGAAATGGCAACGACCTAAGCACGGGGTGTAGGCGTACACCTGACAGATGCATTATGTAAAAACTGGTAATCCACTAAAGGAATCAACCTTGTGGGCACTATACCTGTGGCGTGTCAGTTAACTTAAACCGGCTCTTCTAACCGGTGCTAATGGACGGCAAATGAGTAAAAATGTATACAAGATTATATACAAATAATTGTCCCAAGTTATAAAGATATTTTGTGCCGAAGTGCATTCAAATCAATTTACAAACTCTTTTCCAAACGAGTCAGTTGAGTTGTATTTACCAGTGTAAACTGACGTATTTTCCAAAAAGGTTAAGTGCAGGTGCTAGACGAAATAGGCTGGCTACTCCAGGCATCATTACTCAAGTCTCGCAAGCTCTAGATGTTAAAGTCTGTTGAACTATTGTTTCTATTTTATTTTCGATCCGTCTGTGGATAAACTTCCGAATATTGTGACATTTGATATTACAATATTAAATTCGGTTGTATTATATCTTTTAAATTGCTTCCGCTGTGCATATTAAATATTGTGTTGTTTGACTATTATGTTGCCAACCACGTCACGATACTCCCCCACCGGGCCCACCAGTGACACGTGGAAATCGGGGTGTGACATCCCCTCCCCTTCACTGTAACAACTCTCATCAAAAGTCATATTATTATTTTAATTGTCCAATAGGAAACCCTAATTGAGACACCCAAGTGATTCTGCGCAAACCCTAAAATTTTCAGAACAATCAGAATCAGGATCAGGGCCCCTAAAACTCAGGGGGGTATTTCCTAGTTATGATTATCCACATAAATAGCTGTCCAATACGAATTTTAATAAACTGTCGACTCAGCTGAGCTAGTCCCACACGTGGCAACCATATGAGCATTAGGTGTCCCTTACGGACCGTAAGGGTTGAGTCTTACAGTCCGTAAGCTAAGCAAATTTTTTGTATAAATAGCAGACATTGGCACTTGAAATTCTGCGTATGTTCGATGAAGAAATTCGTTCTAGGCACCGAGTTACGTTCTGTTTACCACAATTAACACACACGGATCACTAATCGACGCCGCAATCAGGGTATTAACTCGATCGCTATTACGATTCATTTTCCGATCGATCAATAATCCAATGGATGTTTAAGTGCTGCCCACATTAGGGTGATACTTTGTCATTAGTCGTTAATTCGATGGATGTTTAAGTATCGCATTTTGTCATTCGTTGTGAGGTTTGATCTCGTGAGTTATCGTAAATGCTGTATTGATTACTAACCCAAAATTGTGTGCCTGTTATTAATTTAGGTTAAAAAGGCTAATCAGTAGGCTAAACTCTGCTCAAATTAAATCTGCAATGTGAGTCATTCTCTTTTTATCAACTATTTTACAATACCTCAAATTATTTTCAAAAGTTATAATTACAGGGACTAAGTCGTGGATATCTTGAATCACTGGCTAGTGGGGTATTGTGCACATTACTAATTTTCTCCCAGTTAGGTTCATTGACCTACTAGGGATAATCATCACTATTTAGGTTCATTGACCTAATAGTGGTATGACCATCGTCACCATTGTGACAAGACGCCAGATAAAAATAAGATAGAAGCCATTGTAATCGCTCTTATGCTGTAATTAATAACTATGCGTCATTTTATGTAAATAGAATGATTCACTCAGTATTTCCCGCTGACAAAACCTTTTTCAAACATGTTTCAGGTGATCTGTTATGATCCAGGAAAAGTGTCGTGAAGCACTACAAGCTTGAGAAAGTGGCTCGGGATAAAATAAAGAAACATGTTTTGTAAAATAAAAGATTTCTTAGAGAAATCAAATGATTGTAAATTACCGGGGTTTTATCCCGCGTTGTGAAATAAAATAATCGGGAAATATTTCAGTTTTAAAAAGATCCTGATAATAAACTTCCGCTGTTAAACTCAATTAATTAAATACCACGAGATTTCTGTCTCGCGGCTCCTGAAACAGGTCAAACCAGGTCGGGGGCCGTGACAGAAAAAGGTGGTATCAGAGCCACTGATCGAGCCACTGATTTAAGCCAATTAAGTATTTAGAAAATACTTAATTTTTATTAATTGCTATTTTGTGATTATGTGTTTTATTATCTGACTAATTTTGTACAGTATGGGTAGATCTTTATATGCTAGCCACTGTAGCAGTAAATACAAATCTTTAAATATTTTGATTCAAGTTTTATCACCCTTATTAAATATAAGTCTAGAAACTTACCCAGTAAATAAATAAGTAAACCTTAGTGTGTTTTAATTTTCAGTTGTTTTGATAGTTACCCAGTATGAAATAATATTTAAAGGTTTTCTATGAAATTTGATATAATTTTTAACTTAGTAATTGTGTGTATTTTGCTAAACAGCATGAGTAACTTGTCTGACGCCCTTCAGAATTTAAATCTCTATCCAGTAAGAATAGAGGTTTCCAGAGATTTCAATAGGTATATACCAGATATAGAAGAACCTATAGAATTCAACGCTTTACCTCTCGAGAAATCCAAGCCTAAGAAAATGGAAATTGGGGAAAGCTCTAGGCAAAATGAGGGGTTACCATCTCAGGAAGAGTTAGATTTTATAATGGCAAGCTATAATACTATTAAGCCTGTTAATGAAAATGTTTTTATTCACTCTCTTGAAACACAACTACCAATGAACTTAGAACCAGCTATTCCAAACCCTTCAATCCACTCACAAATAGACGAATGGTTGACTAATGAAATACAGCTTCAAAACAATCCCTATAAGCTTTTTCCTCAGTTCGATCCAGAACCTTTACCAAATCCACCAATGAGTAACGAGAATATGGCTGAACTCCGCCACTTTGGCGAAGAACTAATGGATGCTGAGAATAGGATCCAAGAGATTGGGGGACAGATCTCCTGGAAATACGATGAGAGGGAACGTCGTTACTAGAATATCATCTGACAAAGGATAGGGGATTTATGGAACTGTGGTTGTGTAATAGTAATAGTAAAAATCAGTCTGTAAAATAACTACAAATAAAACTCTGTAAGATAATAGTATGTATTGATGCATACTATTAAATATAAATGGAAATCGAGAAATCGATAGTTTTGGCTATATTAGTGTTATGAACTCTGTATAATTGTTTTGTGTAATTGTTATTTATTTGATACTAATAAATTATATATATTAATTATCAGATGGAAAACGCTAATAATGACCCAGTTAATGAGGTTAATCAATCTGAGCAACAACCGGGGGATCAATTTATGACTAGGCAGGATATAGAAAATATCGTTGCTCAAGGGATAGCCAACGCTATTCCAGCAATAGTTGCTAAAGGGATAGCCAACGCTATTCCAGCAATCGTTGCTGCTGTTAAGAATCCAATCGAACCGCAACAAATTGTTCCTAGCAAACGTATTTCTGAAGATAACTTCAGTAATAGCGTAAACGGAGACAATAATCATACTAATCATGAGAATGAACCACGGCAAGCTCCTCCCCCTAAGAAAATGAAAGCTGCAACGCCTGGTTGCACTTACAAAGAATTTCTTGCTTGTAAACCCACTGAGTTTGCAGGCAATGAAGGAGCGACTGCGGCACTGCGTTGGTTAGAGAAAACCGAGGCAGTAATTGCCATAAGTAAATGTTCTCAGGATGATCAGGTCATGTACGCATCAAACCTTTTCAAAGAAGGGGCGCTAGAATGGTGGAATACGGTGTTACAAGCAAAAGGAAGAAGGATGGCGTATGCTATGAACTGGGAAGAATTTAAGAGCCTTGTAGAAAGAAAATTCGGTCCCGAATATGAAAAGGAACAAATGACAAATAAGTTTCTAACCCACCGGATGGTGGATGTAGATTGTCGAGGGTATACTTCGACATTCTTCGAGTATGCTCGAGTGGTACCAACCCTGGCTTCGCCAGAGCCGGTATTTATTTCTCGTTATATTTGGGGGTTGATTACCGAAATTCGCAATATTGTTAAGGCTGCGAAACCTCGCACGATTGATGATGCGGTAGATTTAGCCAATACTCTGACTGACAAACTAGTACGGACAAGAGAAGAAAATAGAAGGAAGGAAGTAGCCCAAAAGATTACCCAAGGATTCCGTCCGGGTAACCATAATAATTTCAAGAAAGGAGGGAATGGGTAATCTTCCACTAGCTCATTTTGCAATTTTTGCAAAAGGAAGCATTTTGGAAGATGCAAAGGATATTGCAATTTTTGCAAAATTCCGGGGCATCAAGAAGAAGACTGCAGGAGGAAGAAATTTTCAGTCTGCTACAATTGTGGAGAAGCTGGGCATCTTAGGCCAGATTGTCCAAAACTGAACAAACCATCTGACAATAAGCCAAACCTGCAGAAGGAGCAAAAAGGAATGTAAGAGCCTTCCAACTGACTGCTAAGGAAGCAGAGCTAATTCCAGATGTGATAGCCGGTACGTTCTTAGTTCACAACGTTTACACAAAAATATTATTTGACTCTGGTGTAAACCAAAGTTTTATAAATACTTCATTCTGTCAAACTCTTAACTTACCTTTAACCAGCATTAGGCAAATTTCTACAGTAGAAACGACATATGGGAATTCAGTTAAAATAAATAAGGTTCTGCAAAACCTAGAAATAGAACTTTTAAGTCATAAATTTTCTGCAACCCTATTATCTATGAAATTAGTTGAATTCGATGTTATGTGTTAGGAATGGATTGGTTAGTAAACAACCATGCTCGAATTATCTGTGATAAGAATTCCATAGAAATTTGTGCACCCACTGGAGAAGTAATAATGATTACAGGAGATAAGCCATGTAAACCTATAAAGTTCATATCAGTAATGAAAGTTGCTAATTATGAACGAAAGCAAAGAATAGTATATATGATTTCAGCAATCATTAATACTAAAGATCAAGAACTTAAGAAAATTTCTGTAGTTTCAGAATACCCAGATGTATTCCCAGAAGAGTTACCAGGGTTATCATCAGATAGGGAGGTAGAATTTAGGATTCATCTAATTCCAGGAACTATACCGATAGCCAAGGCACCTTATCGGTTAGTACCCACAGAAATATTAAAACTGAAAAAGCAATTAGATGAATTATTAAGTAAAGGTTTTATACAACCTAGTTTATCCCCGTAGGGGGGCACCAGTGTTATTTGTTAAAAAAAGGATGGTTCGATGAGAATGTATATTGATTATAGGGAATTGAATAAGGTTACAATTAAGAATCAATATCCATTACCTAGAATTGATGATCTATTCGATCAATTCCAGGGAGATAGATATTTATCTAAGATCGACTTACGTTCCGGATATCATCAATTGAAAATACAAGAGGAAGACATACCTAAAACTGCTTTCAGAACTAGTTATGGTCATTACAAGTTTACAGTTATGCCCTTCGGATTAACGAATGCACCTGCAGCATTCATGGACATGATGAATAGGATCTGTAAACCATATTTGGATAAATTTGTAATTGTCTTCATCGACGATATACTTATTTATTCCAAAAGTCAGGAAGAACATTGTCATCACTTGCATGCACTCTTAACTTTGTTAAGAAAAGAGAAGCTTTACGCCAAATTCTCGAAGTGTGAATTTTGGCTGCCAGAAGTGCAAATTTCTAGGTCATATGGTGAATCATGAAGGTATTCTCGTAGATCCTGATAAGATAGCAGCAATTACCAAATAGAAGGTTCCGCAATCCGCAATGGAAATTAGGAGTTTCGTAGGTTTAGCCGGATACTATAGACGGTTTATTAAGGATTTTTTCAAGATAGCTATACCATTAACTAAGATAACCTGTAAAACAGTTAAGTTTGAATGAGGACCTAAACAAAGAAGAAGCCTTTAGAATCTTAAAGCATAAATTAACAAATGCCCCAATCCTAGCCTTACCAGAAGGAACAGAAGATTTTAAAGTATACGGTGATGCTTTAAAGCTAGGATTGGATGTGTGTTAATGCAACGCAAAAAGGTAATTGCGTATGCATCAAGGCAATTGAAAAAGTACGAAGAAAACTATACCACTCATGACTTATAATTAGGAGCCATAATTTTTGCCCTTAAGATTTGGAGACATTATCTGTATGGAAGTAAGTTTACTGTCTATACGGATCACAAGAATTTAAGATATATATTTGGGCAAAAAGAATTAAACATGAGGCAAAGGAAATGGATGAAAATCCTAAGTGACTACGACTGTGATATTCAGTATCACAAAGGAAAAGATGAAGACGGCTAGAGATCGCCAGAAGAATTATACAGATAATAGATGAAAGCCATTAGAATTTCAAGTTGGAGACAAAATGCTATTGAAAGTATCTACTTAGGAGTTGTTAGATTCGGTAAGAAAGGAAAGCTAAGTCCAAGGTACGTGGGACCACTTGCAGTAATCCAACGTATAGGACCAGTTGTTTATCGTTTACAACTACCAGGAGAGTTAGCTGGAGTACATGATGTATTTCATGTATCCAATCTCAAGAAATGTATATCAGACGAATCTTTGGTAGTACCTCTCCAAGATATAGAGGTAAACGAAAAATTTAAAATTTGTAGAGAAACCTCTTAAGATAGAAGATAGAAAGATCAAATTTCTCAAAACACAAACGATTAGTGTTGGTTCAAGTAAAGTGGGATTCAAAGATAGGACCCTAATACACTTGTGAACTGGAATCAGAAATGAAACGAAAGTATCCTCAATTATTCCGGTAAATCTCGAGGACGAGATTTTTATTAAGGTGGGGAGAATGTAACAACTCTCATCAAAAGTCATATTTATTATTTTAATTGTCCAATAGGAAACCCTAATTGAGACACCCAAGTGATTCTGCGCAAACCCTAAAATTTTCAGAACAATCAGAATCAGGATCAGGGCCCCTAAAACTCAGGGGGGGGGTATTTCCTAGTTATGATTATCCACATAAATAGCTGTCCAATTCGAATTTTAAGAAACTGTCGACTCAGCTGAGCTAGTCCCACACGTGGCAACCATATGAGCATTAGGTGTCCCTTACGGACCGTAAGGGTTGAGTCTTACGGTCCGTAAGCTAAGCAAAATTTTTGTATAAATTGCAGACATTGGCACTTGAAATTCTGCGTATGTTCGACAAAGAAATTCGTTCTAGGCACCGAGTTACGTTCTGTTTACCACAATTAACACACACGGATCACTAATCGACGCCGCAATCAGGGTATTAACTCGATCGCTATTACGATTCATTTTCCGATCGATCAATAATCCAATGGATGTTTAAGTGCTGCCCACATTAGGGTGATACTTTGTCATTAGTCGTTAATTCGATATATGTTTAAGTATCGCATTTTGTCATTCGTTGTGAGGGTTTGATCTCGTGAGTTATCGTAAATGCTGTATTGATTACTAACCCAAAATTGTGTGCTTGTTATTAATTTAGGTTAAAAAGGCTAATCAGTAGGCTAAACTCTGCTCAAATTAAATCTGCAATGTGAGTCATTCTCTTTTTATCAACTATTTTACAATACCTCAAATTATTTTCAAAAGTTATAATTACAGGGACTAAGTCGTGGATATCTTGAATCACTGGCTAGTGGGGTATTGTGCACATTACTAATTTTCTCCCAGTTATGTTCATTGAACTACTAGGGATAATCATCACTATTTAGGTTCATTGACCTAATAGTGGTATGACCATCGTCACCATTGTGACATGTCACCATTGTGACAAGACGCCAGATAAAAATAAGATAGAAGCCATTGTAATCGCTCTTATGCTGTAATTAATAACTATGCATCATTTTATGTAAATAGAATGATTCACTCAGTATTTCCCGCTGACAAAACATTTTTCAAACATGTTTCAGGTGATCTGTTATGATCCAGGAAAAGTGTCGTGAAGCACTACAAGCTTGAGAAAGTGGCTCAGGATAAAATAAAGAAACATGTTTTGTAAAATAAAAGATTTCTTAGTGAAATCAAATGATTGTAAATTACCGGGGTTTTATCCCGCGTTGTGAAATAAAATAATCGGGAAATATTTCAGTTTTAAAAAGATCCTGATAATAAACTTCCGCTGTTAAACTCAATTAATTAAATACCACGGGATTTCTGTCTCGCGGCTCCTGAAATGGGTCAAACCGGGTCGGGGGCCGTGACATTCACTCCTCATTTTCTACTCAAACACTAGGTATGGTTCAAACACTCACTCAATTAAAAAATAAAAACATTTTGATTGGTTGTTATCTCATCTCTCCTCTCTCTTCCATCACTCTTCTCCACCTTCGTTGACTATTCACCGATTTCTCTCCCTCTCTCCTACTCCCCACTCACCATTCAAACACTAGGGATGAATCACCGCTCGACAAAAGGACTCCCCGAGCTCGGTCCCCGCAATCACACCGAGCGCCCTTAGCTAAAAGAAAGAAGAAAATCTAATTGGCTAGCTTAAGATGCCAAGGTGGCTCCCACATCTGCCATGGCCAGTGCTCGTTATCACCTTGGCGACCCCCCTTTAGCCATAGGCGGCTCCTGACCTCCACCGATTTTTCACTCGTAGTGTTAAGTTTACTAGAAAAGAAAAAGAATTATTGTGTAAAATATTAGATTTTTAAGAGTCCAACTTCCACCGATTTAGAATTTGTAAGTCCAGCCCCCACCAAGTTTTCGTTCAAGCTCTCCCACTGTCACTTTAGCGCCAGCCGATGACGCCCTACGGCTTTGTAATGGGTGTTAGCGGGTGGCTGTGTTATTTAGTCATGAAAATTCAAGATCGCTTTTTTAATATAAGAAAACAATAAATAAATACCCACCTAACATCATGACCAATGAAAATAAGTATGGGTTTAAACCACTGTATTTGTATTGTATTGTATCATAACTTTTAGGAGTTCAAATACCATGCACAAGCTTTTCTTGAACACCGAAACCGGATAAACATGAAACATGACAAACACCAAACAGACAACGCAACAAAATATATAGAAGGAAAAACTAAAAACCTCATCCGATAAATGACAAAACCCACTGACACTGTTTGTCGTCTTCCCCAAAACACCTTCGAAACGCGGCACCCGTATGTGTTGCCACTCCGTCGTTTACACCCACGTGTCCATCTCTTTCTTCCTATACATAACCCTCCATTCCCTTTCACCCTTCCACCATAACCACATCACCATGGCAAAATTCGACCTCTCAGTAACCACAATCACCTTCTCAATTATCATTCTCATTTCGATTTCGACTTCTGTAGGTATCAGGTTAGGAGGGAGAACGAAGATAGACGATGTGAAAACAAACAAGGAGATTCAGGCAATGGGGAAGTACTCCGTGGAGGAGTATAACCTCCTGCGGCGAAATAACGAGGAAGAGCTCACATTTTCTCAAGTTGTGGAGGCAGAGCAGCAAGTGGTTGCCGGGATGAAGTATTATTTGACAATCGAAACGTTGTCGAAGAGTAGCGGTGGCCCGAGGGTGTTTCAGGCTGTTGTGGAGGTGAAACCATGGCTTCATTCCAAGAAGCTGCTGAAATTCGCACCGTCGACCGCGAACTTGCTACCCGTGTGGTGAATGGTTAACGGTTTCTTTGTTTTTCTTTTTGTTTGTTGAGAATGTAGTATGTGAGGCAAGTATAATAATGGTTAATAAACATGCATGAAAATAAGTATAATTTGAAATACAATGTTGGAAACAAAACCGGATACATAAGTTTGATGTCTAATAAGTAATAACCATATACATGCATGCATGTGTGCATTTAATGATCATAAGGATACTCGGAGTCGTCTTCCTTGACTTTGAAGTGTTGTGGTTGTTGACCGGCACAGTACAGATTCCACATCTTAAGGTATGCTCGTTCTAGATTCGTGACCTGAAAGTTCATAACCAAATTGATCAGTTGACCATGCAGAAAATGAAATTGAAAGTGGAGATGTGAAATTACCCATCGTGATGTATCAAAGAGAGGGCAGCTGAGTCGAGACTGCTTGAGCCTGTTTGTAAGATCTTGAAGCTTGGCTGGATTTAAAGCTAGAGATACTGCCCTGTCTTCGTACTCTTGCATGCTTCATATCAAAACTCAAAATTAATCAACGTTTGAAAAAAAAATAAAAGAATACAATACTAATAATAATATATAAATAAATGAATAAAAATAATATAATAATAGTAACATAAATAAATAGAGATAAAATAATAAATAAATAATAAAAAATGCTGACCTGTTGACAATCATCTCCTCGCCAACTCCAGTTGCCAAACAGAGTGAGCCAGCAACTCTAGTAGCCATTTTTTCAAGGGGAAGGGTAACCATGGGCAGACCAGCCCAAAGAACATCTGTGCCTGTTGTATGTGCATTGCATAGTGGCCTGTTTCACGAAATCACATATAAATAAATGGTTGGCAAAAGGTCTCCCTTTAAAAGCGAGTACACTTTTTTCATGGATATATGTAAATTCAAGTAGCATACGTGTCTAGACAAAGATCAGCAAGAGAACAGCGTCTGATGTGTTCATTTTTCGTTGCAACGTCTGTGAAAATAATTTGGTCTGGTTTAACACCTTGTGCAGCAGCATCTACATGGACAAACATGGTGGCATGTTAAAACAATGTTAGTAGCTTAAAGCCGAACATGATCCATGTATATATCTGTGTTAACTACATGGAACATAGGTTATGCACAAAATGTGGCAGTTCGAATGTTAAAAGTCAAGTTGTGTATCAAAACAAGTCAAATCGGTTAAAGGTGCCACAAACAGGCGACTTGTTTATCAACTTAAAACTAGATGTGTCGCACAAAACGAACCAAAACACAATAAAACGTAGGTCAAACCCGGACACAGCGTAAACCCCAAAATCATGCCGGACAAAACGAACCAAAACGTAATAAAACTTTTGCAAGTTACTTGTGTCACGCATTTATCACGAAAAATTATAATATATTATATTTTTACATATTAATATCGTAAAGTAAAAATTTACAAATCTACAAACTTATAATGTTTAAACTAAAAAACTTGTCATTCCCGTTTCTTAAAATTTCGTAAAAAAATACTCCAGCTCATTTTTAAAATATGCTTTGAAATGAATGTGTCAACCCATGACCGAACCTGCCAAATGACTCGAACACGACTCATTTAACTTGTGTCCGCAGGTGTGTGCCCAAACTGACCCGAACCCGTTACACTAAACCCAAATCTACGAATTTCGTGTTAGATCCCCATGTAGTGTCATAAATTCTCCTTAAAACACGTATTTTTCTTGTTTCAGGTCGTGTCAAGAGTAGTGTCCACCCATTTATCCACCTGGTAATTATGTAAGCACGATAACATGTAATAACTAATAAGCATCACATACAAGCACGAAGTCGCATCTCGCCAGCAGCTGGGAATTTAAGAAGCCAAAGTGCACTATTTGGAACGCGCTTCAGAATATTGCACCTAAAACATACGTAGGTATAGCAATTGTATGAGTTTCTTGAAAAACGAACTTTCTTATTGTCAAACAAACATACGCAAGTTACCATGTCGTAAAAATTTCTGGGTCCATCTTATAAAGTTGATTGAAACAACCAAATATGAACTTGTCTTCTGGCAACCCATATGCAGAACGCTTTGGCCAGCAGTTTGGATCGAGTACATCAAGATTTTTCTGAAAAAGTGTGTATAAAATTAATGGTGACACAAGTGTCTCACATTATCAGCTAGCTATGTGAAAATACATGCATAAGTGTGGAATGTGAAATTACCTGCTTGTAGTCATTCACAAAGTAACAATGAGGAACATGCACAAGTTTCTCTGAGTATATATGGGAATACTTGAGTGGGGATACAAACTGTCATAGATGTTGCAACATTTCAGTATTAACAAAAAGATGATCTAGACACAATACTAGCGGTGACAATACAAAAAGAACCCGCTGACCTCATCAGTGACAAGATACTGTATGTAGTCGGCCCCGGTTGTCCCAGGAAATCCCATGTATGACACCTGGATAGGAGCAGGTTGCATGGCAAAAATCTCATTTCTGGCCCCCTGAAGTGAAGTAGCAAACAAGATATCAATTACAGACTGAAGTGATGATGGGCCACTAACATAAATACATGATATCTACTTGCACTTCATTCAGTTACCATTGAGGTTGAACTGTTACTTAAAAGGGTATGATGATAAGTTATGAATTCGGTTTTATTCAAACCTTAGTATAACCATTGAGGTTGATAAGTATCTGTATCTGATCTTCATTTATTAGCCGAGCAATCATATCAGATGTCATTGCTGACACGTCCTTAAAGTGCTCTGCTTCTGATTGAGTACGTAGCCGCCATTCGGTACCATCATTTGGACTCAAAGCATAGCAAAAGACCTAAATACTATAGTTTGTAACATCTTGCAAACCACAACTTTAATCAATATAAGACCGAAATCAACAAAAACCTCCATGTTTTGTCTGTTATGCATGCCAAATACTGAGCCCATCAGATGAGACAGCGGGTGGTTTCCAAAATCACTGCTCACATATCTACAACAGAATTAATGTCCATGTAAGTAACATGTTCTTAGAAGTTGGAAGAACAAGCATGAAAGAGTAGATTACTTTTGTAAATTAAAACATTTACCCGATTTTAAGCCGCTTGTTACCCCCTGGACTCTTTATTTTTAAAGGCAGAGGATGGTTGAAAGCAGGAAGAGAAAATCGGCTTGCGATAACAGAACAGTGTGCTGCATACTTCCGGCTACAAAAATTAAAAAAAAAAATCCAAACAGCAATGTTATACATAATATTCCATGACTTTTAAGCCCACATAAACTATGTGCGTACCTGATTTCAAGTGCAAGAATAGGATCAAGTGGGTATGCAATTGCATGGAAAGGTTGCACACTTGGAATAACCGATGTCTGGAAGAATAATAACATATGCATTATACACCAATATGCAATGAACAATGAACTTGTTGAATAAATGTGTGTGTCTACACATATAATAACTTTAAGAAGATTCTGTACAATAGTACAATACCTTGATTTGCCTTCGAAGAATACCGTCTACTTCAATAAACATTCTCTTTCTGTCATCCCAGTCACACACACACTAGGAAAATGCAACATAACAAATAAGAAAAGGGAATAGAATCAAGCAGTTAGTGTTTAGTGAAGACTTGAGTCATTATATTATTGGCAGATTTAAGCTCATACCTGTAACGTGTGTAGAAGATTGCAAGTGGCTTCAGGGAAATCGGGACGTATAGCCAATGCTTGTCGGTAGCTTTTAATAGCTGCTTCCACATGCCCACTATAATTTCCATAATTTACAAGTTTAAACGTGATCATAATTATATGCATAACTGAGCTAATATGTCTCTAACACTCCGATTATGTTCTAAATACCTGTCTTTATAAGCTGAAGCCAGATTTGCATGAGCTTCTGCCATGTTTGGACGGATAGCAATAGCATGTGAATAATCTTGAATTGCTTCATTTACTCTCCCAATCTCTTTGTAAGTGTTTCCACGGTTAACAAGACCATCAGCTGCTAGAGGGTCGATCCGAAGAACTTCATTGTAGCAAGATATGGCATCAGCATGATTACCCTGTTATTTAATTCCATGTGCCAGATCAGGTTTAACATAACATTTCATATGCACACATTAACAGACAATAATCTAAAACCGTAAGAGCATAATGGTGATACAATGTTAAGAGAGAGACAGAGAGGATTGATAGTTGATACCTGCTGCTTGTATATTATTGCAAGATTGTTAAAGGGAGCCGACAACCCTGTAGTTACAGTCAAAGTTGCCTTGTAGCATTGAGCAGCCGCACTCATCATGTTCCTGAAATAGACAGCTTCTCGTTAAGGCTCTTTTACATAACTACATTCATTTCTTAAAGGTGGAATTTCAACCCATTTGCTTATAAACGGGTTTTTCCAGGTTATGATTAAAAAATTAAAAATAAAGCAGTAAGCTTAAAAAGAAATGAGTCAAATGAACTGAAATCGCCCAAGGTGTATTTTTAATGCATAAAATCTTTTACATCATTTGATTTAAAAAGCTAGACGATTATTAATAATTGAGTAAAGTACACGAATAGTCCCTGTGGTTTACCAAAAATTTGGATTTGGTCCCTAGCTTTCCAAAAGTAAACTGATGGTCCTTGTGGTTTGCACTTTGTAACGCATTTAGTCCCTAACCAACAAATCTAAAGGTTTTAGCATGTCCAGGTTAGTGATTAAATGCGTTACAAAGTGCAAACTACAGGGACCCACCCATGTACTTTTAGAGAAAGCTAGGAACTAAATGCATTACAAAGTGCAAACCACATGGACCATCTGTGTATGTTTAGAAAGCTAGGGACCAAATCCAAAAGTTTGTTAAACCACAGGGACTATCCGTGTACTTTACTCTTAATAATAAAAATAATAATAATAATAATATAACTTGTGTAATCACAAGTCGCTTCAGTTATTTATTAAAAGAACAGTAATTTTGGATTAAAGTGCTTAGGTGAACCCAACCATTTTCGAGTACCAAATATAACATTTCTAGTTAAGAATCACATCTAACTACAGATATGAAGCATCGCATATGTACCATTCCATGTATATATTCCCAAGGTTAGTGAGTGCCTGAGGATGGCTAGGTTGCAGAGAGAGGCATTGCTGGGTAATAAAATAAAAAGTCAATCAGTATAAGAAAGAACAAGTATAAAGCTAAAAGCCAATAACACCCATAACCTACACGATAGCAATGAATGGCTTCCTCAACTTTGCCAGCATCCTTAAGTGCATTACCCTAGTTAACAAGCGATCACAACTCACAACCAGATCTGAATGAAAAAGAAATGCTGCAGATCAAAGTTGAAGCAACAAACAAACTCACCAGATTGTTGTAAGCCTCCAAAAATCCAGTATCATAACTGATTGCCTGTCTATAGTGATTAATTGCTACGTCCAAGTTACCTTGCTCGTAATATATGCTAGCTAGATTCCCTGATTTGATGTGAAAATATAAATTAAGATAAATAAATATTTAGTGTATACAGAATGTAGGTATAGTTGTATAAAATAGAACTGGTGCTTACCATAAGCCATAGCATAATCTGGTTTGGATTGAAGAGCTCGCTGATAACAGACGATAGCTTCAGCAGCCATTCCCAAAGCCTGTGAAGTGCAATATGACACTTAATTTAGCAAACATCTTCATCAGAAGTTATCAGAACCAGAAATGTTAAAAGGGATGCCATGGAAACTTCACCTTGTATACATTCCCCAAATTCAAATACGCATCAGCAAATGTTGGTTTTAGCTTCACCGCCTCCTGAAATTGTCAACAACAGCAATTGGAGTAAGTTGAAAGATAACAATAAGAAGTTACATGTGATGTGCAGGTGTGTTCAGATATATACAAATACCATCAACAAAAGAAACATCAGTAGATATAAAAAGTGTTTGTAGATATTAAGTGCAAAGCTTCTATCACAACTCATAGCATTCTTTAGAAAGGCAAACCAAAGGTAGCAATGTCAACCCATTTACGTACAAACGGTTGGCTTGGGTATGTTTTATGCAAAATGGGTCAAATAGGTCGGACATGTCAATCGGGTTATAAGGTCACCCAAAGTGTGTTTTTAATGCACACAACCTCCTATTTATTCATAAAAATTTCAGTTATTATTGTCATCAATTAGTTTTTGCAATCACATTTAAAGCATCAAGTATTTATAAAAAAAATCAATAGTAAAATTAGATTATGAGTGGATCTACTCGATCCGACCCAACCCGTGCTCTCTACCAGCAGTAAACAATATATATGTTCCAGCTGAAACCGTAACAGCCCATTACCCAACCTGTTTGACCGACTCATTTTGAACCACCTCTCAGCCAAACGGTCAGTTGATTTTTAAATTCAAATTTTCATCCAAACTCCACTTACCTTGTAATACTGAAGTGCCCTACTAAGATCGCCAGACTCCATGAAAAGACCAGCAAGATTAGACCAGGCAATGGCAAAAGTTGGTTGTATACGGAGTGCCTCCAGGTAGCAATTGTATGCCTGTTCAAAAAATAATTCTAGATATATTGCAAGAACCAACAAAGGTACTCACCGTAATGATGATAACAAAATTCCGGTTGGCCTTTATGTTTAATACAAAGAGATGCAGTGAACAGACAAACACAACAATCTTTATGTCATACAAACAGATGCAGTGAATAGCCAAACACTACAACCTATAACTCAGCTATGCACAAATGATCAGTCCTCTAGAAGCTCTGAACAATAGACCTAGAAGTCAATGGGAAAACAGCAGAATACAAAAAAGGCTATGAGAATACACTACATGATAATGCAACATTTCTAGAATGTGAACAGACACAGTGGAACATTATCATGTTTGAGTCGGTGAATAATGATAGGTGATTGAAAATGAATGGCATGAATGGTAATGTATGGTGTTTTAAGTTTTAACTCCTCAATGGTTATGACTTGTGATACAATAGCACCCGGAAGAAATTAAATATCTTACTTCTTGCACCAGTCCTTGAGCTTTCATCAAGTTTCCAAGGTTGCTGTGAGCATCAACCTACAGAAGCATATGAATAGAAGAAACCTAATGTAAGCTTCAAGCAACTGTGTCTATATATGGACAGAAAAACGAAGACCAAAAATTCTACCAAATGAGGGTTTAATGAAAGAGCCTGCCGACAGCATTGAGCAGCTTCGGTAAGTCTTCCTTTCCTCATGTATGCACTTCCCAGGTTTGACCATGCATCCGCAAAATTTGGACGCAGCTGCATCAATCATGATCAAGGCGGGTTGATATACCAAAAAAAGATAAAAATAAACGTCTAGATATCAAGTAACATGTGGTTTCAACAAATGTTATAAATGAATTAGAGTGCAATAATGCATGATGGCACATCATCATATCCCTGCACAACACTGTTCACTGATTCATGACCCTTGCCCTGTACTTCTAGTTGCAATTCACAGTATGTACAAGTACTATGGATGCATTAGGATTTTGTGTATAATAATTTCTTTATCTGAATTAAAAGTGTTTGGTAGTGACGAAAAATATCATTATGAATCACTTATTCAACTTCCCTCTTTAACAGGCCCAACAGGCGGTTGGATTTATGTTGACTTTCTTCTGCAATAAGAAAGCCCTCCAAAATATATGATCTAATTTCAAAACAATAGTTGTATATTACCAGATATATAAATTAACTTCTCAAACATTTTCATTGTGCTTCCAACCCTGTTCCATGTCTTCTCCAGGAACTTTCATATCGCATGAAATATATACAAGCAATGAAGAACGTGGGCAATCATGAAGCATATAAAATCCATGCCATGTCATTTAATGTAGAAAGACAAAAAACTTAGATATGGGTGCACGTATACAACTAGAAAAAAAAACACATTCTCATGCTTTCTTTGCCTCTAGAATATTATTAGAGGTTTCCTCAAGATTCATTTGGCATGTAGTCGCATTGGTAATGTTTCAAGTGCAAGTAACATTAATAGACATTAATTTCCAAGTAATATTATTAAATTCAGTGATAGCTAAAACATAACATACCTCAATGGCAACCAAATAGTAACGGATAGCAACATCAATATTCCCCTTTTCCTATAAGGTCAAAACACACTGCTTAGCTTCACCATGTTCAAACAAATAAACAAAAGACTCACCATAAAACCTAAAAACGCAAATCACCTTCCACGCATTGGCCATATTCCCATAGCACTCAGCAAACTTCCGATCAATCCGCAGAGCTTCTTCATTTTTCGCAATACACAAATCAAACTCATGCAACTGAAAACGCATTTCCTTTCTGTCATCAGAACTATGCCAATGTCTAAATGCAGAAATTAACACCCTATGCAGCAAAAAATACCTAACCTGATAATGTATCGCACCAAGGAGAAGCAGATTATCCAATCTCATAGGATTCCTTTCATAAACAGCTTTACTATGATCCAAAGCCTGGCTAAAATCTCCAGATTTATAACTCTGATGAGCCACAGACATCAGCATCTCTTCCGTAGCTGTAACAAACCAATAATCAACTAAATTCACACTCCTAAAACCCTAAAAACATACTCAAACCAATCTAACCCCAAACATCATCATATACAAACAACTTTGATTAAAATACAAACAATTATCAAAACAAAATTCAAAATCAAACCTTCACGTGACTCCGTAGACAATCCATACGAAGACGAAACAATTTCCGTTGACAATCCATACGAATTATCACGCTGATGATCGCCATTGCTGTACGAAACCCTAGCGGACTGCATCAACAACTGCTGCTGCTGAATCTGCCGCTGATCGGTCTGTAACGACAACATAACTGACCTACCGGAACCACACGAACAAATTCCTGCACAAAACCGTCAAATTAACGGTTGAATTTCGCTTTTTCTTCAGCAAAAGTTCATGGAACGCAACGGTGATGGAAGTAACGTGTCATACACGTTACGGCGAGTTGAAATTGAGAAGAGGATGATGATTCTCTCTCTCGTTTTGGTTGCAGAGACGAACAAGAGAGAGAGAGAATGACGAAATTGGATTGAATTGAAATTAGGGTTTTGTTGTGACCTAACGTGATTAGAGATTAATGAAATAGTTTGATTAGTTGATTTGGTGTGATTTTATTTGGAAGTTAATCAGTCGTTATGTGACACGTAGTTGCTTCAAGGGTGGGGGTTCTAGATTGAGATTATGGTTGGTCAACACGTTTGATTGCTCAGTCTCGATAATTCCAATCTATTTCATGTGATGTTAAGGGTGAGAGGGGCACTCCCCTAAGAGGGGAGTCCCCTCTCTTACGCACCACCAATCAGCATATGCCACGTCAACTCCCCTCTTAAACTCCCCTAACACCCCAATTTGATGGCGCCACTCCCCTCTTAACACCCCTTGTTTTTTTATTCAAAAAAAAAAAAAAAAAAAGGAAATTGTTTGATTGGTCTAAATTGCGGCTGGCCCCACCATCACTCACTTCCCTCTCCGGTGACTTCACCCCGACTTGGCTCCCCGATTAGGGTCCCCGCCTGGATGGCGGGGGTGTTCCCGCTCGGTAAAACTGGTCCCCGCACGGGGTCACCGCGAACGCCCCGCTCACCCTAATGAAACGTATTTTATTATTAGAGGAAGGCAGTGGCGGATCTTGTCCGTTAAACGTCCTAGGGCCGAAAGACACGGCCACTAAAAAATACCCGGGCCAAACATAGTATATATAAAAAAATTCAATCGAAATACGAAAAATTAGCACTACGGCCGAAAAACTTGCCAGGGTCGTGGCCCTGGCATGGGCCTTCTAAGAACCGCCCCTGGAGGAAGGTTAACGTACAATAGCTCTTAATGTACAATCGGTACAATATATAATTACGCACGTTTATTTGAAAATCACGCATGTTATAAACTCAAAAACCCTAATCACGCATGTTGAAAACATTAATTACGCACGTTATACCCATAATCACGCATGCCCCTAACTCCCAATTCAAAATCGCATCCCCTGTTCTACAGTCTGATGCCATTGTTACTGACTGTTGACTCCAATCGAATCAAAGCTTGTTCATGTTCCTGCATCCTCTGTTCTACGGTTTGAATCAAAGCTTGGTCATTGATGTGCGTTAGGTGTATATATAGGTTTAAGTATATTTTAAGACCTTTTACACTTTCTTTAGCCAAGTTTTAAATTTATAAAACACGATATTTACTAACACTAAACACACATATGGGCAAGTGCACCCATCATGAGCGTAGTATAGTGTTGGTAAGATACCGAGGTCGTCCAAGGACACAAGAGCTTTTAGTACCGGTTTATCCTCAACGTCTAATCAAATAAAAAATTTAGAAAAAAAGGTTTTAAACTAAGAAAATTAAAAACTAACTAAAAATGCTGAAAATAAAAATAAAATAAAAACAGATAGACAAGATGAATCACTTGGCTCCGACTCGTGTTTAGTGTAACCTTTGATTATTTCCGCACTTTTGCACTATTTAAGAGATTATCTTAGTTATTGTAGTAGGCCCCTCTTTTGGAGGTGACGTTACCCTCAACCCAGTAGTTTGAGTCAGCAAGGATACAATCCTAAAGGGTCGGATTATTGAAAGATAATTAATTAAGTTATTAATGCATAATGTGGTAGGCCCCTCTTTTGAAGGTGACGTTACCCTCGGCTAAGTAGTCTGAGTCAGCAGGGATACAGTCCTAAGTAGGCGGGTTAAAGTATTAATAGTAGTTTAACTTATGAGGGGGTCAAAGAGTTTGGACCCCCGCCATCCAATACCGTTAAGTATTGAAGGGGGTCCTACTAAATTTGACCCAGGTCCTTTGCAGGATCTATACACTGAACAATGGCAAGACTCTTACCAAACTGTTCCCTTAACCCCCGACCAGGTAGCCAACATACCTCCATATAGACCGTGGAGATATGAATGGTGAAAATATTTTATTTTATATAGACAGTAAAATAATGCCAAGACACCACGGACAAACGATAAGGAAGAATCACCTTCAACATAAGAAACTAGTTATTAAAGTCATTAATACATAACCAATTAAAAAGTGCGAAAAGATTAAAAATAAAAAGTATTACACTAGACACTTTGTCTTCACCAAGTGATGTAAGAGACTTAGGCAAACATGGCCTTGATTGTCAAGAACTCTTACAATCAATCTTGGATCCCGAGACGACTCACACACTCTATGATGGACAATAGATGATGGTGGTGGATGATGGTGTTATGGTGGTGGTGGGTGGTGGGTGAAGTGTGAGAGAGGTGGTGTGTCAAGGGATGGTTTGAGCTTAAGCCAAGCACTCCTATTTATAGGCTGAACAGAAGCTCGGGCACAGCCCCGTGTCCAGTGGGCACGACCCCGTGTCCACATCTTTCTCTTTCTTCATTAATTGCTCTTGTCTTTATTAGTTGACCACGACCTCGTGTCCGCTGGGCACGACCCCGTGTGCAGAAGCATATCTGTACTATCAAGATTTGTCTGGATTCTGCGAATCTTATAGTTGACCACGACCCCGTGTCCGCTGAGCACGGCCCCGTGGTGGGCGATGGAAGCTTCTACAACTTTGTCTTTTATGCTGACACTTGGGCACGCCCCCGTGCTCACTGAGCACGGGACGTGTTCAGCCTTCTGTCTTCTTGTTTTGCTTGGGAAGATGCTGTCGTGGGGTCGAGCATGTCACGTTTGTTCCCTTTCTTGTATTTATGTTAGATTTTGCTCTCTTTTTGCTTCTTTTGTTAATTTGAGCTCATTTAATCCTGAAAATACAAAAGGAAGACAAAAGCACACTTTTTCCAACATTAGTACTAAAAAGGTGTTAGTTTTATGCCAAAATTGATGAAATTTATATGTTGCATTTTGCACACATCAGTCATGTTCCTTCATCCTTTGTTCTACTGTTTTGATTTCGAGTCGACATTTTGATGAAATTTTTCAAAATCAACGATGAACTTGAACCCAATTCGATGAAATTGACCGAACGAAAAGAAAATTGAACCCAATTGGAACCCAATTCAAGTCGTGATTTTGATGAAACTTTTCAAAATCACGCATGTTATAGAACAAAATCACGTATGTTGGTCGTACGCGTCGTACGTTAAGCCTAATTGTATTTTACACTTTCTCTTATTATTAGTAGTCTAATATGCTATTTTAAAATTGTGTCTCGTACTTAATCTCATAATTGTTACTGACTGGGTTTGGTGTTTGGGGATTTGCACC
This sequence comes from Helianthus tuberosus, assembly GCA_030545235.1. NCBI lineage: Eukaryota > Viridiplantae > Streptophyta > Magnoliopsida > Asterales > Asteraceae > Helianthus > Helianthus tuberosus. The sequence continues at coordinate 49,969,078 of CM060351.1, forward strand.
GGGTATTAAGGGAGGGGGCCTATGACATTATAGCCTAGGGTTATCTGTTTTATACGCAAGTTATATGTTGATTATACATTTTCAACTTTTACGTTATTGGTACTGGTTCACTACGTATTGTGCAATGATGATCGGACAATGAATGTACCAGAACTAACTCTATCACAACTCACAAGATAAATGTGTTCATCAACATATTTATACATTAACACGTGTCTTTACCCTTGTCTCAACAGTGGTAGAATATCAATTGAAGAACTTATTTATCCTCAATACTAGGTTATCACCCGGGTGGCAACCCGGGTTGGAGAAAACTATTAAGATAAATATCATGTATATAAATAAAATAAAATACAAAGTCTCATGTTACATAAATTAGTGATACAGTGGATATACAATTTAAAGATAGTCGAGTCCCTGTGAAGATGCATATCCTTCGAGTTACCAAAATCCTTCCCTTAGTAAATTGAGTTACCTCTACAAAAAAACAACCAAATTATAAGTGTTTAAATATATAATATAAACTTTAGTGTCGATGCTATATAATATAAACTTTGGTGTCGATACTAATCTTGCTGAGATATTTGTTGATTTATATGTATTACGAGTTGACGTTATATCGTGCATCCATCATCATCACAATAAAGACAAAACTTACCATATTAATCAATTTAATTATATTGTTTTCACTTAATTCAATAAAACTTGGATGTGTGCTATTGTCTATCTTTAAAAATTGAAGTATGGGTGTCTCTTAGAGAAATCATATACAAAAATGTCTCATCTATTCTTGTATGTTAGGATTCTAAGCAAAAAAATAAAATAAAATAAATTTATGCAAAGGCCTAGGGGTCAAGGGCGGACCTACTAAGGGGGGTAGAGGTGGTTATCACTCACCACCCATTTATCACTTACAACATCAAATCAAGTTCTGTCATGTCATCAACCATTATTTCATCACTCACAACCTTTTTTAGTGGAAATGCCAATCACTCACCACCACACCCAATAATTCCCCCCCCCCCAACCAACAATTTCCCTCACAACCCTCAAATTATCACGCGTCAAAATATTAACGCCTGACGTGTGCGTATATATACATAATATTTTGCAATGAATTACACACGATTGGGTTTTAAATTTATAAAAGTGATTATTACTTTTACATCAAAACACACACGAAAGAGGCAAGTGTACCCCGTCATATATGTAATAAAGTATCGGTAAGAACCAAGTATCGATCCAAGGAAATGGGCGGAGAATTTGTACTAGACCTTTGTCACTAAACTACCGGTAAAAACATAGGTTTTGTGATTTTAAACTAAACTAAAGTAAACATAACCAAATACATAATAAAAACATAATAGAAAGTAGAAAAAAAAGCCTTGCTAAATACACAACCACAGCATGTCAACTAAGTCAGTTTTGGCACTAGAAGCATTCGGTCAACTTTCCAATTTAAAACAATTAGTATCCCTTTCGGGAATCCTAACATGACAATCATTCGGAAAGTTAAAACGATAGACACACTTTAACCACCTAAAATTGTTCTTTAACGTGCAATTGATAAATGTCTATGAAAATCTCTTAAAAATAAGTTAGGCAGCCGTTAGGATTATTCTAACCTCACTTAAACAAGGAAAGCGACACCGATAAACACAATGCAACCACCGAGAAAAGCATAAACTAGATTAAATCACAACCGAGTTCATTTTACAAATCTTGCACAATAATTCACTAAGATAACAATTTTGGCCTAAACTACTAACTAAGCTAACAAATCATGGCAAGAATTTATAACGACACCATCTAACCCGTTTAGGTCCTTCCGTGACGGTAAGCTCTCTTGATTAACAATAATTACATTTTATTAAATCACTAACCATTTCTAGTATCATGATGCATACATTTAAACCAAGTTAAACTAGTTAACCAAATTCAAAGTTTACTAATACAAGATTAATTAAGCTTCATTTTTCAACTATCTTAACTAACCAAGCACCAATCATCCAACATAATTACTTATAATCAAGAAATCAATATCAATAACAAGGTTGCAAACTAATCATCAAAGATTAACATAGAAAATACTTCAAATGTCATTACAAACAAAGTTTAACAAACTAATGGTTATAATCTAGCAAGGGATTGTTGTGTTTTTGCCCAAAGGCTACAATAAAACATAAATCATAATCTAAGTACTTGAAAGATTAACAAAAACTTGGAAAGATTAGAAAATCAAACCATAAACAAGTACTAGACTAAGGATCCGGGTAGTAATCGAGCTAATCGGGATAATGTGGCTTGAATCCGGGTGAAAGCTAATGCCTCCGGAGCCTGAAAATCGCCTGAGAGCTCTCCAAAAATCCAGAATATCGAGCAGAAAGTTTCTGCTGTGTTTTTATACTTTTTTGCTGATGCACGGTCGTTCTCCCTGAGGAACGACCGTTCACTTTATTCAATTATTGGTCATGGGTCACCATACCGCATACGTTATCGGATCGTTGACCAGATCTGAAATAGCACGGTCGTTCTTCGGGATGGAACGACCGTTCAGTTCCGGGCTTCATGTTGCACGCCAAGTCGCACCTACAGTTCAGTTCCGAGACTCTGTGGGTTCACCGGAGATGCACGATCGTTCCTCACATGGAACGACCGTTCTTCTCCTAGTCGCTTGTTTCCCTGGAACGCCCAGTCGCACCGATCGTTCATTGCCGAGATGACCAGCTTTGTCGGAGATGCACGACCGTGCATCAGGTGGAACGGTCGTTCCACAGGTCCAGATCAGAATCCTTAACAGAAAGTCCGCAGCTTTGTCGTTTTCTCCGGAAAGTCCTCGTTTTTGGTATCATCTTGTCTGGAATGCAATTTTAGGCCTGTAAACACAAATGTAGATAAATAAGTATCCGAACGACGGTTTTACGGCCAAAAACGCATAAAATAGGGGTAAAACGGGGGACTAAAATATGTGTAAATTAGAGTGTATCAAATCTCCCCACACTTAAACCTTGCTTGTCCTCAAGCAAGCTAAACTAAAAAGCAATAAAAGACATAAACAAACAAGAACGATAATTTACACACTATTTTATTTAAAACTAATATAAAAAAAACGGTTAGCCGGTTTGTCGAAGGACAACATCAAAAGATTCAAACCCAACAAGCATATGCAATTTAAAAAGCGACAACCAAAAAGCCGTGACTAAACATTTAATTGACTCACATGTTAATCTTCACCCAACTCACAATGTTCACACACACTCGGTTTTATTTATGAATCATACATAAAATGTGTATGCGTAAACACTCAATGCCTAGTCAATGAAATGCGCAATAACATAAGCTTGTCATAAGATCTCGTCTCCACCAACTAACATGCAAATAAGTGTAAATCAAGAGGTCTTTACGGGTTGTAACGTTAGGCTTGGGCGAAGGGTATGGAAGTGGACATTTAAAATGGCGAAAACGGTTAAAACTCGGTAGTAGCGTTTAACTAGCAATAAACAATACAACTTTACATACAAACGCCTCAAAAAGGCGACTAAAGCGCAATCGAGCTAATCAACAAGATTTTTAACATTTAAGCATTCAAAATTGCTCGATTTCTATCAACTTCACCCTATTTTAGGGTGTTTTATTTTCTGTTTTTTTTATTATTTTTTTTTTAGAAACAAACTATACAATGAAATATAAACAATAACAAGCTAGTTAAACTATTATTTTAGCCGAGTTTCAACATTAAAAAGGTTTAAAAACATAAAAAGGCTAAATTTGGATAAGTGGGCGATAATGTGGGTAAACAAAGGTGAACGGGAAGGCTCGACATGGTTAATCCTAAAGGGTAATATAAGGTGAACGGGAAGCACAACACAAAGAACAAGGTACACAACAAAGGGTTAATCTAAGTGCCTCTATCACGTTTACACAAATCCGCACGTTCATGGTCTTAACAAGCATACTAGTGACAAGTTCTAAATTGCACAAAACATCCGGCTCACTCCTATATCCGAAATGAACAAATATATAACAATCTAAGCTCAATATGCTCACGTAACGGAAGGAATGGGTAAAAGTGTGAAAACTATCATGTAAGTCTTTCTTTGTTTGTCACGCTTTCCGGTTTCCTTTTTTCAAAAATATTTTGCTTGTCGAGTTTTTATCAAGTCCGATGCTTTCTAAAACATAACCAACCGGTTTATTTACCAATATATACACAAAACACAAGTATTTTTAAATGATTTTTCTGATTTTCTGTTTTTTTTTATATAAAAATAAATGAGGACAAACAAAGCTAAGTTAACAAAGTTAACCCCCTCCCCACACTTGAACTTCGCATTGTCCCCAATGCGAGACCCGAAATATAGAGAAAAGGATAAAAATACTCCCCTTAAGATGATGTTGGTGCCACGAGACTTCCGAAGCTCTAACTGGTACGTGCTCCGGTCCAAGATCCTATAGATAAAATCTGCAAGTATGTCGTGTACACCCAAAATAAAACAGAAAAAGAAAAACCAAAAAACCATAATTTACATAAATACTATCATCCAAACAAAATACAAACGAAATTGTTTGAAAATACATATCCGGGTGTTTTAAATACTAAGTCAAAAATAAACACCCAAAGAAAAACAAAGTACTGAAACATGAAACACCACCAAGTGCTACCACTACCGCAAACTACTCATCATCATCGTCATCATGCCTCGTGCCAGATGGGCCCTGATCGCCATGGCTAGGGGGGTTCCACGGTGGGAACTCTGGCGGGTGCTGAAAATAGTTGGGGTATGCGTGATGCATCTCCCCGAACAAATAAGAAAACCCCGCAGACACCCCTTGGTATAGAGTATCCTGGCGCTGCTCTAGTCGGTCATGTGCGGCTCGAAGCTCTGCCTGACTGGCTCTAATCTCGTCCTGGCTGGATCTGATCTGGTCAAAGTATGTACCATGCTGCTCCTGTGTGACACGCATGTCCTGGAACTGCTGGTAAAAAGTAGGCCAATCCTCATGCTGCTGAAATGCATGATGCTGCGACGAGTGTGGTGGTGTCGGTGGCTGTGGCTCGTGCTGCTCTCCCATCTCTTCGTCTTCATCCTCATTTTCCTCCTCAGCTGGAGGTAACGGGTCCCATATCTCTCCATTCAAACCCCTCAACCTATCTCTCCCATCCAACTCAGCAATAACCCCCATAAACTTCAAAGACCGGATATCAACATGTACCCCCTCAGTGATCAAAGTGAGACCCCTAAGCACCCCCGGCGTCATTAGTCGCTCATTGTACGCGATCTCGGTCACGTACTGCCCGCCGTGGATCTCACTATTGTGGGTCCGCCCTGAACACTTGACGAAGTACTCAGCCATTCGCGCAGCGAGGTTGATCGGTGCTTTGTCAACCAACGCATAAAGAAAGAGCAAATCAGGTGTTGGACAGTTACCTTGACTGTCCATGCGTCCGCAAATAGAATGGCTGAAAACGTGGTGCATCACTCGCACCAGAGGGTCTCGAAGGCGCGAAGCCTTTGACATCCGTGGGTTTTATGGGCCCCCAATAGCGTTACGCGTCCAGAATGCCTCACGCGCTGCATCATTAGGGAAGTTGAACTGATCGTTGAAGATGTCGGGATCATCCATGTCCTCCCGTGTATAAATTCCAAGCCTCCGTCCCAAACGACCCACCGACCATGTATGCCATCGCCTACACAACCTGAAGGTGACCCGATTCCTGTAGCGGAAATCAGGTTCCGTATGTGCAACCGGCCTTTCATACTGATATGAGGCGAAGAATTCAATAGTTAATTCCCGGTAAACGGGTCGGTTGCAACCGACCAGGTTTGCCAGCGCTGGAGTCATCATTTCATCCAGTCGGTCATATTGATTCAAATCCCTCATAACCTCCCAGTCCAACCATCGGGGTTCGCCAAACTGATCCCGCCTCGCCCACAATTGATCGCGCTTCGCGATACATAGAGCTTCCTTCTCAATGTCGGGGTCAAATTGCAGGAAAGGGTGATCCATCTGCAATGGGGAATGTTGTTAGGAAGACAGAAACATGAGAAAAATGAGTTGAAAACAAGCGAGCAGCCACTTATGAAGCTACTGTCCAAACTGTACTGGCAATATGGCACGGTCGTTCTCCGGGACGCACGGTCGTGCGTCACCGAGAACTAACAGGCCAGACCAGACGATATCGTGAATAGCCGGCGATGCACGACTGTTCTACCGAGGAACGACCGTGCACTTCCGAATTTGCAGAATACGATCCCTGAACTTATAACAATCAGATTTTGCAAAATTTCAACAAATATTAGGTCAACAGGGGTCTGCAAATCATCCGGGTGTTCACGATACTTCGATTTAACAAGGGTTAGGGTTTCGATTTGTTTATGAAGAGAACCCTTAAAATTCCTTGAAAGATCGGAAGAAAACTAAACTAGAAAGAAAGAAAACAAGAAATCAAACACAAGAGACATACCGTGCGAAGTTGGGTGTTTGATCGTGCGAAACGGTGAAAAATCGCCCAGGAACGGTCTGCAGCTGCTAGGGTTCGCGAATGGTGAGTTTTGCAGCAGACAATGGTATATATAGTGTGCAAAATGACCAAATTGCCCTCAGCCTGTCGCACGGTCGTTCCCCGGAATGGAACGGTCGTGCATCACCGAGGTCGTTCAAACCCAGCAGCGTGTTCTCGGAAATGCACCGAGGGTGCGATCCACCGTTCCGGCTTCCTCGGAATCGCACGGTCGTGCGACCCGAAGAACGATCGTGCATCAGGTGCAGATCAGAATTTTTTCGCAGAAGCCATTTTCAGCAGCTGTTTCGGCCGTTTTTCGCCGTTTTTTCGACACACCAACTGTTCTAACAATATTACAATACAGAACCTTCGCCCGGCACGTACGGAAACAAAACAAACAAACGAAAACTACCTAACTAACCTAAATTACGCTAAAACTACAAAAACAAATAAAAGGACAATTTTGCCCTCATAGCGCCAAAGACGCTCCTGCTGCATTTTTGTCGGCGAGTCAGCAGCGTAGACTCATGCTAAATTTTTGTCGGCGAGTCGATAGCAAGACTCATGCTAAATTTTTGTTGGCGAGTCGATAGCAAGACTCATGTCCCCACACTTTACGTGTGCGGGCCATTACCACGCCCCTTCGGGTTCTGCTCCGTGTTGCCCGGAAGACCACCCGGGGGTCTCTCCGACAACATTTTTGCTAACTGTCCCACTTGATTCTCAACATTCTGAATGGAAGCCTTTTGACTCCGCATTTCTCCTTCATTGACCAAGAACCGCTCCTCATGCTGCTGATATCGCTTTTCAGCCATTTGATTAGCACTATTGGAGTTGTTCAGCAGTTGTGCCATCATTTCCTCTAACTTTGCGTTGCTTTGAGAGGCGTGCGGCTGTGAACTGCTTCCTGAGCCTTGATTATGATATTGAGGCTGGAAGGATTGACCATGAGAATGTTGTGGCGCGGGAGCATGTTGAGCAAGACCGGGCGCGTTCTGGTTCCCAGAACCAGATTTCCACCCAAAGTTTGGGTGATTCCTCCACCCTGGATTGTACGTGTTGCTGTAGGGGTTATTTTGGGGCCTGTTTTGATTGCCCATGTAGTTCACCTCTTCGTGACCGATAAACATAACACCCTGCTCACACGTACCTGGCACATGTGACACTCCACACTGGTCACATCCAGGGCCAACTTGCGCGGCTGATTGGGATTTCTCGCATTTCGTTGCCAGAGCCGAGATTTGCGCAGTAATGGCTGTGTAATCGTCCACAGCGTGAGCTCCTGGGCGAGATGATGATGATGTAGCCCGACCTCTATCGCCTTCCCGGCGCGAGCTGGATTTCAACGCAGCTTTCTCGATAATATCATATGCTTCCGCCGGCGTTTTCGTTCCCAGATCGCCTCCTGCGTTAACATCTAATCGCTCCTGCGTGTTGTAGCTGAGCCCCTGATAGAAAGTCAAAACCAGCTGTCTCTTGGAATAGCCGTGATGTGGCACATCAATCAACAAATCCTTGAACCTCTCCCAAGCTGCATGCAACGATTTGCCCTCGTCCTGGCGAAATGAAGTAATCCGGTTCCGTAGCTTGTTCGTTTTATCAGGTGGAAAGTATTTATGCATAAACTGCTCTGCCAACTGATTCCAGGTCCTGATGGACCCGGCTGGGAGTGACATAAGCCAAGCTCTGGCTTTATCACGTAACGAAAACGGAAACAACCTCAACCGAATCGCATCCTCCGAAACATCCCTAATCTTGAATGTAGAGCAAACATGGAGGAAAGCCGCAATGTGCCTCCCGGGATCCTCGTGCTCTCGCCCGTCGAACTGCACTGAATTCTGCACCATGTTAATAATACTAGATTTTATTTCAAATGAAGGTGCATCAATAGTGGGTCTAATAATACTGGGCTCCAAGCCTTCTCGTCCGGGCTGATTCGTCTCATTCAAAGGTTGATTATCGTCTGCCATGATTTCGTCCCCCGAGTTTTCGCTTTCAGAAAGTATCACCGGGTCGTCAATCGCGTTTGCAATCCGTTGTGCAATGACACGTGCCCTTTCTCGAAGCCTCCTACTCCTCCTAAGATTATGCGCTGGTTCGTCAACCGGCTCAGCAATATTAGGCGCGGGAGTTGAGGACATTAACCTGCAAACGAAAATTTCACACAATGAATATTTTATTACTATATAATAATTCTGCCCATTTTTTTTTCCAGCTGAATAGAAGCAAAAAAAATTATTATAAATGGGCTGAAAATTTTATAAAAATCCGAAAAATAGCCCGAAATTTTATAAAAATTCAACAAAATAAATAAATGAATCGACTAATACAAAAATGGCGTTAGGGTGCCGAACACCCAAAGCATAAGCGAATAAATAAACCCGGATCAAATAAATAAATGAAACAAAAATACCGCAAAAATGAATAAATCGAATAAAACAAGAAATATTAACAAATAAATAAACAAATAAAATAATCAAGAAATTATACACAAATATTAACAAGTATATACACCGATAACCAAATGACTCGGGTCGTTCCTAAAACTCGCCACATCCCCGGCAACGGCGCCAAAAACTTGACGTGTGCGTATATATACATAATATTTTGCAATGAATTACACACGATTGGGTTTTAAATTTATAAAAGTGATTATTACTTTTACATCAAAACACACACGAAAGAGGCAAGTGTACCCCGTCATATATGTAATAAAGTATCGGTAAGAACCAAGTATCGATCCAAGGAAATGGGCGGAGAATTTGTACTAGACCTTTGTCACTAAACTACCGGTAAAAACATAGGTTTTGTGATTTTAAACTAAACTAAAGTAAACATAACCAAATACATAATAAAAACATAATAGAAAGTAGAAAAAAAAGCCTTGCTAAATACACAACCACAGCATGTCAACTAAGTCAGTTTTGGCACTAGAAGCATTCGGTCAACTTTCCAATTTAAAACAATTAGTATCCCTTTCGGGAATCCTAACATGACAATCATTCGGAAAGTTAAAACGATAGACACACTTTAACCACCTAAAATTGTTCTTTAACGTGCAATTGATAAATGTCTATGAAAATCTCTTAAAAATAAGTTAGGCAGCCGTTAGGATTATTCTAACCTCATTTAAACAAGGAAAGCGACACCGATAAACACAATGCAACCACCGAGAAAAGCATAAACTAGATTAAATCACAACCGAGTTCATTTTACAAATCTTGCACAATAATTCACTAAGATAGCAATTTTGGCCTAAACTACTAACTAAGCTAACAAATCATGGCAAGAATTTATAACGACACCATCTAACCCGTTTAGGTCCTTCCGTGACGGTAAGCTCTCTTGATTAACAATAATTACATTTTATTAAATCACTAACCATTTCTAGTATCATGATGCATACATTTAAACCAAGTTAAACTAGTTAACCAAATTCAAAGTTTACTAATACAAGATTAATTAAGCTTCATTTTTCAACTATCTTAACTAACCAAGCACCAATCATCCAACATAATTACTTATAATCAAGAAATCAATATCAATAACAAGGTTGCAAACTAATCATCAAAGATTAACATAGAAAATACTTCAAATGTCATTACAAACAAAGTTTAACAAACTAATGGTTATAATCTAGCAAGGGATTGTTGTGTTTTTGCCCAAAGGCTACAATAAAACATAAATCATAATCTAAGTACTTGAAAGATTAACAAAAACTTGGAAAGATTAGAAAATCAAACCATAAACAAGTACTAGACTAAGGATCCGGGTAGTAATCGAGCTAATCGGGATAATGTGGCTTGAATCCGGGTGAAAGCTAATGCCTCCGGAGCCTGAAAATCGCCTGAGAGCTCTCCAAAAATCCAGAATATCGAGCAGAAAGTTTCTGCTGTGTTTTTATACTTTTTTGCTGATGCACGGTCGTTCTCCCTGAGGAACGACCGTTCACTTTATTCAATTATTGGTCATGGGTCACCATACCGCATACGTCATCGGATCGTTGACCAGATCTGAAATAGCACGGTCGTTCTTCGGGATGGAACGACCGTTCAGTTCCGGGCTTCATGTTGCACGCCAAGTCGCACCTACCGTTCAGTTCCGAGACTCTGTGGGTTCACCGGAGATGCACGATCGTTCCTCACATGGAACGACCGTTCTTCTCCTAGTCGCTTGTTTCCCTGGAACGCCCAGTCGCACCGATCGTTCATTGCCGAGATGGCCAGCTTTGTCGGAGATGCACGACCGTGCATCAGGTGGAACGGTCGTTCCACAGGTCCAGATCAGAATCCTTAACAGAAAGTCCGCAGCTTTGTCGTTTTCTCCGGAAAGTCCTCGTTTTTGGTATCATCTTGTCTGGAATGCAGTTTTAGGCCTGTAAACACAAATGTAGATAAATAAGTATCCGAACGACGGTTTTACGGCCAAAAACGCATAAAATAGGGGTAAAACGGGGGACTAAAATATGTGTAAATTAGAGTGTATCAACGCCAATCAATGTTCACGCGTTAAAATATTGGGGTGGCGGTGGTTTCTTGCAATCTTCCACGCGTTGAAGTTGGCCATCACGCACAAAAAAATGCCCACCCAGGGTCCCCTAAGGGGAGTGGGTGGGCAAGCGCACCCCCTGAAAAAAATTAGCATATTTTATTGGGCAAAATCCTTTGAAAATATGGTTAACCCCTAAGAGTTGAAAAGTTGGTAAACAAATAGTGCTAAAAAACAAACACACACCTAATCTTTCAAGCTTTGCTTGATTATCTTTGGTGATGGATGCATGCGTAAAAATACCAAGACAAACCGCAATCAAGAAACACGCGACACCAGAGAATAATATCTCCTTGACTCTATTGATCTTGTCTAAAAAGTAGCTCAAAGTTGTACTTACCACACCACGAAAAAGATCAACATCACGATCCCTAAAAACTCTTGGAACATGTTTTTCCCATATATTGTCACCTAGTTATGCTTTAATGAATAACGACATACCTGAAACAAAATTAACCTGGCTAATGTCCAACATCCTCAGCCACACCTCCACGTTCCACCAAACACCCATGCCACCATACAATTCAAAAAGATATGGTCACTCATTTCCATGGACAGGTCACACCCCACACCAAATATTTTGAATACAGATACTTTAGTCAATCAAAGCCTCCTTTGAAGCTAAGTTACCATTTTCCGCTCTCCAGCTAAGTTGTTCACCTTCAAAGAAGCCCCAAACAAACTGCTCAATACCATCAGGTTAGGCTGGTTACCTCACGCCATGATCTCTGACCGTATGTTTTTCAGTGAAAACTCCACCCAAAATTATTACTCCAGGTCCGTTTATATTTAGCCTTAGCAATCACCGTGCCCCGCAACACATTCATGAGCGTCTTGGTCTAAGTCCATTCATCAACAGATACAGGGTCTCTAACCCAATGTCACTTCTAAAGTAAAGTTCCACCGATTCTTTTGAAGCAAGAATCAACCAACGCCAATTTTTTATTAGCTAACGAAAAAAACCAATTAGAAATTAGGATACTGGAGTATGTTGGATCATTATCTCAAGTAAAAAAAGATAATCTAAAACATTTTCATTAAAATTAGTAATATTAGTGTACCCATGATGATTGTTGAAGGTAAAAAGTGTACCGGAAAATATGAAAAACGTACAAGCTAGTAAACAATTGGCAAATGAGATACGAAGAAAACGCAAAAGGTAAGTAGAGTATGAGAAAGTGTATAGGAAAAACTAAAAAGTGGTGTAAAAACACTATTACATTCAATCTACACATCAGTAGAGGCCAAAGTCAACCTCATTCCATATCCAATTTGTGATAGTAGTTGTACACTAAAAAATGAATAAAATCATCAAAGTAACAACAAATGTTTTTGCTTACAAAGCATCACACAATTCTAAGCATACAATTGTTATTTTCAAAAAGAGGTAATCCAACAGAAGTAGTCTTTCTCCAATGGTCATTGTTGCATTCGTCTTCACAAATGGCCATAAAAAACATGCTTTTATTCCAATTGACATGGCTTCTTTTTACCATTATTTTTTATTTTAGATTCACAATCCACACTTCATTCAAGAAATAATATAGTTAAATCGATTATCTACGTTTATTTATGTATTAATCTTTGTAAAATATGTTAAATGAACCCACAACTTAAATGTGGTAAAGAGATATGTTGTTACCTTTCTCTATATCACTGTCAATACTGACTTTTAAGCCGCAACTTGAATGGCATATAAACTTTCCAATTATGAGGATGGTGAAGCAACATCAGGTGCACGTAAAAATATTGACAAATGTGTACCTTTACTTTATTTGCTCCCACATTTGTTCCCTTTGGGACAGAGTAATAATTTCCTGGAGTCAAGAAAAAAAAGAATTCATTAGGTCATTTAAAATATAAAAGTGTTGATGTTTAAAACCCAAAAAGTCAAATAAAACAATTCATCATATCATTAAAATGTAAAGTTTTTGATGTTTTAAACCAAAAAAGTAACAACCATTTTAGGGTCCTTACACAACTGTTCGACCTACCCGTTTTTCCACATCTAGGCTTTACAATTAATGATACAAAGTTTATATATAAAACAAAAGCAATTAACCAGAGAAGAGTTACCTGGCCTTCATTTCAAATAGTCAAAGTTATAAAGCAACGTCAGGGCACAGTTATTCCAAACTGTATTATCTTCAGCCATTGATCTCAAGGCCAATCTTTTCAAAAACACGTTAAAAAGAATAATTAGTTACTCACCAAATCTTCCAGCTTAGATTTGTTCTTAGCATCGGTATCACCACGATGAAACTGCAACTACTTTCCAAATATCTATGTGTAACTTTTTTAACCAACAAAAAGAACTTTCATTAAACCAAACAACACATACAATACAATACAGAGCTCAACAAAATGCTCACAGTTCCCCTACACCCATTCATCGCCACCTACTATGGCAAATGATACTACATCACCACCACCGCGTCCATGTTATCCAACTCCCCATACTCAAAGTTGTAGTCATCTCCAAATATTAGACCCCTGGCTCCAGTTTCCTGTTAAGTATGAATTTTTATCTTTACATTACTAATGTATTCCTAATACACAAAAGTATAAATATACAAACAACGTACAGGAAAAGGAAGATGGATTGACGCGAAACAGAAGTTGGTTGTTTTGCTGATGTTCCTTAGGAAAGGAAATCTTTGAATGTCTTGTTGATCAGATGTCTTATCCATTGCTTCTTAGTGTCAAATTACCTACTGTGCATATTCAACTTATTATAAATCTCATAGCTACACATAGCATTCCGGTATAAGATGCAATGATGCATAATGTAACAACACTGCAATACCTTTTTGAGACAAAAATATAAGCCTTTTGGCATTCACCATAACAATATTTTGTGGACTTGTAGCAATCAACATGCAAGCAGCTCAGATAAATATCTATAATTCACATATTATTAAGCAATATCTACACTTACAAATGCAGCTGATATTGCCAGGTTAATCCGAAAACCTGAGAAAATAAGAACATCCTCCGTTGTCATTTATAAACAATACAAATTTGTATAGTGCAAGGTTTCTAAAATCATATTCTGGTTAGTTTTGGCAATAGAAAGTTTATAAAGCTTAGAATTAGTGAAGCAAACTTAGTTCAGATACTGTTAAGAGAATAAATGAAGCTAAAAACTGACATGAGGCTAACAATAGTTGTGAATATAGTATGAAAAAGGTTATATTATATTTGTATCATACCAGCAAGATCTCCACCCAAAACATGCCCAGAACCTGCCAAAAAAATGCTCATCGCAACAAAGATCTGTAAGAGAAGTTCAATGAAAGGATATAAAGCTCTCATCAGTGACCAGGTATTTTCATTGCACAGCTTAAATACTTAAAAAAGTTGGTGTACGCTTCCCACTTGAGAATTGCATAACTTCATCATCATCCTACAATAAATTATCGAGATTAAATCTTGATAAAATAAAATTTCATCCCACTTGAGAATTGCTAAATACCCTGCTTTTGTAGGCGAGGAGAGTAAATCTTCTTATTTAAAAAACTGCAGAAAACACTTATCATAATGTTATAAATAATAATTCATATATTTATTTATTATATAAAATAAAAAAATGTATGTGTATAAGTTCGTTTAGGCTCGCGAGCCTACTCGAGCTCGACTAATTGACTTTGTTTTTTTTCCAAGCCGATCTCAAGTAGCTCTGCTCGTTTACACTACTACAATAATATAATACTGAGATGATAAATATTATGCATCAAAGATAACGTGGGAGTATCTATTGCCCACCATTCATCATCATCATCACTATCAATTGCCAACAATTACAAAGGAAAGTGAAAATATACAATATTATAGGGATTTTGAAATTAGTAACCTTTTTAAATTATGCATATTGAGCCCATAGTGGCTAACAATGCTCTGAGAACTTGAGAAGCTGCAAGAGCCCATTGCAAATAGAACTTTTCTTGTGCTCAAACCTTCGATATGCCAACCACCAGCTTCTTAAAAGATGTATGAATTTAGTTGCAAGCAGTACAGGAAAACCATTCTCCTTTAGGCAATAGCTACAATTGGTACCATAAATATACAAACATGTGATAGCTATGAAAAATATATAGACCAAGCTTATAACTAAAAGAAATACTGGTCATGCCCTTCAGGTTGTCCATACAAAATAAAATAAATTACAAAGAACAACATAACCCTACAATACTTTATGTCAAAGTAGCATAAAATAGATTACAAAGAATTAGATTATAAACCATACAAAATAAGAAGTGGTATACATAAATAATGTTATAGAAATATATATGTATCTACTTAATCAATATAAAAATTTACCTACTCACGAGCAAATTACCCTATTGAAGTTCAATGAGCTAGTACATCCTCCTCCAATACAAACTTGTGCAACTGAATACCTCTACATAAAAAAATAATAATTCAGACCTCAATCTCACATAGATATTAGAATTTCTAGAAACTGTCAAAGTGATACACAAACATATCAATCTAAATAAAAGGAGCATAGTAAGTGAGATGCTAAGATTATCAACTTTCTAGTTTGTCGTCCATGGCCCTTGCTTTAGGTAGTACTATTGTTGGCTACTCGGGCGGTAAAGGAGCAAATATCGGAGATACTAACCTGGACATGTTAAGCATAGATGTAAATATAGTAGGTCGATGAAGGAAAAAACAATGGAGATAAGCATTTTGAGAAATTCATATATACACACATGCACAGAACACTTTCAAAAAATCATCAATCAATATGTATGGGTCTCTTTAATTGAACAATATAAACTCACAAACAAACCAAAATTGTACAATCGGAATCACTGAAACAGATGAAAGTACTTTTTAGAATCATAAAAAATATTCTTGATTTTAATAAATCCTAATAATAATTCGATCATAATAAAACCTGGATATTCAACAAATGAAAAGCAATCGAGCAAATGATTTCTGAGAGGCTTTGATAATTAAAAAGCATCCTCAGATCAATCAATTGAAGAGAAGATCGAAAAGCAAACTAATAAAAAAGAACAAATATTAGGGTTAAAGGATGTAGAAGATGAAGATATAACTTTTTTCATACTACAAACATCAACGAAACAAATTATATAACTTCAAAAAAACATATCCAAATCAAACATGCAGACCATTATTTAAACGATAACAAAACAAAAATAAAAAAACATTGATTTTTTATATAAAAAGCAGACTATAAACATACCGTTGATGCAAGAGATACCGTGAACTGTTCTTCAAAATCGCCAAATTCCCTATTGATCAAAACACATGATATACAAAATTACAAAGAATAAAGAATCAAATAAACAACAAAATAATGAAATCACACAGGTTACCGTCGATTGAGTTACATACCTTCGCTCTTTTCATCCTAGCCACCTATTCCGATTTCCGATCATCCCATGGAAGCGAAGTCATATATCCGGAGAAAAAAAAAAGATTTTCCTGGAATCAAACATACAAAAAATTCATACTGGTTACAAAATTAGGGTTTACATAGATGTTCAAAAAATGAAGATGAGAAATATCGTACGTTGAATTAAAGACTACAGATGAGAAAGACTGTACCTTGACATGAAGAAATTGGAGTTTGATTCGGAAAAGATTGTACATAGCCGCCGATTAGAAGGATAAAGAGTTGGATTTAAATGAAGAGGTTAGGGTTTTTGTGTGAATCGAATAGATAATGGTTGTTACTTGAAGATAAAGGTCAGTGATTTGAAGGAGATGTCATAGTTCACCGAGAATAATAGAAAGATGATGAAGTAGAAAAACAAAGGGGAAGGAAGGTTTCAGGGCACGAAGAGAAGCGGCGGTGAAAGAGGAAGGAAGGGGAGGCTAGGGTTTAGAACATGGATTACAAAAGGAGTGTGATTTAGAAGGTATTTATATCCGGGTCAAAACCCGGATCCCGTGTCTGCCCATATGAAGAAAAAAAGACCCGAATTTTTTCCCTCCCAAACCCACATTTAGATGCCCTTATCACGCGCCACGTAAATTTTGAAGCTCTTATAACGCGCCATGTCAGCCCTTATTTATCATGTTTATATATATATATAGATATGTAATTGAGTTTGAAAATTCATTGCTGAAACAAACAAAGATATAATCATGGTCATGATGTCTAAAAACACAACTAAATATATTTCATGGTACTGCTCATGCTGTGAGAGAATAGAATGATGTGTCCTTTATTTTAGACTTTTAGTTAAAAAATGTGTTTTTTCATATATTTTTATTGGTTTAGCATGATTAATACGTAGAGATGGCAATGAGACGAGTATGGCTAATCTCATATCAATATCCGGTTGTAAAATCTTGTCCCATTCCCGGCCCATTACCCATCGGGTATTTATCCGTTGGGATTTTCATGTATATGTATTTTTTACTTTCCTTTATATTTTTAGAGTAAACTACAAGTTTTGTCCTTTATATTTGTCTCAAATTTCAAGAGTTGTCTTTTACCTTTAAAATTGATGACTTTTGTACTTAGGGGCTGTTTGTTTACCTCTTAATGAGACTCTTAATGGTTCAGACCTCTTACTGGTTAAACACTTAATGGTTTAGACTGTTTTTTTCGCAAGCAAATGTGTGAATGGTTTAGACATTTGCCTCTGAATGGTTAAACATTATACAGAGTCCGAATGGTTAAGACCTCTAATCTGAATTGGTAAGACATTTGCCTCTGAACGGTTAAGCATTATACTGGCTCTTAATGGTTCAGTGGTTCAGCACTTAATGATTCGGGCCTCTTATTGGTTCAGTACTTAACCATTCAAAAGTTGCCAAACAACCCTTAATGTTTGAAAATGTTGCACGTTATGTCCTTTAGGGCAAATCCAGTTAGAATTTTCTATTAAGTTATGTCATATGCACTGCACACGATGGTAGAACGGTCATTTCACCTCCCCAATTGTGTTTCCCCCCATTTAATACCCTGACCCCCAATCTTCTTCGTCTCTCCTTACCTAATTCCTTCCTTGTTGCTGGTAGGTATTCTCTACACCCTTTTTTTTTTACAACAAAACAACCATCACATAAAATCTGTATAAAGATCAATAGTCCTTATTCTTCATTTCAACCAGATCGAGGGGGTGTTTGGGATTCCTTTGTTTTCTCCTTTTTAACTTCTACTTATTATAAGTCAATAAGTCAGGATTTCCTGACTTCTACTTTTTAACTTTTCATCACACAAAAACTCATTATAAGTTAATAAGTTAACCCAAACACCCACTAAAAACCAACTTATTAACTTATTATAAGTCAATAAGTTAAAAGTTGTTCCAAAATAAGCTAACCCAAAAACCCACCAAGAACCTAATCTTTCATCTTCGTCAATACTGAATAACAGAACAACCTGCAATCACAAATCATAACCTATACACTTCTGATTTTATCGATCAAACACTATCAAACAACTCAGCAAATATGAACAACCAATTTGAATTTAAAATCATTATCTTTCTCTAATTCGAACACACAATTGCAGATTTACTGAAAAAGATAACCTCCAACTCAAATCTCAGCAAAGACGAACAACTAATTCGAATCAAAACTGATTATCTTTCTCTTATTCGAGCACACAATTGCAGATTTACTGAAAAAGATAACCTGCAACTCAAATCTCAAATTCGGAAATTTTGAAAACCATATATCAATATCTGAAAAGTGTATGAATGATGAAAATTGTTCGACTTTTTGCAGATTTATTGAACAAGGGATTAGGATCAAATACAAAGGATCCTAATTGTAAGAAGGGTACAAAGGCTCCTAAAAAACCCACTACAAAAAAAAACCCTTAAACATCCACCACCACCAAAAACCTAAACCCCCCCTCACCCACCCTTTTTTTTTTTGCCGAAGGGGTGGGGGTTTAGGTTTTTGGGTGGTGGTGGGGGTGGGGGTATAGTTTTTTTTTAGAATTTTTTTAGGTTTTTTTTTTTTTTTTTTTTTGGGGGGGGGGGGGGGGTTAGGTTTTTTTAGGTTTTTGTGGGGTTGGGGGGTTGGGTTTTTTTTTAGGTTTTTGGGGGTGGGGGTTAGGTTTTTTGGTAAGGTATAGTTTTTTTTTCTTTGTCGGGGGGGGGGGGGGTTAGGTTTTTTGGTGAGGTATAGTTTTTTTTTTTGTTTTTTTTTCCGGGTGGGGGGTTTAGGTTTTTGGGTGGTGGTGGGGTGGGTGGGGGTGGGTGTTTAGGTTTTGGGTGGTGATGTAGTGGGTTTAATTTTAGGTTATTGGACACTTGTCACTCTATAAATCCTTCTTACACTTCTTACAATTAGGAGACTTTGTATAATAACTTGACCCATTGAACAATATAACCTAAAGAAAACTAAATCGATTGTAAACTATTTAAAACGAATAATCTCGAACCTAGACTAAAATCGAAATCAATCAAAAACTACCTGAAATCACAAACGATACACCAAAAATGTTTAAAATTCACCAAAAATGAACCGATTTAGTCCGTAAATGATCTAAAACCAACTGGAATGTTCAAACTCGATCTGAAACACACCGAAAAATTCGAATTTTACATCGAAAAGATCCGAAACTCGTTCAATTTCGCACACGATTACCACCGGTGGTGAAGCAAGGAAGGAATTAGGTAAGGAGAGAAGAAGAAGATTAGGGGGTAGTTACCAGGGTATTAAATGGGGGGAACACAAGTGGGGAGGTGAAATGACCGTTCTACCCTCTTGTGCAGTGCACATGACATAACTTAACAGAAAATTCTAACTGCGTTTGCCCTAAAGGACATAACGTGCAACATTTTCAAACATTAAGTACAAAAGTCATCAATTTTAAAGATAAAGGACAACGCCTGAAATTTGAGACAAACATAAAAGACAAAACTTGTAATTTACTCATAATTTTATGTTTTAAAAATCTATATAATTTATTAGATTATGATAATAACATATATATCATTACCGTAATAATATTTGATATATTTAAAAATGTAAATATTTTATAATATTAATCTTTAAAAATAATTTTGAATTTCATAGCATATATATATGTAAATTATGTAATTAAAATATATATTAGAAAAGAAAGGTTTAATTTTCAAATAATAAAGCTACTAGAATGAAAAATTACTAAAAATAGTTAAATGAAAACGAATATAAAACTTAAAAGTTTTCGGGTATATAGTTTCGGGTAATCGCGTCGGGTATCATCTAATCTCATACTTGTCTAATACAATTGTTTTTTCATATATCTTTTTCTTTTGCTATCCCTATTTTTAGTTAAAAATTGTGGTTTTTCATATATCTTTTTTGTTGGTTTAACATGATTAACATGTGACAATTAATATGAAGTCATTTAATTTAGGATAAATTACATTTTTCGTCCTTTATGTTTGTACTGGATTGCAACGGATGTCCTTTAACTTCAATAATTACAATCACAATCCTTTATTTGTAAAACTAATTACATACTACGTCCTTTAACACTAACCAGGTTAAAATTTTCAGTTAAATCTATTATTATAAGGGCAATTTAGTCTTTTTCTTACTTAATTATGTATAGTATTTAATAACTTATTATGAAAACAAATATAAGTACCCATCTCTCTTTCTAAAAGTTTACAATCATATCCAAGATCCAAAATTCATAACAATCTGATGATTTTCTCCTGCAAAGTAACGATTTTATATTCATTTGAGGTCCAAATATCATGTAGTTTGCCCAGTTCCACAACAATACATCTCCTTTTATAAATGAACTCTGAGGCGAATTCCATACAATATATTTACCTATCACTTTTCACACATTTTCTTTTTCAACAAATAAATACTTCTTCGCGTCAAGGGGATCCATTGTCCCCTTTTTTGTTTGTAATTGTAATGGAAGCGTTATCTGGAATTATGAAGAAAGCCTCCACCGCGGGTTTGTTTAATGGAATAAAGATCTCCAATGAAGGTACGTCATTATCCCATCTTATGTATGCTGATGATGTTAATTTTATTGGGGATTGGTCATTATCAAACATATATAATTTGAGAAGAGTGTTGAGATGTTTTTACTTGGCTTCGAGATTAAGGGTAAATCTGGAAAAATGTAGTATATATGGAATTGGGGTGGAGGATCACGAAATACAAGGGATGGCAAACTTGTTAAGGTGTAAAAGATGGGTGTTCCCATCCAAACATCTTGGTATGTTAGTTGGTGCAAATATGAATTTAGAAAAAAAATGGAAGTCGGTGATTGATGTATTTAAAAATAGGCTATCATTGTGGAAAGCCAAAACATTATCATATGGTGGAAGGATTACGCTTATCAAATCAGTACTAAATTCTTTACCTACATATTTTTTCTCATTGTTTAAAGCCCCGATAAAAGTGTTGGATGCACTTGATAGGATAAGACGAGTATTCTTCTGGGGTGGGTCGGAGGAAAAGGCGAAAATGAATTGGGTGGCTTGGGACAAAACTATTTCTCCGGTGGAGTATGGAGGGTTGGGTTTTGGCTCATTAAGGGATGCGAATTTAGCGATGTTGGCAAAATGGTGGTGGAGGTTTAAAACTGAAAAGAACGGATTGTGGAGGCGAGTGGTTTGGGCAATACATCACAATTCGAGTGGTTGGAAAGATATCCCAACAAAAGTTTCAATAGCCGGGCCATGGAAGAACATTACTAGTATTCGAAATATATTATTACAAGCAGATTTGGACCTGAATAAAGCTACTTCAGCAGTTTTGGCTAGTGGTAAGAACATATGCTTTTGGTTAGATTGCTGGGTAGACAATGTTCCTTTCTACATCAAGTTCCCAGACTTGTTTAGAGTTGAAAAATATAAGGGATGTTTGGTACAAGATCGGATGGGGATAAGTAGGTCGAACCTGGTATTCAGTTGGGCCTGGTTGACTCCGGAACTGGGTACTGTCGAAGACAGTCAGCTAAATCAGATTGTGGGCCAGATCAGTGGGCTTAGCGGCATAAATATGTCCAGTGGAGTGGACAAGTGGCTTTGGAATTTTGATGGTGCAGGTATGTTTAATGTAGTAAGTATTAAAAAAAATTCTAAGTACGGTTAATCGTGTGCGTCCTGACAAAGTGTTTGAGTGGAACAACTGGGTCCCGAAAAAGGTTGGAATTGTGGCATGGAGGGCAGAGATGGAACGATTACCGACCAGATGTGCCTTGGTGGCTCGGAGTATACCGGTGCAAAACCAAACGTGTGTTTTGTGTGGTAATTACGATGAGACTAGTGAACATATTTTTGTGTCATGTCACTTCGCTCAGTTAATATGGCAAAATATTGCGCTTTGGTGTTCGATTCCTCCGATCATAGCATTCGGATTAAAGGACCTACTGTCGTTACATGAGGTGTGCTCGGTTTCAACCAAAAAAAGGAAGGCTTTACATGCGGTTATCTTGGTCACAATTTGGAGTATATGGAAGTCGAGGAATGAAGCGGTGTTTCAGCAAAAGACACCTAATACGACTCACACTTTGGATGAAGTTAAAGCTTTGGCGTATCTTTGGGTGAAGAACCGGTCAAAGTCGGTGTTAATAACGTGGGAGGATTGGAGTAACTTTAATGTTGGTATTTAAGTATTGATGTAATTTGGTTCTTGTTTTTGTCTGGTGTAAAACACTTGTATGTTTGGTGGTAGCATCTTGCTACAAGGAATAAAATATTTTGTCGGCCGTTCAAAAAAAAAGTTTAAATTTTTTTTATTAAAGGGTAGAAGTTGAATTTTAGTTTAAAATATTATTAAAGGTGTCTATAGTTTTATAGCCTAGTGACATCTTTGTGGTTGGATAAGGCTTTGGGACCAACAGGTCCTGAGTTCGATTCTTACAATGGGGGTTTTCCCATATTTATTGGGTTTTCTCCTGAATTGGTGTATAGGCATTGCCTAGTAGAGATGGATATGATCGGGCGGTTCCGCTAGTGGCACGATGATACATATAATTACACTAAAAATTATTATTTTTCTCTCTCCTTTTCAATTACATAGTATTATTTTATACATTTATCATTACATTTTCTCTTTCCTTCACTCACAACCACTTTCAAAAATATTAAAAAAATTATATGGGATGAACAGTGTTTCCCGTATATTTACAGATGAACAGTAATATTCCCATATATTTTCTCTCTCCTTCACTCATAATCATTCCTTATAATATAACTAATACACTCACAAAGATATATATGGGTTCCATTGTGAATGCTCTTAAAGTCTCATAGCTGCCTTAGCTATCTCTAACCTATATTTTCCTTCCCCATGTCAGTCTTAGCTATCTCTAGCCTATATTTTCCTTCCCCATGTCAAAAAAAAAAAAAATTCGTTCATAGCTACAGCTAGGTCAAGTTGCTCGTCGCATCACGCATTATCACGCATGTACCTTCCGTTCAGAGATTTTGAAATTATGTCAAGTTGATGTCGCATTTACCTTCCGTTCATAGCTACAGCTAGGTCTACGCCGATTAATTGCAGCTATATACCAACCCCTCTTATCAATCAGATTGCCTCTAGGGTTTTTTTTTGAAACTTGACTTTCATTCACAAACCACTGAACCCGAAAACCGGGCCAGCAAAAACAACAAAGGAAGGTACATAATTACAAAATTACAAAATTACACCAGTTGCTCCACTCAACAGATCAAAAACGAGACCTATGCCTGAACCAAAAAAAACCCAATGATCTAATCTCACTAAAAACTTCACCCACAAACGCCCGCGAACCCGAAAATACCACTTTATTTCTAGCTAGCCAAATACACCAACAAGAGGTTAAAATGATGCCTTGAAGAGCCTTTGATTCCAAGCACCCCAATCTGCTGAACTTGTGAATTTCCAACAAATCCTTTATAGAGAACGCGAAAATCGACGGAATATTACACCACCTACTAACTTTCTGCCAAATTAAGTCTGCAAATTGGCAGTTTATGAAAAGGTGGAGCACCGACTCGTCTGCTTCTCCGCAAAAGGGGCAAAGATCCACTTGATTGATGATGTTTCTTGAAAAAAGTGCATCATAAGTCGGAATACAATTTAATTCAAGTCTCCAAGCCAAAATGTTACACTTCGCTGGCACCCATTTACACCAATCGAGCACGAAGATATTCGGATCTCTTCTACCGCGAGACATGATATACTTGGCCGACCTCACCGAGAAAGAACCCGAGGGATCGCCCAGCCACCTCCATTTATCTCTGCCGACTCCAATAGAAACGGGGGAAATCAAAGCAAGAAGAGAAGCCAACTCTTGGACCTCCACAGCCGTGTCCGGTTCGTATCTCCAAAGCCACGAAACACCTCCGGCCAATCGATCAAAACCCGAACAGTTTTTAACGACTTCAAGGCAAAATAAATGGGGAAATAACTCTTTTAAAGTATAATCGGAAATCCAAGGATCCAACCAAAAGAAGATGTCCATGCCCGAATCAACCACTCTTTTGAAAAAACTCCGAAGAGGTTTATGATCCACTAGCGGTTTGCTAATGGATTTACAAATATTAGCCCAAACCCCTTTGACAGCTTTGTTACAAGGTAAAAACGCCCACTCCGATCGACCCAAGTGAATAGCATTAATGATTTTGACCCATAAGCTATCGGGTTCGGTTTTAAATCCCCATCCCCATTTACTTAACAGAGCCATGTTAACGTCCATTAATTTATTCAACCCCAAACCACCCGCTTTTTTAGGAAGAGTAACCCTATCCCATGCCACCCAGTGAGTTTTCCTTACATTAGACGAACCGCCCCATAAGAATTTTTTAATGATACACTCCAAATCCTTAATGACCTTAACAGGAGCTTTGTAGAGAGACATGAAGTACGTAGGTAAGCTTTCAAGGACCGATTGAATCAAGGTAACCCTTCCTCCTATAGAAAGCAAAGCCGCCTTCCATAAACATAAACGACTCTAAAAAATATCATAAACCGGCCTCCAATTGATTATATGATTCATATTAGCACCAACCGTCAACCCTAAGAATTTAAAAGGAATAGAGTCGACCTTACACCCGATCCAGGCCGCCATCTCCTCGACTCCATCGATCGAAATCCCAATATCGAATAAACTGGACTTGTTAAGGTTTATCTTCAAACCTGAGCAAGCATGAAAACAACGCAAGATCCTGATAATGTTGGAAATATTCTCTTTGTTCCATTCCCCCATAATCATAGAATCATCGGCGAAAAATGAATGAGAAACATTAGAGTTAAGGTCAGGAAGGTTAAAACCTTTAAAAACGTTGACCTCACAAGCTTTTTTAAAAAGACACGAAAGGGCCTCCATAACCACAACAAAAAAAAAGGAGAGATCGGATCTCCTTGCCTCATACCTTTACTGCACCCGAATTCGAAGGTTGGCGAACCATTCACCAACACAGAAGCTCTAGCCGAAGAAAGAATGCCTGAAATCCAGCCACACCATTTATCCCCGAACCCCATTTGATGAAAGATATCCAACACAAAGCTCCAGTTCACATTGTCGTAAGCTTTCTCAAAATCAACTTTGAGAAAGAAAGCCTGCTTCTTATTTTTTCTGGACCAAGCATGTAATTCATTAATAATCATATGCCCATCCAAGATGAGCCTTCCTCCTAGGAAAGCCGACTGAGAATCAGAAATAACATCATTGAGAACCGGTTTCAGTCTATTCGCGAGAACCTTAGATACCACTTTGTTGATAACCCCAACCAAACTGATTGGTCGATAGTCGCTCAGCCCCAACGGATCCCTCTTCTTAGGAATCAGGGCTATAAACGCAGAACCGCATCCTTGACTAAGCTTGCCAGACCAGAAAAAAGCCTCCAAAACATTACAAAAGTCGGATTCAAAGAGATCCCAAAAATGAGTGAAAAATCTGAAATTGAAACCATCGGGACCAGGAGACCGATCCTTACCACAGCTGAAAACTGCTGCTTTAACTTCTTCCTTAGAAAACCGGACCTCTAAAGAAGCCGCAGTTGATGGAGAAATCCGCTTCAGAAGGGGGCAAGACAACTTGGGCCGACTGTAACACCCTTGCTTGTTTAATACAATATTTTATATAAATTTCGTAAAAATACATGTTTATACGATTACACGTAGTATGACAATACGAGTTTACAAAAACTTTTACAATTTAAAAGTTAATGAACAACTTAATGTAATTGAATTCGTCGTTTAAAAGATACGACGAAACGTCGCGCGGAAGCTTTTAACTTTATCGTGTTCGGATCTTCTTCGAGCGTGATCTTCATCCGGGCACTCTTGGCAATCACCTATGATCAAAACCAACTTAAAAGTTAGTTTTGATAGTTAAATAACAAGTTTAAACAAGTTATATGGGTTAAACAAGCAAAATTATACATTTTTCAAGTTCATGGGGGGCTAGCCGTCACGCCTAGGGGCTAGACACCCCACCTAGCCCCCTTTTTTGGCAGAATGTTCATATTATGTTGCTGCAAATTCCCAGCATGACCCGATTTCACGGAAACGAGCATAACTCTCTTGTTTTTAATCCGTTTTACCCGATTCTTTTTCCTACGCGTCCGTAATTTAACTCTCCATCATATGGAGTTAAAATCCAACATCCAACATAATAAATTTTGAAACTTCTAAGCCTTCGACTCGTTACCTTTTTATCGCATTTTAACCTGTTTATGCATTTTATCAAACAAACATATTTGTTTGATTCCTATATCACATACACTTCTTCACCTTAATGTTATCTACCATTTTAGGTTCTAATCACATGTTTATTATACAATTTAAACCCGTTTTCGCTCGTATGCTTATTTTGACCCGTTAAGGGTATTTAAGCACTTTCGAGCCTAAAATCGCTTTCGATTGCTTCTAGCATTCCATCACCACATTTCTTATCCTATAATCTCCCACCACAACTGTATTTATGGTGAGTTTAATGTGGTGATCTATATAAACCAAATTTTACCTCTCGAATCATTATTTTACGGCAAAAACTCAAATAGTGCCATTTGACTAATATAATACCTCTTTCAGCTACTATACTTATTCTAAGTATTTACCTAATCATAAAACTCGTTTCCAAACAACCTTTAAGGGTTGTTTGTTCAATTTAGCCTACAAGGGCGTTTTGGTCGATTTTGGTCCTTCCTTTACGACGAAGGACTCTCACCAATTATTCGACCAAAATAGCACTTTTAACTACAACATAATTATGCGTACCTGGCTCGGATCAACATATTGACCCGTTTTAATACCTTTTGCTATTAATATCTAGATAATAGCAATGCTAACCATGTGTTAATTCCTGTGATCACAAAACTCAACAAACAATCATCAAATATTATTGGCAAATGGTGTTAGCAACACCATTTGACCCGTTAAGTCAAAATGACCAATTATCATTATAAGACGGCACTTAATTACCATTTCACCCCTTTAACCTATCCCGGTTTACTTTTTGAAATCATCCAACTTGAAAGTCGTTTCCTGTTTTATTTGACCCATTATGACTTATGCCAAATGGTGACGTTTTAAATCCCTTTATCTATTCGTTAACCCATGTTCGGATTACCATTTCACCATCTTCACTTGTTCCGACTAGCATTATATCACGCCGGAATATCATGTTTCATTTACTTAATTGGATAAATTACACTTTTCGTCCTTTATGTTTGTACCGTATTGCAACGGATAACCTTTAACTTCAATAATTACAGTCACAGTCCTTTATTTGCAAAACCCGTTACATGTTACGTCCTTTAGCGCTAACCTAGTTAAAATTTTCAGTTAAATATGACATGTGTCTTGCACATTAGGGTAAATTGGTAATTTTACTCTAAAATTAAAATAAAATATATATATAAATTAACACACTCTCTCACTCTCAACTCTCTCCTCTTTCTCAAAACCTTCAAAAGATCAGATCTCTGAACTCTCTTCTATTTCTCAAAACCTTCAAAAGATAAAGATAATAATCTGATATCACTTTCCTTATCTACCCATCTCTTTAATCCTCTTCCACCACCACAAAGCCGACGACTTCGTTGCTCCACCGGAAAATAATCTGACCCACCGGAAAATCCCGACGACTTCGTTGCTCCACCGTCGTTCGACGAGGGCCTGCAGGAGACTGAAGAACAGATCGCTGTGCTTGTGCTTGATTATTTGGATGCCGATTTAGCGACGGTTATGAGACGAGCCAAGAAGGAAAATGGGTTGAGTGTTGGTGAGATTAAACGGTGCATTGTGCAGATTTTGTTGGCGGTTGTGCAGATTGTGCAGTTTTGACTTTTGGGTCTATGGGGGTTCTTGAATTGCAATGTTTGGTAAGTAGGGTTTTGTTTGGATTTGAGAAATTAGGGTTTGAATTGCATTTTGGTTCTTGGATTCAGTAGGGTTTTCTTTGAATTTGAGAAGTTGGAGGGTTTGGGATCTGTTGCCACCACAAAGCTGCCTTGGTGTTACTTGCTGAAACAAGAATCAAAGATTAAATTAGGTTGTGTTGATGTATGTGTTGAACGCGGAGATCTTGATGCAAAACGTCAGTAGGTGTGGTGGCATCAGCTTTCCTTGGTGTTCCTTGCTGAAACAAGCATCAAAGATTAAATTAGGTAAGTTGCAGGTTGGGAAGCTTGAATAAACCATAATGAGGGATTTGGGGGAGAAATGGGGGTTTTTAAATGGTGGGTAGTTAGGGTGGTTAAATGGACATAAATGCCCTTACGTGATGCAACTTAACTTAATTTTTTAATTGGGTTTGGGGTAAAGGACGAAAGATGTAACATGTTTTCAAAATAAAGGACTGTGACTGTAATTATTAAAGGTAAAGGTCATCCATTGCAACTAGCTACAAACATAAAGGACGAAAAGTGTAATTTACCCTAATATAAATCGTATTCCATGCTCACAAATAAGCATTTTGTAATAAAAGTAAAAAGGGCGTAAGCTTAACTTACCTCGCATCCAAATTAGGCATTTCCTTTCCTTCTTGATTCGTTTGACCCGCTCACTCATCAAGTTTCCACCTAGCTCGTTAGGCATCAAACTATCATCATAATTCATAAGATGGTTAGATTAGTCATTATCAGTTATGACTACGCCATCTAACGGGTCTTATGTCGACTTTATCACTCGATTAAATCATCGGTTAGTTTGACTTCCTAAAATTCAATTGATCTATCAACATATTCAAATGCACACTTCCCATGGAATTTCAACATTTTAGCTTCGTTTAGGCATTTTAACAAACACCTAGTGGGTATAATTTCACTAAATCAAAAATCAAGTTTCATGACTAACTATTTAGCCAAGATTAAACAATTCTTGCAAGTTTAATATATCTAGTATGCATAATAACATCTAGATTCACCTCATGTAAATAAATAACACTCAATTTATAATCTAATTTCTAGTTTTCTTCATCATTCTACAACACCCATTTAACTCACATATAGGTGACCACCAAATCATTCAAGTCATAGCATCATATGTATGATTTTCACTTAGGGTTTAGTTCCTAAGCATGTGTACATCACTAACTTAGCCATAGCTCCTCTAATCCTTACATAATTCGCGAATTATGATGCTAACTCAAATTTTGCAACTTCACGAATCATCAAATTTTTACATACCTTGTGATCCCCATGACTTGGTGATCGTTTTTATGTGAACATGATCGATTTAGGACTGAAATCGACCTTCAATTTGATGATTTTTGGCACTTTAGGGTTTCACCCTTCTTGGTCGCTCCTGAAGATCGATCTACACACACACACCTTGTGTGTGGTGTGTTTTTTTTATTAATTAGAACTTGTTTCCTTTTCAACAGTTTTGGTCCCTCAAGTTTAGATTTTAATTATTAGGGACTAGAACTCCATATCTTATTTACACCTTGTTAACTAGGTTAATTACTCCTAGTTAACTTGACGAGTTCGGGAAGTTATAACCCGTTATATTTTAAATCCTGTTAACTCAGGCTCTTATAAACTTAATTCCTTAAAACTTTGATTCGTTTTTATTTAATATTAGGATTTCTTATTTAAATCCAAATATTTACCGGGTTATTTTTACTACTAACGGTACGTTACCCGTCTTTTAATATTAACGGAGTTTGATTACCAAACCCGTTTTCGGGGTGTTACAAGTCTACCCCCCTTAAAGAGGTTTCGTCCTCGAAACCTTTCTTACATAGTTCATCGAGTTCTAAACTCAATGCGTTTGACCTGAGTAATCTTTTAAGCATTACTCATACTTTAACCAATTGTTAGTATTACCAGAAAAATTATGGTAATATCTTTTTTTTTTGGTTACAGAACATCTACGTACTTCATACGACATAATGTAACTTGAAATAACGTAATTCCGTTATTTCTACTAGTTTAGTTAACTTAGCGATATCCATCGCTTTTATATATTATCGAACTCTTTGTGAATCCGTTACCTTGACCCGTTTAAAGGTCTTTAGTGAAATCTTTCTCTTTTAGCAACTATTTCTTTTGTTTTTAAATTCATTTATTCGGTTCAGTTACTCCGAATCCTCCGCTTACGAGCAAACTAAATTTCTGGATTTGAATTGCTGACCTTCACCGGTCTCACTAACTAGACTTATTAGTCCAGTTACTTTTTACCGCTCGCTTGGTTATAATGCGATTCTACTTCACATTACATTTCTTAACCGTGATCGTGTCGCATCATGTTTAATTTATATATCTACTTTTCATTTTCGAAAAGATCACTTTTCGAATATATCGTCTTGCCTATCAGCGTCAAGACTTGAATCTTTCCTGCTTACTATTCAATTTACTATCAGAATTTATATTTGTAAAAATGTTATTTCTTACTAAAACTGAATTTTAGTCTAACGTTTTTCTCTTTAACTATGTCAATTACTCATATCAAGGAAATTGACAACCCATAATTTATTGTTTTCCATTCTCGTTTTACGCGGGGAATCGTAAAAAGTTCCCTCACCTTACACTATTGACCCGTAGGTTCCTTCACTTAATCTCGTAGGCTATTTCCTTAAGCTTTCATCTCTTTAAGACGAGGCCCTTATAATCTCTTTGTGTAACACCCGTCTAATTTATTTAAGGGTTTTCGTATATATTACGAAAACAAATATGAGATTATAAGTAATTACTGTCGATTAACACGGGTGACTTAAAACTTTTACAACTTAAAAATAATACAGTTTAACAACTACAGAATTTCCGTTTAAAATGACTACGAAACAACGTACGGAAGCTTTAATCTCGTGTGTTCGGTTCTTGTACGCTGCTTGATCTTCATCCGGGTACTCACGACATTCACCTAAACTCAAAACCAACTCAAAAGTTAGTTTTGATAGTCAAGTAACAGGGTTAAACGAGTTTGGAGTTCAGAATAAACGAAATACGAAAATTTTAAACTTTCTGCCACTGGCTTACGGACCGTAAGACTGGACCCTTACGTTCCGTAAGCATGTCTCGCGACACGCGACGATGACAGGTCATTCTGTCGCGCCACGCGGGGAATACCATTTTCCAGCAAGTTCAGATCTGTGTCCTGCATTTTTCAGCAACGATGGTTTTTACGGAAACGGCCATAACTTGTTCGTTATTGATCCGTTTTACCCGATTCTTTTTTTCCTACGCGTCCGTAATTTAATTCTCCATCTAATGGAGTTGAAATCCCACATCCGAAATTACAAAATTTCAGACGTTTAAGTATTCGGCTTATCACCATTTTACCCAATTTGACCCATTCGTATATTTATTAAACAAGCTTATTTATTTGACTCCAATTTCTCATAATTTCCATAAAGTCATTGATGGTTATCATAAAAGGTTCAAAATCCCGGTTTACATTCATTCTTAAACCCGTTTTTACTCAAATGTTTATTTTGACCCGTTATGGGTATTTATGTCCTTTTAGGCATAAATCCCGCTCATTCATTTTTAGCACCATATTTTCACATTAGTTCTCAAATGGTCTTCCACCACAATTATATTTGTGGTGGGTTTGATATAGTAAACTATTTATGTCGCGTTTTACTTCTCGGTTTGTCATATTACGAAAAAGACCTATTTCTAGGCAATTGACCCAGAAAGGTTTATGCCTATCACCTTGATGCTTATCTAAGGATTACATGATTATAATACGTGATTCCCAAACCACCCATAAGATCCGTTTGCCTGATTTACCCATCAAAGGTATATTTATCAACATTAGTCCTTCATTTACGATGAAGGACTTTCACTACAATTATGATCAAATCGGACATTTAAAATGTAATCTCATTGATGCGTACCTGGCTCGGGTCAACAAATTGACCCGACTTATACCTCGCTTTTATTATCACATATTCTATGGACGCAATTAACCAAATCGCTAATCGCTCCTGTTAACACAAGACTTGACAACCATATTAACCAATATTGTCAAATGGTGTTATCACACCATTTGACCAGTTTGGCCTATAAGACCAAACATTTTCATAAGTAGCAAAACATGGTTATTAATTACCAATTTGTTCATCCGGCCCATTTCGGATTTTTGCCACTAGACCCCTTTTGAACTTTAATTTACTTTAGTCGATACTTGACTAAATTTCCATTTTTTTACCCAATTTCCCATTACTAGTTACGCTATAAGGTAACCTTAAGAAAAACTCTTAAACTCTTAACCAATTCATGATTAGTTTACCATTTTGCCTTTTTCACCATTAATCATGGTTTAAAACGTTTCTATTCGTTCCGACCCAATTCGTTTCGTGTCGGAACCCATAATTCGAACCAATTCCTTTGTCGTATTTATCGCCTATAAAATAAACATGTATACTACAAGTAGGTGTAAGTTTTACTTACCTTGCATCCGAAACACGCTTTTACTTCACACTTGATTCGTTTGACCCGCTCACTCATCAAGCTTCCACCTAGCTCGTTAGGCGTCAAACTATCATCATAATTCATGAGATGGTTAGATTCGTCATTATCAATTATGACTACTCCATCTAACGGTTCTTATGTTGACTTTATCACTTGATCAAATCGTTGGCTAGTTTGACTTCCTAGAACTCAATTGATCTATCAACATACTCAAATGCACATTTCACATGGAATTTCAACATTTTAGCTTCATTTAGGCATTTTAACAAACACCTAGTGAGCATAATTTTACATATTTACTAACTAGTTCATAACTAGTTATTTTTACCAAGATTTACATCACAAATCAAACCTCTATGTCTAGTGTTCATGAACTACACATCATATTTTGAGAAATCAGTTTCTATGCATCAATTTAAACTAGATTAGCATTCTACATCCTAGTGTTTATCATTTTCTCACAAGACCCATGAATCACCTTCAATGTGTTCATGAAATTTTTCAGAATTTAGCCATGATTTCACATGTTATTGTCTAGGTTTTACTCCTAGACACCATATCAACCTTATTCTACCCAAATAGCTAACATGCAACATAAATTTTCAGATTTCCCAATTTCATGAGAAATTCAAACAGAGAATTAACACCAAATTTCACATACCTTGTAACCCCCTTGTGATGAGGATCACGAATCTACGTTCAGATTTCGATTTGGGACAAGAATTGACCTTCAATTTGATGATTTTGGCACTTTAGGGTTTTCACCCTCCTGGTCGCTCCTAGAGATCGATCCACACACACCTTGTGTGTGTGGTGTGTTATTTTTTTATTAAATAAAACTTGTTTCCTTTTTAACGGTTTTGGTCCCTCAAGTTTAGATATTCATGAATGAAACTATAACTCATAGTTTATTATTTAATTACCCATTACTAACTAGGTTAATTTTACCTAGTTAACTTAGTGGGTTCCGGGAGTTAAAAACCCGTTGTATTTTAAGTCCCGTTGACTCGGGCTCTTATAAACTAAATTCTTAAATTCTTTGATTCGCTTGTATTTAATTATTAGGATTTATTATTTAAATCCAAATATTTAACGGGTTATTTTTACTGCTAACGGTACTTTACCCGTCTTTTAGTATGAACATAGTTTGATTACCAAACCCGTTTTCGGGGTGTTACACTTTGCTTCAATTCATGACCCGTGGGTCATTTTGGCCCCGTAGACCTTTACACTAATTAATATCCCGTAGGTTATGATGATCCCGTAGATCATCTTTTATTCTAGTCTTTATTCAATTGTCTATTTATACATTTATAGCTTTAAAGCATCCTTTGTTATGTTTGGAATCATTTAATTTTGCTTTTGAACTTTAGTTGACCTTGACCGTAGTCTAAGGTTTCATTTGTTTACTTTCGGACTATCTTTTCCGACTTTACGACTTCTAACATCATTTACACGTCGGTTTGTCCTACGCTTACCGTTACCCAGTTCATACTTATACTCCTTTACAACCCATTACCCGGGTCCTTCTATCTTATTGTTTTTAGCTTTCCGGTTTCACCGGTTTGCGTTTTCCTATTATATTAAGCGTTATTCCTTAATTGACTCATTTGACTCATTTTGGGTGAATTTTCATCACTTATGAATGTCAAACTTCATTCTTTATTTGACCCGTCCAACTTTGAAATGGTTAAACGTAATTACCAAAATTTATGTTTGCGAAAATTCTTGTCATCTTTTAGTCATGACTCATATTCCAAGTCTTTTGACTTTCTATTTCGCGTTCCTGTTTCTCAGTCTACGCATGCGTTTAATTGCTTACCCATCAACCGGGTGTTTTACCAAAATCGTTATCATTGCACCCCCTTCCGGTATGCATTAAGACTTTGTTTCGATTTACTTGGTCATCTTAGCGAAATCCATCGCTTTTATTCAACCATGTCTTTTATTCTTTACGTGACCACCATTGGCGGCCTCATTAATTATGAGTGACGATTATCATCATTATCCTTGATTTACTACGACTAAAGTTAACAACCTTGATTATTTTTTTTCGTGTGGGCAACACCTTTGTTTTTATGACCCGGCGGTCATCTATACTTTGGTTTTACTTGCCTGTTTTGTTCACCATGGCCCTTTCGTCCAAGATGACTTATTTTCGAGAATTTTCTTTTGATCATTCATTTATATCACCATTTACATTAATCCTTGTCCCTTCTATCGGGCTCATTATCCTAATGTAATACGCTTCCGTCACCTGGCTGTGCGTTTACATTATTTTCAACTATTTTGTTCATTTGTTTCATTTGGGTACTTTTTAATTTGTCCCATTCACCCCGTCCTTACTACATCGGATGTAAATGTGTTCGCTATAAGAAGTTCATGGTATCATATGCCACTACTTACTTGGCCAGAGTAAGCGATTAACACATGACACGCATGACCTTTTTATAGTTTTCACATCACGCCCTATGTAAGTAATGCCTCTATTTGTTTCTCTTGGAAACAATATCCCGAATACAATTTCTATTCGGGTTTTACCAAGTTTTTAATCTACATATGCAACTTTCAATTTCTACATATTTGTTGCATATTACTATTTGTGCAATTATATTTAAAATGCGCACCTGGTAATGCTTGCCCTAACGGGCTTCTCTTGCCATTAGCCTTGTTCGCGACCGCTACGCGATTTAGGTCCTTGATGAGCATACTCTTTGGACCGTTCCTCTGTCAAATTTGCAATTTGTTAAAATCTCGCTATCTTCATATGCGAGTGTCCTTCAACTAAAACATATACAACTGTTAGTAATTTCGACATTAAAGGATGCCCGTATTATAATAGAAGGCTTTTCTACTGTACGCATCAACGCGTGCAATTTCGTTGACTAAACTATTCTATATCGTTTTTATTGGTGTAACGTGTATTACACGATAACTATATGTGTTGTTCTCAACACTTTAATCATACTAAACCATTGATATACATGTACTTACCGGATTTGCGATCAAGCCTCGAACCGAACACGCTTTACTCTTTAACCGTGAGCTCTGATTACCAACTTGTAACACCCTTGCTTGTTTAATACAATATTTTATATAAATTTCGTAAAAATACATGTTTATACGATTACACGTAGTATGACAATACGAGTTTACAAAAACTTTTACAATTTAAAAGTTAATGAACAATTTAATGTAATTGAATTCGTCGTTTAAAAGATACGACGAAACGCCGCGCGGAAGCTTTTAACTTTATCGTGTTCGGTTCTTCTTCGAGCTTGATCTTCATCCGGGCACTCTTGGCAATCACCTATGATCAAAACTAGTTTTGATAGTTAAATAACAAGTTTAAACAAGTTATATGGGTCAAACAAGCAAAATTAAACATTTTTCAAGTTCATGGGGGGCTAGGCGTCACGCCTAGGGGCTAGACGCCCCACCTAGCCCCCTTTTTGGCAGAATGTTCATATTATGTTGCTGCAAATTCCCAGCATGACCCGATTTCACGGAAATGAGCATAACTCTCTTGTTTTTAATCCGTTTTACCCGATTCTTTTTCCTACGCGTCCGTAATTTAATTCTCCATCATATGGAGTTAAAATCCAACATCCAACATAATAAATTTTGAAACTTCTAAGCCTTCGACTCGTTACCTTTTTATCGCATTTTAACCCGTTTATGCATTTTATCAAACAAACATATTTGTTTGATTCCTATATCACATACACTTCTTCACATTAATGTTATCTACCATTTTAGGTTCTAATCACATGTTTATTATACAATTTAAACCCGTTTTCGCTCGTATGCTTATTTTGACCCGTTAAGGGTATTTAAGCACTTCCGAGCCTAAAATGACTTTCGATTGCTTCTAGCATTCCATCACCACATTTCTTATCCTATAATCTCCCACCACAACTGTATTTATGGTGAGTTTAATGTGGTGATCTATATAAACCAAATTTTACCTCTCGAATCATTATTTTACGGCAAAAACTCAAATAGTGCCATTTGACTATTATAATACCTCTTTCAGCTTCTATACTTATTCTAAGTATTTACCTAATCATAAAACTCGTTTCCAAACAACCTTTAAGGGTTGTTTGTTCAATTTAGCTTACAAGGGCGTTTTGGTCGATTTTGGTCCTTCTTTTACGACGAAGGACTCTCACCAATTATTCGACCAAAATAGCACTTTTAACTACAACATAATTATGCGTACCTGGCTCGGATCAACATATTGACCCGTTTTAATACCTTTTGCTATTAATATCTAGATAATAGCAATGCTAACCATGTGTTAATTCCTGTGATCACAAAACTCAACAAGCAATCATCAAATATTATTGGCAAATGGTGTTAGCAACACCATTTGACCCGTTTAGTCAAAATGACCAATTATCATTATAAGACGGCACTAAATTACCATTTCACCCCTTTAACCTATCCCGGTTTACTTTTTGAAATCATCCAACTTGAAAGTTGTTTCCTGTTTTATTTGACCCATTATGACTTATGCCAAATGGTGACGTTTTAAATCCCTTTATCTATTCGTTAACCCATGTCCGGATTACCATTTCACCATCTTCACTTGTTCCGACTAGCATTATATCGCGCCGGAATATCATGTTTCATTTACTTAATATAAATCGTATTCCATGCTCACAAATAAGCATTTTGTAATAAAAGTAAAAAGGGCGTAAGCTTAACTTACCTCGCATCCAAATTACGCATTTCCTTTCCTTCTTGATTCGTTTGACCCGCTCACTCATCAAGCTTCCACCTAGCTCGTTAGGCATCAAACTATCATCATAATTCATAAGATGGTTAGATTAGTCATTATCAGTTATGACTACGCCATCTAACGGGTCTTATGTCGACTTTATCACTCGATTAAATCATCGGTTAGTTTGACTTCCTAAAAGTCAATTGATCTATCAACATATTCAAATACACACTTCCCATGGAATTTCAACATTTTAGCTTCGTTTAGGCATTTTAACAAACACCTAGTGGGTATAATTTCACTAAATCAAAAATCAAGTTTCATGACTAACTATTTAGCCAAGATTAAACAATTCTTGCAAGTTTAATATATCTAGTATGCATAATAACATCTAGATTCACCTCATGTAAATAAATAACACTCAATTTATAATCTAATTTCTAGTGTTCTTCATCATTCTACAACACCCATTTAACTCACATATAGGTGATCACCAAATCATTCAAGTCATAGCATCATATGTATGATTTTCACTTAGGGTTTAGTTCCTAAGCATGTGTACATCACTAAATTAGCCATAGCTCCTCTAATCCTTACATAATTCGCGAATTATGATGCTAACTCAAATTTTGCAACTTCACGAATCATCAAATTTTTACATACCTTGTGATCCCCATGACTTGGAGATCGTTTTTATGTGAACATGCATCGATTTAGGACTGAAATCGACCTTCAATTTGATGATTTTTGGCACTTTAGGGTTTCACCCTTCTTGGTCGCTCCTGAAGATCGATCCACACACACACACCTTGTGTGTGGTGTGTTTTTTTTATTAATTAGAACTTGTTTCCTTTTCAACGGTTTTGGTCCCTCAAGTTTAGATTTTAATTATTAGGGACTAGAACTCCATATCTTATTTACTTATTTACACCTTGTTAACTAGGTTAATTACTCCTAGTTAACTTGACGAGTTCGGGAAGCTATAACCCGTTATATTTTAAATCCCGTTAACTCAGGCTCTTATAAACTTAATTCTTTAAAACTTTGATTCGTTTTTATTTAATATTAGGATTTCTTATTTAAATCCAAATATTTACCGGGTTATTTTTACTACTAACGGTACGTTACCCGTCTTTTAGTATTAACAGAGTTTGATTACCAAACCCGTTTTCGGGGTGTTACACCGACCGCTATCCTCCTCTATAAATTTATTTCTGAAAAAGCG
Organism: Helianthus tuberosus; assembly: GCA_030545235.1. Taxonomy (NCBI): domain Eukaryota; kingdom Viridiplantae; phylum Streptophyta; class Magnoliopsida; order Asterales; family Asteraceae; genus Helianthus; species Helianthus tuberosus. The sequence continues at coordinate 50,007,891 of CM060351.1, forward strand.
AAAGACCTCCTTTTTCACGAGAGACGGTTTTGAAGTCCAAATCCCATTAACATCAATTCCGTGAATTGAATTACTATCTATCCTGTTGTTTATCATAGAGTGAAAGAACTTAGAGTTTTCATATCCCTCCTTCGCCCATTTAATACGGGATCTTTGTTTGAGATCCATAAGTTTCGATAATTCAGCCTCGCATATAATTTTCCTATTCTCATTAAAAATCCATTCTTCATCCTCGGCAAGGTCTCTGAATTCAAGGATAGATTCTAAAGACTCATATTCTGATTTAGCTGTCTCCAAGTCCTCTCCTTCCTTACGAGCCAGATCCGATTTCCAAGCTTTCAAACGTTCCTTAATAAAACTAAGCTTTTTGATCAGGGAAACGTCTGGGTTCATATCATCAGAAACAAACTCGCTAACAGCTTTAACCACAGTATCATGAAACCCCGGTTTATCAAACCAAGAATTAAAGAACCTGAAAGGGCGAGGCCCGAAATTCTTAGGACGGCATAATAAAATAATGGGATTGTGATCAGACCAGAGCCTCGGAAGAACCCGACAACAAGCCGCCGGCCTTGAGTTGAAGAAATCGGAATTGACCAGGAAACGATCGAGCTTACTACACTTGTTACCATTATCGGAATAAAAAGTGAACATCCTGCCATTCATTTTATATTCCATAAGCCCTGCCTCAAAAATAAACTCATTAAAGTTATTAGCACAATTCTGTTTAAAAGAGCAATTTCTTTTTTCCTCTATATACCGAACTGTGTTGAAATCGCCAGTCAAGACCCAGAACCCGTCATTAGCTTCCATAATAGATCTCAATTCGTCCCATAAAGCCTTCTTAGCTGGCACCCCTTGAGGGGCATATACGTTAAGGATGTTGACCGACGAAGAACAACCCACCAAGTTCCCTTTAACGTGTAAAAAATTTCTGTTCTTAGAGCCGCCCGACTGATGAAACAACTTCTTATCCCAGATACAAATTAAACCTCCTGATAAACCAACAGAGTCCACATAATCCATGCCAAAATCATTTTTACCCCATAACGAAGCAATAACAGAATCGGAAACACCAGAAGATTTAGATTCTTGTAGAGAGAGAAACGAGATGTCATGCTCAGCAATCAAACCTTTCACCCACCCAGATTTGTTCAAACCCCCAATACCCCTGATATTTAAAGAGAGCAAATTCATGATTGAACCGCATTAATACCTGAGATAATCGATTTCCTGATAAAATCCGAGTGGCCAGAGATGTCAATTCCGATCTTGGCGCCGACCGAAACAGTGTCCGCCACTTCCTTCTCCACTTCCGGTGACCCATTTGTACCGAGCCCCTGAGAACCGAAATCACCAGCATCCCCGGTATCTAAGACGTTCTCGGTGAAAGACTGATCGGCCGGCTCGGGTCCTTGGTCACGATTATTAGAAGGAGCCAATTTGTTAAGATCAAAATGGAATTGTTCGAAATCTCCATAGTTTCTGTCGCCCCCAGAAGTCCCAGCTGATTTCTCACCACCAGAATCCCCAACCATATCCAAACAACTCCTAGGCCTCTTCTTGGGTCTAAGCCCATCGCTAATAACAACTGCCTTAGAATTGTTATTATTGGGCCTAAACGAATTAAAAGATTTCCTTACCACTCTATTGGGCCTGGCCTTATTAACCCTCCCAACATTAAAACATAAAGGGTCTGACTGGGCCCTACCCCCCAGATGATCTGAATTTAGACAGAAGGTATCATTAACAAAAGGAGGAAGGCCCACCTTTCCAAGCATCTGATCACTAACTTTCTTGGGAGAAGTACCGCCGCCAACATTCTCTTTCTGCATGGGAGCATGCATGTCAAGGGGCGGCTCTTGACTAACCAATACGTTTGACCCATTATCAAATAAATACATACATTTCCGTTAAGACGTGTTCTTTTATTGTTTTGTCATTTGCATATTGTTTTCTAAGATTTGCATATTGTTTTATCATTTGCATATTGTTTTTTTAAGATTTGCATATCGTTTCATTTAAGACTTGCATATCGTAGATCTTAAAAGAGAAATCCAGGATTTTCGACATCGTAAATCATCAAATGGACTGTTTTGACAACAAAGGTTTAAAATGCTCACAACACCTGAGTACTTGTTCAATCTTTTGATTTGTTTTTATTTTGATTTCCAGGTAAGATGGATGTCCCAGTTGAAAAATCTCTATTAACAAGGTCCAGGCCATAGTTGCTGGCAGAGACAATTGCTGAATTGACCATTCAGCATAAGAAGGTTGTTTCTGAGATGGGTTTCAAAAGTCTATTGAAGCTCACTATCAATGAAATACCGGGAAATTTTGCCCGCCATGTTGTTAGAAAACGAAGGATCTGAGCAGGGCCGTTCCAACGTTTTTGGAGACTCTAAGCGAACTATGAAGTGGAGGCCCTTTGCAATATTTGTACGGTCTGGTTCATGTTGAGTCGGGTCAGATCAGCTCGCGTAATAAAAAGATTAAACCACTAAATTTAAAATGTATAATCAGTTCAGTCTTTTGGTCCAGTTTTTCAATTAAATCAGTTTCGGACACTTTCAATCCAAGCTCGAAAACCATTAAGAAAAGTAATCTTTAAGAGTTGCATTGATAGTCATTGAACTTTTACTTAGAAACTAGAATGTTACTAGCCATTGAACTTTTACTGAAAGTTTTCCATCCATTTAATGGATTTTTAACCATCGCGGCATTAATGGCATTGATGGCTTTGATGACTCCATTCTCATTTCAAGATATTTAACTGATACAAAGTACAATAATATTAATGGCTTTTACTATTTCAGTTTTTTGAGTTCAATCTTATCATTATTTGGTGAGTTTTAAATGTGAATTAGGCTTTGAAACTGAGCCTTTTATTTTCCTAAACAATATTTGTTTTGTGTTTTTTAATGAAAAGTTGGTTTAGTTTTACATTTAACTTATTTATTTGGGCCTGATACATATCTAACATATAATAAAAGACTTCAAATAATGCCACATGTCAATCTCTCCTTCAATCTTATAAATTTTATTTATATTTATTTAATATATTTTATTTAATATTAATAACTAATATATAGATATCACTTATCTTTATCTTTCTTATTTTTATATTATAATAAAGGATTTAAAAAAATAAAAATATTAGGAATTTAAAGAAAATTAAAAATATTGCATTAAATAATTCTTCAGTTATCGAAATACGAAAATACCTAGAAATAAAATTCCTCAAACAATTGGTAAATTAACACACTATATATTGTAAAATATTTGAGAAAAGACTAGAAATACTTTTTCATTTTTTTTTCAAATCGTGTATTAAATTTAAATGTATGTTTGAAGAAAGAACATAAATAGTTTTCCAATTTTTTTTTAATAAATTGAATATAGATGTATGTTTGGGACAACGATTAGGGGTGTTCTTCTGTTTTTTCCCCGGGCTTTAGGTTTATTAATTCGGGTTGTTTGGGTTTTTGACTTGAAAAAAATGACCCGATAACCGACTTATTTAAGGTTCCGGTTGGTCGGGTCCGTGTTAGCTTGATTCGGGTTGTTCGGTTTTCAGGTTTAGATGTAAAATGGAAAAAAATGTTTTAACCTAATAAACGTAGGAAACGATTTTGACTCTTTAATTACACCAATTTAATGGCTAAAATTAATTAAACAACAATTTAGTAAATACTTAAAATTTAGTAAAGGATGGAGGGGTAAATTGGTATAGTAATTTTCTAAAATATATAACAACATAATTATTGGCAAAGTGTGATTATACTTTTTAAAAATAAATATATAAAAGGTATATCAATAGGGCACTTATATTAAAGAGAAAAAATGTTCGATTTTATTGTATATTATTTTTAAACGTATTTATAAAATACTATCTATATCAAAGTACTTATTATATTATTATTATATATAGTAGAATTTAATTAAAATTCATTTGTCACAAGTGCATAACTTACATTCTATTTTTAAAAACACTTATAATCTTAATATCATTATTTTTATTTTTTTAGAGTTATTGTTTTACAGCTTTATATGATAAGATAGATTGTAGCGACTCAAAAAAGAGGTGAAAACTTAGAAAAATATATTTGGATAGCTGAAAATGTAATTCTTTTTGTTTCACATTTTATGTAATACATCATTTGATTGATAATGATTATACACACACTTATAATTTATATTTTTTTCGATATTCAACCCGTGTAAACACAGGGGTTGTAAACTAGTACTATATATAAAAATTTTCTAAAAATTTGGAGGCCCTAGGCCCGTGCCTAGACTGGAAAGCCCATTGGGCCGGCCCTGGATCTGAGCATCTACCATGGTTCAGAACCACTGTTTGGGTCGATGGTACACACAGCCACCACCACTCCCTTTACTGCCGTCACCATTCCCACCTCAACCACCATCCACCTCCACCTAGGGGTGTTTATCGGATTTTTTCTTCGGGTTTCGGGTTTTTCGGGTTGGGTTGTTCGGGTTTTGTCTAGAAAAAATTGACCCGATAACCAACCCATATAAAGTTCGGGTTAGTCGGGTTTGGGTTATTCGGGTTCAGGTTAGTTCGGGTCGGGTTATTCGGTTTTCGGGTTTAGATGTAAAATGAAAAATAAATGTTTTTTTTACAAAATAGCATCATAATTCATATTGCTAGTTTAAAAATATCATCAAAGCTCAAACATTATTTGACAATATGCTATTATAAAATTTAGAAGTCCAAAAACTTAATGTTCCATATATTAAAGACTCCAAACTAAAACACTTCTATAAGGAAAAAACAATAAATGTTTGGGTTTTTATTCGGGTTTTTCGGGTCGGGTTGTTCGGTTTTTTGGTGGGGGAAAAGTGACCTGATAACCGAACCATTTAAATTTCGGGTTGGTCGGGTTTGGGTTTCTCGGGTTCGGGTTTTTCAGATATTCGCTAATTCGGGTTCGGGTGGCTTTGAATTTGGGTCGGGTTTCGGGTTTTGGATAAAAATGAACAGCCCTCTCCACCCTTAGCCACCATCACTCCCACCTCAACCATCGATGATATCGGCCACCCACAACCACTTGCCTGACGTAAACCCAAGCAACAACACACAACCCCTGTCACCACCTATCCCCATCGCCACCACCCACCAGCCACCACATCCACACTCCACACACCACCTGTAATTTACTAAAAAAAAAAACAATATACAAATGACAAAACAATAAAAAAACTAAGATCAATATGCAAATCTTAAAAACAATATGCAAATGACAAACCAATAAAAAACACGTCTTAATGGTATACTCAACGGGACAAGAAATAGATAAAATCGTATGCAAATCTTAAAAAACAATATGCAAATGACAAAACAATAGAAAAACATAATGGGCCGTTTAGGCCTTGACTGGTGTTAGTGGCCCATTATAATTTTGATGAATTTGTGTACATGATGGCCTTATCTAGTTTTGTAGGCCCTAGGCCCGTGCCTAGACTGGAAAGCCCATTGGGCCGGCCCTGGATCTGAGCATCTACCATGGTTCAGAACCACTGTTTGGGTCGATGATGTGAGCTACACATCCTCTAACACATTTCACCAACGTAAGATTTCGGAAGCAGATGCTACACACAGCCACCACCACTCCCTTTACTGCCATCACCATTCCCACCTCAACCACCATCCACCTCCACCCTTAGCCACCATCACTCCGACCTCAACCATCGATGATACCGGCCACCCACAACCACTTGCCGGACGTAAACCCAAGCAACAACACACAACCCCTGTCACCACCTATCCCCATCGCCACCACCCACCTGCTACCACATCCATACTCCACACACCACCTGTAATTTGCTAAAAAAACAATATACAAATGACAAAACAATAAAAAACTAAGATCAATATGCAAATCTTAAAAAACAATATGCAAATGACAAACCAATAAAAAACACGTCTTAACGGTATACTCATCGCATCTATGAATTGATCATCTTTGCACTCGGAGTTGATTTGATGGCTTTTTGATTTTTATTGATGTTTTTGAAAAAAGTAAAATTAAATAAAATATTATAGGTTCTCCTTCCCAATATAACATGCTTCTTAATGCGAATCTTGAAGGAATCCCACTTGCTACTACCAATCCCATCAAGATACGGATACTCAATCATTAAGGTCAAAAGTTCACTATTGCAATCGGTTTAACTCCCATCTCCCCTATAACATGTAAGAACCCGCCATACCGTAGTCACCTCACCTGACTCGTGTCCGATTACTCGCCATCAATACCTTCGGGTCAGATATCTGTTTCTAGAATTTTTGCGATTTTCAATCCACTTATGTAGTATAGTAAGTTTAATGTTGTAGATTCATTTACCTCCATTGTTAGCATGTTGTATTTAAAATTTGCCCTCTAATTTCATCAAGAGAAAGCATAAATTGTAGTTCTGCACACAAGGTGTTTGATTTAATGCTCGTATGAGTTTTACATATAAATTTGAAGTCAGCCCGCATGGTGTCTCCGGAGATATGATTGTACATGATCAGGGCCGGCCCTGGAGGTGGGCGGGGAGGACCACCGGCCAGGGCCCGTAATTTCGTAGGGCACATAATTTTAAAAAAAATCCAATATTATATATGTAATTTTTTAATAGGGTACACCTAAACAATATAGTAACACAGGCCCATTTATAAAAAAAATCATATGGTTTAGATTTGTTAGCCCATTAGGTTAGCGAGTCCAATACCCAAAAGTAACACAGGCCACTATACACAATATAGTAACACAGGCCCACTTCATGTAATTGTTTTTTTTCCCTTAACACAAGTAGCTTACAGACTAAACCTATATATGATAAAAGACTAATACCCCGGGTATTACTCTGAAAATATATATTTGGTGTTTTCCCCAACACAAGTGTGTTGAGAGACTATCAATTTTTTTAGAATTATGAATATCTGTTTTACTATCCAGTGTCTGGGTGGGTTGTTGCATCCCCATTTTGGTCATATTTAAAATATAAAATAATAGTTTACGGGCACTCGTCAAGGTCTCTCCAGTCAGGAGGTTTCAATCTTCGTCTATGTCACCAACAAATATATCCGAAGTTAGTAAAAACACCAACAAATTTACGCCGTTTTCCTTGAAGTGATTTTTTCCACTAATCCGCTGTGATGATTATCTCCAACTATTTAATGAAAGGAAAACAGATCAGGGTGGGTGGGGTTGGTGGGTGGTTAGTAGGGGTGTGATCTAGGGGCGGAACCATAGTATTGAGAGCCGTAGCATGGGCTACGGCTCAACTCCGTATTCGTAGTGTTTTTACTCGGTTTTATACAAAGGATCTCCCTAAAAAATATGAGGATACCCCTAACAAAAAAACTAGGATACTTGATATTACTAAAATCTCATTTTTTATAAGCCCAAATATTTTACAACCCAAAAACTTGAAGAATAATTAAGCCCGGATGATAAAATAAGCCCATTTTTTTTGAACGGCGACGCAACTTTATAAATATATATATATATATATATATATATATAGGGAGCCGCTAGAATGAGAACCACCACGAGTTATGAGAACCGCGCCCCGCGGGTGGCCGTCGGCGACGAATTTTTTTTTACACCTATATCCGTATATTTTAGCGGGGGGTTTAAATTTTCGGTTCAAACGGCGCGCCCGAGGGGGTAGTTTTTTACGCCCAAAGTTTGGTAAAAAAAAAAGAAAAATTAAAAAAATTAAAAAAACCCAAACTTTGGGCGTAAAAAACTACCCCCTCGGGCGCGCCGTTTGAACCGAAAATTTAAACCCCCCGCTAAAATATACGGATCTAGGTGTAAAAAAAATTTCGTCGCCGACGGCCACCCGCGGGGCGCGGTTCTCGTGGTTCTCATAACTCGTGGTGGTTCTCATTCTAGCGATCCCCTATATATATATATAGGATCAGGATCAAATGAGAACCACAACGAGTTGCGAGAACCGCGAGAACTAGGCCATCCAAAAGGTTTTTCCGATTTTTTTTTCAAAAGTCGTAAAAAAAATCACTTGTTTCAGTAAAAAAAAAAATAAAAAAAAAATGTCTCATACACATATTTACATGAAGCGTAAAAAAAATATTTATATTATTCCAAATTTTACATCTCCCGTAAAAAAAAACTTGCACCACTCAAAACTACAGACTCGACAATTTTTTTACTTTTTTTTACAGATGTGTTTATAATTTTTTATCTACGTTTGTGTAAATTTTTTTTGGCCCAACTCGCACCAAATCAAAAAGTTCTCGCGGTTCTCGCAACTCAAGGTGGTTCTCATTTTACCCATCCCATATATATATATATATAGGGGACCGCTAAAATGAGAACCACCTCCAGTTATGAGAACCATGAGAACCACTTTCTAGCCTTTAGATCTTTATGATGGATGGATGAGATTAAAAGTAGTAAAAATTAATATTAAATGGTTTTTGTCTTATTATGTCTTTAATATTATAATCCAAAAGGGTAATTTAGTAAAATAACTCTATTTTGTCTTTTTTATCTTTATTGTTTTTTATTAGTTTTTTGTTTTATTAAATTATTACTTTTTTTTTAAACATAACGTTTTTATTAAAAACATTTTAAAAATCAAATTTTTTTAAACATTTTTTTATACTTTTTACAATTTAAGTTTTACGTTAAACTTTTTACGTTTTACGTTTTTTTTGACGCGCCGTTTATACGCCGGGTTTTTTCAAGCGTCGTTATTTTAACACGCCGTTTTTTTACGCGCCGTTTTTTACGCGCCAATTTTTCAACGCCGTTTTTTTACGAGCCAATTTTTTAACGCCGTTTTTTCAACGCGCCGTTTTTTACGAGCCAATTTTTTAACGCCGTTTTTTACGCGCCAATTTTTTTACGACCCATTTTACGACCCGTCTTGCGCCCGACTTTTTCACGCGTCGTTTTTTCAACGCGCCGTTTTTTAACGCCGTTTTTTTACGTTTTACGAGCCGGGTTTTTACGTTTTACGAGCCGGTTTTTTACGTTTTACGAGCCGGTTTTTACGCGCCATTTTTTACGCGCCGTTCTTTTAACGCGCCGTTTTTTACGTTTTACTTAAAAAATTTACGTTTTACGTTAAACTTTTTACCATTTTTTTACGTTTTACCATTTTTTTACGTTTTACGCGCCGGTTTTTACCATTTTTTTACGTTTTACTTTTTACCATTTTTTTACGTTTTACGCGCCGGTTTTTTACGTTAACGTTTTTTTACGTTTTACGCGCCGGTTTTTTACGTTAATGTTTTTTTACGTTTTACGCGCCGGTTTTTTACGTTAACATTTTTACGTTTACGTTTTACCTAAATTTTTTTACGTTTTACGAAAAACCTTTTACGTTTTACGAAAAACTTTTTACGTTTTACGTAAAACCTTTTTACATTTTACGTAAAAACCCTTTACGTTTTACGCGCCGGTTTTTTACGTTAACGTTTTTTTACGTTTTTACATTTTACGCACCGGGTTTTTACGTTAACATTTTTAAATTCAGGTTTTTTACGTTAACGGTTTTTACGTTAACGTTTTTTTCGTTTTAGTAAAAAAAAAAATTTACGTTTTACGTAGAACTTTTTACATTTTACGTAAAACGTTTTACGTTTTACGTAAAATTTTTTACGATTTACGTTTTACGTAAAAAAAGTTTACGGGTTATTTTTTTTTACAATTTTTTTTTACGCAAAAACGAACGCACCCAGAAATCGCAAACTCGGGAGGTGTCTCAGATATATTGTTATCATCATCGACGCCTCAAAAAAAATATAAAAACCCAACAAACATAAAAAACAAAGGGTATCTCGAAAAAAAACGGGGTTTGGCTCAGATTATCCGATAATCAAGAGGCTGCAAATGTGGGGTTGCAGGATCAAAAACCCTACCCTCCGCCGTCCTTGCCGCGCCATCGTCATCAAAATCTACGGGTTTTTTTTTTTTTTGCATCATCGCCACCTCGTCGATCGTATCAAAACCCACAGATTTAAATATCACAAATCAAAACCCACGAAACCTTAGATAAACAAAATATGAAGTCTGAAATAGGAAATGAGATTTTTTGGTTGAGAAAAAATAACAATGAAATCCAGTCTGATCTCCGGCCGGGTCAAATAGACTCAACTAGTTTATGTAGCCACTGCCGGTCAAGTTATGAAAACCCTTTGTAAAAGACTTTGCCCTTTCCATATATATCACAAAAGTTGTTCAATGAATACAGTGACCGAACCATGGTTCATAATCACCGGCTCAGCCACCGCCGCCGGCCCTCTCCACCCACCCACCATCCCCAACGCCACCCGCCACCGCCTCCAACACCACCGCACCCACTGCCACACCACCAAAAAAAATCAAAACCCACCAGATTTTTACAAACCCACCAAAATCATCAAACCCACCAAAAATAATCAAAACCCACCAGAAAATCAAAGGCTTAAATTCTTACCAATTTAGTAAAGAAAACCCATCATTTTTAGCTAAAACACCCAATCATCTCACCGGCCGTCATTGATATTCGCCGGTACCCGGCTCCGATCAACTGTAAAATCGGACAAGACAAAGTGTGTTGGAGAGAGAGTGGGGTTCTGAGTTTGAGAAAGGTAGGAGGAGTTCCAGGCGGGTGGTGGGGGTGACGGCCATGAAGATGCCGGAGACGATGCCGGTGGTGTTCATAAGCTGTCGATGATGATGGTGGTGTTCATAACCCTGAAGATGATGGAGATGATGATCTTCATCTTCATCAGATGATAAAAAGAGAGAGAGTGTTTCAAACAAATAAAATGAAGAGAGAGAGAGTATGAAATGACTTTAATAATAAATAGACAACTGACATTGAAAAGTGTAATATAAAGTAAATTACCTAAATACCCTTTTGGTTGGCTTAATCTTATTGGTGGAGAGTGGTTCTCATGGTTCTCATAACTAGAGGTGGTTCTTATTCTAGCGGCTCCCTATATATATATATAAAGAGCCCAACTAGGAATTGGGGGAGGCTTACAAGATGACAAAAATAAGCCCAAATTAACAATATTAGAATTGAAAGGAGGTCCTAAATTTAATTGTTAAAGTTAACCCAAGAAGTAAAACAATATTATAATTGAATAAGTAGTGGCGGACTTAGTAATTATTTGTTTGGGGATGCAGATGAGGCGTTTAAGCATATTTTCAAGGGGTGCGATCGGGGTTTTTTTGCCTAAAATATACACTAAATTATTTGTTTCAACCGCACCATTGAAAGATGTTTTTTCTAAATTGAATAAGCAGTGGTGGACTCAGGAATTATTTGTCGCAACCGCAACCGTTAAAATATGTTTTTTTTTTCTTTCTAAATTGAAGCTTGTTAAGACGGATTTACACAATCAAATGGGCCAGGAATATTTGAACAATGTTATGGTTTGTGCGGTCGAAAAAGAAACTTTTGATAAAGTAAAAGACGACGATGTGATTCAACGATTTTAAGCTATGAAAAAAAAAGAAGAGAACAAATCTATTATCTATTTGTTTTACTTTATTTATTATCATCTTTTTTATCATTGTATGATTGGACGATAAAAAAAATTTCGGGATACCCCTAAATTAATGGGCTAGTTCCGCCACTAATTATAGTCATCGTTGAATAGTGTATCAATACCTTATGTCATTGAATACTACAAACATTATAATATTCCATTACATTGCTTTTATTTTATAGCGAGCCTAGTGATAATGTCCGCGCATTGCGGTAGATCCGTCTGTTTTGTCGTCTCGTAGTTGTTGCTTGGGTTTGTGGTGCGTGTATGTTGTTTGCGGCTTATTATTGGTAGAATAAAAGAAGTAAAAAAATAGGCTATTAATTGGTAATAGTTACCTTCCTGCCACCTCTCACTTGTATCTCATTGTGGCCAAAAGATTTTATGATGAGAGTGTTATCATACTTCTTTACATGATCATAATAGCATAGCTCGGAAGCATCTTGAGTAAAACCTACAAAAAATTTTAAGAGACAAGATCAACACACTTCTATTTTTAACTAAATCAAGTAATCAACACACTTTTTATAAATAGAATTAGGCTACTAATAATAAGGTTCGATTTGTACATAAAGATAAATGCTTCTCTCCCGACAACTAATTTTAGCCCCAAATATTTACAAGGTTCAAACATTCAGCTCATACCTTCTTAATGTCTTGATTACAAATCTGTCAACATATGGACATCATATATTCTGCAGCATCTAACTTGAACAGCAGTAACCAACTCGGGGTTAATGTGCCGCAACATATGGACCTCAAACCCCCTCCATTTTGCAACTATCAAATCATAAAACCTATTTATCTGTCCACAAATCTACTCTTTAATTTTCTTTTTCTATCTAACATAGCATTTGCAAATAGCAGTAACCAACTTGGGGTTAATGTGCCGCAATTTTCTTTAATATAATAAATAAGGTCACTGCTAATAAAAAAGGTCACCGTTATATGACTTTAAGTCTTTTGGCCGATGAAGTATAACATGCACGCTTATTTTTTCTTGATCGCACACAAGCGTACAAAACAAAAGAAAAAGACTACAACGGTTACAGTGTGCGTTCATCATCAATATTCTCATAATCATCAAATTCAATTCCATCAAGAGTGATCTCTGTCTAATCTGATAAATCATTGTGTGTGTAGGTTTATCTGATAGTTCACATACGATTCAGAGAGTAATCCAGGTTTCATCATATTATTTGCAATTTCAATTCGGTTTTTAGGTTTGTTAATTCCTTGATTCACTGTTATAGACTAGATATACAACAGATACCTCCTGAAGACCATAGGAGAGTAGTCTTTCCAATAAAAGTCAACATGATAGTGTGAATTGTGAGTGGGAAGTACATTCTTATTCTATCTGGTTCCTCGAAATCTGAAGATCTCACTTCACGCAAAGGAATTGGTGTAATCTGTGCACCTGATAACTTCAAATGATACAACACATGAGCTGCAGTGTAGATGAGAAACAAGAATCATATCCTGGAATAATATTTGTACATGCTATTAAGAAACGGAGGAGAATTGAGATCAAAGCTCATATGTCACACCCCCAAAATCCACCTGCGGAATACCACCGCTTGGAGGCGTGACTGACCAGGATCCAGCCACCAATCATATTGAACATCAAGTTAAAAGATATAAAAGTTTAACCAATACAATTGGTGTCCAAACAAAACATAGTTAAGTTGCAAGCGGAAGCATAAGGTTTAAAAACCATAACATAAGTTTAATTGTTTCAAAGTTTAACATGGCGCACATCTGTCCATGTCCCACAACGACCCTCCTCCATGCAAGCTCCAGCTAAGCACCTATTGACCTGCAAAGCATGTAGTAATGAGTCAACAACAAGTTGAGTGAGTTCACAGTTGGGTATTCGTTTTAAGTTGTTTCGAAAACAGTTTCCTTTATCTGGCATCCTGCCGTGGGGGTTACCCCATAGTTGAAAACGTGATCTGTTTAACCCAATTACTCTGGCAATCCAGCCGTGGGGGCTACCTCGTGTTTAGTTATCTGGCATTTCGGCCGTGGGGGCTACCCCATGTATACACTAAACTCGTTACCATATCGACTACTGACGTTAGTCATGTTTATGTGCCCTTAGCGTCGGTGTCTATCATCACCGACGTGCCATAGTCCATTAGTTCACGCCCGTCCTCTGCGGCACGGTGTGAGGTTTGTCAAACCTAAATAGCGCTATCTAAATAATGACCCGCTCGCCATTGGCCCGGCGATTAAGTCGATATAAAAAGGAGGGACTTCGTGATAGAGTTTTGGTCTAGTACGAGTTATCTGTCCATGAGGACGAGGAATTACATTCCTGAACCAATGTTGTCCTACCCAAGGAGGACGAGGAACCCTTGTTCCTTAACCCCAATTCCCGACCCCTGGGAATCCCATGCTTTGTAGAGGGTGTGAACTCACCTTGGTTTGCTCGGCAGATACACAGAAAGGTCAATCAAGTTGTAAGTGGTCAACTACGTCCTAACATATATACCATTCACGTCAGGTTCGTAACCAAGTAGTGCACGTATGTTTCTACACGTATACTAGCACATTGCATACAGTATTATTCATGGCCATCCAATCAACAGTGCACAGCATACACAATTAGTAATACACTTACAGTCCATATATTCGGCCCAATGACTTAGGCCCATGACAGTGTGCAAGTCCAAACAGTGTGCACATGTATACGCTCTCGAGTCGAGACTGTGCGGTCTCTAGTCGAGACTGTGCGGTCTCGAGTTGTAGCCTACAGGTTCTCGAGTCGCAACTGAGGAGGTCTCAGGTCATGCATGTATTGGTCTCGAGTCGCAACCGGACTCGTAACCATGGTCTCGAGTCATGATGTTTGTATGCTGATAATGCATGGTCTCGAGTCGAGACTAGGGATTCTCGACTCGCAAGCTGTGTCGCAACCGTGGATCTCGAGTTGCCATCTATGTGGTTTCGAGTCGAGACAGAAGGTCTCGACAGACACACCTGCTAAATGTCAGCATATGTACTAACCAATAGAATTTGGATTTCATGATTCATAGTACTAGCCAACCAAAAATCACAAACATGTTTTCTTGTCTAACTACTAATCAAAATAGATCAAACCATCAGATTTCAAATATTCATAACATGTTCATATCATATTCAAATATTCATATTAACCTTCCAACTTGTTCATCATTTAGGGTTTTCCACGATTTGCAATATGATCAATCCGACAATCCTATCATATAATCTAACCATGCACATCATCTAATACACATATGCAAATCCTACTTCATAAGCAATAAACCTCCCAAACATAATCAAGCTATTCGGATTTAACCCATGTGGAGCCGGTTACTCATATTCATGATCAATCGCATTTTATCTATACCAAGCCGGCATTATATCATCATCTACCAACAATCTTAATACCGTTCATTCAAGAATGATGTATTTATCATGTATAAAGCTCAACAAGCAACATATTATCAAATAATCTTCATCATACATCATCATCAACCGAAATATAAACACACAATATGAAACACTTATGAATCGATTACTTGAACACTAACTCATCATGTATTGTTTACTAATCAATGTATAAAATCATATAAATCAAAACATCATTTGACAAAACACCAAATCATGAATCACTAATCGGTTCAAGTGTGGGTTCAAAGGTGTGTATGAAGCTTCCAAATGGGTGTGTGTGTGTGAGCCGATCCGAGAGCTCCTTGTGGTCGCCGGTTGAATCCGAGAAGAAGGAGAGGAGAGGTGATGTTTGATCTTTAGGGTTTTAGGTTTTCTAGAGAGAGAGAGTGTAGGGGAGTGTGTGTTGTCCAAAGAAATGGCAAAAGTGACTAGGAGCATGAGTTATATACTAGCTCTTAAGTTGGTGCACCCTAATGGGTTTTCGAGTGGGGTGAGGAGGAACATGGCCCAACCAGCCCAATAGTTACACTGTTCACTCGAGACCGCATGGTCTCGAGTCGGGTCCTTATGTCTCGGTTCACAATAAATACACACATATATACAAGCATAGCACATAACCACATAGTAACATTCATTAAACCAACAAGTCACTTAGTCACGCGTTTAAGCATGTTACATCGAGATACAAATGAAAGGTTCTAAATTTCGAGTTATCACATCATCCCCAAGTTGAAAGAAATTTCGTCCCGAAATTTGGTAATCACTCACTAAGGAAGCTAGTTAAGTTGTATGGTTTTCCTGGGGTGTCACATCCACCCCCGTTGATCTGGAATTTCGTCCCGAAATTCCGTAGCTTCAGCCTCAGTAGTGGTTGTACTGTTTGCAAACAGTTGGGGATACCTTTGTTTCATCCGATCTTCGCGTTCCCAAGTGAACTCTGGGCCGCGACGTGAGTTCCAACGAACTCGAACGAGAGGTATTCTAGTGCTCTTGAGGACCTTAACATCCCGGTCCGTGATTTCAACTGGTTCCTCGACGAATCGTAACTGCTCGTCGATAGTGAGTTCCTTCAGAGGAACTATGTGGGTCTCATCTGACAAACACTTCTTCAGATTCGACACGTGGACAACGTTGTGAACTGCACCGAGTTCTGCTGGTATGTTCAGTCTGTAGGCCACCCTGCCTATTTTCTCGATGATTTCAAAAGGTCCAACGTATCGTGGGTTAAGTTTACCTCGTTTACCAAAACGAACCACACCCCTCCAGGGTGAAACTTTGAGTAGTACCCGCTCCCCAACCTGGAGCTCAAGTGGTTTCCTGCCCTTCTCGGCGTAGACTTTCTGACGGTCACGAGCTGCCGCCATGCATTGTCGTATTTGAGCAATTCGTTCAGTTGTGTCTACCACATGTTCTGGACCAGTGATCTGACTATCCCCCACCTCTGCCCAACAAAGGGGTGACCGTCATTTACGTCCGTACAATGCCTCAAACGGAGCAGTTTTAATGCTGGTGTGGTAGCTGTTTTTGTTCGAGAATTCCACAAGTGGCAGATGCTTTTCCCAGCTGTTGCCAAAGTCGATTACACATGCACGAAGCATGTCTTCTAAGGTTTGAATAGTGCGCTCAGACTGCCCGTCCGTCTGAGGGTGATACGCTGTGCTCATGTCTAATCGTGAGCCAAAGGATTTGTGCATTGCTTGCCACAGTTCTGAAGTAAAACGTGCATCTCGGTCCAAGATAATAGAGGTGGGCACCCCGTGCCTCGAAACAACTTCCTTGAGGTATACGTCTGCTAGAGTGGAGAACTTATCCGTTTCCTTGATAGCTAAAAAGTGTGCGGACTTTGTGAGTCAATCCACGATCACCCAAATAGTATCATTTCCGCGCTGGGATCTAGGCAGGCCAGTAACGAAATCCATGAAAATTTGCTCCCATTTCCATTGAGGTATCTCTGGTTGTTGGAGTAGGCCTGAGGGTTTCTGGTATTCAGACTTGACTCTCGCACAAGTCAAACACTTGCTGACGTAGGTTGCTATGTGGGCCTTCATGCTAGGCCACCAATACGTAGTTTTGATATCGTGGTACATCTTATCTGAACCAGGGTGTACCGAGTAGCGAGACTTGTGTGCTTCATCCATCACAAGCTCTCGTAAGTTGCCATAGAGTGGGACCCAAATGTGTCCCGTTACGTAGTATGCACCGTCTTCCTTTTGTTCTAACCGTTGCCTTGAGCTGCGTAGGGCTTCAGACCTGATGTTTTCTGGTTTCAACGCCTCTATCTGAGCATCTCGTATCCGAGAAGGAAGACTAGAATGTATAGTGAGTTGCAATGCTCGCACGCGCCTAGGCGTAGTGTCCTTTCGACTGAGGGCATCAGCCACCACATTGGCTTTGCCAGGATGGTACTTGATTGCACATTCGTAATCATTTAATAACTCGACCCATCATCGTTGACGCATGTTTAGCTCTTTCTGCTTGAAGATGTGCTCGAGGCTCCTGTGGTCAGTGTAGATGGTGCATTTGGTACCGTACAGATAATGCCTCCATATCTTAAGTGCAAAAACAACAGCTCCCAGCTCTAAATCGTGTGTAGTGTAGTTCCTTTCATGAACTTTAAGCTGGCGTGAGGCGTAGGCTATAACTTTATCTCGTTTCATCAACACACAACCAAGACCCTGAATTGACGAGTCGCAGTAGACCACAAAATTGTCTGTGCCCTCCGGCAGTGAAAGGATTGGTGCGCTGCAAAGTCTATCCTTTAAATGCTGAAATGCTAACTCTTGTGTATTCCCCCATCGATAAACAACGCCTTTCTGCGTCAGTGAGGTGAGAGGCTGTGCAATCTTGGAAAAATCCTTAATGAATCTTCTGTAGTAACCTGCCAAACCCAAAAATTGGCGAATTTCCGTTGGTGTACGAGGTGCAGGCCAGTTCTTAATCGAGTCCACCTTGGATGGATCAACATGAATCCCATCCTTGTTCACCACATGGACTAAGAAGTGGACTTCTCGAAGCCAGAAGTCGCATTTTAAAAACTTGGCGTAAAGCTGTTCTGTTCGCAGGAGTTCCAAATTAAGTCGTAGATGCTGCTCGTGTTCTTCCTGACTCTTGGAATAGATCAGGATGTCGTCGATGAAGACTATGACGAACTTGTCTAGGTAAGGCTTGCACACTCGATTCATCAAGTCCATGAAAATCGCAGGTGCGTTTGTCAGCCCAAAAGGCATGACCAAAAACTCATAGTGTCCATAACGAGTTCTAAAAGCTGTTTTGGAGACGTCCTCTTCTCGGACTCTCAGCTGGTGATATCCTGATCTCAGATCAATCTTCGAATAGTAGCTCGACCCCTGCAACTGGTCGAACAAGTCGTCAATACGTGGTAGAGGTTAACGATTCTTCACCGTCACCTTGTTGAGTTCACGGTAGTCGATGCACATTCTGAAGGTACCGTCTTTCTTCTTCACAAATAGAACTGATGCTTCCCAAGGCGAAGAGCTAGGACGAATAAAACCCTTACCCAAGAGTTCTTGTAGTTGCGTAGAGAGTTCTTCCAACTCTGATGGAGCTAGGCGATAAGGTGCGCGAGCTATAGGTGCAGCTCCAGGAGCTAGTTCAATCTGAAACTCGACCTGGCGATGAGGCGGAAGGCCAGGTAATTCCTCAGGAAATACCTCGGGATAGTCGCGTACAATTGGAAAATCTTCTATCTTCTTCTCTTTCTCCGAGGTGTCAGTAACGAGCGCCAAAATGGCAATGTGGCCCTTTCGCAAGCACTTCTGGGCCTTAAGGAGAGAGATGATGTTCTCAACAACACTCCTCTTGTCGCCACGAATCATGAGAGGTTCATTACCGGAACTAGGAATACGGACAATCTTCTCGTTGCAAAGGATCTCTGCTCGGTGTTGGGATAGCCAATCCATCCCAATGACAACGTCAAAACTACCCAAGACGATAGGAATGAGGTCGATAGAGAAGGTCTGGTTGGCAAGAACAAGTTTACAACCCTTGACTACGTGTGTGGCTTCTAAACTCTTACCGTTTGCTAGCTCTACAGTGTGCTTGGGGTTCAAAAGTGTTGGGGTATGCTTAAGCATTAGACTAACTTTTAATGACACATAGCTAGTATCGGCACTTGAATCAAATAAAACGGGACAGAGAAATTGTCTGGTAGGAACGTACCCGTCACAACGTTTGGGTTGGTTCTTTCTTCTCCTTGCCCAGTCAGGTACTCATGCTTACCAGCCCTGGGGTTATCATTATAGTCTCCGTCATTGTTCCCGTTGCCCTGGTTGCTGTTGCTGTCGCGTTTCTGCCTCATCTGCGGACAGTTCCTCTTAAGATGGCCTTCAGCCCCACAACGGAAACACCCCTTTTTGCTACCTGGCTGCTGGTTTCGGTTTGCGGGATATGGGCTCCTGCAATCTCTAGCCACATGTCCCGTCTTCTTGCACCGATGGCAGCACGATCCCGCACATGACCCGGTGTGGTGTTGATGGCATTTGCGGCATTTCAGCTTATTCCCAAGGTATCCCCCTTGATTTTGGTAGTTCAGCCCCTGCTGTACGAGTTTCCCGTGTGGGTCCTGTTGTATAGAGCTACGACTCTCACTCTGGTGATCACCCCAAATATGCTTGGTGTTACTAAGAGCATTTGCATTGGAAGGGTTACGCTTGGGTAACTTGCCCTCTTCCACTGCCTGATCAGTGAGCTGGTGCGCCAAACGAACGACTTGTTGGATTGTGGAAAAGTTGGCCGCAATTACGGACCCTTGGATTTCTGGGGCTAAGCCTCTGAGGTATAGCTCGATTCGTCTAGAAATGGGTTGTGACAAGTTAGGACATAGGGCAGCCAAGTCGCTGGATCGTTTTGTGTACGCTTCGATCTCTGATCCTTCCATCTTCAAACCATAGTATTCTATTTCAAGTTTTAGAATGTCGTCCGGGTGACAGAATTCCTCCTTGATCAAATCCTTGAAATCGCTCCAGGGGGTGGCATTCGCATCCGCCAATCCGAGCATCTGAACTTGTGTGTTCCACCAAGAATACGCTTTCCCTTGCAAGGTACCAGCAGCGTACTCTACTCGCTTACTGGTAGGGCTTTCACTTTCTTCGAATGCCGATTCGATCCTGCGAATCCAGTGTAGGAGACCTATCGCTCCTTCGGTGCCACTAAAGGTACTAGGTCGACAGTCCATAAAGGTTTTAAAGGTGCACACAGGTGGCTGAGCATGTTGACCTCCTGCGTGTGCAGCTGTAAGTGCCGCAGCAACTTGTTCTTTAATGAGAGCCGTCAACTGGGCTTGTGTCATGTTAACGCGTCCAGACATGATCTTCATATAAGGGGAACGTGTGTGAGAGGGGTTCGCGAAAATACGATGACAGAAGAGAGTAAGCACACACGTGTTCAAGCAACAGTAGTTATACTAACCAAGCATACCATGAGCAATGTACTATGTAACTAACAAGTAGGCAATATATATACATAGATCATATCACCTAGAATGTCGAGCCTTGCATGTGGAGTGAAGCGTCATTGTGGATCGTAGAGCACTGTACAGGTTATAGTCTGATTTTAATAAACTTTTTCCCCTTATTAAAACCAAGTTCAATATAACCAATGGCTCTGATACCAATCTGTCACACCCCCAAAATCCACCTGCGGAATACCACCGCTTGGAGGCGTGACTGACCAGGATCCAGCCACCAATCATATTGAACATCAAGTTAAAAGATATAAAAGTTTAACCAATACAATTGGTGTCCAAACAAAACATAGTTAAGTTGCAAGCGGAAGCATAAGGTTTAAAAACCATAACATAAGTTTAATTGTTTCAAAGTTTAACATGGCACACATTTGTCCATGTCCCACAACGACCCTCCTCCATGCAAGCTCCAGCTAAGCACCTATTGACCTGCAAAGCATGTAGTAACGAGTCAACAACAAGTTGAGTGAGTTCACAGTTGGGTATTCGTTTTAAGTTGTTTCGAAAACAGTTTCCTTTATCTGGCATCCTGCCGTGGGGGTTACCCCATAGTTGAAAACGTGATCTGTTTAACCCAATTACTCTGGCAATCCAGCCGTGGGGGCTACCCCGTGTTTAGTTATCTAGCATTTCGGCCGTGGGGCTACCCCATGTATACACTAGACTCGTTACCATATCGACTACTGACGTTAGTCATGTTTATGTGCCCTTAGCGTCGGTGTCTATCATCACCGACGTGCCATAGTCCATTAGTTCACGCCCGTCCTCTGCGGCACGGTGTGAGGTTTGTCAAACCTAAATAGCGCTATCTAACTAATGACCCGCTCGCCATTGGCCGGGCGATTAAGTCGATATAAAAAGGAGGGACTTCGTGATAGAGTTTTGGTCTAGTACGAGTTATCTGTCCATGAGGACGAGGAATTACATTCCTGAACCAATGCTGTCCTACCCAAGGAGGACTAGGAAACCTTGTTCCTTAACCCCAATTCCCGACCCCTGGGAATCCCATGCTTTGTAGAGGGTGTGAACTCACCTTGGTTTGCTCAGCAGATACACAGAAAGGTCAATCAAGTTGTAAGTGGTCAACTACGTCCTAACATAGATACCATTCTCGTCAGGTTCGTAACCAAGTAGTGCACGTATGTTTCTACACGTATACTAGCACATTCCATACAGTATTATTCATGGCAGTCCAATCAACAGTGCACAACATACACAATTAGTAATACACGTACAGTCCATATATTCGGCCCAATGACTTAGGCCCATGACAGTGTGCAAGTCCAAACAGCGTGCACATGTATACGGTCTTGAGTCAAGACTGTGCGGTCTTGAGTCGAGACTGTGCAGTCTCGAGTTGTAGCCTACAGGTTCTCGAGTCGCAACTGAGGAGGTCTCGGGTCATGCATGTATTGGTCTCGAGTCGCAACCGGACTCATAACCATGGTCTCGAGTCATGATGTTTGTATGCTGATAATGCATGGTCTCGAGTCGAGACTAGGGATTCTCGACTCGCAAGCTGTGTCGCAACCGTGGATCTCGAGTTGCCATCTATGTGGTTTCGAGTCGAGACAGAAGGTCTCGACAGACACACCTGCTAAATGTCAGCATATGTACTAGCCAATAGAATTTGGATTTTATGATTCATAGTACTAGCCAACCAAAAATCACAAACATGTTTTCTTGTCTAACTACTAATCAAAATAGATCAAACCATCAGATTTCAAATATTCATAACATGTTCATATCATATTCAAATATTCATATTAACCTTCCAACTTGTTCATCATTTAGGGTTTTCCACGATTTGCAATATGATCAATCCGACAATCCTATCATATAATCTAACCATGCACATCATCTAATACACATATGCAAATCCTACTTCATAAGCAATAAACCTCCCAAACATAATCAAGCTATTCGGATTTAACCCATGTGGAGCCGGTTACTCATATTCATGATCAATCGCATTTTATCTATACCAAGCCGGCATTATATCATCATCTACCAACAATCTTAATACCGTTCATTCAAGAATGATGTATTTATCATGTATAAAGCTCAACAAGCAACATATTATCAAATAATCTTCATCATACATCATCATCAACCGAAATATAAACACACAATATGAAACACTTATGAATCGATTACTTGAACACTAACTCATCATGTATTGTTTACTAATCAATGTATAAAATCATATAAATCAAAACATCATTTGACAAAACACCAAATCATGAATCACTAATCGGTTCAAGTGTGGGTTCAAAGGTGTGTATGAAGCTTCCAAATGGGTGTGTGTGTGAGCCGATCCGAGAGATCCTTGTGGTCGCCGGTTGAATCCGAGAAGAAGGAGAGGAGAGGTGATGTTTGATCTTTAGGGTTTTAGGTTTTCTAGAGAGAGAGAGTGTAGGGGAGTGTGTGTTGTCCAAAGAAATGGCAAAAGTGACTAGGAGCATGAGTTATATACTAGCTCTTAAGTTGGTGCACCCTAATGGGTTTTCGAGTGGGGTGAGGAGGAACATGGCCCAACCGGCCCAATAGTTACACTGTTCACTCGAGACCGCATGGTCTCGAGTCGGGTCCTTATGTCTCGGTTCACAATAAATACACACATATATACAAGCATAGCACATAACCACATAATAACATTCATTAAACCAACAAGTCACTTAGTCACACGTTTAAGCATGTTACATCGAGATACAAATGAAAGGTTCTAAATTTCGAGTTGTCACATCATAAGCTTACATAACATAATGACTCTTCAAAACTACACATTGAGATCTAAAACAATGAACCATAGAGATGCTAATTCGACAAGGGGCTTAAGGTGCCCCCCCCTAAAGCTAATTACATATTGGCATAAAGCATAAAATATTTGTATTCACAAGTTTTTGCTAGTTTAGTTAGAATTGTCTGTGTGCACCTTCGAGAAGTATCCTGGTGTCTCGCTATATAAAACATGAATATATCATTTTTGAAAAATGTTGTATATAAAGTACACCAGTAAAGGAAATGGTCCGAAACAAGATCTAGTATCAATGCCCGTGTCAAGAGCTTCTGGAAATCTTTATTTAAAAAATGAGGCCTGCTATGGAGACAACTGTCCGGCTCTCTCATCTCATTTCCTATTAATTACTTGGGAGATGATTATAATTTAATAAGCTAGTTAACTTAAAAATAAACACACATGGTGTGCTTTTAGTTATTTGTTAATGTATATATATAGGGTATGGATCATGAGAAAACTAGTTTAAATGAGAACAAAAAAACTAACTAAAAAAGTCTAAAAAACATACCAATTTTTTTTTTTATAAAAAATCGCTATATTTTATGCATGGAAAAAAATTTTAAATTTTTTTTTGTTGTATTGCACATGTGCACTATTACGAATATAATGCACATGTGTAGTACATATATAATGCACATGTGTAGTGCAACAAAAAAATTTTTTGAATTTTTTTTTATATATATAAAATAGTGATTTGTTTTATAAAAAAATGTAAAAAAAAATGGGTATGTTTTTTAGCTTTTTTTAGGTTTTTTAGTTAGTTTTCTAGTTTTCTCATTTAGATGTAGTTTTCTCATGATCATCTCTCTATGTATATATATATATAGGGTAAGGCTCATGCGAGAATCACCTTTATTGCGAGAACCTCGAGAACCAATGTGACAGAAAAAGTTGGTATCAGAGCCACTGAGTTAAGCTAATTAAGTATTTAGAAATACTTAATTTTTTTTCCTGATTACCATTATGTGATTATGTGTTTTATTGACTGATTATTTGGTAGTTACAGTATGGGTAAGCAAAAGCTTTCAAACATCTATCTTAAATTAGATAGGTCATCCAACGAGAAGGGAAATTCATCCCAAACCAAATCCTCAAATCACTCAGTAATTCCTGAAGAAGGAATATTTGTGCGAAAGGCACAATATGAGGAACTACTTTCTCCCAATAAAAGAAATTTGATTTTTAAGAAAAGTCAGGAGAAAATAAAGAAATTTCGAGAAAAGAAGGTTAAACAGGAAACCCAGGAATTAACCAGTAAATCACCTTGGGAAGACAATATGAAATAATATTTAAATCAGCATTTGTGTTAAATCAGTCACACGATATGAAATAATATTTAAAGGTTATTTATGAAATTTGTTATAAAATTTTAACTTAGTAAAATTTTGTATTTTGCATATGTACCAAACAGCATGAGTGACTTGTCTGAAGCCCTTCAGAATTTAAATCTCTATCCGGTAAAAATAGAGGTTTCCAGAGATTTCAATAGGTATATACCAGATATAGAAGAACCTATAGAATTTGATGCTCCACCTTTGGAGAAACCCAAGCCTAAGAAGAGGAGAAGATTGGTAGGATGGAGGCGTGTGCGTAGAAGAAAACCTGCCACTAAGAAGATTCCTAAAATAAACAATCCCTTAGAAAAAGGAAAAGGAATTGAAACCAGGGAAAGTTCTAGACAGCAAGAATTGGGGATTGAAGACGAGAAAGATTCTAGGCAGATGGAAATACAGTTTGGGGAATATTCTAGGCAGATGGAAATGGAGTATGGAGAAGGTTCTAGACAAACCAAGAGGGAAATTGGGGAAAACTCTAAACAAACCCAGGAAATGACATTGCAGGAGGAGCTAGATTGTATATTGGCAAGTTGTGATACTATTAAGCCTGTCAATGAAAATGTTTTTACTCATCCTATTGAAACCCAATTTCCAATTAATTTGGAACCAGAAATCCCAGAACCTATAATCCACACCCAGCCTCTAGGAATGGATGAATGGTGGAATAATGATTGGCAATTCCAAAACCTTCTCAACAGTCCTTATTCCTTTCTCCCTCAATTCGATCCAGAACCTTTACCAAATTCACCGATGAGTAATGAGAATATGGCTGAACTCCGCCATTTTGGCGAAGAGTTGATGGATGCTGGGAATAGAATCCGAGAGATTGGGGGACAAATCTCATGGAAATACGATGAGAGGGAACATCGTTACTAGAATAGCAAATGACGAGAGATAGTGGGTGGTGAAACTGTGGTTGTATAATAAATAACAAAATATAACTATGTAAAATAACTACAAATAAAACTTGTAAGATATTGGTGTGTAGTGATGCATATTATAAAATATATAAAATGGAATCGAGAAATCGATAGTTTTGACTATATGTGTATTGTGAAATTTGTATGATTATTTTGTGTATAATTGTTATTTATCGGATACTAATAAATTATATATATTAATTATCAGATGGAAAACGCTAATAATGAACCAGTAAATGAGGTTAACCAATCTGAGCAACACCCGGAGGATCAATTTCTAGATAGACAAGATATAGAAAATATTGTTGCTCAGGGAATAGCCAATGCTATTCCAGCAATAGTTGCTACTGTTAGAAATCCAAACGAACCTCACCAAATCATTCCTAGTAAACGTATTTCTGAAGATAACTTCAGTAATAGCGTAAACGGAGGCCATAATCATACTAATCAAGATAATGAACCCCGGCAAGCTCCGCTCCCTAAGAAAATGAAAGCTACAACGCCTGGTTGCACTTTCAAAGAATTTCTTGCCTGTAAACCCGCTGAATTTGCAGGCAATGAAGGGGAAACTGCATCACTGCGTTGGTTAGAGAAAACCGAGGCAGTGATTGCAATAAGTAAATGTAACAAGGACGATAAGGTCATGTATGCGTCCAATCTTTTCAAAGAATGGGCACTAGAATGGTGGAACACTGTGTTACAAGCAAAAGGAAGAATGATGGCCTATGCCATGAACTGGGAAGAATTTAAGAGTCTTGTGGAAAGAAAATTTTGTCCCGAATATGAAAAAGATCAAATGGCAAATAAATTTCTAAATCATAGAATGGTGGGTGTAGATTGTCGCGGTTATACTTCGACATTCTTTGAATATGCTAGAGTGGTACCAACATTGGCTTCGCCAGAACCGGTACTCATTTCTCGCTATATTTGGGGACTGATTAGTGAAATCCGTAATATCGTTAAAGCTACGAGACCTCGTACTATTGACGATGCGATAGAATTAGCTAATACCTTAACCGACGAACTGGTACGCACGAGAGATGAAAACAGGAAGAAGGAATTGGCTCAGAAAATTACCCAAGGATTTCGTGCGAGTAATAATAACAACTTCAAGAGAAGAGGAACAGGGCAATCCTCAAATCCACCTTTCTGCAGGAATTGCAAAAGGAAACATTATGGAAGATGTAATGTAACCTGCAACTTTTGCAAAACCTTAGGACATCGTGAAGAAAACTGCAGAAAGAAAACCATAACCTGCTTCAACTGTGGAGAAAATGGGCATTTTAAAGCAGAACTCATTCCAGATGTGATAGCTGGTACATTCTTAGTACACAACATTTATGCAAAAATATTATTTGACTCTGGTTCAAACCAAAGTTTTATCAATACTTCATTTTGCCAAGCTCTTAATTTATTACCATTAACCAACGTTAGGCAGATCTTTACAGTCGAAACCGCATATGGGAATTCAGTTAAAATAGATCAGGTTTTGAAAAAGGTAGAAATAGAACTTTCAGGTCACAAATTCTTTGCAAACCTGTTACCTATGAAATTAGCCGAATTCGATGTTGTGTTAGGAATGGATTGGTTAGTAACCAACCATGCTCGAATCCTTTGTGATAAAAACTCTATAGAAATTCAGGCACCTACTGGAGAAATAATCATGATTACAGGAGATAAACCACGTAAACCCATGAAGTTTATATCAGTAATGAAAGTTGCTAGTTATGACCTTTGTGTTGTCCGTTGTTTGTTACTTGTTGTTAGTTGTTAGTTGTAAGCATAGACAGTAGAAACCATAACTTTTATTTAAGATCATGTCCAAGGACGAGAGGTGCAGGTAAGGGTAAAGTTAGAGGCTGTAGTTTACGTGTGGCATCTTGGAACGTAGGAACTCTTAGTAGTAAATTGTTGGAAGTGATAGACGCACTTAAAAGGCGTAGGGTGCAGATAGCGTGCCTTCAGGAGACTAGGTGGAAAGGACAGAGAGCAGAAGAGCGTAATGGGTACAAGTTGTTGTATTCCGGGTCGGATGGGGCCAAGAACGGAGTAGGATTTTTGGTGTCTATAGAATTGCATAAGAATGTAATTGAGGTGATACGACACAACGATAGAATTATGGTGTTAAGGTTAGTATTAGGTGAGCAAGTAGTGACAGTGGTTTGCGCATATGCACCGCAAGTGGGACTAGGAGACCATGAGAAAAGAGAGTTCTGGGATTGTCTAGATGGAGTAGTAAGGGCCATACCTAGGGAGGAAAAAATTTTCATCGGAGGAGATTTTAATGGTCACATTGGTAAGGATCGTGATGGTTTTGAGTTGGTACATGGGGGTTTTGGTTTTGGAGTTAGGAATGAACCTGGTAGAGACCTTCTAGACTTTGCGGCAGCCAACAGCCTAGGTATTATAAACTCGTTCTTTAGGAAGAGAGAATCTCATTTGATCACTTTTAGTAGCGGAGGACGTAACACGCAAATCGACTATCTTTTGATGAGACAAGAAGATCGACGGATGTGGATGGACTGCAAGGTTATACCTAGGGAGACTACAACGGCTCAACACCATTTGCTAGTTGCAGATATAGCCCTAAAAGTAAGGCTTACTGAGGGGGAGAGGAAAACCCGACCTAGGATCCGTTGGGGAAACTTAAAGGGAGAAAAAATTATGATGTTTAGAGATAAAGTTAACTCGGTGACATCGATGCAACTAGGTGACGACGCAAACCGGATGTGGGAGGCTATGGCGACTACGATCACTACAGTGGCGAATGAGACGCTAGGGGTCTCAACAGGAAAGACTAGTGGGCATAAGGAGTCCTGGTGGTGGAATGAAGACGTGCACACCAAAATAAAGAATAAGCAACAGAGTTTTAGAGACCTTTTGAGGTGCACAGATGAGGAGGAGCGGCTGAGGGTAAGGGAGATATACAAGAAGGCTAAAAGTGAAGCGAAAAAGGCGGTGACCGAGGCAAAAAACACAGCTTATAAACAAATGTATGAACGTCTGGAAACGAAAGAGGGGGAGCATGATATGTTCAAGATTTCCAAAGCTAGGGAGCGAAGAAGACAAGATTTAGGAGTTGTAAAGTTTATCAAAGGAGACGATGGGCGTGTTTTAGTCAAGGCACAAGACATTAAGTTGAGATGGCAAACCTACTTCCATAATCTTTTCAACCACGGTAGGGCATACCAACATGATAGCAGCAATCCCAGGATTCAAAGGCGACAACAGAACAATTGTTACTGCAGGAGGATCACACATGACGAGGTAAGGATGGCACTTAGGAAGATGGGAAGAGGCAAGGCAGTGGGTTTGGATAACATACCGATTGAGGTGTGGAAGTGTTTGGGGGAAGAAGGAGTCCGATGGCTAACACTTTTGTTCAATTGTATTTTCAAAACTGGAAAAATGCCAGATCAGTGGAGGAGTAGCGTCGTGGTGCCTATATACAAGAAAAAAGGAGACGCTCAATGTTGCGGGAACTACAGAGGAATCAAACTACTAAGTCACACTATGAAGCTCTGGGAGAGGGTAATCGAAACTAGAATTAGAAGAGAAACTCAGGTTTCAAAAAACCAATTTGGATTCATGAAAGGGAGGTCAACTACAGAAGCGATACATATTCTAAGGAGGCTGATGGAAAAGTATAGAGCGAAGAAGCAAGATTTACATATGGTGTTTATCGACCTGGAAAAGGCATATGACACTGTCCCACGCCAACTGATTTGGGATAGTTTGGAGGATCGAGGGATACCGGGGAAGTATATAGACGTAATTAAGGATACGTATGATAGAACGACAACTAGTGTCTGCGCGCCTGTAGGAGATACAAACTTATTTCCTGTGGAGGTAGGACTCCACCAGGGGTCAGCGTTGAGCCCTTTTCTTTTTGCGGTTGTCTTGGATGAGTTGTCCAAGTTGATTAAGGAGACAGTTCCGTGGTGCATGCTTTTTGCGGACGATGTTGTGTTGATTGCAGAGACTAAACAGTGCCTGAACGCGAGGGTAGAGGAGTGGCGAGTAGCTTTAGAGGGCAAGGGCCTAAGGATTAGTCGATCTAAGACTGAGTATCTACACTGTGATTTCAGCGGTGAAGCCGTTGACGATGACACCCAAATCACCATTGAGGATCAATTGGTCCCGCAGGTAACTAGATTTAAGTATCTGGGGTCGTTTGTACAAAGAGATGGTGACATAGATAGTGATGTAACCCATCGCATACAGGCTGGCTGGTGTAGATGGAGGGCAGCCAGTGGGGTATTATGCGATAGGAGGTTCCCAACTAAACTAAAAGGGAAATTTTACAGGGTAGCAGTTAGGCCAGCTATGCTTTATGGAACAGACTGTTGGGCTATCAAGAAGACACAAGCGCGCAGGATGGAGGTAGCAGAGATGAGGATGCTGAGGTGGATGTGTGGACACACGAGGTTAGATCGGATTAGAAATGTGGTTTTTAGGGAAAGATTAGGAGTAACTAGTATATCGGAGAAGATTAAGGAGGGGAGATTGAGATGGTTTGGGCATGTGAAGCGGAGGGAAACGACGGCACCAGTTAGAGTAGTGGAAACTCTTACTGTGGAGGGGAGGAGAGGTAGAGGCAGACCCAAACTGACATGGGATGAGCAGATCAGACATGATTTACTAGAGTTGCATCTTTCTGAGGACATGGTCCAAGATAGGACTTTGTGGAGGCGTAGGATTAGGGTTAATGACCTATAGAGGATATGGCAGTAAGCTCTTAGGTGTATTTCAGGGACGTAGGTTTCTCTTATTCTTTAAGTGACTTTTCCGGTGATTGCCTTCTTGTGTTTATGCTTAAATGATGGTGTATGCTATTTTACGTGATTTACAATATATTGTGCCACTCTGTTCACTTTCTTGGTATGGGCGACTTCTTATTTCTATATTCTTTCTATACTCTTTGACTTGGTGTGTTGATTTGCTATTCGTTTTCGAGTCGAGGGTCTCTCTGGAAGCAGCCTCTCTATCCCTATGGATAGAGGCAAGGACTGTCTACATCCCACCCTCCCCAGACCCTATAACTAGCTTTGCTATTTATGGGATTTACTGGGTATGGTTGTTGTTGTTGTAAAGTTGCTAGTTATGAACGAAAGCAAGGAATAGTATACATGATTTCAGTAATCATTAGTACTAAGGGTAAAGAACTTAAGGAAATTCCTGTAGTCTCAGAATACCCAGATGTATTCCCAGAAGAGCTACCAGGATTACCACCAGATAGGGAAGTAGAGTTTATGATTCATCTACTTCCAGGAACTACACCGATAGCCAAGGCACCTTATCGGTTAGCTCCTACCGAAATGTTAGAACTGAAAAAGCAATTAGATGAATTACTAAGTAAAGGATTCATACAACCTAGCTCGTCCCCTTGGGGAGCGCCAGTGTTGTTCGTAAAGAAGAAGGATGGTTCGATGAGAATGTGTATTGATTATAGAGAATTGAATAAGGTTACAATTAAGAATCGATACCCATTACCTAGAATTGATGATCTTTTTTATCAACTTCAAGGAGCTAGATATTTTTCTAAGATCGACTTACGCTCCGGATAACATCAGTTGAAGGTACAAGAAGAAGACATACCTAAAACTGCTTTCAGGACTAGGTATGGTCATTACGAGTTTACAGTCATGCCCTTTGGGTTAACAAATGCTCCTGCAGCATTTATGGACATGATGAATAGAATCTGTAAACCGTATTTGGATAAATTTGTAATTGCTTTCATCGACGATATACTTATTTATTCCAAAAGTCAGACAGAACATTGGGAGCACTTGCATGCACTCTTAACTTTGTTAAGAAAAGAAAAGCTTTATGCCAAATACTAGAAGTGTGAATTTTGGCTAAAGGAAGTGCAATTTCTAGGTCACATGGTGAATCATGAAGGTATTCACGTAGATCCTGCTAAGATAGAGGCAATTACCAAATGGAGGGTTCCGCAAACCGCAATGGAAATTAGAAGTTTTATAGGTTTAGCTGGATATTATAGACGGTTTATTAAGGATTTTTCCAAGATAGTTGTACCATTAACTAAGCTAACCTGTAAAGCAGTTAAGTTTAAATGGGGACCTAAACAAGAAGAAGCCTTTAGAATCTTGAAGCAAAAGTTAACAAATGCTCCAATCCTAGCTTTACCAGAAGGGAATGGAGATTTTGAAGTATATTGTGATGCTTCAAAACTAGGATTAGGATATGTGCTTATGCAACACAAAAAGGTAATTGCGTATGCTTCAAGGCAATTGAAAAAGCACGAAGAAAATTATACAACTCATGACTTAGAATTAGGAGCCGTAATTTTTGCCCTTAAAATTTGGAGACATTATCTGTACGGAAGTAAATTTACTGTCGATACAGATCACAAAAGTTTAAGATATATATTTGGGCAAAAA
This sequence comes from Helianthus tuberosus, assembly GCA_030545235.1. Taxonomy (NCBI): domain Eukaryota; kingdom Viridiplantae; phylum Streptophyta; class Magnoliopsida; order Asterales; family Asteraceae; genus Helianthus; species Helianthus tuberosus. The sequence continues at coordinate 50,039,778 of CM060351.1, forward strand.
GAGTGAAACATGAGACAAAGGAGATGGATGGAAATCTTAAGTGACTACGACTGTGATATTCAGTATCACGAAGGAAAGGCTAATGTAGTTGCAGATGCCTTAAGTCGTAAGTATCATGAGAAACAACGAAGGGTTCGTGCTTTCAGGTTAAATCTACAATTAGATTTAATGGAACAATTAAAGCATTTTCAAGAAACAGCCATCAAGGATGATGCTGAAGGAATGAAGGGACGGATAAAAGAATTAGAACAAGGAGCTGATGGAATTTGAAGATTCCATAAAAGAAGAATTTGGGTACCTAAGCAGGTTGAATTAAGAAATAAGATCTTAGAAGAAGCTCATAAACCTAGGTATACCATACACCCTAGAAACAATAAGATGTACCAAGATTTAAGAAATAATTTCTGGTGGATAGGCATGGAGAAGGATATAGCTAGATATGTTTCTATGTGTCTTACTTGTTCACAAGTTAAGGCAGAACACCAGAAAGCTTCAGGTCTACTACAACAACTAGAAATGCCAGTATGAAAATGGGAACACATAACAATGGATTTTGTTAAGTTGCCCAAAACCAGAAAAGGTAATGATGCGATTTGGGTAATTGTGGATCGATTAACCAAATCAGCTCATTTTCTACCCATGAAAGAAACTTTTAGCATGGAAAGATTGGCAAAGTTGTATGTAGATGAAGTAGTATCCCTACATGGAGTTCCACTCCCCATTGTATCAGACAGGGATAGTCGTTTCACTTCTCACTTTTGGACAAGTTTCCAAGAAGCTATGGGAGCTAAACTAAACTTGAGCACTGCATATCATCCACAAACAGATGGGAAAGTGAAAGGACGATACAAACTCTAGAAGACATGCTTCGAGCATGTGTGATAGATTTTGGTGGAAACTGGGATGATCACCTACCCTTAATTGAATTCTCCTATTACAATAGTTATCATTCAAGTATCGAATCTGCCCCATTTGAAGCACTATACGGACGTAAGTGCAGAACTCCAGTATGTTGGGCAGAAATAGGAGAAAGTCAATTATCAGGACCAGAGATAGTACAAGAGACTACCGACAAGATCACTCAAATCAAGGAAAGATTGAAAACGGCTCGAGATCGTCAGAAGAGTTATACAGACAATAGAAGGAAGCCGTTGGAGTTTCAAGTAGGAGACAAAGTACTATTGAAAGTTTCACCTTGGAAAGGAGTAGTCCGATTCGGTAAGAAAGGAAAACTAAGTCCAAGATACGTAGGACCATTTCCGGTGATTCAACATATAGGACCAGTTGCTTATCGTTTACAACTACCAAAAGAATTAGCTGGAGTACATGATGTATTTCATGTATCCAATCTCAAGAAATGTTTGTCTGATGAATCCTTGGTAGTACCTCTTCAAGATATAGAGGTAAATGAAATGCTGAAATTCGTAGAGAAACCTCTTCAAATAGAAGACAGAAAGGTGAAATTTCTCAAACACAAACGTTTAGTACTTGTCAAGGTCAAGTGGGATTCAAAGAGAGGAGCTGAATAAACTTGGGAGCAGGAATCGGAAATGAAGAGAAAGTATCCCTACTTATTCCAGTAAATCTCGAGGACGAGATTTTTATTAAGGTGGGGAGGATGTAATAACTTTCATCAAAAGTCCTATTTATTACTTTAATTGACCAATAGGAAACCCTAATTAAAAACCAAGTGATTCTGCATAAACCCTAAAATTTTCAGAAAAATCGGAATCAGGATCAGGGCCCCTAAAACTCAAGGGGGGTAAACCCTAGTTGGTAATATCTAAACAGTTTAACGTGTAAATCGAATTTGCATGCGAGACCAACTCAGCTAAGCTACTGGGACACACACCTACCCTACCCTAAAAAGTCACCCCTCGCGCCACGCGACAGGCACAAGGGGACCTGTCGCGACACGCGACAGGGACCATTTTTCATATATAAATAGTAGATAGTGGGACTTAGTTCCAGGCACTTGTTCGACGTAAAAATTCATAATATACGCTGAGATATAGCAGAAACAATCCAAAAACACACACGAATCACGAAGTGCTGCCGCAATACAGGGTATTAACTCGATCGCTGCTACGATTCAATGTCCGATCGATTAAACTATCCAATGGATGTTTAAGTGCTGCCCACCTTAGGGTTATTGCTTTGTCATTAGTCGTTAATTCGATGGATGTTTAAGTATCGCACTTTGTCATTCGATGTGAGGGTTTAATCTCGTGAGTTATCGTAAATGTTGTATTAGTTACTAACCTAGTTTGTGTGCATTGTTATTTAAATTAGGTTAAAAGGCTAATCAATAGGCTAGGCTCTGCTCAAATAAATCTGCAAAGTGAGTCATTCTCTTTTTATCAAATTTGATTTCAAAAGCATGTTTATTTTCAAGGTTATAATTACAGGGATTAAGTCTTTGTAATCACCAAATTATAGCCGGTATGTGGGGTTTTGTATACATTACTTGATAATCTTCACCATTGGGGCAGCCAAGGGGTGATATGACCATAGTCACAGACACCATTGGACAATAAGAGGGCCAATGGGTTGAGTGACAAAATATCGTGGGTAGTTGGTTTGATATCAGGAAACATTGTAATCGCTTTTAATACTGTAAATTATAACAAATGTGTCGTTTTAGTAAAAAGAATGATTCACCAGTATTTCCCGCTGACAAATTTTTTTTCAAACATGTTTCAGGTGATCTGTTGTGATCAAGGAAAAGTGTCGTGAAGCACTACAGGCTTAAGGAAGTGGCTCAATATAAAAATAAAGAAACATGTTTTGTAAAAAAAATAAAGATTTCTCTTTGAAATCATATTATTGTAAATTACCGGGATATTATCCCGAGTTGTGAAATAAAATAATCGGGAATATATTAGCTTTAAAAAGATCCTGATGATAATCTTCCGCTGTCAACTTAATTAAATAAATACCATAGGATTTTCTGTCTCACAGGTCCTGAAACGGGTAAAACCGGGTCGGGGGCCGTGACACTATAGTCCTATACAACTAAAGAACAGAGTAAAATGCTTAATGGGCTGAAAATAGAATACCAATTTTGCAAAATTGACTATTCAACAAAAAAAAACTTTATTAGCTTATTTAACATTTGTAATGTTATACTATGCAAACCTAGGTGTTCTTCTTTTAGTATTTGGGGATGAAAGTATTCGAGCTAGTACACTATAAAACTTTCATTGTGTAGAACTAGAATTAACAAAGCTAACTGAATATGAGAAAACAAAGCTAACTGAATATGATTTGGAAGATAATGTTTCACAATTATGGGAAAACAAAAATTCACAAAGCTAACTGAATATGATTTGAAAGACCCAATTCATTTTCAGCAGCAAATTGCTTCCAACCACTAAAAGACCCAAGGCACTATGTAAGCCTATTAATTCGACATTCAAGATAGATTTCTTCAGTCTCTGTACCAAATTACCCCCTGCCACCACTGCCACCTCCAGCCACCACCCTCAACCACCTGCCGCCATTACCCCCTGCTTCTTGTTCGTTAACATCTTCTTCACAGCTTATCAAAACCATGGAGAAGTGGAAAACCAACAATAAGCAAATAATAATGCAAGCCACAAGAATGGTGCACACATTGTGAACATTTTCATGTCCAAACCTTAACAAAACTGATATAAATCACCAAAACAAAATCATAATACCAACTTTATTCCAAATCAACCATAATCACACATCGCATAAGCGCACCTACCTAGGCTAGAACAACCCTCAAAACACCCTCCACAATGTCGAGGATCGTTTCTAACATCTACACATTTCTCATCACAACAAACAAACTCATAACCACGATCTGTTAAGACACCGGAGTACAGGTAAGCAATTAAACCAGATCCCTCCGTCACAACAGCTCCATCTCCGTCTCCGGTCATCCACTCCGGCGACCATTGAACCTCCTCTGTCTCCTTCCGGATGGTTGTGGTGGTGGTTGTGTGGCGGCGGAAGTTGCGGTGGTGAATGGCGGTGGCAGTGGTGGTGATTATTGTGGTGGATGAGAGAGAGACAGGAGAGAGATGGTACCTGGGCAAGAAAAGGGTTTCAGGGATATTGAAGAAGAAGAACTATGTATTTATATATATATATATATATATATAATAACAATAACAATAAAAATAATAATATAATAATAAATATAGGGTAAGATTACCAAAATACCCTCACCTATAAGGGTCAAACTACCGTTGACTGAGGCCCGGGGGTAAGGTTGCGACATAACAGTGAACAGTGGGGGGTAAAATTGCAATTATTTCCTTAGGGGGGTAAGGGTGTCAATCACCCCTAATCTCAGGGGGTAAAATTACAGTTTACTCATATATATATATATATATATATATATATATATATATATAGGGAGATGATCATGAGAAAACTACATATAAATGAGAAAACTAAAAAAGTCTAAAAAACCTGCCAAATTTTTTACATTTTTAAGAGTAATGCTTTCTACCTTGAGAATGCAGGTTTATCAATGTTAAGAGTAATGGATTATCATTAAAAGATTGTTTATTATCTTCTTTAGTAAAAGAGTTTTGGGTTTGAAGAATTAATTATGCACTTAGTAAGAGAATACTAAGGGTAAATTACATTTTTCGTCCTTTATGTTTATATCAGATTGCAGTTAATACCCTTTAACTTCAATAATTGCACCCTAGGTCCTTTGGCTCTAACCCAGTTAAGTTTACAGTTAACTTTGATCATATTAAGGGTAATATAGTCTTTTTACAAATTTATCTAAAATTATTATAATAATAAAACAAAAAAATTAAGGGTAAACAACAACAATTCCGGTATATTTTTTTAATCCCAGTTCCTCTTTTTAGAGATGACTAGTGGGAAGGCCCCCGCGTTGCAGCGGGTGTCCCGACTAATATCAGATGCAATTATGTCTAGTACGAGCCACAACTGATATTCATTAAAAAACAAATCTGTTTCATCGTTTAGGAAAAAAATCAAATCTAGTGTGAAAAAATCATTGTGGTAACAATACTTATGTGAAAAAATCATTGTGGGAAAAATCCTAGCGTATATATAGTGATAATGTACCGCACTCTCTCATTCCATCTTTACAAAGCATCGATATACTTATAAGAACAGCCGAGCCCAAGCTCGACTTGTTTAACGTATCGGAGTTGTGGCTTAAGCTCCGGTCGTTCCTAATTCCATTTGCAGAGCTCGAGCCCATCTTGTTCTGAGTTCTATTTCCGGAGGTTGAACTTAGCTCATCGTAGCTTTTCTAGTTTGAGATTGCCTCATGCTCGACTTGTTTAATATTTAAAATCCCCACTCGACGTGTCAGGTTCTCCATAATCATTGATGTTGAAAGAACGCTTGAGTTTGCCTCCACACGGGTATCTCCTTTAGCTTCTCTTCAAACTGACTGAAACAGACAAAAATACTGTTAAATAAAAAAATAATGATCAACAAAATGAAAAAGGTAATATCTATTACACAACCTAAACAAATCCGACATTAAAGAAGTAAAGCAAACCTGGATACAATGAACTTGCTCAGTAATAGATTTAAAAATCAGACGAACCAAACCTAGTGGGAATGCCCGCGCGTTGCGGCGGGTGTCCGACCGACCATTATGATGTCTACAAATCTCTACAAACCACAACCCATTGCCACGCTTTTTAGTGTATATATAGTGAAAATGTATCGCATTCTCTGATTCCCTCTTTACAAAGCATCGATATACTTATAAGAAGCATCGATATACTTATAAGAACAGCCGAGCCCAAGCTCGACTTGTTTAAACATCTTCATCTGTTTAGTTCATGGTTTATAGTTTAAAAAACCAGGTTTGGTTCAGAGTGTGGAACTTGGAACACGTGTAAACAAAATTTGTTATTTATATCTATTATTTTTTTTAGAAAATGTATCTGCACAATATCATGAACTATCTTTATCAAAACGTCATAGCGGATAGTGATTGGATACATCTGTTTGTCCACCAGTGATAGCTTGAGGACGCGCCTGAACCTTAAATTCACAAACAAGGGGACAAATTATCTTTCTATTCATGTGTGATTCCAAAAGATTTCCAAAAAATTTAATGTCATCAAATACCTTAAGTCTCTTCTCTGAAGGTAAGTCACAAGATTTAAAGGAGATATCCACCTTCTGAACATCATTTTTCTCCTTTTGACTGTCATTCGAGGTTGACACACAGAGGTTTAGATCCAGATTATCACAAATCCCTGAAAACAATTAACGCGAATCAGAATCAACGTAAAAGAAAGACAAAACAACTTATATGTATACCTTGATTCATGGCTTCCATACTTATATCCGCCCCGTAGATGCTCGGCTCAAAGTTGGTCACAGATTCCCTGCCATTACATTAAATGGCAGCTTTGTCATAGGTGGTCTAAACTGGAGATGACATCAGGCCTAAGGCCTGCACCACCATCACAAGTAACGCTCAGAACAAGGAACTCGTCGAGAACTTTCATTTGAAAATTGATTTTTCTCAGCCTATTTCAATAGATTTTTGACATAATTAATACTTCACTTACTAAAATAATATAAAAATAGCAATTATCATAAATTATTGGAGAATATAGAAGCCACCCAAGGTGGTCTAAACTGGTGATCACATTAGGCCTAAGGCCTGCACCACCATCACAAGTAACACTCAGAACAAGGAGCTCGTTGAGAACTTTTCATTTGAAAATTGATTTTTCTCAGCCTATTTCAATAGATTTTTGGCATAATTAATACTTCATTTTAGTGCATTTGCATAGAGAGCAAAAACAACTAAAATTAATCCTTCTGTATATAAAAATATCTAAAGCCAAAAAAATGCTTAAAAACTCAAACTTGCCTGTGAGCTTTGTTTTGTCATTGTCTTAACTCATTCTTTTCAAGTTATGCCAACAAAAAAATAAATTTATTTGTTTAAGTACAAACTTACCAAAATGTAGTTTAGAAAACCAACATTAAATCTTACCAGGTTATGAACCAAATAAAAGATAAACAACAGAAGAGAAATTAACCATACCATCTCAAAGCTGGGCATGCTGTTCCGTAGCTTGCAATTTGCAAACATAGCGTAGCTTGCAATCAGCAATCATCCAACGACACGAATTTAAATTATGATATTTTGTACTTACAAAATCTGATCAAAACCCTTTGGGTTACTGGAATCATACCCGAGGTGAAGTTGTCTATGATCTGAACAAATATTGCATCTGTTTCCCTCGCCAGAGCTAGGTTCTACTTCTGTATTGCTTGAATACCACTGATTGTGTCGGATTTTGGGTCACTGAAACCCTGTAATCTCCCGCAGTCACCATCTGATACAACCAGTAGCACCGTCGCCACTACACTAAGTCGTGAAACCCTGGAAGGGGTGGTTGTTGCCGAACGACTACCACCAGGAGCGACATACCACCACCATCTCTACAGTGGCAATATTTCTATTAAGTTATCCTCCCATGAATGGTCCATGACGGCTAGATCAGAGATAACATCATGGGTCATAGGTGCCTGAGCTGCATCGTACTGAGCTCGAGAGTTATTATACCCCACGAATCTCATTGCATATCCCTGAATCCCAACTGTAGATTCTTTTTCAATGCAGTTTGGCTCTGCTCTCTTACGTTTCACCTGTCAAATCTAACAAGAACATTTGTAAAATTTTAAATTACTCAAATATAAGACAGAATAGAACATTTGCAAACTCAAAGACCTGTATTCAAATTACTCAGTCAGCATCAAAGAAGCCTCCAGGTGCGATTATAAGAGGTTTAGACTCGACACCCTCATAGCTTTTTTGAACTATGTTTTTTAGGGCGATTGTGTTCGGAAGCATACTGAGATGCAGTTACTCTTGTTCCAACTCCACTTCCGCTTAGCTCATTCCCTACAAGATAAAAAATGATAAAAATCAGACCCGTTTATTTTGACCCATTTAGTTACAAGTGGGTCGATTCGGGTTATGTTTTATTTATAACGGGTCAAACATATTAAAGGCTAATAATGGAAGAAACATGTAACGGGTCTGATTTTTATCATTTTTTATCTTGTAGGGAATGAGCTGAGCGGAAGTGGAGTTGGAACAAGAGTAACTGCATCTGTTTAAGTTGTGTAATGTCAAAAAAACCTACCAAACCTGGATACAATAAACCAAGTTCCACACTAAAGAACGATCACACATGAGGAACATTACACAACCTAAATAGATGAAGATATTTCCATTTCGTGATCATGGGTCTGGTTTGTGGAGGTACTTGCGGTCGTTTCCATCAGTAATACTGATGAACTTGCTCTGAACTCCAATGAACTACAAGTTCTTTTATCCGCTGGAAATTCGTCGATTGCATCTGCTCGTTTTCTATCCCCAATTTCCTATCAAAATTTCACTAAAAAAATTCAAAAAAATTAAAATAAAAATAAAAAACTATTAGCACCATCAACAAGTTAACCAATTTCTACAACCATCTTGATCTCAAATGATACAGCAAATACCAAATTTAACCACAAAAAATAGAACAAATCACACTTTAATACCAAAACCTGATTACCAAACAAGATAAAGGAAAAATATCGTAATAAATTATTTATTACTATAATGATCAACAGAAAAAGCACATGAGGATTATTAGTGGGCTTTAGCAAAGTTTTTTAAATAAACTGTTTTGCATCTTCAAATTAATCATCAAAAAGGCATCATTTAACTGAACAAAACTAATTTTGTGCAGCACAGGAAACTGAATATGCCATATATTGAAAAAGATGAGTTAAATAAAAAACTTACTTGGTTAATTTAGTGTGTTCCTGCAAACCACAAATCAAGCATACCCGTTCATGCTACCTGCAACCCAGACTTTTACAACACACACGTTAAAAAACTCTAATAAATATATAACACTCTTAATTTGTAGAACACACAGTTAGACCAATAACATCAACTTCGAATGTAGAAAAACAAGATAAAAAAAATTAACACATTCTACAACATAACTTGAGCAAGAACAAGAACTGAAACAAAATAAAAATCTGAAATACAAAAGCATAATCAGTTATAAAGAACATATACCTGTGATGGTATGAGGCAAAGAGAAAGGAGGTGAAAAAAGAATTTGTAACCCTAGATCTGGCGATGTGCATCTTTACTGCAAAGCCAGAGGAGATCTGTGATTGGAATAACCAGAGGAGACCAGAATGACTTGTGGTGAATTGTGAAGAGATAGCACATCCAAATTTAGATCTTTGAGGGAGAAGACCATCCAAGTTCTCCATTTATGATGAGGGAGGCGACCACTCGAACAGACAATTCCAATGAAAGAGGCAAATTATATTTCACGGGTAAAATTACTATATTGCCCTTTTAGTGTCTTAAAAATTGTTCCACTTCCTATTCTACCTGCTTGTTGGATTTATTTGTACGATTCAAAACTTGTACATATGGCAAAATTACATTTTTGTACATCACTCCTCCTTTTTAATATACTAGTGGGAAATCCGCGCGTTGCAGCGGAGTCGACAGTACAAGGCAATAATATAATTCAAATCTTAAAATGATAAAAAAATCATATGTATGTTGTGTATATATATAAAATCACCCGCACTTCACGGTGGGGTAAGTTTTTAATTGCTACAAGGGATAGTTAAAATGATAGCATGCTACGTTCTTTATACATCATTACACAACAAAATTTTTAGACGGGTCCTTAGTTTACATTAAACGCATGAAGCGGAAATTGTTATAACCAATTCTAACAGCTTTGTTAGGAACCAATCAAAATAGTTCTTTTCATACACCATTGCCAGGTCCTGTTTCTACCATTGAACTCCACAAGTTCTTAGGTAGCAATACCAAACCCTGTTGCGTATTTTTCTATACCATCCTTTACCTTCCGTGAATTTTTTGAACCAAGTCCCAAAAAGTAACCTAAAAACTGAGCTGAATAACAAATTGGGTGAATCTACTTTTTCAATAGAAAATTTATTCCATAACCGAACTTTATAACAATCGGATATATCGGACTCGGTTTAATCAATTTGCAAGTAAACTCGAGTCGGGTTTCGGATGACAAAGATATCCAACAGTGAGCAAGTGTCTTTCCTCTTGGAGCGCTAACCCCTTTGATTGAAAACTCATCGGCTTGGTTCCAATAGTTCTTCTCAAGTGTAGCGCACTTAGGAAAAATGAAAATGAAAGTTAAATAAATCCATAAAAAAACATGTTTCATTATTAATAGAGTTAATTGCCTATTATGCCAGTTCAGGCCTAATTTCAAATTTGTATCATTCCGTCCCTGGCATTTTTGAAACATGCTAGTTCCGTCCAAAAAAACATGAGTTAACTGCCATTTTCATCCTAGTGGTTTGTCCAATTATTCGATTCAACCGTAGTTTTTTTATGGAATTGGCATGTTTCAAGAACGTTAGGGACGAAAATGGTACAAATTTGAAATTTGGCATGGGCTGGCATAACTGGACAAACAACAGGGAAGAAAATGACAGTTAACTCTTATTAATATTATAAATATTAGTAATATTCACCACTTCAAGCTCATGATCAAGCCAATGCTGCAATGCCTTCTCATTGTTTTGATAATAAAACTCTATTAATAAAATATTATCAATATGCCATCAGTGCCATTAGATATTCTATTATTTACACCTAAATGGTGTATAATACTAAAACATGTGCATACGTATATTAGTACAGAAATCAATAACAAGAATGTTAGAGACCTTTGACTAACCAGACTGAAAACAAATGATATACTATAAGAGCCAACTAAATAAACCCAACCGGAAATGTCATCCTTAAGTGAGATGCTTGAAGAGCCTGAAACAGTAAAAGAAAGTAAACTGAAATCTTGGTAAAAGTGGTTGTTTGATCCATTTGCTTACGAATGGTAACATTACCTGAGTTGTCACCAAGAGGAATCAAGGATTCTTTTATTTAGAATATTCTATTACCTGTTATATAGATCAAAAACAAAGATCAACGTTAGCAAATTAATTGATATATTATAAGAGCAACCCTTTCTTAAAAACATTATAACATTTATAACAAATACTATCAATGTATGCATATGTAAAAAGTAGTGAAGTTTGTTGAATTATAGAGGCTGGGAAAATTGATCTGACAAGCATATTAGACAAAGGAATCTGTATGTTTGTAACACCTTTTAATTCCATTATTGCCCTGGCCGCTTCAAATATAACATCTCTGCTTTGTGGGTTCAAATATAACATCTCTTATTTGTGGCGGAGACAACCTGCTTGATAAAGAAATTATTAACCTCCATGGCTCCGGGACCTGATATCAGTTACTAAAAACACGATGACCTACACATATCTGAGGAGGTACACCTTTGCCTAACTTCCTCTCAACCTTATTTTTTGGTGATCTGCCCACTTGAACCTAAAAATCAACCAATAAATGACTCAATAAAATTAGCTAGTGCTGTATTTAAAGGATCAACTGGAACATATAGACAGCTTGGTAGTTAAGACTCCAATAATTTCTTACAAAAATATAACTTGCAGGATCATATTAGAACATCATCAACCTCAAGTGCAACCTAAATGGCTGGCTATATGAAGATTTTTTAGGCATCATGTAGCAACACAACTAGCTTATCAATCTATTAATGACTCCATAGGTAGGGAACACCCCCAGGGTTATGAATTAGTAACTGAAAATGAGAAGCACGAGCTAGACAATCACAATTTCTGAAGGTTGTAAGTGCACTCAGTTATTCAACCTTCGATAGATGTACCAATTTGTATATAAAATCAAAACATTCTAATGCATTCTATCAACGATAAATAACAAGAAATAATTCACTCCTGATCTAGAACCCTAAGTAAAACAAAATCAGCCAATCTTAACCAATCTTGTAGTTGAAAAAAAAAGATGAACCAACCAAGAGAGAATGAAAAGAGAAAATAACCAAAACAAGCATCACCACCAAATAAATACTTCAAAAAGTATAACTGATTAACCTAAAACCTTAAATAGAGGCTCAGTCAGGTTTAAAATCTAAAACATACAACTAATTGATAAAATCGAACAAAATGGTGATGTAGAAAAGAGATACCTAACAGTCGACATTATGAGAGGATGAATTGGAAGAGGAAGAGTCGTGATGGTGACCGGTGTTGTAAAACATATCTGCTATTCGGTGAAATATAAATAAATTCATAATCATCAAAATAAAACAAATGATAGTAGTAAATAAAACAATTCTTTAACAATAATGTGTGTTTTATAACAATGAAGTTTAGATCAGTGAGCACTTTCACAACTTCCAAAAGAATGCCATGCTTGTTAGCACAGTCCACTTGTTTCAATAAAACACTAAATCAAACAATCGGTTTCTTTTAGGCAATAACACAAACACCTTGTGGGCATGCCATTGATCAGGCTCTTCTATGCCCTAAAACATGATGAAATTGTCAAATTGAAGGGTGTGTGCCTAGATGATTGTAGTGTTTTTACCTGATTCGTTGCCCTCGTGGCGGGTTCATGTGACGGATAAACATTTAATATTTGTCTTCCATGTTTCGAGAGTAACTCCTACAGGTGGTTTCTAAGAAAATATGAATCAAATCGTCAAAAAATCAAAAATTAATCAACAAGAAGAGGATTGTGAAACAGAATACCGCATGTCCATTGCAGTTCTTGACTCGTATGATACGTGTGACCCCTGTTTTCTTTATTCAGTCAACGGTGGTGACCGGTGGAATTCTCCCCTACTCTCACATCTGTTTCCCTCTCCATCATTGAAGATTGCAGATGGAAAATGGAAGGACATTCGATTTGGCTTTCTTACATTCAACGAATGTATATTAGGGAGAAGGGAAATTGAAAGGGTGAAGGATAAATAACGTCTAGTATCGATGACCGATGAAAGGGAACACATTATTGTACACTGTGCATTACGAACTTGTGTGGGTATGATGGAAGGGTAGAAAAGGAAGAAAAGTGTGAAAATATAGGAATTTGTTTTGGCTTTTGGTATGCCATCTTAAAAAATAGGATGAAAATTACCTTTATGTACATGGGAGATGCTTTATATAGTATATAGATATTATAGATTAGTGGTGGTGGCTATAATAGTATAAGTTTTTAGGGTTAGGGTTTTGTTGTTTGAGGCGTAAAGAAAGAAGAAGGAAGTAGTTGTTGCCGATATGTTTTTTGGGATAGTTTGTGCCTTGTGGTCTGAGTATTTTCACCAGAAGAAAGAAAAAGAGATATAGTTGTGGTGTGGTAGTGTTGTTGAAAGGCATTTTAGGGGTTAATCATTCAAAAGATAATAGTAATTGGGATAAAAAAAAATATACAGGTTTGTGAGTTTGTGTGTGGGCTGGGATACGCTTGTTGTGGTGGTTGGATTTAGTCAGGGGCGGATCTATGTAGTAGTAAGGGGTAGCCTAGGCTACCCCTCAACCTTGTCGGCCAATGGCGCTCCCTTGAAAAAACAGTGTTACACATACGTAAATATCCTGAGTGCTTTTTATAGAATCATGCAATCACTCTCCTTGAACTTTCTAAAGAAGAAAGTGTTGGAAAAAGAAGAAATGTTTGATAAAAAGAAAAAATAGGGTTGCAGGTGTGATGAAACGAAAAAGATGATATGTTTAGTATGTTTATTTGGAAGAAATAAATGTGTTATTTTGGAATTGACAAATGTCTCCTAAACACTGAGACCATGTGTAGTGGTTAACACCCCACCCTTGGGCGTTTTGCGCCATGTAGCAGCCCAGTCAGCAACGGGGTGTTATGGGGCGTTTTCTAAAATCGGTGTAGTGGGGATGTAGGGCATTATGTTAAAAGGGGTGTAAATAGAATTTAAATAAAAAAAAACCATGAAAAATTGTTATTGGCCAAACAAAGAACAGAAGCACACTCATTGGCCAAAGCCCTTCTTCTCCGGCGTGATTAAAAACACTGCCCGAATTTTTTTGAAAGAAAACGCCAAAACACGCCGAGGGGGCGGCCTTGCCGGCGTTTTGGGGTGGGATTGGGCGGGATTGAGGGCAAAAAACGCCCATTACGCTTGGTCTGATAAGTAAAGTCAAAGGATATTAATTTTGAAGTCCCACAGTCTTGAGAAGATAAATGGACCCGAAAAGCATATTAATGTTTTATTAAGTCACTAGCCTAAGACCCCGCGAGTTTCGCGGGTGGCTTAACACACAAATATATAACTTAAAATTGTTGAAATAATCCTTTGAAAGAAATAAACGTTCAAGTAAGGAAATCCATCTCTCTACCCGTGGGTACGTAATGTATCAAACGAAGTTAGATTCAATCTAACTTTAAAAAATTAAACTAAAAATAAGGTAAGGCATCTAAAGTTTGTTGATCGAGTTTTGAATCATATAGTAAATGAAAATATTAGTTGTGCATAGATGTTAGATAGGAATCCTGACAACATTTCATATCACATCTTATCTGGTTCAGATAAAATCCTCTCGATCTCTTCTAAAAGGCGTTCCTTTTCATCTTTCATCTCCTCGTTCTGCTTTTGGAGTTCTTCGATCTGCTTAGTTTGTTCAGAATCCTTCCTGAGATGTTTAAAGGGGTGTTTGGATTAGTTTATGGGCTTGATTACATTGATATATGTTTAAGGGTGTGTTTGGATCAGTTGTGACTGTACCTATTCATGAAAGCCAAATTAAGTTTAAGCGATCGCACTTCCTTCTCAAGATTTTCACATCGCTTCAGCATAGACTGCATGTCTGATGAAGTTGCAGGGGTTTGAGTTATTCCCTTTGCTTCTGCCATTCTACATCGTCATCGTCACACATCATGTTAGTAGACATTTAACAAAGTAGAACTTTTATCTATAAATACTTCATGTTTCAATAATATAGAGATCTCTTTTTCTTGAATTAAGTAAAGATAGCATTACATACTTCCGTGATCGTTCCACCCTGCGTTTCTTTGGAGGATCCCTGCTGTCCACTGCATAAATAATAAAAAAAAACTTCGATGCATATGTTCATAGCTTTGTACTTGTTCATGTAAAGGAAAATGAGTTCAAAATACGTATCACACTAAAATATAAATAAAAGTGTATAACTTTAAAGGCGGAAAAAGGAGATGCACAAAACTCGAATTGAACTCCATATACACCAAAAGACATGTAATAGTTCAAATCCCATTGGTGACAAAATTTAACCGTTCAAAAAAATTAAAGAAAAACTCCATATTCACCTGAGGCAGCCGATGTTACTAATCCAAACCGAATTAAATTTTTCCTCTGTTGGAATGCACAACCAATAAAGAATTAGTATGGCATAAAATATTTTTTTCTCTTAGGGACCGTAAACATTTCCATTTTGGGATGTTTTTGCGAACAGGCAATAGTTTGTTCTTAGAAAGTTTTTGAAATTATGTTTTCCTATTTGCACACCATCACTATGATATGTGCAATTAGTGATATTATTAAGGGTATTGATAAGCAATTGTCAAATAGTTAAACTATTTCCTGATCAATATATTTGGCAGTTAAACCGAATGTAATACTGTTAGTGACCATTAACAGTAAAGACAAACCTTGCGGTCCTCTTGAAGATTATCATGCATTTGTTCCTTTGTATCTATGAACCAATAAAAAAAGTGAAATTAGTAACATGTTTCACGTTTTGATTAAAAGCGCTTGCGGTATCTACCCAACCCGTTTTGACATAAACTAAAATTATCTATTTTTGACCCGAACCTGTGGCCCGCCCATTTACCACCTACAACGTAGAGTAAAGTTTGGTAACTAATCTAAATGGTAGATTTAACTTGCATCTTTTTCCTGTACCTTTAGTAGGTGCTTGGCCTGAGTTGGTGGGGCCGTCACATACATCAAAACCACTTGATATTACAGGTGCAGCTGCAGATGATTCACTTTGTGAAGGTTCTCTAGATGCAAAACTCATCTGAATCTGATTAGTGGGGGTCACAAAATTATCCAGGTCAGCATCTAAAGGCCCTTGAACTGTCTGAAACAACCTTGGATCTTGAACTGTTTCTTGAAAATATTTTAGGAAGTCACCAATCACCCCATCTGCTTGGGGAAGGATAGCAACAAACACAACACTTGTATGAACACGTCCTGATTTCTCCGTGATGGGAACTCGCTACAAATTGCAAAAAAAAAAATGCTAAGAAAAATGTCTTTTACGTTAGCAGCCAAATTCACCAAGTGAAATGGTGAAAAAAAACCTGCACTCTATGAACTCCGCTCTCGAATTTTAGTTTTCCGTAGACATCTGCCCCGGATATTGCAGCGCTCGCTTCCTGCCAAATAAAATACACTAGTCACGCATGACTCTTTGTTAAATGATCAAATAAAATCCTCCCATTAGCAAAAATAAAATAAAAATAATAAGAAAAAAAAGATTGACCTTGAATCCTTTCATATTTGAATCTGTGACTTCCACCACCTCAAATCTCCAACCCTTTTTTCTGAGAGTATCTCTCATACCTGGTGTCAATCACGTATCACCGCATTGCACTTTAAGTTGACAAAAATACCCCTGACTTGACGGAGAAAAATGGCAAGATTTCAAACATTTTGGATCTAGATGCGAAAAAACAAACCTTTGGACGAAAGTCGCAAAACTGGCCAAACCTCAGGGATGAAGATGGCAGTTTATTCTAATAATAATAATAATAATAATATTTCAGTGAAAAATCTAAATTCACATTTTTTAAGATGTCAATTGCAAACAGTGAAGCCTCTTCGCCTCCAGTTCCCTGATGCAAAATCAAAACTATTAAATTTAATAAGCAAGATTTGGTGTGACGATCAAGAACGCTGTAATCTTCAATAATTATGTTACCTGCGCGAACTTCTAAAATTCAACCTCGACCTATAGAATTGTTATCGTTATGAGACAAATGGTGATATACAAATATTACAAATTAAAAATGTATTTCAATCTGTTGTTATCAAGTTTATGCAGCAGATTAACAGGTTCTGCAACGAACAATAGCGAATTTCTGCAACTGAAAAGAACTCCGCTGATGTGCTTTGATTCTGCGTCAAATCCCTTTTGAATCTGCAAACACTTTCAGCAAAGAATAGACTCGTTCTCAGCAATAAAACAACAGCAGATGAAAAATTCAGCGAATGAGCGACTATATATGCGGATCGTAATATCAGCGAGTGAAAAGAATTTGCAGCAGCGAATTAACTAATTACGGTAAATGAACATTGTTTTATCGAACGGACACTATTTCTGCAGACTTGTTGGTCTCAGTTCTGCAGATGATTAAGTTGATCCGTAACTATCAAAAAAATCCCAACAACAGACCGTGAATGATTAACACTGACTTTGATTCATAACAGTCCAAACTTCGATCTAAAACATACCGATTCAGTTCAAAATATTCAAATGATACAGCAAACAGATCCAAATCAGTCCGCAATGAATGAAATTTCAACCTGAATTGATCGAAACAGTTCGAAATTCTCAAATGACACTTCGAAACTATAATTCAGATCTCAACAGCTTAACAACTTCTTTACTATCAAACTCAAATTCAGTCACAACACAATTTTCAACTAACATCTAATGCTCAAATCTGAATCAGGTTTCGACAGAAACATCAACAACTCAGATCTGAATTATCAAACGCAATCCTTCAAAATAAATTAGATCTTCTTTCAGTACGTATGAATGATACTATTCAATTCATGGAGCAAAGAAATTCTAAATTCGATCAGATTTATCTTGTTTTTATGTGTAGAAAATGATTTTGTGTAGATTTTCATTAGCAAATAACACATTAGAGATCGATTTTCATTAGCAAATTGTAGATGAAATCATCAGCATCTATAGAAATTTTGGATTGAAAAAACAATTGAACAATTCAGATAAACATACCAGGATCAAGATAAGACCGATGTAAATAAAACCGTCTGATGAAATCGCCAACGTTGAAAACACCAATGTCTATTACGGCTGAGAAATAGGGTTGGTGATTGTAAGGAATTGAGTGACAGAAACCTACATACGAACGAACAAAATCAAATATAAAAACAATCAAAATCAAACATACGAACGATGATCTAACATTGATTTGATGATTATTTTGAAGATGGTGGCCACAGAGGACGATGTATATTAGGGTTTTTGAATGTAAGGAGGATGAAATAAAAATGGGGAAAAGAGATAGAAGGTTGAATGATGCGTGTTTGAGAAGCCGCTTGTAAAGGAAAAAGAAGAGAACAAATTGCCGCTCAAAATCAATCTGTGAGGAATATCACATTGCCAGGTGGCAAGTAATGGTTTAAGCTAATGACAAGTGGCACTAAAATGTATTGTTTTAATATAGATAATAGATTAATTTTAAAAATATAAAAGAAAGTTTGGGCTGCAATTATTTTTGTTGGTTTTAATGAATAAAATTGCAACTATAAATTTTAATTGGGCTAATAATGTTTAAATAAGGACTCGTGTGCTCCTAATATGATTAACGACTCATGTGCTCCTAATATGATTAACGAATCGTGTGCTCCTAATATGATTAACGACTCGTGTGTCCTAAGAGGATTAGGTTACAAAATTGTCTTTGATTGGGGATTTTAGCTAGTTCTGATTTTGGAGTGAAATTTCGAAACCACTTTTAAGAGAAATTAGATTAGAACCGGACTGAACCTCTAAGAAATCTGATTTTGGAGTGATTATATTTTTTTATATGATCCAACCTGATCCGAACCTGACTGAGAAAATTGTTATATAGCAATGAACAAATAGCAACTAAAAATTTCCGCCCCCATGTAAAACGTTTCTGGGTGCGCAACTGTTGTCGGTGACGTGAAAAATTAATGAAAAAATTAATCTTCTCCGTTTTATGTGTCAAATACTCCTAGGTCCATATTTTATTTGGTATACCCCTAAATTTATCTTTTAGCTTCGCCACTAAAGGGAGCCTGATTGAAACAATGGCCTAACTGCCCAAATTATTAATAATATGATTGAAATTGCGGCCAAATTAGTTATGTATTTATTTTACTTGATTTATTTATTGTCGTTTTTTTATATTGTATAATTGCACGGTAAATTTTTTTTAGGATACCCCTGATTTAATGTTCTAGTTCCGTCACTGGATTTAGTGATGGTGCAGGTTGGTTGAAGAGCTAAGAGAAAGAGATAAGGTTTTGTGATGTATATAATATTTTTTTTAATCTTTTAAATAAATTAGTAAAATTACCGATCTACCCTCATGTGTAAATCACTTGACAAGATTTAACTAGAATTTTTAATCAAGTTAGGGCTAATGGACCTAGGGTGCAATGTGTTTAACATTTAAAGGATTGTGACTGTAATTATTAAAGTTAAAGGGTATCCATTGCAATCCGATATAAACATAAAGGACACAAATCTAAAATGATTACTTATGAACATGGCTTAGCATGCTGAAGCAATAAGACTAACTCATTTTCCCATTACAAACCCAATGCGGCCCTGGTTAGAATAACTTAATCAATCTCTTCTTCCACACAAATGCAACTAAGAGAACTAGAGAAGGCAAGGCATAGACTTTCAGTTTTTATAAGTCTCATCAGGTTATATACATGCATTATAAAAGACACCATAATTATCATTTAAACAAGCTACAAAACATCAAAACTTGCTACTTATCAGTTACTAAATTCAATTACACTACTAGAAAAAAGACCTTCAATGACGCGCAATGCGTGTCATTAAAGGGTAGATATGACACACAAAAGAGTGTCAAGGAAGCCCCTGTCATTAATTGAAGATGACATGCTCTTGTGTGTCATCCTTTTATGACACACCTTTACGACACACTTTAATGACACGCCTTAATGGCACACACTCATGATACGCCTTTATGATACACTTTAATGACATGCATTGCATGCCATGGTTTTAAATTTTTATTTTTTTATTTTATTTTATTGGTAGAATTTCTAATTTTCCTAATAGAACCAAAACAATATATAAATCCATATCATAACAAAATACACATATACCAAAGCAATTCATTTCATAATCATACGTCAAAAATAATACAAATATCTTAAGTTAACAAAAAATATTGTTTGGCGTACATACTTCGACATCTAAAATAGTCACTTAAAAATAAACGCTGCCCCACAACTCAAACACCATTCACGTATCCCATCAATATCCTCATCCGTGTATACCGCTTTGCCTCTCCCAACCTGAGAACAAAATTAAAGAATCTAAATACATGCACTTTTATATATAAAAAAACAATTTATGACATAACAAAATCAGAAAACCTAAATACATGCACTTTGATATGATAAACAAAGAGGATATCCACACAATTATATTCTCATTTCATCATGTTATTTAGTTATCTTTTTTACCTCGTTTCTTTTATATGCAAATCAAATACACATGTCTCATCAAAATCTCCAATATTATAAACTAAATTCAGTGATATAATAAAGAGTAAATTACGTTTTTGGCCCCTGTGGTTATATCAGTTTTACTATATTGGCCCAAAATAAGATTTTTTAACAGTTTTGCCCCCATGGTCCCTATATCTAACCGTTTTGGCCCCTAAATCTAACCAACCCCTAACTCAGGTTACTTTATGGGTCAAAATGACAAAAATACCCTTCTATTAAAAAAACTATATATTTTATTACAAATAACAAACCCCTAACTCAGTTCATCTTCATCATCATCGACACAAACACTGATCTTCTTCTCTCTACTCATCTGCTTCTCTCTCACAAAATAAACCCACTCATCTTCTCACAAAATAAACCCTCTCATCTTCTCCCCCATCTTCTTCTCTATAGCAGTTCATCTTCATCATCTTCTTCTCTCTACCGCCACCAACCACCATCATATCTCCCACCAACCGCCACAACCCCTCACACGCCACCGCACACAGCTCCCCACAACCCCACGCGCAATAGCCACAACCCCCACATCTAAATAAGAAGTCGACCCAGATCTGTTAATGTTTGATTCGAATCGGAACACAAACACTGATCTGGGTTTGAAGTGTTCTTGAAGATGATGATTGTTCTTGAAGATGATGATTGTTCTTGAAGATTAGGGTTTGAAGATGATGATGTGCAGATGATGGGTTCTTGTTCTTGAATTTAGGTTTTTTTATTTTTTTTATTTGTTCATGTTCATGAAGATCTGAAACTGATCTGTTGATTTAATTATTGTTTTTTTTATTTGTTCAAGTTCATGAAAATCTGAAACTGATCTGAAACTTTTGGTTTTTTTTTTTATTTTTTATTTTGTTCAGTTGTGAAATTATGAATGTTCAGTTGTGAAATTATGAATGTCAGTTGTGGATTTGTGTTTGAAGATGAAAGTGGGTTTGAAGATCTGGGTTCTTCGATTGTTGCTGAGTTGCGTGTGCTTGTTACTTGTTTGATAAGAGACCGGTTGTTGACTTTTTTTGTAGTCTTTAGGATGGATAAGCTGATGGTTTTGCTTAATTGCTTACACGTTTGTATCTAGGAACTAAGATGCCTAATGTTGTTTGATTAATGGAGTTTGTTTTTATTAATTTAGAAACCGAGATGAGAAGTTATGATATGTGTGGAAGTGCAATAAGCGGTTTTTGTGATTTAGAATGCTTGAAATGATCGAACAAGTTAAGTGTTTGCTGCTTGGTGGCTGCAAATTTCTAGTGCTATTATGATGTTCACATTCCCAAATGAATATTATTTGGCTGCAAATTTCTAATTGTAACAAGCTTTGAGATTGCACTGAACAGCCATATGAAGGTTAGGCCTTGCGTCATACCCTCACCCCACCCACTCACTTTGAAATGCCTGGTTGAGGATTCTGAATCGGTAGCGTTCAATTGCAGTTCTGGGTTTGAAGATGAAAGTGGGTTTGAAGATATGGGTTTGAAGTTCTGGGTTTGAAAGTGCTTTGAAGATGGAAGTGGGTTTGAAGATCTGGGTTTGTTCAAGAAAGAGAGATGATGATTTGTTGAAGATTTAGGTTTTATTTATAAAGTCATAAAAGGGGAGAGGAAATTACAAATATGCCCATCATGTGCAACCCATGTGACCAATAAATTAACCAGAGTTGGGGTTTGGTTAGACTCAGGGGCCAAAACGGTTAGATATAGGGACCATGGGGGCAAATCTGTTAAAAATTCTTATTTTGGGCCAATATAGTAAAACTGATATAACCACAGGGGCCAAAAACGTAATTTACTCTATAATAAAAGTTTTGCAGCAAGTTAGCTAACAAATTAATAATACTTCAAAAGTAATCATTTAAAAAATAATACTTACATTGTTATTGGCAAGTATTTCAATTCCTTCTTCAACGACCTGTTTCGTAAACTTCAATACGTAGTAGCCACATTCAGTACCTCCCATCTGATATCCTCCCATCTGATATGGACACTACAAAATTAAAAATTCTGATTCAGTCGATGGAGTTAAAGCTACAATTTCAACACATGGACACACCTAAAAATATTGATATGTTTCTATCAATAAAAATTAAGTGCTCACCTTAGCGTTAACCTAATTGACTTTAACCATAGTCTTGGTTCCACCTTGTACAGCATACAGGCCATCGCCCTATAAGAAAAATTAACAAATATATCATAATAATATAAATTTTCAATAATTTATATTGTACATCATACAAGGCCATTGCCCTAAAATAATTTATATTACTTACGCATCGATAATTTGCCTCAACACTGGATTTATTATGCTATTCCTTATAAAATCAAGATAATAGCAAGTATTTGTTTTCATGTCTAAAACTGCCAACACCCAATGTCTTCTACAAAAACCATAAACCAAATTAAGTCAAATAAAATCAAGATAATAGTTATTTTTTCTTCTTGAATAGTTATTTAAATGGAAAATCATACCCAGGATTGTAGGGCGTTAGGATGATGTCATTGTCCTTTCTTGTAGATAACCGATCTGCAACCATTCTACTTGTATCATCAATATGTTTGGGTTTTGATTTACATTCACTTGGTGAGATTGCACTTGGGGTCACAAAAAATACCGTGATCATGTTTTGGCCCATTCTTTATTTGCTCATACAATAAATTGTGTTTTACTAACAATTATTGAAATTAAATTGAAGTACTTACATCATATAAGTCGTAATGACAGAACCGGCCAGCTCATCCAATGTAAAAACTGCTTCAAAATCCTTCCGGTTTAAATATGTGAAACTCTCGTACCCAAATAGATCGTCCACACATTGCAATTTTATAGAATCGGCCTTTAAAACTTATGCATCAACCACAGTTGCAGTCATCGTCAAAACAACATTGTTTTCAACTCTTATCCTTGGCCTCCTTTGTGCTCTCGTCATCCTCCTTTTTTCCTTCATTCACTTGTACATCCTCTTTTTCCTTTTGCAGTTCAAGTACTCTTGTCCCTTTTTTTTCTTTCTCACTTACTACTTCTTTTCCTGTGATCTTTTTCACTTGTACAATCTTTTGTTCAAACTCTCTTTCGTTCTCTTCATCAGTTCCTCTTCCTCTTGGTTGTTTTATTTGTTTCTTACATTCTAAATCTTTCACAAGTTTTGTCTTTGGTTTCGCCACCATTTTTTCCTACAAAAATATAAATTCTTTAAATTAGACCTCATGTCGCAACCCCCGATCCCTTATCTATGCCGGGAACGGGCAGACGCGAACTCAGTAGTGGTGGTATCGGTTATTTAATCTTGCAGCGGAATTTACATCAGGACCGTAGTTAGGAAATGTTTATCAGAGTAAAACCACCTCATTTAATATTAATAATCACATGGGTAAAACCCAAGTTTCTTAGTACAATACAATTCGATAGGGATAAACCCTATTTTATTGAATTTAAAACATCGTTTATTAGGTAACTTTTATAGCCACATTTTCCCAAGCCTTCAATGCTCTCCAGCTGCCTTTTTACTAATTGGCTGTCACATTGGGTTACCTGAAACGCGTTTTAAAACATTTGTCAGTGGGAAATACTGGTGAGTGAATCCCAGTTTAATCAAGTTTAAATAAAAGTCACAGTGAACAGTATTGAGAGCGATCACATTGTTTATGTCTACACAATTACTCCATTAGTACTGTCAATCCACTGACTTGTGGGTCATATTACCCATTGGCTAACTCATTGTCCAATGGTAACGTATTGTCATCCGGACTTACTACTCACAGTGTAGTAAATTTTGTATACAAAACCCCAACATACCGGCAGTAATTGAAGAACTACAAAGACTCAATCACCGCTTAATCACATTGTAAAACAATTAAGGTTTTGTAAAACATTCCAAAAAGATTAACAAAAAGAGGATAAACTCACATTGCTATCTTAGACTTTGCGTAAGGGTTTCCTGGATATAATCTATAATTTATACAAATGTACATTGGTTAGTATCATAACCCTTTGAAAATATTAATGATACCCTCCTCGAGATGGCATTCCAACAACTACGTCGGGCAGAACCATGACAGTTGTTACGGAACCCTAAATCAACCGGGCAGCGTAACTATTATGAAACTGGGGTTATAATACTTACAACGGAGCAGAACCTCGCTAATTTGGGGTATAATACTCGACTATAATGCTTATAACATCAGAAATTCGTTTAGAAAGAAAGATGTGAGCGACGGAAAATGAAACCAGATGGCCTGTTTATATAGTTGCAAAACCTGACCCTCACGCGGCCCGCGTAAAGGTAAGCAAAGGCTTATGCGGCCTGCGTCAACATATGGTCAACGCGTAGCTTAGCTGATTCGATGTGTAGGTCCGCCACGATGTCGACACGTGTCGGCCTAGGATGTCTCCGCGTTTGATGATCTCTAGCGGCCCGCGTAAGAGTTAAGGTGAGCTTACGCGGCCCGCCTGAACTAAAGAAATCAGTGAAGTCCGGTCTACATCTTCATACCGCCCGCGTAAAGTTGGGGTGGGATCCTACGCGGCCCGCCTCAACTTAAACATCAGATTTTATATTTTATTTTTAATGTTATAACGTATCTCTGGATCGGTTTTCACATACAGGGTGTATTTAGAGACATATAAGGGTATTTTAAAATATACTAGAGTCTCGGAAATATTTATGAGGGTGTTGGTTTTACCGAGGGTTGTTACATTCTCCCTACCTTGTTTTAGAGCTCGTCCTCGAGATCTACTGAAATAAATACGGATACTTCTTTTGCATTTCCGATTCAAGCTCCCATGTATCAGGTCCTCTTTTGGAGTCCCAGTTCACTTTGACCAGAACTAATCTCTTATGTGACACCCAAGGAAAACCAGTAAACAACGCAACATAACTAGCTTCCTCAGTAACCACGTGCTAAATTTCGGGACGAAATTTTCTTAACGGGGAGAGAATGTGACAACCCTCAAAATTTCATGTATCCGTACGATTATTTAATGATAATTAAAGTGCTTGGTGACTGTGTCATACTTACATGTGTTGGTTAACATACTAGGCTTGTGTAGAAAACTTGACTAAATGGCCCTGAATATTTTCCTATGTGTTAGGAATTAATTGTGTTACAAATATATGTATATAAGACGCCTTACGGAACAATTAAAAAACTTAACGAAACAGTATCCGACCAAACAACCGGACATCACCCGGGACACCAAATATTTGCCAAATACATTGTGTTATTTTTTTTGGCTAGTCTTGATCCCCGTTCACCATGACACCCACTAAAAACCCAATAACAAGCATGTATCATCACATTACTTACAAACAAACTAACAATTACAATTTAGTTGAAAAATTGCAAACAAGCCCCTCCCCCAACCTGATTTTCGGTCCTAGGTGGACCCCACAAAGATCACCATGATTTCCCCTATATATTTTGTTTAGATCTTCTTTGATTGTTGATTGCAAGTATGAACAAAATAATTAGAGAATCTCTCATATGTATGGCCAACCCTCTTACAAGATCATTGACAATCTTTCACTCTCTCTCCTCACTACTCTCTCTCTCTATTTCGGTCACCCCCATAACCGAACCCACCTCCACCCCTCAACATCTTCATCTCCTCCAATTACAAGTTCCATACAAAGCTTGAAGTTCATCCATGGAGGTTGCAAGTTGAAGGACTTTCAAAGGAGCTTGTTTCTAGTCTTTCTCATAATCTTCTCTCTACATCTTCATCACAAAATCCTACCCTAGCTTTAAGCTAGCAGTAAGTTCCTTACGTCACCTTTGTTCATCTTGTTCCATGATTAAAAGATGTAATATGTTAAATCTACAAGAACACTAAAAATGGTTTAAACAAGAAGATGAAACATGATGTAAAAATGTTAGTATGAAGTTGTTTGGATATATTGCTGATTATTTGCTGATTTACTTGTTAATATTGAGTACTAGAAATGTTGTTGATCATTATGCACGTTAACAGAACCAATAGAACTCGCATTAGAATGTAAAAGCTGAAAAAACAGAAAGCTGTTTGGTGATTACAGCCAACTTCAGTTGGCTGTAATCGGACCTTAATAAAGCAGAAAATGTGTTTTCTGAACCCTAGATTTATGTATTATGAAATACAGTTTTAATGGCACTGGAATCATAATTTTTGGACTTCGTTTACTATTTTTAAAGGGTCATTTTGTAACAGCAGCTCAAGCTGCATTTTTGCTGCTGAAAATAGGTGTTATATTTTTGGTCATAACTGGAAATCTATGTTGAATCAGCTCATGAAATTTGTACAGTAGATGACAACTGATATATTTATAATTACCCCACTGGAATTTCGTAAATCGGACGCTCGATGAATTTTAAATAAATTATTCCGTGGACTGCAGTCAGAAAAAGATAAATCTGAGTTCAGTCCGGAAAATGAATTTTTATAAAATATTGGTGATGAATTGGATCCCGAGATTTTTATACAATAATATTTGGATCGTTTAAGACCTTCTGTAAAAAGTTGGGAATTTTTGAAATAAGTTAACTATTTTATTAAAATCCCCGAAAACAGCCCAGTTTTGAATATTAATGCTGAAATGACATAAGTTCTAATTTGCATGTCTAAATGTCGGGTAGGTTATCTGTGAATGATATAACGTGTTATATGTGTTATGTGCATCATCGTATGTTTGTTTATGAGTGGGGAATGGATGGGAAACTTATATGGGCATAAACCGTTAAAGTGATGCATGTTATGTGATAGATACGTGTAGGAACTTTGTGCTCTATTTAAAAATCACTAAATGACTAACTGGTAATCATATTAGGACGTGATTGACCGACCTTGACTGTTAGCTATATTTGAGAATCTAACCGAGCAAACCGAGGTGAGTTCACACTTTCTACAAGGCATGGGATTTCCCGGTGGTTTGGGAATGGGTTAAAGAATTTAAAACTAAATCTACATATCTCCTTGGGAAGATATGTACGGCCATCCTCCATGGGTAGGATGCCATTATTAATCCTACGAATTCTCCTGGTGCAGAATACGTACGTTCGTCCTCCTGGTGTAGGACAACAACCTTAAAAACTAGCTAGACAAAACTCTATCAATAAGTCCCTCTTCATTATATCGACTTAATCGTCGAGGCCAATGGCGAACGGATCATTAGTTAATAGCGCTATTAGGTTTAACAAACCTCACACCATGCCGGTCGGACGGGTGTGTACTAATGGACTATGGCAGACTATCAGTGATGAAAGACACTGATATAGGGCACAACTTATTTGCGTAGTAGTCGATATCATACCGTCTAGTAGTTCACACGGGGAAAGCCCCCACTGATTATGGTTATGGATTGGGTAATGAAAAAGGAACTGGTTAAACATACTTTCAACTACGGGGTAACCCCCACGGCAATTAAGCCAACGAAAGTCAAACCACTTTTTTCAGAAACAACTTAAAACTAATCAACCAAACGTGAACTCACTTAACTTTGTTGTTGACTCGTTGTTACAGGCCTTACAGGTCGTTAAACGCTTGGAGCCTGCACGAGGAAGGAGTCGTTGTGGTGTACGGACTGTTATGTTCCGTGCTTATTATTTAAATCCTTATGAACTTATTAAACTTGCGTTTTGAACTTTAACTTATAAACTATGGACTTATGCTTTTGGATTTACTTTTATACTTCCGCTGTTTAAACTAAACATGGTTAACTAGCTTTGGTCACCAATCGTATTGTGGTTGGTCTTATTTACTTAATTACGATGTTCAATATGATTGGTGGTTCGATCCTGTTCACGTCACGCCTCCAAGTGGTGGTACTCCGCATGATGGATTTTGGGGGTGTGACAGATTGGTATCAGAGCCATTGGTTATAGTGAACTTGGTTTTAATAAGGGAAAAAGTTTTTGTTAAAACCAGACTATAACATGTACAGTGCTCAACGATCCACAACGACGCTTCGCTCCACGTGTGTAACACCCTAAAATTTGTACCCTTGATTTTAGTCAAAATATTGTTAAGTACATGACTTTCATTAACAAAATTTAATAATAACCATGACCTTAGTCGACTAATGACTAAATTACATAATTTCAAAACTGTTTAAAATGTGTTAACGACCCATACACAAAGACTACAAAAAGTTCTAAGACGTTGCGGAAGCTTCAAAATAGAGTGTTCGGTTCTTCATCTTATCACTTGATCGCCACCCGTAAGACTTGTCGACTTACCTATGATCAAAACCATTAAAACATTAGTTTTGATGTTATAGTATAATATCATCACAAAGTTGTACATCACATCTGAAATAATAAACACAAACAACTATTCTGGATCCACTGTAAATTACGGTATCACCGTAATTTATGGTGATCCCTGAAGTTTTGTGGTCACCGTAAACCAGAAGGTTTACACCGTAACAGATCTGACCTCTACCGTAAATTACGGTATTACCGTAATTTACGGTAGAACCTGGAGATCAATGTCTTGTTATGTTTGAGTCATCTCCTTCTAACAAATCTGGTAATTTACTTTCCTATCATCCATAACATCAAATTTCTAGTATTCTAATAATGTGATAGATATTTACCAATAACATAACACTATCCATCATATTCCGGAGTATATGTATATATCATATTTCACATGATTTATTGACCCGTTTGGCTCGTCTAAGGAAATCATCCTATATGACGAGTACCAACGCGTACAAACCGAATTTAATATATCAATCAATATAACAACTTCGAGGCATAATTCACAACAACTCTTATTCAAAATTCACTTACATATTTAAATCATCCGATATAATAAATGTAACGGAACAAGTTACATACCTTAGCGCACGCCCTTCAACCGTGAGTCACCACCGGCTTGTCCACTCGACGTTCCGGTATCTTGTCCTATAGAGTTCAATGTTATCTTGTTTAGAACTCTTTGTAAACCATATTTCACATAATAGTTAAAACATCACGATTAGGCGTTTTAACTACAAAATTCTAATTTTCAAGTCTTCTTTGAGGCATTTCAACAAACACTTCATATGCAGAATTTTTATACCTTTAGTAATCAACTTCTTAACTTGCTAATTAGCTAACTTGACAACAATAAAGCCCTCCTATAGTGTTTTAAGCATCATATCTTTCTGAAATCACTTTCAACAATCAAATTACACTAGAATAATCATCCTAAACCCTAGTGTTCATCTTCATCTTGTAAAACCCATAACCCACCTTCAAGGTGTTCATGGAATTTCCTGAAATTGGACATGATTTCATATGTAGTTGTCTAGGTTTCACTTCTAGACACTACATCATCTCTAATCAAATCAAAAACACACATGCAACCTCTAATCTTAGATTTTCCAAAATCATGAGAATTTCAAACAAAGGATTAACACGAATTTTTACATACCTTGTAATCCTCTTGTGATGAGGATCACTGTTCTATGTTCAGATTTCGTTTTTGATCAGATTTGAGCCCTCAATTTGATTGTTTTGGTGAGATTATGGTTTTTGGAAAGGGGGTGTCGCCCCCTGCTTCTCCTTGATCGACCAACACCCAGATTTGGGGTGTTTGGTTTATTTTTATTTGTTCCATTTAATTAAGTTTCAGAATTAACAACTAAAGTCCCTCTACTTTGTTCAACATAATTTAATTTAGTTGTTTTTATCCTTACTTTGAGTTATTTCTTGCCTATTAACTAACTAGGTTAGATTTCCTAGTTAATAAATTCTAGTTTATTAAAACCTTACTAATTCAAATTTAAGGTTTTATATTTTCGGAGTGCCGACCTCTATTATCTCTGATCGTGATGCGCATTTTACTTCAGAACTGTGGCAAGCGATGCACAAATCTTTTGGCTCACGATTAGACATGAGCACAGCTTACCACCCGCAAACGGATGGGCAGTCTGAACGCCCCATCCAAACCCTAGAAGACATGCTGCGGGCATGTGTAATCGATTTTGGTAATAGCTGGGAAAAGCACCTCCCATTAGTGGAGTTTTCGTATAACAACAGTTACCACACCAGCATTCAAGCCGCTCCATTTGAAGGATTGTACGGGCGTAAATGCCGATCACCTCTTTGTTGGGCAGAGGTGGGTGACAGTCAGATCACGGGTCCAGAACTCGTAGTTGATACTACAGAAAGGATTGCTCAGATACGACAACGCATGGCAGCAGCTCGTGACCGTCAGAAAAGCTACGCTGACAAGGGCAGGAAACCACTCGAGTTCCAAGTTGGGGACCGGGTGCTACTCAAAGTCTCACCTTGGAAAGGTGTAGTTCGTTTTGGCAAACGAGGCAAACTCAATCCGCGATATGTCGGACCGTTCAAAATTATAGAGAAAATAGGCAAAGTGGCCTACAAACTAGATCTACCAGCAGAACTCAGTGCAGTTCACAACGTTTTTCACGTGTCAAATCTGAAGAAGTGTCTGTCAGATGAGACCCTCATAGTTCCTTTGAAGGAGCTCACTATCGACGATCAGTTGCGATTCGTTGAGGAACCAGTTGAACTCACGGACCGAGATGTTAAGGTCCTCAAGCGCACCAGAATACCTCTTGTTCGAGTTCGTTGGAACTCCCGTCGTGGCCCAGAGTTTACCTGGGAACGAGAAGACCAAATGAAACTCAAGTATCCCCAGTTGTTTAAGAAAAGTGCAACCACTACTGAGGCAGAAGCTACTGCAGAATTTCAGGACGAAATTCCAAATCAACGGGGGGATGATGTGACACCCCAGGAAAACCAGTAAACAACGCAACATAACTAGCTTCCTCAGTAACCACGTGCTAAATTTCGGGACGAAATTTTCTTAACGGGGAGAGAATGTGACAACCCTCAAAATTTCATGTATTCGTACGATTATTTAATGATAATTAAAGTGCTTGGTAACTGTGTCATACTTACATGTGTTTGTTAACATACTAGGCTTGTGCAGAAAACTTGACTAAATGGCCCTGAATATTTTCCTATGTGTTAGGAATTAATTGTGTTACAAATATATGTATATAAGACGCCTTACGGAACAATTAAACAACTTAACGGAACAGTATCCGACCAAACAACCGGAATTTACCCGGGACACCAAATATTTGCCAAATACATTGTGTTATTATTTTTGGCTAGTCTTGATCCCCGTTCACCATGACACCCACTAAAAACCCAATAACAAGCATGTATCATCACATTACTTACAAACAAACTAACAATTACAATTTAATTGAAAAATTGCAAACAAGCCCCTCCCCCAACCTGATTTTCGGTCCTAGGTGGACCCCACAAAGATCACCATGATTTCCCCTATATATTTTGTTTAGATCTTCTTTGATTGTTGCTTGCAAGTATGAACAAAATAATTAGAGAATCTCTCATATGTATGGCCAACCCTCTTACAAGATCATTGACAATCTTTCACTCTCTCTCCTCACTACTCTCTCTTTCTATTTCGGTCACCCCCATAACCGAACCCACCTCCACCTCTCAACATCTTCATCTCCTCCAATTACAAGTTCCATTCAAAGCTTGAAGTTCATCCATGGAGGTTGCAAGTTGAAGGACTTTCAAAGGAGCTTGTTTCTAGTCTTTCTCATCATCTTCTCTCTACATCTTCATCACAAGATCGTACCCTAGCTTTAAGCTAGTAGTAAGTTCCTTATGTCACCTTTGTTCATCTTGTTCCATGATTAAAAGATGTAATATGTTAAATCTACAAGAACACTAAAAAGGGTTTAAACAAGAAGATGAAACATGATGTAAAAATGTTAGTATGAAGTTGTTTGGATATATTGCTGATTATTTGTTGATTTACTTGTTAATATTGAGTACTAGAAATGTTGTTGATCATTATGCATGTTAACAGAACCAATAGAACTCGCATTAGAATGTAAAAGCTGAAAAACAGAAAGCTGTTTGGTGATTACATCCAATTCAGTTGGCTGTAACCGGACCTTAATAAAGCAGAAAATGTGCTTTCTGAACTCTAGATTTATGTATTATGAAATACGGTTCTAATGGCACTGGAATCATAATTTTTGGACTTCGTTTACTATTTTTAAAGGGTCATTTTGTAACAGCAGCTCAAGCTGCATTTTTGCTGCTGAAAATAGGTGTTATATTTTTGGTCATAACTGGAAATCTGTGTTGAATCAGCTCATGAAATTTGTACAGTAGATGAAAACTGATATATTTGTAATTATCCCACTGGAATTTCGTAAATCGGACGCTCGATGAATTTTAAATAAATTATTCCGTGGACTGCAGTCAGAAAAATATAAATCTGAGTTTAGTCCGGAAAATGAATTTTTATAAAATATTGGTGATGAATTGGATCCCTAGATTTTTATACAATAATATTTGGGTCGTTTAAGACCTTCTGTAAAAAGTTGGGAATTTTTGAAACAAGTTAACTATTTTATTAAAATCCCCGAAAACAGCCCAGTTTTGAATATTAATGCTGAAATGACATAAGTTGTAATTTGCATGTCTAAATGTCGGGTAGGTTATCTGTGAATGATATAACGTGTTATATGTGTTATGTGCATCATCGTATGTTTGTTTATGAGTGAGGAATGGATGGGAAACTTATATGGGCATAAACCGTTAAAGTGATGCATGTTATGTGATAGATACGTGTAGGAACTTTGTGCTCTATTTAAAAATCATTAAATGACTAACTGGTAATCATATTAGGACGTGATTGACCGACCTTGACTATTAGCTATATTTGAGAATCTAACCGAGCAAACCGAGGTGAGTTCACACTTTCTACAAGGCATGGGATTTCCCGGTGGTTTGGGAATGGGTTAAAGAATTTAAAACTAAATCTACATATCCCCTTGGGAAGATATGTACGGCCATCCTCCATAGGTAGGATGCCATTATTAATCCTACAAATTCTCCTGCTGCAGAATACGTACGTTCGTCCTCCTGGTGTAGGGCAACAACCTTAAAAACTAGCTAGACAAAACTCTATCAATAAGTCCCTCTTCATTATATCGACTTAATCGCCGAGGCCAATGACGAGCTGGTCATTAGTTAATAGTGCTATTAGGTTTAACAAACCTCACACCGTGCCGGTCGGACGGGCGTGTACTAATGGACTATGGCAGACTATCAGTGATGATAGACACTGATATAGGGCATAACTTATTTGCGTAGTAGTCGATATCATACCGTCTAGTAGTTCACACGGGGAAAGCCCCACTGATTATGGTTATGGATTGGGTAATGACAAAGGAACTGGTTAAACATACTTTCAACTACGGGGTAACCCCCACGGCAATTAAGCCAACGAAAGTCAAACCACGTTTTTCAGAAACAACTTAAAACTAATCAACCAAACGTGAACTCACTCAACTTTGTTGTTGACTCGTTGTTACATGCCTTACAGGTCGTTAAACGCTTAGAGCTTGCACGAGGAAGGAGTCGTTGTGGTGTACGGACTGTTATGTTCCGTGCTTATTATTTAAATCCTTATGAACTTATTAAACTTGCGTTTTGAACTTTAACTTATAACCTATGGACTTATGCTTTTGGATTTACTTTTATACTTCCGCTGTTTAAACTAAAGATGGTTAACTAGCTTTGGTCACCAATCGTATTGTGGTTGGTCTTATTTACTTAATTACGATGTTCAATATGATTGGTGGCTCGATCCTGGTCACGTCACGCCTCCAAGCGGTGGTACTCCGCATGGTGGATTTTGGGGGTGTGACATCTTATGCTTGAGATTCTTGACTTTCCTGTCTTCAATCTGTAGAGGCCTTTCTACAAACTTGAGTTATTCATTTACCTCTATATCTTTAAGAGGTACTATTAGTGATTCATCAGCTAAACACTTTTTGAGATTTGATACATGAAATACATCATGTATTCCTGCCATTTCCTCTGGCAGTTGTAGCTGATAGGCTACAGGTCCTATTCTTCTAACAATCTCAAAAGGTCTAACATACCTGGGACTTAGCTTTCCTCGTTTGATGAATCTTACTACTCCTTTCCAAGGAGAGACTTTCAACAATACTTTATTCCCTACTCGAAATTCTAATGTCTTGCGTCGGTTATCGGCATAGCTCTTTTTTCGATCTCGTGCGGCTTTCAGTCGTTCCTTGACTTGAATGATTTTGTCAGTTGTTTCTTGCACTATCTCTGGTCCAGATAGTTGCTTTTCCCTAATTTCTGCCCAACAGACTGGGGTTCAGCACTTTCGTCTGTAAAGTGCTTCGAATGGTGCAGCATTAATACTTGTGTGATAACTATTATTATAAGAAAATTCTATTAAAGGTAAGTGATCGTCCCAATTATCTCCAAAATCAATTACACAAGCTCTAAGCATGTCTTCCATTGTATGAATTGTTCTTTCGCTTTGTCCATCCGTTTGAGGATGATAAGCTGTGCTCAATTTTAACTTGGTTCCCATTGCCTTTTGGAAACTTGACCAAAAATGAGAGGTAAATCGACTATCCCTATCAGAAACAATTGATAAAGGAATGCCATGTAAAGAAACAATTTCATTTACATACAACTTAGCTAACTGTTCCATACTGAAAGTTTCTTTCATTGGTAGGAAATGAGCTGACTTGGTTAGTCTATCTACAATCACCCAGATTGTATCATTTCCTTTCTTTGTTTTGGGTAATTTAGTAACAAAATCCATTGTTATCAATTCCCATTTCCACACTGGAATTTCTAATTGTTGTAGCAATCCTGAGGGTTTCTGGTGTTCAGCCTTAACTTGTGAACAAGTTAAACATTTAGAAACATAGGTTGCTATATCCTTTTTCATTCCTATCCACCAGAATTTTTTCCTTAAATCCTGGTACATTTTATCACTTCCTGGGTGCATCGTATATTTAGACTTATGGGCTTCTTCTAATATATGATGACGTAGGTTTCCTAATTTAGGTATCCACATTCTCTTTTAATGAAATCTCCAAATTCCATCTGTTCCTTGTTCTAATTCTTTCAGTATACCTTTTAATTTTTCAGAATCATCCTTGATTACTGATTCTTGTGCTTCTCTTATTTGATCATTTAAATCTACTTGCAGATTTAATTTGAGAGAATGTACCCTTTTTGGCTTTTCATGATACTTTCGGCTTAAAGTATCTGCTACTACGTTTGCTTTTCCTTCATGATACTGAATATCACAGTCATAGTCACTAAGCATCTCCATCCAGTGTCTTTGTCTCATATTCAATTCCTTTTGCTTGAAAATATACCTTAAACTCTTATGATTAGTGAATATGGTAAACTTACTACCATAAAGGTAATGTCTCCAAATTTTAAGAGCAAAGATTATAGCTCCTAACTCTAAATCATGGGTTGAATAATTCTCTTCATGATTCTTAAGTTGTCTAGATGCGTAAGCTATAACCTTTTGTCGTTGCATCAATACACATCCATAACCTAATTTAGAAGCGTCACAATAGACTACAAAGTCTTCAGTTCCTTCTGGTAAAGCTAATATGGGTGTATGGGTTAATCTTTGCTTAAGGATTCTAAAGGCTTCTTCTTGTTTTAATCCCCATTCAAACATAACAGATTTACAGGTTAGCTTAGTTAAGGGAATGGCTATTCTAGAAAAATCTTGAATAAATCTTCTATAATAACCGACCAATCCCAAGAAACTTCTAACCTCGGTTGGCGACTCAGGGGTTTTCTATTTAGTAATTGCCTCGATCTTTGTTGGATCTACATGAATTCCTTCATGATTGACTAGGTGCCCAAGAAATTGTACCTGTTCTAACCAAAACTCGCACTTTGAAAATTTAGCGTAAAGCTTTTCCTTTCTTAATAGACTTAAAAGTGCGTGCAAATGCCTTGCATGATCTTCTTTACTCTTAGAATAAATTAGAATATCATCTATGAAGACGATTATGAATTTATCCAAATATGGCTTACATATTCGGTTCATCATGTCCATAAATGCAGCTGGGGCATTGGTTAAACCAAATGGCATGACAGTAAATTCATAATGGCCATACCTTGTTCTGAAAGCGGTTTTAGGAATGTCCTCTTCCTATACCTTTAATTGATGATATCCTGACCTTAAATCGATTTTAGAGAAAAATCGAGCTCCTTGCAGTTGATCAAACAGATCATCGATTCTCGGTACTAGGTACCTATTCTTAATCGTGACCTTGTTCAATTCACGGTAATCAATGCACATACGCATTGATCCGTCCTTCTTTTTAACAAACAGTATCGACGCTCCCCATGGCGACGAACTTGGTTGTATAAATCATTTTTCTAACAATTCGTCTAATTGTTTCTTCAATTCTTGCATTTCTGCAGGTGCCAAATGATAAGGTGCTTTGGTAATTGGTGTTGTTCCTGGTAGCAGGTGAATTCTGAATTCAACTTCTCTGTTTGGAGGTAGTCCTGGTAATTCTTCTGGAAAGACATCTGAAAACTGAGATACTACTGGAATATCTTTTAAATCCTTTCCTTTAGTGTTAGTGATTACGGAAATCATATACACTATGGAACCTTTTCTTATATAGCTTGCAGTTTTCATCACATAAATGAATTTTGTAGTTCTAGATGGTTTATCTCCTTTAATTGTGATCGTTTTACCTTTTGGTGAATTTACTTGAATTGACTTTTGATCACATAAAATACTGGCTTTATTGGCTATTAACCAATCCATTTCTAAAACAACATCAAATCCAGTCAGATTCATGGGATACAGGTTTGCCACAAATTTTTGATTTAAAATTTCTATTCTTGCTCCCTGCAAGATTTCAGAAATCCTAACAGTTTCTCCATTAGCAGTCTCTACTAGACATTCTTGTGGTAGTTTAGTTAATGACTGATTTAGAAGTTTGCAAAATGATGTATTAATAAAACTTTGGTTTGCACCAGAGTCAAATAATACTTTAGCAAAAATATCATTAACTAAAAACGTACCAGCTATAACATCTGGAATTATCTTGGCTTCATCTGCAGTCAAAACAAATGCTCTAGCATTTTTAGTATTCTTGTTGTTTGCAGCTGGGGTTAGTTTTCGACAGTTTGGCCTGATATGACCTTTTCCCCCCGCAGTTGTAGCATAATCCATTACTCGATTTCTTCCTGTAATTTTCTTCCCTGTGTCCTGGCATCTTGCAATAATTGCAAAGAGTGGAGCATTTTCCTGAATGCTTTTTCTTGCAGACTTTGCAGAAAGGTGCAGAGGTAGAACCCATATTCCTACGGTTGTAATTCCCAGAACTGAATTCTTGGGTAAGTCTTTGGGTTAGGTTTTTCCTTTGGTCTTCTTCTCTAGTACGGACTAGTTCATCTGTCAAGGTATTGGCTAGTTCTACAGTCTCTTCTATGGTTTGAGGTCTGGCTGCCTTGACTACATGTCTTATCTCCCCAATTAATCCCCAAATATAACGGGAGATTAACACTGGTTCTGGTGAAGCAAGAGTTGGCACTATTCTAGCATATTCAAAGAATATTTTAGTGTATCCCTTACTATCCACACCAGTCATTCTAAGGTTTAGGAATTTGTTTGCTATCTGTTCCTTTTCATTGGGTGGGCAGAATTTCCTTTCTACCTTGTTTTTAAATTCTTCCCATTCCATATTGTAGGTTCTATCACTTCCTCTTGATTGGGGAATAGTGTTCCACCATTCTAGCGCTGAATTCTTAAATAGATTAGAAGTAAACAATATTTTATCTTCTTCAACACACTTGCTTATTCTTAAGACTGCCTCAGTTTTCTCTATCCAGCGTAGAGCTGCAATGGCCCCTTCGTTGCCCGAGAATTCCATTGGTTTACAAGACCAGAATTACTTATAAGAACAACCATAGGGCATGGTTCTTCTTCTTTTGTGAATGGTCACTTGAAGTACAGGTCCATTGTTCACGTTGTGTTCTGGTTCGATTGGTCGCTTACTGCTATGCTTACTTTTATTATCAACATCCTTAACAGTTTGAAGAATAAATGGCATTGCATCTATAATTCCTTGTGCTACTATGTGTTGGATAGCACTATTATCCACTTGATGTTATTGTTATTGATGCTTGGATTCTCATTAACCACGTTAATGTTACTCTGGTTATCATTATTCAGATTTCCTTGATTTCCTTCATCAGCCATCTGAATTTTAAACACTTATCCCATATTAATATCACAAGATAATAGGTAATATAGTTAATCACATGATACGCAATCTAGCCAAAAATGTCGATCATTACGACTTGTACTCTATTTTCATATACTATGCGTCTATTACACACTAGTACTGAAATAAAGATTACAATACCAACAGAAAGAAAATTACACTAATAATACTATGCATCCGTACACACATATTTTATTTTATTTTTATTTTATTGTATTATTATCACTTCCTCCATCATCTCACGGATATGGATTTATCCAAAAATCCATATTGCGCTCATCGTATTTCCATACGAGACGCTCTCCCACCTGACGCATTCTCTCACTGCTTTCTACAATTTCCTCCCCGAAAGTCCTAAGTTCTTGCACGTTTTCTGCACTCATTGGGGGTGCAGGTTCTAGGACTGGGTTCGGAATCTGGGGTGCGGGTTCCTGATATGGGGGTGAAAGTGCCTGAAATCGGTAAGGATCTTCTAAGATCTCCCTAATATATTCATCATGGTAATAGGGATCTAAAGGGTCCATACCTGGGTAGGCTCCTATGTTTTGTATGGGGGTGTCTTCATGGATAGGGTAACGTTGTACAAATTCCCTATTATCGTCCCACTAGGGGTCGTAATTTGGGTCTAGGGGGTTTGGTGCAGGTATCCTAGGGATTTCTTCTGGGTTAAAGTCATGCATCTCCACTTGGTTGTCAGGATTTTCTATCTCCATGGGTTGTTCTGGGTTTTGTGGTTGTGGGGCTACTAGTTGTTCCAGACTCGGGTCAGCAGCAGTTGTAGCTAGGATATGGAAATTGGCTAGGCTTCTATTAAGCATATCCTGCGTATGGGCATCAGTCTTTCGCTTAGCAGCTGCTAAAACTCTTTGCTGTTGCAACTTTCGCATTCTTTTCCTACGTGCAAAGGCTTCCTTACTGAACCATCCTCGTTTCTTATGAGGGAATGGCTCTTCTCACTGTGCTTTAAAAGCAAACACTCCTTTTTCCTGATCAGCAGAATACCCAGAAAGGGCAGGCTGTGATGAGGTACCTTCACTCCTAGGGGAATCAGACAACTGACGACTCATGTCTGAGGGTCCTTGATCACTCATACTGTAAACTAACAGATAGTCAAATAACACATAACAAATAAATACAGTTATGCATATATTTCCATTATTTCCTAACACAAAATTTAGAATTTTAAGTGTCAGCAGAACACTTCTTTGGCTCGGACCAGTGGCTAGGCTCTGATACCACCTTCTGTCGCAACCCTCGATCCCTTATCTATCCCGGGAACGGGCGGACGCGAACTCAGTAGTGGTGGTATCACTTATTTAATCTTGCAGCGGAATTTACATCAGGACCGTAGTTAGGAAATGTTTATCAGAGTAAACCCACCTCATTTAATATTAATAATCACATGGGTAAAACCTAAGTTTCTTAGTACAATACAATTTTATAGGGATAAACCCTATTTTATTGAATTTAAAACATCGTTTATTAGGTAACTTTTATAGCCACATTTTCCCAAGCCTTCAGTGCTCTCCAGCTGGCTTTTTACTAATTGGCTGTCACATTGGGTTACCTGAAACGCGTTTTAAAACATTTGTCAGTGGGAAATACTGGTGAGTGAATCCCAGTTTAATCAAGTTTAAATAAAAGTCACAGTGAACAGTAACAGTATTGAGAGCGATCACATTGTTTATGTCTACACAATTACTCCATTAGTACTGTCAATCCACTGACTTGTGGGTCATATTACCCATTGGCTAACTCATTGTCCAATGGTAACGTATTGTCATCCCGACTTACTACTCACAGTGTAGTAAATTTTGTATACAAAACCCCAACATACCGGCAGTAATTGAAGAACTACAAAGACTCAATCACCGCTTAATCACATTGTAAAACAATTAAGGTTTTGTAAAACATTCCAAAAAGATTAACAAAAAGAGGATAAACTCACATTGCTATCTTAGACTTTGCGTAAGGGTTTCCTGGATATAATCTATAATTTATACAAATGTACATTGGTTAGTATCATAACCCTTTGAAAATATTAATGATACCCTCCCCGAGACGGCATTCCAACAACTACGTCGGGCAGAACCACGACAGTTGTTACGGAACCCTAAATCAATCGGGCAGCGTAACTATTATGAAACTGGGGTTATAATACTTACAACGGAGCAGAACCTCGCTAATTAGGGGTATAATACTCGACTATAATGCTTGTAACTTCAGAAATTCGTTTAGAAAGAAAGATGTGAGCGACGGAAAATGAAACCAGATGGCCTGTTTATATAGTTTCAAAACCTGACCCTCACGCGGCCCGCGTAAAGGTAAGCTAAGGCTTACGCGGCCCGCGTCAACATATGGTCAAAACGTAGCTTAGCTGATTCGATGTGTAGGTCCGCCACGATGTCGACACGTGTCGGCTGAGGATGTCTCCGCGGTTGATGATCTCTAGCGGCCCGCGTAAGAGTTAAGATGAGCTTACGCGGCCCGCCTGAACTAAAGAAATCAGTGAAGTCCGGTCTACATCTTCATACCGCCCGCGTAAAGTTGGGGTGGGATCCTACGCGGCCCGCCTCAACTTAAACATCATATTTTATATTTTATTTTTAATGTTATAACGTATCTCTGGCTCGGTTTTCACATACGGGGTGTATTTAGAGACATATAAGGGTATTTTAAAATATACTAGAGTGTCGGAAATATTTATGAGGGTGTTGGTTTTACCGAGGGTTGTTACACCTCCTGTCTATATGCATTAAATAAATGAAAATCATATTACCAAGTCAGAGCATCGAATGACTAGATGTCTTGGCCAACTGAGTATGTGTGTGCCCAACTGCATCTCCGACCTCCATAATGAACTCCTCTTTGAGTGAAAATTGTAGTAACGCTTCACTATGTAAACATATTTCCAACACAACTTGAAGGAACCCTTCTTCATTTGTATCCATCAGTATAGTTCCTTTGGCGACTATATTTGATGCATTGTCAACTGCAAGAAAACACGACATATCCTACAAATATATATAGGATGTTACTTCTTGTAGAAAAGACTTGAAATGAATTCCTATAAAATATATTTAAATTATTTTTAAAAAGAAACACTTTGGCCCAAGACTTACAAGTGGTTCTTCATCTGGATTGTCTTCAAAATCTTCATTGTCCCATTGGCAACTTCCGGCTTCTGACACATTATTGACACCTCTTTTCAATTTCTCTAATCCATCTTCAACTTTGTTGAGCTGTTTATCATACTTCTTCTTCTCAGTGTCCATGTAATGTTTAACAATATTGGGAAGCAGTTAAAGAGGCATTTCGGTCTCGGATCTCTAAATGGAAATCGCAAGTTTTGTCTATAGGGGGGTCACGCTAATTAAATCGGTGTTGGAGAGTTTGCCGACGTATTATTTTTCTATTTATAAGGCGCCGGTAAAGGTTATAAACGAATTGGAAGCGATGATTAAAAAGTTTCTTTGGGGTGGGAACTTAGAAACACGGAAGTTACATTGGGTTGCTTAGGAGAAAGTCAAGTGTACGAAGAAGAATGGAGGTTTGGGTTTGAAGAGATTGGATATAAGTAATAGTACGCCTTTACTTAAATGGGTATGGAGATATAGAGTGGAGCCTTGCACATTGTGGAGGAAAATAATTAACTCAATTCATTGCACTAAGAAGAAAAGGGGTGTGATGCCGCTTAATAATCGCGCTTAACAGGTACATGGAAAAATCTTTTGAAACATGGCTTTAAGACCAAGGTTGAAGGCAAAAGTTTGAATGATTTGTTGGTTGGAAAGTTTGGAGACGGGAGACGTATACGGTTTTGGATCGATGTTTGGTTGGGTGATGAGCCTTTCAAAGATAGATGCCCTAATTTGTTCAAAATGGAGAAAACCAAGTTGGTCATGGTAGCGGATAGATGTGGCACACAGTCGAACGATGCGGATACTTCGAGTTTTTGGAATCAAGTGAATGTGTCTTCAGTTGCTAATGTAAGGGCCGAGAGGGAGTCGTGTCTCAATGTTATGGTCGATGTGTCTTTTTCAGATGCACGTGATGCTTGGAAATATTTATTGGATGATTCGGGTGTGTTTTCGGTTAAGTCGGCTAAACATTGGCTTCAAAAGGAGGTGTTTTGGATTGGTGTAAATGGGTTCCGTCCAAGGTCAACATTTTTTTTTGGCGAGCGGAGATGGATAGAGTTGCTACAACATCGGCCTTAGAAAGAAGAAACCTTCAGGTTCCAAAGAAAAGTTGCATCTTTTGTGATCATAACCTGGAAACGGCAGAATATTTATTTTCGTGATGTATCTTTGCATCCGGCATTTGGGTGGCGATCTCTTCTTGGTGTGGTATACCAAATATCTTCGCTTTTTCGGTCAGGGATATTGCGAACATGCATCATTCGGTGGGGATGAAAGGAGTTAACAAGATAGCGTTTCAAGGGATCATGTTCACCTCGTTGTGGAGCATTTGGAGAGCTAGAAATGATCACATTTTTTCGGATAAAAAACTCATGATTTCAGACGTGGTCGCGGAAGTAAAGATTCTTAGCTTCCTATCGTTTAGATGTAGATATAAACATGGATGTATAGATTGGAATTCTTAGTGTAAATTTGATGTGATGTAATTGTTTGGTTGTTGCGCTCTTT
Organism: Helianthus tuberosus; assembly: GCA_030545235.1. Classification (NCBI taxonomy): domain Eukaryota; kingdom Viridiplantae; phylum Streptophyta; class Magnoliopsida; order Asterales; family Asteraceae; genus Helianthus; species Helianthus tuberosus. The sequence goes on from CM060351.1 coordinate 50,082,938, forward strand.
CTCTTCCTTGGAGACAGAGCTGGCGGTTGGTGGTAATAAAAGTTAACTTTAAAAAAAAAATCTTCTTTTTGTGATTTTTTTATTTTCATACGACATTTAATAGTTATTATTATTTTTTGAATTCTGTATGATTTATCGGTAACTACGCGATGACAATTAGGAAAAAAATATTGGATTTTGTGGGTAACGAGTTGACGCTAACCCGCGCGTTGCAGCGAGACGTTGATTATGAATATTTTAGTATCAATATATGAGATGCTAAATTTTTTTTGTTCATGATAAATGTTCTTTCTTTTTCTAGCAAGACCTGAAGTGTAGAAGGAGCATGTTGTGCAAGGGGAGTGACAACAACTATTTCATGCAAGAGAAAAAAACATTAAAATGTTAATTCTTTTTAGCTTTGTGTAATTATCTAGTTAAGCCTGCCATCAAAATTAACATAACAACCATAACAAATATCAAAAGTAGAACCATTAATATGAATAAACATGATACATTTATCCCATAAACAGGTAAAGTCCCGTATACTAATTTTCTTTTAAATTATTACAGTTATGACACTCTTCTATATATATTTTTTTATTATTATATTTGTCCTTGTTTATTTATATTATTATTAAATACTAATTAAACTAATCACCACTGCTGTGAAAAGTTTGAAGCCATGGTTTACAAAATTATTCAACTTATCTCATGTTTTATGTGAATTTTATTCTAAAATCATGCAGAACCACTCCAGACTCCTTACCAAAAGCCTCTCTTCATCTTTCTTTCTTTTGCCAGCTACTTCCTTTTTAGCCGTTTATATTTTACTAGGTTATCACCCGGGTGCTACCCGGGTTGGAGAAAACTATTAAGATAAATATCAAGTGTATAAAGAAAATAAAATACAAAGTCTCATATTACATAAATTAGTGATACAGTGGATATACAATTTAAAGATAGTCGAGTCCCTTTGAAGATGCATATCCTTCGAGTTACCAAAACCTTTCCCTTAGTAAATTGAGTTCCCTCTACAAAAAAAAAAAAAAAAAAAACCAAATTATAAGTGTTTAAATATATAATATAAACTTTAGTGTCGATACTATATAATATAAACTTTGGTGTCGATACTAAGTTGTTGAGATATTTGTTGATTTATATATATATATTACGAGTTAACGTTATGTCGCACATCCATCATCACCACAATAAAGACAAAACTTACCATATTTTAGTTGCTTTTTTCCATTTTATCACATATGAGAACCCAAATCCTGATTCTTGTAAATTATGAGCAAATTTGTCAATGCATTTAGATACCTGATAAAAGATTAAAAAAAGTAATACAAATGTGTTAAAATGAGTCGAATCAACCTGGCCCATAATAACCTAAATCCCTTTCGATCTGTAAGCCAATCCAACCAGTGGAAATAGGCCCAAACAACAAAAAAAGAAAAAAAAGATTAATTGACGAATTTGTGAACCGCAGTGTTCTTCAAAGTAAATACAAGGGTGTATATGGATTTCTGAATCACAAGACTTTGTAAATCGCTTATTTGGTAAGTACCATAATTACCAGCATGCTTTCATTAAAACTTCCTTCAATCTAATTTTATTATCAAACGCTCCGTTGTAATCGCACATCTTATATCTTTAATATTATACATGCCTTTTCAAACCAAACAAAGGATTATTCTTGTAAATGGGTAAGGAAAAGGTGGGTTTTTAATTTCTTGTTGCATCTATATTTCTGCAGTTTGTCTGTACTTCATTTTTTGTAGCTATAGTGGTGTTTTAAGCATTTTGGCAAGAACAATGGCTAATTTGAAAAAAAAGTCTAAGTAAGTTTGTTAAAAGGTTCTCATCACTGCAACTTCAAGTCACACTAATCAATTATGGTCCTATGGAGTTATGGATAACCAGTTAATAACAGCTGCAACAAACCTGATTATCTTAGGGTAAATTCACTTTTATACCCTTCCTTATAAAGTAATTTGAAAAGCTTCTACTCCCAACCCACAAGACTTCTCTCATTTTTTCACAAAAAAATGTCCTCTTTAATCATTTTATTAAAAAATGCAGGGTAAGGATGTGTACATCAGCACCAACGTTTGCGAGAGCCTCATGCACCGGGTTTGCCCTTTTTTAAATAACCAGGATTCGTTGAACACTAAAACAACTTAATATTTCATATGATTCTCATATATCACATAGCAACTTTAAAAATGTTAACCTCCTATAGGTCTTAGGTTCGAATCCAACTTCCACTGGTTTCTTACCTTAACGTTAACCCCTTGAAGGTCACCTAATTAGGTATAGGTGTGGCCCATGAATTTCCTTAACGGGTTATGATGGTTTACCAAAAAAAGAAAAAAAAAACGTCACAAGGTTAGAGTATCACGTTATCTAAAGGAAGTCGAACACCGAAGTCAAAAGAAGTGCACTGTAGATTTGCAAATCGTCTCAAGTCTCTTTCGGCAATTATAACAAATGATCAAGAAATACAGACCATAACAAAAATATGACATGTTAAAATATATCTTTGGACCATTTGAGAGTCAGCTGAATGGCATTTCAGTTTGAGGTATGCATCCATCACTTGCTGAAACTGATGATACGTTGGTAAATTACTTTTATGCCCTACAAAAACACACATGTCGAAAATCAAACCACTCTATCAAAGATCACAAAGGGTCCTCTTTCAAGCTAAAGATATAAGGTTACAAGTTATTGTTCAAAAGATTCTATAATCTTGCCATTAAGGGCATAAAGGTCATTTAGTTATAGTCAAAGTCAATCACTTGAGCAATGTACCAAGAAAATATTTAATAATTATTTTTCATAATGAGAAATATAACTTACTTACCTATAATGTGTGAATCTTGAGGCGGTATGTTCTCTTTATTGTTAAAGCCGGATACTTGATTCTGTTTCTTGAAACACTTAGCTTTCTTTTTAAGCAACAATTCTTGCGAAGCAAGTCGTTGAACAACCACAGATTCACCAAAAGATCTAACAATCTGGCATGCCAAACTGCATATTAGTTAGTCCATATAGATATTAGTAGCGATCAATGAAAATTAAGTGACACAAATAAATGATAAAAATTTTAAACTTACGGGACCGATCCCACGCACACCAGGTGAGTAATCACAACCAAGGACAGCTAGAGCAATCTGAAAGTCATAGTAACTTAAGTGAGCTCAAAACCGTATGGAAAAATATGCAACGGTTAATTGTTTAGTTAGTTTTGTATCTAGTTTACCTTTTCTGACTAATAATCGTTATTTGAAATTTCTTACAATTATTTTGGCAAAAAATCTATTATATTATAATTGTTAAGGGGTATTTTCGACATTTGGTCAACAGTCAATTAGTCATACATAACTCACCAATGAGTTTCTTCCGAATCCAAGTTTTTTTTCTCAATGTCATCCATTTCATAACAAATAACATAACCACCACCTGCAAAAAAAAAATAATAATTAAAAATAAAAAAATAAAATACACTCATGATCTCTAAGTTTAAATTTAACAAAAAAAAAAAAAAAAACAGCTAAAAAATAAGCGAAACAGAAAGTTATATATGCTAACCAGGGCATATATCCATGTACACTGTTCTTGCTCCAAAGAGAAAGATATCCGAGTCTGAAGAGAAACTTCCATCCTGAAAAATCACAAAAGATTGTGGAATATAAGCAAAACTTCAAAGATACATGATATTATAAATGATTATATCTTGTTTTTGGTTACACATAATTAATGACTCCGAATCCAATAGTGCACACTGAGCTTCACCTTCCTCGATACTGAATAGCACAAAGTTCAAAAGGTTAATAAAAAGCCTAATTCTATTGCGTATAATGTTTACATGATGAAACATCTGATCAATGTATGAGCTCTAGTAAAAGTAAATATACTTAAACTATTCATAGTGATTACCTGTCTAAACATGGAACCCCTAATGTTGAGGCAAGAATCTTGGCCTCTTTTATCATTCACGAGAACTCAGAGCCCATATTCCTCTGAAGTGAAGTATTTTTGTTTGAAGAAGATTCGTCTTGAGTTCCCTGTCTAAACATGGAACCCCTAATGTTGAGGCAAGAATCTTGGCCTCTTTTATCATTCACGAGAACTCAGAGCCCATATTCCTCTGAAGTGAAGTATTTTTGTTTGAAGAAGATTCGTCTTGAGTTCCCTATCATTTACAAATAAATATAAGATCATATTAAATGAATAAAAAAATGTGTTCATCTTCATTTGTTTACTAAGTAAATGAACATAAACGAACTCCCTCTCGAAAGAAGATACAAGACAAGGCGAGACTTTTTACCAAACACCGAAAAGAAGAGCATGAAAGCAGCTGATATTTGAATCATGCGTTGACTTCCAACTTTAGTTAATGCCAATGCACCAGAGTTTTCCCTACAAATCACCATATTCGTAAAAATACGTATTCGATGTCATATAATCGTTATAAACAACGTTAAATGAAGGTCGTTACACTGATGCAGCAAATCCGGTTACCGTACCACACATGCTACCAATGAAAGTCCCAAATCCCTACATAAATAATATGTTTTCTTGAAAAAAAAATGTATAAAAAACTGATAGAACATATGCACACATATAATTTCAGTTACAACATACCAGCCACCCGATACCACGACTTAAAACAGAACAGAAATGAACTATACATTTGTAATCGCATAAACCAAACTGAAATCCAAAGACAAATAAAAATATTGCCTTTTAACGTTTACAGATCAACCATCAATGAATTAAAGAAAAAATATCAATATAACAAACAATAATTTGGGGATACCTAAACACCATGGATTCTGAAGCGAAAAAACGGATGACTAATGACCGGAACCCTAGCCGTCATAGCTGAAGGGGCGGCTAGGGCATTTTGTCCTAGTTTTCAGATCTGTAAAATAAAACCACACCAAGAAAAAAAGCTGATAAAAAAGAGTACACAATGAAAATAGAAAATAACGGTAACCGGAACTCACATATTTTTAAATCGGGATTTGGATCATGGCCGTCGCTAACCACCCTATAGCCACAATAACGCCACCACCGTTGTTCCACGTGAAAACCCTAACATCATTAACATAAATCGACAACATTTAAAGGACACACATAAACTAAATCTTGCAAATCGCAAACCTGATTACGGAATCTCAATAGCCTTACCGTCTCCAATCGATTTGGGTAGCAATCAAAATTGTAGAGCAATGAATGAAAAAAAAAAAAAAACCCTAGATCAATACATGTCAGAGATGGAATCCACCTCCTACATCTTCTGAATTTCCGGTATATAAATCTCCATTAAAAACCCTAAATCTAAGAAATAGGAGAAGATAATAAGATGAACGATTTGATTGCTCTTGATGGATTTCACAGGAAATCACCGTTCGGTTGAGAGAGCAATTAGGGTTTGATCTAGGTAATGAAAGATGGAATGAGAAATTTGTCGGATAGAAATGTATTTAAAGGATCCGACATTAATCAAACGGGTCATCAAAGTCGGGTTCGGATCCCGTGTTTTCTCATAAGATTTAACACGGAAGTTTTTGGAGCCAAAACCAATTTCTAGATTGTCTTAGGTGATGCCACCTCATTTTCCAAGCCCTCATAACATGACACATAAGCCCTTATTTATCATGTTTATATATATATATAGATTATACTCAAATCAATCACCATGAATACAAATCAAACTATATAACACGTCGTACAAACGTAGAAAGAGAAACATCGTGAGAAGTCGGTTGTGACCACCGGTCACTGATTAACAGCGATGGTGACTTCAATTCTGTGACAACTCAAGACAATTGATGGTTCTTGAAGCGTGGCGAACTTAAGAATTGATGGGTCCTGAAGCATGAAGATATATCGAAATGGGGGTGATGTTTTGTGGTGGCCGTCACAACGATGTAGGGCGGTTACCATTGGAATTTGTGTTATAAGACCACAACGGCCCTTTTATGGTGACGGTCAATGGAAACCGCATATGGAGTAGTTAAGACATATGGCGCCATATCAAAGGATGAAGGGGATTGAATGATGATCGGAAACGTATAATATCTGAGGTGAGGGAGAATCGGCAAGAGAGGAAAGGAAGTAATTGGTGGTGGAACGATTCGTGAACCGACATAAACTACACCGGTCTTCAAATGAATCTTCAAAATCAGACCGAAGACGAATCTATGCTCCCAATTCTGATCTATACCATATCGGTCTCAGTTTCTGATGAAAGTTTCACGAATTGCAGACAAACAAAAGGAATGAGCGATCTTCTTCAATTATATATTATTTTTACGATTTCAATAGCTAGTAATTTACTTAAAGGATGTAACTATTTGGGGTTGCCGTGATGAGGGGAGGAATTATTATTATTATTATTATTATTATATGTATCAAACTAAAATCACCCCGTTTTAATTTAGAAAGGAGCCAGTAACTATATTTCCCGTCTTTTCTAACCGACGCGATGTGTAAACAAAGGGGTATTTTTAAAAGTAGATCAAATGTATTTCACTTTTTTTAAGGAGTGTGATATATTCAAAATTAGTTTGAAGGGTTGTGACTTTTTAAAGAGGTGTAATCCAAACCCTTTTCTAATGAACACAAGACTTTTAAACAAAACAGACGTAACCTTTCCATCAATAACATTTTCTAATGGACGCGACTTTTAAACAAAAAAGGTGTAACATTTCCATCAATAACCTTTTCTAATGGACGCGACTTTTAAACAAAAGAGACGTAACCTAAGTTACTTTTTGTAGGGTTATTAATGATTCACATATATTTTGTCACTGAAACAAAAATCATTCACATATATTTCGTCACTGAAAATCATCATTTGGCCAAAGTACACTAACAACGTCATTCAAAAATAAATTGTTGATGTTCTTGGTAGTGCCTTAATATTACATACCTTTATTTGTAAATCTTCTTAATCTATTTAAAAAAAAAAATATTTATATGTTATATGCGCATTTAATATCACCGTTGTCGTGTATATTGCTATTTAATAACAAAATCTACTTCCTAATATGTTACGTTCTCATCTAATATAAATTTACAATGCTTGAGCCATTTGAAAGAACCATAGCTAGCCTTCAATAATCCTTTGATTTCAACAAATCAAGAAATTAATTATAAGCATGTCATCTGTCAAGTTTTATGTTGCAGTTATGCTCATACTCGCAATTGCCGGTATAATCTACACATTAGTTGATACTTATAGCACCGTTAATGTTCTAAAATCTGACCTTATCATTGTTTATATGTATTACTTACTTATTGTTTATTGCTAATATAGGGAGCAGCATGATGATTGCGGAAGCGTGTGAAGAAACATGGTACTCGTATCCGTGTGAGTATAACCAATGCCACAATGAATGCATTGCTAAAAGAGGTGAACGGGCAGCGGGTCGGTGCCTAATGGCGGATACTTGTAGATGCATTTATCAATGTTAAGAGTAATGGATTATCATTAAAAGATTGTTTGTTTATTATCTTCTTTAGTAATCAATGTTAAGAGTAATGGATTATCATTAAACGATTGTTTATTATCTTCTTTAGTAAAAGAGTTTTGTGTTTGAAGAAGATGTTATGCGCTTAGTAAGAGAATGTTAATGTTTGCGGAAAAAATGATTTAAAAGAAAATGATTGATAAACAAAATATAGTTAATTGTTGAGTCAAAGCAAAGGTCTAAAAAATCATTTTATAAATAACTAGTCAACTAAAGTTTGTTTTCGAATGGATTTTTCATGCATATTCCACTGTGACATAAAATTAAATACAAGATCACCGAGCTTTATACATTTATATCCTCGTATTTTTATTTAGTTTTAATAGTAACACATAGTTTATTATTGTTTCTAGCAGTATATTTAATTAGAAAAACACATTTTAAGGTAATATAAATATATTTTATCACTTAATTATAGTCATCGTTAGATAGTTTATCAATACCTTATGTCATAGAATACTACAAACATTATAATATTCCATTACATTGCTTTTATTTTATAGTGAGTCTAGTGGTAATATCCGCGCGTTACGGCATGTGCGTCTGTTTTGTCGCCTCATAGTTGTTGTTTGGGTTTGTGTTGCGTGTATGTCGTTTGCGGCTTATTATTGATAGAATAAAAGAAGTAAAAAATTAGGCTATTAATTGGTAATAGTTACCTTCCTGCCACCTCTCATCACTGCTATGTCATGGAGGCCAAAAAAATTTATGATGAGAGTGTTATCATACTTCTTTACATGATCATAATAGCTCGGAAGCATCTTGAGTAAAACCTATAAAATATTGTAAGAGACAAGATCAACACACTTTTATTTTTAACTAAATCAATTAATCAACACACTTTTTATAAACTGAATTAGGCTACTAATAATTCATAAAGATCAATGCTTCTCTCCCAATAGATAGCGATACAACAAATTTTAGCCCTGAACATTTACAACTACAAGGTTCAAACATTCATCTCAGACCTTCTTAATGTCTTGATTACAAATCTGTCAACATATGAGCATCATATATTCTGCAGCATCTAACTTGAACAGCTCCCTCAAACCCCCTCCATTGTGCAACTACAGTCGTGCATCAAATCAAAAATCATATTTATCTGTCCGCAAATCTACCCTTTAATTGTCTTTTTCTATCTAACATAGCATTTGCAAATAGCAGTAACCAACTTGGGGTTAATGTGCGGCGAATGTTCTTTAATATAATAAATAAGGTCACTTCTAATAAAAACGTCACCATTATATGAATTTAAGTCTTTTGGTCGATGAAGTATAACGTGCACGCTTTTTTTTCTAGGTCGCACACAAGCGTACAAAACAAAAGAAAAAGACTACGACGGTTACAGTGTGCGTTCATCATCAATATTCGCATAATCATCAAATTCAATTCCAACAAGAGTGATATCTGTCTAATCTCATAAATCATTGTGTGTAACCCGCAAATAGGTTTATCTGATAGTTCTCATACGATTCAAAGAGTAATCCAGGTTTCATCATATTATTTGCAATTTCAATTCAGTTTCTAGGTTTGTTAATTCCTTGATTCACTGTTATAGACTAGATATACAACAGATACCTCCTGGAGACCATAGGAGAGTAGTCTTTCCAATAAAAGTCAACATGATAGTGTGAATTGTGAGCCTTTTGATGTGTGCACCATGTAACTCATGCAAGCCAAGCCACGTTTTTAGGATTAGTTTTTATTTTACTTATTATGTGCATGTTTCAATTAAAGGAGTAGAGGGGATGCCCATACTCCACGTTCTGTTCAGTTGATTCCCATGTTTGGCTTTAGTGGCTTAGTGGGTTAACAGTTGTAGGTAAGCCTATATAATAGGCCATAGGGTCTCATTTTGTTTTATGCATATGAATTGAATCAGTTTCCATTTCTGTTTTCTCTCAAAGTTCCTAATCTCTTTCTGGCCATTTGATCCGAAAGTCTAAGTCTGAAACATAACATTTGGTATCAGAGCACCGATCCGATGGAAACCCGCAAGCGTACCAACTCCGAATTCCAAGCCGAAACCGACCAGAAGTTTGCAGCTCATGATGATATGTTTGAACGGATTATGACAGAAATGCAAAGCCTCAATGTCTCTATCCAAGCTATGCGCAATCAAACTCCTAATGGGTTGCCGGGATCGAGCTCTGGCAGCGGCGGTGGGCTGGTCACCAACAACAACCCGAAACCCTACCTGAAACTGTTGTTTCCCCGCTTTCGAGGAGATGACCCAGCCGGATGGCTTTATCAGACGGAGCAATACTTTGAGTTCCAACACGTTGAAGATGGCGATAAGGTACATCTAGCCTCTTTCCACCTTGACGGTATCGCCCTCCAATGGCACCGTTGGCTCACAAAATCCAGCTGGCCAAGTCCTCCGAAAGCTTATTCAAACCCGAGCAAACCAGCCTCGGCCTAACTCTCCTGTTTTCCGCAAAATGATTCCTAAAAAAGCACATGACCTGCCTTTTAACCTTGTTAGTCTTAGATACCCATCTCCCTTCTACCACCAAACCCGGGATGCCATTAAGTTTCCTCCTGTTGTTAATGAGCCTATGGAAAAAGGCCGAATTCTTGTCCCCCTCTAACGCCCAACGACATCTACCTTTTTGTCTCAGATCCGACGCTGCGAGCCTATCCCGCTACTTTATATTTTTCAAACATTCCTCTTTAATCCATATTTCCACTTCACTTAAATCCCTCACCTCGGCCAGATTATCTAAAACATCGATTTCTTCCTTATCTCTGATCTGATCTTCCCTGTTTTTTCTATTTTCAGATTTCACCCACCTCTTAATACTCGATCTAATGTGCTTGAATTTCAACATTAAATTCACATCAGCATGGAGACCACTATATATGTAAGAAGCAGCCGCAGACTGAACCACACTATCGAAACCCTCCCTACCCAGCCACGAATTAAAGAACTTAAAGGGCTTAGGGCCGGAGTTAAAACGACTCGTAACCAGAATTAATAGGCAATGATCAGAATGTAACCGAGGTAAAGCTCTCAAACACGCGTTAGGTCAAGCGTTGAAAAAACTATCACATACCATAACCCGGTCAATCTTGCTAAGTTTATTAGAATTAGGAGCGAGATAAGTGAAGCACCGACCCCTCATGCTATATTCAACCAAACCCGCCTCAGCCACGAATTCATTCAAATCATTTGCACTACCTCTGTTGAAACTGGAATTCCTCCTCTCTTCCTGATTTCTGACCGCGTTGAAATCTCCTAAAAGCACCCATTGACCCGACCCCGCCCCTATGAACTCCTTGATGTAGACCACAACCCTTTTTTCTCCGACACACTACGGGGAGCATAAATATTCACAATGTTGATCTCCTGGTTACTGCTAATCAGGTTCCCCTTCACCCAAAGAAAATTCCTGTTTTAACCACATACCGAAAAAGTCTCGGGTCCCACACACTAATTAAACCCCCTGACCTGCCTGTAGCCTCTACAAACTCCATTTTAAAATTTTTTCCACCCCAAAAATTCTCAACCAACTGCATACCGATCTGTTCCGTCTGAGTTTCTTGAATAGCAACAAAAGAAATCTTGTGCTCGAACCTTATAGATTTAACCCAATTGGCCGCCTTGGACACCCCACCCACCCCTCTAACATTAAGGGACAAAAAATTCATGACTTACCCGCTTGAATGCCTTCACCAATGATCATTTCCTCGACCAGATCCTTATGGAGAGACAGATCCACTCCCAGTTCTTTGCCTAATCGGTAGACAATTAGGAAACAAAATATTGGATTTTGTGGGTAATCATTCACCGAAAATCATCTTCTAGTCATTCAAAAATAAATTGTTAATGTTCTTGGTAGTGCCTTTAATAATTAATGTTACATACATTTTATTTTATTTAATTACTAGTCAGTCACCAATGTTAAGATTGCGTTTGTTTATAAAGTACACGTTAAAAAAAAAAAACTTTTATTTGTAAATCTTCTTAATCTATTTAAAATTTTTATTTATTTGTTTATATGAAAACGTTGCGCATTTAATATCACCGTTGTCGTGTATATTGCTATTTAATAACAAAATCTACTTCCTAATATCATCTAATTCCTTGGAGTATAAATTTACAATGCTTGAGCCATTTGAAAGAACCATAGCTAGCCTTCAATAATCTTTTTATTTCAACATATCAAGAAATTATAAGCATGTCATCTATCAAGTTTTATGTTGCACTTTTGCTAATACTCACAATTGCAGGTAATCTACACATTAGTTGATACTTATAAATCCGTTGATGTTTTAAAATATGACTTTATCACTGTTAATGATTTATATGTATTACTTACTGTTTATTGCTCCTTATATGTCTATCTAATATATATAGGGAGCACCATGATGATTGCGGAAGCGTGTGAAGAAACTTGGTACTCGTATCCGTGTGAGTATAACCAATGCCACAATGAATGCATTGCTAAAAGAGGAGAACGGGCAGCGGGTCGATGCCTAATGGCGGATACTTGTAGATGCATTTATCAATGTTAAAGAGTAATGGATTATCATTAAAAGATTGTTTATTATCTTCTTTAGTAAAAGATCAGTTTTGTGTTTGAAGAATAATTATGCGCTTACTAAGAGAATATTAATGTTTGCGGAAAAAAATGATTTAAAAGAAAATGTTTGATAAACAAAACATAGTTAATTATTGAGTCAAAGGTCTAGAAAAACATTTTATAAAATTAAATACTAGTTCACGAGCTTTGCTCCTTTTATTCACTTCATAAATATCCTCGTATTTTTATTTAGTTTTCATAGTAACACATAGGTATTATTGTTTCTAGCAGTAAATTTAATTAAAAAATACCTTTTAAGGTAATATAAATATGTTTTATCAGTTAATTATAGTCATCGTTGAATAGTGTATCAATACCTTATGTCATTGAATACTACAAACATTATAATATTCCATTACATTGCTTTTATTTTATAACGAGCCTAGTGATAATGCCCGCGCATTGCGGTAGGTCCGTCTGTTTTGTCGCCTCGTAGTTGTTGCTTGGGTTTGTGGTGCGTGTATGTCGTTTGCGGCTTATTATTGGTAGAATAAAAGAAGTAAAAAAATAGGCTATTAATTGGTAATAGTTACCTTCCTGCCACCTCTCACTGCTATCTCATTGTGGCCAAAAGATTTTAGGATGAGAGTGTTATCATACTTCTTTACATGATCATAATAGCTCATTAGCTCGGAAGCATCTTGAGTAAAACCTACAAAATATTTTAAGAGACAAGATCAACACACTTCCATTTTTAACTAAATCAAGTAATCAACACACTTTTTATAAATTGAATTAGGCTACTAATAATGAGGTTCGATTTGTTCATAAAGATAAATGCTTCTCTCCCGACAACTAATTTTAGACCCAGACATTTACAAGGTTCAAACATTCAGCTCAGACCTTCTTAATGTCTTGATTACAAATCTGTCAACATATGGACATCATATATTCTGCAGCATCTAACTTGAACAGCAGTAACCAACTCGGGGTTAATGTGCCGCAACATATGGACCTCAAACCCCCTCCATTTTGCAACTATCAAATCATAAAACCTATTTATCTGTCCACAAATCTACTCTTTAATTTTCTTTTTCTATCTAACATAGCATTTGCAAATAGCAGTAACCAACTTGGGGTTAATGTGCCGCAATTTTCTTTAATATAATAAATAAGGTCACTGCTAATAAAAAAGGTCACCGTTATATGACTTTAAGTCTTTTGGCCGATGAAGTATAACATGCACGCTTATTTTTTCTTGATCGCACACAAGCGTACAAAACAAAAGAAAAAGACTACAACGGTTACAGTGTGCGTTCATCATCAATATTCTCATAATCATCAAATTCAATTCCATCAAGAGTGATCTCTGTCTAATCTGATAAATCATTGTGTGTGTAGGTTTATCTGATAGTTCACATACGATTCAGAGAGTAATCCAGGTTTCATCATATTATTTGCAATTTCAATTCGGTTTTTAGGTTTGTTAATTCCTTGATTCACTGTTATAGACTAGATATACAACAGATACCTCCTGGAGACCATAGGAGAGTAGTCTTTCCAATAAAAGTCAACATGATAGTGTGAATTGTGAGTGGGAAGTACATTCTTATTCTATCTGGTTCATCGAAATCTGAAGATCTCACTTCACGCAAAGGAATTGGTGTAATCTGTGCACCTGATAACTTCAAATGACACAACACATGAGCTGCAGTGTAGATGAGAAACAAGAATCATATCCTGGAATAATATTTGTACATGCTATTAAGAAACGGAGGAGAATTGAGATCAAAGCTCATAAGCTTACATAACATAATGACTCTTCAAAACTACCATTGAGATCTAAAACAATGAACCATAGAGATGCTAATTCGACAAGGGGCTTAAGGTGCCCCCCCCCCCCCCCCCCCCCTAAAGCTAATTACATATTGGCATAAAATATTTGTATTCACAAGTTTTTGCTAGTTTAGTTAGAATTGTCTGTGTGCACCTTGGAGAAGTATCCTGGTGTCTCGCTATATAAAACATGAATATATCATTTTTGAAAAATGTTGTATATAAAGTACACCAGTAAAGGAAATGGTCCGAAACAAGATCTAGTATCAATGCCCGTGTCAAGAGCTTCTGGAAATCTTTATTTAAAAAATGAGGCCTGCTATGGAGACAACTGTCCGGCTCTCTCATCTCATTTCCTATTAATTACTTGGGAGATGATTATAATTTAATAAGCTAGTTAACTTAAAAATAAACACACATGGTGTGCTTTTAGTTATTTGTTAATGTATATATATATAGGGTATGGATCATGAGAAAACTAGTTTAAATGAGAAAACAAAAAAACTAACTAAAAAAGTCAAAAAAACATACCAAATTTTTTTTATAAAAAATCGCAATATTTTATGCATGGAAAAAAATTTAAAATTTTTTGTTGTTGTATTGCACATGTGCACTATTACGAATATAATGCACATGTGTAGTACATATATAATGCACATGTGTAGTGCAACAAAAAAAATTTTTGAATTTTTTTTTTATATATATAAAATAGCGATTTGTTTTATAAAAAAATGTAAAAAAAATGGGTATGTTTTTTAGCTTTTTTTTTTAGGTTTTTTAGTTAGTTTTCTAGTTTTCTCATTTAGATGTAGTTTTCTCATGATCATCTCTCTATGTATATATATATAGGGTAACGCTCATGCGAGAATCACCTTTATTGCGAGAACCTCGAGAATCAATGTGACAGAAAAATGTGGTATCAGAGCCACTGAGTTAAGCTAATTAAGTATTTAGAAATACTTAATTTTTTTTCCTGATTACCATTATGTGATTATGTGTTTTATTGACTGATTATTTGGTAGTTACAGTATGGGTAAGCAAAAGCTTTCAAACATCTATCTTAAATTAGATAGGTCATCCAACGAGAAGGGAAGTTCATCCCAAACCAAATCCTCAAATCACTCAGTAATTCCTGAAGAAGGAATATTTGTGCGAAAGGCACAATATGAGGAACCACTTTCTCCCAATAAAAGAAATTTGATTTTTAAGAAAAGTCAGGAGAAAATAAAGAAATTTCGAGAAAAGAAGGTTAAACAGGAAACCCATGAATTAACCAGTAAATCACCTTGGGAAGACAAGTTAGATGAAAAATGGGCGGATCTCTATATGCTAGCCACAGTAGCAGTAAATGCAAATCTTTAAATATTTTGATTTAAGTTTTAGCAACCTTATCACCTACAAGCCAGAAATATTATCCAGTAAAATAAATAAGTAAACCCTGGTGTGTTTTAATTATCTTTGTGTTAAATCAGTCACACGATATGAAATAATATTTAAAGGTTATTTATGAAATTTGTTATAAAATTTTAACTTAGTAAAATTTTGTATTTTGCATATGTACCAAACAGCATGAGTGACTTGTCTGAAGCCCTTCAGAATTTAAATCTCCATCCGGTAAAAATAGAGGTTTCCAGATATTCCAATAGGTATATACCAGATATAGAAGAACCTATAGAATTTGATGCTCCACCTCTGGAGAAACCCAAGCCTAAGAAGAGGAGAAGATTGGTAGGATGGAGGCGTGTGCGTAGAAGAAAACCTGCCACTAAGAAGATTCCTAAAATAAACAATCCCTTAGAAAAAGGAAAAGGAATTGAAACCAGGAAAGTTCTAGACAGCAAGAATGGGGGATTGAAGACGAGAAAGATTCTAGGCAGATGGAAATACAGTTTGGGGAATATTCTAGGCAGATGGAAATGGAGTATGGAGAAGGTTCTAGACAAACCAAGAGGGAAATTGGGGAAAACTCTAAACAAACCCAGGAAATGACATTGCAGGAGGAGCTAGATTTTATATTGGCAAGCTGTGATACTATTAAGCCTGTCAATGAAAATGTTTTTACTCATCCTATTGAAACCCAATTTCCAATTAATTTGGAACCAGAAATCCCAGAACCTATAATCCACACCCAGCCTCTAGGAATGGATGAATGGTGGACTAATGATTGGCAATTCCAAAACCTTCTCAACAGTCCTTATTCCTTTCTCCCTCAGTTCGATCCAGAACCTTTACCAAATCCACCGATGAGTAATGAGAATATGGCTGAACTCCGCCATTTTGGCGAAGAGTTGATGGATGCTGGGAATAGAATCCGAGAGATTGGGGGACAAATCTCATGGAAATACGATGAGAGGGAACATCGTTACTAGAATAGCAAATGACGAGAGATAGTGGGTGGTGAAACTGTGGTTGTATAATAAATAACAAAATATAACTATGTAAAATAACTACAAATAAAACTTGTAAGATATTGGTGTGTAGTGATGCATATTATAAAATATATAAAATGGAATCGAGAAATCGATAGTTTTGACTATATGTGTATTGTGAAATTTGTATGATTATTTTGTGTATAATTGTTATTTATCGGATACTAATAAATTATATATATTAATTATCAGATGGAAAACGCTAATAATGAACCAGTAAATGAGGTTAACCAATCTGAGCAACACCCAGAGGATCAATTTCTAGATAGGCAAGATATAGAAAATATCGTTGCTCAGGGAATAGCCAATGCTATTCCAGCAATAGTTGCTGCTGTTAGAAATCCAAACGAACCTCAACAAATCATTCCTAGTAAACGTATTTCTGAAGATAACTTCAGTAATAGCGTAAACGGAGGCTATAATCATACTAATCAAGATAATGAACCCCGGCAAGCTCCGCTCCCTAAGAAAATGAAAGCTACAACGCCTGGTTGCACTTTCAAAGAATTTCTTGCCTGTAAACCCGCTGAATTTGCAGGCAATGAAGGGGCAACTGCATCACTGCGTTGGTTAGAGAAAACCGAGGCAGTGATTGAAATAAGTAAATGTAACAAGGACGATAAGGTCATGTATGCGTCCAATCTTTTCAAAGAAGGGGCACTAGAATGGTGGAACACTGTGTTACAAGCAAAAGGAAGAATGATGGCCTATGCCATGAACTGGGAAGAATTTAAGAGTCTTGTGGAAAGAAAATTCTGTCCCGAATTTGAAAAAGATCAAATGGCAAATAAATTTCTAAATCATAGAATGATGGGTGTAGATTGTCGCGGTTATACTTCGACATTCTTTGAATATGCTAGAGTGGTACCAACATTGGCTTCACCAGAACCGGTACTCATTTCTCGCTATATTTGGGGACTGATTAGTGAAATCCGTAATATCGTTAAAGCTACGAGACCTTGTACTATTGACGATGCGATAGAATTAGCTAATACCTTAACCGACGAACTGGTACGCACGAGAGATGAAAACAGGAAGAAGGAATTGGCTCAGAAAATTACCCAAGGATTTCGTACGAGTAATAATAGCAACTTCAAGAGAAGAGGAACAGGGCAATCCTCAAATCCACCTTTCTGCAGGAATTGCAAAAGGAAACATTATGGAAGATGTAATGTAACCTGCAACTTTTGCAAAACCTTAGGACATCATGAAGAAAACTATAGAAAGAAAACCATAACCTGCTTCAACTGTGGAGAAAATGGGCATTTTAAAACAGAATGTCCTAAATTGGCCAAACCAGCAGAAAACAAAACCAAGGCGACCGACGGAGCTACTAAGAAGAATGTCAGAGCATTCTAGCTAACCACTCAAGAAGCAGAACTCATTCCAGATATGATAGCTGGTACGTTCTTAGTACACAACATTTATGCAAAAATATTATTTGACTCTGGTGCAAACCAAAGTTTTATCAATACTTTATTTTGCCAAGCTCTTAATTTATTACCATTAACCAACGTTAGGCAGATTTTTACAGTCGAAACTGCAGATGGGAATTCAGGTAAAATAGATCAGGTTTTGAAAAAGGTAGAAATAGAACTTTCAGGTCACAAATTCTTTGCAAACCTGTTACCTATGAAATTAGCCGAATTCGATGTTGTGTTAGGAATGGATTGGTTAGTAACCAACCATGCTCGAATCCTTTGTGATAAAAACTCTATAGAAATTCAGGCACCTACTGGAGAAATAATCATGATTACAGGAGATAAACCACGTAAACCCATGAAGTTTATATCAGTAATGAAAGTTGCTAGTTATGAACGAAAGCAAGGAATAGTATACATGATTTCAGTAATCATTAGTACTAAGGGTAAAGAACTTAAGGAAATTCTTGTAGTCTCAGAATACCCAGATGTATTCCCAGAAGAGCTACCATGATTACCACCAGATAGGGAAGTAGAGTTTATGATTCATCTACTTCCAGGAACTACACCGATAGCCAAGGCACCTTATCGGTTAGCTCCTACCGAAATGTTAGAACTGAAAAAGAAATTAGATGAATTACTAAGTAAATGATTCATACAACCTAGCTCATCCCCTTGGGGAGCGCCAGTGTTGTTCGTAAAGAAGAAGGATGGTTCGATGAGAATGTGTATTGATTATAGAGAATTGAATAAGGTTACAATTAAGAATCGATACCCATTACCTAGAATTGATGATCTTTTTTATCAACTTCAAGGAGCTAGATATTTTTCTAAGATCGACTTACGCTCCGGATATCATCAGTTGAAGGTACAAGAAGAAGACATACCTAAAACTGCTTTCAGGACTAGGTATGGTCATTACGAGTTTACAGTCATGCCCTTTGGGTTAACAAATGCTCCTGCAACATTTATGGACATGATGAATAGAATCTGTAAACCGTATTTGGATAAATTTGTAATTGCTTTCATCGACGATATACTTATTTATTCCAAAAGTTAGACAGAACATTGTGAGCACTTGCATGCACTCTTAACTTTGTTAAGAAAAGAAAAGCTTTATGCCAAATACTAGAAGTGTGAATTTTGGCTAAAGGAAGTGCAATTTCTAGGTCACATGGTGAATCACGAAGGTATTCACGTAGATCCTGCTAAGATAGAGGCAATTACCAAATGGAGGGTTTCGCAAACCGCAATGGAAATTAGAAGTTTTATAGGTTTAGCTGGATATTATAGACGGTTTATTAAGGATTTTTCCAAGATAGCTGTACCATTAACTAAGCTAACCTGTAAAGCAGTTAAGTTTAAATGGGGACCTAAACAAGAAGAAGCCTTTAGAATCTTGAAGCAAAAGTTAACAAATGCTCCAATCCTAGCTTTACCAGAAGGGAATGAAGATTTTGAAGTATATTGTGATGCTTCAAAACTAGGATTAGGATATGTGCTTATGCAACACAAAAAGGTAATTGCGTATGCTTCAAGGCAATTGAAAAAGCACGAAGAAAATTATACAACTCATGACTTAGAATTAGGAGCCGTAATGTTTGCCCTTAAAATTTGGAGACATTATCTGTACGGAAGTAAATTTACTGTCTATACAGATCACAAAAGTTTAAGATATATATTTGGGCAAAAAGAGTTAAACATGAGACAAAGGAGATGGATGGAAATCTTAAGTGACTACGACTGTGATATTCAGTATCACGAAGGAAAGGCTAATGTAGTTGCAGATGCCTTAAGTCGTAAGTATCATGAGAAACAACGAAGGGTTCGTGCTTTCAGGTTAAATCTACAATTAGATTTAATGGAACAATTAAAGCATTTTCAAGAAACAGCCATCAAGGATGATGCTGAAGGAATGAAGGGACGAATAAAAGAATTAGAACAAGGAGCTGATGGAATTTGAAGATTCCATAAAAGAAGAATTTGGGTACCTAAGCAGGTTGAATTAAGAAATAAGATCTTAGAAGAAGCTCATAAACCTAGGTATACCATACACCCTGGAAACAATAAGATGTACCAAGATTTAAGAAATAATTTCTGGTGGATAGGCATGAAGAAGGATATAGCTAGATATGTTTCTAAGTGTCTTACTTGTTCACAAGTTAAGGCAGAACACCAGAAAGCTTTAGGTCTACTACAACAACTAGAAATGCCACTATGGAAATGGGAACTCATAACAATGGATTTTGTTAAGTTGCCCAAAACCAGAAAAGGTAATGATGCGATTTGGGTAATTGTGGATCGATTAACCAAATCAGCTCATTTTCTACCCATGAAAGAAACTTTTAGCATGGAAAGATTGGCAAAGTTGTATGTAGATGAAGTAGTATCCCTACATGGAGTTCCACTCTCCATTGTATCAGATAGGGATAGTCGTTTCACTTCTCACTTTTGGACAAGTTTCCAAGAAGCTATGGGAACTAAACTAAACTTGAGCACTGCATATCATCCACAAACAGATGGGCAAAGTGAAAGGACGATACAAACTCTAGAAGACATGCTTCGAGCATGTGTGATAGATTTTGGTGGAAACTGGGATGATCACCTACCCTTAATCGAATTCTCCTATAACAATAGTTATCATTCAAGTATCGAATCTGCCCCATTTGAAGCACTATACGGACGTAAGTGCAGAACTCCAGTATGTTGGGCAGAAATAGGAGAAAGTCAATTATCAGGATCAGAGATAGTACAAGAGACTACCGACAAGATCACTCAAATCAAGGAAAGATTGAAAACGGCTCGAGATCGTCAGAAGAGTTATGCAGACAATAGAAGGAAGCCGTTGGAGTTTCAAGTAGGAGACAAAGTACTATTGAAAGTTTCACCTTGGAAAGGAGTAGTCCGATTCGGTAAGAAAGGAAAACTAAGTCCAAGATACGTAGGACCATTTCCGGTGATTCAACGTATAGGACCAGTTGCTTATCGTTTACAACTACCAAAAGAATTAGCTGGAGTACATGATGTATTTCATGTATCCAATCTCAAGAAATGTTTGTCTGATGAATCCTTGGTAGTACCTCTTCAAGATATAGAGGTAAATGAAATGCTGAAATTCATAGAGAAACCTCTTCAAATAGAAGACAGAAAGGTGAAATTTCTCAAACACAAACGTTTAGTACTTGTCAAGGTCAAGTGGGATTCAAAGAGAGGAGCTGAATAAACTTGGGAGCAGGAATCGGAAATGAAGAGAAAGTATCCCTACTTATTCCAGTAAATCTCGAGGACGAGATTTTTATTAAGGTGGGGAGGATGTAATAACTTTCATCAAAAGTCAAATTTATTACTTTAATTGACCAATAGGAAACCCTAATTAAGAACCAAGTGATTCTGCATAAACCCTAAAATGTTCAGAAATCGGAATCAGGATCAGGGCCCCTAAAACTCAAGGGGGGTAAACCCTAGTTGGTAATATCTAAACAGTTTAACGTGTAAATCGAATTTGCATGCGAGACCAACTCAGCTAAGCTACTGGGACACACACCTACCCTACCCTAAAAAGTCACCCCTCGCGCCACGCGACAGCCACAAGGGGACCTGTCGCGACACGCGACAGGGACCATTTTTCATATATAAATAGTAGATAGTGGGACTTAGTTCCAGGCACTTGTTCGACGTAAAAATTCATAATATACGCTGAGATATAGTAGAAACAATCCAAAAACACACACGAATCACGAAGTGCTGCCGCAATACAGGGTATTAACTCGATCGCTGCTACGATTCAACGTCCGATCGATTAAACTATCCAATGGATGTTTAAGTGCTGCCCACATTAGGGTTATTGCTTTGTCATTCGTCGTTAATTCGATGGATGTTTAAGTATCGCACTTTGTCATTCGATGTGAGGGTTTAATCTCGTGAGTTATCGTAAATGCTGTATTAGTTACTAACCTAGTTTGTGTGCATTGTTATTTAAATTAGGTTAAAAGGCTAATCAATAGGCTAGGCTCTGCTCAAATAAATCTGCAAAGTGAGTCATTCTCTTTTTATCAAATTTGATTTCAAAAGCATGTTTATTGTCAAGGTTATAATTACAGGGATTAAGTCTTTGTAATCACCAAATTATAGCCGGTATGTGGGGTTTTGTATACATTACTTGATAATCTTCACCATTGGGGCAGCCAAGGGGTGATATGACCATAGTCACAGACACCATTGGACAATAAGAGGGCCAATGGGTCGAGTGACAAAATACCGTGGGTAGTTGGTTTGATATCAGGAAACATTGTAATCGCTTTTAATACTGTAAATTATAACAAATGTGTCGTTTTAGTAAAAAGAATGATTCACCAGTATTTCCCGCTGACAAAATTTTTTTCAAACATGTTTCAGGTGATCTGTTGTGATCAAGGAAAAGTGTCATGAAGCACTACAAGCTTAAGGAAGTGGCTCAATATAAAAATAAAGAAACATGTTTTGTAAAAAAATAAAGATTTCTCTTTGAAATCATATTATTGTAAATTACCGGGATATTATCCCGAGTTGTGAAATAAAATAATCGGGAATATATTAGCTTTAAAAAGATCCTGATGATAATCTTCCGCTGTCAACTTAATTAAATAAATACCACAGGATTTTCTGTCTCGCAGCTCCTGAAACGGGTAAAACCGGGTCGGGGGCCGTGACACTATAGTCCTATACAACTAAAGAACAGAGCAAAATGCTTAATGGGCTGAAAATAGAATACCAATTTTGCAAAATTGACTATTCAACAAAAAAAACTTTATTCGCTTATTTAACATTTGTAATGTTATACTATGCAAACCCAGGTGTTCTTCTTTTAGTATTTGGGGATGAAAGTATTCGAGCTAGTACACTATAAAACTTTCATTGTGTAGAACTAGAATTAACAAAGCTAACTGAATATGAGAAAACAAAGCTAACTGAATATGATTTGGAAGATAATGTTTCACAATTATGGGAAAACAAAAATTCACAAAGCTAACTGAATATGATTTGAAAGACCCAATTCATTTTCAGCAGCAAATTGCTTCCAACCACTAAAAGACCCAAGGCACTATGTAAGCCTATTAATTCGACATTCAAGATAGATTTCTTCGGTCTCTGTACCAAATTACCCCTTGCCACCACTGCCACCTCCAGCCACCACCCTCAACCACCTGCCGCCATTACCCCCTGCTTCTTGTTTGTTAACATCTTCTTCACAGCTTATCAAAACCATGGAGAAGTGGAAAACTAACAATAAGCAAATAATAATGCAAGCCACAAGAATGGTGCACACATTGTGAACATTTTCATGTCCAAACCTTAACAAAACTGATATAAATCACCAAAACAAAATCATAATACCACCTTTATTCCAAATCAACCATAATCACACATCGCATAAGCGCACCTACCTGGGCTAGAACAACCCTCAAAACACCCTCCACAATATCGAGGATCGTTTCTAACATCTACACATTTCCCATCACAACAAACAAACTCATAACCACGATCTGTTAAGACACCGGAGTACAGGTAAGCAATTAAACCAGATCCCTCCGTCACAACAGCTCCATCTCCGTCTCCGGTCATCCACTCCGGCGACCATTGAACCTCCTCTGTCTCCTTCTGGATGGTTGTGGTGGTGGTTGTGTGGCGGCGGAAGTTGCGGTGGTTGTGGTGGTGAATGGCGGTGGCAGTGGTGGTGATTATTGTGGTGGATGAGAGAGAGACAGGAGAGAGATGGTACCTGGGCAAGAAAAGGGTTTCAGGGATATTGAAGAAGAAGAACTATGTGTATATATATATATATATATATAATAACAATAACAATAAAAATAATAATATAATAATAAATATAGGGTAAGATTACCAAAATACCCTCTCCTATAAGGGTCAAACTACCGTTGACTGAGGCCCGGGGGTAAGGTTGCGACATAACAGTGAACAGTAGGGGGTAAAATTGCAATTATTTCCTTAGGGGGGTAAGGGTGCCAATCACCCCTAATCTCAGGGGGTAAAATTGCAGTTTACTCATATATATATATATATATATATATATATATATATATATATATATATATATAGGGTTGAGTTCATTTCAGAACTCTAAATAACTACAGAACTTTCAGAACTCCTAATAAACAATCATTTTATATATAAGTTTTTGTATTTAGGATCTTTTTATCATCTATTATATGTATTTCTTTGATTACATACATGTTAAAAGTAGTTTACATATGTTTAATTGCCAAAATTGTATATATGTGTCATAACTAATTACATATATGTAAAAAAACTAGTTTACATATGTGTAATTATAAAATTACATATAAAAAATGATAAAATTACTCTTAACATGTATGTAATCGTAAAAATACACATAATAAATGATAAAATTATCCTAAACAAAAAAATACATAAATAAAAAGATTGTTTATTAGGAGTTCTGCGAGTTCTGTAAATATTTATGGTTCTGAAATGATCCTGGCCCTATATATATATATATATATATATATAGGGAGATGATCATGAGAAAACTACATATAAATGAGAAAACTAAAAAAGTCTAAAAAACCTGCCAAATTTTTTACAATTTTAAGAGTAATGCTTTCTACCTTGAGAATGCAGGTTTATCAATGTTAAGAGTAATGGATTATCATTAAATGATTGTTTATTATCTTCTTTAGTAATAGAGTTTTGGGTTTGAAGAATTAATTATGCACTTAGTAAGAGAATACTAAGGGTAAATTACATTTTTCGTCCTTTATGTTTATATCAGATTGCAGTTGATACCCTTTAACTTCAATATTTGCACCCTAGGTCCTTTGGCTCTAACCCAGTTAAGTTTTACAGTTAACTTTGATCATATTAAGGGTAATATAGTCTTTTTACAAATTTATCTAAAATTATTATAATAATAAAACAAAAAAAATTAAGGGTAAACAACAACAATTCCGGTATATTTTTTTAATCCCAGTTCCTCTTTTTAGAGATGATTAGTGGTGGTGGCTATAATAGTATAAGTTTTTAGGGTTAGGGTTTTGTTGTTTGAAGCGTAAAGAAAGAAGAAGGAAGTAGTTGTTGCCGATATGTTTTTTGGGATAGTTTGTGCCTTGTGGTCTGAGTATTTTCACCAGAAGAAAGAAAAAGAGATATAGTTGTGGTGTGGTAGTGTTGTTGAAAGGCATTTTGGGGGTTAATCATTCAAAAGATAATAGTAATTGGGATAAAAAAAATATACAGGTTTGTGAGTTTGTGTGTGGGCTGGGATACGCTTGTTGTGGTGGTTGGATTTAGTCAGGGGCGGATCTATGTAGTAGTAAGGGGTAGCCTAGGCTACCCCTCAACCTTGTCGGCCAATGGCGCTCCCTTGAAAAAACAGTGTTACACATACGTAAATATCCTGAGTGCTTTCTATAGAATTATGCAATCACTCTCCTTGAACTTTCTAAAGAAGAAAGTGTTGGAAGAAGAAGAAATGTTTGATAAAAAGAAAAAATAGGGTTGCAGGTGTGATGAAACGAAAAAGATGATATGTTTAGTATGTTTATTTGGAAGAAATAAATGTGTTATTTTGGAATTGACAAATGTCTCCTAAACACTGAGACCATGTGTAGTGGTTAACACCCTACCCTTGGGCGTTTTGCGCCATGTAGCAGCCCAGTCAGCAACGGGGTATTATGGGGCGTTTTCTAAAATCGGTGTAGTGGGGATGTAGGGCATTATGTTAAAAGGGGTGTAAATAGAATTTAAATAAAAAAAAACCATGAAAAATTGTTATTGGCCAAACAAAGAACAGGAGCACACTCATTGGCCAAAGCCCTTCTTCTCCGGCATGATTAAAAACACTGCCCGAATTTTTTTGAAAGAAAACGCCAAAACACGCCCAGGGGGCGGACTTGCCGGCGTTTTGGGGTGGGATTGGGCGGGATTGAGGGCAAAAAACGCCCATTACGCTTGGTCTGATAAGTAAAGTCAAAGGATATTAATTTTGAAGTCCCACAGTCTTGAGAAGATAAATGGACCCGAAAAGCATATTAATGTTTTATTAAGTCATTAATTTTAAAAATATAAAAGAAAGTTTGGGCTGCAATTATTTTTGTTGGTTTTAATGAATAAAATTGCAACTATAAATTTTAATTGGGCTAATAATGTTTAAATAAGGACTCGTGTGCTCCTAATATGATTAACGACTCATGTGCTTCTAATATGATTAACGAATCGTGTGCTCCTAATATGATTAACGACTCGTGTGTCCTAAGAGGATTAGGTTACAAAATTGTCTTTGATTGGGGATTTTAGCTAGTTCTGATTTTGGAGTGAAATTTCGAAACCACTTTTAAGAGAAATTAGATTAGAACCGGACTGAACCTCTAAGAAATCTGATTTTGGAGTGATTATATTTTTTTATATGATCCAACCTGATCCGAACCTGACTGAGAAAATTGTTATATAGCGATGAACAAATAGCAACTAAAAATTTCCGCCCCCATGTAAAACGTTTCTGGGTGCGCAACTGTTGTCGGTGACGTGAAAAATTAATGAAAAAAATAATCTTCTCCGTTTTATGTGTCAAATACTCC
Organism: Helianthus tuberosus; assembly: GCA_030545235.1. NCBI lineage: Eukaryota > Viridiplantae > Streptophyta > Magnoliopsida > Asterales > Asteraceae > Helianthus > Helianthus tuberosus. The sequence continues at coordinate 50,109,273 of CM060351.1, forward strand.
TAGGTCCATATTTTATTTGGTATACCCCTAAATTTATCTTTTAGCTTCGCCACTAAAGGGAGCCTGATTGAAACAATGGCCTAACTGCCCAAATTATTAATAATATGATTGAAATTGCGGCCAAATTAGTTATGTATTTATTTTACTTGATTTATTTATTGTCGTTTTTTTATATTGTATAATTGCACGGTAAATTTTTTTTAGGATACCCCTGATTTAATGTGCTAGTTCCGTCACTGGATTTAGTGATGGTGCAGGTTGGTTGAAGAGCTAAGAGAAAGAGATAAGGTTTTGTGATGTATATAATATTTTTTTAATCTTTTAAACAAATTAGTAAAATTACCGATCTACCCTCATGTGTAAATCACTTGACAAGATTTAACTAGAATTTTTAATCAAGTTAGGGCTAATGGACCTAGGGTGCAATGTGTTTAACATTTAAAGGATTGTGACTGTAATTATTAAAGTTAAAGGGTATCCATTGCAATCCGATATAAACATAAAGGACACAAATCTAAAATGATTACTTATGAACATGGCTTAGTATGCTGAAGCAATAAGACTAACTCATTTTCCCATTACAAACCCAATGCGGCCCTGGTTAGAATAACTTAATCAATCTCTTCTTCCACACAAATGCAACTAAGAGAACTAGAGAAGGCAAGGCATAGTCTTTCAGTTTTTATAAGTCTCACCAGGTTATATACATGCATTATAAAAGACACCATAATTATCATTTAAACAAGCTACAAAACATCAACACTTGCTACTTATCAGTTACTAAATTCAATTACACTACTAGAAAAAAGACCTTCAATGACGCGCAATGCGTGTCATTAAAGGGTAGATATGACACACAAAAGAGTGTCAAGGAAGCCCCCGTCATTAATTGAAGATGACATGCTCTTGTGTGTCATCCTTTTATGACACACCTTTACGCCACACTTTAATGACACACACTCATGATACGCCTTTATGATACACTTTAATGACATGCATTGCGTGCCATGGTTTTAAATTTTTATTTTTTTATTTTATTTTATTGGTAGAATTTCTAATTTTCCTAATAGAACCAAAACAATATATAAATCCATATCATAACAAAATACACATATACCAAAGCAATTCATTTCATAATCATACGTCAAAAATAATACAAATATCTTAAGTTAACAAAAAATATTGTTTGGCGTACATACTTCGACATCTAATATAGTCACTTAAAAATAAACGATGCCCCACAACTCAAACACCATTCACGTATCCCATCAATATCCTCATCCGTGTATACCGCTTTGCCTCTCCCAACCTGAGAACAAAATTAAAGAACCTAAATACATGCACTTTTATATAAAAAAAACAATTTATGACATAACAAAATCAGAAAACCTAAATACATGCACTTTGATATGATAAACAAAGAGGATATCCACACAATTATATTCTCATTTCATCATGTTATTTAGTTATCTTTTTTACCTCATTTCTTTTATATGCAAATCAAACACACATGTCTCATCAAAATCTCCAATATTATAAACTAAATTCAGTGATATAATAAAAGTTTTGCAGCAAGTTAGCTAACAAATTAATAATACTTCAAAAGTAATCATTTAAAAAATAATACTTACATTGTTATTGGCAAGTATTTCAATTCCTTCTTCAACAACCTCTTTCGTAAACTTCAATACGTAGTAGCCACATTCAGTACCTCCCATCTGATATCCTCCCATCTGATATGGACACTACAAAATTAAAAATTCTGATTCAGTCGATGGAGTTAAAGGTACAATTTCAACACATGGACACACCTAAAAATATTGATATGTTTCTATCAATAAGAATTAAGTGCTCACCTTAGCGTTAACCTAATTGACTTTAACCATAGTCTTGGTTCCACCTTGTACAGCATACAGGCCATCGCCCTATAAGAAAAATTAACAAATATATCATAATAATATAATATAATTTTCAATAATTTATATTGTACATCATACAAGGCCATTGCCCTAAAATAATTTATATTACTTACGCATCGATAATTTGCCTCAACACTGGATTTATTATGCTATTCCTTATAAAATCAAGATAATAGCAAGTATTTGTTTTCATGTCTAAAACTGCCAACACCCAATGTCTTCTACAAAAACCATAAACCAAATTAAGACAAATAATATCAAGATAATAGTTTTTTTTTTCTTCTTGAATAGTTAATTAAATGGAAAATCATACCCAGGATTGTAGGGCGTTAGGATGATGTCATTGTCCTTTCTTGTAGATAACCGATCTGCAACCATTCTACTTGTATCATCAATATGTTTGGGTTTTGATTTACGTTCACTTGGTGAGATTGCACGTGGGGTCACAAAAAATACCGTGATCATGTTTTGGCCCATTCTTTATTTGCTCATACAATAAATTGTGTTTTACTAACAATTATTGAAATTAAATTGAAGTACTTACATCATATAAGTCGTAATGACAGAACCGGCCAGCTCATCCAATGTAAAAACTGCTTCAAAATCCTTCCGGTTTAAATATGTGAAACTCTCGTACCCAAATAGATCGTCCACACATTGCAATTTTATAGAATCGGCCTTTAAAACTTATGCAACAACCACAGTTGCAGTCATCGTCAAAACAACATTGTTTTCAACTCTTATCCTTGGCCTCCTTTGTGCTCTCGTCATCCTCCTTTTTTCCTTCATTCACTTGTACATCCTCTTTTTCCTTTTGCAGTTCAAGTACTCTTGTCCCTTTTTTTTCTTTCTCACTTACTACTTCTTTTCCTGTGATCTTTTTCACTTGTACAATCTTTTGTTCAAACTCTCTTTCGTTCTCCTCATCAGTTCCTCTTCCTCTTGGTTGTTTTATTTGTTTCTTAGATTCTAAATCTTTCACAAGTTTTGTCTTTGGTTTCGCCACCATTTTTTCCTACAAAAATATAAATTCTTTAAATTAGACCTCATGTCGCAACCCCCGATCCCTTATCTATGCCGGGAACGGGCAGACGCGAACTCAGTAGTGGTGGTATCAGTTATTTAATCTTGCAGCGGAATTTACATCAGGACCGTAGTTAGGAAATGGTTATCAGAGTAAAACCACCTCATTTAATATTAATAATCACATGGGTAAAACCCAAGTTTCTTAGTACAATACAATTTGATAGGGATAAACCCTATTTTATTGAATTTAAAACATCGTTTATTAGGTAACTTTTATAGCCACATTTTCCCAAGCCTTCAGTGCTCTCCAGCTGGCTTTTTACTAATTGGCTGTCACATTGGGTTACCTGAAACGCGTTTTAAAACATTTGTCAGTGGGAAATACTGGTGAGTGAATCCCAGTTTAATCAAGTTTAAATAAAAGTCACAGTGAACAGTATTGAGAGCGATCACATTGTTTATGTCTACACAATTACTCCATTAGTACTGTCAATCCACTGACTTGTGGGTCATATTACCCATTGGCTAACTCATTGTCCAATGGTAACGTATTGTTATCCCGACTTACTACTCACAGTGTATTAAATTTTGTATACAAAACCCCAACATACCGGCAGTAATTGAAGAACTACAAAGACTCAATCACCGCTTAATCACATTGTAAAACAATTAAGGTTTTGTAAAACATTCCAAAAAGATTAACAAAAAGAGGATAAACTCACATTGCTATCTTAGACTTTGCGTAAGGGTTTCCTGGATATAATCTATAATTTATACAAATGTACATTGGTTAGTATCATAACCCTTTGAAAATATTAATGATACCCTCCTCGAGATGGCATTCCAACAACTACGTCGGGCAGAACCACGACAGTTGTTACGGAACCCTAAATCAATCGGGCAGCGTAACTATTATGAAACTGGGGTTATAATACTTACAACGGAGCAGAACCTCGCTAATTAGGGGTATAGTACTCGACTATAATGCTTATAGCATCAGAAATTCGTTTAGAAAGAAAGATGTGAGCGACGGAAAATGAAACCAGATGGCCTGTTTATATAGTTGCAAAACCTGACCCTCACGCGGCCCGCGTAAAGGTAAGCTAAGGCTTATGCGGCCCGTGTCAACATATGGTCAACGCGTAGCTTAGCTGATTCGATGTGTAGGTCCGCCACGATGTCGACACGTGTTGGCCTAGGATGTCTCCGTGTTTGATGATCTCTAGCGGCCCGCGTAAGAGTTAAGGTGAGCTTACGCGGCCCGCCTGAACTAAAGAAATCAGTGAAGTCCGGTCTACATCTTCATACCGCCCGCGTAAAGTTGGGGTGGGATCCTTCGCGGCCCGCCTCAACTTAAACATCAGATTTTATATTTTATTTTTAATGTTATAACGTATCCCTGGCTCGGTTTTCACATACGGGGTGTATTTAGAGACATATAAGGGTATTTTAAAATATACTAGAGTCTCGGAAATATTTATGAGGGTGTTGGTTTTACCGAGGTTTGTTACATTCTCCCCACCTTGTTTTAGAGCTCGTCCTCGAGATCTACTGAAATAAATACGGATACTTCTTTTGCATTTCCGATTCAAGCTCCCATGTATACTCAGGTCCTCTTTTGGAGTCCCACTTCACTTTGACCAGAACTAATCTCTTATGTGACACCCAAGGAAAACCAGTAAACAACGCAACATAACTAGCTTCCTCAGTAACCACGTGCTAAATTTCGGGACGAAATTTTCTTAACGGGGAGAGAATGTGACAACCCTCAAAATTTCATGTATCCGTACGATTATTTAATGATAATTAAAATGCTTGGTGACTGTGTCATACTTACATGTGTTTGTTAACATACTAGGCTTGTGTAGAAAACGTGACTAAATGGCCCTGAATATTTTCCTATGTGTTAGGAATTAATTGTGTTACAAATATATGTATATAAGACGCCTTACGGAACAATTAAACAACTTAACGGAACAGTATTCGACCGAACAACCGGACATCACCCGGGACATCAAATATTTGCCAAATACATTGTGTTATTTTTTTTGGCTAGTCTTGATCCCCGTTCACCATGACACCCACTAAAAACCCAATAACAAGCATGTATCATCACATTACTTACAAACAAATTAACAATTACAATTTAGTTGAAAAATTGCAAACAAGCCCCTCCCCCAACCTGATTTTCGGTCCTAGGTGGACCCCACAAAGATCACCATGATTTCCCCTATATATTTTGTTTAGATCTTCTTTGATTGTTGCTTGCAAGTATGAACAAAATAATTAGAGAATCTCTCATATGTATGGCCATCCCTCTTACAAGATCATTGACAATCTTTCACTCTCTCTCTCTATTTCGGTCACCCCCATAACCGAACCCACCTCCACCTCTCAACATCTTCATCTCCTCCAATTACAAGTTCCATTCAAAGCTTGAAGTTCATCCATGGAGGTTGCAAGTTGAAGGACTTTCAAAGGAGCTTGTTTCTAGTCTTTCTCATCATCTTCTCTCTACATCTTCATCACAAGATCCTACCCTAGCTTTAAGCTAGCAGTAAGTTCCTTACGTCACCTTTGTTCATCTTGTTCCATGATTAAAAGATGTAATATGTTAAATCTACAAGAACACTAAAAATGGTTTAAACAAGAAGATGAAACATGATGTAAAAATGTTAGTATGAAGTTGTTTGGATATATTGCTGATTATTTGCTGATTTACTTGTTAATATTGAGTACTAGAAATGTTGTTGATCATTATGCATGTTAACAGAACCAATAGAACTCGCATTAGAATGTAAAAGCTGAAAAAACAGAAAGCTGTTTGGTGATTACAGCCAACTTCAATTGGCTGTAATCGGACCTTAATAAAGCAGAAAATGTGTTTTCTGAACCCTAGATTTATGTATTATGAAATACGGTTCTAATGGCACTGGAATCATAATTTTTGGACTTCGTTTACTATTTTTAAAGGGTCATTTTGTAACAGCAGCTCAAGCTGCATTTATGCTGCTGAAAATAGGTGTTATATTTTTGGTCATAACTGGAAATCTATGTTGAATCAGCTCATGAAATTTGTACAGTAGATGACAACTGATATATTTGTAATTACCAGACAGGAATTTCGTAAATCGGACGCTCGATGAATTTTAAATAAATTATTCCGTGGACTGCAGTCAGAAAAAGATAAATCTGAGTTCAGTCCGGAAAATGAATTTTTATAAAATATTGGTGATGAATTGGATCCCGAGATTTTTATACAATAATATTTGGATCGTTTAAGACCTTCTGTAAAAAGTTGGGAATTTTTGAAAGAAGTTAACTATTTTATTAAAATCCCCGAAAACAGCCCAGTTTTGAATATTAATGCTGAAATGACATAAGTTGTAATTTGCATGTCTAAATGTCGGGTAGGTTATCTTTGAATGATATAACGTGTTATATGTGTTATGTGCATCATCGTATGTTTGTTTATGAGTGGGGAATGGATGGGAAACTTATATGGGCATAAACCGTTAAAGTGATGCATGTTATGTGATAGATACGTGTAGGAACTTTGTGCTCTATTTAAAAATCACTAAATGACTAACTGGTAATCATATTAGGACGTGATTGACCGACCATGACTGGTAGCTATATTTGAGAATCTAACCGAGCAAACCGAGGTGAGTTCACACTTTCTACAAGGCATGGGATTTCCCGGTGGTTTGGGAATGGGTTAAAGAATTTAAAACTAAATCTACATATCTCCTTGGGAAGATATGTACGGCCATACTCCATAGGTAGGATGCCATTCTTAATCCTACGAATTCTCCTGGTGCAGAATACGTACGTTCGTCCTCCTGGTGTAGGACAACAACCTTAAAAACTAGCTAGACAAAACTCTATCAATAAGTCCCTCTTCATTATATCGACTTAATCGCCGAGGCCAATGGCGAACGGATCATTAGTTAATAGCGCTATTAGGTTTAACAAACCTCACATCGTGCCGGTTGGATGGGCGTGTACTAATGGACTATGGAAGACTATCAGTGATGAAAGACACTGATATAGGGCACAACTTATTTGCGTAGTAGTCGATATCATACCGTCTAGTAGTTCACACGGGGAAAGCCCCCACTGATTATGGTTATGGATTGGGTAATGAAAAAGGAACTGGTTAAACATACTTTCAACTACGGGGTAACCCCCACGACAATTAAGCCAACGAAAGTCAAACCACGTTTTTCAGAAACAACTTAAAACTAATCAACCAAACGTGAACTCACTCAACTATGTTGTTGACTCGTTGTTACATGCCTTACAGGTCGTTAAACGATTGGAGCTTGCACGAGGAAGGAGTCGTTGTGGTGTACGGACTGTTATGTTCCGTGCTTATTATTTAAATCCTTATGAACTTATTAAACTTGCGTTTTGAACTTTAACTTATAAACTATGGACTTATCCTTTTGGATTTACTTTTATACTTCCGCTGTTTAAACTAAACATGGTTAACTAGCTTTGGTCACCAATCGTATTATGGTTGGTCTTATTTACTTAATTACGATGTTCAATATGATTGGTGGCTCGATCCTGTTCACGTCACGCCTCCAAGTGGTGGTACTCCGCATGATGTATTTTGGGGGTGTGACAGATTGGTATCAGAGCCATTGGTTATAGTGAACTTGGTTTTAATAAGGGAAATTTTTTTTGTTAAAACCAGACTATAACCTGTACAGTGCTCAACGATCCACAACGACGCTTCGCTCCACGTGCAAGGCTCAACACACTAGGTGGTATGATTTAAGTTTATATTTCTTACTTGCTAGATTACTTTTGTCTGGAGTGGTGTTTATTGTGTGTTTATTTAGGGTAGTAGCATGCTGTCTATTAGCCCTACTGCTTTCTTTATGACACGCAATTGTTTACTTGAAATTTGACAAGTGGTGGTCAAATTCTTTTCTGATTTCTCGTCACCCTGCTATGACAACTGTTTATGCATTCTATCTATTTACACGCTTATCTCGACATGACGTCACTATCTGACCCTCCGTACATTCGGTTTGCACGTCAACGTTCACAAAGACTAGACCTGGCTCAAACGAACTCGGGATTAGGAGAACTATATCCATGCATCTCTGTTGACGAACCTTATCATCTCCACCGGTCGTCGTTATCAGAAACGAAGCAGCCACAGTTACACGCGTTTGTCGTTTTGCAACTCACAACCCTACCAACCAAATTCTGTTTTAAACGAGTGATGTACTTCCGTGACCGTGATGCAGCGAACTTCCCTATTTGTGTCGTGCCGCTACACCTCACTACTAGAATTGCTTCTAAGCAACAGATTACTTGGTTGAATTCTTCTGTTATTGGTGGACCCCTGCTTTCGCTCGATTCTTCGCATGAACCTCATTAATTCCCTGTTTCTTTGATTGGCAACTGATTTAACGAGATGCTAACAACCATACCATGACTTCCACCGATCACAAGATTACACCCCCCCATTACCTTGTTGGGTGGTTAATGCTTCTCCTACTTGATGTACTCCTTTGTAAACCCAACCTAGCGAAGGGATGCCCTCACTGATGGGATAGTCTTCTTATATACGCGAAATCTTTACACTAGCTTTTGTACCGACACATGATTGTTGATTAATGATACGTCCAATTTCTACCATTGGCTTAGATCAAACCATCACTCCCTTACCACAGTGAAATTACGTTCTCGCTACTCCATGTTGAGATACTGAAACGAACACGCACTCGCTTAGAGAATTTGGAAGGCTCGACCTTCGATCATTAGTGATCACTCCTTAAAACCTTGGGGGTGGTGATGTATTGTCGATACGATCATACTCTCTTGAACACGTTTTCGCGTCTTTCCTTTGGAACCTCACGACTACACAGACGTATTTTGGATTCATTCGCACAACCCAAGAAACTCCTCCTAACTTGGTTGCTTACTTGATGAATCACAAACCCACCTAAGTTCATGGATTCAGGTGAATTGTTCCTCCAACGCATGTGGGCGAGTCGGACGACTTTTGTTGGAAGTCTCAGTGAATCTTAACACTACACAATTGTACGACAATCATGCTGCTATGTTGAATTATTGTTCTGATTGATTTAACCCCGTGACAACTATATTCGATCAACGGCGTACTTTATCCCAACTATACCCAACTTGCGTACAACCAGCTATACCTTCGACATCAGGTAAACCCCTGCTAGGGATTATTAAACGCTTATTCATCGATTGCGGCTACCCTTTCTCATGTTTCCCCACCCATACACGTTATACTTTTGAACCCTACGATCTTAAAAGTGTTCCCCGCGGACACTTGCTTGGACAAGTTACGCTCTATGAACGTTACTCAGTGAGCATTGGGCCATGAACATGTTAATACCCTAGGTACCTTTCCTTGATCTTGATACGGCCGATATGGATCTTCAGACACGATAGATATGTCCCTTGTTTTCTTTGACGACATCCAAACCCACTGGAAGAACTGTCCTCGCAACTACAAGAGCTCTTGGACAAGGGTTTTATTCGACCTAGCTCTTCGCCCTGGGGAGCTCCAGTACTATCCGTGAAGAAGAAAGACGGTACCTTCAGAATGTGCATCGACTACCGTGAACTCAACAAGGTGACCGGGAAGAATCGTTATCCCCTCCCACGTATTGAAGACTTGTTCGACCAGTTGCAAGGGTCGAGCTATTACTCTAAGATTGATTTGAGATCGGGATACCATCAGCTGAGAGTCCGAGATGAGGATGGCTCTAAAACAGCATTAAGAACTCGTTACGGCAATTACGAGTTTCTGGTTATGCCTTTCGGATTAACGAATGCACCTGCAGTCTTCATGGATCTCATGAACCGAGTGTGCAAGCCGTACCTGGATAAGTTTGTCATGGTGTTCATCGACGACATCCTGATCTATTCTAAGAGTCAGGAGGAACACGAGCAACATCTGAGGCTTATTCTGGAAGTTCTTCGAAAAGAGCAGTTGTATGCCAAGTTTTCGAAATGTGACTTCTGGCTTCGCGAAGTCCACTTTCTAGGCCACGTAGTAAACAAGGATGGGATTCATGTTGATCCATCCAAGGTTGACTCGATCAAGAACTGGCCTGCACCCCGCACACCAACAGAAATCCGCCAATTCTTGGGTCTGGCGGGCTACTACAAATGATTTATCAAGGATTTCTCAAGGATTGCGCAACCTCTCACTTCACTGTCTCAGAAGGGTGTCATCTACCGTTGGGGAGATGCACAACAGTCCGCATTTCAGCACTTAAAAGACAGACTTTGTAGCGCACCTATCCTCTCATTGCCTGAAGGCACAGATGATTTTGTGGTTTATTGCGATGCTTCCATCCAAGGGCTTGGTTGCGTGTTGATGCAACGTGACAAGGTCATTGCCTACGCATCGCGCCAACTTAAGGTTCACGAAAGGGACTACACTACGCACGACTAGGGGTTGGGGGCAGTTGTTTTTGCGCTAAAGATATGGAGACATTACTTGTACGGTACCAAGTGCACCATTCACACCGATCACAGGAGTCTCGAGCATATCTTCAAGCAAAAGAAGTTAAACATGCGACAACGTCGATGGGTCGAGCTCTTGAACGATTATGAATGTGCGATCAAGTATCATCCTGGCAAAGCCAATGTTGTGGCCGATGTCCTTAGTCGAAAGGATACTATACCTAAGCGTGTACGTGCATTACAGCTTACCATCCAATCTAGTCTTCCTGCCCAAATTCGTGATGCTTAGGTTGAAGCATTGAAAGCAGAGAACATTAGGGCTGAGTCCTTACGAGGATCGAGGCAGCGGCTAGAACAAAAGGAAGACGGCGCTTACTATGTAACAGGGCGCATCTGGGTTCCGCTTTACGGAAACTTACGCGAGCTTGTGATGGATGAAGCGCACAAGTCTCGTTATTCGATACACCCTGGTTCGGATAAAATGTACCACGATCTCAAGACTACGTATTGGTGGCCTGGCATGAAAGCCTACATAGCAACCTACGTTAGCAAATGTTTGACTTGTGCGAGAGTCAAGACCGAATACCAGAAACCATCAGGCCTACTCTAACAACCAGAGATACCACAATGGAAATGGGAGCAAATTTTCATGGATTTCGTTACTGGTCTGCCTAGATCTCAACGTGGGATTGATACTATTTGGGTGATCGTGGATCGACTCACAAAGTCTGCACACTTTTTGGCTATCAAGGAAACGGATAAGTTCTCCACTCTAGCGGACGTTTACTTAAAGGAAGTGGTTTCGAGGCACGGAGTGCCGACCTCTATTATCTCTGATCGTGATGCGCATTTTACTTCAGAACTGTGGCAAGCGATGTACAAATCTTTTGGCTCACGATTAGACATGAGCACAGCTTACCACCCGCAAACGGATGGGCAGTCTGAACGCCCCATCCAAACCCTAGAAGACATGCTGCGGGCATGTGTAATCAATTTTGGTAATGGCTGGGAAAAGCACCTCCCGTTAGTGGAGTTTTCGTATAACAACAGTTACCACACCAGCATTCAAGCCGCTCCATTTGAAGGATTGTACGGGCGTAAATGCCGATCACCTCTTTGTTGGGCAGAGGTGGGTGACAGTCAGATCACGGGTCCAGAACTCGTAGTTGATACTACAGAAAGGATTGCTCAGATACGACAACGCATGGCAGCAGCTCGTGACCGTCAGAAAAGCTACGCTGACAAGGGCAGGAAACCACTCGAGTTCCAAGTTGGGGACCGTGTGCTACTCAAAGTCTCACCTTGGAAAGGTGTAGTTCGTTTTGGCAAACGAGGCAAACTCAATCCGCGATATGTCGGACCGTTCGAAATTATAGAGAAAATAGGCAAAGTGGCCTACAAACTAGATCTACCAGCAGAACTCAGTGCAGTTCACAACGTTTTTCACGTGTCAAATCTGAAGAAGTGTCTGTCAGATGAGACCCTCATAGTTCCTTTGAAGGAGCTCACTATCGACGATCAGTTGCGATTCGTCGAGGAACCAGTTGAAATCACAGACCGAGATGTTAAGGTCCGCAAGCGCACCAGAATACCTCTTGTTCGAGTTCGTTGGAACTCCCGTCGTGGCCCAGAGTTTACCTGGGAACGAGAAGACCAAATGAAACTCAAGTATCCCCAGTTGTTTAAGAAAAGTGCAACCACTACTGAGGCTGAAGCTACTGTAGAATTTCGGGACGAAATTCCAAATCAACGGGGGGATGATGTGACACCCCAGGAAAACCAGTAAGCAACGCAACATAACTAGCTTCCTCAGTAACCACGTGCTAAATTTCGGGACGAAATTTTCTTAACGGGGAGAACATGTGACAACCCTCAAAATTTCATGTATCCGTACGATTATTTAATGATAATTAAAGTGCTTGGTGACTGTGTCATACTTACATGTGTTTGTTAACATACTAGGCTTGTGCAGAAAACTTGACTAAGCCCTGAATATTTTCCTATGTGTTAGGAATTAATTGTGTTACAAATATATGTATATAAGACGCCTTACGGAACAATTAAACAACTTAACGGAACAGTATCCGACCGAACAACCGGACATTACCCGGGACACCAAATATTTGCCAAATACATTGTGTTATTATTTTTGGCTAGTCTTGATCCCCGTTCACCATGACACCCACTAAAAACCCAATAACAAGCATGTATCATCACATTACTTACAAACAAACTAACAATTACAATTTAGTTGAAAAATTGCAAACTAGCCCCTCCCCCAACCTGATTTTCGGTCCTAGGTGGACCCCACAAAGATCACCATGATTTCCCCTATATATTTTGTTTAGATCTTCTTTGATTGTTGCTTGCAAGTATGAACAAAATAATTAGAGAATCTCTCATATGTATGGCCAACCCTCTTACAAGATCATTGACAATCTTTCACGCTCTCTCCTCACTACTCTCTCTCTCTATTTCGGTCACCCCCATAACCGAACCCACCTCCACCTCTCAACATCTTCATCTCCTCCAATTACAAGTTCCATTCAAAGCTTGAAGTTCATCCATGGAGGTTGCAAGTTGAAGGACTTTCAAAGGAGCTTGTTTCTAGTCTTTCTCATCATCTTCTCTCTACATCTTCATCACAAGATCCTACCTTAGCTTTAAGCTAGCAGTAAGTTCCTTATGTCACCTTTGTTCATCTTGTTCCATGATTAAAAGATGTAATATGTTAAATCTACAAGAACACTAAAAATGGTTTAAACAAGAAGATGAAACATGATGTAAGAATGTTAGTATGAAGTTGTTTGGATATATTGCTGATTATTTGCTGATTTACTTGTTAATATTGAGTACTAGAAATGTTTTTGATCATTATGCATGTTAACAGAACCAATAGAACTTGCATTAGAATGTAAAAGCTAAAACAACAGAAAGCTGTTTGGTGATTACAGCCAACTTCAGTTGGCTGTAACCGGACCTTAATAAAGCAGAAAATGTGTTTTCTGAACTCTAGATTTATGTATTATGAAATACGGTTCTAATGGCACTGGAATCATAATTTTTGGACTTCGTTTACTATTTTTAAAGGGTCATTTTGTAACAGCAGCTCAAGCTGCATTTTTGCTGCTGAAAATAGGTGTTATATTTTTGGTCATAACTGGAAATCTATGTTGAATCAGCTCATGAAATTTGTACAGTAGATGACAACTGATATATTTGTAATTATCCCACTGGAATTTCGTAAATCGGAGGCTCGATGAATTTTAAATAAATTATTCCGTGGACTGCAGTCAGAAAAAGATAAATCTGAGTTCAGTCCGGAAAATGAATTTTTATAAAATATTGGTGATGAATTGGATCCCGAGATTTTTATACAATAATATTTGGGTCGTTTAACACCTTCTATAAAAAGTTGGGAATTTTTGAAACAAGTTAACTATTTTATTAAAATCCCCGAAAACAGCCCAGTTTTGAATATTAATGCTGAAATGACATAAGTTGTAATTTGCATGTCTAAATGTCGGGTAGGTTATCTGTGAATCATATAACGTGTTATATGTGTTATGTGCATCATCGTATGTTTGTTTATGAGTGAGGAATGGATGGGAAACTTATATGGGCATAAACCGTTAAAGTGATGCATGTTATGTGATAGATACGTGTAGGAACTTTGTGCTCTATTTAAAAATCACTAAATGACTAACTGGTAATCATATTAGGACGTGATTGACCGACCTTGACTGTTAGCTATATTTGAGAATCTAACCGAGCAAACCGAGGTGAGTTCACACTTTCTACAAGGCATGGGATTTTCCGGTGGTTTGGGAATGGGTTAAAGAATTTAAAACTAAATCTACATATCCACTTGGGAAGATATGTACGGCCGTCCTCCATAGGTAGGATGCCATTATTAATCCTACGAATTCTCCTGGTGCAGAATATGTACGTTCGTCCTCCTGGTGTAGGGAAAGAACCATAAAAACTAGCTAGACAAAACTCTATCAATAAGTCCCTCTTCATTATATAGTCTTAATCGCCGAGGCCAATGGCGAGCTGGTCATTAGTTAATAGCGCTATTAGGTTTAACAAACCTCACACCGTGCCGGTCGGACGGGCGTGTACTAATGGACTATGGCAGACTATCAGTGATGATAGACACTGATATAGGGCATAACTTATTTGCGTAGTAGTCGATATCATACCGTCTAGTAGTTCACACGGGGAAAGCGCCACTGATTATGGTTATGGATTGGGTAATGACAAAGGAACTGGTTAAACATACTTTCAACTACGGGGTAACCCCCACGACAATTAAGCCAACGAAAGTCAAACCACGTTTTTCAGAAACAACTTAAAACTAATCAACCAAACGTGAACTCACTCAACTTTGTTGTTGACTCGTTGTTACATGCCTTACAGGTCGTTAAACGCTTGGAGCTCGCACGAAGAAGGAGTCGTTGTGGTGTACGGACTGTTATGTTCCGTGCTTATTATTTAAATCCTTATGAACTTATTATACTTGCGTTTTGAACTTTAACTTATAAACTATGGACTTATGCTTTTGGATTTACTTTTATACTTCCGTTGTTTAAACTAAACATGGTTAACTAGCTTTGGTCACCAATCGTATTGTGGTTGGTCTTATTTACTTAATTACGATGTTCAATATGATTGGTGGCTCGATCCTGGTCACGTCACGCCTCCAAGCGGTGGTACTCCGCATGGTGGATTTTGGGGGTGTGACATCTTATGCTTGAGATTCTTGACTTTCTTGTCTTCAATCTGTAGAGGCCTTTCTACAAACTTGAGTTGTTCATTTACCTCTATATCTTTAAGAGGTACTATTAGTGATTCATCAGCTAAACACTTTTTGAGATTTGATACATGAAATACATCATGTATTCCTGCCATTTCCTCTGGCAGTTGTAGCTGATAGGCTACATGTCCTATTCTTCTAACAATCTCAAAAGGTCTAACATACCTGGGACTTAGCTTTCCTCGTTTGATGAATCTTACTACTCCTTTCCAAGGAAAGACTTTCAACAATACTTTATTCCCTACTCGAAATTCTAATGTCTTGCGTAGCTCTTTTTTCGATCACGTGCGGCTTTCAGTCGTTCCTTGACTTGAATGATTTTGTTAGTTGTTTCTTGCACTATCTCTGGTCCAGATAGTTGCTTTTCCCCAATTTCTGCCCAACAGACTGGGGTTCAGCACTTTCGTCTGTAAAGTGCTTCGAATGGTGCAACATTAATACTTGTGTGATAACTATTATTATAAGAAAATTATATTAAAGGTAAGTGATCGTCCCAGTTACCTCCAAAATCGATTACACAAGCTCTAAGCATGTCTTCCATTGTCTGAATTGTTATTTCGCTTTGTCCGTCCGTTTGAGGATGATAAGCTGTGCTCAATTTTAACTTGGTTCCCATTGCCTTTTGGAAACTTGACCAAAAATGAGAGGTAAATCGACTATCCCTATCAGAAACAATTGATAAAGGAATGCCATGTAAAGAAACAATTTCATTTACATACAACTTAGCTAACTGTTCCATACTGAAAGTTTCTTTCATTGGTAGGAAATGAGCTGACTTGGTTAGTCTATCTACAATCACCCAGATTGTATCATTTCCTTTCTTTGTTTTGGGTAATTTAGTAACAAAATCCATTGTTATCAATTCCCATTTCCACACTGGCATTTCTAATTGTTGTAGCAATCCTGAGGGTTTCTGGTGTTCAGCCTTAACTTGTGAACAAGTTAAACATTTAGAAACATAGGTTGCTATATCCTTTTTCATTCATATCCACCAGAATTTTTTCCTTAAATCCTGGTACATTTTATCACTTCCTGGGTGCATCGTATATTTAGACTTATGGGCTTCTTCTAATATATGATGACGTAGGTTTCCTAATTTAGGTATCCACATTCTCTTTTCATTAAAATCTCCAAATTCCATCTGTTCCTTGTTCTAATTCTTTCAGTATACCTTTTAATTTTTCAGAATCATCCTTGATTACTGATTCTTGTGCTTCTCTTATTTGATCATTTAAATCTACTTGCAGATTTAATTTGAGAGAATGTACCCTTTTTGGCTTTTCATGATACTTTCGGCTTAAAGTATCTGCTACTACGTTTGCTTTTCCTTCATGATACTGAATATCACAATCATAGTCACTAAGCATCTCCATCCAGCGTCTTTGTCTCATATTCAATTCCTTTTGCTTGAAAATATACCTTAAACTCTTATGATCAGTGAATATGGTAAACTTACTACCATAAAGGTAATGTCTCCAAATTTTAAGAGCAAAGATTATAGCTCCTAACTCTAAATCATGGGTTGAATAATTCTCTTCATGATTCTTAAGTTGTCTAGATGCGTAAGCTATAACCTTTTGTCGTTGCATCAATACACATCCATAACCTAATTTAGAAGCGTCACAATAGACTACAAAGTCTTCAGTTCCTTCTGGTAATGCTAATATGGGTGTATGGGTTAATCTTTGCTTAAGGATTCTAAAGGCTTCTTCTTGTTTTAATCCCCATTCAAACATAACAGATTTACAGGTTAGCTTAGTTAAGGGAATGGCTATTCTAGAAAAATCTTGAATAAATCTTCTATAATAACCGGCCAATCCTAAGAAACTTCTAACCTCGGTTGGCGACTCAGGGGTTTTCCATTTAGTAATTGCCTCGATCTTTGTTGGATCTACATGAATTCCTTCATGATTGACTAGGTGCCCAAGAAATTGTACCTGTTCTAACCAAAACTCGCACTTTGAAAATTTAGCGTAAAGCTTTTCCTTTCTTAATAGACTTAAAAGTGCGTGCAAATGTCTTGCATGATCTTCTTTACTCTTAGAATAAATTAGAATATCATCTATGAAGACGATTATGAATTTATCCAAATATGGCTTATATATTCGGTTCATCATGTCCATAAATGCAGCTGGGGCATTGGTTAAACCAAATGGCATGACAGTAAATTCATAATGGCCATACCTTGTTCTGAAAGCGGTTTTAGGAATGTCCTCTTCCTGTACCTTTAATTGATGATAGCCTGACCTTAAATCGATTTTAGAGAAAAATCGAGCTCCTTGCAGTTGATCAAACAGATCATCGATTCTCGGTACTGGGTACCTATTCTTAATCGTGACCTTGTTCAATTCACGGTAATCAATGCACATACGCATTGATCCGTCCTTCTTTTTAACAAACAGTATCGGCGCTCCCCATGGCGACGAACTTGGTTGTATAAATCATTTTTCTAACAATTCGTCTAATTGTTTCTTCAATTCTTGCATTTCTGCAGGTGCCAAACGATAAGGTGCTTTGGCAATTGGTGTTGTTCCTGGTAGCAGGTGAATTCTGAATTCAACTTCTCTGTTTGGAGGTAGTCCTGGTAATTCTTCTGGAAAGACATCTGAAAACTGAGATACTACTGGAATATCTTTTAAATCCTTTCCTTTAGTGTTAGTGATTACGGAAATCATATACACTATGGAACCTTTTCTTATATAGCTTGCAGTTTTCATCACAGAAATGGATTTTGTAGTTCTAGATGGTTTATCTCCTTTAATTGTGATCGTTTTACCTTTTGGTGAATTTACTTGAATTGACTTTTGATCACATAAAATATTGGCTTTATTGGCTATTAACCAATCCATTCCTAAAACAACATCAAATCCTGTCAGATTCATGGGATACAGGTTTGCCACAAATTTTTGATTTAAAATTTCTATTCTTGCTCCCTGCAAGATTTCAGAAATCCTAACAGTTTCTCCATTAGCAGTCTCTACTAGACATTCTTGTGGTAGTTTAGTTAATGACTGATTTAGAAATTTTCAAAATGATGTATTAATAAAACTTTGGTTTGCACAAGAGTCAAATAATACTTTAGCAAAAATATCATTAACTAAAAACGTACCAGCTATAACATCTGGAATTATCTTGGCTTCATCTGCAGTCAAAACAAATGCTCTAGCATTTTTAGTATTCTTGTTGTTTGCAGCTGGGGTTAGTTTTCGACAGTTTGG
This sequence comes from Helianthus tuberosus, assembly GCA_030545235.1. Classification (NCBI taxonomy): domain Eukaryota; kingdom Viridiplantae; phylum Streptophyta; class Magnoliopsida; order Asterales; family Asteraceae; genus Helianthus; species Helianthus tuberosus. The sequence continues at coordinate 50,127,722 of CM060351.1, forward strand.
CCTGATATGACCTTTTTCCCCGCAGTTGTAGCATAATCCATTACTCGAATTCTTCCTGTAATTTTCTTCTCTGTGTCCTGGCATCTTGCAATAATTGCAAAGAGTGGAGCATTTTCCTGAATGCTTTTTCTTGCAGACTTTGCAGAAAGGTGCAGAGGTAGAACCCATATTCCTACGGTTGTAATTCCCAGAACAGAATTCTTGGGTAAGTCTTTGGGTTAGGTTTTTCCTCTGGTCTTCTTCTCTAGTACGGACTAGTTCATCTGTCAAGGTATTGGCTAGTTCTACAGTCTCTTCTATGGTTTGAGGTCTAGCTGCCTTGACTACATGTCTTATCTCCCCCAATTAATCCCCAAATATAACGGGAGATTAACACTGGTTCTAGTGAAGCAAGAGTTGGCACTATTCTAGCATATTCAAAGAATATTTTAGTGTATCCCTTACTATCCACACCAGTCATTCTAAGGTTTAGGAATTTGTTTGCTATCTGTTCCTTTTCATTGGGTGGGCAGAATTTCCTTTCTACCTTGTTTTTAAATTCTTCCCATTCCATATTGTAGGTTCTATCACTTCCTCTTGATTGGAGAATAGTGTTCCACCATTCTAGCGCTGAATTCTTAAATAAATTAGAAGCAAACAATATTTTATCTTCTTCAACACACTTGCTTATTCTTAAGACTGCCTCAGTTTTCTCTATCCAGCTTAGAGCTGCAATGGCCCCTTCGTTGCCCGAGAATTCCATTGGTTTACAAGACCATAATTCCTTATAAGAACAACCATAGTGCATGGTTCTTCTTCTTTTGGGAATGGGCACTTGAAGTACAGGTCCGTTGTTCACGTTGTGTTCTGGTTCGATTGGTCGTTTACTGCTATGCTTACTTTTATTATCAGAATCCTTAACAGTTTGAAGAATAAACGGCATTGCATCTATAATTCCTTGTGCTACTATGTGTTGGATAGCACTATTATCCACTTGATTGTTATTGATGCTTGGATTCTCATTAACCACGTTAATGTTACTCTGGTTATCATTATTCAGATTTCCTTGATTTCCTTCATCAGTCATCTGAATTTTAAACATTTATCCCATATTAATATCACAAGATAATAGGTAATATAGTTAATCACATGATACGCAATCTAGCCAAAAACGTCGATCATTGCGACTTATACTCTATTTTCATATACTATGCGTCTATTACACACTAGTACTGAAATAAAGATTATAATACCAACAGAAAGAAAATTACACTAATAATACTATGCATCCGTACACACATATTTTATTTTATTTTTATTTTATTGTATTATTATCACTTCCTCCATCATCTCACGGATATGGATTTATCCAAAAATCCATATTGCGCTCATCGTATTTCCATACGAGACGCTCTCCCACCTGACGCGTTCTCTCACTGCTTTCTACAATTTCCTCCCCGAAAGTCCTAAGTTCTTGCACGTTTTCTGCACTCATTGGGGGTGCAGGTTCTAGGACTGGGTTCGGAATCTGGGGTGCGGGTTCCTGATATGGGGGTGAAAGTGCCTGAAATCAGTAAGGATCTTCTAAGATCTCCCTAATATATTCATCATGGTAATAGGGATCTAAAGGGTCCATACCTGGGTAGGCTCCTATGTTTTGTATGGGGGTGTCTTCATGGATAGGGTAACGTTGTACAAAGTCCCTATTATCGTCCCACTAGGGGTCGTAATTTGGGTCTAGGGGGTTTGGTGCAGGTATCCTAGGGATTTCTTCTGGGTTAAAGTCATGCATCTCCACTTGGTTGTCAGGATTTTCTATCTCCATGGGTTGTTCTGGGTTTTGTGGTTGTGGGGCTACTAGTTGTTCCAGACTCGGGTCAGCAGCAGTTGTAGCTAGGATATGGAAATTGGCTGGGCTTCTATTAAGCATATCCTACGTATGGGCATCAGTCTTTCGCTTAGCAGCTGCTAAAACTCTTTGCTGTTGCAACTTTCGCATTCTTTTCCTACGTGCAAAGGGTTCCTTACTGAACCATCCTCGTTTCTTATGAGGGAATGGCTCTTCTGACTGTGCTTTAAAAGCAAACACTCCTTTTTCTTGATCAGCAGAATACCCAGAAAGGGCAGGCTATGATGAGGTACCTTCACTCCTAGGGGAATCAGACAACTGACGACTCATGTCTGAGGGTCCTTGATCACTCATACTATAAACTAACAGATAGTCAAATAACACATAACAAATAAATACAGTTATGCATATATTTCCATTATTTCCTAACACAAAATTTAGAATTTTAAGTGTCGGCAGAACACTTCTTTGGCTCGGACCAGTGGCTAGGCTCTGATACCACCTTCTGTCGCAACCCCCGATCCCTTATCTATCCCGGGAACGGGCGGACGCGAACTCAGTAGTGGTGCTATCAGTTATTTAATCTTGCAGCGGAATTTACATCAGGACCGTAGTTAGGAAATGTTTATCAGAGTAAACCCACCTCATTTAATATTAATAATCACATGGGTAAAACCCAAGTTTCTTAGTACAATACAATTTGATAGGGATAAACCCTATTTTATTGAATTTAAAACATCGTTTATTAGGTAACTTTTATAGCCACATTTTCCCAAGTCTTCAGTGCTCTCCAGCTGGCTTTTTACTAATTGGCTGTCACATTGGGTTACCTGAAACGCGTTTTAAAACATTTGTCAGTGGGAAATACTGGTGAGTGAATCCCAGTTTAATCAAGTTTAAATAAAAGTCACAGTGAACAGTATTGAGAGTGATCACATTGTTTATGTCTACACAATTACTCCATTAGTACTGTCAATCCACTGACTTGTGGGTCATATTACCCATTGGCTAACTCATTGTCCAATGGTAACGTATTGTCATCCCGACTTACTACTCACAGTGTAGTAAATTTTGTATACAAAACCCCAACATACCGGCAGTAATTGAAGAACTACAAAGACTCAATCACCGCTTAATCACATTGTAAAACAATTAAGGTTTTGTAAAACATTCCAAAAAGATTAACAAAAAGAGGATAAACTCACATTGCTATCTTAGACTTTGCGTAAGGGTTTCCTGGATATAATCTATAATTTATACAAATGTACATTGGTTAGTATCATAACCCTTTGAAAATATTAATGATACCCTCCCCGAGACGGCATTCCAACAACTACGTCGGGCAGAACCACGACAGTTGTTACGGAACCCTAAATCAATCGGGCAGCGTAACTATTATGAAACTGGGGTTATAATACTTACAACGGAGCAGAACCTCGCTAATTAGGGGTATAATACTCGACTATAATGCTTATAACTTCAGAAATTCGTTTAGAAAGAAAGATGTGAGCGACGGAAAATGAAACCAGATGGCCTGTTTATATAGTTGCAAAACCTGACCCTCACGCGGCCCGCGTAAAGGTAAGCTAAGGCTTACGCGGCCCGCGTCAACATATGATCAACGCGTAGCTTAGCTGATTCGATGTGTAGGTCCGCCACGATGTCGACACGTGTCGGCTGAGGATGTCTCCGCGTTTGATGATCTCTAGCGGCCCGCGTAAGAGTTAAGATGAGCTTACGCGGCCCGCCTGAACTAAAGAAATCAGTGAAGTCTGGTCTACATCTTCATACCGCCCGCGTAAAGTTGGGGTGGGATCCTACGCGGCCCGCCTCAACTTAAACATCATATTTTATATTTTATTTTTAATGTTATAACGTATCTCTGGCTCGGTTTTCACATACGGGGTGTATTTAGAGACATATAAGGGTATTTTAAAATATACAAGAGTGTCGGAAATATTTATGAGGGTGTTGGTTTTACCGAGGGTTGTTACACCTCATGTCTATATGCATTAAATAAATGAAAATCATATTACCAAGTCAGAGCATCGAATGACTAGATGTCTTGGCCAACTGAGTATGTGTGTGCCCAACTGCATCTCCGACCTCCATAATGAACTCCTCTTTGAGTGGAAATTGTAGTAACGCTTCACTATGTAAACATATTTCCAACACAACTTGAAGGAACCCTTCTTCATTTGTATCCATCAGTATAGTTCCTTTGGCGACTATATTTGATGCGTTGTCAACTGCAAGAAAACACGACATATCCTACAAATATATATAGGATGTTACTTCTTGTAGAAAAGACTTGAAATGAATTCCTATAAAATATATTTAAATTATTTTTAAAAAGAAACACTTTGGCCCAAGACTTACAAGTGGTTCTTCATCTGGATTGTCTTCAAAATCTTCATTGTCCCATTGGCAACTTCCGGCTTCTGACACATTATTGACACCTCTTTTCAATTTCTCTAATCCATCTTCAACTTTGTTGAGCTGTTTATCATACTTCTTCTTCTCAGTGTCCATGTAATGTTTAACAATATTGGGAAGCAGTTAAAGAGGCATTTCGGTCTCGGATCTCTAAATGGAAATCGCAAGTTTTGTCTATAGGGGGGGGGGGGTCACGCTAATTAAATCGGTGTTGGAGAGTTTGCCGACGTATTATTTTTCTATTTATAAGGCGCCGGTAAAGGTTATAAACGAATTGGAAGCGATGATTAAAAAGTTTCTTTGGGGTGGGAATTTAGAAACACGGAAGTTACATTGGGTTGCTTAGGAGAAAGTCACGTGTACGAAGAAGAATGGAGGTTTGGGTTTGAAGAGATTAGATATAAGTAATAGTACGCCTTTACTTAAATGGGTATGGAGATATAGAGTGGAGCCTTGCACATTGTGGAGGAAAATAATTAACTCAATTCATTGCACTAAGAAGAAAAGGGGTGTGATGCCGCTTAATAATCGCGCTTAACAGGTACATGGAAAAATCTTTTGAAACATGGCTTTAAGACCAAGGTTGAAGGCAAAAGTTTGAATGATTTGTTGGTTGGAAAGTTTGGAGACGGGAGAGGTATACGGTTTTGGATCGATGTTTGGTTGGGTGATGAGCCTTTCAAAGATAGATGCCCTAATTTGTTCAAAATGGAGAAAACCAAGTTGGTCATGGTAACGGATAGATGTGGCACACAGTCGAACGATGCGGATACTTCGAGTTTTTGGAATCAAGTGAATGTGTCTTCAGTTGCTAATGTAAGGGCCGAGAGGGAGTCGTGTCTCAATGTTATGGTCGATGTGTCTTTTTCAGATGCACGTGATGCTTGGAAATATTTATTGGATGATTCGGGTGTGTTTTCGGTTAAGTCGGCTAAACATTGGCTTCAAAAGGAGGTGTTTTGGATTGGTGTAAATGGGTTCCGTCCAAGGTCAACATTTTTGTTTGGCGAGCGGAGATGGATAGAGTTGCTACAACATCGGCCTTAGAAAGAAGAAACCTTCAGGTTCCAAAGAAAAGTTGCATCTTTTGTGATCATAACCTGGTAACGGCAGAATATTTATTTTCGTGATGTATCTTTGCATCCAACATTTGGGTGGCGATCTCTTCTTGGTATGGTATTCCAAATATCTTCGCTTTTTCGGTTAGGGATATTGCGAACATGCATCATTCGGTGGGGATGAAAGGAGTTAACAAGATAGCGTTTCAAGGGATCATGTTCACCTCGTTGTGGAGCATTTGGAGAGCTAGAAATGATCACATTTTTTCGGATAAAAAACTCATGATTTCAGACGTGGTCGCGGAAGTAAAGATTCTTAGCTTCCTATCGTTTAGATGTAGATGTAAACATGGATGTATAGATTGGAATTCTTAGTGTAAATTTGATGTGATGTAATTGTTTGGTTGTTGCGCTCTTTCTCTTCCTTGGAGACAGAGCTGGCGGTTGGTGGTAATAAAAGTTAACTTTCAAAAAAAAATCTTCTTTTTGTGATTTTTTTATTTTCATACGACATTTAATAGTTATTATTATTTTTGGAATTCTGTATGATTTATCGGTAACTACGCGATGACAATTAGGAAAAAAATATTGGATTTTGTGGGTAACGAGTTGACGCTAACCCGCGCGTTGCAGCGGGACGTTGATTATGAATATTTTAGTATCAATATATGAGATGCTAAATTTTTTTTGTTCATGATAAATGTTCTTTCTTTTTCTAGCAAGACCTGAAGTGTAGAAGGAGCATGTTGTGCAAGGGGAGTGACAACAACTATTTCATGCAAGAGAAAAAAACATTAAAATGTTAATTCTTTTTAGCTTTGTGTAATTATCTAGTTAAGCCTGCCATCAAAATTAACATAACAACCATAACAAATATCAAAAGTAGAACCATTAATATGAATAAACATGATACATTTATCCCATAAACAGGTAAAGTCCCGTATACTAATTTTCTTTTAAATTATTACAGTTATGACACTCTTCTATATATATTTTTTTTTTATTATTATATTTGTCCTTGTTTATTTATATTATTATTAAATACTAAGTAAACTAATCACCACTGCTGTGAAAAGTTTGAAGCCATGGTTTACAAAATTATTCAACTTATCTCATGTTTTATGTGAATTTTATTCTAAAATCATGCAGAACCACTCCAGACTCCTTACCAAAAGCCTCTCTTCATCTTTCTTTCTTTTGCCAGCTACTTCCTTTTTAGCCGTTTATATTTTATTATACTCAAATCAATCACCATGAATACAAATCAAACTATATAACACGTCGTACAAACGTAGAAAGAGAAACATCGTGAGAAGTCGGTTGTGACCACCGGTCACTGATTAACAGCGATGGTGACTTCAATTCTGTGACAACTCAAGACAATTGATGGTTCCTGAAGCGTGGCGAACTTAAGAATTGATGGGTCCTGAAGCATGAAGATATATCGAAATGGGGGTGATGTTTTGTGGTGGCCGTCACAACGATGTAGGGCGGTTACCATTGGAATTTGTGTTATAAGACCACAACGGCCCTTTTATGGTGACGGTCAATGGAAACCGCATATGGAGTAGTTAAGACATATGGCGCCATATCAAGGATGAAGGGGATTGAATGATGATCGGAAACGTATAATATCTGAGGTGAGGGAGAATCGGCAAGAGAGGAAAGGAAGTAATTGGTGGTGGAACGATTCGTGAACCGACATAAACTACACCGGTCTTCAAATGAATCTTCAAAATCAGACCGAAGACGAATCTATGCTCCCAATTCTGATCTATACCATATCGGTCTCAGTTTCTGATGAAAGTTTCACGAATTGCAGACAAACAAAAGGAATGAGCGATCTTCTTCAATTATATATTATTTTTACGATTTCAATAGTAATTTACTTAAAGGATGTAACTATTTGGGGTTGCCGTGATGAGGGGAGGAATTATTATTATTATTATTATATGTATCAAACTAAAATCACCCCGTTTTAATTTAGAAAGGAGCCAGTAACTATATTTCCCGTCTTTTCTAACCGACGCGATGTGTAAACAAAGGGGTATTTTTAAAAGTAGATCAAATGTATTTCACTTTTTTTAAGGAGTGTGATATATTCAAAATTAGTTTGAAGGGTTGTGACTTTTTAAAGAGGTGTAATCCAAACCCTTTTCTAATGAACACAAGACTTTTAAACAAAACAGACGTAACCTTTCCATCAATAACATTTTCTAATGGACGCGACTTTTAAACAAAAAAGGTGTAACATTTCCATCAATAACCTTTTCTAATGGACGCGACTTTTAAACAAAAGAGACGTAACCTAAGTTACTTTTTGTAGGGTTATTAATGATTCACATATATTTTGTCACTGAAACAAAAATCATTCACATATATTTCGTCACTGAAACAAAAATCATTCACATATATTTGGTCATTGAAAATCATCATTTGGCCAAAGTACACTAACAACGTCATTCAAAAATAAATTGTTGATGTTCTTGGTAGTGCCTTAATATAATTAATATTACATACCTTTATTTGTAAATCTTCTTAATCTATTTAAAAAAAAAATATTTATTTGTTATATGCGCATTTAATATCACCGTTGTCGTGTATATTGCTATTTAATAACAAAATCTACTTCCTAATATGTTACGTTCTCATCTAATATAAATTTACAATGCTTGAGCCATTTGAAAGAACCATAGCCTTCAATAATCCTTTGATTTCAACAAATCAAGAAATTAATTATAAGCATGTCATCTGTCAAGTTTTATGTTGCAGTTATGCTCATACTCGCAATTGCCGGTATAATCTACACATTAGTTGATACTTATAGCACCGTTAATGTTCTAAAATCTGACCTTATCATTGTTTATATGTATTACTTACTTATTGTTTATTGCTAATATAGGGAGCAGCATGATGATTGCGGAAGCGTGTGAAGAAACATGGTACTCGTATCCGTGTGAGTATAACCAATGCCACAATGAATGCATTGCTAAAAGAGGTGAACGGGCAGCGGGTCGGTGCCTAATGGCCGATACTTGTAGATGCATTTATCAATGTTAAGAGTAATGGATTATCATTAAAAGATTGTTTGTTTATTATCTTCTTTAGTAATCAATGTTAAGAGTAATGGATTATCATTAAACGATTGTTTATTATCTTCTTTAGTAAAAGAGTTTTGTGTTTGAAGAAGATGTTATGCGCTTAGTAAGAGAATGTTAATGTTTGCGGAAAAAATGATTTAAAAGAAAATGATTGATAAACAAAATATAGTTAATTGTTGAGTCAAAGCAAAGGTCTAAAAAATCATTTTATAAATAACTAGTCAACTAAAGTTTGTTTTCGAATGGATTTTTCATGCATATTCCACTGTGACATAAAATTAAATACAAGATCACCGAGCTTTATACATTTATATCCTCGTATTTTTATTTAGTTTTAATAGTAACACATAGTTTATTATTGTTTCTAGCAGTATATTTAATTAGAAAAACACATTTTAAGGTAATATAAATATATTTTATCACTTAATTATAGTCATCGTTAGATAGTTTATCAATACCTTATGTCATAGAATACTACAAACATTATAATATTCCATTACATTGCTTTTATTTTATAGTGAGTCTAGTGGTAATATCCGCGCGTTACGGCATGTGCGTCTGTTTTGTCGCCTCATAGTTGTTGTTTGGGTTTGTGTTGCGTGTATGTCGTTTGCGGCTTATTATTGATAGAATAAAAGAAGTAAAAAATTAGGCTATTAATTGGTAATAGTTACCTTCCTGCCACCTCTCATCACTGCTATGTCATGGAGGCCAAAAAAATTTATGATGAGAGTGTTATCATACTTCTTTACATGATCATAATAGCTCGGAAGCATCTTGAGTAAAACCTATAAAATATTGTAAGAGACAAGATCAACACACTTTTATTTTTAACTAAATCAATTAATCAACACACTTTTTATAAACTGAATTAGGCTACTAATAATTCATAAAGATCAATGCTTCTCTCCCAATAGATAGCGATACAACAAATTTTAGCCCTGAACATTTACAACTACAAGGTTCAAACATTCATCTCAGACCTTCTTAATGTCTTGATTACAAATCTGTCAACATATGAGCATCATATATTCTGCAGCATCTAACTTGAACAGCTCCCTCAAACCCCCTCCATTGTGCAACTACAGTCGTGCATCAAATCAAAAATCATATTTATCTGTCCGCAAATCTACCCTTTAATTGTCTTTTTCTATCTAACATAGCATTTGCAAATAGCAGTAACCAACTTGGGGTTAATGTGCGGCGAATGTTCTTTAATATAATAAATAAGGTCACTTCTAATAAAAACGTCACCATTATATGAATTTAAGTCTTTTGGTCGATGAAGTATAACGTGCACGCTTTTTTTTCTAGGTCGCACACAAGCGTACAAAACAAAAGAAAAAGACTACGACGGTTACAGTGTGCGTTCATCATCAATATTCGCATAATCATCAAATTCAATTCCAACAAGAGTGATATCTGTCTAATCTCATAAATCATTGTGTGTAACCCGCAAATAGGTTTATCTGATAGTTCTCATACGATTCAAAGAGTAATCCAGGTTTCATCATATTATTTGCAATTTCAATTCAGTTTCTAGGTTTGTTAATTCCTTGATTCACTGTTATAGACTAGATATACAACAGATACCTCCTGGAGACCATAGGAGAGTAGTCTTTCCAATAAAAGTCAACATGATAGTGTGAATTGTGAGCCTTTTGATGTGTGCACCATGTAACTCATGCAAGCCAAGCCACGTTTTTAGGATTAGTTTTTATTTTACTTATTATGTGCATGTTTCAATTAAAGGAGTAGAGGGGATGCCCATACTCCACGTTCTGTTCAGTTGATTCCCATGTTTGGCTTTAGTGGCTTAGTGGGTTAGCAGTTGTAGGTAAGCCTATATAATAGGCCATAGGGTCTCATTTTGTTTTATGCATATGAATTGAATCAGTTTCCATTTCTGTTTTCTCTCAAAGTTCCTAATCTCTTTGTGGCCATTTGATCCGAAAGTCTAAGTCTGAAACATAACATTTGGTATCAGAGCACCGATCCGATGGAAACCCGCAAGCGTACCAACTCCGAATTCCAAGCCGAAACCGACCAGAAGTTTGCAGCTTATGATGATATGTTTGAACGGATTATGACAGAAATGCAAAGCCTCAATGTCTCTATCCAAGCTATGCGCAATCAAACTCCTAATGGGTTGCCGGGATCGAGCTCTGGCAGCGGCGGTGGGCTGGTCACCAACAACAACCCGAAACCCTACCTGAAACTGTTGTTTCCCCGCTTTCGAGGAGATGACCCAGCCGGATGGCTTTATCAGACGGAGCAATACTTTGAGTTCCAACATGTTGAAGATGGCGATAAGGTACATCTAGCCTCTTTCCACCTTGACAGTATCGCCCTCCAATGGCACCGTTGGCTCACAAAATCCAGCTGGCCAAGTCCTCCGAAAGCTTATTCAAACCCGAGCAAACCAGCCTCGGCCTAACTCTCCTGTTTTCCGCAAAATGATTCCTAAAAAAGCACATGACCTGCCTTTTAACCTTGTTAGTCTTAGATACCCATCTCCCTTCTACCACCAAACCCGGGATGCCATTAAGTTTCCTCCTGTTGTTAATGAGCCTATGGAAAAAGGCCGAATTCTTGTCCCCCTCTAACGCCCAACGACATCTACCTTTTTGTCTCAGATCCGACGCTGCGAGCCTATCCCGCTACTTTATATTTTTCAAACATTCCTCTTTAATCCATATTTCCACTTCACTTAAATCCCTCACCTCGGCCAGATTATCTAAAACATCGATTTCTTCCTTATCTCTGATCTGATCTTCCCTATTTTTTCTATTTTCAGATTTCACCCGCCTCTTAATACTCGATCTAATGTGCTTGAATTTCAACATTAAATTCACATCAGCATGGAGACCACTATATATGTAAGAAGCAGCCGCAGACTGAACCACACTATCGAAACCCTCTCTACCCAGCCACGAATTAAAGAACTTAAAGGGCTTAGGGCCGGAGTTAAAACGACTCGTAACCAGAATTAATAGGCAATGATCAGAATGTAACCGAGGTAAAGCTCTCAAACACGCGTTAGGTCAAGCGTTGAAAAAACTATCACATACCATAACCCGGTCAATCTTGCTAAGTTTATTAGAATTAGGAGCGAGATAAGTGAAGCACCGACCCCTCATGCTATATTCAACCAAACCCGCCTCAGCCACGAATTCATTCAAATCATTTGCACTACCTCTGTTGAAACTGGAATTCCTCCTCTCTTCCTGATTTCTGACCGCGTTGAAATCTCCTAAAAGCACCCATTGACCCGACCCCGCCCCTATGAACTCCTTGATGTAGACCACAACCCTTTTTTCTCCGACACACTATGGGGAGCATAAATATTCACAATGTTGATCTCCTGGTTACTGCTAATCAGGTTCCCCTTCACCCAAAGAAAATTCCTGTTTTAACCACATACCGAAAAAGACTCGGGTCCCACACACTAATTAAACCCCTTGACCTGCCTGTAGCCTCTACAAACTCCATTTTAAAATTTTTTCCACCCCAAAAATTCTCAACCAACTGCATACCGATCTGTTCCGTCTGAGTTTCTTGAATAGCAACAAAAGAAATCTTGTGCTCGAACCTTATAGATTTAACCCAATTGGCCGCCTTGGACACCCCACCCACCCCTCTAACATTAAGGGACAAAAAATTCATGACTTACCCGCTTGAATGCCTTCACCAATGATCATTTCCTCGACCAGATCCTTATGGAGAGACAGATCCACTCCCAGTTCTTTGCCTAATCGGTAGACAATTAGGAAACAAAATATTGGATTTTGTGGGTAATCATTCACCGAAAATCATCTTCTAGTCATTCAAAAATAAATTGTTAATGTTCTTGGTAGTGCCTTTAATAATTAATGTTACATACATTTTATTTTATTTAATTACTAGTCAGTCACCAATGTTAAGATTGCGTTTGTTTATAAAGTACACGTTAAAAAAAAAAACTTTTATTTGTAAATCTTCTTAATCTATTTAAAATTTTTATTTATTTGTTTATATGAAAACGTTGCGCATTTAATATCACCGTTGTCGTGTATATTGCTATTTAATAACAAAATCTACTTCCTAATATCATCTAATTCCTTGGAGTATAAATGTACAATGCTTGAGCCATTTGAAAGAACCATAGCTAGCCTTCAATAATCTTTTTATTTCAACATATCAAGAAATTATAAGCATGTCATCTATCAAGTTTTATGTTGCACTTTTGCTAATACTCACAATTGCAGGTAATCTACACATTAGTTGATACTTATAAATCCGTTGATGTTTTAAAATATGACTTTATCACTGTTAATGATTTATATGTATTACTTACTGTTTATTGCTCCTTATATGTCTATCTAATATATATAGGGAGCACCATGATGATTGCGGAAGCGTGTGAAGAAACTTGGTACTCGTATCCGTGTGAGTATAACCAATGCCACAATGAATGCATTGCTAAAAGAGGAGAACGGGCAGCGGGTCGATGCCTAATGGCGGATACTTGTAGATGCATTTATCAATGTTAAGAGTAATGGATTATCATTAAAAGATTGTTTATTATCTTCTTTAGTAAAAGATCAGTTTTGTGTTTGAAGAATAATTATGCGCTTACTAAGAGAATATTAATGTTTGCGGAAAAAAATGATTTAAAAGAAAATGTTTGATAAACAAAACATAGTTAATTATTGAGTCAAAGGTCTAGAAAAACATTTTATAAAATTAAATACTAGTTCACGAGCTTTGCTCCTTTTATTCACTTCATAAATATCCTCGTATTTTTATTTAGTTTTCATAGTAACACATAGGTATTATTGTTTCTAGCAGTAAATTTAATTAAAAAATACCTTTTAAGGTAATATAAATATGTTTTATCAGTTAATTATAGTCATCGTTGAATAGTGTATCAATACCTTATGTCATTGAATACTACAAACATTATAATATTCCATTACATTGCTTTTATTTTATAACGAGCCTAGTGATAATGCCCGCGCATTGCGGTAGGTCCGTCTGTTTTGTCGCCTCGTAGTTGTTGCTTGGGTTTGTGGTGCGTGTATGTCGTTTGCGGCTTATTATTGGTAGAATAAAAGAAGTAAAAAAATAGGCTATTAATTGGTAATAGTTACCTTCCTGCCACCTCTCACTGCTATCTCATTGTGGCCAAAAGATTTTAGGATGAGAGTGTTATCATACTTCTTTACATGATCATAATAGCTATTAGCTCGGAAGCATCTTGAGTAAAACCTACAAAATATTTTAAGAGACAAGATCAACACACTTCCATTTTTAACTAAATCAAGTAATCAACACACTTTTTATAAATTGAATTAGGCTACTAATAATGAGGTTCGATTTGTTCATAAAGATAAATGCTTCTCTCCCGACAACTAATTTTAGACCCAGACATTTACAAGGTTCAAACATTCAGCTCAGACCTTCTTAATGTCTTGATTACAAATCTGTCAACATATGGACATCATATATTCTGCAGCATCTAACTTGAACAGCTCCCTCAAACCCCCTCCATTTTGCAACTATCAAATCATAAAACCTATTTATCTGTCCACAAATCTACTTGATAGGAATTGGCTCGGTAACGGCTATAAAATTAAAACTTTAAATAAAAACGGATAGATCTAACGGTCTCTTGTGATACAGAAACACCACACAAGAAAACGATTAGGGCAAACTAAACGAGAATCAAGATACAGATACACCACTTGATTCTAATATAGGCTCCAAGAACAGCATTCAAACGTGCCGGGTTTGAACTAGCATGGAAATGAATTTAACTCAACAAACTGGAGAGATAAAAACACTAAATTTCTTTTCATACATAAACTCTCTAACTTGCATTTCATCCAATCTTCCGTTTTAATACATGCAATTACAAGAGAAAAGGAAATAAAAACTGCCCATAACTCCACTACTCTAATCACTAACATAACTGTAAAGACTCAATAAAGAAAAGACATGAAAATAAACTAAAAATGGAAATGGTTAAATAAAAATGAAAATAAACTAGAAATAAATTGGAGCATCACGTGGAGCAAGGACTAGGCATGCTACTAAATTGGATTAAAATGAACACACCCAATTGACCAAAGTGCCCTTGTATGGTTCTTGTTGAAAGCCTAAAACATCGATAACTTTGTTGTGAACGGTTAGTGACCCGATATACATCACTACTCTTTAATTTTCTTTTTCTATCTAACATAGCATTTGCAAATAGCAGTAACCAACTTGGGGTTAATGTGCCGCAATTTTCTTTAATATAATAAATAAGGTCACTGCTAATAAAAAAGGTCACCGTTATATGACTTTAAGTCTTTTGGCCGATGAAGTATAACATGCACGCTTATTTTTTCTTGATCGCACACAAGCGTACAAAACAAAAGAAAAAGACTACAACGGTTACAGTGTGCGTTCATCATCAATATTCTCATAATCATCAAATTCAATTCCATCAAGAGTGATCTCTGTCTAATCTGATAAATCATTGTGTGTGTAGGTTTATCTGATAGTTCACATACGATTCAGAGAGTAATCCAGGTTTCATCATATTATTTGCAATTTCAATTCGGTTTTTAGGTTTGTTAATTCCTTGATTCACTGTTATAGACTAGATATACAACAGATACCTCGTGAAGACCATAGGAGAGTAGTCTTTCCAATAAAAGTCAACATGATAGTGTGAATTGTGAGTGGGAAGTACATTCTTATTCTATCTGGTTCATCGAAATCTGAAGATCTCACTTCACGCAAAGGAATTGGTGTAATCTGTGCACCTGATAACTTCAAATGACACAACACATGAGCTGCAGTGTAGATGAGAAACAAGAATCATATCCTGGAATAATATTTGTACATGCTATTAAGAAACGGAGGAGAATTGAGATCAAAGCTCATAAGCTTACATAACATAATGACTCTTCAAAACTACCATTGAGATCTAAAACAATGAACCATAGAGATGCTAATTCGACAAGGGGCTTAAGGTGCCCCCCCCCCCCCCCCCCCCCCCCTAAAGCTAATTACATATTGGCATAAAATATTTGTATTCACAAGTTTTTGCTAGTTTAGTTAGAATTGTCTGTGTGCACCTTGGAGAAGTATCCTGGTGTCTCGCTATATAAAACATGAATATATCATTTTTGAAAAATGTTGTATATAAAGTACACCAGTAAAGGAAATGGTCCGAAACAAGATCTAGTATCAATGCCCGTGTCAAGAGCTTCTGGAAATCTTTATTTAAAAAATGAGGCCTGCTATGGAGACAACTGTCCGGCTCTCTCATCTCATTTCCTATTAATTACTTGGGAGATGATTATAATTTAATAAGCTAGTTAACTTAAAAATAAACACACATGGTGTGCTTTTAGTTATTTGTTAATGTATATATATATAGGGTATGGATCATGAGAAAACTAGTTTAAATGAGAAAACAAAAAAACTAACTAAAAAAGTCAAAAAAACATACCAAATTTTTTTTATAAAAAATCGCAATATTTTATGCATGGAAAAAAATTTAAAATTTTTTGTTGTTGTATTGCACATGTGCACTATTACGAATATAATGCACATGTGTAGTACATATATAATGCACATGTGTAGTGCAACAAAAAAAATTTTTGAATTTTTTTTTTATATATATAAAATAGCGATTTGTTTTATAAAAAAATGTAAAAAAAATGGGTATGTTTTTTAGCTTTTTTTTTTAGGTTTTTTAGTTAGTTTTCTAGTTTTCTCATTTAGATGTAGTTTTCTCATGATCATCTCTCTATGTATATATATATAGGGTAACGCTCATGCGAGAATCACCTTTATTGCGAGAACCTCGAGAATCAATGTGACAGAAAAATGTGGTATCAGAGCCACTGAGTTAAGCTAATTAAGTATTTAGAAATACTTAATTTTTTTTCCTGATTACCATTATGTGATTATGTGTTTTATTGACTGATTATTTGGTAGTTACAGTATGGGTAAGCAAAAGCTTTCAAACATCTATCTTAAATTAGATAGGTCATCCAACGAGAAGGGAAGTTCATCCCAAACCAAATCCTCAAATCACTCAGTAATTCCTGAAGAAGGAATATTTGTGCGAAAGGCACAATATGAGGAACCACTTTCTCCCAATAAAAGAAATTTGATTTTTAAGAAAAGTCAGGAGAAAATAAAGAAATTTCGAGAAAAGAAGGTTAAACAGGAAACCCATGAATTAACCAGTAAATCACCTTGGGAAGACAAGTTAGATGAAAAATGGGCGGATCTCTATATGCTAGCCACAGTAGCAGTAAATGCAAATCTTTAAATATTTTGATTTAAGTTTTAGCAACCTTATCACCTACAAGCCAGAAATATTATCCAGTAAAATAAATAAGTAAACCCTGGTGTGTTTTAATTATCTTTGTGTTAAATCAGTCACACGATATGAAATAATATTTAAAGGTTATTTATGAAATTTGTTATAAAATTTTAACTTAGTAAAATTTTGTATTTTGCATATGTACCAAACAGCATGAGTGACTTGTCTGAAGCCCTTCAGAATTTAAATCTCCATCCGGTAAAAATAGAGGTTTCCAGATATTTCAATAGGTATATACCAGATATAGAAGAACCTATAGAATTTGATGCTCCACCTCTGGAGAAACCCAAGCCTAAGAAGAGGAGAAGATTGGTAGGATGGAGGCGTGTGCGTAGAAGAAAACCTGCCACTAAGAAGATTCCTAAAATAAACAATCCCTTAGAAAAAGGAAAAGGAATTGAAACCAGGAAAGTTCTAGACAGCAAGAATTGGGGATTGAAGACGAGAAAGATTCTAGGCAGATGGAAATACAGTTTGGGGAATATTCTAGGCAGATGGAAATGGAGTATGGAGAAGGTTCTAGACAAACCAAGAGGGAAATTGGGGAAAACTCTAAACAAACCCAGGAAATGACATTGCAGGAGGAGCTAGATTTTATATTGGCAAGCTGTGATACTATTAAGCCTGTCAATGAAAATGTTTTTACTCATCCTATTGAAACCCAATTTCCAATTAATTTGGAACCAGAAATCCCAGAACCTATAATCCACACCCAGCCTCTAGGAATGGATGAATGGTGGACTAATGATTGGCAATTCCAAAACCTTCTCAACAGTCCTTATTCCTTTCTCCCTCAGTTCGATCCAGAACCTTTACCAAATCCACCGATGAGTAATGAGAATATGGCTGAACTCCGCCATTTTGGCGAAGAGTTGATGGATGCTGGGAATAGAATCCGAGAGATTGGGGGACAAATCTCATGGAAATACGATGAGAGGGAACATCGTTACTAGAATAGCAAATGACGAGAGATAGTGGGTGGTGAAACTGTGGTTGTATAATAAATAACAAAATATAACTATGTAAAATAACTACAAATAAAACTTGTAAGATATTGGTGTGTAGTGATGCATATTATAAAATATATAAAATGGAATCGAGAAATCGATAGTTTTGACTATATGTGTATTGTGAAATTTGTATGATTATTTTGTGTATAATTGTTATTTATCGGATACTAATAAATTATATATATTAATTATCAGATGGAAAACGCTAATAATGAACCAGTAAATGAGGTTAACCAATCTGAGCAACACCCAGAGGATCAATTTCTAGATAGGCAAGATATAGAAAATATCGTTGCTCAGGGAATAGCCAATGCTATTCCAGCAATAGTTGCTGCTGTTAGAAATCCAAACGAACCTCAACAAATCATTCCTAGTAAACGTATTTCTGAAGATAACTTCAGTAATAGCGTAAACGGAGGCTATAATCATACTAATCAAGATAATGAACCCCGGCAAGCTCCGCTCCCTAAGAAAATGAAAGCTACAACGCCTGGTTGCACTTTCAAAGAATTTCTTGCCTGTAAACCCGCTGAATTTGCAGGCAATGAAGGGGCAACTGCATCACTGCGTTGGTTAGAGAAAACCGAGGCAGTGATTGAAATAAGTAAATGTAACAAGGACGATAAGGTCATGTATGCATCCAATCTTTTCAAAGAAGGGGCACTAGAATGGTGGAACACTGTGTTACAAGCAAAAGGAAGAATGATGGCCTATGCCATGAACTGGGAAGAATTTAAGAGTCTTGTGGAAAGAAAATTCTGTCCCGAATTTGAAAAAGATCAAATGGCAAATAAATTTCTAAATCATAGAATGATGGGTGTAGATTGTCGCGGTTATACTTCGACATTCTTTGAATATGCTAGAGTGGTACCAACATTGGCTTCACCAGAACCGGTACTCATTTCTCGCTATATTTGGGGACTGATTAGTGAAATCCGTAATATCGTTAAAGCTACGAGACCTTGTACTATTGACGATGCGATAGAATTAGCTAATACCTTAACCGACGAACTGGTACGCACGAGAGATGAAAACAGGAAGAAGGAATTGGCTCAGAAAATTACCCAAGGATTTCGTACGAGTAATAATAGCAACTTCAAGAGAAGAGGAACAGGGCAATCCTCAAATCCACCTTTCTGCAGGAATTGCAAAAGGAAACATTATGGAAGATGTAATGTAACCTGCAACTTTTGCAAAACCTTAGGACATCATGAAGAAAACTACAGAAAGAAAACCATAACCTGCTTCAACTGTGGAGAAAATGGGCATTTTAAAACAGAATGTCCTAAATTGGCCAAACCAGCAGAAAACAAAACCAAGGCGACCGACGGAGCTACTAAGAAGAATGTCAGAGCATTCTAGCTAACCACTCAAGAAGCAGAATTCATTCCAGATATGATAGCTGGTACGTTCTTAGTACACAACATTTATGCAAAAATATTATTTGACTCTGGTGCAAACCAAAGTTTTATCAATACTTTATTTTGCCAAGCTCTTAATTTATTACCATTAACCAACGTTAGGCAGATTTTTACAGTCGAAACTGCAGATGGGAATTCAGGTAAAATAGATCAGGTTTTGAAAAAGGTAGAAATAGAACTTTCAGGTCACAAATTCTTTGCAAACCTGTTACCTATGAAATTAGCCGAATTCGATGTTGTGTTAGGAATGGATTGGTTAGTAACCAACCATGCTCGAATCCTTTGTGATAAAAACTCTATAGAAATTCAGGCACCTACTGGAGAAATAATCATGATTACAGGAGATAAACCACGTAAACCCATGAAGTTTATATCAGTAATGAAAGTTGCTAGTTATGAACGAAAGCAAGGAATAGTATACATGATTTCAGTAATCATTAGTACTAAGGGTAAAGAACTTAAGGAAATTCCTGTAGTCTCAGAATACCCAGATGTATTCCCAGAAGAGCTACCAGGATTACCACCAGATAGGGAAGTAGAGTTTATGATTCATCTACTTCCAGGAACAACACCGATAGCCAAGGCACCTTATCGGTTAGCTCCCACCGAAATGTTAGAACTGAAAAAGCAATTAGATGAATTACTAAGTAAAGGATTCATACAACCTAGCTCATCCCCTTGGGGAGCGCCAGTGTTGTTCGTAAAGAAGAAGGATGGTTCGATGAGAATGTGTATTGATTATAGAGAATTGAATAAGGTTACAATTAAGAATCGATACCCATTACATAGAATTGATGATCTTTTTTATCAACTTCAAGGAGCTAGATATTTTTCTAAGATCGACTTACGCTCCGGATATCATCAGTTGAAGGTACAAGAAGAAGACATACCTAAAACTGCTTTCAGGACTAGGTATGGTCATTACGAGTTTACAGTCGTGCCCTTTGGGTTAACAAATGCTCCTGCAGCATTTATGGACATGATGAATAGAATCTGTAAACCGTATTTGGATAAATTTGTAATTGCTTTCATCGACGATATTCTTATTTATTCCAAAAGTTAGACAGAACATTGTGAGCACTTGCATGCACTCTTAACTTTGTTAAGAAAAGAAAAGCTTTATGCCAAATACTAGAAGTGTGAATTTTGGCTAAAGGAAGTGCAATTTCTAGGTCACATGGTGAATCACGAAGGTATTCACGTAGATCCTGCTAAGATAGAGGCAATTACCAAATGGAGGGTTTCGCAAACCGCAATGGAAATTAGAAGTTTTATAGGTTTAGCTGGATATTATAGACGGTTTATTAAGGATTTTTCCAAGATAGCTGTACCATTAACTAAGCTAACCTGTAAAACAGTTAAGTTTAAATGGGGACCTAAACAAGAAGAAGCCTTTAGAATCTTGAAGCAAAAGTTAACAAATGCTCCAATCCTAGCTTTACCAGAAGGGAATGAAGATTTTGAAGTATATTGTGATGCTTCAAAACTAGGATTAGGATATGTGCTTATGCAACACAAAAAGGTAATTGCGTATGCTTCAAGGCAATTGAAAAAGCACGAAGAAAATTATACAACTCATGACTTAGAATTAGGAGCCGTAATGTTTGCCCTTAAAATTTGGAGACATTATCTGTACGGAAGTAAATTTACTGTCTATACAGATCACAAAAGTTTAAGATATATATTTGGGCAAAAAGAGTTAAACATGAGACAAAGGAGATGGATGGAAATCTTAAGTGACTACGACTGTGATATTCAGTATCACGAAGGAAAGGCTAATGTAGTTGCAGATGCCTTAAGTCGTAAGTATCATGAGAAACAACGAAGGGTTCGTGCTTTCAGGTTAAATCTACAATTAGATTTAATGGAACAATTAAAGCATTTTCAAGAAACAGCCATCAAGGATGATGCTGAAGGAATGAAGGGACGAATAAAAGAATTAGAACAAGGAGCTGATGGAATTTGAAGATTCCATAAAAGAAGAATTTGGGTACCTAAGCAGGTTGAATTAAGAAATAAGATCTTAGAAGAAGCTCATAAACCTAGGTATACCATACACCCTGGAAACAATAAGATGTACCAAGATTTAAGAAATAATTTCTGGTGGATAGGCATGAAGAAGGATATAGCTAGATATGTTTCTAAGTGTCTTACTTGTTCACAAGTTAAGGCAGAACACCAGAAAGCTTTAGGTCTACTACAACAACTAGAAATGCCACTATGGAAATGGGAACTCATAACAATGGATTTTGTTAAGTTGCCCAAAACCAGAAAAGGTAATGATGCGATTTGGGTAATTGTGGATCGATTAACCAAATCAGCTCATTTTCTACCCATGAAAGAAACTTTTAGCATGGAAAGATTGGCAAAGTTGTATGTAGATGAAGTAGTATCCCTACATGGAGTTCCACTCTCCATTGTATCAGATAGGGATAGTCGTTTCACTTCTCACTTTTGGACAAGTTTCCAAGAAGCTATGGGAACTAAACTAAACTTGAGCACTGCATATCATCCACAAACAGATGGGCAAAGTGAAAGGACGATACAAACTCTAGAAGACATGCTTCGAGCATGTGTGATAGATTTTGGTGGAAACTGGGATGATCACCTACCCTTAATCGAATTCTCCTATAACAATAGTTATCATTCAAGTATCGAATCTGCCCCATTTGAAGCACTATACGGACGTAAGTGCAGAACTCCAGTATGTTGGGCAGAAATAGGAGAAAGTCAATTATCAGGACCAGAGATAGTACAAGAGACTACCGACAAGATCACTCAAATCAAGGAAAGATTGAAAACGGCTCGAGATCGTCAGAAGAGTTATGCAGACAATAGAAGGAAGCCGTTGGAGTTTCAAGTAGGAGACAAAGTACTATTGAAAGTTTCACCTTGGAAAGGAGTAGTCCGATTCGGTAAGAAAGGAAAACTAAGTCCAAGATACGTAGGACCATTTCCGGTGATTCAACGTATAGGACCAGTTGCTTATCGTTTACAACTACCAAAAGAATTAGCTGGAGTACATGATGTATTTCATGTATCCAATCTCAAGAAATGTTTGTCTGATGAATCCTTGGTAGTACCTCTTCAAGATATAGAGGTAAATGAAATGCTAAAATTCATAGAGAAACCTCTTCAAATAGAAGACAGAAAGGTGAAATTTCTCAAACACAAACGTTTAGTACTTGTCAAGGTCAAGTGGGATTCAAAGAGAGGAGCTGAATAAACTTGGGAGCAGGAATCGGAAATGAAGAGAAAGTATCCCTACTTATTCCAGTAAATCTCGAGGACGAGATTTTTATTAAGGTGGGGAGGATGTAATAACTTTCATCAAAAGTCAAATTTATTACTTTAATTGACCAATAGGAAACCCTAATTAAGAACCAAGTGATTCTGCATAAACCCTAAAATGTTCAGAAATCGGAATCAGGATCAGGGCCCCTAAAACTCAAGGGGGGTAAACCCTAGTTGGTAATATCTAAACAGTTTAACGTGTAAATCGAATTTGCATGCGAGACCAACTCAGCTAAGCTACTGGGACACACACCTACCCTACCCTAAAAAGTCACCCCTCGCGCCACGCGACAGGCACAAGGGGACCTGTCGCGACACGCGACAGGGACCATTTTTCATATATAAATAGTAGATAGTGGGACTTAGTTCCAGGCACTTGTTCGACGTAAAAATTCATAATATACGCTGAGATATAGCAGAAACAATCCAAAAACACACACGAATCACGAAGTGCTGCCGCAATACAGGGTATTAACTCGATCGCTGCTACGATTCAATGTCCGATCGATTAAACTATCCAATGGATGTTTAAGTGCTGCCCACCTTAGGGTTATTGCTTTGTCATTAGTCGTTAATTCGATGGATGTTTAAGTATCGCACTTTGTCATTCGATGTGAGGGTTTAATCTCGTGAGGGTTTAAGTATCGCACTTTGTGTGCATTGTTATTTAAATTAGGTTAAAAGGCTAATCAATAGGCTAGGCTCTGCTCAAATAAATCTGCAAAGTGAGTCATTCTCTTTTATCAAATTTGATTTCAAAAGCATGTTTATTTTCAAGGTTATAATTACAGGGATTAAGTCTTTGTAATCACCAAATTATAGCCGGTATGTGGGGTTTTGTATACATTACTTGATAATCTTCACCATTGGGGCAGCCAAGGGGTGATATGACCATAGTCACAGACACCATTGGACAATAAGAGGGCCAATGGGTCGAGTGACAAAATACCGTGGGTAGTTGGTTTGATATCAGGAAACATTGTAATCGCTTTTAATACTGTAAATTATAACAAATGTGTCGTTTTAGTAAAAAGAATGATTCACCAGTATTTCCCGCTGACAAAATTTTTTTCAAACATGTTTCAGGTGATCTGTTGTGATCAAGGAAAAGTGTCATGAAGCACTACAAGCTTAAGGAAGTGGCTCAATATAAAAATAAAGAAACATGTTTTGTAAAAAAATAAAGATTTCTCTTTGAAATCATATTATTATAAATTACCGGGATATTATCCCGAGTTGTGAAATAAAATAATCGGGAATATATTAGCTTTAAAAAGATCCTGATGATAATCTTCCGCTGTCAACTTAATTAAATAAATACCACAGGATTTTCTGTCTCGCAGCTCCTGAAACGGGTAAAACCGGGTCGGGGGCCGTGACACTATAGTCCTATACAACTAAAGAACAGAGCAAAATGCTTAATGGGCTGAAAATAGAATACCAATTTTGCAAAATTGACTATTCAACAAAAAAAACTTTATTAGCTTATTTAACATTTGTAATGTTATACTATGCAAACCCAGGTGTTCTTCTTTTAGTATTTGGGGATGAAAGTATTCGAGCTAGTACACTATAAAACTTTCATTGTGTAGAACTAGAATTAACAAAGCTAACTGAATATGAGAAAACAAAGCTAACTGAATATGATTTGGAAGATAATGTTTCACAATTATGGGAAAACAAAAATTCACAAAGCTAACTGAATATGATTTGAAAGACCCAATTCATTTTCAGCAGCAAATTGCTTCCAACCACTAAAAGACCCAAGGCACTATGTAAGCCTATTAATTCGACATTCAAGATAGATTTCTTCGGTCTCTGTACCAAATTACCCCTTGCCACCACTGCCACCTCCAGCCACCACCCTCAACCACCTGCCGCCATTACCCCTACTTCTTGTTTGTTAACATCTTCTTCACAGCTTATCAAAACCATGGAGAAGTGGAAAACCAACAATAAGCAAATAATAATGCAAGCCACAAGAATGGTGCACACATTGTGAACATTTTCATGTCCAAACCTTAACAAAACTGATATAAATCACCAAAACAAAATCATAATACCACCTTTATTCCAAATCAACCATAATCACACATCGCATAAGCGCACCTACCTGGGCTAGAACAACCCTCAAAACACCCTCCACAATATCGAGGATCGTTTCTAACATCTACACATTTCCCATCACAACAAACAAACTCATAACCACGATCTGTTAAGACACCGGAGTACAGGTAAGCAATTAAACCAGATCCCTCCGTCACAACAGCTCCATCTCCGTCTCCGGTCATCCACTCCGGCGACCATTGAACCTCCTTTGTCTCCTTCTGGATGGTTGTGGTGGTGGTTGTGTGGCGGCGGAAGTTGCGGTGGTTGTGGTGGTGAATGGCGGTGGCAGTGGTGGTGATTATTGTGGTGGATGAGAGAGAGACAGGAGAGAGATGGTACCTGGGCAAGAAAAGGGTTTCAGGGATATTGAAGAAGAAGAACTATGTATATATATATATATATATATAATAACAATAACAATAAAAATAATAATATAATAATAAATATAGGGTAAGATTACCAAAATACCCTCACCTATAAGGGTCAAACTACCGTTGACTGAGGCACGGGGGTAAGGTTGCGACATAACAGTGAACAGTAGGGGGTAAAATTGCAATTATTTCCTTAGGGGGGTAAGGGTGCCAATCACCCCTAATCTCAGGGGGTAAAATTGCAGTTTACTCATATATATATATATATATATATATATATATATATAGGGAGATGATCATGAGAAAACTACATATAAATGAGAAAACTAAAAAAGTCTAAAAAACCTGCCAAATTTTTTACAATTTTAAGAGTAATGCTTTCTACCTTGAGAATGCAGGTTTATCAATGTTAAGAGTAATGGATTATCATTAAATGATTGTTTATTATCTTCTTTAGTAAAAGAGTTTTGGGTTTGAAGAATTAATTATGCACTTAGTAAGAGAATACTAAGGGTAAATTACATTTTTCGTCCTTTATGTTTATATCAGATTGCAGTTGATACCCTTTAACTTCAATATTTGCACCCTAGGTCCTTTGGCTCTAACCCAGTTAAGTTTTACAGTTAACTTTGATCATATTAAGGGTAATATAGTCTTTTTACAAATTTATCTAAAATTATTATAATAATAAAACAAAAAAATTAAGGGTAAACAACAACAATTCCGGTATATTTTTTTAATCCCAGTTCCTCTTTTTAGAGATGATTAGTGGTGGTGGCTATAATAGTATAAGTTTTTAGGGTTAGGGTTTTGTTGTTTGAAGCGTAAAGAAAGAAGAAGGAAGTAGTTGTTGCCGATATGTTTTTTGGGATAGTTTGTGCCTTGTGGTCTGAGTATTTTCACCAGAAGAAAGAAAAAGAGATATAGTTGTGGTGTGGTAGTGTTGTTGAAAGGCATTTTAGGGGTTAATCATTCAAAAGATAATAGTAATTGGGATAAAAAAAATATACAGGTTTGTGAGTTTGTGTGTGGGCTGGGATACACTTGTTGTGGTGGTTGGATTTAGTCAGGGGCGGATCTATGTAGTAGTAAGGGGTAGCCTAGGCTACCCCTCAACCTTGTCGGCCAATGGCGCTCCCTTGAAAAAACAGTGTTACACATACGTAAATATCCTGAGTGCTTTCTATAGAATTATGCAATCACTCTCCTTGAACTTTCTAAAGAAGAAAGTGTTGGAAGAAGAAGAAATGTTTGATAAAAAGAAAAAATAGGGTTGCAGGTGTGATGAAACGAAAAAGATGATATGTTTAGTATGTTTATTTGGAAGAAATAAATGTGTTATTTTGGAATTGACAAATGTCTCCTAAACACTGAGACCATGTGTAGTGGTTAACACCCTACCCTTGGGCGTTTTGCGCCATGTAGCAGCCCAGTCAGCAACGGGGTATTATGGGGCGTTTTCTAAAATCGGTGTAGTGGGGATGTAGGGCATTATGTTAAAAGGGGTGTAAATAGAATTTAAATAAAAAAAACCATGAAAAATTGTTATTGGCCAAACAAAGAACAGGAGCACACTCATTGGCCAAAGCCCTTCTTCTCCGGCATGATTAAAAACACTGCCCGAATTTTTTTGAAAGAAAACGCCAAAACACGCCCAGGGGGCGGACTTGCCGGCGTTTTGGGGTGGGATTGGGCGGGATTGAGGGAAAAAAACGCCCATTACGCTTGGTCTGATAAGTAAAGTCAAAGGATATTAATTTTGAAGTCCCACAGTCTTGAGAAGATAAATGGACCCGAAAAGCATATTAATGTTTTATTAAGTCATTAATTTTAAAAATATAAAAGAAAGTTTGGGCTGCAATTATTTTTGTTGGTTTTAATGAATAAAATTGCAACTATAAATTTTAATTGGGCTAATAATGTTTAAATAAGGACTCGTGTGCTCCTAATATGATTAACGACTCATGTGCTTCTAATATGATTAACGAATCGTGTGCTCCTAATATGATTAACGACTCGTGTGTCCTAAGAGGATTAGGTTACAAAATTGTCTTTGATTGGGGATTTTAGCTAGTTCTGATTTTGGAGTGAAATTTCGAAACCACTTTTAAGAGAAATTAGATTAGAACCGGACTGAACCTCTAAGAAATCTGATTCTGGAGTGATTATATTTTTTTATATGATCCAACCTGATCCGAACCTGACTGAGAAAATTGTTATATAGCGATGAACAAATAGCAACTAAAAATTTCCGCCCCCATGTAAAACGTTTCTGGGTGCGCAACTGTTGTCGGTGATGTGAAAAATTAATGAAAAAAATAATCTTCTCCGTTTTATGTGTCAAATACTCCTAGGTCCATATTTTATTTGGTATACCCCTAAATTTATCTTTTAGCTTCGCCACTAAAGGGAGCCTGATTGAAACAATGGCCTAACTGCCCAAATTATTAATAATATGATTGAAATTGCGGCCAAATTAGTTATGTATTTATTTTACTTGATTTATTTATTGTCGTTTTTTTATATTGTATAATTGCACGGTAAATTTTTTTTAGGATACCCCTGATTTAATGTGCTAGTTCCGTCACTGGATTTAGTGATGGTGCAGGTTGGTTGAAGAGCTAAGAGAAAGAGATAAGGTTTTGTGATATATATAATATTTTTTTAATCTTTTAAACAAATTAGTAAAATTACTGATCTACCCTCATGTGTAAATCACTTGACAAGATTTAACTAGAATTTTTAATCAAGTTAGGGCTAATGGACCTAGGGTGCAATGTGTTTAACATTTAAAGGAAAAGGATTGTGACTGTAATTATTAAAGTTAAAGGGTATCCATTGCAATCCGATATAAACATAAAGGACACAAATCTAAAATGATTACTTATGAACATGGCTTAGCATGCTGAAGCAATAAGACTAACTCATTTTCCCATTACAAACCCAATGCGGCCCTGGTTAGAATAACTTAATCAATCTCTTCTTCCACACAAATGCAACTAAGAGAACTAGAGAAGGCAAGGCATAGACTTTCAGTTTTTATAAGTCTCACCAGGTTATATACATGCATTATAAAAGACTCCATAATTATCATTTAAACAAGCTACAAAACATCAACACTTGCTACTTATCAGTTACTAAATTCAATTACACTACTAGAAAAAAGACCTTCAATGACGCGCAATGCGTGTCATTAAAGGGTAGATATGACACACAAAAGAGTGTCAAGGAAGCCCCTGTCATTAATTGAAGATGACATGCTCTTGTGTGTCATCCTTTTATGACACACCTTTACGACACACTTTAATGACACACACTCATGATACGCCTTTATGATACACTTTAATGACATGCATTGCGTGCCATGGTTTTAAATTTTTATTTTTTTATTTTATTTTATTGGTAGAATTTCTAATTTTCCTAATAGAACCAAAACAATATATAAATCCATATCATAACAAAATACACATATACCAAAGCAATTCATTTCATAATCATACGTCAAAAATAATACAAATATCTTAAGTTAACAAAAAATATTGTTTGGCGTACATACTTCGACATCTAATATAGTCACTTAAAAATAAACGATGCCCCACAACTCAAACACCATTCACGTATCCCATCAATATCCTCATCCGTGTATACCGCTTTGCCTCTCCCAACCTGAGAACAAAATTAAAGAACCTAAATACATGCACTTTTATATAAAAAAACAATTTATGACATAACAAAATCAGAAAACCTAAATACATGCACTTTGATATGATAAACAAAGAGGATATCCACACAATTATATTCTCATTTCATCATGTTATTTAGTTATCTTTTTTACCTCATTTCTTTTATATGCAAATCAAACACACATGTCTCATCAAAATCTCCAATATTATAAACTAAATTCAGTGATATAATAAAAGTTTTGCAGCAAGTTAGCTAACAAATTAATAATACTTCAAAAGTAATCATTTAAAAAATAATACTTACATTGTTATTGGCAAGTATTTCAATTCCTTCTTCAACAACCTCTTTCGTAAACTTCAATACGTAGTAGCCACATTCAGTACCTCCCATCTGATATCCTCCCATCTGATATGGACACTACAAAATTAAAAATTCTGATTCAGTCGATGGAGTTAAAGGTACAATTTCAACACATGGACACACCTAAAAATATTGATATGTTTCTATCAATAAGAATTAAGTGCTCACCTTAGCGTTAACCTAATTGACTTTAACCATAGTCTTGGTTCCACCTTGTACAGCATACAGGCCATCGCCCTATAAGAAAAATTAACAAATATATCATAATAATATAATATAATTTTTCAATAATTTATATTGTACATCATACAAGGCCATTGCCCTAAAATAATTTATATTACTTACGCATCGATAATTTGCCTCAACACTGGATTTATTATGCTATTCCTTATAAAATCAAGATAATAGCAAGTATTTGTTTTCATGTCTAAAACTGCCAACACCCAATGTCTTCTACAAAAACCATAAACCAAATTAAGACAAATAATATCAAGATAATAGTTTTTTTTTTCTTCTTGAATAGTTAATTAAATGGAAAATCATACCCAGGATTGTAGGGCGTTAGGATGATGTCATTGTCCTTTCTTGTAGATAACCGATCTGCAACCATTCTACTTGTATCATCAATATGTTTGGGTTTTGATTTACGTTCACTTGGTGAGATTGCACGTGGGATCACAAAAAATACCGTGATCATGTTTTGGCCCATTCTTTATTTGCTCATACAATAAATTGTGTTTTACTAACAATTATTGAAATTAAATTGAAGTACTTACATCATATAAGTCGTAATGACAGAACCGGCCAGCTCATCCAATGTAAAAACTGCTTCAAAATCCTTCCGGTTTAAATATGTGAAACTCTCGTACCCAAATAGATCGTCCACACATTGCAATTTTATAGAATCGGCCTTTAAAACTTATGCAACAACCACAGTTGCAGTCATCGTCAAAACAACATTGTTTTCAACTCTTATCCTTGGCCTCCTTTGTGCTCTCGTCATCCTCCTTTTTTCCTTCATTCACTTGTACATCCTCTTTTTCCTTTTGCAGTTCAAGTACTCTTGTCCCTTTTTTTTCTTTCTCACTTACTACTTCTTTTCCTGTGATCTTTTTCACTTGCACAATCTTTTGTTCAAACTCTCTTTGGTTCTCCTCATCAGTTCCTCTTCCTCTTGGTTGTTTTATTTGTTTCTTAGATTCTAAATCTTTCACAAGTTTTGTCTTTGGTTTCGCCACCATTTTTTCCTACAAAAATATAAATTCTTTAAATTAGACCTCATGTCGCAACCCCCGATCCCTTATCTATGCCGGGAACGGGCAGACGCGAACTCAGTAGTGGTGGTATCAGTTATTTAATCTTGCAGCGGAATTTACATCAGGACCGTAGTTAGGAAATGTTTATCAGAGTAAAACCACCTCATTTAATATTAATAATCACATGGGTAAAACCCAAGTTTCTTAGCACAATATAATTTGATAGGGATAAACCCTATTTTATTGAATTTAAAACATCGTTTATTAGGTAACTTTTATAGCCACATTTTCCCAAGCCTTCAGTGCTCTCCAGCTGGCTTTTTACTAATTGGCTGTCACATTGGGTTACCTGAAACGCGTTTTAAAACATTTGTCAGTGGGAAATACTGGTGAGTGAATCCCAGTTTAATCAAGTTTAAATAAAAGTCACAGTGAACAGTATTGAGAGCGATCACATTGTTTATGTCTACACAATTACTCCATTAGTACTGTCAATCCACTGACTTGTGGGTCATATTACCCATTGGCTAACTCATTGTCCAATGGTAACGTATTGTTATCCCGACTTACTACTCACAGTGTATTAAATTTTGTATACAAAATCCCAACATACCGGCAGTAATTGAAGAACTACAAAGACTCAATCACCGCTTAATCACATTGTAAAACAATTAAGGTTTTGTAAAACATTCCAAAAAGATTAACAAAAAGAGGATAAACTCACATTGCTATCTTAGACTTTGCGTATGGGTTTCCTGGATATAATCTATAATTTATACAAATGTACATTGGTTAGTATCATAACCCTTTGAAAATATTAATGATACCCTCCTCGAGATGGCATTCCAACAACTACGTCGGGCAGAACCACGACAGTTGTTACGGAACCCTAAATCAATCGGGCAGCGTAACTATTATGAAACTGGGGTTATAATACTTACAACGGAGCAGAACCTCGCTAATTAGGGGTATAATACTCGACTATAATGCTTATAGCATCAGAAATTCGTTTAGAAAGAAAGATGTGAGCGACGGAAAATGAAACCAGATGGCCTGTTTATATAGTTGCAAAACCTGACCCTCACGCGGACCGCGTAAAGGTAAGCTAGGGCTTATGCGGCCCGTGTCAACATATGGTCAACGCGTAGCTTAGCTGATTCGATGTGTAGGTCCACCACGATGTCGACACGTGTTGGCCTAGGATGTCTCCGTGTTTGATGATCTCTAGCGGCCCGCGTAAGAGTTAAGGTGAGCTTACGCGGCCCGCCTGAACTAAAGAAATCAGTGAAGTCCGGTCCACATCTTCATACCGCCCGCGTAAAGTTGGGGTGGGATCCTACGCGGCCCGCCTCAACTTAAACATCAGATTTTATATTTTATTTTTAAAGTTATAACGTATCCCTGGCTCGGTTTTCACATACGGGGTGTATTTAGAGACATATAAGGGTATTTTAAAATATACTAGAGTCTCGGAAATATTTATGAGGGTGTTGGTTTTACCGAGGTTTGTTACATTCTCCCCACCTTGTTTTAGAGCTCGTCCTCGAGATCTACTGAAATAAATACGGATACTTCTTTTGCATTTCCGATTCAAGCTCCCATGTATACTCAGGTCCTCTTTTGGAGTCCCACTTCACTTTGACCAGAACTAATCTCTTATGTAACACCCAAGGAAAACCAGTAAACAACGCAACATAACTAGCTTCCTCAGTAACCACGTGCTAAATTTCGGGACGAAATTTTCTTAACGGGGAGAGAATGTGACAACCCTCAAAATTTCATGTATCCGTACGATTATTTAATGATAATTAAAATGCTTGGTGACTGTGTCATACTTACATGTGTTTGTTAACATACTAGGCTTGTGTAGAAAACGTGACTAAATGGCCCTGAATATTTTCCTATGTGTTAGGAATTAATTGTGTTACAAATATATGTATATAAGACGCCTTACGGAACAATTAAACAACTTAACGGAACAGTATTCGACCGAACAACCGGACATCACCCGGGACACCAAATATTTGCCAAATACATTGTGTTATTTTTTTTGGCTAGTCTTGATCCCCGTTCACCATGACACCC
The DNA here is from genome assembly GCA_030545235.1 of Helianthus tuberosus. Lineage (NCBI taxonomy): Eukaryota > Viridiplantae > Streptophyta > Magnoliopsida > Asterales > Asteraceae > Helianthus > Helianthus tuberosus. The sequence continues at coordinate 50,160,106 of CM060351.1, forward strand.
ACTAAAAACCCAATAACAAGCATGTATCATCACATTACTTACAAACAAATTAACAATTACAATTTAGTTGAAAAATTGCAAACAAGCCCCTCCCCCAACCTAATTTTCGGTCCTAGGTGGACCCCACAAAGATCACCATGATTTCCCCTATATATTTTGTTTAGATCTTCTTTGATTGTTGCTTGCAAGTATGACCAAAATAATTAGAGAATCTCTCATATGTATGGCCATCCCTCTTACAAGATCATTGACAATCTTTCACTCTCTCTCTCTATTTCGGTCACCCCCATAACCGAACCCACCTCCACCTCTCAACATCTTCATCTCCTCCAATTACAAGTTCCATTCAAAGCTTGAAGTTCATCCATGGAGGTTGCAAGTTGAAGGACTTTCAAAGGAGCTTGTTTCTAGTCTTTCTCATCATCTTCTCTCTACATCTTCATCACAAGATCCTACCCTAGCTTTAAGCTAGCAGTAAGTTCCTTACGTCACCTTTGTTCATATTGTTCCATGATTAAAAGATGTAATATGTTAAATCTACAAGAACACTAAAAATGGTTTAAACAAGAAGATGAAACATGATGTAAAAATGTTAGTATGAAGTTGTTTGGATATATTGCTGATTATTTGCTGATTTACTTGTTAATATTGAGTACTAGAAATGTTGTTGATCATTATGCATGTTAACAGAACCAATAGAACTCGCATTAGAATGTAAAAGCTGAAAAAACAGAAAGCTGTTTGGTGATTACAGCCAACTTCAATTGGCTGTAATCGGACCTTAATAAAGCAGAAAATGTGTTTTCTGAACCCTAGATTTATGTATTATGAAATACGGTTCTAATGGCACTGGAATCATAATTTTTGGACTTCGTTTACTATTTTTAAAGGGTCATTTTGTATCAGCAGCTCAAGCTGCATTTATGCTGCTGAAAATAGGTGTTATATTTTTGGTCATAACTGGAAATCTATGTTGAATCAGCTCATGAAATTTGTACAGTAGATGACAAGTGATATATTTGTAATTACCAGACTGGAATTTCGTAAATCGGACGCTCGATGAATTTTAAATAAATTATTCCGTGGACTGCAGTCAGAAAAAGATAAATCTGAGTTCAGTCCAGAAAATGAATTTTTATAAAATATTGGTGATGAATTGGATCCCGAGATTTTTATACAATAATATTTGGATCGTTTAAGACCTTCTGTAAAAAGTTGGGAATTTTTGAAATAAGTTAACTATTTTATTAAAATCCCCGAAAACAGCCTAGTTTTGAATATTAATGCTGAAATGACATAAGTTGTAATTTGCATGTCTAAATGTCGGGTAGGTTATCTTTGAATGATATAACGTGTTATATGTGTTATGTGCATCATCGTATGTTTGTTTATGAGTGGGGAATGGATGGGAAACTTATATGGGCATAAACCGTTAAAGTGATGCATGTTATGTGATAGATACGTGTAGGAACTTTGTGCTCTATTTAAAAATCACTAAATGACTAACTGGTAATCATATTAGGACATGATTGACCGACCATGACTGTTAGCTATATTTGAGAATCTAACCGAGCAAACCGAGGTGAGTTCACACTTTCTACAAGGCATGGGATTTCCCGGTGGTTTGGGAATGGGTTAAAGAATTTAAAACTAAATCTACATATCTCCTTGGGAAGATATGTACGGCCATCCTCCATAGGTAGGATGCCATTCTTAATCCTACGAATTCTCCTGGTGCAGAATACGTACGTTCGTCCTCCTGGTGTAGGACAACAACCTTAAAAACTAGCTAGACAAAACTCTATCAATAAGTCCCTCTTCATTATATCGACTTAATCGCCGAGGCCAATGGCGAACGGATCATTAGTTAATAGCGCTATTAGGTTTAACAAACCTCACATCGTGCCGGTCGGATGGGCGTGTACTAATGGACTATGGAAGACTATCAGTGATGAAAGACACTGATATAGGGCACAACTTATTTGCGTAGTAGTCGATATCATACCGTCTAGTAGTTCACACGGGGAAAGCCCCCACTGATTATGGTTATGGATTGGGTAATGAAAAAGGAACTGGTTAAACATACTTTCAACTACGGGGTAACCCCCACGGCAATTAAGCCAACGAAAGTCAAACCACGTTTTTCAGAAACAACTTAAAACTAATCAACCAAACGTGAACTCACTCAACTTTGTTGTTGACTCATTGTTACATGCCTTACAGGTCGTTAAACGATTGGAGCTTGCACGAGGAAGGAGTCGTTGTGGTGTACGGACTGTTATGTTCCGTGCTTATTATTTAAATCCTTATGAACTTATTAAACTTGCGTTTTGAACTTTAACTTATAAACTATGGACTTATCCTTTTGGATTTACTTTTATACTTCCGTTGTTTAAACTAAACATGGTTAACTAGCTTTGGTCACCAATCGTATTATGGTTGGTCTTATTTACTTAATTACGATGTTCAATATGATTGGTGGCTCGATCCTGTTCACGTCACGCCTCCAAGTGGTGGTACTCCGCATGATGTATTTTGGGGGTGTGACAGATTGGTATCAGAGCCATTGGTTATAGTGAACTTGGTTTTAATAAGGGAAATTTTTTTTGTTAAAACCAGACTATAACCTGTACAGTGCTCAACGATCCACAACGACGCTTCGCTCCACGTGCAAGGCTCAACACACTAGGTGGTATGATTTAAGTTTATATTTCTTACTTGCTAGATTACTTTTGTCTGGAGTGGTGTTTATTGCGTGTTTATTTAGGGTAGTAGCATGCTTTCTATTAGCCCTACTGCTTTCTTTATGACACACAATTGTTTACTTGAAATTTGACAAGTGGTGGTCAAATTCTTTTCTGATTTCTCGTCACCCTGCTACGACAAATGTTTATGCATTCTATCTATTTACACGCTTATCTCGACATGACGTCACTATCTGACCCTCCGTACATTCGGTTTGCACGTCAACGTTCACAAAGACTAGACCTGGCTCAAACGAACTCGGGATTAGGAGAACTATATCCATGCATCTCTGTTGACGAACCTTATCATCTCCACCGGTCGTCGTTATCAGAAACGAAGCAGCCACAGTTACACGCGTTTGTCGTTTTGCAACTCACAACCCTACCAACCAAATTCTGTTTTGAACGAGTGATGTACTTCCGTGACCGTGATGCAGCGAACTTCCCTATTTGTGTCGTGCCGCTACACCTCACTACTAGAATTGCTTCTAAGCAACAGATTACTTGGTTGAATTCTTCTGTTATTGGTGGACCCCTGCTTTCGCTCGATTCTTCGCATGAACCTCATTAATTCCCTGTTTCTTTGATTGGCAACTGATTTAACGAGATGCTAACAACCATACCATGACTTCCACCGATCACAAGATTACACCCCCCCATTACCTTGTTGGGTGGTTAATGCTTCTCCTACTTGATGTACTCCTTTGTAAACCCAACCTAGCGAAGGGATGCCCTCACTGATGGGATAGTCTTCTTATATACGCGAAATCTGTACACTAGCTTTTGTACCGACACATGATTGTTGATTAATGATACGTCCAATTTCTACCATTGGCTTAGATCAAACCATCACTCCCTTACCACAGTGACATTACGTTCTCGCTACTCCATGTTGAGATACTGAAACGAACACGCACTCGCTTAGAGAATTTGGAAGGCTCGACCTTCGATCATTAGTGATCACTCCTTAAAACCTTGGGGGTGGTGATGTATTGTCGATACGATCATACTCTCTTGAACACGTTTTCGCGTCTTTCCTTTGGAACCTCACGACTACACAGACGTATTTTGGATTCATTCGCACAACCCAAGAAACTCCTCCTAACTTGGTTGCTTACTTGATGAATCACAAACCCACCTAAGTTCATGGATTCAGGTGAATTGTTCCTCCAACGCATGTGGGCGAGTCGGACGACTTTTGTTGGAAGTCTCAGTGAATCTTAACACTACACAATTGTACGACAATCATGCTGCTATGTTGAATTATTGTTCTGATTGATTTAACCCCGTGACAACTATATTCGATCAACGGCGTACTTTATCCCAACTATACCCAACTTGCGTACAACCAGCTATACCTTCGACATCAGGTAAACCCCTGCTAGGGATTATTAAACGCTTATTCATCGATTGCGGCTACCCTTTCTCATGTTTCCCCACCCATACACGTTATACTTTTGAACCCTACGATCTTAAAAGTGTTCCCCGCGGACACTTGCTTGGACAAGTTACGCTCTATGAACGTTACTCAGTGAGCATTGGGCCATGAACATGTTAATACCCTAGGTACCTTTCCTTGATCTTGATACGGCCGATATGGATCTTCAGACACGATAGATATGTCCCTTGTTTTCTTTGACGACATCCAAACCCACTGGAAGAACTGTCCTCGCAACTACAAGAGCTCTTGGACAAGGGTTTTATTCGACCTAGCTCTTCGCCCTGGGGAGCTCCAGTACTATCCGTGAAGAAGAAAGACGGTACCTTCAGAATGTGCATCGACTACCGTGAACTCAACAAGGTGACCGTGAAGAATCGTTATCCCCTCCCACGTATTGAAGACTTGTTCGACCAGTTGCAAGGGTCGAGCTATTACTCTAAGATTGATTTGAGATCGGGATACCATCAGCTGAGAGTCCGAGATGAGGATGGCTCTAAAACAGCATTAAGAACTCGTTACGGCAATTACGAGTTTCTGGTTATGCCTTTCGGATTAACGAATGCACCTGCAGTCTTCATGGATCTCATGAACCGAGTGTGCAAGCCGTACCTGGATAAGTTTGTCATGGTGTTCATCGACGACATCCTGATCTATTCTAAGAGTCAGGAGGAACACGAGCAACATCTGAGGCTTATTCTGGAACTTCTTCGAAAAGAGCAGTTGTATGCCAAGTTTTCGAAATGTGACTTCTGGCTTCGCGAAGTCCACTTTCTAGGCCACGTAGTAAACAAGGATGGGATTCATGTTGATCCATCCAAGGTTGACTCGATCAAGAACTGGCCTGCACCCCGCACACCAACAGAAATCCGCCAATTCTTGGGTCTGGCGGGCTACTACAAATGATTTATCAAGGATTTCTCAAGGATTGCGCAACCTCTCACTTCACTGTCTCAGAAGGGTGTCATCTACCGTTGGGGAGATGCACAACAGTCCGCATTTCAGCACTTAAAAGACAGACTTTGTAGCGCGCCTATCCTCTCATTGCCTGAAGGCACAGATGATTTTGTGGTTTATTGCGATGCTTCCATCCAAGGGCTTGGTTGCGTGTTGATGCAACGTGACAAGGTCATTGCCTACGCATCGCGCCAACTTAAGGTTCACGAAAGGGACTACACTACGCACGACTAGGGGTTGGGGGCAGTTGTTTTTGCGCTAAAGATATGGAGACATTACTTGTACGGTACCAAGTGCACCATTCACACCGATCACAGGAGTCTCGAGCATATCTTCAAGCAAAAGGAGTTAAACATGCGACAACGTCGATGGGTCGAGCTCTTGAACGATTATGAATGTGCGATCAAGTATCATCCTGGCAAAGCCAATGTTGTGGCCGATGTCCTTAGTCGAAAGGATACTATACCTAAGCGTGTACGTGCATTACAGCTTACCATCCAATCTAGTCTTCCTGCCCAAATTCGTGATGCTTAGGTTGAAGCATTGAAAGCAGAGAACATCAGGGCTGAGTCCTTACGAGGATCGAGGCAGTGGCTAGAACAAAAGGAAGACGGCGCTTACTATGTAACAGGGCGCATCTGGGTTCCGCTTTACGGAAACTTACGCGAGCTTGTGATGGATGAAGCGCACAAGTCTCGTTATTCGGTACACCCTGGTTCGGATAAAATGTACCACGATCTCAAGACTACGTATTGGTGGCCTGGCATGAAAGCCTACATAGCAACCTACGTTAGCAAATGTTTGACTTGTGCGAGAGTCAAGACCGAATACCAGAAACCATCAGGCCTACTCTAACAACCAGAGATACCACAATGGAAATGGGAGCAAATTTTCATGGATTTCGTTACTGGTCTGCCTAGATCTCAACGTGGGATTGATACTATTTGGGTGATCGTGGATCGACTCACAAAGTCTGCACACTTTTTGGCTATCAAGGAAACGGATAAGTTCTCCACTCTAGCGGACGTTTACTTAAAGGAAGTGGTTTCGAGGCACGGAGTGCCGACCTCTATTATCTCTGATCGTGATGCGCATTTTACTTCAGAACTGTGGCAAGCGATGCACAAATCTTTTGGCTCACGATTAGACATGAGCACAGCTTACCACCCGCAAACGGATGGGCAGTCTGAACGCCCCATCCAAACCCTAGAAGACATGCTGCGGGCATGTGTAATCGATTTTGGTAATGGCTGGGAAAAGCACCTCCCATTAGTGGAGTTTTCGTATAACAACAGTTACCACACCAGCATTCAAGCCGCTCCATTTGAAGGATTGTACGGGCGTAAATGCCGATCACCTCTTTGTTGGGCAGAGGTGGGTGACAGTCAGATCACGGGTCCAGAACTCGTAGTTGATACTACAGAAAGGATTGCTCAGATACGACAACGCATGGCAGCAGCTCGTGACCGTCAGAAAAGCTACGCTGACAAGGGCAGGAAACCACTCAAGTTCCAAGTTGGGGACCGTGTGCTACTCAAAGTCTCACCTTGGAAAGGTGTAGTTCGTTTTGGCAAACGAGGCAAACTCAATCCGCGATATGTCGGACCGTTCGAAATTATAGAGAAAATAGGCAAAGTGGCCTACAAACTAGATCTACCAGCAGAACTCAGTGCAGTTCACAACGTTTTTCACGTGTCAAATCTGAAGAAGTGTCTGTCAGATGAGACCCTCATAGTTCCTTTGAAGGAGCTCACTTTGAAGGAGCTCACTATGGACTTATGCTTTTGGATTTACTTTTATACTTCCGCTGTTTAAACTAAACATGGTTAACTAGCTTTGGTCACCAATCGTATTGTGGTTGGTCTTATTTACTTAATTACGATGTTCAATATGATTGGTGGATCGATCCTGGTCATGTCACGCCTCCAAGCGGTGGTACTCCGCATGGTGGATTTTAGGGGTGTGACATCTTATGCTTGAGATTCTTGACTTTCTTGTCTTCAATCTGTAGAGGCCTTTCTACAAACTTGAGTTGTTCATTTACCTCTATATCTTTAAGAGGTACTATTAGTGATTCATCAGCTAAACACTTTTTGAGATTTGATACATGAAATACATCATGTATTCCTGCCATTTCCTCTGGCAGTTGTAGCTGATAGGCTACAGGTCCTATTCTTCTAACAATCTCAAAAGGTCTAACATACCTGGGACTTAGCTTTCCTCGTTTGATGAATCTTACTACTCCTTTCCAAGGAAAGACTTTCAACAATACTTTATTCCCTACTCGAAATTCTAATGTCTTGCGTAGCTCTTTTTTCGATCACGTGCGGCTTTCAGTCGTTCCTTGACTTGAATGATTTTGTCAGTTGTTTCTTGCACTATCTCTGGTCCAGATAGTTGCTTTTCCCTAATTTCTGCCCAACAGACTGGGGTTCAGCACTTTCGTCTGTAAAGTGCTTCGAATGGTGCAGCATTAATACTTGTGTGATAACTATTATTATAAAAAAATTATATTAAAGGTAAGTGATCGTCCCAGTTACCTCCAAAATCGATTACACAAGCTCTAAGCATGTCTTCCATTGTCTGAATTGTTATTTCGCTTTGTCCATCCGTTTGAGGATGATAAGCTGTGCTCAATTTTAACTTGGTTCCCATTGCCTTTTGGAAACTTGACCAAAAATGAGAGGTAAATCGACTATCCCTATCAGAAACAATTGATAAAGGAATGCCATGTAAAGAAACAATTTCATTTACATACAACTTAGCTAACTGTTCCATACTGAAAGTTTCTTTCATTGGTAGGAAATGAGCTGACTTGGTTAGTCTATCTACAATCACCCAGATTGTATCATTTCCTTTCTTTGTTTTGGGTAATTTAGTAACAAAATCCATTGTTATCAATTCCCATTTCCACACTGGCATTTCTAATTGTTGTAGCAATCCTGAGGGTTTCTGGTGTTCAGCCTTAACTTGTGAACAAGTTAAACATTTAGAAACATAGGTTGCTATATCCTTTTTCATTCATATCCACCAGAATTTTTTCCTTAAATCCTGGTACATTTTATCACTTCCTGGGTGCATCGTATATTTAGACTTATGGGCTTCTTCTAATATATGATGACGTAGGTTTCCTAATTTAGGTATCCACATTCTCTTTTCATTAAAATCTCCAAATTCCATCTGTTCCTTGTTCTAATTCTTTCAGTATACCTTTTAATTTTTCAGAATCATCCTTGATTACTGATTCTTGTGCTTCTCTTATTTGATCATTTAAATCTACTTGCAGATTTAATTTGAGAGAATGTACCCTTTTTGGCTTTTCGTGATACTTTCGGCTTAAAGTATCTGCTACTACGTTTGCTTTTCCTTCATGATACTGAATATCACAATCATAGTCACTAAGCATCTCCATCCAGCGTCTTTGTCTCATATTCAATTCCTTTTGCTTGAAAATATACCTTAAACTCTTATGATCAGTGAATATGGTAAACTTACTACCATAAAGGTAATGTCTCCAAATTTTAAGAGCAAAGATTATAGCTCCTAACTCTAAATCATGGGTTGAATAATTCTCTTCATGATTCTTAAGTTGTCTAGATGCGTAAGCTATAACCTTTTGTCGTTGCATCAATACACATCCATAACCTAATTTAGAAGCGTCACAATAGACTACAAAGTCTTCAGTTCCTTCTGGTAATGCTAATATGGGTGTATGGGTTAATCTTTGCTTAAGGATTCTAAAGGCTTCTTCTTGTTTTAATCCCCATTCAAACATAACAGATTTACAGGTTAGCTTAGTTAAGGGAATGGCTATTCTAGAAAAATCTTGAATAAATCTTCTATAATAACCGGCCAATCCTAAGAAACTTCTAACCTCGGTTGGCGACTCAGGGGTTTTCCATTTAGTAATTGCCTCGATCTTTGTTGGATCTACATGAATTCCTTCATGATTGACTAGGTGCCCAAGAAATTGTACCTGTTCTAACCAAAACTCGCACTTTGAAAATTTAGCGTAAAGCTTTTCCTTTCTTAATAGACTTAAAAGTGCGTGCAAATGTCTTGCATGATCTTCTTTACTCTTAGAATAAATTAGAATATCATCTATGAAGACGATTATGAATTTATCCAAATATGGCTTATATATTCGGTTCATCATGTCCATAAATGCAGCTGGGGCATTGGTTAAACCAAATGGCATGACAGTAAATTCATAATGGCCATACCTTGTTCTGAAAGCGGTTTTAGGAATGTCCTCTTCCTGTACCTTTAATTGATGATAGCCTGACCTTAAATCGATTTTAGAGAAAAATCGAGCTCCTTGCAGTTGATCAAACAGATCATCGATTCTCGGTACTGGGTACCTATTCTTAATCGTGACCTTGTTCAATTCACGGTAATCAATGCACATACGCATTGATATGTCCTTCTTTTTAACAAACAGTATCGGCGCTCCCCATGGCGACGAACTTGGTTGTATAAATCATTTTTCTAACAATTCGTCTAATTGTTTCTTCAATTCTTGCATTTCTGCAGGTGCCAAACGATAAGGTGCTTTGGCAATTGGTGTTGTTCCTGGTAGCAGGTGAATTCTGAATTCAACTTCTCTGTTTGGAGGTAGTCCTGGTAATTCTTCTGGAAAGACATCTGAAAACTGAGATACTACTGGAATATCTTTTAAATCCTTTCCTTTAGTGTTAGTGATTACGGAAATCATATACACTATGGAACCTTTTCTTATATAGCTTGCAGTTTTCATCACAGAAATGAATTTTGTAGTTCTAGATGGTTTATCTCCTTTAATTGTGATCGTTTTACCTTTTGGTGAATTTACTTGAATTGACTTTTGATCACATAAAATATTGGCTTTATTGGCTATTAACCAATCCATTCCTAAAACAACATCAAATCCTGTCAGATTCATGGGATACAGGTTTGCCACAAATTTTTGATTTAAAATTTCTATTCTTGCTCCCTGCAAGATTTCAGAAATCCTAACAGTTTCTCCATTAGCAGTCTCTACTAGACATTCTTGTGGTAGTTTAGTTAATGACTGATTTAGAAATTTGCAAAATGATGTATTAATAAAACTTTGGTTTGCATGTAACACCCGTTCTTATAAATCAAGGTTTAACGTAAATTTTACGTAGAACAAACATGTAATTAAGATTACATAACATTTGGAAATACGGGTTTATTAAAACTTTTACAAATCATAAGTTATTCTACATAATGTGATCGAATTCGTTGTTTAAAAATTACAACGTAGCAAAGTGCGGAAGCGTGTATCATTATCGTGTTCGGTTCTTCGCTGAGCTTGATCGTCTTCCGGCATCCAAGGTGTACCTACATTTCATAAACATGAAATGCTTTAGTCATACGGGTTTAATCATGTCCGAACGATGTCCGGGAAACAATAGACTTTCAAATGAAAAACAAAATATAATAAAAAAATTCTCCACCGTAATTTACGGTGGGACCGTAAATTACGGTGGCCCCTGGGTTTCAATTCTTCTGCCGTAAAACAGACATTTAGCACCGTAACATAATCAACTCCACCGTAATTTATGGTGGAACCGTAAATTACGGTGGACTCTGCATCCAGATTCTCTATTTTATCGTAATTTGACACGAAATCTTTCGTATCTTTCAAACCGCTTATTCGTTTGACCTACCGTTTCTTCCTACATATTTGTAATTTGATTCTCCGTCATATGGAGTTAAAATCCGGCATCCGGCTTGATAAAATTCAAGACTTTTAAGTCTTCGGCTTATTACCATATTTACCAAATTTTGACCCGTTCGCGATTTTGTCAAACAAACATGTTTATTTGATCCTTATTCCCATGATATTCATAATTTCACTAATTCCTATCATATTAGGTTCAAGTCACGGGTTTCTTACGTATCATAAACCGTTTATGCTCATTTGCGTGTTTTGACCCGTTAAGGGTATTTAGACATATTTTGAGTATGAAACGCTTTCATCCGTTTCTTACGTTATTATACAACATTTCTTACCAAGTAATCTTCCACCACAACTATAATTGTGGTGGACTTAATGAGGTGATCTATATAATCCGAGTTTTTCTCATCGGATTGCTAATTTACGTCAAAGACTCATATAGAGTCATTTGACCGAAGAATTGCATCTTTCGCTTCTTATACTGATTCCAATTATTTATTTGATCATAAAACTCGTTTCAAAACTACCTTTAAAGGTCGTTTGTCCAATTCTGCTTATAAGGGCGTTTTAGTCCGTTTAGCCAATCAATTACGATGAAGGACAGTTGGAAGCATGTTTGACCCATAACCCCCTTTTTAAACCTATGATTTTGTTTGAAAAGTCATTAAGCTTCCCAAACGCAATGTTCATTATTTAAAACATTCGGTTACTTATCAAGTAACCAAATGTTTATTTTGACTTCTATTTAACACTCATTGAACCGCATATTCTGAATGAGTGTTACTCTTTCTCACATACCTGGCGCGGATCAATATTTTGACCCGTTTTTAATACCTTGCTTTTATAACCGCTAATCCATAGCGTTGCTAATACCCATTTGACATTTACCCCTGAAATAATATAACTCGACAATGATCATTAGTCATTATTGTCAAAAGGTGATTTCTTCACCTTTTGACCCATTTGGTCTAAATGACCGATTATGTTGGCGAGATGATATTTATTACCATCTCATCTATATGACTCGCTTCGGTTTCAACCGTGTGGTCATTTCACGTATTAATCGTTTTCTTAACGCTTTTTAGCCTATCATGGCTTACGCATTACAGTGTCTTTCAAAACAAATAGTTATGGTCAACGCATGACCAATTTACCGTTTCAATTCCTTTTTAAACCATCAACATGGTTTCTTGTCATGCTCGACTACCTTGTTCCGTACGTTTACACGTCGGAACATCATACCTAAATTATGTATTTATCTTATTCGTAACTAATACGATAAGAGAATATTCTAACATATAAGACTAGTGTAAGCTATACTTACCTTGCATCCGAATTATGCTTTTCCGCCATTCTTGCTTCGTTTGACCCGCTTCCTTTCCAAGCCTCCACCTAGCTTGTCAAGCGTCAAACTATCATCATTAGGGCTGTAACCGAACCGAACGAACACGAACAAGGCCTTGTTCGTGTTCGTTCGTTAAGGAAATAAATGTGTTCACGAACGGTTCATGAACACTTATCGAACGAGATTTTATGTTCGTGTTCGTTCATTAAGGAAATGATCGTGTTCGCGAACGGTTCACGAACACAAATAAATTTGGCGAACGCGACGAAGGATAAAGATAGATGGCCCAGAGAGTAGCACTCGAACTTGAATCCCTTATTATGGAACGGAGGTCGATCGTATTCGCCGATGTAAATAATGAGAAATGAAAGGGAAATGATGCATAAACAAGGTGAAAGTGGGTTTCTTAGTTTAATTGTTAGGGTAATAAAATAAATAAAAGTTTAATAATATATAAAGTACAAATAAAATATAAGAAAGTACAAAAATCTACAATTAAAATAATACGAACATAAACGAACGCAAATCAACGAATGTTCACGAACACCTTACCGAACGTTCACGAACACAATCGAACGAACGAGACCTCTGTTCATGTTCGTTCATTTAACTAATCGAACGAAATTTCTTGTTCATGTTCGTTCGTTTATTAAACGAACGAACATAAACGAACTTCCCGCCGAACGGTTCACGAACTGTTCGCTGAACGTTCGGTTCGTTTACAGCCCTAATCATCATAATTCGTAAGACGGTTATATTAGTCATCATTAATTATGACTATTCCATCTTACATATTTTCTATCACAAATACCATTCGATCTTATTAATGGTCGGTTTGACTATTTAAAAGTCAAATCACCAATTAACACATATGATTGCACTATCAAGTTCACAAGACTCAATTAGGCGCATTATCAACACTTAGTTCTCAATTAGGCATTGTAACAAACACCTAATGGGCATGATTCTACACATTTGCTAACTAGTTCATAATTAGTCATTTTTACCAAGATTAACATCAAGATTCAACCATTATCATGTATGATCAAATACACAAACTTGCAATTTGTTCAAGTATCTTGCATCTACTATCACTTATGATGATTTCTAACACAACTATATTATCATCTTTTCTACATAATCAAAACCCACTTGACACATGAGTGTATGATTATGAATTCACAACAATGAACATCAATTCAACAATTACATGGCTAGGGTTTACTACTAGACATAGTTTCATCCCTAATTTCATCCAAACAACATACATGCAAGCTTAGATTCGAATTCTCTAGGTTTACTCAGAATTTCAACTAGAGATTTTCCAAGAAATTTACATACCTCGTGACTCCTTTTTCAATGGAGATCACTAATTCATACTCGGATTTTGATTTGGACTTGATTTACCCCTTCAATTTGATGAAATTGTGTTGATTAGGGTTTGAGCTCTCTAAGAGCTTCTCCTGGCCATTCTCACGCACGCACACACTCTTGTGTGTGTGTTTTTGTGTTTTATTTTTAAGTTTATAATTCCCATTTCAAGTTACCCGGCTTTGGTCCCTCGTGTTTGGTTAGTTATTAATTAGATCACAACCTGATTATTTTCAATAATATTCCCACTTATTAACTAGGTTTAATATTCCTAGTTAACTTAGCGGGTTCAGGAATATTTATGACTAAGTTTATTTTAGGTCCCGTTAACTCGGGCCTTCTAAGCTTCTATTTCTTAAAAGCTTTTATTCACTTTTTATTTATTATTAGGATTAATTATTTAAATCCTAATATTTACCGGGTAAATTTTACCACTAACGGTATTTTACCCGTCTTTACTATTAACGTGGTTTGATTACCAAAGCCGTTTTCGGGGTGTTACATTGCACAAGAGTCAAATAATACTTTAGCAAAAATATCATTAACTAAAAACGTACCAGCTATAACATCTGGAATTATCTTGGCTTCATCTGCAGCAAACAATATTTTATCTTCTTCAACACACTTGCTTATTCTTAAGACTGCCTCAGTTTTCTCTATCTAGCTTAGAGCTGCAATGGCCCCTTCGTTGCCCGAGAATTCCATTGGTTTACAAGACCATAATTCCTTATAAGAACAACCATAGTGCATGGTTCTTCTTCTTTTGGGAATGGGCACTTGAAGTACAGGTCCGTTGTTCACGTTGTGTTCTGGTTCGATTGGTCGCTTACTGCTATGCTTACTTTTATTATCAGAATCCTTAACAGTTTGAAGAATAAACGGCATTGCATCTATAATTCCTTGTGCTACTATGTGTTGGATAGCACTATTATCCACTTGATTGTTATTGATGCTTGGATTCTCATTAACCACGTTAATGTTACTCTGGTTATCATTATTCAGATTTCCTTGATTTCCTTCATCAGTCATCTGAATTTTAAACATTTATCCCATATTAATATCACAAGATAATAGGTAATATAGTTAATCACATGATACGCAATCTAGCCAAAAACGTCGATCATTGCGACTTGTACTCTATTTTCATATACTATGCGTCTATTACACACTAGTACTGAAATAAAGATTATAATACCAACAGAAAGAAAATTACACTAATAATACTATGCATCCGTACACACATATTTTATTTTATTTTTATTTTATTGTATTATTATCACTTCCTCCATCATCTCACGGATATGGATTTATCCAAAAATCCATATTGCGCTCATCGTATTTCCATACGAGACGCTCTCCCACCTGACGCATTCTCTCACTGCTTTCTACAATTTCCTCCCCGAAAGTCCTAAGTTCTTGCACGTTTTCTGCACTCATTGGGGGTGCAGGTTCTAGGACTGGGTTCGGAATCTGGGGTGCGGGTTCCTGATATGGGGGTGAAAGTGCCTGAAATCGGTAAGGATCTTCTAAGATCTCCCTAATATATTCATCATGGTAATAGGGATCTAAAGGGTCCATACCTGGGTAGGCTCCTATGTTTTGTATGGGGGTGTCTTCATGGATAGGGTAACGTTGTACAAAGTCCCTATTATCGTCCCACTAGGGGTCGTAATTTGGGTCTAGGGGGTTTGGTGCAGGTATCCTAGGGATTTCTTCTGGGTTAAAGTCATGCATCTCCACTTGGTTGTCAGGATTTTCTATCTCCATGGGTTGTTCTGGGTTTTGTGGTTGTGGGGCTACTAGTTGTTCCAGACTCGGGTCAGCAGCAGTTGTAGCTAGGATATGGAAATTGGCTGGGCTTCTATTAAGCATATCCTACGTATGGGCATCAGTCTTTCGCTTAGCAGCTGCTAAAACTCTTTGCTGTTACAACTTTCGCATTCTTTTCCTACGTGCAAAGGGTTCCTTACTGAACCATCCTCGTTTCTTATGAGGGAATGGCTCTTCTGACTGTGCTTTAAAAGCAAACACTCCTTTTTCTTGATCAGCAGAATACCCAGAAAGGGCAGGCTATGATGAGGTACCTTCACTCCTAGGGGAATCAGACAACTGACGACTCATGTCTGAGGGTCCTTGATCACTCATACTGTAAACTAACAGATAGTCAAATAACACATAACAAATAAATACAGTTATGCATATATTTCCATTATTTCCTAACACAAAATTTAGAATTTTAAGTGTCAGCAGAACACTTCTTTGGCTCGGACCAGTGGCTAGGCTCTGATACCACCTTCTGTCGCAACCCCCGATCCCTTATCTATCCCGGGAACGGGCGGACGCGAACTCAGTAGTGGTGCTATCAGTTATTTAATCTTGCAGCGGAATTTACATCAGGACCGTAGTTAGGAAATGTTTATCAGAGTAAACCCACCTCATTTAATATTAATAATCACATGGGTAAAACCCAAGTTTCTTAGTACAATACAATTTGATAGGGATAAACCCTATTTTATTGAATTTAAAACATCGTTTATTAGGTAACTTTTATAGCCACATTTTCCCAAGCCTTCAGTGCTCTCCAGCTGGCTTTTTACTAATTGGCTGTCACATTGGGTTACCTGAAACGCGTTTTAAAACATTTGTCAGTGGGAAATACTGGTGAGTGAATCCCAGTTTAATCAAGTTTAAATAAAAGTCACAGTGAACAGTATTGAGAGTGATCACATTGTTTATGTCTACACAATTACTCCATTAGTACTGTCAATCCACTGACTTGTGGGTCATATTACCCATTGGCTAACTCATTGTCCAATGGTAACGTATTGTCATCCCGACTTACTACTCACAGTGTAGTAAATTTTGTATACAAAACCCCAACATACCGGCAGTAATTGAAGAACTACAAAGACTCAATCACCGCTTAATCACATTGTAAAACAATTAAGGTTTTGTAAAACATTCCAAAAAGATTAACAAAAAGAGGATAAACTCACATTGCTATCTTAGACTTTGCGTAAGGGTTTCCTGGATATAATCTATAATTTATACAAATGTACATTGGTTAGTATCATAACCCTTTGAAAATATTAATGATACCCTCCCCGAGACGGCATTCCAACAACTACGTCGGGCAGAACCACGACAGTTGTTACGGAACCCTAAATCAATCGGGCAGCGTAACTATTATGAAACTGGGGTTATAATACTTACAACGGAGCAGAACCTCGCTAATTAGGGGTATAATACTCGACTATAATGCTTATAACTTCAGAAATTCGTTTAGAAAGAAAGATGTGAGCGACGGAAAATGAAACCAGATGGCCTGTTTATATAGTTGCAAAACCTGACCCTCACGCGGCCCGCGTAAAGGTAAGCTAAGGCTTACGCGGCCCGCGTCAACATATGATCAACGCGTAGCTTAGCTGATTCGATGTGTAGGTCCGCCACGATGTCGACACGTGTCGGCTGAGGATGTCTCCGCGTTTGATGATCTCTAGCGGCCCGCGTAAGAGTTAAGATGAGCTTACGCGGCCCGCCTGAACTAAAGAAATCAGTGAAGTCTGGTCTACATCTTCATACCGCCCGCGTAAAGTTGGGGTGGGATCCTACGCGGCCCGCCTCAACTTAAACATCATATTTTATATTTTATTTTTAATGTTATAACGTATCTCTGGCTCGGTTTTCACATACGGGGTGTATTTAGAGACATATAAGGGTATTTTAAAATATACTAGAGTGTCGGAAATATTTATGAGGGTGTTGGTTTTACCGAGGGTTGTTACACCTCATGTCTATATGCATTAAATAAATGAAAATCATATTACCAAGTCAGAGCATCGAATGACTAGATGTCTTGGCCAACTGAGTATGTGTGTGCCCAACTGCATCTCCGACCTCCATAATGAACTCCTCTTTGAGTGGAAATTGTAGTAACGCTTCACTATGTAAACATATTTCCAACACAACTTGAAGGAACCCTTCTTCATTTGTATCCATCAGTATAGTTCCTTTGGCGACTATATTTGATGCGTTGTCAACTGCAAGAAAACACGACATATCCTACAAATATATATAGGATGTTACTTCTTGTAGAAAAGACTTGAAATGAATTCCTATAAAATATATTTAAATTATTTTTAAAAAGAAACACTTTGGCCCAAGACTTACAAGTGGTTCTTCATCTGGATTGTCTTCAAAATCTTCATTGTCCCATTGGCAACTTCCGGCTTCTGACACATTATTGACACCTCTTTTCAATTTCTCTAATCCATCTTCAACTTTGTTGAGCTGTTTATCATACTTCTTCTTCTCAGTGTCCATGTAATGTTTAACAATATTGGGAAGCAGTTAAAGAGGCATTTCGGTCTCGGATCTCTAAATGGAAATCGCAAGTTTTGTCTATAGGGGGGGGGGGTCACGCTAATTAAATCGGTGTTGGAGAGTTTGCCGACGTATTATTTTTCTATTTATAAGGCGCCGGTAAAGGTTATAAACGAATTGGAAGCGATGATTAAAAAGTTTCTTTGGGGTGGGAATTTAGAAACACGGAAGTTACATTGGGTTGCTTAGGAGAAAGTCACGTGTACGAAGAAGAATGGAGGTTTGAGTTTGAAGAGATTAGATATAAGTAATAGTACGCCTTTACTTAAATGGGTATGGAGATATAGAGTGGAGCCTTGCACATTGTGGAGGAAAATAATTAACTCAATTCATTGCACTAAGAAGAAAAGGGGTGTGATGCCGCTTAATAATCGCGCTTAACAGGTACATGGAAAAATCTTTTGAAACATGGCTTTAAGACCAAGGTTGAAGGCAAAAGTTTGAATGATTTGTTGGTTGGAAAGTTTGGAGACGGGAGAGGTATACGGTTTTGGATCGATGTTTGGTTGGGTGATGAGCCTTTCAAAGATAGATGCCCTAATTTGTTCAAAATGGAGAAAACCAAGTTGGTCATGGTAACGGATAGATGTGGCACACAGTCGAACGATGCGGATACTTCGAGTTTTTGGAATCAAGTGAATGTGTCTTCAGTTGCTAATGTAAGGGCCGAGAGGGAGTCATGTCTCAATGTTATGGTCGATGTGTCTTTTTCAGATGCACGTGATGCTTGGAAATATTTATTGGATGATTCGGGTGTGTTTTCGGTTAAGTCGGCTAAACATTGGCTTCAAAAGGAGGTGTTTTGGATTGGTGTAAATGGGTTCCGTCCAAGGTCAACATTTTTGTTTGGCGAGCGGAGATGGATAGAGTTGCTACAACATCGGCCTTAGAAAGAAGAAACCTTCAGGTTCCAAAGAAAAGTTGCATCTTTTGTGATCATAACCTAGTAACGGCAGAATATTTATTTTCGTGATGTATCTTTGCATCCAACATTTGGGTGGCGATCTCTTCTTGGTATGGTATTCCAAATATCTTCGCTTTTTCGGTTAGGGATATTGCGAACATGCATCATTCGGTGGGGATGAAAGGAGTTAACAAGATAGCGTTTCAAGGGATCATGTTCACCTCGTTGTGGAGCATTTGGAGAGCTAGAAATGATCACATTTTTTCGGATAAAAAACTCATGATTTCAGACGTGGTCGCGGAAGTAAAGATTCTTAGCTTCCTATGGTTTAGATGTAGATATAAACATGGATGTATAGATTGGAATTCTTAGTGTAAATTTGATGTGATGTAATTGTTTGGTTGTTGCGCTCTTTCTCTTCCTTGGAGACAGAGCTGGCGGTTGGTGGTAATAAAAGTTAACTTTCAAAAAAAATCTTCTTTTTGTGATTTTTTTATTTTCATACGACATTTAATAGTTATTATTATTTTTGGAATTCTGTATGATTTATCGGTAACTACGCGATGACAATTAGGAAAAAAATATTGGATTTTGTGGGTAATGATTCACATATATTTTGTCACTGAAACAAAAATCATTCACATATATTTCGTCACTGAAACAAAAATCATTCACATATATTTGGTCATTGAAAATCATCATTTGGCCAAAGTACACTAACAACGTCATTCAAAAATAAATTGTTGATGTTCTTGGTAGTGCCTTAATATAATTAATATTACATACCTTTATTTGTAAATCTTCTTAATCTATTTAAAAAAAAAATATTTATTTGTTATATGCGCATTTAATATCACCGTTGTCGTGTATATTGCTATTTAATAACAAAATCTACTTCCTAATATGTTACGTTCTCATCTAATATAAATTTACAATGCTTGAGCCATTTGAAAGAACCATAGCCTTCAATAATCCTTTGATTTCAACAAATCAAGAAATTAATTATAAGCATGTCATCTGTCAAGTTTTATGTTGCAGTTATGCTCATACTCGCAATTGCCGGTATAATCTACACATTAGTTGATACTTATAGCACCGTTAATGTTCTAAAATCTGACCTTATCATTGTTTATATGTATTACTTACTTATTGTTTATTGCTAATATAGGGAGCAGCATGATGATTGCGGAAGCGTGTGAAGAAACATGGTACTCGTATCCGTGTGAGTATAACCAATGCCACAATGAATGCATTGCTAAAAGAGGTGAACGGGCAGCGGGTCGGTGCCTAATGGCGGATACTTGTAGATGCATTTATCAATGTTAAGAGTAATGGATTATCATTAAAAGATTGTTTGTTTATTATCTTCTTTAGTAATCAATGTTAAGAGTAATGGATTATCATTAAACGATTGTTTATTATCTTCTTTAGTAAAAGAGTTTTGTGTTTGAAGAAGATGTTATGCGCTTAGTAAGAGAATGTTAATGTTTGCGGAAAAAATGATTTAAAAGAAAATGATTGATAAACAAAATATAGTTAATTGTTGAGTCAAAGCAAAGGTCTAAAAAATCATTTTATAAATAACTAGTCAACTAAAGTTTGTTTTCGAATGGATTTTTCATGCATATTCCACTGTGACATAAAATTAAATACAAGATCACCGAGCTTTATACATTTATATCCTCGTATTTTTATTTAGTTTTAATAGTAACACATAGTTTATTATTGTTTCTAGCAGTATATTTAATTAGAAAAACACATTTTAAGGTAATATAAATATATTTTATCACTTAATTATAGTCATCGTTAGATAGTTTATCAATACCTTATGTCATAGAATACTACAAACATTATAATATTCCATTACATTGCTTTTATTTTATAGTGAGTCTAGTGGTAATATCCGCGCGTTACGGCATGTGCGTCTGTTTTGTCGCCTCATAGTTGTTGTTTGGGTTTGTGTTGCGTGTATGTCGTTTGCGGCTTATTATTGATAGAATAAAAGAAGTAAAAAATTAGGCTATTCATTGGTAATAGTTACCTTCCTGCCACCTCTCATCACTGCTATGTCATGGAGGCCAAAAAAATTTATGATGAGAGTGTTATCATACTTCTTTACATGATCATAATAGCTCGGAAGCATCTTGAGTAAAACCTATAAAATATTGTAAGAGACAAGATCAACACACTTTTATTTTTAACTAAATCAATTAATCAACACACTTTTTATAAACTGAATTAGGCTACTAATAATTCATAAAGATCAATGCTTCTCTCCCAATAGATAGCGATACAACAAATTTTAGCCCTGAACATTTACAACTACAAGGTTCAAACATTCATCTCAGACCTTCTTAATGTCTTGATTACAAATCTGTCAACATATGAGCATCATATATTCTGCAGCATCTAACTTGAACAGCTCCCTCAAACCCCCTCCATTGTGCAACTACAGTCGTGCATCAAATCAAAAATCATATTTATCTGTCCGCAAATCTACCCTTTAATTGTCTTTTTCTATCTAACATAGCATTTGCAAATAGCAGTAACCAACTTGGGGTTAATGTGCGGCGAATGTTCTTTAATATAATAAATAAGGTCACTTCTAATAAAAACGTCACCATTATATGAATTTAAGTCTTTTGGTCGATGAAGTATAACGTGCACGCTTTTTTTTCTCGGTCGCACACAAGCGTACAAAACAAAAGAAAAAGACTACGACGGTTACAGCGTGCGTTCATCATCAATATTCGCATAATCATCAAATTCAATTCCAACAAGAGTGATATTTGTCTAATCTCATAAATCATTGTGTGTAACCCGCAAATAGGTTTATCTGATAGTTCTCATACGATTCAAAGAGTAATCCAGGTTTCATCATATTATTTGCAATTTCAATTCGGTTTCTAGGTTTGTTAATTCCTTGATTCACTGTTATAGACTAGATATACAACAGATACCTCCTGAAGACCATAGGAGAGTAGTCTATCCAATAAAAGTCAACATGATAGTGTGAATTGTGAGCCTTTTGATGTGTGCACCATGTAACTCATGCAAGCCAAGCCACGTTTTTAGGATTAGTTTTTATTTTACTTATTATGTGCATGTGTCAATTAAAGGAGTAGAGGGGATGCCCATACTCCACGTGTTCTGTTCAGTTGATTTCCATGTTTGGCTTTAGTGGCTTAGTGGGTTAGCAGTTGTAGGTAAGCCTATATAATAGGCCATAGGGTCTCATTTTGTTTTATGCATATGAATTGAATCAGTTTCCATTTCTCTTTTCTCTCAAAGTTCCTAATCTCTTTCTGGCCATTTGATCCGAAAGTCTAAGTTTGAACCATAACATTTGGTATCAGAGCACCGATCCGATGGAAACCCGCAAGCGTACCAACTCCGAATTCCAAGCCGAAACCGACCAGAAGTTTGCAGCTCATGATGCTATGTTTGAACGGATTCTGACAGAAATGCAAAGCCTCAATGTCTCTATCCAAGCTATGCGCAATCAAACTCCTAATGGGTTGCCGGGATCGAGCTCCGGCAGCGGCGGTGGGCTGGTCACCAACAACAACCCGAAACCCTACCTGACACTGTTGTTTCCACGCTTCCGAGGAGATGACCCAGCCTGATGGCTTTATCAGGCGGAGCAATACTTTGAGTTCCAACACGTTAAAGATGGCGATAAGGTACATCTAGCCTCTTTCCACCTTGACGGTATCGCCCTCCAATGGCACCGTTGGCTCACAAAATCCAAAGGGCCGATGACTTGGGTCGAGTTCTCTCGGGCCTTATAGGCTCGTTTTGGACTAACAGATTACGAGGACCCCGCTGAAGCGTTGTCCCGTCTGAAACAAAGGACGACTTTGGTTGCCTACCAGGAGGAGTTTGAGCGACTTTCCCACCGTGTAGATAACTTACTCGAACCCTTCTTGATAGGGAGCTTTATGGGAGGACTCAAAGATGAAATTCGGTTGAAGGTGAAGCTAAAATCCCCTCGTTCCATGCCCGATGCAATTGGTTTGGCCCGCTTAGTTGAAGAAAAACTCCACATTAGTGATGGTATTGGGTCAACGGTTACAAACACAACGTCTTCATCTGCTGCCGGGCTTTTGGGTCCGCAACCAACCCAACAATTAACCGTTTCGGTTCCAGTTTCTAATCAGGTCCGTCGCCTCACAAGTGCTGAGATACGTGACCGCCATGTTAAAGGGTTATGCTACTACTGTGATGAAACTTATAAGCCGGGTCACCGATGTTCTAAACCGCAACTTATGATGATCACGGACCCTGGGGACGATCCTGATCTTCACCTTGAGGCCAAGGTAAATTCAAGCGGGGTGGAATGATGTGTGCACCATGTAACTCATGCAAGCCAAGCCACGTTTTTTGGATTAGTTTTTATTTTACTTATTATGTGCATGTGTCAATTAAAGGATTAGAGGGGATGCCCATACTCCACGTTCTGTTCAGTTGATTTCCATGTTTGGCTTTAGGGGCTTAGTGGGTTAGCAGTTGTAGGTAAGCCTATATAATAGGCCATAGGGTCTCATTTTGTTTTATGCATATGAATTGAATCAGTTTCCATTTCTCTTTTCTCACAAAGTTCCTAATCTCTTTCTGGCCATTTGATCCGAAAGTCTGAACCATAACATTTGGTATGAGAGCACCGGTCCGATGGAAACCCGCAAGCGTACCAACTCCAAATTCCAAGCCGAAACCGACCAGAAGTTTGCAGCTCATGATCCTATGTTTGAACGGATTCTGACAGAAATGCAAAGCCTCAATGTCTCTATCCAAGCTATGCGCAATCAAACTCCTAATGGGTTGCCGGGATCGAGCTCCGGCAGCGGCGGTGGGCTGGTCACCAACAACAACCCGAAACCCTACCTGACACTGTTGTTTCCACGCTTCCGAGGAGATGACCCAGCCTGATGGCTTTATCAGGCGGAGCAATACTTTGAGTTCCAACACGTTAAAGATGGCGATAAGGTACATCTAGCCTCTTTCCACCTTGACGGTATCGCCCTCCAATGGCACCGTTGGCTCACAAAATCCAAAGGGCCGATGACTTGGGTCGAGTTCTCTCGGGCCTTATAGGCTCGTTTTGGACTAACAGATTACGAGGACCCCGCTGAAGCGTTGTCCCGTCTGAAACAAAGGACGACTTTGGTTGCCTACCAGGAGGAGTTTGAGCGACTTTCCCACCGTGTAGATAACTTACTCGAACCCTTCTTGATAGGGAGCTTTATGGGAGGACTCAAAGATGAAATTCGGTTGAAGGTGAAGCTAAAATCCCCTCGTTCCATGCCCGATGCAATTGGTTTGGCCCGCTTAGTTGAAGAAAAACTCCACATTAGTGATGGTATTGGGTCAACGGTTACAAACACAACGTCCTCATCTGCTGCCGGGCTTTTGGGTCCGCAACCAACCCAACAATTAACCGTTCCGGTTCCAGTTTCTAATTAGGTTCGTCGCCTCACAAGTGCCAAGATACGTGACCGCCATGTTAAAGGGTTATGCTACTACTGTGATGAAACTTATAAGCCGGGTCACCGATGTTCTAAACCGTAACTTATGATGATCACGGACCCTGGGGAAGATCCTGATCTTCACCTTGAGGCCAAGGTGAATTCAAGCGGGGTGGAATGATGTGTGCACCATGTAACTCATGCAAGACAAGCCACGTTTTTAGGATTAGTTTTATTTTACTTATTATGTGCATGTGTCAATTAAAGGAGTAGAGGGGATGCCCATACTCCACGTTCTGTTCAGTTGATTTCCATGTTTGGCTTTAGTGGCTTAGTGGTTTAGCAGTTGTAGGTAAGCCTATATAATAGGCCATAGGGTCTCATTTTGTTTTATGCATATGAATTGAATCAGTTTCCATTTCTCTTTTCTCTCAAAGTTCCTAATCTCTTTCTGGCCATTTGATCGGAAAGTCTGAACCATAACATTTGGTATCAGAGCACCGATCCGATGGAAACCCGCAAGCCTACCTACTCCGAATTCCAAGCCGAAACCGACCAGAAGTTTGCAGCTCATGATGCTATCTTTGAACGGATTCTGACAGAAATGCAAAGCCTCAATGTCTCTATCCAAGCTATGCACAATCAAACTCCTAATGGGTTGCCGGGATCGAGCTCCGGCAGCGGCGGTGGGCTGGTCACCAACAACAACCCAAAACCCTACCTGAAACTGTTATTTCCCCGCTTCCGAGGAGATGACCCAGCCGGATGGCTTTATCAGGCGGAGCAATACTTTGAGTTCCAACACATTGAAGATGGCGATAAGGTACATCTAACCTCTTTCCACCTTGACGGTATCGCCCTCCAATGGCACCGTTGGCTCACAAAATCCAAAGGGCCGATGACTTAGGTCGAGTTTTCTTGGGCCTTAGAGGCTCGTTTTGGACCAACAGATTACGAGGACCCCGCTGAAGGGTTGTCCCGTCTGAAACAAACCACGATTGTGGTTGCCTACCAGGAGGAGTTTGAGCGACTTTCCCACCGTGTAGATAACTTACCCGAACCCTTCTTGATAGGGAGCTTTGTGGGAGGACTCAAAGATGAAATTCGGTTGGAGGTGAAGCTAAAATCCCCTCGTTCCCTGCCCGATGCAATTGGTATGGCCCGCTTAGTTGAATAAAAACTCCACATTAGTGATGGTATTGGGTCAACGGTTAAAAACACAACGTCTTCATCTGCTGCCAGGCTTTTGTGTCCGCAACCAACCCAACAATTAACCGTTCCGGTTCCAGTTTCTAATCAGGTTCGTCGCCTCACAAGTGCCGAGATACGTGACCGCCATGTTAAAGGGTTATGCTACTGCTGTGATGAAACTTATAAGTCGGGTCACCGATGTTCTAAACCGCTACTTATGATGATCACGGACCCTGGGGAAGATCCTGATCTTCACCTTGAGGCCAAGGTGAATTCAAGCGGGGTGGAATGATGTGTGCACCATGTAACTAATGCAAGCCAAGCCAAGTTTTTAGGATTAGTTTTTATTTTACTTATTATGTGCATGTGTCAATTAAAGGAGTAGAGGGGATGCCCATACTCCACGTTCTGTTCAGTTGATTTCCATGTTTAACTTTAGTGGCTTAGTGGGTTAGCAGTTATAGGTAAGCCTATATAATAGGCCATAGGGTCTCATTTTGTTTTATGCATATGAATTGAATCAGTTTCCATTTCTCTTTTCTCTCAAAGTTCCTAATCTCTTTCTGGCCATTTGATCCGAAAGTGTGAACCATAACACCTTTCCTTGGGAAGTACATTCTTATTCTATCTTGTTCCTCAAAATCTGAAGATCTCACTTCACGCAAAGGAATTGGTGTAATCTTGCCAACTGATAACTTCAAATGATACAACACATGAGTTGCAGTGTAGATGAAAAACAAGAATCATATCCTGGAATAATATTTGTACATGCTATTAAGAAATGGAGAATCAAGATCAAAGCTCATAAGCTTACATAACATAATGACTCTTCAAAACTACACATTGAGATCTAAAACAATGAACCATTGAAGAAATAGTGGTTAACTGAAAGGTTAGTCAACGGGTTGAGTCTCGTTAGATATGGTTAATCCCTTCTTTTCTCGATCGGTGGCTGGATAACCTTGAATATGTCACCTGCACAGTGAACACACCTTGACTCACAACAAGGAGAATGGGGGGGGGGGGGTTGCTCCTTGTTACCACCCTCCGGCGTGAGAATAAGTATTTGCTTAGGAAGCAAAATAAATGATTAAGTCGTAAGTGTAAGTGAGCAGATTAACATATACCATAAAGATGCTAATTTGACAAGGGTCTTAAGGTGAGTCACATGTAGCCCCCCGTTAAAGCTAATTAATTACATGTTGCCATAAAGCATAAAATACTTGTATTCACAAGTTTTTGCTAGTTTGGTTAGAAGACTCGCTTGTACTGGCTAGTAATAATTGTCATTGTGCACCTTGGAGAAGTATCTTGGTGCCTCGCTATATAAAACATGAATATATCATTTTTGGAAAATGTTGTATATAAAGTACACGAATAAAAGAAATGATCTGAAACAAGATCTAGTATCAATTCCAGTGTCAAGAATTTCTGGAAATCTTTATTTAAAAAAATGAGGCCTGCTATGGAGACAAATGTCCAGCTCTCTCATCTCATTTCCTATCAATTACTTGGGAGATGATTATAATTTAATAAGCTTGTTAACTTAAAAATAAACAAACATTGTGTGGTTTTAGTTATTTGTTAATATATATACTAGTGCTAATTCCCGCGAACTTCACGGTTTTGATAAAATAATATGTTTTTCGAGGTATAGATTTAAAGAAAAATATACATTTATGATGATCATAACGAAATTCTCCAAAGAAAATAAATATAGTGAATTATAAAATTGTCATGACTCATACCTAAGTTTTACGTTGCGATTATTTGATGCATGATGAGAAGTACAATTCCAAAGGCATTTGCCCAATTTGCAGTTGCACCTTCAACAATCGTTTGTAGTTGTACGATCACCAGCTAATATGGTCTCTTATGTTGATCCTTGTTCCGACTCTAGTGTTGCTCATCATTTTATACTACTACATATGAATTGCACTTTAGAGACGCTTAGCTTTCCCCTTTTACTTTATTGGCATATAACTAAAAACCTTGTCAAGAATATCTTGTAGAAAACACGTATAAAGATGCAGTAGATGTGACATAATAGGATTATCGAATGAAATAGAATTATGTTGTCACACCCCGACGGCGTCAAAACAACGAAACCATGGCGGAAACGTCGGGGAGTGTTGCAACAGAATTATTGTTTCACAACCATGGATACAAAAGTTTCGTTTTATTGATAATATTAAACATTAACATTGTCTTAAAGTTAAACAAACAAGTTACATATCGACTATCATTGTTATTATGTCACTAAGGCCTCGTCCAGATCCTATGTGAACATGCATCCTAGCAATCAACATCATGCAACAACACCTGAAACATATGTAAAAACAAAGTCAGCAAATAAATGCTGGCGAGCACATAGGTTTTATAAGAGTGTCGGATTCATGGCTAGTTTACATGTTGCAATACCTTATTAAAAACCTTGTTTTGAAAAGTGCATAGTATTGCAGCATAATTAACCATCTCAAATCAAGATGGTTATAACTTATAAAATCTCGTAGCCATGATTCTTAACCCCAAAACATTTGTTTTAGTAAACCAAATTGTAAAACATCTCGTAAAAACTCGTTAATAAAACTCGTATGGTTTATATTTCCTAGAAAACATCGTTATGTGACATCATTTTAACCTCGTTTACCCAAGTGAACTAAATAACGCCACGGTATGTAATATGATGAAAACACTTATATATAAGAAGTACCAGTGGCGTATCTACCATGTTTTCATCACATTACACCCGTCCCGTATTCTAAACACTAACCAAAAACCAATCGTTTATCCAACTCGTTTAACTTGTTCAAATCGTTTCAAAATCATTTAAATCGTTTCCAAATCGTTTAACTCATTTAAATCATTCTCGTTTTAATTGTGAAACTACTTTTGGTCGTCTCGCTAATAACATTCAAACCTTCACAACCCGTCCATCTTGAAACTCGCATTAACAAACCACCAAAGGGTAAGTTAACAATCACAGATTCAGTCGTTACCCACATAACCCCCACACATAACCATGGGTGCAGTCTGATAACGGGATTTGTCAGATCCTATGGTACCATAACCTAATACTAGTCGGCTTGATCAATGTTAATGAATGTCATTTGTTATGTAATTACAACCATCAAGTTTGTTCACATTATTGAAATCGTTATTAGTTTAATATAAACCATTTTAATCGATTTTGAAACCATCGTTTAAACCTCCAAATCATTTAACACATATGAATCACCCCAAAACAATTGAAAATAGTAAAATAGGGGAACTAGGTACTCACTTGAAGTGCAAAGTTTCCTCAATCCAAAGAATTCAACAAACTCAAGCAAAACACGGAAAACAAGTAGCACCTAATAATCGGATTACTATGTTAATAAATCGACACCTAAATTGGAAGATTGGATAGAATGAGGTCTCGTAAGCCAAATGAGTATTGGAACTCATGCGATATGGTTTAACAAAGCCTACATTCTAAAACGGAACCTAACCTAAGTGCTTTCGACCCGTTACGACCCATTAAGGTAGGTTAGGCTACTTTAACGTGTCGTTCGCGCAAAAGCGCGTTCGAGATGCCTAATTAGTCCTATGACAAGTATTATATGCCTAAACATGTTGCATATTCAGTTAAGTGACAAAAGTTTATGTTACATATTCTTAAAATTTAATTATGCATGAAAAGGGCATTTTGGTCATTTTACCTAAGGTATATAAACTACCTATCATACAACTACTTAAACTAAGTGACCATAAGGTATAACCTCGGAAGGTTATTCCCTATACAACTATGGTCACTAAACATGTTTGGTCGGATCCTAATGATCGACCAAACGGGCCGAGTTTGAAAGTCTAAGCGGTGGTTTAGACCGCTTGACTTACGACTCTAAACAAGCACAAGACTAAAAGTGACGAGCTAAACATGTTCAAACATGTTTAACTAAGTTAGAAAACAGGTTTTGATATCAAAACAAACGGTTTTGATACCCAAGAATAGTTTGGTTACAAAATACGCATAAATACGCATTTTAACTGAAACTATGACTCGTCACTACACCTAATCAACGTGGTAATCAGTAGATATAGTCACTAGGGACTATAACCATCGTGATTACGCTCACGTTGCAAAGTTCGAACAAACTTTGTGTTGACCAAAGACTGGTCAAAGCAGAAAGTCAAACACTGTTTGACTTTTGTGCTTAAAAACGCATAAAAAGCATGAAAGAATACTTACAAAGGGTCCAAGCTAGGAACATCTTGATCAAATTACTCAGGTATGAAGTTCTTGAACTCCAACTTATAATAACTCAATCAGATTTGTGAGGAATAAGGATGAAGGTGATGGGTATTTATACAAAACCCACAACTGTTAGGATCGTTCCTCGCAAAACGTGCTTCGATCTTGACCCTCCATGTGGGCACATGGTATTGTAATACAAGGGGCACACTAAAAACCATCAAATCTAGCCCATAGAGTGCAAAACCTTGGGTTAAAACCATCAAAAACAGGCTGGAAGTCCAAATTCAATGTTTCTGTCTGGGATGTTGACGTAGGCCGCGTAATAATAAGCACATGGCTTACGCGCCCCTCCTAAGGACTTTGGCAGAATTACACTTTTAGTCCCTGGAGCCTAGAAACTTGCATTTTGATGCATTTTTGACAGGTTTAAGCCCCGTTAACCCCATTTCAAAGCTCTAAAATGAAGTTAAAGTATAGGGAACTTAAAATAGGCTCGAAAACATCTCGGATGTTGGCTCTTTTGGTCGTACGGTTGCGTTATTCGGTTAATTACGACGGAAGTCGTAACGAACGCAAAAACGATCCAAATTGAGCGACGAATTGAATTTTATCTTACCAATCACTAAAATAAAATATTTTAATGATTACATAAATTTTTGGATGTCCGGATATATTCAGAACGTAAGATATAAGCGAAAATGCAAACTTATGCACTTTTTGACGCTTTTAGTCCCTATTGATCAATAAAGTTTATTTTAGCATACCGAACCCCTCAAAGCCTATTTCTAAGCTATCTAAAGGATATTTAGGGTATGTTTAACTTATGACCAAGTTCTGGAATGTTCGTTACTATACAAATCAGTATAGTTTCGCATTTTGACACAAATAGTCCCTACGATCGTACAAACTTGTTTTCAACACACCAAACCTTCCAAAACTTATTTCTAAGTTATGTTTAGGTTATTTAAGGTATGTTAAGCCTATGTCACAACTTCAGAGTGTTTGTTGTTTTAAACTGACTGCGTTTACGCACCAGTTTGCGTATAACCTTCCAGAAAGCGATTTAAAGCTTGAAATCTAACTCGAATCAAATCGAAAAATCATCAAACACCAATACACATATAATAACACCAAAACACATTGTTTTATTAATAATTGATATTGTTTTACATTGTACATCGATTACAGAGCACAGTTGTCACAGTCTCCCCTACTTCAGGAAATTTCGTCCCGAAATTTTAACTAGAGGAAACTTGTGAGAACAATTGCGGATATTTCGCCTTCATTTGGTCCTCACGTTCCCAAGTAAACTCTGGGCCATGTTTGGATTCCCAGTGAACCTTGACCAATCGAATCCGTTTGTTCTTCAACTGTTTGACTGCACGGTCCACTATCTCCACAGGTTTCTCGACAAAGTGCATCGTTTCATCGATTTGAATTTCGTCAAGTGGAATGTGAAGATCAGTGTCAACTAAACACTTTCGCAAATTGGACACGTGGAAAGTCGGATGAATATTCCCAAGCTCTGGAGGTAGCTCTAGTCAATAGGCAACCTTTCTAATTCTTTCAACAATCTCAAATGGTCCAACATATCGAGGTGCAAGTTTTCCTTTCTTTCAAAATCTCACCACTCCCTTCCAAGGTGACACCTTGAGTAGGACACGGTCTCCGACTTGAAATTCAAAGGGCTTGCGTCGCATATCCGCATAACTCTTTTGACGGCTTCTAGCTGTCACAAGATTATCGCGAATCTTCTTGATTTTGTCTGTCGTTTCCAGAATGAGCTCAGGTCTAGTAAGCTGAGCTTCACCGATCTCATTCCAACAGACAGGTGAACGACATTTTCGACTGTATAAATCTTCGAACAGTGACATATTAATGCTAGCATGATAACTATTGTTGTAAGAGAAGTCGATCAATGGAAGATGAGAATCCCAATTACCACCAAAGTCTATCACGCATGCTCTAAGCATATCCTCCAAAGTTTGAATCATCCTCTCAGATTGTCCATCTATTTGGGGATGATAAGCAGTGCTTAGATTTAGTTGGGTTCCCAAAGCAGATTGCATGATCTTCCAAAAATGAGATGAAAATCGAGCTTCACGATCAGATATGATATCCAAAGGAACACCATGTCGAGATACAATCTCATCAACATAAATCTTTGCAAGTTTATCAGCAGATAGATCCTCGTGAATCGGAATAAAAAGAGCTGACTTTGTTAATCGATCGATAACAACCCATATTGCATCGTGACCTTTAGATGTACGCGGTAACTTAGTGATAAGATCCATAGCAATGTTCTCCCACTTCCAAACCGGTATCCCTGGTTGTACAAGCAAACTAGAAGGTTGTTGATGTTCAGCCTTGACTTTGAGACAAGTTAGGCATTTCGATACATACAAGGCAACATCCTTTTTTATACTAGGCCACCAGTACTGAGTACGAATATCCTTGTACATTTTATCAGCACCAGGATGGGTAGAATATCGAGACTTATGAGATTCTTCCATCACTAAAGTGCGTAAATCGTCTTGTTTCGGAATCCACAAACGATCCTTGAAATAGAGTAAACCATCGTCTTTCCTTTCGAGTTTAAGCTCAAGTTGAAGTGGTAGCTTATATTTCAATAAGCCTTTGATCACACAGGATCATTGAGCTTGAAGGACACGAGATTGAATATTGGATAGAGTTAGGACAGAATTGAGCTTAACTCGCTCCTTTCGACTAAGCGCATCGGCTACAACATTCGCCTTACCAGGATGGTAGCGAATTTCGCAATCATAATCGCTCAAGAGTTCAACCCAGCCTCGCTGTCTCATATTCAGCTCATTCTGATTGAGAATATGCTGGAGACTTTTGTGGTCTGTGAATACCGCACACCTCGTTCCATAGAGATAGTGTCTCCAGATTTTAACTTTACCTCGTTGCATAAGAACGCAACTAAGGCCTAGTTTCGACGCGTCGTAATAGACAACGAAATCATCGTTTCCATCGGGCAAAGACAAAACAGGAGCATCACATAGCTTCTATTTCAGCGTTTGGAACGCTTCTTCTTGTTTGGGTCCCCACTCAAAAGGCTTATTCTTCTGAGTCAAAGCAGTGAGTGGAACCGCGATCTTCGAGAAGTTTAAAATAAAATGACGATAATAACAAGCGATACCAAGAAAAGAACGAATTTCTGTAGGTGTCGTTGGCGTATTCCAATCCTTAATTGCAGCAATTTTGGATGGATCCACATGAATACCCTGCTCGTTGACTATATGACCTAAAAACTGAACTTCCTTAAGCCAGAATTCACACTTGGAGAATTTGGCAAAAAGTTGTTCCTTCTTTAGAAGTTCCAGTGTCAAACGAAGGTGTTGCTCATGGTCGGCTCGAGACTTCGAATAAATGAGAATATCATCAATGAACACAATGATGAACTTGTCTAAATAAGGTTTACAGACCCTATTCATTAAGTCCATGAAGATAGCTGGAGCATTCGTCAAACCAAAAGGCATGACAGTAAATTATTAGTGCCCATATCTTGTACGGAATGCAGTTTTGGGAATATCTTCTTCGAGCACACGAAGCTGATGATACCCAGAACGCAGATCGATCTTGGAAAAACAGGTAGCACCCTACAGCTGATCAAAGAGATCATCGATTCGAGGTAGGGGATATCGATTCTTTATGGTAAGCTTGTTAAGCTCACGATAATCGATACACATTCGAAATGATTCATCTTTCTTCTTCACAAAGAGGACAGGAGTGCCCTAAGGTGAGTAACTCGGTCAGATGAATCCTTTATCAGATAATTCTTGAAGCTATTTTGATAACTCTTGCATCTCAGACGGTGCAAGACGATAAGGTTCTTTTGCAATCTGGTTGGCATTGGGTACAAGGTCAATATAAACTCGACTTGACGAACTGGAGGCAAACCAGGCAGTTCATCGGGAAACACCTCTGGATAATCTCGGACAACCGGAATATCTTGAATACGCTTGCTCTTGCCTTTCTCCTCGGTGACATGTGCCAGAAAAGCAACATTTCCTTTTCATAAATAACTTTGGGCTTTCGTACACGACATGAGTTTCAATCCACCAGATGGTTTCTTGCCACGAACCTCTAAAATATCGCCAGATGAAAGAGGAATATGAACAATCTTGTCGAAACAAACCACCTCAGCATGATGTTTAGCTAACCAATCCATCCCTATGATTACATTGATACTCCCAAGTTGCATCGGTATGAGGTCAATAGGAAAAATATGGTTATCGAGGTTCAATTGACAATTGCGAATAACAGAATTGAGCACGAGAGGTTTACCAGTAGCAACTTTGACAGATAAGGGTTTCCTCAGTTTAGTTCTAGGTATCGCAAGTAAAGGCTCAAAAGATAACGAAACAAAACTTCTATCGACACCAGAATCAAAAAGAATAGATGCAGGTTGATGGTTAACAAGGAACGTACCGTTAACAACCTCGTTATCAGCACGCGCCTCATTTTCATTCAGATTGTACGCACGTCCACGGGCGGGATTTGCGTTTGCAACGGCATTCGGATTTGCGTTCGCATTTACCAACCTCGGGCAGTTGTTGCGGAAGTGACCAGACTCTCCGCAATTGTAACACGAACCCGGTGGGAATCTAGCAGCATTCCCCTGAACCTGTGCTGGATTCTGAGCGGCTTGATTCTGACCCAAACGACAAATGTTGGCCAGATGCCCAAGTTTACCACACGTAGTGCATTGCTTGCAAGCTTGTTGTGCAACATGATGACCGTTGCAACGAGCACAGTGAGGTGCGGTACCAGCATACACTTTCTTTGCAGGAGGTTGAGCTGGTGGGTTCAGAGGATTCTGAGGATTCTGAGCAGTGACAACAAAGTTTTGGGAAGCGTTGCGTTTCCTCGACTTCTTAGAAGATCCACCCTTCTTCTTTCCCTTACCCTTTTCCTTGTCTTTTGTGGAATCAGATGACTTCTTCTTATCCCCCTTACGGGTCAGTTTTCCTTTTCTGACCTGAGACTCTGTCAGTGTAGCAGCCAATTCAATCGCTTGACAAACAGAGTAGGATTACGGCCAGTCACAATGTCTTGCACAGAATCGGGTAACCCATCGATATACCTCTCTATCTCTTTCTCCAACGGGTAACCATAGTAGGACACAACAAACTGAGCTCCTCATAACGATCCGTGTAAGTACGGTGTTCTCCCCCATCTTGTTTCAGATCGTCAAACTCTCATTCCAAAGCTCGAATTTCGTGACGGGGACAAAACTCTCTCATCATGAGAGCTCGAAGCTCTTCCCATGTTTGTGCCAGGGCCACATCGGCACCCCTATCATGCATCACATCGTTCCACCATGTAAGAGCACGCTTCTCGAACACACTGGATGCAAATTCAACCTTACGCTCATTCGGACATTGCACATGTCTGAATGTGCTCTCCAAACTTTTGAACCATTGCAGGAGCGCGGTTGCTCCTTGAGACCCAGAAACAACGGTTTAGCAGAATTGAAATTCTTGAAATTACACTGAGCATTATTGTTATTATTGTTGTTGTACAACTGATGGATCTGGGTTACTACGTTTGGAAGCACTGCAGCCATTTGTTGAGCGACAAGGGCTGCGACTTCTTCATTGGTTAGGGGTTGTGCATCTCGTCGAGCAGGCATTGTCTAAAAGAACAAGGAAATATGAGAAACGAGTGAGGTCGACAATTGGGAAAAACAAAAGAGGTATTGAAAACATCCACAAAACACAAGGGAAGCGATCATTCGTTTGTTACCTCGAACAAACAAACGACACGCAGTGACTAATCAAAGTAAATGGGTCAATATAATGCATCGCCGAAGACATGCTCGCCTATAAGTGAACACTCACTCCTAGAGTTCCCAGGTAACAGTGACTGGTCCGATTTTGTGGATTTGTACGAACACTCTAGCCTTAGACAGAAAACTCAGGGTACAGGCATTCACCCTTCCTGTTTGCACGTGTTCTCATTATAAGACCCAAACTTTGACGAGATTTTGAAAACTTAGAGGGTTCAAAATCTTATAACAAATCATTTACGAAGAAATGATTAGTTTTCAAAGCGGATTCGAAATTTGTGTTCTCATTGTGGTTATCACCTAAGTATAGGTGACAGTATTGTTTTTAAAATCTAAACACAAGAAAACTTGCGTTAGGGTCCTAGAAAGTTATAGTCTAGGTCAAAGCATTACTAATAATCTAATTCCCTATAACCATTGGCTCTGATACCAACTCTTCTGTCACACCCCGACCGCGTCAAAACAACGAAACCGAGGCGGAAACGTCGGGTAGTGTTGCAACAGAATTATTGTTTCACAACCATGGATACAAAAGTTTCGTTTTATTGATAATATTAAACATTAACATTGTCTTAAAGTTAAACAAACAAGTTACATATCGACTATCATTGTTATTATGTCACTAAGGCCTCGTCCAGATCCTATGTGAACATGCATCCTCGCAATCAACATCATGCAACAACACCTGAAACATATGTAAAAACAAAGTCAGCAAAGAAATGTTGATGAGCACATAGGTTTTATAAGAGTGTCGGATTCATGGCTAGTTTACATGTTGCAATACCTTATTAAAAACCTTGTTTTAAAAAGTGCATAGTATTGCAGCATAATTAACCATCTCAAATCAAGATGGTTATAACTTATAAAATCTCGTAGCCGTGATTCTTAACCCCAAACATTTGTTTTAGTAAACCAAATTGTAAAACATCTCGTAAAAACTCATTAATAAAACTCGCATGGTTTATATTTCCTAGAAAACATCGTTATGTGACATCGTTTTAACCTCGTTTACCCAAGTGAACTAAATAACACCACGGTATGTATTATGATGAAAACACTTATATATAAGAAGTACCAGCGGCGTATCTACCATGTTTTCATCACATTACACCCATCCCGTTATCTAAACACTAACCAAAAACCAATCGTTTATCCAACTCATTTAACTTGTTCAAATCGTTTCAAAATCGTTTAACTCGTTTAAATCATTTCCAAATCGTTTAACTCGTTTAAATCATTCTACTTTTAATTGTGAAACTACTTTTGGTCGTCTCGCTAATAACATCTAAACCTTCGCAACTCGTCCATCTCGAAACTCGCATTAACAAACCACTAAAGGGTAAGTTAACAATCACAGATTCAGTCGTTACCCACATAACCCCCACACATAACCATGGGTGCAGTCTGATAACAGGATTTGTCAGATCCTATGATACCATAACCTAATACTGGTCGCCTAGATCAATGTTAATGAATGTCATTTGTTATATAATTACAACCATCAAGTTTGTTCACATTATCGAAATCGTTATTAGTTTAATACAAACCATTTTAATCGCTTTTGAAACCATCGTTTAAACCTCGAAATCATTTAACACATATGAATCACCCCAAATCAATTGAAAACAGTAAAATAGGGGAACTATGTACTCACTTGAAGTGCAAAGTTTCTCAATCCAAACAATTCAACAAACTCAAGCAAAACACGGAAAACAAGTAGCACCTAATAATCGGATTACTAGGTTAATAAATCGACACCTAAATTGGAAGATTGGATAGAATGAGGTCGCGTAAACCAAATGAGTATTGGAACTCATGCGATATGGTTTAACAAAGCCTACATTCTAAAACGGAACCTAACCCAAGTGCTTTCGACCCGTTATGACCCATTAAGGTATAACCTCGGAAGGTTATTAGTCCTATGACAAGTATTATATGGTTTAACAAAGCCTACTTTAACGCGTCGTTCGCGCAAAAGCGCGTTCGAGACGCCTAATTAGTCCTATGACAAGTATTATATGCCGAAACATGTTGCATAATCAGTTAAGTGACAAAAGTTTATGTTACATATGCATAAAATTCAATTATGCATGAAAAGGGCATTTTGGTCATTTTACCTAAGGCATATAAACTACCTATCATACAACTACTTAAACTAAGTGACCATAAGGTATAACCTCGGAAGGTTATTCCCTATACAACTATGGTCACTAAACATGCTTGGTCGGATCCTAATGATCGACCAAACGGGTCGAGTTCGAAAGTCTAAGCGGTGGTTTAGACCGCTTGACTTACAACTCTAAACAAGCACAAGACTAAAAGTGACGAGCTAAACATGTTCAAACATGTTTAACTAAGTTAGAAACGAGGTTTTGATATCAAAACAAACGGTTTTGATACCCAAGAATAGTTTGGTTACAAAATACGCATAAATACGCATTTTGACCGAAACTATGACTCGTCACTACACCTAATCAACGTGGTAATCAGTAGGTATATTTACTAGGGACTATAACCATTGTGATTACGCTCACGTTGCAAAGTTCAAACGAACTTTGTGTTGACCAAAGACTGGTCAAAGCAGAAAGTCAAACACTTTTTGACTTTTGTGCTTAAAAATGCATAAAAAGCATGAAAGAATACTTACAAAGGGTCCAAGCTAGGAAGATCTTGATCAAATTACTCAGGTATGAAGTTCTTGAACTCCAACTTAGAATAATTCAATCACATTTGTGAGGAATGAGGATGAAGGTGATGGGTATTTAAAGAAAACCCACAACCGTTAGGATATTTCCTCGCAAAACGTGCTTCGATCTTGACCCTCCATGTGGGCACATGGAATTGTAATACAAGGGGCACACTAAAAACCATCAAATCTAGCCCATAGAGTGCAAAACCTTGGATTAAAACCATCAAAAACAGACTGGAAGTCCTAATTCAATGTTTCTTTCTGGGATGCTGACGCGGGCCGCGTAA
The DNA here is from genome assembly GCA_030545235.1 of Helianthus tuberosus. Lineage (NCBI taxonomy): Eukaryota > Viridiplantae > Streptophyta > Magnoliopsida > Asterales > Asteraceae > Helianthus > Helianthus tuberosus. The sequence goes on from CM060351.1 coordinate 50,198,615, forward strand.
GAATAAGCACATGGCTTACGCTCCCCTCCTAAGGACTTTAGCAGAATTACAGTTTTAGTCCCTACAGCCTAAAAACTTGCATTTTGATGCATTTTTGACACGTTTAAGCCCCGTTAACCCCATTTCAAAGCTTTAAAATGAATTTAAAGTATAGGGAACTTAAATTATGCTCAAAAACATCTCGGATATCGGCTCGTTTGGTCGTACGGTTGCGTTATTCGGTTAATTACGACGGAAGTCGTAACTAACGCAAAAACGATCCAAATTGAGCGACGAATGGAATTTAATCATGCCAATCACTAAAATAAAATATTTTAATGATTACATAAATTTTTGGATGTCCGGATATATTCAGAACGTAAGATATGCGCGAAAATGCAAACTTATGCACTTTTTAACGCTTTTAGTCCCTATTGATCAATAAAGTTTATTTTAGCATACCGAACCCCTCAAAGCCTATTTCTAATCTATGTAAAGGATATTTAGGGTATGTTTAACTTATGATCAAGTTCTGGAATGTTCGTTACTATACAAATCCGTGTAGTTTCGCAGTTTGACACAAATAGTCCCTGCGATCGAACAAACTTGTTTTCAACACACCAAACCTTCCAAAACTTATTTCTAAGTTATGTTTAGGTTATTTAAGGTATGTTAAGCCTATGTCACTATTTCGGAGTGTTTGTCGCGTTAAACTGACTGCGTTTACGCACCAGTTTGCGTATAACCTTCCAGAAAGCGATGTAAAGCTTGAAATCTAACTCGAATCAAATCGAAAAATCATCAAACACCAATACACATATAATAACACCAAAACACATTGTTTTATTAATAACTGATATTGTTTTACATTGTACATCGATTACAGAGCACAGTTGTCACATATGTAATTAGAATACGTGTTTACACGAAGATGTGAATTTTCAATATGTTGAGATTATGTGTTACTAATCGTGTTCCGTTGAGAAAGAAATGTAATTTGGATATAAAAATGTTGGGCTCTTGAGGAACTGATGTCAAATTTGGAGCAAGTGAATAATAGAGGATTATCGAATGAAATAGAATTATGTAGTTAGAATGCTATACGGTCTTTAAATATATGTATTTAATTTTGTATGATGTTATCAATTACTAATGGGTTAGCTGTATATAGTGACCGCAAGATTTGCACAGATTTTCTCTATCACCATCAAGGACAAGGGGGTGTAAATCAAGTCAAAAAGTAAGGATTGTACGGGAAGGGTGGTCACGTAGTTTGTATTTATATATTACATTTGATACGTTAATTAAGAATGAATGTTGTAATTCTTTTCAAGAAAGCGTTCGACATTTTATAAATGAACCTTCAAGTATGTCAAATAGTTAATAAAGAAAGAAAATTTTAGGTATGTATTTCCGATGCGTCTCTTTTGGTTAAAACGTGTTAGGGTCTAACACTCCCGCCGCAACGCGAGGGTAATTTTATTAGTTGAAGATTCTTAGGTGTCAAGTCAATCATATAAAAAATTTTATATTATAAAATTGCAATAAAACTATAAAGTATCTCAATCTATAAAAGAATTTGGAGTTAGTTGCCAAAATCGCCCCTAAGGTTTGGGCATGTTTGCCATTTTCGTCCAAAATGACACTTTTGTAACAAATTGCCCCCAACGTTTGTAACTTTTTGCCATTTTCATCCAAACCACTAACTTAGTTTGTTTTTTCTGTTAAGTTGAGGATATTTGGATGAAACTGACAAATATAAAACCACAGGGACGATTTTAGCAATTTACTCAAACCCTTTTTAATTTCTTTTATTTAATTATTTTTGTTACATGTATAATAAAAAAGAATAGAGTTAAATGCCATTTTAGTCCCTGTGGTTTGGGCCATTTTGCCAGTTTAGTCCAAAGGTTTCATTTTTAACCTGTGGGTCCAAAAAGGTTTCACAGTTGCCATTTTAGTCTACTGGGTTAACTTCATCCGTTTTTTCTGTTAACGAGAAGGCCAATTCGGTCATTTTATATGGTTGAATTGCCCTTTTAGTTAACAAAATTACATACAAAATGACCAAATTTGCCTTCTCGTTAACAGAAAAACCGGATGAAGTTAACCCAGTGGACTAAAATGGCAACTGTGAAACCTTTTTGGACCCACAGGTTAAAAATGAAACCTTTGGACTAAACTGGCAAAATGGCCAAAACCACAGGGACTAAAATGGCATTTAACTCAAAAGAATATATATGGAGTTTTTAGAAAAAAAAATTAATAGATGTAGTTCCTTCCTGCATAGTCTTCATTCAGTCTTCCTGTTGCGTCTTTGCTCCTTCGCTTTCTGACGTCTCTTTTCCTCTCTCTCCTCAAGCATCTTTCGCCTAAGAGGCCTTCCAACTTCATTCCAATATTTTCTATATACAGGATCACCATCACGCTTCCTATCCCATCGTGGGATCTTGTTTTCTTCTTTTTCAATCGGTGTCTGGTCGGTTGGAGGAGGTCTCAACAGCTTATACCTTCCAAGCCTTGCAGCTTTGTCAGCAATTTCGTTGAATCTTTGACTTTGCTTGTACTTCTTCAAGAATTCATCAATCTCCAAATCTCTCCATTTCGACTTCCAATATCTGCCAGAGTTGATGTCTTTCGCATAGCACAAGTCCACTAATTTCTGATATTGCATAGCTTGGACTTTGTCTTGCTTCTCATAAACAATCTTGTTGTAGAATAGGCAGTCGATATCCTTCTTGGAGTAATTCACTAGCCACATCGGGTCTAGCACACATATCCTCCTCGACTCTCTAGTCTTCTTATCAAACAAAGAAATTACCGCTTCCGTTGTGCTCTGGTTGTACATCCAACCCTGAAAGTCTTCGTAGAAATCCTGCTCCATAGCACGTAGCGGCATATTCTTCAGACATCGCGGCGGCTTTATATTCAGTGTAATATCATTCTCTCCAGATTCCAAGACTGTAACAATTTGCTCTGGGAACTGCGGCTTCTAATCTGGAAATCTATGCTTTGCTTGGAACTTTATATAAATCCACAATCGTTGATCATGTTGCTTCACATCAAGACCATGATAGAATTGTTTTATATTCTTTGTTTGCACCAATTCTTCAACGTCCGACAAAGGGAGGGTTTTAATGTCTGACAAATATTCAAAGTATTGAACCCCCAACTCCCGTCTAATGGCATACACTTGTAGATACTCCAGATAACCCCATTAAAGAATGTCTCCCAAAGATATATCTGCATTCTGCGTGAAATAATGTAGAGGTATTATAAACTTCCTCTCCTTGGGCATGACCTTGAACCATCTTTTTCTTTCTTCAACTAATGTTTCTTTCGGAATAGTTTGGGGAATTCCTTCGGTAGTTATCCTTTCGACCACTTTTCTTCGCAACTCATCTTCATTTTGTTCCTTAAACATCTCGGTCATCGATTCCAGAATAATGAAACTGAATATCTTCTTCAGAACTGTCTGACCAATCTTAAACTTCAATATGATGAAAATTGTCAGCTTCATGAGCATTTTTGAACTCATACCCCTTTTCTGGATAAGAAGGGATTTCATCTTCTATATCAAACTTAAACCTTCCATCGTCTAATCCCAACTATTCCAACATCTCAGACCTAGACCTGGGCACCTCTAACTCCCCCTCAACTGGAGCATTCAAATATATAACAGTAGGTTGTGTGAGGAATACCTAGTCTGCACATTGTTTTCCAGAAGAAGAAGAAGACTCCTGGTGCTGATCCTCTTCCAGCTCGTTGATCTCATCGTTCAGAAAATCTTCTAACTTTTGTTGAGCAGATGGGTTCACAAACAATAACCCTGACGATCCTTGGTCTTTATCATCATCTTTGTCTATAAAAGCATCCCATGAAGGATCATAGTTCTCAATCGCATCAAGATCATCTTTTAACTCTTTATCTTCTTTTTCTTCCTCTTCCTCTTCTTTCCAACACAGAAGCTTCATTTCTGGTTCTCGCGCCTTTCTTTTACGTTGCTTCACTTGCACAAGGCGAATAATATCTTCAAAACTGTAAGATAGAGGAGTAGCTTCACCAACAAGAACGAAGCTTTGAGCTTGATCAACTTCAGCATCTACCATTTCAACATCGGCTTGACTTGAAGAACCTAGTATCTCTTCTGTATCAACGACTAAACCTTTCTTTCTCTAAGTTGCTTCTTGAGCCAACTCTCTTTCCCTAGCAACTCTTCTCTCTTCAACCCTTTGGATCTCCAGATTGTTGTAAATAGATTGAACGTTGATGCCCAGATGACTTTCCATCACTGTATATAACATGTTGAGCTGCTCATCTTTCACTATCTTGTCAGCTCCGAGTGCTTCCATTTCTAGCTTCATCGCTTTCATTTCATTCGAGGACGCTTCATGAAGTTCACTTAACAATTGATTCAGTGTCTTATTTATCTCATTCAATTTCTTATTCTTCACATGCAGATCAGAAATCTCTGCTGATAGAACCTCAAATAGCTTTGCATTATCATCAACATCTCCTTCCATACTCTTTATCTTCTTTGCATGTTTGATCATGACAGCCTTTATCTCTTCATTCACCTTTTTCAATTCCTCAAGCTGTTGTTTCAATTCGTCGCGTTCAGCTTTAGCTTTCTCTTTTTCTTTTTCTAGAAGACTCATTTTCTTTTTCAGATCTTTGACATATGCATCATGAAACATATCAAACTCTTCATCAGGAAGAATGTCGTCTTTGAGTTCACCGTGAATATTAGGAAAACCTTCAAACATATCTGGAAGAACAGTTTTCTTTGGCTGTGAAGATTCACCACTATCTGGAATAGGCTGACTTTCAGGTGGTGGTGGTGGTGGTGTAGCAACCCTTACTTCAACATAGTCATCATCACCAACTTTCTTTCCTTCATCCTGAACCTGCTCAACCTCAGGAACTTCAACACTTTTGTCTTTAACAGCTTCAGGACCTTTTGAAGTTTCAACATGCTTCTCACTTTTGCCGCTTTGGTCCTTTGGAGCTGTTGCAGATCCTTTCTTTGCCCTGACGCTTCTTGGAAGTACTCCTGTTTGAATAACTTTACGCTTTATACGAAGTTTCTTTGATTCTTTAGGAGTTGGAATATAAGTGGAATCTTCATCATCAGATCCTTTCTTCTTCTTTTGAGATTTCTTCTTCAAAGTAACCTTTCCAACACCTATCTTTAATACATCAATCTCTGGCTCTGTTTTTGTCGATTCATCGTCAGCATCATCTGAATCATCATGAGCAACACCTTCAGGTTCTTTATCTTTAACACCTTCAGCTTGAATACTCTTTGCAGCAGCTTCAATATGTTGAATATATTGTTCAAACGTCACTTTCGCCAAATCAACACCTTCTTGTGGTATGCTTGATGTTTCTAACACTTGTTCATCCACAAGTCTTGGTGGTGATTGCTTTGAAGGCCCTGCAAAACAAGTATTAGAACATTCATTAGAAAGATATAACATTTAATAATTCTAACGTTTCTTATGACTCCCCTTTCAACTATACCCTTAACAACGATCTTCGGTGTCACTATCTTTGGAGTGGATACAGCTGGGGAGACCTTTGGTGTTCTCTTCCTTTTTCCTTCCCTTACGAACCAGTATCTAAGCTTCTTTTCAACCATATCTCTTAGATTATCTGTTTCATCTTCATAATTGCTATTATCATGTCTCCACGCATCATTTTCAGGTGCAATGTATGCTGGATTTCATGTCCTGCAGATCATTCTCCTTGCCCTTGGTTCAGCTTCATCTTTCTTTAAACCTTTGTATGAAATTAATCTGCCCAAAGTATCAGCCGTCATATGAAGTAGACCTAATACATCAGTAGGATCCTTTGGAAGGTCATTCACTTGATCATCTATCATCATCATCATGAACCTGGGGTACATTATGTATTTATCACCCTTGATGTTGTCCACCAAATGTTCAAATATCACTTGAGAGATGTTATAACGTCTATTGAGCACTAAACATGTAATAATATTCATGATATAGTCTGAAGTTTCATCATAAGCTCCCTTTCGATGTGACAATGCATGTACGACGCAATGAATCAGAAACTTGTAAAGTGGACTGAACATGGACTTAAGGTATTTCCCGTTCACGTGTCCTATAAAGCCCATTCTATACCACAAACCTTTGCATAGCTTCTCATGAATTATTGTAGGATCATTATCATTGTCACCTAATTCCAAAACTCTCCTTAAATCACCAACATTAAACTTAATCTCTATATTTATATCCTGATCATTCTCGTCCTTCTTCCTAACAACTGAGTATATTGTCTTTTAACTCTCCTCATACCTGACCGAACTCCAAAACCTTCTCACATGCGATTCATACACTATATTTCTATCGGTTAAGGCCTTGGCGATTCTGCTTTCTCTCAAAAACTTTGCCATGTCTTTATACGGTGTTGTATCTGTGTAGTGTGCATCCAACAGACAGTATATATTGTGTGACTTATTCCAATCCGATGCTCTTGCCTGCAATAATACACAATATTACCATTTGCACAAAGTTCGAGACATAAAGTGACATGTGATGAAAATTTTGAAAAACTCAAAATTTTCTAACTCTGAAGATCACACTCTATGCAGTACTGAGGATCGGATGGTTATCCGATCGGATTGCCATCCAATCCGATGAACCATCAACACTAAAGATTTAAACAATCAAGACTTGTGCATCAGGCTCGGATGGCCATCCGATCAGATTGTCATCCGATCGGATTGCCACTCGATCCATGTGACAAAAAGATCATCTCCTTTTACAAGTCAACTCAGGGAATAAGAAGTGTGGATCAGATGGCAATCCGATCGGAACTCGATTAATGAGATGATAAGACCATATCCGATCGGATGGCCATCCGATCCATGTGACAAAAAGATCATCTCCTTTTACAAGTAAACTCAGGGAATAACAAGTGTGGATCGGATGGCCATTGATGTGCGGTAAGTGTCGTATATATTAGGTGTATATTTTAAGCCCTTTTTAACACTTATTTTAGCCAAGTTTTAAATTTATAAAACACGATATTTCACTAACACTAAACACACATATGGGCAAGTGCACCCATCGTTGAGTGTAGTATAGCGTTGGTAAGATACCGAGGTCGTCCAAGGACACAAGAGCTTTTAGTACCGGTTTATCCTCAACGTCTAACCAAAACAAAAGTTTAGAAAAATGTTTTAAACTAAGAAAAATAAAACTAACTAAAATGCTGAAAATAAAAATAAAATAAAAACAGATAGACAAGATGAATCACTTGGTTCTGACTCGTATCTAGTATAACCTTTGATTATTTCCGCACTTTTGCACATAATTAAGAGATTATCTTAGTTATTGTAGTAGGCCCCTCTTTTGAAGGTGACGTTACCCTCACCCCAGTAGTTTGAGTCAGCAGGGATACAATCCTAAAGGGGTGGATTATTGGAAGATAATGAATTAAGTTATTAATGCAGTATTGTGGTAGGCCCCGCTTTTGGCGGTGACGTTACCCTCGGCTAAGTAGTCTGAGTCAGCAGGGATACAGTCCTAAGTAGCCGGGTTATAGTATTAATAGTAGTTAGCTTATGAGGGGATCAAAGAGTTTGGACCCACGCCATCCAATACCGTGAAGTATTGAAGGAGGTCCTACTAAATTTGACCCAGGTCCATTGTAGGACCTCTAAACGCTGAACAATGGCAAGACCTTTACCAAACCGTTCCCTTAACCCCCTATCAGGTAGCCAACATACCTCCATATAGACCGTGGAGATATGAATGGTGAAAATCCTTTATTTTATATAGACAGTAAAATAATGCCAAGACACCACGGACAAACGATAAGGAAAGATCACCTTCAACATAAGTAACTAGTTATTAAAGTCATTAATACAAAACCAAATAAAAAGTGCAAAAGATTAGAAATAAAAAGTATTATACTAGACACTTTGTCTTCACCAAGTGATGTAAGAGACTTAGGCAAACATGGCCTTGATTGTCAAGAACTCTTACGATCAATCTTGGATCCCGAGACGACTCACACACTCTATGATGGACAATGGATGATGGTGGTGGATGATGGTGTTGTGATGGTGGTGGGTGGTGGATGAAGTGTGAGAGAGGTGGTGTGCCAAGGGATGAGATGAAGTGAATCCAAGCACTCCTATTTATAGGCTGAACAGAGAGCTGGACACGGCCCCGTGTCCGCTGGACACGGCCCCATGTCCGTCTGACACTCTCTCTCCTCATTAATTGTAATTCGCAATTACAATAAATGCACCTGCTGTACTTTCGACACGCCCCCGTTTCCGCTGAGCACGGCCCCGTGATGGGCAATAGAAGCTTCTATAGGTTTGTCTTTTCTGCTGCTTCTTGGGCACGGCCCCGTGCTGGCTGAGCACGGGGCGTGTTCAGCCTTCTGTTTTCTCTATTTTGCTTTGAAAGGTGCCATTGAGGGTTCGGGCAGTCCACTAATGTTCCTTTTCTTGTATTTATGTTGGATTTAGCTGTCTTTTTGCTTCTTTTGCGTTTTTGAGCTCATTTAATCCTGAAAATACAAAAGGAAGACAAAAACACTCTTTTCCCAATATTAGTACTAAAAAAGGGTTAGTTTTATGCCTCATTTGATGTAATTTATATGTTGCATTTTACACACATCAAATACCCCCACACTTGAACTTTTGCTTGTCCTCAAGCAAAACTCTTTAATATGTGGCTTACACTCCCAAATGGAATAGGTAGAAGAGAAGGTTTTGGGCTTGTCGTAGAGTGTCGGGATTTCCAAGATCTTTTTGGGTTTTATTTTTATTTATTTACACTCCTATTCGTAATGATTTATTTAGAACTGTTCATAAAAGAAATTACTTATTTGGGCATAACATGCCTTTTTAAAATTCTATTTATATACAAATTCACATACCTCGCGGGGAAATCACTCACACTCGGCCGAAAGTGTATTTTTAGTGAATCACTCGAGAGCGGCATGGAACTTATTCCTACCATAGGCTTGCCAAGAAATCAATCCTCCTCCTTTTTAACTTTTATACCTTTGTAGATATCAAGAGGACTTTTATGGGTTAAGGGTTGGCTAGGGTTAAAGGTAGGTGGTTGGGTTAGTGGTTAGTAGAAAAAGGGCTAAAAAGCGTAACAAGTGTCGGTTTTCGTATTTTTACAACTTTTTATTTTTGATGAAGCTTTTATTTAAACAAAGTTATTTTTGATTACTTTGTTTGTTTATTTTCTTTGCTTCATCATTATCAAATATATATATATATATTTTTTTTTACGAAGAACCGAACTTGTTACTAAAATAAAGGGTTAAAAATGAAAAAGGTTTTTGGTGGATGAAAGGGTTTTTTGTTTGGGTGATGAAATGAAAAGGTTTAGGCTCAAAGGGGCTAACTAGGGGGGTTTTTGGGTAGGTGGTAAAAGAAAAAGAAAAATAATGGTGTAGAAATGAAAAAGGTTAGTCCTAATGCCTCCATCATTTACTTACTCGGGTTTAAGTTGATAAGGACCGGGAATGTATTGTCATGGCAAGTTCTAGAGTCGTAAGAACCAAGCGGCTATTCACACAAGAAACGAAAAATGAGCATTTAGTCAAATGATATGAAATTGTGTGCTCAATAAAGGCTCAAAACTCACTTTTGTGGGAATGGGTTTTTATGTAATCAAGTATATATAATCAAATTTTAAATAAGTTTGTCATGCCTTTTCATAATTTTCTTATGTTGGTTCTTTTTATCACTACGCTATCGGTTGTAAATTTGTAAAAATATAACCTTTTTGAGAACTTGAATTTCCCGAGTTAAACCTAGACAAGTAAAAAAATGAAATTTTTGAAAAAAATTTGGGGTGATTAGCGGTTCCAATAGAGTTTTGTGTAAGGCTTGTATTTAGGACTTGCAAAATTCAAGGTTTTAGCATCCCCCCCACACTTAAATTACACATTGTCCTCAATGTGTCCCAAAAATAAATTTTTAGGTTGATTAGATGTGTAAAATAGTGTTTAAAAAGCAAAAATTTGTGTTACTGGGCACTGAACACGGCCCCGTGTTATCCGGGCACGGCCCCGTGTTCAAGTGCCAGTAACAAAATTAAAATAAGAGAAACAGAAGTCTGGACACGGGGGCGTGTTGGGTGAACACGGCCCGTGTCCAGTTACCTGTACTGGGCGTTTTTCTGCAGGTGGTTCGACACGGGGCCGTGTTGGTTGGGCATGGCCCGTGTTGAACCTTCTGAAATGGAGAAAATTGTCGGGTTGCCTCGTTCTTGTGCATGGGATCATTTTTCTCGTTCCCCTTTTCATCCTTTACTGCCATGAGTGTGTTTTACTCATTTTAAACCATCCAAACCTTAAAACCATCATTTCATTTCATCATAGACAGAACTTACATAATCCTAAATTAAAATAAAATTAAAACTTATCTAGATAGGTCAGCAGGTACACGAGGTTATCATAAGGAGTTCTACTCTTTTAAGAAAACTTCGAGAATGATTTCCCGATATAGTAGGACTTTTAGCCGAACGAATTCTCCCCTAAACTTTGTTTAAAGCCATTCTTCGATCTCTCTAGGGAGGAAGAATGCGGCTTCGTTTTCCTCTGCTGCTGGTGGTTGAGGGGGAACATTCACCGGGACTCCTTGCACCACTCTTCGCGGGAGCTCTTGGTGCATGGCGTACCATTCGGCTGGAATGACAACTTCGGGCACCATGTTCCACGCCCTTTGGGTTATTATGGGTACCAAAGGCGGGGAGGCGAGAAGGTTCAACCTCTGGTGCAAGAGGTTTACTTCATGGAGACAGCCCTCCAGCCCCACAGTAAGATGGTTGATACGGTCGACCAATGCTTCTTCCACTCCCGTCATTTCATCAATAGCCTCCCTTAGAGAGTAAACATAGTTTACAAGAGAGTCTTCTGCCGTTGAAGATCTCCTCCCTTGTCGGTTATTCCTTGAAGATGATCCGCTTGTTCTGCTTGCCATTTTCTGCGAGGAAAACCGAAGAAAGCTAAATTTTTACAAAACAGAGCCCCTGGACACGGCCCCGTGCTCGTTGAGCACGGCCCCGTGTCCATTTGTCTGCAGGATTTTTGGCTAAAGAATCTTGGAGTTTTAAATTATTTTTATGATTTCTATCTGGGTTTTAAGCTCAGATAATTTAAAATAAAGTTATACAACTAACTTTAGCCCAGAATCTTTAGCAAATAATCTTACAAACTTCTCATAGAGGATTGGAATCAAGGGATTTCCAAGCTTCCATGGAGGAACTTTTGAAAAATTTTGAAAGAGGAGGAAATGAATAAAAGTGGAAGGGACAAGAGGGTCCCTTGGAACCTTCTTTTAACACTTACCTAGGATGGTATGAGTGAAAATCCCAGGGATCTCTGTCAATTGAAGTGGTCAAAATGAGCAGGAATCAGGCTGCATTTAAAGAAAACGACAGCGCCCTGGGCACGGCCCCGTGTTCAGTGGACACGGCCCCGTGTTCAGAGGAAATCCTGACACATTTTGTCCGTATTCTGACCAAATCAGCAGAGAATCTTTTTAGTGAGCACGGGGGCGTGTTGACCTGGACACGGCCCCGTGTCTGGAGGCTGCTTTATGGGGTTTTGCTATTTCAAGGATCTCCCCGATATCGGGTGGTTCCTTACTGGTCGGAACATCCCCAAAGTGCCTAATATACCTTAATTGTCCTAGACTAAGGCGAGAACGCAAGAGGTTGTCGGTGAGGGTAATTCCTATTTTCATTCTAGGTGGACAAGTCCAACCCTTTTCTGGGCTCTTGTTAAAGAAGGTATATGCCGAATCGCTCAGGTCTATGTATGCACCGAACGAAGTCGATGGAGAGTCCTTCACGGCACAATCGACACAGGGACGACTATCGTCCAAGTCTTTGCTAGGTACGAAGGTATTTTCGGGAGCAACGAGGTTGTCGGAATGCGGTTCCAACATTTCTTCATGGGTATCGTCTTGGGGTGGATCAATAAAATCCTTTCCAAGCTCTTCTATCCATTTCAGAATTAGCTCTTCTAGTTGAAATAACTCGCTAAGGAGCATTTCCCCTAGAATATCTGGCTGGGCGCATTCGAGGGAGAAATAGTGCTTATTTTTACTTTCGCCCCTCTTAAGGTTGTGAGAAGATGGTGGGTCCATGTAGTGGGGCCTATAATTTAGGAAGTAGCATTTTACTTCTTCATGTTCGCCACCACATAATTGACACCACTTACCATAAGAGTGCCGAAAGTAAAAATAATTACTATCACTCATGTTTATGTCAGAAATTACCAACCGTCGGGATCTAACGGTTCTGTTTTCAGTAACTGAAACTTGGGCACGGGGGCGTGCTGAGTGGACACGGCCCCGTGTTCAGCTTACTGTCTGATGTAAAACAGGATTGCCAGTTCCAATGATTGAGCACGGGGGCGTGTTCAGCGGGCACGGCCCGTGCTGAGCTCTGCAGAAGCTGAAAAACTAAGAAAATCCTAAAAAAAATAAAAAGAAAAATAAAAGATGATTAGGCCGTTGATTCCTAACTTTCTTAAAATCCTTGTGTCCCCGGCAACGGCGCCAAAAACTTGATGTGCGGTAAGTGTCGTATATATTAGGTGTATATTTTAAGCCCTTTTTAACACTTATTTTAGCCAAGTTTTAAATTTATAAAACACGATATTTCACTAACACTAAACACACATATGGGCAAGTGCACCCATCGTTGAGTGTAGTATAGCGTTGGTAAGATACCGAGGTCGTCCAAGGACACAAGAGCTTTTAGTACCGGTTTATCCTCAACGTCTAACCAAAACAAAAGTTTAGAAAAATGTTTTAAACTAAGAAAAATAAAACTAACTAAAATGCTGAAAATAAAAATAAAATAAAAACAGATAGACAAGATGAATCACTTGGTTCCGACTCGTATCTAGTATAACCTTTGATTATTTCCGCACTTTTGCACATAATTAAGAGATTATCTTAGTTATTGTAGTAGGCCCCTCTTTTTAAGGTTACGTTACCCTCACCCTAGTAGTTTGAGTCAGCAGGGATACAATCCTAAAGGGGTGGATTATTGGAAGATAATGAATTAAGTTATTAATGCAGTATTGTGGTAGGCCCCGCTTTTGGCGGTGACGTTACCCTCGGCTAAGTAGTCTGAGTCAGCAGGGATACAGTCCTAAGTAGCCGGGTTATAGTATTAATAGTAGTTAGCTTATGAGGGGATCAAAGAGTTTGGACCCACGCCATCCAATACCGTGAAGTATTGAAGGAGGTCCTACTAAATTTGACCCAGGTCCATTGCAGGACCTCTAAACGCTGAACAATGGCAAGACCTTTACCAAACCGTTCCCTTAACCCCCTATCAGGTAGCCAACATACCTCCATATAGACCGTGGAGATATGAATGGTGAAAATCCTTTATTTTATATAGACAGTAAAATAATGCCAAGACACCACGGACAAACGATAAGGAAAGATCACCTTCAACATAAGTAACTAGTTATTAAAGTCATTAATACAAAACCAAATAAAAAGTGCAAAAGATTAGAAATAAAAAGTATTATACTAGACACTTTGTCTTCACCAAGTGATGTAAGAGACTTAGGCAAACATGGCCTTGATTGTCAAGAACTCTTACGATCAATCTTGGATCCCGAGACGACTCACACACTCTATGATGGACAATGGATGATGGTGGTGGATGATGGTGTTGTGATGGTGGTGGGTGGTGGATGAAGTGTGAGAGAGGTGGTGTGCCAAGGGATGAGATGAAGTGAATCCAAGCACTCCTATTTATAGGCTGAACAGAGAGCTGGACACGGCCCCGTGTCCGTCTGACACTCTCTCTCCTCATTAATTGTAATTCGCAATTACAATAAATGCGCCTGCTGTACTTTCGACAAGCCCCCGTGTCCTCTGAGCACGGCCCCGTGATGGGCAATAGAAGCTTCTATAGGTTTGTCTTTTCTGCTGCTTCTTGGGCACGGCCCCGTGCTGGCTGAGCACGGGGCGTGTTCAGCCTTCTGTTTTCTCTATTTTGCTTTGAAAGGTGCCGTTGAGGGTTCGGGCAGTCCACTAATGTTCCTTTTCTTGTATTTATGTTGGATTTAGCTGTCTTTTTGCTTCTTTTGCGTTTTTGAGCTCATTTAATCCTGAAAATACAAAAGGAAGACAAAAACACTCTTTTCCCAATATTAGTACTAAAAAAGGGTTAGTTTTATGCCTCATTTGATGTAATTTATATGTTGCATTTTACACACATCAGCCATCCGATCGGATTGTCATCCGATCGGATTGCCACTCGATTAATGAAATGATAAGACCATCAAAGAATGTGTGCTTTAGATCGGATGGCCATCCGATCGAGATGCCATCTTTTTCACAACAACTGATTAACAATGAAGGCACAGATATCTAGGCAAACACTTAGAAAAATATTTAACAAATAAATGCATTGGATCGGATGGCTATCCGATCGGATTACCATCCGATCGAACCGCCATTCAAACCATGTAAAACTGAAGAACAGATTGAACAATCTTTGAACATCAAAATTTTTCTAAGTAATTCACAAAATTGAACATGGTTCTACGTAGAGTTTTTGCCGATGATTAAAACCATATGTTCAAATTTTTCTAATTCTCAGCCATTTGAGTTTAATTTAGCAATAACAGGTCCGATAGCCAATACCTTCTAAACATCAATTCATCAGTTTTATCATGTTTTTGCACAAATTGAGACGGTAAACTTATAGATCTAAGGCCCGTGAACAAAACCCTATGCTTAGATTCTATCAAATATCATCAATAAAGCCTAGATCTAAGTTATTCATGCCGACAGTCACCGACAAGCATAAACAACATCAAATCTTCAAATTTTAACTATTTAGATCAGTGAACTTATCTTTCCCATAGTGAAGATTGTGCAAGCCAATAATCCTATGACGTGTGGAAAGCAAGAATGAAGAATCAAGATCAAGAAAGTAAGAGTGTTTGAGATAGTATCGAGTGGTCAATCGAATGAGTAAAGGTTTGACTGAAGTTTTTGATCACTATATATAGACAATGTGCATGTGTCGGATGGCCATCCGACTGGATTTTCATCCGATCGAACCGCCGTTCGATCCAAACAACTCTCTGACTTGAAGTGTTGATCTTTTGACTTTTTGGCGTTTTATCAGGTTTGGTCAGTTTTAGAAATCCACTGATCCTTTTAAATTTCACACAAATTTCAACTTATTCAGGATACGAATTAGTGTTTTAAGGACTTAACTTATACGCGTGTCCCACCTCAGAATATACTCTCGTATCCAGATCTCTATATTCAGTCTTACAGGTGAACGTACAATAATGATATCTGTAAAGGATAGTGCGAGGCCATGAGAGCTCAGGTTAGAACTTTCGTTCAGACAGAGAGACGATGGCTCGACTTTCGGTGTGTCCCTCTTGGGGATCTTTTCTTCAACAGCACATGATTAGCATTTTGCAATGTTTCATCATTTTTTATGCTGAGGGGAGGCTTTAATGATTAAAGCAGTGCAGAGTATTATACGAGGACTAGGCTATTGCTTCCGCAAAATCAGAAGTCCTGGTATAATACCCCAGATATCATCACGCACTTAGACCTAGTATGTCAGAAATAGAAAACCTTTCAAACAAGATTTCAGGGGTTACCTATATATCCGAGAGATGTTCCCCACGAAATAAGCAAGAAATTTTATGTTTATATCCCGAATTAGTCTACTAAGTGTGTAGAAACCTATCAGCATATAATCAGCAAGACTGCTTAACGCTATTACACATTACATTTCCTTAGCATAATGTAACTGTCTAGCCGATATACTATCATTTCCTCTTTATACACAAACTCTTTCCAGTTTTCTATTGTTTTTGGATTTTGAAAATATCTCATGTTTTTGGATTTGTGTATTTTTTTATCGTTTTTGTATTTTCTGAAAAATATATCTATCTCCCCCTAAATACCAAAACAACTAAAAATACGACAAACCAGTGCAGTCGGCTTCCCAACATCATGTGCAGTGGTATTCTCATCAACGCCAAGTCACTCCTCCGCATTCGACAACAGTTTCATACCATTTAGTTTTAAAAGATGTTGAAAACGAGCTTTATCGAAAGCTTTGGTATGTAAATCTGCCTTTTGTTCGTCGGTGTGGATTTTGTCAATTCGTATCAACTTCTTTCATAACAATCGCGTATGAAGTGATGACGAATTTCTATATGTTTGGTTTTAGTGTAACACCCCAAAAACTGGATTGGTATCAAACCACTTTAATATTAATGACGGGTAAAATACCGTTAGGGGTGAAAACTTACCAGGTAAATATTAGAATTTAAATAAATAAACCTAATATTAATTGAAAGGACGATAAATACTTTGAGAAAAACAAAGTATATAAAAGGGCCCAGTTAACGAGACTTAAAATAAAACGGGTTATATCCCCCGGAACCTACTAAGTTAACTAGGAATAATTAACCTAGTTAGTTGTATGTTTGAAAATAATAAATAAACATGGTTAAATACACTTTTGTATATAACTTGTGAATTAGAGAGACTAAAAGGGGCAATTATGAAAGTGATTTAATTAAAAGAAAAATTAAAACCAAATCACACACACATGTGTGTGTGTTTGGTCGACATATGCAGAGCCAAAAGGGGAAGCTCTCAAAAACCCTAAAACTCACAAATCACCAAGAATCAAAGAAGGATTTCAACAATAATCAGTGTTGAAGCTAATTTCGTGATCAATCACGTTAAGAGATCACAATGTATGTCGAAATTTGATGTTTGGTGATGTTGTAAGTTTATGGTGAACATTCATAACTTGATGTCTAGTATGCATGTTAGATATAATGGTAAAATTGAAACGAATACTAGTCTAGGAATGAACCCTAGATGTGAAATTGGTGATTTAGAGCCATAAACTTGTAATTGAATGATTTAGATTGTATGGGTGTAAGTGGGTTTTGATGAAAAAGGTTGAGTTCATGAAATTTAAAGAGTTAAATGAGCATATGAACTCATAACAAACTGAAATGTGATGTTAAAATGCCCATGATGAACATACCTACTTGTTGAATTGATAATTCGTGGTTAGGAATTTACTAAGATTTGATGTAACATAATGGGTTATAAATCATACCCACAAGGTGTTCGATAAATTGCCTAAGTGAGAACATAAAACTATAGAAGTATGATGAAACTTGAAAAGGATCATATGTAATGATTCTTGACAAAATTGGATGATATCGATTCTTTAAAATGGCAATTTAACAATTAGCCGGGTTGTTCACTATAGGCGACTCGAGCTAGAAGGCGGGTGATAAAGCCGGGAGCGATACGCGGCTTAAAGGAAAGATCTAAGGTACGCGACTTGTCGTCCCGTTACATTTATGTAGACAAGCTTAGTTAAAATATGTTTAATGTTGATATAGCAAAAATGGTTGAGTTGGTATGTCAATGAGGTGATGGAATTCACTCGACAACCAAACGGGTCAAAATAGATAGTTAAAATGTGTGTAATATTGATATAGAGAAAATGGTTGTGTTGGTATGTCATTGAGGTGATGGAATTCACTCGACAACCAAATGGGTCAAATTAATAGTTAAAATAATAGCGATCAAAATAAAGTCACCATTTGGTAAAAGTTATAACGGGTCAAACAATTTAAGAAAATGTCTTTTAAGTAGTAAGAACTCACGGCGAGAACCGGAATAGGTTCAAGGGGCATGATGGTATTAATATACCATCATAGTTGATAAATGGTCATGTCGACTAAACGGGTCAAATGGTGTGTTAATACCATTTGACAATAATAACTGACGACTACTTGTTGAGATTTGTGATCACAGGAAATAACATATACTTGTGTTGTTTTAGCTAGAAAATTTAAAGCAAAAAGTTTGTAAACGGGTTAGTGCTATGACCCGAGCCAGGTACGCATATTTAGATTTATAGTTAAAAATGATATTTTGGTCAATTATTAGCGAAAGTCCTTCGTCGTAAATGAGGGACTAAAATTGACCAAAAAGCCCTTGATGGGTAAATTGGGCAAACGACCCATATGGGTTGTTTAGGAATTTGCATGATTATTATGGAATGTAGGTGGATATTTTAGATATGGAATTACGAAGTGTGAAAAGAAAAGAGCTAGTTTTAGGCTAAATTGCTTAAATCCCCTAGACGGATCAAAACGGATCTGTGCACATAGCTTGCATATTAGTTGCGTAATTCATAAGAATTATGAACCTGAGCTAAATATTTTGTGTTAAATGCATTGGAGCATATATTTTGGTTAGTTAGAAACAAGTTAGTGGTTTTAAACTTAAACGGGTTAGAAGTTTTAGTAAATCAATTTCAATCCGATGGCTTGATATCCTATATTTTGAGAAGTTAAATATCAGGTTTTAACTCCATAAGATGGAGAATTAACTTACGATCCCGTAGGAAAAAGAATCACGCGAATCGGATGAGTAGAACAAAAGTTATGAAACTTTGAAGTTGATTTTGGTAAAAAAAAAAAAATAGGAGCTGGGAATATGCAGCAACAATCCTACAAACCATCTGTTGAAAACAAGGTGTAGCGTCGCACGACACCCACTTGACCCGACCGTCGCGTAGCGCGACTATTGTCGCGGCCCGCGACATATTTTGGGCGACTTGGTCACGGCCCGCGAGGGCCTGAAAAACTGAAATTTGGTTGATTCTTGTATGTTTTGTCTATGGAACTCAATTTAACATGTTTCTAAGCTATCAAAACTAACTCTTATGTTGGTTTGATTTTAGGTGAATATTATATGCCTCCGGACGAAGATCAAGCGACGAATAAGAACCGAACACACCTCTCAATGAAGCTTCCGTATTTGATTTTGTTTCGTTTGATAAAAGTGGATTATGTAAACACTTTTGACTATGTTTTTGGATGTTGTAAAACATGTTTAAATACTTATTATGTAAAAGTTTTTGTTAAGTGGCATTTTTCATTTAAAATGCTTACTTTAATGTTATAGAAACGTTAAAAACTACTATGGGTCTTACAAGTTGGTATCAGAGCTCATGGTTAAAGAGTAAAGTGTTTGGTTCGAGGCTTGATCGCAAATCCGGTAAGTACATGTATATAGTAATGGTTTAGTATGATTAATGTGTTGTGAATAACACATAGGATTATCGTGTAATACACGTTACCTCAATTAAATCGATCAAGGATTGATATAGTTAACGAAATTATGTGCGTTGACACGTATAGTAGAAAAGCCTTGTATTATGATACGGACGTTTATTGAAGTCGACATTACTTACTTTTGTGAATATTATTATTGAAGGACATTCGCACCTGAAGGTGACAAGAGTTGAAGAAATTTGGATATGACGGAGAAACGGTCCGAGTATGACAAGCAGAGCATGCTCGCCAAGGACAAAAATCGCGTAGCAACCGCGAACAAGGTTAACGACAAGGAAAGCCCATCGGGGCAAGCATTACCAAGTGCACGCTTTAAATTTAGTCGCACAAATAGTAATATGCAACAAACACATAGAGAATGACGGTTGCATATGTAGGATAAAACTTGGAAAACCTGAATAGGATATGTATTCAGGATGATGTTTCTAAGTGAAAACAAATAGAAACATGTGTTATTCACGATTGTGAATAACAAGACAATAATAGAAATAGATTATGTGAAAACTTGGACGGGAATAAATATCAAAGTGAATAATTTTCAATATAATACTATTAAGAAAAGTAGTGATCACATTAACAAATGTGATGATATAATAATTTGGTAAAAAGGAAAACATTTTATTTGTTCAAAGAATAAAACAGGTAAAACTAATAATTGTTAAATAACAATTAAATAAAGTTTTACCAACTGAAACCATGAATATGGAAATTATTAGAGAAGTTACTTACATGGGGCGTGATGCGAAAATTATAAAAAGGTCATGTGTGGCATGTGTTGATCACTTACTCTGGCTAAGTAAGTAGTGAACACATGATACCATGAACTTTTTATGATGGACACATTTACGTCCGATGTAGTAAGGCGGGTGAATGGGATGAATTAAGATGATACCCCAATGAATAAAATAAGCAAAATGCTTGATAATAAACGTAAACGCAAGTCGGATGACGGAAGCGTGTTACTTTAGAATAACGAGCCCGAGAGAAGGGACAAGGATCAAAGTAAATAAAAAATACATACCGACTAATAGGAATGCTAAAGCATAGGGATAAAAGTTTGTCTGTCGCAAGTGATGAAATTCACACGGACAAGTCAAACGAATTAAATAAAGAATAAAAGACTTGATTGAATTAAAGCGATGGGTTTCGCTAAGATGACCAAATAAATTAAAACGAAGTCTTAATACATACCGGGACGGTTACTTTGATAGTGACTTTGGTAAGATACCCGATAGATGGGTAGGATTTTGCAAGTATGCGTAAACCAAGAGACGGGAACGCGAAATAAAAATTCAAAAGACTCGGATTAGGAGCCATGACTAATAGACGATGAGAATTTGCAAACAGAAATTTTGATAACTACGTTCAACTATTTTAAAGTTGAACGGGTCGAATAAAGAATGAAGTTTGACGTTCATAAGTGATGAAACCTCACACGAATAAGTCAAATGGGATAAATAAAGTATAAAAACTTGGTAGTGCAAGTAAGCGCAAACCGAATAATGGAAGCGCGAAATATTAATGAACATATGTGATGAGTCATAAAAGAATGTAGATAAAAAAACACAAACTAACGAAACAAGAATGTTAAAAACACTAAGATAAAGAACCCGGGTAACGGGTCGTAAAGAAGTATAGGTAAGAACCGGGTAACGGTAAACGTAGGACAAACCGACGTATAAATGACGTTAGAAGTAATAAGGTCGGAAAGATAATTCGAAAGAAAACAAATGTAGCCTTAGACTACGGTCAAGGTCAAATGGAATCCAAAAAGCAAAAGTAAATATTTCTAAACATAAAAAGGGGTGCTTTGACGCCATGTACATATAAAAACATATATACATTTGAATAAAAAAAACTCGAATAAAGTATGATCTACGGGATTATAAGTAATGTTAAGGTCTACGGGACCAAAAAGACCTTGGGTCATGAATAGAAAGAAACGAATTTTCAGGGTCTCACCTTAAAAAGGTGGAAATATAAGGAAAAAGCCTGCGAGGCTAAGTGAAAGAACCTACGGGTCAATAATGTAAAGCGAGGAAACTGATTGTAACTCCCCGCGTAAAATAATAACGAAAGGTAAAATTTGTATAAAAGCGATGAGTTTCGCTAAGTTAACCGAACAGGTTAAAATGAAGAGATCATGAAAAGTCTGGTGGACAAAAGTGAAAGATTCACTAAAACATCTAAACGAGATGAAATGACAAAAGAATTCACGATTATTAATTTGTGTTATTTCACAAAAAGGGCGAAGACATTACCGAAATGATAACGGTCAGGAATAAAACTTAGACGGAAATTCCTAGACATGAGAAAAAGACGTAAGACAGAGAAAACGTAAACTAAAAATTTAGTTTTTTAGTTAAAAGTAATGTTTTAACAAACATAAGTAGTATGAGGGGATTTAGAAAATCTTAAACACACATAAGGTCGGAGATGGCAAAATAAGTATACCTGGATGACGGGGTATGAAGTGACGGCGACTAATTAGTCTAGCCGGCAAAACTAATCAAAGTTAAGGAAATGTCATGACAAATACAAAGCGCTTGTTAATATAGGACAATCGCGGTATAAACATGTTAACAGACTGGTGAGACTAAGTGGTCAAGTGACAACTTGGTTAAAAAGGTGAAGATGTATAAAAAAAAGATAATGAAAAGTTTATATAAACTTAAACATGACGTGATGCGATCACGGTCAAGAAAAGTAATATGGAATATAACCACGTTATAGCGTGAACTATGAAATGAGAATAATAAAAGTTTGTAAGCCTCGTGAAGGCAAAATGGATATACCCGAGCGATGGGGTATAAGGTAACCGGTGACTAATAAGTCTAACCGCCAAGATAAGTGATCAATAAAGATAAAGGATACGAGCTGCAGGTAACGGTCCACGAGACCTTACACGTGAAAGGTGCATACGCTTAGAAACCGAAAAGACATTACCATACTTTCCTAGTAAGATTAGTAAATGCGAGCAATGCTCAAGTAAATCACCGAAATCAGGTTCATTAAGTTTAACCCAATGAACTACGTGATAAAGGTTTCGAGGACGAAAACGCTTTAAGGGGGGTAGACTTGTAACACCTCAAAAGCGGGATTGGTATCAAACCACTTTAATATTAATGACGGGTAAAATACCGTTAGTGGTGAAAACTTACCCAGTAAATATTAGGATTTAAATAAATAAACCTAATATTAATTTAAAGGACGATAAATACTTTGAGAAAAACAAAGTATATAAAAGGGCCCGAGTTAACAAGACTTAAAATAAAACGGGTTATATCCCCCGATGTCACACCCCGACCGCGTAAAACAACAAACCGTGGCGGAAACGTCGGGGAGTGTCGTAACAGAATCATTGTTTCATAACACATGGAAATTGAAGTTTTGTTTTATTAAATTGAAAGAGGTTACAATGTCTTATAAACAAAGAAAAACAAATCAATTAACTAGTCTTGCATCTTTTATTGTCACTAAGGCCCTCGTCCAATCCTATGTTTGCATCATGATCATCTAACAACAGCACCTGAAACACATGTGAAAATAGGTACGTCAGCATAAAAATGCCTGTGAGATACATAGGTTAAATTATAATAGGATTCATGACTTGTAAGTTTAAATAAAATATGTTTAACAAAAATTAGTCATGAACCTTGTAAAATATTTTCTTTTAGAAATCACGCGAAAATTGATAAGAAAACAGATGATATAAAAGAATAATGCATGATTAAATAAATAATCAAGTAAAAATGAGTTTGTATAAAATATGATGTTTGTAAAACCATGTTTTGTAAAGATATGATAATTGTGTAAAATGTATTATGTCAAAATTGAAATGGTTTAAATAACGCTACGATATGTAATATCATAAAAGCACTTATATATAGGAAGTACCAGCGGCGTATCCACCATGCTTTTATCATATTACACATGCCTCGTTATTTAAATCACTTACCCAAACAAACCACCAATGTAAGAATGTTCATGTATAATCAATTTATACTTTGGTTTTGTAAATAACATATCAAACTATGCTTTGGTTTTAAAAATAACATATCAACTATGTTTTGGTTTGAAAATAACATATCAACTATGTTTTAGTAAATAATAGGGCCAGTAGTATATTAAAATATATGTTGGATTTGTACATAGTATATCAAATTATACTTTGGTAAATAATATCACATATGGGAGCATATCAAACTATACTTTGGTAGTATATCAAAATCTACAAAAGAAACAGTGATTTAGTATTCATTCAAAGCTTAGTGCATCAAACTACACCTTAGAGACTATAGAAATACCACAAAGGCAATTTCTATTTGGTTAAAATTTGGTTTCTGACATTCCATACAACAGGAATGGGGTGTCTAATCCTATAGCGCTATATCGTACTACCAATCGGCTTGGTGAATGTATAAAATAAGTACAATCCAACAATTAATTTTATAATCTTTGAAAATTTGTGTTTAAACCATAGATAATCATTCAATTTATCAAAAGATAAGTACTAGCATGTATAATCATAAAGTTGAAATCATGAAAATATCGAAATGGCACACATGTTTCACCCTAAAACATTTGAAAACAGTAAAAGAGGGGACTATGTACTCACTTGAGGATGCTTAGAAGTCTTGAATAACAACCAAGCAAAGCTAGAGGGATCACGGAAATCAAACGACACCTAATATAGGTAACTTATATAAACAACCGGACCTAAATCGGAAGATCGGATAGGATGAGGTTTAGTAAACCAAATGAGTATTGGAACTCATATGATATGGTTTAACAAAGCCTGCATACTAAATCGAAACCTAACCTAAGTGCTTACGACCCATTACAACTCGTTTAGGTAGCTTACGCTACTTTAACACGTCGTTCACGTAAAACGCATTCGGACTGCCTAACTAGTCCTATGACAAGTATTATATGCCTTCATATGTCTAATAATGTTACCTAATCAGTTTAGATGTCAAAATTTAGGTTACATATGCTTAAAGTGAAATTATGCGTAAAAAGGGCATTTTGGTCATTTTCCTAAGGCATATAAACTACCTATCATACAACTAACTAGACGAAGTGACCATAAGGTATAACCTCGGAAGGTTATTCCCTATACAACTATGGTCACAAAATATGTTTGGTCGGATCCTAATGATCAACCAAACGGTTTGGGTTCGAAAGTCTAAGTGGTTGTTTAGACCGCTTATCTTACGACCCTGTATAAGCACTAAACCTAAAGTGACGAGTTAAACATGTTAAAACATGTTTAACAAAGTTTGAAAACAAGTTTGATATCAAAACAAAGGGTTTTGATACCCAAGAATAGTTTGGTTGCAAAATACGCATAAATACGCATTTTGACCGAAACTATGACTCGTCACTACACCTAATCAACGTGGTAATCAGTAGGTATAGTCAAACGGGACTATAACCATCGTGATTACGCTCACGTTGCAAAGTTCAAACAAACTTCATGTTGACCATTAACCGGTCAAAGCAGAAAGTCAAACACTATTTGACTTTCGTGCTTAAAAACGCATAAAAGCACGAAAGAATACTTACAAAGGGTCCAAGCTAGGAAGATCTTAATCTAAGATACTCAGGTATGAAGCAAAAGCTTCAACTTAGAGCATAAACTCATATCAAGTGTGAAGAAAAGAATGAAAGCTTGTGGGGTTTTATAGATTTCGGACCACTGTTATAATCGTTCCTCGATAAACGAGCTTCAATCTTGGCCCTCCATGTGTGCCCATTGTTTTACAAACCTATGGGTGCCCCAAAACAAGCTCATGGTATTGAAAAACCAAGAACCAAAGCCAGAAACCAACTGCTGATTGCAGAAACTGGTTTTTGCAGATCTGGGCAGCTCTCGTGCCCCGCGTAAGATTCAGGGAAGTCTTACGCGCCCCTCCTGAGCCAAAGTTTGGCAGATTGCCACTTTTGGTCCCTGTAGCCTAGAAACTTGATTTTTGATGATTTTTGACACGTTTAAGCCCCGTTAACCTCATTTCAAAGCTCTAAAATGAAGTTAAAGTATAGGGAACTTAAAATATGCTCAAAAAAATCTTGGATGTCGGTTCGTTTGGTCGTACGGTTGCGTTGTTCGGTTAATTACGACGAAACACGCACGAACGCGAAAAACGATCCAAATTACGCGACGAATGGAATTTTTTCATGCCAATCACTAAAATAAAATATTTTAATGATTACATAAATTTTTGGATGTCCGGATATAATCAGAGCGTAAGATATGCACGAAAATGCAAACTTATGCACTTTTTGACGCTTTTAGTCCCTGTTTGACCAAACAAGTTTATTTTTGCGCACCAAACACCTCAAAGCCTATTTCTAAGCTATGTAAAGGATATTTAGGGAATGTTTAACTTATGATCCAGTTCCGGAAGGTTCGATACCATACGAATCAGCCGACTTTTGCAGTTTGATGCAAATAGTCCCTGCGATCGAATAAAGTTGATTTCGACACACCAAACCTTCCAAAACTTATTTCTAAGTTATGTAAAGGTTATTTAAGGTATGTTAATCCCATGTCACTGTTCCGGAGTGTTTGTCGTATTAAACTGATTACTTTTACGCATCAGTTCTCGTATAACTTTCAAGAAAGCGATTTAGAGCTCGAAATCGAACGAGAATTGATATGTGCAAAGGATACACATATTTATACAAATCCCAAGTATGAAACACAATATTTCATTGATTTGGTATTTGTTTGATGGCCGTGGAGGTACAGATGTCACAGTCTCCCCTACTTCAGGAAATTTCATCCCGAAATTTATTTAGAGGAAACTTGTGAGAGCTCGAAACATGAAGTCGAAAGGATAAAACAACACTGATTAGGGTTCTGAACTTCTAGTAACTTTAAAGAACATCATGTTTGCAATGTATGAGGGACACTTATATACAAGTATATGAAGCGCCATTGGTGCATCCAACGTACCTCCATTACACTATTCACGTTTTGTTATTGTTGCCACTATCGGTTCCTACACATGATAAATCTTACTGAGGTTTTTGTGCACTGAATTTCATAATTATGTATGCATCCATAATTACAAAATTCCTTGCATAGTCCTCACAGTGCATTTTATAATATGTAGGGGAAAACCAAATAAACGAACCTGTGATGAGTATGACTAGACCACCATAGGGTCCTTTTAATTAAATCAACAAATGATCTCTTTAAATAGACAACCAAGGAGTCTTTTCAGCAATATCATCACATGTCATTCTTAACCAGATTCTGAATCAATCTTTTTAACTAGACCACCCAACGGGTCTCTTTTGAATTATGGAATGGTACTATATAATCCAAGGGTCTTAACTATTACGTAGAAGCCCATTAAGGATTTGAGGTAGTACCTTTGGATATCCTACTATGAATCCCTCATATGAAGATATGGAAGATTCTACGAGGATTTGGATAACGAAAATTCTGATCACACAAAAACATAAAAGAAAACACATAAACACATAATTGTTTAACTTGACCTTTAATTTGTTATCTTTGGGCACGGGTATTTAAAGCACACCAGGAATCCAATTCGTGGATTTTATTTGGCACTTTAAACATTTAAAAAAAATCTAACTATGAAGATAGGAATATCTTAATAGGAATTCGGCTTTGTCCTTATTGAATCATAATGTACGTATTAAGGCATACAAGGAATTCAATTAAGGACTCAGATTTGAACGATAATCATCCACAAGGATCTAATCGTGAAGATAAGAAGATCCTATATGGATTTTGGAATTTGAAGAGCGGGAGACGCTTCGAGACCTTGCATTAGACGTGCTTAAGTTGACACACGAGGTAGAATGTTCATGAAGTTGAGGTGCTAGATATGCCAAGGCGACATATGAAGCAGAATTTGGAGGTTGGATACTACGTATGTTAAATCAATCATACGGGCATAATGTTTTTCGAAAACTATGCATGGGGTTTTTTCAAAAATGTTTTTGAAACCTTACGTAATACTTTTGACATCATACAGTAGATGTATTAGGTAAATATGTTTATAAAATGTTTTAAAATCATGCGAGATGAATTTTGAAATTATGTATAAGGTTTTTGAAAACATGGATAATGCTTTTGAAATTATGCACTTGATACATTAAATAAATATATTGTGTTAAAATTGTTTTAAAACTATATGAAATATTTTGAAATTATGAAGGTTGTTTTTGAAAAATATATATTATGCATGTTGTAATAAAAACTAGAATGAAATGATATGGGTACGAAATCGAAGAATATCCTTAGTTATCTAACCAAGGATTTAAAGTGATTACTCAAAATGTCACTTATATGCTGTACTTCGTTTCTTAGAATGAAACGAGTACTTAGAATTTTTGAGAAAATCATGAGCGATCACATGAATGGGAGAACTACAAGAAGAGTTTGTAAAGAACATTGTTCTTTGGTGTTGGTATCGTAGGGGTATGCCATACACACATGTAACTACACTTGTACATCAGAATTGTGAACAATGATTTATTTATAAACCAAACAGATCGTTTTCAGAGTTCAAGAAAACAAAAGAAACAAAAGCATAAGATTCAGATTATTCAAAGCAGCAGCAGGATTTGCAACAACTTTGTTTTGGATAGCAAAGCGACACATGTTAACCAAATGTCCCCATCATTCACAGTGGGTACATTTGAAACAGGGTAATTGATTCTGATGATGATGGTTGCATTGATTGTACCAAGAAGCGGTTCCTTTGTACGGCTTCATCCCTGAGGCGAGTCATGGTGATAGCTAAATCAACGGTCCTCTGGAGTACGACGCCTGTTTGTTGGGCAATTGCAGCACCTAGTTCGGATATTTGAGTATTGTTGCGACGAAGAGGCAACTTAAAGATAATGGAAGACATGGGAGGAAACAAGTTAAATGCTATCGGGTAAACAAAACAGAATGACAATGCATGAAAATTGCGACCATTTGTTTGCTACCTAAGGCAAGCAAATGAGACGGTGACTAATCAAAGTAAGTGGGTCATATTAATGTATCACGAACACATGCTTTAGCCTATAAGTGGACACTCACCCCAAGAGTTCCCAGGTAAGAGTGACTGGACCGATTATGTGGATTTGTACGAACACTCTAGCCTTAGACAGAAAACTTAGAGTACAGGCATCCACCCTTCCAGATTGCACGTGTTCACATTATAAGACCCAACTTTGACGAGATTTTGAAAACTTTGAACGTTCAAAACCTTATAATAAATCATCCTAGAACAGATGATTAGTTTTCAAAGCAGATTTGAAATTTTTATTCTTGTTGTGGTTGTCACCTAAGGATAAGTGACGGTATTGTTTTAAGATCTAAACACAAGAATCCTGTGTTGGGGTCCTAGGAAGGTTATAGACTAGGTCAAAGCATTACTAATAACCTAATTCCATATAACCATGAGCTCTGATACCAACTCTTCTGTCACACCCCGACCGCGTAAAATAACAAACCGCGGCGGAAACGCCGGGGAGTGTCGTAACAGAATCATTGTTTCATAACACATGGAAATTGAAGTTTTGTTTTATTAAATTGAAAGAGGTTACAATGTATTATAAACAAAGAAACATAACTTAATTAACTAGTCTTGCATCTTTTATTGTCACTAAGGCCCTCATCCAATCCTATGTTTGCATCATGATCATCTAACAACAGCACCTGAAACACATGTGAAAATAGGTATGTCAGCATAAAAATGCCTATGAAATACATAGGTTTTATTATAATAGGATTCATGACTTGTAATTTTAAATAAAATATGTTTAACAAAAATTAGTCATGAACCTTGTAAAATATTTTCTTTTAGAAATCATGCGAAAATTGATAAGAAAACAGATTATATAAAACAATAATGCATGATTAAATAAATAAACAAGTAAAAATGAGTTTGTATAAAATATGTTGTTTGTAAAACCATGTTTTGTAAAGATATGATAATTGTGTAAAATGTATTATGTCAAAATTGAAATGGTTTAAATAACGCTACGATATGTAATATCATAAAAGCACTTATATATAGGAAGTATCAGCGGCGTATCCACCATGTTTTTATCATATTACACAAGCCTCGTTATTTAAATCACTTACCCAAACAAACCACCAATGTAAGAATGTTCATGTATAATCAATTTATACTTTGGTTTTGTAAATAACATATCAAACTATGATTTGGTTTTGAAAATAACATATCAACTATGTTTTGGTTTGAAAATAACATATCAACTATGTTTTAGTAAATAATAGGGCCAGTAGTATATTAAAATATATGTTGGATTTGTACATAGTATATCAAATTATACTTTGGTAAATAATATCACATATGGGAGCATATCAAACTATACTTTGGTAGTATATCAAAATATACAAAAGAAACAGAAATTTAGTATTCATTCAAACCTTAGTGCATCAAACTACACCTTAGAGACTATCGAAATACCACAAAGGCAATTTCTATTTGGTTAAAATTTGGTTTCTGACATTCCATACAACAGGAATGGGGTGTCTAATCCTATAGCGCTATATCGTACTACCAATCGGCTTGGTGAATGTATAAAATAAGTACAATCCAACAATTAATTTTATAATCTTTTAAAATTTGTGTTTAAACCATAGATAATCATTCAATTTGTCAAAAGATAAGTACTAGCATGTATAATCATAAAGTTGAAATCATGAAAATATCGAATAGGCACACATGTTTCACCCCAAAAAATTTGAAAAAGTAAAAGAGGGAACTATGTACTCACTTGAGGATGCTTAGAAGTCTTGAATAACAACCAAGCAAAGCTAGAGGGATCACGAAAATCAAACGACACCTAATATAGGTAACTTATATAAATAATCGGACCTAAATCAGAAGATCGGATAGGATGAGGTTTAGTAAACCAAATGAGTATTGGAACTCATATGATATGGTTTAACAAAGCCTGCATACTAAATCGAAACCTAACCTAAGTGCTTACGACCCATTACGACTCGTTTAGGTAGCTTACGCTACTTTAACGCGTCGTTCGCGTAAAACGTGTTCGGACCGCCTAACTAGTCCTATGACAAGTATTATATGCCTTCATATGTCTAATAATGTTACCTAATCAGTTTAGATGTCAAAATTTAGGTTACATATGCTTAAAGTGAAATTATGCGTAAAAAGGGCATTTTGGTCATTTTCCTAAGGCATATAAACTACCTATCATACAACTAACTAGACGAAGTAACCATAAGGTATAACCTCGGAAGGTTATTCCCTATACAACTATGGTCACAAAATATGTTTGGTCAGATCCTAATGATCGACCAAACGGGTCGGGTTTGAAAGTCTAAACGGTTGTTTAGACCGCTTATCTTACAACCCTATATAAGCACTAAACCTAAAGTGACGAGTTAAACATGTTAAAACATGTTTAACGAAGTTTTAAAACAAGTTTGATATTAAAACAAAGGGTTTTGATACCCAAGAATAGTTTGGTTGAAAAATACGCATTTTGACCGAAACTATGACTCCAAATCAATGTGGGTATCAGTAGGTATAGCCAAACGGGACTATAACCATCGTGATTATTCTCACGTTGCGAAGTTCAAACGAACTTCGTGTTGACCATTGACCGGTCAAAGCAGAAAGTTAAACACCGTTTGACTTTCGTGCTTAAAAACGCATAAAAGCACGAAAGAATACTTACAAAGGGTCCAAGCTAGGAAGATCTTGATCTAAGATACTCAGGTATGAAGCAAAAGCTTCAACTTAAAGCATAAACTCAGATCAAGTGTGAAGAAAAGAATGAAAGCTTGTGGGTATTTATAGATTTCGGACCACCGTTTGGATCGTTCCTCGATAAACGAGCTTCAATCTTGGCCCTCCATGTGTGCCCATTGTTTTACAAACCTATGGGTGCCCCAAAACAAGCTCATGGTATTGAAAAACCAGGAACCAAAGCCAGAAACCCGCTGCTGATTGCAGAAACTGGTTTTTGCAGATCTGGGCAGCTCTCGCGCCCCGTGTAAGATTCAGGGAAGTCTTACGCGCCCCTCCTGAGCCAAAGTTTGGCAGATTGTCACTTTTGGTCCCTGCAGCCCAGAAACTTGATTTTCGATGCATTTTTGACACGTTTAAGCCCCGTTAACCTTATTTCAAGGCTACTTGTTGAGTTTTGTGATCACAGGAAATAACATATGCTTGTGTTGTTTTAGCTAGAAAATTTAAAGCAAAAAGTTTGTAAACAGGTCAGTGCTATGACCCGAGCCAGGTACGCATATTTAGATTTATAGTTAAAAGTGATATTTTGGTCAATTATTAGTGAAAGTCCTTCGTCGTAAATGAGGGACTAAAATTGACCAAAAAGCCCTTGATGGGTAAATTGGGCAAACGACCCATATGGGTTGTTTAGGAATTTGCATGATTATTATGGAATGTAGGTGGATATTTTAAATATGAAATTACGAAGTGTGAAAAGAAAAGAGCTAGTTTTAGGCTAAATTGCTTAAATCCCCTAGACGGGTGAAAACGGATCTACGCACATAGCTTGCGTATTAGTTGCGTAATTCATAAGAATTGTGAACCCAAGCTAAAGATTTTGTGTTAAATGCATTGGAGCATGTATTTTGGTTACTTAGAAACAAGTTAGTGGTTTTAAACTTAAACAGGTCAGAAGTTTTAGTAAATCAATTTCAAGCCGAGGGCTTGAAATCCTATATTTTGAGAAGTTAGATATCAGGTTTTAACTCCATAAGATGGAGAATTAAATTACGATCGCGTAGGAAAAAGAATCATGCGAATCGGATGATTAGAACAAAAGTTATGAAACTTTGAAGTTGATTTTGGTAAAAAAAAAAAGTAGGAGCTGAGAATATGCAGCAACAATCCTGCAAACCATCTGTCGAAAACAAGGTGTCGCGTTGCGCGACACCCACTTTATCCGACCGTCGCGTAGCGCGACTATTGTCGTGGCCCGCGACATATTTTAGGCGACTTGGTCGCGGCCCGCAAGGGCCTGGAAAGCTGAAATTTGGTTGATTCTTGTATGTTTTGTCTATGGAACTCGATTTAACGTGTTTCTAAGCTATCAAAACTAACTCTTATGTTGGTTTGATTTTAGGTGAATATTATATGCCTTTTGACGAAGATCAAGCGACGAATAAGAACCGAACACACCTCTTAATGAAGCTTCCGCATTTGATTTTGTTTCGTTTAATAAAAGTGGATTATGTAAACACTTTTGACTATGTTTTTGGATGTTGTAAAGCATGTTTAAATACTTATGATGTAAAAGTTTTTGTTAAGTGGCATTTTTCATTTAAAATGCTTACTTTAATGTTATAGAAACGTTAAAAACTACTATGGGTCTTACATTTAGCGTGATGTACCGGATTTTTCATTATATTTATTGCTGCCTCATTATCAACAAAAATAGGTGAAGTAAGAAATTGCAAACCGTAATCGTGCATCTGTTGCTGAATCCACAGGATCTGAGAGCAGCAGCTGCTGGCAGATACGTACTCTGCTTCACATGTTGATAAAGCAACAGAGGTTTGCTTCTTACATTGCCATGTGACCAATCGGGGTCCGAAAAATTGGCATCCTGCAGTTGTTGATTTAGCATTGACTTTGCAGCAACCGAAATCAGAATCTGAGTATACTTCGAGCGTGAAGTCACCATCTTTGGGATACCACAACCCAGTGTTGGAGTTCCTTTCAGGTAGCGTAGGATCCTCTTGACGATAGACATATGAGAAGCTATGGGACTCGACTGATATCTGGCTGCAAGGCATGTTGGGTACATGATATCGGGTCTGGATGCTGTCAAGTACATCAGCGAACCGATCATTGAGCGATATAGTGTCTCATCCACCTTCTCTCCGGTGAGATCAGGGTTGATACCATGATTGGTTGCTAATGGGGTGGAAATAGGAGTTGTCTCAGACATCCTGAATTTCTCCAGAACATCGTAAACATACTTCGTTTGATGAATGAAGGTTCCTTCAGGAATTTGGTCGACTTGTAGCCCTAGGAAGAACTTCATCTCACCCATTGAAGACATCTTGAACTTCTGCTTCATCACTTTTTCAAAATCTTTGCAGAGTTCTTCATTTGTTGACCCAAAGATTATATCATCATCATAAATCTATACGATCAGTAAGTGCCCATCGACTTCTTTTGTGAAGAGGGTAGCGTCCAATTTGCCTCGAATAAAGCTGTTGGCAAGCAAGTGTTGAAAGAGCGTCTCGTACCAGGCTCTCGGGGCCTGTTGTAAACCATACAGCGCTTTGTCTAGCAGGTAGACCTTATCTTTGTGGATTGGGTCAGTAAAGCCCGGTGGTTGACCGACATATACCTCTTCTTTCACTTTTCCATATAGAAACGCCAATTTGACATCTAACTGGTACATTTTGAATCCTTTCCAGGAAGCAAAAGCTAAGAAAATTTTGATAGCTTCAAGACGAGCAACCTGAGCGTAAACCTCAGTGAAGTCTATCCCCTCTTGCTGACTGAAACCCTGGACCATGAGTCGAGCTTTGTTACGGACAATAACTCCTCGGTCATCCCTTTTGCACTTGAACACCCATTTTGTATTTATCTTTCGGTGACCGTCAAGCAGATCCACAAGCTTCCATACACCAAGCTTTTCAAACTGACTCGGCTCCTCCTGCATTGCATTGACCCATGAATCTTTTGTCAGTGCTTCCTTGTAAGTTCTAGGCTCTATCTGCGAAATGAAACAACTGAGTGAAAATTCAGTTTGTAAAGGAGCAAGTTTAGAATAAAAGCAAGTAAGGCCATTGTCAATCTGGCTTCTGGTGCGAACGCCTGACTGCAGCTCTCCGATTATCAACTCATCTGGATGGTATGAAAGAGTCCTTGGCATAACTTCGCCAGGAACATCCACCTCGCCTTCCCAATTTGTAACGTTCTGCTCCGCAACTTGTTCATTGTCAAAAAATGTCTGATCTGAAGGTTGGATTTGCTCCCCCTCAGACTCTGAATCACCATGATCAAAAGTAGGAATATCATCACATTCTAAATTATCTTCATTGACCATCGTCTGATTTTCAGGAGCAGACTCACATTCCGAATCAATCGGAGTTTGCTGAGCTTCATCATTCTCTCCAACATGACTAGGACCAGCTTCATCATTATTGGAAGTTTGTTGTTGACGTTTAGAAGAACTTGCTGGAAATCTTCCCTGAGATGCTTCATATTCTCGTAAAATATCCAAATCATCAAAGAACTATGGATCTTCTTCTAACTCGAATGAATCCCATAAGGTATCGTAGTTGAATCGCCATGAGTCTGCGGGCTTCTATGGAGGCATAGTATAGTCTTGACATTCAACGTGCTGTGCTTCGATGATCCGCTTGATACTTGGAACAAAGACTCTTCTTAGTGGACTGACATATCCCACAAAAATGCCTTCAATACTCTTTGAACCAAATTTGCCATCGGGATCTAGAACAATGCAGGGTGACCCGAACGGCTCTAAATACTCGAGATTAGGCTTGTGATTGTTGATCAACTTGAAACATGTCTTGTTATGCTTGTTCACAGTAAGTACCCTATTGAGTGTATAGCAAGCGGCTGAAACTGCTTCTACCCAGAAATTAACCGGTAACTTGGAATCAGCAAGCATCGTTCTTGCCGTTTCGATCAGCGTTCTGTTCTTTCTTTCTGCGACTCCATTTTGTTGCGGAGTATATGGTGCGCTGAACTCTTGCAATATACCTCGTCGATCACAGAATTCCTCCATTCTGTTGTTCTTGAATTCCGTACCATTGCCGCTTCTTAGTCTGCAAATTCGAGCTCGGTACAAATTCTCAATCTTCCTGAATAACCTCAGCAAACTCTCAAATGTTTCGTCTTTTGACTTCAGGAACATCACCCATGAGAATCTCGAATAGTCATCTGTGACTACAAGGCAATAGAGATCACCCGTAATGTTCTTGACATTCACAGGACCGAAGAGATCCATGTGAAGTCTCTCTAGTGGCTTCGAGACAGAGTTCATCTTTTTTCTAGGATGGAATTTCTTTCGTTGCTTTCCCTTTATACAACTGATACACTACCCCTCAAGATGAATACTCTTTAAGTGAACACCTTTTACTAAATCATTATGCAGCAGGTAGTTCATCTTGCGTAGGTGAATGTGGCCCATCTTCCGGTGCCACAACTCTGACTCCTTTTCAGTGGCTCTTGACATGAAGCAATGAGTTTGACCTGTGGTAGTCGTAGCGACGCTCATATCCAACACGTACAGATCATTAACTCGTGGTGCTCGCATGATGATCCACTCCTCGGGGATGACAAACCCCGGCTTCAGGATCAGACATTCTTTGTCAGTGAAATGTGTCGAATACATTCTATCACAAATTTGAGAAATGCAAAGCAAATTATTCTCCAGCTCTGCTATGTAATTGACTCTTTCAAACGTAATTACACCATTTGACAATGTTCCTTCACCAATAATACGTCCTCCTTGATTTCCTGCGAAACCGACGTATCCACCGTTGAACCCTCTAACATCATATAACAATGTCTTTCTCCCTGTCATGTGCCGAGAAGCTCCGCTATCCATAATCCACCATGAGATAGATCTCGGGAGCTCCTACACATTTCACAAATGTTCAGTTAGATTTTGAAGCAACCCAAGCCTCCTTCAACTCGGGTAGCTTGACGTTAAGGTG
This sequence comes from Helianthus tuberosus, assembly GCA_030545235.1. NCBI lineage: Eukaryota > Viridiplantae > Streptophyta > Magnoliopsida > Asterales > Asteraceae > Helianthus > Helianthus tuberosus. Next base: position 50,234,493 of record CM060351.1, read on the forward strand.
AGTTGTTGTGGTGTTCAATGGTGGGAAATTCTTGTTATTCACTTTTAAACTTTCTCCAGACCCAACCTCAACCTCTTTATATAAAAAGAAATCATTTTTCGGAGGTTGACCAGATGGTTGGTCTTTTTTCAGAACATACTTCTTCCCTGGTGGGGTCGAAGTTTGTTTTTCTAACTTCTGGTAAAAATCCAAACGTACATTCATCTTAACCGATTTGGTTGAAGATGATTGTTTTTCAGCAACATAAACCTTTGGTTTTGGAACACTCGATGTCTTAGCCTCAGATTTTGGCTTCCAAGCTTGTTGTGGAGAAGCAACCCGTTTGTAAAATTTATCAGTTTTCTTTACCGGCTGTTTTACAGTTTCAGTTTTGACTTTGATGTTTTCATTTTTCAAAATATTTTTCTTAACAAACATTGGAGCTTTTCCTTTGACATCGTTCTTCTTTCTTGGATTCTCAACAACCACAGACTTAGGTTTTCAGTTGGTGCACTTTCGTGCAATGTGTCCAACTTCGTTGCATTTGAAGCACGTGCGGGTGTCAACATCCCGACTTTTCCCTTCAGTCTGAGGCTGTGAGGTCTTTTCTTCAAAAAATTCTTCATTTTTTTTCGAAAAGAATTCTGATTCTTGCTCGGAAAGTGAGCTTGAGTTCTTTACAAACACTTTCTTTTCGACAAACCTTTTGTTTTGAAATTTCCTTTTTTGATTGTTCTTACCGCCCTGATAACCACCCGACCATCTGTTTTGGTTGTTATCATTAACACGTGGTGGTACAACAGGTTTTTTATAGTAAGATTTATCTTTTTCAAAGTTCAAAAGCCTTTTGGAACTCTTTAAACCTTCAATTTCAGAAACATCAATTTCAACCAATTTGAAAACTTTCTTCAACTTGTCAACATTCACATTCTCAAGTGGAAATTCAATATCCGAATACAACTTATCAGAACCCGAAATCTTGTACATGACAAGAGTAGGTTCGTCATTTGAGTTGTTTTGGGATTTTGATTTCGGAATGTAGGTATTCAGAAAACACTCTTCATCTTCAGTCGAATCACTATCTGTTTTTAAAACGTTTTTAACCACATTTTTCACGACTTCAGACTGAACACTATCTTCATCAGATGATGTAGTGAATGTGACATCGATTGCTTCTGGAAGTTTTTCAACATCTGATTTCTCATTTGTCTCAGAAATCTTCAGATGATGTAGTGAATGTGACATCGATCACTATCTGTTTAACACAGGCGGTGGAACTTGATGATAACCCACCCCCGTTCCATCCGAGTATACATCTTCACCAGCTTTGTTCTTCCCAATTGGTTTGGGAACTATGTGTTGAAGAACAAAGCTCGCGGAGTTGTAACTGTTCAATTTCAGATTAATTCTTTCATTTTCTATCTTAGCTTCCTGGAATTGAAGCTTAAGACTTGTGATCTCATCCAATTGCTGGTTGATTTGTCTTTCTTTCGCTTGAAGAACTCCAGAAAATTGAACATTTTCTTTATAAGTTTTACCATTTCACTCATCAGAATCTTTCACTGTTCTTTTCAACTTCTCAAAATTTTCATAAATTTGTCTGTTTTCAAGAATTAATTTCTCGTTTTCTTTCTTAAAACGTTTAACATCAGTTTTATCTTTTTCAATCCTTTCTGTTAATTCATCACTTCTTTTATTTGAAGCTCTAAGAAGTTGCTCTCGATTTAAAATACTTTTATCGGGCATTTCGACTTTTTCAACCAGTTCTTGGGTCTTTTTCATTGTGAGATACGCATGTATGCTGCAAACTTTGCATTCTTTCATGCAATTTTTGCAGTCACTCTCTGTTTTAGCGCAATCAGTCTAACCTGATTCACTTGTTGAACCACTACTACTGACCTTGTTTGTTGACTCAGACGCAGATTTGGAATCTACCTCTAGTTCCTTTGCCATAAGCACTTTGTCAGCCATTTTCTTCAGGTTTTCAGCTGTCATTTCCTTCGTGGTGTCGATTATCCCTTCATCTATCTTCTTTGACTTCAACTCTTCTTCTTCGGCTTTCTTTGCAGCATCTCTCACTCTCTCTCTCTCTCTCTGTTCATCTTCTTGCTTTAAAGATTCAATATGAGTGATGATGGTTCCGCAATTATGTTGCCTCTTTGATCCAAGTAGCATTCACGATCCGGATCCCATTTGTTTGCCTTCTTGGCTTCTTTCCACGCTCGATAGTTTCTATCCTTTATATTTTGAGCTATCATCTTTCGATACATGTATTTTTGCTCTTCAGTTCGTGTATCTTTATATGGTTGAGTTTGTGCCATGAATGCAAAGCCAACAGCATCATCTTCTGGTAAAAACTCACTCCAGTCGAAACCTTCATTATCTTGTATCACAGCTAATGCTCTCGACTTTTCCTATGAAGTTTCCTCAATTTGCTTCATTATGGGCGGCTCTTCACGATTTCGGTGATAAACAGCTTTGTTATAGTAGTCGTCATGAAAGGGATTAGCTGTTTCATCCGCTGCTGAGTTTCTGCATTCCCGCTTGAAGTGCCCTTTTGTTTACATTTGAAGCAGGTAACTTTGGATTTATCAAATCCCAACTTTTTCGAAGGCCCTCCGATGGAATTTCTTCCCGTTATCTCCATAAAACGTTGTGCTTTCCTGATTAAAATGGCCATGCACCAACGTATGTCGATTAATTCCATCTCTTCGGGATCAATCTGGTCATAGTCTTCTTTTGTCAGATTCGTATTTCCGATTTTTCCGGCAACCAGACTTTCATATGATTCTAAGATCGAAGTGAGAAACACCATTTGTTGTTTCGCTGTTTCTTCATTAAAGTTTTGAGCATTGTTCAGGTTCACAGCTATATTGCATTGAAATACGTTTTTGGGAACATTTTGTTGTTGCTGATTCCCTGAAACAGATGAAGAAGAACCTCCATGATAACCACTGCTGGGTGATGGACTGCTGCGTGATGGACTGCTGCTTTGCTTTTCTTGATTCATCATGTTTAAACATTCAGCAGAGAAAGCAGTTCTCGGTGAAGTGGTTTTCGGAATCATACTACCCCTGTAGTAAAGATCTACATTTTGTTGATATGGGGTGTTGTTGACTTTGTTCATTTTCTTAATTTCTAACTCATGACTCTTAAATCTTTCGATCAACCAGTCAACAGTCATTTCTGACAATGCCTTGGTATTTCTCAGAACCAGGCCATAATATTGCCAATCTTTTTCTTCTGGTAAAGATTCAAACAGTTTCTCAACCATTTCTTCTTAAGTAACTGTGATGCCATGTCTAGTAAGTTCTATCTTCAAATGGCAGAATCGTTCAATCATTTTTAACACATTTTCATTCTTCATGCATGCAAACAAGTCAAACTCTTTCTTCAGTAGACGTTTCTTGTTTTTCACGATCTCTTCCCCTCCAATACACTTTTTCTCAAGCTTGGCCCACAAATCTTTCAAATTTTTGTAGCTAATCAAAGAAACAATATCATCTCTAACAGATTTATGTAACAATGCTACACATTTTTGTTCAGCAACAAATGTCTCTTGTTCAGTTTCATTCAAATTTTCATAATCTTTTCTTCCAATATCGTAACTGTTCTTCATGCACTTCCAACTCAGTTAAGCAAATGCTTTCAACCAACCGTCAAATCTGCCTGCCTATCGGTTATAGTCTTCAATCGCCATTAGCTTCGGCGGCTTGTTATATGTACCATAAGCGTTGTCGACGCTGAGAGAATCTGCGATCGCCTTTTTCGGATTTGGATTGGTGTTGGTGTTTGTATTTGACGAAGCATCTCCGGTGTTATATGGAAAGATGTCGCTGAATGGGTTTAAGAAATCGTCTCCCATCTTGAAAGTACCTGAAATAGTCAAACACTTAGAAAAATTTCACAACTTTCAAAAATCTCAAACAACTGTACTTGGGTCGAATGGTGATCCGATCGAATAGTAATTCGGTCGGATTACACAAATGATCAACCAAACAAGTTCACAAGTGTCGAATGGCTATCCGATCGGATGGTGATGCGATCGGATGGTCGTTCGATCGAGTGAAACTTAAACCTTTAAAAACACTTAAATCACAAAGCTAATCCGATCGGTTGGTGATCCGATCGAATAAGCACTGACGTCAGCAAAGAGAATCAGGAACAATCTAGTCCAATCCGATCGGATTGCAATCCGATCGGGTGGATGACGTCATCTTTTGCGAAGAACTCGACATAGTTTTTGATCGATTTGATTCAGTTTTAGTCTGAAATTTTCAATGAAACATTGTAGGAATGTTCTATGTTCAATTCCGATTCAAATGATATCAATTTTACTGAATTTCGTCCGTGAAATCTTGGTTAATTTTGAGTTTTTCTCGTTTTAAGGTGTGAAAGTGTAAAAACTGCAAGAAATGAAGATGAAGATGAAGAATTTGTCAAAATTTCCGGTAAAATTTGACAGAAATCTGCAGAAAATCGCTGAAAACTCGGTGAATTTGTTGTTGTCGTCTCTGATTCAACCTCCTGTGGCTTTGATACCACTTGTTAGGCCGTTTTCGCAGGATCTGTTCAAGTAGAACGTGGCTGGATCGATCAGAATCAAGGTGCGGAATCCCTTGATAATGTCAAAGAATCAACAACGACAAGTTCAACGTTTAACGCGTCTGATTTCTATTGAATGATGATGAAAATATAGTGGTTCCGATAGAAAGTCAGACAAGCAGAGTTTCCTTACAATGAACAGCCAAAAGTCTTAAAGTTCTAGCACTAACCTGCTATTTATAGGCAACCAGGGTGGGAATAAGTGTCATCCGGACGGATGGTGATCCGATCGGATGACAAACGTCGTTCGACGGATTTCACTTTTACAATAACGCGCCATTCCCTGAATTGTCTAGGCATAAACAAACATATACATACATATACAAAAGTACATACACAGCACAAAATACATAAGACTCGATGCAGACGGAAGCTACAGGCATATGTACTAACACATTACATATTTTTTAAATGTGTTGAGCACCTAGGAAATATGTTGGTAGAAATAAAATATTTATTTAATAAAGATTATGAGGGTAACTAACTAATACTTATTCTGAGTGGCTTGAGTAAAGAAACTTTTGGTTCATAGCATTATAATTACAATTTGGTGGGTAATTTTAAGGTTTGGTAACGATACGTTGTTTGATAGGGGGGGCACTGGCTTCTATTTTTCCTTAGGAGCGAATTTAAAATAGTAGAAGATGAATTACAAACTTGGTACATATGATAAGATTTTTTTATTTGATCTTTTTCAATAAGGTCACCAACATTTTAGTTTTATAAAATTTAGAGGTTTAAGTAGAATTTGTTTTTATAAAATTTATCTATATAAAAAATAAGAAATTAATTTCTGTCTTAGTATATAAACATCCTTCGACTTAATAGAAAAATTAACTTAGTTAGTGGTTGGATGAAAATTTATAAAAATTATGTGACAAAGCTATTATTTTTTTCATATAAAAATTGCATGTATATTCTTTTTTATTATATATGTAACAAAATTACTTAAATAAAAGAAATTTAAAAGAGTTTGAGTAAATTGCCAAAATCGTCCCTGTGGTTTTATATTTGTTAGCTTCATCCAAATATCCTCAACTTAACAGAAAAAATAAACTAAATTAGTGGTTTGAATGAAAATGGCAAAAAGTTACAAATGTTGGGGGCAATTTGGTACGAAAGTGTCATTTTGGACGAAAATGGCAAACCTGCCCAAACCACAGGGACGATTTTGGCAATTAACTCAAGAATTCGTTTAAACTTATGCAACTGAATATCTTTAAATCAATCAAATACCAAAATAAAATTGTCCAGCAATTTGGTAGTGAAGACCAGCGAATTAAATGCAGTGGAAGAAGTCTTGCCAAGAGAAAAAGAATTTCCAACTTTGTTGCAGGAAATAAAATAAGGCTTTCTTTAAATAAGAAAAAAAACTATTTTTTTAAAGAAACACTTTCTATAAAAAAATCAAATAAACTCTGTTTATTTATTTTTATTTTTTATTTTTATTTTTTGAAAGGTAAACTTCATTAAACAACAGCAGGCTATCTCTAAGACAGAGAAAGCCGCACAACCAAACTTACATCATATTAATTAAAAAGTTACACCATCCTTTCCTATCTAACGTACAATTTTTAAAACGACTCCTATACCAAAGATACCCCAACGCTTTCACGTCAGACACAATATGAACCACATTCGCATCGGTACTACCAAAAGCCTTTTTGTTTCGAGCTTTCCAAATGCGCCAAGCCGTCAAAATAAGCACCCCATATACTATTTCTTTCTTTGTCTTGGAGCTATTCGTCTGATCCACATAACTTCTAATATCATCAATCGAAAACAAGAAGAAAGAAGGTAACCTGCACCACTTGGCCACACCGGTCCACACCCCATCCGAAATTCTACAAGCCGTAAAAATATGCTCCGTGTTTTCGACCGCTTCACCACATAATTAACAACCCCCATCGCCGACCACAATGTTCCTCCTCCTAAGAGCGTCCAATGTCGGGATCCGATCCATGCTAGCCCGCCACAAAAAATGTTGCACTTATTTGGAATCCACTTACTCCACTTATACACACTACCATTGTCTCTCGAGTCCTCCTCATTCAACCAAATTCTAGTTTCTTTAACTGAATAAACAACATTACTACCTTTATTCCAAATCCATTGATCACATCTATCGTTAAGCCGAACACCGTGAAACAATCGATGACATTCCACAACCTCTTTGACCTCGACATCCGAACTCGGGTACTTCTTCTAGCTCCAAGCGATAACATCCGAGCCATTTTGTGAACCAATCCTTTCGGAAACCATGCACCATTTATTTCTTTCAAGGCGGAATAAAGCCGGAAATAAAATCTTCAGCGGTTGACTTGAAATCCATGGATCAATCCAAAACTTAACTGTATTTCCATTACCCACCACTCCCCGGATCATGTTAACAAACGAAACGCCATTCACCCTCAACCGATAGCCAGTCCTAACGATTTGGTTCCATGTGCCCTCCCCCTTCTTATTAGATGGGTATTCATCCCATCTTCTAGCCGAGGAATGAATCGCATCTATAACTTTTCTCCGAAGGGCCTCACTTTCAGTTCGATATCTCTACAACCACTTCAATAAGAGCGTATTGTTACTAGTAGCTAACTTATTTAAACCCAACCCACCTTCGTTTTTCTTCTTAGTATCTTTCTCCCAAAAAACCCAATGAACTTTTTTAACTTCCTCGTCCCCACCCCAAAGGAAACGTTTAATGATGGACTCCAATTTGCTCACCACAGCCACCGGTGCTTTATACAAAGAAAAATAATATGTTGGTAAGCTTTCTAACACGGACTTTATAAGAACCACCCTTCCTCCTATAGATAACACTTTGGCCTTCCACCTCGACAATATTTTTTTAAACACATTAACCACTGGCTCCCAATTGACTATACGGTTCATATTCGCTCCCACTTGAATTCCTAAATACTTGAACGGAGTATCACCCGGTTTACATCCCAACACACTCGCCTCAATCGACACTTCTTCGAAACTCTTCCCAACCCCAAAAATGATCGATTTTTTAATGTTTATTCGAAGACCCGAGCATAAGTGAAATACCCTCAATATTCTCCTTAACGACCGGAAATTAAATTTCGACCATTCACCCATTACCATAGCATCATCCTCATATAAAAGATGTGAAATCAAAGGACCATCTTCTTTAATCTTAACCCTATCAAAGGAGCCAATACGACATGCCTTCCGAATAACACTCGAAAACGCCTCCATAACAATAATAAATAAAAATGGGGATATCGGATCACCTTGCCGAAGACCTTTCTCACAACCAAACTCGAACGTAGGAGACCCATTCACGAGCACCGAAGAGCTAGCCGAGGATAAAATACCACTAATCCATTTGCACCACAAATCAGGAAATTTCATTTGACGCATCATAGACAATAAAAATTCCCAATGAACATTGAACATTGTCGTAGGCCTTCTCGAAATCAATTTTAAACATAAACAATTCTTTGCCTTTGCTCCTTGACCAAGATAATATCTCGCTAATGATCAAAGGCCAGTCCAAAATGTATCTACCTGAGAGAAAAGTCGATTGCGTCTCATAAGTAATGGACCCCATAACCTTCCTCAACCTATTCGCCAGGACTTTTGAAATGACCTTACTAACCACACCAATAAGGTTAATAGGTCGGTATTCCCCAAGCTCGATGTCACACCCCAACCGATGGCGGAATCATCGGGGCGCGGCACTGAGCGAAACAGATTGTTCAAAGAAATTCCATAACGACTAAATTACCCAATAGTTTAAATATGATGTCCCATACCATAACCCATAAGACAATCTAGTTGTTACAGACTGAGATATTCTTCAAACAAATAAAACATGTTTCGACAACTCAGATTTTTAAATAAATAAATTGTCTTTGTTTCTAGACTCTTTCCTAGCCTCGATTTCACAGCAAGCCAGGCATTCTAACATCTTAAGCACCAGCCACATACGTTAAAGTAAAAGTCAATACACATAGTGTAAAGGTGAGCATACAAGTTTAATAGATACAATAGAGTTCGAAATCGTTTACGCATAACCAGCATGTACACAGTGTGAAATGAAGCACGTAAGTTATCGACATGATCCTATCAATACCAATGACTACGGGTTGACTACGCAAGGGAGTTCGTAATACACACTCACCACTGTGAGCCATGTAATTAATTGTCCTTAACAACCCCTGAGTGAACAGGTGCTGAGTCCAAACTATAGTACTATCGTTGCTAAGGCAGGTAGACACCAATCCATGTGTAAACATAACAAACAAGCATTCATTAAGTCACGTATAACATGCAGTGGCAGTTAGCGTTAAAGTATTGTGTAGTGTGTTCGATGTGATTTAGAATAAGTAACGTATGTAACACCCAAAAGTGCATAAAGCAAAATGGGTTCGAGTATACTCACAGCGATAAAGCTAATGGATTGAAGGGAGCGCTAGAGCGGAATTAGCCTGAACAGTTAACAATAGCATAAGCGAAAGTCAGCGCGTAAAACAGTGTAGGTATGCCAAGGATCGGACGGTAATATGATCGGGTGGCAATCCGATCGGATGGCCAGTCGATCGGGTGGCAATCTGTTCGGATGGTCACCCGATTGGATGGCCATTCAATTGGATTGTCACCTCGCTTGGTGAGGATGTGTTTGTGTATGATGGTTTGTACTTTGAAGTTTTCGTTGTAGCATTTTGAAAATAGAGAAGTATCTCTACCCTTCAGGTCGGCCGATCGAACGGTCTTTCGATCAGACTGCAATCCGATTGGCGAGGCTTCTCAGTTTGAGAACAAGTTCACAGCAGGACGGTCACTCGGTCGGATGGCTATCCGATTGGGTGGTAATCCGTACGTACTGAACATGTTGAAAAGTTTTTAAGTATCAAGGTCCCAACGTCACACGATCGGACGGTCACTCGATCGGATGGCAATCCGGCAGGGTGGTAATCCATTTCAACGTGCAAATCCTTGAATAATTTGAAAATAGTTTAAGTGTGGGACCCAGGTGCAAGCCGATCGGGTGATTGTCCGATCGGGTGGCAATCCGATCGGATGGCTGTCCGATCGGACGGCAATCCGTCCCAGACGACCTGATTGTTCTTACACTTGGTTGTTTTGTTTGTTGCATTTTCTCGAGACTGTACAATAACGTGTCAAACAACAGAAACCTCATCAAGACTTAGTGACCCGATCGGATAGGAACCACCCTAGTCCGACCAGTTAACTGTCTGATACGGTGTTTCATGTTTAACCCTAAATCAGTAATCTCTTGGATAGAATTCAGATATGGAACTAACACACCACTAAGAATGAGTAGGAGGTCAGAGCAAGATCCGAATCTGTCGGTTTTGAGTGCATTGAGTGTAAAAGAGTTGAAAGGAAGTTAGAAAACCATCTTTCAATCCTTTTCACCATGGATATGTTCAGATCTATGAAAGATCATTGCTTATTCATGTGGAAATCGTCAAGATCTAAGTTTTTCTTGGTGGATTGAAGCCATAACATGAAGTTCATTAGGACTCCATGATGACATCATCCTAGAACACCTCAAATCTAGTGATTTCACTGTTAAAAGTTAAGATTCAAAAGATAGAAAGGTGTAGGAGTGTGTGTAGATCAAGAAATTACAAGATTTAGGTTGAAAACTTACAAGAATCGCGAGAAATCGGAAGAAAAGTGGGCTGGAGCGAGTTGAGCAGAGAGAGAGAGCTGTCACATCAAGTGATGTGACATATGGGGGGTATTTATAGGGTTTCCATAAAAGGAAAGTGGGAAATGGCTGGTCGATCGGGTGGCAGTTCGATCGGGCGGCAACCCGATCGGGTGGCAACTCGGTCGGGTGGCAACCCGATCGGATGGCAATCCGATCGGATGGCCACTTGGTCGGTTGGCCACTCGATTCTAGTGTTCGGCGCGATGAGTTTAGTCGTTTCGATTCGAGTGTTAAGCTTTGCGATGCGATTCAGGGGAGCGATGCGATAGTATTACTCATCAAATTACTTTTAATCCCAACTACTATATCTTACACACAATCACTATAATTACTGCGTTTAGCGTTTCGATTCGATTGTGATGCGATAGATTGCGATTTCAATTGCGATTAACACTTCAACATAAACATAACATGCATAAGTAACACATAAATGGCACACACACACGTAAAACAATAACTAGAACACGTAATTCGAGCTACGAATGCGATAGCGATAAGCGATAAATCGATTAAATATGCGATTAAACCTCGATTAGTAACAAGTACTCCACATAATACAACTAATGCTATAACACAAATAGATTATCTACAAGTCAAAGAAGTCAAAACAGGAGTGTAGCAAGGAGTGACAGATCGCAATTAGCAATCTTGTCTTCATTTGACTTCAATCTTGACTTTGACTTTGACTTTCGAAACACGGGGTGTTACAGCCTCCCCTTCTTAAGGGAATTTCGTCCTGAAATTTGGCCGAAGCCATAACATACAACTGCGGGTACTTCGCCTTCATGTCGCTTTCGAGTTCCCAAGTGAACTCTGTGCCTCGTTTACCTTCCCATCGAACTTTCACAATGGGAATGCGCGAGCGGCAGAGCTGCTTGGTTTGGCGATCCATGATTTCGACATGCTTTTCCACGAAGTGTAGTGTTTGGTTTACTTGAAGAACCTCGAGGAGTACATGTAAATCATCATCAGCCAGGCACTTTCTGAGGTTCGAAACGTGGAAAGTCGGGTGAACGTTGTTAAGTTCCTCCGGTAGTTCAAGTCTGTAAGCCACTTTTTCGATCCTTTCCAGAATCTTAAAGGGCCCTACATATCGAGGCGCGAGCTTTCCTCTCTTGCCGAATCTAACCACACCCTTCCAAGGTGATACCTTTAAGAGTACATGGTCGCCGACGTCAAATTAAAGGGGCTTGCGTCGTCTATCGGCGTAACTTTTCTGACGACTCCAAGCTTTCAGCAGATTGTCTCGAATTTGGAGGATTTTGTCAGTCGTTTCTTGCAATAGCTCAGGACCGGTTAATTGCGAGTGCCCAATATCGTGCCACACAATAGGCGATCGACATCTTCTTCCATACAATGCCTCGAATGGTGCCATTTGAATGTTCGAATGATAACTATTATTATACGAGAATTCGACTAAAGGTAAGTATGCGTCCCAATTACCACCGAAATCTGTGACACACGAACGGAGCATGTCTTCAAGGGTACGAATCGTTCTTTCAGTCTGACCATCGGTTTGGGGGTGGAAAGCAGTACTTAGATTAAACGCAGTACCGAGAGCAGCTTGAAAAGTTTCCCAACAACGCAAGGTAAACCGAGCATCACGGTCAGAAATGATGTCGCGAGGCGTCCCATGTCGACAAATGATCTCCTTAGTGTAGATTCGGGCTAATTTTTCTACCTTGTAGTCTTCTCGTATTGGCAAAAAAGTGAGCAGAGTTGGTCAAACGGTCAACAACAACCTAGATGCTATCGTGACCTGATGGCGTACGCGGGAGTTTCGTTATGAAGTCCATAGCTATACTCTCCCACTTCCATACAGGGATCTCGGGTTGAACTAGTAGGCCGGAGGGTCTCTGATGCTCAACCTTGACCTTCAAGCAAGTCAGGCATTTCGAAACATAGAGGGCGATATCTCTCTTCATGCCCGGCCACCAGTACTTGTAGTGCAGGTCTTGGTACATCTTGTCGGCACCGAGATGAATAGAAATTAGAGATTTGTGGGCTTCATCCATCAAAATCTGTATTAAGTTGGTCCGTTTAGGAATCCAGTCTCGGTCAAGATAGTGGAATATCCCATTTGACTTGTTCACTAGCTGGGCTCCATCGTTGAGAATTCTTTCCTTCCTCAAAGCGCGTTCATTAAAACAGGCATGTTGGGCTTCACGGATGAGAGTTTCGAGATCATATTGGGCTTTATGGGCGCTGTGCAAATAACTCCGTCTACTGAGAGCGTCGGCAATGACATTTGCTTTGCCAGGATGATAACGAATCTCACAGTCATAATCGTTGACGAGTTCTACCCACCGGCGTTGACGCATATTTAGCTCTTTCTGGTCAAAGATATGTTGTAGGCTCCTATGATTGGTGAAGATCGTACACTTGGTACCATAAAGGTAGTGTCGCCAAATCTCTAACGCAAAAACAACCGCGTCTAGCTCGAGGTCGTGGGTTGAATAGTTCTTTTCGTGGATCTTGAGCTGACGAGATGCGTACGCAATAACCTTGTCTCGCTGCATAAGAACACAACCAAGGCCAAGGTTCGAGGCATCACAATAGATAATAAAGTCATCATTTCCGTCGGGCAAAGTGAGAACAGGAGCATTGCAAAGAATATACTTGAGGGTTTGAAAGGCAGTCTCTTATCCGGTTCCCCAAACAAAAGGCTTGTCTTTTTGCGTGAGAGAGGTTAATGGCACAGCGATTTTAGAGAACCCTTCGATAAATCGACGATAATAGCTCGCTAGTCCGAGAAAAGAACGGACTTCAGACGGGTTCTTAGGCGTAACCCAACTCTTGACAGCTTCGATCTTCGCAGGGTCGACGTGAATACCTTGACTATTGACAATGTGACCGAGGAATTGAACCTCCTCCAGCCAGAATTCGCACTTGGAGAACTTGGCAGAGAGTCGATTCCCCTGGAGTAGCTCGAGAACCAAACGTAGATGTTGCGCGTGTTCGGTTTTCGAATTGGAACAGATCAGGATATCATCGATGAACAAGATGACGAAGCGGTCGAGAAAAGGTTTACACACGCGATTCATCAGATCCATAAAAACTGCGGGTGCGTTGGTTAAACCAAAAGGCATAACAACGAACTCGTAGTGGCCGTATCGAGTGCAAAAAGCGGTTTTGGGAATGTCTTCTTCTTGTATGTGTAATTGGTGGTAGCCTGAGCGTAGATCGATCTTGGAGAAACATGTAGCACCTTGTAGCTGGTCAAACAAATCATCGATGCGGGGCAAGGGGTAGCGATTCTTGATTGTCAGCTTATTCAATTCCCGATAGTCAATGCACATCCGGAACGACCCATCCTTCTTTTTGACGAAAAGGACTGGAGCGCCCCAAGGAGAGGTGCTAGGGCGAATAAAGCCTTTATCAAGCAGTTCCTTGAGCTGACTCAAGAGTTCACGCATTTCGGACGGTGCGAGTCGATAAGGAGCTCTTGTAACAGGATTTGCTCCAGGAATGAGGTCGATGCGAAAGTCGATATCACGACTTGGCGGTAAGCCAGTGAGATCTTCAGGAAAAACATTAGGGAATTCACAAACAACGGGGATGTCTTTCAGCTTCTTAACTTCCTTTTTCTCCGCTACTACATTGTGTGCCAAGTAAGCTTGGTATTCCTTGTGGAGATACTTGCTAGCTTGAACGCACGACATAAGTTGGAGTCTCTTCGATGCGACTTCACCATAAACACATAATTGATCACCATTAGCGAGCGAGAATCGAATCATCTTATCGAAGCACACAACTTCAGCATGGTTTTCGCGAAGAAAGTCCATGCCTACTATGACATCAAAACTACCGAGCTGCATCGGAATAAGGTCAATAGGAAAGATGTGATTGTTGAGCTCGAGGGTACAATCACAGAGAACAGAGTTGACGGCGACCGTTCTTCCGGTGGCAACTTCAACATCGAACGTCGAGGGGAGATGGGCGCGCTTACGATTAAGAAACTTTTCGAACTCAAACGATGCAAAACAGTTATCGGCTCCAGTATCAAACAAACACGAAGTATAGATACCATTCACAAGGAACGTACCATTGACCACATTGTTGTCAGCTTGAGCCTGGCTCACATTAATGTTGAATGTTCGAGCACGAGCGGCTTATTGTTGTTTTTGCTGCTGTTGTTGCTGCTGTTGTTGCGGCTCTTGCTTCACAACCCGATTGGGGCACATGTTTGCGAAGTGGTTGGGATCACCACACGCAAAGCAGACTATGGCATTGACCGTGGATGCTTGAGCTGCTTGTTGGTCTTGCGGGGCAGGGAGCAGAGCTTGATGAGCAGGAGCTGGAGCTGGAGCTGGAGCTTGTCGAGGACCTGTACTGCAGTTGGCGGTGAAATGGCCGTACATGTTGCAATGTACACAAAATCTGCAAGCGATCCCCACTGGATGATGATAGGTGCATGTCGGGCAGGCAGGGTGAGGACCAGTATAAGCACACTTTGCCGACGGTTCTTGGGTTACCGGTGTCGCAACCTGGCAGTGTTGAGTTTGCTGCTGAGCTGGTACAGCTTGGAGTGGGGCAGCAGTGGTGACAGCACAGTTCTTGTTGCTGGAGTTGTTGTTGTTCTTCCTCTTGCGACGAGAGGCTTTTGAAGACTGAGGAGCGGCGGTGGTTTCAGCGGTTAGTACAGTGGTAGCTTGATGGAGATTCTTGGCGGCTTTATCCCAGAAGCCAGACTTTACTCGCTTGTCGTTTATTTCAGCGGCAAGCAGGTAAGTCTCTTCGATTGTTGCTGGCTTTGAAGCTTGCACAAAATCTGCGACACAGTCGGGTAGAGCTCGAATATACTTCTTGATTGTCGTATCAGAAGTCTTGACTTGATCAGGACAGATTATGCTAAGCTGCTTGAAGCGAGCAGTTAAAGCAGCATTGTCACCCTCCTTCTGCTTGATGTGCCAAAATTCGTCCTCCAACGTTTGGCGCTCGTGGTGAGGGCAGAACTCTTCCAACATGACGTTATTCAACTCGTTCCATGTCAAACCGTAAGCTGCATCGTTTCCGCGTTTGTTTCTCTCGGCCGTCCACCAGTCTAAAGCGGGGGAATGGAAGATGCCGGTCGCGTTGAGAGTGCAGAGATCGTCAGAACAGCCACTCTAGCGCAGGGTGACCTCGATCGAATCAAACCATTGACATAAAGCCGTAGGACCATCTTCACCAGTGAATTCTTTCGGTCCGCAAGCTTTAAACTGCTTGAAGCTAAAGGCAGCCTTAGGAGTCTCAGTCCTGGATTCTTCAGACGATTTGCTCACATTCTCATACAGTTCGCTGACGATCTGAGAAACAACCTTCGCCATTTGTTTAGTGATCATGGAGGCGAGGCGTTTGTCTGCCTGCTTTCAGCGTGCATCGCGCGAGTGACAGGATCCAGATGACGACATTGTCTGCAACAGACATCGCCATAGGACTCAAACACAATATAATCGAATCTCACCTCACACGCCTAGTAATACTATAGCTCAGGAACATAGTCATGTAACACGTATTCACATAGACAAGTAATCACAGATTCACATAAGCACAAAAGCACATAAGCACATAAAGCACTGAAGCATATAAGCACGTAGAACACGGAAACACATAAACACAAGAGGCAGTCAGAATACAGAAACTTAGCTATATGTTGCACGTATCCCCTATCCTTTACAGCGCATATCGGTTAATTACAGTGATTGTGAGTATCAAGCAGCGATAGCGGATAATGATCAGCGATTTGTAGGCGATCGTGTAGTATGTTGTGCGTGTTGATCGAATCTAAATAGCGAAAATGAATAATCCACCAGAAATCAAAACGTTTAATCACATAAAACACATAAATTTCGCATAAAATCGACAAATATCAGAGTCAGCAGTTGCGGGCTCAGAATCGAAACACATAGAAATCGAGAATGGATTGTCTGCGGCTGTGATAGACTTCGACTATCCAAGGTGATTCGACTATTCACAAGGACCTTTGGTACACACGTTGTCCTTCAGGACTGTGCTCTTGCCTCGAATTTGGGTGAGTGGCACGCATCCTTCCAGTTATAGTGCGACTTCAAGTCGTTGGAGTTCGTCGAGACCTTGGTGAGAGTTTTGTAGAACCAAAATAGAGAGCGGAATAAGTCATCAAGGTTCGGGTTTCACCCCTAACTTATCGTCTTTGTTCCTGTTTTGATAAAATAGGGAAGAATTATGCGTCAAAGTATGGATTTCACTCCTGATTCAACGCAAATTCTCCTGTTTATAGGTAAAATGCAGGTCGAACAAGCAATTCGGTCGAGAGTTTGCAGTTTTCACACCTAATCTCGACCTAATCGTTTGCTCATTTTAGAAAATTTAGAGTGCAGTGATAGTGTAGTGTAAGCGAGAATAGCGAGATATAACAAGTAAGTTCGTACTAAGCCCCTATAGGGTATGCACAAGTCGGTCTGTTGGTACCTAACTATAGACTAGGTCGTTTCTAAGACATCAACCCGGACTAGGTCAAGTCTTGCATAATTCCCTATAGTTATGGCTCTAATACCAATCTGTCACACCCCAACCGATGGCAGAATCATCGGGGTGCGGCACTGAGCGAAACAGATTGTTCAAAGAAGCACGTAAGTTATCGACATGATCCTATCAATACCAATGACTGCGGGTTGACTGCGCAAGGCAGTTCGTAATACACACTCACCACTATGAGCCATGTAATTAATTGTCCTTAACAACCCCTGAGTGAACAGGTGCTGAGTCCAAACTATAGTACTATCGTTGCTAAGGCAGGTAGACAGCAATCCATGTGTAAACATAACAAATAAGCATTCATTAAGTCACGTATAACATGCAGTAGATGTTAGCGTTAAAGTATTGCGTAGTGTGTTCGATGTGATTTAGAATAAGTAACGTATGTAACACCCAAAAGTGCGTAAAGCAAAAGGGGTTCGAGTATACTCACAGCGATAAAGCTAATGGATTAAAAGGGAGCGCTAGAGCAGAATTAGCCTGAACAGTTAACGATAGCATAAGCGAAAGTCGGCGTAAAAAACAGTGTAGGTGTACCAAGGATCGGACGGTAATCCGATCGGATGGCCAGTCGATCGGGTGGCAATCCGTTCAGATGGTCACACAATCGGATGGCCATTCGATTGGATTGTCACCTCGCTTGGTGAGGATGTGTTTGTGTATGATGGTTTGTACTTTTAAGTTTTCGTTGTAGCATTTTGAAAATAGAGAAGTATCTCTACCCTTCAGATCGGTCGATCGAACGGTCGTTCGATCGGAAAGCAATCCGATTGGCGAGGCTTCTCAGTTTGAGAACAAGTTCACAGCAGGATGGTCACTTGATCGGATGGCTATCCGATCGGGTGGCAATCCGTACGTACTGAACATGTTGAAAATTGTTTAAGTATCAAGGTCCAACGTCACAGATTAGACGGTCACTCGATCGGATGGCAATCCGACCGGGTGGTAATCCGTTTCAACGTGCAGATCCTTGAATAATTTGAAAATAGTTTAAGTGTGGGACCCAGGTGCAAGCCGATCGGGTGGCTGTCCGATCGGGTGGCTGTCCGATCGGGTGGCTGTCCGATCGGGTGGCTGTCCGATCGGATAGTTGTCCGATCGAACGACAATCCGTCCCAGACGACCTGATCGTTCTTACACTTGGTTGTTTTGTTAGTTGCGTTTTCTCGAGACTGTATAATAACGTGTCAAACAACAGAAACCTCGTCAAGACTTAGTGACCCGATCGGATAGGAACCACCCTAGTCCAACCAGTTAACTGTCCGAGACGGTGTTTCATGTTTAACCCGAAATCAGTAATCTCTTGGATAGAATTCAGATCTGGAACTAACACACCACTAAGAATGAGTAGGAGGTCAGAGCAAGATCCGAATCTATCGGTTTTGAGTGCATTGAGTGTAAAAGAGTTGAAAGGAAGTTAGAAAACCAGCTTTCAATCCTTTTCACCATGGATATGTTCAGATCTATGAAAGATCTTTGCTTATTCATGTGGAAATCGTTCAGATCTAAGTTGTTCTTGGTGGATTGAAGCCACAACATGAAGTTCATAAGGACTCCATGATGACATCATCCTAGAACACCTCAAATCTAGTGATTTCATGGTTAAAAATTAAGATTCAAAAGATAGAAAGGTGTAGGAGTGCGTGTAGATCAAGAAAGTTCAAGATTTAAGTTGAAAACTTACAAGAATCGTTAGAAATCGGAAGAAAAATGGGCTGGAGCGAGTTGAGCAGAGAGAGGGTTGTCACATCAAGTGATGTGACATATGGGGGGTATTTATAGGGTTTCCATAAAAGGAAAGTGGGAAAAGGTTGGTCGATCGGGTGGCAGTCCGATCGGGTGGTAACCCGATCTGGTGGCAACTCAGTCGGGTGGCAACCCGATCGGATGGCAATAGGATCGGATGGCCACTCGGTCAGTTGGCCACTCGATTCGAGTGTTCGGCGCGATGAGTTTAGTCGTTTCGATTCGAGTGTTAAGCTTTGCGATGCGATTCGGGGGAGCGATGTGATAGTATTACTCATCAAATTACTTTTAATCCCAATTACTATATCTAACACACAATCACTATAATTACTGCGTTTAGCGTTTTGATTCGATTGTGATGCGATAGATTGCGATTTCGATTGCGATTAACACCTCAACATAAACATAACATGCACAAGTAACACATAAATGGCACACACACGTAAAACAATAACCAGAACACGTACTTCGAGTTGCGAATGCGATAGCGATAAATCGATTAAATATGCGATTAAACCTCGATTAGTAACAAGTACTCCACATAATACAACTAATGCGATAACACAAATAGATTATCTACAAGTCAAAGAAGTCAAAACAGGACTGGAGCAATGAGTGACAGATCGCAATTAGCAATCTTGTCTTCCTTTGACTTCAATCTTGACTTTGACTTTCGAAACACGGGGTGTTACACTCGACCGGGTCGCTAACTTTAGGAATCAAAGTAATGAAAGATGTACCAACTCCCGACTAATAGATCCCGATTCAAAAAAATTCTGCATAATCGACATAAAATCCGGAGCAAGCGAAAACCAAAACTTCTTAATAAACCGAAAATAAAAACCGTCTGGTCCAGGAGCCTTGTTGCTACCACAATCAAAAACCGCCTCTTTAACTTCTCGTTCCGAAAAAGGACTAACAATCTCCACCGCATCCGTCTCTGACAGGTGTTTCAAATCGCTACACTCCAAATAAGGCCGAACAGACATTTCTTCAACAAATTTATTCTTGAAAAATCTTAGGACCTCTTTCTTCACAAGAAACGGCTTTGTAACCCATGTACCATTAATATTCAACCCTGGTAATGAATTCGACACTCTTCTTTTATTAACCACCCCATGAAAAAAAACTCGAGTTTTCGTCACCCTCTTTAGCCCACCTAACTCTCGCTTTTTGTCTTAGATCTTTGTCTCTGAATGCTTGTAACTCTTTGATCCTCACTTTGGCTTCCTCATACACCCATCTTTCCGCTTCTGAGAAATCTCTTTCTTCAATAATCGAATCCAAAACATTCAGCTCATGCACCAAGTTTTTCTCTTCCTCACATTCCACAGCTTTGCTTCGATCCACCCATTTAGCGATAACTTGCCTCAAATATTTGAACTTTTT
Organism: Helianthus tuberosus; assembly: GCA_030545235.1. Lineage (NCBI taxonomy): Eukaryota > Viridiplantae > Streptophyta > Magnoliopsida > Asterales > Asteraceae > Helianthus > Helianthus tuberosus. The sequence continues at coordinate 50,254,420 of CM060351.1, forward strand.
CATAAGCATAACATCAGGCAAACCACCATCCTTGAAATCCGATAAAGCGTTAGCCACCACTTCTTCGAATCCACTACGATACAACCAAGAATTAAATACTCGGAACGGTTTAACGCCAAAATTCCTATACTCAACTTTTAAAACAAGCGGACTATGGTCCGAACATTCCCTAGCAAGAGCACGATATTCCGCATTCGGCCAAGAAGAAAGGAAATTCCACGAAACAAACATCTTGTCTATGCAACTACATTTATTCCCGGTAACGAAAGTGTACTTCCGCCCTCTTAACAACTACTCGTGAAGACCCACTCCCTCTATGAATTCATTGAACTCATCTGTTTCAGCCGCATTAACTTAGAATTCCTACGATCACCACGGTCTCTAACACAACTGAAATCTCCCTCGACCATCTAATAGGTATCATCTTGCGTAATGACCCGACCCAAATCAACCCACAACTCCCTTTTCTCCCTCAATTTCTGCGGAGAGTACACGTTAATAATGGCCATACCCAAACCACTGTCTTTAATCGTCCCGTACACAACTAAAAAATATCTATGTCTCGACACCGAACTCATCACAAACCTCTTAGGATCCCACATCGAAAGAATACCACCGGAACGACCTGTGGCATCAACCTGCTCATAAATGAAATCCCCATGCCCCCAAAACTTACTCAAGTCTATACCATCAAGAGAAGAAAATTGCGTTTCTTGCATCATCATAAACCCGATATCATTGTATCCGCGAAGTTTTCAGATCCAATCACTTTTACGATCCATTCCCAACCCTCTAATATTTACCGACAAAAAAATCATGAGTCAACCGATTGAAAACCTTCAACGTTCACCACATTTTCAAGCGACTGTTTGAACCTCTCCATATTTTGTGCACCAAGAGCATTAGCTAAAACTATAGTCTCGTTAACTTCTCTAACAATCTCAAGGCCCAACCCAGAATTCTGCACTATCACCTCCACATCCCCACTTTACCAAAGTAATATACTCCTATTAGTGCACCTTTAGGATTAGAACCCATTTCTCCTATTATTTTAAGTGGTTATTTTTTTCTTATTTTTTATATAAAACTTCTTTAAATATACTGTATATGTTTCCAAAACAATTTAAAAAAAGTTTAACAGCGTATTAAAAATCAAGGCTCTTAAGTTATATGACATTAAATTCTCTTTTCGTATTTTTGTGATTGTATGGGATCCAGTCGGTAAAAATTAGCATGTATCTTCTTTTTGTGGTTCTTTTTTTTAGACGAAATTTAATAAATTATTATTATTTTTGGAATTTTGTATGATTCATCGGTAACTACGCGATGACAATTAGGAAAAAAAATATTGGATTTTGTGGATAATGATTCACATATATTTCGTCACTGAAACAAAATCATTCACATATATTTCGTCATTGAAAATCATCATTTGGAAGAAAAAAATACACTAACAACGTCATTCCACTTAATTTCGGACACTCAAACGGCATATGTAGAAGGTCGGAGCATTTTGGAAGGACCTCTAATAGTTAATGAGCTAGTGTCTTGTGTGAAGAAATCAAAAGGCAAGATGCTTCTGTTCAAAGTAGATTTTGAAAAAGCTTTCGACTCGACAAGTTGGGAGTTCTTAGATTCCGTCCTTTCACAAATGGGGTTTCCCATGTTATGGGGAAAGTGGGTCACGAGTTTATTGTCGTCGGCAAGATCATCCATTCTTGTGAATGGATCTCCCACTTGTGAGTTTGCTCTGGAGCGAGGTATTCGACAAGGTGACCCGCTATCCCCTCTTTTATTTATAATTGCCATGGAAGCGCTCCACGTCGCTACGGTGTGTGCAAATACTCAAGGTATCTTCAAAGGGTTCACTACGCCAAATGGTGGACCAACCATTTCACACTTACTTTATGCGGATGATGTTTTGTTTGTGGGTGAGTGGTCCGAATTGAATTTTTACAACCTATCTAGACTCTTAAGATGCTTCCATTTGTCCTTCGGATCTAAGGTAAATTTTACAAAAAGTCAATTATTTGGGGTGGGTGTTTCAAATGAAGACATTGCACGTATGGCTTCCATCCTTGGATGCAAAACGGGGTCCTTTCCATTTAGCTACCTCGGACTCCCGGTTGGTGCTAACATGGGCTTAGTAAGGAGTTGGAAACCCGTGATTGAAAGGTTTGAGAAAAAACTAACCTTGTGGAAGGCACGCACATTATCCTTTGGCGGTAGAGTAACACTTATTGAGGCGGTTCTAGGTAACCTTCCAACGTATTATTTCTCGCTCTTTAATGCACCATTACAAGTGATCAAACAATTAGAAAGGTTAAGACAAAAATTCCTAGGGGGTGGATGTATGGAAGCGAACAAGGTGAGTTGGGTACCGTGGTATAAAGTGGTAGCACCAAAAGATGAGGGAGGTTTGGGGGTGGGAAGCCTAGCTTCCACTAATAAAGCTCTAATGGTCAAATGGTGTGTCAAATACAAAAACGATAATGATTCGTTATGGGCAAGAACGATTACGGAAATACATGACGAGGTGAGAAACCATTCCTATATTCCCATGAAAAGTTCTATTGGGGGTGTATGGAAGGCAATCGTGAACATGGGTCGGATATCACAAAGTCAATCCATTAACGTTCAGGATAGACTGGTTCCTAAAGTGGGTAAAGGAGACAAAACATTATTCTAGTTGGACAGATGGGTAGGTAATTACACGCTAAAGGAGTTGTTTCCCAGTTTATATGCGCTTGAAAATAAAAAAACGTTGCAAAGTTTCTGAACGCTACTCTCGAGTACAAGATCGTGTGATATGGTTATGGGGTAGCGAGAATATCTTGACTCAGGCTGAACATATAGTGGATTGGGCCTCATGTACCAATCTCCTAAACAACATGGTGATGAACCTGAATGAAGATGTATTGCTATGGAAAGCAGGTACCTCAACCGAAGAATTCCTCGTCGTAATCTAAGGGTTGAACTAGATCATATCATTACCATTCGGGAGACAAGAGTTCTTAACTGGCTGCATTCGATACCGAAGAAGGTGAATAGTTTTCTCTGGCGATTCGTTCAAGATCGGATCGCAACAAGGTAAGCTCTTCAGATTCGGCAGATTCATATTCCCCCACGACATGTGTTCTATGCGACGATGCGTTAGAATTGGTAAATCATCTACTTGTAAGCTGTGAGTTTGCTCAGAATACATGGATCTTGATATTTCAATGGCTGAAAATACCACCCCCACGCTACACCCTGAGTATTGTTCAACTGCTGGAAGCAGTATCCTCTCACAAATGTCAAAAAGTGTTAAAAAGAGCAGTTTTGGTAGCAGTGGCCGCAACCTGTTGGTGTGTATGAAGGATGCGAAACAATAAGATCTTCAAACAAAAATCCCCTTCAATCGGGAAATTGTTGGCGGACATAAAGGCGACGTCGTACGTATGGATTAAGAATCGGGCTGGACTTTCAGACAAAACATGGGAAAAATGGAGAGGTTTCAATTTTTCGGCTTTTCCTTTATAATGTTTCTATAATAATTTTCTGTATAATTTTCTTTCCCTGTACTGTTTTGGGCCTTGAGCACCTTGCTTGAGGTCTGCTGTTTAATTGAAATTTTCGCCCTTTTCTCAAAAAAAAATAAAATAAATAAACACGTCATTCAAAAATAAATTGTTAATGTTCTTGGTAGTGCCTTAATAATTAAATTAATGTTACATACATTTTATTTTATTTTATTACTAGTAAAATGCAACTCCATATATAAATAGTCACTCACCAATGTTAAGATTGCGTTTGTTTATGAAGTACACGTTTAAATAAAAACCTTTATTTGTAAATCTTCTTAATCTATTTAAATTTTTTATTTATTTGTTATACGAAAACATTAATATGTGCATTTAATATCACCGTTGTTGTGTATATTGCTATTCAATAACAAAATCTACTTCCTAATATGTTACGTTCTCATCTAAAATAAATTTACAATGCTTGAGCCATTTGAAAGAACCATAGCTAGCCTTCAATAATCCTTTGATTTCAACATATCGAGAAATTATAAGCATGTCGTCATCTGTCAAGTTTTATGTTGCAATTTTGCTCATACTCACAATTGCAGGTAATCTACTACACATTAATTGATATTTGATACTTATAGGTCCGTTAATGTTTTAAAATCAATGATTTATATGCATTACTTATTGTTTATTGCTCCTTATATAGGGAGCAGCATGATGATTGCGGAAGCGTGTGAAGAAACATGGTACTCGTATCCGTGTGAGTATAACCAATGCCACAATGAATGCATTGCTAAAAGAGGAGAAAGGGCAGCGGGTCGGTGCCTAATGGCGGATACTTGTAGATGCATTTATCAATGTTAAGAGCAATCGATTATCATTAAAAGATTGTTTATTATCTTCTTTAGTAAAATATCACTTTTGTGTTTGAAGAATAAATTATGCGCATAGTGAGAGAATATTAATGTTAAGAGTAATGGATTATCATTAAAAGATTGTTTATTATCTTCTTTATCAAAAGTGTTTTGTGTTTGAAGAATATGTTATGGCCGTATCAATTCATATCAAGAATCAATTAGTAAGAGATTATTAATGTTTGCGAAAAAAAACGATTTAAAAAAAAAATTACTTGATAAACAAAATTAAGTTCTAAAGTTTGTTTTCGAATGGATTTTTCATGCATTTTCCATTGTGAAATAAAATTAAATACTAGATCACCGAGCTTTATACATTTGCTCCTTTTATTCACTTCATAAATCATATCCTCGTATTTTTATTTATTTTTAATAGTAACACATAGTTTATTATTGTTTCTAGCAGTACATTTAATCAAAAAGACACTAATAATAATACGTTTAAAAAAATACTAATAATAATACGTTTAAAAAAGACACTAATAACACATTTCCCATTCGAAAGGATCTCATCTCATAATTATTCATGACAGTTTATGTCTCTAGCATACACTTGACAAATGTAGAGAGAAGTGGCGTAGGTAATATGAATATGTTTTATAAGTTAATTATAGTCATCGGTTAATAGTGTATCAATACCTCATATCATTAAAGACTATAGACATTATATTATAATATTATATGATAGTTTTTTTAATTACAAGCTAGAAATTTATGGTATAAATACCACAAATATAATTGAGTGTAATGGATAGTGTAATTTTTTTTTGTTTATAATTGTAACGGTATGTTATTACTAAAATGTAACCACCGTTACCCATTATTGCAAAAAAAAAAAAAAGATATATTTCATTCAATGTATACCACCGGACAAATAGACTTTCATACACAAGAATTGCACTTCCATATGTTCTATTACGGGTGTGAATTTCTGACACGACCCGAAAACCTGACACGAACCTAACACGAAATTCACGGGTTTATGTTTAGCCTAAACGGGTTCGGGTCAGTTTCAGGTTGAACCCGCGAACCCGTTTAGGTTAACGGGTCGGGTTGGCGGGTTGACCTGTTTAACACATTATACTATATTATATTTTTTTACAATATGTTTTATGTCATAAATTAAATGGGGTGTGTATTTTATGCCATGATTATAACTTAAGAAGAGAAATTAACATAGATTTTTCTAATTTAAATATGATATTATTATATCCATTTATGTTTTTTAAGTAAATTTTAATTTTAATATATTAATTTCAGAAAAAAAAATTCGGGTTAAACGGGTCGTGTTCGGGTCAACCTACGAAACTTCGGGTCGTGTTCGGGTTCTTATGTATGATACGATTTTTGGGTTCGGGTTCGGGTTTGTGTAAAATTTTCGGGTTCAGGTCGGGTTGAACCCGCCTACCCGCGAACACGACCCGTTTAGCACCCCTATGTTCTATTTAATATTCATCCCAATCTCATAAATTAACTTTATTAATGTATAATCACTACCTAACCAACAACGTAGGTTTGATGATCACGTATTCACATAAGAGGGGCATATGGTTTTCATGAAAGATTGTACCATTTCCCTCAAAAGCGACATCTTTAGGCGAACCACTAAATCAGACTAAAGAATAATCTTTTGTCCGGACCACCATACATGTACGGAAAAACCTAACTAACTGGGCCCCTTAGGTATAATAACCAAGAAAGCGGTTGATTCAGCTAGACCATTGGCTTACTTTGTGCACACCCAAGGGTATAAATACATCATTCAAAGGATAAAATGCGAATGCTAAAAACAATACTTCTCATGTCGGAGGGTGGTTACAGAGAGACTTCTCGTTTTGCTCTCTGTAGACCAGATTCACCAGATATTTAACTTCTCTAGTTGAGTTAGTTTTTGCGTCTTCAACGATCAAATTGTACTGTTGAAGATGAATTTGGCATTTGGTACATATAGTTTTTCATAGTTCACTTTTTTAGGAGTTCGAAAGTGTAATAGGTAAAATATTTAAACGCACTGATGTGGGCTTCATAGTATTTGACCTCATATATATGTGTTTGACTTCCTTCTTTTGTTTTGTGGGATTTATTTTGTGTATGCTAAGAAAAAACAACCTGTTAAAAATGTACATTTAAAATTGTACATATCATTTATTCATTATACAAAATTTGTTACGTTTTTTAATTGTTTGTTGAGATGTACAGGTCATAAGTTGAGGGACTGAGTATTGTCATTTGCCATACTGGAAGGACTGGTTATGTTAATAATCAGGGGCTGTGATCATTATAGAAGAAAGTGATGGTATATAAAGGCTGCAATCACTGTGCGTATTCATTCAGCACTTATCTCATCAGTTTCTTGTCTTCTCTCTATTAGGGTTTGTTGATTTGTTATCATTCTGTTGTATTTTTAGTTGATTTCAGCGTGTATTTGCGAGATATGTATTGTATGTGTGATGATGATGATCATCATTGGATGATCATCAAAGGGTCTGCTCTTGTTCTGTACTATTATAATCTTACTATTGGCAAGATTAAGGGTTCTGGGGGGTTCTTTTTTGGTTTGGGTTAAATAAGATTTTCTCCACCGTTTTTGTCGCTATTTTCGTGTTGCTGTATCGATTTTATATTGTGTACAATGTTTGTCAAAAGTTTCACAACCATTTCCATGCTGAAAATAGTCACTATTTTAAAGTTACGTTTTTTCCTTTCAACAAGCTAGTTGAAAGAACAGAGTGTGGTGGTCAGGTCCTCAGCTAAAGCTGAATATAGGGCTATGTGTTCCACAGTCTGTGACATGTTGTGGATAAGAAATGTGTTGAGTGAATTAAGTGTTGGTTGTGAATTGCCATTAAAGTTATATTCTGATAGCAAGTCTGCTATCTCAATATCATTGAATCCTGTATTTCACGAGAAAACAAAACATTTTGAAATCGATTTGCATTTTTTAAGGGAAAAAATTGTAGATGGTTTAATAATACCAGAAAAAATTGATACTGAGGAGCAGATAGCTGATGTTTTTACAAAAGGGCTAAATACTGCTCAACATAAGGTGTTATGTGAAAAACTGGGCTTCATAGATTTGTATAACAAATACATGAAGGGGGAGTGTTAAAATGTACATTTAAAATTGTACATATCATTTATTCGTTATACAAAATTTGTTACGTTTTTTAATTGTTTGTTGAGATGTACAGGCCATAAGTTGAGGGACTGAGTATTGTCATTTGCCATACTGGAAGGACTGGTTATGTTAATAATCAGGGGCTGTGATCATTATAGAAGAAAGTGAAAGGTGCAGAGTGAAACAATGTAAAGATGCTAGTATATAAAGGCTGCAATCACTGTGTGTATTCATTCAGCACTTATCTCATCAGTTTCTTGTCTTCTCTCTATTAGGGTTTGTTGGTTTGTTATCATTCTGTTGTATTTTCAGTTGATCTCAGCGTGTATTTGCGAGATCTGTATTGTATGTGTGAGGATGATCATCAAAGGGTCTGCTCTTGTTTTGTACTGTTATAATCTTACTGTTGGTAAGATTAAGGGTTCTGGGGGTTCTTTTTTGGTTTGGGTTAAATAAGGTTTTCTCCACCGTTTTTGTCACTATTTTCGTGTTGCTGTATCGATTTTATATTGTGTATAATGTTTGTCAAAAGTTTTCATGGTATCAGAGCTAATCGCTTTTGATTTCGTCTTAAAGGTTTTTCTAAATCTGAGTTTTCTGCTGTTTGTGTTTGAGTTTGATCTTGTTTTTGTTGTCTTTCTGGTTATTTAGTTGTAGAGTTGTTTTAATCCTTTCTTGGAGTGTGTGCAGGCAGTAGATCTGGTGTGTTTCAGTCAGATCTGGTGTGGTAGAAACCCTAGCTAGTGTGCTTGTGATAGCAGAGGTGGAGATCTATCCTTGTTCGGTGTTGAAGACTGCGTTGGTCTCTGAAACCCAAGGTTTCCGGGCAAACCAACCAGAGTTTATATCGCTTTCTTCTTGAATCTGTTTTGTAACCCTAGAAGGTTATAAGATAGATTTTCTTGGAGGGAGTTAAACGCTTCTGTGAGATCTTTCTAATCTCTGTTCTTTTTTACTTTTTCTGTTCATCACTATATTGTGAGTCAAAGGCATAACTGTTTACCGGGCTAGTCGGACCGGCACTTGATCGAGTCTTGTGTGCATTGTTATTACTTGTTTCATTTTTTTTGTGTTTTGTTTGTTATTCCATTGGTTGTATAGGTTAATATTGTGGTATAGCAGTTGTGTAAAGACTTGTGCTGGCACCTATTGAGTGATGAACCAGGAATCTGGACACTGACACAGTTAGCTCTGGTTATTGTTGTTGTGTATTCACTGTTTGTGAGTGCTTTCATCTGTCTGTTTGTTCATTCTTGAGTCTGTTGTTATTTGTTTGCAAATATGAGTGGTGATACTGGTAGTACCTCTGTGACCCTTATAAGTAAATTGGATATAGGAGACCCTCTATATCTGCACCCTAGTGACTCTAGTGCTTTGACTATAGTTAGTATTAAACTGAAATGAACTGAGAACTATTTGGTCTGGTCAAGTGCTATGAGATTAGCATTGGAGGCTAAAAATTAATATGGTTTCATAGATGGTAAATGTATAAAATCTGAAAATGATCTTGTTCTGGCTAGTCAGTGGGATAGATGTAACTCTGTGGTACTTACTTGGTTATTAAATTCTGTGTCAGAAGAATTATTTTTAGGACAAGTGTTTTCTAAATTAGCCTCTGAGGTGTGGACTGATTTAAAAGAAACATATGATAAGGTAGATGGCTCTGTTGTTTACGATTTGTATAAGAAAATAAATTATGTTTCTCAAAATGGTAGTTCTGTTCCTGAGTATTATAACAAGTTGACAACTATGTGGAAACATTTTGATGCTATGGTTCATTTGCCTTCATGTTCTTGTCAAGCAGCAAAGGACTATAATGATTTTTCAACTTTAATAAAACTAATGCAGTTTTTAATGGGTCTTGATGACATTTATCAACCTGTTAGAACTAATCTGTTAACAAGAGAGCCATTTCCTTCTGTTAAAGTAGTCTTTTCTATCATATCCAGGGAAGAGTCACATAGAAATGTTGGTAGTAGTTCAAAAGGACAAAATGTTTCTTTTGTGTCTAAACCTAATCAACCTTTTGATAATAAAAGAAAATTTCCTAGAGGACCTAATCCAAACTTAAAATGTACTCATTGTAATATGATAGGACACACTATTGATAAGTGTTTTGAGAAAATTGGTTATCCTCCTGGAATGAAGAAAAGGACAGGAGGACAGTTTGTGAAAAATAATGTGTCTAATAAGTCTAATGTTGTTGTTGGGTCATCTGGTTCTAGTGGTTCTTTGCCTTTTACATCTGAGCAGATATCAAAACTATTGAGTCTTGTTGATGGAAAGATTGAGTCTGATCAGTCAAAGACAAATGTAGGAGGTCAGTCTTGTTTTGTTAGTTGCTCTGCTGTAAATTCATTTTGTTGTAGTTACAATTGGATAGTAGATTCTGGTGCAACACAACATATGGTTAAAACTAATAATGATCTCTTTAATTGTATAGATATGTCTGAATTTGATTTAAAAGTTTGTCACCCAAATGGTACAAGTGTTAAAGTGATTAAAATTGGGGACTTAAAACTTTTAGATAATGTTATAATAAAAGATGTCTTTTTTGTTCCTGATTACAGTGTAAATCTGTTGTCTGTTCACAAGTTAGGGAAAGATAATGGTATAACTGTCTTGTTTAATGAAGAGAGTTGTGTTTTACAGGATTCCAAGTTAAGGAAAATCCTGGTGATTGGTAGGCAGGAAAATGGGTTGTACTTTCTAGGTTTGAATGGTAATAATATTAATACTTGTTTCAATAGTAGTGTTTTGTCTGATATGTGGCATAGTAGATTGGGTCATCCTTCTGATCAAGTCTTGGTTGTGTTAAAAAAAATAGTCTTGGTACAAAATCTGCTGAACATGGTCCTTGTGAGGTCTGTCATAGGGCTAAACAGGTTAGAGTACCATTTCCTTTAAGTGAACATAAGTCTAAGAGTATAGGTGATTTAATTCATTTAGATGTTTGGGGTCCTTATAAAATTGCTAGTTATGAAGGTTATAAATATTTTCTCACTGTTGTTGATGATTTTTCAAGGACTGTTTGGTGTTATTTACTTAAATCTAAAATTGAAGTTTTTGAAAATATAATCAGTTTCTATGAATTAATATTAACACAGTTTAAAATAAAAATAATGGTGTTTAGAAGTGATAATGGGATAGAATTCGTTAATAATAAAATGAGTATGTTTTGTAAAGAGAAAGGCATTTTACATCAGACTAGTCCTTATACACCACAACATAATGGTGTGGTGGAAAGGAAACACAGACATTTACTTAACATAGCCAGGGCTTTGATGTATCAAGGAGGCTTACCTTTAAGGTTTTGGTCCGACTGTGTGCTAACTGCTGTTTATATTATTAACAGGATTCCCTCGTCTATGTTAGTAGGTAAAAGTCCGTATGAAGTTGTGTTTGGTTTTAAGCCTACCCTTTCCCTTTTAAGAAATTTTGGGTGTTTGTGTTTTAGTACGGTCTTGAATGAGACTGATAAGCTTGCTTATCATGCTGATAAGTGTGTTTTAATTGGATATTCAAATGTTAAGAAAGAATATATGTCACACCCCAACCGATGGCGGAAACATCGGAGTGAGACGAAATAGATTGCAAGAGACATCATAACACTAATAATTGTGTAACACCTCGAAATTTCACGTCCTATAATGTGTAGACACGTGTCGTATGTTTAAACGTGTGAAAGAATATTATAGAAGGACTAAAGTTGACAATCATGGAAAGTATGTGGATATACGTATTCTAAATGTCAACAGTGAATAAATATATTGTACAATAACCCTACATAATGTTTATAACGTCAAACGAATAAATCATGGATCATGCGAAGCTAAAAGTGAGAGATTACAAACTACAGGGGTTAAATGTGTCGACATGTTTAAGTTATACCTCTGAGTGACCTTTTGACAAACCCGAAGCTTTGTAACTGATAATTATGCTCACTAAAATGCGCGATATAAATTTCATAAAGTTTCGTTATCGTATGAGAAAATTATGATCAAATTCGTGTGCGAGGGGTTAAAGCATTAACATTGAAAGTTATGACTTTTCGGGTTAACCGGAAGTGTCCAGGGACTTGGCAAAGTGGGTATAAGTCCTAAAGCCCTTGTGGGTAAATATAAAGGGGGTCAAATTGCAAGAAAATACTGGGTTGCCCTTTCGAAAGGCCAAGGGACACTTATGTGGAAAATAGAAAATTTAAAATCTGATATCAGGGTCCAGGCGGGCCGCGTTAAGGTTAAGAGAACCTTACGCGGGCCGCGTTAGGACATCAGATGCAGAAAAACAAGACAGGCTCCTGTATTCGCGGTTATTCGATCTTTAAGCGATATTTTAACATGGTGGGCGACCCCTAAACTGTTCTAGAGCACTAGGGACACATGTTGGAGGGTTGTGGTCAGTGATAGAGTAATGTGTCAACTTCTTGTGGTGAAAAATTCACTATATAAAGGCCTTAACTTGCAACTCATTGATCACACCTTCATCTGCACATTTGGAGCACTTCTGGAGCTAAGGATCTTTCTCTAAGCATCCCATCTCGTGCATAGGACTTCAGTAAGTTAGCTAATCCTTCTTTAATTGAGTTTAGCTTAGTTATTTAGCTAAAAGTCAAACCATCGTAATTACGGTTTGACTTCGAGATTAATTAATGATGGCTCAGTCAAATCTCGAATTAAAAGTAGATATAAGTAGGTAATTATGTGGGTAATAAACCCTCAAAAGGGTTCCCTCTGATTCCCACTCTAACCAGGTCAAATGTCGGGTCAAACGTATTAATAAAAAGTCAACAGAATGTTAAATTTACAATTTATGCATGATTAGCAATGTAGAACACATACAACCTGTTTGATCATTAATATAACTTGGTAATTAGTGTAAGGACATGTCTAAACATGTTCAACCCGACAATTTCCTGTTTAGACCCGGTTCGGAACCGAAAGTCGCATAGTTTGACTTATACTTTGACTTTCAGTTCTGACCCGTTATGGTATGTTTTAGAAATACCTAAGAGCCTTATTTGGACCAGGTAACATACTAGTATAACCCTCTGTGATTATACACCATGGTTAATTAGTTAACCAATTAATTCGCATGATTCCGTTAATTGCTCATATGTTGACCATTATGCCCTTTTCACCTTAAAACATGATTTTTGGAAATGTAAAAGAGTAGAAACCTAAATTACTGATATATAAACTTGCATACAAAATTTGACATCAGTTTGAGGTGTAGGTTAAGAGTTATGCTCGTTAGCGTAAAATTAAAGCGTTATGTTAATAAAACGGCGTAATTAGCGTATAGCCTAGTTAAGCCTACTTTTTGATATCAAATCTTTTATCCACTGATGTAATATATTATTTTGGGATTTTTAAAGATTTTTAATAAATTTTAGGCTGAGCATAACTAGTAGTCGTAGGCTTAATCCGGTAATTGTCGGTTTTGCCCTTACGGGCCATAAAATGAGTTTTACATATCTAAACGACTCCAAACCTTTTGCTACTGATCCCATATGATAAATAAATTATTTTAAGCCTTCTGGAAATATAAAAATATCAGATTTATGTATCAACCCCAGAAATGGCCTTTAATCGCCTTTTTAAGCGTTTTTAACGCATAGTATGTGCTATAACTATTTTAAACATACCAAGGGTGATACCTACTGATATATGAGGCAAATTATAATATTTTAACAGTAAGCAAAGGTTGATAAACTCAGACTTCAGTTTTGAGCTTTTCGGCTTACGTGAAATTACCAAAATGCCCCTACGGTGCATAGTTGGTTATAAATGATAGATTTCACACATATACTTTAGCCTACTGATATAACTTAGAAAATTGAGTATATTTGCTGATTACATCAGGCTTGTAGCTCAGGTTAACATTTAAACTCTTTTACAACCTTTAACATGACCAAACTACCCCTACGGGGCATAGTTTGTATTTAAATTCATTTCGGGCATAATAAATGATATCTTACTGATGTCACAACATATTTGGAGCATATTAACTTAGGAAACCTGTAAATGGCTCTCATTTTTACCCGTTACGCTTATTACGCGTTCGGTTCGGTTTATGTAACAAGTTTACATAAATTAGCCGAAACGGGTCAAACCTTATCGGTTTTATCTCAAAATCCAGAATGTGCATGAAGGACCCATATTAAAAAAGTCTCTGAACTTGTCGGGTCTAAATCACATTCTATCCGGTCTTCGCTTAATTGTGCGTACGAACCGCATCTTTGAAACTAACCGGTCTAAGCTTAAGCTTAATTAAAGACCGTTAGGATTCTAATAGGTTATTATAAAACCTTCGTTCCAGATTAGGAGTACCAGTAAAAGCTACTTGCAATTTGCTTATTGTGAAATATACTTTGCTCAGGTAAATACTTTTAACTTATTTTCCCTATACGGGCTTGGGTTACGGTATATAGCATACCGCTTGATCGGGCATCAAATTCTCCACCGTTGAGTGGGTAATTGAATAAATTTGATCGGCTCGTTTAAACAGTCTTGTTACTTAAAGCCTTTGGGGGGTTAATGACCATGTCCCGGATATCCTTGGCATCATTTTACGAAATGGCCACGACTTAAGCGTGGGGTGTAGGCGTACACCCGTCAGTGCGCAAAAGTATATTGTGGTGTGTCTATTGATCTTTAACCCGGACAAGATCCGGGCTACTGAACACACAAGGAACATGTAATCCGTTCACAAGATTATAATATTAAATAATTCTCCCAAGTTAAATAAAATGTTTATGCCACGTGCATCCAAACTAATTTTCAATCATTTTCCAAAATGAGTCAGTTGATTGTATTTACCAGTGTAAACTGACGTATTTTCCCAAAAAGATTAAATGCAGGTACTAAGCGTAATTGGCTGGGATTTCTCCTTAGCATCACTCGAGAGTCTCGCAAGCTTAAGATGCCTGAAGTCTGTTGAACCATTAATACTATTTTATTTTCGATCCATCTGTGGATAAACTTCCGAATATTGTGACATTTTATATTACAATATTAAATTCGGTTGTAACATATTTTTAAATCTTGCTTCCGCTGTGCATATTGATTATTGTGTTGTTTGACTATTATGTTGCCAACCACGTCACGATACTCCCCACCGGGCCCACCGGTGACACGTGGAAATCGGGGTGTGACAAATTGTGACAAGTATTTAAATAGTAAATTTCATTGCAAGAGACATCATAACACTTTTCGCGTTCGGATCGGCTTATGTAACTAGTTTGCATAAATTAGCCGAAACTGGTCAAACCTTATCATTTTTATCTCAAAATCCAGAATGTGTTTAGTTTACCCTTATTACACAAGTATACAAGCTTGTCGGGTCTAAACCACATTCTAATCCAGTTCTCGCTTAACCATGCGTTTTGAACCGTATCTTCTTTTTAAAACTAACCGGTCTAAGTTTAGGCTTAATTAAAGACCCGTTAGGAATCTAATAGGTTATTAAAAACCTTCGTTCCAGATTTAGGAGCCCAGTAAAAGCTATCTGTACTTGCTGATTTGATATACGGCTGGGATTTAATTTATATTTAGCTCGGGTAAATACTTTTAACTTATTTTCCCTATACGGGCTTGGGGTACGGTATATAAAATACCGCTTGGTCGGGCATTGAATCTTTAATTGTATGAAGGTTAAATCATTGAAATGTCCCGTTTAAATTGTTTTGTTTGCTTAAAGCCTTTGGGGGGTTAATGACCATGTCCCGGATATCCTTGGCATCATTCATGAAATGGCCACGACCTAAGCACGGGGTGTAGGTGTAGACCTGACAGATGCATATGTAAAAACTGGTAACCCACCTAAAGGAAACAACCTTGTGGGCATTATACCTGTGGTGTGTCTATTAATCTTTAACCCGGTATACAGATCGGGCTACTGAACGTATAACGAACATGTAATTCTTTTACAAGTATTATATACAAATAATTATCCCAAGTTACAAAAAGTTTTGTGCCATGCGCACTCAAATCAATTTTCTTAAACATTTTCAAAATGAGTCAGTTAAATTGTATTTACTAGTGTAAACTGACGTATTTTTCAAAAAGGCTAAGTGCAGGTACTAATCGAAATAGGTTGGCTACTCCTAGCATCAATAAAGAGTCTCGCAAGCTTAAATATATATACATATATATATATATATGAACATATATGTTTTATATAGTTTAAGTAATAATCTAAATTAAGTTTATAAAAAAATGTTATGGAAGTATCGTCAAAATAAATATTCATTTATATCTATTTTTATAAAAATTAATAGAATTTGATAGATTTCGATTTATAAAACTATCGCGTTTCGTTTTATGGAATTTTACGAAAAACGGGCAGAGTTTCCTCTGTTTGTGGACGATCCCGACAACACAAGTTGTCGTTATAATTCTTTTCAAAACTCAACAATTACAAAGCGATATATATATATATAAACCTACATACAAGTTATATAAATATATTTATAACAATTATATTCAATATATTCAGTAAATATACTTATAACGGTTATACAAGTTATAAAACGAAACAATATATATTTATACAAGTTATATACTAATTAACGTTTCATGATTAAATAGTAACTATATAAATAATATAATTTGCGTCGTTTAGACTTTTACCAAGTCTCGGATGAATCGTTGACCAGCAGTTGACCGGTTGACTTTCGTTGACCAAGTTGACTGTTGTTGACTTGTTTTGACTAAACTGAACGGAACTGAACCAGAGCATGACCAGAGCTTTGAAACCAAACATGAATCTGACCGGTTTGACCGGTGTTGACCGAACCAAAACTGAACCAAAACCGAACCGCCCGAAACTGAACCTGTTGAACCGAACTGATCAGTTTTGACCGAACCCCAAACCAAAACCCGAATCTCGTGACCAGATCAGTTCGAAGGAACACCGAAACCGACAGAACCAAAACTGAAACAAAGCAAACCCAAAACAAATTGACCTGAACATGAACCACGTACCTGAACCGAATAAACTCGAAACTCGTACCTGGACCGGAGCTGAAACGGGACCAATTCGAAGTTGGACAGCCGCCGCCGCCACCGCAGATGGTGGCATGGCAGTCGTCCCCCCTCTGCTTCTCTCTCTGAGTTCCTCTCCCACTCTTTGTCTCGTCTCCACGCCACCGCCGCCACCGATGATGGTGGTGGCCGGTTACTTCGTCGCCGGCAGCCAAGGGGAAGGGGTGATGTCTCGATTTGTAATGGTGGAGAGCAGGAGATGAAGAGTTCAATAACTGAATGTTAAGCGGCTGTTTGTGTTGCCTGGAGTATAATCGAGAGGTAGGGGTAAGAGGCAGATGTATGTATGTGTGTGCATTGTTAGAGAAGATGGTTCTTTGTGTTTATGTAGTTGTGGGTGTAATTTAGATTGGCAGACAAGAGTATGAGCGGCTGAGATACAAATATGGATTAGGGTTTGGCTAGTGTTTTATAGTTAAGAGTAAACTGCAATTTTACACCCTGAGGTTAGGGGTCATTGGCACTCCTACCCCCCCCCCCCCCCCCCTAAGGAAATAATTGCAAAAATACACCCCACTGTTAACCCTTATGTCGCACTTTTACCCCCCGGACCAAGATGTCGTTACACTTACCGTTAGAGTTAGGTGAAATGTCCAAATTACCCCCCAACGTTTATCCCCTTCCTCATTTAAGAAGTTCAAGCCCTAATTTGTCTGTGTTAAACCCTTTCAATCGCTGAACATGTCTTCATCTTCTTCCTTTGTGCTTCGATCCAAGGAGACCATGAGCAAAAGTCAAGCTTCAGACATCACATGTCCTTGTGGTGTGAAAACAATGTTCAAAGGGTCACAATCCAAAGCTAATCCTGGTCGATGGTATCTTAGATGTGTAAGTTTCTTGTGTTTAATGGTTATTGAAACTTAAGTTTCATTCTTCTGTTGCTTATGATGTCCGATATCAGGTTGGAGGATGTGGATTCCTCAGATGGGCTGATGTTAGTGAAGAGCAGGGATGTCCGGTTTGTCGAGAGGTAATGCCTGCTTTAATTCAAAGCATTAAAGATAAGGATGAGTTGGCTAAGTGCAAAGAACAGTTGGCTCGGTACAAGAATGGCGATGTGTTGAAACTGAAGATGTATTTTGTGATTACTTGGGTCTTGATTGTTCTTTTTTTTTTTTTGCTTAAGTAGGTTAATGTCGAGAAATTAGATTTGGTTGTGTATTTAGAGTGTAACCGTATTTGGATTATGAGTTTTGAAGTTTATGCAATGGTCCTTTTAAAGTTCTTATATGTTTGTTTTGGTAGCCTGGTTGTAATTATGTAGGTATGGGTGACAAGGAGAATGATAAAGTTGAGAATGAGAAAGATATTGCAGCCGAAGAACCAGACAGTTATGTATACTTTGAAGATCAAGAGTCTGAGATACTCAGCCTTACATGGAGCAAGAAACTGATTATGAAAAGATATTCGGAGATCCGACAAAGGAGTATGACCCTGAAGTGTTGGAACATGCATGGGATTACACATATTGGGATGAAGATGATGATTGGTACTTTGACCCATATGAAGGGGAGCATGGTTCGGATTCGGATTGGTCTTGTTTGGATGATTGTCACTGGAAATAGGCTAGATTTTGTTTGGTTTTAAGTTTGTATGTTGGACATGTTATTTGTACTAAATGTTGCAATGTAATGTAATCTAATCGAATCACTTTCCGCCTCTTATTTGTACCAAAATGGTCATTTTGACCTTATAAATGGTCATTGTACTTGTACCAATTATCCAAACAAGCTGCAAAGCAATTATATAGGCTGCAAATATATATAGGCTGCTGCAATTGACAAAAAGTAACCTGCCTGTGATCATCTAAACACAATCAAACATGCATGCCAGTTATGAACAAGTCAAACCTGCTGCAAATGACCAAAATGGACATTTTGACCTTATAAACAAGTCAAACCAACCAAACTTTGTCTTGAACAAACCAAACAAACATAGTCTAAACTTACAAACCATCCAAACATTGTCTTGAACAAACCACACAAATACCAAACCAAAGATAAAGATACAAACCAACCAAACAATGTCTGCAACAAAGTTGACAAACCTAACAAACATAGTCTAAACTTACAAACCATCCATCACTCATCAAGATTGTAAACTGGTGCACCTTGAGTGGCAGTGTGTGATTCCTGTGAAGCAGTTGATTGTTCACCACCTTGTCCTTTACAGCTCCTGACATTGTGACCCACGTTCCCACATTTACCACACTTGATGCTACTTCCCTTTCTGGTCATTTTACCTCCTTTGTCGAACTCCTGCTCAAGCTCTTTTTCACCAAATGCCTTCCTTCTTTTCTTCTTTGGCCTTCCAACTTGTGTATGATGCTTTGGTGGGATGAGTGTTGTTGGACACTCTGAAGGAGTCCACATCTCCGGCCCGTTGATAGGCTCTATCACATTGTCATAGACTTTCTTCCATGTTGATAGCCAATACACATCATCCACCCACTCTTCTGGTATGCCAGCATCAATGTTATTCCTTGACATATCCCATATGGCTGCAACTGCATGTTTGCAAGGCATCCCTGTCAAATCCCACTTCCTGCATGCACAAGTTTTATGTTTGACATTCACAACACACTGTGATCTCGGACCTGTTACTTGATACTTGTCTGAATCAACCATTAGAACAGACATTTCAGCAGTCTGTTGCTTGATCTCATCGAAGACCTCAGTGGCATGAGGTGTAAGTGGCCCCATACACTTTGCTTGCAATTTCTTGACATTGACTATCCTCTTGGTCATGTACTCCCGAATGAATTCTAGGCATGTGATAATCGGCTTGTCCCTTGCTCCCACAATTTGTCGGTTAAAAACCTCACATATGTTGTTCAGCAACATATCACATTTAGCTCTTCCAGAAAAATATGCTCTTGACCAAGCGGTGAATGGGATCTCATTCAGCCAGTCATACATAGCTCGTTCTGTTGTCTTAATTTCTTCCATAGCTTTGTTAAAGTATGGAATAGATGTCTTCCTTCCGGCTGACCAAAGCAAATTCTTGTAAAGATCTCCACGCCACTTGGATTTCATGTTCTCATGGATGTGCCTCAAACAAAATCTGTGCTCACCATTAGGAAAAACAGCTAGCATAGCAGGAATCAGACCCTGTGATAAAAAAATGCAATTCATTTTTTAGAATAAGCACAATATTTTGCTACCAAAGTTAACAACTTATTACCTTTTGTCTGTCACTGATGAAGGTGAAACAAGAGTCAGCCGTACACCCTAGGTCATCTCTCAACAGTTTCAAAAATCATTTCCAGGTTTGTGTTGTTTCTGCCTCAACAAGGGCATAACATACTGGATATATGCTATTGTTCCCATCAATACCAACAACACTCAAGATTTGACCAGGAAATGGACCTTTCATGAAACAACCATCCACACCCAACAATGGTCTTCCAATCATCTTAAATCCTCTCATCATAGAGGCAAAACAAAAATAAACCCTTCGAAACTGCCTTGTAGGACTAGCTGAGTTCCCACATGGCTCCACATCAATTTTAATTGTACTACCTGTGTTGGTGAAATTTATAGATAGTCAATGAGCAGAAATGAGCAGAAAGTTAATTGTACCTGGGTTAGCTTTTAGAAGTTCATCACAGTATGACCTTAGCAAACCATACTGTTCTTGGTAATCACCATAAATCTTCGTAGTTGCTATCCTCATGGCTCTGAAGACCTTATGGAGTGATATTTCAAGTTGATGCTTCCGAAGCAGTTGACTTTGGATTGCATGAATCGGCATGTCTGGATTGCTTTCAATCAAAGGTTGGATCTCTCTGGCAATTGAACTCATTGTATACAAAGAAACTGCCCTTGTTGTCAAACAATTGTGTTGATTACGAATGGTCTTGACACACCACTTATCCTTGTCCGTGTTTCTTGAGATGTGAACTGCCCAAGGACAGGTGGGCTTGATATGCCTTTTAAGGTGCTTGGGTTTGTTTTTCTGCCCTACTTTGGTGCAATTACTATTTTGCCCCTCTTCTCCCTTTTTTTTACAGGACCAAGTAGTGGTGGATTGCTTCCAAAACATACTACCCTATACCTTAACAATTCATTTTTTAGAATAAACACATCCCTCCTAGCCTTAAGAGCCTAACTTTTCACCATCTGATTCATCGTTTTCTTGTCATCAATAAGCTGACCAACATAGAATGGCAAATCATTTGGACCTTTTAAAGCACTCTTGTTTCTCCTCCATATCTTCTTGGCAACCTTATCTCTAAGGCTTGAATTGTCATCAGAGCCACTTTCAAAAACCTCCAAGTCAACAGGCTGATGACCTTCTTCGCTTCTCTCATCATCATGATCCCCATCACTTGAACCATCCAGTTCTTCCCTAGAAATTTCAACATTAGCCCTGAACCTCTGCATATCCACCTCTATTTCATAAACCATATTATATTCCTCAACGTACTCATAATCAGGATCACTACCGTCACTCTCTTCCTCATCTTCATTCATATTATCATTGTCATTATTTTGTGTAAATGATGCTGGAACAATTGCTTTACTAGCCCCTATAGGACCTTCACTTGTATTTTCCAATATTGTTGACCTACGGTGTTCAACATACATGTCTATCATATGGACTCCTTGACGCACATGATCAAATATAGGCTCTAAGTCAACATTACATTTTAATGTCCTAAGACCAAAATCCAGCGAACAGTATGGTTCCTTGTAATGAATGCAGCCATATTTCCTATCATTGTATCCTAATTGCTTAACCATCGCCTCTAAAACATCAGTATTCAACACTCTAAAATCTACATGATCAATGTAGTTCATCTTCCCACCAAGGTATTTCCTATTTGGGTTTTCTACAAAATTACCTCCATGGTGAAATTTTATGCTAAATTCAGATTAGGTTTCGCCTGTAAGCAAACAACAAAAACAAATTAACAGAGAAATATGTTAAAATTTTACCTGATTCAAACGCTGTGAGCTTACATGTCACTTACGGTACATTACAGCCGGTTCGAAATACTGATCTTCAGCTCGTAGCTTCCACAATCGAAGATCCATGCTCGTAACCCAACTTCTAATCACCTGTAATTGTTGAAGGATGCTTGAACGCGAGTGCAGAGTTCTTCAATTTTGAGTTAGGGTTAACCTCAGGGTTCAATAGTGATGAAATGGGGTTTTTATGAGGATGCAAGTCAACATGTTACCAAATTTACCTATTTACCCTTTGACCATTAAAAGAAAAAGCTAGATTGTAACAGCATCTTGGTCCGGGGGGTAAAAGTGCGACATAAGGGTTAACAGTGGGGTGTATTTTTGCAATTATTTCCTTAGGGGGGGTAGGAGTGCCAATGACCCCTAATCTCAGGGTGTAAAATTGCAGTTTACCCTATAGTTAAATTAGTGGGGTTAGGGCTTGACTTGACGAGGGTTTAAATAAGTTAGGAGTCGGGTTATGTTCGATATCAAGACCCAGCTCAGCTGGTTATTCGTGTGTTTGGAGGGGATGGTGACCCGGGTACGAGTCCCGCGGGCATCATTTTTTTGTTATATTATTTTCTTTAGAGTAAACTGCAATTTTACCCCCTGAGGTTTGGGGTGATTGGCACCCTTACCCCCCCTAACGAAATAATTGCAATTTTACCCCCCATTGTTCACTGTTATGTCGCAACCTTACCCCCCGGCTTCAATTTTACCCCCCAACGTTTGCTGTTATGTTGCAACCTTACCCCCCGGCTTCAAATTTGTTGACTGGTCTGTTGACTATAACTTGAAATGACTATAATGCCCTTTCATATTTACCCCCTGTGTTTTGTGCACTCTGTGATATTACCCCCTGCCACCACTGCCACCGCCATTCACCACCACAACCACCACTGCCATCTCCAGCCACCACCACAACTTAATATCCCTTTCATATATAACACCACCACTACTTCCGTCACCGGAAACCTGCAACTCCGGTCATCTTCTCCAACGACTGCCACCACTGCCACCTCCAGCCACCACCACAACCACCACCAAACTTGAAACAACGACTGCCACCACTTCCATATTAAAACTCCAGCCAACAATTGAAACAAACAGAACTCCTACGCATATCATACTCATCAACAACTACTTGCTCAAGTACATAATTTCACTTGTAACAACTAAATTAACAAAGTTCAATTAACCCAAAACCTATATTCACCAAACGAGTAAAAAAAATCAACAGCAAATACTGCTAAAACCTGGGAAAATTAGCCTCAGCATTATCATAATCATGAAATCATCTACAACTACTCGCTCAAAAACATGATTATACCAGTAACTAAATTAACAAAACTCAACTAACCTAAAACCTAAGTTAACCAAACAGATAACAAAAATTAACAACAAACACTACTTAAAACACTGAACCACACGTAAAATCATGCCGCAATTCCAAAAAAAAAAGCAGGATGTGAAGTTATGAACTGAGAAACATGAAACTAAAATAACAAAACAAATTGATTGTAGATTCATACCATTTTGAACTCTTACGCATTATCAAAATCATCAACAACTACTAGCTAAAAAACATGATTTCACCGGTAACAACAAAACTAACAAAATTCAACTAACCGAAAATAAAATCAACAACAAATACAACTGAAAACACTGAGAAGATGACAGGAGTTGTGGTGGTGGCTGGAGGTGGGGCTGGAGGTGGCAGTGGTGGCAGTCGTTGGAGAAGATGACCGGAGTTGCAGGTTTCCGGTGACGGAAGTAGTGGTGGTGTTATATATGAAAGGGATATTAAGTTGTGGTGGTGGCTGGAGGTGGCAGTGGTGGTTGTGGTGGTGAATGGCGGTGGCAGTGGTGGCAGGGGGTAATACCACAGAGTGCACAAAACACAGGGGGTAAATATGAAAGGGCATTATAGTCATTTCAAGTTATAGTCAACAGATCAGTCAACAAATTTGAAGCCAGGGGGTAAGATTGCAACATAACAGCAAACGTTGGGGGGTAAAATTGAAGCCGGGGGGTAAGGTTGCGACATAACAGTGAACAGTGGGGGGTAAAATTGCAATTATTTCGTTAGGGGGGGTAAGGGTGCCAATCACCCCTAACCTCAGGGGGTAAAATTGCAGTTTACTCTTTTCTTTACCTTTCTTTTATATCTTACACTTTCAACAATAACAAAAACAGTCCCTGGACTTTAATAGACTATGTTAAGTTGTTTTAAAAGAAACAATTTTGTATTTTTAAACTAACCAAGTTATGTTATTTTTTAAAAAGAAAACTAACTTATAGTTTAAACTAACTAAGTTTATTATCTTTAACTAACTATATTATTAAGCATAAGGCCATTAAATTGTAAAATTAATTAATCTAATTGACAAAATAATGGATAAATAAGCATATTTATACGAATTAAATTAAAGATAAAAGATTTTCGACGATTAACCTTTTCGGAAGGGACAAGTTTCTAAAAAAGGTTTTCAAGGCTCGCTTTCTAAATTAGGAAGGTTGTGAAAACGCGGGGCGTTACAATACAAGTTGTGGAACCTTGATGAGAAAAAAGTTTTATTTTCAAGGGATGTTAAATTTTTTGAAAGTGTGTATCCTTTTAAAACAAAAGATTGGAATAATACAAGTTCTTATGTTAATAATGAATTAAATCATCTTAACTTTTTTGACTGTTTTGAAACACTTACACCTAATATTTCACTAAATCCTGATGATGAAGAAAGGGTATCTGGTGCTCATGACAATCTTAGTGATGATCACCAACCAGTTGACCATTCTACATCTGCCACTACTAGTCAAGTTGATCAAGATGTGTCAACTATAGATAGGGAGTTAGGTAGTAGTAGTGGGAATTCTGGTGTGGATGAGGACAGTGAGATGTCAAATGTTGAGACCAACCCGTCTGAGGGCAACATTCCAAGTGTTAGGAAATCCAGTAGAACTGTTACTTTACCAAAAAGGTTAGAAGGTTTTGTCTTAGATGGCAAGGTAAAGTATGGAATAGATAAAGTTGTTAACTATTCTTATCTGTCTGCTGATAATTTCTGTTTTGTGAGTAGTTTAAATAAAGTAATAGAACCGATTTCATATTATGAAGCTTCTAAAGACCCGAGATGGGTTGAAGCTATGAATCTGGAAATGGAAGCGTTGTTTAACAATAACACATAGGTTCTAACTGATTTGCCAGCTGACTAGAAAAGCTATTGGGTGTAAATGGGTATATAAGGTTAAGTATAAGTCTAACGGGGAGGTAGAGAGATTTAAAGCTAGACTTGTAGCTAAGGGTTATAATCAAAGGGAAGGTATAGATTTTGGTGAAACTTTTTCACCGGTTGTCAAAATGGTAACAGTTAGAATTGTGATTAATCTTGCTGTCAAAAATAATTGGAAACTGTTCCAGCTTGACATAAATAATGCTTTCTTGTATGGGTCTATAACCGAAGATGTTTATATGCAATTACCCCAAGGTTATTATTCGAAAGGTGAAACTAAGGTTTGTAAACTTGTAAAGTCGTTATATGGTTTAAAACAAGCTCCGCGAAAGTTGAATGAAAAGCTTGTTAAAGTCTTGGTTGATATTGGGTTTAAACAAAGTATATGTGATCATTCTTTGTTTGTGATAAATAAGTCTGATGTGTTAGTTGTGTTGCTCGTATATGTTGATGATATAGTTGTAACTGGAAATAATGAAATTGAAATAAGTAAAGTGAAACAGGTTTTGAGTGAAAGCTTTAAAATCAAAGATTTGGGTGTTTTAAAATATTTTCTTGGAATAGAAGTTTTGTATGATCAACAAAGTGTTTGTTTAAATCAGAGAAAATATTGTTTAGAGGTGTTAAATGAGTTTGGTTATTTAGGTTGCAAACCGGTTTCAACACCTATTGAATTAAGTCATATTGCTAATTCTATAGAAACTAGTAATCAGGTAGAGTTAAAAGATATTACTGGTTATCAACAACTTGTAGGAAAACTGATTTATTTGTCGTTAACAAGACCCGACATTAGTTATGCAGTCCAATTTCTAAGTCAGTTCATGCATAAACCTTTAGAGTTACATTTAAAGGTTGCTTTGAGACTACTTAGATATTTGAAGTTGTCTCCTGGAAAAGGTTTATGTTTTCGACAAAGTGATGTTTTTGAACTGGTTAGATATGCTGATTCAGATTGGGCAAAAGGTATTAATAATAGAAAGTCTATAACCGGTTTTTGTATATTTCTAGGAAATTCACTAATTTCCTAGAAAAGTAAAAAACAGAGTGTGGTGGCCAAGTCCTCAGCTGAAGCTGAATATAGGGCTATGTGTTCCACAGTCTGTGAAATGTTGTGGATAAGAAATGTGTTGAGTGAATTAAGTGTTGGTTATGAATTGCCATTAAAGTTATATTCTGATAGCAAGTCTGCTATCTCAATATCATTGAATCCTGTATTTCACGAGAAAACAAAACATTTTGGAATTGATTTGCATTTTTTAAGTGAAAAAATTGCAGATGGTTTAATAATACCAGAAAAAAATGATATTGATGAGCAAATAGCTGATGTTTTTACAAAAGGGCTAAATTCTGCTCAACATAAGGTGTTATGTGAAAAAAATAGGCTTAAAAGATTTGTATAACATATAAATGAAGGGGGAGTGTTAAAAATGTACATTTAAAATTGTACATATCATTATTCGTTATACCAAATTTGTTACGTTTTTTAATTATTTGTTGAGATGTACAGGTCATAAGTTGAGGGACTGAGTATTGTCATTTGCCATACTGGAAGGACTGGTTATGTTAATAATCAGTGTGATCATTATAGAAGAAAGTGAAGGGAGCATAGTGAAACAATGTAAAGATGCTGGTATATAAAGGCTGCAATCATTGTGTGTATTCATTCAGAACTTATCTCATCAGTTTCTTGTCTTCTCTCTATTAGGGTTTGTTGGTTTGTTATCATTCTGTTGTATTTTCAGTTGATCTCAGCGTGTATTTGCGAGATCTGTATTGTATGTGTGATGATGATCATCATTGGATGATCATCAAAGGGTATGCTCTTGTTCTGTACTGCTATAATCTTACTGTTGGTAAGATTAAGGGTTCTGGGGGTTCTTTTTTTTGGTTTGGGTTAAATAAGATTTTCTCCACCGTTTTTGTCGCTATTTTCGTATTGCTGTATCGATTTAATATTGTGTACAATGTTTGTCAAAAGTTTTCACAACCATTTCCATGCTGAAAATAGTCACTATTTTAAAGTTACGCTTTTTCCTTTCAACAAGCTAGTTGAAAGAATAATGTACCATCATCGACACATCTTGAAAATCAATATTGACCAATATTGACCTTAACTAACTAATTTATGATCCCACAAGGGTATAAGGGCCTGTTTGGTTGACAGGAATCCATAGGATTTCAAGGGAATTTTAATTTGAATTCCATTCCTAAGTGTGTTAGGTTGGACAAATTAGTTGAAGTGAATTGGATTTCAATTCCAACAAAATCTCTTATCTAATGGAATTCAGATTCCTTCTAAATTTCAAAGGAAAGTTTAAAACACCATGGGAATGTTTCCAAAGTTACGGAAATAACCCCTTGCCTCTTTTATTTTTGTCTAAAAACCAAAAAATAATAAAAAAATCAAAAAAATTATTTTTGTCTAAAAACCAAAAAATAATAAAAAATTCAAAAAAATCCAAAATATTCTAAAAAAATTCTAAAATATCAAAAAAATAAAAAAAATCCAAAAAATTTTAAAAAATAAAAAAAATAATAAAAAATTCTGAAAAATCAAAAATTCTAAAAATAATAAAAATCCAAAAAAATAATAAAAAATCGAAAAAAACCCAAAAAAAATCTAAAAACCCAAAAAAAATTTAAAAATAAAAAAAATTTAAAAATAATAAAGAATCCAAAAAATTCTAAAAAATCCAAAAAAAAAAATAAAAATCCAAAAAATTCTAAAAAATAAAAAAAATAATAAAAAATCCAAAATATTCTAAAAAATATTAAAAAATAAATAAAAAACCAAAAAATTCTAAAAATTCAAAAAATCAAAAAAATAATAAAAAATCCAAAAAATAAAAAAAATCCATAAAATTCTAAAAAAAATCAAAAAAGTCAAAAAAATTCTAAATATCCAAAAAATAAAAAAATCCAAAAAATTCTAAAAAATAAAAAAAAATAAAAATCCAATAAATTCTAAAAAAAATCTAAAAAATAAAAAAAAATCCAAAAAATAATAAAAAATCCAAAAAATTCTAAAAAATCCAAAAAATTCTAAAAAAATCCAAAAATTATAAAAACAAAAAATATCTAAAAAATAAAAAAAATCCAAAAAATTATAAAAAATAAAAAAAATTATTTAAAATCAAAAAATAAATAAAAAATATAAAAAACCCAAAAATATTCTAAAAAACCAAAAAAATAATAAAAAATCCAAAAAATTATAAAATTCAAAAAATTAATTTTTTTAATTTTTTTCGATTTTTTATACTTTTTTGGATTTTTTTTATTATTTTTAATTTTTTTTTGGATTTTTTATTATTTTTTAGATTTTTTTGAATTTTTTGAATGAGTTAATTACATAGTTAGTCCCTGTGGTTTGCAAAAAATTACAACCTTAGGTACTAATAGTTTAGAATCACATTCTAGGGTATTAACTTTTCATTTTATAACGTTTGAGGGTATTAGCACTGTTTAAAGGCTTAAAATCACATTTTATTAGTACCCTCAAACGTTACAAAATGAAAAATTAATACCCTCAAACGTTACAAAATGAAAAGTTAATACCCTCAAACGTTACAAAATGAAAAATTAATACCCTAGAATGTGATTTTAAACTATTAGTACCTAATGTTGTTATTTTGTGCAAACCACAGGGACTAACTATGTAATTAACTCTTTTTGAATTTTTCGGATTTTTGGATTTTTTATTATTTTTAATTTTTTTGATTTTTTTGAAATTTTTTTATTTTTATAATTTTTTTAAATTTTTATTATTTTTTTAAAAAAAATTTAGAATTTTTTAATATTTTTTAGATTTTTTTTGAATTTTTTTTATTATTTTTTAGAATTTTTTTGATTTTCTAAAATTATTTTAGATTTTTTAGAATTTTTGAACTTTTTTTTTTGAATTTTTTGGATATTCTATTTTTATTTTTTTTATTTTTTAGAAATTTTTTTATTTTTATAATGTTTTTAACTTTTTATTATTTTTTAGAATTATTTTTTTGATTTTTTAGAATTTTTTAATAATTTTTAGATTTTTTTTGAATATTTTAGATTTTTTGATTTTTTATTATTTTTTAGAATTTTTTTGATTTTTTAGAATTTTTTGAACTTTTTTTTATTTTTTAGATTTGTTAGATTTTTTAGAATTTTTTGGATTTTTTATTATTTTTTAGATTTTTTTGAATTTTTAGGATTTTTTGGATTTTTATTATTTTTTAGAATTTTTTTGAATTTTTAGAATTTTTTTTTTTTTATAATTTTTTGAACTTTTTATTATTTTTTAGAACTTTTTTTGTTTTTTTTGTTTTTGTAGAATTTTTGGATTTTTTATTATTTTTTAGATTTTTTTTTAATTTTTAGGATTTTTTATTATTTTTTAGATTTTTTTTTTAGAAATTTTTTTGATTTTTTATAATTTTTTGAACTTTTTATTATTTTTTAGATTTTTTTAGATTTTTTAATTTTTTTGATACTTTTGATTTTTTTAGAATTTTTTTGAATTTTTATAATTTTTAATGAGTTTTAGAATTTTTTTGAATTTTTATATTTTTTTTTTGGATTTTTTAGAATTTTTATCTAAGATAGTTGTTTTTAAAACTTTTGCCAATTGTTTATAAATAGGGGTAATTTTGTCTTTTTATGTATTTTTAAATTCTAATTCCATTATTACATTTATCAACCAAACACATCTATGGATTTCAAAGGAATCCATCAAATTCCAATTCCAATTCCCAAAGGGATTCCAATTCCAATTCCTACACATTCCGCGAACCAAACGCCCCCTAAGTTTATGATCTCCGTACACGTGTGGGCGTTTTCAAGCACTAAAATTTCGAATTCTTTTCTATATGTACTTACAAGTTTAAGTACTTACGTCCTAGACGGGTTACACAATTTCATATATAATTTATAAGTGTGTAAATAATATTTTAAAATGAAGACTATTATGTTGAGGGAGCATGCACATTTATGTAGTTTACATCCTACCTCGCACCCCAGTACCCAATAATTTTGTCCGGTTAACATAAAAAAAAAAGATGCACTTATCATATACCGAACGGTTTTTCATGTTAATTTCTAAACCATAAAAACTACACTGTACAATATATAGATATGTTAAGACAAAATGTATTTAAGTTACATAAGTTTCATGTAAACATAAATAGAATTTTGATTCCAATCCATCTACTATACTAAACCAATACATATTTAGCTCACATATCATTTACTTAAACCATTATGGCCACGTAGCAATGTGATATTCATTCTTGTACAATTTTGAGAGGCTATTCTTAGGAGAGTTGTTCTCTATGTTCCCTCACACGACTATTCAATCACACGCTCTTACTGTGATTTTTTCGTATTCATTTCTTTCAATTCATTGTAATTAAAATCTAACTGGGTTAGGGTCAAAGGGCATACCGTGCAGGATTTTGAAACATTAAGAACAAAATTTGTCAACTTTTGCGTCAAATTACACCGCCTGCAAAATGGTGTAAACATAAAGGACAAAACCTGTAATTTACTCAAAATAAAATTTAGATTTTAGACTAAAATACGTGTTTAATAAGATGAGAAAAAAAATTCAGAAAAAAAAAATCTCTGCTTGACTTCTCAATTCTCATGTGAAGCCTATTTGTATGTTAAGACTTTATTTGTATCGAAATCTAACTCTATATTTTAGATATGGTAAAGTAATATAATTCAAAGAGTTGATTATGTGGATACTCCCTGGGTTAGGTCATATTGCACGTGTGTCATATAATTTTCATTGTGTTCGACCCTTTGATTGTATCTTATAAAGCTATCTTTTTATATTCATTAGTACAAAATGCATAAAGAACATTTAGTGTTATGTGTTTGAGAATTTACCATAATTACGAGGGGAGGGAGTTGTTCCATTTTCCTAAGATTTTCATGTATGTTATATCAGCGTCACATCAGCTTTTTCTTCATTTTTTCTCAGATTTTCCTGGTACGACGTCATCCCAATGTTTCCTAGAATTCCCCAAAACAAAACCAACTCACTTTTCCCTCCACCTTCCCCCTATCCGCACTTCCCCGTGAATCGAAATGTATCTGTATTATTATGATTCATAAATACCATTCCTATCAACACATTATTTGTTCACTATCATTATGCTTTCGTGGCATTTTGCTCCGTCGCATTTTTTTTTTCATTTTTATTTATTCATAAAGGTACAAATAACCATACCAGGGATGACCTAGCCTCCCATACCATCGGCCCATTAGGGGGTATAACGGTCTCAGGTTATACAGGTTGAGTTAGCAAGCAGGTCAGGTAGAACTAACTAAAACTTTTGGGCTGGTTTCCGCGATGCCATTGCAAGATTTTTTTTGCTCTTTTAGCTCCATCAGGGGCATAATCCACTCCAATATATAACCTCAAAGTTAAATACACAATCAACATACTATAGTCTCATCAATAACTTACAAAACTGTCGAAATGTAAAATGTCTTTTAAGTGATCACATACTTGTCTCACTAATTTGCAGCCTCAAATTAATCACTCACGCAACGGTCCTGGCACAATTCATATTGCTAAAAACCCTTAACAGAACGATTTGTTTCGATTCATGTTGCAGAATTGATCACCCACCACCCATAACTTTGTAAAGTGCTTAATTTTGACTTTTGGGTCAAGAGGATTGTACCGCCAGCTTCTGTAAATGCTCAAAGAACACTTGAAGATTGACGTCGTCGGTGAAAATAACATCCATTCCCGCAGCTACTTCATTGTTGTATGTTGCTGATGGGTTCAACTTGGCCAATAAGAATCTAGCCTGTTTTATGTAAAACAACCATTCAGTCAAACCTATAAGATAAGAATCGAAATGGGTGCAATCGAGCCGAACCTTATCGAGCCCGGTTCAAAGTTCAAACATGTCATTTTTAGTGCGTAGGGGTGCAATCGAGCCGAACCTTATCGAGCCCGAGCCGAGCTTGAGCCTAAAATAAAGCTCGTTTATTTATCGAGCCCGAGCTCGAGCCTGGTATGTGAAGCTCGTCAGGCTCGTCGAGCCTTAGTGTAATATCAGTTTTTATTAATAGTTAATAACATTTACCCCTTATTTAAAGTTGTCTAGTAAGCAAGCTAAGCCGAGCTTATTTAAATTTGTTTACAAGCCAAGCACAAGACTAAGCTTCACTTATCGAGCTTGCGAGCCTAAACAGTTTATTATTTTTATTTAATATATTAGTTAATCGATAATAAACGAGCCAACCTCGAGCTTGAGAAACTACCAACGAGCCGAGCTTGAGCTTTGAAAACAAAACTTGAACTGAGCTCGGCACGAGCTATCATAAGTTAATCGAGCTCGGCGTAAACATGTTTTCGTTCTCTTTTAGCTATGACGTGACATGTTTAAATGTTGAAAAAAACCCAAATTGACCAACTCGTAAGTAAATGCGTTGACTTGCAATAAAAATAAAGATTTACGCATCAGACGATGCACATTTTATAACGTAATATAAAAAAATAAAAAGCAGAATAATAACCTGAGAACCATGTTGATCGCACACCACTAATCTTGGGACAGGAAACCGTTCATGTATTATCACTTCAGCATCATCATGTGGAGCTTGCAATAACTGTGCAAATGCCTATTGAGAGAAATAAACAGTCAACACATTAAGGGGCTACAATGCGCATAGAAATATATACACACATATACGAGAGAACGTTATAACGCACACACCTCATATGATTGCGTAAAGAAAGGCATATAGACATAATTATCTCATATAATTTAAAACTTAGAAAGTGATTGATTTAAAACTAATGATAGGTAGATATTTTACAATTTTTCCAATTTAGTTTTATTACAACTTGCAGCGGTGAGCAGAACCGAACCGAAAACGGCGATTTAACCGAACCGAAAAAAAGCCAAACCGTAGAAAAAACCGAAAGGTTTTGCAATTTATGAAACCGAAAAAAACTTGGGTTAACAGACAGAGAATACTTATGGACGTTTCCATAATTAATTAATAACAGGTAAACATAATAACTTAAATGTAAGCATCGAGATTATTAAATCTTGGGTTATAGTTTCTATTTTTGAATCTTATGTAATTTTGTTTCAAAAACCGAACCGTTGCTAAAACCAAAAAACCGAATCCGAACGGTTTTCAATAACCAAAAACCGAACCGTGCACACCCCTAACAACTTCTTACATGCTTCTCAAAGGGTGTGTGCAATATACAGAACCAATATTTAGAGAATTGCGAGAAGCGCATAAGCACTAAAAATTAAGATAAAAAGTGAAATAACATACTTGATGTTCGGGCTGATTCTGGTAACCCAAGTTCCGCCATTGAGCTATAGTCATGCCATGAAAAATAACTATGCTAAAATACGAATCTAGTAATAGGATTCGATCAGGTGAAATGGATGCCACATCAAGCAATGCTGGGGTAGGAAGTGACTGAAATGAATATGATATTAACGAAGGTTGAATCATAACTGTAGCATTTGTAATGCTCTCTCGGTTTAGCATCATGCGAAAATAAGCAGTTTCATCTGGACTGTTATTGAACACCTGCCACAAAAAGAAACACAAAATGAAAAGTGTCCAAATTTTGAGGTCAGTTAACGTACAAGACCAGCTTATCGTGCGATGCGTATGCGAGCATCTCAACCACACATCTGATCTAATCTAGGTTTTCAATTAAACGCGGTGGCACAATAGCAATTAACTTTGCATAATTACTCATTATATTACATAATTACGCACGTGATTTGCATAATTACGCATGGGTTGGGTTAAACCCTAATTACGCACGTTATTTGCATAATTACGCATGGGTTGGGTTAACTTTAATTACGCACATTATTTGCATAATTACGCACGTTATATTGGTAGTTGTGTACCGTTGCACGTTAAGAGCCTTTTGTATTTAAACCTTTCACCCAAATTTTAATCAAGATTAAAAACTAAAATCGGCAACATATCTAAGTTTACCTGCACGAATTGTGATCTCCGAAGATTGAACATAAACTGAGGGAACAATGAGAAACAAGGATTTAAAGAAAACGAGGATGGGTCATCTTTTCGGTAGTCACCGAATTTAGAACATAGACGAATGAGATTCCTATCTAACCATCTTGTAGCATCAAATGTGTCCTGAAATCAATAATAATTTCCATCAGTGACAAATAAAAAATATAAAAGAAATTAAGGGAAACGCTACACGATAAAGCGAAGAATTTGACGAATTCGCACCTCGATCTCCATCTTATAAGAGGCTAATCTAGCCATTACTACCGCAGCAGTCTCTTGATCAAAACCTTGCATCAATTCCTGCGAAAAATATCTTTCAACTCATAGGTAACTAAATACTTTGTATGCGACTATTTGAAACAAAATAGATTTAAACGTGAGCAATATGTGTGAGAACTTCATGTAGTTCTCAAAAACAATTCGTTCTCAAATATCCACAACTTTGGCTCGTTTTGTTTTTAATCAGTTGTATAATTAGTTGCATCTTTACTGATTTTTTACTATATTAAAGTAATAAAAGATGAATGCTTTTACTACTTTACCTCAGAAACAACGGCACTCTCGACCCATCTTCTAGTAACGGTAGTAACTCGTAATTTAGATTGCCCATCAGCAGTCTGGTAACTGCACCAAAAATCAAAATACATGAGCGTAATTTTTTTTTTTTTTTGGGTAAAGGGTTACCCCGGTGATTTTATAAAACAAACCAAAGCAAAAATTACACAAATTTGTTATGTACATAAAATGTACTTTTAACTTGAAGAAACCGTCTCCAATTCTCAAAGAAAAACACACATTATATTTACCTTGTGACAGTTTGTATATACAACTGTGGATTTGCATTGCCAGAAG
This sequence comes from Helianthus tuberosus, assembly GCA_030545235.1. NCBI lineage: Eukaryota > Viridiplantae > Streptophyta > Magnoliopsida > Asterales > Asteraceae > Helianthus > Helianthus tuberosus. Next base: position 50,289,066 of record CM060351.1, read on the forward strand.
GATCTTTGTCACTCGATGATATATCGAAGAATACCGTCAGGCAAGTATCTTTGTCCAGTCCACACAATTTCCAAGCTGTCGTATTCCCCTGACCAATCGTTGTGCTGGCAACCGCAGGTCCTTTCTGCAACGCGAGTGTCAGAAAATAGCATTTTCAGAGAATTAATTAATTATTTTAATCAATAATCGATTTTTAGTTCCAGCGAAGATTTAGCAACTGACCTTGTCCAAGGATGTACAAGGTCCGATTATCCCCTGAATTTTAATATCCTTTGAACAGTTGATCTCGAGAGTGCCACTGATCATAAGAAAATAGTGGTGAGTTTGATATATTAGTATAAAAATGTAACCGTTAGTCACCGAGCATGATAATACATACTTATGAGCCAGGCCAAGAGACTCTTCGCCTTTTTCGAAAACACGTCTGAATGAATCCTTGAAAACCGAATGACCGAAACTTTCGGCTAGAACAACAAGACCACCGGTTCTTTCAATAACCACCTTCATCTCTGCAACCCCAACCTAAGCATATAGAAACTACATTAGTAATTTAATATTTAGAAGTCAAATAATTATTATTTTTAAAATCGATTGCATACCAGCTAAAAATACCAAGTTTACCCATTCTTTAACGTAATTTTTGAGAGATAATTACTATGCTACATATAGTATATTCTTTTGTTCAAAAGATTGTCCTTTTTGATAATTTGACATATTCCTCAAAATCATCAAAATATATCGAAACACTCAAACAACTAATAATCTGTTTTTTACTACCAATAGCAAACTCACATCCAAATAGGGTGGCAACAAAAACCCAAGCCCGAACGTGTATAACCAAAACCCAAAGCATTCGGAACGGGTAATCGGGTATACCCGATACCCGACAGGTATGGGACCGGGTATGGGATTAGGTGATACCCAGCCCGATTACCCAAAAATATATACTCGTTTACCCGAATAATATTCCTGAAAACTTTTAACTTCTGTTTTTATATTCCCTTAATTATTGTTTAGTAAAGTTTCATTCTAGTAGCTTCATCACTTCAGCAATAAACTTTTCTTTTTGAATATATATTTTTATGACATTATTAATATTTATATGCTATGAAATACTCTCTGACTTTTTATTTATATATATATTTTTTTTTACTTGGTGCATTGGTATGTTGGTGGTTTTGGAGCCGGGGGTCTCTCTAGAAGCAGCCTCTCTATCCTTAGGGATGGAGGCAAGGTATGTCTACATCCCACCCTCCCCAGACCCTATAAGTAGCTTTGCTATTTGTGGGATATACTGGGTATGGTGGTTGTTGTTGTTGTTGTATATGCTATGAAATACAAAAAAAATGTATTGAGATTAATATTATAATACATTTACATTTTTACACAATTTTAAATAACTGTATGGTGATGAAGATACGTATGTTATTTATCATAATTCGATTACTGTAAAGATTTTAAAAACATAAAGTTAAAAAGGAAATAAGAAATATATGTACATGAAAATCCCAGCGGGTATTTTTCTAAAACTAACCGGTATACCTGATACCCGACCCATTACCATCTCTACATCCAAACACTATCTCATGCAGCCCGTTAGTTACAGCTAAATTTCTGATTCTCATTAATCAATATCGCATACTCATTTCCAACATGAAAATCAATCACCCTTTGATGAGAAAGAACTATGATAAAAGAAATGTATCTTACATAAAGAATTATTGACCTTACAAAAAAATTGACAGTTTCAGAAATCATGATACACGGCTGACTTTAAGGAAATAAAACCACCATTATATATATATCTAAATTACAAACAGTCAAACAGATAAAAAGGGTCAACATATTCAGTGTTGTACCTGATCAAGGGCAGAAGCAAAAAGGTCCAAGACATGACCCTGGTTGGCCATCTGTTTTGCAAGTTCCTCGTAAAACTGAACCGCCTTCCTAAAAAACGGTGCTGCATCCTTGTCCAGATCTTTATGTGAACGAACCGGGTCCGATAGATCTTTAGATATAATCTTCAAAAACCCAAAAAGTAATGAAAATTTCAGATTTCCACAGAAGTTGAAAAGAAAATCATGATAAGATATGATCATCAAAACCATCGAACACCAAAACCAAAAACGATTACATATGCTTATAGTTACAAATTTGATCAAACAATCGGTTGATCAATAAAGAACCAAAATTTGAAGTAATTCATCCAATCAAGTGTTTAAAAGAGTCGGGTAAGGAACCACTTACAAGTTACAATACCAGTTTTATTTGTTCTAATATATATGAAACATTGCCAATAAAACAATGCTGAAACATACTCACATATAAATATATAATTTACCAAACTAACGATAGAAACATAGAATAACCCTGATGATCCTTTCAAAGATGATAACTAATTTAACAGATCACAAAAATAACGGCGACATAATGCAAAATACAGCTAAAATATATACTATATATTATACAAACTATGCTCATTAACAAGTACATTGTCAGATCATGTTTTATAAAGTGAAATTGTGAAAAAAGTTGCAGAATGTGCTTACCGATCCTGGTCCTTCAGTACACGGACCACCGACTAACGCAACAATCCGCGCACCCGTACCAGGCAAGCAAGCCCCAAGCAAACCCGCCGCAACACTCAACGCCACACCCGTACACCTCAACGCTCGATTCCCAGGCGCAACCGGCCACTGATCCGTTCCTAACTCCTCCAAAAGCTGCATCACCGCATCAATAAGCATCCAATCACATCAAATTATTTGAATTCATATAAAAAATCATAATTTTAACTTACAGAATGAATAACATAAGCTCCCTCAGAAGCAGGCAGCAAGAACCTAGCAACCCCAGGATTCGGGAACCCTTGACCCGCCACAGCGCCAATACCTCCGCCAACTCTCCGACCACCGGCAAACCCTCCACCCAATCCCAACTGCTCCAAGACTTGATCTTTACTCATCTCCTTCGACCCACGAAACACGTAAACCTTCGACATATCCGAATACCCCAACTCATGAACCTGCACTTGAGTCCCAAAACTCACAAACCCCACCAAAGCATTCTCCGGCAAGAACTCAAGCGCCTGCTGTAACGCCGATCTAGCAAACCCTAACTCCTCCTCAATCATACAAGTATCAAGAACAAACACATACACAGGTGGGGGAAGCGCGTGGCGCGCGTCAAGGTTACCAACAGCATATTCAATAGTTGTGTATTGTGGGTATAGTTCAGCAGGGACATTAGTTTCAGAAATACCCGAATAATGGACCGGAAAGTGGTTCCTTTGGAAGCAGAAGGGGCAGATCCAGATGAGGGCGGTGAAATCCACGCGGCAAAAGGGGTTTAAGACGGAAGAGCAGGTTTTGCAACGGAGTGGTGCGTAGGGGTTGGTGGGGATGAGGGAATGGGGGCGGATCGGAGAGATCGAGGCGGCGATTGGGATGACGCACTTGCTGGCTTCGACTTTGGTACGGGGCCAGGCGTTCCAGGTCATGCGGACGCCGTCGATGCCTTCAGGATCGGTGATGGGGGTTTCTGTTGACATGATTGGGTGATTGATGGGGCAAGATCGGAGCTTTTTGAGTTGGGGTTTTGTGGGTTTGGGGGGAATTGGGTTTCAGATGAACCCTTTTGGGGAGATGATTAAGGGGTTGGGGAAGATTGGTGAATTGAAGTCAAAATTGGGAGAGGGTGGATGGGGAAGGGGGAGGGGGACTGTGGGTTGTAACTGTTTGGTGAGGTTATGAAGTTCAATGCTGGATGTGTGTCTAATTGTTGTTATGATGATGATGATGATCTCGTATATGTTTAAGTTACGTATGTATATCACATGAGTAGGTGTCAGCTAAGGATGGAAATGGGTCGGGTTTTGGTCAGGTATTGATAATCTCATACTCATACCCGGTTATAAAATCGCGTCCCATATCCGACCCAATACCGTTGGGTATTTGCCGGGTAATTACCCGTCGGGTATCGGGTATACCCATTAGTTTGTTAAAAGATATACATTGGATTTTTAAATACATTTTTTACGATTGTAATTATTATATTATTTTACTAGAATTACCACCCGTCGCAATGCGGCGAGGGATTCATTAGTTATATATCATCTTTTTATACTAATAAAAAAATAACTAAGTCGATCTCTGACTCGCACGCTGCGACAGACCTATTAAACGGGGAAAAATAGACGCGCTGCGACGGACATGTCAAACAGGAAAAAAATAGATGAAAAAACGTTGAACCCCACACGCACGTTGCGGCGTGTAAATCGGAAATTTAAAACAACACGTTAAATAAAGAACTTATGAAAGATGAAAAATATATAAGAGACTAAAGTTAAAAGTAAAAAAGTGTTAGAGATTAAATTGCAAAAGATGAAAGCTTTGGGTTGAAAGTAAAAAAAATTAAAGGGGTTAAATTGCAAAAGATGAAAACTTTTGAATTAGAAGTGAAAAGTCAAATTAATCAAAGGGGTTAAAATACCAAAGATTGAAACTTTAGACTTAAATTGCCAAAAATTGAAACTTTAGAGTTAAAAAAGAAATCAATTAAACAAAAGAGATAAATAGATTTAGTTAAATTGATGTTTAATATTATTATTATTATTTAATAAAAGAGATAAATAAAAAATAAGGGTGAGAAATTACCAGAGAATGACACGTGTCCAAAAGAATTTTTGTTTATTAGTATAAAAAGATTTATACAACAGTTATTATTAATTAAAAATGTATATTAAATACATATAAATTTTATTATAAATTAATAATAACTTTATATTACTTATACACTTAGGGGCTGTTTGGTAGCCTCTTAATGACCATTCAGATGTTACCTCTTAATGGTTTAAAACCTCTGAATAAATAAGAGGTAACTTCAAGTCTGGATGGTTAAGAGGTAACCTCTGAATGGTAAATCATCACATGTCACATTCTTCTACCTTCTCATTGGTAAAATTCTTAATGGTTCCATTAAGAGGTAGCCTATTAATGGCCATTCAGAGGCTACCAAACAGCCCCTTACATGTACTGTCAACAAGCCCAGAGGTTCGAGGGCTACTCGTTATTGGCTCGGTAAACTCTTGAACGAGCCGAGCTTTAACGAGCCCGAGCCTGAAATAGAGCTCATTTAGTTATCGAGTCCGAGCTCGAGCTTGAAATACAAAGCTCATATAGGCTTGCGAGCCTAAATGAGCCCAAACAAAAACTTATTTATTTTATATATAATATAATAATGATGATGATAACATTGGCGAGCCGAGCTTTGGCTCGTTTAAGCGACATTGAAGCGAGCTCGAGACGAGTTTTTAACTCGTCTGAGGTTGTTCTTAAAATAGCTCGGGCCGAGCTCGAGCTTTGGGTTTTACTCACGAATCGAGTTCGAGCTTAAATAAGTAGGCTCGAACCGAGCCGAGCTCGAGCTTCATAAAAACTTGACGAGCCGAGCTTGAGCCCAGTCGAGCTCAGACTCGACCCGACTTGTTTAAACCCCTAACCATGAGTTGAGATTGACACTCAACTACTTTTGTAAAAATAAATAAATATAAATAAATAATGTAGGCCATGTAACTATTTTAAAAATGAATACTATCTTAAATCATATAATCTTTCTCTATATTATATGGGTTGATTGGTTGAATAATAAAATATGTTTCTTTGTAAAATATAATAAGATATAAAGTTTTACTAGTTTTATTTGATAATTATTGTGTAAGTTTGTAATCTCTTATAGTAATCAATATATAACCAGCTTCTAAAGTGTATACTCTTGTCACAGTCAATAAATCTTTAGGAAGGTTTTTAGTTATTTTTACATTGTTAGTCTTTAGGAAGGTTTTTAGTTATTTTTACATTGTTAGTCAATTAAGTAGTTGAATAATTTAAATTAAATACATCAGAGAATTTGGATACAATGAATTTGTATCACAAATGGGCAATAGGTGGTTGTACTACATGCTTAAAGTGTGTTATGTGTATATGTGAAGTGTATCTTTTGAGATGTTGGTTGTATTTTTCTCCCTACCACGTTTGCATTATATTTAATTTAATTTAAATATAATAATATGAATAAACAAGATAGTTTATGCATTAGGGTTGATTTTATGCTTCATCATTTGTACATTGAAACCTCTTGTATTGTTCTATACCATGGGTTTGGTTATTTTTAGTGGTTTCCAGCTGTCAATTTTTGTGAGTGTATAGATTATACTTCATCATCTTTCCTTCTACGTGTCTTCTTTTCCGAGCATACAACTGTCGTACCTTTCCCAGCCAATTTTTGATATAAAAGGTCCTTTATCCTTTTGTTCTGTATACGCAACCAGAAAAATAGAGAGAATGACTACAACCATCCGCGGTGGCTGGTTGAACACCGTTACGACGGTAGGACCTGTTGGTCCGGTTACAGGCTTGAACGACTCTATATAAGGTTCTAAATATGGCTAAGACGACGACAATGGTTGTCTGGTGGTGGTGTGTAGACGGTCGCAGTGGTGGTGTTGGGTTCTGAATACAACCCTCCGCGGTGGTGGCCGATGACCGCTACGTCAACGGACATTGGTTTGATGATAGGCTTGAACGCCTCTATAGGTTCTGAGTATGGAAAAATCACCGCTACGACGGCGGCATTGGTTGTGTGGTGGTGATGGGGTGTTGTTTATTTTTTGATTTTCACATGGGTTTGTCTGAATTGTGAAGAAATTTGTAGAAAATTTTGTTTTTGTTGTCTGGCATAGAGAGTAATCTCTGAATTGGGTTTGAATTGTATTGATAAATTGTATTGTAATGAAGTTGTTCAAGAAATTAGGGTTACAAGAATGGTGTTTATATAGGACACCACTTTACACGCTAGCCCCTACACTATCTATTATTCTTATTTCCGACACTCCCCCTCAAGTTGAGTAGTGGGGTCACCAATACTCAACTTGCTCAAACAGCTACTAAACGCGTTTCCGTTGACTGCCTTTGTGAGTATATCAGCGAGTTGATCTTTTGACGAAACATGAGGGAGTTCTATGATTCTTGCTTCCAACTTTTCTTTGATGAAATGTCGATCTACTTCCACATGTTTTGTTCGATCATGTTGAACTGGGTTTTCTGAGATTTGTATTGCAGCTGTATTGTCACACATGACTTTACTAGGAGCCTTTTGGGAAAAACCAATGTCTTCTAGCAGCTTCCTGATCCACATAACTTCGCTTAACCCTCGAGCTATACCTCTAAATTCCGCTTCTGCGCTCGATAGAGCGACTACTTTCTGTTTCTTACTCCTCCAGGTAACGAGGTTCCCACCAACCAAGGAAAAATATCCTGATGTTGATCTTCGGTTTCCCTTATCCCCTGCCCAGTCTGCGTCAGTGTAGAGTTCAACATTTAAATGTCCATTTGTTTTGAACAACACTCCATGACCTGCCGTTCCCTTGAGATATCTTAAAATTCTCTGAGCAGCTTCCATGTGGGCAACTTGAGGTTGATGCATGAACTGACTCACCACTCCAACAGCATAAGCTATATCCGGGCGAGTGTGAGAGAGATAAATTAGCTTGCCCACAAGCCGTTGATACCTTTCTTTGTCTGCAAGTTCTCCATTGAGTTCCATGTGAAGATTGTGATTCACCACTATTGGAGTATCTGCTGGTTTACAATCAATCAACCCAGTTTCTGCTAGGAGATCAAGGACATACTTCTTTTGGCAGATAAAAATTCCCTGTTTAGACCTGAGAACTTCTATCCCGAGGAAATACTTAAGATTCCCAAGGTCTTTCATTTCAAACTTTGAAAACAGATTCCTTTTCAGCCGTGCTATTTCTTCTGTATCATCACCGGTAATAATCATGTCGTCTACATATATGATCAAGCAAGTTACAAGGCCGTTTCTTCTCTTGAGGAACAGAGTATGATCAGCGTTACTTTGGTGATACCCATACTCTTTCATGGCCAAAGTGAACTTCCCAAACCATGCCCGAGGAGACTGCTTTAGCCCATAAAGGGATTTTTTCAACCGACAAACTTCCCCTTCTTTAAAACCCCCTGAAAAACCTGGAGGTGCTTCCATGTAGACTTCTTCTGTTAGGTCTCCATGGAGAAAGGCATTTGTAACATCAAACTGGTGAAGAGGCCACTCCTTATTGGCTGCTACGGAGAAGAGAACTCTAATGGTATCCATTTTTGCAACCGGAGAAAAAGTCTCAGAGTAATCGATCCCATACGTCTGAGTGTAACCCTTGGCTACAAGCCGAGCTTTGTATCGCCCAATGGAACCATCTGGTTTATATTTAATCGAATACACCCACCTGCATCCAACTGTTTTCTTTCCTTTAGGAAGAACGCAATTCTCCCACGTGTTGTTTTTCATGAGAGCACGCATCTCCACTTCCATTGCTTCTTCCCAGTTCTTCTTACCTTTAGCTTCCTTTACGGAATTAGGTATTTGTTCAGTGTATAGAGAAGTAACAAACGCTTTCGCACTGTTAGATAAGTTCCCGTTGACCATATTAGCTACAGGATATCTTGAATTTCTAGTCTCCTTCTCTGGGGAATACCGTTTTGGGGGAACCCCTCTATTGGCTCTGGGAGGAAGAGAGTATCTTCCGGTTGTCTCTGCTGCACCTGGTGGTTCAACATGTTCAACCACTACTGGCTCATTTTCAACCTGATTTTCAACCTGTTCAACATTTGGATCAACATGTTCTGTATTTGTCGGTTCTATGTTTTCCCCTGTTGTCTCATAGTTATAAGACGTAGAACATTCAGGGTTCTCAGTATTTCTTACCTCAGGCATCATGTTGGATGGACTTTCTTCAGTGGTACTGTGCTCCGCGGATTGTGTGTCTGTGTTTGAAGGACTCGCAGTACTGTGATAGTTTTCTGTTGTGACTTCTTCAGATGAGGGAATTTGTGTTACCCAGCTCAGAGTGTCTATACTGTTATTCTCCCCCTGACCACTGAGTTGGGTGTTATAGAAGTATTTTGTTTCGAGAAAGTCAACATTCATTGTGGTGAACATTTGACGAGTTGTTGGATTATAACACCGGTAACCTATTTGATCGATCCCATAGCCGACAAATACACATTTTTCAGCACATGGGCCAAGCTTGTTTCGATTGGTTTTGGGTATATGAACAAATGCGGTACACCCGAAGATTCGGGGTTCAAGGGTAAGAGGATGAGGAATACTGGCAGACTTAGACAAACAGTCTAAGGGAGTTTTAAATTTAAGAGCTTTTGTGGGAAGCCGATTCAGCAGATACACAGAGGTTGCAACTGCCTCCGGCCAGAAGGATTTAGGGACCTGAGATTCGATCAAAAGGGCTCGAGTCATTTCAAGAATAATACGGTTTTTTCGTTCGGAAACACCGTTTTGTTCGGGGGTATGGGCACAAGAGGTTTGATGAATTAATCCTTTGGTTTTAAAGAATTGTTTCATAGATGTATTGACAAATTCCCCCCATTGTCGGATCGGAGGATTTGGATTTGAGTTTGAAATTGGGTTTGAATCATAGCATAAAATGTGACAAATTTTTCGTAAACCTCGGCTTTGGTTTTTAAAAAATATACCCATGTCATGCGAGTGCAATCATCCACGAATAGTATAAAGTACCGAAGACCCTGCCCCCCCATCACAGGAGCAGGACCCCACACATCAGAATGGATTAGTGAAAAAGGTGAAGCGACTTTTGTATTGCTAGGTTTGAACGGTTGTCGATGGCTTTTAGCGCGAAGACAGGTTTCACAATCTGTTTTTCCATTCGACGGGAAAAGTTTTGGAAACAAAAGGTGCGAATAACCACTGGATGGGTGTCCCAAACGTCTATGCCATAGCCAGGCTTCTCGGTTTTCTGTTCCATGTGCCAACATCACAGTACCCTGTTGAGCCACTTCATCCACATAGTACAATCCGTGGCGCTCAGTACCACGTCCGATAATCACACCCGTTCTGATATCCTGTAGGAGGCAGAAAGTAGGGTGCATTAGTACTGTGCAATTTAATTCTTTGGTAATATGACTGATTGATAGCAATTTGTGTGATAATGACGGAACATATAGGCAATTTGATAATTTCATAGTTGGTGAAATTTCAATTACTCCTCCTCCTTTCACTTGCATCGTTCCGTTGTTTGCTGTATGGATTTGAGTTTTTTTAGGTCGGCTCATTGAACGTATGTCCACCGGTTCAAACGTCATCGTGTCAGTAGCACCAGAATCAAATATCCAAGCACTATTTTTTCCATGATTGATTTCCATTTTTCCAATTTTTTTTTTAACTTCGCTGGAATCCCTTGAAGTCGCGTTCAAGACCAATCAAATTCGCCGGTAACCGTTCAAGACCAATCAAATTCGCCGGTAACCAAGCAGACCGACTTAAGTCCGCCAACAAAACGACCCTGCTGTCGACGCCAGAAAATGAAGTTCGCTTACCGGCGTATTTATTAAATATGCCGGGCGACTTGAACTCGCGTTCAAGATTTGAGATGAAGCGAATTTAGGTAAATAAGCAGCGAATTTAGGCAAAAACGGATCTGTTCAGCGACATTAGCAGCGGAGTTATTGAAGATTAGGGTTTGGCCTTTTTTGTGGCGGTTGAACAGATCTGATCGATTGAATCTGGCATGAGTTTTATTGGATCTGATCTTTCAAACGTTTGCTGATCAGAATGATTGAGGAAAAACCGAAGTAGTCAGAAACGGACTGAATCTGACTAGGGTTTCCAGCCGGAGCGAATTTCAGGTTCGATTTCAGGTCAGATTGCAGGTAAATTTCAGGTTCGATTTTCTGTTCCGAACAGCAGATTGCAGGTTCGATTTTCAGTGGTTTGATTTTGGTTTTGATTGTTGGGTTTTCGATTTGAGGTTGGATTGGCTTGAAAAAAAAATTGTAGATGATAGGCAATAGTGTTCAAGAATCAGAAACACTGCTCTGATACCATGTTGTCTGGCATAGAGAGTAATCTCTGAATTGGGTTTGAATTGTATTGATAAATTGTATTGTAATGAAGTTGTTCAAGAAATTAGGGTTACAAGAATGGTGTTTATATAGGACACCACTTTACACGCTAGCCCCTACACTATCTATTATTCTTATTTCCGACAGTTTTCGATATTCAAATCTTGAAAGGGGAAGTATTAATACAGAACTGTATATTGATTTGATTCACATGGTGTTGTGGGTAACAAAGAATTAAAGGTTGCAAACTGTTATGCTTACCCGGAGGCCTGAAATTGGTGAATACGTCTTTATTCTAGGTCTATGAGCATGTGGGCATGGCCGCGTGGGTTTGGTTTTTATTTGAAACTTACTAGAGAGCTAAATTCCTCTAAACGTTGGTCGGTTTTAGAATTTTTATGAAAACTTGCTTTTGGTGCTTGGTTTCTTAACGTTTGGTCCTTGGTTTTAAGTGTTCATGATGTCAAGTACCACATTAAAGTATTCCATATGTCATAATAATAACATAGTTTAAAATGGTAAATCGCTAACTTCTCAATCAAAATTAAAAACATTTCCATTCTTTTTTAACATAGGGAGCGGTAATAATAGCGGTACAATAGAAGTGTGCTTTAAACTGAAAGCGTGGCTTCATTGGTAGCATGTTAACATCAATATATGCCATCATACATGCATGTGACAAAAAAGAGGATAATTGAAGAAGTTAGTTTAAAATCTACAGGATCAAACTTGTGATTGCTAATTACAATTTATGATGAATATAAACTTGTAGCTAATTAGAATTTATGATGAATATATATATGAAGTTTTTTTTTTTTGGAAGGAGACTTTCTGTACAAGACCGATTGGTCTCCGGGGACATGTCAAAGACATTCCCCGTCAACCCCGCATCTCCGGACGCGATGTTCGATCGGGCCCCGGTCGGCGTGCGAGCTGACTTCCGCCCGGAAACCATGCTGCCCCCACACGAGTTGCTGCGGTAACAGTTGGGTAAAACTGGGTTGCCCTCAAGACCGATCCATACCTCGGAAGGAAACGATCCATCATTGGGACGTCCCCGCACCATATGCCACAAGGTGGAGTCGAACCGGCGACCTCCCAAAGGGAAGAAGCCGGCCTAACCACTTGGGCTATGGTGGGGGATAATATATGAAGTTAGAACATAAATATTGAATATAGACAAAAGATATGGTTGAATATGTTTTAATAGTCATTATTAAATTTGTTAATTATGTAAGTGTCGTGTGATTCTAGGAAAACAAAACCATGTAAACATCAAGTTTCACATATAAATGACGATTGAAATACAAAATTAACGAGTCTAAGTAATTGTAGTTCACATGGAAATGGTTAATCTTTACAGTCAAACGGGGATTTCAAATTCAAAGCAAAATGGCAAATAAAATGTTCAATCAAAATCAAGAAAGCCATTGATTTTATTAATGTAAAAAGGGGATTTCAAATTCAAAGGAAAATGGCAAATAAAGTGTTATGCTTGTAACAACCAATAGTTTTGCATTGTATGCCAAAGTATTAACGAAGGTAATGTAAGTGGTTTCATATATGATAATCTTATATATACATATATATATATATATATATATATGAAAATATGTGGGCTGATGTGGCACAATATTAGAGCCCCTCAATTCCACTTTTGGCTCCAAAGTTTCGGGTCCGCTTTTTTCTTTAGTGAAGCCCCATATACCCATTTTGTGACCCGATTATAAAAACCTTCTAAAACACGCTTCTTTTCTGAACCCCACACAAACCCTAATTTCATTCTTCAATCAGCTTTCCTCTCCATCGAAACTACTGTCGATCTTCCGATTAAATTTGTGCATCAGTTGAGCAATCCTTCATTGCTGATTTCTCCGTTTTTTAATTCAAGTTCTACCATCTTATTATACTCGTATTGTCCTTCTGTGTCTATATGCTAATCGATCCAATGATTTGAGTTGTTATATGTTTTTCGAGGGTTTTGACAGGATCTGAAATGGATAATAGTTATTTATTAGAAAGCAGAGAAGCATCCATTAGTGTTCGTGTTGTTGAGTGCGAAGTGAGCCGTCGGCCACTACCACTGTTGCTTATCGATGATTGCTTCCAAACGTTATTTTTATCAATAAGTTTGAGATTTTAACTGATTAAGGTGGTAATTTCTCTATTTCCAGATGATTTATTTCTCCGATTTTGTGTAAATCCCAAAACGAATCCGGATCACAGTGGTTGGTTGTTTTAACCCATAACACCTATTGATTAGGTGTTTGAGATATGAAAAGTTAAGAAAGATCAAAGATGAAGGTGAAGCTAATGGATTAATGAATACAACAAGAGTTGTACTGAAACCAAACAATAAGATATAACAATAAAACACCTTGGATATCAGATTTGAGCACAAGATCAACACAAGAATGTAACAACACCAATATTCATTCAAGAGCCAAAAGCTTGAGTAGGTTACAATGTATGGGTTATATATAGTGTTCCTGATTAGCCAGCAAATTTATAAATTTCCTGGAATCTTATCTACACTAAGTTAGGAAACTATCTTCTAGAGAATTACAAAATAAGCCCTTGTACATTCAAAATAGCTACAAACTATGACTAAACTAATCCAGCACAAGTATCAACGATCTCAAAAGTTCTAATAATATCCCCCCTAGATCGTTGCATATTTGTCTTTTCATTCTTCAGTTGTGGCCGCTGGATTCTCTGTCGCTTGCTTCTCAGGCTCTGTTGGTTTTTCTTTGCTTGTTGTCGTTTCTGTTGGTGCTTCGGTCTCGATTGGCACAGTTTGAGTTTCTTGAATTGTTGCAGCTTCACTAATAGGTTGATCCTCCTTAGTGGCCTCATATGTGGATGAGGCCGGAGGTGGTGATGTTGTGGTGGGTTCAGTTGTGGAAGCAGAAGTTCCTTCTTTCTCTCGTTCGTGTTTCTTCTTATTTCTTGCTTCCCTTTTCTTTTCTTCTTTTTCTTTCCTCTTCTCAATTTTATCTACCAGATCCAACATATCTCTTTTCAACTTCCAGGCTCGCTCCACCGCTCTCTGAAATAACGTTGCCTCCTCCATGTTTGCATTACCAGCTCCCACATTTATACGGCTAGCGTTCAATACTGTTAAATCTGAGAGCCCAAACATAAAAACATCCATCGGATCTAGAATACGAATATCCACATTTTCATTGGATCTTATTACAGCTTCACCAGTCCTGCTGTCGTAAAACCATTTCTTAAAATCATTGAGAGCGACAGGTACTTCTTCCGGAAGCTTGATCCTTGTGACAACTTTGGCAGGGTTGATCACCCATGTCACTTTTCCCTTTCCGGTTACTGGATCAATAGTTGTTTTTGAAACTCTGCGTCTTGGACGCTGTGGAGCATGATTGGGGAAACCCTTGTTGCTTTCTTTGGCAATAATCCGCTCGAAGTCCCTCCCGATTCCCCTTTCTTCTGGGTTTAATATGTCTAGGCGACCAAGTTCCCGCAGATCCCACCTAGGAAGTGTGAAAAGATCAAATCCGGTCTGGAAATACTGGATTACTCCACCACGTCTCTTTACCACAAACATTCCTCGAAGATTGTCTGTAGGACCGGGTTTGGGGGACCGAAACCGTGATTCTTGTGAGATCGGTTCAAGACGGGAGAGATTAGACATAAACAAACAACTTCTTTGTATTAATCCGGTAGTATAACATTACAAGTCGGCCCGATTACATGATAACCGAACTAATACCAAAGAAGTATACATCCGGGGAGAAACCAAGTGGTGATTTCTCCCGGTGAGGTCTCAAACCTCCTATCACTCTCTTGCACACACTTGTGCTCTCACTCTTGTGTTGCAAATGACAAAGTGTTGGTATTTATACCAAACACAGGTTGCACGGTCGAAGGATAACACTGACTGGTCGATAGATCATCTGTCGACCATCCAGCTTTCGAAAGACACATACATACCTCGAAGGATAACATATCCTTCGAGGTCCATCTTCATCCTTCAATGGGTATCTTTCGAGCTCATCGAAGGATATTCATAATCCTTCGATGCCTTATCCTTCGACACCAAACATAACACAACCATAATTTGTCTAGCAACACACACACGGTCAAACCAACAACCCTCTCGTTTGACCACTTCAAACGAGCGGGTCTATACACGTTCGATAGACCGTTTCACTAACTATTACAAATTCAGCGTAAAATAATGACTAATCTATTCGACAAGCATCGGACACAAAATCTGCATCAACAAATTCCCCCTTGTCCGTTGCTGTCGAATGCTGAAAATGCAACTGCAATCATCGATCTTCAGTCAAGTAATCATCTTCTCTGTGTAAACAAATTCCCCCTTGACCGATGATCCAGGTAAGTAGTATCTTGATGCTCATTGTATAAAACTTCCCCCTCAAAGTACGCGTATCCAAGTCGAGTGTTGTGCAATTTCCTCAAAAGGCTCAATTGACCGATCTTCCGCTGATCTTCCAATACTCCAACCGGCATTTGATAAGGGTTCCATTCTATAACAACTGCATCAAGTCTTGATCTTTAAGCATACCTATGATTGCGTTTAGAAATTTACCGAAGAAGTTCAACATATGAAAAATTTTTATCCCCCCATTTCTTTGGTAAAATCTCTAAACCTTAACAGAATCTTTCCACTTCAAAGAAACTGTCGTCAAATGTTCACCAATTCCCTCCACTGAGCGGAACTGTCGTCAATCTTCATTGAATGACGAGCGGAAGCGAACATACCGTGTTGTTTTTGGCCCATAATAGTCGCGTTACCATTTTTGCCATTGCATCGGTAACCGTGACTACCCCACAATTTTTCAAACATCAAGTTTCCATTATCTCTTGTTTTCATCGTTCCGAATCATCCCGCGCGCTCCCAAAACCCATACGAATTTTGACCTTGATATTAGGAGCGCGATTCAGATCAACTCCGCAAATACCCGACCCTTTTAATTCATGTAGGCCCAATCAATGAGCAGTTTGCCTAAAACCATTAAACATTGAAGTGCAAATCAATTATATAAACAAACTGTCCACCACCCAAATTCCATGCGGCCCAATTGAATTCTTTATACAAAAGGCCCAATAGTCAACAACTTTAACTCCAAGATTCAGCCGACAATTCCACTTTGTCTTATCCATTCTTCACTTTCCTCGATACACAACAAGCATTCACAGTCTCTCTCTCCTCAAAAGTCAACAACCAGCCGACATCAACATCTTAATGTCAGACTTTTCTCTTTCTTCGATAAACAACAACTCAGCCACCAACGCCTAGTTTCATCACACCTGGATCCTTCGAAATCTGGATCAATCGAAAGACAGACACAAATCCTTCGAACATATTGATGTTAATGATCTTTCGACAATACACAGATGATCTATCGAAGTGAAACAAGGATGATGCTTCGAAATTGTTGTTATCCTTCGGATTTGCTGATCTTTCAAGGTTGTGAGTGACCTTTCGAAGTTGTTTGGTAAGGTTGATCTTTCGAAGTATGAAGATCTGACCCTTCGAAAAGATAACTGACCCTTCGAAACTGTGAGGGATAAAGGTGATCTTTCAAGACAGAGTAGGTGATCTTTCGAGGTTGTTAATTTGACCCTTCGAAAACAGTTGGGAAATGATTGACCTTTCGAGCAGTTAACTGATCCTTCGAAGTTCTTTACATCTTTCAAATTATGAAGATGTGAAGAACATCAAGAACACAGCAACCTGGGTAAATCTGCAGATTCGATGAAAACACTTGAACACGATTTTTGATGAAGGAAACTTGAAGATTTAGGAGAAAAACATAAAACCCAACACTCGTTTTATCACAGATCTGAATAATCGGGTCCAGATCTGAGTTTTTCTCATTTTCACCATTTTTACATCTTGAACAAAAACCCACAAAAATCACAGATCTAGAGCACATGTGACTTAGTAAACGGTTAGTTTTACTAAATCGGGCACCATGGCTCTGATACCAATTGTAGGACCGGGTTTGGGGGACCGAAACCGTGATTCTTGTGAGATCGGTTCAAGACGGGAGAGATTAGACATAAACAAACAACTTCTTTGTATTAATCCGGTAGTATAACATTACAAGTCGGCCCGATTACATGATAACCGAACTAATACCAAAGAAGTATACATCCGGGGAGAAACCAAGTGGTGATTTCTCCCGGTGAGGTCTCAAACCTCCTATCACTCTCTTGCACACACTTGTGCTCTCACTCTTGTGTTGCAAATGACAAAGTGTTGGTATTTATACCAAACACAGGTTGCACGGTCGAAGGATAACACTGACTGGTCGATAGATCATCTGTCGACCATCCAGCTTTCGAAAGACACATACATACCTCGAAGGATAACATATCCTTCGAGGTCCATCTTCATCCTTCAATGGGTATCTTTCGAGCTCATCGAAGGATATTCATAATCCTTCGATGCCTTATCCTTCGACACCAAACATAACACAACCATAATTTGTCTAGCAACACACACACGGTCAAACCAACAACCCTCTCGTTTGACCACTTCAAACGAGCGGGTCTATACACGTTCGATAGACCGTTTCACTAACTATTACAAATTCAGCGTAAAATAATGACTAATCTATTCGACAAGCATCGGACACAAAATCTGCATCAACATTGTCGAACATCCAGCTGATGATCTTGTCAGTGGCTTCACTCTTTTCTACTGTTATTACTTGATAAAAGTCTGGGAGTCGTTCTCTCTCTTTCTTGAACCATTCAGGATGTTCAGGAGAGAAGGTTTTTCCATTTTCTTGTTCGTAGAGAACTTCTTCTTCAAGACCCCATTCGAAGAATTTGGCCGGCATATCATCTCGATCCACTTCCTCTTCATCACTTTCATTTCCCTCAGTTACTTTTTCGACCGTTTCCAAACGCTTTTTCTTGGCTTCAGCCTCCTTTTCCTTTCGAGCATTTTCTTCTTCCACGAAAGATTCAAAGTCGAAGATTTCATCAAAGGAGAACATGGGCTTTATTTTCATCTGCTCGCAGATTTTTCTCATCATTCTATACAATTTCTCTAACCCCATCTGCTGGAACCTGATAAACTTTGATTGCTTGGCCATGTAGGCATTCATCTCCTTATTCTTCTTACGCTGATCTTTAATCTTCTCTCTCAGAATGTTTGTGTCGTTGACTTGATTTTTGAGAAGACAGATCTCCTTTGCCACAGATGGACTGGTGTTCTCAACAAGTTTATCGTAAAGCTCTTGAAAGGGACGAATCCTTTGTGGCGGGACTGGTGGCTTTGAAAACCTCGTCGGCTTTACAGGAGATACTTTGAAAGATCTTTCAGCTGTCTTTTTCTTGCTCGCTGAAGCTTCATCCGGATCTATTATCAAAGTATCAACGAAGTCATTTAACGATTGAACTTCCTCAGTCACAATCTCTGGTCTTTCTGTGGGTGATATCTCTTTTCGCTTCAACTTCTTTTCTCTTTTCTCCTTTTCTTGCAAGGCGTGAATCGCTTTCAAATCTTCAATGTGCTGGCGGTGTTCTTCTGACTCGGCCGCCCTTATGCCTGCATCCATAAATCGTTCAGTGCTTTCCGATGCCCTTTTCTTTTTGGGTGGTTCATCTTTAGCAGCTTCCTTTCCTTTTCTTTTACCTTTCGCTCGTTCTGCCTTTTCAGCAGCTTCTGCTTCAGCTTGTGCATTCCTTTGCTGCTTTTCTCGGAGTGCCTCTCTATACTTTTTGTAGGCTTCTCTGACTAAAGGCAATCTCTCGGCCGCATACATCCCATCGTGTAACATCACCCATTCATTAGTCTTAATCTCCGTATACTGACGACTGGTTGGCACATGGAAGGTGTACAGATTTCCATCATTTGGTGGGTTTTCATACTGATCGTTTATCAGCATCTGGATGAAACGAGGATACATTGCCCAAGTTTTCCCGGTCACATTCTCTAGCAAGTAGCTGAAAATTAGACCAGAGATGTTGAATTTTTTATTCAGACACAGGTTTAACATGGCCGCCGACCACTCTAGGTTCAGTCCATCGAACCCCCCCTTTCTATGAGCTAGGCACATAGCAATAACGTGAACTATAAATCTCCAGTCCCTTGTGAGCCCATTTCTCTTAATCTCCCTCTTTAGACAAAAGTCTCCTATGTATCCCATTCCATGAAATCCGTCCAACACATCATCCTTGCTTAAGGAGATTGGATCTTGCTCGTTGTCTTGCAGCTTCAACACATTGCGAATCCTATCTTCAGTAACTTCTATACGTTTGTTACGAACAGTTGAAGAAATCCCTCTCTTGTTGTTTATATTTTCAGGCTTCGCATGTTCCCAGAACTCTTGAATGTGAAGGCGATAAACGGGAACTACTGCTTCAACTGCGAAACCGATTCTGCTAGATCGAATCCATCTCGCTGCATCCTGAAAGTCTTGTGGTGTTTGATCGAGATTGATACTCTGGTTGTGCTTTAACGTAGTATCCCAATCAATAATTTTCACCATCTTGCTTCTGAAGCACCAAACGAGCCAAGTGAGATAAATGTTGAGGTATAAACAGATATTTACAAGAAAAATAATTTAAAATTAAAAGCACTATTTACAACGATATTTACAAAAAAATAAATAAAATTAAAGGGATAAAATCGCTGCCAGGTCGGTGGTGGTCTTCGCTGCCGGGCCGGATATCGACAGCGAACTCAGCGAAGACAGAGTCTCGTACACGGAACGAACCACCGACGATGAAAGGATTTTATCCTCGGAGCGATCTACCAGCGATGACCTTTTTCCGAGATAAATTCGCCAGCGAACTTAGCGAAGACAAGGCTTTGTTTCCGGAAATGATTTAGCAGCGAAGACACTAGTCTGGGCCGCTTTACCGGCGAAATAAGAATATTTCACCGGTTGCTCGAACTCGCGTTCGAGACTTTTGAAATTCCATGTTATCTTCGCTGAGTTCGCTCTATTCAAAGCTAATTCGCTGGCATCATCTTTTTCTTACTAAACCCTTCTAAAACCCTAACATTTTGACACCGATTAAACAACCAATCACAGAGGTAAGACAAATCTAAACGAAAGCAGACATATCAAAAACATAGAATAATTCAAGCATGAAGTGCATTTCGAAATCTTGGTTCATTTGGTTCAAATCAGTCACAACAAATTCTAGAGATTACAGATATGATTCTAAGTCTATGAACACAGAGAACAATGATGAAGATTCAACAGTACAGTTAATCGAAAATGCGAACCGATGACCGTGATGATTGTAGATGATGATTAGTTCGATGAATTACCTGATGATCTTTGAAAGAAAATGAATCTTGTGTTGGTTTTAGAGAGTATGTCCGGAGATTTAGCGAAGAAGATGAGCGAATGATTTGAAAATTTTTGAAAAGTGACGGTTTGAAGATATTTATGCGTGGATTTCCGTACCGGGCGAAATAGCTATTTCACTGGTATCTTAATTTCGCCCCCTTTGATAAGTTTTCAAAACAGTTTTAATTTCGCTCGTAAATTTCAAACTTTCTTGAAAAGCGTGCCCATTTTTGTTAAAAATGTTAAAATTTACTAAATATTTACTCAACAGAGAAAATTTGGGCCAATTAGACTCCGAACTTCGAATTTTCAGCTCTGGGGGGTTCCATTTGATGCGGAACTTCTTGAAACATTCGACGCTCGATGACTTACATGCAGAAGATCATATCGCCAACACTTGCCAATTCCTTATTTATTATTATTAATAATAAGTACTAACCAGGGCACAAGAAAAACTGCCAGTATGTTTGTCCGCTTAAATCCATGCATCCTTCTTTCAACATGCCTTCGGAGAGCGCTTTTATCATGTTTTCGGTAATATTGACAAGACTTCTATGGCCCCCACACAAGCTATTGAGAATAGAAACATTACGCCCGTGAGTCCCACGTCAGGACATACCCCCGTGATCAATGTATGCACAAAGGTTCTTCATAACAGGTGAGTATATTGGATCCATTCATTTCAACGATAGAACGGAGATCAGGTCTGTACTTTCGTACAACAGAGATTCCAAGAACTATCGAGGGTGAGACAGATAGTTCGGTGAACAGGTCAGTACTTTCGTACAACAAAGAGACCGAAACTAATCCATCAAAAGGTTTCTGGCCACAAAAGGCACTTATTATAAAAAGGTTTGGCCTTTTTTTTAAGGCGCTTATTATGAAGGGATATCATAGAAGTTCTAGGTCAGCATGTATCTGGATGCAGCAGAAGACCAACTATGATACCCCCCGAATGAAAACCAATATAAAGACCCGAGATTTCAGACTTTGGCAATCTATCAACACAAGATTTAAGACCATTAAGCCATATGCCACAACGTTTTACCCACAAGATGCGTAATGCCTGAGATAAGCCAGAATCCTTGTGTAGATGTTTTGTTTTGCTCCCTAACAGCAGTTTACTCGTCGGTGTTGCTGAATCTACCGACACGTCGTTGCTTGGTACCCCGATTTCTTTTTGTATGCTTTTCTGTTTTACAAGAAATGGCAAAGTGTTAGCAATTTTCTATCATTTCCTCTAACAGGAGTCAGAAACAAGCATCTCATTTTGATTTTCTGGAATATCCCCCCTAAAATCTTTATTTTTGAAAGTCCATTTGCCCGAAAATAAAATTTTAAGAATCAGAAAAATGTTTTTGGTGGGCAACGCTGTACGATACTTGTTTTACTTTCAACAAACGTTTTTTTTTTAATGTAAACTATAGACAAAGGATAGTGTATTTACGAAAGCTTTTGGACACAAGATTCATTTCCATTCAAGGAAATTAACCATTTCCAACCAGGTTACCAGCTGGTTGAATCGCATTTTATCGAAAGCTTTGGTGAAAATGTCGGCCCGTTGCTGGGTTGTATCCACTGGTACCACTTGAATGTATCCTTTCTCGTACGCATCTCGAATTGCATGAATACGAATTTCGATATGCTTCGTTCTGGAGTGGTGGATGGGATTCTTCACAATTCCCAGACATGCCTCATTGTCGATGAATATAGGAGTCTTCATGATGTTGATTCCATAATCCAACAACTGATTTTGTATCCAGAGAACTTGTGAACAGCAACTGTAGGCCGCGGTGTATTCTGCTTGAGCGGTGGAGGTGGACACAGTTGTCTATTTCTTGCTTTGCCATGAGATCAGACGATTTCCCAAGAATTGACATCCTCCTGAGACAGACCTGCGATCTACTTTACAACCTGCATGATCACTATCAGAATAAACAATAAGATCAAAATTGCTATCTTTAGGATACCAAAGACCTAGTTTCGGAGTTCCTTTAAGATAGCGGAAGATGCGCTTCACAGCGGTTTCATGAGATTCCTTGGGATTAGTCTGAAAGCGAGCACAGAGACAGACAGCCCACATGATGTCAGGTCTGCTAGCCGTTATGTACATCAGAGATCCGATCATCGAGCGATAGAATGACTTGTTTACAGGTTTTCCTTGAGGATCTAGAGTAAGCTCTGTCTGAGATGCAAATGGAGTACTTGCAACTTTGCAATCATTCAAGTTGTATTTTGCGAGAATATCCCGAATGTACTTGGCCTGATGAATAAGAATCCCGTCTTCCTTTTGCTTCACTTTTAGCCCCAAGAAGAACGTCAGCTCTCCCATCATGCTCATTTCAAATTGTGCCTTCATGACAGACTCGAATTCTCTACACAGTTCTTTGTTGGTCGACCCGAAGATGATATCGTCCACATAAATCTGAACCAACATTAGGTCTTCCCCGACTCTTTTGGTGAAGAGGGTCATGTCGATCGTTCCTCTGGTGTATCCACACTTCAAAAGATAAGTTGACAAAGTCTCGTACCAAGCACGTGGAGCTTGGTGAAGACCATAGAGGGCTTTGTCCAACTTGTAGTAGCGTCCTGGAAAATGAGGATCTTCGAAACCCGGAGGCTGGCACACATAGACTTCTTCCTTTACCTTCCCACACAGAAAAGCGCTCTTTACGTCCATCTGAAAAACTTTGAAATTTCTGTATGACGCGTAAGCTAGGAATATTCTAATGGCTTCCAATCTTGCAACTGGAGCGAAAACCTCTTCGTAATCAATTCCTTCCTCCTGACGAAAACCCTGCACCACTAATCTGGCCTTGTTCTTGATTACTACTCCACGATCATCCATCTTGTTTCGAAAGACCCATTCGGTACCAATCGGAAACTTTCCTTCAGGTAGATCAACTAACTCCCAGACCTTGAGTTTGCGAAATTGAGATAATTCTTCCTGCATGGCCTGAACCCAGCTGGAGTCTAGAATTGCATCTTCAATGTCCCGTGGCACCGATTGTGAGAGAAAGGCTGCATAAAGACCTTTGTTGATGCTTGACGACTGACCTCGTGTACGCACTCCTTCTTCGACTGCACCTATGACATTTTCTAGAGGATGATTTCGATTTGTCTTGTACCCTGCATTTGTCTGAGACTCAATCTGCTGCGGAAGGTTGGTGAAGTGTCCGTCCACGTAAATGACTGGAGGGTCATCTTCTTGTGTTGGTTCATCCACGTTCACCTGTGAAGAAGAAGCACCGTTTTCTGGGGTGTTCTTAGGCAAAGTGTCACCAGTCGCTTCATCCACAGAGAGAAGTGGATTAGCAGAGAATGGAGTGAAACGGGTAGTGAACGGAGTAAGACCAATATCTGAAGTATCAAACAGAGGTTCAACTTGAGCGACTTCTGCAGGTTCTGCTTCTGGAACATCTTCTGGAATTTCAAAAGTGTTTAAGATCACACCCACATCATAAAACCAGTTGGGAGTACTTCCAGTGTTAGTGTAATTTCCTTCTTGAAAATCAACGTAGTACGACTCAATCACCATCTTTGTTCTTTTGTTGTAGACTCTGTAAGCTTTCTGAGTGGATGAATATCCCATGAAGTAGCAGACATCACCCACTGCTTCGAACTTGATGAGATTCTCTTGAGTGTTTAGAAGAGTGCAAGAGCATCCAAATGGTCTGAA
Organism: Helianthus tuberosus; assembly: GCA_030545235.1. Lineage (NCBI taxonomy): Eukaryota > Viridiplantae > Streptophyta > Magnoliopsida > Asterales > Asteraceae > Helianthus > Helianthus tuberosus. The sequence continues at coordinate 50,313,002 of CM060351.1, forward strand.
GAAGTCAATAAGCGGCTTTCTTTTGAAAAGAAGTTCATACGTCGTTTTTCCGTGTGGTTTTACAATGAGAACCCTGTTCAGAACGTAGCATGTTGTGTTAACTGCTTCTGCCCAGAAGATGATTGGAAGCTTTGAATCCACCAGCATGGTCCTTGCGGCTTCAATCAATGTTCTGTTCTTGCGTTCAGCAACCCCATTTTGTTGAGGAGTTCTGGCTGCACTGTATTGAAGATGAATTCCCTTTTCTGCACAGAAGGATATGAAAGTTTGATTTTTGAATTCGGAGCCATTATCACTTCTGATTGACTTCACTTTTAATTTGGTCACGTTCTCAATCAAGGGAATGAATGCCTTGAGAATTTCCGTTGTCTCACTTTTTGCCTCAAGAAAATAAACCCATGAAAAACGAGAGAAATCATCTGTAATCACCAAACAATAAGAACTTTTAGCAAGACTTTTAACACTAATTGGACCAAAAAGATCCATATGCAACAACTGAAGAGGTGCCGTAATCGTGTTCACTGCTTTGGACTTGTGCGGTTTCTTATGTTGTTTTCCCTGGGCGCATGCAATGCATTTTTCAGAAAAAGGAAATTCTTTAATTGGAAGACCTCTAACTAAGTTTAACTTAGAGAGTTTGTTCATATTTTTGAAATTAACATGCCCCAGTCGCCTATGCCAAAGTAGTGATTCCAATTCTGAAGCCTTAGAGATCAAGCAGGTTAAGTTGTCATTTGTCTTGGCGTTTTTCATGTTGAGCACGTATGTGTTGTTTTGTCTTGGAGCAATGAGCATGATCATTTCAGCAGGAACAACATATCCGGGCTTCAGAAACAAGCATTCCATGTCATTGAAAAGCACCGATATTCCTTTATCACAGACTTGTGAGACACTCATGAGATTGTAGTACAGCTCCGATACATAATTGACATTCTCCAGAGTGAGGGCTTCAGACACCACATCTCCTACTCCAACAATCTTTCCTCCCTTCTCGTCTCCAGCGAAAGATACGAAATCACCATCGATGAAGCGAAAATTCTTCAGGAGTTCCTTCAGTCCTGTCATGTGTCTTGAACATCCGCTGTCTACATGCCAGATGTATTCCATGAGCATGCGGAGCCATTTCTGGAGTTTACTCAAGTCCTTGACTGCCTTCTCCTTTGATGAATCTGCTTTCATCGCGGCTGCTGGGACCTTTTCTGTCGCATCACTTTCTGCGGCGGAAGCACGAGGTGTGATCATGAAAGGTTCTCATTGCATACGAAGAGTAAACATACTACATGCTCAAAAATATCTTCAAAAATTACATTACTGAAAACATATGTCAAGTGTTTACAACACGAGATAACATATTGTCTTAAAAGTCACAACTTTATTTAAAGATAAACAAAGCGACATCCACGAGCATGAGTAAGACCACGCGCACATCCATCCTAGTTACCTGAAATACATGTGAGTTTTGGAAAAACGTCAACATAAAGTTGGTGTGAATTCATGCAGTTTTGTATTTCACGTTTGTATACTTTGTATGAAAACATAGTTTGTGAATAAATCAAGTTTTCATATATAAATTCAGTTTCATGTGTACACCACGTACTCATGTATAATTCAATCTTTTCTTGAGTACCCCACGTACTTCAAGTATAATTCAATCTTTTCTTGAGTACCCCACGTACTCAAGTATTCATCAATCTTTTCTAGAGTACCCCACGTACTTCAAGTATAATTCAATCTTTTCTTGAGTACCCCACGTACTCAAGTATTCATCAATCTTTTCTTGAGTACCCCACGTACTCAAGTATTCATCAATTTTAATATGGTATGACTTTTATGTAAATAAAGTATTCCTGTAAGTATCAGGATTGTTAATGGGTTGCAAAGCCATTAACATGTGACACGACATAGGAAGTCACCAAACCTAAGGCATTTAATTGGTATATTCTGAGACACAAAAGCACTACTCGATTCTCGCCCTCACCGAGAGTGTGGCTGCCAGGCACCCGTTAGATCTAACCTTTTGTTCTGCGGTCTAAGTATATTGTTGATTAATGGTGCTTCTGTACCCTATTCGTGACACTATTTCTCATAACGCATCCTACTTGGTTCTCGTCCTCACCAAGCGCGTTTCTTTTTATCATTTCTCATAACGCATCCAACTTGGTTCTCGTCCTCACCAAGCGCATTTATTTTTATCATTTCTCATAACGCATCCAACTTGGTTCTCGTCCTCACCAAGCGCGTTTCTTTTTATCATTTCTCATAACGCATCCAACTTGGTTCTCGTCCTCACCAAGTGCGTTTCTTATTATCTTATATTTTGTCACACTTGGTTCTCGTTCTCACCAAGTGTACTTCTTGTATTTATATCATACCATTTATAAACATTATAATATTGTACATGTATTTCACCCCCGAAGTTATAAAACTGAAAACAGTTAAAAGAAAAGGGGGAGCATGAACTCACAACTTTGCGTTCCTGTGCGTCGTAAACTTCACCGGATTTGCTTAATTAACGTCGTAACCTATACGCGTTTTCTTAACGTTAGTCACTAGACTTGTATCGCACAAGTACAGTCACTCTCTTTGGTGTATATACTCTTGTATTAAAAATATTCTATATTTTTAACTACGTATCTTACTTATATTATTTTCTCTAAAATTAATATAAGTATCTCGTGTTTTGCACTTTGCACCCGAATTATGTATCTTGTATGTTGTATGTATATTTTTAAGTTTATACTCCTCATGAGTATTTACTGTATTTTTAAGTCTTAATACACTAGCACGTATAACACATACTATATACACTTAGCACAAAAGTTGGTGATAACATAATATATATTTGTCTCTAAAAAAAATATACATACTTATATCCATTTTCATTCTTGAAGAAATCATCATTTCTTATCACCAAAAATTAGGGAAACCTTGGTAATACTCTTAAATACATTTTTAGGGAATAAGTTTCTCAAAAACTTATATTTTTCTAAGCGTCAAAATTTATAAAAATTTTGACAGAGTTTCCCCTAAAAATGGAGGTTTCCCATGTTTTCAAAACATGTGTTTATTTTCTTTTAAATCGTCAACAATCATCAACAACAATTATCAATAATAATCATCAACAATAATCACTAATTTCTCCATTTCATGAACTTGAATATTTACAAAAATGTGTAGTAACTTACTAGCACATTTGGTAAGTCTTTCCATCTCTAAAAATAAAATCATTATCTCGAAAACTTTATTTTTAAAGAATATGAAGTTTTACAACTTCTAGTCGGTATTTACGAAAATATTTTTTGGTTAAATCCTTTCGTTTCACAAGTGTCTACACACTTTTTGGTTCTCAAAAATGTCTTTATTTCGAGAAAGATCCGGCTTTTTAAACATGATTTCATCATACACTTGGTTATTCAAAAATACCACTTGTAGATCCGTAGATCTACTAGTTTAGAACTCCATTTCATAAGAAAAATCGTTTTTACACAAGTTCATGTTTGTGAGTGAAAGGGTTCGTCATCTAGTTTTTTTTTTTACTAAATATAGCGCTAGTTCATGTTCCATGAACATGACCTTGCGGGGTTAGATGACGATTCGTTCCACTACTAGCAACCAATAATAATAAATAACCATAACAAAACAAGTTCCATAAGTTTTACACTAATATTTACTCATTAACCACCATGTTTATTATTTTTAGTAGACTTTTAATTTTGTTCTCTAGTGTTCATAATTTTTACCCGTTAAATCTCTTATTAACCACTTTAGATATGAACAATAGGGTGTTTAGAGTCACTTACTACTAGCTCGTGGCTAGGGAAGAAACTAGACGAAAAATGGGTGGTTAAAAGCGTTGTGGTGAGGTCCTTGGCAAACCGTAAGCACCGGGTCTCCTTGTATGAGATCCTTCACCCTTGAATGTATGTAGAATGCAAGATGGAACTTTGAAAAATAATAGTGGGTGTGTGTGGGTTCGACTGAGAGTAGCCAAGGGGAGAAAGAAAGTGATTTCTTTGTTAAGTGTTTATGAAAATGGAAGTCTTATCCATGATGCACACTTATAGACCATTTTCTATTATTACCCATAATACAATATGTAGTCAAGATATTGAACCATAAGATTAAAATAATCAACAAAATGTGAAGGTTTGTTCCCACATGGGGAACCGATCGTTCAAAGGGGTGGGTATCCAAATGGGATTTCAACTAGATGTTAGGCATTAGTTTAGTTAGGAAATAAAAAAATAAGGTATTATGTGTGTTGTAATTTATAACGGGTGTTATGGTATTCGGGTACCCTAACTAGCTTAGAAAAAAAATAAAAACAATGTCATAGACAATATTTTTTTTTGTGCTCCGGGTAAAGTCCGGTGGTTCGGTTGGATATCAATCCGTTAAAGTGCTTAATTACACTTTTTAGTGTCTTTTAAGTACCTTTCTTGTACTCTTTCAATTCCCAACACTTAGGGAAATATTCTGGATAATAAAACGACATTTTTGCAAAATATTCATATGTTTAAATGCTGAATTATTTCTGAATTATATAAATTCTGCACTTAAAGTGCGTTTCGGGTGCTTTTTAGTGCTTAATTTTGCTTTCGTATTGCATATATATTAAACCCTTGTATGTACTCTTGGGTTTTAATGCATTCTTGCTGTCGGACCTACACCTAGGCTCCAATTTCATTGTCTGACTGCTTTCTGCAGTTCTGTTGACACAGTGTGTCTTACCGGTGAGTTTACTATTATTTCAGACGCAACGCTCTCGTTTATGCATAAAGCAATATTTGGTAGTATACAACGTGCATGAATTCACTTGTTTAATCATGTGTTCAGACATTGCTGACAATTAAGCACATAATTGCAGTCATTAAATAATGATTAAAGTGTACGGAAATTACCGGTTTGGTGCCAGTTGTCACAGTCTCCCCCCGTTAAAAGAATTTCGTCCCGAAATTCAGGCTGAACTAACTCTCGCTGGAGTCTTCTTGAACAGGTGGGGATACTTTTCTTTGAACTGGTCTTCACGTTCCCATGTGTACTCGGGTCCGTGCTTAGAGCTCCAACGTACTTTGACAAGTTTTACGCTGCTCCTCCTGGTCTTGTTGACTTTCCAGTCGGTAACCTCAACGGGTTGTTCTGTAAATCGGAGGGCTTCATCAATATGCACTTCATCCATCGGGATGATCACACTTTCTTGTGTTGGACTCTTCTTCAGGTTGGATACATGAAACGTATCATGTACTCCATTAAGTTCTTCCGGTACCTCCAACTTGTATGCCACGGTACAAATTCTTTTCAATATTCTGAATGGTCCGATGTATCGTGGATTCAGCTTTCCACGCTTTCCAAATCTGACTACGCCCATCCATGGTGAGACTTTTAACAACACTTTGTCTCCCACCTTGAATTCTACTGATTTTCTTTTCGGATCAGCGTAGCTCTTTTGTCGATCTCGAGCCGCCTTAATGCGCTCTCGGATCTGCGCAATCTTGTTGGTTGTCTCTTGTACAAGTTCAGGACCAACCATACGTTTATCTCCGGCATCTGCCCAACATAAGGGCGATCGGCATTTGCGGCCATACAGAGCTTCGAACGGCGTGGCTTTTATTCTCGTATGATAACTGTTATTGTAGGAGAACTCAATTAACGGTAGATGAGTATCCCAGCTGCCGCCTAGATCCATAACACATGCGCGAAGCATAACTTCTAACGTTTGTATCGTCCGTTCGCTCTGGCCGTCTGTTTGCGGATGGAATGCCGTGCTCAGATCTAACTGAGATCCAAAGGCTTCCTGAAATGATTGCCAGATTCTTGAGACAAAGCGTCCATCTCTGTCTGAAATGATTGAGATTGGCACTCCATGACGTGCCACAATTTCTCTTAAGTATATTTCAGCAAGCTTTCCAGTGCTGTCTTTTTCTCGGATCGGTAGGAAGTGCGCAGACTTCGTTAATCGATCAACTATTACCCATATCATATCGTGCCCTCTCGGGGTCCTGGGTAATTTCGTTATGAAGTCCATCGAGATTTGTTCCCACTTCCACACGGGAATCTCTGGTTGTTGTAGTAGGCCGGACGGTTTCTGATATTCTGCCTTAACCTTGGCACAGGTTAGGCATTTTCCAACATAAACAACAACATCGCTTTTAAGTCTCGGCCACCAGTAGTATTCCTTTAAGTCTTGATACATTTTGTCCGATCCTGGATGGATCGAATATCTCGATTTGTGGGCTTCATCAAGGATGACTTCTCGTATGCCACCATAGAGTGGAACCCAAATACGCTTCTTGAAGTATAAGGCTCCCTCTTCGTTTGGCATCATGTATTTCAGCATACCCCGTAGGTATTCAGCTTTACGGTTCTCTCCTTTAAGAGCTTCTTGTTGTGCATCACGAATGCGTGCAGTGAGGTTCGTTCGAATGGTCATTTCCAATTCTCGAACCCTTGGGGTCTTAACCCTTTCTTTTCGGCTCAACGCGTCCGCTACAACGTTTGCCTTTCCAGGATGGTACTTAATCTCACAGTCATAATCGTTTAGCAGCTCGACCCAACGTCGCTGGCGCATATTCAATTCCTTCTGATCAAATATGTGTTGTAAGCTTTTGTGATCTGTGAAAATTGTACATCGAGTACCATATAAATAATGTCGCCAAATCTTCAAGGCGAATACCACTGTGCCCAGCTCCAGGTCGTGAGTGGTATAATTTCTCTCGTGAACTTTCAATTGTCTTGAAGCGTAAGCGATGACTTTTTGGCGCTGCATAAGCACGCAACCCAAGCCTTGTCGTGAGGCGTCGCAGTATACCACGAAGTCTTCAGTGCCTTCGGGTAATGATAGTATTGGTGCATCGCAGAGCTTGTTTTTAAGTAATTGGAAGGCTTCTTCTTGTTTGTGACCCCAGTCGTACTTCTTGTCTTTCTGTGTAAGGGTCGTTAGCGGTTGAGCTATCTTTGAGAAATTCTCGATGAATCGCCGATAATAGCCCGCTAAGCCCAAAAATTGTCGAACTTCAGTTGGGGTCTTGGGAGCTTCCCAATTCTTTATTGCTTCAATCTTGGACGGGTCTACATGAATGCCCTTCTCATTCACCACGTGACCAAGAAATTGTACTTCGCGAATCCAGAATTCGCATTTCGAGAACTTTGCATAAAGCTTCTCTTTCTTCAGTAGTTCCAAGATGGTTCTGAGATGTTGCTCGTGCTCTTCTTTCGTTCGCGAGTAAATCAGGATATCATCGATAAATACAATCACGAATTTATCGAGATATGGTTTGCATACGCGGTTCATTAGATCCATAAAGACCGCTGGTGCATTCGCCAGCCCAAACGGCATCACAAGAAATTCGTAGTGCCCATATCGCGTTCTGAATGCAGTCTTTGGTACGCTTTCCTCTTGGATTCTCAGCTGATGGTATCCAGATCGAAGGTCGATCTTGGAATAGTAGCTTGATCCTTGCAGTTGATCAAATAAGTCATCAATCCTCGGTAGTGGATACCGATTCTTGATCGTGAGCTTATTCAGTTCCCTGTAATCGATACACATCCGTAGTGTTCCATCCTTCTTCTTTACGAATAATACTGGAGCTCCCCAGGGTGAGAAGCTTGGCCTTATAAATCCTTTATCCAACAACTCCTGGAGTTGTGTAGACAATTCCTGCATTTCGGATGGTGCAAGTCGATAGGGAGCCTTGGCTACAGGAGCGGCTCCTGGAACCAAGTCTATACGGAATTCGACTTGTCGTTGCGGAGGTAGTCCTGGCAGGTCTTCGGGAAAAACATCAGGGAATTCCTTCACCACAGGAATGTCTTCGAGTTTTGGCTCCACAACCTTATTGTCTATAACGTGTGCTAGGAAGGCAACACATCCTTTCCTTAAGCACTTCTGTGCCTTCATGCAACTGATGATTCGTAGAGGCGCGTTTCGTCTTTCTCCATGTATGATGAGAGTTTCATCATTTGCCAAAGGGATGCGAATGATTTTCTCATGACAAATAACTTCAGCTTTGTTCTTGGACAACCAGTCCATCCCGACTACTACATCTAAGCTACCCAATTGAATAGGTAGGAGGTCGATGCTAAATCTTCGTTCACCAAGTTCCAGCGTGCAGCCTCTAACAACTTCGCTCGATTCAACAAGTTTACCATTGGCTAGTTCTATGGAATAAGGAATTTCTAATCTACTAGATTCTATTCCGAGTATGCGTTTAAATTCCACAGACATGAAGCTATAATCGGCGCCAGTGTCAAATAATATGGATGCAAAGTGATTGTTAATGAGAAACGTACCGGTGACCACGTTAGGGTCCCCGCGTGCGTTCTTTGCTCCAATCACAAATGCTCTAGCCTGAGCATTGTTTCTCTCTGGGCAGTTCTTCATGAAATGATCATTGCTTCCACACTTGAAGCATCCTTGGTTCTGCCCTTTCCCGTTACCATTCTTGTTACCAGCACCGTTTCCATTTCGGTTCTTTCCTTTTCCCCAACAGTCTTCTGTTTGATGACCCAATTTACCACATTTGTCGCACCTTGGAATGCGACAAGCTCCATCATGATGATACTTACATTTTTCGCATCTAGGCATGGAACCTTGGTATGCTTTGGTTGCATGGGTTTTCGCCTCCTGAGATGGGTTAGCGTCACGCTTCTTGTTGTTGAAACCCTTATTGTTACGAGTTTCTTGGTTCAGGTTTGCATGTTTTCTTTTCTTGTCGCCGGACGACCCAGCATGCGTCTCGGTCTTCTCTGTTGGGTTCAATGATAACTTCTTCATACGAAAACAATCTTCAGTTAGGCTGACAGCCAGAGTTACAGCCTCGGTGATTGTTTGTGGTTTGGCCGACGTCACCATGCCACGAAACTCTGGGGCCAGTCTCCAAATGTAGCGTTCAACGCGCTTGAATTCGGGAGTCACCATGTAGGGAAGCACTCTTGACAGATCGTGGAACCTTCGAGTATAACCATTAATGTCAGCACCTACCATGGTCAAGTGCCAGAACTCCGTTTCCAGCCTTTGGAGTTCAGCGCGAGAGCAATATTTCTCCCTCATTCTTTCCTTCAGTTCCTCCCAAGTTAAGCCATAAGCGGCATCATCTCCCAAGGTTTGGGCTTGCAGGTTCCACCAAGTCAGAGCTTCATCGACAAACAACCCAGTAGCAAAGGTGACTTGTTGATCCGCGGTACACTTGCTCATGCGGATAGTAGCTTCAGTCTTCTCCGTCCAGCGCACAAATTCTACTGCACCTCCTGTGCCGTCATAGTTCATCGGCTTGCAGTCGAGAAACTGCTTGAAAGTGCAGCCTTGAGCTGCATTGCCTCCAGATGAATCTCCGTTCCCATTACGTCTAGCGTTGCTTGGGCCACCACTGTCTTGAGTACGGTTCGCCTCGTATTGGGCGATAGCAGCGGAGATCCTTTCTTCCACTAGAGCGTTCAGCTCTTCAGCCGTTCTTGGCAGTGGGGGAGGAGGAGGTTGATCATCATTGCGAGCATTCATAGCTTTCCTGGGTGCCATGTTCTGACAGAACATAACCCAACAGGGTTAATCATTTGTTTGATATCGTCACACTAGCCAGTAGTATCATATATATTCACATGTATATATACCACATAAGTGACATCAAACAATTATTACTCTAGCATAGTACTTAGTAGGCTTGCACTGAGGGAACCTATACGTGACAAGACTTGCTGTGATTTTTGTGCACTGAATTCCATAATTATGTATGCATCCATAATTACGTAACTCCTTGCACAGTCCGCACAGTTCGTTTCATCCTCGTATCTCTTCCTTCAGATGGGCCATCGCTTTTAGATAAAGTCACGTATACTTGTGACATTCTACTTCTAGTAAATGCTAATTATCACACATAATTGCAATTAACTCTCAATCACAGACGAGTGCTACTCTTGTGCACCCTAAGTCTCGTAGTGATTTTTCTAGACTCATGTAGTCAGTTTCAGGTAGTGGATGTCGCGGGACGTTTTATGCAATGAAAACTCTTTGAAAATTGTTTTCGTGAAAGGATCCTAGAGATTGTAGACTAGACTCGAGAAGGAATCCTGGTTCACTACAATCGCAGCTCTGATACCAATCTGTCGCACCCCTTTCTGCGGCGGAAGCACGAGGTGTGATCATGAAAGGTTCTCATTGCATACGAAGAGTAAACATACTACATGCTCAAAAATATCTTCAAAAATTACATTACTGAAAACATATGCCAAGTGTTTACAACACGAGATAACATATTGTCTTAAAAGTCACAACTTTATTTAAAGATAAACAAAGCGACATCCACGAGCATGAGTAAGACCACGCGCACATCCATCCTAGTTACCTGAAATACATGTGAGTTTTGGAAAAACGTCAACATAAAGTTGGTGTGAATTCATGCAGTTTTGTACTTCACATTTGTATACTTTGTATGAAAACATAGTTTGTGAATAAATCAAGTTTTCATATATAAATTCAGTTTCATGTGTACACCACGTACTCATGTATAATTCAATCTTTTCTTGAGTACCCCACGTACTTCAAGTATAATTCAATCTTTTCTTGAGTACCCCACGTACTCAAGTATTCATCAATCTTTTCTTGAGTACCCCACGTACTTCAAGTATAATTCAATCTTTTCTTGAGTACCCCATGTACTCAAGTATTCATCAATATTTTCTTGAGTACCCCACGTACTCAAGTATTCATCAATTTTAATATGGTATGACTTTTATGTAAATAAAGTATTCCTGTAAGTATCAGGATTGTTAATGGGTTGCAAAGCCAATAACATGTGACACGACATAGGAAGTCACCAAACCTAAGGCATTTAATTGGTATATTCTGAGACACAAAAGCACTACTCGATTCTCGCCCTCACCGAGAGTGTGGCTGCCAGGCACCCGTTAGATCTAACCTTTTGTTCTGCGGTCTAAGTATATTGTTGATTAATGGTGCTTCTGTACCCTATTCGTGACACTATTTCTCATAACGCATCCTACTTGGTTCTCGTCCTCACCAAGCGCGTTTCTTTTTATCATTTCTCATAACGCATCCAACTTGGTTCTCGTCCTCACCAAGCGCGTTTCTTTTTATCGTTTCTCATAACGCATCCAACTTGGTTATCGTCCTCACCAAGCGCGTTTCTTTTTATCATTTCTCATAACGCATCCAACTTGGTTCTCGTCCTCACCAAGTGCGTTTCTTATTATCTTATATTTTGTCACACTTAGTTCTCGTTCTCACCAAGTGTACTTCTTGTATTTATATCATACCATTTATAAACATTATAATATTGTACATGTATTTCACCCCCGAAGTTATAAAACTGAAAACAGTTAAAAGAAAAGGGGGAGCATGAACTCACAACTTTGCGTTCCTGTGCGTCCTAAACTTCACCGGATTTGCTTAATTAACGTCGTAACCTATACGCGTTTTCTTAACGTTAGTCACTAGACTTGTATCGCACAAGTACAGTCACTCTCTTTGGTGTATATACTCTTGTGTTAAAAATATTCTATATTTTTAACTACGTATCTTACTTATATTATTTTCTCTAAAATTAATATAAGTATCTCGTGTTTTGCACTTTGCACCCGAATTATGTATCTTGTATGTTGTATGTATATTTTTATGTTTATACTCCTCATGAGTATTTAGTGTATTTTTAAGTCTTAATACACTAGCACGTATAACACATACTATATACACTTAGCACAAAAGTTGGTGATAACATAATATATATTTGTCTCTAAAAAAAATATACATACTTATATCCATTTTCATTCTTGAAGAAATCCTCATTTCTTATCACCAAAAATTAGGGAAACCTTGGTAATACTCTTAAATACATTTTTAGGGAATAAGTTTCTCAAAAACTTATATTTTTCTAAGCGTCAAAATTTATAAAAATTTTGACAGAGTTTCCCCTAAAAATGGAGGTTTCCCATGTTTTCAAAACATGTGTTTATTTTCTTTTAAATCGTCAACAATCATCAACAACAATTATCAATAATAATCATCAACAATAATCACTAATTTCTCCATTTCATGAACTTGAATATTTACAAAAATGTGTAGTAACTTACTAGCACATTTGGTAAGTCTTTCCATCTCTAAAAATAAAATCATTATCTCGAAAACTTTATTTTTAAAGAATATGAAGTTTTACAACTTCTAGTCGGTATTTACGAAAATATTTTTTGGTTAAATCCTTTCGTTTCACAAGTGTCTACACACTTTTTGGTTCTCAAAAATGTCTTTATTTCGAGAAAGATCCGGCTTTTTAAACATGATTTCATCATACACTTGGTTATTCAAAAATACCACTTGTAGATCCGTAGATCTACTAGTTTAGAACTCCATTTCATAAGAAAAACCGTTTTTACACAAGTTCATGTTTGTGAGTGAAAGGGTTCGTCATCTAGTTTTTTTTTTTTTTACTAAATATAGCGCTAGTTCATGTTCCATGAACATGACCTTGCGGGGTTAGATGACGATTCGTTCCACTACTAGCAACCAATAATAATAAATAACCATAACAAAACAAGTTCCATAAGTTTTACACTAATATTTACTCATTAACCACCATGTTTATTATTTTTAGTAGACTTTTAATTTTGTTCTCTAGTGTTCATAATTTTTACCCGTTAAATCTCTTATTAACCACTTTAGATATGAACAATAGGGTGTTTAGAGTCACTTACTACTAGCTCGTGGCTAGGGAAGAAACTAGACGAAAAATGGGTGGTTAAAAGCGTTGTGGTGAGGTCCTTGGCAAACCGTAAGCACCGGGTCTCCTTGTATGAGATCCTTCACCCTTGAATGTATGTAGAATGCAAGATGGAACTTTGAAAAATAATAGTGGGTGTGTGTGGGTTCGGCTGAGAGTAGCCAAGGGGAGAAAGAAAGTGATTTCTTTGTTAAGTGTTTATGAAAATGGAAGTCTTATCCATGATGCACACTTATAGACCATTTTCTATTATTACCCATAATACAATATGTAGTCAAGATATTGAACCATAAGATTAAAATAATCAACAAAATGTGAAGGTTTGTTCCCACATGGGGAACCGATCGTTCAAAGGGGTGGGTATCCAAATGGGATTTCAACTAGATATTAGGCATTAGTTTAGTTAGGAAATAAATAAATAAATAAATAAGGTATTATGTGTGTTGTAATTTATAACGGGTGTTATGGTATTCGGGTACCCTAACTAGCTTAGAAAAAAAAAACAATGTCATAGACAATATATTTTTTTTGTGCTCCGGGTAAAGTCCGGTTGTTCGGTTGGATATCAATCCGTTAAAGTGCTTAATTGCACTTTTTAGTGTCTTTTAAGTACCTTTCTTGTACTCTTTCAATTCCCAACACTTAGGGAAATATTCTGGATAATAAAACGACATTTCTGCAAAATATTCATATGTTTAAATGCTGAATTATTGCTGAATTATATAAATTATGCACTTAAAGTGCGTTTCAGGTGCTTTTTAGTGCTTAATTTTGCTTTCGTATTGCATATATATTAAACCCTTGTATGTACTCTTGGGTTTTAATGCATTCTTGCTGTCGGACCTACACCTAGGCTCCAATTTCATTATCTGACTACTTTCTGCAGTTCTGTTGACACAGTGTGTCTTACCGGTGAGTTTACTATTATTTCTGACGCAACGCTCTCGTTTATGCATAAAGCAATATTTTGTAGTATACAACGTGCATGAATTCACTTGTTTAATCATGTGTTCAGACATTGCTGACAATTAAGCACATAATTGCAGTCATTAAATAATGATTAAAGTGTACGGAAATTACCGTGCTAGGAGACGCATTGTTCTTGTTCTCTTCAACTGTGATTTGCTTTACAGCAGGAGTGGTTTCACTGTTTCCTTCTTTCAACAGAGGACAATTACGCTTGAAGTGTCCTAGATTCTTGCAGTTGTAGACTTGTAGCACCTAGGTTTAGATTTGTCAAACCCAGCTTTTCCAAGACCCAAACGCTTTCTTGTCTTGTCTTGAAATTTCTTTAGCCTCAAAGTGATCATGGCCATTTGCCATTTCAGATCCATTTCCTCCATATCATCTGGATCAACCTGATACATGTCTTCAGCAGTGATCATCTCCTTTTTCAGCTCCCCCGACATCAGGGCTTCATAGCTGCTCAGAAATGTGTTGAAGAGTGCCACGTTTTCAATGGACACTTTCAATGCTTGAGTGTTAACCGTGATAGTCTTCTCAACAAGTTGTGGGGCTTTTGATGCGCTTGCGGAAGCGTTCGCGTAGATTAAGTCAGAAGCTTGTGGAGTAATGCCCCCTGAAGCAAGAAATGCCACATTTTTCAATCCAGCTGAGGTTTGAGTTGACTTTGGTTGGTAACCGGCAGTGTTCATCTCTCTTTTGTTGACATCCATTTCAAAAGCTCTTAGGGTATTGATCAGATCGGACAAAGTAACAAGATTTGGATTGTTGAGTAAATCCTTCTTGATTATCATGCATTGTAGACTCCATTCCTTGTGAAGTGAATCTAGCAGCTTCTTTATTGCAGCACGATTTGTGACAGGATTTCCCGCCTTCTTCATTTTGGTCATCATATTCAGAAAACGACTGATGTGGTTAGAAAGACTTTCTCCACGGACTCCACAAAACATGTCATATTGTTTCTGCACCATATCTCTCTTGCTTTCGATCAACTCTTCATTTCCTTCATAGTACTCAATCAATGCATTCCAGAGTGCATTGGCAGTTCGGTGTTCTTCAAACATGTTGCAGTCGTTGGTTGATAGTGCCATGGTTAAGGCAGCATGAGCACGACGATCGCGTTGGATAAGAGCCTTGTCTTCATCAGTAAAGGTAGCTGCATCATTGTTGGCAACTACTGCATCTCCTCGAACGACCGTTGGAATGTGGGGTCCAGCGGTGACAGAGAGCCACAGATTGTAGTCCGTGTACTCGAAGAACGATTGAATGCGAGTTTTCCAAGTGCTAAAGTCTTCAGCACCTTTCAACTTTGGTGGTCGGGTGGTGGTTCCAGTCTCAAGTTCCGCTTGAGCAATTGGACTTAGTTAATTCAACGACATCTTTGCTTGTTTTAGACAAAATGGAGCTGATCAGAAGTTAATTTCGCTGACAAGTCACAGAAAACCGGTGATAAAATTAAATTCGCCGATGACCAAAGAAGCTTGATCAACTTCGCGGACAGATCTTCAACCCTTGCTGGTGCTATAAGGAGTCCTGCACGAGCGAACACGATAATTCCGCTGACAAAACACAACACAGACAATAGTTAGGTTAAGTCCACCGATTACCGTGATAAGAATGCTGTGGTTCGGTATCACGGTTCTCGAAGTCGCCTTCGATAATTTCGCTCAAGGGTCACTGGACACTATTTCGCTGGTGATCAGTAATTTCGCTCGAATGATGATCGTCGAAATTAGTGATTCTGCGATGAGTTTCTCAACGATTTGATTAATTTCGCTATATTCAACGCTAAGTTTGTTGTATTCAAAAATTTATTTCGCTGTATTCAAAAGTTGTTCGCTGTCTTCAAGATAATTTCGCTGGACAGAGGGTTTAACACGAACTAAAACCCTCTTATCACTCAAAAACAGCTCAAAAACCATGTTTTGATGCATCAAGATGTCCAAAATGACTCCCTAATCATGTATTAACAACAATCTATCGATTAAACACACCAAATCAATCCATTTTAAGTCCAAAAATTTGAAAACTTTGAAACTCTTGAAAAACCTTCAAAACTATGAAAAATCTCAACAAGAACACAACAACCAAGAGCACTAAGGCTCTGATACCAAATTGTAAATCCCAAAATGAATCCGGATCACAGTGGTTGGTTGTTTTAACCCATAACACCTATTGATTAGGTGTTTGAGATCTGAAAAGTTAAGAAAGATCAAAGATGAAGGTGAAGCTAATGGATTAATGAATACAACAAGTGTTGTATTGAAACCAAACAATAAGATATAACAATAAAACACCTTGGATATCAGATTTGAGCACAAGATCAACACAAGAATGTAACAACACCAATATTCATTCAAGAGCCAAAAGCTTGAGTAGGTTACAATGTATGGGCTATATATAGTGTTCCTGATTAGCCAGCAAATTTATAAATTTGCTGGAATCTTATCTACACTAAGTCAGGAAACTATCTTCTAAAGAATTACAAAATAAGCCCTTGTACATTCAAAATAGCTACAAACTATGACTAAACTAATCCAGCACAAGTATCAACGATCTCAAAAGTTCTAACATTTTGGTTTATATATGTGATTGTGGTTTAAGTTTTTTGAATTAGTAAGTTTGAGTTATTGTGACTGATTTTGAGGAAAGTTTTTATCATCAGAATCCGATCTCAACCTGGAGCCGCATTAACTACCGCCGGTCAGATCTTCGTTTTCTCCGTTAATTCTCTAATTGCTCCCAATTTCTGTATCTATTGTTTTTTGTGACATAATTTCACCACAATCTATGCATTTATGTTTCTGTTACAATCACGAACCCTAATTTAGGAGTTAGTAACATTAGAATCGCGTTTTGTTTATATTTTCCCCAAATTTAAGTGCCTGATCGCTAATGAAGGTAACAAATTATATGAACTCATCATTCTGCTTATCATGTGTTCATGGATGATAAGCCATGGCGTATTGCTAACACTTCTTCGAATGTGAACGGGAGAACAGAGTGGCGCCCACCGTGGGGCATCCTGGAGACTTGGCCCGGTTTCATCCTTGAGGACAAGGATGTTTTGAGCAGGAGGGATGGATGTGTGCACTTCTAATTGCCATGTAAGTCCACGATTTCCACCTATGCAAGTCTTTACTAATTGTTTATGTATTTCCTATTTTCTAGTAAGTTAGTGGTGGATAGGCTAAGTAGTGGGTAGTTTTTATTTGTTAACGTTTTTAATTGTAAGGCTATATATAATCCTCAAGTTGATTAGATAAGATATGAATGAAATATGAATTAAGTCTTGGTTTCTCTCTGATTTTCTTTCAAGCTTCGATCTATGTTCTTTGGATCAATTGGGCAACGATTAGGTTCGTATAAACTGGTATCAGAGTGGTCTTGATCCACTCTTATGGACGCTAAACAATGGAACGAGTCGTTGGTTCGAATCGAGTCAATGATTGTTGAGATCATTGATTTTCTCAATAACCGACCTGGATTGCTACCACCTGCCCCGTCACCCACTACCGCCTCACCATCACCAATAGCTACCATCAAACCACCACCACCAACCCCGTCACCCGTTTATGCCACCACCCTGTCACCCGTTTCTGCCACCACCCCGCCGACAATCTCCAATCCAAAACCCAAACAACCACCACCGACAACCACTTCCGCAATAAACAAAAAACCGGTACCAACCCTGTTACCACATGCCACCCTTGCTACCGCCTCATCTACACGAAAACCAACCTCAGAGTGCGCACTACCGGTGATGTTTGTACCAAAACTAGCCCCGGCAACCGAACCCGCGATTTTTTCTATGTCGACGCATATCCTGCCAAACCCTTCTCAATCATTTGTGGCTGGTGTATTTAGGCCTCCTACGTTAAACCGAGGATCGCACTTGTACAATAGAGATTTGAAAGAAGCCACAACCAAGAAACGTGAGTGGTATCTGCCATGGCTCTTCGTTATAACTTCTCGCAATGCAACCGGAAGAACCGAGTGGCGTCTGCCATGACCTATTATCGAGCATCTTTCTGATTGTATCCTTGAGGACAAGGATAGTTTGAGCGGGGAGGAATGATACATGCCAATGTGACCCCGCGATCTCCTAGCACGTTCTCACAAAACCCATTTTCACGCACCTTTAGTTATGCAATTTTCGGTTGTTTAGTTTGTAATTCATGTCCTTATTTCACGTACGTAAGTAAGTTAGAATGAGTAGTGGGATTTGTGGTGATAGTAGTTTAATTCTCTTTATTTTGTAAGCCTATAAAAAGGTATTAGTGTTTAGTGTTTTATTATGAATGAAAAATATTAAAAGAGAGTTATCTCAAAGTCTTGCTTCTTTCTATTTTCTTTTGCGCTTAATCCACTGAATGGATTATTTATCCCAAATCCGATTGGTACACATCAATTGGTACCAAAGCCACTACTAAAAGTTGGGAAATAAAATAGGAAACATGGACCACGTGCTTGACCACATAGTTTATTAAAAAAACAACTAATAGAAATATCCAATTGATAAGCTTGCATGGGATTAGTACGGTGAACACGTAACAATCCACCCCACTCGAACTCGCCTTGTCCTCAAGGCGAAACTTCGGATAGACCACATTGGCCGCCATTCGAGTCGGACAATCACATATAGAGCGGTCTCACCATGACTCCATAATGGTCGCCACTCACGCTTTGCGGTGGAAGTCGGTTGTACCAGAGATATCAAATTGTGGTCCGCAAATGTTGTTGGTGTTGCAGCAATTTTTGATGCACCTGGTTCCGGTAACGATAAGGTTTTTGGTGCAACCGATTGTGGTAACGTGCCTCGTTTTGGTGCTGATATAGAAGGTGAAGAGGCCCTGTTTGGAGGCGGTGTTTGAAGTTTTAGGGCAGTTTTGGTGCCGGCGTGGCTGAAGAAACTTATGTTGGTGATTGTACAACAACAGAAGTGGGTGATGGTGCAGTGTTTAGAGCTGGTTTTGGGGCTGTAAGTTGTTTAAGGGCTAGGGTGGTTGTAAGTTGGTCGAAGGTTGTTGTCGTCGGCAATGGTTCGGGAGTGGGTGATGGTGGTATAGGAGCGGAAATTGGTGGTGGTTTAGAAAAAATGGGTGAGGTTGCCCATCTTCTGGACTCGTTTTTTAGAAGACCAATCATCTCAAAAAACATCGACTCGATTCGATCCATCGAAGCATTCCATTCACGGGTGGATCACGGTGGCTCTGATACCACTGTTGTGGTTCCAACAATCAATTGTTGGTCAAAGAAATTAAGAAGGAAGCCAGATAGCAATTTAGAGAGAATTCAAGATTAATATTTTTCATTCATAATCTAATTGATAGCAATTACAATACTTAAATAGAACATGGACCACGTGCTTGACCACATTTTTTTTCCTGAAAAGTACTTGCTTGACCATATAGTTTATAAAAAAACAACTAATAGAAATATCCGATTGATAAGCTTGCATGGGATTAGTACGGTGGACACGTAAATGCAGGTTAAAAATACTAGTGAAATTAAATAATCAATATGTTATGGAAAAAAATTATAGTTTACCACACAAATTGAATTTCTATGGTAAAACCGATACACACTTGGCCACTACATTCAGTCTATGGTTCAAATTTATTTGTATGTATCGAACAAGTTGATTTTATTTCAAATGTCATGTCAACATGTGTTAAATATGCAAGATCATATATGAGAGAACTTAAGTTGATTTTATTTGTCTTAAAGTATGTCTACGACTCGTGAGAACTTAAGAAATATGTCTATGACTCGAGAACTTAAGATAATAAAAATTATAAGTAATTTCTAATTTGAAAACGTTTGTATTGGTTATTGATGAAAAAGTTTGATGAAATGTTAGTCTAATAACATGCATGACTATGCTACATAATCCCTAATTTTCTTATGGGTTCACTAAGAGTCTAAGACCATGGGTCAGTGGCGGACCCAGGAATTTTTCCATGGGGTGCGGAAGATTTTTAAAAATTTTAGGCCCCTAGGTACATAAGTAAAAAAAATCGGTTGTATCGGGTCGGTTCGGGTCCTGTAAGTCAAAAGAACATCAAACTAAATTTATATATTTGGCAAACACGTCAAACTTTGTACAAACATAATTAAAACGTCGCCCTACGGGTTTTCATTTTTTGAAATCTATCCAAAACATCATCTAAAGCTACTTTCTTAAGCAAGTCTTTCTCTATATAACATACACAACTATCCGCTTGACAAATCAATTAGTTCGGAAGATGTATCCACTTTCCGCTTGACAAATCGCGCCATAAACTCTCTACTCATGGTTCCTATAATCCTATCACAATAAAATTGATCCATGACCATAAGTTCATCGTTCCATAGCCTTTTTGCTTAATTTTAACTTTCAACCATT
The DNA here is from genome assembly GCA_030545235.1 of Helianthus tuberosus. Lineage (NCBI taxonomy): Eukaryota > Viridiplantae > Streptophyta > Magnoliopsida > Asterales > Asteraceae > Helianthus > Helianthus tuberosus. The sequence continues at coordinate 50,333,078 of CM060351.1, forward strand.
CAAGCAATCAAACCCTAGTCCCCTAGAACTGTGAGTGTAATCACCCCTAAAAATCATCTAAATAACATAATAATCATCTAAAGCAGTAAAGCAACGACTAAACACAAGATTTTTCAAACATATTTAAGAATTTTACTACCCCTTTCTACCTTAATATCAAGTAAATTCATAAAAAAAACAATAAAACTTACATTTGAAGATCGCCAGTCAGTTTTGGGGCGGATTCCGGTCACTTTCCGGCTGTGATCGACCTGTGTTGTTGCTGCTGATGATGTCGCTTCGCTGGGCAGGAGGGAAAGAACGCAGGATCGCTGGGCGGGATGATGGGAATTGAAGGGGTGAGATTGATAAATGGGCTTTAGTTTAGTATTTGTATTTAAGTTATTTGGGTAATGGACATGGGCTACAACCTTGGGCTGCTGGGCTAATGGGCAAGAGCCAAGAGGGCAGAATTTGGTTTGGGTAATAATGGACTAAGTGTATATAATGTATTAAAATAGGTAGTATTTTTATAAAAAAATCAAACTTTACTAAAAAAATGTATAATATAAATCCATAATATTTTTTACCTATGGTGTGCGGACGAAAAATTCCAAGGGGTGCGCCCGAAAAATCCAAGGGGTGCGGACGAAAAAATCCAAGAGGTGCGGACGAAAAAATCCAAGAGGTGCGGACGGGATTTTCGTCGGAAATTTACACTAAATTTTTTTTTCTCGGGGTGCGCCTGCCCACCTTGGCTTGGTGGTGGGTCCGCCCCGCATGGGGTATGGGGGTCGTCCCCTCCCCGTCCCGGTCCATTCCCCACGTCGCACACCGCCCCTCCCCGGGTCGTCGCGGCGCTGGCGTCACTCTTCGGACGTTGGGGACGAGCTTGTTGATTGACTGCTTATATTTTGGTGCCCCCCACAAATTTGCTCTCTCTCTCTCTCTCCTTGCAGGGTACAAGTAAATCAACACAAGGTACAACTCTTGGGTAGTCATTGCTTCCCCTCCACACCCTTGGGTAGTCCCAAAGGGGATGGTCCTCCACCCTTGCTGAGGTGGCGCCTATGTGGCGGGTAGTCCCTTTAGGGACTAACCAAACCATATCCTATGGTCTAATTATCCTACACGCCCCTAAAATCAAATATGCCATTTTTGTTACCCACTATTCGCTCATTGGACAAAATTTGCTCAGACGTGCATTTTTATTTTTCCTTCTTGTACATCAAATTATCTGTAACACCCCAAAACCCGAATGTCTATATTCGTTACATGTTTTAATATGGTACATTGAGAAATAAATAACTAGGTTAATTATCCTAGTTAAAAGTATAGTAGAAACAAGTAAAGAATGAAAGTGTGCCAATTATGTTAAATGGTAAACATGAGGGGCTAGATGGTATAGGATGAAAGATGAGTTATTAAAAGAAAATAATACACACACAAACACACCTTCGTGTGTGTGCAAGATCGACCAGGAGACTCCCATGGAGTCTCAAACCCTAAACATGAAAGATCATCCAATTGGAAGGCTAAATGATGCTTAAATTCATAACCAAACACGGATTAACGATCACCTTCACAAGGGGATCGTAAGGTATGTCTTAGATTCTAGATTGGTGATGATGCATGAAATGGGTTATGTTGTAAATCACGAATTTGTATGAAATTGAGCATGAGTATGTGTTAGATTCATCATTTGGAACATGGATTATGCATGAATTGGGGTAATTTGATGTTTAAGGGTGAAACCCATTTGTTATGGTGAAGAAGATGACATGAGTAAATCATCTATGTTTAAGTTCTTGCTTAATATTGATGTATTTTGAGTTGTATGATGTATTCTTGTTAGAAGGATTGAAAGAAATGTGATACTAGTATGTTTGATGTTATGCATGTATGAATCATGTTGATTAGGAGGAAGAAATGGATGAATTTTGTATGAGATTAGAATGATATGCATGAACTAGTTGTACACTATGCTTACAAGGTAGTACATATATCAAAAGTATGATGAATTATGAAGAATTTTAGATTAAATCACTTGTAGGTGATTAACAAGTAGTTATGAAGTGGGTTTTAGATGATGTAATGTAATATGATGATTCACTTATGTTAATAATGCTTGGAATCATACATGTGTGTGAATGTTTAAAGAAATGGGATAAGAAATGATGAAGTGTTGTAGATGAAGTAAATGAAATGTGATGATAACATGTTTGATGTTTAATTCAAATACCCATGTTGGATTGTAGAAGCATTTGATGAACTATGTATGAATTTAGGAGATTTTGTATGAATAAGTTGTACGTTGTGCTTAAAAGGTAGTACGTACATCAAGTGTATGATAAAATGTATATAATGTCGTCCGTATAGTCGATTATGATGTTACGGGAATATGTTGATAAGTCGATAGATATGTATGGCTAATAGTTGACTTTTGAAAGTCAACTAAGTATAAGCAACATGAGTTGACTCGTTGTCATAAATATAGGTTGATGAGAAGTCGTATGGTATATGTAATAGCAATCCGTGTTAAATGTAATGACATGATGAGTTACATGAATTAAACGTATGCGAACATGATTATATGAGTTATGTTTGTTAGAAATGATTGATGAAAGTTAAGTGTGAAATATGGGATTGATACGATTGTTATCATGTACAAATGAGTATGCTAATGATAGCGTGATTTCTATGACATGAAAGTATAGGAATCATGTGGAGACGGACTCAAGCGCGAAAGGCTAACGGGTCAAGAAGAGGCGTGGAAACGGATGTGGACACGGATTCATGAGGTAAGTGATTCCGTAATCACTTCTTAGTTGTTTATGTAAAGTTATATGTATTTTAACTAAATGTGTTAATTGAGGTCAAATAGGAATGAGTTGAATGAAATCGATGAAGTATTAAACGGATCTTAGCTTTGATCCGAGTAAGGTATATGCGTTAGAATTGAAGTTAAGTGGTAGGATTGGTTAAATATGCAATGAGGTCCTTGGTTGTAAAGGATTGAGCAATGTTGACAAAAACGCCCTTGATAGGTATATCGGGCGAACGACCTTAAATGCCCATTTGGAAATAAGCTAATCGATTAGAATAATGTTATAGTCATGTGTGAAAGCGAAGAGTATGGTTTTGTATGTCATAGACCATTTAATGCGCAAATACCCATAACGGGTCAAATAATTAGAGAATGGCAATAAGCCGAATGCATGCAAGTTAAGAATTTCCTTAATCCGTATGTGGGATTTTAAGTTTATATGATAGAATGTGAATTTACAAGCATGTAGGAAGAAACGGGAGGTTAAACGGGTAAACGGTTCGAAAGTTACGCGCGTTTTAGTGCGTTCGGACGTCGAAACGGAGCTGCAGAAAAATGCACTTTAGAGAGCCCGTCGCCGACGGGCAAGGAGGCCGTCGCCGACGGGCAAGGGAAAACCACTTTTTTTGCTGACGGGTTAACACACTACCGACGGGTTAAATGGCCCGACGGGCATATCTACAACCCGTCGCCGACGGCTTGGAGCCCGTCGGCGACGGGCACTTGTTTGTAAGCTTTTATTTTTCGCGTCTGGTGTCTCCGGTTGACCCGTAACGTGTTCTGGTGCTCCGGTTTTCGACCCGGTAGCATGTAAAGCTCCCGAAAGGCTCCTTAACTTTGTCAAACCTGCATAAACGCAATACCTAATTAAAAGTAGGTCGTTCAAGATCTAAGACTCATATGAAATCATAAAGTTATATAATTACGAGCACCGGTTTTTAACCACGCATCAATCCTTAGATATTTATGGGCTGTAAATCAAAGTTTAAGTCCCATGTAAATATCGTATGAGTATGTGAGAGGTATGCAAGATGTGTTACGTGTATGTAGATGCGTATTTATGTATATATGAAAATACGTATAATGGCATGTATGTACGTAAAGATGTAGGAAAGGTATGCACCTATGCAAATGTGTATGTATGTACGTATGTATGTATGTAAGTATGTATGCAGGATTGTATAAAGCATGTATGAGTGTATGCACGCACGTAAGTTGTAGGAAAGATATGTACGTATTTATATAAAGATATATATGAATGTATGCATGTATGTAGAGATGTATGAATGTAGATACTTACGAAGCGTACTTATGTATATATGAAGATGCGTATGATAGTATGTATATATGTGAAGGCATAGGGATGTATGTACGTATGCAGGTGTGTATTTATGTACATATGAAGACACGTATGAGTGTATGCATGCATGTGTTGAGGTATGGATGTATGCACGAGTATATACAAGTATGATTCTGGATACGTTAAGTGTTAATGGTACTAATCGAGTGCCTGTAAAACGAAGTGTTACGCAGGTATATTATTGAAGGCTCACAAGAGAATGAATACGCGAATGATATGCTTAAAAATGAGAGAGAAGCTGAATGGAAAGCGTACATGTATTGTATTCTGGTTTAAGTCTTGTATACTAATGTGTTGAATGTATGTGGTAATGCAGGTTGTACGGATAATGAGCGTTTATCACGAAGATTAAGGATCGAAGACCGAGTCACTAGAGAGATTGTACGGGGACGTTGAATGTAAAATGTAGAAAACATAAGCTATGTCTTTAATTAGTAAATAAGAGGATGACAAATTTATAATAAGAGTTATGATAAAGTTAAAGTTTAAATAAGTTGAGGTATTTATAAAGAAAGAAATTTTATGGCACGAATTTCCGCTGCGACTTTTGTCAAATATGTGTTAGGGTGTAACAAGTTGGTATCAGAGCCCTGGTTTGAGAGAATCAAGTGTAAGAAGGTAAGTGCTTGAACTCAAACCTGTGTGCTCTTGTGATAAGAAACCCGTACAATCTAAGACTCGGTCAAGATCCAAAGGTAAAAGAGAATGTAAGTATGTACTATTGTATACGCATAAAGAAACTGACGGTTTTGTTTATGCAAGGTATGTGTACAAGCGTTGGAAGAGAATGATCCGCGAGTGCGGTCAAGTACCGACACTAAGGCATGAAATAAGATAAAGTTGAATCCAGGTACATAAATTCAATATGTCGGTATATGAAATGGTAAAATGCATTAAGGAAAGAAAAAAAAAATGCTAAATGAAGGACCATGATGGTATAGTAAACATGTTTTGAAAAATGATACACGTGCCGAAACCAAATTCTTCGGACATAAGGTGACAATTACACGAAGACACGAAACTAGTATGTGGATTGTGTACCTGGCCAGTACACGAGAAGCATATGACGTTCGTGGGACCGTGATAATTGATACAGGTATGTCCGTTAGGATTAAGTAGTAGGTGGACGTGAGGGTGAAGAGAAATGTAAGACTCTCAAGAATGAGAGTATGAAATGCTATGCTAGAATCCGCGAGACGGATTCGAAGTATGATATGCTATGCTAAGATCCGCGAGACGGATTCGAAGTATGATATGCTATGCTAGAATCCGCGAGACGGATTCGAAGTATGATATGCTATGCTAAGATCCGCGAGACGGATTCGAAGTATGATATGCTATGCTAAGATCCGCGAGACGGATTCGAAGTATGATATGCTATGCTAGAATCCGCGGGACGGATTCGAAATATGATACGCTATTCTAGAATCCGCGAGACGGATTCGAAACATGATAAGCTATGCTAGAATCCGCGAGACGGATTCGAAACATGAAATGCTATGCTAGAATCCGCGAAACGGATTCGAATTATGATATGCTATGCTAGGATGTTTGAAACCGTTAGATGGATTCAAAACATAGACGATACAAAAGACTACAAAATGTAGAATGATGTTAGCTACGGAGATAAGCAAGTAGGTATGACGATGACATAGTAGTTTTGTTGTGATAACAAAACAAGGGTTAAATGTTATGCAATGTGTCTATAGAACGGAATCATAGAGGATGAGATAAAAAGTATTAAATCTATTATAAACGGATCATATGAGTATAAGCATTATTGTAAGTTTGAATGAGTATGTATATTAACCTGTTATTAACGGGTCAAAGGAAATGAGAATGTTATACGAAAGTATGCCATGGAAAGTATAGACTTGTTAAGAAGAGGAAGCCAATTGATTGAACAATTATGAAATGTGATAGGATGATTACTTATGATTATGATGTGACCGTGATGTCAAACATGAATGTGTGTGTGTAAGAGGAAATGAGAAAGGTTTCGGGGACGAAACCTTCTTTAAGGGGGGTAGACTTGTAACACCCCAAAACCCGAATGTCTATATTCGTTACATGTTTTAATATGGTACATTGAGAAATAAATAACTAGGTTAATTATCCTAGTTAAAAGTATAGTAGAAACAAGTAAAGAATGAAAGTGTGCCAATTATGTTAAATGGTAAACATGAGGGGCTAGATGGTATAGGATGAAAGATGAGTTATTAAAAGAAAATAATACACACACAAACACACCTTCGTGTGTGTGCAAGATCGACCAGGAGACTCCCATGGAGTCTCAAACCCTAAACATGAAAGATCATCCAATTGGAAGGCTAAATGATGCTTAAATTCATAACCAAACACGGATTAACGATCACCTTCACAAGGGGATCGTAAGGTATGTCTTAGATTCTAGATTGGTGATGATGCATGAAATGGGTTATGTTGTAAATCACGAATTTGTATGAAATTGAGCATGAGTATGTGTTAGATTCATCATTTGGAACATGGATTATGCATGAATTGGGGTAATTTGATGTTTAAGGGTGAAACCCATTTGTTATGGTGAAGAAGATGACATGAGTAAATCATCTATGTTTAAGTTCTTGCTTAATATTGATGTATTTTGAGTTGTATGATGTATTCTTGTTAGAAGGATTGAAATAAATGTGATACTAGTATGTTTGATGTTATGCATGTATGAATCATGTTGATTAGGAGGAAGAAATGGATGAATTTTGTATGAGATTAGAATGATATGCATGAACTAGTTGTACACTATGCTTACAAGGTAGTACATATATCAAAAGTATGATGAATTATGAAGAATTTTAGATTAAATCACTTGTAGGTGATTAACAAGTAGTTATGAAGTGGGTTTTAGATGATGTAATGTAATATGATGATTCACTTATGTTAATAATGCTTGGAATCATACATGTGTGTGAATGTTTAAAGAAATGGGATAAGAAATGATGAAGTGTTGTATATGAAGTAAATGAAATGTGATGATAACATGTTTGATGTTTAATTCAAATACCCATGTTGGATTGTAGAAGCATTTGATGAACTATGTATGAATTTAGGAGATTTTGTATGAATAAGTTGTACGTTGTGCTTAAAAGGTAGTACGTACATCAAGTGTATGATAAAATGTATATAATGTCGTCCGTATAGTCGATTATGATGTTACGGGAATATGTTGATAAGTCGATAGATATGTATGGCTAATAGTTGACTTTTGAAAGTCAACTAAGTATAAGCAACATGAGTTGACTCGTTGTCATAAATATAGGTTGATGAGAAGTCGTATGGTACATGTAATAGCAATCCGTGTTAAATGTAATGACATGATGAGTTACATGAATTAAACGTATGCGAACATGATTATATGAGTTATGTTTGTTAGAAATGATTGATGAAAGTTAAGTGTGAAATATGGGATTGATACGATTGTTATCATGTACAAATGAGTATGCTAATGATAGCGTGATTTCTATGACATGAAAGTATAGGAATCATGTGGAGACGGACTCAAGCGCGAAAGGCTAACGGGTCAAGAAGAGGCGTGGAAACGGATGTGGACACGGATTCATGAGGTAAGTGATTCCGTAATCACTTCTTAGTTGTTTATGTAAAGTTATATGTATTTTAACTAAATGTGTTAATTGAGGTCAAATAGGAATGAGTTGAATGAAATCGATGAAGTATTAAACGGATCTTAGCTTTGATCCGAGTAAGGTATATGCGTTAGAATTGAAGTTAAGTGGTAGGATTGGTTAAATATGCAATGAGGTCCTTGGTTGTAAAGGATTGAGCAATGTTGACAAAAACGCCCTTGATAGGTATATCGGGCGAACGACCTTAAATGCCCATTTGGAAATAAGCTAATCGATTAGAATAATGTTATAGTCATGTGTGAAAGCGAAGAGTATGGTTTTGTATGTCATAGACCATTTAATGCGCAAATACCCATAACGGGTCAAATAATTAGAGAATGGCAATAAGCCGAATGCATGCAAGTTAAGAATTTCCTTAATCCGTATGTGGGATTTTAAGTTTATATGATAGAATGTGAATTTACAAGCATGTAGGAAGAAACGGGAGGTTAAACGGGTAAACGGTTCGAAAGTTACGCGCGTTTTAGTGCGTTCGGACGTCGAAACGGAGCTGCAGAAAAATGCACTTTAGAGAGCCCGTCGCCGACGGGCAAGGAGGCCGTCACCGACGGGCAAGGGAAAACCACTTTTTTTGCTGACGGGTTAACACACTACCGACGGGTTAAATGGCCCGACGGGCATATCTACAACCCGTCGCCGACGGCTTGGAGCCCGTCGGCGACGGGCACTTGTTTGTAAGCTTTTATTTTTCGCGTCTGGTGTCTCCGGTTGACCCGTAACGTGTTCTGGTGCTCCGGTTTTCGACCCGGTAGCATGTAAAGCTCCCGAAAGGCTCCTTAACTTTGTCAAACCTGCATAAACGCAATACCTAATTAAAAGTAGGTCGTTCAAGATCTAAGACTCATATGAAATCATAAAGTTATATAATTACGAGCACCGGTTTTTAACCACGCATCAATCCTTAGATATTTATGGGCTGTAAATCAAAGTTTAAGTCCCATGTAAATATCGTATGAGTATGTGAGAGGTATGCAAGATGTGTTACGTGTATGTAGATGCGTATTTATGTATATATGAAAATACGTATAATGGCATGTATGTACGTAAAGATGTAGGAAAGGTATGCACCTATGCAAATGTGTATGTATGTACGTACGTATGTATGTAAGTATGTATGCAGGATTGTATAAAGCATGTATGAGTGTATGCACGCAGTAAGTTGTAGGAAAGATATGTACGTATTTATATAAAGATATATATGAATGTATGCATGTATGTAGAGATGTATGAATGTAGATACTTACGAAGCGTACTTATGTATATATGAAGATGCGTATGATAGTATGTATATATGTGAAGGCATAGGGATGTATGTACGTATGCAGGTGTGTATTTATGTACATATGAAGACACGTATGAGTGTATGCATGCATGTGTTGAGGTATGGATGTATGCACGAGTATATACAAGTATGATTCTGGATACGTTAAGTGTTAATGGTACTAATCGAGTGCCTGTAAAACGAAGTGTTACGCAGGTATATTATTGAAGGCTCACAAGAGAATGAATACGCGAATGATATGCTTAAAAATGAGAGAGAAGCTGAATGGAAAGCGTACATGTATTGTATTCTGGTTTAAGTCTTGTATACTAATGTGTTGAATGTATGTGGTAATGCAGGTTGTACGGATAATGAGCGTTTATCACGAAGATTAAGGATCGAAGACCGAGTCACTAGAGAGATTGTACGGGGACGTTGAATGTAAAATGTAGAAAACATAAGCTATGTCTTTAATTAGTAAATAAGAGGATGACAGATTTATAATAAGAGTTATGATAAAGTTAAAGTTTAAATAAGTTGAGGTATTTATAAAGAAAGAAATTTTATGGCACGAATTTCCGCTGCGACTTTTGTCAAATATGTGTTAGGGTGTAACATTATCGTATATTCGTATGCTCGAGAAAGGGGATATGAAAGAATGCTAGAGACAGAGACATACGAAGGCATTTGATGTAATAGATGTAATTAACTAGAGTGTAAATTGTATATCAAGTTAGGTACGACGTAAGCATTTATTGGACTTGGTTTATAATTTGATTATGTATAAAAGAAACATCAACTCTAGTCAGATTAGGGTGTTACATATAAATATTAATTATTTTCCTTGGCATGGTCTTTTTAAGTTATAATAACTAGTTTAAAGCCCCGCCGCGTTGCGGCCGGGGGCTTACAAATTAAGAAGAACAACAGGTTTAGCCCCCACCGCAACGGTCTCTTAGCGAACGCGACATGCTCTTTTGATAATATAAACACAAATTATTGAAATCAAACTTTCATATACATTCTTTTTATTCACACAAAACTACTACGACCTCCATAATTACTCAAACATTCTCATCACCACTAAGTACCAACACCAAACCTCCCCATCTATTAGCTACACCGCCCACACCAGATAACACCATTTTTAAAGTCAATAGGTATCAATCAAATTGAAAGATAATAATAAACAATATTTGTTCAAATGGTAAGTTTTTTTTTTGAACATATCTTCCCAAAGTTGAACTCATATTATGGAATCTTAAATCAGGATTTTATAGTTTATTACATACACAATGCAAATTGTTCAAATGTCCAACTCCAAACAATTATATTTCTTTCTCTTTGTTTTAAAAAAACAATTATCCTCCATCTCACTCTTTTTTACTTTGGTACGTCATCTCTTCTCTAATTTTTCTCTTTGTTTTAAAAAACAACTATTCTCATTAAAACATCTCACTCTTTTTTACTTTGGTACGTCATCTCTTTCTCTAATTTCTGAAAATCAGCCCTTAACTTTTTCACAAGGTGCTTTTCTATTTTTTAGCCACACTGTATTATTTTTTGTTTTGTAAAACACCAACAACAACAATGAACAATCATCGACACCATTGAACCGTCACCACCACCATCAGTAGTCCATACCAATGTAAAAATACATTAAAATTAACCAACTCAGATGTAATGCATCATCACCGTTGGGACAAAACAAAAAGGCTTAAACACAGTTCTTCATCGCCAAGAAACTATGGCTCAGTGCCGTCACGGCTACAACCGCAGTTGCCATGCCAAGAGACTGACCACCATCATTGCTAGCTAAAAACAACAGACCGACACCAATACTGGCGGTTGATATGCAAGAACAACACCGATTGTCGAACATTAAAACATCTCACTTTTTTTTTACTTTGGTACGTCATCTCTTTCTCTAATTTCTGAAAATTAGCCCTTAACTTTTTCACAAGCTGCTTTTCTATTTTTTAGCCACAATGTATTATTTTTTTATTTCGTAAAACACCAACAACAGAAATGAACAATCATCGACACCATTGAACCGTCACCACTACCAATGTAAAAAAACATTAAAATTAACCGACTCAGATGTAATGCATCATCACCGTTGGGACAAAATAAAGAGGCTTAAACACAGTTCTTCATCGCCAAGAAACTATGGCTCAGTGCCGTCACGGCTGCAACCGCAGTTGCCATGCCAAGAGAATGACCACCATCATTGCTAGCTAAAAACAACAGACCGACACCAATACTGGCGGTTGATATGCAAGAACAACACCGGTTGTGGAACATTAAAAATCTCACTCTTTTTTACTTTGGTACGTCATCTCTTTCTCTAATTTCTGAAAATCAGCCCTTAACTTTTTCACAAGCTGCTTTTCTATTTTTTAGCCACATTGTATTATTTTTTTATTTTGTAAAACACCAACAACAGAAATGAACAATCATCGACACCATTGAACCGTCACCACCACCATCAATAGTCCATACCAATGTAAAAAACATTAAAATTAACCGACTCAGATGTAATGCATCATCACCGTTGGGACAAAACAAAGAGGCTTAAACACAGTTCTTCATCTCCAAGAAACTATGGCTCAGTGTCGTCACGGCTGCAACCGCAGTTGCTATGCCAAGAGACTGACCACCATCATTGCCAGCTAAAAACAACAGACTGACACCAATACTGGAAGTTGATATGTAAGAACAACACCGGTTGTAGAAAAAAGCCGCGGGAAAAGTCACAAAAAATACACCGACAAAGAGATCAGTTTTTCAACCCAAAGGTTGGTACAACCCATACAACTATAGGCAGAACCCTCACATACACATAACACACACGGACAACAACACCGGCGATGGTGCCTACAAATCCGTCGTCAAATCCAAGGACACACACACTGAGAAACCAACTGTCGGAGACCGACAAAACATGGTATTACGGTGTGAGCGGCTTCTAAAGCCAACATGATGATGTCTTAGCCATAAATACATACCACCACCGCCGTCGCCACAGACGGCTCGAAAACCGTCAGGCAACAACACCAACAAAATCAATCATGAAACCCCCACCCAAAAATAGGGCAATACTTCGCACCAACAACCGCATGTTTTAGAAAACTTTCAAAAAAACCATGAATCTATGACATGCCCAAAGATCTCTTCCCTCTCTAGACATAACACATGGTCTCTGACAACGTTTTTTTAGAGAGAGAAAGGACACATTTTTTTCTAGAAAAGCAAGGGTTTTAGAGAGAGAAAGAGACGAAACTGCCGCATTAGACGGTCGGAACCGCTGGCAACAGTAACGAAACCCTAAAACCAAATATTTTCTTCTCTTTGTAAAGATAAACACATGGTCGCTGGCGACTTTTTTAGAGAGAGAAAGTGATGATATGTAGAGAATGATAGAAAACTTTTGTGAGAGACATGACATTAAATGGGAAAGAAAACCTTCAAAAACCAAACTACAGTACCAACACCTGTCTGCCTATGAGGCCATGACCGCCCAAATAAACAAATGAGGTGAAACCATTACCATTTACAATAAAAGCAACACATGTTACAATACTTATATGCTAGAAACATGGCTAAAGCTAAAAGTACAACCACTTGAAGCCCAAATGTGTTGCTAATTCATAATATTAAATTAAAGGGTAAATTACATTTTTCGTCCTTTATGTTTGTAGCGGGTTGCAGTGGATAGCCTTTAACTTCAATAATTACAGCCACAATCCTTTATTTTAAAAACATGTTGCATGCTTCATCCTTTACCTCAAACTCAGTTAGAAAATTATGTTAGTTTTGATCACGTGTTTCGCAAGTGAGGGCATTTAAGACATTTACCAACCAACTACCCATCATATAAATCCCCATTTTCTCCCCCAAATCCTCATTAGGGTTTATAACCTGCAACTCTCTACCTCAGCCGCCATCTACCATCACCACCACCATCCTAATCCATCCACCACCATCCTAATCCAGCCACCACCATCTCTTTTATCGTTACATATTCAGATTAAATGACAAAACCCTCGGATTGCGTGCTGCCGTCGACCAATAAGCTGAGCAAATCGCTCATCGTGAGTAATAACTATCAGTTGAAAATTCTCCTGTCCTTTTCTATCCTCCATTATTCTGGAAACCAGAAAAAAGTCAACGCGAGAAGTCAAAATGTCAAGACAAAGATTCACAGTTGTGGTCTGTGAACGGGACTCTAGTTTCAACAGTGATTGTGGTGGTGTCTTTGCTGGAGAACGGGCAACTGTGGAGGAAGGAGGCGGAGGATGCGGAGAGGGGTTTCAGGGGACCGGAGCTCCGGCGCCTCCAAATCAGAAACAGAGGCTAAATTAGGACAGATCAACTCCGGTCTAACTGGCATTGGCTCGGAGAATTGGTGGAGAAAAAATTCAAACAACTTTTCCTTTATAATCAGTGGATTTGTAACCCAAACACCATCAATCATTAACCCATTTAATCTATTAGTACTAATATTAGAGTTAATGATGTGATGGAAATACGCTGAATTTTCATCGCCATCCACAACCCACTTCGATCTAGATTTCTGACGTAAATCCAACTGTTTAATTCTATCAAATTCTGCCATAAAGTTTCTGCACTCCGCTCTTTCCAATAGTTCATCCTCCAATAACATCCTTTCTTTCGCCAATCTTTCAATATCAGCTAAACGACTCTTTTTCCCACAGTACATTCCATCCCTTCTTACTTTGTCCACTTTTAACCAAGACTTTATATTATCTTTCAGCCACCTTAATTTAATAGCAATTTCCAGATCCGCCGGCCCCGAAAAATTGAACATACTACACTTTTGCATCACATAATCAATAAAACCAGGTAATTCAAACCAGGAGTTAAAAAACCTGAAAGGAATATGCCCAAAGTCAGTCTGTACAGTTGACAACACAATTGGCCGATGATCAGAAACTTCCCTTTCTACCGCCATCACAGCTGCATTTGGCCACCTCTCCCTGAATCCGAGACAAACCAAAAACCGGTCCAACTTACTCAGTTTTGTCCCATTATCTGATATGTAAGTGAAGCTGCCTCCACCCATGTTGTACTCGACTAAACCAGCCGAGAGAATAAATTGATTAAATGCATCCGCATTGGCTTCAACAAATTCTGAGTTCATCCTTTCACTAGAATCTCGTACTTCATTAAAGCCTCCCATCAAAATCCAAAGCCCTTGTAATGAGTTCCTTATATTCAATAATTCCAACCATAAAGCCCTCCTACCATTCCCATCATTTGGAGCATATATGTTTACTAAGTTTATCCTACACCCAGTTTGAACCAACCAGTCCGAGACCACAATAAAATTTCTGTTTTGAATAATATTCCCACACCTGAATACTGCCGAGCACCAAATGCACGCTAAACCTCCGGATCTACCTATCGAATTAACCACTGCAATCTTGAATTCAGCTCTTCCCCAAAACTTACTGAATTAAAATGAATTAGAATCCTGTAATTTAGTTTCCTGAATAGCTAAAAAGTGAATGCCATAGCTCGTCTTGAGACCCCTAATCCAATCCGATTTCCGATTGCACCGGACCCCTCTCAAATTCACAGATAAGCAATTCATTGGACACAGTTGTTATCACCTTCTTCAGCAATAATGCTTTCTGTAGCTGCTTCAAAACCGTTCAAATTAATCCCAATAAAAGACCCGACATCAATCGTTGCTTGAACCTCCGAAACAACACTCCCATTCCGATTTGGCTCCACCAGACCAGATGCGGCACCTACCCCCGAATTCCCACATACTATGACTTCCGATCGGTGTTGGTCTCCCTGAGACATCCGTTGTTGTACGACGTTGGATGGGACTCCAACATCATCACCGAACTGATCTTTCACCGACGTATTTAGGTTAATAGGTTCATTAGAATGTTCCTGAGATTGACAGAATAATCTCTGAGATGGACCTTGAGTGGATCCAATCGATGGTGGGCTTTGAAAATTCCTACTCCTTTTACCCAAATTAGTTCCTGGGGTTGGGCCTTCATTAACCACTGGACAAGTGGGCCTAGATAAAACCACTTCTGGATTTGAATTGGCTGGCCCACCAATATTATTAGAATTTCTTTGACCACCGCCACTATCATTAATATTATTGGAATCAAGCAAACGTCCCTCCACATCCCCATGCACGAGTGGTTCAACATTAATATCTAGAGACTTTTGAGATTCCGAGGAGTCCTGGTAATCCGGCGCCTTTTCGTTTACTCCTGGTGCCCCTTGAACCTTACCGGCCGGAGAGACACACTTGTTTTCCGGTACCGGAGAATCAGCTTCATTCGGCCTAATCTCACCTTCCTCAACGTCCTCAACATCCTCCATAACCTCAAGCTCCTCTTTGGAGTCCGATTCCGAAACTGATTCGGAGTCACTTGATTCCCTTGATGATTCATTATCAATCCATGGTACCCACCTCTTAGTCGATTCCAACACCCAAATTACATAGATCTTGTTGTTCCACTTAATCACCACTGATTCCTCTACTCTAGATTTTTGGGACGACAATACTTTTATCGTGTCAATTGAGACATCTTCCTCCTGCCACGAAAATGTTGATGGTTGAACTACATTACCGAATAATTCACCAATCCTATCAAACAGAGTATTGTCTCTGATAAGAACTGGAACACCAGTGATTCTCAGGTTAATGATCCGACTAAACGGGATTTCTTCCCCCTTCCAAATATGGAATTTAGAGAAAACCTTAGAGAATCCTAAACCATGTATCTTCAAAGACTCTTCTGCTAATGCATTATCCTTAAAAGTAATGATTATAGATAACCCACCAACATAAGACAAACCAAAGTCCAACAATCCTTCTGCTTCCATCAACCTTCTGATGTTCTTTAAGGTCCATACATCCTTTGCCATTCCAAGAACCGATATGCCGATACAGTGAAGTGGATACAAAGATCCTTTACCCTCCACAATTATAGTTTTCGTACCTTGACTACCCATATCCTTCCTACCTCTTAGCATGTCTGCATACGTCGTTCCATTGTGCATACTACCACTCGCTTCTCCAGATGATTGCACATTAGAAGGGGGTTGTTCACCAACCTTGGTACCGCTTGTAAACTTGTTAAACGGCTGGTAATTCTCCTTTGGCCTCCAAACGCTCCGACCGGCGGTAGTCGGAGCAAAGTTAAATCTCTTATGGTCCTTATCATACTTTGCTAGAGACACATTAACCTTCAATCCAAACATTTTAATGGTATTCATCGACACAAGCGTTGCTTTCATATCTTCTACCCCCCATATATCTCACAAAACCAAAACATTTGCCCTTAGCATCTCTCTTTCGAGCCACGTAAGCATCCGAGACGTAACCATAAGGCTGAAAAGCTCTCCACAGAACATTTCTGGTCACACGATCTGAAATATGTTGAACTAGAAACGTCCATTCTACACCATCACCTTTGCTTCTACTATTTTTCCGATATTGCACATTGAACCACGGGCCACCATCATCCTGATTCCCCTCATTCTCCTTCGACGAAGCCATTGTTTAAACCACATAAAACCTAAGAGACGAATGGATTAGACCTACCCCGGATAGGGAGAACGGTTAGATCAAGGACAGCTCCAGTGAGCTGAACGATTAAACCCCGCTCGCTATACAAGATAGATGTTCATCGTCGAGAACTCAAAGCGATTTCCGGGCGGCGAGTGGAAGGAGAAGTGGAAGTTTATAAATTTTTAAACTAAAAAGTAACTTTTACCTTTTGCAGGTTCCAATACCAAGATAGAAAGTCATCAAATCAATTTGATCAACTTCCAATGCCAAGATATCAATTACACTGACCAAAAAAAATTTTAAACTTTCATTTTTTTGTTTGAGAAATAGTATAGAGAATTTGAATATATAATCCCCCTCCTATAGCCCAGTGGGTGGGCGGGAGGTTGTTCTCCTAGAGGGCACCGGTTCGACTCCCTCTTGTGGCGAATAGGAGCGGGACGTCCCTATGAGGGATCGTTCCTACCGAGGCATGGTTCGATCCGGAGGGCAACCCGATTTTCACCCAGCTGTTACCCCAGCGGCTTTAGCCGTGTGGGGGCAGTATGGTTTCCGGGCGAAGGTCAGGTCACATACGCGGTCGGGGCCCGATAGAACTATCGCGCCGCAACACGGACCTGACGGGGGATTGTCTTTGACAGGAACCCGGTGACCACTAGGTCCTGTACATAGAAAGTCACCCTTAAAAAAAGTATATGACTTTTGTACACAAAGTTAACTTTATTTATTAAATTTTAGTTGATATTATGCTTCTTTTGAAAGGAGGAAATAATGTCTTAAGATAAAATAATAAGAGAAAAGTGCCTGGTCCCTGTGGTTTACTCCGATTTCACATTTAGTCCCTACATTTTTTAAAATTACAGCTATAGTCTTCAACTTTGGCAAATTCGTTCTCGGATAGTCCCTGGAGCAGATGGATGTTAGTTTTTGGTGTTAAGTGAGTGTGAAATGACTAAAATACCCTTCAATATAAAAACAAAATAAATTAATATTAAATAAATATATATATCACACACATATAAATACACATACAACTCACTCTCTCTCTACCTTCTCTCTCCATTTGCGACCCGCCCTAAGGCTCTCCGTAGTGGGGTGGTTTGAGTAGGGTTTTGGTGCCGAAAATGCCCCAAAGCGTCGGCAACACCACTACGCCGGGCGCTTTGGGGGATGATTTTTGATCTCCCGTTTTATTGAAGGCGGCGTTTTGGAATGGGGTTTTGAAAATTCCGACCGTTGCAACTGTCACATGTTAAAAAAAAACTTTTTTCATTTTAAAAAACACAAATAATACCTATAAATACTCCCTTTTCTCTCATTTTTTTTAAATTCAACACACTTCACATCCTTTCATCCTATTTTTTTCCTTTTTTATAAAAATTTACAATCTTTTAACCATGAATCTTTCATCCGAGGTTTCATTCCTCCACGTTCGAGCGGCGATACGAACCAAGCTAGCCACTCTACCAGTCCCGTTTCTCCGGTACCCACTCGGCCCACCCCATACGGATCCGGTTTCGTCGAGTTTAATCAAAATCAACACGGGTTATTGAACCTTTTGAACCAACCACTTACTTGGGACCTGTAACACCCCAAAACCCGAAGATTTATATTCGTTAAAATGTTATGACATGGCACATCAAGAAAAAAATAACTAGGCTATTTAACCTAGTTAAGTGTGAGGTTAGAAGTATTAATAGACAAGAGTTTGCCAATATTTTTTTAGTGGCAAACTTGAGGGACTAAAATGGGGTAAATGAAAGTTATGTTTTATAAAACAAAATAATACACACAAACACACACATTTTCGTGTGTTCTGGAACGACCAGGAAGGGCTCCAAGGGAGCCAAACCCTAGTTCTTCAAAAAGCTCCAAATTGAAGGTTGAATCAAGGCTCAAATCTATTAAGGAACATGAATTAGTGATCACCTAGACAAGGGGATTGTGAGGTATGTCTTGAAACTTAGATTGATGAACTTGTATGAAGTGGGTTATGTTCCAACTCGTGAATTGGTATGAAATTGATCATTCATATGTGTTAGAATCATCATATATAACATGGATTATGCATGGTTTAGGTTAATTTGATGTTTAATGGTGAAACCCATTTCTAGTAGTAATGTTATGAAGATGATGATGTTGCATGTGTTAAATCAAGTATGGTTTTGATGTATATGAAGTTGAATATTGTAGATTATTGCTAATGACCTTGATTTAGGATGAAAGTTATGTGAGAATTTGTGGGAAATTGATGATCTTGATATGAACTAGTAAGAAGATGCAAAGAATGCTTGTACTTTATGCTTAGGAAGTAGTATGCACACCAAGTGTATGATGAAATGTCTAAGTGAAGTTAAGATGTGAGATTTTAGGAAGTGGCTTGACATATATGAATGATGTATGATAATGATGTAATTAGTGGTATACTAACTTAAAGAGTGTGCTTTGGATGGAACTAGTACAAGAATTCGGGTTGAATGTATGTGTTGTTAAGATTATGCATTAGAGGCTTGTACATTATGCTTGAATGGGCAATGCTCGCCATGTGTTTCTATTAATCACTTAATTGCGATTTAGAAGTGAATGTATAATTAAATGTATAACATATGACCATACTAGTAAAGGGGTGATGTTATGAATTACGTTAAGTTGTCTAACTTAGCTATGTGATTGTCAAATGTAGAATCATGAAAGCATAAGTATGTGTATATGGTGTATGTGAATAAGCGATCATGTAGTTGTTTGTGTCAAACAACATTATGTATGAAATGAATATCATGTCATTAATATGGTCTACTATATCAATATGAAAGCGTGTTCATAAGTTGGGAGTTATATGCTAAAAGGTTGACTTTCTGAAAGTCAACCGAGAATTTATAACATGATTAAGTATTTTGATCCAATATAAGAATCGAGAGATCATGGAATACGTGTTAGACCAATTATGTGTTATGTGTGATAACGAATTAGGAATTCGAAGATAATGAACTATGTGGTTGACAAGTCATGTCATATGCGTGTTAGTGAAAGTCAAATATATAAAAATTGGAAGATATGTGTTAATATGAATAAGCATGAATACTAACATAATCATGGCATGACGGCATGAAAGAATAGGAACCACACTAGCACGGACCAAGCATGGAGGGCTAACGGGTCAAGATGAGGCAAGGAAGATGTTACGAACGCGGATGCACAAGGTAAGTGATTTCCGTAATCACTTTTTAGTTGTTTACGTAAGGACATGTGTTAGTAATTAAAGTATGATCAATGAGGGTAATTGAGAATGGATGGTATGAAATCGATGATTTCGTTAAGAAGATATAACGGGTCAAAGATGGGGTTTGTTGTTATATCGGGAATAAGAGTATGAAAGGTTTACGGTATGATAAACGGGTAACGGGGATTGGGTGTGTAAACCCCAAGAACGAAACTCCGAATAATGTAAAGGTATCTTGGTAGTAAAGTTCATGTAAGTTTCGGAGTAAAACTAATGAGTTGTGTGGTGAAAACAAGAATGGGTAAAGTTGTCCGAAAATGAAAATATAGGCGTAAACGCGTAAGTTAGGAATTTCCTTAACTCGGATATGGGATTTTAAGTTCATATGATAGAATATGAATTTACAAGCATGTAGGAAGAAACGGGAGGTTAAACGGGTAAGTGGTTCGAAAGTTACGCGAGTTTTAGTGCGTTCGGACGACGAAACGGATCTGCAGGAAAATGCGAGTTAGAGAAGCCGTCGCCGACGGGTAAGGAAGCCGTCGCCGACGGGCTCTGGTTTGGCCTTTTTCTCCGACGGGTTAACTTACTGGCGACGGATCAAAAGTGGGCGACGGGCATTTTGAGAAGCCGTCGCCGACGGGTACCCACCCCGTCGCCGACGGGCTGTCTAGCCCACTTCTCCGTTTTGTTTGATTTAGCATTTCCAAATGATCCGAAACGCATCCCGATGATTTGTAAAGCTTCTTATAAGCATAAAGGGATGCATATTTGTAGATAAGCATGTTTGAATGTTTATATGTATTCGTATACGTACGTAGAACTTATGTAAGTAGGTATGCGTGAAAGTATGTAAGTTTATAGTGTGGGAACAAGTACTAGTTATGCATGTATATATGTATGTATGTAGGTATCGGGGTACGTACGTATGCAAGTAGCTATGTATGACTATGGCATTATGCAATTAAGTATGAAGGTACATACGTGTGCAGGTATGGACGTATATATGTGGATGCAAGTATGTAAGTATGTTTGTGAGTATGTAGTAATGTATGTACGTATGTAGTGACGAAGTAATGTATGGGTATATGTAGAGGTGTAAAAGGGTACATGTGAAGGTACATTTGAGTGTATGCATGTATACAAAGATATAGGTGTGGTAAGTACGTATGTAGATGTGTATGTATGCATGTATGTAAAGATGTATGAATGTAGATACTTATGAAGCGTCTTATTGTATATATGAAGACACGTATGATAGAATGTATATATATGAAGGCGTAGGAATGTATGTACGTATGCAGGTGTGTATTTATGTATATATGAGGATATGTATAGGTGTATGCATGTATGTATTGAGGTATGGATGTATGCCGAGTATATGCAAGTATAAAATTGGATACGCTAAGTGTTAATGGTATTAATCGTGTGCCTGTAAAACGAAGTTTTACGCAGGTACATTATTGAAGGCTCACAAGGGAATGAATACGCGAATGATACGCTCAAACTTAGGGAGAAAGCTGAATGAAAAGTGTACTTGTATTGTATTCTTGTTTATGGATTGTATACTAATGTGTTGAATGTATGTGGTGAATGCAGGTTGTACGGATAATGAGCGATTGTCAAAAAGATTTGAGATCGAAGACCGAGTCACTAGAGAGATTGTACGGGGACGTTGAATGTAAAATGTAGTTAATGTAAGCTATGTTTTTAATTAACAAGTAAGAGGATGACAGACTTTTGATTAAGAATTAAGTTAAAGTTAAAAGTTTAAATCAGTTGAGGTTTTTATAACGCAAGAAATTTTATGGTTGGTGTTTCCGCTACGACTTTTTGTCAAATATGATTTAGGGTGTAACAGGACCCCAATATGTACGGTTGGAATCCGAACCAAAACATGGGCGAAATGGGTTCGTCTCAAGCATTCGGTTCCGCACAAGCATTCGGGTCGCCCTTATGTGAACCCGAGGTTGTTCCGGAGACACAACCGGACATAGTGGCGACGCAAAAGGGTAAAGCAAAACGCTCCCATAAAAAGAGACCCGAGAACACCGATACCCGACCAAAAAAACATTCAACCGTGGAGTGAAGAAGAGTATTACACGTTAACCCGAGCTTGGCTCGACGTGTCGGAGGACCCCATAATCGGTAATTTTTGTTATTATTATTTTTTTGTGTCCTTTTTTAATAATAATTATTTGTTTTTTTTTATAGCCAACAACCAAAATAAAACCCTTTTTTGGAGCCGTATCCGAGCGCTATTTTTCGACCTAATGGGTAGGGGAGAGGACTACCGACCGGCGGACTCACTATCGGGCAAATGGAGAGACATCAATAAAAATGTGTACTAATTTTCATACCGTTTACCAACGCACGAGAAACGGTTGGAAAAGTGGGAACGGAGATGAGGACGTTACGCAAGCCGCGTTGATCGAGTATCAACGCAGAAATGGTACTTTCTTGTACATGAGGTGTTGGTAAGTTCTCCGGCATAGTCCCAAATGGGACAACGTCCCTAGCTTTGGAGCGAATTCGGGTAGGTCGACGAAAAAAAGACCGCCGAAAAAATCAAAAACAAACGAATCGGGTGAAGCCGAAACGCCGACATCCGATGCCCGAAACATCGACGTAAACGATGATATTCAAGAGGACCCGCTGGAAGACCTGCCGGAAGAGCTTCCACGACCCGCCGGAAGAGCCGCTGAAAGAAAGTCGAAAAGGCCCGAGTCATCGTCGATGTCATCCGACATGTCTAATGCATTCTCAGAGATAAACCGACGCCTTCAAGACATACACGAACTCGGGACTAAACGTTTGGAGGAGAACCGTGAAGTGACCGAGATTATGTGGGATAGACAATAGGCTTATGACTTTGAGTTCTACTCGAAACCGCATGACCACCTAACCGGCAAAGCCTTGAAGATGGCGTTGGCACAAAAGGAGCGAATCGAAAAAAAATATAATCTTTGAGTTTTTAAATTTTTAGTGTAATGTTTTTATTTTTATTTTTAGTGTAATGTTTTTTTTTAACGCCCCGCTTGCGGTATGCTCATATAATGTATATATGCGTGGGCGCTCGGGGGGCAAAAGTGAAAGTGCACTAATTTTAACGTTATTTTACTAATTTCGTGAAAATAACGTTAAAAGAGGGGGACGGTTAATCATGCATCATGTGGTGGCATTGATAGCCAAAAGACAAGGGGGTGCATGCACTAATCGGCGTTTGTCTCAATTGCTGAGTGTTATGTGCCTTATGTCCAAGGCTTGATGCAACACCACAATCGAGCCGGGGGTCTCATTGGAAGCAGCCTCTCTATTCCTACGGGGTAGAGGTAAGGCTGTCTACATCTCACCCTCCTCAGACCCTACCTTAGCTTTGCTATTGGTGGGATATACTGAGTATGATGATGATGATGTTTTTTTTTAGTGTAATTTTTTATTTTAATGAAATTTGTTTTTATTTTTATATAGTTAGAAATTAATATTAAATAAAATCGAATTAATAATTGAGTAATGATGAGGTAGGGGCTTTTTGACTACGGCATCTAATGTCAAAACGCCCCAAAACGTCCCCTGCTGGCGTGGCACACACGTGTCACAAAACGCCCCTTCAGGGGCTTTTTGACTACACATGATCTAAAGAGTCCCAATGTTTTCTCCACCAGACACAGTGTCTGCTCTACATCTGTCTTCACCATCAAACTCTTCCTCCAAAACCAATGGCGGAACCAGAACCTTAGCTCAGGGGTGTCCCAATTTTTTTTTTCACCGTGCAATCATACAATATTAAAAAAAAAGACAATAAATAAATAAAGTAAAACAAATACCTAATAGATTTGTCCTTTTCTTTTTCATAGCTTGAAATCGTTTTTCTAAAATGGGCGTTTTTTTCTAAAATGGGTACGTGTAGATAATAAATAAATTAATAAATATTATTGTAACTGAAAGTAACAAATAAAATAAAAATCTCCTAAAGAATAGTTGTCTCCATACATCAAGAAAGCTTTCTTTAAAAAATATATATATCAATGTTTTCAGGACCGGACTGGAGGTCGACCCGGTCGCCTTACGGGGTCAAAGGTCGGACCGGTCCGACCGGTTCGACCGGATTTAAGACCCGGATTACGTCATAAAGTATATAAAAATATTTATAATCACTTAGCCTTTGATGCTCCAAGCGGTTCCTTGTTCTGTAGACGTAAGTTGTAACGCACATATGCTGTATATAGGGCATTTTTTAATTAAAAAAATAAAACAATCTAATTCAAAGTTAAATCAGTAAATAGTTAAACAAATAAAAATAAAAAACTAACAAATAGGAACTAAATAAAAAAAATAAAAATCTAACAAATAGTAACTGATGGGATATTAATATTATAATTCAAATTTAAATCAGTAAGTAGTACATAAAATTAGAATTATTAATAAATTAAAGTAATAGGCTAGTGTAGGTATGATGGTGTACCAATTTCCAAGAAACAAATACATTAATATATAATATGTTTGGTTTTTCAAAAAGCATTTGTCATCATCTTCATCAACTTTTGAGTTGCAGAGCTTCTCATCGTTCCTTCTGCGACTAAAAAAAGCTCCGGCCGACCACTAAAAACGGCCCGACCTCTCATAACGAACCGTGTGGTCTTAGGGGTGTCCTTATAGTTGTTTATGGGTATCATTTGTATAAAAATCGGAAAAAAAATTTACACTACCGATTCAAAGTTGAGCCGTGTCCCGTGACCTGGCTGGTTGCACAGTAGTTCCGCCCCTGCACCAAAACACAACCCTTATTTCTCAAGCGAGACATAATAACCTGAAAATCGCATTTACTACCCTACCTGTTCACCGGTCACATCCCTACCTGTTTACTCGCATTTACTACCCTACCTATTCACCGGTCACAAGATTTGTTCGCCGCTGATCCGACTGCAAACGTAAGTCTTGCTCACAAGCTTATGGGAAAAAGAAAAGGAAGCTATAGTCACACTCTTTGCTCACAAGCTTCATCAAACGTAAGTCTTGCTCCTAAATGTGGGCATTTTTTGTTTGTTTGTTTGTCTGTCTGGTATTTCAATACCAGTTTTGTTGGTCATTTTTTTGGTTGTTT
Organism: Helianthus tuberosus; assembly: GCA_030545235.1. NCBI lineage: Eukaryota > Viridiplantae > Streptophyta > Magnoliopsida > Asterales > Asteraceae > Helianthus > Helianthus tuberosus. The sequence continues at coordinate 50,358,076 of CM060351.1, forward strand.
GCCAATAGTTCTCTAATGTTGGGTCACACTCTTTACAGAGAACATATACAAAAAGACCGAAACAACTTGAACACCAAGAGGTACGTTTTCATAATATTTGATGTAAGTTCATAGATTTGAAATTGCTATGATTCAAGATTAAAAAAAAAAAAAAGACCATCACACTAATGAACATTTAGGAGCTATAATTTGTATTTATGTTTGTATATAATTAAATTGAATACTTATGCCTTGTACTTGCTAGGAATAGGATTCATGTATATATGAACAAAGTATGTAAGTTTATGGCTATTAACTATTGTTTAGACCACCCGTAGTGGGGCATGATTTTTAAAAAAAAATTGAAAAAAAACGCCCCAAAACGCCCCTCCCCCCACTACACCGGGCGTTATCCGGAATAATGCCCCACTACACCATTTTTGCAATAATGCCCCATGCTGACTGGGATGACACGTGTTGAATAATGCCCCATGGTGGGGGAATTATTTTTCTAAACCACTACGGGTGGTCTTATAAATCCTGTTGTTTTTTGAACCGGCATATTAACTGTTGAATCCCTTAAACAGCAACCTACAAATAGCCAATCTGTGTAGACCTGCACTGTTTTTTAACATCCTAAATCCTTAAAACCCTTTTATTCGGGTTTCGGGTTCTTCGGGTTTGAGCTCACAGGAACTTGACCTGAAAATCGACCCAAATAAGGTCGGATTGTAACCTCTGTACGAATTTATCTACGTATTCATAAACAAAGCATTTTTTTGTAAATAAAACTGTTATATTTAAGGTTAAGGTAGTAGGGGTGCATCTTGTATGTTTGAGTGGCAGTGCAAATATATTTCTTATGCCTGTAGGACTATGAGAGTTTAATACATTATGGTATGTGTAGGTGATGGCGAACGTCTGGATCAATCATCATGACATATATCTTTCTCATCTTGAAACATCCCTAAAAGTTCAGTTAGTACAATGCAAGGACGCAGTTGCGTTCTGGTCGGATTTTACTACCGAATTGTGCGAGACTTGCCATGTTTCCAAAGATCCTAATACCTTTCGTGAAGCTCAAGAATATTACCAATATTTAAAAAATCTCAACTATCAATTTAAGGTGATATTAACACTGTTTTTTCATATTTTAAGCTGTTTCTCTAAAAGTGATTGTCCCCTACAATTTGATTTCATGAATCCTAAATTTGAGTAAGGATACTCATTAATTCAGTAGTTATGTTGTGGGATATTCATTAAAGGGTGTATGTATGTTCAGTTGAATTGCTTTTTAAGTTGTTTCCTTTTGATTTTAAACCATTTTTTTGTGAATGCAGAACAAGCATGAACCAACTGTATTACCATTTTTGTGAATGCAGAACCAGCATGAACCAACGGTATTTGAGAAAGCATTCATGACTAAAGTTAGGAAAATCATCCAAATATTTCCCGTATCTTTGCCAAAAAACCAATGCTCTTCGAGTGGTCTGCTAGCTTCTACGGCACATCCAGGTTCTATGGAACATTCCTTAAACAGGAGCGTTTTGAACTCGCAACTACTAGATTTACTTCAATCCCTTATAAATAATAACACTTTTTCATTGGATAAAGCTACACAAGTAGTTGGGCAGTTGGAATCCATGAAAACTTATAAACTGAAATTTATAGTGGGAATGCCTCCTGATCGATAGATCAAGGAAGTTAGGAAATTAGCAAAAATACCCCTCAAGTCTGCTGGGAAGAATGGCGGCTGTCATGGTTCCTCTTGAGTCGGTTAAATGTTTGTGTATGGAACAATTTTCATGAATGGTGGTGTGGTTAAAACAATTTTCATGAATGGTCTAGTTATTATTCCGGATGAAATTTCACACCTATTTATGCACATATTTCGGATGGTTCCCCTTTTTGGTTCCACGTTGAACTGCACACAACAACGCCTGCATATCTTCATGTTGAACTTTATCGCATAGTTTTGTTTTAGAGTCCCAGCAGCAGCAAAATTCTGCATTAAAATAATTTCATATATTATTTTCGTTAAATTATATATACACACACATATAGGATAAAGTTCATTTAAAAATAATAATTTTGAATGATCTTGATGAGTTCTCGAAAAAAGAGAGTTACGTACGTACTACTTAAAAGCATACTGCAAAAATAAATACATACTGAAAACGTAGCAACAAGGAAATATCATAATCCGTATAGCATATTGCCGTTGCACATATATACGCTCCCATATGCATTATGACCTTAAAACATGCGGAAGTTTTAGTAACACATGTGTCGATTATGTGCGGAGACACTCAGGACTATAAATATACTAATTCCTGTCTCGCATGTATCATCGACACCAAGGTTATAGCATTCCCTTTAGCCGAAAAACACGTTTATTATATGTATATAAGCAAACGCAGACAACCCTCAACATAAACATGCCCAGCCCCCAAATCAAAAGAGCCCAACCCCCAAATGATTCATGTACAGCCCCCTAAATAAACATTTTCAGCCCCAAGGTTTCTTCTAACCAGGGTATTAGTCTTTTATCATATATAGGTTCAGTCTGTAAGCTACTTGTGTTAGGGAAAAAAAACCAATTACATGAAAATTTTGCAATTTTCCTTCCTTCCTTCCTTGTTTGCCAATAAAATCCCTTTCTTCAAATATGGACCGCCAGAGTAATACCCGTGGTATTAGGCTAGTATCCTATATGCGTGTTCAGCTTGTATGCTACTTGTTAGGGAAAAAACCAATTATATGTTTTCAGAGTAATACGCGGGGTATTAGCTATTAAAAAAATTTCTAAAAAATCCACAAAAATAAAAAAAATTCAAAAAGAATCCTGAAGAATCAAAAAAATTCAAAAAAAAAATCAATAAATGCCAAAAATATTAAAAAAAAATAAAAAATATAACAAATCAAAAAAATTGTAAAAAATTCAAAAAAAAAACTCTAAAAACCCAAAAAATAATAAGAAAAATAAAAAAAACTTAAAAAAATAAAAAAGTCACACGTATAGACCCAACACAGAAGAGTTGGTTATAAGGATCACAGTATAATTAACTGATAAAACATATTTATATTACCTTAAAAGGTATTTTTTAATTAAATTTACTGCTAGAAACAATAATACCTATGTGTTACTATGAAAACTAAATAAAAATACGAGGATATTTATGAAGTGAATAAAAGGAGCAAAGCTCGTGAACTAGTATTTAATTTTATAAAATGTTTTTCTAGACCTTTGACTCAATAATTAACTATGTTTTGTTTATCAAACATTTTCTTTTAAATCATTTTTTTCCGCAAACATTAATATTCTCTTAGTAAGCGCATAATTATTCTTCAAACACAAAACTGATCTTTTACTAAAGAAGATAATAAACAATCTTTTAATGATAATCCATTACTCTTAACATTGATAAATGCATCTACAAGTATCCGCCATTAGGCATCGACCCGCTGCCCGTTCTCCTCTTTTAGCAATGCATTCATTGTGGCATTGGTTATACTCACACGGATACGAGTACCAAGTTTCTTCACACGCTTCCGCAATCATCATGGTGCTCCCTATATATATTAGATAGACATATAAGGAGCAATAAACAGTAAGTAATACATATAAATCATTAACAGTGATAAAGTCATATTTTAAAACATCAACGGATTTATAAGTATCAACTAATGTGTAGATTACCTGCAATTGTGAGTATTAGCAAAAGTGCAACATAAAACTTGATAGATGACATGCTTATAATTTCTTGATATGTTGAAATAAAAAGATTATTGAAGGCTAGCTATGGTTCTTTCAAATGGCTCAAGCATTGTAAATTTATACTCCAAGGAATTAGATGATATTAGGAAGTAGATTTTGTTATTAAATAGCAATATACACGACAACGGTGATATTAAATGCGCAACGTTTTCATATAAACAAATAAATAAAAATTTTAAATAGATTAAGAAGATTTACAAATAAAAGTTTTTTTTTTTTAACGTGTACTTTATAAACAAACGCAATCTTAACATTGGTGACTGACTAGTAATTAAATAAAATAAAATGTATGTAACATTAATTATTAAAGGCACTACCAAGAACATTAACAATTTATTTTTGAATGACTAGAAGATGATTTTCGGTGAATGATTACCCACAAAATCCAATATTTTGTTTCCTAATTGTCTACCGATGAATCATACAAAATCCCAAAAATAATATTAACTATTAATTGTCGTCTGAAATAAAAAAAACAAAACAAAACAAAACTGACCCTAATTCTATATACTTACAATTCTAAGTTGGATGACTAGAGCCTGCTGCAATTGGTGTACTTTTTTATTTATTTTTCTTTTAATAAGTTTTTGTTTATTTTATTGATAATTATAATCCTTTAATATTGATAATTATAATCCTTTAACTTTATAAAAACTTTATAATCATTTTTACGTGCATACATACTATAGGATCCCATTGAATCACAAAAATACAAAAAGAGAATTTAATGTCATATAATTTAAGAGTTGTAATTTTTAATACGTTGTTAAAGTTTTTTTAATCGTTTTGAAAACATTATGCAGTGTATTTAAAGAAGTTTTATATAAAAAAAAAAGAAAAAAAGAAGAAGTATTATATAAAAATATAAGAAAAAAATAACCTCTTAAAATAATAGGAGACGTAAAGGTGCACTTAAAATAATAGTAGATTACTTTGGTATTAAAAATAAATAAATAGAGTTTATTTGATTTTCTTTATAGGAAGTGTTTCTTTAAAAAAAGGCTCTCACTATTTGCACACTTTGGCACGCTATCTGCACACTTAGGGTTTACATACGCTGCGTATCGGCCTTTACGCAGCGTATGTAAGGGGCAGCTACACGACCAGACAGTCAAACCTAGTACCATGTCAAATCAGTCTGACATACGCTTCGTATTGATCAATACGTAACGTATAGAGGTAACCCTATACGCTGCGTATTGATCAATACGCAGCCTCTGTCAGACTGATTTGACATTGATTCGATGTTGTCAGGCATGTGAATAAAGTAATACGGGGAGTAGAGAGCTATACGCTGCCTATTTAAGTAAATTTGAAAGTCTATTTAGCACTGCTTTCTTTTCATCTTCCATTCACAGTTAAATTTGAAAGGTAAAGTAGCACTGCTTTCTTTTCATATTCCATTCGTTCTTCTGTTTTTCATATTCTTCTTCAGTAAACAATTTACACCCCAAACCAAAATCATATATTCTCTTTTTTGTTCAATCTTGTTAAAATGTCATCATTTTGGAACGACAATTATTTCGGTAATCGCTATTCCAACGACATATGGGGAGCAAATGATGCCAATGAGGAGGAGGAGGTTGTGTCTGGAGTCCCTGTTGATCAAAAACACAGTTGCCAGACTTGAACAAGACTCCCACTCCACCTGTTGATGAACCAAATTACCCGACGCATCAAGTGTATCCGGATTACGGATACGGGTATGAATCTCCGTACGTGCAACAAAGTGGATACGGTGCTGAGAATGCACCTGTTGATGAACCATATTACCCGACGCAGCAATCATATCCGGGTTACGGGGGTGAAGGTGGATACGGAGGTTACAGTGGATACGGGGGTGAAGGTGGATACAGTGGATACGGGGTAGAAGATGGATACGGTGTATACAGGGGTGAAGGTGGATACAGTGGATACGATAGATACGGGGATGAAGGTGGATACAGTGGATACGAAGAATATGATGGATATGGTTATGAGCCCCGTAACACACCACTTTATGAACTATCTACCTCGGGCAATACGTTTCAAATAAATGAGGTATCACATTAAAATAATAATTATTATTATTGTTATAAATATTATAATTATTATTATTATTATTATTATTGTTGTTGTTGTTGTTAAAAATATTATAATTATAATTATTATTATTATTGTTAAAAATATTATAATTATAATTATTATTGTTATTATTGTTAAAATACTATAATTATAATTGTTATTATTATTATTATTATTGTTATTGTTGTTAAAATACTATAATTATAATTGTTGTTATTATTATTATTATTATTATTATTATTATTATTATTATTGTTATTATTATTATTATTGTTAAAAATATTATAATTATTATTATTGTTGTTGTTGTTGTTGTTGACGTAACTTTTTTTTAGCGTTTCATGTCTCAAACTGATTTGAAGAATTGGGTACAAGAAACGGGAAAGGAGTATGGTTACGTAATTGTTACCCGCCGATCGAAAAAATTTGGCGGTACTACTGGGATGGTATGGCTTGTGTGCGACCGTAGTGGTGAGCATCGTAGTAAAGATCCAGTTAGGAAAACTGGTAGCAAAAAAATCGGTTGCCCATTTTCATTACTCGCCATCCGGGACGTGACGAATGACACGTGGGAGTTAAAAGTGGACAACACGAACCATAACCACGAACCTACGACGAGTCTGTTGGGCCACGCTTTTGTGCGAAGATTTACTGAAGCTGAATACAAGCTAACGGAGCAGCTAACTGCTCAAAACATGGAGCCACGTATCATAGTTCAAACCCTAAGAAAGCAGTTCCCCGACAGCCTGCTTGTTCAGAAAGACGTGCAAAATGCGGTACAAAAATACGATTTACCCCGACACAGCTCATACGTACCGTCAGAGGGCTCTCGTGGAACTGGTTCGGTTGTGAAGTCTGAAAAACCTAAAATGCGACAAAACAGTTCAACGAGTTCTAAAAAGAAGGAGACGCGGGATGATCAGGGTTTTCCATTAATGAAGGGGGGACAAGCACTTGTTAAGCATTAAGATGGTTAAGAATCAAATTCCATCAGAGTTTCACTCTTACAGAGGTGTCGATCCAGAGGTGCCGGAGCCGCATGAGCCGGCCGTCGTCATTCCGCAGCCACCACCCCCGCGTGGACCACCCGGGGCGCCTCAGTTCCCACGCCATGTTTGGCCCGGTCCTGACCCATCACATCAGCGGCTGCTTCGGTACGTTGAAAGGAACAACTATCTGTTGGAGTGGATGGCTGCGGCGCTGCAGCAGCAGCGACAGCATGACGGGTTACCTCCACTACCCTTCATTACGGATGCGGAATGGGATCAGCATCAGCAGCAGCACGAGCAGCAACCATTGTATTTTATCATTTTGTTATGTATGCACAAACTTTTCTTGTATATATCAAACTTTTGGTGTACATATAAAACTTTTGCTGTAAACAGTTTAACATATTCGAACAGTACCCGGGTATTTCCACTTATTTAAGCTATAATATTTTAAAGTTATCCGTATATACGCTTTTCAAAATTTTAACATTATACGCTTTTCGACGACATCGACTAAATAAATTAACGACAACGTCGACTAAATAATAAAAAACATTATATATTTTTAACTCGTTATATATTTTAAGCGACTTAACGTTGTAACCGGGTGACAATTTATACCACAAGTAGGCCGAATGTTGAAAAAAATTCTGGAAGGTCATATACGTTGCGTATTGGCCTATACGCAGCATATATAAACCTGGAAAAAATTTGATACTTCAAACCTACCAAAATGATCCCAAATTTACAGATGTTTAATCTACGCTGCGTATTGACCTATATGTATCGTAGACGCACCTTGTTTTCTGTGCAATGATTGGTAATCAGGCACTGAGAACTATGGTTTATCTACGATGCGTATAGGTCAATACACAGCGTATAGGGTAACCCTATACGCTGCGTATTGACCTATACGCAGCGTAGATAAACCCTGATTTTGCTAGGGTTTAGCTAGGGTTTGGTGTGCCAATAGACACTTTAATGTGCTAATAGGCACATCCTAAAAAAATTAAAATAGTGTTTTTCTTATTTAAAAAAAAAAGGGTAATGCACGGTACCCCTGACCGCGGAGGGGATAACCCCTCCCAGGCCGCCACCCGACAAGCCTGAGCCTGGCAGTAAATACCCTTGCCGAGCCGACATGTTTTTCTTATTTAAAGAAAGCCTTTTTTTATTTCCTGTAACCGCCTTAACAAAGTTGGTAATTCAATTTTTTTTTTTTTGTATTTGATTGATTTAAAGATATTCAGTTGCATAAATTTAAACAAATTCTTTTATAGATTGTGATACTTTATAGTTTTATGCAATTTTAGAATATAAGATTTTCTATATGATTTACCTAACACCTAAGAATCTCCAATTATTTGAATACAAGCAATGACTTGAAATCTCTAAACGCCCCAAATTATTTATTTAACGAGAAGTGATAAAGTTAAATAAAAACATACAAATCACACCGATAAGTTGTCACAAACTTAATTCACAGAATACAATAGAATTTTATGAATTCAATAGACATTGCGGAACATGAATATATATTTAAACTATGTTAGTTATCGTGTGTAATAGATAGGCTGGGTAAATAAAAGATATACTGTCAAATAAAAAAATATTAAATATCAAAATAAGTCAACATTATAATTGACTTTTTTCAAAATTTTTAATAAATTTCTATTTTGATAAATAATTGAAGGATCGAAATCAAAATACATAATATCATCTAATTTATAAAGAACCTATTATACAAAACTAGGAAATAATTTAAGAACTTACTATACAAAACTAGGAAATAATTTAAATTTTTTGAAAAGTGTAAACAACATATTCCTTACTAGTTTAAGTATTTGTGTGCTATACTGGTTGTAAAATGTCAAATGTATAAATTATAAGTTTGTAAATAACATTTTTAAAATGAAAGAAATGTAATTTATTGTTACAAGATGTATAATATTTCATTCAACAAAAAATAAAAGTGTATAGTTATGGCACCAAGCCCAACTATTTTTTTTGAACGGTAAGGAACGATGTGCCAACCATCGTGACACCGGGCGCTGTGGCCAAGGTCGACTACTCGACCGCCGCCAGCCCCTTGGCTCTCCCCAAATGCGCGGAAACCCGACCTCCACCCGCCCGAAGGCACGGCCGTGGAATAATTGGTAAAACATCGCCTCCTATCAAAGTCGAACCAGCGCCACCCGTATTCGCTCTTCACCTGGATGCCGCAGAAAATAATGAGGAGAGTGTGAATCGAACCTGGGTCACAAAGAACACCAATTCTTAGGGGTAAGGTCTAGTTTCGAGTTTTTACAGGTCGGTCTTCATACAAGCGTCATGACTAAGAATTATGACAAATATGGACCATTAAAGATGAAACAAATTGCATGGAAATCGCACCTCATCATTTTTTTTTTTTTTGAAAGGGGAACTTCTTTAGAAAAAAAAAAAAAAACGCCGACCAAAAACCAGGCCAACGACAAACTACAACATTACATTATACAAATTTACACCAACTTTCCCATGAGATCCTATGCTTCGACCTATTCGAAAACCATAAGAAGCCTAGAGACTTAATTTAGCTTGTAATCCTTTCGACTCTAACCGTCTTGCCATTGAACTTCATCTCGTTCCTAGCTTTCCAAATGCACCAACAACCAATGATCATAAGACCTTGAATAGCTTCCTTGCATTGTTCCGTCACACCCGCAAAGTAGTGAATTTCAAGAAGATCTTTAAAGGAAAACGCTAAATACCCGGTATCTTGCACCAAGAACTGATAAACTGCCAAACCGACGAAGCTACCCAGCAAGCCGTGAACAAATGTTCGACTGATTCATCACCAAAATTTCATAAAGGACACGAAACATCAGTGATTAGGACATTTCTCTTTCTCAGCTCAGTACAGGTAGGAATACTATTTAAAAAAGAACGCCAAGCGAAGACATTGCATTTTTGCGGTAACCATTTGCACCACCTAAACACGGAACCGGTACTAGAAACAACACCGGACACAAGGCTTCTCCTCACAGCTTTGACAGAAAAAACTTTCGAGAAACCTCCTGTTGATACATAATATGTGGACGTGACTCGACTCGGTTCGACCTGGTTAGGTTCGGCTCAAGCCCGACGTCACGACATTCCTCCGCCGCCGCCACATCACCATGACATCATGATGATGATGTCATGATGATGTCACATGTTGACTAAAGCTTTATAATCTGCATATTTGTTGAACATATGTACGTGATTGCATGTTGGGCTTTTGTCTTGTGTATGGGCCAGCCTGATTGGACCAATCACAATTACACTTGGGCTGATACAAACTGACATGGGCCGAACCCCTTTTAGACAACATGTATGTCGACGAAACAAACTTGTTTCGTCGACTTTGATAATTTGTTATTGTTTTCTCGACGAAACACTTGTTTCGTCGACTGTGATGTGTTTCGTCGTCCTAGTTCAGTATATATACACAGATAACAGACAGGACACAGGAGACAAATCTGAATAGATTTGAGAGCGAACACTATAAACACACACACAAAACTGAGAGTTTATGAGAGCATCTTGTAAACATTGCTTTGTAACCGTTTTCTAGATTAATACAATGGAGTGTTAATCGGTGAATCTTGTGTTTTACGTGTTCGTCACTTGGTTTAACTTACCCGTTTGGATTCCGCACTTTCGGGTTTGTCGGAAAACAGGGAATAGAGGTTACTCGATCCTCCGGGTGGACCTACAATTGGTATCAGAGCTTTTGGCTCGATTCCTTGTTTAAACCAAGTCGATTTTCTTGTGTTTTTCTTGAGTTTTGATCTTTAAAGTTCATATATTTTCTGGAAAAACGTTGTTAAAACCTTGAAAATCTTGGTTGTTTTGCTTCTAGTTCATATAAAACCTTGATATAACTATTGTATACATGTTAGTTTTGGTTTTTGATTGAACTTTATTTGCAAATTTGTGTTCGGAAATTTTATCGGTCACCGGTAAACTCATAAACTCATCTGAGTTCATAAGTTGTTCTTCATTGTTCATCATATAATCTGGGTATTTGAGTTAAAGTCTGCATTGTTGTTTTAGATGAATTATTGATATGATTATTAAAACAATTGTTTGACTATTGCATACATAAAAATGATGATGTTTAATTGAAAAGTGTGTGCCGAAAGTAAGGCTTGGTTTGACAATTTGGGTTTGTGTCAGAATGATAGAAAGATAAGATATTTAAAAAAAATATATATCTTGCAAGTTGTGTTGTCTACATTTTCAACGAAAAGGAATTCAGTTTCGTCGAATTATTAAAATAATCCAATCTGTTTCGTCGCATTACCATCAAATTTCTGTTTCGTCACTGATTAAATCAAATTCTGTTTCGTCGCTGAGATTATAAATTCTGTTTCGTCGCACAAGGCAACATAAATCAGTTTCGTCGAGTCTATTTTGTTTCGTCGTTCATCATCATTCAATCCTGTTTCGTCGCTTCTGTTTCGTCGAATAACTGTCATACTTGTTTCGTCATATCATCTGTTTCGTCAAACTTGATAAAAAAATTTAACAGTAGCTTTGCAATTCATATTTAACGATTTGATTTGGGTGATTTGTTCAGGTATTAGTCATTAAACATCTAAAATGAATCCGGCTTGGTGGGATCCGAGCAAGGGTTTATCTCCTTCATGGGCTCAGTCTCCCACATCGTCAAATAAAACGTATACGAGAAAGGACTTAGCAACCGATTTGTATGGAAATCCATTACCACCAGTTGCTTCACATACTCCACTTCAAACGGCGTTTGTCACAAGCACAGATTTGTATGGCAATCCGATACAAGTTCCTGTAAAGCCAACTCCAACCACAGACTTGTATGGAAATCCACTACCACCAGTTGCCTCACAGTGCCCTCGTTCTACTGTAGCACCATCATCTCTTGATCCAAGGAACTGTAGTCAAACAGAAACGGCATTTTATGCTAAAATTATCAAAGATGCCAGCAATGGTGAATCATCGCGAAACGATGACAGTTCTGAACATGACCGTAGTTCAGTTGAAGACGTTTCAACTTCAGTTGAAGATGTTACAACTTCAACTTCAAGTTCAAGCGAGGATGGTTCAGAATATGAATCAACAAGGGAGGTTGTTGATTCTGAGGCAAATGAGTCAACATCTGAGAGTGATTCCAGCCAGGTATGTGTCGATGAACCAACTGTCGTTAATTGTGATAATTGTGTTAGCTTAAGTGTTAAATGTGCTGATTTAGATGCTAATATGTCTGAGTTGCAAAGCAAACATGATGCTTTAAATGCTGAATTGTCTGACTTGCAAAACAAACATGTTTCTTTTGATGCTAAGTGGTGTGATTTGCAAAGCAAACATGAGGCTTTGCAAAACAAATATGAAGTGACAAATATCCACAATCAAAAGTTGATAGTGGATCTTTCGAAATGCACAGAGGCCAACATGTTTCGAGAAATTATGAAAAGGAATTTAAAAAGATAATTGAAACATTAAAAGCAGATAAGACCGAGCTAACGAAAATGGTTTCAAGAAAACAAACTGAAATAAACCTTTACATCAATAGGCTCGAGATAATGCAAAAAGAAATGGCTTGTGTTAAAACTGAAAGTGAGGCGATCTGACTCAAGTTAGACAGCTATTTAAGCTCTAGCTATGTGCTGGATCACATCATTGATGTTCAGAAAAAGAAAACTGATGTCACATGCATAGGTTATAAGAAGTGTCCACCACCTATTAAACACGATTATTCTTCGATGCCTGGTGAGGAAAATAAACCTCATTTTGAGCCCTCAGTTTCATTGAGCCTTGAGGAATTCACAATTGGGCTAGGTTACAAAAAGGAAGTATCCTCAGATTTGGATGAATCAGCAGATGCGAAAGCGTCAACAGCTGAACGAAATCAGGATCCTCCAGTTATTGTTGAGGATGCTGATTCGTCAGATGATGAATCCGATGACAATAACTCTGAACAGTCAGAAACGGTAACAAAAGAGGAAAACATACCTCTCGAAAATCACATTCTTTGTGATCCACCTGTAAAACCGTTTGTGACTGCTACAGCCAAGTCTGTTGAATCCTCATCTGGAAGCTGTGAAAGCGTGAACTTGCTTTACACGTTGATTGGATCTGATAAAATATACTCAGACTATGATTTCCCTATCAAAAATGTCAATCAATCTTTGATTGATAAAGTTTTCGAAGATTCTACCAGTAAGTTTTTGGGAAAGTCGAGCCCAGGAGTTGTAGTAACTCAGTGTGCTCCTATCCCAAAATCCGAAGTTAAAAAGAAATATGGGAATCAAAAATTGCAATCACAACACAATCAACGAAAGCAAGGTCACGTTCACCAAGGAAAGGGAAAAGGCAAACAAAGCCAAAACAAGAAGAAGATTCAGAAGGTGAACTTCGTGAAATCCAGAGGGACTAGTAAAATTGAAACTTTCAAAAACAAATCCAACACAGATTTTGTTAAACAAAGTAAAATTTTGAAAAGAAACAGTCAAAACAATTACACACAACACACAAACGGTTGTGATGTAGGACCAAGTACCTCAAGATCACGAAGTTCATCATCAATCTCTTACAGTTATCATACTCCGAGGTTTGTTGAGCGGAGATCATGCTTTGAATGTGGTGAGTATGGGCACATTGTCAGAAATTGTCCATATCTCACGAAAGGAAAGGCAAAAGTTGATGCCCCCCATGGTAACAATTACCATAAAAGATTTGTTTCACCAAAACAAGACCCTCGTCTTGTTAAACAACAAGAAGTGAAACAGAGAAAGAAACAACGGAAAAATGTTGAAAAGGTTTTAAAACCGGAGGTTGTCCAAACACAGTCTGTTACGTTAGAAGTTAAAAATGAAAAACAAAAACAGATTTGGAAACCAAAACCAGTAAGTGTTTCAGGGGGAGTTACATCAATTCCGAATCATTGGGAAATGGATGTTACAATTCTCGATGATGACGGACGACCCAAGTCTGTGAAGGCTTGGGTCCCCCTCTCCAACTAAGCTCTGAATGAGTGTGCAGGATGTTCCAGGAGGAACTATTGATAGTCTTAGGATTGTTGATAGTGGAGCGTCCATGCACAAGATCGGCGACATAAGGCTCCGAAATATTGTTACATCTAGGAGAATATTGTTGCCATTTATGGAGAGAGAGAAAAAGAAAAGAAGACAAAAATGTCTGATGAAAGAATGTGGTTGAATGAAGTTGAAAAATTCGACCAGATGAAATATGTGCCAAAATTTGGTTGTTATGGTTTTTGATCGGGTCCTCAGGAAAGATTCCAATGAAAAGTACGCGCATGCAGCACGTCTGAAGTTCAGAATCTACTACATGAACGTGCAGTGTACATTTCTCCACGGTGTAATTGAAGAAAATGTGTTTGTTGAACAAACCAACCGGCTGTGCGGATGCCTTGGCGTGGATTGAACAACCGCACACTTCCTCTCAAAGAGAAAGACAAAGACCTTCGCTGGTACAATGTGGAAGACCAGCCGAACCCAGAGGTCTATGATCTTGTTGCTGTGAAGAGATTTCTCAGTAGCTGCAAAATTGACTTTGTAGTCCACAACGGGTGGATATCCAGTTTGGGAGAGCACTCAGATTCCTTGCAATGCACGAAGTAGTTGCAGGATACGGTTTTAAATTTCTAATCTCTCATATTCTTGTCGATATTTAAGCTGCTTTATGATTTAGTAACATCTCGTATCAGCACACTCTTTGACCTGACACGTTGAACTCGAATATCACCTCACACGTGATTGTTTCAATACAAAACTCATCAATGTTGTCATGGTCCGCACCGCTTACCGACGTGCCAACTCATTTTTCCAAAATTCGATAAATCATTTCTGATTAAATTAATTTTGGTAAACGACATTGAGGTAAAACATGAGTTAACCGACATCGGAAAATCGTTTTTGTAAATATATTTGTGTCTTTTAAATTTTATCTTAGTTTGTTGATTTTAGGGGGAGTAAATCCAAATTTGAAAATTCAAAAACATCGAAAAATTTCAAAACTCAAAAACAATTGAAAAACAAAAATGAGTTTCCTGTCTAAACCTCTTTAAACTGAAATGCAAAATGAAAAATGTTAAGCAGCTTTATATAAGATGTATCGGTAGGCTCACAATCATCTTAAAGTATCAAGGGAGATATAAACTTAAATCGACTGAAGACCAGGTGGGAACCACTCATTGGCATATGGTCTTAGTACCGAAATTTCGTTTGAGAGATTGCCGAGGTTCTGAGATATTTGGTCTTTATGTTGTTTATCATCTGGGTATCATGGTTGTTTCTTTTACCGAAACAAACGGAGACGAAGTCTAGATCTTCCATGATATCATACATACGTGTACATACTGCATTCGACCTCAATAAGTGATCAACAATCACATGTCCTCAAAACAAGTGATAATATATCACATTTATCCGGGAGTCAAGTCCGTCTCTTTGCTGTACGAAAGTACTGACCTGTTCACGGACTTGCTCCTGTGCCCTTCATGCATCTGAAAATCAAGTTCCTCATCAATAAGTGATTCTATCACATAGGGCTTGTTTTCATCAAAATAAGCGAGTTTCTCACATTTTCATATACGTCAAAACAGATGATAAATGGTATACTCACCAGTAAGATGAACTCTCGTGCATACCTTGATACGGGAATGTGTCGTGATGTGGATGAACACCGGTCGGTAAGTATAAATCATACCTTAACATATCCCCTCGCCATGATTACATATGATAAGTTGAGCTTATGTGGATAACAATACTGATAATCGTTATAGGATGTTTATCAAATTGTTAACAAAAAGAACAACAAGAGCGTTTTGGCATGACCGTACACTGATATAATTCTCTTACCCTCGAAACTCGCAAAAAAAGAATGTTTGTATATATTTTCTTTTCTTAGTTTCTGCAACTCTGTATATATTTATTTACTGCTTCCAGTCTTTAAATTTGAAATATTCAAAATACCAAAAAGATTTTAGGTGTGTTTTAATATAAACTTTATAAAAGTAAAAAAGATTTTATTTCTGCTTTAGTTTTGATTAACCGATGTTGGAACTCAAGTCTTCGTTACCTGAAATCTGATTGAAATCCAAAACGACTGATTCTTCATAAACGGTCAGAGTTTGCAAGTATTGAAAGTTAATAATTAAAATTAAAAAATCTGTTAACTTTTCAAACTAAACTGTCGGACGGTAGTTGAATAAGAATTGGTCACATGTGTGTCATTTGTTTAATGTTAACTATATTCCAAGCAGTTGTTCTCATTACGCGTTTAGATTTCTTGCATGTGCAGATACTAAAGGCGAAGAGAACATGTTCGTTAACAAGCTTCGGAATGAAGACATGACGTGAAGGCACTCAAATGATAAAGATGATCGAGTTGCCGCTGATCAATCACCAACACCACAAGGATCTCAAGCATTGAAGTCAAAAGATTCACAAGCATAATCTAAGGGGGAGTTTGTTAACACACTACCTAAATGAAAAGGGAGTTTGTTGATACACTTTCTACTTATGACGCGTGAAGACTTTGAAGATCCTCCGACATGGAAGATGAACCTCACGAGTAGCGTCCAATGGGGAGTTTGTTGATACATATTATGTGGACGCGACTCGACTAGGTTCGTCTCGGTTCGGTTCGACCTGGTTAGGTTCGGCTCAAGCCCGACGTCACGACATTCCTCCGTCGTGCGTCCCAGAGTTTGACACGCGAAGCACGAAGCGCCGCGAGCCGATTCCCGTCGCCACATCACCATGACATCATCATGATGATGTCACATGTTGACTAAAGCTTTATAATCTGCATATTTGTTGAACATATGTACGTGATTGCATGTTGGGCTTTTGTCTTGTGTATGGGCCAGCCTGATTGGACCAATCACAATTACACTTGGGCTGATACAAACTGACATGGGCCGAACCCCTTTTAGACAACATGTATGTCGACGAAACAATTCGTCGACTTTGATAATTTGTTATTGTGTTTCGTCGACTGTGATGTGTTTCGTCGTCCTAGTTCAGTATATATACACAGATAACAGACAGGACACATGAGACACATCTGAATAGATTTGAGAGCGAACACTGTAAACACACACACACAACTGAGAGTTTATGAGAGCATTTTGTAAACATTGCTTTGTAACCGTTTTCTAGATTAATACAATGGAGTGTTAATCGGTGAATCTTGTGTTTTACGTGTTCGTCACTTGGTTTAACTTACCCGTTTGGATTCCGCACTTTCGGGTTTGTCGGAAAACAGGGAATAGAGGTTACTCGATCCTCCGGGTGGACCTACACCTCTGATCCACTTCCAGGAGTCCAGCTGATGACCGAGAGACACATTGGCAAGCAGTCTACATAACTGACTGAATTTAGCTTCCATTCTAGTCGAAACCGGCAGATGTTTCCAATTCCAGACGAAGAACTCCCCGTTACCTTGCTGTATACGGTCACTTACCCTGCATTTTTTAGAAGCCTCCAACGAAAAAAGGCCAGGGAATTTGTTTTTTAAAGGTTCTTTGCTGATCCAAGGGTCAATCCAAAAGGCGATGCTGTTACCATTACCAACTATACCTTTAAAACAGTTCCTCAAAGGCTCATTATTCACCTTAACGTTAATAAAAACCTTTGCAATATTTTTCCAAGTTCCACTAGCAGAATTTTTGAAAGGAATACATTCCCAGCCCATCCGATTACAGTGAATCGCTTCGATGATTTTTTCCAAAGAGTTCCTCCTTCCGTTTTAAACCTCCAACCCCATTTCGATAATAAGGCCACATTAAGATCTGAGAGTCTACTTAATCCCAATCCACCAACTTTTTTGTGAGAAGTAACCTTATCCCATGCAACCCAATGCATCTTTCTTTCTTCGGTCGATCCTCCCCAAAGGAATTTTTTCATCATTCGTTCAAGATCCAAAATTACTTTCTTCGGGGCCTTGTACAAGGAGAAATAATATGTCGGTAAACTTTCCAAAACGGCTTTGATAAGAACAATCCTTCCACCAATCGAAAGATTTTTAGCTTTCCATAGAACAATATTCAGACCATAAGCCAAACCAAATTAACCCCAACCACTTTTTATTGCAATAGCATAGTCACCCACACTTATGTAGATGTTGTCTACTACCATATCTTTCCATGAATCTATATAAACCATAACAACCACAATAGAACGAATGAAAAACTCATTGAAGAAAGCAACAACTTAATTAAACCTATGGGCTTGATGCTAACATGGCCCATGTTGTGAAAAATATGATTCTTATCCTTAACAAAGGTTATTACAATCATATTATCCTTAACAAAGGTTATTACAATCATATGAGTGAAGCGTCCAAATAAGTGGATTTCTTGAAGAAATATGAATCTCCTGAAGTAATATGAGGTATCACAATCTTTTGACCTATAAAGATATAGACAAAAGATTGTATTTAGGCCAAGCCAATCCAAACCTGTTTTGACCTGTAACTCAATCTACCCATACAAAAGCTTATGCTCAATTAGAAGAAAGAAACAATCGACTTTCGGTTAAAAAATCAACAATTCAAATGACGTAACTCATGATTCAATAAAATGATCTGTGAATATGATGTTTTGTTTCAACAAATTGAAATGAGCTAAAGGCTCCTATATTAGCTCAATTTGTCTATATATCGTTCTTATCAAGACCTGTCTTTATCTTAAAAAAAAAGCCGATTCTTTTATGCTTAGATATTTCTTTTTACCTATTAAATCGAGTATAACCATTTAAATACTAGCTATCTAATTCAAATAAACTCACCATTATGCTTTCTCTGGTTCCACTTCAGCAAAACCGCTATGTGCATCCTCTAGACCAGCCTTGACCAAACCTGTCAACAACAAAAAAATGAGATATCAATCAACTGACTTGTATAACATTATACCGGACAATTCATACTTAATAAGACAGAAACTGTACAATATCAAATGATATATTTAATTTGCATGGTTGTCTAAGTCTTAAGGTCCATCCTAGATATACACAAGATGTGCCTTACTTATTTGGCTCAAAAATTAACTCAAAGCAGGTTAAAAAGACTTGATAGAACATACCATTTTAACAGATACATGATGTTTGCATATATAGAACCTTTGACAGGTATAATATAATGATTTGAATAGCCAAAAAAACATCTATAAACATAAAATGAAGGGGTAGGATTATTCTTTGAATGATGACACAGGAAAGGTGAACAATGGCACTTTGTCTTCCAGGTTTTTTCAAGTGGCACTTTGTCTTCAAATTCAAGGTCTTTAATAATGGACATATTAGCAAAAGAATATTGTAGACGACCAACTTGTCACATCCATTACCATTTGGCAAGTTTCAAGCATTTTAAATTTCAATACTTTCTAAAGAAGTTTCCATCTATCGAAAGGCGTACAAAGCGATACCCTAAAGGGTCATTCTTTGAATTGTTTTTAATGACGTGAGTAAATTTGATATTTCAACTAGTTTTTGTGATATTTTAAGTTTGGGTTTGGTATGTATATAATATTTCACTAGTTTGTAAGGGTATATGTGTAATGCTCATTAGTTAAGAACACTTCTAACTATTTGTTCAATTTAGATTTACTTAATATTTTTATTCTATAGTTTCTTTTTTACGAATTCAGTGCATGATTCACGCACATCAATTTCCTGCCCACTAGCTTGGTATATCGACTCAGGACTCAGGAGCATGTTATCTTGCGCCTTGCATTGATCACCTTATATGGATGTCTCGCGTCTAAGCTATTTTCTCAAGCGTAAGAGCATGGTTTTCCTGGGTCAGGTCTTCACAAAGAAATGAATATGTAGTGTCAAGCAGAGTAGTATGGGTATCCTACACTAGGAATGAGAATGAGAAATGATTTATTTTTGCTGGTAAAAAAGTAAATGACTATTTTGATAACTTACTTGGTCAAAATGGACATCTTCATGATATTTTATGTCAATCATTCAATCAAGCGATCCAGTTAAATATTTGTTGATTTAGTGTTGTAAGACGCTTTGCTTAAATATTTTTCTCGGATGTCATATTATTTTGGTATTCATAGATATATCAAAAGGGCTTTTTACCTGGGCAGTTCTACAAATCTGTTTTTTTTTCTTTAGCTGAACAAGTTAGGTCACTGAAATTTTATACGATGTCATTTGTCAACTAGAGCAAACAATCGACCATCATTTACACATCTATTTAACTCCTAACTACCTCTCCTGTTTTCTTCTCTAATTAAGTAATCTAGGAGTGGAAACAAGCCAAGGTGAGGCCGAGCTTCCTCAGTTCTAGCTCAACTCGTTTTGAGCGCTATATCTGAAGCTCGAGTTTGATTCGTTACTAAGTTTATAAACTTGAGCTTTGGCCCGACTCGACTTGTTTAATATTAATTAAATATTTAGTTATTTTATCTATATTATGTTGTTGCTTTTATTTTAACTTTTTTTATATATTAATATTAATTACATAATTACATATTTATTAAAATATACAAAGTAGTCATATTTGTATAAATATTAGGCCCATTTAGGCTTCCAAGCTTGGGTCGGAGCCCATTTATAAAATGAGCTCAAATTTAAGCTTGAACACGGTCTTGAGCTTGTTTCGTGTTTTAAGCCGAGCCAATATTTATATAACTAGCTAACTAACTTGTATTTAATCCAACGTGGCCGACTGGCTGGCCAATTTAGCCGACTGAGCGACGTGGTAATGTGGCATTGACAGCTGATGACATGGATCAACCGACAAGTACAATATGCAGTTGTCCACGTGTCACACTTTCGTTGGATGTTTTATTGTCCATACGCCTGAGTATCATGTATTTCAGCGCCAAAAAGTAACGATGGAGTACTAGATGTCTTAGTCGGAAGATCCTGCTTCGGATTGGCTGGTACAAATTTGAAAGGAAAAAGAATGTTTATTTTGAAATTTTTTATTAAAATATGATTATTTTTGCAATTTTTCCTGTTTTTTATTTAAATAATAAACATGAAGAAACAAAAAGTCAATCACTTCATTTCAAATGAAGTATATATTTGTGGAAACATATGAATATGACAACCTTTATTCTTGCATTACACAAATTTTGAATAAACCTATCCAAAGATAGTCTTCTCTCCATGGATGGCAACATGAAGAGGTATGGTCCCAATTCCTTACCAACATGGCAAGGACCACACCACTTTTTCCATCAGACGTGGCGCTGACATCGACGAAGTCATCCAGAAGCTTCTAGAAGCTTCTGGAAGATATCTAGGTGGCCCCAAAGATGCTCCACCCGACATAAAGGACACAACGTGTCACCAGTCGCCAGGCGCCACGTAGGCCTGTAACAAATCTAAGGACAGCCCGACAATGCCAGTACGACGTCTCCAAGATGAGCGAATGCGAGCGCGCCACGTGTACCACTACACTGACCACAGCAGAGGAGACCAAGAGGATATTCCCCTTGGTCGGACAGCTGGCGCGCAGCCACAGCTGGCATCGCTGCTCTTCCCTCTCTCACCCTCCGGCTATAAATAGAACCCTTCATCATTCAGGTAAAAGGATCTTGCTCTCCCTATTCTCACACTTAACACACACTGTTTATCCCTCCTTGGAACAGTACTTATTCTCATGCCGGAGCCTGCTTAAGAGGGAAACCCCCATATTCCCCTCTTAGCGAGACTAACGGCGTTGCTGTTTTGCAGGAACCGTGCCATCTCACGAGTAGAAAGAGAGATTGAACCCACAGAGGAAATAACCCCACAGATTAACCATAGTGTTACCCTGTGTTTCATCATTGGCGCCATCCGCTTTTAGCAAAACCACTCTCATCTCTTTTTCTTTTCGAAAAACACTCGTCACACATGGCTGAACAAAACCCTTCTCACCAAGTAGACGAAGACGTTTCTTCCTTCGAACTCGTTTCGGACAACGTACACGTCCAGCGGGGTCCAAGGAACGAAATTATCCAAGAAGGGCCGATGAACAATGAGTTTCCCAGTATCTTTAGGAGTACATCCAGGATCGCCACTCAAAACGCACCTGGTGCTACTTTCCAGACTCCACCCAGAATCATCACTCAGACCACAAACGGAGCTACGTTCCAGCCTCCGTCAGAGGTAGTCCAACAGACACCGCCACCAGTGCAAACTCAGAGCCATGGAGCTGGCCCCTCAGCTCCATCGGACCAAGCACAACTGAACTTCTCTGCATTATTAGGGCTACCCGAAGGAAAAACTCTGGCTTCCTGGTATGCCGAACAAGTGGCGTCCATAAACCTTGTTTACACACAACTCAGCGCGCAGCAAGCTCTGCTACAGGCACAAGCAAACCGGTCCGCATTTGTCACCCCACTGCCAAGGCCTTTGAGCGCCCCCATGCCTCAACAGACCAACGCTTTTAATCTACGTCCTGAGTCAGTACCCCCACCACATGTTAGAAGACCAAGCGTGCACGACACGCGCGATACGTACGGTGAAACCGAGAGTAATTACGTGCAGTATTCTCATCAACCGAAGAGGCCAATACAGAGTCGTTTAGGTCCGCGCAACATAAACGACGAACTCGAAGATGACGATGAGACATACAGAGAGAGCACAGTGTTCAGCAGGTTGCCACCGGAGCATGACGCATACAAACCTCGAAAGCGCGCGGGTTATGACCCAAAAGCTGAACATGATTACACTCTAAGCTATTGTCCAGACGACATGGCTGAGAATTCAAAGTTCATCAGAGAGATCGCCACGGCTGCCATAGACAAAACAAAATTGCCACACAACGTGGGCAAATACAACGGGTTGACAGACCCAGACGATCATCTCCAAGTTTTTAACGGTGCGGGAGCAACGGGCGGATGGAACTTACCAACCTGGTGTCATCTCTTCGCTCAAACCTTCATAGGCGCAACGCGCGTCTGGTTTGATAGCTTACCAGCAGGGAAAATCAAATCCTGGGTCGATTTCCGAGAGAAGTTCCTGGCACACTTCTCACAGCAACGACGACACACCAGGGATCCGGCCGATTGTTTGAACATATGGCGCAAAGACCACGAGAGCGTGGAAGATTTCATTACTCGGTACAACAAAGAATGTTTGGAGATCGGCGATGTAGGCGAGAAGATGATGCGCGCACATTTCATGAGGGTTGTCAAGTGCGACGATCTCATCAAGCGCGTAAAAGGGAGAGACGGAGGACCCAAAGACTGGGAGACCTTCATTGAAGCAGCCAAAACCATCGCGCAGTCGGATAGACAGCTGACCGGCGACGACCACCGTCAGCGTAGTTACAACCACACCGACCGGCACAGCAAGAAAGGTAGGAACCAACCTTGGAAAGCATCCGGTCACAGAGAAAGAAGCCCGGCGAGAGAGGATGCGCGCCACACGATCAACCAAATAGCACACCGAAAAGAGGTGAAAAGAGAAAACAGAGAGAAGCAGTGGACACCCCTGACGAAAACCCCTTCAGAAGTCTTGGCAACCGAGAACCACCAGTTCAAGCCACCACTACAAATGCGCAACAAAAGGGGCCAAGACCCGAATCTTTTCTGTGAATTCCACAAGGAGACAGGCCACTTAACCGACGATTGTTTCAGCCTCAAACAAGAGATCGAAAGGGCCTTAAGAGACGGAAAGTTAACTCACCTGGTCAAAGGTGGAAAGCGTGATTACCGTCAGATTCAAAGAAGAGAAGAGGGGTCGGATAACAAAAAACTCCGGAAGCTAGAAACCCACATGGTCCAAGGGGGTCCACGAAGGTCAAGAAAAAACTACCACAAGCGCGCGCAGGACGACTCATGGCGCGAGAAACAAGTCGTTTTCCCGGTTGTCAGAGGAGGCCCGCGAGAAAGGAGGCCCATAGTCATCTTGGGCGTCATAGGGCATTATCAAACAGATTACATCTTCATCGATCCAGGGAGCACTGCAGATATCATATATGAACAGTGTTTTAATCAGTTCGATCAGGAGGATAAAGCGCGCTTAGAACCAGTTGATTACCCGCTCACTGGTTTCTGCAACGAAGCCGTTTTTCCTCTAGGACAAATATCGTTCCCAGTGTTGCTCTCGGACGGAAGAAACTCAAGAACAGAAGAAGTCACGTTCATGGTGCTGCCAGCACATTCAAGACACGATATTCTGCTGGGAAGAGAATCCCAAGGTGATTTCAGCATGATTTGCTCTGGCCCACACTCAGTAGTGGGATTCCCAACAGAAACAGGAGTAGCCATCATCTACGCAAGCAAAGAAGTATTAGCGACAGATGAGCTAAGACCTGCAAAGACAAGGAAACCAGAAGCACGCCAAGAGGCAGAAAAATGGGTGCTAAACAGCGCATATCCGGAACAGACAGTAACCTTGGGACCTGCAATGTCCGATCTGACGCGCGCGGCGCTAAAAAAACTGCTGTTCCAAAATATGGATGTCTTTGCCTGGACGCCAGCAGACATGGTGGGTGTTCCACGGCACATAGCTGAACACCGCTTAAACGTCTCGGAAGAAGCCAAACCGGTGGTACATGCCAAGCGCCATTTGGGAGACATAAAGCACGACGCCATGAAAGAGCAAGTGATGGAGCTGTTAAACGCGGGAATCATCATGGAGGTCAGGTATCAAACATGGGTGGCAAGCCCAGTGATGGTCCAGAAGAACAACGGTAGCTGGAGAATGTGCGTAGACTACAAAGATCTGAATAAGGCATGTCCGCGCGACTGTTACGCCTTACCAGACATCGATGAAAAGATCGATTCACTTGCCACATTCCGATGGAAATTTTTCCTCGACTGCTACAAAGGGTACCACCAGGTACAGATGGCCGTGCAGGATGAAGACAAGACCGCGTTCCGCACACCAACAGGGCTATACTGCTATACCAAAATGCCTTTTGGTTTAAAAAATGCGGGCGCGACTTACCAGAGGCTCATGAACGAAACCTTCCACGACGCCATCGGCAAGTATATAGAAGTGTATATGGATGATCTGGTTATTATGAGCAAAGAGGAGAGTACAATGTTGTTGAACATCCAAAAGACGTTTGACACCTTACGCGGAGTCAGCATCAAGTTAAACCCAGCGAAATGCTCCTTCGGCATGGAGGAGGGGAAATTCCTGGGTTTCATTGTCACGAAAGATGGCTTCAAGGTGAACCCTGACAAGATACAAGCAATAGAACGCATGCCGTCACCTTCAACGATCAAGGAGATGCAAAAATTGGCAGGACGGTTGGCAGCACTCAACCGCTTCCTGGCCAATCACGCAGCTAAATCATTTCCGTTTATAAAAACTCTCCGTAACTGCATGAAGAAGAGTCAATTTCAGTGGACTCCGGAAGCCGAAAGCGCATTCCGCGAGATGAAAGACTGCCTCATCAAGCTGCCAACATTAACTGCACCAGTAAAGGGCGAACCTCTGGTACTGTACTTATCGGCCTCCGACAGAGCAGTAGGAGCAGTGTTGCTTGTGGATCGACAGGGTGTCCAGACGCCAGTCTATTATGTGTCACAAACTCTAACCGACCCAGAAACCCGGTACGCAATCATGGAGAAACTAGTACTCGCACTAATCCATGCATCAAGAAGGCTGCGCAGGTACTTTGCCAACCACATCATTCACGTGCTAACAAACTACAATATTGGCAACATACTCGCAAGGCCAGAGATCTCCGGGAGACTAGCAAAATGGGTGATAGAGCTCGGAGGTCACAACGTAGTGTTCAGACCAAGACCGGCGATCAAGGGCCAAGTACTTGCAGATTTCATGACAGAGGTACCAGATGACAAAGATCGAGAATGCAAGGCGATGGAAAAAGCCGAGAAACAACAAGTGGAAGAACCATGGCTACTATACACAGATGGTGCGTCTAACAAAGATGGCGCAGGTGCTGGTCTCCGGCTGGTGAGTCCCGACAAACATGAGTTCACCTACGCCATACGCCTGGATTTTAAAAGCACCAACAACGAAGCTGAATACGAAGCCTTCCTTGCTGGTTTAAGGTTGGCAATCAAAATGGGCGTACGACACATCGAAGCGCATGTGGACTCCATGTTGGTGGCAGGTCAAATCAACGGGCAATACGAAGCCAAGGGAGATACAATGGCACTTTACCTGAGTCAAGCAAAGACACTGCTACAAACCTTCTATTCCTACAAAGTGCATCACATCAATAGGAGCGAGAATAAACCAGCAGACGCGCTGAGTAAACTCGCCTCTACAAGCTTCCAGCACCTAGCAAAGGATGTACGCATAGAGGTTTTAAGCAACCCGTCAGTGCCACTGCGAGAAGTAAGCGTCGTTCAACTAGGAACAACGTCTTGGATGACTCCGATAATCGCGTACCTCCAATCAGGAATTCTCCCGGAGAACAAGGCAGAAGCGAGGAAAATCCAGTACAAATCCGAACATTATCAGATGGCTGATGGGATTTTGTACAGAAAATCATACCTCGGGCCTTTGCTAAGATGTGTTGATCCTGAGGACGCCAGCTATTTGATCAGAGAAGTTCACGAGGGAATCTGTGGTATACATGCCGGACCAAGAATGGTGGTAGCAAAAGTCATGAATGCGGGGTATTATTGGCCCGGAATGCACCTGAATGCGGTTAAAGAACTGAGAAAATGCAGTGGGTGCCAAAGACATGCCCCCAAAACGATGCGCCCCAAGAATGAATTGGTGCCAGTCACCACGGCGTGGACCTTTCAACAATGGGGAATAGACATGGTCGGACCTTTTCCCGAAGCCCCAGGGGCCGTCAAATTCATAATAGTCGCAGTCGACTATTTCACCAAATGGGTAGAGGCAAAGGCCCTCGCGTCAACCACAGCCGCCGTTGTCAAAAAATTCATCTGGGAACAAATCATATGTCGTTTTGGATTACCCCTCAAGATAATTACCGACAATGGAACCAACTTTGCCGAAGATAATCTTCAACAGTGGTTCAAGGAATTACACATCGAGCACACCTTCTCCTCGGTCGCGCACCCGCAGGGGAATGGTCAAGTTGAAGCCGTCAACAAGAGTATCGTCGACGGAATCAAAGCAAGGCTGGGGGAAAAAAGAAGAGGTTGGGTAGACGAACTGCCCAGCATCTTGTGGGCCCACAGGACGATGCCCAAAACAAGCAACGGAGAAACACCGTTTAGCTTGGTTTATGGGTCGGAGGCAGTTATTCCAGCGGAGATAGGATTGCCGTCACCCAGAATGCTCTCAATGAACATGATCAACAATGAAGAAGAGAGGAGGATCGACCTGGACCTCCTAGAAGAACGGAGAGAAATGGCGGCAATCAATGAAGCAAAGTACAAAACGAAGCTGGAAAAATATTACAACTCTAAAGTCCGAGTATGCACCTTCAACACGGGAGAATACGTCCTCAGAGACAATGAGGCCTCAAATGCAGAAAAACCCGGGAAGTTGGCTCCCAAATGGGAGGGTCCATATGTCATCGACACCGTGCTCGGAAAAGGAGCCTATAAGCTGCGCACCATCGACAACAGGGAGGTTCCTCGCACATGGAACGCCCAACAGCTGAGAAAATGTTACCTATGAAGAAAATTCTTGTAATCGCAATGGCCAAATTGCCAACACATTTATAGTTATACAAGAAGTGTTTGGCTATCTTTTTATCATGCAAATTTCTTTGTCACAACTGCATATATTACTTTGGGCATACACGAAAACATCAATGGCTCGACCATTAGGAAACGTTGTAGACCTCCAAGGCCTGTCACAAACAAGTGCACAGCCGGGTCAGACACACAACTAAAGCCTAACAGACGCCAAACAAATACTTCGTGCCCACATAAACACGAAAACATCGAACACAGGGCAAACAAACATTGCAGGCACCCCCAAGGCTGAGAACAGCTGGGTACACACAATAACCTGTAACTCGATCACTTCGTACTTACGATCTAACATGCGCACAAATACGACAGAATAAAACGTTGTAATAAACACAACATAACCTGTCAGCGCCATCATTCATTCGTGATACCTAAATCAAAGTAATTACACATGCACATATTATGACGATAACAAAATTCGCATAAAAGGAAACGACTACTAGCATAACAAATGTCAAGTCATAGCGAAATATCCACAAACGTAACAAGGAAGTTAAAATTGTTCATCCAATTGTCAAATACAAGACCAACCAAGGTCATACGCGGCGCGCAGGCCGGAGTCCCTCATTCGGGATGACTAGGCCCAGCACCTCCAGTTGCACCACCTTCATCGCCAAGCGCTTTCTTTAACAAAGCGACACCATCCGGTCTTCGAGCCAGTTTTTTCGCAGCTTTAACCACAGCAAACTCCAAAGACGAAAACTCTTGTCTCTTCGCGGCGTAAGCAGCAGTGCAATCCTCTTTCCACAGCTCGAAATTCTTTGACGGTGTTACACAAAGAAACTAATGGCTTGTGAGTTGAAATCAAATGGATTATGGAAGACTATATATGCTTAATTAAAGAGTAGTATTCATGTTTCCTCCAAATCACTTATTCTCTGCTTCCCATAAACACAAACATTTAGTCATTTTTCAAGCCTAAATTTAATGCTAAAGAAAGCATCTCACATTAAGAGGTTCAAGCAAGGAATGGAACCATGAGCATTAACAACTCAATCAACATGCACAAGAATCTTATTCTCTATCATTTTTGTATTTTTTTATTTAGGTTTTTGAGTTTTCTGGTTATTTCAACTTATATCTTTTAAAATATTTGATCCTTGAAATTGCTAACTGCTGAATACGAAAGAAATACAAAATCTTAAGTTTTGAAAAGCATCTAAACACCTTAAGCACCTGCCACATACGTCAAAGTAAAAGTCAATACACATAGTGTAAAGGTGAGCGTACAAGTTTAATAATAGCATATAGAGTTCGAAATCGTTACGCATAACCAGCACGTACACAGTGTGAAATGAAGCACGTAAGTTATCGACATGAACCTATCAATACCAATGACTGCGGGTTGACTGCCCAAGGCAGTTCGTAATACACACTCACCACTGTGAGCCACGTAACAAATTGTCCTTAACAACCCCTGAGTGAACAGGTGCTGAGTCCAAACAAATAGTACTATCGTTGCTAAGGCAGGTAGACAGCATTCCATGTTTAAACATAACAAACAAGCATTCATTAAGTCACGTATAACATGTGGTAATGGTTAGCGTTAAAGTATAGCGTAGTGTGTTCGATGTGATTTTTGAATAAGTAACGTATGTAACACCCAAAAGTGTGTAAAGGAAAAAAGAATCGAGTATACTCACAACGATTGAATTAATAGATTGAAGGGAGCGCTTAGAGAGGATAATAGCCTGAACAGTTATTGATAACATAAGCGAAAGTCGGCGCGTAAAAAGGTGCGAAGTGTCAGTGGGTCGAACAGCAATCCGGTCGTATGGCAATCCGATCGGATGGCCGGTCGTTCGTTCGGGTGACAATCCATTCGGACGATCATCCGATCGGGTGACCATTCGAGTGGATTGTTACCTCATTTAGGATGGATGTGTTTGTGTATGATGGCTTATCTTTTGAAGTTTTCGTTTTAGCATTTTGAAAACATAGAAGTATCTCTACCTTTCAGGTCGATCGATCGAACGACCGTTCAATCAGGCGACAATCCGATTGGTTGGACACTTTAACGAGAACAAGCTCTCAGCAGTTTGTCGCTCGATCGGATGGTAGTCCGATCGGGTGGCAACCCTGGTGCTTTGAACATGTTGAAAATTGTTTAAGTGTTGAAGTCAGAACGTTACATGGCCGAGTGACAATCCGATCTGGTAATCCGATCAGGCAGCAGTTCGTTCCACAATCACAACTTCAAATGTTTGAAATAAATGTTAAGTGTGGGGCCAAGGTGCAAGCCGATCGGGTGGCAACCCGTTCGGGTGACAATCCGATCGGACAGTAGTCCGATCGGGCGACGCTCCAACCTGGTCGACCTGATCGTCTTCTTCCTTGGTCATTTTGATAGTTTGTCGTTTTATCGAGATGATTTGATAACGTATTAGACAACAGAAACCTTGTCAATACTTGGTAACCTGATCGGACAAGAATCACCCAACTCCGAAAAGTTAACTGTTCAAGACGGTATTCCATGTTTAACCCGAAATCGGTAATCTCGTGGATAGAATCCAGATCTTGAACCAACACCTCAACAAGTAGTAGTAGTAGAAGGTTAGAACAAGCTCCGATTCTATCGATTTTTTAGTGCATTGAGTGTAAAAGAGTTGAAAGAAAGTTAGAAACCATCTTCCAATCCTTTTTCACCATGAATATGTTCAGATCTTTGCAAGATCTTTGTTTATTTGTATGGAAATCGTTCAGATCTAAGTTGTTCTTGGTGGATTGAAGACAAAACATGAAGTTCATAAGAACACCATGATGACATCATCCTAGAACACCTCAAATATAGTGATTTCACGGTTAAAAGTTAAGATTCAAAAGATAGAAAGGTGTAGGAGTGCGTGTAGATCAAGAAAGTACAAGATTTAGGTTGAATACTTACAAGAATCGCGAGAAATCTGAAGAAAAGTGGGCAAGAAGAGCTGGTCGGACGATAGGTGCAGAAATGGTAAGTTTGATGTTGACAGGGGGTATTTATAAGCTTACCATAAAAGGAAAGGGGGAGGAGATGGCTGGTCGATCGGGTGACTGCTCGATCGAGTGGCACCTCGATCGGGTGGCAGCCCGATCGGGTGGCAGCTCGATCAGCTAGCCACTCGATTGGTGTGCAAGGCGCGACGAGTTTTGTTGTTTCGATTGCGATTGCGAGCGTTGCGATGCGATAGAGTTTCCTAGTCAAATTACTTTTAATCCCATCTACTATATCAACATACAATCATCCTTATTTCATATTCGTTTAGCGTTTGCGATTCGATTGCGATTGCGTTTTGATTAATCACCACAACAACATAAATAAACATGCACAAGTAACACATAAAGGGCACACACACATATAAGAACAATAACCAGAATGCGTAATTCGAGCTGCGAGTGCGATTTCCATAAGCGATAAATCGATTAAACATGCGATAAATATGCGATTATTAATAGATACTCCACATAATACAACTAAAGCGATAATAAAATTAGACTAATTATAAGTCAAAGAAGTCAAAACAGGAATTGGGCAAGGAGTGACAGATCGAAATTAGCAATCTTGTCTTCCTTTGACTTCAATCTTGACTTTGGCTTTGACTTTCGAAACACGGGGTGTTACAGTTAACCTGGGGCGGTCCCACCCTTTGACCAAGGTGAGCGGCCGCATCCCTTGGAAAAAAATTAGTGTATATTTTAGCCAAAAAAACCCGACCGCACCACTTGAAAATATGATTGAACACCTCATCCGCACCCCCAACAAATAATTCATGAGTCCGCCACTGATGTTAACACTCATTTGTAATTAACATAATCCCCTATATATAATGTAGAGTAAACTGCCATTTTGGTCCCTGAGGTTTGAGCAGTTTTGCCACTTTAGTCCAAATCTCAAACCTTTTGCATCTGGGTCCCTGTGGTTTCAGTTTTGTTGTCATTTTGGCCAAAAGTGAAATCGGCTCAAATTCCTCAAATTAAATCCTGATGTTTTGTCCTTTTCCCCACGGGTAATTTGGTCATTACAAGTATTATTTTAAAAAATTATTAATTAAAATAATTAAATTAATTAAACCCTTTACCTTATAAAAGAAGCACATACCCAACCATCATCTTCTCCAAACCCAACTGAGAACATCAATTCGGAATCCCTAACTCACAAATTTCGGCAACCTAAACGTCTGAAACAACAAAAATTGAATGTTTAGAGTTTGTAACTGTGTTACGTATGAGATCGTGAACTAGACGACGGCGCCGGTAATGATTTCGGCCGGCGAAGAACGATTTGATGAAATCTCCGTCAAATAGAAACCCTAGATTACAGATTTCTGCAACCTGAGAGTCTGCAACTACGGAAATGAAATGATGTGATAATATTTAGGGTCTGTAATAGTGTTAGGTGTGAGAAGGGGAGAGGAGGTGGCGGTGGTGGAGGGTCATATGAACAATAGGGCTTCGAAGAACCCCAGTTCTCCAATTTCTCAATTCTCTTCACAAATTACACTAATCGATGGTGTCATATGAACAACAGCCCCAATTCTACTCTTCTCACGAATCAATCGACTTTAACAACCCTAAATCCCCCAATTCCACCTCAACACCCGCACAATTTGCTGAAATTTTGACCACTGAACACGGTGATCCTCTTACACATTCATCATCCTTTCAGACAAACCCTCACTCCTTCAATTCGCTCATTGATTCATCATCATCTTTTCACACAAACCCTAGCTCTTTCAATTCGTTCATTGATCCACCGTCGTACGCGGAAGCCGTATTCAGATCGTTCGACGGCGTTAAATCCGATCAAATCAATGGACACGATGATGTCTCCATGTCAGAACCGTCTGTAAGTAACTATTATATTTGCATATTTCAGTTAGGGATCCACGGAAGATACATGATCTAGCTGCTTCAGTTGACTCGTTTAACTCGACTGTTTTGAGTGGGAAGGGGGGAGGAAGTAGCGGTGGTGAGAAGGGGGAAGAGGTGGCGGTGGTGGAGTTCATGATGGCGGTGGTGTTAGAGAGATGAGAGAGTGGTGGCGGTGGTTGCCGAAATCAGTGAGTTAGGGTTTCTGAATTGATGTTCTCATTTGGGTTTGGAGAA
This sequence comes from Helianthus tuberosus, assembly GCA_030545235.1. Lineage (NCBI taxonomy): Eukaryota > Viridiplantae > Streptophyta > Magnoliopsida > Asterales > Asteraceae > Helianthus > Helianthus tuberosus. The sequence continues at coordinate 50,390,606 of CM060351.1, forward strand.
GATGATGGTCTGTGCTTCTTTTATGAGGTAAAGAGATTAATTAATTTAATTATTTTAATTAATAATTTGTTAAAATAATACTTGTAATGACCAAATTACCCTTGAGGAAAAGGACAAAATATTAGGATTTAATTTGAGTTGATTTCACTTTTGGACTAAAATGACAACAAAACTGAAACCATAGGGACCCAGATGTAAAAGGTTTGAGATTTGGACTAAAGTGGTAAAACTGCCCAAATCTCAGGGACCAAAATGGCAGTTTACTCTATAATGTACAACAACAACAACCATACCCAGTAAACCCTCGGCTCCAAAACGAACATACCAACATCAAGCGAAAGAATTTAGACCCCTATATATATTGTAATATCAATAAATCACCAATACTGTTCAGTTTTCCCGCGTAAAAGAACATACCTATACACAATGTTTTAAAAACCGGTTTTTAAATTATATCGGGATGGCTTTAAAAATGGTTCAACCGGTAGAACTGGGTTGTACCGGGTGGTTCAACCGGATGACCTAGTTAACTCTATAATTTCATAGAGATACATACGTACATAAATTATATTGACATAACTTATCAGTTTTAATTTTTTTCACTAACATAATAAATTAGAATATAACTATTATCATGTCCTTTTTCTTTTTCAAGTTTCAAAACTACCGATGAAGATGGAACTGGAAGCATGATAAAGTGGAGTGATGAACCGATGAAGATGGAGCTGAATCTTGTGGATGAAGTGATAAACCGTAAGTGATGATAGTTTTGAATGTTGATCGATGGTATATGTATCTCATGAAACTCTAGATTACTAAAAACCCAAACCAAAATAATCATGGGCCGGTACCGGTATTATGGTTCAAACCGGTATACCAAATTTTACCGCTGGTACGAATCTTATGCCGTTTCACTTATTTACTGGGGCGTTTCGTACCGGATTTGCATCCGGCACCGGTAATACCATTTGATTATTTTTCTGATTAGCCCTTGCATGGGCAAGTCATTTTATTAAAAAGTCCCATTTAGGGCAACCATATACTTGTTAAATTTTAAAGGAACGATTGTATTTAAAATATCATTCCTATATTATAAAATCTACCATTATAATAAAATGGCAAAATCTAAAAAGGACAAGACCTAGCCTCGGGTCATATTAAGACCGGCCAAGATGGCAGTTCCTCAATTTAGATTCAGATCCTTATTAACATTTCAATTTAAAATTGTTCTGCGTTAATTATAAATTAAGAATCTTAAGTGTGAAACCTAGCCTTCGGGTCAATTATAAGACCGGGCCAAGATGGTAAGACCTGTTAAAAAGATTCAAATCATTAACTAAGAATCTTAAGAGTGAAACCTAGCCTACGGGTCAATTATAAGACCGGGCCAAGATGGTAAGACCTGTTTAAAAGATTCGTATTTCAGTTAACATCTGAAAACATGTTAACACTCCCGGCAGATGTGATTCTTGGAAATCACACGTTATTAAGGATTCTTCAAAAGATTCCTAACCCAGTTTAATGATCTCCGAATCTTGGGTTTACATCATCAATTAAGATGATCATATTTTAACCATACGTGGTAATATAGTGCCTACGGGCCTTGCTCATTTCTACATGAGCCAAAATACAGTGGTAGCAACGACTCCCTGTCAAAAAAAGGTAATGAACTAGGTTCAAACCTCAAGGCTTTGATTCTCTGAAATCATAGCTTATAATTTATAAATGTCCTTGTGACTAGGCCTATTGAGCCAGAATACCTTCATGCGCTGATTCTCTGAAATCATAGCTTATAATTTAAAAGTGTCCATGTGACTAGGCCTTTTGTGCCATTACTAATGCCTTGATTCTCTGAAATCATGGCTTATAAATTAAACTTGTCTACGTGACTAGGCCATTTGTGCTATTGTTAAAACCTTACTGCCTCGATTCTCTGAAATCATGGCTTATAAATTTAACTTGTCTATGTGACTAGGCCTTAGGTGCCACAAATAAAACTGTTATTGTTTTATAATTAGGATAAATTATTATAGAAATCCTAAATAAATTTGATTAATAAATTAACCAAATATGGTCTCTGTTTACCATGGTTAATGAATTACCCTAAGGGGCAATTCCATAATAAACTCCCAAATAAACTATTGTCCTTGTTTTCTGCAACAGTTCAATTGTAATGGCTAACTCAGACGAGGGTAATAGTCATCCAGCGGAGGTTAATAATAACGCCCGAATTAATCTAACGGGTGCGGAATTGAAAGCGATCATAGACGACGCAGTTACCCAAGCTTTGGAAAGGCAGTATGATGAGTATAGTGGGACTCGTAGTAGGACCCTATCTTCACAGCCTTCAAAGCCACCGTCCAATAACGACGACCCGAAGAAAAATGATGACCGACATTCCTCAAACCACAGTGCTCCATCTCAGCAGGTCATACTGAATAAAGGACCCCTTGCTAAGGGTTGCTCCTATAAATATTCTGTTTCCTGCAAACCCCGGGATTTCACTGGGGAGAAAGGAGCCATCGATTGTATGACATGGCTGGATGAGATGGATACGGTTGTTGATATCAGCGGATGCGCTGAGCAAGACGTGGTCAAGTTTGTGTCGCAGTCTTTCAAGGGTGAAGCTTTAGCATGGTGGAGATCTCTGATTCAAGCCACCGGGAAAATCCCACTGTACAATATGACGTGGGATCAATTCATTGCCCTTATCAGGGAAAATTTCTGCCCTCAGCATGAGGTGGAGAAGATAGAGTCCGATTTTCTATCCTTGGTGATGACAAACCTCGACTGTCAAGCTTACCTAACGAGCTTCAACATTATGTCTCGGTTGGTTCCATACCTGGTAACCCCGGAACCAAAACGGATAGCTCGTTTTATCGGTGGTTTAGCCCCCGAGATCAAGGCAAGCGTAAAAGCTTCTCGTCCAACGACTTTTAGATCAGTAGCTGACATTTCTTTATCCCTTACTTTAGATGCGGTCAGATTGAGATCGCTAAAGAAATCTGAAGAAAGTAAGAGGAATCGTGAGGATGATAACTCACGAGGGTCAGAGAAGAAGCACAAGGGAAACACTGATTCTAAGAAGTCTGGGTTTGGAAGGAACAGTCAGCGAACAGAGGAGAAGCCAAAGTGCACGACTTGTCAAAGACGCCACTTTGGAAAGTGCAGATCTGAATCCAATTCTAAGTTTGAATCACCTGCATGTGGGTTATGCAAGTCTAAGGAGCACAAGACTGTTGATTGCAAGAAGATTAAAGATGCCACATGCTACAATTGCAATGAGAAGGGGCACATAAAGACCAACTGCCCTAAGTACGCGAAGAAGCCTGGAGAGGCCAAGGAAGCAAACGCATGAGTCTTCCATACGAACGCCAAGGAGATGATGCAGAATGATAACTATATAACAGATACCTTTTCATATCAAACAGTTTATGCATGAATTTCATTTGATACTGGCACATATGATTCTATAATGAATGATAAATGTTGAGAACTGTTGTCTCCACCTGATTAAGACTCCGGTCATTTAATGCGAGGTAGAAATTGACCGATGATACTTTAGAAAATGCTCCAACAAATCCTATATTGATATTTAATATCTATTAGAAATCACTCTTTTCTGATACCCTTATGACAAACTTTCAAGCTAACTAAATTCATCAGTATAATAAAGACAGATGTGACTTTTGATCCCCTGTCAAAAAGGTGATGGACTAGGTCCAACCCTTAAATGCCATAAATGGTCTTTTGTGACCTAGGCCAAGTAAAAATTGACCGTTAATACCTCAGAGACTGTCATTTTAGTTTGTTCTGATCAGAAGACCCAGGCGGCCCGCGTAAGCCCTAGGTGATACTTTACGTGGCCCGCGTCAGGCTCCCAGAGAAAAACAAAATGGTGCGGCCGTCCCCGGAATCGAACCTGGGTCTAGGCCACACCCTTTCGCGCGCCTAGCCAACCAAGCTAGGTGCCTAGTTTGTGAATATTTCCATTCTAATTAAATATAAGCACATATAGTTGATATCTCTTTAATCTCTATCGATTTCGAATACCAAATGGTATGACAAAAGCGTTATATGAGGATTGGTGTATCTTAATAAGTTCCATAGATTGCTTCCATGCCTGATCAGTATGGAGGTTTAATGCATGGGACCACAAAGATATCCCAATGATCATATGGTACTAAAGTCAACTAATAGTATTCAAAGAAGATATCCAGAATGGAATTGTCCAAATAAATATTCCCTGGTAAAGAAATATGTGGACTCATAACATAAATGTGTCACTTATTTGACACAAGCAAGGATGGGTGAACTGGAGCCTGAGATATGGAAATCTCTGCAACCTCCTTGTACCTTGATTAGCTTCTCCTAAGACTACCCTGTTTACCTCCCAAGAGGCAGTAGCGTTAAGATTTATATCCCATTAAGGCTGTATTATTATGAAATCTCCAAGACCACTAATTGGCAGAATCGAAAACCCTGGTTAAGTAAGTTTTAAGACATAGATTTATAAAGCCAAACTCAATATCCTGAGAATTCGGTATAGTAAATTATGAAAGACGGTTCATTGTGCTAAGGCATTGTTTACCGCAACCCTAATTAGGCAACGATTAAGAATCGCCATCAGCTGCCAGGATCGTCGATTTGTTCGACTAACTGTAAAGATTAGCTATTCCGTAAGATTAATTTTGAGCAATGGTTGGAATAACCATCTCACCTTAAGATAAGCTTTTCTATAATAACTGCTATATAAGTATCAAGGTGGCTCCTTGGAGACCTTGTATAAATGGCATGTTAAACATCTATTGTTAGGACAATAGATAGGTAAGTTCAATTATCAGGATCGGAAAGTTGCAGTGGAAACAACAAAGCAGATCACACAAATCCCTAATTATTTGTAAGATGCCAATATTCGGCAGAAAATCAAGGATTAATGAAAATAGCAAACCTCCTAAATTCTTGTTAAGAAATAAGGTTCAACAATAGGTATCACCCTGGAAAGGAGTGATGCGATCTGGTAAGAAAGGCAAGCTAAGCCCGAGATACATAGGACCTTTCGAGGTTATCGAACGTGTCGGTTCAGTTGCCTATAAGCTAAACTTACCTGAAAAGCTCAGTGGAATTCACAATGTGTTCCACATCTGCAATCTGAAGAAGTGATTCGCTGATGAATCACTGGTAATACCACATACGGATGTGCATATAGATGAAAGCTTAAAATTTGTAGAAAAACCTTTGTCGATTGAAGGTCGACAGGTTAAGAAGCTTCGAAGGAAGCATGTGCCTATAGTAAAGGCCAAGTGGGATGCCCGTAAAGGACCCGAATTCACGTGGAAGGTTGAATCCACGATGAAAGAAAAGTACCCTTACTTGTTTCAGTAAATCTCGGGTCGAGATTTATTTTAAGGGGGTGAGGATGTAACACCTCGAAAAATTCACGTCCCATAATGCGTTGACACGTGTCATAAGTTTGAACGTGTGAAAGAATGTTCTGAAGGGACTAAAGTTGACAAACTTGAAAAGTATATGAAAATACGAGTTCTAAATGTCAACAGAGAATAAATACACTTCATAATAACCCTACATGATGTTTATAACATCAAACGAATAAATCATGGATCATACGAAGCAAAAGTGAGAGATTACAAACTACAGGGGTTAAATGTGTCAACATGTTTAAAGATATACATCTGAGTGACCTTTTGATAAACCCGAAGCTTTGTAAATGTTAATTATGCTCACTAGAATGCACGATATAAATTTCATAAAGTTTCGTTATCGTATGAGAAAGTTATGGTCAAATTCGTATGCGAGGGGGGTTAAAGTGCAAACGTTGAAAGTTAAGACTTTTCGGGTTAACCGGAAGTGTTCAGGGACTTGGCAGAGTGGGTATGTGTCTTAAAGCCCTTGTGGGTAAATATAAGGGGGTCAAAATGCAAGAAATAACCCTAGTTGCCCCTTCGTGAAGCCAAAGGTCAAGTTGCAAAACAAAAAAAATCTGAAACGCAGGCCCATGCGGCCCGCGTACGGGTATGTTAATCGGGAGGCGGGCCGCCTCAGGAGCCCAGATGCAGAATCTTCAAACAGCCACCTGTATACGCGAAAACTCGACCCAAAACGGATGTTTCACTTCATGTGCGACCCCTAAGTGCCTCCTATAACACTAGGGACATGTGTTGATCAGTTGTGGTCACTTGTAGATCCATGTGTCAACAATTTGTGGTGATTAAACCACTATAAAAGGCCATGAAATGCAACAACTTTGATCACACCTTCATCTGCCCATTTGGATCACTTCTGGAGCTCCGAAGCAGCCTCAAGAGATCATAAGTCGTGCATAGGACTCTTGTAAGTCTGCTAGTCCTTCTTTAATTGAGTTTAGCTTGTTTAATTAGCTAAAAGTCAAACCGTCGTAATTACGGTTTGACTTCGAGATTAGTCAACAATGGCTCAGTCATATCTCGAATTAAAAGTAGATATAAGTTGGTATTTATGTGGGTAATAAAACCTCAAAAGGGTTTCCCCTGATCACCACTCTAACCAGGTCAAAAGTCGGGTCAAACTTATATTTAAAAAGTCAACAGGAAGTCTAAAATGCCATTTATGCATAATTATCATTGTAGATCATATACAACCTGTTGGATCATTGTTATAACTTAGTAATAAGTGTAAGAACATGTCTAAACATGTTCAACCCGACAATTTCCTGTTTAGACCCGGTTCGGAACCGAAAGTCACATAGTTTGACTTTCACTTTGATTTTCAGTTCTGACCCGTTAAGGCATGTTTTAGAAATGCCTCAGAGCTTTAATTGGATTAGGATACATGTTAGAACAACCCTCTGTGATTGTACACCTTGGTTTTTAAAACACTGCCTATACATCATCTAAACGCTAAATCCAAAACAAAAACCCTAACACTCTCCAAAGAGGCAAAAAAACCAGCAAAATAGCGGCAAAGAAAGAAGCCGCTAAGGCGGAAAAGCGTTGTTGCCACCAGGAAACAACCACCACCACTGCCATGGCCGGTGTTTCAATCGACGGATCCTCTTGCCACTACAGTGACATTCCTATCGAACACCTTCTGTCAAAGGTGGTAATGTACCACCGTGAGTAACATAACCTTTAGTAACTGATAAGTAGATAAGTTTTGATGTTTTGTAGCTTGTTTGAATGATAATTATGGTGTCTTTTATAATGCATGTAAATAACCTGATGAGACTTTTAAAAACTGAAAGTCTATGCCTTGCCTTCTCTAGTTATCTTAGTTGCATTTGTGTGGAAGAACAGATTGGTTAAGTTATTCTAACCAGGGCCGCAATGGATTTGTAATGGGAAAATGAGTGTCTTATTGCTTCAGCATGGCTTAGCTTCAGCATGCTAAGCCATGTTCATAAGTAATCGTTTTAGATTTGTGTGCCCGCTAATCATTATTGTAATCTCTATTATAGAAAAGGGGTGCATACATTTTCCGCAAACATTAACATTCTATTACTAAGCGCATAATTTATTCTTCAAACACAAAACTGATCTTTTATTAAAGAAGATAATAAACAAACAATCTTTTAATGATAATCCAGTACTCTTAACATTGATAAATGCATCTACAAGTATCCGCCATTAGGCACCGACCCGCTGCCCTTTCTCCTCTTTTAGCAATGCATTCATTGTGGCATTGGTTATACTCACACGGATACGAGTACCATGTTTCTTCACACGCTTCGGCAATCATCATGGTGCTCCCTATATTAGCAATAAACAATAAGTAAGTAATACGTATAAATCATTAACAATGATAAGGTGAGATTCTAAAACATTAACGGATCTATAAGTATCAACTAATGTGTAGAATACCGGCAATTGTGAGTATGAGCAAAATTGCAACATAAAACTTGACAGATGACGACATGCTTATAATTTCTCGATATGTTGAAATCAAAGGATTATTGAAGGCTAGCTATGGTTCTTTCAAATGGCTCAAGCATTGTAAATTTATTTTAGATGAGAACGTAACATATTAGGAAGTAGATTTTGTTATTGAATAGCAATATACACGACAACGGTGACATTAAATGCGCATATTAATGTTTTCATATAACAAATAAATAAAAAATTTAATTAGATTAAGAAGATTTACAAATAAAGGTTTCTTTTGAAACGTGTACTTCATAAACGAACGCAAGAACATTAACAAAATAAAATGTATGTAACATTAATTATTAAGGCACTACCAAGAACATTAACAATTTATTGTTGAATTACGTTGTTAGTGTATTTTTTCCAAATGATGATTTTCAATGACGAAATATATGTGAATGATTTTTGTTTATATGTGAATCATATTTTTTCCTAATTGTCATCGCGTAGTTACCGATGAATAATACAAAAATTCCGAAAATAATAATAACTATTTTTTTTTAACAGCAAATTTGGATCACTGACGGACCACTGGAGTATCATCGTGCCACCAGAGGAACCACCCGATCATATCCATCTCCACTAGGCATAATGCCACACCAATTCAGGAGGAAACCCAATAAATATGGGAAAACCCCCCTTGTGGGAATCGAACCCAGGACCTGTTGATCCCAAAGCCTTATCCCACCACCAAGATGCCACTAGGCTATAAAGCCATGGGCAGAAAAATAATAATAACTATTAAATGTCGGCTGAAAATAAAAAAAAAATAAAAAAGGGTGAATTTCACTTTTCCCCCTTTATATTTGTACCGAATTGCAACGAATAGTCTTTAACTTCAATAATTACAGTCAAAATCCTTTATTTACAAAACTCGTTACACTCTACGTCCTTTAGTACTAACCAGGATAAAATTTTCAGTTAAGTTTATTCACTTAATGGTATTTTGGTCAATTCATGTTTTTATTAAATGTTTAATAAATAAAACAAAAAAAAATGCATATACACTAAATCTTCCTCAATTTCCTAACTCTAAAACCCTAACCACCACATCTTGCCACCACCACCTCATCCTGCCGCTGCCACCACCACCACCACATCCTACCGCCATCACCCTGCACTTGGGCACAACAACTCGTACTCTTCAATTTCTATGTTGTTTCTTCAATGTTTTTTCTCTATTTTTCATGTTCCTATATCAACTGAAATGGTAGTATCCATCTCCTGTTCCATGTTTTTTTCCTGTTCCAATTATTATATATATTAAAACACAACTCGAAAGTACTGTAGCACTGCTACAGTACACCAGTAATGTTTGGGTTTTTTTTTTGTTTTGCCAACAAACTTTACCAACTTCTAAGTCTTTCTAATTCATAAAAAGCTTCAACACAGTTAGACCTCGAAAGCAGATTGACAAAGACATACAGAGAGGAGGGGAAGTCTCTAGAGAGAGAGCGATGAAAGAGGAGCCGCTATGGGTACGAAGACGCGGATGTCCTCCCGTCGGCTGATCCGGTGTGACAACGGTGTTCGTGGTGTGCTCTGTTAACCCAAGCGACGAATACAGAGGACGGTGGTGATGTTTGTAGCAATAGACTTACATAAATGCCCTGCTTGCAAATTATTCTTCACAAAAACACAACACTGTCTTCTTTCTCTGTCTAGGGTTAGACAACAACCACCACCATGGAGGTGGTGGTGTCTACGATGGTGGAGATAGATGAAGTGGTGGCGGTTACGGAAGCAGTGGTGGCGGAGGCGGATCTTACGGCGGAAACTATGGCGGAGGTGGAGGTTATGGTGGAGGTGGCGGCGGCGATGGTGGAGGATGGTGGTGGATACGGATGAAGTGGTGGCGGTTACTGAAGTAGTGGTGGCGGAGGCGGATCTTACGGCGGAAACTATGGCGGAGGTGGAGGTGGAGGTTATGGTGGCGGGGGCGGTGGTGGAGGATACAGTCAGGTAATCTCTTGAGTTTCTTTAATATATATGTAAAGTTAGGATATTTAAAGGCATCAGTATATTCATAAGACTTCCTTAACTTTAACTGTGAGAAACAATTCATAGCTTTGAATTAACATTAATGATGGATAATCATGACGATTATAAATGGGAGTATTTCATGTGATAGCACATTTGATTTCAGAAATGGATCTCAATCAAAGAATGGTTTCCAAAGAATTATGAGTTAAAAGAGCTGACACATGCTTTAAGGAGTTTGTTTATTTGTTTATTCATTAAAAATTGATGGTCAAAATATCTACATAACCATAGGAGGATTTGCACCTGTTTTGCATTTGTAGATATAGTTTTTGGTGGAATGTCTAAACCTAGTATAACTGCTACTGATGTCAATGAGGTTGAGGTAATAAGTTTTAGCAAATTTGAGATAGTTAAGTGCATATATAGTATCTGCATATATATGGGATATATCTTTTATATGTCCAACAATAAATGAGATACTATACAAGAACATGATTTGTAAGCTAATATTGCTAACCAAGTGCATTTAGCTTTTTCTTAAAATGTAAGCTTCGTGCCTTTCTTTATCATAAGTCTCTCTATCCTTCAGCCATGTTAACTCACTGTCTTCTTCCTTTAGCCAAGTGAATGAGTTGTTTTGCTTTGTAAAATTTGTTTTTGCCAATGGGGCACCAACTCTATTGGTAAAGTATTGAATGAGTTGTTTTGCTTTGTTCTTACGGCTAACGAGACACTCGATAGTCAGACAATTTTAGTGTGCAACGACGACCGTCTCTTGAAGATTGTTTTATTCCTTCATAAATAACATCTCTCTTTTATATTTCCGTGATTTGTTATTGTAGATCGATTAAAAGTTGGGGAATCTCTACTGAACATGGAACAATGATATTTGAAATCATGGTCTTGGTCCCAAAATACGTCTCTTCAATGATGGCTGAACAGGTTATTTATAAAATATTATAATCATAATGAGTTTCTATTGTGACCAATCATATTGAGACCTGAATCTTCTTTCATGATTCTTAATAATTCTCTTATTTGTGGAAGTTAACATGTGAGATTTGCTTTGAAGTGTATCTATGTGATAATATGGGTTCTGCCGCTTGCATTCATCATTTTGGGTAACTTGCTGACATGGTTCGAATATTTGGTGATTACCATCTAGCAGAAAACTATGCACAGCTAAAAGATCTTTCCTAATTTGAATACGAAGCGTCCTCATGTCGGCTCAGTAGGTATGTTACTAAACATCTATGGCAGATAACAATGAGTTCAAACTAGCCTATTGCACAAACTGATATATGTCATACTACTGTTGTCTAATCTGTACAGGATCAAGCCATAGCGCCAAGAAGGCGCATGACAAGTGAAAAATCGCCACGATGTAAACACAAGTCGACATACTTTTGTACTTACCCACGATTTATTTTGTAAGTTTTCTCTTTCGACTGCTATATCGAATCAAAAATCGGGTCGTCCCGCCGCGAAGCGCGGTGTCACCCACTAGTATCAGCAAAAGTGGAAGAAACAATCGACATATCTTCTTCATCGTCATCTGTTTCATGTGTAAACCTGTTTTTTTACAAATGATGTCATCTTCGTTTTTGTGTCCTTTTAAATAATGTGAATTACCATTCGCCGAGTGTACCAAGTAAAGATTCACATCCACTACTCTTTTTTCAACATTTTTACCGCCATTTTTCAAAAAAAAAAAGTAGCACTTTTAAATTATATTAGCATATGAAAATTAATTAAGATAATTGATTTTAATACATATGTGAATGATATCAGCAGTTTTCTTTATCAGCACACTGAAAACAAAAGAAAGATTCAAATAAAAAATTAATTGTTTGTTAGCATAATTACAGGGAATTCAATATAACTGATATTATTTAGGTTATTATTTTACCATTTCTCTATAGTTGGTTCGATACCACATAACACTTTTTAAATGGTTCTTACAGTTTGTATAATATATGGATTTTCACACCAAAAACCACAGTCTTGAAGACCTCTAAAAAACTGCAGCTTCTAGAAGAAAATATGGAATTTAAAGGGTCAAGATTAAAAGTTGAAGACTTTGAATGGTCAAGATCAACCTAAATTAGAGTTGACTTTAATGGGAACATAAGAATATATAATGTTTAGGGTGTAAGAACTAAACTTAGTAAACTATAGGATAAGGGGTGAAAGATCACTAAATCACAAAAAAGGACCCGATATTACAACCGAAAGAGAAACTCAAAAACAATGTCGAGGAAAAGTTTATTGAAGTTTAAGGGTTGTTTGATAACTTTATTAAAGGTTAGGATGTAAAAAGTAAACTAAGTAAACTAAATAACAAAAAGGGTAAATTACACTTTTCGTCCTTTATGTTTATATCGGATTGCAACGGATGACCTTTAACTTCAATAATTACAGTCACAGTCCTTTATTTGGAAAAGTCATTACACCCTACGTCCTTTAGCCGTAACATTATTAAAACTTTCAGTTAAGTCAGAACATGTGCCTTGCACATGAAGGTGTATTGGTAATTTCATTCATTTATTTAAAATATCTCATTTTAAAGGTCTCTCCCTTTCTCCTCCATCTCTCTTTTCCCCTCTTGTTCTTCTCCATCATAATTCATAACCTACCACCACCTCCATATCCCCATAAAAAATCACGCGGAATTAATTTTAACAAGCCGGAGGTCACGGGTTCGAACCCGACCTCCGGTAAAATCGCTGTCTATTTTCCTTTTTATATATGAACCACTAGGTTATTGCCCGTGTGTTAAACGGATTCAACAATATAAAATATAGAATTTAGAAGTCAGTAAATATTTTTATATAAGGTATTCAACAATTTCCGTTAAATTAAATAGCACTCGACTTCAAATGGACCGTCATATTACAATTATATGAAGGCAAATCACAACAATAGAAATTTAGTCTTTAAACCATCATCATGTACCGAAATCCCAACCAGTTTCTACAATAGAAACCAACTCATGATACAATCTCTTTTGCACAATCATTCTTACGTTTACTTGCTGACTCAATGTTATATGAAAAACAAAAGTTGTAAACCTTTGTTACCAACTATAAAATACAGAACCTGACTCTCGATCACCACAAAACATCAGCCAATTTTAAATGGTGACGACTAATACGATTTCAGACTTCCAACAACACCTCTATGCATGATACATAATCATTCCATTTTATAAGTTAAATGGCATTGTCGAAAGTTACATTCAAAATTAAGAAAAGAGCAAACCACTTTGGTATTTATACCCTTTTGTGTCCTCTGGCAAGTAGGAGTGTATACGGTCCGGTTTTGACGGTTTCTGGGTCAAATCGTGAGTCAAACCGTTAGTAACGCTTTTTAATTGTTGTAAACCAGAATCAAACCGTTAAAAATTGAAACCGAGCAACAGTTTGGTTTCAATTTAATATCATGATTCTTCTATTTAAATCAAATATGATTGTTCCTTTAATAATATCATTAAATCACAATATAAAAAGCATATCGCATATGCAAAATTGACAAAGGAATCACTAATCAATTGAAAAGGTAAAGCAAATCGTAGAAGGCCAGAAGCAAATCACTAATTGATCTTAAAATCATTTGAGATAACTTTGCTACTAAATCACTAAATCAATAACAATAACAATAACTGATCAAAGAAACAAAACTGATATGACTGCAAAATTGACAGAAAATATATGTTTTTGACAGAAAACATATGTTAGACGATGAAAATGAGATAATATGCAAGGTATTACCGTATTAGTAATTGGGTTGGTAGTTGGTTAATGCCTCACAAACGTAAAATGAAGAAAGTGAAATACTTAAGAATTAGTCTATTAAAAAATGCAAAGCCAACATTAGTGTAGCCCCAACTTATATTTATATAGCATACGGTCCAGGGTATTCTTCGGGCCGATTTCCATATGAAATCGTAAACGAAACCATTTGGTATGGTTTGAAAATTTCTAAACTGGCCGACCGATATTTAAATAAAATAACCGGCCACGAAATTAAACCGACGATCCATTTAAATGGTTTCACGTTGTTAAACCCAACCATGGACATCCCTACCGGCAACTTCACTTAATAAAATAGACAATGGTAATGGAGTAGAACGGGGAAAATCAGCCATTAACCAATAAGATAGTCTTCAACATCAAGACCAAATTATAGAGCAGTTACTTCGCGAGCCACCAAAAGCAACACAAGATCTAAGACGATTTAAAATAAATCTAACCATTATATAGCAGATTCCAAATGAAGCACAACATCAGTGCTTCATCCATGTCTACATGACAACTTAGCCGACAAAACAGACGCCCATGCCGTAACGCGCGGATATTACCACTAGGCTCACTATAAAATAAAAGCAGTGTAATGGAATATTATAATGTTTGTAGTATTCAATGACATAAGGTATTGATAAACTATTTAACGATGACTATAATTAACTGATAAAATATATTTATATTACCTTAAAATGTGTTTTTGTAATTAAATATACTGCTAGAAACAATAATAAACTATGTGTTACTATTAAAACTAAATAAAAATACGAGGATATGATTTATGAAGTGAATCAATGTATAAAGCTCGGTGATCTTGTATTTAATTTTATGTCACAGTGGAAAATGCATGAAAAATCCATTCGAAAACGAACTTTAGTTGACTAGTTATTTATAAAATGATATTTTAGACCTTTGCTTTGACTCAACAATTAACTATGTTTTGTTTATCAAGCATTTTCTTTTAAATCATTTTTTACGCAAACATTAACATTCTCCTACTAAGCGCATAACATCTTCTTCAAACACAAAACTGATCTTTTACTAAAGAAGAATATAAACAATCGTTTAATGATAATCCATTACTCTTAACATTGATTACTAAAGAAGATAATAAACAATCTTTTAAAGATACTCCATTACTCTTAACATTGATAAATGCATCTACAAGTATCCGCCATTAGACACCGACCCGCTGCTCTTTCTCCTCTTTTAGCAATGCATTCATTGTGGCATTGGTTATACACACACGGATACGAGTACCATGTTTCTTCACACGCTTCGGCAACCATCATGGCACTCCCTATATTAGCAGTAAACAATAAGTAAGTAATACATATATATCATTAACAATGATAAGGTGAGATTTTAAAACATTAACGGATCTATAAGTATCAACTAATGTGTAGTATATTACCGGCAATTGTGAGTATGAGCAAAATTGCAACATAAAACTTGACAGATGACGACATGCTTATAATTTCTTGATATGTTGAAATCAAAGGATTATTGAAGGCTAGCTATGGTTCTTTCAAATGCCTCAAGCATTGTAAATTACCTATATATTAAAAAGAGAACTCAATGAATAGTAAAATTGTTATGGGATGAGTAACTGGTATTGGGTACCGGTACCTGTACCAAATTTATCAAACCGGGTGTATTTTCGGTACCGTTTCGGCTCCGGTATTCACCGGTTTTTACCCTCAAATACCGGTGTCGTACCAGTACCGACTGGTATCGAACCGTACCATACCGTACCAGGTAATCCTGTAGCAACATAGCAATGCATGTAATTGCCCCGTTTAGATTACTTTTCATACACATAGTAAGTAAACTGTATTTCATTTGAATGGGGTTTTATATACACAACAACTTATTTTGCTTTCTTTCTTGTCTTTTTCTGTAATGAATGAATTGTAACATGTAAAATTAACTTCGATGTTTATTTGGTACCCACCTTTTGGCGTTTTCAGAATCGTTACTTTTGGTTCGACACCGGTCTAGCATCTTAGTTGTATTTATTGATTTTTACCTTCAAATACCATATCGTATTGTACCGAACATTTTCGGTGCCGGTACCTAATTTCAATGATTTTCCGGATCGGTACTTTCGGTGTCGTTACCGGTACCGAGCTCATCCATATTTTAACGTGTTAGCACCGTAATAACTGAACTGAAAACAACCGAATTTCCAACTTGTAGGACGTGTGGGTCCTATTATTATATATTAGGTTATTTAAAATCGCTTTTTTTTAGACGGATTGACTATCCTTTTCACGACATTTTTATTTATGGTTTAATATTCGGTATCTGCTTGCGTTACTGACTCGCGTTTTGTAGTCATTGAGTCCCCGCCGCAACGCGCGGGCGGAAATTTAACTAGTTTATATAATAACAAAAGATGAAAGCTCTTAGGAACAGTCCCGGAAGGTTTTCCAGTTTTCTACACCTACACCTGCCGGTTAGTTTCTTTATCATCCTGCAGTCTTCCACAATTCACTATATCACATAGCATGTTTGTGCCAGTAGCCTTGTGTAAAAAGAGGACCAGAGAAGTGAAGCGGTTCACTTCCTTCACATATCCACCAGAAGCCTCCGCTTGGCATTCCGGTCGTGGTCGCGGAAAACTTCTCTCCTGCTTTCTGCGACACGCGAGATCACTAGCACTGCACCTCTTTTCTTCTCCGGCAAAATCCAACGACTTCAAGCCGGATGATGAAATCTGCCTTATCGTATGGCTGTTGGTTGTTTGAAGACCGACAGGCGGCAGAGAGAGGGAAAGGAACACCGGCATGACTCCGGCGACGTCGACGGTTGTTCGATTTGTCCTGCATGCCCCGTTTCCTGCCAGATCTGGTACATTGGAGGTCGATCTCGAGTCAAGTGGTTGTTGGGGGTACGTTACCGGAACCGTCCTTATCGCCGGTGACAGGAATGCAACTAGATCTGAAGACGGGCTGGAAGACTGATTTTGGGTCTCCGACCTCGTACGGAATTGTCGACCCTCTTTCTCTCTCCAGGTCTCAAATGTGTTATATGCAATTGCAATTTGCAATGAAAGAAAATGAGTTGTAAACGAAATGTTGCCTTTTCTTCTGTCGCAACCATCTCCGCTGGAGGTCATGACTTACGATTACTATGGCCGAAGACGATTGATCTGAAAAGAATAATAAAACGGTAGAAAAAGTAAATAGAATTCTGGAAAGAGGTGAATGTGTTCATAGAAAATAATGAAGATGATAAACAGAGAGAGAGACTAGAGAGGAGGTAAGACCGTGGGGGTATGGGGCGGGGGTTTGGGCGTGGGTTGGGGGAAAACGCCCAAGCCACCACCCCGGGTGGGCTTGGGTTTGGGCGTGGCCCTTGGGGCTTGGGTTTCAAGCCGGGCGTGGGGCGGTCTGGCCAAGCTGACATGGTGGGTTCTCACTGGACAAACCAAAGTAACCGTTGGGCTAGCCGTTGGCCAACGGCTATCTTTAAAAAAAAAATATTTTTCCACTATAAAACTCACATTTTTCTTCCATTTTTTACCACATTCAACCACATCTTCTATAATCATCTCCAATTCTTCTTCTACAAAACGAAAAAATGCATCCTCATAACCGTCCTTTTGACCCGACCTGATACGGCATCGCCTTCAACTGGGAGTTCGGGCTTGCGTAGGGGAATATACAGCGACCAGTTGGATGACATTTCAGCCAAGTTAGATACATTCAACGTCTTCCAACAACAAAGGGCCGAACAACAAAAGAGCAAAGAAGCTAGAGATGCCGCTAGAGATGCTAGAGATGCCCTGAGACAAAGACGTGATGATTTTAAATTGCTATCCCAGCCGATTGATCACCTACAGGGTGACGAGTTACAAATAGTGTTAGAGATGAGAGAAGAGATAAAAAACAAATATAAACATTAGGAATTGGTTTTTATGTAATTTTCTTTAATTAAAAATATTAAAAAAAAATAAATTTGTTGTTTAACAAACAGCCCACCGGTCAGCCCAGCGAAGCCCACCAAACCCACGCCCCAAACCCCTGCCCCACCATACCCTGTTAAATGTGAGTCGCCCAATATCTGCCCCCAAGCCACGTGTCACCAAATGCCCCAACCCACGTCCAACCCCCGCCCCACCATACCCCACGGTCTAAAGTGGCTGACAAAAGCATGTGCCACGTGAAAACTCAGCTATAATAATTCTCTTGAAGTTTTATCAGTTTTTCTTTTTACCTTATCTATTTTTCTTTTCCATAATAGTTTTTATTTTAGTACATTTCTTGGAGTGGGTTAGATTTCTATTTTTTTTTGGAAGGAGATTTCAATATGTACTAGCCAATTGGCCTCCGGGTTATGTCAAAAACATCCCCTGGAAACCATACTGCCCCCACACGAGAGACTCGTTGGGGTAACAGCTGGGTAAAACCGGGTTGCCCTCAAGACCGCACCATGACTCGGTAGGATACGATCTATCATTGGGACAACCCGCCCCACAAGCCGTAGACGCCGGGATTCGAACCGGGGTGGCCATTGGCAAACCCCCGGCCGAAAACCAACTGAGCTAGGAGGCGGGTCTTGGGTTAGATTTCTATTTAATACAATCTTGATGATTTAACTATACTTAACATATGAAATTGACGATAAACTTACAAGTTATATTGCAGTTTAAAAAAACTAGAAAAATTGACCCCCTTTAACATGCGTCTTATATTCCAAGAGGCTATCATGTGTTCTTAAATGACTTAGATTTTCTTAATATATTTTTAACACATTATGGTAAAAATTTCAAACAATGCTACTGCTTTTTACGTATAAATGATAATATATGCTTTTAGCATAACTCTTATTTTTCATTTGGGGTTAAGGTGGTGACACTTTGTATTTCGTATGAAACTTTTGAGTTTCGGTTCGAATCAAATTCATACTAACTTAGATACCGGTATCGATATTATCGGAACTAGCACCGATATTACTTTTATGGTTTCGCTCGGTGTAAAAACATGTCGTTCTTGTATTGGGCATAGCGGCTATGTAATTTAGGTTTTCCCATTTTGTTTCTACATCGAATGTCGGTACTATACCGATACCGTAATAAACTAAACCAAACTGATATAAACCAAGATCCCGCCACGAAGCGCGGGAGAATCCAACTAGTTTATATTAGATGAGAACGTGACATATTAGGAAGTAGATTTTGTTATTAAATAGCAATATACATGACAACGGTGATATTAAATACGTATATTAATGTTTTCATATAACAAATAAATAAAAAAATTAATTAGATTAAGAAGATTTACAAATAAAGGTTTTTTTTTTTTTTTGAGTTAATTACTGTTTTCGTCCATGTGGTTTGTCAAAAATCACTATTTCAGTCCATTAGTTTAAAAGTTGCGATTTCAGTCCCTGTGGTTTCACTTTCGTAACCATTTCAGTCCACCTTCGTTAACCCTATCCATTTATTTTGTTAAGTACACGTGAATTGACCATAATGCCCTTATTAATAAAAAAACAAAAAGATATTTAAATGAGTTAATTACTGTTTCCGTCCATGTGATTTGTCAAAAATCACTATTTCAGTCCCTGTGGTTTTACTTTCGTAACCATTTCAGTCCAGTCTCCTAACACCGTGTATTTTACCGTTAAGTTTTTAATGAAATACCTAAATTACCCTTGTGTTAATTAAATAAAAAAACCATGAAAATTTAAAAGATCGTATTCTACGACTCACTTGTTAGAACCATATATGTAAAATTAGTGCCAGACTTCTACTTCTACTGAAGCCATGGTTGGTCGAACCCTACAATCCAATTTAATTAACACAAGGGTAATACAATCCATTAAAAACTTAACGGTAAAATACACGGTGTTAGGAGACTAGACTGAAATGGTTATGAAAGTGAAACCACATGGACTGAAATAGTGATTTTTGACAAACCACATGGACGGAAAAAGTAATTAACTCATTTAGACATCTTTTTGTTTTTTTAATAAGGGCATTATGGTCAATTCACGTGTACTTTACAAAATAAACGGATGGGGTTAACGGAGGTGGACTGAAATCGTTACGAAAGTGAAACCACAGGGACTGAAATCGCACTTTTTAAACTAATGGACTGAAATAGTGATTTTTGACAAATCACAGGGACGAAAACAGTAATTAACTCTTTTTTTTTTAATATGTACTTCATAAACAAACGCAATCTACCAAGAACATTAACAATTTATTTTTGAATGACTAGAAGATGATTTTCGGTGAATGATTACCCACAAAATCCAATATTTTGTTTCCTAATTGTCTACTGATGAATCATACAAAATCCCAAAAATAATAATAACTATTATTTGTCGTCTGAAATTAAAAAGAAAATCACAAAAAGAAGATACATGCTAGTTTTTACGATGGGATCCCATTGAATCACTAAAATACAAAAAGAGAATTTAATGTCATATAATTTAAGAGTCATAATTTTTAATACGTTGTTAAAGTTTTTTAAATCGTTTTGAAAACATTATACAGTGTATTTAAAGAAGTTTTATATAAAAAAAAAAAACAAAAAGAAGTATTATATAAAAAATAGAGTAAACTGCCATTTTGGTCCCTGTGGTTTGGCCAGTTTTGCCACTTTAGTCCAAATCTCAAACTTATTACATCTGGGTCCCTGTGGTTTGCATTTTGTTGCCATTTTAGTCCAAATCTCAAATCAGGTCAGATTTCAAAAAAAACCCTGGTTTTTGTCCTTTTCCTCAGGGGCATTTTGGTGTTTTTGGATTTTATTTAAAGATCTTCATCTCTCTCTTTCTCTCCATCTGCTATCTCTCTCAACATCTGCTCTCTGTCTCCCTGTCTCTCTCTGAACTACATACACCACACCACCACCACCCCCACATCATTCCCAACCTCCGCCACCGTCGCCGCCAACACCACCGATCTCCGGCCACCGCAACCACCATCACTCTCCACTCCTCCATCTCTTACACACACACACAGACACCCACATCCTCCCTCTTCGATTCAGCCGGCAACGACACCACCAAACAACCTCATTCGCCTCGTTTTTCCAGCAACTGGTTATCCGGTGAACCACCACACGCAACCACAACGATCAACCACTATCCCCTACCCTTCGCCGTCCCCTCCCGATAAACAACGGCGGGAGCACCACCACCACTTGGTACGATATCAGCAGAGCCGCCATGAGCGGCGGAGAGAGAGAGAGAGATGCATGAGAGAGAGGGAGATCGAAGAGACGGAGCCGCGTTTCAGCGGCAGCGGTGGCGGCAACCCTGCAAACCCTAAGGTGGTTCCTCTTCCTACAAACCCTAAGGTGGTTCCTCTTCCTGAATTTTCTCCAATTTGGGGAAAAACAGAAGGATCGAGAGGGTCCCTGTGGGTTTAGTCGAATCTTTAGTCGAATCTTTTGAGGGTTTTATGAAGATGGGTTGTTTGTTCTTGTTCTTGAATTTGTGGGTTTAGGTTTTGGTTTGGAGTGATTGGAAGTAAAGGGGTTTTGATTTGTGGGGATTCTTGGTTTGGATTCTTGTTTGATCTGACATTTGATTGGAATGACGGATGACGGTTTCTGCTGCTGCGGCGGTGGATGAACGGAGAGGAGGTGGTGGTGGTGGTGTTCTAGAGAGAGGAGAGAGAGAAGAGAGAGAGGGGTTGTTTAGAGAGAGAGAGAGAGTGCAGAGATATGGGGTGTTTGGGATTTTGTTATATTTTTTTCTTTTATAAAATATAAAATTACCAAAATGCCCCTGAGGAAAAGGACAAAAACCAGGTTTTTTTTTTTAAATCTGACCTGATTTGAGATTTGGACTAAAATGGCAACAAAATGCAAACCACAGGGACCCAGATGTAATAAGTTTGAGATTTGGACTAAAGTGGCAAAACTGTCCAAACCACAGGGACCAAAATGGCAGTTTACTCTAAAAAATAAGAAAAAAAAAACATGACCACTTAAAATAATAGGAGACGTAAAGGTGCACTTAAAATAATAGGAGTAGATGAACGACATTATCATTCCACACGAAAAAGGGTAATTACAAAGCAATGGCAGGTAGTCGGGCAACAAGTTGCGCCGTCACCCCCTTTTGAATAGAAAAACCAATTCTACTGAATACAAAGTTTGAAACCTTTAGCGACGAAGAATTACTATTGACGACTTTTTGAACCCGATTCAAAAGTCGCACAGCGTCAGGAGCGAGACCACTAAATGTATCAAACGCAAACGGGACAAACACATGTTGATTCTCCAGGCAGGCTTTCTCATGTTTTGCCACTTTGCTCGCCTCTGCCTTGAGCACCGCTTGCCCTACGACAAAGCCCTTGTCCTTTAGCCCGATAAAGGGGGAGACTCCAGTTAAATCTATACAAGCGTGTTTCCCCGCTTCCCATCCAAACACAAGGATGTCCGCCGGGCGTAAAGTGGACCTCCCCTCTAAAACATCACATAACACATCTCTCACCCAATCATGCCGATATTTAAACCCTGGTATTAAAAAAATAAATAGAGTTTATTTGATTTTTCTATAGAAAGTATTTCTTAAAAAAAAATTAAAATAGTGTTTTTCTTATTTAAAGAAATTCTTTTTTTATTTCCTGTATCTGCCTTCACAAAGTTGGTAATTCTTTTTTTTTTTTTTTTTTTTTTTTTTTTGTATTTGATTGATTTAAAGATATTCTGTTGCATAAATTTAAACAAATTCTTTTATAGATTGCGATACTTTATAGTTTTATGCAATTTTATAATATGAGATTTTCTATATGATTTACTTGACACCTTATTTGAATACAAGCAATGACTTGAAATCATTAAACGCCCCAAATTATTTATTTAACGAGAACTGATAAAGTTAAATAAAAACATACAAACCACACCGCAAAATAAGTCATTACACTAATCTTGAAAGTTGAAATGACTTACCGATAAGTTGTCACAAACTTAATTCATAGAATACAATAGAATTTTATGAATTCAATAGACATTGCGGAACATGAATATATATTTAAACAAGGTTAGTTATCGTGTGTAACAGGGGCGCAGGATTCAAGGGGCGGGGAGGGGCGCCCGACCCCTTAAACTTTTCGGTCAGTAGTGTTATTTATGTAGGTATATACGTTTTCGATCCCCCGGTTTTATAAAAAAAAAAAATAGGTATATACGTTTTCGACCCCCCGGTTTTAATTTTTTTTTATTTATATAGCCCAAATAAAATTTTTGTTTAGCCCAAATCATTATATTTGGAAGAAATGTATATTATATTGCCCAAATCATTATATAGCCCAAATAAAAACCCACCATATCAAAAAAAAAAAACCCCCAAATTCGTTTACCTGGGACTAGGGGTGTTCAAAACCGGATATCCGAAAATTCGGATATCCGAAATTTTCGGATACCAGATTTCACTATCCGAATCCGTATCCGAAATTTTGGATATCCGAATTTCGGATATCCGAAATTTCGGATACGGATTCGGATAGTGAATCGGATATCAGAAAATCCAACTTTTTTTTTAATTTTAATTTTTATTATTTTTTTCATATTCGGAAATAGATATTTTGGATAGTTTCGGATATCTGAATATAAGTTTTCGGATATTTTGGATATTTTTCGGATATTTTCGGATACTTCGGATATTTTCGGATATTCGGATATCCGAAAAAAATGAAAAGAGTAAACTGCAATTTTACACCCTGTGGTTAGGGGTGATTGGCACCCTTACCCCCCCTAAGGAAATAATTGCAATTTTACCCCCCACTGTTTGCTGTTATGTTGCAACCTTACCCCCCGGCCTCAAATTTGTTGACTAATTTGTTGACTATAACTTGAAATGACTATAATGCCCTTTCATATTACCCCCTGTGTTTTTGTGCACTCTGTGATATTACCCCCTGCCACCACTGCCACCGCCATTCACCACCACAACCACCACTGCCACCTCCAGCCACCACCACAACTTAATATCCCTTTCAAATATAACACCACCACTACTTCCGTCACCGGAAACCTGCAACTCCGGTCATCTTCTCCAACGACGGCCACCACTGCCACCTCCAGCCGTCACCGGAAACCTGCAACTCCACTACTTCCGTCACCGGAAATAAGTTAGTGTTATAGTTGAACTTAAGCTTGTAGGCGTGTGTTGAGGCCTGAGTTTGGTTCGTGTCTAAACTATAATCAAACATTTCAATAACTTAGGTTACTTACATGTCTTTCGGATGCCCAGTCCTGAATAGTGAACCAGTTGATAGTTGACTAGAAATTTAAATAATCTAAATGTGGCTGTAAATGTTGTGAATTGTATAGTTGTCATTTCAAACATATTTATAAGCTTTTCATGCTCATATTCTCAACATCCGTCTTTTATGGAATTCCTGAATGTGACTAAACTTACTGCAAAGAGTGAAATTAGTTATCAAAAACTCTGTAAGTTAAACCGTCCTTGTTGTTGGCTCTTGTTCTTCAGAAAAACTCTGTAAATTAAACCTGTTGGATCTTTTGTATTAATGCATATGTGATGCTAAAAGTATCTCTGATAGTAGAATGTTGTGGAGATTCAACAACGAAAGTTTTTTTTAGACCACATTTTAAAGACATCAGAATGTAATATTTAATCAAAGATGAAATCTCATGTGATTCCTATTCGAACCATTGATGGGGGCTTTCAATACATTGCTTGTTAAGTTTTTATGGATCAGGGTAGCCACAATTTATAAATAGTTATCAAGGGGCTTCATGGTTTCGAGTTTGTTTAAATAACTTCTAAAGTATTTGTGATACACATTGTTGCAGTTTCCCGTTGTGAGGTCCAGTTGGTTTAAGCGAAGGTCATTCAGATGGTTGTGGTGGTGGCTGGAGGTGGCAGAGGTGGCAGTGGTGGCAGTCGTTGGAGAAGATGACCGGAGTTGCAGGTTTCCGGTGACGGAAGTAGTGGTGGTGTTATATATGAAAGGGATATTAAGTTGTGGTGGTGGCTGGAGGTGGCAGTGGTGGTGAATGGCGGTGGCAGTGGTGGCAGGGGGTAAACATGCGACATAACAGCAAACGTTGGGGGGTAAAATAAAAGGGTAAAATAGTCATTTCACCCCCAAGTCAACAGACTAGTCAACAAAATTGAAGCCGAGGGGTAAAATTGCGACATAACCTCAAACAGTGGGGTGTAAAATTGCAATTATTTCCTTAGGGGGGTAAGGGTGCCAATGACCCCTAACCTCAGGGGGTAAAATTGCAGTTTACTCAAATGAAAATTAAATTTTCGGACCGAAATATCCTAAAATTTTGAAAATCACTATCCGAATCCGAAAAATTCGGATATCCAAAATTTTGGATATCTGATTTTTCGGATATTTCGAATTGGATTTTCGAATACGGATAGTTTTGAACACCCCTACCTGGGACTACGACCAGAACAGAACATAGGGGGGGGGGAATCACTGCTTTCTTGGTCGCCTGGTCTTCTTCAGTTGTTCGACTGCACTGCTGCTTGTTGAATCTTTCTTGTTCGACCAGAACTGGCTGCAGCTTGTTGAATATTTCTTGTTCGACTTCTTCAATCTTCATAAGGTTAAAGGTACATGTTTTTTATCTTTAGGTTTAACTTAGGGCTGCAGTTTATGTGATTTATGTTGAAATTCGGGGTGAAATTGGTTCGAATTTTTGCCCTAAACTTGTTAAATCTTTCTGTAACTATGTATAATTTTATTTGTTTAATCTTATTGTGATTTGATTTAGATAGAAATTAGAGTTTGAAATATAGGGTGATTTTTTAACTTGTTGTGCTATTAGATTATGCTATGGGGAAGTATAAAAACATAACTTCTTTTTTTCAAAAGAAAGAATGAAGAACAAGTAGAGGGAATTGTTTTGGTGTCTTTGTTCATTTGTTTGTTAAACAATGTTTACGTTTTAATGTTTGAGAACGTTTTTTATTTGATATTAATGTTTGACCCGACCCGACCTGAATCGAATCACCGATGTCCGACCTGAACATATCACCTCAAAACAACGCGATAGAAAAAGAATTTTTAGGACCAGTACCTTCCGACCCCCCTGTGAAAATTTTCAAGTTTCGCCACTGGTGTGTAATACATAGGGTGGGTAAATAAAAGATATATTGTCAAATAAAAAATTATTAAATATCAAAATAAGTCAACATTATAATTGACTTTTTTTTCAAAATTTTTAATAAATTTCTATTTTTATAAATAATGGAAGAACGAAATCAAAATACATAATATCATCTAATTTAAAAAGAACTTATTATACAAAACTAGGAAAGAATTTAAGAACTTATTATACAAAACTAGGAAATAATTTAAAAATTTTTATAAGTGTAAACAATATATTCCTTGCTAGTTTAAGTGTTCGTGTGCTACACGGGTTGTAAAATGTCAAATGTATAAATAATAAGTTTGTAAATAATATTTTTAAAATGAAAGAAATGTAATTTATTGTTAGAAGATGTATAATATTTCATTCAACAAAAAATAAAAGTGTATAGTTATGGCACCAAGCCCAACTAATTTTTTTGTTTAACGGCAAGGAACGATGTGTCAACCACCGTGACACCGGACGCTGTGGTCAAGGTCGACTACTCGACCGCCGCCAGCTCCTTGGTTCTCCCCAGATGCGCGGAAACCCGACCTCCACCTGTCCGAAGGCACGACAATGGAATAATCGATAAAACATCGCCTCTCATCCAAATCGAACCGGCACCATTCTTTGAATTAATTTTTAATGACGTGAGTAAATTTGATATTTTAACTAGTTTTGGCATTTGTGATATTTTAAGTTTGGGTTTGGTATGTATATAATACTCCACTAGTTTGTAAGGCTATAAGAGCATCTCCAATAAGCTATTTTTTCATGTTTTTATATGTCTATGTGGTATATGTTCATGTTTTTCTTATTGTGGAACATGTTTTTTATACCCATTTTTTGGGTGGTGTTTTTCTCCAAGAACTAGAAAAAATGAGTAAATGATAGGACCCATGTACTTTTAATATATATAATATAGAGAGAGAGAATAAATGGTGTAAATGTGTGGTTAAAAATTAAAAAGGTGGTGATGATGTGGCAATGTTTTTTGTGTTTTTATGTTTTCTTATTGGGTCAGTTTTTGAAGGGTGAGTGTTTTTCTGATATGGCAGCTGACTGGACATGTTTTTAGGTGTTTTTAGTTAGTCTTATTGTGGATGCTCTAAGGTATGGTGATGGTCCTCCCTTGGAGGATGGTCCGCCACGTAAGCGCCACGTAGGATGGGCATGAGGATGGGGCAAAGAGGATGGAGGTATGGAAATGAGGGATGATCCTAAATGTATATTATATATTGTATGTATATATATGTTTGTGAGGTAGTTTTGTCCTCACATGGACCGTCCCCATCGGCAAGAAGAAGACGTTCACGACGAGACGGGGGGGGGGGGAGATGGATGGTGGAACGGCGCCGGAGCTGGACGGCGAAGGATGAACCTTCATACCGTCCAGCCTAAGGGCATATATGTAATGCTCATTAGTTAAGAACACTTCTAACTATTTGTTCAATTTAGATTTACTTAATATTTTTATTCACGCACATCAATTTCCTGCCCACTAGCTTGGTATATTGACTCAGGAGCATGTTATCTTGCGCCTTGCATTGATCACCTTATATGGATGTGTCGCGTCTAAGCTATTTTCTCGAGCGTAAGAGCATGGTTTTCTTGGGTCAGGTCATCACAAAGAAATGAATATGTCGTGTCAAGCAGAGTAGTATGGATATCCTACACTAGGAATGAGAATGAGAAATGATGTATTTTTGCTAAAAGTAAATGACTATTTTGATAACTCACTTGGTCAAAATGGCCATCTTCATGATATTTTATGTCAATCATTCAATCAAGCGATCCGCTTAAATATTTGTCGATTTAGTGCTGTAAGACGCTTTGCTTAAATATTTTTCTCGGATGTCATATTATTTTGGTATTCATAGATATATCAAAAGGGCTTTTTACCTGGGCAGTTCAACAAATCTGTTTTTTTTTCTCTTTACCTGAATACGTTATGTCACTGAAATTTTATACAATGTCATTTGTCAACTAGAGCAAACAATCGACCATCATTTACACATCTATTTAACTCCTAACTACCTCTCCTGTTTTCTTCTCTAATTAAGTAATCTAGGAGTGGAAACAAGCCGAGGTGAGGCCGAGCTTCCTCAGTTCTAGCTCGACTCGTTTTGAGCACTATATCTGAAGCTCGAGTTTGATTCGTTACTAAGTTTTTAAACTTGAGCTTTGGCCCGACTCGACTTGTTTAATATTAATTAAATATTTAGTTATTTTATCTATATTATATATGTTGCTGCTTTTATTTTAACTTTTTTGTATATTAATATTAATTACATATTTATTAAAATATACAAAGTAGTCATATTTGTATAAATATTAGGCCCATTTAGGTTTGCAAGCTTGGGTCGGAGCCCATTTATAAAATGAGCTCAAATTTAAGCTTGAACACGGTCTTGAGCTTGTATCGTGTTTTAAGCCGAGCCAATATTTATATAACTAGCTGACTAACTCGTATTTAATCCAACGTGGCCGGCCAATTTAGCCGGCTGAGCGACGTGGCATTGACGGCTGATGACATGGATCAGCCGACCAGTACAATCGGCAGCTGTCCACATGTCACACTTTGATTGGATGTTTTATTATCCGCATGCCTGAGTTTTATGTATGGGTCTACATATTCCATCACCCTAGTCCCTATTTAGACACCCTCGTATACGCCTCGTATAGGTCTATACGTAGCGTATAACCTTTTTCAATTTCCAAGAGAGGGTGGGGTTCGGCTACAAAGTCCATTTTTCCTACAAAGTGTACAAAGTCATAAAACACCACAATTTCAGTCATAAAACACACTCAAAACCCACAAATAACAAAGTGAAGATCACTAAAACACAATATCCAAACCCTAACAGTCCATAAAAACTTCAAACACACCATCATAGAACTATGAATATAAAACACAACATGATAATCAACATAAAACACACTAATGTTAGTCATTCGAAAATCAAAGCCTTATCATCCAAAACACAACACAAAACCCACAAATATGACGTTTTAGTAATCTTCACTTTATTATTTGTGGGTTTTGAGTGTGTTTTACGGCTAAAATTATGGTGTTTTATGACTTTGTACACTTTGTAGGAAAAATAGACTTTGTAGCCAACTTCCACCCTTCCAAGAGAATCTCTAATTATGCCATATTTTGTCTTATATGCCTCGTATAGGCCTATATGGGGCGTATAGACGAAAAAAACGATTTTACCCCTGAGTTAGGCCTATACTGGGGGTAAATTGGTCTTTTTTGCCTCTTATATGCCTAGTATAGGCCTGTATGATGCGTATGTATATAATGCAAATTGCCATTTTACCCCTGAATTATGCCTAGAGTGGGGGCAAAACAGGGCTATAATGGTCTTTTGAACCCCACTATACGCCCAATCTAGCCCTATATGGGGCATATATTTTTAATTTTTTTTGTTTTCTCTTTTTAATATCCATAACACTAATATTAATTATAAAAAACTCATATTAATATCAATAACACTAATATTAATTATGAAAAACTCATATTAATTATAATAACATTCATATTAATTATAAAAAACTGATATTAATATCAATAACACTGATATTAATTATGAAAAACTCATATTAATTATAATAACACTAATATTAATTATAAAAAACTCATATTAATATCAATAACACTAATATTAATTATGAAAAACTCATATTAATTATAATAACACTAATATTAATTATAAAAACTCATATTAATATCAATAACACTAATATTAATTATAAAAACTCATATTAATTATAATAACTCTAATATTAATTATAAAAAGTCATATTAATTACTAGTGGGAATGCCCGCGCGTTGCAGCGGGTGTTTCGAATGATATAAAATTCAATGATGTCTATTATGAACCGAGTTGATTGGACAATCACCAAAATGGACCAAAACACCAACATCCAGCAATCATCGCAAGGAAAATTAAATTTTAGCAAAAACATACACATGAAGTACATTCATGAAGAGTAATACACCAGTTACATCTAGTCACTAAAATTCCATGAAAACCGGTTAGGGAACTACAAACCATTCCACATAAGTCGACATGGTAAATTGAGAATGAACATTAACCAGTAACAATTTGACATTTGGACTATACATACAGAAAGATAACCTACGGTGAAAAGAACGATACTTGAACAAAAAGTGCTTTCAAGTTGAGTCCTTGTTTGAGTTTCTGGTAGGTTTCATTCATCGCAAGTTCCATTACTCAAAAACAGAAAGTGTACTAAACGTTCAAATAGTTTTAATTTGTATGTTTGACTTAGAAGGCAGTGAAGGCACCAATAATGACTTTATTGTCATAATCTGGTCCATTTTTGTTAATAAAAAAAACAAAAGAAATAAGAAACAAAGAAAAAAACATACATTCATGATTTGTGGCGCTTTTGAAGGACCGTAACCATGAGTCACTTGGTACTCTCCTTGCAATCTTTGCGCTATCGTCATCTCGAAATCCGAAGGATCATCGTCTCGCCATTGCCTGTCTCCTTTAGAATCAGCAGTCACGAGATCTTGAGTTTTCGCCTTTAATCACACACAAACGACAGGAAAATGAGAGTCAGTGAAACTTACTTGATAACAATCAATTGTTAAGATGTATAAGTAACTAAACAAGTACACATTGGTAGCAAAAGAACCTGCAAGAAGGACCCATTTGGTGCTTTAATCCGAACAAGGCTTGGATCATCGGATTTTATAATAATCTCGAAAACACGTGATGTTTTATAATCTGTTGCAATAGCGACCAACTTGATTCCGGTTGAGTCAAGTCCTAATTCCGGTTGAGTCAAGTCCTAGAAATTGCTTGTTAAACACCCCCGCATGTGAAAGCTGGTCTCATTGATCCTCCACAACTGCACCAAATTAAATTAGAAAAAAAACACATTCACAACTTACAAATAGATTCATAAAATTTGGCAACCACATTTCACTCGCTAAAGCATTTAATGACATTACCCTTAAAGTTTCCCAACCAGAAGCCGATGAACGGTTTGCAACCAAGAAATGGGAAGTAAGCACTAACCAAGAAGCAGAATTTGCTGTACTGGATGAAAATCCATACTTTTGAGTTTTGACTACAGACCCCTGGTTTAGGGTCATCACCACAGTCTTAGGCAAATCATCAGACGAGTAAGAGCTTTGACCATGGCTTTGACCCATATAAGCAACAGGTATCATGTTTACAGGCATATGATTGACCTGCTAAGAACATTAGATATGCATCAGCTGTTAGTAATTACCAATTGAATATTTCATAAAAGAAAAATCACGTACATATTTTTTAAAAGAAACGGAAAAGTTGGATTTATTTAATCAATATAGCATCTAACTTCTAAAATATAGGTTTATACACATGTAAAAATTCAGGAGAATTAAACTTTGACAATCAACAAACAATGAAACCAGGAAAAGTGTGTCATACTTCATCAGATATCCCAAATGTACGTGTTCTCTTCAACGCGAGTTCAGAATCAGTTGTTTGATAATCTACAGCTGGATTGTTGGTGGGAGGAGTCCTAGGTCGCTTTAACAAAGCTTCAGTGTGATGTAAAACAAGAAACCAGCAAATCATATTCAGAAACATTGCACACTCTATCAGGATACTGTTATCTAAAATTAATCGAGCTAAAGATATACGTACCAGCATTATTAGGCAGTGTGAACCAAATAGGGACTGTAGAAACTGACGGATGAGGCACAGATGGGTTTGCCATCCAACCAGCAAGAGATGATGGCAGAGGTGCAGGTGCAGGCTGGAAAGGCTTCGAACGCAAGAAAAAAATGTATAAATCAGGTTTAAAAATGTATAATATTAGTTAAAACTTCAAATGAATGTAAACGATAGGCTAATTTCACTTACACCGTGAGCACCCAGAGGTGGAAAGCCTGCAGGCTTTGGTACAGAGCCCATTAATGGATTAGTTACTGGTGATGGGGCCCGTGCACCGTTTGGCTGCGACTGCCCACAGGAATGATCAACAAACAGTGTTTTGATGTCCGGGTTCGGCTTCGGGTTTTTACAAAGCTGGTGTTGCCAATTCAGACTACAATTTGTAGATAAATATTAATACTAATGAAAAGTCATGTTATCAAGAAGAAATCGAAACATAGATATGGATAAAGATATGAACCTATGGTTAATAAGTGTTCGAAGTCTTGAGTTCTTTAAGCTCGGAAAGTTTAACTTGTCCCAAAACAGGGGATTTGCTTCAATCAACTTCTTTAGCTCATCCAACATTATCCCCCTAGCAGATTTAGTGTCTCCGTATTTTGATAATTGTTCGTTATCCCTATATGCAGAAAACAATAACACACCTGAAGTTATCTAAAGTCAAAAGCTGAGTTATTTCTTTAAACAGATCCTCATTAAACGCAGAAAACACTTTCAAATCCTTCACTAAAATGTCAATGCCTTTAGACCGATCCTTCCTACATATTCATCAAATTATAAGAATCTATCACCATTACAATATAACAAATCTCAATATTAATCAAATTACAAATAAGTTAAGCGCGTATGAACACACGCAACTGCATTAATTAACATCAAAACATACTTGTCTAGCGCTTCTATATACTTCTGTTTCCGTATCTCAAAGAAGATCTTCATCGAATATCTGTTATCATCCACCTTTGTGAATCCAGACAAATATTTCTCCACCTCATCCCAATCACCATTTGTCACCATTTCTTCAAAATAACGCATATTGAAGAAAAAACCTGATTCTTGCTCCAATCTCCACAAGAGAACAATTTATATATACATATCAGTTAGCAGTCACAAATTTACCCGAAAAATTGATGATTTACAAACAAAATTTACAAAAAAAAAAAAAAAAAAAAAAAAGCAACACATAACAAAATTTTGGCAAATTATATTATATTAATATATTATATTTATATTAATTATTAAAGTTTATAAACCCTACCTGTGAACAGTCTCCTTGAACTTCTCTTCATCTAGAAAATGCACCGTTTCACCTTCCTGATTATTCATAAAAACAATAATCTTAGGATAAAAATGAATATTTACACACGCATAAAAAGATATCTGATTCCCCTGTTCCAATTGTCAACGACGAAATCATTGAAACCTAATTGATGATTATTCAATACTTTGCCCTAAATCTGTACAAAGGAAAGCAAACAACAGCATACCCGGATGTCGCCTCTGATTCCGTCTCGGCTTGATTTTCCGATCTGTGGCTTGAGAGGAAGCACGCGCCGCCGCGCTACAGAGGGATGATAACCGGAAAATTGATCGGACGGCAGCCGCTGTAGCCGCCATTGTTCCCATCTTCGTTCTCCGACCAAGTGACACGATCACTGTCATCGTGATCGCCTCGTCTCACCTTCTCCGTTGCCTCTCTCTGTCCCTCTTTCCCGTTCTCTCTCCCCTCGGTCTTTCACTCTCTAACCCCTGCTCTTCTCTAAATATACGAGAGCGACTATTGAAGTAACAAGTTATAAATGTATCAGTTTCCATTGGTGAAATCTCTTAATTGCCCCCATGATGTCTTAAAATTTTATTTTATGTAGCTTGTTTTTCCTTGTACATAATGCTTTAAAATTTATACCTTTCGTAAAATTACAATATTGTACATCACTTCTCCTTTTTATAATAGTATAGATAATAACTCTAATATTAATTATAAAAAAGAACTCAAATTAATTATAATAACTCGTATAGGCTTGTAGGTGTAGTATAGGTCTCGCATAGGACTATAGGTGTGGTTTAGGTCTCATATAGGCATATACAGGTGTTGTATCATATCATGTACTTGTTATTTTTATTTATTTAAAATAGAAAACTTGTTTTTGTATAAAAGTTTGCTAAAACGATTAATATTGTATAAAATGTTTGTTTAAAAAAAACCCTTAAATACGCCCCATATAGGCCTATACGTGGTATATATGGGGCATGGGTCATATATGAGACCTATACGAGGGGTCCTATACGCCCCGTATAGGCCTATACGAGGCATATAGGAGCAGTCAAACCAGAACTAACATGAGTCAGACACTGATTTTGATGTAACCCTATACGCCTCGTATAGGCCTATACGAGGCAAAGGGTGTCTAAATAGGCAGATAGGATGTGTGGATAGTTTAAGCCTTATGTATATCAGCGTCAAAAAGTAATGATTGAGTACTAGATGTCTTAGTCGGAAGATCCTGCTTTGGAAGATCCTACTTCTGATTGGCTGGTACAAATTTGAAAGGATTGAAAAAGAATGTTTACTGAAATTTTTTATTAAATAATAAACATGAAGAAACATATAGTCAATCACTTCATTTCAAATGAAGTTGTATACATTTGTGGAAACATATGAATATGACCACCTTTATTCTTGCATTACACAAATTTTGAATAAACCTATCCAAAGACAGTCTTCTCTCCATGGATGGCAACATCTGCCTGTATAAAACACATATCTTCATGCAACAACCCTCTATTTTTCCGGAAGAATATGGCATGTGAAACGAATCTTTGCCAGCCGTAGCCGTGTTCTGAATCTGAAGCACTGAACCAGTGACTAGCTGCAGTTTATATAAGATTCATTTTGAGCTCGTAATATGATACGCATCATTGTGAGTGATGAGATATATATATATTTTACCTTTGCGTTCGTAATGTCTTGCGTTCAACTGATCGCAGATACGAAGAGTAAATTCTACAAGTATCTTGGTTCCAGATGGAAGATTCTCAACATCAGCTAGAGCCAGTTTAAGGGATATATAGCGACGACCAACACCCTTGACTCCATTAGGATATAGCAGTATCTTCCTGCACAAAGTCATGCATGCCGGTAACTGAAATATGAACTTGATCAACTTATGTTGAGCAATTCTATTATTGCTTCTTACCATTTGTGACCCCCAACATTGAATATGTTGGAAGTTTCACAGTTTGCATTTACTTCTGAAAAGGTGAATATCCATGAATGTTTGTAAGAAAGTGCATCCTTTACCATTGACAAACATTCGGTTTTGCCTTGTTTCTTTAGACACAAACACCTCGGCTCCAAACACACATTTGTCTACAACAAGATACCCGTTTTCAGAATCACCAAATTCTTTAAGACTGATGAACTTATCAAAGCCCCACTCGGTTCTCAATCGATGAAAGCGTCTTCCTTCACTCATTTCATCTGCAGGGTTGACAATTCCAATATATATGGATTAAAATGATTGAAACAAAAAAACAAAACGATATTGGTACATATGAACCCAAGTTACCTTCAAGTGTCATGTAATTATCATTGTTTTGATCAAGTAGAAAGATCCTGAAAGTCGCATAGACCTCCCAACCAGGTGGGAGAGAGGTTGCGTCTGCCATGGCTAGATATAAAGACAAGAATTCTCCGGCATCTTTACTCTTGTTGCCATTTGGGTGAATCACCAACTTCCTACAAGTTACAAATCTCATCACTACGCAACTTATTTAGGAAGATAGGCGAGAAAAAAAAACGTACCATTTGTAGCCTGCGGCTTCAAATTCGTTTGATTCATATCGTTCCACGTGTTGTTTTGTTAACAAAGAAAGCTGTTGAATGTTGAGAATGTAGTGAGCAGGTGGTGACACAGATGTTGTTCTCAAATCTCCTGAACATGATTCTCCATTGGCCATGAGTGAAAAATTAAATGAAAAGTGACTATGTATGTACCAAACAAACTAATGGCTTGTGAGTTGAAATCAAATGGATTATGGAAGACTATATATGCTTAATTAAAGAGTAGTATTCATGTTTCCTCCAAATCACTTATTCTCTGCTTCCCATAAACACAAACATTTAGTCATTTTTCAAGCCTAAATTTAATGCTAAAGAAAGCATCTCACATTAAGAGGTTCAAGCAAGGAATGGAACCATGAGCATTAACAACTCAATCAACATGCACAAGAATCTTATTCTCAATCATTTTTGTATTTGTTATTTAGGTTTTTGAGTTTTCTGGTTATTTCAACTTATATCTTTTAAAATATTTGATCCTTGAAATTGCTAACTGCTGAATACGAAAGAAATACAAAATCTTAAGTTTTGAAAAGCATCTAAACACCTTAAGCACCTGCCACATACGTTAAAGTAAAAGTCAATACACATAGTGTAAAGGTGAGCGTACAAGTTTAATAATAGCATATAGAGTTCGAAATCGTTACGCATAACCAGCACGTACACAGTGTGAAATGAAGCACGCAAGTTATCGACATGAACCTATCAATACCAATGACTGCGGGTTGACTGCCCAAGGCAGTTCGTAATACATACTCACCACTGTGAGCCATGTAACAAATTGTCCTTAACAACCCCTGAGTGAACAGGTGCTGAGTCCAAACAAATAGTACTATCGTTGCTAAGGCAGGTAGACAACATTCCATGTTTAAACATAACAAACAAGCATTCATTAAGTCACGTATAACATGTGGTAATGGTTAGCGTTAAAGTATAGCGTAGTGTGTTCGATGTGATTTTTGAATAAGTAACGTATGTAACACCCAAAAGTGCGTAAAGGAAAAAGGGATCGAGTATACTCACAACAATTGAATTAATGGATTGAAGGGAGCGCTTAGAGAGGATAATAGCCTGAACAGTTATTGATAACATAAGCGAAAGTCGGCGCGTAAAAATGTGCGAAGTGTCAGTGGGTCGAACAGCAATCCGGTCGTATGGCAATCCGATCGGATGCCCGATCGTTCGTTCGGGTGACAATCCATTCGGACGGTCATCCGATCGGGTGACCATTCGAGTGGATTGTTACCTCATTTAGGATGGATGTGTTTGTGTATGATGGCTTATCTTTTGAAGTTTTCATTGTAGCATTTTGAAAACATAGAAGTATCTCTACCTTTCAGGTCGATCGATCGAACGACCGTTCAATCAGGCGACAATCCGATTGGTTGGACACTTTAACGAGAACAAGCTCTCAGCAGTTTGTCGCTCGATCGGATGGTAGTCGGATCGGGTGGCAACCCTGGTGCTTTGAACATGTTGAAAATTGTTTAAGTGTTGAAGTCAGAACGTTACATGGCCGAGTGACAATCCGATCTGGTAATCCAATCGGGCAGCAGTTCGTTCCACGATCACAACTTCAAATGTTTGAAATAAATGTTAAGTGTGGGGCCAAGGTGCAAGCCGATCGGGTGGCAACCCGTTCGGGTGACAATCCGATCGGACAGTAGTCCGATCGGGCGACGCTCCAACCTGGTCGACCTGATCGTCTTCTTCCTTGGTCATTTTGATAGTTTGTCGTTTTATTGAGATGATTTGATAACGTATTAGACAACAGAAACCTCGTCAATACTTGGTAACCTGATCGGACAAGAATCACCCAACTCCGACCAGTTAACTGTTCGAGACGGTGTTCCATGTTTAACCCTAAATCGGTAATCTCGTGGATAGAATCCAGATCTTGAACCAACACCTCAACAAGTAGTAGTAGAAGGTTAGAACAAGCTCCGATTCTATCGATTTTTGAGTGCATTGAGTGTAAAAGAGTTGAAAGAAAGTTAGAAACCATCTTCCAATCCTTTTTCACCATGAATATGTTCAGATCTTTGCAAGATCTTTGTTTATTTGTATGGAAATCGTTCAGATCTAAGTTGTTCTTGGTGGATTGAAGCCAAAACATGAAGTTCATAAGAATACCATGATGACATCATCCTAGAACACCTCAAATATAGTGATTTCACGGTTAAAAGTTAAGATTCAAAAGATAGAAATGTGTAGGAGTGCGTGTAGATCAAGAAAGTACAAGATTTTGGTTGAATACTTACAAGAATCGCGAGAAATCTGAAGAAAAGTGGGCAAGAAGAGCTGGTCGGACGATAGGTGCAGAAATGGTAAGTTTGATGTTGACAGGGGGTATTTATAGGCTTACCACAAAAGGAAAGGGGGAGGAGATGGCTGGTCGATCGGGTGGTAACCCGATCGGGTGACTGCTCGATCGAGTGGCACCTCGATCGGGTGGCAGCCCGATCGGGTGGCAGCTCGATCGGCTGGCCACTCGATTGGTGTGCAAGGCGCGACGAGTTTTGCTGTTTCGATTGCGATTGCGAGCGTTGCGATGCGATAGAGTTTCCTAGTCAAATTACTTTTAATCCCATCTACTATATCAACATACAATCATCCTTATTTCATATTCGTTTAGCGTTTGCGATTCGATTGCGATTGCGTTTCGATTGCGTTTTGATTAATCACCACAACAACATAAATAAACATGCACAAGTAACACATAAAGGGCACACACACATATAAGAACAATAACCAGAATGCGTAATTCGAGCTGCGAGTCCGATTGCGATAAGCGATAAGCGATAAATCGATTAAACATGCGATAAATATGCGATTATTAATAGATACTCCACATAATACAACTAAAGCGATAATAAAATTAGACTAATTATAAGTCAAAGAAGTCAAAACAGGAATTGGGCAATGAGTGACAGATCGAAATTAGCAATCTTGTCTTCCTTTTACTTCAATCTTGACTTTGACTTTGACTTTCGAAACACGGGGTGTTACAGTTAACCTGGGGCGGTCCCACCCTTTGACCAAGGTGAGCGGCCGCATCCCTTGGAAAAAAATTAGTGTATATTTTAGCCAAAAAAACCCGACCGCACCACTTGAAAATATGATTGAACACCTCATCCGCACCCCCAACAAATAATTCATGAGTCCACCACTGATGTTAACACTCATTTGTAATTAACATAATCCCCTATATATAATGTAGAGTAAACTGCCATTTTGGTCCCTGAGGTTTGAGCAGTTTTGCCACTTTAGTCCAAATCTCAAACCTTTTGCATCTGGGTCCCTGTGGTTTCAGTTTTGTTGTCATTTTGGTCCAAAAGTGTAACACCTCGAAAAATTCACGTCCCAGATGCAGAATCTTCAAACAGCCACCTGTATACGCGAAAACTCGACCCAAAACGGATGTTTCACTTCATGTGCGACCCCTAAGTGCCTCCTATAACACTAGGGACATGTGTTGATCAGTTGTGGTCACTTGTAGATCCATGTGTCAACAATTTGTGGTGATTAAACCACTATAAAAGGCCATGAAATGCAACAACTTTGATCACACCTTCATCTGCCCATTTGGATCACTTCTGGAGCTCCCAAGCAGCCTCAAGAGATCATAAGTCGTGCATAGGACTCTTGTAAGTCTGCTAGTCCTTCTTTAATTGAGTTTAGCTTGTTTAATTAGCTAAAAGTCAAACCGTCGTAATTACGGTTTGACTTCGAGATTAGTCAACAATGGCTCAGTCATATCTCGAATTAAAAGTAGATATAAGTTGGTATTTATGTGGGTAATAAAACCTCAAAAGGGTTTCCCCTGATCACCACTCTAACCAGGTCAAAAGTCGGGTCAAACTTATATTTAAAAAGTCAACAGGAAGTCTAAAATGCCATTTATGCATAATTATCATTGTAGATCATATACAACCTGTTGGATCATTGTTATAACTTAGTAATAAGTGTAAGAACATGTCTAAACATGTTCAACCCGACAATTTCCTGTTTAGACCCGGTTCGGAACCGAAAGTCACATAGTTTGACTTTCACTTTGACTTTCAGTTCTGACCCGTTAAGGCATGTTTTAGAAATGCCTCAGAGCTTTAATTGGATTAGGATACATGTTAGAACAACCCTCTGTGATTGTACACCTTGGTTCATTAATTATCCAATTAATATACATGTTTCCGTTAATTGCTCATATGTTAACCATTATGCCCTTATTACCTTAAAACGTGATATTTGGAAATGTAAAAGTGTAGAAACCTTAATTACTGATATATAAACTTGTATGCAAAGTTTGACATCAGTTTGACTTGTAGATTAAGAGTTATGCTCATTATCGCAAATTTAAAGCTTTATGTTAATTAAACGACATAATTAGCGTATAGCCTAGTTAAGCCCACTTTTTGATACCAAATATTTTACCCACTGATGTAATATATTATTTTGGGATTTTTAAAGATTTTTAATAAATTTTAGGCTGAGCATAACTCATAGTCGTAGGCCTAACCCGGTAATTGTCGGTTTTGCCCTTACGGGCCATAAAATGAGTTTTATTTATCTAAACGACTCCAAACCTTTTGCTACTGATTAGATATGTTAAATAAATTATTTTAAGCCTTCTGGAAATATAAAAATATCAGATTTAAGTATCGAACCCGGAAATGGCCTTTAATCGCCTTATTTAGCGTTTTTAACGCATAGTATGTATTAAAATCATATTGAACATACCCGGGTTGATACCTACTGATATTTTAGGCAAATTAGAATATTTTAACAGTAAGCAAAGGTTGATTAACTCAGACTTCGGTTTTGAGCTTTTCGGCTTATGTGAAATTACCAAAATACCCCTACGGGGCATAGTTTGGTTATAATTGATAAATTTCACATATCTAAATTTCCTTACTGTTATAAATCAGTAAACTAAGTATTTTTGCTGAATATATCAGACCTGTAAATCAGTTAAACATTTAAACCCTTTTATAAACTTTTAAATGACCAAACTACCCCTACGGGGCCTAGTTTGTGTTTAAACACGTTTCGGGCATAATGAAAGACATCTTACTGATGTCACAACATAATCGATGCATAATTAACTTAGGAAACCTGTATATGGCTCTTATAATTACCCGTTACGCCTCTTACGCGTACGGTTCGGCCTATGTAGCTAGTATACATAAATTAGCCGAAACGAGTCAAACCTTATCGGTTTTGTCCCGAAATCCAGAATGTGTTTGAGTTACCCA
Organism: Helianthus tuberosus; assembly: GCA_030545235.1. Taxonomy (NCBI): domain Eukaryota; kingdom Viridiplantae; phylum Streptophyta; class Magnoliopsida; order Asterales; family Asteraceae; genus Helianthus; species Helianthus tuberosus. Next base: position 50,431,198 of record CM060351.1, read on the forward strand.
TATTAAACAAGCATACGAGCTTGTTGGGTCTAAATCACATTCTATTCCGGTCTTCGCTTAATCGTGCGTACGAACCGTATCTTCCTGTAAGACTAACCAGTCTAAGCTTAGGCTTAATTAAAGACCCGTTAGCATTCTAATAAGTTATTTATACAATCATTCCAGACTAGAGCCTTCCGGTAAATGGTACCTACGCTTACTTAAGTGAATACGGCTGAGTTATTAAATTCTTACTATTTAAGACAGGAGCTAGCTCAGGTAAATACTCTTAACTTATTTTCCCTATACGGGCTTGGGATACGGCACTATAAAAGTACCGCTTGGTCGGGTGTGTAGCTATTTAAATCGTATTGTGATTGATGTACTTACAACCCGTTTAATATGTATTATTTGGTGTATGGCCTTGGGGGTTAATGACCATGTCCCGGATATCCTTGGCATCATTCGAAGTAATGGCCACGACCTAAGCACGGGGTGTAGGCATACACCTGACAGCTGCATTATGTAAAAACTGGTAATCCACTCCGAGGTATCATCCTTGTGGGCATTATACCGGAACTGGTAATCCACTTAGAGGATGATAGCCAGTGGGCATTATACCTGTGGCGTGTCAGTTAATCTAGTCCGGCCCTACAAACCGGCCCTAATGGACGACAAATAAGTAAAACTGTATACAAGATTATATACAAATAATTTTCCCAAGTATAAAAGGTTAATTTTGCCTCTGTGCATTTTAATCAAATTATAAAAGATATTTTTGTGCCACGTGCATCCAAATCAATTTTCTTAAACTCTTTTCAAATGAGTCGGTTGAGTGTATTTACCAGTGAAAACTGACGTATTTTCCAAAAAGGTTAAGTGACAGGTACTGAACGAAATTGGCTGGAAGCTTAGGGCGCCAATAAGGGATCTTGCAAGTTCTAGGCGTCTAAAGTCTGTTGAACAAATGATATGTTTAAAGATCCGCCTGTGGATCCTTTACTTTCCGTTGTAATACTGGATATTACTTTATATTCGGAATGTAACAATATTTATCTTTTGCTTCCGCTGTGCATTTATATAATTGTGTTGTTTGACTATTGTGTTGCCAACCACGTCACGATACTCCCCACCGGGCCCACCGGAGACACGTGGAAGTCGGGGTGTGACAAAAAGTGAAATCGGCTCAAATTCCTCAAATTAAATCCTGATGTTTTGTCCTTTTCCCCAGGGGTAATTTGGTCATTACAAGTATTATTTTAACAAATTATTAATTAAAATAATTAAATTAATTAATCCCTTTACCTTATAAAAGAAGCACATACCCAACCCTCATCTTCTCCAAACCCAACTGAGAACATCAATTCAGAAACCCTAACTCACAAATTTCGGCAACCTAAACGTCTGAAACAACAAAAAATGAATGTTTAGAGTTTGTAACTGTGTTACGTATGAGATCGTGAACTAGACGACGGCGCCGGTAATGATTTCGGCCGGCGAAGAACGATTTGATGAAATCTCCGTCAAATAGAAACCCTAGATTACAGATTTCTGCAACCTGAGAGTCTGCAACTACGGAAATGAAATGATGTGATAATATTTAGGGTTTGTAATAGTGTTAGGTGTGAGAAGGGGGGAGGAGGTGGCGGTGGTGGAGGGTCATATGAACAATCGGGCTTCGAAGAGCCCCAGTTCTCCAATTTCTCAATTCTCTTCACAAATTACACTAATCGATGGTGTCATATGAACAACAGCCCCAATTCTACTCTTCTCACGAATCAATCGACTTTAACAACCCTAAATCCCCCAATTCCACCTCAACACCCGCACAATTTGCTGAAATTTTGACCACTGAACACGGTGATCCTCTTACACATTCATCATCCTTTCAGACAAACCCTAACTCCTTCAATTCGCTCATTGATTCATCATCTTTTCACACAAACCCTAGCTCTTTCAATTCGTTCATTGATCCACCGTCGTACGCGGAAGCCGTATTCAGATCGTTCGACGGCGTTAAATCCGATCAAATCAATGAACACGATGATGTCTCCATGTCAAAACCGTCTGTAAGTAACTATTATATTTGCATATTTCAGTTAGGGATCCACGGAAGATACATGATCTAGCTGCTTCGGTTGACTCGTTTAACTCGACTGTTTTGAGTGGGAAGGGGGGAGGAAGTAGCGGTGGTGAGAAGGGGGAAGAGGTGGCGGTGGTGGAGTTCATGATGGCGGTGGTGTTAGAGAGAGGAGAGAGTGGTGGCGGTGGTTGCCGAAATCAGTGAGTTAGGGTTTCGGAATTGATGTTCTCATTTGGGTTTGGAGAAGATGATGGTCTGTGCTTCTTTTATGAGGTAAAGAGATTAATTAATTTAATTATTTTAATTAATAATTTGTTAAAATAATACTTGTAATGACCAAATTACCCTTGGGGAAAAGGACAAAACACCAGGATTTAATTTGAGTTGATTTCACTTTTGGACTAAAATGACAACAAAACTAAAACCATAGGGACCCAGATGTAAAAGGTTTGAGATTTGGACTAAAGTGGTAAAACTGCCCAAATCTCAGGGACCAAAATGGCAGTTTACTCTATAATGTACAACAACAACAACAACCATACCCAGTAAACCCTCGGCTCCAAAACGAACATACCAACATCAAGCGAAAGAATTTAGACCCCTATATATATTGTAATATCAATAAATCACCAATACTTTTCAGTTTTCCCGCGTAAAAGAACATACCTATACACAATGTTTTAAAAACCGGTTTTTAAATTATATCGGGATGGCTTTAAAAATGGTTCAACCGGTAGAACCGGGTTGTACCGGGTGGTTCAACCGGATGACCTAGTTAACTCTATAATTTCATAGAGATACATACGTACATGAATTATATTGACATAACTTATCAGTTTTAATTTTTTTCACTAACATAATAAATTAGAATATAACTATTATCATGTCCTTTTTCTTTTTCAAGTTTCAAAACTACCGATGAAGATGGAACTGGAAGCATGATGAAGTGGAGTGATGAACCAATGAAGATGGAGCTGAATCTTGTGGATGAAGTGATGAACCGTAAGTGATGATGGTTTTGAATGTTGATCGATGGTATATGTATCTCATAAAACTCTAGATTACTAAAAACCCAAACCAAAATAATCATGGGCCGGTACCGGTATTATGGTTCAAACCGGTATACCGAATTTTACCGCTGGTACGAATCTTATGCCGTTTCACTTATTTACTGGGGCGTTTCGTACCGGATTTGCATCCGGCACCGGTAATACCGGTATAACCGGCCGGTATTTACCGGTTTTTAAAACACTGCCTATACATCATCTAAACGCTAAATCCAAAACAAAAACCCTAACACTCTCCAAAGAGGCAAAAAAACCAGCAAAATAGCGGCAAAGAAAGAAGCCGCTAAGGCGGAAAAGCGTTGTTGCCACCAGGAAACAACCACCACCACTGCCATGGCCGGTGTTTCAATCGACGGATCCTCTTGCCACTACAGTGACATTCCTATCGAACACCTTCTGTCAAAGGTGGTAATGTACCACCGTGAGTAACATAACCTTTAGTAACTGATAAGTAGATAAGTTTTGATGTTTTGTAGCTTGTTTGAATGATAATTATGGTGTCTTTTATAATGCATGTAAATAACCTGTAAAAACTGAAAGTCTATGCCTTGCCTTCTCTAGTTATATTAGTTGCATTTGTGTGGAAGAACAGATTGGTTAAGTTATTCTAACCATGGCCGCAATGGATTTGTAATGGGAAAATGAGTTAGTGTTATTGCTTCAGCATGGCTTAGCTTCAGCATGCTAAGCCATGTTCATAAGTAATCGTTTTAGACTTGTGTGCCCGCTAATCATTATTGTAATCTCTATTATAGAAAAGGGGTGCTAAAATGCATACCGAGTTTTGTTTTCGGGTAGAAGTTTCACTTGTAGAAAGGGGCTTACTATATGACAAAACTGCATTCAAGCATTTTCTTTTAAATCATTTTTTCCGCAAACATTAACATTCTATTACTAAGCGCATAATTTATTCTTCAAACACAAAACTGATCTTTTATTAAAGAAGATAATAAACAAACAATCTTTTAATGATAATCCAGTACTCTTAACATTGATAAATGCATCTACAAGTGTCCGCCATTAGGCACCGACCCGCTGCCCTTTCTCCTCTTTTAGCAATGCATTCATTGTGGCATTGGTTATACTCACACGGATACGAGTACCATGTTTCTTCACACCCTTCCGCTATCATCATGCTGCTCCCTATATTAGCAATAAACAATAAGTAATACATATAAATCCTTAACAATAATGATAAGGTGAGATTTTAAAACATTAACGGATCTATAAGTATCAACTAATGTGTAGATTATACCGGCAACTGTGAGTATGAGCAAAATTGCAACATAAAACTTGACAGATGACGACATGCTTATAATTTCTTGATATGTTGAAATCAAAGGATTATTGAAGGCTAGCTATGGTTCTTTCAAATGGCTCAAGCATTGTAAATTTATATTAGATGAGAACGTAACATATTAGGAAGTAGATTTTGTTATTAAATAGCAATATACACGACAACGGTGATATTAAATGCGCATATTAATGTTTTCATATAACAAATAAATAAAAATTTTAAATAGATTAACAAATAAAGGTTTTTTTTTTTTTTTTTTTTAAACGTGTACTTCATAAACAAACGCAATCTTAACATTGGTGACTGACTATTTATGGAGTTGTATTTTACGAGTAACAAAATAAAATGTATGTAACATTAATTATTAAAGGCACTACCAAGAACATTAACAATTTATTTTTGAATGACTAGAAGATGATTTTCGGTGAATGATAATTACCCACAAAATCCAATATTTTGGGCATGGCTAAGCTTTTTGAAACAACTTATTGACTTATTGGCTTTTTGAAAAGTCATAAGCTTTAAATTGGTGTTTGGCAATGAGGGTTTATGTGAGGGGAAAAAGTCAATAAGTCACTCAATACTGACTTATCCAAAAAGCTAATAAGTCAATAAGTTGTTTCAAAAAACTTAGCCAAACATGCCCTTTGTTTCCTAATTGTCTACCGATAAATCGTACAAAATCCCAAAAATAATAATAACTATTAATTGTCGTCTGAAATAAAAAAAAAAAAAAAAACTATTCGTGGTCACTCACCACTAATATATATACTAGTGAAATTCCCTCGCGTGCGGGAATTCAGTCGATATTTGTTTGTTTCATTACGGTACCGATACTCACTGTATTAATCAAAAGATAAAACCTTATATCAATCGAAAAGAATAAAAACGAATATCGATAATGGTACCAATGTTTTTCAGTTGATATCGATTCGGTTGGTTTGCGTTCTATGTTTATTTTTTTCAACATTGTGATATAAACTTTATTGAAATGAATATTGTGTCGGTATCGTTCTAGAACAAACCGAAACAAATTGAACAACATCTGTATAACACCATATTTATTTTATTGTTTTTTTTTTTTTTTTTGATAATCTAACACGGCATCGCTACCATACTGTACCAAATCGAACAACATTGGTATATGTATGTATTCATTTTTATGGCTTCTTGTTTGATAACGTATGCCATGCCGCTATCGTAATTAACCGAACTCAAACCGACCGAACAAAATCGGTTCGCTATCGGTATTTATTTTGATTGTTTTATTTTTCTTTCGATAAATTGATATTGTATTGCTACCGTACCGTACGAAACATCATTAGTTCCGATACATGCATTCATTTTATGGTTTCTGGTTAATTTTTTTTTTCATTTATACAAATTTGTCTGCAACAATAAATGAATATCAGTACCAGTACCGTGACAATACGAACAGGTCGATATCGTTCGAACAATCTCAGTGTTTGTACCGGTGTTCGCTTTTATCGTTATTAGTCGATGATATTAAGTGCATGTATCAAACGGGTACTATAAGGAACCGAACTGATACCGATCCAATGCCTATGGTAACGTATCGTCACAACGTGCAGTCAAATAAACATAGATGCAAATGTAGAATTTTTTTTAAAAAAATACAAAGGCAAGTTAATTACTAAAAAACAAATAAACTGATAAATAAAATACTAATAATAGAAAAACAAACACTTAAGAATTATTAATTACTATTTATAATTAAAAGTTAAAAAAAATAAAAGAATATATAATATACTATGAAAAAAATAAATTATTTAAAAAATATAAAACACTATCCCCTTATTTATTTTAATTTATCTTTGTCTAAAGAAAAAGAAAATGATTACTTGAAAAATGGAAAGCATGACCATGGTTGCCATGGTTTAATCCATGCAAACCATGGTAGATTAGGGAGGGGGTGGTGAGGAATGGCAATGGGCCGGGTATTGGTAACTACTAATCCCAGGCTCTACCCGGTTGTAATTCTTTGTCCCATACCCAGCCCGTTACCCGTGGGTATCGGGCATACCCTTTAGTTTCATAAAAATACCCGTCAGGTCACTGAAATTTTATACGATGTCATTTGTCAACTAGAGCAAACAATCAACCATCATTTACACATCTTTTTAACTCCTAACTACCTCTCCTGTTTTCTTCTCTAATTAAGTAATCTAGGAGTGTAAACGAGCGCCATATCTGAAGCGAGTTTGATTCGTTACTAAGTTTATAAACTTGAGCTTTGGCCCGACTCGACTTGTTTAATATTAATTAAATATTTAGTTATTTTATCTATATTATGTTGTTGCTTTTATTTTAACTTTTTTTATATATTAATATTAATTACATAATTACATATTTATTAAAATATACAAAGTAGTCATATTTGTATAAATATTAGGCTCGTTTAGGCTTCCAAGCTTGGGTCGGAGCCCATTTATAAAATGAGCTCAAATTTAAGCTTGAACACGGTCTTGAGCTTGTTTCGTGTTTTAAGCCGAGCCAATATTTATATAACTACCTGACTAACTCGTATTTAATCCAACGTGGCCGGCCAATTTAGCTGGTTGAGCGACGTGGCATTGACGGCTGATGACATGGATCAGCCGACCAGTACAATTGGCAGTTGTCCACGTGTCACATTTTGGTTGGACGTTTTAATGTCCACACGCCTGAGTATTATGTATTTCAGCATCAAAAAGTAATGATTGAGTACTAGATGTCTTAGTCGGAAGATCCTGCTTCGGAAGATCCTACTTTTGATTCGCTGGTACAAATCTGAAAGGATTGAAAAAGAATGTTTATTTTGAAATTTTTTATTAAAATATGATTATTTTTGCAATTTTTCCTATTTTATCTTCTTCTGTTTCTATCACACAAATTATTTATAACCATTATCGTTCAAAATCCTATAATATCACTCAACTTTTAGCATTACAAATAATAATATATGCATGTGTTATATTATAAATCCAACCAATGCATGTTTATTTAAATATTTATTTAATTTAAATAATAATAAACACGAAGAAACATAAAGTCAATCACTTCATTTCAAATGAAGTTGTATACATTTGTGGAAACATATGAATATGACAACCTTTATTCTTGCATTACACAAATTTTGAATAAACCTATCCAAAGACAGTCTTCTCTCCATGGATGGCAACATCTGCCTGTATATAACAAATATCTTTATGCAACAACCCTCTATTTGCCTGGAAGAATATGGCATGTGAAACGAATCTTTGCCAGCCGCGTTCTGAATCTAAAGCACTGAACCAGTGACTATCTGCAGTTTATATAAGATTCACTTTGAGCTCGTAATATGATACGCATCATTGTGAGTGATGAGATATATATATATTTTACCTTTGCGTTCGTCATGTCTTGAGTTCAACAGATCCAAGATACGAAGAGTAAATTCTACAAGTATCTTGGTTCCAGATGGAAGATTCTCAACATCAGCTAGAGCCAGTTTAAGGGATATATAGCCACCACCAACACCCTCGACTCTATTAGGATATAGCAGTATCTTCCTGCACAAAGTCATGCAGGCAGGTAACTGAAATATGAACTTGATCAACTTATGTTGAGCAATTCTGTTATTGCTTCTTACCATTTGTGACCCCCAACATTGAATATGTTGGAAGTTTCACAGTTCGCATTTACTTTTGAGAAGGTGAACATCCATGGGTGTTTGTAAGAAAGTGCATCCTTTACCATTGACAAACATTCGGTTTTGCCTTGTTTCTTTAGACACAAACACCTCGGCTCCAAACACACATTTGTCTCCAACAAGATACCCGTTTTCAGAATCACCAAATTCTTTAAGACTAATGAACTTATCAAAGCCCCACTCAGTTCTTAATCGATGAAATCATCTTCCTTCACTCATTTCATCTGCAGGGTGACAATTCCAACATATATGGATTAAAATGATTGAAACAAAAAACAAAACGATATTGGTGAATAATATATTCTGTGTGTTGAATAACGGTAAACCATATCTATTTATATAGCCATTCATGTATGGTACATATGAACCCAAGTTACCTTCAAGTGTCATGTAATTATCATTGTTTTGATCAAGTAAAAAGATCCTGAAAGTAGCATAGACCTCCCAACCAGGTGGGAGAGAGGTTGCGTCTGCCATGGCTAGATATAAAGACAAGAATTCTCCGGCATCTTTACTCTTGTTGCCATTTGGGTGAATCACCAACTTCCTACAAGTTACAAATCTCATCACTACGCAACTTATTTAGGAAGATAGGCGAGAAAAAAAAAACAACGTACCATTTGTAGCCTGCGGCTTCAAATTCGTTTGATTCATATCGTTCTACGTGTTGTTTTGTTAACAAAGAAAACTGTTGAATGTTGAGAATGTAGTGAGCAGGTGGTGACACAGATGTTGTTCTCAAATCTCCTGAACATGATTCTCCAATGGCCATGAGTGAAAAATTAAATGAAAAGTGACGATGTATGTACCAAACAAGCTAATGGCTTGTGAGTTGAAATCAAATGGATTATGGAAGACTATATATGCTTAATTAAAGAGTTGTATTCATGTTTCCTCCAAATCACTTATTCTCTGCTTCCCATAAACACAAACATTTAGTCATTTTTCAAGCCTAAATTTAATGCTAAAGAAAGCATTTCACATTAAGAGGTTCAAGCAAGGAATGGAACCATGAGCATTAACAACTCAATCAACATGCACAAGAATCTTATTCTCAATCATTTTTGTATTTGTTATTTAGGTTTTTGAGTTTTCTGGTTATTTCAACTTATATCTTTTAAAATATTTGATCCTTGAAATTGCTAACTACCAAATACACGAAAGAAATACAAAATCTTAATTTCAAATAAACTTGTATATTCAGACACTAATAACATCTTAAGTTTCAAAAAGACTTGTATATTCAGAAACTAATAACATAAACTAGATGTTCAAAGATTAAGATCGAATGTTCGGACATTCAAACGTCTACAACAGAAGTTTAGATATTTTTTTGAAAGCCGATATTTTATTCCAACACTAGCAAGAAGCTAGCAGACAACAAAACAACAAACACAACAGCAAACTAATCAGAAACAAAACTGTTCCACTTTGACTCATCCAAACTCACTTTCCTGGCCCAATTTTTAATCCACAGCAGGCCTAATATTTTCAGCTCCTGCACGACACCTGCAGCCTTTGCTTTCTTGCGGTTGAAGACGATATTATTCCTCGACTTCCAAAGAATCCAGCAGGCCATAAGCAGAACTGATTGAGTCATCCACCTATAAGTCTTTCCGCCATCTAAACCTGTGTGGAGGTTGAGAATGTCTTTTGTAGAAAAGGCGATAAATTTTGGCAGCTGACACAGCTTGCCAAACCTCATTTGGAAAAAAAGGGGTCAGCAGTTTCCTCCATCTCTTCACAGAATGGACACAACAAGGATTGGACCTGCATGTTGCGATAGCCAACCTCTCCTATCCCATAATCAAGCCAGAAGTGAATTGTTTCACCATTTCCCAAAACCCCTTTAATTAGTTTAGACACGTTAATACTTTTTTTCGCCAGCCCTGCAATGCTCTTCCAGACGCCCGAAGCCCCTGGAACAGAAGATCCTATCACAGGTTTGTTATGAATAGCATTGATGACCTTATTCCACATCCGCGACCCTTCTTGCTTGAGACGCCACTGCCACTTAGTCAGCAGGCTGAGGTTAAAATCTTTGAGGGAAGTCAACCCTGGCCCCCCTTTATCTATCGCCCTAGTCACTTTCTCCCAACGCGCCCAATAGATGTAGTTTTTCCCTTCCTTCCCTCCCCAAAAGAACCGCTTACTTAGCCCATCAAGTTTATGAATGACCCGTAAAGGAGCTTTGAACAATGAATAATAATAAACAGGTAAGCACTCAAAGACGGATTTCAGAAGTGTAAAATAGAAAGCACCGATGCTTTATGTTACATAAGCATATATATACACATGAAAAATATTCAGCTTGACTAGTTTACACTCCTAAAGTCATGCCAAAATTAGTGAGGATGATATTCACTTAATCTACCCCAAAAGACATCATATGCCTTGTTGACGCTGCTTAACCAAATCGATTAGATGCTCATAACTCCAACTTTGACTCCTTGCATGGTCAACCTCTTCAACAATCTTTAGAAAATCCCCCTTTCCAAAAGCAACAAGAACCAAAGGGTCAGTTTTTAACTCCACAACATCCCCAAAAAATCCCATCTTTATCCTATAATCCAACTCATCAAACCCATACCCGAAACCGGACCCATGTGCATCATACAAAATCCCACAAGTAACAATGTCGGGTTTCACATTTTGAGCTTCCATTTCCAAGATCACGCCTTTAAAGCGTCTAAAATCTTTCATTTTGGCATACGCACATAGTATTGTGTTTGCGATCGACACACTCCATTTAACTTTCTGGTAGTCCATTTCACGCACGATAGACTCCATTCCCGTTCGGCTCAGAAGACAAGCATGTGAAAGCATTCTTAAACACCACACGACGTTCGTGTTGCCGGTTCTGGAATAAAGTTTGATACCCATGTCGTCTAACTTAGAAAACATGTAGTTTTCTATATAAACAGCAGCCACTTTACGAATCAAATCATCGTTCAAATAAACTCTCGGTTTCAACCTCATAACCGTTCTATAAATCTTTTCCATCTTCTCCAAATCCCCAAAACTAGCATACGCCTCGAGCATTGCCATGACGGTAGAAGCTTCAAGATCCATCTTTTTCGAGATCACAATCCTGTATGTTCTTTCCATCCTCTTGATCAATCCAGCTAGTGAAAACTCCCTAATTAGCAAATTGTAAGTCGACTGATCCGGGAAGCATCCGTTCGATTCCATTCTCTTCACACATTTCGCCATTTCATCATACAAACCATTCTTCGCATAAGACTTAATCAGCCCATTATAGATTGAAGCATGTGGCTTCATTTCATTATCTTCCATCACCTTAAGATGAAACAACGCATCTTCAAATCGATCGCTTTTAACAAAACCGTAGACGATCAAACGGTAAATCTCGGACGATTGCTGTACACCCCAAATATCTTTCATCTGGTTTAAAGCCAACACTGCAATATCAACCAATCCCTCCTCAACCAACAGCCTTACAATTCTCTCGTAATTAAACACGCTAACTCGAGATTCGTCTCTGCTAGACCATTCATCAAACACCTGGTGTGCAACATTCCAACATTACAAAACATGGAAATTCAACAATGTAAACTCAATTCCCCCAAACGGGTACCCTTTCAATTCATCTAACAAACAAAATTCAAAACAAATCAACATTCACCTGAAGAATCTGGTTCGATCTTGAGGTTTGATTGAGGAATCCAACAACAGCCCAGAAGAGTTCTTTGCTCCAATCTCCATCTTCTTCGAGAATCCGAACTGGGTCAGAGTCTTTATGCTTGAGCTTCTCGAATAAAGTTCGTTTGAGGGTCCAATTTTCGTGGAGATCGTCGAATTGGACTGTGTTTTGTTTGTAGGAGGTGGTTTTACGACGTGGGATATGTGCTGAAGGAGGGAGTTTGGATGAACGAGAGAATTGGGGTTTTGTAGGTGTTAGGGCTCTGGTTGAGGGTTTGGGAAGAACTAGGATTTTACAGAGGAAGATTTTGTCAGTAATGGTCATGGGAGGAAGGAGTATCTCCATGGCAGTTCTGTAAATGTTTGTGTTTTTCTTTCTCTTTGAGAGGAAAATGTTATATTGTTGTGTGTTTTTTTTTCACTTTGAGAGGAAAATGTTATTTAGAGGGTGTTTGGGATTGCTTCTTCAAAATAGATTATACGTTTTGAATAATCAGAATCAGATAATTAACTGTAACAAAACGTGCTGCAGAAAGATAGTGTTTGGATTTGATTATGTTGTTTGATATCACAATAATCAGATAATCAACTATTGAGTGTTTGGCAAATATATATATTTTAAGAAATAAATAAGTGAAATGACAAAAAAAGACATTAACCATCAAATCTATTCACAATCAAGGTAGAGCACAACTATGATCTTTTAGACAAACTTCATAACCTTGGACAAAAGTTGTTCACATTCAACCCAAATGACTTTTCCACCAGTACAATAAAAGTGTTTTTGACCTGTTTTGATCACTTTAAATTATAAATTAAAATATATTTGAAATAATATATTTTGACATGGATTCGTATTAAACATTACGGAAACCGCTCATTTTGCAACCCCTTATGAATAAACATTCATATAACGAAATGTAATCAATCATAGACAGAGAGATATCCTGACCTATAGACTTGCCAGTAGAGAGTTGCTTTGTGGAACTCAAAATGCCATCCTGTAAATGGTAAATAACTTTTAATGTTTTATAAATATAAAAAAAACAGCATATGCAGGCTTCGCTGACAAATACCCCTTGAAGATTATTTGCTTGCTGAGTAGTTTGAACTGCAGTAGAATCACCTTGAGAAGGTTGCGGGCCAGCTGGATGTTCAATCGTTACCTACAAACAGCATATCACAAGTTCAATTAAGCCAATTACAACAAGCAAATAAAATGATATTCCAAGGGCTAGAAAATACAATTTGGGATATGTTTTATCCCTAATGGGTCAAACAGTCAAACTGTTTGATCGAATAGAGTAGAAACTTATCCAAAGTGTATACACATACGAACCTCCTAAATCATTGTGTTAACAAAAAAAAATATTGGAATAATTCAGTATTCGTAATCATACTTAGACATACTAAAAATTTACGTGCAACAAATGACCCATTTTGACCTGTTACGGAACCCAATTGACCCATCCAAGTTGCCACCTTTAGTTTTACATATGGTCAATGCCATACATTTACCAAAGTAACAGAAAAGGAACTTTACAGAGGAAAGAAATATTAGAAAAAGAAATAAAAGAAACACTATTCAGATATAGATTCAAAACAAAGTGATTCGTACGTATTGTGATACATGAATATGACAACAAACAGATCTAGATTGAACAATCTTCTAAAATCAGTATCATTTTCAGTTGAGTTTACTATGTTTAAACAATCTGAAACAATGTAACAGTAATCAAAAACTCATAAACTCGAACTGAAACCAACGAAAATCGATTCTAAACTGTTCAAAACTGATAATTTCGAACTGAAACTCAATTTGAAATCAATGACAAACTGTTTGAAATCTTCAAAATATATAGAACTCGAACCAAAAATCACCGAGTATCCATGAATTATATCGAACTTTGTCAAAATTTATCTTCAAAATATATAGAACTCGAACCAAAAATCACCGAGTATCCATGAATTATATCGAAACTTTGTCAAAATTTATCAAAATTTCAACCGAAACTCAATGAAACTCAACTGATCCTTAAACGAAATTGATGAATAATTGTCCGAAAAGTTCAAACAACACACCGAATCACACCGAAACTCATCCGAATCACACCAAATCACACCGAAACTCGTCGGCAACCACGTCCAACGGTGGTGCACCGCAGCCGCCCCTCCCGAGTTTCTCTACATACTTAGGGTTGAAATTGAGCAAATACAGAGTTTCCTGACAGAATATAATCTCCTAAATCACTAATAAACAACACCTAACTACTAAAAAAGGGTAAAACTGAAATCGTACAAACCAAATCATATGATCGAACAGAAACTTACTTAGGGTTGAAATTGAGCAAATACACCTCCGTAAAGTTGCAAATCAAATCGATACTTGCGATGACTGTGAATAAAACGAACTGATTAGACATTTACGCAACTGATGTGGCGTATAGAAGAAGAAATCGAAAAAGGAGTCGATGAGATGTACCGGATTCCGATGTGGAAAGATCCGAGAGAGATGATTTGAATGGCCGGCGATTGTATTTTGTTCTTCTTCTCCGGGGGTCCAAGGGCACAGGAGTGTATATGGCGGTAAATTTTAGAGGTAGTTACGGGGAGATAAAATAACTCTTAATGAATGAACAAGAGATAACCTCAAGTCTGAATGGTTAAGAGGTAACCTCTAAATGGTAAATCATCACATGTCACATTCTTCTACATTCTCATTGGTAAAATTCTTAATGGTTCCATTAAGAGATAGCCTCTTAATGACCATTCAGAGGCTACCAAACAGCCCCTAAGATGAAAAATCTGTTTTCCTTGCAGTAGGGTAACCTATTTTTGGCTTATCACGTTTTGAAGTCTACAAAACGCAAAAAATCAGTTTTTAATAATTTTTTTACCAAACACCGTTTTCCTTGCAGTAGGGATGACCTACTTTGGATTATCACGTTTTGATGTCTACAAAACGCAAAAAATCAGTTTTTAATAATTTTTTACCAAACACTCAAAAGAGATTTTTTGCGATTTCAAAACACAATAATCAAAAAATCAGGTTGAAAAAACAATCCCAAACACCCCCTTAAACAATGATTATCCAACCTTAAGGTGCCACTTACGCTCTGTTCCCGAGTTAACTTAACGAGGGATAAGAAAAGAAAGTAAAAGTGAGAAAGGAAATGATGAGAAAGGAAAAAACAAGATGTCTTTCCCACCGTTTCCTCCCAAATTGGAAGGAAATAAAAATTAAAGAATTTAGCCTAATTTTCCTTTCATTTCCTTTCTTTTCCTTCCTTAAATGAAACTCGGGAACACGACATGTTTTATTTTCCTTTCTTTTCCTTCCTTAAATGAAACTCTGGAACAAAAAATATTTTTACTTTCTTTTTGTTTCCTTTCCTTCCGTTAGTAAACTCTGGAACACAGTGTTAGGCTATAGTCAAGTGGTCAAAAGAAATTATCTCTTGTGTGGAGAGCAAGGTTTAATATTTGGAGGTGTAAGTATTTAAGATGAATAAAATTAGCCGTTCAAAAAAAAAAAATCTAACCTTAAGGTGCTATTTGTTTTTTAAAAGGTTTGCGTACCAAATCTCCAGACATATGTAGAAAAAGAGATGGATCAAACCTCTATAGTCTGTAAGAAGAAAACTATTTGTTTTTTAACGTATGTAGACTTCTAAAATAAACTGGTGGTGGGTGGTAGTGGTGGAGTTGGATGGTAGTGGTTGGTGCTGGACAATGGGTGGTGGTGGTGGACGGTGGTGGATGGTGGTGGTGGTGGACGGTGGTGGTGGTGATGGACGGTCGTGGGTGGTGGTGTGACCTTAGAAGATCTTAGAAGTGGCTCGGCCAAGTCTGCACTAAGAAGAGGTCACGTAGACGTTTTTTAGTGAAACGTCTTGGTAAAAACAAACAGTCTACAGATGGCAACGTCTGCGTGTGGTCTGCTATTAGAATGAGTTAAAATTGTTTGTATTAGTGTGTACTTCTTAGCATTAACTGTACAATGTTATTAGAATATAAGTCAAATTTGAAAAATTTTGAGGATCCGACACAGAAAATAGTTTGACGTTTGATATATTGATACGGTGGAAGCAAAACACGTTACAATACCCAACTCTCTAAAAATGATAAAAGGTATCGTACATGTTTTGTTTTTCGACTTTATCTTAAATGCTTATTTCTTTTTCGTTTTGTTTAGATATATTGGTGGTTCTAGTTTCAGTCGTTGTTTAAGTTGATTTTCAATACCGGTGGAGGATATTAGACTCGTATAGAGATTCTTTATCCTTCATATTCTAGAAGCAAAAAAAATCACACAAGACTGAATTTTGATAGTCAAGATAAAAACATTAATGACATCGAAGTTTTAGATAAAGTAGATCTTACAAAAGGTTATCAAATTGTTAATGGTGATTTTGTTATGTAATTTATCAGTTTAGTTATTTCTAATCATTGATTTTTATTTTTATATGTTTATGAAAATACTGGGTCAATTATAAGAAACTCTATGAATGGATGCAGTTGTAGTTCTAATTGTTGAAGATTGAAGAAAAAAGGTGCTTTGGAATTGTTATATTATCTGTCTTTGAAAACCTTGTGTGCATTGTCCAAATTGATAAATGGAGATGAATGCTATAAAATTGTTGAGCATTTTTAGAATCCTAGGAATTGATATTACATGATGCTAATCATATTGGTTTTTGAATGAAGTGATGGTGGAATTGTTTTTGATATCAAAGGCCAACAATTTAATATGTAATCCATCAAATTAATATGTACAAACTGGAAAGAAAGGTATTGTCTGTAACACTAACTTCTAATATCTTGTTCTATATGTTTGTAATTCTTGGGCTGAGATAATGCCCAATGGGCTTCAAATAGACTGAAAAAGTAATATTGACACATTTAGCTTTCAAAGGCCCAGCAATTTCTTGGTTTGGCCCAACCTTTGAACCAACTTGACCAAGACAGACCTAGACACTTCCGGTCTCCGACCAGGTCTGTCTTAGGTCTTGGAATTGAGTCTATTCCTACCGGTTTGGCCCGGTCTTGACCCCTTCCACTCCGGATGTGCAAATGGTACCGAGTACCTAAATCTAACTGTTACCGGTACCATTTACTATACCAAACCATTATCTGTACTAGCGTTTTATGTTTCCCGGGAGCGGTACTTTCGGTTCAGTATAGTATAAGTATTTTTGGTTGACTTACCTTCAAATATCGTATTGTACTGAGTACTTTCGGTATCGGTACCGGCACTCATTTATTTACGATGTTTAGGATCGATACTTTCAGTACCGTACCGGTACCAATCTCATCCTTACCTTCCATATAGAGGTGCACAAACCAGGTTTTTTTTAATACCCGGGTTCGGGTATGGGTATGACCATGCTTTGAGTTTTCGGGTATTGCCAATACCCAGGTCAGGTCCGGGTATTGGCCAGGAAATCCCTACCCTGTGTACCCGGGATCGGGTTCGGGTTTTTTATAACCGGGTATTATAATACCCTATTTTCAGGTTCAGATATTGGTCGGGTATGAAAAAAAACCCTGGACGGGTATTAAAAAAACCCAGATAGGTATAAACATGAACTTTAATTATATAAAACTTTAATTTAACAAGATTACATGTTATTAGAAACTAGAATAATCAAAGTGCACACATTCCTAAAACCTAATATCGGGTATTCGTAAAACCCAGTGCAAGTATTCCTAAAACCCGGGTGCAAGTATTCCTAAAACCCGATGCAGCTATTCCTAAAACCCGGGTGCGATTATTATTAAACCCGGGTATACAAAAAAGTTGGGTTCGGGTTAAAAAAACCCGGTTTTTTAATACTTGGGTCCGAGTTTTTTCTCGGGTTCGGGTCCGAATTCAGGTTTTTTGTGCACCTCTACTTCCATAGGCCCATAGTTATCGATAGCGAATAGCGACAACGGACCTATATGCTACGTAGCAATAGCGATGAAATAGCTATCTACATAACAATTTTATATATAATGTTAGTTTTATACCTTTTATGTATAAATTTATAAGTTTAAGAACCAAATGTAAGCTAGTGAAAATAGGGGGGTAAATGTTAAAATACACAAACTAATTTTGCACTTTTTATGTAAATTTTACAAGTTTTAACGACTAAATGTAACCTAATGAAAAATAGAGGGGTTAAATGTTAAAATCCATAAACTTATTTAACCCTAGAAAGGCTCAAACGCAACAAAAACACAGCCGCTCTTCTTCTTCATAGTTTCCAGCAAGTTTCCGACAAGTTTCTGGCAGAAAGTGCAGGTTTCTGGCTGGAAGTCGTTGTCGGAATCCGCTGTTTTCACGCTATTAAGCACTATACACCATATAGCGACCATGTCTCGCCTCGCCACGCTATTCGCGATAGCGGTCGTAAAGGCCGCTATCGATAACTATGCGTAGGCAACATTTTTTCGTATGGTCCATTCCACTTAAGAAATTGAGAGGATATGATAAGTTGACAATATAACATAATAATCTCATATGTCATAATCTACTGAAAATGTAACACCCTTAAACCTAAGGGACCTTTCTAAAACTATATCGCACCGTTAAATCTAGGCTAAACACAACGCGGTATTTCTATATTCCTTACAAACCACAGCTTCCGCTTTTCCCCACCGGCACTTCATCCGCCATCACCACCCATTGACCCCCACAATGGTACTCCACGACGGTCGTCACCGTCACCTCCACCTCCACCCCCACCTCTTAATCACCACCACCCTCCTCCTCTTCCTCACCACCCAAACCACCGGCGACGACGCCGCCGTCATGTCAAAACTCTCCACCACCCTCTCCTCCACCCCACCCACCTGGACAACCACCACCTCCTTCTGCAACTGGGACGGCATCCAATGCGACAACTCCAACCGCGTCACCTCCATAAACCTCCCCGACAAATCCCTCACCGGAACCCTACCTTCAGACCTCAACCAACTCACCCAACTCAAAATCCTTTCCCTACCCCGCAACCACATCGCCGGCCCCCTCCCCACCCTCGCCAATCTCACCCTACTCCAACAAGTTATTCTCGAATCCAACAATTTCACTTCAATCCCACCCGATTTCTTCTCCGGCCTCACCAATCTTCAAACCGTAAGAATTTCCGATAACCCAGATCTATCCCCATGGGTTGTTCCGGATACGTTAGGGGAAAACAGTAATTTACAAACGTTTGAAGCTAGTAATGCTAACATTATTGGGTCCATTCCAGATATATTTGATAAGTTCACTAATTTGCAGAATTTAAGGTTGTCTTATAATAATCTTACTGGGGCGTTGCCGCCGAGTTTCGGTGGTTCGCAGCTACAGAATTTGTGGCTGAATAATCAGGTGCAAGGGCTTTCTAGTAATCTTGATGTGATTTCTTTGATGACTCAGATTAGTCAGGCGTGGTTGCAGGCGAATTCGTTTACTGGAGCGATTCCGGATCTTACGAATTGTACGATTTTGTTCGATTTGCAACTTAGGGATAATCAGTTGACGGGTTTGGTTCCTGAGAGTTTGATGGGTTTGCCGAAGTTGGCGAATGTTACTTTGCAAAACAATAGGTTACAAGGTCCATTTCCTGTGTTTAAGAGTGGTGTGATTACTGAGTTGGGAAATGAGAATACTAATAGTTTTTGTTTGCCTACATCTGGACCTTGTGACCCGCAAGTGACAGCGCTTCTTGCGGTCGCTGAAGCGATTGGGTATCCGATATCACTGGCGCAGTCTTGGAAAGGTAATGATGCCTGCAATGGATGGCTTTTCATTAGTTGTGATTCTTCGGAGAAGAATGTGACGAGTGTGAGCTTTGGAAAGCAGAAGTTTTCTGGGACGATTTCGCCTGCGTTTGCGAATTTGACTTCGTTGAGGAGTTTATCGTTGAATGATAATGATCTCTCTGGGTCAATCCCGGAGACCTTGACTTCTTTACCCGACCTTCAGCTTCTTGATGTGTCGAATAATGATCTTTCTGGTCCGATACCTGTTTTTCCACCACGGGTCAAGTTTACGCATACGGGTAATGCGTTATTGGGTCAAAACGTGTCTAGTGGGCCACCTGGGTCAAGGCCGGGCCCTAGTAACAAGGGCGGGAGTTCAAAAGGGACGGAGAAAGGAGGTTCGGGCTCAACTGGAATGGTTGTTGGGATTGTTATTGGTGTTCTTGTTTTTGTTGTGATTATATTGTTTGTGTGTTACAAGTGTTATACGAAGAAGAAAAATCAAAAGCCCGTGAAAGTTCAAGATCCTGAAAACGGTAAACAAATAGTTAAAGCTAGTGTAATGGGCGGTAGTTCGAATGCTCATAATGGTGTTAGTGAGTTACAGAGTCAAAGCAGCGGTGATCATACAGAAATGTCGGTTTTTGAAGGAGGTAACGTTGCAATTTCCATTCAACTTCTTCGAGAAGTCACCAACAACTTCGGTGAAGATAATGTTTTAGGAAGAGGTGGATTTGGGGTCGTCTACAAAGGGGAGTTACATGACGGGACTAAAATAGCTGTCAAACGAATGGAGTCGGGTGTAATGGGTACAAAAGGGTTGAAAGAATTTCAAGCCGAAATTGCAGTACTAACCAAAGTTAGACACAGACATCTTGTGGCTCTTCTTGGATATTGTATCAATGGTAACGAGAGGCTTTTGGTATACGAGTACATGCCACAAGGAACTTTAAGTCAACACTTATTTGACCGGAGGGATTATAAAACCGGCCCGCTTAGCTGGAAACAACGGGTGTCTATAGCTTTGGATGTTGGGAGGGGGGTCGAGTATTTGCATAGTTTGGCACAGCAAAGTTTTATTCATAGAGATTTAAAACCGTCTAATATTCTTCTTGGTGATGATATGCGGGCTAAAGTTGCAGACTTCGGATTGGTGAGAAACGCCCCGGATGGGAAGTATTCTGTTGAGACTCGATTGGCTGGAACTTTTGGTTATCTTGCACCCGAATATGCTGGTAAGTATGATATTCGGTTATATACATGTTCTTTATTATTGTTGATTATTAATTCCTAATTATTTGATAAATATTAACCTCGGGTTTTTTTTGTAGCTACCGGAAGAGTGACTACAAAAGTGGATGTTTATGCATTTGGGGTGGTACTAATGGAACTAGTAACAGGCAGAAAAGCCCTAGATGAGACTATGCCAGAAGACAGAAGTCATTTGGTGACATGGTTTAGAAGGGTTCTGATCTCAAAAGAAAACATAATCAAAGCTATAGACCAAACTCTCGACACTGAAGACGAAGAAACCCTAGAAAGCATTTGCAAAGTTGCTGAGCTGGCGGGCCATTGTACTGCACGCGAGCCATATCAAAGACCCGACATGGGTCATGCTGTAAACGTGTTGGGTCCTCTAGTACAACAATGGAAACCTTCACAATCCGAAGAAGAAGATAGTTACGGCATTGACCTTCATATGAGCCTTCCTCAAATTCTTCAAAGGTGGCAGGCAGATGAAGGTACTTCAAGAATGTTTGATGATTCGTTCGGTCAAACTCAGTCAAGCATCGTCTCTAAACCCCCTGGACTAGCAGACACATTCACGTCAACGGGCCGGTAGCTAAAAGATTGTCAAGTTTTGATCAGAATATGTAAAGTTACTCATTTCACTTTTTGATTTGTTCATTCTTTTACATTAGAGGATATATTCTTTAAAGTAATGTTTTTCTCTTTGTTTGTTGGCTGGATTCTTTAAATCTTTTTGATTGCAAAAGATAAGCTAAATGTTGAAAAGATAGTTAATTGTGGATTCTTTAAATCTTTTTGATTGCAAAAGATATATAAATGTTGGAAAGATAGTTAAATGTGTGATCTTTACAGGGTTTCTTGAATTTCTTCATTTTTTTTGTTCTTCACATGCACAATTCTTGTTTTATGCTTTTATTCACTAAAAAAAATATTATTTGGAGGGTGTTTGGGGCCGCGTTTTAAAAAGCGATTATTAGAATCAGATAAAACATCTTACACTAGACAGGTGGGGCGGGGGGGGATGATGTGGCTGGCTGGGATTGGCTGGACATATTTGACAAAAAAAAAAAGCCACGCCACCCCACACCCAAAAAAAACCACGCCCAGCCATGTGGAGCTCACCTCCGTCACATGTCAGCCCAAGCCCTCCACACTCCGCAGTCTAAAGGATCAAGACGATACACAAGTAAAAGGTAGATTTTATCGTGAGACCTCTGCTAGAGTGGAATCACGCGCTTATCATTTTTCCACAAAACGATTGATTTTAGAATAAGTAAATAATAATTATCTTTTTATTATATAAATGGAAATGAGGTTGTGGGGTCGAATGAAAGCTGGCAATGGAGTGGAAAGATAAGAAGGGAAGCAATTGGTGGGCTTGAGAGGAATAAAAACATGTTGGGTTGGGTAGATGACATCTCAGTTGTCAAATTTTATAAAAATGTTGGGTGTTTTATAATGTAGGATAAAGCAAAGTATGCACATGGGTTGGTTGCTATTGATGGATAACGACTCAATGATTGTAGTTACTAACGACTTCACATAGATGATCTGGTTTCGGCTGTGAGTTTGTGACAGCGACCCTTCATAGTTATGCTGGATTAATTTCTTTTAATATCTCAAATCTCAATAATAATGACTATTAAGGTGGTGTTTGTTTTTCTAAAAAAGATCTGCGCAGGCTCTTTTGTCTGCGCCGCACAGATCACGCGGAGACATTGTTATCTGCAGAGTGTTTGTTTTTCCTAAAACGTTTCATTAAAAAAAGTTTGCGCGAGCTCTTCTTGATGCAGACTTGGCCCAACTACTTCTAAGGTCTGCAGACCGTTAAATACCACCACCATTGTCTATCACCACCCCCACCCCCACCGTCCACCACCCACAGTCCACGTCGACCACCACCCACCACCACCATCACCATCCGTACACCACCACCAATTTATTTTAGAAGCAAACAATCTTCTTTTTGTAAACTGCAGAGGTTTGGTTCACTTTTTCTTCTACAGATATCTGCAGATGTGGTCAACAGACTGCAGACATTTTACCTTTTAAAAAACAAACAACACCAACTGTAAACAAAGTCGGTTTTGGTATATTAAAATCCATAAACTTGTTTAAAATACATTTATATACAAACCAACTGTAAACGTCGGTTGCTAGTATACTTATTATATATTGAGGCTACATAGTGTAGACTTTTTTGCTTGCGTGAACGACCATTTCACAATTTTGAAGTTGTTGCTTCTTTTGTAAGGTTAGATAAAAAAAGTGTACGATTAATTTGGTTTGTTGTTCGGTTATAAATATATTAGTAAAAGTGAATGATAGTCCAAATTTGACTGATAAAAATTATATGATTCACTTATAATTTACATGACAAGTATTTTATGATAGTCCAAATTTGACTGATAAAAATTATATGATTGTTCACCAACCAATCAGACCATGTGATGCCTTCAAACATGGCAAATTATTCAGTTAGAATAGAATTTATATAGATTATTATACCCGAGCTCATATCATTCGTTTTACAATATATACTACTTATAAAGTTGAACATAATATAATTATGTTATACGGCATAATCATAACATATTATTAGACAAATGAACACAAAAAGAAACAAACTAAAACATAATATTTTCAATTTACAATCGATGATTGTATTGTCTTTCATTTTAACTAAGTTTTTTTACTGCGGGAAACCTCTTTAATTATTTAGTCTATGTTTACATGTGTTTTGAAATCACTATAAGCGCGTTGCGCATGGAACTGCTGACAAGAATAAAAAGAAAATATAAAAAAAAAATATTAAAAGATAACTGAAAGAAAATCAACAAAAAAGTTGTATGGTAATGATGTTGTTCGTATGAAACCCGTGATGGTACTAGATACCGGTACCGAATTTCCCGAACCGAAAGATCCTAAGTACCAATTCGGTATCGACTTTTGACACCTACCGGTTTTTACCTTCATATACCGGTACCGTAACCAGTATTTTCGATACCAGTACCGAATCAGTATCGGTTGGCACCGAGCTCATCCCTACCCCTGAAACTAAAAAAAAGAAATCATTATAAGTTGAAGAAAATCAACAAAAAAAGTTGCATGATACCGTTGTTATTCGTACGGTACCCGTGATTAGTGATGAGTAAATGATATCGGGTAGCAGTAGCGAATTTACCGAACTAAAATATTTTCATAATCATTTCGGTACCGACTTTTGGCATTTTCTGCACCAGGCTGGTGCCGGGTTTTACCTTCATATACCGATAACGAACCGAACAGGACCGTACCGGTATTTTCGATACCAGTACCGATTGACACCAAGCTTATTCAACTTAAAAAGTAAAGAAAATAATCATTATTAAAAAATTATATATATATATATATATAGGGCAAGGATAAATCGAAAACCCACTCCAGTTGACTAAACCCTGAAAACCCATTAATCACCATTGATCAACCTAAATGAATGGCTGAGATTCACTTTGAGCCATCAGTTTGTTTTGTTCCCCTTTTTCTCTATTTTTTAATACATTTATTGTACCTTAGGGGTAATATGGGAAAGATTAATTCAATCTCTTACAAAGAGACAAAACTCTGCATGGATCCAGACAATCACTACATCACTTTTCATTATTTCAAAACATCAAAAGACATTCTCTCTCTTCCAAAATCTTCATCAACCCTTCTTCATCTATACCCAAATCACCATAGATGTTCATCTATACCCACAATCACCGGAGAAAAATCTCTTAAGATATTCAAAATCGCCGGAGAAAATCAACGATCGCCGGAGAAAATCAACGATCGCCGAAGATCTTCAACAGTCACCGGAGAATTTCAACGATCCCCGCCGGAGATAATCAGCCTAAAATAGGGAATTTCAGGTGCGTCGGTTCTTTGTTGATTTCTGTAGTGGCGTTTCTTTATGTGTTTGTTTCTTTAAAAACCATGAAAAAATGTTAGATTTTGGTTGAAAAAAAGTGTTTTTGTGAATTTTTTTTGCTTTTGTTTAGCATTAATTGAGGGTTTTGTTATAACACGGATTAATATCAAAAAAGGGTTTTCAAATCTAGCTTATAAGTGCAAAAGGGTCGTTTTGATGATTTGAAAAGGGGATTTTGTCATACTACTAAAAATGGGGTTTCTATGGATTGTTTGGTTGTTGTTAAAGTTCAACACATGTTTTTTTAAGCGTTACAAAAAAGCTCAAGTGAATTGAGTTTTTTTTTTTTTTTTTTTTTTTTTTGAGGATTATGATTATAGATGGTGATTTGGGTATTAATTATTGTTGTTCGATCTATTGGTTTTATACGGTTTTATTCAATTGATTGGAATTTTTTTCCTTTAATCAGTTAAGTTAGGGTTTTTACTTTCTTTTGAATAATCTCAAAATAGTTAGTTTTGAATAATGTGAACAAGTTCTTGGAAACAGTATCGGATTCTCTTGCATTCAATATCAATGACAAGAAATCTTTTGACCCTCTTTGTTCCTCTTTACTTTCTTTTGAATAATCTCACTTCTTAATTGCTTGGATACAACAGTTGTTTGGGTGAATACATGATCAAAAATTGTTCTATTGGGAAGGGAAGAAAAGATTACATTTATGTTGACAATTAATTTAAAATTGTTCTATTGGGAAGAAAAGATTACATTTATGTTGACAATTAAGTTAGAACCCCTTTTTCACAAACAAAAGCGGGTTTCTAAAAAAAATGGAAAATAAAATAAAAAAAGAAACTAATTGGTATGTAACATTAAATTGTTAGATGGTTTGTTACATTTATGTTTGACAATTTATTTTGCAACAGTGTTGGAAGGCAGTGAATCGGACACACCAGCAAAGGATTTGAAAGAAAAGAAAAAAATATTTTTGTAACTTAAGTATTTTGTTTTTTAGGGAACAAGTGTGTTGTATGCGTTGTTAGGTTATATAATAATGTTGCACCTTAACATTTGTGGGAGCAAAATTTTGTAACTTAAGTATTTTATTCATAAAGTTGTTTTACGATACTTTTTTTTTAATTTATCGGTGTTTGGGCCACCGGTGTTGTATATAACAAATAAATGTAAAAGCATTAGGTGAAAAACTGGATATATACGTTGAATAAGGTTACATTATATGTTACTTTATATGTACCATCTTATTAAGGTTGCATTCTACAAATGAGCAATAAATATTACATTATATGTAACATTTTACAAAAAAAAAAAAAAATGTAACTAATGAGGAAAAATGTTACTTTATATGTACCATCTTATTAAGGTTACATTCTATAAAATGAGCAATAAGTATTACATTATATGTAACATTTTACAAAAAAAAAAAGTACAAAAAATAACGTTACATTTTCTGTATAATTTCAAAAAATGTAAACACCCAGTATACAAGAAAAAATGCTTGTCTTTTTACCATTTAATGCATGTTATATGTTACACATTTTTAGAATGAAATAGTTGCATGTTATATGTTACATATTTTTAAGAGAATAAAAGAGTTGCATGTTATATGTTACACATTTTATAGAATAAAATGAAATAGTTGTTTGTTATATGTTACGTATTTTAAGAGAATAAAAAAGTTGCATGTTATATGTTCAACAAAAAAAAAAAAAAAAAAAACCTGTTCAAAAAAGATTAGTAGATATGGCTAGATATATTAACTTAATATAAAAAAACACTTAAACATAGAGAACAAAATAATTAAAACATAGTATGGCTAGCCTAAAAAACACATAATAAAAAGAACATACAACACTATTGTCGTACATGTGCCAAAATACATATATGCCCTCAACACCCTTTTCAAGACTTGAGACGTGGCACAGTTCAACTTCCGAATTTCTTGCTCACGGGTAAACAGTTCAACTTGGAGGTTGTTGATGTTCCTCAAAAGACCTAGTATGATCCTAGTTAACTCTGAAACTAGGTTGTTGCTGTTCCTCAACAGACCTAGTATGTTCCTTTCACATTGTTTATGATTATCAACACCAGTGAAAGGAACAAAAATCATGTTGTACCTGCGTGACAAAGAAAAAAAACAAAAGGTAATAATATGTTAAAGGGGAAAAAAGTGTCAGTTTGCAAAACCTTACTTGTTAGTGTGATAAGTCGCATCAAAAGCTAACACATCACCAAACACCTCATAGTTTATCTTGGAAATTTCGTCTGCCCAAAAAATCGACCTTAATTGCCCTTCCATCTCTTGGTTTGCCCCTTACGAATAGAAAACCCAGAATACACAGCATAGTCCTTGTACATACTGAACACGTCGTTCCACGTTTCATATACAGAACCAACAACAGGCTTTAAAACAATAGGAACATTATGACACCACATTCTAGTGCCATTGGGTCTAGTGCCATTGGGTGTGTGGTGAACATAAAACTCCTCGTTCGCATGAATACCTACAAAAAAGGTCACGAGTCTTGGAAAACATTGTATTGTTTAATAAATTTTAACACGTATAGGTTAAATTTTTTTTTACATGTAACATTGTATTCTCAAAAACAAGTTTAACACGTTTCACTAAAATGCAAAAAAAAAAAAAAACGTGGTAGTACATTTTTTTTATGTCACCAAAAAGTGTAGATGCTGGTGGAATTTTTTATGTAACCCAAAAATGTAATCTGGAATGTTTTCCGCAGACTGTTTTCCCCTTCCAAAAAAATATAAAAACTTAATACAAGTCCAACCACACATGTTTTTACCTCCTACAAAATATATAAGCTTGTTTCATAAAAACTTAATACAAGTGTAGCCACACATTTTTTACCTTCTACAAAAATATAAAAGCTTGTTTCATAAAAAACAAAAAACAAGTGTAACCACACATGTTTTTATCTTCTACAAAATATAAAAGCTTGTTTCATAAATAAAAAAAAAAAAAAACAAGTCTAACCACATATTTCTTCCTCTACCAACAAAAGAAATAAAATAAATAATAATAATAATAAACTACGAAAATTAAAACTAAGGGTATGTTACAATAACCCTATAGAAAAAAATTCATGGTTTCACATAACACAAAAATGACCTGTTGATAGCAATTGTGTAAAAGTACCATTCTGAACACCATCTTCATCATCATTTGTGCCATTTTGATTCAGAACTGTTGCTACACATAAAAAATAAAAAACAAAGAAAATGAATCAAGAACAATCCAATGAAAAACTAAACAAAGAAATCCTTAATTTACAAAAGTACTCGTATGCATTTAAAGCTGTACATTTAATAAAACAGAAAAAAAATCACCTGGAAACTCTCAAGAAATAGGTTCAGGTTCTTCAACAACCCTACTCTCAAACAATGCATCTTCATCTTCATTAAATGCAAAAACAGGTGAAAGATTATGTGGAACAATATTTAAGCGTGAACCAGGATGATCATTGAGTGTCTCCGTACCACCGGCAACGGTCCGAGGGTGTTGGCTGTTCGAATCAGCCATGGCTGTTCGAATCAGCCATGTTAAAAGCAAATACTCTTCAATGGTGAGTATGGGGGGTGAGTATGGTTTCTTTCTTTCACTGCACTCTCTGGTTCGAAATAAATGAGATGTGAGAATAGATCAATGAATATCTAAAAAGAACAAAAAGAGAAGATGTTAGGAACATGTGAGAGATACACAAGTACAAAAGTAATTAATGAAAAGCATGACAAGAAAAGCAATGTTGAAAGGTCTGCGTGTGGAGACTTACAAATGAAAAGGGTCACACAATTCTCAAAACGTAAAGAAAGAAAATGTCAAAATTGCCCTTGTCTCCTCTGAACTAACAAGCAACGTGGCTAAATCTGATCCACATGTGAGAGTTTTCAGGGTTTAGTCAACTGGAGTGGGTTTTCTCCTTATAATTAGCCTATATATATATATATAGGGAGGGGCTCATGCGAGAACCACCCTTATTGTGAGAACCGCGAGAACCAATGTGAACACAACCTAAAATAGCTAAAAAAACCTAACCCCCCCCCCCCCCAAAAAAAACCTAAACCCCCCACCCCCCCCCCCCCCCCAAAAAAAAAACCTAACCCACCCCCCCCCCCCCCCCCAAGCTAAAATACTAAAAACTAAACCCCCAAAAAACCTAAAAAAATCTAAAAAAAAAATCCAAAATTTTTTTTTTTTGATTTTTTAAATATTTTTTAGGTTAAAATCGCTACTTTTAGAAGCAAAAAAAAAAAAGTTTTTAAAAAAAAAAAAAAAAAAATTTAAAAAAAAAAAAAATTTTTTTTTGGGTTCGAAAAGTAGCGATTTTAACCTAAAAAATATTAAAAAAATCAAAAAAAAAAAATTTGTGTGATTTTTAGCTATTTTTAGGCATTTTTTGTGTGTTCACATTGGTTCTCGCGGTTCTCACAATAAGAGGTGGTTCTCGCATGATCTTCTCCCATATATATATATATATATATATATATATATATAGGGGAAAGATAAATCGAAAACCCACTCCAGTTGACTAAACCCTGAAAACCTTTGTAAAAAACCCATGTAAACTCAAGATACATTTCTAAAAAAAATAGGAAATGTAATATACATATATTTGAACATTTTTAAAAAAGAAACACAAAAAAACACTGAGTAGTTTTTTTTTAAAAAAATGTTACAAATTTCAGGTTACATAATATGTTTGTCCAAAAAAATGTAACATACAAATTTTCAACATTTAAAAAAAAAAAAACTATTAAGCGTTTTTTACATTTTTTGTCATAAATAGGTCCGTGTACATTTATATTACATTCCCTATTTTTTTTAGAAAAAAATAAAAATGTTACATAGGGTTTATTTGGGTTTTCTCAACTCAAGTGGGTTTTCTATATAGCCCTCCCCTATATATATATAGAGGAAGGTTAACGTACATTACGGCTTAACGTACATCACGTACGACAGGTAATTACGCATGTTCATTTTAAAATCACG
This sequence comes from Helianthus tuberosus, assembly GCA_030545235.1. Lineage (NCBI taxonomy): Eukaryota > Viridiplantae > Streptophyta > Magnoliopsida > Asterales > Asteraceae > Helianthus > Helianthus tuberosus. The sequence goes on from CM060351.1 coordinate 50,460,881, forward strand.
CACGTTATAACTCAAAAATCCAAAATCACGCATATTGAAACACAATAATCACGCATATTGAAAATATTAATCACGCATGTTATAGAACAAATCACGCACGTTGTTGTACGTGAAGTACGTTAAGCCGTAATGTACGATATACTTTTTCTATATATATATATATATATAGGGTAAGGTTCATGCGAGAACCACCTTTATTGCGAGAACCAATGTGAACACAACCTAAAATAGCTAAAAAAACCTAACCCCCCTACCCCAAGCTAAAATGCTAAAAACTAAACCCCCCAAAAAACCTAAAAAAATCTATTTTTTTTTAATATTTTTTATGTTAAAATCGCTACTTTTAGTAGCAAAAAAAAAAAAAAAAAAAATTTTTTTTGGCTACTAAAAGTAGCAATTTTAACATAAAAAAATATTAAAAAAATTTTTTTTGTGTGTTTTTTAGGCATTTTTGGTTGTGTTCACATTGGTTCTCGCAATAAGGGGTGGTTCCTAACGGATCTTTGTCCTATATATATATATATATATATATATATATATATTCATTGGCTTCTATTATTAATATATACTAGAGGGATTCTTGCGCGCTTCGTTACGGGTCTTTGGGCATTATCGGTCCGATTCATTACAATACCAGTACTATACCGACACTCGGAATAACAATCGTTTCCAGTCGACACGATTTTTAAATCGATTGAAAACCCATAAAAACGAATGCCCGTACCGGTACTAATGTTGTTTGGTCGGTATCGGGCCGTTACGATACCGGTATCGTACAAACACTCGAACTGGATAGGTTTGAACCCAATAAAACCGGGTTTTTTTGGGCTAAATCGATTTTGAATCTGATACAAATTGGTTTAAGTGGGTTGGGCTTTTCAACAATAAAATCGGTTCTCAACGCGGACCGGTTTAAGCAAAATGATTTCAGCCCAATGTAAAAAGTAACCGGACGAGTTTCAACTCAAGCCGGTTTGAGCCCAAAATGGGTTTTGTGCACCTCTACTCTAGAGATGGGCATAATCGGGTATTCTTAAAACCCGGAACCGGTTCCAACCCGGAACCGGGTATGGATACAAGTGAGTGGAACCGGGTTCTCTGTGGAACCGGTTCCGGGTACAACCCGGGTACACGTCAATATATTTAGAACCGGCGTAACCGGTTTCGGGTACAATGGAACCGGGTCCGGTTCCGGGTAGGAACCGGGTTCCGGTTCCGGGTAGGAACGGGGTTCCGGGTACGCACCGGGTAGGAACCGGGTTTTTTTTTTAATCGCGCGTACCCGCATAGCAATATTCAACAAACACATTAGTTTACTGCTTTTGTGTATGATTCTGGGAAGGTGACATTATCATCTTTGCACAAGTCAGTTCGGAATAAAGTTATTGAGATAGGTAATGCTACTTTCACTTATAATGAATGTCTTTCAACTCCATCCTCCTCTTGTTATGAGATTTTTCTGATATATCACAGGTGGAAATAAGTATCAGATCAAGGGTTGTGCTGGTAAGGGTGGGTTTGCACAAGTATACAAGGCGTGTATCAATGGTAATGCAGACCAAGTTGTTGCTTTGAAGGTGACTGAGCTTTAATGTTCTTCAGAGGTTGCACAGAGAAAGAAGCCCATCATACAGGTCCGGTTCCGGGTAGGAACCAGGTTCCGGGTACGCACCGGGTAGGAACCGGGTTTTTTTTAATACCCGGAACCGGTTCCGGGTAGGAACCGGGTTCCGGGTAGGCACCGGGTCCGGGTAGGAACCGGGTAGGAACCGATTTTATTTATAAAATGTGGAACCGGGTCGGAACCTACGGGTTTTTTGAACCCGGAACCGGTTCTACTATTAGCCGGGTAGGAACCGGAACCGGGTCCAGGTCGGTTCCACCGGGTCGGGTTTGGAACCGGTTTTTTTGCCCATCTCTACTCTACTCAGATTTGTTAAAAGTCTTAAAGATACGATGTAAAAGGCCCCCATAATGGATGCACTTGGGTCCAATTTGCCAAGTATGAGTCCACTTGGTAGGTTACAACTTACAACCTATTATCTTAGTGTAAATTAGATATATGTGTTTAGCTTTGTTTAAATTTTAGGTGTACATTCCATGTGATTATGTGATTTTGTTCATGTATTTCTATTTATATGTTGTTTTACGATGGTATATTTATTTATGTTTTACTATGTTACTATTTTACCACTTCTTTTATTATTTGGTAGCTTTTTATTTCTATTTTTAGTTTCATCCGTTTGACATAGGGTTTGATTTGAAGTTGAAGGTCTAGGTCTCTCTAGAAACATCTCTACGATAGAGGTAATGTTTGTCTATATTTTACCTTTGCTAGACCCAACCAATAGCTTTGTTATTTGTGGAATTTACTAGATTCGGTTGTTGTATTCTTAATTTTGATTTAATATTAAACATGTACACTTAAAATCACAACCAAGCCACGAGCAGTGCATAAGGGCATACAGGGCGCCGCGTTATGGAGCAATGATCACTCATGGAGTAGTCTGGAACACCGCCGCCACTTAATTCCATCACTCGTTAAACTCATCATTCGTGGTATCCACAACGCGTGAAAAGTTGCAGAATGTTACCATTGAGGAGGGAAATTGTTGGGTGTGGTGAGTGATGGTCACCACCACTAAAACCCATCACTAGTGATGGAACCAATATCGATGATGTGACGGAACATGATTGGGTGTTATGAGTGATGAAAAGTGGAGCACCCCTACCCTTAATATTAGTTCCACTTAACATCTTTTTAGGCATTCCACTATAGTTTTTGTTAAAGCTTTTGGTTTTGAGAGTTTGGTTCACTAGTAAACAATTCCTAATGAACCATATAATATATGAAAAAAAAAACTTTGACATTCATCTTGCTCAACTTTGTTACATTTCCATACCTAAATTACTACCAAGTCAAAGGTCTCCACTCATAATCTTTAACCACCTCACCATCATTTGCAAGGGTATAAAAAACTAACATTTCTAAATTATATTGTGAATTAACTCTCACAAAGATCATTGCCACCCAATACAACTCACACAACTTATGAAGTTGAACAATCACTCTTTATTTATATCACCATCCTCAAGTGTGTATATATATATAGTCCCATGTTTACATATATTCCCATCAATATCATATATTAGAATTTTTTTTTTGTCATATGGAAAATAAAAAGTTCCCCAAAATGGCTCTTGTTTTCCTCTCTTTCTTGTCTCTCATTGCTTTCTCGGGTACCTTATCAATTAACATCAATAGCTTTGGTAATGTTGTTCAACATACTTCTAACCCTTTTCCCCCTTTTCTTGTGTGATTTCAGGGGCGACGGTATCGAACATGATCGGTATAAACTACGGACGACTAGGAAACAACCTTCCGTCTCCAGCTCGGTCAATCGAAATCCTACAAGACATGAATGTGAGCCGAGTCAAACTTTATGACGCTGACCACGAAATCCTAAACCTTCTTTCGGGAAAGAACATCGAGGTAGCGATCACGGTTACGAACGACGAAATCTCTGGAATCGCTGCCAACCAACGCCTCGCGGACCAATGGGTGTATGAACATATCATAGCTCACCATCCCAACACCAAAATCCGGTTCGTGCTTGTTGGAGATGAAGTTTTCAGTTCCCTAAGCACGGACCAAGATATCCAAATAGCGCGTGATCTTGTACCCGCCATTAGACGGATTAAAAACACCATAAAAGCGCGAGGGATTCGCAACATTAAAGTAGGCACTCCCCTAGCTATGGACATGATGGAAATGACATTCCCACCATCGAACGCAAGCTTCAAGCCCGAAATACGCGAATTCATGACACCGTTGCTTAAATACATAAACGGGACGAAATCCTTTTTCTTCCTAGATGTTTACCCTTACCTCGCATGGCTCGAAAACCAAACCGCGAATCAAACAAACATAAGCCTTGATTTTGCTTTACTTAGAAGTGTAAATGAGACCTACACTGACCCGCAAACCGGGCTCGTGTACACCAACCTCCTGGACCAAATGCTTGACTCAGTGGTCTATGCAATGTCTAAACTTGGCTATGATAATGTGATGCTTGCTATTTCAGAAACAGGTTGGCCACACGAAGGCGGGTCTGGTGCAAACCCAAACAATGCAGCTGAGTACAACAACAATCTCGTACGAAAGATGACCGCGGTCCCAAGTATTGGAACTCCGGCCCGACCCGGGCAGGTTATACCAACTTTTATATTCTCGTTGTATGATGAGGATCAGAAATATGGGCCAGCTACTGAAAGACACTGGGGCATGTTAACTCATGATGGGAGTCCTGTTTATGCAGTGAACATAACTCGTATGGGCTAATGTTATTAGATATCAACTTCTGGGTTGGGTTACAATCTGCTATCATTCATCAAATAAGTTATAGTAAATAATGAGGCAGTGTGTTTGAAATTTGATTATATGATTATTAATGGATACAAGTATTTCTTATTAAGTTCTATTTTGAAAGCATGTATATTAACATATTTATGTAAACGAGTCAAATATGTGACTAAGTTGTAATAAAGTTTGTAAACGTGTTAAACAAATTGATGAGTTGTAATAGATGCGGTAAAGGGGATGGCGCAACGAGAAGTTGATGGGTCAATGCATAATGCATTTAGTATAATAGGTTGAAAATTTATAGTTTGCAAAGTTAACTAGTGTTTTTCAATGACGCGCGTTGCGCGAAAAGCATTGGTGTTTTCGACCGACATTATTCAGCAACTCTTCTTTTAACTGTTTTACTTCTTGCAAAGACTGAACCTAGACCCTAACACTTGTTTCATCACTTAATCACTGTAAAAATTACAGGATTCATGTTTGGGGCATGGGTTGACACGTGGACTTCGAGCCTCCCCGCTGGTGAGTGACGTGTTGGGTCGGTTAGGACAAAAAAAGCCTAAGGCGTTAGGTAGATTTCGAATAGGGCGAGCTTGTCAAACGGCTTCCGCTCCTTGCCACGGAACTCGATGTTGGCCACCGCCACCAGGTTTTCGTGACTTATATCACCACCCGGGACGCTATCGTAGTAGGCTTTAAAACGGTCGAGCTTCGGTCGTAGCTCGCGCCACTTGTGTTGGCACGCGTTTAAATTGTGCCGGTCGTTCCCCACGTTGTGCCGATAGCTAGCGAAAGCTTCCGGCCAGTAACGGGTCTCACCGGGTTGGCGGCCCTTCATCGCGTTGTGCCGGTATCAAGTGTGGGTAGCGGGTTCGGGTAGGTGGAGTGAAGGGTTGGGGTAGCGATGTGGACAGGAGGTGGGGTTGAGGGGTTTTATAGTGACTTGGGTGACCCGTTTGGCTTGGTCAAACAATTATTTTTTGAAATTTTAACCTAGCCGCTATGGCCTAGCCAACCAAGCCAATGAGAGCCGGCCACGGAGGACGTAGCGCCAAACGGTTATTTTTTAAAATTTAAACCTAGCCGCTATGGCCTAGCCAACCCAGCCAATGAGAGCCGGCCACGGAGGACCGCTAGGCATGCCCAACGCCCAGGCTGAAACTCCCGCCCAAGGGGCGACGCCGAAACCCAAACCCACCCGGGGTGGTGACTTGGGCATTTGTACCCAAACCACGGCCCAACCCTCGCCCCATACCTCATAGTCTAATAAATGAATATAAGGTATTGCTCAATATAAAAAAAATCACATCTATGACCTAACCAACCCAGCCAATGAGAGCCGGCCACGGAGGACCGCTAGACATGCCCAACGACCGGGTTGAAACTCCCGCCCAAGGGGCGACGCCGAAACCCAAACCCACCCAGGGTGGTGACTTGGGCATTTGTACCAAAACCACGGCCCAACCCTCACCCCATACCTCATAGTCTAATAAATGAATATAAGGTGTTGCACAATATAAAAAAAAATCAAATAATAAATAAAGAATTAAAAAATGAAAACTGAATGATACTGTTCATTTAGTTTTCATTTTATCATATAGTAATTCCTTTTTAAGTTATATGTTGTGTATATAAATATAAGAGTAAATTACAAGTTTTGTTCTTTATGTTTACACCAAATTACAGGTGATATTTTTTGCCTTTAAAATTGACGGGTTTTGTACTTAATGTTTCAAAATCTTGCACGGTATGTCCTTTGAGCCTAACCCAGTTTATTTTTTTGGTTAAATCTAGTCATGTGCAAGCATGAGGGCATTCTTGTCATTTCATCTTTTCAGAGACTAGTGTGTAAATAATTAATATTCAATGACTATTTTGTAAAAAGACAAAAAAAAAAAAAAAACATATAAATCGCTCTGTTATCTCTTCCGTCCATTCTTCTCTCTCCTCCATTACTCTCTGTCGCAACCCCCGACCCCTACCCCGAGAGCGGGTGCCGCGAGATCAAGATCAGTGGTATCGATGTTTATTAATTTGACAGCGGAATACATTAGGATCGTAGTTAGAAATATGTTTATTAGAGTAAAACACCAAACTTTTATAATAATAAATCATTTGGATAAAACCCAAGTTCATTTGATAGTATATTTGTAAGGATAAACCCTAATTATTGAAAACAACAACTTCTTTTTAATTAGGTAACTTTTATAGCCACTTTTCCAAGCCTTCATTGCTCTCCAGCTAGCTTCTATTGGCTTTCACATTTTGTTACCTGAAACGCGTTTCAAAAACATTTTATCAGCAAGAAATACTGGCGAGTGCATCCCAGTTTAATCAAAACAGTTTTACCACTTCACAGTATTGAGAGCAATTACAATGTTTATATCTACACAATTACTCATTCAGTACTATCCACAACAGACTTGTGGGTCATATTACTCATTGGCTAACTCGTTGTCCAATGGTAACGTCTTTCACATTTTGTATACAAAACCCCAACATACTGGCAGTAATTGTAGAATACATAGACTCAATCACTGTTTAAGTATTATTAAAACATTTGAGGTTTTATAAAAAGATTTACAAAAAGAGAATGACTCACAAAAATGGTTTATAAAAGAGAATGTACTCACAAAAATGGTTTATAAAAGAGAATATACTCACAAAAATGGGGTTTATAAAAAAGAATGTACTCACAAAAATGGTTTATAAAAGAGAATATACTCACAAAAATGGTTTATAAAAGAGAATGTACTCACATTGTTGACTTAGGTGATACTACTATAGCTTCCTGGTGATTCTCCTGGTTCTTATTTATTAAAATTAAACAATGCACATGTGTTAGTAAAATAACCCAAATCACATTAACCGTACAACTCGAGACAGAATTCCAATGACTGAGTCAGGCAGAGCCTTGACATGCATTACGGAATCCTAGATCAATCGGGCGTAACACGAGACAGGACTCCAACGACTGAATCAGGCAGAGCCATGACATGCGTTACGGAGCCCTAAATCGATCGTGTAGGGTAATAGCAGGGTTATAATACTTACAACGAGGCAGAATCTCGCTTTTAGAGGGGTATTATGCCCGGGTATAATTTCTACTAACATAGATTTGAGAGAGAAATCAGAATTTGAACGACTGAACAAATGAGCTCGTTCACCCTATTTATAGGCCTTATCTATGGCGGCTCGCGTCCCGCGAAGACATCATCTAACTCTCTCGCGGCCCGCGAGAGAGTAGACTAGGGTTTAGGGTTGGCTAGTCAGCGTATCTAGACCTGCCACGTGTTGACACCTGGCGACCTGGGTGTCCGGCAAGTAACCGGAGCTCGCGCCCGGCGAGAGACCAAGGGTGTCTGGGTCGCGGCCCGCGACAACCCTATTATTTTTGTTTTTTCTTGATTTTTCTAAGTATAAGGGTATTTCGGGCTCGTTTCTCGCGTACGGGGTATATTTTAGGACATTTAGGGTTACATTAAGGGTTCTAGGAGGGTTGTTATATTCTCCTCACCTTGTTTTAGATCTCGTCCTCGAGGTCTACTGGAACAGGTGTGGGTATTTTCTTTTCATCTCTGATTCGAGTTCCCAAGTGTGTTCTGGTCTTCTATTGGAATCCCATTTCACTTTGACCCGAACTAATCTCTTGTATTTGAGATTCTTGATCTTTCTATCTTCAATCTGAATGGGTTTCTCGATAAACCCTAAGTTTCTCATTTACCTCTATGTCCTTAAGAGATATCACTAATGATTCGTCTGCTAAGCATTTCTTGAGATTACATACATGAAACACATCATGTATTCCTGCCATTTCCTCTGGCAATTGTAGCTGATAGGCTACGGGTTTTATACGTCTAATAATCTCAAAAGGTCTAACATACCTGGGGCTTAGCTTTCCTCTTTTAACGAATCTGACTACTCCTTTCCATGGAGAGACTCTTAATAATACCTTATCTCCTACTTGAAATTCCAAAGGTTTCCGTCTGTTATCTGCATAACTCTTTTGACGATCTAGAGCTGCTTTTAGTCTTTCCTTGACTTGAATTATCTAATATGTTGTTTCTTGCACTATCTCTGGTCCAGATAATTGCTTTTCTCAAATTTCTGCCCAACAGACTGGAGTTCGGCACTTTCGTCCATAAAGTGCTTCAAATGGTGCAGCATTAATGCTAATATGATAGCTGTTATTGTAGGAAAATTCTATTAATGGTAAATGGTCGTCCCAATTTCCTCCGAAATCAATTACACAGGCTCTAAGCATATCTTCCATCGTTTGTATTGTCATTTCACTTTCTCCGTCCGTTTGTGGATGATAAGCTGTGCTTAGATTTAACCTAGTTCCCATTGCTTTTTGGAAACTTGTCCAAAAATGAGAAGTAAAACGACTATCTCTATCAGATACAATAGATAAAGGAATTCCATGTAATGAAACTATTTCATTTACATATAGCTTGGCTAAATGTTCCATACTGAAAGTTTCCTTCATTGGTAAGAAATGAGCAGATTTGATTAATCTGTCAACAATCACCCAGATTGTATCATTTCCTTTTCTTGTCTTGGGTATTTTGGTAACAAAGTCTATTGTTATCAATTCTCATTTCCATATTGACATCTCTAATTGTTGCAATAATCCTGAGGGTTTCTGATGCTCAGCTTTAACTTGTGAACAAGTTAGACATTTAGCAACATAGTTTGCTATATCTTTTTTCATTTCTATCCACCAGAAATTCTTTCTTAGATCTTGATACATCTTATCACTTCCGGGATGTATCGTATACTTAGACTTATGAGCTTCTTATAGAATTCTGTCGTGACATATATGAAAGAGCAAACTGATTTTGGTCCCTGTGGTTTGGGAACTTTTGTCATTTTAGTCCAAATCTCAAACTTTTTAAATCTGGGTCCATGTGGTTTCACTTTTATTGCCATTTTAGTCTAAATTTAAAAAAAAAGTCTAATTTTGTCAAGATTTCTTACTGAATTTTGTCTTTTTCCTCATTTCTCCTAAGGGCAAAATTGTCATTATAGATTATTATAAACTAATTTATATTAAAAAAATAAAAAAAGGAAAAAAGACCTATAAATAACCCTAACCCTAATCGATCAAAACCTCTCACCGTCCCCCATCATCTTCTTCCTCAGACCTGCAACTACAATGGTGGAATCTAACAGCAATTTCATAAATTCATTCATAAACAATCAATTCATCAATCTAAACACAAAAACAGAATTAATCTCAACCATAAACAATCAATTCATCATTTTATGCTAAAAAAACAGCGATAATTTCATCCATAAACAATCATTTTAACAATTTAAATACAAAAACAGTCATAACTTCATTCAAAAACGATAAAACCTACACGAAATAAGATCGTTACCTTCGTTATCAACAATAACTCGAACGGAATATCCACTAAGCACGAGTTGCTTCACGATAGCGATTCCGAGAAACGAGACGCCGCTGGTGACGCAAGCGAGCTTCTGATTTACCGTAAATTCGTTTCGGTTACGTGACATCAGTCGCCGGAGATTGCGCTCTTCGATCTCAGATCTCCGGCTCTCGTCTGTCCGTACGACGCCCATTGAAGTCGTTTTGTTACAGCAGAAGAATGTGTGACGGTTATGCGAAGAAGGTTTAAGAAGAAAATAATGTTGCAGGTTTGAGGAAGAAGATGACGGGGGACGGTGAGAGGTTTTGATCGATTAGGGTTAGAGTTATTTATAGGTCTTTTTTCCTTGGGGAAGATGATGTGCTGGTTTACTCATTTAGTTTATACGTTAAATAAAATTAGTTGGACAAAAATGCCCCTGCACAAAAAAACAAAATAGACAGGTTGCAACAGTAAAAAAAGAGGGTTTTTGAAATTTGGACTAAAATGACAGTAAAAGTGAAACCACAGGGACCCATATTTAAAAAGTTTGAAATTTGGACTAAAATGGCAAAAGTACCCAAACCACAGGGACCAAAATAGCAGTTTACTCTATATGAAATTCATGTTGAAAGACTCGGTAAGCATATTGTATGTATATTTGCCAATGATCCCCAGACCAATTGGTTTGGGAGGAGGTGGGAAGGTTTTCCACAGGTCACAGGTTCGATCCCCACTGGGGACAATCAACCTGCCCGGCTTCTACAGGGGCTTTGACTTGGGGTTTCCTGCCCGGGTGGTACCGGTTCGAATCCCACCCAGAGTAGGGTTGTTCTGAAATGGGGGGCTGGACCTTAGGGGGGGCCCGGGGATCGAACTCGGGTGGCGTTGGAGTAAGTCTTGGGGATACGCTTGGCCGGTCAAAAAAAAAAAAAAAATGTATATTTTGGTTATTAAAAAAAAAAACATTACAAAAGATTTGACTTAAAACCGTTAAAAAGTTTATGAACCCCATGAAAAAAACAATTCATATTTTTTTCATTAGTACACTTTTGTTTCACAAAAAATGCACTTAATAAGATTAGTAATGAAGTTATATAAAAAAAAAAAAAGTGAAATAAGAAACTCATACCCTCTCCAACATTTGAATCACTATACTTTCATTTGCTAAAAAACATTACTAATTTCAACGATTTAAATTTGAATTTTTCACTATCTATTCATCAACAACAAAACACACGGAATGTTTTCATCGACGCATAGATTAAATCCTAACAAAAATTTCTTTCTACTTAATTTTATCGTCAATGAATGTTAGACGGATATCCAAAATTGATATTTCAGTCCCTGTGGTTTGTCAAAAATCACTATTTCAGTCCATTAGTTTAAAAATTGTGATTTCAGTCCATTAGTTTAAAAATTGTGATTTCAGTCCTTGTGGTTTCACTTCTGTAACCATTTCAGTCCACCTCGTAACCATTTCAGTCCCTGTACTTAACAGAATAATGGATTAAAATGGTTACGAAAGTGAAACCACAAGGACTGAAATGGTTACGAAAGTGAAACCACAGGGACTGAAATCACAATTTTTAAACTAATGGACTGATATAGTGATTTTTAACAAACCACATGGACGAAAACAGTAATTAACTCTACATTTAAATTTACAGAAAAAGAAAAAAAAACAAAAGAAAAAAAACAGATATGTAGGGCTTAGACCATCTATTTTATCGCAATCACGTTAATAGGGAAAATTTCCAAAATGATTAATGTTGGCGCCGGCTAAGTCAATTTAGCTGGTTGTTTATCGACAAAACCGCCGGGTAAAGTGGCTTAGCCGACGCTTTTGTCTATTTTGATAAAAATGTTTGATCAAATAATATTTTAGTAATTTTCCCACGTTAATATGACACAAAAGTAAAACCAATACATTTTTGGGGGTGAGATAAAACTTTGGGACGAATAGGTCCTGGGTTCGATTCCCATAAGAAAGGTTTTATCATATTTATTGAGTTTTCTCCTGAATTGGTGTATAGGCATTATGCCTAGTGGAGATGAATATGATCGGATGGTTCTGCTGGTAGCGCGATGATACTCCAATGATCCGTTAGTGATCCAAATCTGTCGTTAAAAAAAACCAATACATTTCACCAACAGTAAACTAATTGAACCAAACCAAACTTTAACCTTTACCTTGTCACATTGATTCAGCATTTCTCTACCTAAGTTATTACCATCTCAAAGGTCTCCCACTCTAACATTTACCTTATCAATTCTAAATTATATTGTGAATAAAATATGCAACCCTCACAAAGATCATTGGCACCCTTACAACACACCCAACTCAATATCTCATGAAGTTGAACAATCACTATTTATAACATAATATCTATCTTCATGTGTGTGTATATACATACAACAACCATACAACAACAACCATACCCAGTAAATCCCACAAATAGCAAAGCTAGTTATAGGGTCTGGGGAGGGTGGGATGTAGACAGACCTTGCCTCTATCCATAGGGATAGAGAGGCTGCTTCCAGAGAGACCCTCGACTCGAAAAACGAATAGCAAACAAACACACCAAGTCAAAGAGTATAGAAAGAATATAGAAATAAGAAGTCGCCCATACCAAGAAAGTGAACAGAGTGGCACAATATATTGTAAATCATGTAAAATAGCCTACCACATCATTTATGCATAAACACAAGAAGGTAATCACCGGAAAAGTCACTTAAAGAATAAGAAAAACCTACGTCCCTGAAATACACCTAAGAGCTTACTGCCATGTCCTCTAGGGTTCCTTAACCCTAATCCTACGCCTCCACGAAGTCCTATCTTGGACCATGTCCTCAGAAAGATGCAACTCTAGTAAATCATGCCTGATCTGCTCATCCCATGTCAGTTTGGGTCTGCCTCTTCCTCTCCTCCCCTCCACAGTAAGAGTTTCCACTACTCTAACTGGTGCCGTCGTTTCCCTCCGCTTCACATGCCCAAACCATCTCAATCTCCCCTCCTTAATCTTCTCCGATATACAAGTTACTCCTAATCTTTCCTTAAAAACCACATTTCTAATCCGATCTAACCTCGTGTGTCCACACATCCACCTCAGCATCCTCATCTCTGCTACCTCCATCCTGCGCGCTTGTGTCTTCTTGATAGCCCAACAGTCTGTTCCATAAAGCATAGCTGTGTGTATATACATATGAATACAAATATTATAATATTATATTATATAAATACACACATCTCCTCTTCACAAATCATTCCCATCAATAAAACAGTATCATTTCTTAGCATTTTTTTTTATCATATGGAGAATAAAAAGTTCCCCAAAATGGCTCTTTTTTTCCTCTCTTTCTTGTATCTTATTGCTTTCACAGGTACCTTCTCACCATTTTTTTATATTTACCTATGTTCTTCAACATAATCCAAATTCTGCCCCCATTTGATTTTGTTATTTCAGGGGCGGTTGCATCGAATGGGATCGGTATAAGCTATGGGCGGCTAGGAAACAACCTTCCGTCTCCAGCGCTATCAATCGAACTCTTGCAAAACATGAGTGTGAGTCGAGTCAAACTTTACGACGCTGACCATGAAATACTCCATCTTCTATCAGGAAAGAATATCGACGTTGCGATCACAATCGCAAATGATGAAATCTCGGCAATCGCTGCAAACCAACACCTTGCAGACCAGTGGGTGTATGAACATGTCCTAGCCCACTATCCCAACACTAGAATTCGGTTCGTGCTCGTTGGGCATGAAGTTTTCAGCACCATTGGCACGGAACAAGATATGCAAATAGCGCGCGATCTTCTACCTGCCATTAGACGGATTAAAAACACCATAAAAGCACAAGGGATTCACAACATCAAAGTAGCAACACCTCTTGCAATGGACATGATGTCAATAACATTTCCACCTTCAAACGGAAGCTTTAAGCCCGAGATACTCGACCTCATGGCCCCGTTGCTAAAATACATAAACGCGACAAAATCTTATCTCTTCGTAGATGTTTACCCTTACTTCGCATGGTTCGAAAATCAAGCCATGAATCAAACTAGCATAAACCTTGACTATGCTTTACTTAGAAGTGTAAATGTAACCTACACTGACCCACAAACCGGGCTTGTGTACACGAACCTCCTAGACCAAATGCTTGACTCAGTGGTCTATGCAATGGCTAAACTTGGATATAATGATGTGCAACTTGCTATTTCAGAAACAGGCTGGCCACACGCAGGCGAGTCGGGTGCAAGCCCAGAAAATGCAGCTGAGTACAACAACAATCGCGTACGAAAGATGACCGCGGTCCCAAGTGTTGGAACTCCGGCCCGGCCCGGGGAGGTTATACCAACTTTTATATTCTCATTGTATGATGAGGATCAAAAATATGGGCCGGCTACTGAAAGACACTGGGGCTTGTTAAATCCTGATGGGAGTCCTGTTTATCATGTGAACATAACTGGGAAGGGTGCATCTGATTAGATATCAACTTCATTCATCGATGAAATAATTCATAGTAATCAAGGCTAGCTATAGAAGTAGTGCATTCATCTTCATATATTGTAACACTTTTGTAATATTGTTGCATTGGTTTAACATTTTATATAATTTATACATTAGTGCATTAGTTTTGAACGGTTGTACATCAAATTGACAAGCTGTGAAGATATGCTCCACGATCTCCAATTAATCCCCCGCAAAAGCGACAAACCCGATCAGGAACAATAATATTTCGAGAAGCAAGTGCATCGGCGGTTGGGAGGTGGTTAAGGATCGCTCTCCATGCCACGAAGCACACTTTTTTCGGCACCCAGGAGTTCCAAGAGAAGGTATCATTGGGCTGCAATCTTTGGATATCACACAGCTTGTCCTTTAAACTCTTTACAGAAAACATTCCTGACCCATCCAGACCCCAACCCCTTTTATCACAGCATTGGCCCATCGAAACCGAGCCCAGCAGGACCAAAATATTCTGTAATTCCGCAACCTCAATGGACGACATGCTGCTTCTCGACCAATGCCGATTGAAACTGACCCCACCTGAAAGAGCTTCCATCCATCTGCAAGACTGCAACCATACACATTTTCGAGCTTTCTAACCCAAACGGTTCGGGAACACAAACCTCAGTGGATCCAGTCCAATCCATACATCAAACCAAAAAGAATGGACTCCCCATTTCCCACCGAGGCTTTCACTTAACATAAGATTCACATTACGGTTGAGGAAATCATGGTCTATGTTCACAATTGTTTCCATGGGCCGGCGATAGATAACTTACGTGGGATAAAGTCCCAAGAACGAGACCCACTATGGATCGCACACACTGCCTTCCTCCAAATAGCCGCTTGGTCCGTCTTGAAACGCCACCACCACTTCGCAAGCAAAGCAACTTTTGCATCACTAAGCAAGCCAAGCCCAACACCTCCTTGATCAATAGGGAGGACACTTCGCAAGCAAAGCGACGTTTCCATCACTAAGCAAGCCAAGCCCAACACCTCCTTGATCAACAGGGAGGATAACCTTATGATAAGCAACCCAACCCATCTATTTTTGTCCTTGTCCCCTCCCCTAAAGAGTTTCACCTAAAAGTCTATCAAGGGAAAAAATTACCAAAATGTTGGTTGATCAAGTGCCTTTGCAATTTTGTCACCTTCATGCGTCCTTGGAACGCCCTCACAGCCTTGGAAGCGTCCGCCTGAGTTTGCTAACGCGTCTGTAATAGTTGAAGCGTCCGTTTTCTTTCAAGCCGACACGTGTCCGATGTTGAAGCGTCCGCCTGAGTTTGCTAACGCGTCGGCCAAAGGTAAAAAAAATTTACTATCTTTTTATTTTCGGGAAAGTTGTGCAAATACAGAATGATCAATTTTTTTTAACTTATAAACATGTTAACGGAGTCAAAAATTTTTATATTAAACACTATTAAACATTAAACATAATAAAATAAAAACCAAAATAACAACACATAATATTCTATTATTCTATTCTAAAACCATATCCTAATAGCCCCCCACTCCGAGACATGTTTGAATTCATGTCCCTCTTCATGACGGTAGTTGATGAGGGCCACGTCCTTCTGATCGTCCTCACCAAGGTCCGGCATTTCTGTCTCCACTTTCTTGAAATATCGATCAAACCTCTCACATTCCAACCGCAGGACACGGAATCTGGAGGATAATGCGTCAACAGTCCGGTTGTGGTCCGGACCACGTAGTTGGGCTAAAATCTGTTGAACACGAACCCAGAGCCCACCATGTCCTCGTCGTGGAGGATCGGTCATGGCCTCCTCCCATGCTTCGCACAAAGGCTGAGAAATGTTTGCTTTGAAACAGCGGGTGGTGATAAGTGAACGGGGTGAGGGGTTATATAGTGGGGTAAATGTGTGCAACGGTTAAAAAGTTAAACGGCTGTTGAGTTTCCCATTTTTTTTCGTTAATTATTTAAGCGTCGTGCAGGCCATCGAAGCGTCGGCCAAGCCTCGAAAGCATCGGCCAAGCTTCAGAAGCGTCGGCCAAGCCTCGGAAACGTCGGCGGCGCCACGTACACAGGGACGCATCAAAAAAGTTTTTGGTTATGATGCGTCAGTCACCGACGCTTGAACATGACGGACACGTGTCGACTTGAAAGGAAACGGACACTTCAACATGATAGTGGGACGCTTCTGAGGCTGTGAGATCGTTCCAAAGACGCAGGAAGGTGACAAAATTGCAAAGACACTTGGTCAACCAACATTTTGGTAATTTTCCCCTATCAAGGGACTTGATGACTTGCACCAGAGCTCGGAACAAGGAAAAATAATAAGCCAGGAGAGCGTTAAGAACCGACCTGAGGAGAGTGATTCTACCCCAATCGAAAGTTAACCCACCTTCCAAATCGATAACCAGTCACAAAATATATCCACAACTGGGTCCCGACTTTTCACCAACTTCAAATTAGCCGGTTTTTTATGGCCACACCATACAGTTGGAGAAACTTCTCCTTCCATTTCATACTATCTGTACTACCAATCATCCCTAGGAAAATCATGTCTATCATCATGAAACTCCAAATATGTTGTATGTGACTAAACGTAGGTTTTCTCAAATATTTTTTTTACGTATAGTTCAATAACATACTCACAAAAATATTGAAGACTCTCCATCGCCACTCGTTCGGTCGTTCCGATATTTTTAAATAGTCATCCATTATGTCCGAACTAGTGCCATAAGCCAATTATCTATTCCCTGCTGTGACTTTTTTTTTTTTTTTTTTTTTGCAATGTGCCAATTTCCATACTACCATGCGCATTGGGTATTTGTTGGAAAAGTTTATATTTACTTTTTAAATCTTTTGCTATTCTTAGAAATAAACCTTGGCTCATACCAAAATGTCGCCTAAAAATCTTACAATCATATGTTGGGTTGGGTGAAACATAATTACTTACCGATAATTCATGTCCAACGAACTGATCGCGTATTATATATTTCCTCCTTTTGGGTTATGAGTTGCTGAGATCTTCGACGTTACACAATATGAATTTATGAACCAGTGATATTATTAATTCGGCTCCCTCGTCAAATGAAGATGACAAAACAAATTTGTCAAACGACGAGATGAAGATGATGAACTTGATGATTGCATTTTTTAAGTAATGAGGAATTTGAGAGTGATAGAAGTTGTTTGCGTGGAGATACAGGTTAATTAGGTGGTTAAATGTAGGGCTGGCAATTTTACACGAATACACGACACGAACCTACACGAAGTTAACAGGTATCGTGTATGGCCTTAACAGGTATCGTGTACCAAACAGGTAGACACGAGATTACCTGTTAATTTTCGTGTATAAACAGGTTAAATACCTATTTACCTGTTAATACCCGTTAGTACACGATAAGAAATTAAATTAAGTAAAATTCATCAGCCATGTGCGTGTGGGTTCCTTAAATCCTTTCTATTTTCATTCCTCATTCAATTCAAAAAAAAAATAAAACCCTAAACTCCCTTTGTAACTCTCAGATAACATGTCGTGTTCGTGTTTTTGTTCGTGTTAACAGGTATTAACAGGTAATTTTCGTGTATAACAGTCCAACAGACGTGTTAACAGGTATTAACAGGTAATTTTCGTGTATATCGTGTCGTGTTCGTGTTTGAAAAAAAGGACACGATAAGTTATCGTGTCGTGTTCGTGTATGGGGTTTCGTGTATCGTGTCTTATCGTGTCGTGTCTTATCGTGTACGGGTATACACGATATGCCAGCCCTAGTTAAATGTGTATATATAATATGTGAAAGAGTTAATTTTTTAATTGAAAAGAAAACTTAAAAAAAAAAAAAAACAAGTTGTTGCCCAACGACTATAATCATCGATCATCCAATCACCATTTTTCATCTCCCAACCCCAATTTCCCCCATGTCGTGTGAAGATCCCGCCGCCCCAAGGGGCCATGCCCAAAAAGAAGCGGCACAGGGTGGTGTGCCCCCTCTCCACGCCACCACACTGGTTAGTCTACATACATACTAGACACCCATTACAACTAATTACAAAAATAAAAACTACACCATTTTGCCCAATCCATAGATGCTATTTTATAGCGGTCAGAATAGCGGGTCAAAATTCAACATTCTAACTTTCAAGATCTCTATGAGAAAAAGTCTATTACTACATTAAGTTCATTCATCAACAAATTATATCCAATTATATGACCCTTGTTTATCATTAAATCATATCACCATTATTAACAAAGACTTTTAATACTCACAAGAAGAATGGTAATAAAACCTATATAAATTACTTCCTTCAACTTGAACACAATATCCAAATAGGTTTCCAACTTATTCAACTTCATTTGAATGGTCCTTAAAAGACTTGTCTTCCTTCAACAACAAATAAGACTACCTGGTGTGGTAGGCAAGGGCAAGGGGAAAATCCCGCCACGTGTTTGCAACCTAGGCAGTGGGGGCTTTGCCCTCCACACAAGATGTTAGTGAAGTGGAGGATGATGGTGATGCGGACGTGGAACATTTCTTTCAAGAAAATGAAAGGGTAGAATGCACGGTTACAGAGGATCTTCTCCCTATTTCTTATGTACATGAGAATGGAAGGTTAGAAGAAGTGGAAGATGTCAACGATGATAATTATGAAGAAGTTGAGTTTGAAGCCACACATTTAGCTGAGGAGGGCTTTAACGATAATGATGAAGAAATTCAATTTAACAATGAAAATTTTGAAAATGAAGGATCGAGTGACAGGTTTGATTATTATATATAATGGTTAGGTTTTTATTTAGAATTATGCATAATCTATTTTCTTTCAAAATAATGTTTTTGTTGCTAATTAGTTGTCTAACATTCAAAGTGATTGTAACTAGTTTGTGTTATCTAATGTTTTTATACTAAATATTTATGGTTGCTTTTGTTGTAGATATCATGGCACGTACTATGGGTCGAGGTAGTGTTCAAGCTGGTGGTTGAGGTGTTGGTGGAGGTGTTGGACGAGGTAGTATTCAAGGTAGCGGTGTAGCGGGTAATCAAGGGGTTTGGCGTTGTGGTGGTCGAGTTTATATGCAAGGTGGTGGTCAAGCTAATAATAGAGTTGTTGGGCAACATAGTGGTATAGGAAACAATCAAAGAAATGGTCAAGCGAGTGATCAGGGAGTTGGGCGAGGTGGTGTTCAATCTCGTGATCGAGGTGTAGGTGATGTTGATGATGATTCTGATTTTCATTTGATGCATTCTCCCATTGAGAGTAGTGCTGGTGATGATGTTTATTCATGTTGCTCCCACGAGGCAAGGAAGCACTTCCCACATCCAAGTACCTGAACCAATCAATCGCGAATGGATTTGGGTTGTAGAAGGAGAGACGTCCAAGTACCTGAACCAATCAATCGCGAATGGATTGGGTTGTAGAAGGAGAGTAAGTACACATGTATTGTTTCTTTATGTACATAAAAAGTGTTACTAATATGGTTTTGTATTCATTGCTTTCATTTTGTAGATTTAGTAATCAAGGGACTGCTACCCGGGTTATTTTATCAAATTTAATATGTTTGTGATCCGGTCCATGGGAGAGCTAGAGAGATGTTCCTAATGAGCACAGAACACGGTTATTTGAGCGATTCCAGGTTTGTGTACTCAGACCATTCTTATTTAACTGGTTGGAACATTTTGTACGTTTATTTAAAGTTTTTTCTTCATAGATGTATTTTCAGTGGGAGGATAAATGGAATGCACAAATTCATATGTGCTGGGAGAAGTGCATTGCTGGTAAATTCCCTAATTTGTTGCGAAACGTACGAAATGATGCTAAAGCAACAACGATAGAAAAAGGTAAAAATATTGGAGAGGATATGATCGATCTTATTGACTTTAAACCACCATGGATAAGATCTGAGATATGGAAACAAATGCTTGACCAGTGGAGCGCACCTAAGTGGAATGCAAAATCTTTAAGAAACAAAGAAATTAGAAGTAAGGCAACTGGAGGCAAACATACACTAGGATCTCGATCCTACGTGAGCATGAAAAGAAAAGCAGTTATATATATCATGTAAATATCATTTTTATTAACTTCTAAAATCCCCATTTGTAGGCTAAGATACTTGGGTGTGAATTGTCAGCTCATGAAGCGTGGAATCAATCACACTGCAGGAAAGGAAGTCGACCATTGGATAAAGTTCTAAATTTTAGCAGTTCACTACTTTTGAATGTTGATTCGGAAGGGGACGCTCAAGAAGAAAATCTTGTATGGGTTGATGATAGGGCAGAGGAGACTTGGGTATGTTGATTGATTAGTAAATTCAAACTATATATTTCAGAATAAAAAAGCATAAGTTTATTACAATGAAATTTGAATAATATAATTATGCGTTTATCCCATTAGGTTAAATATGATGGTTTTCGTGCGGAAAAGTACAGGAAAGAACGCATTAAACATCCAAAAATTGACAAAGACTTCTGGTCATGAGCTGGAGGCAAGAATAAAGGAAAAGTGTACGGGTGAGGCAATGTTAGTGACCTGTGTGTACATAGTAGAGAAGACCTTGAGGTATGTTTAATCCTTTTAGACTAATATTTTTTAAAATATAAATAAAATTTGTTTACTCTTTGGCATAAGTGGAATCACATACATTAGTAATTTTTGTGCATTTCTGTTTGTTTAGTTTGCGATGTTTGTTTTTTTTATTGTTGGGTTTGACGCTCTTAATTAGTGAGAATGTTAAGGAATTTCATATTGATTTGATTACACTTTCTCTACGGGTTGTTTGATACAAAAAAATTCTTTTAAAATGAGGTATAATTTCATTCTAAATATCTAAACATACTGGAACATGCTATTTAGCTTCTAGCACTTGAAATGTAGCTCACAGTTGTATTTTGTTTTCTTTGCAAAACTTGACCTGTTATTACTTTTCGTTAGTTCTTCTGACTTCTTGATTCTATTCATTGGTTGTTTTGTAGATTGAAAAGTTGAACTTAGTTATAAGGAGCTCGTTAAGGATAATGATGAAGAAAAAGAAATGTTAAATGAAATTATTGCGGGGTTGTTGGCTGAAAAGGAAAAGGTTAAAGTGGATAAAGATGCTATGCTCGAAAGGATGTCACAGATTGAAGCTATGTTAATGGCAGCAGTTCGAAGATAGGCTATAAACACTTGGTTTCGAATGTTTCGATGTTTATTATAGTAGGATAATTTTAGTTATTTTATGTATTAGTTGGTATTTTTATTAGAATGTTTTATATGCTTTTGAAACATAGATGTTTTATATAACTTTGTGATTTTATTAGACTTTTTATATTTAATTTTGTAGTTTTATTAATATGTAATTTTGATGAAAATAGCAGGGAGAAATCTGAATAAAAAATCAATATAACAAACCAAATAAAAAGACGGTCACAACTCGGTAGCAAATAAATGGAGGCTAAATGGTATCCAAATGTCACAACTTGGTAGCAAATTTAGCAAACTTTCAATGAAAACGGTGGCTAAATGGTGTAAAAAATGATGGCAATAGCGGTGGCTAAATGGTATCAAAGCGGTGGCAAAATCCCGTCATAACACGGTAGCAAACGTGTAGCAGTGGCAAATAATTTTGACCAGTTTTATGATGGCAAACAAGGAAATTGCTACCGTTTTATAACCGAATATTCCATGGCAAAAAACCCTATTTTCTAGTAATGAATCCCATGGTTGTAATATCCTTAGTAGCTTACCAATCTCTACGTTTTTAGACTTGAAAACTGTTTCATTGCAAGATTTCCATATACATCACCCAACAAGTGATTAGGATAACGGATTGCACCATTCGCTTTTGGGTGGATGTCCCATCAATAACCTCATGGAACTTCATGAGATCTGATAGCGAAAAGGCATACACGGGAGGGATAGAACACTGGGTGTGCATATTGGCACACCAAACCCTAGCAAAACTAGGGTTTATATACGCAGCGTAGAGTTCAATACGATGCGTATTGACCTCTACGCTGCGTATATAAACCATGGATCTCAGTGCCTATAACCAATCATTGCATAGAAAACAAGGATTATATACGCTGCGTATAGGTCTCTACGCAGCGTATATAAACCATCTGAAAATTTGGGGTCATTTTGGTAGGTTTGAAGCATCAGATTTTTACAAGGTTCATATACGCTGCGTAGAGACCTATACGCAGCGTATATAACCTCTGTGAATTTTGTTTCAACATTCGGCCTATTTGTGGTATAAATTCTTACCCGGTTACAACGTTAACTCGCTTAAAATATATAACGAGTTAAAAATATATAATGTTTTTTATTATTTAGTCGACGTCTTCGTTAATATATTTAGTCGATGTCGTTGAAAAGCGTGTAATGTTAAAATTTTGAAAAGCGTATATACGGTTCGAATACTATAACTTTAAAATATTATAGCTTAAATAAGTGGAAATACCCGGGTACTGTTCGAATATGTTAAACCGTTTACAGCAAAATTTTTATATGTACGGTGCTCACCACTACGGTCGCACACAAGCCATACCATCCCAGTAGTACCGCCAATATTTTTCGATCGGCGGGTAACAATTACGTAACCATACTCCTTTCCTGTTTCTTGTACCCAATTCTTTAAATCAATTAGAGACATGAAACGCTAAAAAACAGTTACGTTAATAATAACAACAATAATAATTATAATTATAATATTTTTAACAATAATTACAATAATAATAATAATTATAATATTTTTAACAATAATAATAATAATTATAATTATAATATTTTTAACAATAATAATAATAATTATAATTATAATATTTTAACAATAATAATAATAATAATAATAACAATAATAATAATAATAACAACAACAATAATAATAATAACAATAATAATAATAATAATTATTATTATTATTATTATAAAAATAATAATTATTTTAATGTGATACCTCCTTTATTTGAAACAGATTGCCCGGGGTAGATGGTTCATAATCATCATAAAGTGGTGTCTTACGTGGCTCATAACCATATCCACCGTATTATTCGTATCCACCGTAGCCTCCGTATCCACCTTCACCCCCATATCTATCGTATCCACTGTATCCACCTTCACCCCCGTATCCACCGTATCCATCTTTTTCCCCGTATCCACCGTATCCACCTTCACCCCCGTATCCACCGTAACCTCCGTATCCACCTTCACCCCCGTATCCCCCGTAACCCGGATATGATTGCTGCGTTGGGTAATATGGTTCATCAACAGGTGCATTCTCAGCACCTTATCCACTTTGTTGCAATTACGGAGATTCATACCCGTATCCGTAATCCGGATACACTTGATGCGCCGGGTAATTTGGTTCATCAACAGGTGGAGTGGGAGTCTCGTTCAAGTCTGGCAACTGTGTTTTTTGATCAACATGGACTCCAGACACAACCTCCTCCTCCTCATTGGAATCATTTGCTCCCCATGTGTCGTTAGAATAGCGATTACCGAAATAATTCTCGTTCCAAAATGATGACATTTTAACAAGATTGAACAAAAAACAGAACAAATGATTTTGGTTTGGGTATAAAATGTTAGTGAAGAAGAATATGAAAAACAAAAGAAGAGATGAAGTCGAAGCGAAGCAGAGATGCATGGATAAATAAACTTTCAAATTTACTCAAATACGCAGCGTATAGCTGTGACAACCCGAACTTTAAGGTTGGTGCCTTGATTTTGTGATCCCGATTTCTATTATTATTTTCTTTCTTGTCTCGTTTTATTAAACCTGTTCAACACCCGTGACCCTGATAAACGTGTTAAGATGTAATGTAGAGAGTAATGAGTGTTGGGCCAATCTGTTCGTTGATTATAAGATTGGGCCGCACCTTGAACTATTGAAGCCCGCCCTCCTTAATCATTAGTATGGGCTGTTTGCCTAGGGGTTTGGCAGCCCATTTTACTTGGGCTTAAGCCCATAGTCACGGCCAACAAGGAACCTCCCCAACTATCAGATTATATGTTCATGTCTACGTAATTTGTATGCACTCAAGATTTTAACAAACCCTACCCTTCTCTCTCTCTCAAGATCACGTGCGACAAGCAGACCCCCCCCCCCCCCCCCCAATCATCATCAAGACATCATCTCTTGCGACCGAGTTCTTGGTTAGTATGATTGTAATCGTTTTAAATTTGGTTGATCCTACTTGTTTACGTGTGAACCCATTACTGATTTGTATGATGTTTATGGAAACCTTTATGTCACAATATGATCGATAACCTTATGATTGAGAAACTTGCATGATAATAATTCCATAGTTTAGGGATTTTGTCTAACTATCATATCATGTGTCGCATATGAATCTGGGCATGAATTATGTATATGAAATAAGGATCTTGTGATTAATTGCTATCAGGTTGCATGTGATCTTTATTACAGGTGTAATTGTTTCAAGATTATCACGTGTTCGTAATCATCAGATTGTTGTATTAATTGAGATTGTCGGCCACTTTAATTGAATTAAAAGAATATTCAGATTTGCATAAGAATTGAACGGTCCAATAATTCTTAAATCTTGACTGCATAGTCCATATGATTCATTAATTGCTCATGTTGATCTATGTGCATGTGATATGCTTTGAGTAGCATATGTGAAGCCTAAAAGTTTGTCGGCTAAGTGGACATTGTGGTCCAATAAAAATCATACTCATATAAATAAAAAAAACTGTTTGTTTGAATTGAGTAGAGGAATAGGTTAATTAAAAAAAAGGGGGAAACTGCTAAGAAACTTGATTAGGTTCGAATGGGCCACGCACACCTGGGTCGAACTGCATAGTTTCCTTGTTGACTTTATTGTGGACTTGATAATAGACTTGGGCTTATTGTGCTGTGGGCCACGAACTGTAACTGGGCCGCATATATATAACACCATGCACATTAGAAGTGGGCTGGGTTGAGTGGTCATAGCTGGCCATACACCTTCGACCCGTCACGCGCACATAGGTTAATTGGGCCGGACCTAGATGGGCCAGGTTTCGTTATAAAAACCATATATAACAGGTGGACCATATTAGTGATGTATATGAATTTATGACCCAAACCCTTAGTGCGATATTATTATGTGATTAATTTTATGGTGTGCCATTCGATAATGCCAATTGTAATTGTGAAGCTGTTACGAACCAATACGTGAGTACTTAAATGTGAACTGAGCTACTTGTGATAAGGTGTGATTTGAACTTGTATTGTGATGTTAAGTAGGACCAGATACTTGCTAGGATTTGCGAAATGATGCGTGTTCTGCTTATTTGTAACTTGTGTAGTAAATGCAAAGAATACATGATCACGGGTACACGAACTAACTGTTATCAATAACCACAATAGGAATTAATTGATCAACCGGGAACACGTACATTAATCTTACCGAGCAAACCAAAGGTGAGTTCACACTTTTCACAAGGCATGAGATTCCCCGGGGTTGGGAATGGGTAAAGGATTGAAACTGAAACTGCATGATTTCCTGGTTTGGAACACGTACACACCCTCTTTATGGAAGGGTGACAACACGTAATAAGGATATGATTGGAACCTGCGTAATCTCCTGGTTTGGGAATTACGTACACACCCTCTTTATTGAAGGGTGACAACACGGATACTAGACCAAAATCTCTATCATGAAGTCCCTCCTTTTTATATCGACTTAATCGCCGGGCCAATGGCGAGCGGGTCATTAGTTAGATAGCGCTATTTAGGTTTGACAAGCCTCACACCGTGCCGCAGAGGACGGACGTGAACTAATGGATCTGGGCACTAGGCAATGATGATAGACATTGACATCAGGGCACCAACTTACTTTAGTCAGTGGTCGATATGGTAAACGGGTCTAGTGGTTCACATGGGGAACCCCCACTGGTTATGGATATGGTTTGGGAAACTGGTTAACTTATGGTTTACAAGCAAACTCATGGTTTTTGAAACAACTTTAAAACGAACACCAACTGTGAACTCGCTCAACTTTGTTGTTGATTCGTTGTTACATGCCTTGCAGGTCTTTAGGTACATATTAATTGGAACTTGCTGTCTGGGAGGCTGGAGTGGTCATGGGTCGAGATACATGGAAACGCGAGACGAACTAAATGACTTCCACACACTTGGTTTATGAATTTCTTAACTAATGTATTATGCTTCCGCTGAACATTAAATAATGTTTTGTAACACTTCTATCAATAATAAATGAAAGTTTTATTTGGAATAATTGTTATGAGTTCAACTTGACTGGTGGCTTGGATCCTGGTACGTCACACGCCCCGCGGTAATTTCGCATGTGGTATTTTGGGGTTGTGACAGATTGGTATCAGAGCCATTGGTTATAGTGAACTTGGTTTTAAAAAGGGAAAAACGTTTTTTTAAAACCAGACTATAACCGAACAGTTTTGACAACAAGAATACGACCATGACACTCAGCTCCAGATAGCAAGGTTCGTCTCTCGTTTACTCATCGAGCACTTACATATGATATTGCACGTTTAGCATAACAGTATGAATTCATGTATTACTTGCATGTGTTATGTAACTGATAGGGTGGTATTTCCCTAAACATTCATGACTTACGCTTCGTGATGCTCTTTGGTTGCTACTCGAGTTTTGAGGAACCATTTGTCATGAGTTAAGAAGAGCTGAGATGAGCATGCAAATCATAATATTATTGTGGGTGCACACATAATAATAAAGTGGGGTGCATGCGAGTCCCAGTGAGGCTTAACAAGTGAAAAAGGGGTTCCGTTCCGTTATTTGATCGATGTGAAACATAACAAACCTATAGGGGTCATAACAATGATTGTCCCCTACTCGAAGTGAACTTTTCATTCATCTCTAGATCCCTTCGAATCTCGATGCTATCGAGTATTACCTGAGCACCCATCTGAACACCTAGCGAACCGTGTAGAATGTTAGGTGCTTATACGAACGTCCCTGAGTTGGATGTCGCAGCGTCGAATGATTGATCGATACCTTTCTTACTCCTCTTCGCTTGCTGGAACTCATGTATTGACATCTTAGATCCCGAAGTGTGATCACTTCTGCAATACCTCCGTAATAGACCGTGTACTACTCAATCAACTTGCAACATCGATGGACAGGAGGATGAGCGTAGCACTTTACCGACCTCAGTACTTTGACGACCCTGATTACCGACAATGAGCACCAGCGAATTGGATTCAATCGAATCCTTAACCCCAGCCATCAACTCATGGGAGTCGACTCTTACGAACCAATCGGGACAAAGTCGATGACGATTGACTGTAGAGCGGACTGTGTAATCGCCCGCACCATGAGTAGTGCCTTAGGACGTGGCACGGAATGTGAAAAGATGGACCTTGTTGGTGAAAGGACGCAGGACACCGTTACAGGCAACAATATTAGAGGCAACAGTCGCGGCAACATCAAGGTACTCGTGATCGTAACTTACAGTATGAAACGAAGGTGACTTAGACAAGGATTGACTGTGTTAAGTCAAGGTGACGACAACCAAGGGAACGACGGGAGTACTGGAAATTCTCGTGACGAAAACAACACTGGAAATGAAGCTCATGGAAGGACATTTAGTATTGGCATAGGCTATACCAGGCGTAATAGCAACACGATAGCTTGGATGGGTAGCTATTTGCTTCATCTCTGTTCTGTTTAACCCTGATGCTTCTTGAAACCGAACCTATTGTGGAGTCGGCTGATGCAAGTCAATTGAAGCCTTATATGTTCGCTGGGATGCAAACTCGACCTTGGGGGACAGGTGTTCGACATTGACCTTCCTTTTACTACCCCTGATGGTTACAATGCAGTAGTTAGTGTGGATTGGTTATTCAAGAATCGCGCAGACATACCTTGTGAGGAGAAAATTTTGTGTAGAGAATCGTTATTTGTTCTAAAGCAACAGAGTGGTGCAAAGGTTAGCGCCATATCAACTATGAAGGCCCAGAAGTGTCTACGGAAGGATCACCCTGCTACGTTAGCAACCGTTACTGATGTTGAGGCTAAGGAAAAGAGGATCGAGGATCCACCAATTGTTCGTGATTCCTCTCAGTGTGCTACCCGAGGAGCTTTCAGATTTACTTCCACCACTGTTAGGCAGAATCTCAGTTTGATATCACGACAGGGGCAGCCCTGATTACTAGTGCTACATACCGTTTTGCACCAGGAAGGTTGCAGGAGCTGTTTAACCAACTACAGGAACTGTCGGACAGGAGTTTTCGCCTTAAGGAGCCCTCGCTATACCCATGAAGAGAAGCCTTTTCGTATGTGTACTGGTAATCGAGAACTCAACAAGGTGACAGTCAAGAACCGTGTGCCTCGACCACGTATTGACGACCCGCCGACCAGTTGCGCGGAACAAGCTTCCATTCGAGGATTGGCTAGTGAACGAACTATCGTCAGATGGAAGTCCAAGGGGAGAATGCTCTTAGAACAGCATGTCGAATGTAATGCATCCATTTCAATGTTATACACCATGATCATTGAGTTGACCAACACACCAGCAGCTTCAGGGATCACATGAATCGACCGCATTTGTTGACAACGTTCTGAATCCTGACCAGGAGAATGGAACGCCATGGGTGGCATTTGTATCTTATTTTGGATCTCCTGAGGGAGGAGCCACTCCGCTCAAAGTCTTGTTAAATGTAATTTCTAGGTTCAAGAGGTACCTTTTGGATGTAATCAGCGAAGTGGGAATGCACGTGGATCTCGCTAAATCCATCTTGGTTGGAAAATGATCGACACCAAAGAGTCCTACGTGGATACAGCAATTTCTTGGTCTCACTTGATACTATCGCAGATAAATCACAGGATTTCGAAGGTCGTGCAGCTTAAATCTCTCTCTAGCACAGCAGGGTGCTGTGTTCATGAAAGACAGAACAGGAGGACGTCTTTTCAGCTTTCGAATCCCAACTCTGCAATGCACTGGGCATCGTTTTACCTGAGGGTGCGGGTGATTCAGTGGTATATCCTTATGGTCTGAATCAGAGTCCCAGCTGCACATCGACGCAACATGAGAGGGTGATGACATACGTGATGGAGTTACAAAGAGGAACTGCGCGACACACACGACTGGTGGTGAAAATCGTGGCTTTGGGATTTTGGATGGAGGCATCACTTGGACGGTACCAGATGCGTTATTTAGACCGATCACAAGGGCCTCCCGTGTATCGATGTTCGAAAGAGCTAAAGCATGCAATGACATCGCTGGATGGAACTTCTGAATGGGTACGACTGAGAAACCTAAACACACACGAGCTCTGCAGCTCGCTATCGACTTTAACCTACTAGATCAGACTCGCTCTGCCCAAACTGGAGAACTGAATGTAGAGGATTTTCAAATCGAACCCATGGGGGACTTGGAGAAGCAACCTTTGACCGGTCGGACGATACTCGTTACCTCATGGAACGAATGTGGGTCTCATTTTGCGGCAACTGTAGGGAACTCATGTTGAGCAAAGCACACCGGCCTCGATATTCTAGTCGTCTGGGTTTTGATGAGAGACGTTAGGATTTATAAACCTTGTGCTGGTAATCGGACATGAAGGCCCACCTGGCTAGGTAGGGGAATGATACTACTTGAGGGAAAGTCAAGGTGAAATATTAGCAACTGGAAAACCCCCATACGGAAATGAGAACGGACTGAAATCCATTTTTGTCACTGATCTGCTTACAACTCGAAACAGAAACAATATCACCTGGATGATCGTTGATTGTCTCACGAAACCAGCACACTTTCTAGCCATCAAAGAAACGGATAAGTTTTCTACACTTGCAGTCATCTACCTGAAAGAAGCGGTTGCTAGGCATGAGGTGCCAACCTCCATTACCTCTAATCGCGACCCACGATTTGCATCTGATTTGTGGCAAGCGGTGCACAAATCCTTTTGGCTCGCGTTTAGACAGGAGCACAACATATCATCCACAGACGGATGGGCAGACTGAATGCACCATCCAAACTCTTGAAGACATGCTTCAAGCACGTGACATCGACTTTGGCAATGGTCGGGGAAGACACCTCCCTTTAGTGGAGCTTTCGCATAACAACAGTTACCACACCAGCATTCAGGCTGCTCCGTTTGAGGCATTGTACGGGCGTAAGTGCCGATCACCTCTTTGTTGGGCCAAGGTTGGCGACAGCCAAATCACTGGCCCAGAACTTGTAGTAGATACAACAGAGAAAATTGCTCAGATACGACAACGGATGGCGGCAGCTCGTGACCGTCAGAAAAGCTACGCTGATAAACGTAGGAAACCAGTCGAATTCTAGGTTGGGGATCGAGTGCTACTTAAAGTCTCACCTTGGAAAGGTGTAGTTCGTTTTGGTAAACGAGGCAAACTCAACCCGCGATTCATCGGACCTTTCGAAATCACTGAGAAAATAGGCAAGGTGGCCTACAAACTGAATCTACCTGAAGAACTCAGCGGAGTTCATAACGTATTCCACGTGTCAAATCTGAAGAAGTGTCTGTCAGATGAGACCCTCATAGTTCCTCTCAAGGAGCTCACTATCGACGATCAGCTGCAAATCGTCGAGGAACCAGCAGAGATTACTGACCGAGACGTTAAGGTCCTCAAGCGCACCAGAATATCTCTTGTTCGAGTTCGTTGGAACTCCCGTCGTGGCCCAGAGTGCACCTGGGAACGAGAAGACCAAATGAAACTCAAGTATCCCCAGTTGTTCGAGAAAAGTGCAACCGCTACTGAGGCTGAAGCTACTGCGGAATTTCGGGACGAAATTCCAAACCAACGGGGGGATGATGTGACACCCCAGGAAAAAACATGAAAACACGCAACTTAACCAGCTTCCTTAGTAACCACGTGCTAAATTTCGGGATGAAATTTCTTTCAAGTTGGGGATGATGTGACAACCCAAACTTTAAGGTTGGTGCCTTGATTTTGTGATCCCGATTTCTATTATTATTTTCTTTCTTGTCTCGTTTTATTAAACCTGTTCAACACCCGTGACCCTGATAAACGTGTTAAGATGTAATGTAGAGAGTAATGAGTGTTGGGCCAATCTGTGCGTTGATTATAAGATTGGGCCGCACCTTGAACTATTGAAGCCCGCCCTCCTTAATCATTAGTATGGGCTGTTTGCCTAGGGGTTTGGCAGCCCATTTTACTTGGGCTTAAGCCCATAGTCACGGCCAACAAGGAACCTCCCCAACTATCAGATTATATGTTCATGTCTACGTAATTTGTATGCACTCAAGATTTTAACAAACCCTAAACAAACCATATCCTTCTCTCTCTTAAGATCACGTGCGACAAGCAGAACCCCCCCCCCCCCCACCATCATCATCAAGACATCATCTCTTGCGACCGAGTTCTTGGTTAGTATGATTGTAATCGTTTTAAATTTGGTTGATCCTACTTGTTTACGTGTGAACCCATTACTGATTTGTATGATGTTTATGGAAACCTTTATGTCACAATATGATCGATAACCTTATGATTGAGAAACTTGCATGATAATAATTCCATAGTTTAGGGATTTTGTCTAACTATCATATCATGTGTCGCATATGAATCTGGGCATGAATTATGTATATGAAATAAGGATCTTGTGATTAATTGCTATCAGGTTGCATGTGATCTTTATTACATGTGTAATTGTTTCAAGATTATCACGTGTTCGTAATCATCAGATTGTTGTATTAATTGAGATTGTCGGCCATTTTAATTGAATTAAAAGAATATTCAGATTTGCATAAGAATTGAACGGTCCAATAATTCTTAAATGTTGACTGCATAGTCCATATGATTCATTAATTGCTCATGTTGATCTATGTGCATGTGATATGCTTTGAGTAGCATATGTGAAGCCTAAAAGTTTGTTGGCTAAGTGGACATTGTGGTCCAATAAAAATCATACTCATATAAATCAAAAAAACTGTTTGTTTGAATTGAGTAGAGGAATAGGTTAATTAAAAAAAAAGGGACACTGCTAAGAAACTTGATTAGGTTCGAATGGGCTACGCACACCTGGGTCGAACTGCATAGTTTCCTTGTTGACTTTATTGTGGACTTGATAATAGACTTGGGCTTATTGTGCTGTGGGCCACGAACTGTAACTGGGCCACATATATATAACACCATGCACATTAGAAGTGGGATGGGTTGAGTGGTCATAGCTGGCCATACACCTTTGACCCGTCACGCGCACATAAGTTAATTGGGCCGGACATAGATGGGCCAGGTTTCGTTATAAAAACCATATATAACAGGTGGACCATATTAGTGATGTATATAAATTTATGACCCAAACCCTTAGTGCGATATTATTATGTGATTAATTTTATGGTGTGTCATTCGATAATGCCAATTGTAATTGTGAAGCTGTTACGAACCAATACGTGAGTACTTAAATGTGAACTGAGCTACTTGTGATAAGGTGTGATGTGAACTTGTATTGTGATTTTATGTAGGACCAGATACTTGCTAGGATTTGCGAAATGATGTGTGTTCTGCTTATTTGTAACTTGTGTAGTAAATGCAAAGAATACATGATCACGGGTACACGAACTAACTGTTATCAATAACCACAATAGGAATTAATTGATCAACTGGGAACACGTACCTTAATCTTACCGAGCAAACCAAAGGTAAGTTCACACTTTTCACAAGGCATGGGATTCCGAGGGGTTGAGAATGGGTAAAGGATTGAAACTGAAACTGCGTGATTTCCTGGTTTGGAACACGTACACACCCTCTTTATTGAAGGGTGACAACACGTAATAAGGATATGATTGGAACCTGCGTAATCTCCTGGTTTGGGAATTACGTACACACCCTCTTTATTGAAGGGTGACAACACGGATACTTGACCAAAATCTCTATCATGAAGTCCCTCCTTTTTATATCGACTTAATCGCCGGGCCAATGACGAGCGGGTCATTAGTTAGATAGCGCTATTTAGGTTTGACAAGCCTCACACCGTGCCGTAGAGGACGGGCGTGAACTAATGGATCTGGGCACTAGTCAATGATGATAAACATTGACGTCAGGACACCAACTTACTTTAGTCAGTGATCGATATGGTAAACGGGTCTAGTGGTTCACATGGGGAAGCCCCCACTGGTTATGGATATGGTTTGGGAAACTGGTTAACTTATGGTTTAGAGTTAATTGCCAAAATCGTCCCTGAGGTTTGGGCAGGTTTGCCATTTTCGTCCAAAATGACACTTTTGTACCAAATTGCCCCCAACGTTTGTAACTTTTTGCCATTTTCATCTGTTGATACATATTTTGTGGACACGACTCGGCTCGGTTCAACTCAGCTCAGTTCGACTTAGTTTCGACTCGAAGACACGAAGATCAAGACGAAGACTTGTGTCTGTACTTTGTCTGTAATGTGTCATGATACAAAACGATGTCTTATGTTAGATTTGTTGCTATGTGCGTTCGATGTAAGTTTGACCAGGTCAACCATCCTCCGGTTTGACTTGGCCAAACAGTTAGCACATTGGTTGAAACATGCTTGTGTCGAAGGATGTCATCGAAGGATGGTTTGTATCCTTCGATGACCTCGAAAGATAATGTCATTCGATAGATACAGATGGACCTCGAAGGATATCATCCTTCGAGGTATCTATGGATCTTTCGGTAGAATTTCTGGTCGATAGATGATCCTTCGACCAGATTTCCTTATCCTTCGACCATAGGTGCTGTGTCGGGTATAAATACCCAAGTGTTGTGTTCATTTCAAAGGGACACAAGAGACAGATAGATACACTCGAGAGATAGGGAGAGCATTCTGTCAAGAACACACACACACATTAGAGAGTTTGCAATACAGATTTGTAAACCTTGTGCTTGTAACCGGAACCTTTCATACGCATTAATACAAGTGGTGTTAATCGTTGAACCTTGTGTGTTTTGTGTTTATACTTGTCTCAACTCGGTTGCACTCTAGCTTGGATTCCGCACTTGCTAGTGTGTTAATATAACAAGGATAAGGTTTGACCTCATCCTAGAGGGACCTACAAGTGGTATCAGAGCCTTGGCTCTTCTCCTTGTTAAAACCGAGGTGTTCTTGCTGTTTTTCGGGTTTTAAAGTTTATATTTTTCTGGAAAACATCTTAAAATCGGATTATATATTGGTGTTTTGCTTTATGTTTTGTTAAAAACCGTGTTATTTTCATGCTCACATGTTAGTCTTTGGTTTTTATTAAACATTTTGGCAAAAACCGGTTTCGGAAGTTGTTGGTTTACCGGAAAATTCAAATTTTCTGGGTTGTGTTCTTCAAATATTCAAGTGTTCTTCAAATGTTTTATATATTTTGATCTTGGTTAATTATTTTCGAAAGTTGTTTGTGTTGGGAAGGGACCCAAATCTAAGTTGGTGAAAAAGCAGGGTCTGACCATACTTTCTGTCTTCTGCCTTCTGCCGAAAGCTTCTACCAACCCGTCACCTTTTCACCAACCTGTCAACATTTGTCAACTGTGTCAGAGCTCATCGAAAGATATCCTTCGGAGTCGAAAGATCATCTTTCGATCAAGGAGGTTCGACAGATACCCATCCTTCGAACATCTTTCGAAGTCAGTGAGTTATCTTTCGAGCCAAGGAATCTTTTCGAAGGATATATTGTTCGAGCTTCTGTTACATTTCGAAAGATAAGGATCCTTCGTCTTGGAGAATCTTTCGAAGTCATCGTTCGAAACTCAACAGTGATCTTTCGAACACTGTTGATCCTTCGAACAAGTGTCTATCTTTCGAACAGGTGTTTATCTTTCGATCCTTGTCTGTTTGAGTTTAACAGTTTGTGCTTTTCAGGTCTTTCGATCAGAGATCTTTCGGCTGTTTGTTTCTCTTCAACATTTTAATATAGTTTGTGAAAATTAATTTTTTTTTAATTAATTTTCACTTAATATATTAATTTTTATAAAATGGGAACAAACGGTGAGTGGTGGACTCAATTAACTTCGACTCCACAATCATCAGCTACACAACCTGAGCCAGAGTTTGACAAAAATGCATTCTTGCGAGCTATTGCCCCAACTCAAGCTGCAATGATAACTGCAAATCAATGGGCATTGGTCACAAATCAAAGCAGCAGCATTCAATCTATGATGCAGAACGACAGTGAAACTGGTACAAGCACAAAACCGCCAAAGCTAAATCACATCAATGATTGGGGATGGTGGAAAGAAAGGTTGAGAACTTATGTTCAGGGGCAAGGTCAAGATCTATGGATGTGTTTCTTCACTCCATTTGACAGTGAGTTGGAAGTTGCAGGATCTAATCCACAAACTTACAGCACTTTGTCTGATGAAGATAAGAAGAAATTTGAGTTAGAAAAGAAAGCATTCATGATTCTCACACAAGCTCTTAACAGAGATATTTACCACCAGTTTGTTTACTGCACGACTACTAAAAGCTTGTGGGATATGCTCACGTTACGATGTGAAGGAAATGCTCAATCGAGAAAGATCAAGCAAGATTTGCTGAAGAAAGAATTTGAAGGATTCACGTGTATGGAGAATGAGACTTTGGCAGATTTATCTACAAGGTTCCATCACTTATTGAGTGAGATGTTTGCTTTTAAAGTCACTGCCACTCCACAAGAAATGACGAAGAGATTTGCTGATAGCTTACCAGCAAAGTGGAGCAGTTACCTTGAAATTCTCAAAGAAAATGGTGTTTTAGACACAATCACCGTTTATGATTTAATTCAAAAATTGGAGAACAAGGATGTGGAAGAAAAGCTTAAGGCAAAAAGAACACTAACTCCTCAAAGTCCAGAGATGTATTTTGGGATTGCAGGGGGTATCAGTGGAGAAAAACCAGCTACTCAACATGCGAAGCTTCAGACAGCTTTCATCTCAAACACCGGACCTTCCACAACAGATCAGTTTGATCCTTCAGCATACTCGATGTATCCAAGACAAAATTCTTCTTCTCAACAACAGTGTGTGCAACCGACAGCTCAGAAGCAACAACCGCAACAGCAAGGATTCTATGGAAGCTCTTCAAACTTTCAAGCCACTTCCAATCCAAACACAGTCAGATTAGACACTTCCAACTTTTCCAAAGTCAGTGTCGAAATAGCCAAGGAGCATATGGAGATGTTGAATACCTTGGTTAGTGCTTATTGTGGATTGATCGCAGGTCAGATTGGGAATATCAATCTAACCAATGAAGATTATCAGCAAGTGGATAGAGATGAGTTTGAAATGATGGATATTAAATGGGCTCTTGCTAGTGCCATTCGAAGAGCAAAAGAGTTTATGGAAAGAACGGGGAGAACCAACTTGGAAAGCAAGAAAGACACCAAGTATGGGTTCGACAAGCAAGCTGTAACATGTTTTAACTGTGGTGAAAGAGGTCATTTCAAAAGGGAATGCACAAGACCAGCTCAGCATGGAAACCAAAATCCCTTCAGAAATCAAGGCAACCAGCAGAACCAAAACAGGAACAATGTTCGTACGTTGATGCCTGTCAACAACCAAGGCCAAGCAGGGTCGTCAAATGCCAACCGGGCACTTGTGGTTCAAATGGATGAAGGTTGTGATTGGTCGCTTCAGCTTGGAGAAGGAGGAAATGGTGGAACAGCATGTTATGCTAAAGTGACTGAGAAGGTAGTAGAACCCGTGTCTGCTGGTGAATCTTCAGAAGATGAAGATAGTTCGGGTTATAGTGGGAGCATGAATGGGGAATCACTTGATGCTGATGATTTATCAAGTGATGCTTTGGATTTGAAGGTTGATAAACTTTTGGCTGAAGCTGAAGTATTATGCAAGAGGAGATCTATTCTGTGCCAGAAATCTGCTGGAACTTCCGAGAAGCTTGCTAAGTTCTTCTCTGAAGATGGATCTTTTTCTTTCCATTCAGCCTTTACGGCTAATGTCGACTGTTCATCAAGTCAGGTATGTGTCGATGAACCCACTGTAGTTAGCTGTGAAAATTGTGATAGTTTAAAGGTTAAATATGCTGAACAGGAAAAGCAGTTTGAGATCACACACAAACACAATCAAGAATTGATTGTAGATCTTTCTAAAGCAACTGAAGCTAACTTGTTTTTAACCAGAAATGAAAAGGAATTTAAAGCAACAATTGCGTCATTAAAACATGATGTTTCTGAATTACAAAAGGCTGTTTTGAGAAAACAACATGCTAATAATGATTTAATTGACACAATTGAAAAGCAAATGGTAGAGTTAGCAACAGCTCGATGTGAATGTGATACAATTAAGCAGAAATTGGAAAGCTATTCCAATTCCCGCTATGTTTTGGATCACATTATTGATGTTCAAAAGAAAAAGGGGGATAGGAAGTGTAATGGATTCAAATCATGTCCTCCCCCAATGAATCACAATTACTCCAAATTGCCTGATGACGAGGATATGCCCCGTTTTGAACCTACTGTGCCACTCAATCTAGATGATTTTGCAGCAGGCCTCGGGTTCACAACTGGTACATCATCCTCGGGTCAATCTGAATCTGAGTCTGAGAATGTGACGGATTCATCATGTGTTAAGGAACAGAGTCCTCCCACTGTTGAGGATACTGATTCTTCGGATGATGAATCTGATTCATCGGATGATGAGTCTGTAGAAATTGTGAATCAACAGTCTAACTCGGTTACAACAGATATTCCAATTGAGAATCACATCTTATGTGATCCACCAGTGGAACCGAGTAAGACTGAAATGTCAAAAGCAGTGGAGTCCCTTGTTTCGAGCAGTGAAGGGAATAACTTGTTGTACACGCTCAAAGGAGATGACAAAATCTACTCTAACAAAGATTTTCCAATTAAAAATGTAAATCAAGATTTAATTGAGCAAATTTTTGAAGGATGTATTGATAAGTTTTTGGGAAACAAAAGTGGCAAAGTCACCGTCACTCAATGTGATCCAATTCCGTGTGAACAAATTAGAAAACAATACGGAAACCAAAAACAACAAATTGAGCGAAAACAACAAGTCAACTCCGGAAAGGGTAAGGTACAGGGAAAGAAGGCTCAGAACAAGAATGTTCAAGCACCTAAAGTTCAGCAGCAAAATGTGCAAAACAAAAGAGCTCCTGTTAAGAAGCGAGAACCGAAAGTGAACTTTGTTGGATCCAAGGGTACAGATAAACTTGAAACATTTCAGGATAAATCTAACATTGATTTTGTAAAACAAGTTAGAATTTTAAAACGAAATGATCAGAATAATTACACCCAACATACAAACGGATGTGATTTAGGTCCAAGTACATCTAGATCACAAAGTTCATGGTCTGGTTCTCAGTCTGGTCATCAACATGCTTCTCCGAGGTTTGTAGAGCGGAGAATGTGTTTTGAGTGTGGCACAATTGGGCATATTGTAAGATACTGCCCATACCTGCAAAAGTTGAAGGCCAAAGCGTGTGTTCCCCAAGAAACCAATTACCAAAAACGATCTGTTTCCCCGAAACAAGACCCACGTGTCTTGAAAGAAAGGGAAAAGAAGTTAAAACAAAAGAATCAAAAGGTAATTGAGAAGGCCTTAAAATCAGAGGTCAGAGAAGAAAAACCTGTTCAAGCAAAACCTAAAACTGTAAAACCAGTAAATGCTAAAGCAATAAATTCAAATACTAGTAAAGGACAAACGGCTTGGAAGCAAAAACAGGTAATTCAATCAGGGGGGGACCACAGGTTCTTTTTCCTAATCATCAAGTGATTGAAATCACTTTTCTTGATGATCAAGGACGACCCAAGTCCACAAAGGCTTGGGTCCCCCTCTCCAACTAATCTTTGAGTGAGTGTGTAGGATATTCCAGGAGGAACTATCGATAGTCGTAAGATTGTTGATAGTGGAGCGTCCATGCACAAAATAGGCAACAGAAGAAATTGCTGCCTTTGTTGGAGAGAAAATGAAAAAGAAAACAGAAGTGTCTGTTGAAAGAGATTGAAAAGCTTCGACAAAAATGCAAATCATTTCAAAGTGTGATTGTTAAAGGCTTTGATCGGGTCCCCAGGGTAGATTCAAATCAAAATGTACGCACCTGCAGCACGTTTGAGGTTCAAAATCAACAAGATGAACGTGCAGTGTACATTTCTTCGCGGTGTGATTGAAGAAAAAGGGTTTGTTAAACAAACCAACCGGGTGTGCGGATGCCTTGGCATGGATTGAACAACCGCACACTACTTCTGAAAGAGAAAGACAAAGACCTTCGCTGGTGCAATATGGATGACCAGCCGGACCCAAAGGTTTATGATCTTGTTGCTGTCAAGAGACTTCTCAGTAGCTACAAAGAATCGACTTTGAAATCCACACCGGGTGGATATCCAGTTTGGGAGAGCACTCAGATTCCTTGCAATGCACGAAGCAGTTGCAGGATACGGTTTTTAAAATTCTAATCTCTCCTATACTTGTCGTTATTTAAGCTACTTTATAAATTGTTATCCTCTCGCAGCACTCTTTGGCCAGACAATGTTGTCATGGTCCACACCGCAAACCGACATGCCAACTGATTTTTCCAAAATTC
This sequence comes from Helianthus tuberosus, assembly GCA_030545235.1. Taxonomy (NCBI): domain Eukaryota; kingdom Viridiplantae; phylum Streptophyta; class Magnoliopsida; order Asterales; family Asteraceae; genus Helianthus; species Helianthus tuberosus. Next base: position 50,500,545 of record CM060351.1, read on the forward strand.
GATAAATCTTTTCAGATTAAAACTTAATTTTGGTAAACGGCATTGAGGTAAAACATGAGTTAACCAACATCGGAAATCATTTTTGTAAATACCTTTGTGTTTTAAATTTTATCTTAGTGTGTTGATTTTAGGGGGAGTAAATCCAAATTTGATAAATCCAAAAACATCGAAAAATTTCAAAAGCACAAAAACAATAGAAAAACAAAAATGAGTTTCCTGGCGAGAAAAAGAGAAAATGATAGTTCATCAGTGGTCTGTCTAAACCTCTTTAAACCTTAAATGAAAAAGCGATAAGCAGCTCTATATAAGATGTATCGGTAGGCTCACAATCATTTTAAAGTGTGCAGGGTGATATAAACTTAAATCGACTGAAGACTGGGTGGGAACCATTCATTGGCATATGGTCTTAGTACCGAAATTTCGTTTGAGAGATTGCCGAGGTTCTGAGATATTCGGTCTTTATGCTGCTTATCATCTGGGTATCATGGTTGTATCTTTTTCCGAAAAATAACGGGGACGCAAGTCTAGATCTTCCATGATACCATACATACGTGTACATACTGCATTCGACCTCAATAAGTGATCAACAATCACATGTCCAATCAAAATAAGTGACAATATATCACTTTTATCCGGGAGTCAAGTTCGTCTCTTTGCGGTACGAAAGTACTGACCTGTTCACGGACTTGCTCCTGTGCCCTCATGCATCGAAAATCAAGTTCCTCATCAATAAGTGATTCTATCACACAGGGCTTGTTTTCAAATCAAAATAAGTGAGAATCTCACATCATATACGGTCAAACAGATGATAATCGGTATACTCACCGGTAAGATGAACCCTCGTGCATACCTTGATACGGGAATGTGTCGTGATGTGGATGAACACCGGTCGGTAAGTATAAATCATACCTTAACGTATCCCCTCGCCATGATTACAAATGATAAGTTGAGTTTATGTGGACAACAATACCGATAATCGTTATAGGATGCTTATCTTAATGTTAACTAATAGAACAACAAGAGCGTTTTGACATGACCGTACACTGATATGATTCTCTTACCCTCGAAACTTGCAAAAAGAATGTCTGTAGATATTTATTTACTATTTTCAGTTTATGATTCTTGTGTATATTTATTTATTGTTTTCCGTCTTTACAAATGAAAAATTCCAAAAAGATTTTAGGTGTGTTTTAATATAAACTTTATAAAATCCAAAAAGATTTTGCTTCTAGTTTATTTTTGATTGACTGATGTTGGAACTCGAGTCTATCCTACCCAAAATCCTGATCGTAAGCCGAAAAACAATTGCATCTTCATAATCTGTCGAAGTTAACAAGTTTTGAAAGTTAAAGGATTAAAATTGAATATTTTTCTAAACTTTCAAACTGTTGTCGGTTGGTGTTTGATCGAGATTTGATCTCATATGTGTCTTTCGTTTAAATGTTAAATATATTCTAAGCGGTGTTCTCATTATGCGTTTAGCTTTCTTGCATGTGCAGATGCTAAAGGCGAGGAGAACATGTTCGATGAAAAGCTTTGGAATGAAGACACGAAGTGGAGGCACTCAAAGGATAAAGTGATCGAGTTGCCGCTGACCCTTCCTCAACACCACAAGGATCTGAAGAACTGTCAAGTCAAAAGATTCACGAGCATGACTCAATGGAGAGCTCAATCTAAGGGGGAGTTTATTGACACACTACCTAAACAACAAGGGGGAGTTTGTTGATACACTTTCTACTTACAACACGTGAAGACCTTGAAGATCCTCCGACGTGGAAGACATCGAAGTTGAACCTCACGAGTAGCGTCCAAGGGGGAGTTTGTTGATACATATTTTGTGGACACGACTCGGCTCGGTTCAACTCAGCTCAGTTCGACTTAGTTTCGACTCGAAGACACGAAGATCAAGACGAAGACTTGTGTCTGTACTTTGTCTGTAATGTGTCATGATACAAAACGATGTCTTATGTTAGATTTGTTGCTATGTGCGTTCGATGTAAGTTTGACCAGGTCAACCATCCTCCGGTTTGACTTGGCCAAACAGTTAGCACATTGGTTGAAACATGCTTGTGTCGAAGGATGTCATCGAAGGATGGTTTGTATCCTTCGATGACCTCGAAAGATAATGTCATTCGATAGATACAGATGGACCTCGAAGGATATCATCCTTCGAGGTATCTATGGATCTTTCGGTAGAATTTCTGGTCGATAGATGATCCTTCGACCAGATTTCCTTATCCTTCGACCATAGGTGCTGTGTCGGGTATAAATACCCAAGTGTTGTGTTCATTTCAAAGGGACACAAGAGACAGATAGATACACTCGAGAGATAGGGAGAGCATTCTGTCAAGAACACACACACACATTAGAGAGTTTGCAATACAGATTTGTAAACCTTGTGCTTGTAACCGGAACCTTTCATACGCATTAATACAAGTGGTGTTAATCGTTGAACCTTGTGTGTTTTGTGTTTATACTTGTCTCAACTCGGTTGCACTCTAGCTTGGATTCCGCACTTGCTAGTGTGTTAATATAACAAGGATAAGGTTTGACCTCATCCTAGAGGGACCTACATCATCCACCCCACTAACTTAGTTTATTTTTTCTGTTAAGTTGAGGATATTTGGATGAAACTGGGAAATATAAAACCACAGGGACGATTTGGCAATTTATTCAAACTCTTTTAAATTTCTTTTATTTAATTAATATTGTTACATATATAATAAAAAAGAATATACATGCAATTTTTATATGAAAAAAATAATAGCTTTGTCACATAATTTTTATAAATTTTCATCCAACCACTAAGTTAATTTTTCTATTAAGGCGAATGATGTTTATAAACTAAGACAAAAATTAATTTCTAATTTCTTATATAGATCAGTTTTATAAAAATAAAATCTACTAAAATCACTAAATTTTATAAAACAAAAATGCTAGTGACCTTATTGAAAAAGGTCAAATAAAAAAATCTTATCATATGTACCAAGTTTGTAATTCATCTTCTACTCTTTTAAATTCGCTCCTAAGGAAAAACAGAAGCCAGTGCCCCCTATCAAACAAAGTATCGTTACCAAACCTTAAAATTACCCACCAAATTGTAATTATAATGCTATGAGTCAAAAGTTTCTTCACTCAAGCCACTCAGAATAAGTGTTAGTTAGTTACCCTCATAATCTTAATTAAATAAATATTTATTTCTACCAACATATTTCCTAGGTGCTCAACACATTTAAAAAATATGTAACGTTTTATAATTTTTTCTATCTCTACAAATGATAAATATTAAAAGTTGTAATCGATTGTTATGTGTTGCACACCAATTATGTTTTCTCTTTAAAAACTGATTTATATAAAGAAGATGTAAATTAATTTTTGTCTTAATTTATAAAATTTAAAACATCCTTCACCTTAACAGAAAAAATAAACTGAGTTAATAATTTGGATGAAAATTTATAAAAAAATATGTGACAAAACTATTAACTTTTTTTTTTTTTTCTGAAAACTCCATGTATATTCTTTTTTATTATATATGTAACAAAAATAATTAAATAAAAGAAATTAAAAAGGGTTTGAGTAAATTGCCAAAATCGTCCCTGTGGTTTTATATTTGCCAGTTTCATCCAAATATCCTCAATTTAACAGAAAAAATAAACTAAGTTAGTGGTTTGGATGAAAATGGCAAAAAGTTACAAACGTTGGGGGCAATTTGGTACAAAAGTGTCATTTTGGACGAAAATGGCAAACGTGCCCAAACCTCAGGGACGATTTTGGCAATTAACTCTATGGTTTACAAGCAAACTCATGGTTTTTGAAACAACTTTAAAACGAACACCAACTGTGAACTCGCTCAACTTTGTTGTTGATTCGTTGTTACATGCCTTGCAGGTCTTTAGGTACATATTAATTGGAACTTGCTGTCAGGGAGGCTGGAGTGGTCATGGGTCGAGATACATGGAAACGCGAGACGAACTTAATGACTTCCACACACTTGGTTTATGAATTTCTTAATTAATGTATTATGCTTCCGCTGAACATTAAATAATGTTTTGTAACACTTCTATCAATAATAAATGAAAGTTTTATTTGGAATAATTGTTATGAATTCAACATGACTGGTGGCTTGGATTACGTCACACGCCCCGCGGTAATTCCGCATGTGGTATTTTGGGGGTGTGACAGATTGGTATCTACTCCCCGTATTGCATTATTCACGTTCCTAGACAACATCGTATCAGTGTCAAATCAGTCTGGCATACGCTGCGTAGAGGTCTCTACGCAGCGTATAGGGTTACCTCTATACGCTGTGTATAGATCTATACGCAGCGTATGTCAAACTGATTTGACATGGTACTAGGTTTGACTGTCTGGTCATGTACCTGCCCCTTATATACGCTGCGTAGAGACCTATACACAGCGTATAGAGGTAACCCTATACGCTCCGTAGAGATCTCTACACAGCGTATGTAAACCCTAAGTGTGTAGATAGCCTGCCAAGGTGTGCAAATAGTTAAAGCCTAGAACTCCGTAAGGAATTGATGCTAATACCTCTTCTAACTAGTGCGAGTCAGGAGTCGCTTAAGGTTAAGCCTCCAACCAAACATGTTGACTTTTTTCAGCACCTACCCATTCCAGAAGAAAATATTCCCTTCCGCTGATAACCTTGGTGAGATGTGCATGGACCAAACAGATCTTGTAGTGAAAACTCTATCGGTATTTGCCACCCATTTCCACTTATAATATAAGGTTACCAGTGTTGAAAGTGAAGTGTACGCTATAACCGAAGCAATATATTTATCATTTTATTATTCAGTGGCGGATCTAGAAAATTACTATAGGGGCAACGTTTCAAAAAATTTTTTAACGTACTTCATACAATGTAAACAAAACAACGATAGTAGTGCGGGAATAAATAAATTTAAACACATACCTAAATGATTTCCCCTCTTCGATTTTTGAAAGCCTGAAACCGAGCCATGACATCCTCTTCTTTTACTTTACAAAAACTTTCTTTCTCGACCGCACAAATTATAGCATTGTTTAAATACTCATCGCCCATCTTATTGCGTAAATCCGTCTTGATAAGCTTCATTTTAGAAAAACATCTTTCAACGGTTGCGGTTGCAACCGGTAAAACCAATGCTAGCTTCAATGTTCGATAAACCAAAGGAAAAGTTTCATTTTTTCCGGTTTCCACCATTACACGAGCAAGGTCACTCAATCCAGTTAAATTTGTAAATTTATCATCTTCCTTTAAAGTGTGATAAAATGTCGAAAGATCACCCGCAAGAACCCCTCTTTCTTCTTTATTATAGTCATTCGGATACATTTCAGAAAACTTCACTATCTTTGATATGTCAAATTTAGCAAACGAATTACAAGGATTTAAACCCGACATATTTTCTATCAAACTAGTTGAGACCTCACTAAATCGGTTTCCAAGTTCTTGAAGTTGAATATCCAAAACCGTATTAAAAACCTCAACTTCAAAATGATGTCGGTTAGTAATGACATACTTTCGGTTTCTTTAATTACCATAACTTTCCGCCATATCTAACATCTTAATGTTGTTTTTTTCACAAAAAGATGTTTTGTAGGTCCCTCTCGAGGATGAGATAAAACCTTATCCTTGTTATATCAAACACACTAGCGAGTGCGGAATCCAAGCTAGCATGCAACCGAGAATTTATACGAGAACAAGCACAAACACAAACACACAAGATTCACCGATTAACACCATATGTATTAATACGAATGAAGGGTCCGGTTACAAGCTCAATGTTTACAGAAGTGTTCTATAAACTCTCAAAGTGTGTGTGTGCTCTCCTGTCTCTCTCTCTGGTGTCCTACTTTCCTCACTGAAAACAACACACTACATGGGTATATATACCCGACACAGCAGGTCTGGTCGAAGGATCAGACAGATTGATCGAAAGATCATCTGTCGACCAGAACGCCATCGAAAGATCATCTGTCGACCACGAAGGATGATATCCTTCGTGGTCTATCCTTCGTGGTTATCTTTCGAGCTCATCATCATCGAAGGATATAAGTAATCCTTCGATGACCATCCTTCGACTCAAACATCTTTCAACATTTTTCTAACTGTTTGGTCAAGTCAAACCAGGAGGATGGTTGACTTGGTCAAACTTACATCAACCTTACATTAAAGACATCGTTTTGTATCATGACGAAATACAGACAAAGTACAGACACAAGTGCACCAACAAACTCCCCCTTGGCTGTAGCTTTGTCTCGATCTTCGTGTCTTCAAGTCTTCAAGGCCGAGTCGAACCGAGCCGAGTTGCGTCCACACAAAGTGCATCAACAAACTCCCCCTTGGACGCTACTCGTGATGGTTCGTCTTCTATGTCTTTCATGTCGGAGGATCTTCAAAGTCTTCACGCGTCGTAAGTAGAAAGTGTATCAACAAACTCCCCCTTGGACTTAGGTAGTGTGTCAATAAACTCCCCCTTAGATTGAACTCTCCATTGAGTCATGCTCGTGAATCTTTTGACTTGACAATTCTTCAGATCCTTGTGGTGTTGATGAAGGGACAGCGGCAACTCGATCATTTTATCCTTCGAGTGCCTCCACTTCGTGTCTTCATTCCAAAGCTATTCATCGAACATGTTCTCCTCGCCTTTAGTATCTGCACATGCAAGAAAGCTAAACGCATAATGAGAACAACCGCTTGGAATATAGTTAACATTTAAACTAACGACACATATGAGATCAAATCTCAATCAAACACCAACCGACAGCAGTTTGAAAGTTTAGAAACATATTCATTTTAATCCTTTAACTTTCAAAACTCGTTAACTTCGACTGTTTATGAAGATGCAATTGTTTTCCAGCTTATAATCAGGATCTTGGGTAGGATAGACTCGAGTTCCAACATCGGTCAATCAAAAATAAACTAGAAGAAAAATCTTTTTGGATTTTATAAAGTTTATATTAAAACACACCTAAAATCTTTTTGAAATTTTTCATTTTTCAAATGTAAAGACGAAAAACAATAAATAAATATATACAAGATCATAAACTGAAAACAGTAAATAAATATCTACAGACATTCTTTTTGCGAGTTTCGAGGGTAAGAGAATCATATCAGTGTACGGTCACGCCAAAACGCTCTTGTTGTTCAATTAGTTAACATTAAGATAAGCATCCTATAACGATTATCGATATTGTTGTCCACATAAGCTCAACTTATCATTTGTAATCATGGCGAGGGGATACGTTAAGGTATAATTTATACTTACCGACCGGTGTTCATCCACATCACGACACATTCCCGTATCAAGGTATGCACGAGGATTCATCTTACCGGTGAGTATACCGATTATCATCTGTTTGACCGTATATGATGTGAGATTCTCACTTATTTGATTGAAAACAAGCCCTTTGTGATAGAATCACTTATTTATGAGGAACTTGAGTTTCAGATGCATGAGGGCACAGGAGCAAGTCCGTGAACAGGTCAGTACTTTCGTACAGCAGAGAGACGAACTTGACTCCCGGAAAGAATTTGTGATATATTATCACTTATTTGTTTGGACATGTGATTGTTTATCACTTATTGAGGTCGTATGCAATATGTACACGTATATATAGTATCATGGAAGATCTAGACTTGCGTCCCCGTTATTTTTCGGTAAAAGATACAACCATGATACCCAGATGATAAGCAGCATAAAGACCGAATATTTCAGAACCTCGGCAATCTCTCAAACGAAATTTCGGTACTAAGACCATATGCCAATGAATGGTTCCCACCCAGTCTTCAGTCGATTTAAGTTTATATCACCCTGCACACTTTAAAATGATTGTGAGCCTACCGATACATCTTATATAGAGCTGCTTATCGTTTTTCATTTAAGGTTTAAAGAGGTTTAGACAGACCACTGATGTACTATCATTTTCTCTTTTTCTCGCCAGGAAACTCATTTTTGCTTTTCTATTGTTTTTGTGTTTTTGAAATTTTTCAATGTTTTTGGATTTTCAAATTTTGGATTTACTCCCCCTAAAATCAACAAACTAAAATAAATTTAAAACACAAAGGTATTTACAAAAATGATTTTCCGATGTTGGTTAACTCATGTTTTACCTCAATGCCGTTTACCAAAATTAAGTTTTAATCAGAAATGATTTAGCGAATTTTGGAAAAATCAGTTGGCATGTCGGTAAGCGGTGCGGACCATGACAGCATTGTCTGGCCAAAGAGTGCTGAACGAGATAATAATTCACAAAGCAGCTTAAATATCGACAAGTATAGGAGAGATTAGAAATTTAAAACCGTATCCTGCAACTGCATCGTGCATTGCCAGGAATTTGAGTGCTCTCCCAAACTGAATATCCACCCGGTGTGGATTTCAAAGTCGATTCTTTGTAGCTACTGAGAAGTCTCTTGACAGCAACAAGATCATAAACCTTTGGGTCCGGCTGGTCTTCCACATTGCACCAGCGAAGGTTTTTGTCTTTCTCTTTCAGAAGTAGTGTGCGGTTATTTAATCCACTCCAAGGCATCCGCACACCCGGTGTAGTTTGATCAACCAACACATTTTCTACAAACACACCGCGAAGAAATGTACACTGCACGTTCATCTTGTAGATTGTGAACTTCAGACGTGCTGCAGGTGCGTACATTTTGATTTGAATCTACCCTGGGGAACCCGATCACAGCTTGATTGTTCACATTTTGAAATGATTTTCAATTTGTCGAAGCTTTTCAATCTCTTTCAACAGACATTTCTGTTTCCCTTTCCTTTTTCTCTCCATCAAAGGCAGCAATTTCTTCTGTTGCCTATTTTGTGCAAGGATGCTCCACTATCAACAATCTTACGACTATCGAAAGTTCCTCCTGGAATATCCTACACACTTACTCAAAAATTAGTTGGAGAGAGGGACCCAAGCCTTTGTGGACTTGGGTCGTCCTTGATCATCAAGGAAAGTGATTTCAATCTCCTGATGATTGGGAAAAAGAACCTGCGGTGCTCCCCCTGACTGAATTACCTGTTTTGGTTTCCAAACTGTTTGTTCTTTACCAGTATTTGAATTTGTTTTTGCATTTACTGGTTTTACCGTTTTAGGTTTTGTTTGAACAGGTTTTTCTTCTTTGACCTCTGTTTTTAAGGCCTTTTCAATTACCTTTTGATTCTTTTGTTTCAACTTCTTTTCCCTTTCTTTCAAGACACGCGGGTCTTGTTTCGGGGAAACAGATCGTTTTTGGTAATTGGTTTCTTGGGGAGCCTTCAACTTTTGCAGGTATGGGCAGTATCTCACAATATGCCCAATTGTGCCACACTCAAAACACATTCTCCGCTCTACAAACCTCGGAGAAACATGTTGATGACCAGACTGAGAACCAGACAATGAACTCTGTGATCTAGATGTACTTGGACCTAAATCACATCCCTTGGTGTGTTGGGTGTAATTATTCTGATCATTTCGTTTTAAAATTCTAACTTGTTTTACAAAATCAATGTTAGATTTATTCTGAAATGTTTCCAGTTTATCTGTACCCTTTGATCCAACAAAGTTCACCTTCTGTTCTCTTTTCTTAACGGGAGCTCTTTTGTTTTGCACCTTTTGCTGCTGAACTTTAGGTGCTTGAACATTCTTGTTCTGAGCTTTCTTCCCCTGTACCTTCCCTTTTCCGGAATTAACTTGTTGTTTTCGCTCAGTTGATTGTTTTTGGTTTTCGTATTGTTTTCTAACTTGTTCACACGGAATTGGATCACATTGAGTGACGGTGACTTTGCCACTTTTGTTTCCCAAAAACTTATCAATACATCCTTCAAAAATTTGCTCAATTAAATCTTGATTTACATTTTTAATTGGAAAATCTTTGTTAGAGTAGATTTTGTCATCTCCTTTGAGCGTATACAACAAGTTATTCCTTTCACAACTAGAAACAAGGGACTCCATTCCTTTTGACATTTCAGTCTTACTCGGTTCCACTGGTGGATCACACAAGATGTGATTCTCGATTGGGATGTCTGGTGTAACCGAGTTAGACTGAGGTTTCACAATTTCTTCAGATTCATCGTCCGAAGAATCAGGATCCTCAATAATGGGAGGACTCTGTTCCTTATCACACGATGAGTCTTTCACTTTCTCAGACTCAGATTGCCCCGAGGATGATGTACCAGTTGTGAACCCGAGGCCTACTGCAAAGTCATCAAGACAGAGTGGCACAGTAGGTTCAAAACGGGGCATATCCTCGTCATCCGGCAATTTGGAGTAATTGTGATTCATTGGGGGAGGACATGATTTAAATCCATTACACTTCCTATCCCCCTTTTTCTTTTGAACATCAATAATGTGATCCAAAACATAGCGGGAATTGGAATAGCTTTCCAATTTCTGCTTAATTGTCTCACATTCACATCTAGCTGTTGCTAACTCTACCATTTGCTTTTCAATTGTGTCAATTAAATCATTGTTAGCATGTTGTTTTCTCAAAACAGCTTTTTGTAATTCAGAAACATCATGTCTTAATGACGCAATTGTTGTTTTAAATTCCTTTTCATTTCTGGTTAAAAATATGTTAGCTTCAGTTGCTTTAGCAAGATCTACAATCAATTGTTGATTGTGTTTGTGTGTGATTTCAAACTGACTTTCCTTTTCTGCATATTCTAAGCACTTTGCACATTCAACAGGATCAGAATTAGAGTCAGAATTAGTATCACATATCTGAGAAGTTTGACCTTCTACGTGAGCCATAACGGCTGTATGAAAAGAAAAAGATCCATCTGCTGTGAGAATCTTCTCCATTTCTTCTGATGTAGCATCAGCTTTCTTGATCAAGTCAGATTTCTCATTAGCATCATTCGACAAATTATCACTTTCAGAATCCACTCCCTCCTTCACATCCGATTCTGAACTGTATTCACTCACACCTGAGCTATCTTCATCAGTGTCACTACATCCTGAACTGTCATCTGTTCCTGAAGATTCACCATTGCTAACATTCTTGACAATTTCAGCATAAAACGCAGTTCCTCCTTGATTTCCACCTCCACATTGTACAGACCAGTCACACCCATCATCGGCTTTATTTGAGTTGGACGTGGATGTACTTGTTTGATTTATGAAAGGATTTTGGTTGCCTTGTTGAGGTTGGGCTTGAGGTGGTTTCCAAAAATAGGCAGTTGGATCAAATTTGGGTTGAGGTGGGGCAAGTGCTCGCAAGAATGCATTTTTGTCGAATTCTGGCTCAGGTTGTTTAGCTGATGATTGTGAAGTCGAAATCAATTGATTCCACCACTCACCGCTTGTTCCCATTTTAAAAATTAATATATTAAGTGAAAATTGATTTAAAAAAAAATTAATTTTCACAAACTATATTAAAAAAGTTGAAGAGAAACAAACAGCCGAAAGATTCTTGTTCGAAAGACCTGAAACACAAATTGTTAAACACAAACAGATTAATGATCGAAAGATCAATACCTGTTCGAAAGATCAACAGGGTTCGAAAGATCACTGTTGAGTTTCGAACAATGTTTCGAAAGATTCTCCAACGAAGGATCCTTATCCTTCGAAAAAGTACTGTACACCGAAAGATGATTTCGAAAGATGACTTCGAAAGACTCCCCAGTCGAAGGATCCTTGTCTTTCGAAAATGAACAGTAGACCGAAAGATGAATGTTTCGAAATGATTCCTTGGTTCGAAGGATGATGATCTATCGAACCTCCACTGATCGAAAGATGGTCTTTCGAGTTCGAAGGATATCTTTTGAAAGGTTCTGACACAGTTGACAATCGGTGACAAGTTGGTGAAAAAGTTGACGGGTTGGTGAGAACTTTCGGCAGAAAGTATGTTCAGACCATATCTTTCAGGTCTGAACATGCAGGTTTTTCACCAAAACAGGTAAGGTCCGAATATTTTAATCAATTAACAACTCCCAACACACAAACACTTTGAAATTTAAACTTTTAAGATCAAAAGTGTAAAATACCAAGAACACTATGAATGTCGGTTGAAGATAAGAAGAACAAACCCAGAAATATGAATATTTCTGCAAACCGACAACAATCCGAAACCCGATTTTAACAAGTTTTTCCAGAAAATATAAACCTTTTAAAACCCGAAAAACAGTCCGAAAACTCTCGGTTTTAACAAGGAGAAGAGCCAAAGCTCTGATACCACTTGTAGGTCCCTCTCGAGGATGAGATAAAACCTTATCCTTGTTATATCAAACACACTAGCGAGTGCGGAATCCAAGCTAGCATGCAACCGAGAATTTATACGAGAACAAGCACAAACACAAACACACAAGATTCACCGATTAACACCATATGTATTAATACGAATGAAGGGTCCGGTTACAAGCTCAATGTTTACAGAAGTGTTCTATAAACTCTCAAAGTGTGTGTGTGCTCTCCTGTCTCTCTCTCTGGTGTCCTACTTTCCTCACTGAAAACAACACACTACATGGGTATATATACCCGACACAGCAGGTCTGGTCGAAGGATCAGACAGATTGATCGAAAGATCATCTGTCGACCAGAACGCCATCGAAAGATCATCTGTCGACCACGAAGGATGATATCCTTCGTGGTCTATCCTTCGTGGTTATCTTTCGAGCTCATCATCATCGAAGGATATAAGTAATCCTTCGATGACCATCCTTCGACTCAAACATCTTTCAACATTTTTCTAACTGTTTGGTCAAGTCAAACCAGGAGGATGGTTGACTTGGTCAAACTTACATCAACCTTACATTAAAGACATCGTTTTGTATCATGACGAAATACAGACAAAGTACAGACACAAGTGCACCAACAAACTCCCCCTTGGCTGTAGCTTTGTCTCGATCTTCGTGTCTTCAAGTCTTCAAGGCCGAGTCGAACCGAGCCGAGTTGCGTCCACACAAAGTGCATCAACAGTTACATTTGCCAACATCTTTTCAAACCCATTTTGTCTTAAATGATTCAAAGCTCGTTTTGTCCTGCTTATCAAATGAGATGCTTCTAACAAGTCTTGACTCTTTTTTGAAGATGTTTTGATAGAGCATTTGTGAGGCCTAAGATATCGTTCAACAAGTGTATGTAAAACACAAATTCAAGACTCTCAAAATATGATAGAATACCTGACGCATTGGATCGTTGTTGAAAGGTCTCTCCATCTTGTTTAATAAAAGCAAGTACCTCAACAACTTCCGGAAATAATTTCAACAAACTTATGATGGTTCTATGATGAGAACCCCATCGTGTGTCTCCGGGTCGGGCAAGGGAAACCTCTTGGTTTAATCATTTTCCTGTGTTAATTTCACCCGCTAGAATTTCGTTTTCCACTCTCTCTTTTTTTGCCACCAACATTAATTTTTTTTTTGCAAGAAACACCAACCGTTAACAACCATGCCAAGAGTTTCGTAAAATTCTTTAACACCATCATGCTTTTTTGCTACAGCCACAATCACTAACTGAAGTTGATGAGCAAAGCAATGTATGTAACGGTGGCGGCAAAGGGCGGAACGGCGGTCAGCGGCGGCAAAGGGCGCTGCTCCAGTGCTCCTGCAGTCGTTCGCTGTTGCTGCTGCTTTTTGGCTGCTTCGTTATTTTCTTTCTTCAAATATTGGGTATGGGGTTGGGACTTGGGCTACAATAATTGGGCTTATAACTATAACTATTGGGTAATTAGTTTGGTAGTATAAAATTTTTTGGGCTTTCAAAAGGGTTAACATAATATTTATTAAGGGGCAACGAAATCCGAAAAACGCAAAAAAAAAAAAAAAAAATTTACACTATCGCGGCCGAGCCAAGGGGCAATGCGGGCTACCCCTTGACATAGGGTCTGTCCGCCCCTGTTATTATTAGTACTTAGTCCTTAATTACAACACTGTTATAGAACTATAGAGGAACACCATTACATGTGTTTATTAATTATTATACATGATTTTATTGCATATAGGCATTAGCTATGCTTTATATAACAACATATGATATACGCAGAAGTATAACATGTTATGTTCAAGGATTGTGTAATCCAGACCTTGGAGAAACATAAATGTTCAATGGACCATCGAGTTGAATATTAATTGTGGTTCTATATTTTGGGTCTTCGTTTGCGTTACTCAACTTAAACGCAAAGCAACCTAACAAGATAGAAGAAAATATCTTCATTTGCCTGTATGCAAATTCTCGACCCAAACAAGTCCGTGGTCCAGCCTGTGTAAACAAGAAAAAAAGAAGGATGAGAGTACCAAATGTACGTATAGAAATATATAATATAATTTTAGAAGGATGTACCTATTGGCACACCCATTTCACTATATACACACCTAAAAATGTGTTTTTTTGTCTTTATATGCACACCTTGTAGTGTCGAACTGTGGCCAAAACGCGGCGTTTTGGTCCGGTTAATCAGAAAAAGACTGACGGGTGTCTGACGGGTCTGTTGACCGGACCAAAACGCCGAGCTTTGGCCACGTTTTGGTCCTGTCAACCAGACAAAAGACTGACACCCGGTCTGGTTGATAGGACCAAAAAGCTGCCAAAGCTCGGCGTTTTGGTCTGGTCAACAGACCCGTCAGACACCCGTCAGTCTTTGTCTGGTTAACCGGACCAAAACGCCACGTTTTGGCCACAGTTCGACACTTCAGGGTGTGCATATAAGGACAAAAACCACATTTTTGGGTGACTATCTACACACTTGGTGTGTAGATACTTTGGCCCTTTTAAAATGTCACATACTTCGTTTTTTGGTAACTGTTTCTTTTCTTTGTATGCAGTATAGTATAGTGACATTTTAACACAATTATGGCAATTTACTGTTCATTCAACCGTGTCAATTTAAAACTTGTCAAATGTCAAGCATATGAAAGAAGCACTTGGTCTTTATTGTTACTACATACCCTAAAAAACTTACAACATACCCCCTGAGCTTTAACTAAACTAAACCCTACTTTTCCAAATATTTTTTCTATTTTATTTAGCCAATCACACGCTGACACATGTGCTACTCAAACGCTTTTATTTTATTTTTTGTTTATAATTTTCAAAATATGATATTTTATAAATTTTTGTATATATGCTTACTTTTATTTATGTTTTTTAAAGTTGATAAAAATGTATTTATATGAAACACTCACATTCTTAATAGAATCTGTTCATTAGGTTTAAAAGAATAAAAAATAGAATTCTTCTTAGTCTATGGCATGATATCCAATTACTTATATCAGTCAATATCGTTCGTTTACAAAGAGGTGTTCATGGCTTTGTTTTTTATGCCTCGAGTTAGAGACTTCTCATGAGGTCACATACCTTAAAATTACTAACATACAAACATGGTTGGCTATATAGAGTTCAACTCATCAACAATCAATAGTTAGAGACTAGTCATTCATTATGACATGTACCACTTCTTTCGGTGGGATGGTGTGTGATCAATCCCTAAGGTAGAACTGCTACAATGACTTAGCATCATGAAATAAGAGTGTTATATTTAGAAGAACGTCTAGCGTTACGAAAGTAGTTATATCTTTATGAATGTCAAATGCTAGCTAACTAACCTGAAAAGCTGTAAATTTAAAAGGGCTCTTTGAATGAAAGCAACCATTAGCATCGAGCCATCGTTCTGGTTTGAATTCATGTGCGTCATCACCCCATATGAACTTCATCCTCCCCATTGCATATGGCATGTAGGCGACCACATCTCCCTTCTTCACAATACAACCATCTGGTAAAACGTCACTGGAAAAGCATATCTTTAAATCCTACATAAATAGTATTTATAAGTTAGTAAAATGTATACAAAACAAACTTAGATGTGGTTAGTTTTATAGCGAGATCAAATGCAAACACTTTTTTTTTCACACACATCAATGGTCGATTTTAGGATTCTTATTGTACCTTGTGAATATTTTGATGATACAAACATGCAAAGATTATGATTGCCATCATTTGTTAAAAATAATTAAGACATAACATGTATATGTCTATCTACTTGGGGCTCTAGGCACAAACCAGTGGTAACGCAGGATATAGTCTTATCGTTTCTGCCAAAGTTGCTTGAAGATATTGCATCTTCTCAAGTGCATCCTCACTCAAACGGGCCTCAAAATTCGCAACGTTTGTGACCTCTTCTTTTATGTACATTGCTTCTTTGATATCGTTCGCAACCTTATCTTGAACTTGAGGATGTTTGCAAAGCATGTAAATGAACCAAGTCATAGTAGCCGCTATAGGATCTTTACCAGCAAGTACATAGTTCATTATTATATCTCGAAAGTACTTTGGATCTCTATTTTCCATCTGCATAAACCTTGATAAAATATCTTCTTTTGTGACCTGCAATGTCCGTAAATCAAAGGTCAAATTAAATGCTGTAAACAGGCTAGAGCATTTGAAAACAATATGCTTCTATTATTGTTTGAGAACAGAATATAAGTAGCTTACTAAAGAATTATCTTTTGGCTTTCTCATTTGTTCACTCTTGGTCTGGATCACCTTATAAACAAACTCATCAACCACTTTGAGATTTTTCTTCAGCTCTGCTTCCGATCCGATATTAAAATACTTCTTGATCTTCCAGGTTATGTCAACTAGTCTATTGTAAGTCAACTCATTTGCATCGTCAAATGCACGGCTGAATCTAACACCTTCTTCATTTGATCCACTCAAGTTGTCAAGATCAACTCCAAAAGCAACTTTAAATATTGAATCCGCTGTTGCTTTCATGAACAAGTCCTGTATGTGCACATATCATGAATGTGATTTAGCTAGCTATAATGCCAATAATCAGTGGGGTAATACATCAGATGTTAGCTAGTGATAAAGAACGAAAACTTTACGTTTATATCAACAACTTGATTGCTCTTTGCTGCTTCTAAAAATATGTTGCCTAGTTTTACTGCGTTTTTTCTGAAGGTTACACCGCTAAAGTCTCTCAAAACTTTCGTAGAGAACTCATGGCTCGATAACTTCCGCTGTTCTTGCCATTTGTCCCCATCAACTGTGAATATACCGTCACCTAGAAAATCTTCTAGCAAGTTGTGGACATGCGTTCCCTACATTAATTTACATAAGTCATAAGTGTAATGTCTAGTGTGTGCATGCACATCACAAATATTTGAAACCCTTTATGTAAAATAAGAGAAAATGCCAAATAAACATTGAAATGCATATATATAGGGTGCATACCTTGCCATAATTTTGGAAATTGGTCTTGAGGATGTACTCCACAATCACAGGATCAGTTGTATATATCTCGCCACGAAAAGGGCTAATCATTCTGAAAGTTTTGTACTTTGCCGCGAGATCAGCCATGTAATGGTGTAATCTCTTGAAATTGATGAGCATATTAAAAACTGTCCCGCCAATCGGATGGTACTTCTTCGTTTGTTGATTGTAGATGTAGAGGAAAATAAGAAGAAGAAATAGAGGTATGATAACCGTTATGAAGATTAAATTTAAGAGAAAGTTCATGGAAAATCCCATTTTAGAAATGAGATTTGATTTAGTTTGATGAATAACATGATCCTTGCGTCTTTCAAATTAATAGTGATTACTATGGCGGTTGAGTAGTCGACCTTGGCCACAACGCCCGGTGTCACGGTAATTGGCACGTCGTTCCTTGTTGTTAAAAAAAATTAAGGCTAATATTGGCCAAGTGATTCGACGTATGGTCAATTAGAGCCAATGATTGCCAATTATAGCTGATTATTGTCAATTCAGACCGTTTATGATAAATTAGTTCTTATATATCAATAGGATAAATATTGGTCAAATACATGTAGTTAGGGCGAATATTGGTCAATTATGGTAGTAAGGGTTATTATTAGTGGCGGACCTACATAGAGCGGGTCGGAGTCCCCGAACCCTAATATTTTAAAAAAAATAGTAGATTCGATATATTAAATTTTATAAGGACCCATAAATAAAATTAGGTGGACACTAAAGAAAGAAAAGGAAAGTTGGTGTAGTGTTAAACCCTCATCTTTACCAACAAGAGGTCATGAGTTTAATCCTTGTATAGACCATTTATTTTTTATTTTTATTTATAAATCTAATTCAAATCTCGCTCTGACCCGTCCCGAACGAGGACCTACCCGAAAATTTTAACGTATTGTTATGAAAATTTTGAAAACTGAAAAAAATGGACCCAATTGGAAAAAAAATATGGATCCGTCACCGGTTATTATCTGTTAATTAGGATTGTTTATGATAAACTAATTAATTTTATATCAAATAGGTTCATTAGGCTAAAGGGTGTAAGGGTCATGGTTGGGACATGATTCACGACCTAGGAACATGAATGGAATGCTACACCACCCCCCTTGCTTGATCCACCATGGTTTGCATGGATTAAACCATGGCACCATGGTCCTCCTTTCCATTTTTTAAAAAATCATTTCCTTTTTCTTTAGAAAAAGATAAATTAAAATAAATAAGGGGCTAGTGGTTTAGGTCATGACAACATCCTTAGGGTAGTGGTTTTGGATGGTGGATTAGAGGTGGGTGACATGACACTGACGTAGAGGGTCATGGTGGTTATAAGAGTCATGACCACATCCTATAATCTTATTGGTCAAATACGGTTAGTTTTGATCATTAATGATTAATGACAGTTAATTAAGGTTATTAATGGTTAGTTATGATAAATGGTGGCCAGTTGGGTTATTAATGGTCATGTGGTTTGAGTTATGGTCAATTTTGGCAAGTTAGAGCCAATTTTGGTCAATTATAGCTAATAATTGTCAATCAAGATCATTTAACCATTTAGGGTAAAGTAGTTAATTCCTGATCAAACAGGTACCTTATTGGCTATTGTTGATCACTGTTTTGGGTTGCTATTAGTTAATTAGGTTTATTGATTTTTTTTAACAGCAACAATGATAAATATATATATCAAAGAGAGTGTTGATGCCACAAATAATAGACCAAGGGTGGTAGCTGGGCTGGTTAGGCAAAAGGGTTGAAGGGTTCAACTTTGCCTAACGCAGGTCGTGGGGTCCCCCCACGTTTGCAAGACGTGGAGAGAGGTTCACTAGTTTATTTTTGTTGTTTGCTCGAGATCCTCCACTGAAATATGTTCAGTTTCGGATGTAGGAGCAAAGGGAATGTGTGTGTTGAATGTGAAAGAAAGTGACTTGCATGAAGCAAGTACTCAAGAACAATGACCAAAGATTCTCCAGTAATCAGAGATGATCGGAATGTCCATCACACTTAATGAAGTGTCTAATTTATAGGGAGAGCCATCGCTCAAAGAGGAAGCTGTTTGACTAGTGAACATGCTTGCAATGGGGGTTTTGCCCTTTTGGGGGGTTGAAGCCTTTGACCTGCGGATAAAAGGCTGTGCTCTATGGACTCGTGCTACTTTTGCGGCTGGGGAGTTTGGTGAAGCAATCAGAGATGTGACTCTCTACTGTTTACGTACTATTTTATCCAAACTCCCGGGTTTTCAACCTTCGAACATTTTAACCTTTTAAGCTTAAATGTGTCTAAGTCATTTTATGTGGTCTTGGACTACCCCCGTCATCAGCCCCCCAAGTCAGAGGTTTTTTGGGAGTGAGCCCAAAGACTTCTGACTTTTACACATTTTCTTTTATTGCTTAAAGGCTTGAAAGCTTGAAGGCTTGGAGTCAGTTGAGAATTTTTGAATTTTAAAAAACTGACAACTGATTTGATTGATGTGTGGCAGTTCATAGGGCGGCGGTTTTTTCAGAGAGTAGGTTAATGACTATTGTGTAATCATAACTTCTATTTGGGCGTTATCTTCTTTTATTATTGAAGACAAACAACATTTTTTTATTTTCTCTTCAAGTTTTCTCTGCATTTCATTTCCATCCTTCAGGTTAGTTCCGGTTTCTTCTGTTTCCTTATTTTCTTCTTATTTTCTGCAAAATGGGTGCTTGTAAGGATTTGGCAAAATTCTTTTCTCGATTAACCCAAGAAGAGGTAGAATTGTTTTGCATGGAATATGGTATTGGGAACAAGTTTAAACCAACTGCTCCTGCTTGTGACGTTCCGATTGATAAATGTCCGGCTGGTTCGATTGCTCTTTATTGTCGTCATTTTGAGTTTTCGAACCTCCGTCATCCATTTTCCCTCTTTGTTTTAAATCTGTTGGAGTATTACCGAGTCTCCCTTGGTCAAATTCATCCGAAGGGCATGGCTAGGGTTTTACACTTCGAGGTTTTGTGTCGTGCCCTTGGTTATGATCCTTCGTTGTTGCTTTTTCGTCGGTTTTTTCATTTGGCCAAAAACGGTGATTGGTTTACCTTTGAAACATCCAAGGTTGACGCTTATCTCATTTCTTCTATGGTTACCACACTTGGTACTTAGAAAGATCGTTTTTTTCTGGGTCTCTGATTCTGTTGTCCCATTCAAAATGGTGTGGAGGCACCCGGATGCCGTTCTCAATGAACCGGAACCCTCTAAATCCGATTTGAATGACACTTTTCTTAAAGCCATCCAAGAGTGCCCTTCAAGGGTTCGTCCCTTCCCTGAACATTTGCTAGTTCTGTTAGGGGTTAGTAAATTGTGGGAAATGGCCAATCGGGATCCGGTTCTAATGAGGAATGGCATGGGTATGCATTTTTCTTTTTTACTCCTTTTGTGTTTTCTTAATTTATGTCTTATGTGCTTTTTATGG
This sequence comes from Helianthus tuberosus, assembly GCA_030545235.1. NCBI lineage: Eukaryota > Viridiplantae > Streptophyta > Magnoliopsida > Asterales > Asteraceae > Helianthus > Helianthus tuberosus. The sequence continues at coordinate 50,521,147 of CM060351.1, forward strand.
TTAATTGCAGTCATGTCTGCCCTTGATTTCATCAAGAGTGACGATACTTCTGATGTTGCGTTTCAGGATGTCCCCGCTGTCCCTGATGAAAATGTTGTAGTTAGGAGTGCTGAGCAAAGGTTTGAGGGTACTGGGTATGTTAGTGTCTCCAATGTTAAAGGTTTTTCTAAGCTTGCTGCTCCCAAGGCTTCAACTCGTCGATCTGCTCGTCGTTTACTCAAGGGTGCTCCTCAATCCACTTCTTCTGAACCAGTGGAGTTGAGCGACGATATTGAGGCTTCTGAAGATCAAGGTGTTGAAGTGGGTGTTGAGAAGGAAAAGAAGTTGGTTGTTCATGGGAAGAAGAAGACTCCGGCCAAGAAGGTTATGGCTACTCCTGTTCATGGTTCTTCAAGCAGGGATGTTGAAGGGTTGGATCCAAATGAGGTTTATCTGCCTGGTTGGTCTGTGAAGGTTGATGATAGTTTTAAGGATGCTGCTGTTTGTGAGGATGTGTTGAGCCATATTGCTCCTCCTTCAGTTCATAACACCATTGCTGAAATGGATGATGACATGATGTTATCCAGCATGATTTTGAGTACTTGCAACCTTGCTGCCATGCTTCCTCAAGGAGTTGCTCGCTTTCGCAAGAGGATGCATGAGTATGAAGAATTTTCTAAGAAGAAGGAGAAAATGAAGTCTTCAATGGCTGCAATGAAGAAGGAGATTGGTGGGTTTGCTAAGAAGGAAGAGGCCTGGGTTAAAAAGGTTAGTGAATTGACTAGAAGGCTTGAAATTGAGTTGGGTGATCTTAAGAAAAGATTTGAGGCCGATCGGTTGAAGCTCAAAGCTGATAGGGAGGCTTTGTCTGTTCAACAGAGGGCCTTTGATGAAGAGAAGGAAGGCCTAAAGGCTTTGGTTGCTCAAACCACCGGTGATAACCAATGGTTAATTGAGCAAGGTTTCCAGCAAGTTGTTACTTACCTTCTTCATTCCAAGGAGTTCAATTCCGCTCTCGGTGAAGTTTACACTAAATTGCTCAACTTGGGGAAACATCAAGATCTTATCGCTGGTTACAAGCTTCATGAATCCGGCCATCCTTTGGAAAAGTCTCCCTTATTTTGTCCTGAAGCTTCTGAGGACTTCAAGAGTTCTGTTGAACATATGGAGAGGCTGACCTACCCGTATGTCAATCAAGTTTCTACTTGTTTTGGTAAGCCTCTTACTGTCTTGCAGGAGCTAAAATCGGAGGGCCTTAATGAAAAAGTCTGTGCTAAAGTCCTGGGTTCCCTTTCAAGAAAGCGATCTTACTCGGGAGATAGTGATGACACCCTTTCAGGAGGACCTGATGCTTCGAAGGATGCAAGCTTAGAGGCTTCAGCAGTAGGTGATGATGGTGGCATGAAAGCCAAGAAGTCAAAGAAAGCAAAGAAAGTTAAAGGTGAGAGTTCCGGGGTTTCCAAGCCTCCTGCTGATGCTTGATGGACATTCGTAGCTTTCTTAGCACTTTGAAAAACAATTTGTGGTTTGTAACCCTAACTTAAACAATTCTAGGTTTCACAGGAACCCTTAAGGTTCTTGTTATGTGGTTGTGGTTAGGCCTTTATGGCCGTTTGGACAATTTCTAGGTTTACAAGTCGTTAGGGCTTGTTTTGACTTTGTTTGGATGCTTGGAAGTTTCTAAGGCTTCCTTTATTATGCTACTATGTTTAACTATCTGTCTTGTGTTATGTTTTTTATGCTTGTGCCTATTTTGTTAAGTTTTATTGGTTGGCTTCAAGCCTTCAAGCCTTTTGGCTATCCTATGTGTAGGTTGAAGCTTTTGAGGCTTCTGGTTGTCACGTATCTAGCTTGAAGCCTTCAAGGCTTCTTAATTTCATGACTTGGTTTGTATCTTTGAGTTTTAGGTTATGTGCAACCTTTTTGTTCATGTTGTTGTATTGTTCCTTAGATTTTCTTTTTGGTTTTGTCTTTGTTGAGTTTGTGTTGTCTTTATGTTTTTCATACCTTAAAGGGTTCAGTGCTGCAGTCACTTAGCCTTGGTATTTTTAACAAGAAGACATAGCACCCATCCTATTCATTATTTTCCTTGTTTTCATTTTGTTTCATAAGCCTGTTTGTTGATTATCTTTTCTAAGGCTTAAGGAACATTTGATGTAGGTTGTTCAAACCCGTCTATGAGACAATTTTAATAATAAGTCTCATGGAGTTGTATTGATTTAGGAACTCACCCCTTATATAGGTCCATTCAACCCTTGAACCTATTGAGCGATGTGGCCTGGGAGCTCATCCCCTTACATGGCCCTTGCCATGGAGTTTTTTGCTAGGTTCTCAACCTGATTTTAGGATAGAAAGACAAATTTGATAAAACAACTTCATTCATTCAAGAGATATTGTTTTTACAAAAGGTGTTTATAGTGCAACTCTTGAGATACAACTTGTGAGATACAAACCAATCTTTCTTGTTTAGACATGGAACCTTTTCAAGGTTTTTCCATTCCAAGCCTTTTACCCTCTGAATCTGCTAGCTTGTACGATCCACCCTTATGTGCTTCAAGGATGGTATACGGGCCCTCCTATTTTAGGCCAAGCTTTCCTTGGTTCTCTTTTTTGCTAGCTTCATTGTTTCTAAGCACCAGGTCTCCTGGCTTGAAGCGTTCATTCTTGACTCTATTGTTATAGTAGGCTTCCATTCGTTGTTTGTACTTGGCCTCTTGAATTGCAGCTTGGTCTCGTGCTTCCTCTAGGAGTTGTAAGTTCAACATGGTCTCTTTTTGGTTTGTTTCGGGATCCATGTTAACAATTCGTTGTGTTACAACTCCTACTTCAGCTGGAATCACGGCTTCAGACACAAACACCAAGCTATAGGGTGTTCTTTTGTGGCTTGTTTTTTCGGTTGTTCTTATGGCCCATAGAACACTTGGCAATTCTTCAAGCCAATTGTTTTCATACCTTCCCAATCTGGTTTTGATTCCTTCCACTATGCTTCGATTCGTCCTCTCAACTTGACTGTTTGATTGTGGGTATGCCACTGAGCTGAAAACCTGAGTGATTCTGAATTCTTTACACCAAACGCTGAAAGGCTTCTCAGCAAATTACTTTCCATTGTCGGTGACAAGTACTCCCGGTAATCCATAACGGCAAATAATGTTTTCCCAAACAAAGTCAATGACCTGTTTGCCCGTGATTTTTGCAAGTGGTTTAACCTCAGGCCATTTGGTGAAATAATCTATGGCCACCAACAAGAATTTTACTCCACCTTTGGCCGGTGGGAATGGGCCGACGATATCCATTCCCATTTATAAAATGGCCATGCTGAGGTTATTGGGACAAGGTCATGCTTGGGATTCTTCGGGACTGGTGCATGAATTTGACAGGCATCACACTTCCTTAATTGCTCAGTGGTATCCCGGTGCATGGAGGGCCAAAAATATCCAAGGTTCATTAGTTTAGCAACCACCGATCTAGCCCCAAAATGAGCTCCGCATATACCTTCATGAATCTCTTTGACCAAATACTGACTTTGCTCGGGACCAACACATCTTAGCAAGGGTGCAAGGTAACCCTTCTTGTAGAGGATTCCACCTTGCAGTACATACTGCCTTGCCTTGATTTTAACCCTTTCAGCCTCTGTTTGATCAGTAGGCAATTCACCATTTTTAAGGAATTTCTTGATTGGAGTCATCCAATTTGGGTCTTCTTCGGCGATTACGTCTTGAACCTCCAACTCATCAATTGACGAAGTCTTTAACACTTCTACCAATACCTTCTTGGTAAGGTGGGCAAAAGTGAGAGATGCGAGTTTACTCAAGCCATCTGCTTTCTTGTTTTGAGACCTGGGAATTTGCTTGATGGTACATGTTTGGAAGGTGTTCATCAATTCTTTGGATTTTTCTTTGTACCTTTTCATGTTGGGCTCTTTTGCAATGTAGCTATCATTCACTTGGCTTGATACCAGCAACGAGTCTGTGAACACTTCAAGCTTTTGGACCTTCATTTCTTTAGCCAGTCTTAAGCCGGCTATCAGTGCTTCGTATTCAGCTTCGTTGTTGGTGGTCTGAAAATCAAATCGAAGAGCGTACGTGAATTCTAACCCTTCTGGGTTGATCAAAATGAGCCCAGCTCCTAACCCTTCAACGCTTGAAGCCCCATCGGTAAAAAGCTTCCAGGCTTCAAGGTCTAAGGGTTCAGTGGCAGCTGTGTTCACTTCAGTGATTGTTTACTTTGGGACTTCTACAATGAAATCAGCCAAGACTTGGGCTTTGATGGCTTTTCTTGGGACGTAGGTGATATTATGTTCACCTAGTTCCACTGCCCATTTGGCTAATCGTCCCGAGTTTTCTGGTTTTTCAAGCACACTCTTAATAGGTTGGTCGGTGACCACTTGTATAGGGTGTGCTTGGAAATACCTACGAAGCCTTCTAGTTGTTTGGACTAGGGCTAGAGCAAGTTTCTCCAAGGGAGGATATTTGATTTCAGCCAATTTTAGAGTTTTGCTGAAGAAATAAACGGGTACCTGAACCTTGTCTCGTTCAATGGTGAGGACCGCACTTATTGCTTCTTCAGCAACTGAAAGGTATACCGAGATTAATTCTCCTGTTTCTGGGGCCGCAATGTCAGGTAGGGAAGCTAGGTGTTGCTTCATCTGGTTGAAGGCTTCTTCAGCCTCCTCAGTCCATTTGAAGTCCTTCTTATCGGAGCAACCCTTGAGCGTTTGAAGAAGGGTAAAGACCTTTCAGCCAATTTTGAGGTAAAACGTTTCAAGGCTGCGAGCTTCCCGTTTAAGGTTTCAACATCCTTCTTACTTCTCGGTGGTTTGGTTTCAAGAACAACTTTCACCTTGTTTGGATTGGCCTTGATGCTTTGTTTTCCCATAATATGCCCAAGGAACTTACCTTCCTCAAACCCAAATGAGCATTTCTCGGGGTTGAGTTTCATGTTGACCTTTCTTAGGTTCTTGAAGGTTTCCTGGATGTCATCGATCATTTGATATTCCGTTTTGCTTTTGATCACCAAGTCGTCAACATACGCCTCCATGTTTCTACCAATTTGACTTGCAAAGGCCTTGACAACTAAGCGTTGGTAGGTTGCTCCAGCGTTTTTGAGGCCAAAAGGCATCTTTTGGTAACAAAAGATCCCTTTGTCCGTGTGAAAGGCGGTCTTTTCTTCATCTTCTTCCTTCATGAGGATTTGATGGTAACCCTTGTAGGCATCGAGAAAACACTTGAACGGGTAACCGGTGAGGGAGTCAACCTTAAGATCAATCTCTGTCAACGGGTAACAATCTTTGGGACAAGCCTTGTTAAGATCCTTGAAGTCTATGCACATTCTCCAAGAATTGTCTGGCTTTCGAACCATGACCGGGTTTGCAACCCAGGATTGATACTTGACTTCTCGGAGAATGCCGGCTTACACAAGCTTTTCAACCTCTTGGCATGCAACCAAGCTTCTTTCGGGTGCTAGACTTCGTTTCTTTTGGACAACAGGCTTGACATCAGGTGGTATTCTCAACTCATGTTCAGCAATGCTTCGAGGGACGCCTGTCATATCTTCCGGGCACCAAGCAAAGACATCGCTATAATGTGTCAACAATTTTTCAAGATATGAGAGGGTTTCTTGTGAAAGGTTTGGATTGACCCTTATCCTCTGCTCAGGGTACTTAGGGTTTATGATTAGCCTTTGCTTGTATTCTTCACTTTTGGAATTTTCACCTTCAACCATGTAGGCCTCTTGAGTAGGTTGAAGGGTTGCTATTCCCCTTTCGGTAGGGAATTTGACAGTGCCATGGCCAACAGACACAGCCATATAGAATGCACACTGCCCCGGCCTTCCAATGATCACATCATATTTTGAAGGTATATTGATAACCACAAAGGTGAGTGGTTGGATTCTCTCCTTCTGACCTTCTCTGAAATGAACATCAAGGGTCAGTTGCCCTAAAGGCTTAAGGGGTATGTCGGCAATACCTTTTATGGAGGTCACGGAGGGTTGGAGCCTTGAACGCTCTTCATTGCTCAATCGGTTGAAGAACTTCTCAAACATGATTTTGGTGGTAGCACCAGTGTCTATGTATGCTCTGCTTGTTTGTAATGTTCCCACGGTAGCCTCAACCACAAGAGGGTTTGAAAGAGGGTCTTTTTCTGTTGGAGGAAAACAAACACACTGAAGCTCCCAAGCTTCCAACCGCTGCCTTTTGTGTGGAACCTTTTCATCAAAATCCACCATGTTAACTTCCTTGCCCTTTCCTTCGGCCATCTTGTCCCTTACTCCCTTCACTAAGTGAGCAAGTTCCCCGGACTTGACGGCTTCTTCGATCCTCTTCTTTAGTTGGAAGCAATCATTGGTGTGGTGCCCCTTTTCTTCATGAAATTCATAGTATTGGGTGGAATTCTCGTTCTTCCTGCTTTTGGGAAGAGGTCTAGGAGGCCGAAAGTTTTGCTTAACCTCTTCTGTTGCAAGGATTTCTTGAGGGGTCTTGGTAAGGGGTGTGAAACTTATGCCTTTCTCTCTGCTGGAAGGGTTCCGGCCTTCAGACATTCGATGCTCTGAACCCTTTTAGCGTCTGTCATAGGAGTTAAAGTTCCCCCTTTTTCTAGCTGGGCTGTTGCCTCGCCAGCTGGATCCTCTTTTCCTTTGCTCTTTAATGTCTACTGCCTCCTCTCCCCGGATGTGGGCTTCAGCCCTTTCGAGAGCTTCTTCCAAGGTCTTGGGCAGGGATTTGTTGAAATCTCTTGTGAGATATTTGGATGTAATGGCGTTCATAAAACCGGCCACCCTCATCTTTTCGTCTGCCCCTACATATGTTAGACCTTCCTTCTTGTATCTTTCTATGAACTCTCGAAGGATTTCATCATCTCTTTCTTTTATTTGAAAGATTACTGTAGCATCTTTGACGTATCGCCTGTGCTGGGAGAAATTGGCCAGGAACCCCTTGCTGAGGTCATCGAAGCTTCGAACGCTTCGAGCAGGTAAATCATTGAACCAGATTCTGGCTGACCCGATAAGGGTTTGCATGAACATTAAACAACATTCAGCATTTGACCATTTCTCAATTCTTGCAGCACCAGTAAAGATCTGAAGATGGTCTTCAGGATCTTCAGTCCCATCATATCTCTTGATGTGAGACGGCATTTTAATCTTTGTCTGAAAATCATAATCGGCTATTTGCTGTGAGAAGCACGAGAGGTTACTCGGCTTGTAAGGCTTGGCCAAATCTTCTTCAACCCTTGCACCCGTGTTACTACTGTTGTTGTTGTTCCCTTGAGTGGCCAGCACCTGACTAATAAAGTGCTGCCACGGGAAGCTGGCCATCATCTGAGGCATAAGGTTGAAGCCTTGAAGGCTTCCGGGTGCAATTGGGCAACTAACTCCCAAGGGAGTGCTCATAACAGCACTCCGTCCCAAGGGGAGTACGGACAAAGCTTGCTCCCATGAAGTTGTTGTTGAGGGTGGAAGACTAGTCACTAGGGACTGTAGGAGCTGGTTAAGGGTCAGCTCATGGCCCAAAGGTGCACCGTTTGTAGCTGGTTGGGACGAAAATAGAGGATATGCTGTAGGATTCGGCCTTGCAGACAAATATGGGTTAGGGTTTGGAGGTGGATTACTGGGACCAGCCTCATCCCTGGACACCAAGGGTTGTGAGTTTGCAAAAGGAGGGATGGGGGGTCCAGGAGATAATGTTGGCTCCGGCTCGTCATAGTCTAAACAAATCCTCACTCCCTTGTCCCTTTCCCTACTCACATATTGGTTGAGGAGAGACCTCAACTCAAGGAAATTGTTGGCGACCCCCTCAGGGGTAAGCTCAACATTTGATGGGGTGCCAGAGACACCGATATTAGGGGAAGGGACCCTTAATCTGGACGGAGTTGGAGTGTTGAAAGTGAGGAACTCGGGAGTGCTTCCCGGTGTCGAGAAGGACATTGGTATAGCCACATGGGCTTGACCAGTACTTGGGGTAGAGGTATTTGGAACTTGGTTCACCTCTCCCTTGGGATCCACTTTCTGACATGGTAATTTCGAGAGAATGGAGCTACACTACTAGGTCTTTTTGAAGAAAAATAGTGCCGTAGCCCCACGGTGGGCGCCAACTTGTTGATACAACAAATAATAGACCAAGGGTGGTAGCTGGGCTGGTTAGGTAAAAGGGTTGAAGGGTTCAACTTTGCCTAACGCAGGTTGTGGGGTCCCCCATGTTTGCAAGACGTGGAGAGAGGTTCACTAGTTTATTTTTGTTGTTTGCTCGAGATCCTCCACTGAAATATGTTCAATTTCGGATGTAGGAGCAAAGGGAATGTGTGTGTTGAATGTGAAAGAAAGTGACTTGCATGAAGAAAGTACTCAAGAACAATGACCAGAGATTCTCCAGTAATCAGAGTTGATCGGAATGTCCATCACACTTAATGAAGTGTCTAATTTATAGGGAGAGCCATCGCTCAAAGAGGAAGCTGTTTGACTAGTGAACATGCTTGCAGTGGGGGTTTTGCCCTTTTTGGGGGTTGAAGCCTTTGATCTGCGGATAAAAGGTTGTGTTCTGTGGACTCGTGCTACTTTTGCGGCTGGGGAGTTTGGTGAAGCAATCAGAGATGTGACTCTCTACTGTTTACGTACTATTTTATCCAAACTCCCGGGTTTTCAACCTTCGAACCTTTTAAGCTTTTAAGCTTAAATGTGTCTAAGTCATTTTATATGGTCTCGGACTACCCCCGTCATCAGAGAGCTAGCGGGAGACAAGCAAAAACCCGATACAATCATATGGAAAAAACCCAAATAAAACCCGATCCCCTTTCATCGGAGTTTAAGCCTGAAATATACCAATATGGGGACATAATTTCCATCTATCACAATCTACTACAATGTTTTTAGACCTCACTTTAACCCAATTGAAGTTGTTCACCATAATGTCTTCTACCAGTTGGGCTGAGGCTTTCTTAGTGGAGAACTTCCATGAATTGCGATTTTTCCAAATTGAGAAGAAAGTTGAGTATATAATTAGTTGAGATGCACTTTTTTCCAGCTTTGAACCTGCTATCTTAGTGCAATAATCCAGGAGCTCATGGACAGAAGAGAAGGATGAAAGATCAGACCCGCACCACTGCGAAATTTTCCTCCACACCGAGTCTGCAACCGGGCAGCGGATGAAAAGGTGGTTTATATCCTCCAACTCAGTGTGACATAGAGTGCAAGCCGTATTAGGAAGATGCAAACCTCTATGAATCAGTGAACTCGAGACGGGGATACAATTTAAAGACAACCTCTAAATGAAACACCTAATCTTTAGTGGTATCCATTTCGGCCAGGAGACTTTGATTAGAGGGATGTCTCCTTGACCCGACCCAATCCATTTCATGCACGAATTTGTCGAGAAGTAGCCATCCCCCTCCCTAGTCCATAGCCAAGAGTCCTTATCACGTTTCAATTGATAGGAAGGAATCATGTCCTGAATGTCGATGACCTCTTGTTTGATTACCTCCGGGAGACGCTTCTTTTTCCACTTCCAATTAAATGAGATCTGGTTGTTTTGAAGAAAAACCACTCGATGAGCTACTAAACATCTTTTTTGTTTCTCAAGATTGTAAAGGACAGGAAATAGGTCCATTAAAGGCGAAAGCCCGAACCAAGCATGGCTCCAAAAATGGGTGCAGTTACCATCCCCAACCACCTTTCGGATGATTCTATTTAAAATTAGGCCCTCGTCTAGAAGAACTTTATCCGCCCCCACAATATGTGACCAAGCATCACGAATCGAAGTCTTTCCAATGTCATCTGGGGAAAAAGTAACTTTATGAATTGCTTTGACCACAGTAGCCCATAGACTGGATTGATCTCTGAGCACACGCCATTTCCATTTGATTAGTAAGGCTAAATTTAAATCTTTCAGGTTGCCCACTCCTAACCCGCCTTTTTTTTTTCTTTCACAATTTTCCTCCAGGCCACCCAATATTTTTTACCCCCGAGATGCCGCCCCACAAAAACCCCCTCCATATGCCTTCCAGCCAATTGATTATGGAAACTAGCGCCTTAAACATAGAGAAAAAAATACAATGGTAGGCAGCCTAAAACCGACTTGACAAGGGTTAATCTCCCGCCAAAAGAGAGATTTTTTGCTTCCCATCTTCTTAGCTTATCCTTGAACTTTTTAATTGCCGATTCCCAATGCTTTCTTAACTTCATATTGGCGCCAAGGGGCAGGCCAAGGTGCAGAAAGGGGAGCTGGTCTAGTCTACAACCCATTATTTCTGCCATATCCATCACTTCGTCCTCCGAGCAACCGATACCCATTAACTGTACTTGTGGTAATTTATACGAAGACCAGACACGATGTAGAAGTATCAAAGAATACGCTTCATATTCAGAATATTCTGGTGATCCCATTCACCTAAAAGCAAAACATCGTCCGCGTACAAAGTATGCAAAATGATCGGGCCATTGTTTGGGAGCTATAGACCTTTAAATAAACCTTTTTCCACTGCCACTCGAATTAGTGCTGAAAGACCTTCCATGGCAATGATGAAGATAAATGGGGAAAGAGGGTCACCCTGGTGCATCCAGTGTTGTAAGAATCGCTAGGCGCTAGTCGGGCGGTGGGGTACTGACTAGCGATTAATCGGGATTAATAGGGATTAATCGGAATTAATCGGATTGAGAGTTTTATATGTAACTTTTAGTTACATATATACACACACATTTTTATATGTAGTTTTTTAAAGTAGACATGTTTTAACCATTCTTTAACCCATTTTTTAAAGTAACTGGAAGGAATTTATATGGTTTGGTCAAAATTTGGCTGGCATCTAGCCAAAATTTGGCTAGAATAGAACCGCCATTGACTGCCTAGCATTAATCGGCCATTAATCGGTGAACCTCCGATTAGTGATTAATCGGCGACTAATCGGAGACTAGTCGGGATTTTTACAACCATGGGTGCATCCCCCTCTCCATAGGGAATTCATTCGTAGGAGAACCGTTAATGAGCATGGAGGTTCTACCCGAACGTCAAAATTGAGTTGTTTCATCATCAAGTCAATAAAATGATAATTTACTGTATCGAACGCCTTGGATAAATCGACCTTAAAAATAAAAGCTTACAGAGGACTTTTTAGCCCAAGCTTGAACCGTATTGTCACACCCCGATATTTCCACATATTTCCGGTGGGCCCGGTGGGGAGTATCGTGACGTAGTTGATATCATCATAGTCAAACAATCACAGTTCAATGCACAGCGGAAGTCTAAAAGTAATAATTATACAAGCCGATTTGAAAGTAACATAAGTATTACAAACGGAATGTAAAAAGATCCACAGGCGGATCAAAACAAAAGAAGATAATTGTTCAACTGATTTTTAAGCATCTAAAGCTTGCAAGACTCTTTATTGATACTAGGAGTAGCCAGCCCATTTCGCTTAGTACCTGCACTTAACCTTTTTGGAAAATACGTCAGTTTATACTAGTAAATACAATTAACCGACTCTTTTTGAAAAGTGTTTATAAAATTGATTTAAATGCACAAGGCACAAATATTCTTTTATAACTTGGGATAATTATTTAAAAATAATCTTGTAAAAGAATTATATGTTTGTTATACGTTCAGTTGCCCGGGTTAAAGATTAATAGACACACCACATAATATAACCTACGGCGAGTTATTCTCGAACAAGCAGGTATATCATTTTACATACGCACCGGCAAGTGTATGCCTACACCCCGTGCTTAAGTCGTGGCTATTTCAATGAATGAGCCGAGGATATCCAGGACATGGTCATTAACCCCCCAAAGGCTTAAAACAAACAAAACAGATTAAACGGGTTATCTCAATAATTTAACCTTCATACGATTAAAGATTCAATACCCGACCAAGCGGTATTTTATATACCGTACCCCAAGCCCGTATAAGGAAAAAAATAAGTTAAAAGTATTTACCTGAGCAAAAATATAAACTTATTCCCAGCTGTAAATCAATCAAGCAAGTACAGATAGCTTTTACCAGGCTCCTAATCTGGAACGAAGGTTTTTAATAACCTATTAGAATCCTAACGGGTCTTATTTAAGTCTTAACTTAGACCGGTTAGTTTTAAAGAAAGGCATACGGTTCAAAACGCAAGATTAAGCGCAGACCAGATTAGAATGTGATTTATACCCGACAAGTATGAAGACTTGTTTAATATGGGTAAACCAAACACATTCTGGATTTTGAAGTGAAAATGATAAGGATTGACCCGTTTCGGTTAATTTATGTAAACTAGTTACATAAACCGTACCGAACGCGAAAATTGCATAACGGGTAACCAAATGAGTCATGAATAGGTTCCCTAAGTTAATATGCTTAAAATGTGTTATGATATCAGTAGGACACCTTCCATTATGCCCAAAACGGATTTAAAATCAATTTAAGCCCCGTAAGGGTAATTTGGTCATTTTAAAGCTTATAAAAGAGGTTAAACAACAATCTGAGTTTCTGGTCTAAAATAATCAGTAAAAATATTTATCTTATCAAGTTATATCAGTAAGATATTGTATATAAGTGAAATTTATCATTTATGACCAAACTATGCACCGTAGGGGCATTTTGGTCATTTCACATAAGCTTTAAGGGTCAATTCTGGAAATCTGAGTTTAAAACTTTTACCTACTGTTAAAGTATTAAAATTTACTTATAATATCAGTAGGTAATGGGTCTTAAATGTTAAACATAGTTTTAACCCATACTATGTGTTTAAAACACGTAAAAAGTCGGTTTTAGGCGATTTTCAGGTTATATATGGAAAGCTGAGATTTTTATCAGTCCAGAAGCCTTTAAATATTTTATTTAACATATGAAATCAGTAGAAAAAGATTTGGTATTAAAATGTTATGTAAAACTCGTTTTATTAGTAAAAAGGGTATAAAATTACCGAATCAAAGCAAGAACCCCATGTTATGACCAGTTTAAAAATTAATAAAAATCTCCAAAAATCCCAAAATATTATATTACATCAGTGGGTAAAATGTTTGGTGTCAAAATTTGGGTTTAAATGGGTTTTATGCCAAAAATGCCGTTTAATTAATAAAAAGGCTTCAATTTACGATATCGAGCATAACTCCTAATTTAGACCTCAAACTGATGTCAAATTTTTAGGACATGTTTATAAATCAGTAATAAAGGTTTTTGTTTTCTCACATTTCCAAAAATCTCGTTTTAATATCAAAAGGGCATAATGGTCAACAATTAAGCAATTAACGGAAACATGCATATGAATCAGATTTAATAAGAACCATTTAGTATAATCTCAGAGGGTTATACTAACATGTAATATGGTCCTAATGGAACCCTAAAGCATATCTAAACTAAGCTAAATCGGGTCAGAACTGAAAGTCAAAGTAAAAGTCTACTTTTGCGACTTTCGTTTCCGAACCGAGCCTAAACTCGGAATTGTCGGGTTGAACATGCTTAGACATGTTCTTACATTATTTACTAAGTTATTTTAGTGTTAAAACATGTTCCATAACTTCTACATTATCAGTTATGAATTTATTTGCAAAAATAGCTTCTGTTAACTTTTTAATATTAGGTTTGACCCGACAATTGACCAAGTTAGAGTGATAATCAGTGGGTGCCCTTTTAAGGGTTTATTACCCACATAATTACCAACTCATAGCCACTTTCAATTCGATTAATGGTTAGACCGTTTGTGATTAATCACAAAGTCAAAGCAGAATTACGTCAACTTTGACTTTCGGTCATTTCACTAATAAAAACTTAATTACAGAGGCTAAGTACACTTACAAGAGTCCTTAGCATGAATATTGAGACTAATAAATCTTCCTTCCAAAGTAGGATGCTCCAGAAAGTGATTAAAAAGCTTCAAGACTTGGGAGTAATGTTTGAGAGTATGAATTGATCATGCAAGTGAGAAATGCTGCCAAAAACCCACCTATTTATACCCATTGAAGGTGTCATCAGATCAATACATGTGTCTTGGCTCTTCCTTGATCAGTACATGTGTCCAAAATGGTTTTTAAAACCATCAAACAGTCCCTATATTCGAGTTAAACCATGCAAGGGTGAAGAGAGGTGCAGCAACCTGCACCTGTGCATGCTTCTGCCCAGATCAGGCCGTCGCGTCGCGCGACGGCAGAAGGTGTTGGTGGTGGTGTGACGCCACCATAGGGGTGACCAGATCAGCAAGTTTCAATAATTGACATTTTCACCCCCCTGAACCTTCTAAAGCGTAAATTCTTTCATTTTAAGCTCATGTAACCCATTTAACTTTTATTTCTATGATCCAAGAGATATAACCAAACATCATTAGGTCTGGTTTCGTTAAATGATAACCGAAAACACAAGTTTTGCCTTGTTGACGCTTTTAACCCCTTAATTACGAAAGTTAACGTATTTTCCTCATACGATATCGAAACCTTGTGAAATTTTTATCACTTATTCTTGGGGGCATAATTAATCATTACAAGGCTCCGGGTTCGTTAAAAGGTCACTCAGAGGTATTATTTAAACATGTTGACACATTTAACCCTCGCGTCTTGTAAACTTTCACTTTCTTCCACAAACATTTTCATATGATTCATGATTTATTCGTTTAAGGGTATAAACATCGTGTAGGGTTGTTGAAAGGTAAAGTTATCAAATGTTGACACTTTGAATCCTCTTACACCCATACTTTCTTCGTTTATCAACTTTAGTCCCTCGTAACCAATTTGTTACACGTTTAAGGTCCATGACCCGTGTCGATACTATATTGGACATGTTTTTTGCGAGGTGTTACATCCTCACCCCCTTAAAAGAAATCTCGACCTCGAGATTTACTGAAATAAATGAGGGTACTTCTGTTTCATTGTGGATTCAACCTCCCACGTATATTCGGGACCTCTACGGGCATCCCATTTAACCTTCACAATCGGTACATGCTTCCTCCGTAGCTTCTTAACCTGTCGATCCTCGATCGACAAAGGTTTTTCAACAAACTTTAAGCTCTCATCAATATGCACATCCTTATGTGACATGGCTAGCGATTCATCAGCTAGACACTTCTTTAAGTTGCAAATGTGGAACACATTGTGAATTCCACTGAGCTCTTCAGGCAGCTTTAGCTTGTAAGCCACTGTTCTGACACATTCGATGATCTCGAATGGTCCTATGTATCTTGGGCTTAGCTTGCCATTTTTGCGAAAACGCATCACCCCTTTCCAAGGTGATACCTTAAGTAGCACTTTATCACCTACCTCGAATTTCAGAGGTTTACGCCTTTTGTCTGCGTAGCTTTTCTGCCTATCCCTGGCAGCTTTGAGACGATCACGTATCTGCACAATCTTATATGTCATCTCCAGGACTATATCAGGTCCTGTTAGTTGGACATCTCCAACTTCCGCCCAACAAACTGGCGTCCTGCACTTTTTTCCATACAAAGCTTCAAAAGGTGCAGCTTGAATACTCGAATGATAGCTATTATTGTACGAAAATTCAATTAATGGAAGATGATCATCCCAACTTCCACCTAAATCAATAACACAAGCTCGTAGCATATCCTCAAGCGTTTGAATCGTATGCTCGCTTTGCCCATCCGTTTGAGGATGATATGCAGTGCTGAAGTTTAATCGAGTGCCCAAAGATTGCTGAAAGCTTTTCCAAAAATGCGATGTGTATCTCGTATCCCTATCAGAGATAATAGACACTGGCACTCCGTGAAGAGATACAATCTCATCCACGTACAGCTAAGCTAACTTGTCAAAGCTGTGAGTTTCTTTAATCGGTAAGAATTGAGCTGACTTGGTCAGTCTATCTACTATAACCCAAATAGTATCATTTCCTCGCTTTGTCTTTGGTAACTTTCTGATAAAATCTATAGTTACCATTTCCACTTCCAGGTGGGAAGTTCAGGCTGTTGCAGCTAACCTGACGGCTTCTGGTGTTCGGCTTTAACTTGCGCGCACGTCAAACATTTGGCCACATAAGTGGCTATAGATTTCTTCAAACCTATCCATCAATAATTTGCCTTTAAATCCTGGTACATCTTATCACAGCTAGGATGAACAGAGTATTTGGAGCTATGGGCTTCTTGAAGAATCACATCCCTAAGTCCTCCATAAATTGGAACCCATATTCGTCCATTCAATCTTAGGATTCCATCTTTGCCATATGATAACTGTTCAGCAGTTACGCCCAACTTCTCATTTGGGTAGTTAGCTTCTAATACAGCTTCCTTCTGAGCGGCTAACAACCTTTCATTCAAGTTGTTCTTCAATTCAATACTCTTGGCATTGATTCTAATGGGCTTAACTCTTTCTTTTCGGCTCAAGGCATCGGCAACCACATTTGCCTTGCCTGGATGATATCGGATTTCACAATCATAGTCGTTCAGCGTCTCCATCCATCGACACTGTCTCATGTTCAGATCCTTCTAGTTAAACAGATGCTGAAGGCTCTTATGATCAGAATAGATCACAAACTTGGTACCATTTAAATAATGCCTCCAAAGTTTTAGTGCAAACACAACGGCACCCAATTCCAAATCGTGGGTGGTGTAATTCTTTTCATGCACCTTTAATTATCGCGAGGCATAGGCAATGACCTTGGCTTTTTGCATGAGTACACAACCCATTCCAGTATGTGATACGTCACAGTAAACCACAAACTCTTCAATTCCTTCAGGCAATGTCAAAACTAGAGCATTGCTCAACTTCTGCTTAAGAATCTCAAAGGATTCTTGTTGCTTAGGACCCCAATCAAACTTTAAATTCTTGCGGGTCAGCGATGTCAAAGGTGCGGCAATCCTTGAAAAGTTCTCAATAAAACGCCTATAGTATCCTGCTAGACCCAAGAAGCTGCGAATCTATGTGGGCGTCTTCGGTTCTTGCCAATTCATGATGGCTTCAATCTTAGCGGGATCCACCTGGATACCACGCTCGCTCACAACAAGTCCAAGAAATTGGAATTCACGAAGCCAAAACTCACATTTAGAAAACTTGGCGTAAAGCTTCTCTTGCTGAAGAAGTTTAAGAATACATCGAAGGTGCTTTTCATGATCAGTCTGGTTCTTCAAATAAATAAGAATGTCATCAATGAAGACGATGACAAACTTGTCCAAGTAGGGTTTGCAAACGCGATTCATGAGATCCATGAATGTTGCTGGTGCATTAGTGAGCCCGAAAGGCATCACCAATAACTCGTAGTGACCATAACGAGTTCTGAATGCAGTTTTATGCACATCTTCATCTCTGACCTTCAGCTGATGGTATCCTGATTTTAAATCAATCTTGGAGAAATATCTTGCTCCTTGAAGCTGATCGAATAGATCGTCGATCCTGGGCAATGGGTATCTATTCTTTATTTGTAACCTAGTTCAGCTCTCGATAATCAATGCATAAACGCATTGATCCATCCTTCTTCTTCACAAACAAAATCGGTGCTCCCTAAGGAGATGAGCTAGGTCGAATAAAACATTTTTCCAGCAAATCATCTAACTGAGTCCTTAACTCTTTCATCTCAGTTGGAGCCAACCGGTAAGGTGCTCTTGCAACTAGTGCTGCTCCAGGAATAATGTCAATTCTGAACTCTACTTGCCTATCTGGAGGTAAACCAGGTAGTTCTTTAGGGAATACATCTGGATATTCAGAAATGATAGGGATGTCTTCGATCTTGGGCTTTGGTTCATCAATAGTCACTTGTGCCATGTAAATGACACAACCATTCTTCAAACACCTTGACGCCTTAAGCATGGACACTTGCTTAGGCAACCCATACTGGGTATCCCCCTGAATTGTCAACGGCTCACCATAAGGAGTTTTAATAACCACTTGCTTCTTATCACAAACGATCTGAGCTTGGTTATGAGATAACCAATCCATGCCTATTACTATGTCTAATCCAGCTAGTTTCAAAGGAAGCAAAGATAACGGAAAAGAGATCACAAACGATCTGAGCTTGGTTATGAGATAACCAATCCATGCCTATTACTATGTCTAATCCAGCTAGTTTCAAAGGAAGCAAAGATAACGGAAAAGAGTGGTTCCTAATGGATATAAAACATCCATCTAACACGGTTGAAGCAGATTCTATGGTACCATCGGCCAATTCTACTTCATATTTTATGCTTAGGGTTTTAACTAGCAGATTTAATAACTTACAAAATTTATTATCCACAAACGACTTATCTGCACCCGAATCAAATAATACCCTTGCATAAACATCATTGATAAGAAAGGTACCTGTTATCACGTTGTTATTTTGAATGGCCTCCTGAGCATTCATTTGAAAGACCCGAGCATTGGTCTTTTTACCTTCTTCAGGCTTCTTTGCATACTTTGGGCAATTGGACTTGATATGCCCTTTCTCGTTACAGTTGTAACAAGTCGCATCCTTTATCTTCTTGCAATCTAATGTTTTATGCTCGCTTGATTTGCAGATCCCACAAGCCCTAGGCTGCGATTGGGATTTTGATTCGAACCTGCACTTCCCCATATGACGCTTCTTGCAGGTTTTACACTTGGGTTTTTCACCCGTCTGCTGGCTATCCTTCTTGAACCCTGAACTCTTCTTGTTCTCAGAGTGTAACACCCCGAAAACGGGTTTGGTAATCAAACTCCGTTAATACTAAAAGACGGGTAACGTACCGTTAGTAGTAAAAATAACCCGGTAAATATTTGGATTTAAATAAGAAATCCTAATATTAAATAAAAACGAATCAAAGTTTTAAGGAATTAAGTTTATAAGAGCCTGAGTTAACGGGATTTAAAATATAACGGGTTATAGCTTCCCGAACTCGTCAAGTTAACTAGGAGTAATTAACCTAGTTAACAAGGTGTAAATAGGTAAATAAAATATGGAGTTCTAGTCCCTAATAATTAAAATCTAAACTTGAGGGACCAAAACCGTTGAAAAGGAAACAAGTTCTAATTAAAAAAAAACACCACACACAAGGTGTGTGTGTGTGGATCGATCTTCAGGAGCGACCAAGAACGGTGAAACCCTAAAGTGCCAAAAATCATCAAATTGAAGGTCGATTTCGGTCCTAAATCGATGCATGTTCACATAAAAACGATCACCAAGTCATGGGGATCACAAGGTATGTAAAAATTTGATGATTCGTGAAGTTGCAAAATTTGAGTTAGCATCATAATTCGCGAATTATGTAAGGATTAGAGGAGCTATGGCTAAGTTAGTGATGTACACATGCTTAGGAACTAAACCCTAAGTGAAAATCATACATATGATGCTATGACTTGAATGATTTGGTGATCACCTATATGTGAGTTAAATGGGTGTTGTAGAATGATGAAGAACACTAGAAATTAGATTATAAATTGAGTGTTATTTATTTACATGAGGTGAATCTAGATGTTATTATGCATACTAGATATATTAAACTTGCAAGAATTGTTTAATCTTGGCTAAATAGTTAGTCATGAAACTTGATTTTTGATTTAGTGAAATTATGCCCACTAGGTGTTCGTTAAAATGCCTAAACGAAGCTAAAATGTTGAAATTCCATTGGAAGTGTGCATTTGAATATGTTGATAGATTAATTGACTTTTTGGAAGTCAAACTAACCGATGATTTAATCGAGTGATAAAGTCGACATAAGACCCGTTAGATGGAGTAGTCATAATTGATAATGACTAATCTAACCATCTTATGAATTATGATGATAGTTTGACGCCTAACGAGCTAGGTGGAAGCTTGATGAGTGAGCGGGTCAAACGAATCAAGAAGGAAAGGAAATGCGTAATTTGGATGCGAGGTAAGTTAAGCTTACGCCCTTTTTTACTTTTATTACAAAATGCTTATTTGTGAGCATGGAATACGATTTATATTAAGTAAATGAAACATGATATTCCTGCGCGATATAATGCTAGTCGGAACAAGTGAAGATGGTGAAATGGTAATCCGGACATGGGTTAACGAATAGATAAAGGGATTTAAAACGACACCATTTGGCATAAGTCATAATGGGTCAAATAAAACAGGAAACGACTTTCAAGTTGGATGATTTCAAAAAGTAAACCGGGATAGGTTAAAGGGGTGAAATGGTAATTAAGTGCCATCTTATAATGATAATTGGTCATTTTGACTAAACGGGTCAAATGGTGTTGCTAACACCATTTGCCAATAATATTTGATGATTGCTTGTTGAGTTTTGTGATCACAGGAATTAACACATGGTTAGCATTGCTATTATCTAGATATTAATAGCAAAAGGTATTAAAACGGGTCAATATGTTGATCCGAGCCAGGTACGCATAATTATGTTGTAGTTAAAAGTGCTATTTTGGTCGAATAATTGGTGAGAGTCCTTCGTCGTAAAAGAACGGCCAAAATCGACCAAAACGCCCTTGTAGGCTAAATTGAACAAACAACCCTTAAAGGTTGTTTGGAAATGAGTTTTATGATTAGGTAAATACTTAGAATAAGTATAGAAGCTGAAAGAGGTATTATATTAGTCAAATGGCACTATTTGAGTTTTTGCCGTAAAATAATGATTCGAGAGGTAAAATTTGGTTTATATAGATCACCACATTAAACTCACCATAAATACAGTTGTGGTGGGAGATTATAGGATAAGAAATGTGGTGATGGAATGCTAGAAGCAATCGAAAGCGATTTTAGGCTCGAAAGTGCTTAAATACCCTTAACGGGTCAAAATAAGCATATGAGCAAAAACGGGTTTAAATTGTATAATAAACCTGTGATTAGAACCTAAAATGGTAGATAACATTAATGTGAAGAAGTGTATGTGATATAGGAATCAAACAAATATGTTTTTTTGATAAAATGCATAAACGGGTTAAAATGCGATAAAAAGGTAACGAGTCGAAGGCTTAGAAGTTTCAAAATTTATTATGTTGGATGTTGGATTTTAACTCCATATGATGGAGAATTAAATTACGGACGCGTAGGAAAAAGAATCGAGTAAAACGGATTAAAAACGAGAGAGTTATGCTCGTTTTCGTGAAATCGGGTCATGCTGGGAATTTGCAGCAACTTAATATGAACATTCTGCCAAAAAGGGGGCTAGGTGGGGCGTCTAGCCCCTAGGCGTGACGCCTAGCCCCCCCCTGAACTTGAAAAATGTTTAATTTTGCTTGTTTGACCCATATAACTTGTTTAAACTTGTTATTTAACTATCAAAACTAACTTTTAAGTTGGTTTTGATCATAGGTGATTGCCAAGAGTGCCCGGATGAAGATCAAGCTCGAAGAAGAACCGAACACGATAAAGTTAAAAGCTTCCGCGCGACGTTTCGTCGTATCTTTTAAACGACGAATTCAATTACATTAAGTTGTTCATTAACTTTTAAATTGTAAAAGTTTTTGTAAACTCGTATTGTCATACTACGTGTAATCGTATTTGTTTACATTATGTTTAAAACTTTTAAGTTGTAAAAGTTTTAGATTACTCGTATTTTCTAAGGATACTTATTCGTAATTACATGTTTATTTTCGTTATTTATACGAAAACCTTTAAAATAATAACAAGGGTGTTGCACAGAGTTCCCCTTATAGAACGACGTGAGTTCTCATCCTCACGTTTCCTTTTCCCTTCATCGGAATTCCTAAGCGATCTCTGCCTGACCGCATCGAGAGTAAGAGATAACGACAAATTAGCCACTGACCTAAAAGTGGTGGGTCTAGACGCTTTCACACTTGCCTTGATTTCTGGGGCTAGTCCCCCAATAAAACGAGCTATGCGTTTTGGTTCCGGTGTAACCAAGTATAGAACCAATCGTGACATGGTATTGAAACTGGTAAGGTACGTCTGACAGTCTAAGTTCTTCATGACCAAGGTCAAGAAGTCAGTCTCAATTTTCTCAACTTCATGTTGAGGACATAAATTCTCTTTGATTAAAGCAACAAACTGATCCCATGTCAGATTATACAACGGGATCTTCCCAGTAGCTTGGATCAATGACCTCCACCAAGCTAGAGCTTCTCCTTTAAACGATTGCGACACAAACTTCACAATATCTTGCTCTGCACAACCACTAATATCAACCACAGTGTCCATCTCATCGAGCCAGGTCATACAATCGATGGCTCTTTTCTCCCCTGTAAAGTCTCTAGGTTTGTAGGAGACAAAATATTTATAACAGGTCTTAGCATGGGGCTCTTGTTTGAGCATAACTTTCTTAGACGGGACACTTCTCTGGTTTGATGAATGATGAGATTCACTATTGCGAGCTGTATGAGTCTTGGATGGTGGTTTTGAATGTGGTACAAACTGAGTTCTAACTCGAGTTCCACTCGATTCATTAAATTGTCTGTCAAGAGCCCGAGTAACGGCATTATCTATTAATGCCTGCAATTCCGCGCCCGCTACATTAACTCTGGTAGTATCATTATTCTCCCTCGGGTGGCTGTTGACCTCATCTGATCCAGTCATGTAGCTTGATTGCTACATAAAATAATGACAATGATTTATTCAGAAGTCTATAACAGTATTGTCATTCTTGATGATTTATTAACCATGGTATTAATAAACCATATTGGTTAATTTGTTAAGCATATTCATTCAGGATTTTTCATTATAATTATCCTCAGTTATAATTCATTAAAATATTATAATGGCACAAAAGGCCCAGTCACAAGGACAATTTTAAATTATAAGCCATGATCTTATAGGATCGAGGCATTTAGGTTTGAACGTAGTTCATTACCTTTCTTGACAGGGAGTCATAGACTATAACTGTCTTTTGTCTTATATGACAATGAATATGGCCCGTAGGCCCTACATCACAAAGGAATGTTTAAAAAATAAAGAAAGAAATTGGAAGAATCCAATATAAGGATGACTTATGTGATTTTATCGAATCACATTTGCCAGGAGTGTTAATGATGTGGGGTAAAATACACATATTTGTCCCGTGTAAATTGTATAATTATTGTATAGCTTTTATTTGTTTTTATTTAGTTTTAGTGTTATATTACACTATTTTGTGTTTTGGCAGGTCCTGGTGCAAATGGAGCGAAAATGAGTAAGAAGAAAATAACCAGCCAGTTGAATAGAGTGGGACGCCAGTAATCGAATTAAAATTGCCGACATTTTTCTCGAATAGACCGAGCCCGCTATCTCTATGAAATAAGATGCTGCTTCTATAAATTATATTTTTAATACTATATATTATATTTTTTTTTATGAAGGGCTGAGCCATTTTTCAAATAGGATTTAAATATCCTACGCATCAGACAAAAAAAGAGTGGTGCCATATTAAGAAAAAGGAATCTTGGACATCAACAACAAAAGGGCCGCCAATTATCGAAAACACAGCAGATCGTATTTTTTAGAATCTTTGGCCATATTTTATTATTGTGACAATAAGTCTTGGGCTTTCGGTTGGGTTGAATGGATTGCTATAGGGCCGCCAAATAGAGATTTACTTGGACGGAAAGGATCAGGAGGTTGGAGATACATCAGCCTATTAATTAAGAAGGGGGGCTGCGACAAAAAGGGATACACGTTATCAGACGCAACATCAGACGCAAGACGAATTCAGATAACACATCAATTACGAATTTTGGAGTTCTTATACGAGTTCAGAGGCTGTTCTAAGGAGTTTTAAAGGTTCGGGAAGTCTAGGAATCATCTGAGATCGTTCGGGAGCATTCGGGATCGAAGTTTACGGGTTCTTTAATCTTGTCTCTTCGTTTGTCGTTTGTTTTTGATTGTTTGATGATGAATTCAGATTTGATTATGATTTGTGACTTGTTTTCGAATATGATTATCGGCTAGAAACCTTTACTACCTAGGCTATGATGAATGTTTAACAAAGTTTGGATCTTTATTTGATTTTTAGCGTGGTTGTGGATCTTTCTTGTATTGTAAAAGCTTTGGATTTCTAACTTGGTGCGTATGTGTGCTTGTGATTATTTTATTATTGTTTGTTGCTTCGTTCGAATCTTGGTGACGGTCTTTATCACGGAATAGTTTCGGGCTAGGGTTCTTGATTTAGGTGACTGTCTATATCACATAATAGATCATTAATCCTTTAGGGTGAAAATAGCTTAAGTAACCTTAGAAGTAATATTCGGTAATTCAATAAAATCAAGTGTGCTGCTAGACTCGTCGCGGAAAGGCTCGAGGATATTAATAGGTCTAGGTTTGGTTATAAGTCCTTAACATTCCATAGCTTATTAAACCAAGATTAGAACCCATTGTCGCTTTAGACGTTCGCGCGGCAAAGTAGAGCGTCTTACATAAGCACTTTCAAGAAACTAGAGGACGGAAAAGAAATCTAGAAAACCGGTAAACGTAACAGCCTAGGTAGTGCCATAAGAATCGCCTTGAGAGTGTTCGAGGGGCTTAGTGGTGTCTTAATAGGTTTAGTATCTAAAGATCCCGGTTCCACACCACAAAATCATCGAATAGAGATTCAATCCAAGTTAAACAGGAGTCTAGCCTAGGTAGCTTTCATCATCTCTTGAGTTCAGTCGTCGTCCGAGTTCGTGTTAGTTCTTTAGCTAATCTAGTTAGTCGTTTTTTGCATTACTTAGGATTTTTAGAAACCCCCCCCCCCCCCATCAATAAACAAATGGTTAAGTCGTGTCAGTTTTAGTCTAGATAGAGTCTTAGCGTAATCAGTAGAGTCTCTTGGGTTCGATACTCGGACTTCCTTAGGCTATACTACATTCGATCGGTACACTTGCCGGTTGTGTGTTTTAGGGTTTAGAGAGTTTTAGTCTTATAAATTTAAAACTTAGAGAGTCTAGATTTAGGGTAATTTTAGTTGTTTTAGTTGACCCGTTTTCAGCACATCAGTTAACATGTTTTCAAATGTTAACAAGGAATTGAATCTTAAAAAGGAACTACCATCATGGCCCTGTCTTAATATGACACATAGGCTAGGTTTTGCCTTTAAGATTTTCTTTAATATTTAATGGCAGATCAATATAAAATGAAATGTTTTATGTTGATTTATATCATATATTATATTTATACATATAATGACAAAATGAAATTTTGAACTAAAACATTCCACTAAATTAAGAAGGAGTACATAGGTGCCCTAAACGGGACTTTTACATAAATAACTTGCCCACGCAGGGACTGAATACATAAATAGATGTCCACACAGGGACTTAATTGAAACTGAAAATTACAAAAAAAATAAAATAAGGAATTTAATAATCCCTTCTGTTCTTCCCTTGATTAAATCAGCCAATCCCTTAAGTAGACCCCGACGGCTTCTACGCTCCCTCTGAACATCCCGCTCCACCTGGTTCAGCCTCTGAATGATCTCCTGCTGCTGCGGTGGTTGGACAAGTGGCGGCTGCTGCTGCGGCTGAGGCTGAAGAGGTGGTGGGTATTGATACCCATAAGCTGGGTATCCAGTCTGGTAGGAAGCTCTGTAGGGCCCTTCAGGATGAAGAGCATTGTAGTTTGCCGCTACAAGATATGGGTCAACGTCAGGGGCATTGTAGTAGTTGTAGCCAGTATGGGCTGGCTGCTCAAAAGGGTTATACGCTGCTGCACCAGCGTATGAAGGAATTGGGTTATCAAAACCCATATGTGGTGTTGATGGTGGTGCGACTGGCGGAGAGTCGACCTCTGAAACTGGGTTTGAAGGCCCACCCATCTGCGGGTCTTCATACAGTGGTGGGTAGTGACTGCCACTAGAGTGTTAGGGGGTGCTGAAGTGGAATCCCCCTCGCATGGACATCTGTGCTCATGATCTTCTCCGCCTCGGAGGCTCCGGAGGCGGTTGCTGCTCTGGCGGTGGCGGTGGAGTAACCGCCTGGAATCGTGAATCCTCAGAGGGGTCCTACTGCTGCTGATGAGGTGGGTTAAAAGGGGGAGTGAACTCCCAAGGGTATGAGGCAAACCTTGCTTCATAACTGTCTGGTCCCCGGTACGACGAACCGTGAAAAGATGACCCGTCAGAAATCTCTATGGGATGCGTGGGCGTCCCTGATGTTGGCTCGGCAGGATCTGGATCTTCGTCCATATCCATGTCTTGATCACCGGAAAATGATCTTCTGGTCCCAATGGGTTAAAACCCACTGGTTCTTGCACCTGATTCACCGGATTGAACCGGCTCTGAAAATACGGGGTCGGATCTTGAAATGCGCGGTGCGACCCCGACCGCTGCAGTGGTAAGTAGGAGTGGTGAGAGTTATTGGGCTCATTTTCTGAATGTGGCCAAAAGGAATGGTGATACGAGGGCGAAGAGCTTAGCGAGACAGATCGCCTCGCTGGTTCCAAATACGTCCTCCAGTCTTCTTGAGGACTAGTGCTCATGGTTGCTGATGAAGTTCGCCGGTGTGATGGTCCGGCCTCTTGGTCATGACTTGCAAAAACTGGGGCTTTTCCGCCTCTACCTCGTCCTCGGATACGCGGCGGCATTTTCTTGTCCCTATCAAAACAAATAAAGGAAACAACAAAGGAAAACAATAAAGGACAAAATAAAATATTAGGATTAGTCCTAAGTCCTTTGCCTAGACTCGGGGGTCAAGGAATGTGCAAACTGTGTCATTGAGATTAAACACAAAAGGCTAGTGTTTAATTCACTCAATGTTGGCTCTGATACCAACCTGTCACACCCCGATATTTCCACGTATTTCCGGTGGGCCCGGTGGGGAGTATGGTGACGTAGTTGATATCATCATAGTCAAACAATCACAGTTCAATGCACAGCGGAAGTCTAAAAGTAATAATTATACAAGTTGATTTGAAAGTAACATAAGTATTACAAACGGAATGTAAAAAGATCCACAGGCGGATCAAAACAAAAGAAGATAATTGTTCAACAGATTTTTAAGCATCTAAAGCTTGCAAGACTCTTTATTGATACTAGGAGTAGCCAGCCCATTTCGCTTAGTACCTGCACTTAACCTTTTTGGAAAATACGTCAGTTTATACTGGTAAATACAATTAACCGACTCTTTTTGAAAAGTGTTTATAAAATTGATTTAAATGCACAAGGCACAAATATTCTTTTATAACTTGGGATAATTATTTAAAAATAATCTTGTAAAAGAATTATATGTTTGTTATACGTTCAATAGCCCGGGTTAAATACCGGGTTAAAGATTAATAGACACACCACATAATATAACCTATGGCGAGTTATTCTCGAACAAGCAGGTATATCATTTTACATACGCACCGGCAGGTGTATGCCTACACCCCGTGCTTAAGTCGTGGCTATTTCAATGAATGAGCCGAGGATATCCAGGACATGGTCATTAACCCCCCAAAGGCTTAAAACAAACAAAACAGATTAAACGGGTTATCTCAATAATTTAACCTTCATACGATTAAAGATTCAATACCCGACCAAGCGGTATTTTATATACCGTACCCCAAGCCCGTATAAGGAAAAAAATAACTTAAAAGTATTTACCTGAGCAAAAATATAAATTTATTCCCAGCCGTAAATCAATCAAGCAAGTACAGATAGCTTTTACCGGGCTCCTAATCTGGAACGAAGGTTTTTAATAACCTATTAGAATCCTAACGGGTCTTATTTAAGTCTTAACTTAGACCGGTTAGTTTTAAAGAAAGGCATACGGTTCAAAACGCAAGATTAAGCGAAGACCGGATTAGAATGTGATTTAGACCCGACAAGTATGAAGACTTGTTTAATATGGGGAAACCAAACACATTCTGGATTTTGAAGTGAAAATGATAAGGTTTGACCCGTTTCGGTTAATTTATGTAAACTAGTTACATAAACCGTACCGAACGCGAAAAATGCATAACGGGTAACCAAATGAGTCATGAATAGGTTCCCTAAGTTAATATGCTTAAAATGTGTTATGATATCAGTAGGATACCTTCCATTATGCCCAAAACGAATTTAAAATCAATTTAAGCCCCGTAAGGGTAATTTGGTCATTTTAAAGCTTATAAAAGAGGTTAAACAACAATATGAGTTTTTGGTCTAAAATAATCAGTAAAAATATTTATCTTATCAAGTTATATCAGTAAGATATTGTATATAAGTGAAATTTATCATTTATGACCAAACTATGCACCGTATGGGCATTTTGGTCATTTCACATAAGCTTTAAGTGTCAATTCTGGAAATCTGAGTTTAAAACTTTTACCTACTATTAAAGTATTAAAATTTACTTATAATATCAGTAGGTAATGGGTCTTAAATGTTAAACATAGTTTTAACCCATACTATGTGTTTAAAACGCGTAAAAAGTCGGTTTTAGGCGATTTTCAGGTTATATAAGGAAAGCTGAGATTTTTATCAGTCTAGAAGGCTTTAAATATTTGGGTAAATTACGCTTTTCGTCCTTTATGTTTGTAACGGGTTTCAATGGATAGCCTAACTTTAATAATTACAGTTACAATCCTTTATTTGTAAAACCCACTACAACATACGTCCTTTAGCATTAACATGGTTAAAATTTTCAGTTAACTTTAGTCACATAAGGGTAATTTAGTCTTTTTACAAATAAATAATACCTAAAATCCATTTCTCTCTCTCTCTAAACAGTCTCTCTCTCTCTAAACAACCAGATCTAACAATCACCACCAAACTCCACCACCACCGTTTAAGAGAATCCTGGAACAACCCTGTATAACAATCCCAAAATTGGAGTTCTTTAATCATAGCTAGACATTAAGATGTTGGGGCTTTTGATTAGAAGATGAAGAGGAGTATGTTGGTGCAAGAATTATGTTGAATCTGTGCGGTCAGAGGCTATGGCCGGAGCTCACACCAGCCTGTATAACGATCTCCTTACGGTGGAAACCAAATTACAAATGGAATCTGTTCAAAACCACAAGTTTATGAAAGGCCAAAAAGATTTTATGTTGGCATTTCTTGCATTTCTTTTGTAATTATGAAATGCCAAAAACAAATCTTCTGCATTTCTTAGCACACGATGACCTAATAATCCTCCTCTCAGGCCCTTCCTCATCGTACTCACTCTATTACTCATCTTTCTCACAAACACACCATCTAAACACATTAATGTTGCTGCAGAGGGAAGATATCGCTGCTATTCCAGTTCGCATTCAACCTCCTCGTCAATGATTGATCATCATCATTTTACAAATTGTTTGTAGCACAAATTAATGTTTGAAATGTGAATATCTTCTGTTCTTGAGATACATCTAAAGAAACAATTAAATCAAAACCCATGTTGCAGAACCACCGCCGTCACCACCTCCATCCTCCACCGTCGCCACCGCTTCCGCCGCCAACACCTCCTTCCTCCACCGTCACCACCGCCTCCGCCGCCAACACCTCCTTCCTCCACCGGCGCGTTCACCGGCCACAACTGCGAACCTCCATCGAGATCGGTAGATGCGACTCCGAGATCCGGCCACAACTGCTAATCTCCATCGAGATCCGGCCACAACTGTGAATCTCCATTGAGATCCGTCTCTGATCCCGAGGGTTTTATCATCAGTGGGTTACTTTAAGTGGATTTCTTGTTACAACATTGTAAAGATGAGAAAGACGCTGATGGCTGGATTAAGATGATGGTGGTGCCTGGTGGTGATGGTAGATGGTGGCAACTGGCAGGTGATGAAGATGAATTAGGCTCTCTTTCTCTCTCACTGTATATATAGATCAAGTGTTTTGTTTATAATTTTTTTAATAAATGGGTAAAAAGACATTTATACCCTCATATGCATTGCACATGATAAGAGTTAACTATGAAAAGTAACTTGGTTAGTGTTAAAGGACTTATGGTGTAATGAGTTTTATAAATAAAGGATTGTAACTGTAATTAACGAAGTTAAAGGCTATCCGTTGCAATCTGATACAAAAATAAAGGACGAAAACTGTAATTTATCCTAAATATTTTATTTAACATATGAAATCAGTAGAAAAAGATTTGGTATCAAAATTTTATGTAAAACTCATTTTATTAGTAAAAAGGGTATAAAATTACCGAATCAAAGCAAGAACCCCATGTTATGACCAGTTTAAAAATTAATAAAAATCTCTAAAAATCCCAAAATATTATATTATATCAGTGGGTAAAAGGTTTGGTGTCAAAATTTGGGTTTAAATGGGTTTTATGCCAAAAATGCCGTTTAATTAATAAAAAGGCTTCAATTGACGATATCGAGCATAACTCCTAATTTAGACCTCAAACTGATGTCAAATTTTTAGGACATGTTTATAAATCAGTAATAAAGGTTTTTGTCCTCTCACATTTCCAAAAATCTCGTTTTAATATCAAAAGGGCATAATGGTCAACAATTAAGCAATTAACGGAAACATGCATATGAATCAGATTTAATAAGAACCATTTAGTATAATCTCAAAGGGTTATACTAACATGTAATATGGTCCTAATGGAACCCTAAAGCATATCTAAACTAAGCTAAATCGGGTCAGAACTGAAAGTCAAAGAAAAAGTCTACTTTTGCGACTTTCGGTTCCGAACCGAGCCTAAACTCGGAATTGTCGGGTTGAACATGCTTAGACATGTTCTTACATTATTTACTAAGTTATTTTAGTGTTAAAACATGTTCCATAACTTCTACATTATCAGTTATGAATTTATTTTCAAAAATAGCTTATGTTGACTATTTAATATTAGGTTTGACCCGACAATTGACCAAGTTAGAGTGATAATCAGTGGGTGCCCTTTTAAGGATTTATTACCCACATAATTACCAACTCATAGCCACTTTCAATTTGAATAATGGTTGGACCGTTTGTGATTAATCACAAAGTCAAAGCAGAATTACGTCAACTTTGACTTTCGGTCATTTCACTAATAAAAACATAATTACAGAGGCTAAGTACACTTACAAGAGTCCTTAGCACGAAGATTGAGACTAATAGAGCTTCCTTCCAAAGTAGGATGCTCCAGAAAGTGATTAAAAAGCTTCAAGACTTGGGAGTAATGTTTGAGAGTGTGAATTGATCATGCAAGTGAGAAATGCTGCCAAAAACCCACCTATTTATACCCATTGAAGGTGTCATCAGATCAATACAGGTGTCTTGGCTCTTCCTTGATCAGTACATGTGTCCAAAATGGTTTTTAAAACCATCAAATAGTCCCTAGATTCGAGTTAAACCATGCAAGGGTGAAGAGAGGTGCAGCAACCTGCACCTGTGCATGCTTCTGCCCAGATCAGGCCGTCGCGTCGCGCGACGGCAGAAGGTGTTGGTGGTGGCGTGACGCCACCATAGGGGTGACCAGATCAGCAAGTTTCAATAATTGACATTTTCACCCCCTGGACCTTCTAAAGCGTAAATTCTTTCATTTTAAGCTCATTTAACCCATTTAACTTTTATTTCTATGATCCAAGAGATATAACCAAACACCATTAGGTCCGGTTTCGTTAAATGATAATCGAAAACACAAGTTTTGCCTTGTTGACGCTTTTAACCCCTTAATTACGAAAGTTAACGTATTTTCCTCATACGATATCGAAACCTTGTGAAATTTTTATCACTTATTCTTGGGGGCATAATTAATCGTTACAAGGCTCCGGGTTCATTAAAAGGTCACTCAGAGGTATTATTTAAACATGTTGACACATTTAACCCTCACGTCTTGTAAACTTTCACTTTCTTCCACAAACGGTTTCATACGATTCATGATTTATTCGTTTAAGGGTATAAACATCGTGTAGGGTTGTTGAAAGGCAAAGTTATCAAATGTTGACACTTTGAATCCTCTTACACCTATACTTTCTTCGTTTGTCAACTTTAGTCCCTCGTAATCAATTTGTTACACGTTTAAGGTCCATGACACGTGTCGATACTATATTGGACATGATTTTTGCGAGGTGTTACATCTATTAACCATAACGTGCCCGTCAAAGATGTGCCGCCCACTCACGTAAGCAGTTTGTTCCAGCCCGAACCCTTATGCAACACCCTTTGTAAACGATTAGCAAGGAGCTTACCTATGATTTTAGGCATACAACCGAGGAGGCTAATAGGCCTAAAATTGTTGAGGGAAGAAGGGTCAACCATCTTGG
Source organism: Helianthus tuberosus (assembly GCA_030545235.1). NCBI lineage: Eukaryota > Viridiplantae > Streptophyta > Magnoliopsida > Asterales > Asteraceae > Helianthus > Helianthus tuberosus. The sequence continues at coordinate 50,553,017 of CM060351.1, forward strand.
GAAGCAGAGCAAGGAAAGACGGGTTACAACCTCGAGTGAACCGCTTGCGATGCCCAAAAGAGATAGTAACTCTGGTGAAGTTAGGACCAATGATCTCCCAAAACTTTCTAATGAAGTCAAATGTGAGACCGTCAGGCCCAGGGGATTTCCCACCCGCGCAAGACCAAACCACAAACCTGATTTCATCGGCCGAAAAAGAGTAAATTGCACAAAACGTCCTTTATGTTTCCTCAAACTTGCAGGTTCCGGCCTTAATGTTTAAAACTTGCTAAAAACATCCTTTAAGTTTATTTTTATTGCTAGTTTATTTCCTCACATGCCTAACATGTGAGGGTTATATTCGTCATTTTAGTTATTCTTGTTATAAAACCCCAAAAAATATATAAAATCATAAAAATATAAAAACCATAAGTTAAAAAAAATATTAGGCTTCCAATAACAGACAACAACGCCGGCAACAGCTTCTGCAAATGCACCGGTTCAGGATCTTGCGCCACCGATAAACACAACGCGGATCCGATCTGCGAGTTATGCTACTGCTTCGTCAACACAGCGTCAACTAACGGCTACGACAACGTAGTGATTTCCGACGCGATTGACGTCACGGCACCAACACACGAAGACCTAACGGCGGAATCAGGATCTCGCAACCGGCGTACGACGGCGGAGAGCATTTTAGACATGTGAGGTGACAGAGCGTCACCGTGAGTCACCGATAGAAACCCTAGGATGCTCACACATTGCCGCCGTACCGGAGATTTGTCAGACGACGACGTATTGGAGAGGTAGGTAAGGAACGGAGCGAATGAGTCGTGAGTGAGAATGACTGCGATGGACTGCAGCTCCGTCGTGGTAACGGAGAGTGTGTCGCAATCGGAGAGTTTGTTGAGGCAGGTGATTATATGGTGTTTGAGATCTTGTTGTGGTTGTGATGGTGATTGTGGAGGTAAGGAGACATTGTTGTGTTCCGGTGAGGGATGTACGGTAGATGGAGGTGGTGCCACCGGTGTGCGACGGCGGAGTGGCGGTTGTGGACGGTGGAATTGGATTGGTTGATTGTTCAATGGAGAGAACGAGAACGTGGGGAGGAATATGAGAGTGGATATATTATGTATATTTTTTTTACTTATCATTTTTAAAAAACCTTAAGAACTAAAATGACGAATATAACCCTCACATGTTTGGCATGTGAGGGAAATAAACTGAGATAATTAAGTTGGTTAGTCATAATGGATTAAACTAGCAACAAAAATAAACTTAAAGGATGTTTTTAGCAAGTTTTAAACATTAAGGCCGAAACCTGCAAGTTTGAGGAAACATAAAAGACGTTTTGTGCAATTTACTCGCCGGAAAATCTTGATCCAGCATGGAAGAGTCCGCAGCAGAAAGAGGGGTAACGAACTGATGTGGAAGGCTGGTCTAAGCTGGTTAGGTTCGGCGAATTTACTGGAGAAAAACTCGAAGACCTCCTCCTTAACTTTAGTTGGATCGTTTTCCCACTCCCTGTTGATGAAGAGACCATGTATTCTGTTTCTCCCTTTATTGCCATTAATAATACCATGAAAAAAGCTGGTGTTTTCATCCCCATCGGCTTTTTTTTTTTTTTTGCTTCCATTCTCTCCGTATGTTCAAAGTCAACCAAATCCCTTTGTTCAGCCAGGGAACCCAAGGCAGAAATCCTGTGTTCTAAAGTGGTTTTTTCTTTGGCAGATTCTTCGTGTTTAGCTTTACACCAAGAAGCAAGGTTCTTTTTTTAGAGCTTTGATTTTTTGGGCCAGGATGAAGTCTTGGCGACCCTTAGGCTGACATGAATTCCAGGAGTTGGTCACAATACTCTGTAGTGAGTTAGAGACTTCTCATGAGGTCACCTACCTTAAAATTACTATCACACAAACATGGTTGGCTATATAGAGTTCAACTCATCAAAAATCAAAAGTTAGAGACTAGTCATTCATTATGACATGTACCACTTCTTTCGGTGGGATGGTGTGTGATCAATTCCTAAGGTAGAACTAGCATCATGAAATAAGAGTGTTATATTTAGAAGAACGTCTAGTGTTACGAAAGTAGTTATATCTTTGTGAATGTCAAATGCTAGCTAACTAACCTGAAAAGCTGTAAATTTAAAAGGGCTCTTTGAATGGAAGCAACCATTAGCATCAAGCCATCGTTCTGGTTTGAATTCATGTGCGTCATCGCCCCATATGAACTTCATCCTCCCCATTGCATATGGCATGTAGGCGACCGCGTCTCCCTTCTTCACAATACAACCATCTGGTAGAATGTCACTGGAAAAGCATATCTTTAAATCCTACATAAATAGTATTTATAAGTTAGTGAAATGGATACAAAGCAAACTTAGATGTGGTTAGTCACAGTGAGATCAAATGCAAAAACAATTTTTTTTTTCACACACATCAACGGTCGATTTTAGGAATCTTATTGTATCTTGTGCATATTTTAATGGTACAAACGTGCAAAGATTATGATTGCCATCATTTGTTAAAAATAATTAAAGCAGAACATGTATATGTCTGTCTACTTGGGGCACTAGGCACAAACCAGTGGTAACGCAGGATATAGTCTTATCGTTTCTGCCAAAGTTGCTTGAAGATATTGCATCTTCTCAAGTGCATCCTCACTCAAACGGGCCTCAAAATTCGCAACGTTTGTGACCTCTTCTTTTATGTATATTGCTTCTTTGATATCGTTCGCAACCTTATCTTGAACATGAGGATGTTTGCAAAGCATGTAAATGAACCAAGTCATGGTAGCCGCTATAGGATCTTTACCAGCAAGTACATAGTTCATTATTATATCTCGAAAGTACTTTGGATCTCTATTTTCCATTTCCATAAACCTTGATAAAACATCTTCTTTCGTGACCTGCAATGTCCGTAAATCAAAGGTCAAATTAAATGGTGTAAACAGGCTAGAGCATTTGAAAACTATATACTTCTATTATTGTTTGAGAAACAGAATATAAGTAGCTTACTAAATAAATATCCTTTGGCTTGCTCATTTGTTCACTCTTGGTCCGGATCACCTTATAAACAAACTCATCAATCACTTTGAGATTTTTCTTCAGCTCTGCTTCCGACCCGATATTCAAATACTTCTTGATCTTCCATGTTATGTCAACTAGTCTATTGTAAGTCAACTCATTTGCATCGTTGAATGCACGGCTGAATCTAACACCTTCTTCATTTAATCCACTCAAGTTGTCAAGATCAACTCCAAAAGCAACTTTAAATATTGAATCCGCTGTTTCTTTCATGGAAAAGTTCTGTATGTGTACATATCATGAATGTGATTTAGCTAGCTATAAGTCCAATAATCAATGGGGTAATACATCATATGTTAGCTAGTGATAAAGAATGAAAACTTTACGTTTATATCAACGACTTGATTGCTCTTTGCTGCTTCTAAAAATATGTTGCCTAGTTTTACTGTGCTTTTTCTGAAGGTTACACCGCTAAAGTCTCTCAAAACTTTCGTAGAGAACTCGTGGCTTGATAACTTCCGCTGTTCTTGCCATTTGTCCCCATCAACTGTGAATATACCGTCACCTAGAAAATCTTCTAGCAAGTTGTGGACATGCATTCCCTACATTAATTTGCATAATTGTAATGTCTAGTGTGTGCATGCACATCACAAAAATTTGAAACCCTTTATGTAAATTAAGAGAAAATGCCAAATACTAGTTTTGAAACAATGTAATCCATATAGGGTACTTACCTTGCCATAATTTTGGGTGTGTTTTTTCGGCTTCGGCAGTTCTTTTGATCTTTTCTCGGGGTTAAAATCTGATCAGGTCTGATGAATTCTGATCACTGTAAAATCATTATCTGCAACAATTTTTGAGAAACCTAAGGATGAGTACATCAGTTGGGGTTATATAAAAAGGGAGGGGTCTAGGGTATCCTTATTTAGTGTGTGTGTGTGTGTGAACATTTGGTGTTCAGGATTGGCACAAGAAGTTGGTTTGGATGTGTGTGCGTTTTGCGTGTGTATTTTATGGGATCAAGCCGGTTGATATCTAAAAAGGGGCCGGGTGATACGAGGGTTGGATTGGTAAACTTTAAGATCAATACAATGAAATTCCAAACGGGTCAAAATGGTTATATTTATATTGAAAGTTGCTCTAGTTAATATTTAATATTGGCTGAATATGAAATCAATCTTTAATTTTCAGAATACTGATAATTGACCTATTATAAAATAATACAAGCCTTCCCATAACTCAAATTAAGGGTGTGGCTGATGGCTTAGTTCTCATTACAACAAACTACATTTTTGCGTGGTACTCTTTTATGCTATCAAAAATCTTATAGTCGATTTTGCTGTGTAAGTTCTTTAGAGTATCATCCCTGGTTTGTAGTACCAGAGTTTTGTATATTCTGAAATCTAAATTTTTAGGATCATATGTTATATTTTTAAGCTGATGTTCAACATTCTTAAGTTGGTTTATGCTTCACACAATATGGATGCCTATTGGACATGGAATTGAAAATTCCACCTCGTCCTCCTTGCTATTGTTTTGCGGAGGTAACTTATTTTATTTCAACTTTATTCTCTTCGGTTTCTGTAATTTTGTTTGGTTTTGTGAAATTCTACAATAGTTGATTGCATGATGTTTAAAATTCCAGTTTGCAAATGCTCGAGATGTTGAAGATGCAATTAGGGGCCGGGATGGCTATAATTTTGATGGTTGCCGCCTGAGGTTACAATATGTTTATATTCATTGCTACAACTTATTACATGTTTTTATGCTATTAAAAAAATTGATATGTATATACAAACAATGTGCAATGAGACAATGACGCTAACTGATTATTTTGAATTCATTAGCAATGAGACAATGAAGCTAAAAGAGGTATTGTCAAGTGAGGTTGGGTTATAAAGAGTGGACCGGAAAGTCAGCGACTGAATTGGGGAACTTTACAATAAATTCAATTGAACTAGTTGACCCTTATTCTTATCTTTTCATAGTTTATATGGTATATATGGGTTGAGATCCTGTACAAACAGCACATTCTGTGAGAACTATAAAAACAAATCTGAGCCATCCAACTTTTAGATTAATGGTTAGTGTTGATTACCATTAAAAACCTTATATTTAATTATTATCGTTATAAGAATAGGGGTAATATAGTAAAAGTGCTATATGGATACCCCACCAAATCTCCGAACTTATCTGTCGGTCCCCCACTTTTGCGAATAATTGTACCTCTCTCTCCTATCTGAAACGTCGCATAAGAACATTCACAATCGTCTTCATCATCAAACGCAGAAACTGTGCAGGATCTCAACCCGGCCTCAAGAAAGAAGCAACGTGAAGAGAATATTGTGTTGATCGATCGAGGAGACTTGAAATCTTCATCATCAAACACAGAAACTGTGCTATCTCCGAAATCTCTGTTAGTCCACCTTTGAAGATAGAAGCAACGTGAAGAGAATATTGTGCTGGTTGATCGAGGAGACTTGAAATCAGGTAAGGGTTTTTCTTTTTGAGAATTTTGTGTGGTTCGTCTCCTGGTTCAGGTTGTTAGGGGTTTTTTTTTTTTTTTTTGGGGGGGGGGGGGGGGATGCTGCTTGGACATGATTATTTTAGGGGGGAGTTCTGATTGTCGTTCATTGAATGTTTGTGCTATCGGAAGTTCAGATTGTTAGTAAACTAGGCTTTGTTGAATCGACTGACATATGTCGTTCATGGGATTTTGTGATGTCTGATGTGCTGCTGTAATGTGAGCACAGATTGTTGACACCGAGTTTTGTTAATGGAAGTTCCCCCGGTGGTGTGTGTGTGTTGGCGGTTATGTCGACGGCAGTCTGTGCTACTGGGTGGTGTTATCTGACGGGTTGCGGTTATGTCTAACATGATGTGCTAACTTCAAATTATTATTTTGTGCTGACTTCTGTATATTGTGTTGCTAGTATGTACTAACTGTGGTGTTATGTGGTGAACAGTTTCTGAACATCGGATTGGGGCAAACCAAATATGGATGATACACAGAGGAAAAGAAACATTAGCCGAAAAGGTATTTTTGGGGTTTTTTGGAATTACAGATGAATCATACATGTGTTATGGTTGTATTTATTTTGGCTTTTTGAGACTTATACATGTGTTTAATGTCCTTAAAAACAGTAGATCACAAAGATGTTCCGAACAATGTTGCATCAGATAGGAGTCAAGAAGGGAATGTTAGGACGGCTAAACGAGGTGTGCTATCATTGTATTAATATGATTATTTTGATTGTCGTGTTGTTGTTTTGATGTTGATTTTATTGTATTTTCAGTCTCTCCGAGAACCAAAAATGAAAAGGGTGACAAAGTTGAGGGGTTCAAAGTTTTATCAAAGTCCTCAAAAGGTTTACTCATTTGAATAGACACAATGTTTTAAGATGTTTATAAAACTATTTTCTATGGTTTTACTTATGTTCATGCAGGTTTAGAAACACCACCCTCCAACAAAGGTAAGGGATACAAGATTGATACAATTAAAGTGCCATTTCAAAAAAATATGAAAGCGAAAACAATGTTAAGGTTTAAAAAAGGTAATGACGGCTTGTATTATGATACAATTAAGTTTCCTTTTTGAAAATACTAATATTATGTATATAAAAATTATAGGAAACGGTTCTGATGGATCCAAAAAAAGAGGAGTCGATCAGAAAACAAAGAGATGTAAGTATTTATGTTTTTGAACAATTGCAACTTTATTTCGTCAACATTAGTGTTATTTGTAGATCCAAAAAAAGAGGAGTCGATCAGAAAACGAATATGTGCTATGTTATACAAGTTGATGAACTAACGGTGCTGCCATATGTATTGTGATTTATATTAGAACGACAGCGATTTTGCGGGTCGGGGCAAGGTTAAGGAGGCCGCACGAGCAGCGAAATTTAGAAAGTCACTGCAAGATGTATTGGTAAGCGCATGAAAGAAAGATCTTGTTGATACGGAACTCCTTATCATACCAATGCTATATGGTAAACATTATTACGTAATATGTTTCAACCTTAAAAAATGTTCAATATAAGTGTTGGACAATCTAAGGGGAGGAGCATATAATGTTAAATTGTATGTCGGCCAACCACGAAAGCTTGTGAGTGTAACTATTTTAAATTATTAAACAAAATTACCTTTTACAAACACTAATAGTGATGCGTATTGAAACAGACAACTGCTTTGTGTCAATACTTGAGAGCAAGTAAACACCCAGCTGCAGACGACCTATTGAGTTGTGAACCAACTAGGTTGGAACTTAGATGGAGAACAACAAATTATTCAAATGATTGTGGTATCCTCGCGTTGAGACACATGGAATATTTCAAGGGAGAAACAGCGAACAATTGGAAATGTGGGTTGGGAGAAGAATCACAAAATCAAGTGTACGAATTAAATTATCTCCTGTTAAAATACTTAGCGAAAATCCTATTATCAGACATTAACAGTCACAAAGAATTTGTGTTGGATGAAGTCCGTAGATTTAAAGCGTTGGAACTAGCATCGAGAAAAGAGCTCATGAAAGATGCATATAAGAGGATAAATAAGAGGGTGACCGATTTCTAAGTATTTAGTTAGCACCGTATTTTGGTATTCATATGTTTAGAACAATGCATTAGGCTTTTGTGCTTGACAGGATTTTTATGTTTAGAACATTGCTTATGGTTTTTGTGTATGTCGATATTTTGAAGACTTGCGTATTTCAATATTGATGGATATCGTATTTTGGTGAATAGTATGCCTCTTAACCCATAAACATTTTGAATTGAAACGTATCAATTGTATTTGAAAACTTAAAAAAAGTTGGGTTTAATATAAACCATTACGTTGGAAAACCCAATATCATGGTCAAATTCTAACGAGTTCAGTCTCATATCATGGTCAACACAAAAAAGTTAAGTTCATAATATTGAACAATAAGCACATAATATTGAAAGTTAGCACATAGGTAGCACATTGGACAGAAATTAGCACATAAGGTTAGCACATTGATATAAAGTTAGTCACGCAAGATATGTACAGAAATCAGCACTTAAAGTTTTATAGAAAAAAATATGAACCACACCAAAAGACTTACTGAAATTAAAAACCCATAACGGCGAGTACAAAATACTTAAAAAAAAGACTTGTGAAAAATACATAACTCGGAAAAAAAGACTTGTAAAAAAAACTTAAAAACTAAAAAGTTGGATCAACTGGCTTCCGGTTTTCCTTTGGTACATGTAGAACGCATATGCTTCATCAAGTGTCCTAAAGCGCATACCGACTTATGGTCTTTTAGATATATTTACATCCGAAATATAAGTAATTTTACCCGTACGTGGTGATTTCCGGACAATTCCAGTTCCATATCTAGCACTACGCTCTACATATAAAATGAAAAAAATTGAACTGGATTAAACATCATACCACCTAAACATAATGCATAACAACAGAACAAAGCTTAATAGTCAACGATACGATCATCACCATGTCAATTTTAAATAGCACATTTGGTATTGCTGGAAAACAAAAAAAAACATATTTACGAAAAATGGCACTTTGGATATCATGATAGCACATTGCGATTTGTATCAGCACTTTGGATATGATGATGAAACCAACCAGAAAACACACCACAAAATCATCTACGTAGCACATAAGCCAGTCGTATCAGCACATGAGTTATGAAAAACCACTACCATGAAACCAAAAAAAAATCGTATAGAGAAATTGCACAATACAGATTTATAGTTAGAACTCTCTAGATTCAATCTTTAAATTAATGAAAAAGTAAAACTTGATGGTGAATCTGAAAAACAAACCAATTTTTAAAATAAACAAATAACAAATTACCTGGTGTAACTTCAATTGGTGATGATCCTTCAACTGACGTTCCTGTGTTTGAATCCATCATAAGAAGCGATCAAAAAATATAAAATCGATCAAAATCGATGAAATCAACAATCTGCATGTAAATCGCAATTGGAAGTTCGCAGATTAAAATCTGGAATGGGAAGTTACGTATTCAATCTATGATTTCAAAATTTCCATGAATATAGGGATAATTAAAATCAGGAATTATTTAAATGAAAAAAAGGTAATACAAAAAGACTGAAATACCCTTATTCTATTTTTTTAAAGACAGATGTCATAAATTGGTTGGTTCTTAGAGTTCTTACAGATATTTAGGTTTGTATTTGATCCCAACTCTTGTATATTTACCATTTTGTTTTTTCATGCGACATGTTCTTCACAAAGCAACAAGTGCAAGGTGAACTCAACCCTATCAATCTTGCGGGTAGTGAACGTCTTTCCAAAGGCGGGTTAACCGGGAACCGGTAAAAGGAAACTCGAGCTATCAACAAAAGTTTGACATCATCGTTAATGGTTTTGGCTAATTAGTTAGATATTTATCTTGAAAGATTGTACAATTATGAGAATTTATATTGTTAAAAATATTGTGTTTAATAAATTTTAGATGTTTTATATGATTTGGATGGATATATTTGTGGATATGTGAAATTTAATTTACATTATAGCAGGTTTAAAACAGAAAATAGCTAAAGCATATAAAAAGACATTTTGGTGGCAAAACGATCACAACAAGGCCAAAACCAGTCCAGTCACAAAACGGTCGCAACCAGACCAAAAACCATCCCGGTCGCAAAATAGTCGCAACTAGGGGTGTTCTTCGGGTTATTTTTTCGGGTTTCGGGTTTTTCGGGTCGGGTTGTTCGGGTTTTTTGTTAGGAAACAGTGACCTGATAACCAACCCATTAAAAGTTCAGGTTATTCGGATATGGGTTATTCGGGTTCGGGTTAGTTCGGGTCGGGTTGTTCGGGTTTCGGGTTTAGATGTAAAATGAAAAAAAGAATGTTTTCTTTAGAAAATATCATCATATATATCATGTTAAAAAAATATCATCACATATTCAAACATCATTTAACAATATGGTATGATAATATTCAAAAGTCTCAAAACTTAATGTTTCAAATACAAAACACTCCAAATCAAATCGCATCTATAAAAAAAGACAACTAATGTTCGGGTTTTTATTCGGGTCGGGTTGTTCGGGTTTTTGGTTGGGAAAAAGTGACTCGATAACCAAGCCATTTAAGGTTCGGGTTAGTCGGGTTTGGGTTGTTCGGTTTTGGATTTTTCGGTTATTCTCTAATTCGGGTTCGGGTGACTTCGAATTCGGGCCGATTTTCGGGTTTCGGATAAAAAAGAACAACCCTAGTCGCAACAAGATCATAACAAGAAGCAGTAGCAAAACTCGTGACTGTTTCTGTAGTCGCAAAATCCGGTGGCAAACGTAAAGCAGCGGTCGCCACTTGGTGGCAATAGGACAATTGCGACGTGTGTTTCTCCGACCACGCTTTCAGTCGCAACAAAGAAATTATAACCGTTTTGCGACTGCAAATGGGGTCGCAATACCCAATTTCAAGTAGTGACATCGTTTATAACATGTTGAAACAATACAATAAAGCAAACAACAAACATTGAAAAACCTAACAATGAAGCATCTTTATCTCTTATATATTCTTGATCCATGGATGTTCTGTAAAAAATTAAGCAACAATCCAAATTAGAAATATATATTAACAAATATTAGGAAATGTTTTGAAAATAAAATAAATACCTAAAACGCCATCAGCGGTAAGGCGAGAAGAAGGGTTTCGGTTAAGCATCTTCGTGAGAAGGTCGATCGCCACGTTTGATATATTAGGCCATGTGTCACGCCCTGCATAAATTCAGCCCAAATTTTCAACAATCTAGAGCTTTCCGGGACCATCTAGCCACATCTAGAGCTGCGCGGAAGGTTCCGGAACAACCCGTACTCTTCCAGCAACGTAAGGGGCACAAAACACATAAACTTCCAGCAAAGAAGACTCTAGAACCCGCTAGAAAAACCAAATGGGGTAGCCCAGTTGGCCACCGACACCCACCTCTTCCTAGAGGTACTGGGTTCGAGTCTTGGGAGTGGCATATGTCGCCCAGGGTAAGAACTCGGCATGGGGAAGTCACCGCGGAGCTAGCTTGGTCGGGTAGCGGCTCCCAGAGTGAGATCACTCTGGCGGTTGGGAGGACCGTGCACTATTCCCCCCCCCCCCCCCCCCTTAGAACCCGCTAGAAATGGCTGGACAAAACAACCATAAAAATTTGCCATGGAAGGATCTAGATTTCAGCAAATATCATGATATTATGTAACAAATATCGTAGATATTTAGGCATGATATTTTGTGAGGAGTGTTCTAGATATAGAACACTCTAGATAGGCAACATTGCACTATAAATAGGGATCATGGGAGCTCATTTGAGACATACCCAATACTTGTAAACATCTAACAGTTATAACCATAATACAAAGCTTTTCTATTGTATACTTGTGTTCAAGTATTACAAGCCACTTCCTTGCGATCCAACGTTCCCCTTAGCAACTTTAACAACCAAAACCCAACGACACTAAGTCGGCTAGGCTTACTTAGACCATGTTCTAAGGCCGCACGCGAGTGAATAAGTAACTCCGTGACACATGGCTCCCTTCTAAAATTTTCAAATCCTTTACGGATTATTTTCTTTAATCCTGAAATGGTATCTAGAATGATAATAAGTTATAGATTAGTTAAAAAAACATATTGAATACCAAAAAGTTGGTAATTTTTTAGAAAGTTAAACTCAATGTCATAAAATGGAAGAGTGCCGGAAAGCAACGCATAGAGGATTACACCCGCACTCCATATATCTGATTCGGGTCCATAATGTTCTTGTATGACTTCAGGAGCACTATAGAGCAAAGTGCCTACAGGTTGATTGTAAAATAATTGACCCGATGTCAAGGTGATGGAAATTCCGAAGTCGATTATCTTCAAAGTCGATCCATCGTTATCATCTACGTACATCAGGTTTTCGGGTTTTAAATCCCGATGTATAACATAATTATTGTGGCAGACCTGGTGTAAGAAAAAAACGATAACCAGCTAGTTACAATCAATTAACCGAATAATTAAATTAATATAATTCTATATATCAGGTTTCACAAGAAATATAAATTGTTGTACCACGTTCTAAGTATTTTTCTTATTAATTAAATGTGATGTCTTAAATGACCCTTATTCATCTACATATGTTTTCATCATTTGAAAAATAAAAATAAAAAACCACAAACAAACAAAACAAACAAATCGTATAAGATATAAACATGTAAAGGTTACTTTAATGGGTAACCAAGTTAAACAAATAAAAGTAAGCACCAACAACAAAATTAAACAAATTGTATTATTAATATATACCAAATTTAGATACAAGAGCCGAAAAACAACAAAGAGGTATAGTATTTATATATAAAGAGGACACAAAATAAAAGTTAGGTTTACGTACCTTTACCTTCTGCTATGTCCCGAATGGCAATCGTAGCTTCCCGCTCGGTGTACCGACGTTTTCGTTTCATACGATCGAGCAGTTCCCCACCCGAACACAAATCCATAATCAAATGGAAAGTTTCGGCATTTTCAAATGTTTCTTTCAAAGTTACTATATTGGGATGGAGCGGCAATAGATTCATGATAAGAATTTCCCTTGTGACCATGTCATGATCAGTATTTGTCATAAACTCTTTTGAAATTTGTTTACAAGCATAAACAGTCCCAAAAGTGCCTTTACTCATTTGTCGACCAAGTATATATTTGTCACTAAATTCACTTGCACTTGGACATGGTGAGGAGGACGAGGAGAGTTTAGGGTGTGCATGTGTTTGAGAGAGATTCAGAAAAGGAGTGTAATTGGCCATCGGCTCATGGTTTGTATCACTCTCAAAACTATTTTTGTCGACATCGGAGGTTTTTTCTGACATTTTCAGCCTAAAACAAGAAATGTGAAATTTCAGAAGAAAAAAAGGTATAAAAGAAAACCCTAAACGATCATGAAACAAAACTTTTTAGTTACTGGGTTGTAAAAGATGATCCGCATGCACATTAAGTTTTATCGTTCATGGTTTCAATGATTGTTTTAGTTACCGGGTAATTTCAAGAAATATGGTTTTCAATCAAAATTTAGAGAGATGTCGTTCATGGTTTCAATGATTGTTTTAGTTGAAATTTCAAGAAATAGGGTTTTCCATCAAAATTTAGAGAGAGAGAGAGAGTACAACTTTACTTTTTACTTTTTTTTCTTTTTTAACGGTTGTTAGTCGACTTGGATTATTTTTCTTTCATATTTTTTCCACCATTCACCTAGCTTCATAAGTAGATGAAATGTCAATATATTTTGTCTTCTTCGACGAAAATCAAAATACTCATACATAAGCAAAATAATTTAACCACATTCGATTAAGCAAAACATATAGTTTAATCATAACTAGTATAATCTATTATTAGTTTAATATATTAAAATTTTAACCATTTTTTTTTATTTAAATGCTTTCTATACTATTTTATGTAAAGGGTAAATTACATTTTTCGTCATTTATGTTTGTATCGGATTGCAATAGATAGGCTTTAACTTCAATAATTACAGTCATAATCATTTATTTGAAAAACTTAGTACATCTTTCCTCCTTTAGCACTAACAAGGTTAAAATTTTCAGTCAAATCTATTCACTTAAGGGCAGTTTACTCTTTTTACCAATTTAATTAAATTAAAATTTAGAAAAAAACTTAATATTTACCCTCACCTCCTCTCTCTTTCTATCTATCTTAGTTCTCTCTCTCTCTTTCTCTCTCTATCTCTTCAACCAGTTTCCTTTCTTCTTCCCTTAAAATACAAACATGAACCCTAATAAATTGCCACCAAGATTTCAGAAGTCTTTAGGCAAAATGAGTGTAGTTCATGGAGATTTCGGTATGTACAGTCGCTAGATCTTTGAAACCCTAATAAACAGTCGTCGTCGCTAAACCCTGATAACTTGCAACATCACGAGATTTCACCCCCTTCACCTCTCTCTCTCTCTCTCTCAACCCTAATAACCTGCAACGTCGCCGGCGCTAGATCTTTGAAACCCTATCACCGTCGGAGTTGTTGAATATTTGAGGGTTAGTGTTTCATTCAAAGATGAAGACCATGTTGATGGTTGTCGGGTCAAGTGTGGGTGGCGCAATAGTTGTCAGATTTGTGAGCCAGATTTAAGGGTGTTTGGTGGTTGTTACAGACGGTGGTTGTCGGATCTAAGCTAAATTTGGTGGTGTTTGGTAGTGGTTGTCGGTTTTGGATATGACAGCTAGATTTGGTGGTGGTTAGTGGTGGTCAGAAGCGGTGGTTTTATTTCCAGAGGATTTAAAGAGGGTTGAGGGGGAGAGTGTGAGTTGAGAGAGAGATGGAGGGGTGAGGGTAAATATTAAAGCTTTGTTCTAAATCTTAATTAATTAAATTTGGTAAAAAAGACTAAACTACCCTTATATGATAGGATTTAACTGAAAATTTTAACTAACTTAGTGGTAAAGGACGTAGGGTGTAATGAGTTTTCCAAATAAATGATTGTGACTCTAATTATTGAAGTTAAAGGCTATGCATTGCAATCTGATACAAACATAAATGGCGAAAAGTGTAATTTACACTTATGTAAATGTAATTACCTGTGCTGACACCAATGATCTCTTGGCCTAGTGGTTAAGGGGGGGGTGGGAAACTTTGCTTCTCTTGGAGGTCCTGATTCAAGTCCTTGAATCAATCATATTTGAGTTTATTTGCTTTTTTTCTTATTTTAGAGTAAAGTACAATTTGCCTCCCTCAGGTTTGGTCCAGATTATCGTCTGTCTCCCTCTCTTTTGGTTTTTGCCCTTTGAAACCCTGACATGGTTATTTTATTACCATCTGCCTCCGAAACATTAAAGGCTGTTAACACATGTTGTAAAAAGACCCTTTTGCCCTTACTGGATGATGTAAAAGACTATATTGCCCCTCGCTCTATATGATATTCAAAATTCCTTCCATTTTCACATTAGGTGCAGGTTTGGCTGTATAAAGTCAAAATATTGAAGCATCATCAACTCGTTTTGACTTTATAAGCTCAGGACTGAAACATTGAAACCCAATTCGTCATTTCGACCTTTATTTGAAACCCATCTACCTAGGTAAATTGCACTAAATTTGCGTCTTGGGCATGGCATTCAAGCTTTGACGTTAGTGGGTCAACTTCAGCAAAGCTGCACTTAGTTGGTCAACTAACTTGCATCCAGTTCATCACTGTCACTAATCCGCCTAACTAGCTGACGTGCGTGCACGTGTATATATTTTTTAGATATATTTTAGCTTTTTTTACTCGCAAATTCAAGTTTTAAATTTATAAAACACGATATTCTACTATCACTCTACACACATGTTAGGGCAAGTGCACCCATCGCGGACATAATATAGTGATGGCAATATACCGAGGTCGTCCAAGGACACAAGAGCTTTCAATACCGGCTTATCGTTAACGTCTAATCTAACCAAATTTTGATGAAAAGATTTTTAAAACTATAAAAAGATAAACTAAAAGTAAAAAAATAAAAATAAAGGAAAAACAAATGTACAAGAAGGAATCACTTGATTCCAACTCCTCTTTTATGTATCCTTTTGATGATTTCCGCACTTTGGGCATTTCAAGAGATTATCTTTAAGTTATAGTAGTAGGCCCCCTTCCAGGCAGCGTTACCCTCAACCCTTGGGTCTGAGTCAGTAGGGATACAGTCCTCGTAGGGTTGGTTTAAAGTTTTAATTGTAGTTTATAGATAAGGGATTCAAATGGTTTCTTACTCTTAGTCGGGCCAGTCATTCCTAGCCAATCCATGGAGTAATACTAAGATTGAATCAGGTTCTCGCATGATCTATACACTGAATGAGACATAGAATTACCCAACCACCCTTCTAACCCCTTTCCAAGTAGTTAACGATCTTTATATAGACCGTAAAGACATGAATATGTGGATCAACAACATATGAAGAATGGTTAAATAAATTCGCCTTCAATATAAAAAACTAGTTATTAAAGTCATTAATACATACCCAATTAAAAAGGAGCCAAAGATTGGAAATCAAAAAGTAATACACAAAAGATTTGTCTTCACCAAGTGATTTAAGGGTTTAGCCAAGCATAGCCTTTGTTTGACATAGACTCTTACGATTGATCTTGGATCCCCAGACTACTACAGACACTCTAAATGATGGAAGATGAATGATGGTGTTGTAGTGGTGGTGGAGTGGTGGCAAGTGAGAGAAAAGTGGTTTGCCAAGGGATGAGTTGAAATGAAACCAAGCACCCCTATTTATAGCTTAAATCAGAGCATCAACACGGCCCCGTACCCACCTGATACGGCCCCGTGTTGGTCATTCCCTCTCTTCTTCATTAACTGCAGTGTCAGATCTTATATTAACACGGCCCCGTGTGTCAACGGCACGGGCCCCGTGGCCATTGTACTTACTTATACTTGTTGTACTATCCAAGATTCTACAAATCTGGGAGTTGACCACGGCCCCGTTGCCATTGTACGTGCTTGTACTTGTTGTACTATCCAAGATTCTAAAAAAGGGCCGGGTGATATGAGGGTTGGATTGATAAACTTTAAGATCAATACAATGAAATTCCAAACGGGTCAAAATGGTTATATTTATATTAAAAGTTGTTCTAGTTAATATTTAATATGGGCTGAATATGAAATCAATCTTTAATTTTCAGAATACTGATAATTGACCTATTATAAAATAATACAAGCCTTCCCATAACTCAAATTAAGGGTGTGGCTATGGCTTAGTTCTCATTACAACAAACTACATTTTTGCATGGTACTCTGTTATGCTATCAAAAATCTTATAGTCGATTTTGCTGTGTTACCAGAGTTTTGCATATTATGAATATGAATTTTTAAGATCATATGTTATATTTTTAAGCTGTAGGATATGTTCAACATTCTTAAGTTGGTCTATGCTTCACACAATATGGACGCCTATTGGGCATGGAATTGAAAATTCCACCTCGTCCTCCTTGCTATTGTTTTGCGGAGGTAACTTATTTTATTTCAACTTTATTATCTTCAGTTTTTGTAATTTTGTTTGGTTTTGTGAAATTCTACAATAGTTGATTGGATGATGTTTAAAATTCCAGTTTGCAAATGCTCGAGATGCTAAAGATGCAATTAGGGGCCGGGATGGCTATAATTTTGATGTTTGCTTCCTGAGGTTACAATACGTTTATATTCATTACCACAATTTATTACATGTTTTAATGCTATTAAAAAAATTGATATGTATATACAAACAATGTGCAATGAGATAATGACGCTAATTGACTATTTTGAATTCATTAGCAATGAGACAATGAAGCTAAAAGAGGTATTGTCAAGTGAGGTTGGGTTATAAAGAGTGGACCGGAAAGTCAGCGACTGAATTGGGGAACTTTACAATAAATTCAATTGAGCTAGAGGTTCTTTTTGTTGACCCTTATTCTTATCTTTTCATATATTATATGGTATATTTACCATTTTTGTTTTTTCATGCGACACGTTCTTCACAAAGCAACAAGCGCAGGGGGAACTCAACCCTATCGATCTTGCGGGTAGTGAACGTCTTTCCAAAAGCGGGTTAACCGGGAACCAGTAAAAGGAAACTCGAGCTGTCAACAAAAGTTTGTCATCATCGTTAATGGTTTTGGCTAATTAGTTAGAAATTTATCTTGAAAGATTGTACAATTATGAGAATTTATATTGTTAAAAATATTGTGTTTAATATATTTTAGATGTTTTATATGATTTGGATGGATATATTTGTGGGTATGTGAAATTTAGTTTACATTGTAGCAGGTTTAAAACAGAAAATAGCTAAATCATATAAAAAGACATTTTGGTGGCAAAACGGCCCCAACAAGGCCAAAACCAGTCCAGTCACAAAACGGTCGCAACCAGACCAAAAACCATCCTGGTCGCAAATAGTAGCAACAAGATCATAACAAGAAGTGGTAGCAAAACTCGTGACTGTTTCTGTAGTCGCAAAATCCGGTGGCAAACATAAAGCAGCGGTCACAACTCGGTTGCAATAGGGAAATTGCTACGTGTCTTTCTCCGACCACGCTTTCAATCGCAACAAAGCAATTGTGACCGTTTTGTGACTACAAATGCGGTCGCAAATAGCCAATTTCAAGTAGTGACACAGTTTATAACATGTTGAAACAATACAATAAAGCAAACAACAAGCATTGAAAAACCTAACAATGAAGCATCTTTATCTCTTATATATTCTTGATCCATGGATGTTCTGTAAAAAATTAAGCAACAATCCAAATTAGAAATATATATTAACAAATATTAGGAAATGTTTTGAAAATAAAATAAATACCTAAAACGCCTTCAGCGGTAAGGCAAGAAGAAGGGTTTCGGTTAAGCATCTTCGTGAGAAGATCGATCGCCTCGTTTGATATATTAGGCCATGTGTCACACCCCGCATAAATTCAGCCCGAAATTTCAACAATCTAAAGATTTCCGGGACCATCTAGTCACATCTGGAGTTGCGCGGAAGGTTCCGGAATAACCGGTACTCTTCCAGCAACGTAAGGGGCACAAAACACATAAACTTCCAGCAAAGAAGACTCTAGAACCTGCTAGAAATGGCTGGACAAAACAACCACAAAATCTGCCATGGAAGGATCTAGATTTCAGTAAATATCATGATATTATGTAACAAATATCTTAGATATTTAGGCATGATATTTTGTAAGGAGTGTTCTAGATATAGAACACTCTAGATAGGCAACATTGCACTATAATAGGGATCATGGGAGCTCATTTGAGACATCCCCAATACTTGTAAACATCTAACACTTGTAACCATAATTCAAAGCTTTTCTTTTGTATACTTGTGTTCAAGTATTACAAGCCACTTCCTTACGATCCAACGTTCCCCTTAGCAACTTTCACAACCAAAACCCAATGACACTAAGTCGGCTAGGCTTACTTAGACCATGTTCTAAGGCCGCACGCGAGTTGAATAAGTAACTCCGTGACACATGGCTCCCTTTTAAAATTTGCAAATCCTTTACGGATTATTTTCTTTAATCCTGAAATGGTATCTAGAATGATAATAAGTTATAGATTAGTTAAAAAAACATATTGAATACCAAAACGTTGGTAATTTTTTAGAAAGTTAAACTCGATGTCATAAAATGGAAGAGTGTCGGAAAGCAACGCATAGAGGATTACACCCGCACTCCATATATCTGATTCGGGTCCATAATGTTCTTGTATGACTTCAGGAGCACTATAGAGCAAAGTGCCTATAGGTTCATTGTCAAATAATTGACCCGAGGTGAAGGTGATAGAAATTCCGAAGTCGATTATCTTCAAAGTAGATCCATCTTTATCATCTATGTACATTAGGTTTTCAGGTTTTAAATCCCGATGTATAACATAATTATTGTGGCAGACCTGGTGTAAGAAAAAACGATAACCAGCTAGTTACAATCAATTAACTGAATAATTAAAATTAATATAATTCTATATATCAGGTTTCACAAGAAATATAAATTGTTGTACCACGTTCTAAGTATTTTTCTTATTAATTAAAAATGTGATGTCTTAAATGACCCTTATTCATCTTTTCATCATTTGCAAAACAAAACAAAAAAAAACCACAAACAAACCGTATAAGATATAAACATGTAAAAGTTACTTTAATGGGTAACCTAGTTGAACAAATAAAACTAAGCACCAACAAAAAAATTAATCAAATGGTATGATTAATATATACCAAATTTAGATACAAGAGCCGAAAAACAACAAAGAGGTATAGTATTTATATATAAAGAGGACACAAAATAAAAGTTAGGTTTACGTACCTTGATACCTCCTGCTATGTCCCGAATGGCAATTGTAGCTTCCCGCTCGGTGTACCGACGTTTTCGTTTCATACGATCGAGCAGTTCCCCACCCGTACACAAATCCATAATCAAATGGAAAGTTTCAGCCTTTTCAAATGTTTCTTTTAAAGTTACTATAATGGGATGGAGCGGCAATAGATTCATGATATGAATTTCCCTTGTGACCATGTCATGATCAGTATTTGTCATAAACTCTTTTGAAATTTGTTTACAAGCATAAATATTCCCAATTGCTTTTTCTGTACATATATAAACAGTCCCAAAAGTGCCTTTACCCATTTTTCGACCAAGTATGTCACACCCCAACCGATGGCGGAAACATCAGGGTGCGGCACTGAGCGAAACAGATTGTCCTGGAGAAATCCATAACAACTAAATTACCAGATACTTAACATTATGTCCCATACCAGTTATTACAGACATAGTTATCTAAAAGATAAATCATAATTTCGATGACTCATAAATTAATTGTTTGTTTCTAGATTCCCCTACTTGATTCTTGAACAGCAAGCATAGCACAAGCATCCTAAACACCTGTCACATACATCAAAATAGAGGTTAATATACATAGTGTAAAGGTGTGCATACAAGTTTAATAGTATAATAGATAGCGAAAGCGGTTTACGCATAACCAGCATGTAACATGTTGAAAAGTGAAGCTAGCAGGTTATCGACAATGAAATATGCACAGACATGACTGCGAGTTGTAGAATGCGCAACACATATCACCACCGTGACACGTGAAGTAAAACCCTTGTCTACGACAGGTGCTGAGTCCAAACTATAGTACTATCGTTGCTAAGGTGTCAGGCAACAACCACTGAGTAAACATAACATACAAGCATTCATCGAGTAACACGTATGACATGCAATAACGGTCAGCGTATAAAAGTGTTTGCATTGTGTGTCGATTGTGATTTGAATATAGGTAACGTATGTAACACCCAAAAGTGCGTAAAGCAAAAAGGGTTCGAGTATACTCACAGATAACATTTAATAAATAAACACCATCTTGGATTGAAGGGAGCGCTGGAAAGTTAGCCTGATTACAGAACGATAGCATAAGTGATGAACGATGCGTAAAACGGTGTCGAGTAAACTGAGTGACGAAGGGTCATCCGATCGGATGACAATCTGGATGGATGGTCATCCGGTCAGATGGCCATTCAGTCGGATTGTCATTCGTTTGTGATGGATGTGTTTGTGTATAATGTGACTTTGAAGTTTTCGTTGTAGCATTTTGAAAACAGAGAAGTATCCCTACCTTTCAGGTCGTCCGGTGGAACGGACGTCCGATCGGATGGCCGTTCGCTCGGATGGCGATCCATTCAAGCGAGACATTTCTAAGAGCCAAGTTCACAGTAGGATGGTCATTCGATCGGATGGTCATCCGATCCATTCGTTTGGATACTGACATTTATTGAAAATTTGTAAAATGTTTAAGTATTTGAGACCACAAGTCATCCGATCAGATTGTCGTTCGATCGGATGGCAATCCGATCAGACGGCAATCCGTTCAACAACCTGGTCGTTTGAAACTTGTAAATATTTTGTTAAGTCTTAAAATTTTGCGGTTTGACCAAGACGGTATGTCAACGTGTTAAACAATGGAAACTCCACCAAGTCCAAGTCATCCGATCGGATGGGAATCACCCCGTCCGATCAGTTAATTGTTCTTGACGATTGTTCATGTTCAACCCACTAAGTCGGTTATCTCGTCGATAGGAATCAGTTCTCAGACCAACACTTCACTAGAGAATGAGTGGAAGGCCTGAATGAGCTCCGATTCTATCGGTTTTGAGTGCAAGAGTGTAATAGAGTTGAAAGAAGCTTAAATAGGTTTGAAAATGTTTGGATTTAGGTGAAATTAGTGTTTAAACATGTTGAAATCTCTTAGATCTGAGTTTTTCTTGGCGAAATGAGATCTTACTTCGAAGTTCATAAGAACCCGAAATGACGTCATCAACAAACAGCCCAAATCAGATGGATTTCATGGTGAAAAGTTAAGATTTGATGGTGAAAATGATGAAGAAGTGTATAAAGATCAAAGTAGTACAAGATTTGAGTTGAAAACTTACAAGAATCGCGAGGAATCGAGAGAAAATAGGCTGAGAAGTAGAAGGGTCGGAGGAGAGCAGTCACGTCACTGTTCATGATGTGACAGGTAAGTATCTATAGGTGCAGAGGAGAGAAAGGCGGTGTTGGTGTGCGATCGGAGGGCAATCCGATTGGATGGTCATCCGGACGGATGACCATTCGATCGAATGGTCCTTCGATCGGATGGGTTTTACGAGTTGGTTTCCGACTTTTCGTTTCGTGCGTTGAGCGTTGCGATGCGTTTAAGCGAGTGTCGAATGAGCGATGCGATAGGTTTAAATAATAGTTACACAAATAACATAACTAACATACAACATCATAAATAACCTTGCATTTAGCGTATGCGATTAGATTGCGATACGATTGAGTTGCGATTGCGTTTTCGATTAATCACCACAAACAAAATATAAACATGCACAGGTAACACATAATAGCACACACACGTAAAACAATATCCAGAACATGCGATTCAAGTCGCTATGCGATAGCGATGACATAGCGATAAATAGATTAGCGATTAATAGTCGATTAACTGCGATTATTAGCATTTAATCCACATAATACAACTAAAGTAACATAATTTAGAGTATCGATTAACAAGTCAGCAAGGAGTGACAGATCGCACTTAGCAATCTTTTCTTCCTTTGACTTTGACTTGTACTTTGACTTCAAAGACGCGGGTTGTTACAGCCTCCCCTACTTTAGGGAATTTCGTCCCGAAATTTGGCCGCAGGCATAACAAATAACTGTGGATACTTCGCCTTCATGTCACTTTGGAGTTCCCAGGTGAACTCGGCGCCGCATTTTCCTTCCTAACAAACCTTCACAATGGGAATGTGTGAGCGTCTGAGCTTCTGGGTTACCCGATCCATGATCTAAACAGGCTTTTCCATGAAGTGTAATGTTTTGTCCACTTGTAGATCCTCAAGTGGTACATGTAAGTTCTACTCAGTCAGACACTTTTTGAGGTTCAAAACATGGAAAGTCGGTGGACGTTGCTAAGTTCCTCCGGTAGTTCGAACCTGTAGGCCACTTTTCCAATCCTTTCCAGAATTTTAAAGGGTCCAACATATCGAGGCGCGAGCTTTCCTTTCTTGCCGAATCTGATCACCCCCTTCCAAGGTGAAACCTTTAGGAGTACGTGATCGCCAACGTCAAATTCAAGGGGCTTGCGGCGTCTATCGGCGTAACTTTTCTGACGACTCCGAGCTTTCAACAGATTGTCTTGAATTTGGAGGATTTTGTCAGTCGTTTCTTGCACCAGCTCAGGACTGGTTATTTGCGCATCTCCGATCTCATGCCACACAATCGGCGATCGACATTTTCTTCCGTATAGTGCCTCAAATGGTGTCATTTGAATGCTAGAATGATAACTGTTATTGTACGAGAATTCGACCAAAGCTAAGTGTGCGTCCCAATTACCACCGAAATCTATGACACACGAGCGAAGCATGTCTTCTAGGGTACAGATCGTTCTTTCAGTTTGACCGTCGGTTTGGGGATGGAAAGCGGTACTTAGATTAAGGGTAGTACCGAGAGCATATTGAAACGTTTCCCAAAGACGCGAGGTAAACCGACCAACGCGGTCAGAGATGATATCACGAGGCGTCCCGTGTCGACAGATGATTTCGTTGGGGTAGATCCGGGCTAATCGTTCTACCTTATAGTCTTCTCGTATCGGCAGGAAATGAGCAGATTTGGTCAATCGATCAACGATAACCCAGATGCTATCGTGACCTGATGGCGTGCGCGGAAGTTTTATTATAAAGTCCATGGCTATACTCTCCCATTTCCACATCGGGATCTCGGGTTGCACGAGTAAGCCAGAGGGTCTTTGTTGCTCGGCCTTAACCTTTGAACAAGTCAGGCACTTCGAAACATAGATTGCGATATCCTTCTTCATTCCAGGCCACCAGTACCGCAGACGAAGGTCATGGTACATCTTGTCGGCACCAGGATGGATGGAATACCGAGACTTGTGCGCTTCAGTCAACAATATATCTCGAAGATTATTGCGACTTGGAATCCAGATGCAATCTAGATAGTAGTAGATACCGTTCGATTTGGTGACAAAGTGCCATTCAGCGCCACACTTCTTCATTTCCTCTCGCAAGGTATTCTCAATGAAGCAGGCGTGCTGAGCGTCACGAATCAAGGCTTCAAGGTCATGCTGGGCGTGAGTATTATGAACGCTATGCAAATAGCTTCGTCGGCTTAGAGCGTCCGCAACGACATTAGCTTTGCCAGGGTGATAACGAATCTCACAATCGTAATCGTTAAGAAGTTCAACCCATCGGTGTTGGCGCATATTCAGTTCCTTTTGGTTGAGGATGTGTTGTAGGCTCTTATGGTCGGTGAAGACCGTACACTTGGCAACGTAAAGGTAGTGTCGCTAAATCTTCAACGCAAAAACAACTGCGCCTAGCTCGAGGTCGTGGGCCGTATAGTTCTTCTCGTGGATCTTGAGCTGACGAGAGGCGTACGCGATAACCTTGTCCCGTTGCATGAGAACACTACCAAGACCAAGGTTCGAAGCATCATAATAGACAACGAAGTCATCGTTTCCATCGGGTAGAGCGAGGATAGGAGCATTGTAGAGCATATGCTAAGAGTTTGAAAGGCAGTCTCTTGTTCGGTTCCCCAAACAAAAGACTTGTCTTTATGCGTCAAGGAAGTAAGCAGAACGGAGAATTTAGAAAATTCAGTGATGAATCGACAGTAATAGCCCACCAATATGAGGAATGAATGAACATCGGATGGTGATTTTGGAGTAACCCAACTCTTAACAGCTTCGATCTTCGCGGGGTCGACGTGTATACCTTGACTATTGACGATGTGACTGAGGAATTGAACCTCCTCTAGCCAAAATTCACATTTGGAGAACTTGGCATAGAGTCTATTCCCTTGGAGTAATTCGAGAACCAAATGTAGATATTGCGCGTATTCGGCTTTCGACTTCGAATAGATCAGGATATCATCGATAAACACGATGACGAAATGGTCAAGAAATGGTTTACACACGCGATTCATCAAATCCACGAAATCGCGGGTGCATTGGGTAAACCAAAGGGAATTATGACGAATTCATAATGGCCGTAACGGGTTCGGAAAGCGGTTTTGGGTATATCTTCCTCCTGGATTCGTTACTGGTGATAGCCTGAGCGTAAATCAATCTTCGAGAAGCACGTTGCGCCTTGCAATTGATCAAACAAATCATCGATTCGGGGTAGGGGATAGCGATTCTTGATAACCAGCTTATTCAATTCCCTATAATCGATGCACATCCGGAACGACCCGTCCTTCTTTTTTACGACAAGAACTGGTGCACCCCAAGGAGAGGTGCTAGGGCGAATGAAGCCTTTGTCCAGCAATTCCTGGAGTTGACTCGAGAGTTCGCACATTTCAGACGGAGCGAGACGATAAGGAGCTTTAGCAACAGGATTAGCTCCAGGAATGAGGTCAATTCGAAAATCAATATCACGACTCGGGGGCAACCCAGGTAAATCATCAGGAAAGACCTTAGGAAAATCACGAACCACTGGCACCTTATCTATTGCCTTCTTTTCCTTTTCCTCCGCTACTACGATGTGTGCCAAGAAAACTTTGTATTCCTCGCGGAGATACTTGCTTGCTTAGATACACGACATGAGTTTGAGATTCTTCTATGCGATTTCACCATAGACACAAAGTTGATCACCATTAGCGAGCGAGAAACGAATCATTTTATCAAAACAAACGACTTCAGCATGATTTTTGCGAAGAAAATCCATGCCTACTATGATATCAAAACTACCAAGCTGCATCGGGATAAGGTCGATAGGGAAGACGTGATTGTTGAGTTCAAGCGTACAGTCACGAAGAACAGAACGAACAGTAACGGTTCTTCCAGTGGCAACTTCTATGTTGAACGTCGAAGGGAGGTGGGCGCGCTTACGATTTAGGAGATTTTCGAATTCTAATGACACAAAACAGTTATCGGCTCCAGTATCAAATAAACATGAAGCATATATACCATTCACAAGGAACATACCATTAACCACGTTGTTATCTGCTTGAGCCTGGCGGGCATTGATGTTAAAGGCACGTCCGCGGGCTGCTGGCTGCTGCTGTTGATGTTGTTGCGGCTGCTGCTATGGCTCTTGCTTCACCACTCTGTTGGGGCAGACATTTGCAAACTGGTTGGGATCACCACATGTAAAGCAGGCTCTTGCGTGGGCAGCGGGTGCAAGATGTCACACCCCCAAAATACCACCCATGGGAAACCCTACTAGGCGTGTGACAACCAATAACGAGCCACTAATCATATTGAACCAATCACAAGTTGTTAAATAAAAACATCAATTGTTAATGAAAAGTGCCATCAATAAGTTTTAATGAAAACCAACATGTTCAGCGGAAGCATATAAGAGACATCATAGTTTAACTGTTTCAAATCAAATGTATAAAATCAATAAGTCAACCACATGAATCCCCCTAGTCGACCCATGACCACTCCAGCTTCTCCAGACAGCAAGTTCCAAATCCAAGACATCTAAGGACCTGCGAGCATGCAACAAGTGTATCAGACAACGCTGGTGAGTTCATAGTTTTATGAAAACATTGGTTACCAAGTGTTTAGTTAATCCATTGAATTTAATTCCGAAAGTAATGTTGATAATATCTCGATACTGAACAAGACGGCTCCTGATGTATGTTTTGCCCGTTCCCCAGTGCTCCTATCAAAACACTAGGCCCGACTGGGTCATTAGTTCACAACCGTCCTCCCCGGTACGGTGTGAGGGTGCCAAACCTAAGTAGCGCTACCAACTAATACCCCGTTACCTCCCCGGTAACAAAAGATGGGACTTAAAAATGATAGGGTGAGATTATTATCCAACATCCCAGTTTTACCCAAAAGACTTATCCCTTCCCGGGATACCCACTGACTGTCCCAACCACCGGGATGCATGCTCAAAAGTAATGAACTCACCTTAGAGTGCTCGGTAGATTATGTTACTTGTTTATCAGTTGATTAAATATGTCCTATCATAGTTTACCAGTAACAATCAGTTTAGTATTCACGTCTAACCACGTATTTCGTCACAAGTTGCATTCACAAGATATTTATATCATGCGACAAGTAATAGTTGATCCTGTAACACACTTATCCATAGCATACATCGAAATCATTACATGTACTAGACACTTGAGTCACATGGAAATTATATCAAATATTACACATCTCTGACATTTAAATAACACCCTTATAGTTCAAATCATGGCAATTAACATACCAATTCAACAACATCGAGTAAACATATAACATGTAACCAGTTCCTAAGCCCATTTACCTCATGAATTCACATTTATGCAAGTCACATAAAAATTTATCCTTGGTACCGAACACATGCATCAGTCACCTTATTAATCCCTCTTCTAACTAGTGCGGCCCATATAATTGTGTGAAACCCCAATTAAAATTACATGTTAATTACTCCCATTTAACCGGCCCAAATGAATTTATTAGTTTGCTTATAACACCCCACTTAATTAGGAGCATATATTATCGGCCCAATTCACACATTAAATCTAACATAAATCCAATTAACAAAAGAGTGTACGTGGCCCATGTGGTATTGCTTTCTTTCACATAAATCCTCAAAACCTCCTCATAGTCTCGAGCAGTATATACAATGAATAAAAATCATGAGTTTCATTTAACTTTTAACAACTCAGTCAATCATAAACAACACATACCATACATTCCATGTCTTATGCAATTTGTGCAACTTATCAAGTGAACATTTACCCATAGCACAAATTATCGTATTAACACATAACATGCAGTAACCATTTGGGTCACAAGAAGTTTTGCATTACCATCATGCTATCCTAATAACAATTGACAGCCCATTGTGGTTGTTTTATCATTGGCCCAAACTTGTTTATCACAATCAATCTAGTCCTTATCCTGTTAATCTAACACCCAACTATATTGAATAATCTTGAGTTTAAGAGTTCCTGTTTGACTAACATGTAACAATCAGCATGCACAAACATGTCACCCTATTAACATCGATTATCATTACAGCCCATAAAATCAAGTCCTATTAATCATGCATATGTATAATGATTAATCACTATCTTGCCATTATCAATCTTTCACATTAATGTAAACACATTAATCATTAACCATTCAAGAAATCGACTATAATAGGAGATCAAAGCAATTAAAGAAAGTAATCAACTAACCGAACATCAAGATGCTATGACTAGCTAAACGATGCATAGAGCTTGGCACGAGGAACAATCTCTAAAGGAAAGACTTCGACACAGGGGGGTTCTGCCGCACACCAACTAGGAATAGGTAGGGTTTGTTTTTGAGTTCCTCTAATCAAAAAGCATGATACGTAACCATATAATATGAAAGTTTGGGGGCGGTCCAATAACAGTCAACACATGTGCGGCCCAATTGGGTTATGATGGTTGTTATCGGCCCACTTGCATGCATGTGTCTATTCTTTGTGCCCTCCAATATCATCTGCCAATTCACGTGATGATGCCTCCAAATTATAAATCATGGAAATAATATTAGTGATAATCAAAATAACATTCACCCCCAAGGTTACATGTGTTAGCTGCCTTCCCAAGATGTGATGATGGGATGATGATGTGATGCGTGATGATGGGATGATGATGTGATGCTGCCACTTCTGCCGTCGCATGTGATGTTATCAATTCTTTACCCGAGGTAGGCTATGTTACAAACATTCTGATCATTCTCCATTTGCTACACAAACAATTTACGAAAACAAGATTGTAAACAAGTAATGTGTCAGGAAAAGACCTGCGAAAACTCGAGTTGTCACATCATCCCCAACTTGAAAGAAATTCCGTCCCCAAATTTGATAACTAATCCTAAAGCGACAGCCTCGAGTGTCACACAAGAGCTGCTTGTTGACCCTGGGGAACAGGAAGGAGAGCTGGTGGTGCAAGAGCTTGACCTTGATCTTGAGCTGAAGCTTGGCGGGGACCAGTACGGCAATTGGCAGTAAAGTGGCCGTACAGGTTGCAGTGAACACAAAACCTGCATGCAATCCCAACAGGATGATGATAGGTACAGGTAGGGCAGAGCGGGTGAGGACCAGTATATGCACGCTTGGCCGGCGGTGCGTTGGTCACCGGTGCCGCTACTTGGCGGTTCTGAGGTTGCGGTTGAGCAGGGACAGCTTGGAGCGGAGCGGCGGTTATAGCACAATTCTTGTTGGCGTTCTTGTGTTTGCGGCGAGAAGTCTTGGAAGTTTGCGGAGCGGCGGTATCAGCGGGTAGCTTGATGAAGACTCTTCGGAGCGTTCATGAAGTACCCAGCGAGAACTCGCTTGTCATTAATCTCGGCAGCGAGTAGGTAGGTCTCTTCGATTGTTGTGGTCTCCGCGGCTTGCACGAAGTCAGCAACACAATCCGCTAAAGCATGGATATACTTCTTGATCGTCATGTCAGGTGTTGCCACCTGGCTTGGACAAATGATACTCAGCTGTTTGAAGTGGGCAGTAAGACCGGCGTTATCGCCCCCATCCTGCTTGATGTTCCAGAACTCGTTCTCTAGCTTCTGGAGCTCGTGGGGTGGGCAGAATTCCTTCATCATGAGTTCTTTCAACTCGTCCCAAGTGAGCCCATAGGCTGCGTCATTCCCACGCTTGTTCCTTTCGGCGGTCCACCAATCCCGAGCCCTGGATTGGAAAACGCCAGTTGCTTTGACAGTACGTAGGTGATCGGGACATCCGCTCTGGCGTAGCGTGACTTTGATTGAGTCGAACCATTGAAACATAGCGTTTGGTCCGTCTTCACCCGTGAAGTCTTTTGGGCCACAGGCCTTAAACTGCTTAAAGCTGAAAGTACCCTTTGGAGAGTCAGTCCTTGATTCCTCAGAGGACTTGCTAGCGTTCTCATTAAGCTCGCTGACAATTTGTGGAATGACCTTAGCCATCTGCTTTGCGACTAGAGCAGCGATGCGTTTTTCCTCATGATTGCGGCGAGCAGCGCGAGAAGTGTGTGATCCTAATGACGACATTGTCTGCAACAGACATCGTCACAGGACTCAGACACTATATAATCGAATCTCACCTCACATCATACTAGTACTAGATAAAGCTCAGGAACACATCTAATCACATAATCACATAGACACATATTTCACAGTAGCACGTAAGCATGAAAGCACATTGTCCATGTAAGCACGGAAGCACATAAGCACGTAGTCCACGTAAACACATCTTCAACTATATTTTGCACATATTCACCTACATACATTGCACGTATTCACCTATCTTTCACAGCCGCGTAAAGCGTTCGAGAGTAGCGATTGCGATTAGTGAGTAACACAGCGAGTAGCATAGCGAGTAGTATAGCGTAAGCGAGTAACATAGCATGCGATTTGTTAACGTTTTGAGATAGATGTGCAGTGCGAGTGGTGCGTATTGTTCAAAGCAAAAAGTGAAAAGCGTACAAATCACCAAAATCGATACACATAAACATGTAAAACCACATAAAACACATAGAATCCACATAAAATCGATAAATCACAGAGTCAGCGGCGACGAATCCAGAATCGAAACACATAAAATCGAAAAGAGATTGTCTCGGCTGATAGACGTCGACTACCCTAAGTGATTTGACTATTCTCAAAGACTTCAAGTTCACGTTTTGGCCTAATGGACTGTGCTCTATCACCGGCATACGGTGAATGGCACGCATCCTTTCGGTTATTCACGCGACTCGAGTCATCGGAATCCATCGAGACTTTGGTGAGAATTTTTTGTAAAACCAAAATAAAGAGCGGAATAAGTCATAAAGGTTCGGGTTTCACCCCTGTCTTGACGACTACGTTCCTGTTTGTGTGATAGAATCACGAGATAGAGAGGGAGATTTACGTCAAAGTATGGATTTCACTCCTGATTCAACGCAAATTCTCGTGTTTATAGTAAAAATGCGCGTTGAACAAGCGATCTAATCGAGAGTTTGCGGTTTTCACACCTAGTCTCGATCTAATCACTCGTTCATTTTCGAAAATAGTGTGCGATGCTAGCCTTAGGAAAGGCTAAGTGATAGTGCTCGACCTTAGGAAAGGTCGATAAAGTGTAGTATGTTTGCGAGTAGATCGAATAACAGAAATATGCTCGCGCGGAATCTATACCGGGTTCGCACAAGGCGGTCTGTTGGTACTTAGACTATAGACTAGGTCGTTTCTAAGACATCGACCCGGTCTAGGTCGAGTCTTGCCTAATTCCCTATAGTTATGGCTCTAATACCAATCTGTCACACCCCAACCGATGATGGAAACATCAGGGTGCGGCACTGAGCGAAACAGATTGTCCGGGAGAAATCCATAACAACTAAATTACCAGATACTTAACATTATGTCCCATACCATAACATATCAAAATAAAGCAGTTATTACAGACATAGTTATCTATTTGACAAATCATAATTTTGACAACTCATAAATTAACTGTTTGTTTCTAGACTCCCCTACTTGATTCTTGAACAGCAAGCATAGCACAAGCATCCTAAACACTTGTCACATACGTTAAAATAGAGGTCAATACACATAGTGTAAAGGTGTGCATACAAGTTTAATAGTATAATATATAGCGAAAGCGGTTTACGCATAACCAGCATGTAACATGTTGAAAAGTGAAGCTACCAGGTTATCGATAATTAAATATGCATAGACATGACTGCGAGTTGTAGAATGCGCAACACATATCACCACCGTGACACGTGAAGTAAAACCCTTAACAACCCTTGTCCGCGACAGGTGCTGAGTCCAAACTATAGTACTATCGTTGCTAAGGTGTCAGGCAACAGTCACTGTGTAAACATAACATACATGCATTCATCGAGTAACACGTATGACATGCAATAACGGTCAGCGTATAAAAGTGTTTGCGTTGTGTGTCGATTGTGATTTGAATATAGGTAACGTATGTAACACCCAAAAGTGCGTAAAGCAAAAAGGGTTCGAGTATACTCACAGATAACGTTTAATAAATAAACACCGTCTTGGATTGAAGGGAGCGCTCGAAAGTTAGCCTGATTACAGAACGATAGCATAAGCAATTAACGGTGCGTAAAACGGTGTCGAGTAAACTGAGTAACGAAGGGTCATCCGATCGGATGATAATCCGGAAGGATGGTCATCCCGTCGGATGGCCATTCGGTCAGATTGTCATTCGTTTGTGATGGATGTGTTTGTGTATGATGTGACTTTGAAGTTTTCGTTGTAGCATTTTGTAAACAGAGAAGTATCCCTACCTTTCAGGTCGTCCGGTCGAACGGTCGTCCGGTCGGATGGCCGTTCGCTCGGATGGCGATCCGTTCAAGCGAGACATTTCTAAGATCCAAGTTCACATTAGGATGGTCATTCGATCGGATGGTCGTCCGATCCGATGACCATTCGTTTGGATACTGACATGTATTGAAAATTTGTAAAATGTTTAAGTATTTGAGACCACAAGTCATCCGATCGGATTGTCCTTCGATCGGATGGCAATCCGATCAGACGGCAAACCATTCAGCAACCTGATCGTTTGAAACTTGTAAATATTTTGTTAAGTCTGAAAAGTTTGCGGTTTGACCGAGACGGTATGTCAACGTGTTAAACAACAGAAACTCCACCAAGTCCAAGTCATCTGATCAGATGGGAATCACCCCGTCCGATCAGTTAACTGTTCTTGACGATTATTCATGTTCAACCCGCTAAGTCGGTTATCTCGTCGATAGGAATCAGTTCTCAGACCGACACTTCACTAGAGAATGAGTGGAAGGCCTAATGAGCTCTGATTCTATCGGTTTTGAGTGCAAGAGTGTAAAAGAGTTGAAAGAAGCTTAAATCGGTTTGAAAATGTTTGGATTTAGGTGAAATTAGTGTTTAAACATGTTGAAATCTCTTAGATCTGAGTTGTTCTGGGCGAAATGAGATCATACTTCGAAGTTCATAAGAACCCGAGATGACGTCATCAACGAACAGCCCAACAGATGGATTTCATGGTGAAAAGTTAAGATTTGATGGTGAAAATGATGAAGAAGTGTATAAAGATCAAAGTAGTACATGATTTGAGTTGAAAACTTACAAGAATCGTGAGGAATAGAGAGAAAATAAGCTGAGAAGTCGAAGGGTCGGAGGATAGTTGTCACGTCACTGTTCATGATGTGACAGGTGAGTATTTATAGGTGCAGAGGAGAGAAAGGCGGTGTAGGTGTGAGATCGGATGGCAATTCAATCGGATAGCCATCCGATCGGATGGGTTTTGCGAGTTGGTTTCCGACTTTTCGTTTCGTGCGTTGAGCGTTGCGATGCGTTTAAGCGAGTGTCGAATGAGCGATGCGATAGGTTTAAATAATAGTTACACAAATAACATAACTAACATATAACATCATAAATAACCTTGCGTTTAGCGTTTGCGAATGAGTTGCGATTGCGTTTTCGATTAATCACCACAAACAAAATATAAACATGCACAGGTAACACATAATAGCACACACACGTAAAACAATATCCAGAACATGTGATTCAAGTCGCGATGAGATAACGATAAACAGATTAGCGATTAATAGTCGATTAAACTGCGATTATTAGCATTTACTCCACATAATACAACTAAAGTAACATAATTTAAAGTATCGATTAACAAGTCAAAGAGTACAATCAATAATTAAGCAAGGAGTGGCAGATCGCATTTAGCAATCTTTTCTTCCTTTGACTTCAAAGACGCGGGTTGTTACAAAGTATATATTTGTCCCTAAATTCACTTGCATTTGGACATGGTGAAGAAGACGAGGAGAGTTTAGGGTGTGCATGTGTTTGAGAGAGATTCAGAAAATGAGTGTAATTGGCCATCAGCTCATGGTTTGTATCACTCTCAAAACTATTTTTGTCGACATCGGAGGTTTTTTCTTACATTTTCAGCTTAAAACAAGAAATGTGGAATTTTGAGAAGAAAAAAGGTATAAAAGAAAACCCTAAAGGGTCATGAAACAAAACTTTTTAGTTACTGTGTTGCAAAAATCGCGATTACTCGGCGATTAATCGCCGGCTAGTCGGCCTCCTACTGAGTAATTTTTCACTAATCAGTCAAAAAATCGCTAGTCGGTCAAAGCCGGTCCAAGCCGCCCTAGTCAGCCCTAGTCGGCCCATTTGAAATCCTTACAAAACAGGCCCAAGATTACAACTTTAGCCCATTTTCCTTATCCCTTACCCTAATATGACGTAGAATTTGAGTCGGAGAAAGAGGATGAAGTAGACGATGAGATTGAATACAAGTCGGATGATGTCGAAATCATTGAACACTACGGGGATGACGATTACATTTGAGCTATTTGTTAATGTTTGAATTTTAAGTACTGAGACTTGTTATGTTATGACTTATATGTAAGTTTAGTTTGTATTTGAACTAATTTTACATTTTTAAGTATTATATTGATATGGATGTGTGAGTATATATATGCATATTTATAAAAATAATAAAATTTACATATAAAGTTTTGATCCGATTAATCCCGAGTAATCCTGAGTAGTCGCTAGTCCCCACCTCACCGGTCGACTAGCGACTAGCGAGTTCTCCAACCTTGCTATAAACTCAAGTAACAACATATTCTAATATAATTTAAAAAAAAACATAAATCAATAAAACATTTTGTATGGGTTTAGAAAACATTCTTATATTGAGATCTCATTATCAATTAAAAAGAAATTAGCTTTATATTAAAACTTTGAATACATATGGAGGCAAAGTTGGGATACTTATGAAACCGAACTATAAATTTGTTGTGGGGAAGGGAAAGATGATACTAAGACCACCCGTAGTGGTGAACAAAAATAATACCCCCACCATGGGGCATTATCTGACACATGGCATCCTAGTCAGCGTTGGGCATTATAGCAAAAGTGGCGTAGTGGGGCATTATTCCAATAACGCCCCTTCCAATTATTAAAAAAAAAGGAAACAAATGGTGATTGGCTGGTCAAACACATGGTCACATGCAAAAGTGGGGGTTCTCAAAAGTTGTCAGAGGGTAGTTCAAAATGATAGGTGGGTCAACCATTCCACAAAACAAAATGAGCGTTTTAAAAAAAACGCCAACAACAAATTTGAACAAAAAAAACGCCCGGAAACGCCGGGTGTAATGTGGTCCGGGGCGTTTTCCGGCGTTTTTTTTGAATTTTTTTAAAAAAAAAACGCCCCACTACGGGTGGCCTAAAGATGTTCAAAGTGTTGTTTATGTAATTTTGTTTATTGTAAATTAAATTTTTCTAACCCGGGAAGTTCCCGGGTGATAGGCTAGTATACATGTAAATAAACAAAGGTTTATTTAGAGGAAAAAACTTATATGCCCTTGCTTTTATCTATAAAATTACAAAAATACCCTTCTAGTTAATGGGTTTTTTTGGATGGAGTTAGAGGCGGGGAGCAAAATGACGATAAGTTAGAAAAACCAGGAAGGAAAATGGCTATTTTTAAACTATTGGGGTAAAACCGTTAAAATAACTAAATCACATGAAGCAAAATGGAAGTTAACTCTAACTTAAATTATTGTACGCAGTGGCGGAGCTAGACTTTAACACCAGGGGTATCCCAAAAAAAAAAATTACGGTGTATTCATATAAAATCCTTATAGGGGTATCCTCGTATTTTTTTAGGGGTATCCTTTATATAAAACTGAAAAAAAACAAAAAATTAACACTGCGAACACGACTTTGAGCCGTAACCCGTGCTACGACTGCTAACAAGCTGTCTCCGCCCCTGATTGTACGAATCATTATTAGCGATTACTCACATTTTGAATTATTAAAATCCAACTTGCCCTACGTTAACAAACTACATATCGAAAACACATAATAATTCCATTCATAAAAAATAAAAATAAAAATAATAAAAAAATACACATAGTTATAGATAATAACTTTTATAGCAACTAATATAAAAGAAGAAAAATACAAAAAGGACATTGTCTCCATCTAATCGACTAGTGTATATAATAATTATAACTTGAAATGCTCACCTAGTTTCGTCTTCAAATCATCATCTACAATGCCGATCGTCTGAAGCATAAACACTGCCGATGTTACGGAATCTCTCTCTCTCTCTTTCTCTCTCTACGTTGTTATCAATTTCGGATAACTCAAAGCTTCACCTACTAAATCACCGGTTCAATTCACACACACACACACATGATGATAGCTCTGTTTCAACCTCCTTCAGTCTCTAATTCGATGTCGGTTGCGATTACTTCAGTCAACAACGTCTTTTCACCGGCGTATTACCGGTTCCGGTACGTCAACGCCACGGTCAACGCCCGCAGTGTGTGTTTTCATAGCAGAAAGGTTGTTCGTGATCGTGCTAGTCGGTGTTATGGAATTCGAGTTTGTTCCGAATCTAAGGTATCCGAATTTATCCGAATTACACTTTTATGTGAATTGATGCAGAATCGGATTCTGTTATTTGTGATTAGTTAGTTAGTTAGTTTGTGTGATTTGATCTGGTGCATTGATTTTGCTGTTATTGTTTTTTTACTTTTTTATGTGATTATATTCTGTAAGCATAATTGAAGTGAAATTAACCTAATTATTGGAAAGCTAAGTGCATAGGAAAATGTCAAATAAATAAGTAAATTTATACATGAAGAACATTTAAAAAGGAGGATTAGCTTATTGGAGTTTTGTGAGATTCAGATTCAGGAATATTGTGATGTAAAAGTCGAGTCGCGGTTGATGTTAGTGTTAGTGATTTAAAGCTGATTCTGTTTACAAGCTGTGTCAAAGGTCCAAACACGAATTGTGTTTCGTGCTTGAAAACCGGAACTTTTTTATATAGAGAGATTACGATGAGAAGCTAACCTACTAATGATAATGATAATACGTCAGTAACTATCCTAACATTCAAACTAGAGATAAAATAATGACTAACAAACATAAAAGATAAATGACAAATCAAATAATAATAACTGTAATAGATGTCCATGGCTTTATAGCCTAGTGGCATCTTGGTGGTGGGACAAGACTTTGGGACCAATAGGTCTTGGGTTCGATTCCCACAAAGGGGGTTTTCCCATATTAATTGGGTTTCCTCCTGAATTGGTGTATAGGCATTATGCCTAGTGGAGATGGATATGATCGGGTGGTTCCACTGGTGGCACGATGATACTCCAGTGGTCCGTCAGTGATCCAAATTTGCCGTTCAAAAAAAAAAAAACTGTAATAGATAATAAACTCTATTAGTGTATATATGTTGCTGAGTTTGTTATGTTATGAGTAGTTACGAATCTGTTAGAGATGTAGGCAGTTATAGTAGTTTGTTAGTCGAGCATCTCATGGCTTCTCATGATCACTATATATGAGACGTGCATTGCATTGTGTCATCATCACATAGCTTGATACCTTGTCTTTAGCTTCACGACTGTTTCTTTGAAGTTGTAAAAGGATTATATAGTAAGCTTGTATGTTAATAAAAATGATGATATTTTCAACATATTGCTGACTTGTAGGCGGAAGTAAAGAAAGTCAGAAAGTATTCACCTCTTCTTGAGAGCCCCTTCCCATCAGAACACAATGTATCAACTACAGAATTTAAGGCAATTCCCGACATTTGGAGATCCTCAGCAGAAAGGTTTGGTGATCGGGTTGCATTGGTCGACCCGCATCATGATCCGCCTACAAATATGACTTACAAGCAGGTCTTCACTTTTATCTTAAACAAACAAATTTCGATTTTTATAACTACATAACTCTTTAACCTGAACCTTCACTTTTGATTACGAAATTTGTAGGTGGAGCAGGACATTCTAAATTTCGCTGAAGGTTTAAGAGTGATTGGAATCAAGCCATGTGAAAAGCTAGCACTTTTTGCCGACAATTCCTGTCGGTGGCTTATTGCTGATCAAGGTGGATTGCATTTTGATAATAATTCATCCTTATAATAAACTTAATATCTGCAGTGCTTTTTTATTATAATTTATAACTGATCCATATTTAACGCATGATTATATCTGTTTGTTCCTTATATCATAACCGTGAAACTATAACATATGTGGTGCTAACAAGTCAGCTAAGAAATTATTTTTTTTGAACGGCTAACTCACACGTCCTCGAAACCTAACACACCTTGATACTGCTAGGTTACAAGCCCTTTGGTTATTAAGAAATTAAACGTCTAGTAACACTAACAAGTTTGGGTGTAGGTATTATGACCACAGGAGCAATAAATGTTGTCAGGGGATCTAGGTCATCCGTCGAAGAGCTGTTACACATTTACAATCATTCCGAAAGGTTAGCATGGTCATTCTCGTTTGACCTTTTGAGAGTCAAACAAAGTACTTTCAACTTCCAAACTGATTTTGAGTGATAGACATATAGCAAGTCTAGAATTAGAATAAAGAGGCTATGTTAGCTTGCAAAAAGATCATGTTAAATGATATCACCTGCTTTCTTTTATACTTTAGAGAATAAAATGACATTATTCTTTTGTACTTTTTTCATAACAGTGTTATTCTTTTGTACTTTTTCCATAACAGTGTTGCACTTGCTGTGGACAATCCCGAATTATATCACCGGATGGCGGATGCCTTTAACTCTAAGGCATCTGTTAAATTTGTTATTCTACTTTGGGGGGAAAAATCATCCATATCTAGCCATGTGAAGGAGGGAATTCCTGCTTATACATACGAGGAGATCATTGATATGGGTCGTGGAAATCGTGCGAGTTTTGCTGATTCACATGATGCCCGTAAGTCAATTAACATTATTGACTAGCAGATTCATTAAGACTTTAACTGAGAATATAAGAGTGTGTGTGTGTGTGTGAGAGAGAGAGAGAGAGAGAGAGAGAGGTATATGGAGTTATGCGTTAAGTAATATACTGGAACTACAATAGTACTGACTTTGTAAATCTTTAGATGAACAGTATGTTTATGAGCCCATCAAGCCTGATGATGTTGCTGCTCTTATATACACAAGTGGGACCACAGGCAACCCAAAAGGAGTAATGCTTACACATAATAATCTTTTACACCAGGTATTAATGTGTATCTTTTGCACCTTCCATTTTTATCCGTATGCTTGGTTAAGAATCATACATTTTAAAGGGTCAGTTTAGTTATGCTTTTATCTTGAACGGGTCAAACGGTTAATCACGCATTAAAAAGATTTTAGAATTACTTTACCAATATTATTGTTTTCTAATCATATTTAGCTCATTAGTTATCTATAAAATTAAGCAAAAGAGTAAAGGATACAGATAGTCCCTGTTGTTTACCAAAATTTTGGATTTGGTCTCTGGCTTTCCAAAAGTACACAGATGGTCCCTGTGGTTTACATTTTGTAACGCATTGAGCCCCCAGCCAACAAATCTAAAGGTTTTAGCATGTCCAAGTTAGCGACTAAATGTGTTACAAAGTGCAAACCACAAGGACCATCCATGTACTTTTGGAAAAAGGTTGGGGACTAAATGTGCTACAAAGTGCAAACCACAGGGACCATGTATGTATTTTTGGATATCTAGGGACCAAATCCAAAAATTTGGTAAACCACAGGGACCATCCGTGTACTTTACTCTAAGCAAAAAGTATAAAAATCTGTTTGGGGATTTGCCCAACCCATTTCGGTCCACAATAAAAAGTATCCATTTGAGCCAAGTCCCTTTTGACCCTTTACCTGAGTCCGTGACCCACCCATATTTCCACCTAACATATAGTTCAGTTTTATATTATTGTATCCCTCAAATGATCATTCTGCTTTCATACTTCTTCAGGTTCATAATTTGTGGGACGTTGTCCCTGCTGGGCCAGGGGATAGATTTCTAAGCATGCTTCCACCTTGGCATGCATATGAACGTGCGTGTGAGTATTTTATACTTTCTTTGGGAATTGAGCAAGTATACACAACAGTTAAACACTTGAAGGTATTTTGATATTTTAGTCGGAATTCTTTAGACACAAATAATGGAAAATATATTACCATGCTACTTTCTAGGGGTGTGAATTTCTGACATGACCCGAAAACACGACACGAACTTAACATGAAATTCGCGGGCTTGGGTTTGGTCTAAATGGGTTCGGGTCAATTTCAAGTTGAACCCGTTTACCTAAACGGATCGGGTTCGTGTCAACCTGATCGGGTTGGCGGGTTGACCTGCTTAACCCATTTATATTAGATATTTTATTTTTTACAATATGTTTTGTCATAAATTAAATTGGGTGGGTGTTTTATGTCATAATTAATTAATTATAACTTAAAAAGAGAAATTGACATTTAATTTTATAATTAAAATGTAATCGTATTATATACAGTTGTGTTTTTTATAGTAAAATTTTAATTTTAATGTATTATTTTGCGAAAAAATTAAAAAAAAAAATTCAGGTTGAATGGGTCGTGTTCGGGTCAACCCACGAATATTCGGGTCGTGTTCGGGTTCATATGTATGACACGATTTTCGAGCTCGGGTCAGGTCGCGTTCTGGTTTGTCTAAAATTTTCGGGTTCGGGTCGGGTTGAACCTGCCAACCCATGAACACGACCCGTTTAGCTTTAGCACCCCTACTACTTTCACGTGATCCTGAAAGTATGCAGTATATCCTTAAAATAACTGTTCTCTCACATTTGCTGATTACACACCCAATCTGTTCACCTGCCTTATGGTATGCAGTTGTTGTTGTAGGATGATTTGCGGGAATATCAACCACAGTATATGATATCCGTCCCTCTAGTATTTCAAACTCTGTACAGGTACATCTTTTCTGTTTATGCTCTACAATGTAGAATGTATAAATAAAAGCAATACGATATATTTAATTCGCTGACTGTGTATTAAAAGTTATAAAAAACAAATCTTCATATATTATGTTTTCTTGTTCGATGATCAAAACACGGTTCCTGCTCTCCAGTGGGATCCAGAAGCAGATATCCACCAGCTCAGCTATCCGTAAGCTAATTGCAGTATCCTTAATAAGGATCAGTATGGCATACATGGAGTTCAAAAACATTTATGAGGTTCAACCTTCAGCATCTAGTTTTTATTTACTATCTTTACTTATTTGATAATCTAGAGTTCTAGTTAGTTTTCATATTTCTGTGTAGGGTAAATATTTGTCAAGAGATCCGAAGCAACCTTCTTTCCTTGCTGCAATCTTGGACTGGCTATATGCACGGTTTATTGCTGCAATTTTGTTACCTTTGCATTTATTGGCAAAGAAACTTGTGTACAGTAAAATTCACGCGTCTATTGGACTTTCAAAGGTTTGATATACTACTCATCTCATGCTCCTTCAGTTTTTATAATGTTTTTAGAGTAAAATGCCAGTTTCGTCCTTG
Organism: Helianthus tuberosus; assembly: GCA_030545235.1. Lineage (NCBI taxonomy): Eukaryota > Viridiplantae > Streptophyta > Magnoliopsida > Asterales > Asteraceae > Helianthus > Helianthus tuberosus. The sequence continues at coordinate 50,594,288 of CM060351.1, forward strand.
AGGTTTGGCCAGTTTTACGACTTTGGTCCAAAGGTTTGTGTTTTCGCATCTGGATCCAAAAGGTTTGAAATCTTGCCATTTTCATCCGGCTCGTTAACTCCATCCATTTTTCCCCTTAAGACAGGGGTATTTTCGTCTTTTTAGTTAACTTAAAGGGCAACTCGGTCTTTTTCACTTTATGTAAAAAGACCGAATTCCCATGAAAAAGACCGCATTGACCTTTAAGTTAACAAAAAAGACGGAAATAGCTCTGGATTAATGAAGAAAAATGGATGGAGTTAACGAGCCGGATGAAAATGGCAAGATTCCAAACCTTTTGCATCTAGATGCGGAAAAACAAACCTTTGGACCAAAGTCGCGAAACTGGCCAAACCTTAGGGAGAAAATGGCATTTTACTCATGTTCTTTATATTTCAAGATGCTAAGTTCTGATTCTAAATATGCTTCAAGATCTGAAAACTTTTGTGTAACTACTTATATGGTTGAGAATATTACTGAACATATAACAATAATTAATAGAGTGCAATAAATTCAGGATATAAATGGTGATTGAGGTGACTTTAAATAAATTCTAATCAGGATATTTCTTACATTGTACAGGCTGGCATAAGTGGAGGTGGTAGCTTGCCCATGCATGTCGACAAGTTTTTTGAGGTTGAAGCTTCTGTTTCTATTACATTACCAGTAGTGGAGGCAATTTTGACCCCTTTACTTGTGAATGGGTCAATTGGGTTGTGCTTTATCTCAAACGGGTCAATAAAAATATTTAGTTAAAGGCTAACATGTTAAACAAGTCTATTTTAACTTATAGAACGTCCCAAATCATTTTATCTAATGTTTTGGATTCTAATTTTAGGGTTGGGTTCAATGGGGAACACTAAAAAACTGGGGAACCGACTCAAACGAACTCCGAATGGACTCATTCCAGCAACATTGAAACCGGCTCGTCTAACCCTAACTAGAAAATCTAAACCCCAAAGCTAAACCATAAGACTAAAACCTAAGCTAAACCGTAAAATCTAAATTGTAAAAGCTAAAAGCTAAACCGTAAATCCTAATGATAAACCCTAAAAGCCAAACCCTAAATCCTAAAAGCTAAACTCTAACCCTAAAAGCAATACCCTAAATATATATATTATAGGGTTCAACGAGCAAGTTCCAATGCCGCTGGAATGAGTCCAATCGGAGTTCGTTTGAGTTGGTTCCCCTTAGTTCCCCACTTTTTTTGTGTTCCCTATTGAACCTCCTACTATTAATCTATTATTGTATATAGTTATTTGTATATAAAAAAATTAAAGATAGTACAAAAAAGTTGTGGGTCGAGCCACGCTGACCCGGACTAAAAATGACCCGTTCTATACTAACCCACCCATCATCCATCTTGCCTCTGCTAATTACCATGTTGAAGAATAGATACAAGTTGTGCTAATGCTGATGTCTTTACAGGCAATTGGCACAAAAGTCCAAGTTGGGTATGGATTAACAGAGTCATCTCCTGTTGTAGCGGCTCGACGACCACATTGCAATGTAAATATACCAATCTAACCGTGACATTCATTTAATTATATATTTTTTTATGTAAGCTAGAACTGTATGACATCATAGATGTGACATTTGAAGGTTCTTGGCTCAGTTGGGCCTCCTATTCGACACACGGAAATAAAAGTTGTAAACGAGGAAATGGGTGAAGACCTTCCTCCCGGTTCAAAGGGAATTGTTAAAGCCAGGGGCCCGCAGATCATGCAGGGTTATTACAAGGTACATCAAAAAGAAGGAAAATTGGATTTTAGTAATCCCAACTTTGACATATTGGGACTGCTTATGTGACAGTCCACGTCAGCAACCATCTGATGTAACTTTTAGTTAGCATGTGATCGCTAATAAAAAATAGGTTTAAAGTTGGGACTGTCACAAAACATTTCTTTAGTTGGGTTGGGACTGTTGCCTGCCAATTTGTCAAAGTTCGAATTATTAAAATCCAATTTTCCCAAAAAGAAAAAGATAATAAATTGTTTTTTTAGTTTTTGGTAATTAATTTATCTTTATTATTGAAATAGAATCCCATTGCAACAAACCAAGCCTTAGATGAAGATGGTTGGTTAAACACCGGAGATATTGGGTGGATTTCCCCTGTTCATTCAGTAGGACGAAGTCGTAATTCTGGTGGCATTGTTGTTCTTGAAGGACGTGCCAAGGATACGATTGTCCTTTCAACAGGTAATTATGACATTGTTGGTGTTTTCTTTTCTTCTTTTTTTTCCTTTTTTGTTTATATTTCCTTATCGGGCTGAATATTTTTAATGGGTAATAGGTGAAAACGTTGAACCGGAACAGCTAGAAGAAGCTGCCATGAGAAGTAGTTTGATACAACAAATTGTTGTCATCGGCCAGGTAACACTTTAATTTAAATTCTCCGGATTCAGATCCTTTAATCTCCTTTATATGGAAGTGAGAAAATTGGCGGGTCGGTTATAGGCCCAAACGAGTCGCCACTTTTTCCCTATTTTATACAGAACTAATGGGTTATATGGTTTCCAAAAATGGTGCGGTTGTACACCGGATGGTCCCTGTGGTTTACCAAAATTTTGATTCGGTCCCTAACTTTCCAAAAGTACACAGATGGTCCTGTGGTTTGCACTTTGTAACACATTTAGTCCCCAGCCAACAAGTCTAAAGTTTTTAGCATGTCCAAGTTAGGGACTATATGCGTTACAAAGTGCAAACCATAGGGACCAATTGTGTACTTTTGGAAAGCTAGGGACCAAATCCAAAATTTTGGTAAATCACAGGGACCATCCGTGTACCTTACCCATCTTTTAATTTGTCATGTTTGAGATAAAACATAAACCAAATCGACCCGTTGGTACGAATTGTGATCTCTATCCTTAAACATTACACACAAGTTTGTCCGCATTTACATCATGGGTGATATCACAAATGACAACCAGGATAAACGTCGTCTTGGAGCTATCATTGTCCCAAACAAAGAAGAAATTTTGTTGGCATCCAAAAAGTCATCTACGTCAGATTCAGATGCTGTTGAACTCAGCAAGGAAAAAATAACCGGCTTGTTATCAGAAGAGCTTCGAAAATGGTAATAAAAACTTTATCACAAAATACATCCTCCTTTTTTTATTTATATTTTATTACCCGTTTCCAGTGTCTCCACATATAACTAGATTCATCTCTTCATACAGGACCTCAGATTGCTCGTTTCAGATCGGGCCTATTCTCGTCGTTGAAGAGCCTTTTACGGTAACATGGCTGCATTAATTATACTCCCTTCTTATTACTTAGAGCATCGCGCGCTGGTCAAACTACTCATTTGACCCGTTTCCTTGTTTCATTTCTTGTGTTTGACCCATTACAAAAATTACATAACCAAGATTGACTTGTTCATAAATAAATGGGTCAAAAACCATCACTTTTAATTTTGTTGATTGTTATAACTTTTAAAACCCCTAACAATGTTCCTTCAACATTTTTTGATGACATCCCGTTTAGAATTTCAGTTTGATAGCAGGTCAACACCTTGGTCAAACTACCCATTTGACCCGTTCCTTTTTTCATTTCTTTTGTTTGACCCGTTACATAAGATACATAAACCTGATCAACATGTTTACGAGTACATGGGCCAAAAACTCACTTTTAATTATGTTGATTGCTTTAAAACTCCTGACAATGTTCTTTCGACATTATTTTGATGACAACCCATATGGAATTTCAGATCGATAGCGGGTTGATGACCGCGACCATGAAGATCAGGAGGAATCAAGTTATGGAACTATATAAAGAACAGATAGATGATCTATACAAGTAAATCTTTAAGTGGCTCTTTGTTTAAATGCAATGTAAAAATAAGTGAAAATTATTATTGTTTTACTTTTTTATTTTCTTACATGTATGAGAGAAAGCTAATATTTCTTCTATGTTATATTTTAATAAGTAAATAATAGCTCACAACTTCACATATCATTTTCATTGTCCTTTTAGTTTCTTTTCACTTCATTTCACTTTTCTTTAATCCTTACGTTTTAACATAAAATACCTAGTTAAAAAAACATACTTTATGTCTTGACTTAAAATAACTAGGTATTTTATGCTAAAACGTAAGGATTAAAGAAAACTAGCATCGGGCTTTTTGGTTTAAACGTAATTACTTCATATGAATTTGTATTTATATTTTTTTTACAAGTTATGTAGTTTTAGATTATTAATATGCAAATAAATTAATTAATTAAGTTAGAGGGTAAAATACATTATACTCGTGGTTCACATGTCTAACATAATTTTTAATTTTGTATCGAGTTTAGCTTGGCAACCTACGAAAAAGCATTTAACACCCTATACATAAAAGTTTGTAATTAAATAGTAAAAAGGGAAGTAAAAAGAAAAGGTAAAAATATATTACATTTTGATATAATAAGTTTTTAAGTCGAGATAAATATATAAGAGTGAAATGCAAGTTTTGTCCTTTATCTTTAGGCCATTTTGCAAGTTTTGTCCTTTATGTTTAAATTTGACGAGTTTTGTCCTTTATGTTTAAAAATCAAGCACGTTTTACCCTTTGGGCCTTAAAAATCAAGCACGTTTTGCCCCAAAGGGTAAAACGTGCTTGATTTTTAAACATAAAGGACAAAACTCGTCAAATTTAAACATAAAGGACAAAACTTACAAAATGGCCTAAAGATAAAGGACAAAACTTGCAATTCACTCAATATATAATATGGTTAAGGGTGATACTATACACACCCCCCCCCCCTGTTTACTAATTATACCCCCCTATAAAAACATCACATCCATCAATCCATCCATCAATCATTTCCTTTTTGTTTTTAGTTTTTTTTTTTGTCTTTTTGTTGTCTTTTTATTATATTTTAGTGTTTTTTTGTTATTATTATTATTTACTATTAGTTTTTTTTTTTTTTTTTTGAACGGCAAATTTGGATCACTGACGGACCACTGGAGTATCATCGTGCCACCAGAGGAACCACCCGATCATATCCATCTCCACTAAGCTCACACCAATTCAGGAGGAAACCCAATAAACATGGGAAAACCCCCTTGTGGGAATCGAACCCAGGACCTATTGGTCCCAAAGTCTTATCCCACCACCAAGATGCCACTAATTATTATTATTATTATTATTATTATTATTATTATTATTATTATTAAAATTGAAAAAAAAAACCGTGTAAAGTTGATATGCAATGATTATGTCTTATCCTCAAATTATTGGTGCATTTGAGAGAATAAATTAAAGTAGAACAAACTCAAATTATTGGTGCCTCAAATAACCGTGCAGTTGATATGCATTCGTTTCACTTACTTCTTTTTTGATGTAGGATTCACTTACTTCTTTTTTGAGGAGCTTCGGTAGTAGCCTTATGACCCTTTAAAAGAGGAGCTTCGGTAGTAGCCTTCGCTCTCTACAGTTAAAGAGATGTCTGGATTTTCAACAGATCAGGTATAGTTTTTAATTCCCATGTTTCAAGTTTCAACTTAGTTATATAATCTAGCTAGGTTAAGGGTCTTGTTTTAGTTTAAATGAGTTTGTTTGGATAATATATATTTTGTAACTACTCAAGCTTGTTCACCTAATATTTTGTAACTAATATTAGTTCACTTTTAGGTGTTCAAGTCTCGTGAAGAGTTGATGGAATGGGTTAGAAACACCGGACGTAGTCTTGGTTACGCTATTGTGACTAAAAGATCGAAAGCTAAAAATGGCTACGTGTCTAAAGTTGTTAAAGATAGCTTCGAAAAAAGTAGAACTGTTCTAATACATAAACACAACCTACCAATGTTGAAGCTATTACATGGCTCTGTTTCTCATGAAGCACTTGATATAATAATAGAAGAGCGTCATTTAAAGCGTTCACGTTGTCGTTGTCAAGTTCGTAAGTGTTATGGATTACCATGTGCTTGTGAAATCTCAAAGTATAAGAAAGCAGGTCAGTGTATTAAACTAAGATTCGGTCGATGTGCTTGGTAATATTTAAAAGCTGACAACTTATGTTTTAATGCAGGTCAATCTATTCCTTTAGATTCGGTCGATGAATTTTGGAGGAAACTCGAGTTACCAGTATATTATGAGGATATTACTTGTGACGTCGAGTTGGAAAGTTTTAAACAAGCCTTCGATAATCGATCCAAGCCTGGAAAGAAAAGTTTACTACAAAAGTTAAAAGCATTAACCAATCCAAGTATACCTTTTGTTGAAGAACCTGATGTTAAAAAAATACTCGTGGACGACCAACTACAAAATCCAAACAACAAACAATACCAAACCCTGCAATTGCTAAACCGCCCCTTCAACGAATCTACTCTCAGAAGCCTCCAAGGCACAGTCCGTTTGGGAACTCCGAAGATCATGATTACACTCAAGAGCCTGCAAGGCATAGTTCATTTACGAACTATCAAGAGCAGGATTACACTCAAGAACCTGCAAGGCATAGTTCATTTGTGAACTCCCAAGATCATGATTACACTCAAGAGCCTTGGAGACATAGTTCATTCGGGTATCTAGAGACTGATGATTATGTTGGTTACATCAGTCCAGACGTGAACTATCAAGTGCCTGGTGAAACAAGTCCGTTCATAAATCAAGATATTTACGGAAAAAAACCATTCAAGGACGATCCTGGTGAACCAAGTCCGTTCATGACACAAGATACAGACGGACAAGGTTTTTTTACCAACCTTTTAAACACACCGGGATATGATTTCATGTGGTTGAACCAAGATATTGTCGGACAAAGTTCTTTCACCAACTCTACAAGTGCGCCAGGCTATGACTTCATGGGGTTGAACCAAGATCAAGCATCACAGGTGATACACAACTATATTCATCTAATTCCAAAAATCTTCCATGCGTATGTTACACGCATACATAACGTGTTAGGTGATGGAAATTGTGGGTTTCGGGCGACAGCTTCTGCTCTCGGGTACGGTGAAGATGAATGGTTATTTATCCGGAGATCACTGATGGAAGAGCTACTCGAGTTTAGAAATAAGTACACTAAGGCTTTCTTAGGCTCATTCAAAGATGTGTTCACGTCCTTGGCTTGGTCAGGATCGGGGTTTGCACCTGAAAAACACTGGATGATTATGCCAGAGGCAGGATTCTTGATTGCGAACAAGTTTAATGTGATCGTTCATTTTTTATCTCAAGATAAAAGAAACAGTTCTACTTGTTTTTCGCTTTGGAGAGGCCCTCACGAGTTCCCAGAAAAAAAAAATTACAATTGCACACGTGAATGGTAACCATTTTATAATGGTAGAATTGCAAGGAGAGTATCCAATTGCCAGCACAAACAACCTATGGAAATTAATGAGAGAAAATGATGCAGCTGGCTGGGAGAATATATTTGAATCACGTCAAAATATGTATAAGTCTTGGATAGCACAACCTGCTACATTTGGGGGGTGTATAGATTAAACCTCGGTATGTAAATTATTAAATGATAATAATTTTGTAAAAAAATACTTATTTTTATATAGCTTTTGTTACAGCTATAAATATAAATTGATAAATTATAACAATAAAAACTAATAATAAATACTATATCATTACTACTACTAATAATAATAAATATAATAATAATAATAATAATAATAACTAATTAAATAATAAACAAATACTAAATAACTAATAATTAAATAAATGAATAAAAAAAAGACAACAAAAAGACAAAACAGGCTAAAAACAAAAACTAAATGATTGATGGATGTGATGTTTTTTATAGGGGGGTGTAATTAGTAAATAGGGGGTGGGAATAGAATGAGCCTATGGTTAATGGGTCACTTCCAAAACTCTTCGATGAATCCAAATCAATCAACCAACTACCTAATGGTAACCCAAAAGTACCTGAATGAACCTGATTTAAATACGACGGTGTTCTTGATTCACCCGATGAACCAGAACCCAATTTCTAACCTTTTTCTAACGCTCTTCTTCGTTTCCTCTCTGGTTCACGAGCCAAAAACTTGATCCCGAATCACAACACGCAATAATTGTGGTGGTGTACCCGATGAATCCGGTTCACTTACCTCAAGGTGCCCCTCGCACTAGGAGGGTTCATTATTCGGTTTGAAACCAATTAAACCGAAACCGAACCTAATAATCAATTCGGTTTTCGGTTGGGTTTGAACATTACTGGATTCGAATTGTTACAACCCTAACCCATGAACACCCTTCACACCCACATTATATATCTAATTTAAAAGGGTACCATGCGACCAGCACTCAAAACATCAATGACTTCAGCTGCCTAAAACCGTCATGAATGCATCACCATCTCCTCCAATCCCTCCGCCTCTGCACCACCGGCAGCAACCCATTTCCCGGCAAGACCCTCCATGCCCACATTCTCAAGCTTGGTCTCGACCAATACGGAGCCCTTCCCAACACCCTCATCTCCATGTACTCCAAACATGGTCTCATCAAAGACGCCCACCAAATGTTCGACGAAATGCCTCAACGAGATCCCGTCTCATGGGCCTCTATTCTCACCGCTTTCAACCGAGCCAACCTCCCTAACCGGTCCCTTTCCATCTTCCCCAACATGTTTGTTCATGACTGCTTGCAGCCTGATCACTTTGTTTTCGCTAGTTTACTGAATTCTTGTGCTGCGTTGAACGCGTTACACCTCGGTCGTCAAGTGCACGCCCAATTCGTCTTGTCCGCGTTTTCATCGGATGATATCACGAAATCGTCTTTGGTTGACATGTATGTAAAATGTGGAGCAGTGGACATTGCCCGAGCTGTTTTCAATACCATTCGTTTAAAGAATTCGGTTTCTTGGACTGCTATGATTTCCGGGTATGCCCGGAGTGGAAGAAAATCAGAAGCGGTTGAACTTCTTCGAGACATGAAAGTACAAAGTCTGTTTTCATGGACTGCTTTGGTTTCAGGGTTGATTCATAGTGGACACTTTGTTAGTGCGTTGCGTCTATTCGTTGAAATGAAACAAGAAGGGATCAAGATCGTTGATCCGTTTATTCTATCGAGTGTTCTTGGAGCTTCAGCTAATCTTGCAGCGTTAGAGCTTGGTAAACAAGTTCACTGTTTGGTTACAAAACTTGGTTTTGAATCCAGTTTATATATCTGCAACGCGCTTATTGATATGTACGCGAAATGCAGTGATATAATCGCTGCGAAAACCGCGTTTCGTTATACGGTTAAAAAAGACGTTGTCTCGTGGACTTCTATAATCGTGGGGTTGGCTCAACATGGAAAAGCTAAAGAAGCATTGGCGCTATACGATGATATGATATTGACTGGACTTAAACCGAACGAAGTAACATTTGTCGGGTTGATTTATGCTTGTAGCCATGTCGGTTTGGTCAACACGGGTCGTGATCTTTTCAAATCTATGGTAGATGATTACGGGTTAAACCCTAATCTTCAACATTATACATGTTTATTGGATCTTTATAGCCGATCAGGGTACCTCGATGAGGCGGAGAATCTCCTTAACACCATGCCGTTTGAGGTTGATGAGGCGGTTTGGGCTTCTTTGTTAAGTGCTTGTAAGCGATTCGGGAAAACCCAAATGGGGATTCGGGTTGCTGATCGGTTAATGGGGTTAGGTGTTAAAGATCCATCGACGTATATACTTTTATCTAACGCGTATGCTGGTGCTTCCATGTGGGAACATGTAGCAAAAGTTAGGAAACTAATGGTGGTCACCGATGTGAAGAAGGAACCGGGTTATAGTTGTGTTCATTTAGGAAAAGAAACCGAGGTTTTTTATGCTGGTGAGACGGGTCATCCAATGAAGAACGAGTTGCGCGTTTTGCTTGAAGATTTAGATGAGAGAATGAGGAAAAGAGGGTATGTTCCTGATGTTAGTTATGTGTTGCATGATATGGGGAAACAGGAGAAGGAAAACCAGTTGTTTTGGCATAGTGAGAGGCTTGCAGTGGCGTATGGGCTGCTTAATGGTGTCCCGGGATCTGTTATTCGTGTTGTGAAGAATCTTCGGGTTTGTGGAGATTGTCATACGGTTTTGAAGTTTATATGTAGTATTGTTGATCGGGAGATTGTCGTTCGTGATGCTAGTCGGTTTCATCATTTTAAAGATGGGAAGTGTTCATGCTCCGATTTTTGGTAATCAGTAATCATCTGTGATGGTGTGTTGGGATAATGAACAAATTTTCATTTGTATTATGTTAATTTTCTAGTTAATGTCTTGAAGTGTGTGTGTGTGTAGCGAAATATATGTACACACACCCAAGAAACTTTCATTATTGGATGGTACAGCTTCAGTTTTTCTAATAGCAATCGCCCATTACTATATATACAAGAATAGAAGCGGTCTAACAAAAACCACCTAACTACCACATGCTAACTAACACAATAACCGACGCAAGGTGGTAGAGATTGTTACGGATGTGAAGGCGATTACGTTCTTATGGTTTAGTAATAGACACAAATGCAAAGATAGAGATTGGAAGTCTTGGTGTAATCTGCTTTTGATGTAATGTTGTTTTGCGGCCTCTTTTCTCCGTCTTGGAGATTGGGTGGTGTTCACGTGTTTTAATGATGTTCACTTTTCAAAAAAAAAAAAAAACTAACAGAATAACGGACTAAACTAACTTTACTCATATCATATACACACTCTAATAGAATCTCCTTTTTAGATTTGAAATATTGATTTGAAGTGATTGTCTTTTCAGATATGAAATCAAGGGTTTATGCTTGCATTTGAAGTATGTTGTTACATTCTCATCTCAATTGAAGTGATTTCTTATTTTAGAATGATCTATTTATTCCCATTTATTTCAACATTTTATATTTAACAACTATGACTGAAATCCACACATTCCATCACTTGTAACATCTAGTATAGATGTCTTACAAGGACGAGAGATATTTAGAATTTCAATCATTAACGGTTACGAACAATACGTCTGAAAGATTATCAAGTATGAGCCATGTATCGTTAGTTTTGAATTCCGGGTACAAGAGGTTTAATCCAACAAACTTCGACGCGTTTGAATAGCTAGTCTAAGACGATCTTCATCTGTTTCTAATCAAACTTTACAAAATTTGTTTAAAAACATGCAATTCCTTTTTCACAAGAAGATCTTCCCGCATAAACATGACTATGATAAATCAAGCTTCCTCCAAAACACGTCAATCAAATCTAACGGAATACACTAATGTCCACAGAATGTCAAATATTCTTTTAGTTTACATCTTATTATTTAAACATATAGATAAAAGTCAGATGAAAGTAAAGTATATATAGACTAATATACTTAAGTCTATACAAAGGGGGAAGAACCTGGAGGCTCAAAGAGTCAAATTTCGTAAGTTCCTAGAATTTCCATGGCCCGATCGTCTATCCTCTTGTTCATATGCCACTGGCCTTAAATTCGAGCCTGTATCCTCGACATCCGACGACCCCGGCCTTTCGGTTAAAAACTGCTCCCAAAACACATCATTGACCCGAGGCTGAACACTTGCAAGCGCTGCTGCAATTTTAGCCGGGTCATCACGTGCTGAAGATAAACTCACGTTTTGACCCAAAGGTTTTGCAACACCCTCAAATGATTCAGGGATTGTATCTGTATCTGGACTCCGGTTGATTTGAGGTACACAAGATGCTAAAGTGAGATTCAATTGACAGGATAAATGGCCCTCGGGTTCTTCATTAGCATCTAAACACGACCCGGTCTTGTGCATGAAAGAAGATTCCATGTTAAAACCGAACGATGTGCAGGTGTCTGAAAGCTCTTGAGGCCCGCCAGGTGTCAACTCATTATTCGTTCGGCAGTCTTCGGTTAATCTGATTGGTGGACTTCCACCGTCTTCATTTGAGCTTTGAGTGCTGTTGGAGACGAAATTGACATCTGAAACAGCTGGTGATAACTCGAGCCGAAGCTTGTTTGAAAAATCATGATGAAAAACGTTCCCGAAATCAGGCCTCGACGGGCTGTGATTGTCTACAAGACCATCTTCAGGGGAAACGCGAGACCCGGGCAATCTTCGTTTCTTGTTATCAGCTGAAAAATCCATGGACTCGAGCTTTTGAGCAAGGCGTTCGACAAATTCGGGATTTTGAGATGCTTTCTTTAAAAAGTTCAACAGTGTGTCTTGTTTTTGTTCCATATTGTTGACACGTTGAGTAAGATCTTCGAGTTGAAGTTTTGTACCGGGTTGTTGTTGTTTAAACCTTTGAATGTTCTTCTCGAGTGAATTCTTTTCACGTGTAAGTGTGTCAATTTGTTCCTCAAACGCTGCTCTTTCAGGGTCGGCTGTTGAAGATTGAGGATTGTTACTGTGACTGTGAATAGGTTTTCTTCGATGAATGTTCTTCAACAGGTGTTTTTTATCTTTGATAAATTCTTCATTGGCGAATTCCCATCTTTCAGGATCGATCTTTCTGAACCCCTGTAAAATTTGTTGTAATTACAATTAAATGTAGATCTTCTTGAATAAGTAAGCAATTGATTTACTGAACTTGAATTTCCTTTTTGTGATCAATATTTCATGACTTCGTTTACTACTACTCTTAGCACATACATGTAAGTACCAAGAACATGTTAGTATCTTTCTACATAAAATTGAAACCAGACCAGCCTATCATAACAACGTTATACGTATATAAGAAATTTTGCATGTCATAGTAATTTTACATTTATAGATAGACTCCATGCACATCACATGTTCATGGGAAACCTGCACCAGATGAAACATATAGCCCACAAAGTATAGGTTGAAGGTTTTCAGGGTAGCGGGCTGAATTGATGAACCCGAACACGACCGATATATTTATTCGTGGCACTGGCATCAACCCTAACCCATACACGCACTTAAAATCGTGGAAACCATTTACCTAAACATAACAAACCGTTGACGAATCGTAATCAAGTTACAAATGGAACATAAAAGGTTGTCAGGCTGTAATATTTATTCGTGTAGTGTCACGAATTGCCACCCCTACCCACAAGGAACATGCAACAATCTGAAGTAGACCGGGATCGGCTTTAAGGGAATCTGGGACACACCCCACTGCCAAATCTGGCAAATCTAATATAAAAGAACTAAGCCACGAGAACTCATATTTAAAACAGACAGTTTGTTATTCTAAAAGATCCTGACGGGATGGCTGGACCTACTGCCGTCACGAAGAGAACCAAATAAACTTATAAACGATTTTAACTTTGAACAAGATCATTAATCCGGTTACCTATCATCGACAATGCGAGACACAAATGAATCAATACTCTTCTTCTTATCCTGCACTTTATTTACCCTAATTAAGCCTACATACCAAACTATCACCAAACTCTAAGATCTCCTTATCAATTCACAGGCTAATCCACCATCATTTAACTCATTTCCACCACACGCACACCAGACCACCGGTTAAGATAAATTAGGTCAAATTTAACCTAACACTAGATCAATCAAAATTTCGATCACATATTCTACAAAACAAAGGATCTACTCACAAACACATCAAATCAAAATCAAATTAGGTCAAACTTGATCCAAACAATTCATTCAAAACTTATATTAGGTCAAATTTGAACTAACAGCAGATCAGATCAATCAAATATTGTACAAAACAAAGGATCTACTCACGAACACATTAAATCAACATCAAATTAGGTCAAACTCGATCCAAACAATTCATTCAAAACATATAAAATGCAATTGAAACAGGCAAATGGCAACATCAATAACTTACATAAGTATTCATTTACACCACACGCACACCGATTAGGATGAATTAGGTCAAATTTGAGCTAACACTATCAAATATTCGATCTACTCACAAATACATCAAATCAGAATCAAATTAGGTCAAACTCGATCCAAACAACTCATTCAAAACATATAAAACGTAACTAAAACAAGCAAAAATAGCAACATCAATCACTTACATAAGTATTAAGCTGTCTAATGAAGCTAGAGAAGTTGTTATGCTTGAAATACGTCGGTAATAATAATCGAGCAAACTCCGGTGGATTCCATACGACAAAACTGTTTCCTTTCGTGCTCCACGACACGATTTCGTCGGTGACGGAGTCGTCAACCATCTCATACGTCTTGATTAGGAACGGCGCCGGTCCACCGCCGCCGGAAGTCGCCGGAGTAACGTCCATTTCTCAGAGATGTATGGTTTCACCGGTAGAAGATTCTGGAAACCCTAAATTGAATGAAGCAGTTAAAAGAAGATGATGATAGTTGACTCTTTACCGGATGCAGATAGTCGTGTTTCAACAGCGGAACGACGCCGTAACATGCGGAAATCGCCACCCTACTTTTTGTTTGTGTGCAAGTAGACCCATGTGTTTGTTTTTTATTTACAATATGGTCCTTGTTTTGCAAACAAACCAAACGTTTGAGCGAGCAGTCTATGAACCGTTCGATTCGAAGTTCGTTTGTGTTCATTCGTTTAATAAGTTATTGAACACGAATAAGAATTTCGTTCGTTTAGTGATATGAACGGACATGAACAGAAGTCGTTTTCGTTTATTACGTTCATGAACGTTTAGTAACGTATTCGTTTGTGTTCGATAGTTCTTTACGGTTTTTAATTTTTATATTTTATTTAAATAATTCAAAATTCCTACTAATTCCGTACTTAACAAATATTGTTGTATGTATATTACATATCTTTTAATAAGCGTTCACGGGTTACAACCTTAAGCCTTCAAAAAGTTCTCATTGCAATTTACATTGTCAAGGTCGTCTTCTCGAGGACAATTGACTTTGTCCTCTCGAGCATCACCGGCTTCACCGTCTCTACCATTAGGGTTCACAACCTTCTCCAGCTTCGTGTTCATGAACGTTCGTGACTTAAAATTAATGAAAGAACACAAATAAAAAATCTTATTTGCTAAGTGTTTATGAACAGTTTGTAAACACATTTATTTCTTTAACAAACAACAAATTATTTATGTTTGACCGGTTCGTTTACAGCTTTGTACATGTTTAGTGACTAACATGCGAACTACACATCACAAAACACATACTTTTAAGGCTCTGTAACAATACTTTAGGGGGTTTAGTGTAACTTTAAAGCTTTTTTTTATAATTTATAAATTTTTAAACGAACACGCATACCACAATATATTTTGTTTATGTTTATTAAAAAATTTAAATGCAGACCCCGTGACTTTATCACATCAAACTTTTTGTTTCTTCTATATTTTCTAAGCACTTATTCTTTCACTCCTAATATTTTTTTTTTTTCACTCCTAATATTACTTTTTATTTCTATATTCACTATCTTAAGTTACAAATATTTAAGACCTAATGTTACTTTTTATTATTTATCTATATTCATATCTATCTTAAAATACAAATCTTTAAGATAAAAAAAAGTAATTTATCACAATTTTACGACAGTTAGGGGATTTTATAATATTTAAAATGAGAGTGAAATTACTCTTCCATCCTACTACTTAAAATTGGAACTCTTAAAACATTTGCATTTTCGCTCATCCCACATCGGATGAGTAAGAAAGTCTCGATGAAATGAAAGAAATAACTACAAACTCCCCATTTTCTAAAGAATTCATATATTCCATTGTTCCTTTGTCCTACATTGATGGAAAAAAAGTTGAGCGATCACCTACTTTATAAAGACAAGTTAATCCATTAAAAGAGTTAAATAATTATGTAACTTACGCACTTAGTCATTCGGCTAAGTAAAGTTTTATTTTTAGTCTTTTGGCAAGAATAAGTTATATTATTTGGTCGAGTGAGCCAATTTGATTTTTCAGTTGAGCCGAGCTCGACTTGAAGATTCTAGCCCGATTTTAATTTTAAGCCGACTCAGGGGCGGACTTAATGTATACCGAGCCGTAGCACGGGCTACGGCTCAACTTTTTATCGGTAGTGTAAAAAAAATCGGTTTTTATACCAAGGATACCCCTAAACAACTATAAGGACACCCCTAAAAAAAGTATGTAAGCCCAAATGAATTGAAAATAATAAGCCCAATTGCCTAATATGTTAGCCCAAATCAATTGAAGATTGTAAATAACAAGTCCAATTGCCCAATATGTTAGCCCAAAATAATAAAATAAGCCGTGAAGTTTTAATGCACGACAAGGATACCAAACGTCGATCATCTTTCTCAATTCTCATCATCAACCTCAAACGTGTGCTACTCTGCTGAATTCGTGATTAAGGATTGAGACTGTTTGAATTCGTTATTAAGGATTGAGACTGTCTGAATTCGTTATTAAGGATTGAGACGTCTGCTACTCTGCTGAGTTCAGTGGCTTTCGGCTGAATGCGTGGTCGTCAGGTCGTGGGTGGGTATTGAGTCTGACTTCATTGGCTCTGATTCTGATTAAGGATATAATATTAATAGCAAAATAAGGAAGTGTTCATCAAGATCAACCAAGGCATCCGATTAGGGTTCAGCAAACATCAGTTGTCGTGTTAATGGTGTGTGAAGTGTGATAGTATGATTAAGGTTATAATATTTGGGTCAAAAATACCATAAAAGAACTAGGCTTTGTATTTGGATGACATTCTAATAAAGAAAAAGATAAAAATATGGGCCTACCGATATTCTCGCCGATACGACCGAGATAACAATCTCAAAATATCGGCGATATCTCGGTATATCGCCGATATTCTCGCTAACGATATTCTAAACCGATATTATGGACCATGACCGATAACCGATATAGCACCGATATATCGTCGATATTGACTGCTTAGCTGAGAATCTCATCAGGATTGTGGAAAAATTTAATAATAACTTTCTCGTTATTTTTCCAAAAACTTGAATGATATAACTTATTGCGATCCAAATAGCGTATGGTCCAGTTAACGACATTTGCACATTTCTACGTTCATACGATATGATGTTACATCCCTTCATCATTGTTATTCCCCACTAGTTGATGAAATGAAGTGCCCTCCTTTACTATTAACCAGCATTATGCTTCAATTCAAAGAAATCATACCCAACTCAATCATATCCTTATTAAATAATTTGTTTATACTCAATCATAACTTAGAAAATGTCACATTTTAATGATGATGCATTAAATATTATATGAAATGTCACATTTTTATACTTAATCATAAAAAACATGCCACTATATTTTCTTTTAAAACCATATACTCTTCAAACAAAAATGTCCAATCTTGACTTAAATCATATTATCATAAACTGCCGAAAAATGTTGGAGAACCCAAAATTTTGTACGTATAGTCCTTATTTTATATCATTTATGTAGTTAGAGAGATAATACATGTAGGGCTGTAAACGAACCGAACGTTCAGCGAACAGTTCGTGAACCGTTCGGCGGGAAGTTTGTTTATGTTCGTTCGATTAGCTTAACGAACGAACACGAACAAAAAATTCCGTTCGGTTAGCTTAGTGAACGAACACGAACATAGGTCCCGTTCGTTCAACTGCGTCCGTGAACGTTTCGGTAATATGTTCGGGTTTACGTTCGTTCATGTTCGTTTGTTTATATTAAAAAAAAATAATAAATAATAAACCTTTTATCTAAACATATTGAAAACTTGAAACCATATTTTTTTCTAAGTTAGCTAAAATTTGGACATTCTAAGACATTTTTTGGGATAATTATGTCTAAGTTAGTTAAACTTGATTCATCGTTTGGTGGTGTCGTAGACTTCTTGTGTTTTGATTTATCATTTGATGGTTGTATTTAACTACTTATATCAAATGCTTAAGGATAACAATGTTTTTATGTTTTATTTTCAAGTTAAATGTTTGTTTGCGTTCGTTTTTATTTGCTTTCATTCTTTGTGTTCGAGACCAGTGTTCACGAACTGTTGGTGAACAACTGAATTTGCTTAACGAACGAACACGAACACAAACTTATCTTCGGTATGCGTTCGTGAACATTTCGCGAACATGTTAATTTCCTTAACGAACGAACATGAACATGGCCTTGTTCGTGTTCGTTCGGTTCGTTTACAGCCATACATGTTCATAAACCATGAAAAAAACCGATCGCGTTGTCCAAACCAAAATAGGTTGGGGCGTGGGTTGGGGGACGACGCCCAAGCCACCACCTCGGGTGGGCTTGGGTTGGGGCGTGGCCCTTGGGGCTTGGGTTTGAAGCCGGGCGTGGGGCGGGCTTTAGATCCGATGTGTGTTACTCCTATTCCCTGTCCACCGCCATGTCATAGCGGGTGTTTGAATTTTAAATTCCAACCGTTTGGCCGAGCCAAGCGGTCACCCCAACCCCCAACATCCCCTATAAATGTAACCCCAAACCCCACCGACTACCCCATCCCAAACCATCGCTGTCCACCGCTACCCCAACAATAACCCACTTGATCCCACGAACCCGTTACCCCAACCCGAAGAAGATGGCCTCTTGGACCCACGAAGAAGAATTGGCTCTCGTCACAAGCGTCGTTGACGCTATGAAGGGGCGACAACCCGGCCAAACACGATATTGGCCGGAAGCATTCGCAAGCTACCGACATAACGTCGGACACGACCGGCACAACCTCAACGCGTGCCAACATAAATGGCGCGAGCTACGGCCCAAGCTCGATCGTTTCAAGGCCTACTACGAAGCCTTTCCGAGCGGCGAGTTAAGCCACGAGGACCGGGTGGCGGTGGCGAACATTGAGTTTCGGGGCAAGGAGCGAAGGCCGTTCGACAGGCTTGCGCTTTTTGAAATTTACCTAACGCTCTAGGTTTTTTTTTTTTTTTGTAATCGTTTTTAGGTTTTTTTTTTTGCAATTTTTAGGTTTTTTTTTTATTTTGTAATCGTTTTTAGGTTTTTTTTTATTTTGTAATTAATAAAATTTTAGGTTTTTTTTAATGTTGTATGTATTTTTTTAATTTTTTGTAATTTTTTTTAATAAACTGCCTAGCCACGCCACCAATCCAAGCCCCGCCATACCCCACGGGCACGTCACTCACCGGTGGGGGGCTCCAACTCCACGTGTCAACTCATGCCCCTAACCCAAGCCCCACCATACCCCACGGTCTAAACCAGTTAAAAATTTATACGGTTCGTGGTTTTTTTATCCATTTCATGATGCGGAACTTAGAAACGGTCATTTACCTTTATTATTATTTTTTTTTACTTTTTCAAAAACTTTTATCACTTAAAAGTAGGCCTGTAAACGAACCGAACGAACACGAACATAGACATGTTCGTGTTCGTTCATTTAACTTTAACCGAACACGAACACGAACACGAACATGAACATATAATCGAACACATTTTTTTGTTCGTGTTCGTTCATTAAGAAATCAGGCATGTTCGTGTTCGTTTATGTTCGTTCGTTTAAAGCCTAAGCGAACAGTTCACGAACATAAACGAACACAAACGAACATAAAAAAAATTAACTGAACATATTTGAATAAACATAAATTAACATGATTGAAGAAACAAGTCTAATATATTACATTTCATCCGAAAACACATGTAAATAAGGGTTCATAGATATACTAATTAGTTTTATTTGTAGTTAGAAAACCTAATATTTATATAAATATAACTATTTATGTATTTATTAAAATTTAAACGAATGTAAATAAATGAACGAACATAAAAGAATGTTCACGAACATAAATGAATGAACACAAGGTGTGTTCATGTTTGTTCATTTAATTAAACGAACAATTTTTTTTGTTCGTGTTCGTTCGTTTATTAAATAAACGAACATAAACGAACTTCCCGCCGAACAAGTTCATGAACGTTCGGTTCGTTTACAGGCCTACTTAAAAGTTTTTATAATCAAAATGATAACCATCATCCCGGTAAGAAGATAAAGAATTATATGGATTAGAATGGCATGATGTGAAAGAGAGAATTAGAGTGAGCGATCCTGTATAAAAACCAATGTTAAAAAAAACCGGGATTGATTGACGATTAATCGCAGGTCGGCCGGTCACTAGTTAATTTTTAGGTAATCAGTCAATTAATGACTAGTCGACCCTAATCGGCCCTAGTCGGCCACAGATCCGCTCTAGTCAGTCGGAGATCAGCCCTAGTCGGCCGGAAATAGGTGATTCCGGCTAGATTCCAACAAGATTTCGTTCAGATTCCAACAAGATTTGATTGTGAGAACGAGAGGGCTAATTTGAACGGTTGCATACGTAGCTACGTTTTTTAAATCATCGAGAGTTAATTGCTCGGATGGTCCCTGTGGTTTCACGTTTTTTCACGTTTAGTCCCCACCTTTTGAAAATAGCATTTTATGCTCCCTATGGTTTGTCATTTTGTTACTCGGATAGTCCCCCAACATTTACTCTGGGGACTATCCGAGTAACAAAATAACAAACCATAGGGAGCATACATGTTATTTCCAAACTAACTGACATTTACTCAGAGACTATCCGAGTAACAAAATGATAAACCATAGGGAGCATACCTGCTATTTTCAAAAGGTGGGGACTAAACGTGAAAAAAATTGAAACCACAGGGACCATCCGAGCAATTAACTCAATCATCGACATAAGATAAGTATGGATTTTGTAACCTTTATCTAAAAAGAAATACAATATCTTATTAAATCAACTTAAAACTAAAAATATTTATAACTTGATAATTTCCCATTATTTATTATTATTTATTATATAAAGTATTAAGGGGCTGTTTGATAGCTTCTGAATGGTGGTTAAGTGCTGAACTAGTAAGAGGTCTGAACCATTAAGCGTTGAACCAGTAAGAGGTCTGAACCATTAAGTGGCAGTATAATGCTTAACCCTTCAGAGGAAAATGTCTAACCAATTCAGATTAGAGGTCTTAACCATTCAGACTTTGTATTATACTTAATCATTCAATGGCAAATGTCTGAACCATTCAGACATCTGCTCACGAAACAAACAGTCTGAACCATTAAGTGCTGAACCAGTAAGAGGTCTGAACCATTAAGAGGTAAACAAACATCCCCTAAGTTCCACCTATGGTGGGTTCGGGTGAGTTTCCCCTCCAGGTCTCAAGTTCGAGTCTAGGTGATAGGGTTTCTCATTGAGGGGTTTAAATTGGGGATTTATTGTGCGAGTGGGCTCTCTAACACGGACCCGGTTAAGACAACGTATAATAAACCTCACGACATTCGCGAATAATTCACTTTATAAAAAAAAATAAAAAAATAAAACCTTTTTTCATGTTAAATCATGAATGCAGCTAGCACTAGCAGCAATCTAGAATTTGTGTATATATTGGATCCAGCTCTATGTGTGCATTTTTCTCTTTGTGTTAGGTGAGATAACCTTTGACCTTCAATACCCCCTCATTAACCCCTTTCAACCCTTATCTCCCCTTTTAAAAACCCCCCAAATTCCCACAAAAATCCCCTCAGAAAACCCTGATGAAATCCATCTTTCTACCATTTTTCTTCATATTCTTACACACCCACTTCAAGATTTCATCTGGGAATTCAATCTTGGACCCTAATTTGCTCAAAAGCAATGAACTGGACCCCATTGTGAAGAGGGTTTGCAGTGGGAAGATAGGTGAGTATGCAGAAGATGAGATGATGATGGAGTCTGAAAGCAGCAGGAGAGTGTTGATGGTGCAGAAGAAGTATATAAGTTATGAGACATTGAAGAGGGATCTTGTACCTTGTGGTACACCTGGTGCTTCATATTACAACTGCAATGGTAAAGGGGTTGCTAGCCCTTACAATAGAGGGTGTGAAGTTATCACTAGATGTGCTAGAGATGCTATGAATACTTGATGTTATGTGGTGAAAGTTTTAAACTTGGTTGGAATTGAGGTATCCATGGTTCTACTTCTTGGAGTCTTGATTTTTGGTTGTTTGATGCTAACTTGGGTGGTCAT
This sequence comes from Helianthus tuberosus, assembly GCA_030545235.1. Taxonomy (NCBI): domain Eukaryota; kingdom Viridiplantae; phylum Streptophyta; class Magnoliopsida; order Asterales; family Asteraceae; genus Helianthus; species Helianthus tuberosus. The sequence goes on from CM060351.1 coordinate 50,616,065, forward strand.
TCATGTTGTCACTTTGGTATAATCAAATGTAGGTTAATTTAGTTTTTGAAGTGAATGTATCATGAATCATGTATTGTATTTGTGTGTTTTGTTTATGACCCTCAAAATAGGGGGATACAATACCTTATAATATGAGTTGAGAGGTTATGTGTTTTCACTTTACTATGATCAAATGTAGGCTAATTTAGCTTTTAAGGTGAATGTATCATGTAATGTATATGTGTGTTTTGTTTATGAACCCTCAAAATAGGGGGATAATACCTTATAATGTGTATGGGTTGAGATTTATGCCTCGTTTTGTATGTTTCGTCGATGTGTAACGTGTGATGTGTAACGTGTATTATAGAGTTAATAGTATCTAATGTAACATACAAAATGAGAACGGATCCGATCCGGTATCAGGATCTTTAGGGGGTATATAGTGTGAATGTGGTATATCAGGATCTTTTGGTGGGTATACTGTGAATGTGCAATACCAAGAACTTTTGGTGAGCATAATGTGAATGTTCTGTATCAGAATCTTTAGGTGGGCAATGTGTGTTTGTGCATATCAAGATATTTTGGGGGGCATAGTGTGTATGTAGTACTAAAATGCTTTATTGGGGCTTCTAGACAAAGTATAGGAATGTATGATCATGGTAAAACATGATGTGTTTGGAAGGTAGGAACATTATTTGACATGTTTGTTGTCAATTTTTACCATTTTGATGATTTTTTTTATCATTGTCCTCTTGTTAGGCTATCTTGTTACTTATCACAAACCACCCTCCTAGAATGAAAATCTATAGATTCACATCATTTATAAGACATGATGAACATAGCTTGATCTTGGTATTCGGATACTCTTCTTGTACAAGTGTGTATGTGTCCTCATGTTTGTCTTGTTGATATAAACAATGATCATAACAAAATTTGTTCTTCCAACATATGGTATTCGACGAATGCCTTATATAGATATCGAATGCCGAAAGGATATATTGACGATTTTTGTAACAAAAAAAATATGTAAAAAGTCGAACGGTATCAAAACTTATTTTGCGATAAACGGGTTACTATTTATTAACACGACAGAAAAGCACGTCTTCATTCTCATTCATACTCGTTCAAATTACAAATTAAAAGGTAGTTTATTTTTTTTAACGGATATTGGATTTAAATAACCGCAACTTTCACCAATTGGCCAATAACACTCTCAACTTTCGATTTGTACATCAGCACTCCCAACTTTCAACATATTGGCCGATAACACTCTAACTAACCGAGTTAGTTTTTGCTGATGTGGTCCTTTTTGCTAACGTGGAATATGACATGGCAGCTGATGTGGCTTTTTGATGAGGTGGCAGCTGATGTGGCAGTTGACATGACATTTTTGATGACGTGGCAGCTGACATCAGTTAACTGTGTTAGGGTTAAGTTTATTTAGGAAGTGTTATCGGCCAATAAGTTGAAAGTTGGTGTACAAATCGAAAGTTGGGAGTGTTATCGGTCAGTTGGTGAAAGTTTTGGTCATTTAAATCCAATATCCCTTTTTTTAATCATTTATGTCTTACCATAAGGTTACGTCGCAAATGAAGCTCCTAGACTGAAAATTATAGTAAGGCTGCTCGGAGTGGATCGGGGTAAGGGGAAACAAGGAAATTTAGGGATGATGTGGAGGTGGAAAGATCAGAGGCGGTCCTAAAGAATCAAGTGCCCTGGCCGAGCTAAAAAAAATATGCCCCACCCTTAGACCTTAACAAATTAAATAATGTAAACTAGATTTTTTTAAAAACAACCATTAAAATTATAGCAATAAGCATAGAAATTTGCAAAATCATGGTATTAGAATGAGTGTATGACATATAGTAATAGGCTAATAGCTAATTGACGATTCATGAAGCAGCATTCTTGATGGGAAGTTGATGAATCAACGCTTTGCTTTGATATGTCAGAGATGTTTTCGGCCTAGGTACATTCGGAACGTACAAGATTTGAGATGTTTGTGAAAACTGATATCTTAGGAATAAATCATTAAAGTGTTTTTTTATGTCCATGGATGACAATTCCTCACTTAACACAACAAGATAAGATTAAAAAAAATTAATAAACAGTTGAGGGTATTATTAGACTAATAAACATGCACAACTTGTTTTAAACTAAATAAAAAAGATTGAATTACAATTAGAAAAAACAAAATAACAAAGTAACCCGATTGGGTCTTCTTTAAGTTTATTTAACCTTTTTATCATACATTACTCTATTGCTTTCTCTTTTTAACCCTTTTATTTCATGGTAAATGATCAAATAAAAATAAAATAAACGTACGAACTGTACGAATTGAAAGAAAAGTCAAAAAGTGGCGGTGGCAATATGGTAATTATCAGCAATTTCAAAAATACTGTACTGGGGAAAAGCAAAAAGTGGCGGTGGCAATCTGGTAATTATCAAAAACTTCAAAATTACTCTAGTAGGGTAATTTTGAGCATCTGTAGGGTAATTTTGACTTCTATAGGGTAATTTTAGGAAATGTCTTGTAGAGTAATTTTGTTAGCATTTAGTTATGGGGTTTAGTTTTTAGCTTTTAGTTTGGGTTGGGGGGGGGGGGGGGGTTAGGTTTTTGGGGGGTGGGGGGGTTTAGGTTTTTTTTTTTTTGGGGGGGGGGGGGTGGTGGGGTTAGTGTAATTTTGATAATTACCCTACAATTTTGATAATTACCCTACACGACCAAAATTACTCTACTTGAACTTTTACAATGGTTTAGGTTTTTTTAGGTTTTTTTTTTGGGGGGGGGGGGGGTTAGTGTAATTTTGATAATTACCCTACACGACCAAAATTACTCTACTTGAACTTTTACAAAATTACCCTACAGAAGTTCAAAATTACTCTACTAGAGTAATTTTGAAGTTGCTGATAATTACCAAAATGCCACCGCCACTTTTTTTGACTTTCTTTCACTTCGTACGTTTCGTACGATAATTTTATTTTCACCGGAACTTAACTCTTTATTTCATAGTTGATTTTGTGTGTGTATTTTTTTTTTTTTTTTTGTGATATGTAACGCAATACAACTATTCATGAAAACCTATAAACTTGTTTTATGCTAACTGCTAAGCATCATATTTTCGACATATAATTAACTAAAGGAAAAACTACGAAAGTAGTCATTTTCTTAGGTCCCGAATGTATTATACCTATATATATATATACTCATGTCAAATAACACAAGCCATATGAGTTCATAGTCGTTTATCTACTTCCACTCGTGTTTCTTGGAATCAAGACCATAGATCTACATATCTCATAAATCATAACTATAAGCATTAACGTCCTCTTGTGTGACACCCTGAAAATTGTCCACTTTTGTATGACACTCCTAAAACTTCATTACTATTTTGTGGCATATTCCCTTTTTTTTCAAAGTCGGCGTAAACAACCACAACTTGTCAACAATATTTAAAGACTATATCATGTACTCACAATAAGAAGCGTTAACGCTCATAGGTGCAACACATCTGAAACATCTACTTGCACAATTTTCTCAAAGTTGAATTGTAAAAACTCATCCCGAATCATCAACTATGTTTAAAACTACACTAAACTAGTGTTAGTCATCATATTTGCTTTCAATGTTAGGATACTCTACCGAGTCAGATATGATGTATCCAATCGAAAACGACACATAAAAAGAGTTCATTCGCTTGTTATCACAATCACATAAATTAGTCATCACAAATGGAACCCACAATATGAACAAGTCGTCCTTGATTTTGGCTTGCCAAACTAGATTTTTTATAAAATTCAAATACTTGGTGCACAAAATTACTCTTTTTTCCGTAATGAAATAAGAAGCAAAAGCCATAGCAAGCAAAACCTCTAAACCAAAAAACACAACTACAAAACAGTCCGCACAACCATCACACAGATCCCTTATTCAAACCGACATAAACAGCCGTCTCATCAAGAAACAACCAGTCGGTTTCTTCCTCGCCAACACCCCCGATAAAGTAACAAACAAAACTAAACGCTAAAACATACTCGAATTGTATCTTGAAAAGGAACCAACAATGTCCTCCCAAAAAAACCGACACGCTCAGTACCTGTAGTGAGCAGGCTTGTATGGACCCTCGACTGGTACACTGATGTAGTCAGCCTGGTCCTTGGTCAACTTGGTCAATTTAGCTCCAAGCTTTCCAAGATGAAGAGCAGCAACCTTCTCGTCAAGATGCTTTGGCAACACGTACACCTCCTTCTTGTACTTCCCAGTGTTCTTCTCGTTCCACAGTTCGAGTTGGGCAATCACTTGGTTGGTGAACGAGCAAGACATCACGAAACTAGGGTGACCAGTGGCACAACCCAAGTTCATGAGACGACCCTCGGCCAAAACAATGATGCCGGTCTTGGTTTCGGGGAAGACCCACCTGTCGGTTTGGGGTTTGATGGTGATTCTTTGAACACCGGGGTAGGTTTCAAGTCCAAGCATGTCGATTTCGTTGTCGAAGTGACCGATGTTGCAGACGATGGCGTTGTTCTTCATCTTCTTCATGTCGGAAACCATGATGATGTCTTTGTTACCAGTGGTGGTGACGAAGATGTCAGCTTCGGAAACTACGTCGTCCAAGGTGAGGACTTGAAGTCCTTCCATGGTAGCCTGGAGAGCGCAGATAGGGTCGATTTCTGTGACGATGACACGGGCACCGGCTTGTTTCATGGCAGCAGCGCAACCCTTTCCGACATCTCCGTAACCACAGACGACGGCAACCTTTCCGGCAATCATGACATCGGTGGCTCTCATCAAACCATCAGGAAGAGAGTGACGGCATCCGTACAAGTTGTCGAACTGTAACAAAATTGAACACATACGTTATAAGTTACAGTGAAATCAGATCAAAAAAATACAAAAGTGCACACCACCTATACATATCAAACTAAATTTCATATAGAACAATTACCAACTAAACTGATCAGATCTAGATCAGAAATACCGTAATTCACAAGCATAGGTACATGCAATACCAGAACGCTGAACGCCTACTAAATTTGTGCACACCACATGTTTGATATTATTTCTCTAAGAACAAACATATCAACACAATTCCTACTACTAAGGTCAAATCAAAGAATTATCAACTAAACTGATCAGATCTAGGCCAGAGATGCAGTAATTCACAAGCGTTAGTACATATAATACCAAATCTATCTACACTGCAGCATACTAAACCATTAATGTGAGACAGATATCTGTAACAGATCTAAACAAGAAATCAAACTTAATTTGTGCACACCACCTGTTCAATAAAATTCATCTAAAAACAAACATGCCAACACAAATAAACTACTAGTCGGTGCAGATTCAATCCAACATATACAACAGTACAGTTCAAATTGATCAGATCTAAGTCAGAAATATGGTAATTCACAGGCATTAATACATGTAAAATAAGATCAAGCAAATGAAACAGTTATCTGTAATAGATCTAAACCAGAAATCAAACTAAATTTGTGCACACCACCTGTTCGACAAAATTCCCCTAAAAACAAACATATTACAACAAATCCTACTACTAGTGAGTGTAGATTTAACCTAACAATTAACACAATAAAGTTCAAAGCAAACATTTATCAACTAAAATGCAACAGATCTAGGTCAAAAACAAGCTAATCCACAACCAATACTACAACTAACACAAGATCTAGAACAATGAACCATACCTTGCTCTTGGTAACAGAGTCGTTGACATTAATAGCAGGGAACAACAGAGTTCCATTAGCTTGCATCTGGTACAACCTCTTAACACCAGTGGTAGTCTCCTCAGACACACCAACCAATCTCTCCTTCATCTTGTGGTACTTCTTCGGGTCAGTTGCCAATCCTTCCTTAATAATCGACAACACAATCTGAAACTCCGCATTATCAGTCGAGCTAGGATCCGGCAACTTTCCGGTCTTCTCAAACTCCTCCTCAGCCTTAACTCCTTCATGGATCAACAAGGTCGCATCACCACCGTCATCAACAATCAGATCTGGACCACCACCAGGCCCCCAGTCCAAAGCACGCTCAGTACACCACCAGTATTCCTGTTACAAATATACATATCAATGAATGTTTTCTTGCAATATATAAATCTTTTTGTATAACCACGAATCAGAACCACTCCTGTTACAAATATAAATATTAATCAATGTTTTCTTGCAATATATAAATTTTTGTATAACTACAAATCAAAGCGATGCAAGGCTAAATTTCAGTGGATCGTAACGATTTACAAGATATATATTATTTTTTTGCATAACTTAACGAATCTGAGCGACACAAGGCTAAATCTCAGTGGATCGTAAGTTCATAACCGTTCACAAGATCCATATTTTTTTCATAACTTAACAAATCTGAGCGACGCAAGGCTGAATCTCAGTGGATTGTAGCAGACACATTTTTGCATAACAATTTAAAAACGAATCTGAGCGACACAAGGCTAAATCTCAGTGGATCATGGCAGTCTAAGTAATAATGTTTGTCCTATGGTATACAGAAACGGTATACAGAAACCCTAGAAACTTACTCAAACCCTAAGAACAATATTATAATGCAATACCTGTAGTGTTTCCCCCTTCCAGGCGAACACAGCAGCCGAATCGCGAGCGATGGCGGCCGCAGCGTGATCCTGGGTGGAGAAAATGTTGCAAGAGCACCATCTGACCTCAGCGCCCAAGGCGGTAAGGGTTTCGATAAGGACACCGGTTTGAATAGTCATGTGGAGTGAACCGGTGATGCGAGCGCCTTTGAAGGGCTGCGATGGGCCGAATTCGGTCCTGCAGGACATAAGTCCGGGCATTTCGACTTCGGCTAGCTCGAGTTCGAGGCGGCCGAAGTCGGCTAAGGACATATCCTTGACTTTGTATTCACGGCCAGTGGAGGTTTTCTCGACGGTGAGAGCCATGGTGAAGAAGAGTTTGTAGATCTGGTTTTAGAGGCTCTCAAGAGGGGTGGGTACAAAGAGGATAGTGGGGATTGGAGGGGGTATAAATAGGGTTTATGTGTGGTGATTGACGGTTGAGATTTGATCTGTGTGGGGGTGGGTCCTACCTGGATGAAAATATAATTGTTTAGCCAATTACCCACTCTTGTGTGTGGGCTTAAATTAAGAAGTGTGATAATTTCGTACAAAGATATTTTAAGAGAGAGCTTGATACAAGCTACTATAATTCATAATTTATTCATCGCTCAATAATAATCGATATTAGTACGGTAAAAATGGTTTTATAATTTTCACTTTCAGTTTAGTTTAACAGGAAAGTAATTGTGTCTGTTCTAATTAACAATTGACTGATAATTATCTTAACCGGAATTTGAAAATCTTTTTGAAACGACATAAATAAAAGCCAGCACAAATGAAGTTACTCCTTCACTTTCACTACACTAAGGGGCTGTTTGGTTGCCTCTGAATGAAACCATTCAGAGGTTCGCATCTGATTCGGTCAGATGTAAAGGTGTTTGGTTCACCTAAACAAAACATCTGAATGGCTGAATAATCCTCTGAATCGTTCAGTTCAAATACGTCGCTGAATGAAAAAGAAGACACATCTACCCTCTGAATCATGCCTCCTCTCCTCCACCACTCCGCCGCCTTCCACCACGTCGGCCCTCCTCCACCGTCGCAGCCTTCCCCATGTCGGCCCTCATCCACAGCCGCCACCGTATCCTCCTCCTCTGCTCCTCCACATCGCCACCATCTCCTCCTCCTCTGCATCTCCACAACGCCGCCGCCTCCTCTGCCTTCTCTGCTCCTCAACATAATCAGCAGGTATGTTGATTATTCCACTTTATTAGTGTGGGTTTCATCAATTTTGAGGTTTTGTTTATTGAGAATTTGTGGCTTATGATAGTTTAGAATTAGAAATTTTGTAGGGTTCATGTTTGCAGCAGTTTTAAGGTTTTGTTTATTGTGGGTTTCATCAATTTTGAGCTTTTGTTTATTGAGAATTTGTGGCTTTATGATAGTTTAGAATTAGAAATTTTGTAGGGTTCATGTTTGCAGCAGTTTTAAGGTTATGTTTATTGTAGGTTTCATCATTTTTGAGGTTTGTTTATTGAAAATTTGTGGCTTATGATAGTTTTGGAACTACAAATTTCGTAGGTTTTGAATTGTACAAATTTTGTGACTTATGCAGTAGTTTTGAGGTTTTGAATTGTACAAATTTTGAGGTTTTGAAAGGGGTAAAAATGTCATTTTACACAGTCATTCAGAGGTGCAACCAAACAACACTTTACTGGTTCAGCACTTGCTGGTTCAGAGCCTCTTACCCATTCAGACCTCTTATTCATTCAGCACTTATTGGTTCAGATGTTGCCAAACAGCCCCTAAGAATGTTTTTTTTTACCACTTAGATTATGGACTAGTGATCAAGAGAAATTATTTTTTTATAGGGAGACCAAGGTTCAGTCCTTGAGGGTGTGAGTATTTAAGGGGGAAAAATTAACAGATAAAAAAAAGAATGATTTTTTTAATTAAAGTGAAAGTTAAGAGTGTCCTTGTTCACATTACCGGTATGGATTATTATCGGTTAATGGATTATTAACAATCGATTGTATAGTTTATTTAATTCATCATTTTAATAAATAATTTTAAGCTATTTAGTTGTAGGATTTTCTTATATTAAAGTTATTATCATGATGATATGTATTCTTAACCTATAAACATTTTTTTATTTTATAAACTTATCTCATTGTTTAAACGTTTCAAATATAATATAAATAAACTAGATATCAATTTTATATTAATCGTACTCCACATTTGATTTGTTTCAAATGTATTATAAATAAACTAGATATGTATTATGAATAAACTAGATATCAATTTTATATTATCGTACTCCACATTTGATTTGATTATTGTAAAAAGGCTCATAAAATATTAAATACGCTCTATTAGGAGCGGTAAAAACAAAAACATGTCCATGAATTCATTAAACTTGTTAATGTAAATGAGCGGTAAAAACAAAAATATGTCCATTAAACTTGTTAATGTAAGGTATACTTTAATAATCTAAAAATAATACAATTAGTGTTCATGCCCGTTATAAGATGTAACTAGTAATAAAACCCACGGGTATTGAGGCGCGGACATATCGCAAACATCGAATTGATTAGTCCAATCACTATATGATGCGTTAATGATATGAAAACGAGTGTTTCAATGTATCCGATTGAACTCAATGTAACTTATATAAGTATTGCAATTGCATCAAAACATAAAGTAAATCGAACTTTTATTGTACAATCATAACGTGTTATATGTGGCCCGACTAACTCGAACTTATACCGTCAAGTCAGAACTTATTATATGCGACCCGACTCATACGTAGGCAACGTACAAAATAAAGCACGAAAGCGGACACCAAATTTACGTCGAAACGTAGACAAACTCGAATTTATACGAAAAAGTATACTAAATTTATGTTGAAATGACAAACTCGAATATTGTATCGACTATACAACGTTATTGTGTATAGATTATTATCGACCTTTTACGTTAAAACGTAGACCAACTCGAATTTAATCGACGAATCAAAATGTATTACATTTAACCTGGCTTGTTTTCAAACAAAATTTATGAAAACGTACACAAAAAGTAAGCATGATAACGTATTATATTTGACCGGCTCGTTTCTAAATAAAATTTATGTCAATTTATACCGTCAATCAATATGTATTATCTTTGACCTAAATCATTTCAACAAAATTGAAACGTACAGAAAAAAGTAAGCACGGAAATGTATTATATTTAACCCGACTAGCTTCCAAACAATTTTTTTGTCGAAACGTATACCAACTCGAATTTATACCAACGCGTACATAAAAATAAGCACACAACACATTAACTTTTTTAAGTTCACAAACGAAGACATTAAAGAAAAGTCAGATTATATACTCTCAAGGTGGTCAAAGTGATATTTTACAAAGCTCATAAAAAATTAAAGGGTTGAAAATTACACTTTCTAAACTTAAGAGGCTAAGAGAAGGTAAAAAAAAATTTAGAAAAGTTTGGAGAGGGGAGGAATGTCCATCGACGTTTCTCTTTAAGATTATATAAATAAAATGCCCTTTCCGGGTTAAAGTATACTTTTGAAAACGAACGAATTAACTTATGATAACCATGTACTCATATTTGTGCATGTGTATAAAGTATATTACGATATCATGTCTCTACTGAAGAAAGAACAACCTTATTCTATGTTATTTCAACATTTTCCAGATGGACTTCTAATATCGTCTCTCTAAACACTCACATAAACCATATTAGGGTGGAGGGTATGGTTAATCACTCTAGGGTGATTGAGTGAAATTCTACCCAATAATATTATGCCATGTCAACTTCGCATTCCGCTCCCCATTTTGCACTCAATCATGGGGTATGGTTAATCACCCTAAGGTGTTTGAGTTATATATTTTTTATTTTCTAGAAATTATTCATAAATAAACAAAACATAGTTTAATGTAAATAAAGGTACTTTTAATTAAAAAAACACATTACATAAAATTAAAATAAATAACATGACGTTAAAATATAAAAATAAATTAAAAAAAAACCTAATTTAACTATTCGTCGTCGGAATTCGCCAAAAGGTGGGGTAAATCTTGTTCTCCAAGATGCTCCACAAGATCATATTTTAGTCTATAATGCGTATCTTCATCAATGAGCTCGTTATAAGCAGTGTCTTCGAAAACGGGCTCGACTGGAGGATCCCGAATATGTACAGGTGCAATGGCGTTTCCGTCGTCTTTTAGAATCATATTATGCATAATAATGCACGCATATACGACCATCCTAATTTTTTTAACACTCGTAGCACGCATCGGGCGATGAAGTATATGCCATTTTGCCTTTAAAACACCAAAAGCCCACTCCATGTCTTTTCTTGCCGCCTCGTGTTGCCTCTTGAACTTCTTTTCTTTCACAATGTGAGGATACGAAAATGAGATTTCACAATCACGGACCAGGTAGGGTAGATTCCATCGGTAAGATAGTATCCACGCTTGTACAAGTGGTTGTTCACGTAAAATGGGTATTTTGGTGCAGTTCCATTTCGCTCAGTAAGAAATAACGGAGATTGTTGGAGCACGTTGATGTCGTTTTGTGAGCCTGCTGGACCACAAAAAGCATGTCAAATCCATAAATCCTGAGAGGCCACCGCCTCGAGCATAACTGTCGGGTGACTGTGACCCCCCCCCCCCTCATATATTGACCCCGCAACTCCGTTGGACACATTCTCCAAACAAAATGTGTACAATCTAGACTACCCAACATCCCAGGAAGGTGATGTTTCTCCTCATGAGCTTGGTACAAGAGCGCAACGTCGTGGCTAGTAGGTCTACGTAAAAACTCGGAAGCGTATAAATTACATACCGTTTCGCAAAAAATTTCTAGACTTTCTCGGGAAGTCCTTGTGGACATATTTAAATACTCGTCGAACTCGTCTGGAGCGTTACCGGTTGCTAGTTGCTTAATCGCCGAAGTAACTTTTTGCATCGATGTAAAACTCTTCCTACCACTCGCATCCACGGCGTCTTGAAACCACGAGTTATTCGCTTGCACGTCACTCAAAAATTTTAAAAACAACCTTTTGGACATACGAAACCTTTGACGAAAAACCTCTTCGTTGAAACGGGCTCCTCGACAAAATAATCTCTCATAAGGTTTTCGTGACATTTCACTCGATCTCGACGGACATATTTCATTTTTCTAGAAGTGCCCGTGTCTTCCAGTTGAGCGGCTTCGTTAATAAGATTTTGGAAAAAAAATTAAACTACTATCGCTCGAGGAAGAATCATCGTCTTCACTAATATCAATTGGAAGGAATAGCGGTGGTATATCATCCATTGAAAAAATAGAAGAAGTGAATTTTTTTAAAAAATAGAGTTGGATGGAGAAGAAAATGGTGAAAAATGATGTTGAATGACATTGTTTTTATAAGGAAAAGTTGTTTTTTTATATATAAAACGGCTACTAACGGCTACTACTATAACGGTCATATTTCTTCACCCAATGCACTCAATCACATCGGTGAACATATCCCGAATACCCACTCACCGATCAAGTCAATCAAGCGGGTATGGTCACCGATCGGTGACTCCCACTCCCCGCATAACTCACCGAACATTATACCCCCTACCCTTACAATGTATATCAACATATAACATGTTTATACCTTAGATTTAACATAGCATACTGACTTGATATTTGATATTTAGAAGATAGTTATCAAGACTATGACCTTGAGTCTCTCTATCGGTCTTTCTTTAATGTTGTAACATGAACATAGTCCATTTATTATAACAATGACCCGAATCAAGATAACCAAATTCATAACCCGGTTACAAGTTACAATCACCCTTTACATTTATTGGAAAGTTAAGATGTAACATGTAAACATGTTAGCCGCATCTCCGTACCACATCCGCCAAAATTGGGATATTTTACAAAAACAATTCTCAAAGGAAATCACCGACAGTCTGTTTTCTTAGTTTATACAATATTTTTATTATTTAAATTGAGATCTGGTTCTGGATCTTTGTTCTCTACTTTTTGGTTCTTTTATCTTTTTTACTTTTTTTGCCATGTAACATGAGCTGGTTCTGAACATTTTAACTTGTATAAATGAATATATATTAAGGTGCTGATTTTAAAGGTTTTAGAATATATCATTGGGTTTAAGTAAATCAATTAGCTTTTATGTTAACTAGTTTATATTATATATAACTAGTGATTTTCCCCTCGCGCTTTGCAGCGAAAATTCGGTTCATATCTGTTTGGTTTGTTGTGGTACCAACACTGGCTATAGTAATCGAAAGAGAAAACCTTACATCGATCGAAAATAAACGAATTTTCATACCAGTACCGATGTTCATTTTTTTTTAATGGCAACCTCTGGTCTACTCTATTCACCAATAATTATAATATTTATCACCCTTGCCCATGATTGAACCTAGAACATCTACCTTAAGAGGCATATGCCTCTACCAATTGGGCTAGCCCCACGTTGGCAAAAAATCGAACTTGCGTCAGCTGCTTGCAATACAATGCATCAACCCTCACAACACATCATTTGATTTGTATTTTGTTCAGTTGATATCAGTTTGGTTGGTTTGCATTCTATGTTTATTTTTTTCAACGTTGTCATATAAACATTATGGAAAACGGCTATTGTGCCGCTATCGTACCAACCCCAACCCAAACCGAAACCGACTGAATAACATTTGTATCATTAACGGGATATATTTTTGTTGTACCGTACCGAACTGAACAACATCGGTACCGGTATGTATTAATTTTTATACTTTTTTGTTTGATAACATATATCGTGTTTAGGGCTGTAAACGAACCGAACGAACACGAACAAGGCCATGTTCGTGTTCGTTCGTTAAGGAAACTAACGTGTTCCCAAACTGTTCACGAACGCATACCGAACATAAGTTTATGTTCGTGTTCGTTCGTTAAGAAAATTCAATTGTTCACGAACAGTTCGTGAACACTTGTCTCGAACACAAACGAACGCAAGCAAATAAAAATAAACGCAAACGAACATTTAACTTGAAAATATAAAAATGAAAACATTGTTATCCTTAAACATTGGATATAAGTACTCAAATATAACCATCAAATGATAAATCAAAACACAAAAAGTCTACCACACCACCAAACGATGAATAAAGTTTAACTAACTTAGACATAATTATCCCTAAAAATGTCTTAGAATGTCCAAATTTTAGCTAACTTAGAAAAAATAGGGTTTCAAGTTTTCAATATGTTTAGATAAAAGGTTCATTTTTTTTTTAATATAATCAAACGAACATGTTACCGAACGTTCACGAACGCAGTCGAACGAACGAGACCTATGTTCGTGTTCGTTCGCTAAGCTAACCGAACGAAATTTTTTGTCCGTGTTCGTTCGTTAAGCTAGTCGAACGAACATAAACGAACTTCCCGCCGAACGGTTCACGAACTGTTCGCTGAACGTTCGGTTTGTTTACAGCCCTAATCGTGTTGCTATCGTAGTGATCCGAACGTAAGTTATTATAAAAAAATCAAACTAAATGCTAACAAAATACTACTAATAAAAAGAACAAATACCTAAAAATTATCTTATTACTAAACAATTAAATGAATAATTGATAAAATATTACCAAATAAAAATAAATACTTAAAATATTCAAACTACTGTTCATCATAGTTTTATGTTAATATATACGAGCCCATCCCTACTCTTTTTGTACTCAAAAAGAAGTGAAGAATGGTTATACAAACTCCAAACCGTATCGATCTCAGTAAAATCTGATAGATGACTTCCGCCTCCACCAACAACAACGTGGATTGTTCCATTTACGGTTCAAGAATAACTGTATCTTTCCGGGTTTACACATTGGTTCTGCACCGTCAACATAATCATGAATCAACAAATTAACTTGTGGTAGGTTTTGACCAGTCAAATCTATTTGACCCGTTTCATTTTTAGCTAATCTTGAAACTTTACCCATTTGACTTGTTAATAACATAACATGAACAAACCAACATCCTTTAATTATATTCTAATTAATGTGTTAACATAATGATTAGAAAAAGATATATATTTACTATAACTAGTGGGGAACCCGCGCGTTGCAGCGGTGACGACAGTGCAAGGGTTGATAGCGTAAGCCTTAAAACAATAAAAGAAAATCATGTATATGTATGTATATATATAAAAGCACCCATGCTTTGCAACAAGGTAAGTTTTCAATGCCTGTAGGAGAGACAGACTAATCAGATTGTCACATGCTTTTATGAAGCCATTCAAATTGTTTGGATCTAAAAAACCAACAATAAGCTAAGTGTAACTAACCAAAGCTTTGCAATAAAAATATTCTAGAAGACATACCACCATTCCAAGAGAAATTAGAGAATCCACCAGAAGCATCAATAGTTATGAAATTAATACTTAGCTAATATGATATATTTTACATTGCATTCATTATGTATATAAATATTAAACCTAAAGAGGTATGGTCCCAATTCCTTGCCAACATGGCAAGGACCACACCACCTTTTTCCATCAGACGTGGCGCTGACATCGACGAAGTCATCCAGAAGCTTCTAGAGGCTTCTGGAAAATATCTAGGTGGCTCCAAAGATGCTCCACCCGACATAAAGGACACAACGTGTCACCAGGCGCCACGTAGACCTGTAACAAATCTAAGGGCAGCCCGACAATGCCAGTACGACGTCTCCAAGATGGGCAAATGCGAGCGCGCCACGTGTACCACTACACTGACCACAGCAGAGGAGACCAAGAGGATATTCCCCTTGGTCGGACAGCTGGCGCGCAACCACAGCTGGCATCGCTGCTCTTCCCTCTCTCACCCTCCGGCTATAAATAGAACCCTTCATCATTCAGGTAAAAGGATCTTGCTCTCTCTATTCTCACACTTAACACACACTGTTTATCCTTCCTCGGAACAGTACTTATTCTCACGCCGGAGCCTGGTTAAGAGGGAAACCCCCATATTCCCCTCTTAACGAGACTAATGGTGTTGCTGTTTTACAGGAACTGGGCCATTTCACGAGTAGAAAGAGAGATTGAACCCACAGAAGGAACAACCCTACAGATTAACCATAGTGTTAACCTGTGTTTCATCATTGGCGCCATCCGCTTTTAGCAAAACCACCTTCATCTCTTTTTCCTTTCAAAAAACACTCGTCAAACATGGCTGAACAAAACCCTTCTCACCAAGTAGATGGAGACGTTTCTTCCTTCGAACTCGTTTCGGACAACGTACACGTCCAGCGAGGTCCAAGGAACGAAATTATCCAAGAAGGGTCGATGAACAATGAGTTTCCAAGCATCTTTGGAAGTACATCCAGGATTGCTACTCAAAACGCACCTGGTGCTACTTTCCAAACTCCACCCAGAATCATCACTCAGACCACAAACGGAGCTACGTTGCAGCCCCCGTCAGAGGTAGTCCAACAGACACCACCGTCAGTGCAAACTCAGAGCCATGGAGCTGGCCCCTCAGCTCCATCGGATTAAGCACAACTAAACTTCTCCGCACTACTAGGGCTACCTGAAGGAAAAACTTTGGCTTCCTGGTATGCCGAACAAGTGGCGTCTATTAACCTTGTCTACACACAACTCAGCGCGCAGCAAGCTCTGCTTCAGGCACAAGCAAACCAATCCGCATTTGTCACTCCGCTGCCAAGGCCTTTGAGCGCTCCCACGCCTCAACAGACCAATGCATTCAATCTACGCCCTGAGTCAATACCTCCACCACATATTAGAAGGCCAAGCGCGCGCGACACTTACGGTGAAACAGAAAGCAACTACGTGCAGTATTCTCACCAACCAAAGAAGCCAATACAGAGTCGTTTAGGTCCGCGCAACATAAACGACGAATTTGAAGATGACAATGAGACGAACACAGTGTTCAGCAGGCTGCCACCAGAGCATGAAGCATACAAACCGCGCAAGCGCGCAGGTTATGACCCAAAAGCGGAGCACGATTACACCTTGAGCTATCGTCCAGACGACATGGCTGAGAATTCAAAGTTCATTAGGGAGATCGCCACGGCTGCCATCGACAAAACGAAATTGCCACACAACGTGGGCAAATACAACGGGTTGACAGACCCAGATGATCACCTTCAGGTTTTCAATGGTGCTGGAGCTACAGGCGGAAGGAACTTACCAACCTGGTGCCATCTCTTCGCTCAAACATTCATAGGCGCAGCGCGCGTCTGGTTTGACAGCCTGCCAGCAGGAAAAATCAAATCATGGGTCAATTTCCGAGAAAAGTTCCTGGCACACTTCTCGCAGCAACGACGACACACCAGGGACCCAGCCGATTGTTTGAACATATGGCGCAGAGACCACGAAAGCATGGAAGATTTCATTACAAGATACAACAAAGAATGTTTGGAGATCGGCGACGTAGGCGAGAAAATGATGTGCGCACACTTCATGAGGGCTGTCAAGTGCGACGATCTAATCAAGCGCGTTAAAGGAAGAGACGGAGGACCCAAAGACTGGGAGACCTTCATTGAAGTAGCGAAAACAATCGCGCAGTCGGACAGACAGTTGACCGGTGATGATCACCGTCAGCGCATGTCACACCCCCAAAATCCACACGCGGAGTACCACCGCTTGGAGGCGTGACATGACCAGGATCAAGCCACCAATCATATTGAACATAATTATATCAAAAGTCATTCATCAATACGATAGGTGTTTACAAAACCAAATATATACAAGTGTATAGCGGAAGCATTAATGTAAAACCTAACATAAGTTTAAGTACAAAATGTTATAATGTTTAACAAAACATCCACGTCCGTGCCCACAACGACTGCGCCTCCCGTGCAAGCTCCAAGAGTACCTATTGTCCTGCAAGGCATGTAACAGAGAGTCAACAACTAGTT
This sequence comes from Helianthus tuberosus, assembly GCA_030545235.1. Classification (NCBI taxonomy): domain Eukaryota; kingdom Viridiplantae; phylum Streptophyta; class Magnoliopsida; order Asterales; family Asteraceae; genus Helianthus; species Helianthus tuberosus. The sequence continues at coordinate 50,633,491 of CM060351.1, forward strand.
GAGCGAGTTCACTGTTAGTTATTTAGTTATTATGTTCGTTTCGTAAATCGTAAGTAATAGCATCGCGGCCCTCTAGGCATGTTTGCGAAGTTTAGAAATTTGTATCGCGTTAGTCCTTGCTGCCAGTCCAGGCATGCGTGCGATGAATAGTGTTGACTAGTCGTATTTGTACGTGCCCTTCTTAATCCAAGGACCGTAGCGAGTGTGATTGTCCTACCCAAGGAGGACGAGCATGCGTTAAGGTTTGTTGTCCTACCCAAGGAGGACGAGCATGCGTTAAGGTTTGTTGTCCTACCCAAGGAGGACGAGCATGCGTTAAGGTTGTTGTCCTACCGGACGAACGTATGTATTCTACCCAAGGAGAATACATAGGATTTATATTGGCATCCTACCCATGGAGGATGGCGGTACATATCCTACCCAAGGAGAATATGTAGGTTCCATTGTATGTTAAGGTTGTTGTCCTACCCAAGGAGGACGAACGTATGTATTCTACCCAAGGAGAATACATAGGATTTATATTGGCATCCTACCCATGGAGGATGGCGGTACATATCCTACCCAAGGAGAATATGTAGGTTTCATTTTAGTTTCTTAACCCATTCCCAAACCACCGGGAATCCCATGCCTTAGAAAGAGTGTGAACTCACCTTGGTTTGCTCGGTATGCTAAGTGTGCTCATAGTTAATCAATCACGTCCTAAAGTACGCACGTATACATAATCAGTTTGTGTTTAAGTTGTTCATGTGTAAGCAGGTAACACGTAATCACAATCACACCAGTCATGTTTAACATTTAACAGCAGTTACATATTCCAGTTAACACTTAACAGAATTAACTCAAGTTCCTGCACATATCAGCTTTTCGGCGAAACACACATGTTGGCGAAACACAGATATTGACGAAACACATTCTGTTTCGTCGTGGTCTTAATTGGCGAAACAGGATTCTAATTCGTCGATGACTCTTGGCGAAACACATTCTGTTTCGCCGAGAGTCCTGTTTCGTCGGACAGATCAGCTTAGCAGACATCAGTTACAGCAGATGCGAATAACGCATAAACCCTAATCATTCTAGCAGCCGTCAACAACAACAGAAATCATATGAAGATCATTGTGCATATCGAATCATCATAAATCAACCATCCAAGAATCATTGTCTAGCATAAACCCTAGTTTATGTGTATAGCATATCAAATAACATACAACATCATCACATCAATCCCTATCAAGATACTAATGTAATCAGAATTAAGCCATATAAACAACATTCAGAACCGAGCATTCGATTGTGTCAAGTTTCGCATAACATTTATATATATCCTACTACATCATACATAGTCAAAATCTATATCATCACCATCATACTCTCATCACAGTAGTAACACACATCAATCATATGCACCATCAAGAATCTATATAATACAGAAACATAGAATCGATTAACAAACACACACTAACCGATTTGAGATGAAGGAACAAGGATTTGAGAGCTAGGGATGATGGTGAACGATGGTTGTGGCCGTATCGCGCAGAAGAGAGTTCTAGGGTTTCTTGTTCGCCGAAATTGTGGAAACAGAAGTCGGTTCACGTTAATATGGACGAATTACCGTTCTGGGCCCTTAATGGGCTTGGCGAAACTGGGCTTGGCGAAACAGCCTGTTTCGTCGAGACGGTGTTGACGAAACTGATCTGTTTCGTCGAGATCGATCTTGGCGAATCTCACTTGTTTCGTCGAGTTGTTTTATGGTTTACAAGTCTAAGTTTTCAAACAGTATGCAAGCTATCATATTACACATAACCATGCAAGTACACTACATTTTATCATAACACAAAGTGTACAGTTACGAAGTCAAACAGGTAAACAACTAAACAGTCAAAGTCAACGTGCATTTAATGCGAAAGTGAAAGTCGAAAACTCGAGTTGTCACAGCGCAGCTACAACCATAACGACCGGCACGGCAAGAAGGGCAGGAGCCAACCATGGAAAGCATCCGGTCATAGGGAAAGAAGCCCGGTAAGAGAGGATGCGCGCCACACGATCAACCAAATAGCTCACCGAAAAAAGGTGAAACGTGAAAACAGGGAGAAACAGTGGACACCCCTCACGAAAACTCCTTCAGAAGTCTTGGCAACCGAGAACCACTAGTTTAAACCGCCCCTACAAATGCGCAACAAGAGGGGCCAAGATCCAAATCTTTTCTGTGAATTCCACAAAGACATAGGCCACTTAACCGATGATTGTTTCAGCCTCAAACAAGAAATCGAAAGGGCCTCAAGAGACGAAAAGTTAACTCACCTGGTCAAAGGTGGAAGGCGTGATTACCGTCAGATTCAAAGAAGAGAAGAAGGGCCGGATAACAAAAAACTCCGGAAGTTAGAAACCCACATGGTTCAAGGGGGTCCACGACGGCCAAGAAGAAACTACAACAAGCGCGCGCAAGATGACTCATGGCGCGAGAAACAAGTCGTTTTCCCTGTTGTAAGAGGTGGCCCACGAGAAAGAAGGCCCATAGTCATCTCGGGCGTCATTGGGCATTACCAAACAGATTACATCTTCATCGATCCGGGAAGCACTGCGGATATCATATATGAACAATGTTTTAATCAGTTCGATTAGGAGGATAAAGCGCGCTTAGAACCAGTTGATTACCCGCTCACTGGTTTCTACAACGAAGCCGTTTTTCCTCTAGGACAAATATCATTCCCAGTGTTGCTCTCGGACGGAAGAAACTCAAGAATAGAAGAAGTCACATTCATGGTGCTGCCAGCACATTCAAGACACGATATTCTGCTGGGAAGAGAATCCCAAGGTGATTTCAGCATGATCTGCTCCGGCCCACACTCAGCTGTAGGATTCCCAACTGAAACAGGAGTAGCCATCATCTATGCAAGCAAAGAAGTATTAGCAACAGATGAGCTAAGACCTGCAAAGACAAGGAAACCAGAGGCACGCCAAGAGGCAGAAAAATGGGTGTTAAACAGCGCATATCCGGAACAGACAGTAACCTTAGGACCTGCAATGTCCGATCTGATGCGCGCGACGCTTAAAAAACTGCTGTTCCAAAATATGGACGTCTTTGCCTGGACACCAGCAGACATGGTGGGTGTTCCACGGCACATAGCTGAACATCGCTTAAACGTCTCGGAAGAAGCTAAACCGGTGGTACACGCTAAGCGCCATTTGGGAGACATAAAGCACGACGCCATGAAAGAGCAGGTGATAGAGCTGTTAAACGCGGGAATCATCAGGGAGGTCAGGTATCAAACATGGGTGGCAAGCCCAGTGATGGTCCAGAAGAACAACGGTAGCTGGAGAATGTGCGTGGACTACAAAGATTTGAATAAGGCATGTCCACGCGACTGTTACGCCTTACCAGACATTGATGAAAAGATCGATTCACTTGCCACATTCCGATGGAAATGTTTCCTCGATTGCTACAAAGGGTACCACCAGGTACAGATGGCCGTGCAGGATGAAGACAAGACCGCGTTCCGCACACCAACAGGGCTATACTGCTATACCAAAATGCCTTTTGGTTTAAAAAATGCGGGCGCGAATTATCAGAGGCTCATGAATGAAACTTTCCACGACGCCATCGGCAAGTATATAGAAGTGTATATGGACGATCTGGTTATTATGAGCAAAGAGGAGAGTACAATGTTGCTGAACATCCAAAAGACGTTCGACACCTTGCGCGGAGTCAACATCAAGTTAAACCCAGCAAAATGCTCTTTCGGCATGGAAGAGGGGAAATTCCTGGGTTTCATTGTCACGAAAGATGGCTTCAAGGTGAACCCTGACAAGATACAAGCAATAGAACGCATGCCGTCACCTTCAACGATCAAGGAAATGCAAAAATTGGCAGGACGGTTGGCAGCACTCAACCGCTTCCTGGCCAATCACGCAGCTAAATCATTTCCGTTTATAAAAACTCTCCGTAACTGCATGAAGAAGAGTCAATTTCAGTGGACTCCGGAAGCCGAAAGCGCATTCCGCGAGATGAAAGACTGCCTCATCAAGCTGCCAACATTAACTGCACCAGTCAAGGGCGAACCTCTGGTACTGTACTCATCAGCCTCCGACAGAGCAGTAGGAGCAGTGTTGCTTGTAGATCGACAGGGTGTCCAGACGCCAGTCTATTATGTGTCACGAACTCTAACCGACCCAGAAACCCGGTACGCAATCATGGAGAAACTAGTACTCGCACTGATCCATGCATCAAGAAGGCTGTGCAGGTACTTTGCCAACCACGTCATTCACGTGCTAACAAACTACAATATTGGCAACATACTCGCAAGGCCAGAGATTTCAGGGAGACTAGCAAAATGGGCGATAGAGCTCGGGGGTCATAACGTAGTGTTCAGACCAAGACCGGCGATCAAGGGCCAAGTACTTGCAGATTTCATGACAGAGGTACCGGATGACAAAGATCGAGAGTGCAAGGCGATGGAAAAAGCCGAAAAACAGCAAGTGGAAGAACCATGGCTACTATACGCAGACGGTGCGTCTAACGAGGATGGCGCAGGTGCTGGCCTCCGGCTGGTGAGCCCTGACAAACATGAGTTCACCTACGCCTGGATTTTAAAAGCACCAACAATGAAGCCGAATACGAAGCTTTCCTTGCTGGTTTAAGGTTGGCAATCAAAATGGGAGTACGACACATCGAAGCGCATGTGGACTCCATGTTGGTGGCAGGGCAAATCAACGGGCAATATGAAGCCAAGGGAGATACAATGGCACTTTACCTGAGTCAAGCGAAGACGCTGCTACAGACCTTCTATTCCTACAAAGTGCATCACATTAATAGAAGCGAGAACAAGCCAGCAGACGCGCTGAGTAAACTCGCCTCTACAAGCTTCCAGCACCTAGCAAAGGATGTACGCATAGAAGTTTTGAGCAACCCGTCAGTGCCACTGCTAGAAGTAAGCGTCGTTCAACTTGGGACAACGTCTTGGATGACTCCGATAATCACATACCTCCAATCTGGAATACTCCCGGAGAACAAGGCGGAAGCAAGGAAAATTCAGTACAAATCCGAACATTACCAGATGGCTGATGGGATCTTGTACAGAAAATCATACCTCGGGCCTTTGTTAAGGTGTGTTGATCCCGAAGACGCACGCTATTTGATCAGGGAGGTGCACGAGGGAATCTGTGGTATACATGCCGGACCAAGAATGGTGGTAGCAAAAGTCATGAATGCGGGATACTATTGGCCCGGAATGCATTTGGACGCGGTCAAAGAATTGAGGAAATGCAGTGGATGTCAAAGACATGCCCCCAAAACGATGCGCCCCAAGAATGAGTTGGTACCAGTCACCACGGCGTGGCCCTTTCAACAATGGGGAATAGACATGGTCGGACCTTTTCCCGAAGCCCCAGGAGCCGTCAAATTCATAATAGTCGCAGTCGACTATTTCACCAAATGGGTAGAGGCAAAGGCCCTCGCGTCAACCACAGCCGTCGTTGTCAAAAAATTCATTTGGGAACAAATCATATGTCGTTTTGGATTACCCCTCAAGATAATCACCGACAATGGAACCAACTTTGCCGAAGACAACCTTCAACAGTGGTTCAAGGAATTACACATCGAGCACACCTTCTCCTCGGTCGCGCACCCGCAGGGAAATGGTAAAGTCGAAGCCGTCAACAAGAGTATTGTCGACGGAATCAAGGCAAGACTGGGAGAAAAAAGAAGAGGTTGGGTAGACGAACTGCCCAGCATCTTGTGGGCCCACAGGATGATGCCCAAAACAAGCAACGGAGAAACACCGTTTAGCTTGGTTTATGGGTCAGAGGCAGTAATACCAGCAGAGATAGGATTGCCGTCACCTCGAATGCTCTCAATGAACATGATCAACAATGAAGAAGAGAGGAGGATCGACCTTGACCTCCTAGAGGAACGAAGAGAAATGGCGGCAATCAATGAAGCAAAATACAAAACGAAGCTGGAAAAATATTACAACTCTAAGGTCCGAGTCTGCACTTTCAACCCGGGAGAATACGTCCATAGAGACAACGAGGCCTCAAATGCAGAAAAGCCCGGGAAGTTGGCTCCCAAGTGGGAAGGTCCATATGTCATCGACACCGTACTCGGAAAGGGAGCTTATAAGCTACGCACCATCGACAACAGGGAGGTTCCTCGCACATGGAACGCCCAACAGCTGAGAAGGTGTTACCTATGAATGAAGTTCTTGTAATTGCAATGGCCAAAGTCGCCAACACATTTATAATACAAGAAGTGTTTGGCTATCTTTCTATTATGCAAATTTCTTTGTCACAACTGCATATATTACTTTGGGCATACACGAAAACATCAATGGCTCGACCATTAGGAAACGTTGTAGACCTCCAAGGCCTGTCACAAGCAAGTGCACAGCCGGGTCAGACACACAACTAAAGCCTAACAAACGCCAAACAAATACTTCGTGCCCACATAAACACGAAAACATCGAACACAGGACAAACAAACATTGTAAGCACCCCCAAGGCTGAGAACAGCCGGGTCTACACAATAACCTGTTACTCGATCACTTCGTATTCACGACCCAACCTGCGCACAAATACGACAGAATAACACGTTGTAATGAACACAACATAACCTGTCAGCGCCATCATTCATTCGTGATACCTGAATCAAAGTAATTACACATGCACATATTATGACGATAACAAAATTCACATAAAAAAAGACAACTATTAGCATAACATATGTCAAAGCACAGCCAAATATCCACAAGCATAACAAGGAAGTTAAAATTGTTAATCGAAGTACAAGACCAACCAAGGTCATACGCGGCGCGCAGGCCGGAGTCCCTCATTCGGGATGACTGGGTCCAACACCCCCAGCCGCACCACCTTCATCGCCAAGCGCCTTCTTCAACAACACGACACCATCAGATCTTCGAGCCAGTTTCTTCGCAGCTTTAACCACAGCAAACTCCAAAGACGAAAATTCTTGTCTTTTCGCGGCGTAAGCAGCAGTACAATCCTCCTTCCACAACTCGAAGTGGTGTTCTTTCTCCTTATTAAGGGCCGCAGCCCTACCCTCGTTGTACCCATCTTTACGACCGCTGCTGTAACCAGCTTGCCCCAACTCAAACATGTAATGGGCAAGCTCGTGGGAGTTGACGATGCGATCAGCAATCTACAACAAACACATAAATAAGGGACAGTTCACGAAAGTCACAAAATAAAGAAAAAATCTTCTTTTTTTACCAGAGGCACCGCGCGCGAGAGCAACCATTTGCAATCAGCGGACGCTTCCTCAGCAAGGAGTTCAGAGGCCTTGCATTCAGCAGTCTTCTCTTGAAGAAGACGATCAGCAGTCTCATATTGCCTAGCAAGGTCTTCCAGTTTAGCAATACGCGCAATATACTCTTTTTCCTTCTCTTCAAATGCAACACGAGCCTTTTGAGCTTCATCAGCAAGCTCAGCCTTCTCACCAGACAAACGTACAATCGAGTCACGTTGAGACTTAAGCTCCACGTTAGTCCGCTCACACGCAGCTTCCCAGTTTTTCTGCTTATCAGCACTGGCTTGCTTTTCTTGGGAAAGTTTCTCTTCCGCATCAGCTAACCTCCAGATCAACCCTTTCTTCTCAACATTGAATCGTTCCTTCTCCTCCGCAAATAGTTTTTTCTCATTTTCAAACTCCAGAGTGTTTTCCCCCATTTCTCTCCACTCACGGACAATCTCCTGTGAAGTGGACCAGAAGTTAACCCCGGCCTGAACATGCTCATCCAAAAGCTCTAACCGGCGGTGCCTCTTCTGGAACATCCTTTCAGCCAGGGGGAGAGACATAGAGAAGAACTCATGACAATTATCCAAATTATTCATCCTGGAACCCTGTGTCAGATTCCAACGAGGGACATGCGGAAGGTCATCACAAGCAGGATTCGTTGTATCAAAAGAGTCAGCATGCACCTTCCCAAACAGAGGGTCGCGAACCGCCCCGGAAGTCGCACCACCACCAGCACCGGGAGGGCGTTTGGTATATATCGTCTTATGCGGAGTGGTCTCACTGGTCTGCATCTCGGTTTCAATATTCTTACCACGATCAACACCACCAGCACCACCCGCATCAACACCCCCAGCACCTCCCGCAGCATCATCACCATCAACAACACCGCCAGCATCACCACCCGTCTTACCACCACCTTCTCCAACTTGCTCCACATTCACATCTTCCTTTTTCTTCCCGTCAGAAGTTTCATGGGGAGGAGACAACCCAAGGGTCCTCGACGGCGGAGATTCCGGAGGAGTAATTTTTGAAATATCAATCTTGTGTCCCGTCTTGGCTGTTTTGGCACCTGCTCCAAAACGAGCAACACATTCAAAGAAAAGAAGGACAAACAAGCAAGAAATGTAAGACAAGTTGGGAGAAAATAAAACGGATACCAAAAGCTTCATAGATTTTCTGCAACAAATCACTAGGTTTTTCAGCGAAAATACCCATGTCAATATCCGATTCAGAAGGGGCAGGAGGATTCTCCTTTCGAAGTTTAATCTTCTTCGATGCAAGCATAGCTGCAGCCTGCTCATCAAGCTTTCGCTTCCTATCCTCAAACATCTTCTTCTGCATTTTCTCCGTTAGAGTCGCGCGGTCCTCAGGGTCCGACTCAGGTCTTTTCTCTCCAACTCCTAAACCGGGCAACGTATCAGAAACGACAACATAATCAAGGACACGATGAGTATGAAGTCGCTTACGAGGAGACTTAGTGGAAGTTTCTTCAGCCCTTTTCCCCTTCCCTTCCGCCTTGTCAGCTTTCGCTTTTTTCCTCGTCTCCAACAGGTCAGCAGGTTCGACCGGAATCTCCAAATCATCACCAACAGGCTCGTTCACCGGTTCATGCACAACCCCCTGCGCCGGACCTGCACACGCGGAACGAGAGGTTAGGTCTTCCAAAGATCTGCCAGACCCATCACTCGAGAGAACGATAACTTCCTCTCGAATGGAATCAAATGCATCATCATCATTTTCACTATCTTCACCTAAGACAGTGTTCACGTAAGCGGTGAAACTCTCATTGCTCGGATGCAGAAACCGGCCACGGATCTGATCCAACCAGGGTTGCTTCTCAGGTCTTTGTATCGCCTCAACCATTGCACCCGGCGCCTTGAGATCCAAAACGTTCAACAACGTGAAACCTACTGCACAAGAAGACAGAGATAAAGAACAATGCACAAGCAATACGGCGTACAACATAAAAAAAAGGAAAGAAAAGAGGGATTATGGAGCGAGACGTACACTTGCCCTCATGACCATAAACCGGAACCCCCAACGGATGTTTAGGGACCTATTTCATGCTCATACCAGCACCAACCAACGCCATCTCCTCAAGCTGGATTATCGGAGTGGCTTTACGAGTCAACCTCTTATACCAATATTGATCAGCAAAATTTGCAACTACATCAACTTTGGGGATACCCTCATCCACAGATCTGTAGTGCATGTCCACAGGAACAACACCCCGGCGAATATAAAAAAACTTCTGCTTCCAGTCATGGAGACTCTTCAGTGGCACGGAGCAAACCGGAGAAACGCCGGTACGAGCACTGAAAGAGTAAAACCCACTTGTATATGAAACGGTGTAGAAGGTGTTGAACATCTCAAACGTTGGATCTAAACGGTTGGCCATACAAACAAACTCAAAATAAGTAATACGAGGGAGTCCGATGGCATTGATCTGAGAGATGTGGAGACCATAACCCCTCAACACGTCAGCAGTAAATCGAGTCATTGGTAGCCTGAAGTTACCCTCCCGGAAGAAAGCCGCATACAAAGTCATATGACCGGGAGGAGCATCCATGGCTGTGGAACCAGAAGTAGGATACTGAGCACCCCAATCAGGGAGAAAACCCATCTCCCTTACCAGATTCTGGAATTCCTCCTCTCTCCACCCTATCACCGCCTGATCCGGGCCGGGAGGAGTCTTCCCCTTGTTCCTTCTCTTTCTTGAAGAAGGATTTGCAGAAGACATGGAAGGAAACAGAGAGTAATGCAGATGAACTCAAAGAAGATAAGAGAGAAAATAAAGGAAGAAGAGAGATTTCCGAAATTCAAATTTTGAATAAGTGGAGAAGAAAGAGAAAACCACCATATATTTATACCCATCGCATTTAATGCGATGGGTAGTGGGGGCGTCAGAATCCGAAAAAGCAACCAACAGGGAGAAGACACGTCAGATGAGAGAGAAGGCGGCACCTCTTTTTCCGGAAGCAGGTGAACAGACACCTGACACTTCGCCGAAAAGCAACTGACGGTGACTGAAAAGGCAACTGTTCATCTGACACCAGCCAGTCCCATCAGTCATCTCTTCCCAAGACAGACAAAGCTTCCTCTTGATGACAACTTTTTAAAAAGGGCCAAAACCCATGCGCGGCAACTTTTCAAAGTGCCAAAACCCATGCGCGGCACGCCATGCGTCAATTTGGCTCAACTTTTTAAAGAGTCAAAACCCATGCGCGGTGCGCCACGCGTCCACTTGGATCAACTTTTTAAAGGGCCAAAACCCATGCGCGGCACGCCATGCGTCCATTTGGCTCAACTTTTTAAAGTGCCAAAACCCATGCGCGGTGCGCCATGCATCCATTTGGCTCAACTATGCAGGTTGCCAAACTACACGCGCCGTAGGCCCATTAGGTGCAGAGTTCTTAGGGACCCCATGAAAACCTCATGCCATAACGAAATACCACACTTATAAGTCCAGAATCCCTCCTAGACGATCAACTCAACTAGAAGGCACACTGGACTGGGGGGACTTGAAGAGGTATGGTCCCAATTCCTTGCCAACATGGCAAGGACCACACCACCTTTTTCCATCAGATGTGGCGCTGACATCGACGAAGTCATCCAGAAGCTTCTAGAGGCTTCTGGAAAATATCTAGGTGGCTCCAAAGATGCTCCACCCGACATAAAGGACACAACGTGTCACCAGTCGCCAGGCGCCACGTAGGCCTGTAACAAATCTAAGGGCAGCCCGACAATGCCAGTACGACGTCTCCAAGATGGGCAAATGCGAGCGTGCCACGTGTACCACTACACTGACCACAGCAGAGGAGACCAAGAGGATATTCCCCTTGGTCGGACAGCTGGCGCGCAACCACAGCTGGCATCGCTGCTCTTCCCTCTCTCACCCTCCGGCTATAAATAGAACCCTTCATCATTCAGGTAAAAGGATCTTGCTCTCTCTATTCTCACACTTAACACACACTGTTTATCCTTCCTCGGAACAGTACTTATTCTCACGCCGGAGCCTGGTTAAGAGGGAAACCCCCATATTCCCCTCTTAACGAGACTAACGGTGTTGCTGTTTTGCAGGAACCGAGCCATTTCACGAGTAGAAAGAGAGATTGAACCCACAGAAGGAACAACCCTACAGATTAACCATAGTGTTAACCTGTGTTTCATCAAAACCAAAATCAGGAGACTGTAAAAAATGAAGATGTGGTACAAGATAGAATGTAAGAACTGAAATCCGCACTAAACTTAATAGTCTCCACAACATCATTTTCCTATAAATTACAACAAATAAATGCATTAGATATATAATAATATGCCAAAACAGAACCATAAATGAAATAAACTTACCTTTATCTTTGTGTCAATATTATGAGTCTTGTGTGATCAATCTTACATCAACTTATATATATATATATAGTGTGAATGCCCGCGCGTTACGGCGGATGTCTGTTATGATGTCTATCATTTCGCTTCGTTTTGTTTTGCTACCCGTCCGGTATCGCCAGAACTAAAAAAAAGAGCAAAATTAACTGTAGCGGATAGTTATTTATGTATTTAACTCAAGAACATAGTCGACACCTTTGTAACCTTTTGTAGCAATTTCAACATCCCCACCTTGTGACTATAAAGATATAATCAGATATCTATTATCTATGGCCTAGACAGTTAGTTATCCTCAAAATCTAAGGTAAACCATATCTATGGGTTTTGTTTTGTGTTTTGGATGATAATACTCTGATTATCCAATGACTAATATTATGTGTTATGTTGATTATCATGTTGTGTTTTGTATTCCTAGTTCTACGATGGTGTGTTTGGAGTTTTTTATGGACTGCAAGGGTTTGAATATAGTGTTTTAGTAATCTTCAATCTGTTATTTGTGGGTTTGATTGTGTTTTAGGGCTGAAAGTGGGTCGGGTGGGTTTTGGGTGACAACCAATCAAAATAAAACTTTTTTAATACAAACTTTATTATAATTAAAATACAACATTAAAAAAGGAATTTACTCTTTAAATAATTCTTCTCTCCTTTCAAAATCACATGTGTAAAAAATCTAATAAGAGTGATTTTGAGAGGAGAAATGAATTATTTATTGTTGTAAGTTCTTTTCTTGATGTTGTATTTTAATTATAATATGCTAACAAAATACTACTAATAAAAAGAACAAATACCTAAAAATTATCTTATTACTAAACAATAAAATGAATAATTGATAAAATATTACCAAATAAAAATAAATACTTAAAATATTCAAATTACTGTTCATCATAGCTTTAACAAAATACTACTAATAAAAAAACAAATACCTAAAAATTATCTTATTACTAAAAAATTAAATGAATAATTGATAAAATATTACCAAATAAAAATAAATACTTAAAATATTCAAACTAATGTTCATCATAGCTTTATGTTAATATATATAATATAATGCTTATGTATCTAATACAACATTATAATTTCAAAATATGCTCTAGGTATTTCACTGAAACAAAACACATCCGGCAAACCAAGGCCGACCCGTAAGGCTTATCAACCTAAGCTAAGGCCTAGCCGCCTAGGGCCACCAAAAAACAAGGGCCTCTAATTTTATTTTCTTTCATATATTAGACTTGCCTTTTTATTAGACTTGTTTTTTTTTTTTTGCCATTTAAACAACGTTTCTAGGCATTTCCTTTCATATATTAGACTTGTTTTTTGCCATTTAAACAACGTTTCTAGGTCCAAGATTTAGGATTTACACTAGGAGTCTGCATTGTCCACGCACACAATACATCAACCCTCGTTACTTGCGGCGTCTTTTAAGTAACCAATGTGAAACTGATTGCGGATTGAGCGAAATTAGGGCCAAGATTAGGAGAAATCATCGCTATGGTTATTCACTGTCTCATATCTCAATTCCTTTATACCAATTCAATAGGGCCCTGACTTTGTAGTTCGCTTAGGGCCTCCAAAAACTTTGGAACGGCCCTGCGGCAAACTATCAAATAAATATGCAAACCTTTCGTACTGAGATTTAATCTAGTACGAAGGCAATCCAACAAAAGTCTCCACACATGAATATTAACTTTCTTAGGGACAAATTTGTTCCATCTTGTTTTCTGATCTCCATCGGGAAATAAGTTTTCATGACATAATTAATCGACAATTGATCATCGTAACTAAATCCCGAGTCCATTTATCAATAGACTCTCCCAATGAAACATCTTCTAGAATCGACTTAATATCATAAAATTATGTGTATTCGGCCCCTCCCCTTAGACTGCATCGTCAATCCCATGCAACACCTGAACAGGTCACACGATCCCGAAAACACACATCTTTATTCATCTCCAAATTGTAAATATGTTGAAACAAAGATCGAAATGGTTCATTTCCAACTAAATCCCACTTAACTCACAAAATTTTACGGTTCTCCACATCTCCTCCTTGAAAAAAAGAGATCTCAAAGCTTCCAATTTCTTTTGGGGTTTTCTATCTACACACCCTCCTGTCTATCTACACACATTTTGAATTCAATATGCATCGTATAGGCCTATACGATGCGTATTGAATTAATGTAAAAAACATGGCAGAGTGACAGGTGCAGGTTGTGTCTGGCGGCGGGTTTGATACGCATCGTATAGGCCTATACGATGCGTATCAACCCCCTGTTTTTTTGAATTTATTTTTTGTTGTGTTGTGTCGAATGCGAACCCGAGAAACGAAAGGGATTTCGAGCAGTTGGTCGATGATATGATTGATAAAGATCTTGACACGATTATTTCCATTTTCAAGTATTATTAAAACCATTCAAGCCAACCAGTCTACAATGTGGTTCCTAATTTGCGGAACTTAATCCCAGATTGTCTAAAGAAACACCTTTTCAAGTTTGCACAGTGGGAGAAAAGACCAGCACCCCTGTCAGTATTGTCCTTTAAATTCGCATAAACATATATTCGTTTCATAACCTCCTCCTATAAATCAACCACAACTCACCCGATACGTCTTCTCTGGATCACACATGATAAAAGCGCTTCTTTAGACAATCTGGGTCACATATCCGACAATAGGGCCCACGGATCTTATGCCCACCCGAGACTGACATCTGGATCACACATGATAAAATCGCTTCTTTAGACAATCTGGGATTATGTTATGTTTCTTCAAGATTTACGTCTGATGTCCAAGTTTGATCACATGATAAAAGGGGAAATTTAATGGAACACCTGATTGAGAGAAACTTCTTCGAGCTAACCGCCGATATCTCATCCTTCTGTTGTTTAGTACTTCCGAGATAATTCAAGTTATTTCAGTTATTTCTGTTGATTCAATACTTCAACGTATTTTAGTTGGTTTCGAATATACCCAAAGAGATCTGACCCAACCGAAATCCACTTCCGAGACGATTCAAGTGAGTCCTATGAAGCAAGTGTCGGTCTATTCAATTGAGAGGAAACATTGCATGACTTGAACGAGTCAAAGTTAACATTCAGATTCAGATTCTGTTCTGTTTCTTCAAGATTTACGTCTGATGTCCAATTTTGATCACATTTGACTTCATCGGCGGCAGTCCAATGACTTTCTTGAGTCACATATCCGACAATAGGGCCCACGGATCTTATGCCCACCCGAGACCGACCTCTGAATCATCATAGCAGACGTGTCGGGTTCTTCTGCTAGCGGTCGGGGCTTCCAATGCTCACACAGGGTGATAAACAACGCTGATATAATCATAGAAGCATTGGGATTAAAGGGTTTATGAGTCAATGTTAACATTCAGATTCATAAAGCATATGATTTTGTACTTGGTTTATTCTCATTAATCTATTAGAACGATCCTTGTTTTGTCACGTACATGCGTTTAATTCTCAACAAACGATAACTTTATAACTTTATAGTGTGTGATTTGACCAGGAAATGATTGGAGGTGATTGCTACTTTTAATAAGATGTCATAGTTGTCAAATTCGATTTCAACAAATCTTTTCCTTTTCCTTCAATTTCTAGAACATTCTCCGTAACATGAAGACGTGTCGGGTTCTTCTACGGAAACGGTGGCTATGCTGAAAACAAGTGGTTGTAATGATGGAATCCTTGATTTGAAGAAACACTTTTTGAGAAATTTATAGTTCAATACGCATCGTATAGGCCTATACGATGCGTATTAATCGATGATTTTACTGAAATACCCCTGGTTTTCTGATAAATTCAGGGGTATTTTTTAGAAAATTCAAAGATTAATATGAATCGTATAGGCCTGTACGATTCGTATTAAGCTGATATACGATACAACATAGGCCTATACGATCGTATATGGTGTTATTTCAAATTTAGTGTTACGTGTTTCCCTCGGTTCGACGCGTATACGTCTCGTTTTTTGCCGAACTTTCGCATATATTGTCGTTTTATTACGTATACCTTCAACAATAGTCGTTTCGGTGTCGTTCGGTGTCGTTCGGTTGCGTTCGAATATCTTATTCTATGATTACATACAGTTTTGTTTGAAATACACTTGAACTCCATAGTGCCGCATTACATGTATACGTGTGTGGAAATATCGTTAGTTGCGTACTTTGACGTATTTTTGCATATTTTGAAGTATTCTAACATATTGTTGCGTATGTAATAGTATATTTGACTTATTTTAGCGTATTTTAACGTATTTTAGGGTATTTTTACGTATTTTAGCATATTTTAGCGTATTGTAACGTATTTTAGCGTATTTTAACATATTCCTGGTCACAAACTGTGGAGAACTTGTTTGCGTTATCCATCAAACAAAAGTTTAAACTTATCGTGTGTTGCAGTTTGGAAAGATGACTGAACAGAGATCTGAATAACTAACTGTGGAAAACTTGTTTGCGTTATCCATATTAAATCAAACGTTCATGTATCACAAGGAATGACCGATCTAAGGCAGACAACCTGATTCAGATACACAAATTCGATTTCAACAAATCTTTCAAGGTCTTAAATGATGGACAATTGGTTAAAAGATGTAGAAGAGTTTGTGTAGAGATCTTTACAGTATGGTTTCTCGACAAATGAAGTATTAAAAGATGTTAGTTTCTTGACAGTATGGTTTCTCGACAAATGAAGTATTATCTGACAAAACTCAAAACATTTGTACTTGCTACGTCGGATGTTAGCTCGGAAGTTCTATAACACAAAGTAAACTGACCTCTGGATCACACATGATAAAAGCGCTTCTTTAGACAATCTGGGATTATGTTATGTTTCTTCAAGATTACGTCTGATGTTCGTTTATTCTCTTTAATCTATTAGAACGATCCTTGTTTTGTCTACGGAAACGGTGGCTATGGGAAACAAAAGTATAGACCTATACAGGTCGTATTGGTTCAAAAGTCAAAAGTCAAATCTGCATGTGTCAGTTCTTGTCTGGCGGCTGACTTTTTCAATACGCATCATATAGGCCTATACTGGTCGTATGCCCATAGGGCCTACGGATCTTATGCCCCTGGTGAAACTGTTTGAATTTGTGGATTTCAGTTGGTTTAGAAACTTAACAGGGGAAGCAACTAAACAAGCGGTGAACGGTATTTAACGTACACACCGCGTTTGAAGATCCTTGCATTAGACACAATTTGTTGTAATTTGTGGATCAAAAGAAATAACTGAAACAAGCAGGCATTGATTTTGCCAAGATTGAAGGAAAGAATCTGGCCATAAGCATTGTGGATTCTCAGCGTTATTCGAATGTAAGTGGATCGAGGGATACGCTTATCTATACTGGTGAAGGTGGGCATGGTTTGTTCGGGAGTAAATCACCACCCAAAGATCAACAACTTGTGATTGTCGGGTACTGCTAGTTATTCGGAATGTTTCGAATCATCACAGAAGACGTGTCGGGTCTTGCTAGTTATTCGGAATGTTTCGAATCATCACAGAAGAAGTGTCGGGTTCTGCTAGTTATTCGGTTTGGAAAGTGGACGAAGCAAAGAGAAACTGATTCTGTTGTTCAGTACTTTCGTGTGCTAAATACAAAGCCGATTTCAACTTCCATTGATCAAATAATAAAAACCCTAAGAATGCATACACAAATAGTTCTAGTGGACGAAGCAAAGAGACCGCCTTCAAATAATGTTTCCTAGATGTTTGAAGACCAACCAATGTCCAAAGTGCTACTTCTTCGTTCGCATGACGGAAAGCTGCTACCGCGTGACAAGAAGTTACCTTGCAAAAATTAAAAAATTAAATCGACACCCTCAATACGCATCGTATAGGCCTATACGATGCGTATTACTTTTTGGCGGGGGACAATGGCAGCCTTTGGCAGGCATAGAAGTTTGAACCCACCTCAATACGCATCGTATAGGCCTATACGATACGTATTGAGGGTGTCGATTTAAGCCCCAAGGTGTGCCAATAATACGACCCTTTCTTTTTAACCATGACAAGAAGTTTAAAAAGAGACAAATAATAAGTTCCCAAAGATTCTAGAATTGAGGGAATAAACACCAAGCTTCATCCAATAGACAAAAAATTAGCTTTCCATTTAGACAATCTCTAATCAAACTTATCCATGAGTAGGGGTGCAAATGAGCCGAGTCGAGCCCGAGCTCGATCAGGCTCGAGCTCGTTTAACTTATGAAAGCTCGAGTTCGGTTCGATTCGAGCTTTATTTCTAAAGCTCGAGCTCGGCTCGAAGGTAGTTTTTCAAGCTTGAGCTCGGCTCGGGCTCGACTCGTTTAGTATTAATTAATTAATTTATATTAATTATAATTATTATTATACATATAATTAAGTTATTTTTTTATATTTATATAAATGGTAATTATTATGCTATAAATATATGTTTAATATATTAATAAAAAATATATCAACAGAAAGCTCATTTAGGCTCGCGAGCCAGCTCGAGCTTGATAAGCAAAGCTCGGGCTCGGGCTCGTTTAATAAACGAGCTTGTTTTTTAGGCTCGAGCTTGAGCTCGTTTAAGCTCGGCTCGTTTGAGCTTTTTTTCGAGCAGAGCTAGAGTAGTTCGCGAGAAGCTCGACTCGTTTGCACCCCTATCCATGAGGCTGGAGGGTGTAATATAAGGCCCTTAGGGGCTTTATCATGTCACGTCACACATGAGGATTTAAAGTCCCTTCTGGTAAAGCTTCCAATTTCTTTTTAACCACTACAAGAAGTTTAAAAAAGAAATAATAAGTTCTCAAAGATTCTAGAATTGAGGGAATAAACACCAAGCTTCATCCAATAGACAAAAAGTTAACTTTCCATTTAGAAAATCTCTAATCAAACTTATCCATGAGACTCGAGGGTGTGATATAAAGCCCTTAGAGGCTTTATCATGTCACGTCAGCGCCACGTCACACAGAAGGATTTAAAGTCCCTTCCTTTAACTTGTAGGGTGTGGTATAAAGCCTCCTATTAAACAAAATTAAAAAAAAAGATTTCATTGGTTGAAAAGAGGTGGGTCCCACCTAGAGGTGTACAAATCGATTTTTTTTAATAACCGAAACCGGTTATTAACCGGACCGGTTTTTAACCGGTTTCAAGCAGCAAAATCTGTAACTGGTCCTAACCGGTTATAACCGGTTGATAAAAAAACCGGTTTATTTATGTTGCCAAATTAACCGATTTAAAAAACCGGTTTATAGAAACCGATTAAAAAACCGGTGCTGCAGAAATGTTCACAGAATGTTTTTTTTTTTGCTGTTTTTAACAGTTTTTTTTTTTTTTTTATAAAATTCAATTTTTTAGATAAAAACTTAACAATGAAAGTATAAAAAGTTAAAACATTCATTAAGTCTCGCAACAAACGGTTTTACATAATAATGAAAATACAAACGATAAACGTAACAAACGATAAACGGTTTTACACAAAATTAAAATATTAATCCGCAAGAAGGTCCACTAATATATATATATATATATATATATATATATTTAGTGGAACTACAATATTGAAAAGCCTCGTTTAATCTTCTTCGCCCGAACCCGAACCCGAACTATTGCGTAGGAATTCATCTAATTCGGCTTCTTCGTCGGTCATTGGGGTTGTCAATTCGGCTTCAACCTCGTCCTCGTAAACTTCTTCTTCGTAATCTGATTCTTCCTCGAGTGAGCGTGTGTCTTGACATCTCTCCGCCGCATCCAAGTAATCTTATAAGCAAATCGACATCTCAACCGCCTTAGGTGTTAGTCGAGTCCTCCTTATTGAAATCACCCTACCACTAATAGAAAAAGCACTTTCCGAAGCTACCGTGGAAGCTTGGACAGTTAGTAAATCTCGGGCCATTGTGGCTAAGATCGGAAATTGATCTTCCTTACTTTTCCACCAAGCCAACAAATCAAAATTCTTAAAGTCTTGTGAACTCATCATTTGTAGAAAGTTCGACCCACCATACCGACCGAGTTCACTACTACTAGTGTTACCACGATGCATTTGACTTGACTCATCATACAATTGGTTATAAACATACAAATCTTGATCTTCCATACTTGAACCTTCATCGAAAGCGGCGTTTCTCATTGACTCGTGAATGTGTGACGAGGTTGTACCATATTTTGTTACATAAACATCAAACAATTTTGAAAGTTGATCGTTGAAACGAGATTTTGCGGCTTCACCAAAGTTTGGTTCTTGAGTGGTGTTTAAATTCAATTGATGTGCAGTTTTTTCAATCAAAAACCCGATTCCAAAAATATTAAAACAAGGGTTTAGAGCGGCGGCACAAGGGAAAACCGTCGGTAGTTCTTTAAAATATTTTCTTAATGTTTCCTTCATTGTATCCGCCATGTCACAATATGGTCAATATGGTCTACTTGTAACCGACAACTCGTTTACTTTCAAACACATTTTAAACAAATTGTGAAGTACCAATGAACTTGTTGGATAATAAACCCCCGATAAAGTCTTTGTTGATGTTTTGAAAACTTGAAGCAATTGTGTAACCGTTTCAATAGTATCCCAACCCGATGGGTGGTAAGGCGAACACTTTCTACGACTAGCCAAAAGGTTATGAAATTCTATTAAACTTTTCTTTTGCAAAATAGCTTTTTCAAACATAATGCAAGTCGAGTTCCACCTATGAGCAACGTCCCAATTGGGTCCTAAGCATATTCGACCCGCTTCCTTACAAGTTTTAATATATTTTTCATGTCTTTGCGTGTTACTAAATATACTTCGTAACATTCTTTTGAAAGCTTCTTTTTGTGGTTCAATAACCCTTAAACCGTCTTTAACGGTCAAATTTATGATGTGTGCAACACATCGGCTATGGAAAAAATTACCCTCACAAATCGGATTGTATTTTAATTTTAAACGCATTACCGCGCTCGTATTGTTTGAGGCGTTATCAAAAGATATTGAAAAAACTTTTTTTTTCCAATTTGTATGTTGTAATACATTTGTCGATTACTTTATATATAGCTTCACCGGTGTGAGGGTAATCGAATAATTTAAACAAAATCGTGCGTTTCATCATTTGCCACGTCGCCGGTTCAATCCAATGGGCGGTGACACAAATATACGAATCGGGTGAACCGTGCGGTGCGGACCAAACGTCGCTAGTCAAGTTAACACCGGTTTCTAATTTTTCAAAATAAGAAATTAATTCTAGTTTAGCATTTTTCCACAATTTTAAACAATCCCTCCTAAGAGTAGCACGACTTACATGGGTGTATCGTGGTTGGAGAGTTCGTTGAACCATCTTTGTATAACGTTGGTTGTCGAAGTGGTTGAACGGCAAACTTTCTTGGATTACAAACTTCGTCATTTCCTCCCTAGCCATATTGAAATTGTAGTTGAAAATATTAGCGCCATCACTTGCCATGGAAGCTTGACCACTAACGTGTTGTTGTTTCAACGTCTTGCAAAATGGTTTTTCAATGTGTTGTTTCAAGGTGGAGTTTGCGGTTTCGGCGTAAAAGCCTTGACAATGATGACAACGCGCTTTTCTTTTACCGTTGGCCATCTCGCACAAATCAAAATGTGACCAAACCTCGGGGTTGCGCTTCGTTGGAACAACACGAATCACCGTGTCGGTTGTAGACTCGCCAACATTGACCGAATCATGGGCACTAGAGCTTGCCATAGCGTTTTGAGAGTTATCGAACAAGAATAAGAGACTTTTTTAGAGTTTTTGAAAATTCTCAAGTGTTGTGATTGAACCTAAACACCCACAAACCTTTTATACTAGTTGGAGATGATTTTTAGGTAAAAAAAAAAACAAAAAAAAAAGGCTAGTAAAGGTCCCAAAACGGTCATATGACCGTTAATACATGTTGGGCGTTTTTAACCGGTTAAAACCGGTTTTTTTAACCGGTTTTTTTATATTCGTTATCGGTTAACCGATTAATAACCGGTTTTTTTGTTTAATCGATTAAAAAACCGGTTTTTTAAAAAACCGGTTTTATACCCGAACCGGTCTTGAAAAATTATAACCGACTAATAACCGGTTGTAACCGAACCGGTTACAAAAAAAACCGGTTTCGGTTTTTTTTTTCCGGTTTCGATTGCGTAATCAGTTTTTTTGTACACCTCTAGTCCCACCTGCACCCCCCTTTTCTTCCGTTAACACAATGGCGAGCTGAAGATGGCGCCCCCCTTTCATTGCCGCGGTATGGAGGTTGACGCCCCCGAGACGCTATGGTAGATGATGCGGCCGAGTGACGCCATGCTACACCCTCCGGCCTGATACTCATATTTGCTCCACGCCAATTCCTAAATAGATGAAGGGGAGTTTATTTGCGTTGCAACCCTCCAAGTTGGGAAAAAACTCCATTTCTAAATGGTCAACTCCAAACCCAAACATATTTGACTTGTGAAATTTAAGCTTTAAACCAAAAGCCAAATAATGAATTTAATGCCATAACAATATTTTGTATTCGTAGAATAATTATGTAGTTACTGTAGTGTAATTGCATATAATCACTCAGCTGGTATAAATACACTGAATTTTTAGTCTCAGATTTAAGTACATATTTTAGTCTCAGAATTAAAAATAAATAAATAAATTTATGAATTTTTTATTTTTTTTAATTTATCCTCTTATTAAGTACATATTTTAGTCTCAGAATTAAAAATAAATAAATAAATTTATGTATTTATATTCGTAGAATAATTATGTAGTTACTCTAGTGTAATTGCATATAATCACTCAGCTGGTATAAATACACTGAATTTTTGTTTAAAAAAAATTATTTTACGTTTTCAACTAAATACCATGTTTAAATAAATAAAAAAATAAATCTTATTTTTCACGTTTAGTATGTTAAAAGACTATTTTTATTTTTACCCGATAATTATAAACTACGTTATCTGTATGAAGTTGAGGTGGTTGTTGAGGGCAATATGGACATTTTCATCACAATTAAAAATCAATGAGTCTCTAAAAAAACAAACACTCCAATAAGAATGCAAAGATGTGAAACATGATGGGTCCCAATATATCAACAACAGCATGGGGGTTGGTGAGAACAAAGACGATTTTACCCTTCTCACCCACCCACACTACCAAACTCAAGACAATGACATTATGTTGACACATTTGGCTCATAAAATGGCATTATGGCACTCTTTAAGATCTCCAACGTCAATATCAATTGAGAAAATTAGCCACCAACTGGCCCAACTACAATGGAGTTGCAAAACATATAACGATAACCTTTTATTTATGTATGACTAGATTAAAAATATTTTTGAGTTGTGTTTTGATAATTTAACCTTTGTTTAAAATTATTTTTTTTTACTCTCTGAGTACTTAGTTGGTAAATGTGTAACCATTTGAGTTTAATTCTTTTTAACTCTATTAACCAAGTTAGTCAAATATACGAGTATCTTAGTCATTTTACACCTAAGTACAACCCTTTAATGTATAAAATATTTACAAAATAATTTACCCCCTTTATTTATTAATATATATAATACACACACTCCAACATGTTCTCTATCTCCATTTTCTCTCGTCCTTCATCTCTACTAGGGCTGTAAACGAATCGAACGTTTAGCGAACAGTTCGTGAACCGTTCGGTGGAAAATTCGTTTATGTTCGTTCGATTAGCTTAACGAACGAACACGGACAAAAAATTTTGTTCGGTTAGCTTAGCAAACGGAAACGAACACAGGTCTCGTTCATTCGACTGCGTTCATGAATGTTCGGTAATATGTTTGGCTACGTTTGTTTGTGTTCGTTTCATTATATTAAAAATAATAAACATTTTATATAAACATATTGAAAACTTGAAACCCATGTTTTTTCTAACTTAGCTAAAATTTGGACTTTCTAAGACATTTTTGGGATAATTATGACCAAGTTAGTTAAACTTGATTCATCGTTTGATGGTGTAGTAGACTTCTTGTGCTTTAATTTATTATTTGATGGTTGTATTTAACTACTTTTATCCAATGTTTAAGGATAACAATGTTTTTATTTTTTATTTTCAAGTTAAATGTTCGTTTTTATTTGCGTGCGTTCGTTTGTGTTCGAGACCAGTGTTCACGAACTGTTCGTGAACAACTAAATTCCCTTAACGAACAAACACGAACACAAACATAAACTTATGTTCGATATGCGCACTGGAACAGTTCGTGAACATGTTAATTTCCTTAACGAACGAACACGAACATGGTCTTGTTCGTGTTTGTTCGGTTCATTTACAGCACTAATCTCTACCACTCCACCATCGTTGTGTTCATGAGCCGATCCGAACGAGGGTCTGCCCGTACTCGGATTGAATTACAACTGATCCGATCCGATCGGATCGAATTTGCAAAACCGAGCACAAAAGTGATGCTCGTGCTCGGATTGAATTTGAATTTGAATCGTGCGGCTCGTTTTCGCTCGGTTTTTTCTCAGCACCGAAATTAAAACATGTGTAACAACAAAAAAACTGAAATCAAGACTATTACAAGGCTGCATTAAATAAAAACAAATCCTAACTTAATTAAAACATGTCCAGCACCTTATTAATATAAGCAATACATAACTAAAACCATGATCCTAGAAATGTTCTTAACAATATCAATAAGCACAACATAAAGTGCGAAATACAAATTGTCATTTAAAGCGATAAACTTCTTCTTCAAGCTTGTTCATCTCGATCCACAAAATTCAACTTCAAATCAACATATATAACCTATAAACACAAGCATTAAACAAAACCATTAAGTTCTACACGTTACACATTACGCATGTAAGACCCTAACACGTATTTGACAAAAGTCGCAGCGGAAATTCGTGCCATAAAATTTCTTTCATTACAAACGTCTTGACTTACTTGAAGGTTTATTTTAAAAATATCTCTTTTACAAAACAAAAGCATAACTCCCGTTTACTAAAGTACATACTCAATTATTCCCGTACAATCTATCTTGTGACTCGGTCTTCGATCTCTATTCCTTGTGATAATCGCCCGTGATCCGTACAACCTGCACTCACCACATACATTCCTAACATTAGCACACATTATATAAACAAGATTCTTTCGCGTACACTTCACATTTCATCCTTTTCAAACTTTAAGCATTTCATCTGCTTATCCATTTCCTGGTGAGGCTTCAATAACGTACCTGTATTACTTTTCATTCTCAAGGTACACCATTAATAACGTTAACACTCAACGTGTCTAAATCATGCATACATACGTACTTACATACATACATACATACATACTTACACATCTACATACGTACATACCTTTCCTACAACTTTACATACGTGCATACACTCATACATGTCTTTATTCATACATACATACACAACTACATACGTACATACCTTTCCTACACCTTTACATACATGTATACACTCATACATATCTTTATACATACATACATACATACACATCTACATACGTACATACCTTTCCTACATCTTTTCATACATGTATACACTCATACATATCTTTATACATACATACACATCTACATACGTACATACCTTTCCTACATCTTTACATACATGCATACACTCGTACATATCTTTTCACATACCTACATACACATTTACATACGTACATACCTTTCCTACATCTTTACATACATGTATACACTCATACATATCTTTATACATACATACATACACACATACACATCTACATACGTACAAGATCTTGCGTACTTCTTACATACTCAAGCGTTGATTACATGGGACTTAGACTTTGATTTATAGCCCATAAACATCTAAGGATCGATCAAAATCATGTTTAGGAAGCCCGCCGTAGTCCACGGATAACAAACCGAAGCCTACGATACATGAATCAACTTAAATAACAAATTTCATATTTTTGGACTTGGGGAGGGCGTCGGCGACGGCCCTAGCGCCCGTCGGCGACGACCCGTGGTTCATCCCGTAGCCAAAAACCCCGTAGACAGGTAAATAACCCGTCAGCAAAAAAACTAACTTTCTAGAGCCCGTCGGCGACTACCCTTAACCCGTCGGCGACTACTTCTAGAAATGGCACTTTTCTGCAGTTTCGTTTCGTCGTCCGTACGCACTAAAACGCGCATAACTTTTGAACCGTTTACCCGTTTAACCTCCCGTTTCTTCCTACATGCTTGTAAATTCACATTCTATCATATGAACTTAAAATCCCACACCCGGATTAAGGAAATTCTTAACTTACACGCTATCGTCTTATTATTCATTTATGATTTATTCGACCCGTTCATGCATTCATCCACAAAACTTGTTTGTTTGGCCATAACTTCTTATGAACCTAATAATGTCAACATTGTATATCATACAAGATTAAGTTCTCGGATGTATTGCATCCTCTTGACCCATTTTCGCTCAAGAGCTTATTTTGACCCGTTAAGGGTATTTGCGCATTTTAAGGTCCTTAGCTTACGAAAACCATACTTCTCGCTTTCTTGCTTTTTCAAAACATTCATTTAATCAAATAGCTTGTTTGTAATCAACTTTTAAGACCATTTGCTCGTTTTACCCATCAAGGGCGTTTTTGTCAACTTTGCTCTATCCTTAACAACAAAGGACTCCCTTGCATAAGTAACCAATCCTACTACTTAGCTACAATTCTTAATCATACATACCTTGCTCGGATCAAAGCTAAGATCCGTTTAATACTTCATCGGTCTCATACAATTCTTTCCTACTTGACCTCGATCATCATACTTAATTAAATTGCACATAACTTTACATAAACAACTAAGAAGTGATTACAAAAATCACTTACCTCGTGCGTCCATGTTCATACTCGTTTCCTCGCCACTTTTTGACCCGTTAGCCTTCCGTGCTTGATTCCGTCTCGACATGATTCCTATACTTCCATGTCATCGAAATCACATTCTTATTAGCATACATAATTGTACATGTTAACGATCATATCGATCGCATAATTCCTATTTGACTTTCATTAGTTACTTCTAGCGAGCATAATACATGTGACCAAATTCATATCATTTCAAACTCATGTAAACCATTATGTCATCGCATTAAACACACATTCGTCAAACACGCTCCATATAACTTACCTTAATCTTACAATTATGACAACACGTCTAACCATCCTTCTTATACACGGTTGACTTTTAGAAGTCAACGGTTCATTTAGTTTAACTTTCGACTTATCATTATATACCCGTAACATCATAATAGCCTATACGGACAACACTATATACATATCATCTTTTACTTACATACAATTTCATCGATTAAGCTCACCTAGGCGTTTCATCAAACGCTTGGTGTGCGTACCACTATCTTAGCACAATGTACAACTAATATATGCATATTCTTCTAATCTTATGCATAATTCATCCAATCCTCCCACTAATTAGCATTTATCATTCATACATAACATCAAGCATATCAACACCATATTTCTTTCAATTCATGTAACAAGAATTCATCATACCCACATAATACAAACAACATGCAACAAGAATTAGACATGGATGATGATTCAAGTCATTATTCTTACCATAACTAATGGGTTTTGCCTCTAAACATCAAATTAACCTAAACCATGCATAATCCATGTTCTATATGATGATTCTAACATATCCTCATGCCCAATTTCATACCAATTCATGATTTACAACATAACCCACTTCGTGGGTAATCACCAATCTAGAATCTAAGACATACCTTATGATTCCCTAGTGTAGGTGATCACAAATTCGTGTTCGGTTCTGAATTTGAGCTTCATTTATCCTTCTAATTTGATGGATTAGATGGAGTTAGGGTTTTGACTTCATGAGAGCTCCTGCTCCCTCTAGAACACACGATCCTGTGTGTGTTTGTGTGTGTAAATTTTTATTTATTAATTCAACTTTCAACTTAACCCACTTTAACCCCTCAAGTTGCCACTAATTATAAAGGGGCACAACTTTCTTTCTTTTAATTGTTTTTTACCATTTTGTTAACTTGGTTAAATAACCTAGTCATTCATTTCTTGATGCACCATATCATAACATTTAATGAATATAAACATTCGGGTTTTGGGGTGTTACAACGCATCATCGAGGTATGAGTTGAACCTGAGCAGCAGCGAGGGATGGAGCAAATCGTGAAATTAAATCCTCAACAATCGAATTTGAACTTGAGCAGCAACAGCGATTGTACCGTATCGTATGAGTTGAAAACTTGAGCAGCAACGATGAGGTATGTAGCAGACTAGCAGGAGGTATGTAGCAGGATATTAGGTGGTGATGAATTTTTAGGAATTAGGGTTAGGTTTTGGTATTGAGTTGGACTAGTATGTTTCGTGGGCTTTTAATTTTTCTAGGGCTACTTATATATATATATATATATGAATGGGATCAGGAGAGAACGATTTGAAGTGTGAGAATAGTGAGAACGATTTTCTGCCATCGGATCTTTGTGATTTGTGGCTAAGATGATGCGGTGGCATTTTTATAAATAATGGGAACCTTATAAGTACCAGGAGGGGTAAAATTGGAAGATCCAAAAAGGGTGCACATGCTAATCACATGTCATTTTCCCCCATCATATTTAAACGCCAATAACTTTTTTATACGTGATTATTTTTCTAAAAAAATTACACCATAAAACTCAGCGTTTTTTTATCTTTCCAACGAGTATATTATTGATATACTTTTCGGAAAAAAATGAAATGGTTTTTATGGCGTTTTTCTGAACTGGTGTTTTATGGCGTTTTAGACTAGTTATTTTTATGGCGTTTTTCAGAACTATGTGTTTTATGGCGTTTTAACTAGTTATTTTCATGGCGTTTTTCTGAACTGAGTGTTTTATGGCGTTTTAAACTGAGTTTTTCATGGCGTTTTTTCTGAACTGAGTGTTTTATGGCGTTTTAACTGGGTATTTTCATTGCGTTTTTTTCTGAATTTGGTGTTTAATGGTGTTTTATTTGAACACTCAGTTAATGTGTGTGGGTTTTTTTGACAATATTACCCCTTAGTGTAATTTAGCATCAATGCCACATGTCAACTTCAAAATCGTTCTCACACTTTTCACCGTTCTTTCTAAATCCTGACAATATATATATATAGGATTAGGTTCATTTGTGAAAAACTTCTTGAGAGTGAACTGAGTGAACTAATCTTAGCCCTTGATCATTTTTTAGATTAAAAGGGTAAGATTGACATTAACCAATTATTTTTAATTAAAATCCCTTAATTTTCTCATCTCTTAACTCTCTCTCTCTCTCTCTCACCCTCTCTCTCTCATTTTTAATTATGTCTCCATTATTTTAATTATAAGAGATTGAAAGGCTAATGTTTTTTTTAAATAAACTCTTATGTTCTTTTTAAAATTAAAAATTAAACCTAAATAAATTATATTTTTTGACATATCTGTATACAGGTCAGTATATACAAGACTTATACACTTGTTTATTATCACATCTTGTTCCCACAGGGCGGAATAAACCAGATTTATACACCTGTGTATTATTCAAGTACATATGTGTATACAGGTTGGTATATATCAGACGTATACACCTCTGTATTATTACATATTGTTTTCACTATGCATCTTTTCATCAAACATTTATCTAATACATATATGTATAGAGAATGTAATTAAATATTTTTAATCGTGTTCTATATTGAACAATATTTGATAATGTTTTATATTTTTTTTGGTTAAATTATCAAATATTAAGTTAGGTAATTTGTGAGGAAAAAAGTATAGAGAATGTATTAAATATTCTTTTAATTGGAAAAGAGAAATCAAGAGAAAGAAAAAGAATCAAATAATTAAATGGAGAGACAAAAATACAGTTATACCCTTACGTCTATTAAAATGCATGTAAGTTACAAAAAATAATTACAATCTTGCCACTAAAGAAAAAACCTACATCTACAAAATCAATGGTTAGGATAAGTTCATTTTGTTCACAAATACACCATTGTTCACTCATGAACCATACCCTCTATATATATATATATATATGATTAGGTTCATTTGTGAACAACATCTTCATAGTGTGAACTGTGTGAACTAATCAGGACCGTTGATTTCCTTTTTAGTTGTTAAGGGCATGATTGTAATTATACAATAAATTAGTTTTAAATATTTATTTTAATCATTGAATTTCAGTTACACTTTTAATTTTGGTAGTTTTCTTAAGAGTAAATTTCACTTTTTGTCCTTTATGTAATATCTGAATTTTGAAACGTGCCATTTAAAAGTTTTAATTTCATTTTATGTCCAAAAAACACATGTTTTATATCACTTTAAGTCCTTTACACCAAACTGAGTTAAATTACTCAGTTAGGTTTATTTAAGGCAAGGGTATTATTGGTGTTTCACCTTAATTAATTTGTTTTTAAAAATAAATTGTAAGACCCTTTATACTCTTTTAAGAATTTCATATAACTTATATGTCACATTCAAATGTCATTTGTCCAAACCTTAATACAACGACATTTACATAAGCTCCATAACCTTAAAACCGAGTTTACAAAAGTTTCAAATCCGGATTTTTAAACCCCACGTACTAAACTTTCAAAAACATTCCAAAAACATATTTACTAAAGTGTGATAACACAACACCAAAGTGTTTGTAACAAAAGTAATTGTTTTCATTTCCGAAAGCTTCTTTGTGCGCATGTTCGGTTCTCTAACATGGCTTGATCCTCATCCGCAAGTTCTTACTGTTGCCTAGGATCAAAATCATCCAAAACATTAGTTATATGTGTTTATAAGATGATTAAACAAATTCCAAATGTCAAAACGTATCAAAAACAACTTTTTCCAACTCTGAGAGGCTGTCGCGGCCCGCGACTCGGAAAGACAAAGCTTCCGCAGGCCACGAGACCACTCGTGGGTTGCGAAGAAAACAGGTGTTGCTGTCCTGTGGCGCGTCAACATTGTTTTTCTAGCGGATTTAGTGTAAAAACCTGCATATTTCCCAGCTCATTCATACTTTACGAAATTTATCATAACTTCTTCATTTTTGGTCCGATTTAGGTCACGTTTCTTTCTATGTGATCGTAATTCGATCCTCTATAACATGGAATAAAACTCCAATATTCACATGAACAATTTTTTTTAATTTAAGCCCTTGGCTTATAAAAGTTTCAAGTTATTTTGACCCATTCGAGTTTTAAACATCAATTTTGGTCAAAGTGACTAACCTTTTTACACTAACAATGCAATTTAGATATTTACTAGTACTAGGGGCTATAATCATTAAGTTTATATGCCCATTATGTTTATATGTATGTTAATTATTTGACCCATTTAACTATAACTAGTTAAATTTTTTAGCACAAATCCTATATTAGGAATTTGCGCATATTTTAGTCATACTCAAACCTGCGTTCATGACTTAGATTCAACGTTACCTTTTATCAGGTAACGATTATAATTTGTATTATTTCAAAATCTGGCATCATTTCGACGTCTTTATTCATGTAATCTTTTCGGATTACATCAAGACA
This sequence comes from Helianthus tuberosus, assembly GCA_030545235.1. Lineage (NCBI taxonomy): Eukaryota > Viridiplantae > Streptophyta > Magnoliopsida > Asterales > Asteraceae > Helianthus > Helianthus tuberosus. The sequence goes on from CM060351.1 coordinate 50,664,578, forward strand.
TCCTATTGATCCGTTTAACTTTATTAGGGAAATCCATCGCTTCATTTCACCAAAGTCTCATTACTTTGGTTGTTTTGACCCGTTGGTTTCCTTAACGACATCCGTCGCTTTATCTTACCAAACAATCACCAATTGATTTACATTGACCCGTCTGACTATTATAGTGAAATCCATCACTTTTATTATAAAATCATAAGTTTTAACACTTATTTAAATTGTTCGGTTTGTTTATACGGAATCCACCGTTTTTGACACTCTCCGAACTTCATAACAATACATTTATCATTCCATACAATTTGAAGTAAATAACTGACATTTTCTACGAAGCGTATAGCCACGTACCTTTTAGAGCTTTCCTTTCAAAAGGTTATCCAATCTTCCTTGATTTCTTGAGGTTTCACCCAAATTGCTTATAGAGTTCAATTTGGACATATCGCTTAGAATTCATATTTCGATATTCAACACTCAATGCTTCTAACTAATCAAATAAGTGATTTCATCATATTTCCCACTTAATTCAAGTTCATTCAAGCATTTTATCAAACATCTTATGTGCGAAATTGTTATTCTAACACTAACAAGTTCATGATGAATATTTTTAACCATGTTAATTAATCATATTCAAGATTTGATGTCTCATGTCCAACAAGAACATCTAGAATTATCCACTAACCCTTTAAACAACATCAATTTACCATCTTCATCAAAGGGTTCATCCTTTTTAATCAAAACTCATACACTACACATATGATAATTCATCAATTCAAGTGATTATTATTCAAAATCATCAATTCCTATCTAGGGCTTGTTCCTAGACATGTATTCACCTTAATTTAGCCATAACATACATCAATTATCCTAATGATTCTAGGGTTTATCACAAAACCCATATAACACCTATATGATAAACATTGAAATCAATAGGTTATTGCATGAATTTATAAATTTCTTGTCTAAGACTTGTTCTTAGACTTGTAATCATTCTAATTTAACCATAACATCAAGTTTTCATTAAAGATGTTAGATTATAGGAGTTCATAAGAAATCAAAACATCACCAAACATGAGAATTGAACATACCTTGTGATCAACTAAGTATAAAGATCACGAATTTAGCTTAAAACCGATTGAATTCCTGTGTTCTCTCTTTGATTTTGAGTAGCATATGATGAATTAGGGTTAAGAGCAAGAGCTCTGTTTTTCTTTTGCTCTGATGATCAACCAGGGACTGAAACACACAAAGTGTGTGGTTTAATTCTTAACCAGTTAATAAAAATTCTTTCATGAATTGTCATAATTAGTCCCTCAAGTTTTAGAATATGAAAACTGATTAGAAATCCTTGATTCCCCTATCATTTATATCTTGTATTTAACTAGGTTAATATTCCTAGTTTTTATTTTTACTAATTTATTATTAATATTATAACTTATACATGTACACACACATATATAGTTTAATCTTTTAGGGGTGTTACATAAATCAAAACAATTAAAGGTGGGACCCACTTTACAAAGTTTCAAGGCTTCATTTTTCCCACACCCCCATGTTTTCCGGGCATCTTCTTCGGCTCCGGTCATCTTCTCCGGCGGGCTCTTCATTTCCGGCAACAATTTTTTCAGTTTTGTTTCTTTATTAGTAAAATCATATAAGGACACTGGTGCATGTGGTGTTATGGTGGCGGGCTCTTCATTTCCGGCAAAAAATAACTTACCCCTATCACATGACGTTCTTCTCCGGGAACTCTTTAAAGCCGACCACGATCATCACATTTTTCCAGCCACATTTCTCTATGAAACAACATGTTATTCATATATGTGAGCACATTTATCACATTAAGTGTTAGGTTAAGAACCGATTGGTTCAGTGATTCTGCACATTGGTTTCAAGTGCTGGAAAGATGATGGGTAAGATCACTTGTCGATTGTGACCGATTAGATGGAAGATTGGTCGTTGTTCTATAAAAGCAGTGCCCTTTCTACCACCTGAAACCGTAAAGATTAGTCAACATTTCTGCCAATCATTGTTCCATAAAACCGATTGGTTCCAGTGATTCTGCACATTGGTTTCAAGTTTGAGTCGGTTTTGGGCGACCTTAGACAACCACCACCATAACACCACATGCACCAGTATCCTTATATGATTTTACAAATAAAGAAACAAAACTGAAAAATTTGTTGCCGGAAATGAAGAGCCCGCCGGAGAAGATGACCGGAGCCGTAGAAGATGACTGGAAAACATGGGGGTGTGGGAAAGATGAAGCCTTGAAACTTTGTAAAGTGGGTACCACCTTTAATTGTTTTGATTTGTTTTTAAAAACAAAAAAAATTAAGGTGAAATACCAATAATACCATTGTCTTAAATAAACCTAACTGAGTAATTTAACTCAGCTTGGCATAAAGGACTTAAAGTGATACAAAACATGTGTTTTTTTTTTGACATAAAATGAAATTAAAACTTTTAAATGACACGTTTCAAACTTTAGATAATACATAAAGAACAAAAAGTGAAATTTACTCTTTTCTTAAATTGCATAATTATCTTTTCCATCTCTCTTAATTCAAAATAATTTTATTTTCCATTTCTCTATACTCATGTCGTTCAGCAGGCCCTTGATAAGGGATAATTATATTCACACAAGACTAAGAAGTATTATTTTTTTTAACTAATTTCGGTGTTAGTACCCAAATGTGTTACAAAATTGAAACCATAAAACCTAACACTGTTAAAAAAAGTTAGTACCCAAAGGTGAAACTAGCTATAAACCATATCACATGGGATGGGATGGGTTATTGGTGGGTATTAGTATCCAACTTATTTAGAGTATATTGGGATACCAAAAATTGTGTATAACAACAGTATTGCGATTAAAGGACTGGTACAGAAATAAACTGAAAAATACAATTACAATTGAAATAAAAGAAACAACAAGAACAGAATTTGCAGAAAATAAAACGTTCTTGGCTGAGAATCATGTTAAATACGGGTCCCTTAAAACAAATTTCGAGTCTCCCAGGAGAACTCGTTTGTTTCCAGGATACAATAGCCTAAAGCAGTTGCACTGCTGGTCTTGACTCCAACCTGAAGGTGTATCTGAAGCAGGACAGAAGAAAGATTGCTGTAGAGAGAGATTGTAAGAGCTGGTGATTTTCGGTGTATTGGTTCTGCAGCATGGATCTCCTATTTATACTGCAGGTCCAAGTCGAAACTGAAAAACGAATTAAATGGGATAATTAAACTCCATTAAACGTCTTCAATGCACTTTAATTCGTCATTTAATTCCCAGTCAAAAGCATTGACTCGTCAGTTTTAAATGTTGAAGTGTAACTGCACTGTCATAAATGCTGGAAGCTTCCGCGTGCGCGCAAGACACACAGGTGCGCGCGTACGCCATTTTGGCTCACTTCCATGCGCGCGTGCGCCACACTGGCTCAATTCCATGCGTGCGTGCGCCACGTCACCTGTGAGCCTATACGAGCACGCTACACAGTCGCGCCGTATTGGCTCGCTTTGGTGCGCCGCGCACATCACATCAGTGCCCATGCTCCATGCGCGCTTGCACGCCACCATGCCACGTGTACTCGCGCGCGGACGCGCATGACTGCCACTCATACGCCACTACGCGCAGACCCATCTAGGCCATGCGCCTGCATGCCACGTCACTAACCACCTGGTCCTTGCAGCCCCTGTGTTCCACCACGCGCACGTGGTAAAAAATACAAAGGCGGCTCTCAAGCGGCGATGCGAAGTGCAAAGTGCGCCATCAAAGCGCCGCATTGCGCCTCATCGCCCACGCCTCGCGAGTAGTGTGCTCTACACCCTTCGCGAGTACAATTAGTGTGTGCTTCCATGAAACAATGAGGATGAAGAGTTCACAATTAAATACCCCTTTAAGTTTCATCTCTCCTCCTATGTGGGACAAGGTGCCAGTTTCCCACTTTTTTCAGCATTCAAGTTTCAAACACCAACCTTTGAGCATTGATATCTCATTCATCTTAGCTTCGTTTTGGACGTGGTTTGGTTTAGTTCGTTGCGATGCTCTTCCAACATAGAACACAAATCCACAAATAAATATATAAAACCCGTTCATTTTCTTATATTTATTTATAGTCCAAAATTAGGAAAAAACTTTTTCCTATATTTGTGAAAAGTGCTATTTTCACATATTTCCAACAGTTACAAGTACTTCAATTATATTTAGGCCTGTTTGATTAACATGATTAAGTGAAACTTAAACTAGGGTTAATTTTAACAATAGTGAGCTTGATATGTCAGTCAAATAAGGGAAACTTAAACTAGGGTTAATTTAACAATAGTGAGCTTGATATGTCAAAAGGTGCAAGCCTTGTCGAAGACAAGATATGTCGAATATTATAAAGAGATTAGTACGTAAACCTGATCAAAGACCAAATATGTTCAAAGGTGTAAAAACCGGATTAAGATGATGACACAATTCAAACTTGATGACTTGATGAAGCTTCGAATTTTCCCAACCGTTTATGTGGATTTATGGTCAGTGTTGGAAGCAAAAATCTTATACTGATTCACTGGAGATTTTTCACTTTCCAATGGATTTTCACAGCACGTTGGGTTCAAATCAAATCCATATAAGGTGTTATGGTTCTTCGATGAAGTTGGTTCTTTGTGGGAAATAGATTTGGGTAGAGAAATATATTGGAAATGTGGCCAAGTGTGTAATTTTATTATATTTTTCATTGCAAATCCTTTCACAAAGAGTAAACTACCAAAATGGTCCCTGGGGTTTGGTCACTTTTGCTACTTTAGTCCAAAACTCAAACCTTTTGAATCTGAGTCCCTGGATGTTAACTTAAAAATCTGACCAGATTTTGCTTTTTGGATGAAAATGGCAACAAAATTGAAACCACAGTGACCCAGATTCAAAAGGTTTAAGTTTTGGACTAAAGTGGAAAAAATGACCAAACCTCAGGGACCATTTTGGCAGTTTACTCTTTCACAAATTACAAACAATAGACACCACAACTTTTTTGTAACTCGACTCATTTGACATATTCTAATACCTTTAAAAACAACAACCGTAAACCACATTGGAGTTATTTTTCATATGTTTATTGTTTGTTCATCAATCTATAACACTTGGTGAAAAGGTATCATGATTGTAAAAGTTGAACATGTATATTCAACATAAAACTTTATCACCAAGATACATCAAACTCTAGCTAAACCTGTCCAAAATTGACAATCATGCTACTTCGTGTAATAAATTTATTCATAGTAATTTGGAAACATTGTTAAAACTTAAAATCCTATTATATGTAAAACAAATAAAATAATTATAGAGATAAAACACAAATATGATGTTGTATAAACACAAGACCGTGTATAGTGTAGCGCCACTTGCCGCACAACCATGCACTGCCGCTAAGCACCACAACTCACCGATGAAGGGCAAAGGTGGGTGGCACCACCAAAATAACATGCGTAAAATCAAATGGTGTGAGACTTGATTTTTTTCTAACCAATTAGAACCCAATTTCCTTTTTTTAGTTACCGTCTCACTACTATGTAAGGGGTTGTTTATTTACCTCTTAATGAGTCTCTTAATGGTTCAAACCTTTTGGTAGTTCAACGTTTAGTGGTTCAGACTGTTTGTTTCGCAAGCAGATGTCTGAATGGTTCAGACATTTGCCTCTGAATGGTTCAGACTGTTTGTTTCGCAAGCAGATGTCTGAATGGTTCAGACATTTGCATCTGAATGGTTAAGCATTATAATGAGTCTAAATTGTTAAGACCTCTGATCTGAATTGGTAAAACATTTGCCTCTGAACGGTTAATCATTATACTGGCTCTTAATGGTTCAAATATCTCATTAAACAGGTGTAACTTTTGTACTTACTATAATGAGTTAATTACTGTTTTCGTCCCTGTGGTTTGTCAAAAATCACTATTTCAGTCCATTAGTTTAAAAATTGCGATTTCAGTCCCTGTAGTTTCACTTTTGTAACCATTTTAGTCCCTTTAGTTTCACTTTCGTAACCATTTCAATCCATTTATTCTGTTAGTACAGGGACTGAAATGGTTACGAGGTGGACTGAAATGGTTACAAAAGTGAAACCACAGGGACTGAAATCGCAATTTTTAAACTAATGGACTGAAATAGTGATTTTTGACAAACCACATGGACGAAAAGAGTAATTAACTCTACTATAATAGATATAAACTTTGAAAAATCAAATTTCTCAAAACTAAAAAAAAATTGAAGACTTACCCGCCCACACGCCCATTCCTACAATGGGTACGGATAAAGCATAGCATCTGCCCGACGTCTTCTTCATGGATAATCCAAAATCTGACCTAATTCAACAATCTCCTTCCACTGTTAGCGCCTTCTCAGACTGGGATATAGATTTCACCGAAGAAGAACTCCAATCAATTGAAGCCATATTTCAATCTGCAACTTCTTCTTCTTCCTCTCGAAAACAACCCGTTGCCGATTGCGACGGTGATCGTCCTAAAACACGCCGGAGATTACCGGATTCGCTGTTCAATTTCACAGAACAATCCACATTTTCATCTCACAACGCCTCAAGTTCGTCTTCTTTATTGCCGTGCCCTAGAAATCGCTTCAGATCCTATCATCGTGGTAATTTGTTTGTTTTTTTTTGTTTTGTTTGTGATTATCTGTCAATAAGCATGTTTTTATTTTTATTTTTCTTATAGTTAGAAAGAACCATAGCTATTGTTAATGTATTAATTCAAGTTTCTGGCTTTAGGATTGGCACTAGAAATTATGAAATGAGTACAGTTAAGTTGCAGTTTATCAGAATGTTTGTGAGGGTTTAAAACCGAGGCGTAAAGCGCAAAGGCACACAGCTTTTTGTAGGCAAGGCGCAAGTACATTGTTAGGTTTTTTACATATCTTATAGGTTTTAAGCATTTCCTAGCCAAATTTTAACTATAAATAAGTTTTATATATGCTTTGATTTATAAATTACACACGTGTGCAACTTAAAAAGCTATATTTACAACATTCTTATGTATAAAAAGCTATGCTAAAGGCAGTTTTTTGTGTGTGTGAGTGTGTGAAAGAATCGCGCCTCAGCTACAACTCGTGTCTTATGTAGTAAAAAGCATGGACCCTTGCCTCAAGCTGCGCCTCGTGCCTAGGCGTGCTTTTAGAAACCAAGCTTTGTATATCCAAATATGAATATACTAGGAAACTGACTAATTGTCTATAATATTCAATTATTAAATTAAGCAAGTTTTTGATCCTTTTTGAGTACTTTGTTTGATTTTTGGCTGCCTGCAACTTTTATTTTTTGCGAGTGTGTGATTATTGTTTCCACCATATAAGACTTTGTAGTCATGTATTTGAATTTTGAAATGTATATATTTTCACTAAGTTTACTGTAATTTAAAAACAAGAGAATAATGCAAAACTTTTTGAATGTGCATAAATGGAGATGTTAAGGCTGCTTTTATAACCATGTAATTGTAGGATCAGTTGTAGACTTGTAGGATTATGTAATACAGTGTCATCTTGTTGCTTTACCTTGTAGAACGAACAATGCTCGAATTACAATTTGCATGGCTAATTGGTTGCAGTTATATTTTTCATTTGCATGTCACACAAAGTGACTCTTCTCTTTAACATCTAGTAATGCTAGTGTTTCAGTCATTTGCATTCGTTGCGAGATTGAATCTGTTTAAAAAAAAGGATTGCTAACTATTATATCAATACACGATTCACGAAGACATAAGTGATTTACGAGTATCTTACTTGTGGATTCTTGTTTCAGCTACACCAAAGATGAGATACCCTGCAATGACTTTTAAAGGTCATATTGTGTACAGCCGGACATTTTCAGAAGTGGAGAAAGCTGCAGATGAGCTATTAAGATTTGTTGAAACAAAAAACAGTGATGGCAGCAGTGCTGCTATTGGATTTGACATCGAGTGGAGACCGTCATTCAAGAAAGGTTGCTGTTTTAACTGAATATTTTTATACTGTTCTATATTACAGTCCATGTAATATGTCTCAAAAGACATAATATCCACTAATGGAACACAATACTTCATTATATACACTAGTATTCCTTTACCAAGAGCTATGAACCGTGCAGGTGTAGCACAATCCAAGGCGGCAGTTCTACAGATATGTGCAGATGCTGCCCGTTGCCATGTAATGCATATTATTCATTCTGGATTTCCTCAGAATTTGAAGTCTCTTCTTGCGGATTCTAGATTTATAAAGGTCAGTGAGTGTTGTGGATTTGATATTTAACGTGTCCTTACTATTATGAAACTACTGTGTCTAATTAGAGTTTTATGCAATCTTTATAAAATTAATAGGTTGGAGTTGGCATTGCTGGTGATGCGCGTAAGGTTTTTAATGATCATAACGTGCCTGTAGATGCTTTAGAAGATTTGTCGCGTTTAGCCAATAAAAAGCTTGGTGGACAGCCCAAGATGTGGGGCTTGTCTTCATTAACTGAGAAGCTTACATGTAAACAGGTACTTCTAGATACTAGAGGCACCAAATTTAACCCGTTTGGCCAAAATGGGTCTATTTTGTGTTTTAATGTTTAGTTTTAACACTTATGAGTTATGTCACTGGTTTTATTAAGCGGCCTGATGATAAACTAATTGCAAATCTTACAAATTTCTAACCAAGATTCAACTGCAAGCAGGTTCTAAAACCCTCGAAGATTAGATTAGGAAATTGGGAAGCTAATCCTTTGTCAGTGGAACAGCTGAAATATGCAGCCACCGATGCATTTGTTTCTTGGCACTTGTATGAGGTAAGCAAAATGTGCGGGTCAAGACAAGTAAAATTTAAAATGTGCAGGTCGGGTTGGCTTGTCCTGCAAAACGTTTCTGGTTGATTCTTTTAAAAGTTACAGTAAAGTACACGGATGGTCCCTGTGCTTAACCAAAATTTTGGATTTGTTCCCTGACTTTTTAGAAGTACACGAATGGTCCTATGGTTTGCACTTTGTAACACATTTAGCCCCCAGCTAATAAATCTAAAAATCTTAGCATGTCCAAGTTAGGGACTAAATGCGTTAAAAAGTGCAAATCACATGGACCATCTATGTACTTTTGGCAAAAGTTGGGGACTAAATGCGTTACAAAGTGCAAACCACAGGGACCATCCGTGTACTTTTGGGAAGCTAGGGACCTAATCCAAAATTTTGGTCAACCACAAGGACCACCCTTGTACTTTACTCTAAAAGTTATATGTCTCATTTAGCTAATTTATATAGTATGATTGTATAAATTGATAAAACTATTATTAAGATAATGGATCAACTTTTTTTAGAAATAGTTTTTTCTCACACACAAATTAACCTTAAGATTGGTCAGGTTCTCAACCGTCTACCAGATCCCGATACTCATACAAATGAGGGGGTGGAAGCCGTGGCACCCTCATCAGTTTCTTGAAGCAAAAACATATTGGTAAATGTGAGTCATTAGCAAGTCCCCTGGCCTGGAATCAAAACTGTAAACTGTGTTCATCCGTTGGACTTATTTTTTTCTCATTAAATTTATATGGGGAACGTTTTGTTACCTATTTAAGAAAACATTTGTAAATTTTAAATTATGTTATGAGCATTTTTTAATACTTTTAGCCATTTTTATTTAGTTACCCATACCCATGGGTAATAACACCAACTTCTTGTGTAAATTATTTTCGAGTTACTGGAGGTGAGAAAAATGGCGCGATTTAGCTTGTCGTTGTGAGCAGAAAAAAAAAACATTTTAAGTGATTAAGATAACCATCACCGGAAAAACCAAAAAAACCAAAAAAATCAAATCAAATAATCAAAGAAAATGAAAAAAAAAGTTGAGTTTTGATTCTTTTGATAAGTAACTTGTATGGTTCGATTTCTGTTAAATGCATATTATAAGATTGTACAAAAATATGTTGTAACTTGTGTTTCGCATTTTTCCTTTTGTATAACCTTTTTTTCTTCAAATTTCACCCATTTTATACACTACAGCACCAATGGGTGGGAAACTTGGAAATTGGAATTAATGCAATAAAGTTTGTTCTTTTTTCCTTTTAGGCAATGCATGAAAATAGTTAAATTTTAATGACATACATCTATAGCCATGTCACTTGCTAGTTATGTGCATTGTAGACATTACATGACAATGATCGCGTTTGCACTTTAACTTGTGACCCCTCTTCAAAGGCTTTGCTTAAATTCCTATTGTATGTGAAATTGTTGCGTTTCACCTTTCCATCACGTATCATTGATAAAATGTGCGCTTTGCCATTTGCCAATGAAATTCAATCCAAATGCAAATCTGACTCGCGTATACCCTGTAGTATCTGACTAGTATTCCTAGTTGATGCATGAAGAAACCATCTTCATAACTCTTCTATGCGCACACCTTAATCCAAGCATATTTGAGATCGATACAGCTACAAGATCAATTTTGTTTCTAGTTAGTTCGTAAAGTCAACCTTGCAAGTGGTGTTCCACACCACTATCGGGTCATCAAAAGGTCAGAGCACGGCTTCATAAATTTTCATGACACTGGCGGTAAATGGTAGGGTGTATGTCCTATTAGTTGTTCGTTTTAAAAAAGGTTGATTCTTCTTACTAAAATTTATGGTGTGTCTCCGAGGTTCACAAATCTCCTTGTTACAATAGCTGGGAATGGTGGCTAAACTCCTATGTTGTTGATGGTGATTTACCTTTTCGCCTTTTGCTAGATATTGTTTTGTTTTTTAATCAAGCGACCAATATCAACAACATATGTAACATTGTATGGATATAGTGTTTGTTTGTAACTAGTTAGATGCCCCGCCCGCGTTGCGGGGCGGTGCACGAATAATGAGCGAGTGTTAGGCAGCAGCTCATTGACACGAAAAACAACTAAATCGAGTCAACCAAATAAAAAAAAGCACTTTTATATTTTTGATAAAAAAACTAAAACAATGGCAAAATTGTAATTTTTAACTGAGGGAAAGTTGTATTTTTTTACTGGGGTAAAATCATAAATTGCCAAAAGATAAAATTATGGCAGTACTGTAAATTTGAAGGGGGGAAAAATTTGGAATTTTAATAGGGAGAAATTCATAATTTTGCACCTAGGTTAACAGCGTAATATAAATTTGAACTACGGGCACAATCGTAATTTTATGCTGGAGGCAAAATCACATTTTTATTTTGAACCGATGGCAAAATCGTATTTTTTAGTTTGGGGCAAAAGCATCATTTTATTTTGAAGGGGGGGAAAACGTAATTTTCAACTGAGTGCAAAATCGTAATTTTTTTAACGGGGAAAAATACCATTTTTTAACTGAGGGCAAAATCGTAATTTTTAGCTGGGGGAAAAAACATATATTTATTTGGGACAAAAGCGTTATATTATTTTGAGCTGGGGGGCAAAACGGTCATTTTAAAATGGATATAAAATAATAAACTGGTTGGTCCAATGGGAGAGTGGCAGACGAAATCGTAATTTTCACTTGAGAGCAAAATCGTAATTTTGAGCTGGAGGCAAAACCGTAATTTTAGATTGAGGTAGGGGCAAAACAGAAAAAAAAAAAAAAAACCAAAATTTCAGCCGCCCATGTTGGCCAATCAAAGCCCACAGCCGACATTGTAAAATGTAGTATTGTATAATATGTTTCTACCCAACAGTGTGTGAGACAAATGTGGTACATGGAGGAAAGGTGACACTACTACGTGTCACGTTAAATGTGGAATATAGATAGATAATACGTGAAAAAAGTATAAGGGGCCGTTTGTTTAGCTCTTAATGAGGCTCTTAATGGTTCAGACCTCTTATTGGTTCAACACTTAATGGTTCAGACTGTTTGTTTCGCGATCAGTTGTCTGAATGATTCAGACATTTGCCTCTGAATGGTTAAGCATGATACTGAGTCTGAATGGTTAATACCTCTTACCTGAATTGGTCAGACATTTGCCTCTGAATGGTTAAGCATTATACTGGCTCTTAGTGGTTCAGACCTCTTACTCGTTCAGCACTTAATGGTTTAGACCTCTTACTGGTTCAACACATCCATTTAGAAGTTTTCGAAAGCCCTCAGTTTCATCACCTTTTTAACCTATATTATAGATTTATTGGTATGTATGATGGGCTGATTGCTTATTCACGGCAACAGGCGACCGGTTTTATGGAGCTGGATCTATTGGTCTTAATAAAAAAGTGTACTGAAAGACCAGAACTTTGGTGGATGGACTTGTTTTATTTAAGAAATTACAGTGCGTTAACAATTATGGCCCAAACAACAATTTACAAGTAATTGATGGTCATGCTAAATTGCTAATTGCTTATATCTATTATTTTTATTGGTTTATAAACTATTACTCATGAACATTTAAAATAGGTTTATCGCCATTGAAGCTGATGTGCCGGGGAGCGGTATACCACACCCCTGGTCTGACAAGAAGATTAAAAAGAGAAATAATAAGTTCCCAAAGATCCTAGAATCGAGGGAATAAACACCAAGCTTCATGCAATAGACAAAAGGTTAGCTTTCCATTTAGACAATCTCTAATCAAACTTTTCCATGAAACGTTTCCAGCTTTGTAATTTACTCATATTTGCTCCAACCACAATTCCTAAATAGATGAAAGAGAGTTTATTTGCGCTGCAACCCACCAAGTTGGAAAAAAAAAAAACTCCATTTCTAAATGGTCAACTTCAAACCGAAACATATTTGACTTATGAAATTTGAGTTTTAAACCAAAAGCCAAATAATGAATTTAATACCATAACAGTATTTTGAATATTACCCAACTACCATTCACCTAAGTCCCTCCGTAATTGGAAGTGATATGGCGTTGGAGACGAGCATAGCGTACCATAGTGTCCGACAACACCATTACAGCCGGTGCTATGGGGTTGAAATTTTGATTCTCCGTGAAAAATATGACGCCATGCCCCTTCCTCCCCCACTCACACACATATATGTACATATGTATATGTATAATTGAAGGGGTTATATAACCCCCTTACCACTACACCCTCTTGTGATATAACCTCTCATAAAGCCCCCTCTTGCACTTTTTCTCCACTTGTCGCATAATCCCTACCAAAGGGCTTTAGACCGCGGGGTGTGGGGCGTGGGTTGAGGCGGCGAAATGCCAAAAATGCTGGCTAGATCACACCGGGCTAGCGTTGGCCATGGCGTTGCCCCGCTGGCGTGGGGCGAGGGCAGTGTGACATGACTGACTTTGATTGGCTGGTTTGATGTAGCCGTTTGGGGGTAGCCGTTGGGGGTGGCGGTTAGATATGGTAAATCAAATTAAAAAAAAAACATTTTTTTACCTATAATTCTATAAATAATCACCCAAAATTATATATTTTCCCATTCTTCTTCAACCATTACCCAACACAATTATAACATTTTCCCATTCTTCTTCCACCAAACTCACACCAAAAAGTCGAAAATGGTGCATCCGAAGAGGAGGAAATAGCAGTAGTGACATCGATTGTTGACGCACAACGTACCCTACAACTCGGTCAAACCGCTTATTGGGGGTGAGCGTCCCAACAATACCAACAACACGTCGGGAATACCCGTGTCAACACAAATGGCGTGAGCTCAAACCGAGGTTGGATCGGTTTAAACTTTGCTTCGACCGTGTCCCTGCAGGCGACTTGACCTATGACGATCGAGTAGAGATCGCGAAGATCGAGTACATGCACGATGGGAATACGGAGTTTAAGTGGGTTTCCCACTTTAATATTTACTGTACTTTGTAATTTTTTTTATTTTTTTTGTATGATTTAATAAATTGATTTTTTTTAATTTTTTAGGATTTAATAAGTAGGTTTTTTTTTTAATCTTTTTGGATTTATTAAGTAGGTTTTTTATATTTTAGAATTGTCTTTTATGTAACTTTTTTTTAAATTAACATAAGTTGTGTTTTTTTATATAATTGTCAACTTAAAAAAAAAACACATGGCACCTCACGCCGGCCAGGCCACGCCGCTCCCACACCCCACTTTTTTGGGTGTGGACTGGTGTAACCTACATCTGCTACGTGTCGAGCAATACCCCCAACCCAAGCCCCTCCACACCCTATAGTCTCATGGTGCTTTATGACACATGACCTAACAAGATGACATCATTAGCATTAAAAAGGTGAGATAAATAAAAATTACCTCTATCAATGTAAGCTTCAAAATTTAACCCGACATTCACAAAGTTCTCAGTTGCAACATGTAAACCCTTCGTAGCAATAATAAACAAAAACGAAGACAAAGGATTCCCTTGTTGAATACCTCTCTCCATCTGAATCTCTTAAGACAGGTTTCCATTAGTTAAAATTGAAGCCTTAGCCTAAGACAAACATGAACCACTTAGGTCATGCACACTTGCCTAAGGTTACTTATTTTAGGTGTAAACTAATTCGATTCTCAAAAATAATACCGTAAAAGTGAAAAGTCCAATATCCTTTTTATTAAAAACTGACGACGAGGGTCCCTAGTTGGGCTCCTCGCCTGGACTCTCATTACCCGTAACCAACCGGCCAACTATTATTACACGCTAATTGGGCCCATTTCTGACAAAAGAACCAACACAATGGGACGAGCAAAAGACTCGGAGGAGAGCATGGCTCTCGTGACAGACCACGGTTCTGATAAGGATTGCCAGTGACAGGACTTCTCACAAGCATTAAATGCATGTAAGAGAGAAGAGATCCGGGGAGGTGATGTTGCTTAGATTGAGATGCATATCATTTAATGAAGGGATCTCATTTGATCCTACAAAGGAGACCGTAGGGTATGGTGGGGCTTGGGTTAAAGGCATGAGTTGACACGTGGAGTTCGACCCCCCCCCCCCCCCCACTGCCTAGTGACGTGTCCGTGAGGTATGGCGGGACATGGGTGCACCGCTTGGGTTGACAGGTTATTAAAAAAAATTACAAAAAAATCACAAAACATTTAAAAAAAAAACACCTAAAATTTTATTAAATTTTTAAAAAGGGTGTGCCTATTGGCACACCAAACCCTAGCAAATTTGCTAGGGTTTATATACGCAGCGTATAAGTTAATACGCAGCAGGGTTAACCCTCTACGCTACGTATATAAACCATGGATCTCAGTGCTAAATAACCAATCATTGCACAGAAAACAAGGTTTATATACGCTGCGTATAGGTCTCTACGCAGCGTATATAAACCATCTGAAAATTTGGGGTCATTTTGGTAGGTTTGAAGCATCAGTTTTTCACAAGGTTTATATACGCTTCGTAGAAACCTATACGCAGCGTATATAAAGGTCTGAAAATGTTCTTTATACCCTTGTGTTGAGGCTATACGAAGCCAAATACAAGGGTAGTTGTGCCATTTTTGTCTCATACGCTGCGTAGGGATCTATACGCACCGTATATAAAGCTCCATTTTTGTTGTATATTTTTTTTGTTTATTCCTTTGTTTATTTATAAAAAAAGAAAATTATTTATAAAAAAACAATATTATTGGTAATACAAATATAAATTATAAATATTAAACATAATACAAATATTATGAATTATAAAAATAAAAAATAATACAAATATTATGAATTACAAGACCTACAGAGAACCTATACGCGACTTACACTATACGATACGATACGATATAACACTTGTATAGGCCTATAGCCGTGGTTTAGGTTCCGTATTGACCTCGTATAAGCCAAGAAGTGTGATATCGTATCGTATAGGTGCGGTTTATGTCTCGTATTGACCTCGTATAAGCCTATAAGTGTGATATCGTATCGTATAGGTGTAGTATAGGTCACGTATTGACCTCGTATAAGCCTATAAGGGTGATATCGTATCGTATAGCGTAGTATATGTCCCGTATTGACCTCGTATAAGCCTAAAACTGTGATATCGTATCGTATAGCGTAGTATAGGTCACGTATTGACCTCGTATAAGCCTATAAGTGTGATATCGTATATTATAGGTGTAGTATAGGTCACGTATTGACCTCGTATAAGCCTATAAGTGAGATACCGTATCGTATAGCGTAGTATATGTCCCGTATAGGCCTATAGGTGTGGTTTAGATCCCGTATAGGCCTATAGGTGTGGTTTAGGCCCCGTATAGGCCTATAGGTGTGGTTTAGGTCCCGTATAGGCCTATACGGGACCTAAACCACACCTATAGGCCTATACGAGACCAAAACCGCACCTATAGGCCTATACGGGTGTTATTGTATAGTATCGTATCATATAGTGTATAGTATAAGTCTCGTATAGGTTTCCTATAGGTCTTGTATATGCATATAGGCCTATACGGGACCTAAACCACACCTATAGGCCTATACGAGACCTAAACCACACCTATAGGCCTATACGTGACCTATACTACACTTATACGATACGATATCACACTTATAGGCTTATACGAGGTCAATACGGGACCTATACTACGCTATACGATACGATATCACACTTATAGGCTTATACGAGGTCAATACGGGACCTATACCACACCTATAGGCCTATACGGGTGTTATATCGTATCGTATCGTATAGTGTATAGTATAAGTCTCGTATAGGTTCCCTGTAGGTCTTGTAATACATAATACTTGTATTATTTTTAATTTTTATAATTCATAATATTTGTATTATTTTTAATATTTATAATTGATATTTGTATTATTTACCAATAATATTGTTTTTTTATAAATAAACAAAGGAATACACAAAAAAAAAATGGAGCTTTATATACGCTGCGTATAGATCCCTACGCAGCGTATGAGACAAAAATGACACAACTACCCTTGTATTTGGCTTCGTCTAGCCTCAACACAAGGGTATAAAGGACATTTTCTGACCTTTATATACGCTGCGTATAGGTCTATACTCAGCGTATATAAAGGGTAGTTTTTTATTTTTAACCCCAAACCTGTGGTAAAAATATCTTTTTAACCCTTACAGTGTATATACGCTGCGTATAGACCTATATGCAGCGTATATAAAGGTCTGAAAATGTCCTTTATACCCTTGTGTTGAGGCTATACGAAGCCAAATACAAGGGTAGTTGTGTCATTTTTGTCTCATACGCTGCGTAGGGATCTATACGCAGCGTATATAAAGCACCATTTTTGTATTTTTTTTTTGTGTATTCTTTTGTTTATTTATAAAAAAAGAAAATTATTTATAAAAAACAATATTATTGATAATACAAATTATAAATATTAAAAATAATACAAATATTATGAATTATAAAAATTAAAAATAATACAAATATTATGAATTATAAAAATAAAAAATAATACAAATATTATGACTTACAGGACCTATAGAGTACCTATACGAGACTTACACTATACACTATACGATACAATATAACACCCGTATAGGCCTATAGGCGTGGTTTAGGTCCCGTATTGATCTCGTATAATCCTAGAAGTGTGATATGGTATCGTATAGGTGTGGTTTAGGTCTCGTATTGACCTCGTATAAGCCTATAAGTGTGATATCGTATCGTATAGGTGTAGTATAGGTCACGTATTGACCTCGTATAAGCCTATAAGTGTGATATCGTATTGTATAGCGTAGTATATGTCCCGTATTGACCTCGTATAAGCCTATAACTGTGATATCATATCGTATAGCATAGTATAGGTCACGCATTAACCTCATATAAGCCTATAAGTGTGATATCGTATCGTATAGGTGTAGTATAGGTCACGTATTGACCTCGTATAAGCCTATAAGTGTGATATCGTATCGTATAGCGTAGTATATGTCCCGTATAGGCCTATAGGTGTGGTTTAGATCCCGTATAGGCCTATACCACACCTATAGGCCTATACGGGACCTAAACCACACCTATAGGCCTATACGGGTGTTATTGTATAGTATAGTATAGTATCGTATCGTATCATATAGTGTATAGTATAAGTCTCGTATAGGTTTCCTATAGGTCTTGTATATGCATATAGGCCTATATGGGACCTAAACCACACCTATAGGCCTATACGTGACCTATACTACACTTATACGATACGATATCACACTTATAGGCTTATACGAGGTCAATACGGGACCTATACTACACTATACGATACGATATCACACTTATAGGCTTATACGAGGTCAATACGGGACCTATACCACACCTATAGGCCTATACGGGTGTTATATTATATCGTATCGTATAGTGTATAGTATAAGTCTCGTATAGGTTCCCTGTAGGTCTTGTAATTCATAATATTTGTATTATTATTAATTTTTATAATTCATAATATTTGTATTATTTTTAATATTTATAATTGATATTTGTATTATTTACCAATAATATTGTTTTTTTATAAATAAACAAAGGTTTGCTATAAATTTCTGATTTAAAATTTCTATGCTTGCTCCCTGCAAGATTTCAGAAATCCTAACGGTTTCTCCATTGGCTGTCTCTACTAAGCATTCTTGTGGTAGTTTAGTTAATCACTGATTTAGAAATTTGCAAAATGATGTATTAATAAAACTTTGGTTTGCACCAGATTCGAATAATACTTTAGCAAAGATATCATTAACTAAAAACGTACCAGCTATGACATCTGGAATCATCTTGGCTTCTTCTGCAGTCAGAACAAATGCTCTAGCATTTTTAGTATTCTTGTTATCAGGAGCTGGAGCTAATTTCGGACGGTTTGGCTTGATATGACCTTGTTCTCCGCAATTGTAGCATATCCTGCTGTTTTTCTTCCTGCAGTCTTCTTCCTTGTGTCCCGATATTTTGCAAAAGTTACAGTATATAGAGCATCTTCCTGAATGCTTTCTTTTGCAATTCCTACAGTAAGGTGTAGAGGTAGAACCTATATTTTTCCCACGATTAAAATTTCCAGAACGGAATTCTTGTGTGAGCTTTTGGGTTAGGTTCCTTCTTTGATCCTCTTCTCGGGTACGGACTAATTCATCTGTCAAGGTATTTGCTAGTTCTACAGCTTCTTCTATAGTTTGAGGTCTAGCTGCCTTGACTACGTGTCTAATCTCTCCAATTAATCCCCAAATATAACGGGAAATTAACACTGGTTCTGGTGAAGCAAGAGTTGGCACTATTCTAGCATATTCGAAGAATATTTTAGTGTACCCCTTACTATCCACACCAGTCATCCTAAGATTTAGGAATTTGTTTGCTGTCTGTTACTTTTCATTGGGTGGGCAGAATTTCCTTTCTACTTTGTCCTTAAATTCTTCCCATTCCATATTATAGGTTCTATCACTTCCTCTTGATTGGAGGATACTGTTCCACCATTCTAGTGCTGCATTCTTAAACAGATTAGAAGCAAACAGTATCCTATCTTCTTCAGCACACTTGCTTATTCTTAAGACTGCCTCAGTTTTCTCTATCCAGCGTAAGGTTGCAATGGCCCCTTCATTGCCCGAGAATTCCATTGGTTTACAAGACCAGAATTCTTTATATGAACAACCGTAAGACACGGTTCTTCTTTTTTTGGGAATAGGCATTTGAAGTACCGGTCCATTGTTTACACTGTTTTTTGGTTCAACTGGTCACTTACTACTATGCTTAATTTTATTATCAGCATCCTTAACAGTTTGAAGAATAAATGGCGTTGCATCTATAATTCCCTGTGCCACTATGTGTTGGATAGCACTATTATCCACTTGGTTTCCATTGTTATTGATGCTCGGATTTTCATTAACCACGTTAATGTTACTCTGGTTATCATTATTCAGATTTCCTTGATTTCCTTCGTCGGCCATCTGAATTTTAAACATTTATTCCATATTAATGTCACAATATAAGAGGTAATATAGTTAATCACATGACACACAATCTAGCCAAAAACGTAGATCATTGCTACTTTTACTCTATTCATATACTATTATGTATCTATTACACACTAGTACTGAAATAAATATTACAATACCAACAGAAATAGAATCACACTAATAGTAATATGCATCCGTACACACATATTTTATTTTATTTTATTATATTATTAATACTACCATCGTTTCACCATCTCATTCATGGATATGGATTTATCCAAAAATCCATATTGCGTTCATCGTATTTCCATACGAGACGCTCTCCCACCTGACGCATTCTCTCACTGCTTTCTAAAATTTTCTCCCCAAAAGTCCTAAGTTCTTGGACGTTTTCTGCACTCATTGGGGGTGCAGGTTCTCGAACTGGGTTTGGAATCTGGGGTGCGGGTTCCTGATATGGGGGTGACAGTTCCTGAAATTGGTAAGGATCCTCTAAAATCTCCCTAATATAGTTATCATGGTAATAGGGATCTAAAGGGTCCATACCTGGGTAGGCTTCTATGTTCTGTATGGGTGGATATTCCTGGATAGGGTAACGTTGCACAAAGTCCTTATTGTCGTCCCACCAGGGATCGTAATCCGGGTCTAGGGGGTTTGGTGCAGGTATCCTAGGAATTTCGTCGGGGTTAAAGTCATGCATCTCCACTTGGTTTTCCTGGTTTTCTATCTCCATGGGTTGTTCTGGGTTTTGTGGTTGTGGGGCTACTAGTTGTTCCAGACTTGGGTCAGCAGCAGTTGTAGCTAGGATATGGAAATTAGCTAGGCTTCTATTAAGCATATCCTGTGTATTGGCATTTGTCTCTCGCTTAGCAGCTGCTAAAACTCTTTCCTGTTGCAACTTTCGCATTCTCTTCCTACGAGCAAAGGCTTCCTTACTGAACCATCCTCGTTTCTTATGAGGGAATGGCTCTTCTGACTGAGCTCTAAAAGCAAACACTCCTTCGTCCTGATCAGCAGAATACCCAGAAAGGGCAGGCTGTGATGAGGTACCTTCACTCCTAGGTGATTCAGACAACTGACGATTCATGTCTGATGGTCCTTGATCACTCATTCTGTAAACTATCAAATAGTCAAATAACACATAACAAATAATTATAGTTATGCACGTATCTCCGTAATTTATTTCCTAACACAAAATATATAATTTAAGTGTCAGCAGAACACTTCTTCGGCTCAGACCAGTGGCTAGGCTCTGATACCACCTTCTGTCGCAACCCCTGATCCCTTATCTGTCCCGGGAACGGGCGGACGCGAACTCAGTGGTGGTGGTATCAGGTTTCGTTAATTTGGCAGCGGAAATTACATCAGGACCGTAGTTAGGAAATGTTTATCAGAGTAAAACCACCATAATTTATATTAATAAACACATGGGCAAAACCCAAGTTTCTTATTACAATACATTTATAGGGATATACCCTATTTTATTAAATTTAAAACATCTTGTTTTAGATAACTTTTATAGCCACTTATTTTCCAAGCCGTCAGTGCTCTCGAGCTGGCTTTTTCCCAGTTGGCTTTCACATTGTGTTACCTGAAACATGTTTTAAAAATATTTTGTCAGCGGGAAATACTGGTGAGTGAATCCCAGTTTAATCAAGAAACATTTTATTAACTAACACAGTATTGTGAGCGATCACATTGTTTATTTCTACACAATTACTCATTCAGTACTGTCAATCCTTGACTTGTGGGTCATATTACACATTGGCTAACTCGCTGTCCAATGGTAACGTACTGTCATTACGACTTACTACTCGCAAGTAATAAATTTTGTATACAAAACCCCAACATACCGGCAGTAATTGAAGAACTACAAAGACTCAATCACTGCTAATTTTCATGGTAAAACATTTAAGGTTTGGTAAAACATTACCAAAAAGATTAACAAAAAGAGGATAAACTCACATTGCTATCTTAGACTTCGAGTAAGGGTTTTCTGGATATAATCTATAATTTATACAAATGTACATTGGTTAGTATCATAACCCTTTGAAATTATTAATGATACCTTCCCCGAGACGGCATTCCAACAACTACGTCGGGCAGAACCACGACAGTTGTTACGGAACCCTAAATCAATCGGGCAGCGTAACTATTACGAAACTAGGGTTATAATACTTACAACGGAGCAGAACCTCGCTAATTAGGGGTATAATACCCGTGTATTATAAGCCTACTACTTCAGAAATTGAGATTGAGAATGAATTGTGAGCGACGGAAAACGAAAACCGATGCCTTCTATTTATAGTTTTGAAATATCGTCCTCTCGCGGCCCGCGTAAAAGATAAGGGACTCTTACGCGGCCCGCGTCAACATTGGTCAACGCTGTAGCTTAGCTGGGTCAGCTACTAGACTCGCCACGATGTCGACACGTGTCAGCTCAGGATGTCTCCGCGTTTCATGATCTCTCGCGGCCCGCGTTAACTAACAAAGACTCTTACGCGGCCCGCCTGAACTAAAGGTTTCAACGATATCAGGTTTAACCCTGATACTGCCCGCGTAAACTAAGGATAAAGGATGCCGCGGCCCGCCTCAGCTTAACAATTTTTGTTTTTAATTTATTTTATATGTTATAACCTATTTCGGGCTCGGTTTTCACATACGGGGTGTAATATAAGACATAGAAGGGTATTTTAAGATATAATAGGGTATTGGAAATATTATGAGAATGTTGGTTTTACCGAGGGTTGTTACACTCTCCCCACCTTATTTTAGAGCTCGTCCTCGAGATCTACTGGAATAATTGCGGATATTTCCTTTGCATTTCAGATTCAAGCTCCCATGTGTACTCAGGTCCTCTTTTGGAGTCCCACTTCACTTTGACTAGAACTAGTCTCTTATGCTTGAGATTCTTGACTTTCTTATCTTCAATCTGTAGAGGTCTTTCTACAAACTTGAGTTGCTCATTTACCTCTATATCCTTAAGAGGTACTATCAGGGATTCATCAGCTAAACACTTTTTGAGATTAGATACATGAAACACATCATGTATTCCTGCCATTTCCTCTGGCAGTTGTAGCTGATAGGCTACAGGTCCTATTTTTTCTAATAATCTCAAAAGGTCCAATATACCTGGGACTTAGCTTTCCCGTTTGATGAATCTTACTACTCCTTTCCAAGGAGAGACTTTCAATAATACTTTATCTCCTACTTGAAATTCCAACGGTTTGCGTCGGTTATTGGCATAACTTTTCTGTCGATCACGTGCTGCTTTCAGTCGTTCATTGACTTGAATAATCTTGTCGGTTGTTTCTTGCACTATCTCAGGTCCAGATAGTTGCTTTTCCCCAATTTCTGCCCAACAGACTGGGGTTCGGCACTTTCGTCCATAAAGTGCTTCGAATGGTGCAGCATTGATACTTGTGTGATAACTGTTATTATAAGAAAATTCTATTAAAGGTAAGTGATCGTCCCAATTACCTCCAAAATCAATTACACAAGCTCTAAGCATGTCTTCCATTGTCTTAATTGTCCTTTCGCTTTGTCTATCCGTTTGAGGATGATAAGCTGTACTTAGCTTTAACTTGGTTCCCATTGCCTTTTGGAAACTTGACCAAAAATGAGATGTAAAGCGGCTATCCCTATCAGAAACAATTGATAAAGGAATACCATGTAAAGAAACAATTTCATTTACATACAATTTAGATAATTGTTCCATACTAATTGTTTCCTTCATTGGTAAGAAATGAGCTGACTTGGTTAGTCTATCTACAATCACCCAGATTGTATCATTACCTTTCCTTGTTTTGGGTAATTTAGTAACAAAATCCATTGTTATCAATTCCCATTTCCAAACTGGCATTTCTAATTGCTGTAACAAACCTGAGGGTTTCTGATGTTCAGCTTTAACTTGTGAACAAGTTAAACATTTAGAAACATAGTCTGCTATGTCCTTCTTCATTCCTATCCACCAGAAATTTTTCCTTAAATCCTGGTACATTTTATCACTTCCTGGATGCATCATATACTTAGACTTATGGGCTTCTTCTAATATACGATGACGTAGATTTCCAAATTTAGGTATCCACATTCTCTTTTCATGGAATCTCCATATTCCATCTGTTCCTTGTTCTAATTCTTTTAGCATACCTTTTAGCTTTTCAGTATCTTCCTTGATTACTGATTCTTGTGCTTCTCTTATCTGATCATTTAAATCTACTTGTAGATTTAATTTAAGAGAACGTACCCTTTTTGGCTTTTCATGATATTTTCGGCTTAAAGCATCTGCCACTATATTTGCTTTTCCTTCATGATACTGGATATCACAATCATAGTCACTAAGCAATTCCATCCAACGTCTTTGTCTCATATTCAACTCTTTTTGCTTGAAGATATACCTTAAACTCTTATGATCAGTGAATATGGTAAACTTACTACCATAAAGGTAATGTCTCCAAATCTTAAGAGCAAAAATTATAGCTCCTAATTCTAGATCATGAGTTGAATAATTATCTTCATGATTCTTAAGTTGTCTAGATGCGTAAGCTATAACCTTTTGTCGTTGCATCAATACACATCCATAACCTAATCTAGAAGCATCACAATAGACTACAAAATCTTCAGTTCCTTTTGGTAATGCTAGTATGGGTGTATGGGTCAATCTTTGCTTAAGGATTCTAAATGCTTCTTCTTGTTTTAATCCCCATTCAAACTTAACAGATTTACAGGTTAGCTTAGTTAAGGGAATGGCTATTCTAGAAAAATCTCGAATAAATCTTCTATAATAACCGGCCAATCCTAAGAAACTTCTAACCTCAGTTGGTGATTCAAGGGTTTTCCATTTAGTAATTGCCTCGATCTTTGTTGGATCTACATGAATTCCTTCATGATTGACTAGGTGTCCAAGGAATTGTACATGTTCTAACCAAAATTCGCACTTTGAAAATTTAGCGTAAAGCTTTTCCTTTCTTAATAAACTTAAAAGTGTGTGCAAATGCTTTGCATGATCTTCTTTACTTTTAGAGTAAATTAGAATATCATCTATAAATACAATTATGAATTTATCCAAATATGGCTTACATATTCGGTTCATCATGTCCATAAATGCAGCTGGGGCATTGGTTAAACCAAATGGCATGACAGTAAATTCATAATGACCATACCTTGTTCTAAATGCGGTCTTAGGAATGTCCTCTTCCTGTACCTTTAATTGATGATATCCTGACCTTAAATCGATTTTAGAGAAAAATCGAGCTCCTTGCAGTTGATCAAACAGATCATCGATTCTTGGTAACGGGTACCGATTCTTAATCGTGACCTTGTTTAATTCACGGTAATCAATGCACATACGCATTGATCCGTCCTTCTTTTTAACAAACAGTATCGGCGCTCCCCATGGCGACGAACACGGTTGTATGAATCCTTTCTCTAACAATTCGTCTAATTGTTTCTTCAATTCTTGCATTTCTGCAGGTGCCAAACGGTAAGGTGTTTTGGCAATCAGTGATGTTCCTGGTAGCAGGTGAATTCTGAATTCAGCTTCTCTGTCTGGAGGTAGTCCTGGTAATTCTTCTGGAAAGACATCTGAAAACTGAGATACTACTGGAATATCGTTTAAATTCTTTCCTTTAGTGTTAGTGATTATAGAAATCAAATACACTATAGAACCTTTTCTTATACAACTTGCAGTTTTCATCACAGAAATGAATTTAGTAGACCTAGAAGGTTTATCTCCCTTAATTATGATCGTTTTACCTTTTGGTGAATTTACTTGAATTAACTTTTGATCACATAAAATATTGGCTTTATTGGCTATTAACCAATCCATTCCTAAAACAACATCGAATCCTACCAGATTCATGGGATATAGGTTTGCTATAAATTTCTGATTTAAAATTTCTATGCTTGCTCCCTGCAAGATTTCAGAAATCCTAACGGTTTCTCCATTGGCTGTCTCTACTAAGCATTCTTGTGGTAGTTTAGTTAATCACTGATTTAGAAATTTGCAAAATGATGTATTAATAAAACTTTGGTTTGCACCAGAGTCGAATAATACTTTAGCAAAGATATCATTAACTAAAAACGTACCAGCTATGACATCTGGAATCATCTTGGTTTCTTCTGCAGTCAGAACAAATACTCTAGCATTTTTAGTATTCTTGTTATCTGGAGCTGGAGCTAATTTCGGACAGTTTAGCTTGATATGACCTTGTTCTCCGCAATTGTAGCATATCCTGCTGTTTTTCTTCCTGTAGTCTTCTTCCTTGTGTCCCGATATTTTGCAAAAGTTACAGTATATAGAGCATCTTCCTGAATGCTTTCTTTTGCAATTCCTACAGTAAGGTGTAGAGGTAGAACCTATATTTTTCCCACGATTAAAATTTCCAGAACGAAATTCTTGTGTGAGCTTTTGGGTTAGGTTCCTTCTTTGATCCTCTTCTCGGGTACGGACTAATTCATCTGTCAAGGTATTTGCTAGTTCTACAACTTCTTCTATAGTTTGAGGTCTAGCTGCCTTGACTACGTGTCTAATCTCCCCAATTAATCCCCAAATATAACGGGAAATTAACACTGGTTCTGGTGAAGCAAGAGTTGGCACTATTCTAGCATATTCAAAGAATATTTTAGTGTACCCCTTACTATCCACACCAGTCATCCTAAGATTTAGGAATTTGTTTGCTATCTGTTCCTTTTCATTGGGTGGACATAATTTCAATTCTACCTTGTCCTTAAATTCTTCTCATTCCATATTATAGGTTCTATCACTTCCTCTTGATTGGAGGATAGTGTTCCACCATTCTAGTGCTGCATTCTTATACAGATTAGAAGCAAACAATATCCTATCTTCTTCGGCACACTTGCTTATTCTTAAGACTGCCTCAGTTTTCTCTATCCAGCGTAAGGTTGCAATGGCCCCTTCATTGCCCGAGAATTCCATTGGTTTACAAGACCAGAATTCTTTATATGAACAACCATAAGACACGGTTCTTCTTCTTTTGGGAATAGGCATTTGAAGTACCGGTCCATTGTTTACACTGTTTTCTGGTTCAACTGGTCGCTTACTACTATGCTTACTTTTATTATCAGCATCCTTAACAGTTTGAAGAATAAATGGCATTATGCTTACTTTTATTATCAGCATCCTTAACAGTTTGAAGAATAAATGGCATTGCATCTATAATGGGACAATTGCATATTTCCCCTTAAAAGACTGCTTAATTGCGTATTTATCCAATTTAAAATTAAAATTGCATATATCTCCTTCCTTAACTAATAAAATTGCAAATTTACCCATTTTGATTTATTTCATTAAAAACAAGTTATATAATGACTTTTTACCCTTATTTTTACAAAAAAACTTATAAAAAAAATACATATTTATTCATTTTTACTAGTTTTTGTAGATTTTTACTAGTTTAGCGGTTTATTTCAGTGTTTAAGTTTTAGTAAAAATAGTAAAATGAATAAATATGTATTTTTTTAAGAATTGTGAAAAATCCACAAAAACTAGTAAAAATGAATAAATTTTTATTTTTTGAAGTTTTAATAAAAATAAGGGTAAAAAAGTCATTATGTAACTTGTTTTTAATAAAATAAATCAAAATGGGTAAATCTGCAATTATATTAGGTAAGGAAAGGGGATATATGCAATTTTAATAGTTAAGGAAGGGGATATGTGCAATTTTAATTTTAAGTTGGGTAAATACGCAATTAAGCAGTTTTTTAAGAAGAAATATGCAATTATCCCATCTATAATTCCCTGTGCCACTATGTGTTGGATAACACTATTATCCACTTGGTTTCCATTGTTATTGATGCTCGGATTTTCATTAACCACGTTAATGTTACTCTGGTTATCATTATTCAGATTTCCTTGATTTCCTTCGTCGGCCATCTGAATTTTAAACATTTATTCCATATTAATGTCACAATATAAGAGGTAATATAGTTAATCACATGACACACAATCTATCCAAAAACGTAGATCATTGCTACTTTTACTCTATTCATATACTATTATGTATCTATTACACACTAGTACTGAAATAAATATTACAATACCAACAGAAATAGAATCACACTAATAGTAATATGCATCCGTACACACATATTTTATTTTATTTTATTTTATTATATTATTGTTTGAATCTCCAATGAATTTTCCATTCCATAATCTGCAACACCCATAGGTAGTTCTCTGACTTCTCAGCGGAAATTACCGCACAAGCAGCCGTAAACGATTTGTTTGTCGACGTCATGCCTACGACCTGAACAAATGGCAGGTTGTACATGTTCGTTTTGTAGGTGGCGTCAATCATTAGCACATGCGGGAAGGCACACCATATATTGAATGATCTTTCGTGAACAAAGAAGACATCTTCAACTTCGTTTGATATCTCATTCGTGCGCATGTAATAAGTGTAATTTTTTTCGAGAAGAATGCTTTCAAGTTTTTGCATCGGAGACTTACCGACATTTTTTTCGGCGTTGATCTTCTGAACAGCGTTGTGTATATCTTTCGGAATAAGCTTTCTAGCCGGATTGTTTTTTGTCAGCGTTCGCCAGATACTTTGGTTGGGAATGTCTTGCTCTGCCAGCTCCTTAACCAGTTTTGTATCCTCCGAAGAAAGCATTCTCGCATACGCGTGACCCTCTAAGTTTTCAATAGGAGTGTGGTTATGCTTCGCCTTCGTCACCTCGATCCTCCAAACACTTCCGGATGATTCCGCAAACCCGATCATCTCGAACGGGCACCCTATTTTCTTGCTACCCGTTTTCCTCTGTGTAGCTATACTCTTATGCTCCCCACCAAAAGTACATTGAAACCAAATCTTGTAATTCTCTCCTCTTTTATTCGACCTCTTAGTCACAATGAGGTAACCGTTGTCTTTTGCCGTGTCTTGTACCCAACGCACCAACTCTTTACGTGACGAAAAGGTCTGCGTTGTATCAAACGAAAACGTAACCGGGTAACAGCCTTCCTCGTCAACAGACACATCCCCCGGCTCACCATCGTCACCGAGGTCCGAATATATTTGATGTTCAAAGTTGTGCTCGCCACCGTAACCGAAATTCGAATAACCTTGTAAGCTCTGTTGACAACCGTAACTGTCGTTTGGACCACACTCCTGCTGTTCAAAGTTGTGCTCGCCACCGTAACCGAAATTCGAATAACCTTGTAAGCTCTGTTGACAACCGTAACTGTCTTTTGGACCACACTCCTGCTGTACAAAGCTGTACTCGCCACCGTAACCGAAATTCGAATAACCTTGTTGTGCGTAAGGGTCCTCCACAGGGGTATTCAAATCCAGCGTCACCGTGTTATCACGATAACGAATGCCAGATACAACCTTTGCCTCCCTCAAGTTGGACGAGACCGGTTTCTCATACGAGTCAGAAATAGCGGTCCCATCGTAAGAATCAGGAACAACTGTCTCGTCAGAATATTGACCGAAAATATAGTTGTTTAACCACGACATCGTTTTTTCAAGAGATGTAACTAATACAGCAAAACCGCGCGTTATTTTGAAGAAACACAACGGATGGGTGAATGTATATCGAAGTGTCTGTGAATGAAAATGTATAGGGTCGAAGCACTTCTGTCTCAGAGGTTGCTTTTAAAAGGTAAAATGGGTGAAATTTGGGGTCGAAGCGCCGCGCTATGGCCAAAGCGCGACGCTTAGGGTTAACGACAAAACATCATAATCAGCTTTATGTCTGTCAAACAGTAGGGAATGTCTCAAATGTCAATCGATGCACTTTTGTCGAGCATAGCGCCGCGCTTTGGCCATAGCGCGGCGCTTTGGGATGTGAAAATAATTTTGACCGTGTGTGGTTAGCATGACCCATTTTCCATTCCATAATCCACGTATATATACATGAGTAGTAAAGATAAAATAGGAAAATAGTTACAACAACCTAGGAGATATTCTAAGCTATAATGCTGGAACAATAAAAGACTAAATCAAATAAGTTTCAAAATATAAAACAAAATATACACGATAATAGATAATTGCTTTTGGCTTCATGTCTTGTGCATTAATCACTATTTAAAAAGGCAAGTGTCGGGTTTGAGATTTCACACCTGATCAATGATTACCATTTAATTTTGCTTTAATATAATAAGTAACCAAAAAGAAAACGAGAAACCAGTGGCTTGGTTTTAATTTTTTAATAACCGATTTGTTTTAATTTTTCGTACTTTTTATAAATCTCAAATACTTAAATAAGTATTAAATTTGGCCCAGTGTTTGATCGGGTATAGCTATCTGAAAATAACTGAAAATTCAAGCTAGCAATTCTACAGACTTGGGTGCAGATTCTTCTTGAGCAGATTCTAGGTTTTTATGAAGTACTTAAATTATTTATATAGAGTTTTTATGCAAAGCTTTTCAAATGAAAGGCTGGAGTTGGCATTGACAATGATTTCAAACAAAAGACTCACCTTTTATAGATAAAAAAGCAAGAGGCTACAACAAAACCTATGAGAGCCTCTCATTTGCACACCACACCACACAACATAAATAAAAGCAACAAGAGATTAAAACAATAGATATGTCCCAATGAAGTGTTGTATCCTGTCCTATGCGCATTTTAATTTCATATTCGGGAGAGCTAGTCTATTCATTAAACTAGCTTTCCTTTTACGCAGATGTTCTTGACCATCCAAGGTGACAGTTGCACAGCTAGCTGACCCAGTTGTATAGCTAGTTGACCCCTTTGTCAACTTGATTCCATGATGTTCAAGATGTAGGGCAGCCACCATCTCATCATAATCCTCTGACAACACATACACTTCCTTGTCGTACATTCCAGTGTCCATTGTACCCAGTAGCGCTAATAAGCCAATTACACCCATAGTGTTGGTATACGATGTAAGCCCACCGTCGGGTAACACCAACACTCTGATGGCATTCTTTGATTCAGGGAAGTAACATATGTAGCCATGGCGTATGGGGATTTTTTTAGCACCTGGATAAGCTTCGAGTCCAGCCATGTCAATTTCATTGTCAAAATGACCAATGTCCATAATTAGCGTGTTGTTCTTCATCTTCGTCATGTCAGAAACCATGATGGTTTCTTTCTTACCGGTGGCGGTGATGATGATATCAGCTGTGGCAACCACGTCTTCCTGATTACAAACTTCAAAACCGTCCGTGTGGGCCTGATAGGCACGGCGGGAGTTGACTTCAGTTACGATGACACGTGCACCGGCTTGTTTCATGGCAGCAGCAGCACACCTTCCCTTACTTCCATAACCACAGATGACTGCAACCTTTCCTTTAATCAGGAAACCATCAGGGAGATGAGCCTCTACTGGGAGATAGTGGCAGATATTGAGCTGTAGCAAGAACAAACACAAATGTAAATTCAGATCTAGAAAGTGAGTATTTACAATAGTTCTAAACATAAAATCCAACTAGCAGGGAGGAGTGCATATTACATTACTTCTGACATCGTCCAAAAGATGGCGTCCTTTGAACTGTAACAAAAACAAACACAAACGTTATAAATCGCTGTAAACGTAAGATCCAGAAAATAAATGAATATTTATGATAGTTCAAAATAAAAAAAGAAATCAAACTAGATAAGAGAAGTGCATAATACATTCAATAAATCAGAAAGACCATTACTGTCCAAGCAGTTGCCCAAATCACTCAACTGTAACAAATACAACACAAATGTTATTAGATACTGTCAGAAAATGAGTGCTTATTATAGCATGAATGTAAACCTAAAATCCAAACAGCAGCAAGAATTGTATATTACACTCTTGTTTTGGAAGGCTATAAGATGCTCAGAGAGTAATTGATGAGCATAGTGACCCTGTAACAGAATCAAAGACATATAACATATGTTACTATGAAATTCAGATCCTGAAAATGAGCATATATAATAGCAATCATAGTTATCAAATGCGCTAGGCGCACTCTAGGCGCATCTAGGCGAGAAGCGCAAAAAAATGTGTGGGCCTGATAAAAATAAAGCGCAAGCAAATAAAAACATAAAAAAAATAATATTATGTATCGAAAAAAACACTTTCTTAAAATTCCAAAAGTATTCAAATACCATAATCTTTATAATAAAACCAAAATCATTATAAATCACCAAAATATCCCAAAACCAAATTGTTCAAACTTGAAAACAAATAAAGTTCAAAAAGTAAATTAAATCATAAATAATTTATATGAAGCAATGAGAATGGTTGAATATACTGCATAATCCTCATAAGGTCAAAATATACTTGTAGAAGATTATGAACGTTGTTGTATGTATCAGATTAGGTTCTTATTTGAATAATAAGATATGATATCTCTTAACTTTTTTAAATTTCAAATATTTTTTTTAAAGATATATATGATTTGATATGATTTCCAAAAAATAGATAACTATCTATAAATATTATCTGGTACATGTATAAGAGATAGATTTCAAAAATAAATTCAAGTGACTTTTTTTACCTAGGAGGAAAAGCGCATACAGGTTGACTCGCCTAGGTGGGGAAAGCGATCGCTTTTGACAACTATGATAGCAATAAACCAAAAATTAAACAGATAGTGAGGATTGTGTATTACATTTTGGGCGTGCAAAAAATCAAGGATGTATGGAGCAAGTCCCTCCGAGTAACCAAACTGTAACAAAATCGAATACAAACGTTAGAGGTTAAAATAAGATCTAACAAGTTGTGAGAATTGTATATTTCATTCCTGGCTTTCAAACAATCACAGAGATTGATGTCACGCCAGAAGTCAGAACCCTTATAAGGTACAATAAATCCAAACCGAAAAAAATCCAACCAGCAGATTTATAATTAGTATTCATAGATTTATGTTATCAGCTATATTTATCAGATCTAAATAACAAAGATTCCCAGGCAGATCACATTCATTAAGAAAACAAATTAATCTGAACTGAAAATCCAACTAAATTAGAATTTATAGATCAACTCCACCTGTTTAGTACCATTCTTCAAAGAACAAACATGCCATCAGAATCCTACTACTACTAGTGAGTGCAGTTATCAACTAAACTGGTTAATATACAAGATTGACAGTGAATGATGCATACCTTGCTCTTGACAAGAGAGCCTTTGACGTTGATGACGGGAGAAGGCAGAGTACCCTTAGCTTGCATCTGGTACGCCCTCTTAGCACCTTCAGTAGTCATCTCACACACACCCACCAAACAGTGGCTTATGCAGTGGTATTTGGTCGGGTTCATTTCTAATCCTTCGTTGATGACTGACAACATGATCTGTTGCTCAGGGTCATCGTTTAAAGTCGGATCTAGAAGTCTTCCAGTCCTCCGAAACTCCCTCTCAGCCTTCACTCCTTCGTGAATCAATTGTGTCGCTTTGCCGCCAAAATCAATAATTATTTTAGGAAAGGATACACTGTCTTGATCAAGAGCACATGCCAAGCGCCTCCAGGGTAACAACTCCGTGGAGCTCGTCGGAGAGGTACAAAAGGGTAGTGAATCCGAAAGGCAGTAAGAATCGACCTTGGCACCCAAGAGGTGTAGGGTTTTGGCGAGTTCTATGATCTCAGGTGTCTCCTTGCCGCAAATGGCGATTCGCGAGCAAAAAAGTTGTTGGGTATGCTTGAAACCGGGCATACGTTCCGCAAGGCGCTTGAACCCGGCAACCAGGTTATCCGGAACGCCTAAACGTTGGGGATCCAAGATGGTGATAGCCATTGTAGAGTAGGGTTTGTAAATGTTGGGAAGAGATGGTGGGTGAGACATCTCAGTGAGACATTTTATAGACTTAGAGTTTTCATTTGACACGTAATCTGAGAGGCTGGCACTGGCTTCATCTTTCCACACATGCAAAGGTGCGGTTCTCAATGCAAATATCAACATAGCGTTTTAATTATAAGACCATGTGTAGTGGTAGAAGGTTATAATGCCCCCACCATGGGGCATTATACGACACGTGTCGTCCTAGTCAGCAAGGGGGCATTATAACAAAATTGGCGTAGTGGGGCATTATGCCAATAACCCCATATTATTTTTAATGAAAAAAAAAGCACACCACATACTTTATGGTCCAGTCAACCATTTCAAAAGGTGTCAGAGGTATGTGGCACATGTGGGTAAAACTGATTGGTGGGTCAACAAATAAACAAAGCAAAGCAGCGTTTTAAATATCACGCCAAACACAATTTTTTTCAAAAATAACGCTATAAAACGCCTGCTGTAGTGGGGAGGGGGCGTTTTGGGGCGTTTTTTTTCAATTTTTTTTAAAAATAACGCCCCACTACGGGTGGTCTAACGCGAAACCCTTTTTTTTTCAAAAAAACACGCCTTAAAACGCCCCATGTAATGGGGATGGGGGCGTTTTGGGGCGTTATTTTTCAATTTTTTTAAAAAATCACGCCCCACTACGGGTGGTCTAACAAAGCTCATAGCTGTTTTTTTTTTTTTTTTTAATAAGCTTAACTTGGTGTTTGGTTTAGCTTTTCAAGCTTATGCTTATTAGCTTATATAAGTTAATTTGAATAACCTTATTTGAATATGGTTTTTTAGATTATTTGTGTAAGGACAAATGATAGAAATTAAACTATAAGCTAATCCAAACACTTAAAAGAACTTATCAAATGATAGAAAATAAGCTATAAACTACTTTAAAACATAAGCATAACCAAAAAAAAATAAAAGCTAGGCCAAACACCCCCTTTGTAGTACATCCCATTCTTTAAAATGGGGATCAAGTTTAGAACTCATATTTCAGCATCCATTATATAAACTCCTCCCCATCATAGTTTTTAAATTATTATAAGCAACATTATAGGATTTTTATATCTAATGAATTCTATTATTTAACCTTATTTAATTGAACAGAGGAATTAGATTAACGAGGTTATAAAAGATAGGGCTGGCAAATCGTGTTTTATCGGGTTTAACAGGCCTCTAACGACACGTGTAACACAAGTATTAAACATGAATACAACTCGTTTAACTATTTTATATGTAATGTTTATAACACAGTTATACGTTTGATGTACCAAGAAGAATAAATGATTGGTCCTAACCTCATAATTATATTTACTTTTGAAAAGTAAAAAAAATCAAGTTGTGTACTTTTTCAGTAAACAGGTCTAATGATATCTATTGCCAGCCCTGAAAAAAGTTATTGACAAATGTGAGTTTTAGCTAAATCAAAAGACTAGGATGGACAACAACACGAAAATACTTTTTCATGTATATCAATAATTTTCTCCCTACGTTAATTTGAAGTATTGTTATTTCCCTTGTAATAGTATTATTTTACTTAGAACGGTACGAACATAACGTGTATTGTAAAATAGGATGCGAAAAAAAAAGGTTAAGGGGGTGTTTGTTTTTTTAGGGAAGTACTTCAGAACCTCTTTTCTCTTCCTCACGCAGACCACGTGCAGACATAGGGGTCTGCAGCTTGTTTGTCTTTTAGAAGGGTTTTCATTAAAAAACCTCTTCCTCACCTCAGTTTCACAACTTCTTGCCTCTTCTCAAATCTTCTCCTTCAAAAAAAATTAAACCCTAATCTTTCACAGCCGCACCCACAGCTCCTCTCCAACCCTCTGCACGTCTGCCATCGCTGCTCCTCCTCCGGCGCCTCCCCCACCTCTCGACTACCGCCACCTCTCGGCGACCTCCACCTCTCGACGACCTCCATCAGCCTGCTCCACCTCTCGAGACACAGGTATGTTGTTAATCTTTTGTCAAAATTGCTCCTTTTCTTGTTTGTTCTTAGTTTAAAATTGTTGATTTGTTAATAATGTGAATGGATCCCTGTGTTATTGACCTGTAGATGTTCACGTGAATGGATCCCACTGTTATTGACCTGTAGATGTTCACACATAGCATGAATTCAATAATGGGATTATAATGTGAACTTTTATAATAAAAATAATAATAGGTAAATGCATCTAGAAGATATTTTGGTATTTTGTGGGATTTGATCGAACCAAAAGAATATGCTATGTCTTTGTATTTGACTAGATACTTCAGTGACTTGAAGCACTGGTAATCAGTTTCAAATGGAAGAACACATGAAGCACTGGTAATCATTTCAAATGTCAGAACATTTTCGGTTTATAGCGGAAGGATTTAGGAGAAGTTAGATTCACTCGAGCTGTAATTTGCGCCTCTTTGTTAGCTTTGCTTATTCATGTATGTTGCTGTTATCACTCTTGATGACGCTATATATATAGGACAATTGAATTTTTGTGCATCTATAATGAAGATTGTTATTAGTTCCATATGAATGAGATTAGTCTATACATCATAAGTAATGGATTTAAACTACTGGTTGGAAGTGAAAATTGATTTTTTTTCCTTTCCTGTTGAATGTGCAGATATGGATTTAATTTTTGATGGATGGGAAATAGATCCAAACGTGAAATGTGTTCTGGTTGAGGGAAGTTCATCATGTTCATTTCTGTAATCTGCTTAAGACATGAATGGGTGATTAATATTTGGTTATTGTATAACATTATTTTTGTTTGAATGTTAAAAAACCCTTTAAGTTAAATAAAATCAGTTTAGTTCAGCAACTTGCAGAAGTTAAAAAGCAAACAGTCTTCTTCTTGTAAACTGCAGAGGTTTGGTCCACCTCTTCAGCTGCAGATGTCTGCAGATGTGGTCCGCAGACTGCAGACGTTTTACCTCTGAAAAAACAAACAGCATCTAAGATTCACTCATCCTTCCCTCTATCGTGAAAAAAAAAAAGCGAGAATAAGATTAGGGATATGAGAAAAGTGAGTCGAAAAAAAGTGTTACCACCTAGGCGCACTTTTTTATCACTCGAAATTGCTCAAAAGTTTGTAATGGAAGGGCTGACTTGGTTGGTGATTAAGTAATCATTATTTAATAATAATAATAATAATAATAATAATAATAATAATAATAATAATTATTATTATTATTATTATTTATTTTAGTTTATATATTAAGAAATGTAACTAGAATATTAACACCCTACTAATATCACCTAAAATTTAAAAGGTTAAACTTTCACAAAATTTTAAATAAAAATAGAAGAAAAAAAAAAGTAAAAACCATAATTAAAAAAATCGTATACGAGTTAGTTTAATTTATTAAAAAAATTAATTCATGAAATCACTTAAAAAGGGCCCACTTCACTGGATATTGACCAAATTGCATGTGAAAGTAAATTTAACTATAATTATATAATAATAAAAAAATTCTGACAACTTCATCTTCTTCGTTAAGAGATGGTGAAAAAAAAATTGTAGTTGCGTATTAATTCATCTTCTTCATTCAAAGGGTTCTTGTGTACTTTATATAACTTAAAACGCATCGCCACTAATTACTCTCCCCCCACAACCCCGTGACCCGCCCCAATGGCACCGCCCAACGCCCACAACCACGCATGGGTGTGGCGGTGGTGGTGGCGCGATTTGGCTGATATGGCACCAGAAAACGCCATAGGGCGTGGTGATAACACATGGTCTAAACAAATTGATATATTGGAGTAAAACCCAATAGGAATATTAAAAAACATTACAACACATAAAGTTTAGATATTTACATAGTAATTGCATGCTTTAAGCTTGTGTTGAGATCAGATCACCACCACCAAGACTGTTTTAACTGTCGCCTTTGAAAACCCGGTGTTTTAGAATCCTTCAAAGGCTGAGAAGAGCCAAGCTCCGTACGGAAAGACATGAGACCGGCAGTTTCACCTTCGGCTGATTCGAGCACCAAATGGCCTATATCTGCACCTTCAGTTGAGGTTTCCTCGATGGTGAGAGGCATTGAGTAAAGAAGGGTTTGTAGATCTGAAAGTGTTGGTGTAAAGCAGCTAGGGGAGCACCCAATGGGATGATGATAAGAGAGTTAGGTGGCATAGCTTTTAACGGTGGAGATTTGCTCTATGGTTTCTGTCATGTTCACACTTGCTTTTAACGGGGGAGATTTGCTGCGATTTCTGTCATGTTCACATGCATGGTTTATTTAACGTGACTTTTAAACCAATTCTTTGAGGGGGTCGTATTATTGGCATACCTTGGGGATTAAGTCGACACCCTAAATACGCATCGTATAGGCCTATACGATGCGTATTGAAGGTGTCGATTTAATTTTTTAATTTTGCAAGGTAGCTTCCTGTCACACGGTAGCTTTCCGTCACGCGAACGAAGAAGCAGCATTTTGGACATTTGTTGGTCTTCAAACATTTAGGAAACATTATTTGAGAATACCCCTGAATTTATCGAAGCTGTAGAATGAGATCCTCCACTGTTGGGTTATCATCTTTCAACCCCATTTTCCCTAAATTTATCGATTCTGTTTTTCAACGGGGATGTAATGCAATGATTCCTCTCAATTGAATAGACAGGCACTTGCTTCATAGGACTCACTTGAATCGTCTCAGATGTAATAACAGTACGTTTATCATATGTGCCTGCTTGAATTGCAGAAAGCAAAGGATAACGAAGATGAACATTGTATTTATCACGAAAGTACTGAACAACCGAGATAACAGCTCCGGTTTCAACAGCTGAATTTGGAACAAGAAGTCCAATAATTCGTTCATTATCTGTTGTTTGTCTCAACAATATGAATGCACGCAACGAATATCTACAATCCAATCAGCAGCTTTAATGTAGAAGAATTTTGTCTTCCACTTCGTAATACCCTTGGGAGGGACCATCAACTTCAGGCTACCGTCTCGTTGACGGAAAGAGAAGAAACCCATGGACACTGTCATTTGATAAAACCGCCGGAAGTCTCCGACGGCGGGTTCCATACCAAGAGCACGAAAGGTGTACTCAAAGTTTCGAACCCGAATCATCCCGAAAGGGCTCAGTTGAGAGATATGGAGCTTATACCACTCCAAAATATCGGCGACAAACACAGTCAACGGCAGTCGGAGGTTACAGTCGCCGAAGAAGTCAGCCGACATAGTGACATACCCCGCCGGAGCATCAGCGGCGGTGTCACCCTCTTGTGGGTAAACAGCCCCATATTCTTGTGGCATCTGAACAGCCATCATCAGATTGTCGAACGAAGCTTTCGTCCATTTCAGAACCGACAAGCCTCCGCCGGGAGCATCACCCTCCTCCTCCTTCGCCGCCACCGGCGACGAAGGTTCAGCATTCTCACCAGGAGTAGAATGGGGATTAGATGGTTCAGCCATCACGAAAAAGAAGAAAGAGAAAGTGTGATAAGGTCAGAAATTTCGAAGAAACCTCACCGGAAAAACAGATGATTTATCGGAGAAGATGAAGGTTTTTTAATCTCTCTTCACCGGAAATTTTTTTGAATTTTTGAAGAAGTGAGGGGAAACCCCAAATGGTTTCCCCTTTTATACTCATCGCAATTAATGCGAAACAGTAACCGAAACATCGTGCATGGAAAGAGCGAATCAGGCGACACCACGTGTACAGCGACAGTTCCGCTGACGGTTACCACGCGCGAGTAGCCGCCCACGCGCCTGACAAAAAGATACTTTTACACTCCTGCTACAGTGCAGTGATTGCCTCGGGCAGTGCAAACGTCCTTTCGTTTCAGCACATGCCAGGCAAATCCCACCAACTTCCACCAACTCGCACGTGCGGTCTACAACATTTACAAAAGCTACAAATGAAGATAACTCTCTTGTACGCGGCATGCGGTTTTTTATGGTTTCTCAAACCATAACTTAGACCGCATGTCGTTTTTTACATCCCCTCAAAAAATAGGAAAAATATATTTACACTATGTAAAGGGGAATAACCTATATCCTCATATACCCACGAGCACACGTGGAATATGCGGAGATGACACACATGAGCCCGCACAGGTGTGTCAGATACTCAGAACCAGCGTTGTTCTTTGGGCTGCGAAAA
Organism: Helianthus tuberosus; assembly: GCA_030545235.1. NCBI lineage: Eukaryota > Viridiplantae > Streptophyta > Magnoliopsida > Asterales > Asteraceae > Helianthus > Helianthus tuberosus. Next base: position 50,704,109 of record CM060351.1, read on the forward strand.
CCGCTTCTCAGGAACAGCAAAACTGCATTACCTTGAAGTTCTTCAAGCTCCAAATCCCTCGTGTCTGGTTCGCAACCACAGAAGGGACGCAAACAGCTTCTCCATAGGGAAAAGGATAAGTATGATGAGCAACCGCACATCAGCAACCCTAACTCCTGATCCTTCAAGAGCCACATCAAAGAGAATCCCTCTTTTAAAGCGAGTCTTCTGCTACAAACTGCAGACACTCATGAGTAGCTGCGGCGGAACGCAACTACGTGAACGGTAGCTACAGAAGAGCCACGAAAAAGCCATCACACGGTTTAGCAAAGCTACTTCCAGAAAAACTGCTTTCCAACTAAGCGTGAAGGAAAGTGGCTACAGAACGAATGCGGACGAGTTTCACCCAGATTCCCAAGTATCTAAGGTGATCTCCTTGAGCAACAAGCCAAGCAACAGTGGTAACAAGTCTGCTTATGACTTTGTTTGCCCACCTATGGACCGCATAGAATAAACAATGGTGGGCACTACCATGCCTATGACCATGTTTATTTGCCCATGGTTCAAGAGAACGATTCACGTTGTTCGACCAAACATGGCCAACAATGTAGCGGAACGAGGTAACCGCAAAGGACGTGCGGTTACTTGAGAGCTAAACTGGAAGAACATGAACACCCCACAAAATAGGGATCATCGTTACATGTCCAGTTGATAAACATAAAGCGAGAGCAAGGCACTTACAGCATTGCATCCGCTACCGCAGAGGTTACAACTAGAGTTGCGGCCACTGACATCTTCAGTTGATAAACATAAAGCGAGAGCAAGGCACTTTATGCAAACATAAAACCACCCAAATCAAAAAACACAAATAAAGAATCGTTTCAAAAATATGACCAGATTCAAGATCAACAACCCCCCTTCACCCACCCTCTAACCCACCACAACAACCCCCTTTCACCTACCCCTAACCCACCTGGTTTGCCAAATCTAACAGATCAAACAAACCACACAAGATCCAGGGCTCAAACAAAAAAAAAAAAAAAAAATCAAAACATGTCACCGGAGATGGGTTGCAGATCACCCACCGCCTCTCTCCTGACGCCGTCAGATCACCCACCCCCTTCACCCCATCATTCGCCGCCGCCACCGCCGTTGACACACTGTTAGAACCACCGCCGCCGACCAACCACCACCGTAACATGTATGGTGTTAGAACGATCTTGAGAGAGAGAGATTAGGGGGTGAAGGACACCAACATCATAGATCGGGACACCAACAACCACAACATCAAATCGGAGCTCAATACCCCCAAATCGGAGCGGTGATGATGGCGACGGTGGTGATGTCGCCGGACAGGAAACGAGACGGGATAAGAATGGGGGGCAGCGAATGGGGGCGGCGGTTACCATCACACCTCCATGACCACCACCGTACACCCAGAACCCATGCTTCTCTCACTACGAAACACACACTAAGTGGGTCTTCTTAAAAACTTATGAACAACAAAAACAAAGGCAAATCCCACATTTAGAGAGGGGTTGTTCTAAATCTAATTTAACTATTTCTCAATATGTTGTTTATTGAAAAAAAAAAGTCTGGGATTTTGAATGTGGGAATAAAACAGAGAGAGAGAAAGAATGAGATCTAGAAATTGTGGAGAGATGGTTTAAAAAAGGTGGAGAGATGGTTTAAAAAGGTGGAGGAGGAGATGGTTTAAAAAGGTGGAGAGAGAGTCTGACTATTATAAATGAGGAGAGAAGTAGGGAAAAGACATTTGGTGGTAAAATGACTAAACTACCCTTTTGAGTGGCAGAATCTAATTGGTTGAGAGTGGTTCTCGTGGTTCTTACAACTGGGGGTGGTTCTTATTTTAGCGGCTCCCTATATATATATATATATATATATATATATATATATAGGGTCATGATCATTTCAGAACCATGTTAAGAGTAATTTTATCATTTTTTATATGTAATTTTATAATTACACATATGTAAACTAGTTTTTTACATATATGTAATTAGTTATGACACATATATATAATTTTGGCAATTAAATATATGTAAACTACTTTTAACATGTATGTAATCAAAGAAATACATATAATAGATGATAAAAAGATCATAAATACAAAAACTTATATATAAATGATTGTTTATTAGGAGTTCTGAAAGTTCTGTAGTTATTTGTTCTGTAATTATTTAGAGTTCTGAAATGAACTCAAGCGCATATATATATATATATATATATATATATATATAGGATTAGGTTCAAGAGTGAACACTAGTGTAGCTTGTGAACTGAGTGAACTAATCCTGGCCATACACGTGTGTAGATCAATGGACATGATTTGATGTTGAAATACACTAGTGTATTTTACGATTTGATGATGAGATCTTGGCCATACACGTCTGTAGATCAATGGCCAGGATTTGTTCACACAGTTCGCAAATACACTAGTGTTCATTCTAGAACCCCGCCCTATATATATATATATGTGTGTGTGTGTATAGTTTTATCAGGATCTATTTAATATCTTTAAAGAGATAATTAATATCCTTTTCTATTCATATTTTATTTATTTTTTTAGGGATAGCTAGTTTATCAAATAAGTGTTTTTTCTTTTACAAAGAGCTTTGAACCTTGCAGGTGTAGGATGATTCGAGCCTGCAGTTCTACGAGTATGGTGCAGATGCTGGAACTCTCTTGCTAATTCTAGGTTTTTAAAAGGCCGGTGAATATTTGAGATTTGAAATTTAATGTATGTTGGTATGTCTTTTACTATTATGTTGGTAGGCGTTGCGTCTCATCCGAACTTTAATAAATGAATAGGTTTGAGTGGGCATTGCTGGTGTTGCTTGTAAGGTCTTTATAGATTATAACGTGTTTGTACTGTGTACATGCTTTACAAGAAATCTGGTTCCCAGGCGGGCCGCGTAAAAGACATGCATGGTCTTACGAGGACCGCATCAACCCTGGGTTTGACCGGATAAGTATTTCCGAGCCACGTATCAACCATCTGTCGAACCTACTCGTGACCAATCAAGCCTATACGTAGACTAGGCGGCCACGCGGGCCGCGTAAAGGTAAGCCGAAGGCTTACGCGGGCCGTGTGAGGCCTCAATTTCAGCTATAAATAGCTAGGCACCTGGGCAGTCCACTGTTGTCGAAATCACTTTACAAAAACGAAAGTATACTACTCTAAAGTCAAAATTTCAAATATTATAGCGAGGTGCTGCTACGATACAGGGTATTAACTCGATCGCTGCTACGATTCAATGTCCGATCGATTAAACTATCCAATGGATGTTTAAGTGCTGCCCACATTAGGGTTTATGCTTTGTCATTCATCGTAAATTCGATGGATGTTTAAGTATCGCACTTTGTCATTCGTTGTGAAGGTTTAATCTCGTGAGTTATCGTAAATGTTGTATTAGTTACTAACCGAGTTCGTGTGCATGTTATTAAATTTAGGTTAAAAGGCTAATCAGTAGGCTAAGCTCTGCTCATATAAATCTGCAATGTGAGTCATTCTCTTTTTATCAAATTGCTTTCAAAATCATGTTTGTTCTTAAAATTATAATTACAGGGATTAAGTCTTTGTAGTCACCAAATTACAGCCGGTATGTGGGGTTTGTATACAATACTTGATAACCGTCACCATTGGACAACGAGTTAGCCAAGGGGTGATATGACCATAGTCACAGACACCATTGGACAATGAGGTTACCAATGGATGGTCGAGTGACAAATACCGTGGGTAGTTGGTTGATATATGGAACATTGTAATCGCTCTTAATACTGTAAATTATAACAAACGCGTCGTTTTAGTAAAAAGAATGATTCACCAGTATTTCCCGCTGACAAAACCTTTTTCAAACATGTTTCAGGTGATCTGTTGTGATCCAGGAAAAGTGCCGCGAAGCACTACAAGCTTAAGGAAGTGGCTCAATATAAAATAAAGAAACATGTTTTGTAAAATAAAGATTTCTCAGTGAAATCATATGATTGTAAACTACCGGGGTTTATCCCGAATTGTGAAATAAAATAATCAGGAACTTTCAGTTTTAAAAAGATCCTGTTAAAATCTTCCGCTGTTAACTCAATTAAATAAATACCACGGGATTTTCTTTCCCGCGGCTCCTGAAACGGGTCAAACCGGGTCGGGGGCCGTGCCAGAAAAAGGTGGTATCAGAGCCACTGATTTAAGCCAATTAAGTATTTAGAAAATACTTAATTTCACTGATTGCTATTTTTATGATTATGTGTTTTATTATTTAAATATTTGTTTACAGTATGGGTAAGCAAAGACTTTCGGATATCTACTATAAATTAGATATTTCACCAAAAGAAAAAGGAACTTCATCCTCAAAATACCCAACAGATACTGAGGAAGGAATATTTGTTCGAAAGGCACAATATGAGGAACCATTTTCTCCTAATAAAAGAAGTTTGATTATTAGGAAAAGTCAGGAGAAAATAAAGAAATCACAACCAAAAGAAAAGAGAGTTAATCAGAAAACCCAAGAACTAGGCAGTAACCCACCATGGGAAGACAAGTTAGAAGAAAAATGGGCAGATCTCTATATGCTAGCCACTGTAGCAGTAAATGCAAATCTTTAAATACTCTGACTCAAGTTTTAGCACCCTTATCACCTACAAGCCAGAAACTTTACCCAGTAAATAAATAAGTTTACAATAAACCCTAATATGTTTTAATTATCAGTTGTCCTTTGTATTAAATTAGTCACACGGTATGCAATAATATTTAAAGGTTATCTATGAAATTTTGTTATAAAATTTTAACTTAGCAATTTTGTGTATTTTACATATATGCTAAACAACATGAATGACTTATCTGAAGCCCTTCAGAATCTCAATCTCTGTCCGGTGAAAATAGAGGTTTCCAGAGATTTTACTGGTTATAAACCCGATATAGAAGAACCTATGGAATTCAACTCTCCACCTCCTGAGAAACCCAAGCCTAAGAAAAGGAGAAGATTTGTGGGATGGAGGCGTGTGCGCAGGAGGAAACCCGCAACTAGGAAGATTCCCAAAATAGAAAATCCCATAGACAAAGGAAAGAGTATTGAAATCGGGGAAAATTCTAGGCAGATAGAAATGGAGATTGGGGAAGGTTCTAGGCAGACAGAGATGGAAATTGAGGAAAGCTCTAGACAAATCAAGGAGTTACCATTTCAGGAGGAATTGGATCGTGCATTGGCAAGATGTGATATCGTCAGGCCTGTCAATAATAATATCTACCCTTATCCTGCTGAAACTCAACTTCCAATGAACTTGAAACCAGCAATCCCAGAACCTATAATCCACACCCAACCTCTAGGAATGGACGAGTGGTGGACCAATGATTGGCAGTTCCAAAACCTTCTCAACAATCCTTATACCTTTCTCCCTCAGTTCGACCCAGAACCTATACCAAACCCACCAATGAGCAATGAAAATTTAGCTGAACTCCACCACTTTGGCGAGGAGCTGGTGGATGCAGGAAATAGGATCAGGGAAGTAGGAGAACAGATCTCCTGGAAATACGACGAGAGGGAACGTCGTTACTGAAGTACCAAATGACAAGGGATAGTGGGGTTGTGAAACTGTGGTTGTATAGTAAATAGAAAAATATAATCTTATAAAATAACCTAAAATAAAACTTTGTAAGAAAAAGGTGTGTAATGATGCATAATATATAAATATACAATGGGAATCGAGAAATCGATAATTTTGGCTATATGTGTGTTGTGAAATTTGTATGATTGTTTTGTGTATGATTGTTATTTATTCGATACTAATAAATTATATATATTAATTATCAGATGGAAAACGCTAATAATGAACCAGTTAACGAGGTAAACCAATCTGAGCAACATCAGGAGGATCACTTTATGACTAAGCAAGATATAGAAAATATTGTTGCTCAAGGAATAGCCAATGCTATTCCAGCAATACTTGCTGCTGCCCAGAAACCTGTTGAACCTCAACAAATCATTCCTAGCAAACGTATTTCTGAAGATAACTTCAGTAATAGCATAAACGGAGGCGGTAATCATACTAATCATGATAATGATTCACGGCAGGCTCCGCTCCCTAAGAAAATGAAAGCTGCAACGCCTGGTTGCACTTACAAAGAATTTCTTGCTTATAAACCCACTGAATTTGCAGGCAATGAAGGAGCGAATGCGGCACTGCGTTGGTTAGAGAAAACCGAGGCAGTGATTACAATAAGTAAATGTGACAAGGACGACAAGGTCATGTACGCGTCAAATCTTTTCAAAGAAGGGGCGCTAGAATGGTGGAATACAGTACTTCAAGCCAAAGGAAGAAATATGGCCTATGCCATGAACTGGGAAGAATTTAAGAGTCTTGTAGAAAGAAAATTCTGTCCCGAATATGAAAAAGATCAAATGGCGAATAAGTTCCTAAACCATCGAATAATGGGTGTAGATTATCGCGGGTATACTTCAACATTCTTTGAATATGCTAGAGTGGTACCAACACTGGCTTCGCCAGAACCGGTACTCATTTCTCGCTATATTTGGGGACTGATTGGCGAAATTCGTAATATCGTTAAAGCTGCGAGACCTCACACTATTGATGATGCGGTAGAATTAGCTAACACCCTAACTGACGAGTTGGTACGCACAAGAGATGAAAACAGGAAAAAGGAACTGGCTCAGAAAATTACCCAAGGATTTCGTACGGGTAATAACAGCAGCTTCAGGAAAAGAGGAACAGGGAAATCTTCAACTCCGCCATTCTGCAGGAATTGCAGAAAGAAACATTATGGAAGATGTAATGTAACCTGCAACTTCTGCAAAGTCGTAGGACACCGTGAAGAAGACTGCAGAAAGAAAACAAGGGTCTGCTATAACTGTGGAGAAACAGGACATTTTAAGCCAGAATGCCCTAAGTTGGTTAAACCAGCAGACAATAAAGCTAAACCAGCCAACGGAGCTACCAAAAAGAATGCTCGTGCATTCCAATTAACTACCCAGGAGGCAGAACTCATTCCAGATGTGATAGCTGGTACGTTCTTAGTTCACAATGTATATGCAAAAGTATTATTTGACTCTGGTGCAAACCAAAGTTTTATAAATACTTCATTCTGCCATGCTCTTAACTTACCCTTAACCAACCTTAGGCAGATTTTTACAGTCGAAACAGCAGACGGAAATTCTGTTAACATAGATAAGGTTTTGCAAAAGGAAAATATAGAACTTTCAGGTCATAAATTTCATGCAAACCTGTTACCAATGAATTTAATTGGATTCGATGTCGTACTAGGAATGGATTGGTTAGTAGCCAACCATGCTCGAATCCTTTGTGATAATAATTCTATAGAGATTCAGGCACCTACTGGAGAAATAATCATGATTACAGGAGATAAACCACGAAAACCCATGAAGTTCATTTCAGTAATGAAAATTTCTAGTTATGAACGAAAGCAAGGAATAGTATATATGATTTCAGTAATCATTAGTACTAAAGATAAAGAACTTAAGGAGATTCCTATAGTCTCAGAATACCCAGATGTATTCCCAGAAGAGTTACCAGGATTACCACCAGATAGGGAAGTAGAATTTAGAATTCATCTAATTCCCGGAACTACACCGATAGCCAAGGCACCTTATCGGTTAGCACCCACATAAATGTTAGAACTGAAAAAGCAATTATATGAATTACTAAGTAAAGGTTTCATACAACCTAGTTCATCCCTGTGGGGAGCACCAGTGTTGTTTGTAAAGAAGAAGGATAGTTCGATGAGAATGTGTATTGATTATAGAGAATTAAATAAGGTTGCAATTAAGAATCGATACCCATTACCTAGGATTGATGATATTTTCGATCAACTTCAAGGAGCTAAATACTTTTCCAAGATCGATTTACGCTCCGGATACCATCAATTGAAGGTACAAGAAGAAGACATACCTAAAACTGCTTTCAGAACTAGGTATGGTCATTACGAGTTTACAGTCATGCCCTTCGGATTAACGAATGCACCTGCCACATTTATGGACATGATGAATAGAATCTGTAAACCATACTTGGATAAATTTGTAATTGTTTTTATCGACGATATACTTATTTATTCCAAAAGTCAGGACGAGCATTGTCAGCACTTGCATGCACTCTTAACTTTGTTAAGAAAAGAAAAGCTTTATGCCAAATTCTCGAAGTGTGAATTTTGGCTGCACGAAGTGCAATTCCTAGGACACATGGTGAATCACGAAGGTATTCATGTAGATCCTGCTAAAATAGAGGCAATTACCAAATGGAAGGTTCCGCAATCCGCAATGGAAATTAGAAGTTTTATAGGTTTAGCCGGATACTATAGACGGTTTATTAAGGATTTTTCCAAGATAGTTGTACCATTAACTAAGCTAACCTGTAAAGCAGTTAAGTTTGAATGGGGACCTAAGCAAGAAGAAGCTTTTAGGATTCTAAAGCAAAAGTTAACAAATGCTCCAATCCTAGCCTTGCCAGAAGGAACTAAAGATTTTGAAGTTTACTGTGATGCTTCAAAACTAGGATTAGGATGTGTGCTAATGCAACGCAAGAAGGTAATTGCGTATGCTTCAAGACAATTGAAAACTATACAACTCATGACTTAGAGTTAGGCGCCATAATTTTTGCCCTTAAAATTTGGAGACATTATCTGTACGGAAGTAAATTTACTGTCTATACAGATCACAAAAGTTTAAGATATATATTTGGGCAAAAAGAATTAAACATGAGGCAAAGGAGATGGATGGAAATCCTAAGTGACTACGACTGTGATATTCAGTATCACGAAGGAAAGGCAAATGTAGTTGCAGATGCCTTAAGTCGTAAGTACCATGAGAAACAACGACGAGTTCGTGCTCTTATATTAAATCTACAGTTAGATTTAATGGAACAACTAAAGCATTTTCAAGAAACAGCAATCAAGGATGATGCTGAAGGAATGAAAGGATAAATAAAAGAATTAGAACAATGAGCTGATGGAATTTGGAGATTCCACAAAAGAAGGATTTGGGTACCTAAGCAGGGAGAATTAAGAAATAAGATTTTAGAAGAAGCCCATAAATCTAGGTATACCATGCACCCTGGAAACAATAAAATGTACCAAAATTTAAGAAATAACTTTTGGTGGATATGAATGAAAAAGGACATAGCTCGATATGTTTCTAAGTGTCTTACTTGTTCACAAGTTAAGGCATAACACCAGAAACCTTCAGACCTACTACAACAATTAGAAATGCCTGTATGGAGATGGGAACTCATAACAATGGATTTTGTTACTAAGTTACCCAAAACCAGAAAATGTAATGATGCGATTTGGGTAATTGTGGATTGATTAACCAAATCAGCTCACTTTCTACCTATGAAAGAAACCTTTAGCATGGAAAGGTTGGCAAAGTTGTATGTAGATGAAGTAGTATCCTTACATGGAGTTCCACTCTCCATTGTTTCAGATAGGGATAGTCGTTTCACTTCCCATTTCTGGACTAGTTTCCAAGAAGCAATGGGAACTCGACTAAAGCTAAGCACTGCATATCATCCTCAAACAGACGGACAAAGTGAAAGGACGATCCAAACTCTGGAAGATATGCTTAGGTCATGTGTAATAGATTTTGGTGGAAATAGGGACGATCACTTACCTTTGATCGAATTCTCCTATAACAATAGTTATCATTCAAGCATTGAAGCTGCCTCATTTGAAGCATTGTACAGACGAAAGTGCAGAACTCCAGTTTGTTGGGCAGAAATAGGAGAGAGTCAATTACCAGGTCCTGAAATAGTGCAAGAGACGACCGACAAAATTTCTCAAATCAAGGAAAGATTAAAGACTGCTCGTGATCGTCAACAGAGTTATGCAGACAATAGACGGAAGCCGTTGGAATTCCAAGTGGGAGACAAAGTACTATTGAAAGTTTCTCCTTAGAAAGGAGTAGTTCGATTCGGTAAGAAAGGAAAGTTAAGTCCAAGATACGTAGGACTATTTTCAGTAATCCAACGTATAGGACCAGTTGCCTATCGTTTACAACTACCAGAAGAATTAGCTGGAGTACATGACGTATTTCATATATCCAATCTCAAGAAGTGTCTAGCAGACGAATCCCTGGTAGTACCTCTTCAGGACATAGAGGTAAATGAGAAATTGAAATTCGTAGAGAAACCTCTTCAAATAGAAGACCGAAAGATCAAGTTTCTCAAACACAAGCGATTGGTATTAGTCAAAGTCAAGTGGGATTCAAAGCGAGGACCCGAATACACTTGGGAGCTGGAATCGGAAATGAAGCGAAAGTATCCTCACTTATTACAATGAATCTCGAGGACGAGATTCCAAATAAGGTGGGGAGGATGTAAGGACCTTCAAAAATATCCCAATTTGACCCGTAAGTGCAAACCCGGACCCCGAAAACCCTAAACCATATGAAAAATCAAGAAAATTAGAAATCTGGTTCCCAGGCGGGCCGCGTAAAAGACATGCATGGTCTTACGCGGGCCGCGTCAACCCTGGGTTTGACCGGATAAGTATTTCCGAGCCACGTATCAATCATCTGTCGAACCTACTCGTGAGCAATCAAGCCTATACGTAGACTAGGCGGCCACGCGGGCCGCGTAAAGGTAAGCCGAAGGCTTACGCGGGCCGCGTGAGGCCTCAATTTCAGCTATAAATAGCTAGGCACCTGGGCAGTCCACTGTTGTCGAAATCACTTTACAAAAACGAAAGTATACTGCTCTAAAGTCAAAATTTCAAATATTATAGCGAGGTGCTGCTACGATACAGGGTATTAACTCGATCGCTGCTACGATTCAATGTCCGATCGATTAAACTATCCAATGGATGTTTAAGTGCTGCCCACATTAGGGTTTATGCTTTGTCATTCATCGTAAATTCGATGGATGTTTAAGTATTGCACTTTGTCATTCGTTGTGAAGGTTTAATCTCGTGAGTTATCGTAAATGTTGTATTAGTTACTAACCGAGTTCGTGTGCATGTTATTAAATTTAGGTTAAAAGGCTAATCAGTAGGCTAAGCTCTGCTCATATAAATCTGCAATGTGAGTCATTCTCTTTTTATCAAATTGCTTTCAAAATCATGTTTGTTCTTAAAATTATAATTACAGGGATTAAGTCTTTGTAGTCACCAAATTACAGCCGGTATGTGGGGTTTGTATACAATACTTGATAACCGTCACCATTGGACAACGAGTTAGCCAAGGGGTGATATGACCATAGTCACAGACACCATTGGACAATGAGGTTACCAATGGATGGTCGAGTGACAAATACCGTGGGTAGTTGGTTGATATATGGAAACATTGTAATCGCTCTTAATACTGTAAATTATAACAAACGCGTCGTTTTAGTAAAAAGAATGATTCACCAGTATTTACCGCTGACAAAACCTTTTTCAAACATGTTTCAGGTGATCTGTTGTGATCCAGGAAAAGTGCCGCGAAGCACTACAAACTTAAGGAAGTGGCTCAATATAAAATAAAGAAACATGTTTTGTAAAATAAAGATTTCTTAGTGAAATCATATGATTGTAAACTACTGAGGTTTATCCCGAATTGTGAAATAAAATAATCGGGAACTTTCAGTTTTAAAAAGATCCTGTTAAAATCTTCCGCTGTTAACTCAATTAAATAAATACCACGGGATTTTCTGTCCCGCGGCTCCTGAAACGGGTCAAACTGGGTCGGGGGCCGTGACACATCCGATCGGACAACCATCCGATCGAACGACTATTTGACCAGGTGACTTGTGATTTTCAACACTTAAACAATTCTCAAAACTTCAAAGAATATCAGTTTCCAAACGAATCACCATCCGATCGAATGGCCATCCGACCGGATGACTGGACATATAGAGATACTTCTCACTTTTTAAAATGCTACAACGAAAACTTCAAAGTTCAAACAATTCACAAACACATCCCTCCCAAACGAACGACCCTCCGACTGAATGGTCATCCGTCCGGATGGTCATCCGATCAGATCACTGTTCGTCACTCGTTCCATTCGACGCACTGTTTTACACGCTGTTCAACGCTTATACTGTCGTACTGTGATCAGTCTAACCCTCCAGCGCTCCTTTCAATCCAAGCTTGTGTTTATTTATTAAACACGAACTGTGAGTATACTCAATCCCTTTTTGCTTAACGCACTTATGGGTGTTACATACGTTACCTATATCAAATCACATCGACACACAACGCAAACACTTTTTATACGCTAACCGCTCCGCATGTTATACATGTTATTCGATGAATGCTTGTATGTTATGTTTACGCAGTGATTGTTTCCTGACACCTTAGCAACGATAGTACTATAGTTTGGACTCAGCACCTGTCGTGGACAGGGGTTGTTAAGGGTATTTCTTCACGTGTCATAGTGGTGATATATGTTGCGCATTCTACAACTCGTAGTCATGTCTGTGCATATTTCATTGTCGATAGCTTACATGCTTCACATTACAACGTGTTACATGCTGGTTATGCATAAACCGCTTTCGCTATACTATTATGCTATTAAACTTGTATGCTCACCTTTACACAATGTGTATTGACCTATTTTAACGTATGTGGCAGGTGTTTAGGATGCTTTTAATTGCTGGATGTCTTGGAATCAAGCTTAGGTGGTCTAGAAACAAACTAAATAAATTTGAGTTGTCGGAACAATATTATTGTCTTTGAGAACTATGTCTGTAATAACTGTTTTACTTTATATGTTATGGTATTGGACATGGCGTTAAATATTTGGTAATTATAGTTGTTATGGATTCTCCTGGACGATCTGTTTCGCTCAGTGCCTCACCCCGATGTTTCCGCCATCGGTTGGGGTGTGACAGATTGGTATCAGAGCCATAACTATAGGGAATTAGGCAAGACTCGACCTAGTCCGGGTCGATGTCTTAGAAACGACCTAGTCTATAGTCTAAGTACCAACAGACCACCTTGTGCAAACCTGGTAGGGGTTCTGCACGAGCCTATCTCTGTTACGCTCTCTCGAACTCATTCTTGCGTGAACATCGCATACTACAGCTTCGCGCAAAGCCAGCTTTTCCTTAAGGCTGGAACACTATCACTTAGCCTTTCCTAAGGCTAACGACACACACAATTTTTCGAAAACAAACGAATGATTGGGTCGAGATTAGGTGTGAAGGCCGCAAACTCTCGACTACATCGTTCATTCGACGCGCATTTTTACTACAAACACAAGAATTTGCGTTGAGTCAGGAGTGAAATCCATATCTCGACGCAGATCTCCCTATCTATTCCGTGATTCTATCACATAAATAGGAATGCAGTCGTTAAGTTAGGGGTGAAACCTGAATCTTGATGACTTGCTCCGCTCTCCATTTTGGCTTTCCAAAACTCTCACCAAAGTCTCGATGGATTCCAACGACTTAATTCACGTATAAGCCGAAAGGATGCGTGTCATTCACCGAATATCGGTGAGAGAGCATAGTCTATTAAGCCAAGACGTGTACTCGAATTTCTTGAGAATAGTCGAATCACTTTGGGCAGTCGATGTCTAAACACCCAGACGATCCGTATCGATTCTGAGCTCACAGACGCTGACTCTGTGGATTTCTTGATTTTATGTGTTTTATGTGTTTACATGTTTATTTTTTCGATTTGGAGATTTATTCGCTTTTCGCCCCTCGCTTTGATAAACACGCACAACTCGCACTACACATTTACCTCAAAATGCTAACAAATCATAGACACACTATGAACTCTCGATATACTACTCGTCATGTCACTCGCAACCGCTACTCGCTATTCACACTCGCAACTCTCGAACGCGCTCATAAACTTGAATGATAAGTGAATACGTGCAATATATGTAGGTGAATACGTGCAAAATATAGTCGAATATGTGTTTCTGTGTTCTACATGCTTACGTGCTTCTGTGCTATGTTCTTATGTGCCTATGTAATTATATGCCTATGTGATTATGTGCCTATGTGTCAGACGTGTTTCTGTGCTTTATATAAAGTAGCTCGAGGTGATATAATAGACTATACTCGATTTAATCGCGTCTGAGTCCTATGACGATGTCTATTGCAGACAATGTTGTCGTTTGGATCTCATACCTCTCGTGCTACCCGCCGCAACCATGTTGACAAACGCATCGCCTCGCTAGTCGCCAAGGAAATGGCTAAGGTCATTCCGCAAATCATCAGCGAAATCAATGAGATTGGTCACAAGTCCTCTGAGGAATCTAGGACTGACTCGCCTAAGTCTACTTTTAGCTTCAAGCAGTTTAAGGCCTGCGGCCCCAAAGACTTCACTGGTGAAGACGGGCCCAACGCCATGTTTCAATGGTTCGACTCGATAGAAGTCACTCTTCGCCAAAGCGGATGTCCAGACAACCTCCGCACTGTCAACGCAACTGGCGTTTTCCAATCCAGGGCTCTGGATTGGTGGACTGCCGAAAGAAACAGGCGAGGTAACGACGCAGCCTATGGGCTTTCTTGGGAGGAATTGAAAGAAACCATGATGAAATAATTCTGCCCTCCGCATGAGCTCCAGAAGCTGGAGGACGAGTTTTGGAACATTAAGCAAGAAGGTGGCGACAATGCTGGTCTTACTGCCCGCTTTAAGCAGCTTAGCATCATTTGTCCCGGCCAAGTCTCAACTCCCGACATCACAATAAAGAAATATATCCACGCTTTACCTGATTGTGTTGCTGATTTCGTGTAAGCCGCCAAGACGACTACCATCGAAGAGACTTATCTACTCACTGCAAAAATCAATGACAAGCGAGTTAGGGCTGGTTACTTCAAGAACACCACCAAAAGTCTCCACCAAGTCACTGCTTCCACCACTTCTGAACCCGCCGCACCTCAAGCTTCCAAGTCTTCACACCACAAGCGCAAGAACAACAACAACAACAAGAACTGTGCTGTCACAGCCACTTATCTCAATGCTGTACCTGCTAGGGGTGTAAACGAGCCGAGCCGAACCCGAGCTCGACCAGGCTCGAGCTCGGCTCGTTAGGTTTTTATGAAGCTCGAGCTCGAGCTCGGCTCGGTTCGAGCCTACTTCTTTGAGTTCGAGCTCGGCTCACTAGTAAAACCCAAAGCTCGAGCTCGGCACGAATCGGCTCGAACTATTTTGAGAACAACCTTAAATGAGCTAAAAGCTCGACTCGAGCTCACTTCAACATCGCTTAAACAAGGCAAAGCTCGGCTCGAGCTCGGCTCATCAATGTTATCATCATTATTAATATATTATATATAAAAAAATTAAAATTTTGTATGGGCTTGTTTAGGCTCGTGAGCCTAAACAAGCTTTGTATTTCAGGCTCGAGCTCGGGCTCGATAACAAAACGAGCTCTATTTCAGGCTCGAGCTCGGGCTCGGGCTCGTTAAGGCTCGGCTCGTTCGAGCTTTTAACCGAGCCGATCACGAGTAGCTCTCGAGCCTCTGGGCTTGTTTACACCCCTAGTACCTGCCCCACCTCAGAACCAGAACTGCCAAGTAGCAGCACCCATGACCAACGCATTGCCTGCAAACCGTGCGTATACCGGTTCTCACCCATTGTGCCCAACTTGTACTTACCATCATCCTGTTAGGATCGCTTGCCGCCTCTGTGTCCATTGCAATATATACGGACACTTTACTGCCAACTGCCGTACTGGTCCCCGTCAAGCTCAAGTTCAAGCCCCTCAAGCACTGCCAGCTCCTCTCCCCGCTCCTCAGGGTCAACAAGTAGCTCCTGCTCCCGCTGCTCATGCAAGAGCCTACTATGCTTGTGGTGATCCTAACCACTTTGCAAACGTCTGCCCGAACCGGGTGGTGAAGCAAGAGCCATAGCAGTAACCAGCGCAGTAACAACATCAACAGCAGCAGCCTCAGCAGCAGCAGCCAGCACAACAAGCAGCCCACGACCGAACTGTCACACCCCAACCGATGGCGGAATCATCAGGGCACGACACTAGGCGAATCAGGTTGCTCAAGAGAATCCATAACAACTAATTTGGCGATAATATTTAACAAGTTCATTATCCCATACTAATAAATAAATATTTCACATAAAGTCATACAGATTTCATGTCTCTCGAACAATACAAATCCGATAACCTAGATTTTAGGTGAGTTTCTAAAGTAGCCTATCTTGATTGAGATAACCTGCGTTTAACCTGTAACATGCGTTAAAATAATGTCAACACAAAAATATATTGGCGAGTATACAGGTTTAATATAGCTTAATGTAGATAAAAACACTGCGAATTTCCACATACATACAAGACAAAAACTACCAGCTAAGTCCCGAGATGACTGCGATGTGCGTTTGCGAGTGCGAGTTTGTCTTAACTAGACCACGTCGGGCGTGAGTTGAACTATAGTACTATTCTAGTTAAGTTGGAACGTCATGAGTAAAAGTCCTAGCACATATGTATCAA
This sequence comes from Helianthus tuberosus, assembly GCA_030545235.1. NCBI lineage: Eukaryota > Viridiplantae > Streptophyta > Magnoliopsida > Asterales > Asteraceae > Helianthus > Helianthus tuberosus. The sequence goes on from CM060351.1 coordinate 50,720,506, forward strand.
GCATCATGTGTAAATATGTATGTCAGTCATTCGCATGTGATAATAGTTTAGATTGTGTACTGCGTTTTGATAAGTGTGTTTTCGATATAAACGTATGTTACACCCCAAAAGTGTGTTTAAAGCGTAAAAAGGGGGTCAAGTATACTCACAGTGCGTGTCCAACAAATAAACACGATCTGGTTGGATGGTTGAAAGCGTCGGATCAGCCTGTGTACGGGAACAGATGCATAAGTATTCCTTAGGGTCGAACGGTCGGAATCAGCATGTCGAATGGGGTAAAAGTGGGTTAAGTGTTGTAGCAGTGCATCCGGACGGAAGGTCATCCGGACGGATGGTCATCCTCTCGGAGGGTCATCCTCTCGGATGGTCATCCTGACGGATGGCCATTCGATCGGATGGCTATTCGAGTGAGTTGCAGACTGTAGTTTGAAGTTTTTGTAAAATTTTCCCAAGTAAACATTTTCAAGTTAACAGAGACGACGTGACAACGTGTCAGACAACGGAAATCCACACCGAGTCTAGCCCGGTCGATCGGATGGGAACCACCCCATTCGATCAGACCTGCTAAGCTTAATGGGACTTCATGTTCAACCCGTTTGTCGATCATCTCTCCGGTGGAAATCCATTTTCGAGCCAACCCTAGACTATAGAGTGAGTCTTAGGTCAGGTTGAGTCCAAATTCCATCGGTTTTGAGTAGAAGAGTGTAAAAGAGTTGAAAGAAAGTTTGAATCAGTTGAAATGTTGAATTTTTGTTTAAGATTCATGTTAAAATGTGTAGAAATTCTTTAGATCTGAGCTAAACTTGATGAGATGACATCACCAAGTGAACACCATCTTTAAGCAACCCAAATCAGGTGATTTCGTGATGAAATCAGTGTTTTTGATGGAGAAGATGATGGAGATGTGTGTAGTGAAGATGGAAGTACAAGATTTAGGGAGAATTACATTATTGCTTGACCCAACCTGATTCCCGTCTTTAACCTCATCAACTTTTTGTTTACCTTTCTTCAAAGGACAACAACTCGCCACATGTCCTTTGTTGTGACATTTAATTCAGGATCTTTTCTTATAAGTTTTCTTTTTGTTTGATTCCTTTTTAAATGTGTTGGCCTATTCGTCTTCAGTATCCTCATCCACTTTGTGAGGTGTACTGTTAGACCCTACAGATTCTTTCAAAGAAACTGGGCTATTTGGCAAGTCCACAGTTATCGGATCCACTACCTCTTGTGCAGTGGGAACAAAATTAATTAGCTCATCCTCGTTTGGTAAAAAAGAATAATCTTGATCCTTAGAAGATGAAGCTTTACTAAACCCCACTCCCGTTCTATCATTACTCCTTTTCAGCCCTTTTTGAATGTGAGTCCTAACTAATGAAGAATTTCCAAATTTGTCTAACTTTCCTTTTAGTTCAACAATTTGGTCTTGTGCAATGGCCAATTCCCTGCACTTTTCAGAAATTTCATTAGTTTTATCCTTCACAGTTTCACGAGCCAAATCAATGATCTGTAACAGTTCATTGACTTTGCTTGTTAAACTACTGATTTCTTATTAATTCGATTTTAGTTCATTTAAGCAATTTGACTCTCTTTTAATCAAAAGAACATTTGACTCTTTTAATTTTTCGAATTCAGCTAACAGAATTTTGTTCTGCTCCGATAGTCTGTTAACCTTACCCTGTAGCTCAGTGCAATTATGACATGTATGACTTACAGATTCTGATGTTACATTCACCTCTGCTGTAAGTCCATTCACATCATTCAAGCCCTTTGAAACTTCTGCATGTTTCTTCTTCTTAACATTCTCCTCATCTGCTTTCTTCTTCTCTTCTACCACAACATCTGCATTTCCCTGATATCGCTTTTCTAATGCATCCCACATATCCTTTGAATTAGTGTACTTCGTAAAGGTATGCTTGATGCCATCAGGTAAGGATATTTTTATTGCAGCTAAAGCTTTCTTCTCAGCATCAACCACCTGTCTTTCAGAATCATCCATCATCTCATAAGATATTACCTTAATTCGTCCTTCAACACGACGTGTAGGAGCAATGTATCCATCAATCATACAACACCACATTTTGAAATCCTCACTTTTCACAACTGATTCAAACTCTTCCTTCCATACAGCATATTGTTTAACGTTTATCAGCTTTGGCCACTTTTTAACTTTCTCACCAACATTGTCCACTTTAACCATCTTTAAACACATTTTACCGTAACCGTACTGATAAAACCGTACAAAATTTTCCGAAAACTGTTTTTACCAAATTACACCATTAGAATCGTCTCGAAAAGACGAATCCAATGATATATAATTTCAAAAACCGAATTTGGAAATTTCCAGAGTTTTTTTTTGTCCTAAAAATCCCACGAATCCAACCGTGTAAACGGTTTGTCGAGATGAGCTACGGATCAAATTCTATTCACGAAAACGTTAATTCCTCTATGCATATCTAATTACTCCACAAAAATAAATACTCCACCTTTTAATTCCTCTAGATAATTTCGCTGGGTCATGCTAATTATGCTGGTTAACCAAGTTAAATATGCTAATAGAGTAATTATAAATATGCTGGTAGAGTAATTATAATTATGTTGGTTTATTAAATTCGCTGGAACAAATTCGCTGGTCACTTAATTTTGCTGGTTAATTATGCTGACTTAATTTCGCTGATCAGATTAATTTTGCTAGTTAATTTCGCTGGTCTGATCAAGTTCGCTATTACGATGACTGTTAATTTCACCGATCACCGTAATAATGTCGCTGAGGACAATTACACGGTTACCAAAGTCGCCTTTGGATTTAATTTCGCCGGTCACCGAGTTGCTAGATCACAATTTCGCTGGTCTGTCAGAGTATTTATCCGATTTCAGCAAATTTGCTAGAACCAAATCTTTCCAAAGTTTAAAAAGATTTTATCCTGATCTCCTATCAATTTCCTGTAAAATCAGACAACCAAATCAGCAGAATTTAATCAAAATTATGATGAACTCAACGAAGAACACAAAGAACACGAAGAACAGTCTTCGAATCTTCAAGACTTTATAGCCAAAATCCTTCAAAAATCAACAAAACCTGCAACCAAAAACACTTAAACAACAAAATTAAATACGCAAATAGATCAAACAACCTTAAAATTTTCAAAAATTATATCAAACCCAAAAAAATTTCAAAACCCTAGTTTTCAGGTTTCAAGATTTTCGAAAATTCTCAATCTTCCACCCGAATCTGCAGTCTGCAATTCTGAACCGAGTTTCTTCAAGAGCCTAATTCTCTGATACCAATTATAGGTCCCCTCATTCGTACGGATCGTCACAGAATTGTATATCTAACCTAGAGTGTTGAATCCTCTAGATCAGATTTGTTACAGAAACGAGTAGAAAAACAGAAATCACAATCAAAATGTCTTCTATTGATTATCCAAACTAGAAGTTTTACAATCAATTCAAGACCTCACAACCTCACAGCCTATCTCTGTGATCTTGCTCAAGAACCCTATTTCGAATTCTCTCTCTCTATACGTTTTCTCTCTCTAGCCTCTTCTGAGAACTGAAACCCTAATCACAAAACATGTTTATATACCACATGTCTGTGAACTGGGCTTCCTACTGGGCTAGGCCATTTTCCAAGCCCATTACAATAACAAACTCCCTAACCAATAAGCTAAGCCCATTACAAAATATCCAAAGACTAAATAAACAAACTATTAAGCTGTTGTCACCGAATATGCACCAACAGACTCCCCCTTGGCAATAGCTTCATAGTGTAACTTAGTCTTCAAACATCTTGTGTTCTTTTGGTCTTTGGATAGCGTCAGCTACACAGCTTCTGACATCAACACTTTGAAACACTACTAAACAGTGTTTGTATTTTGCACGAGATTTGCCCTCAAGCCAGGAGTGATATCCAAACCTTGATGGGAAATTTCCTTATTTTATTCTAGTAGGTCTTATCTGTTGATAAGTACCGACACTATTAGGGTACGATGTTATCAAGATAGAGGTGAAACTCAGACCTTGATAACTAGTCCCACTCCTTGATTTTATGTCTCGCCAAAGTCTCGAAACTTCCAATCAATTAGGAACGTGAAACGACCAAAAGGACGAATATCGTGGCCTAACATCAATATTTGTCTAAGTAAGTCAAGACGCGTTGCCTCAATTTGTAAGGGGTTCAAATCACTTTGGTTAGTCACCGTTCCTCTACCCGAAACAATCCTATGTTTTTTGAGCCTATCTTTTATGTTATCTCGATTTATGTGTGGTTTTGAACTTGATTCTTAGTTTATTTTGAGGTTTTTTTTACACAATTCGCACGTATGTCCGCAATCTAAAACATTAACTCTAACCTCAGGATCAAACTAAATTTATGAGGCTTTATTCTATGTTAATCTATGTGGGAATCTTGATCGATCGATTATGATACTATGTGAAGCCATCTGATGAATCTATGGGTTATTGTGGTGGTAAGACACTAAATGTAACATGGCATAGAAATACGAGGGAAAAGTGACGTGTCTGAAACATGGTGGATACGCCACTGGTACTTCCTATATATAAGTGTTTCCGACATGTTACCAACTTTTGTACTAAGTGCCATGCGAAACTTAGTGTTTTGCAGACCGGTGATGAGATTGTTGAAATCTAAGCTATGGGAAACTACACGTGTAATCTATGTGGAATCTAAGTGTGATCTATGCGTACTCTAGCGTAATCTATGTGTAATCTATGTATGAGTTGTTTTGAGTAACAAAATACGAAACGTAGCCTAGCACCGAAGACGAGGCGAACGTGGCATGTCCGAAACATGGTGGATACGCCGCTGGCACTTCCTATATATAAGTGTTTCTGGCATATTACCGAACCTTGGTACCACGCGCTAAGTGAAGTTCGTAGTTTTGTAGGCTCGGGTTGAAGTTGTAGAATCTACTTGGTTAATCTATGTTGATGAAATCTATTTGGCTAATCTATGTTGTGAGAAGTGGAGTCTAATGTTGTGGTTAACGAAGCATGACACCAATGACGAGACGGATGTGGCATGATTGAAGCATGGTGGATACGCCGCTGGTACTTCGTATATATAAGTGCTTCCGTCATGTTGCCGAACTTTCGTAGCACGTGCCATGCGGGATTTCGTTGTTTGTGGATTGTTAACGCTAATCTATGTGAATCTATTTGAATCTATTGGAGTCTATTTGAATCTATTTGAATCTATTGGAATCTATTGGAATCTATTGGAATCTATTTGAATCTATTGGAGTCTATTGGAATCTATTGAAATCTATGTAAATCTATTTGGGTTAATCTATGTGAATCTATCGGATTAATCTACGTGTGTATGATGATGATGATGATGAGTGTGTTTTGCAACACGTAACATGACACCGAGTACGAGGCGGAAACAATATGGCCGAAGCTTGGTGGATACGCCGCTGGTACTTCCTATATATAAGCATTTCTGACATTGTTTCCAAACTTCATACAACGTGCCATGCGAAGGTCGTGGGTTTGTGGTGTTGAGTCTATTGGAATCTATGTGAAACTTGAATCCTTAATCTATGTGAATCTTGAGTCTTAATCTATCGTGTGTGAATCTATATTGTGAGGCTTTGTGAATTTAGACTTATACGATCCTCTTGTTAGATCTTTAGATGTCTTCTCGTAAGCTATCCGACACTCTCAAGAGATCCAGGGAAAAGTCTCAGAGAAAAGATGATGTCATTCATGGCCGACCAGATCGCTCGAGTCGTGCCAAAGATCGTCTCTGAGATCCAAGGATCAAACACTCCTCCATCCTCTGTGGACTCAAAGGCCGAGAAGTTAAAGCCTACAAAGTTCAACTACAAACATTTCATCTCTTGCAACCCTAAGCCTTTCACGGGCAGTGATGGGGTGACTACTATGCTCGAGTGGTTTGACAGCATTGAGGTTACCTTCATTAACAGCGAGTGCCCAGATCATCTGAAGACTAGGAGTGCAACGGGAATGTTTCAAGGCAGAGCGTTGGAGTGGTGGTCTAATGAGAGAAACATGTCACACCCCAAAAACGTCGCAGCGGAATATAAAACGTAGTGGTGACGGAAGCTGGTGCCCATTTCTATCTTGATGTTTGATGCATTATAGTGTTGGACATATTAACTTAATTAAAACATAAGTTTTTAAGCATAACGTCCTGTAACATGACACAACCACGACATAGTTAAATTGTCTTTGATCCTTATGGATCTTATTACATTTGTCCTAGAAAGTTTTAAAATTAGTCCAACATATTTAAGTGACAAAACATGCATCAACAACCACAAGATACGCCATAATTCCCGAAGCCGAACTCAAGTACCTGTAGAACACGTTAAAATCAAGTGTCAACACAATGGAAGGTGAGTTCACATATTCACATACAAACAATTTTATTCCAAGGAAAACTTTCTGATTAGGTGTTTATTTGAAAACATCCATATAATTTTTAGAATGTCCATTTTACTTCCTTAATAAAATCCATGGGCCTTCCGTCGGTTCATCAATCCGACAACTGTAATATATATTGCCCAGGTTTTGTATATTAAATTATTGCGTCAACTTTTAGACTCGTATGTTAGCTAGACAATACGAACTATATATTAACCATGCAGGGATAATCAAAGCTAGACAATAAACAGAATATCAATTCATCGTTTGACTTGACACGGGGCGACCGGTCACGATGGGGTTGTCAACCCGATAGATCTACCAATAATTCATCGCGTGCAATACTTAAATGATTAAACGACATCATGGGCGCAGGGTCCTCTTGAAGGACAATATGATGTCTGCCTCACGTACAATATATATATCCTACTAATATGACAATTTAATACACGATGTTGTACGAATCCCCTAAATCTACATCATTCGAGACCCAGGCCAGCATCCGTCCCAACTGTACGGTCATGTTTCGCTTAGGAAATACCGTACCATCCCAATGTCCAACATTTATTCATCAAAAACGCTTTTACTTCGAAACGTATGACTTATCAAATTTCATATATTTTCATCGAAAATATATATTTTATATTAAAAGGTATGTTTTATTTCAAAAACATTATTAAACCCTTTTATTGGCGTGTTCTACCCCCAAAATATATACAAAGCAGTAAAAGAGGGGTTTAGTGACACTCACCTTTGGGTGCATATTTTAATAGTGCAATCCCAGAGATTGATTTTCTACATGTCCTAATATAGGAATGATTCTAAATCAATATACATAACACACAAATCCTAAGTTTCTCCGTTTCTTAGAATTTTCACATAACTTTGAGATTTTCTCAAAAAGTTATCATTTTTTATTATGTTGGCATGTTAATATATATATGAGTCCATATATATATATATTTATGATTTTGCGACTTGAATGATTTTATTGGTGACCATTATTGTATAAATCCGTTAACTCTCCCGTTTATACGCAATATATCTACGATTTGCGCGTCGTAATATATATATACATAAACGTTCACATAATTTATCATCAAAACACGTGAAATCTTGTTAACTTATCTATTTTGTCATTTTTAAATCAAATATACATAAAACATCTCATATGTACCGAATTTCATGCTCGACAAACAAGTTACACATTTAACGCAATTTTTACCGTTTCTACCGCACAAAACGTACAAGCATACATGCGTAAGCTAGATTTCTAATATCATGTTAAAAACTTAACATATTTTCACATTCTCATGTTTAAATCACATAACACATTTTAACACATAAGGTTCACCCAAAATTTTACCTATAGTAGTGTATATTGAAAAATGCGTATTTTAGCGATTTGGTAACGTTTTCGGGCATCGGAAGTCACGTATGACCAACCAAACACCAAGTAAACTTAAAATTAGTTAAAATACTTATTTTTAAACTAAAAATATCAGTTTACTTACTGATCTAAATTAGTTTTATATAAATCACTTGAAAAGCCGATTTTGACCGTTTTAACTCATAGTTTTGCGTTAAATGTTACTATAATCATCCCAACTCGAAACGACTTGATATTTTATCAAAATACATGTTATTTACTGATTAAAATGATGGTTATAATCAGATTAGTGCAGTTTTTGTGTAAGTCACCTAAATCATCTGATTTCACGTATTTTACAACTTTTAATGCACCAAGTACAATATGCAAAGCTATCAAACATTATGACAAAGTTATATATCACTAAACACTTTAAAATAACTTTATTTTAGTGTTTATAACCTGATTAAAACTGATTTTTTTACTAAATCATACTCAATCACCTTTTTATGATCACATATCATCATGCATGTTCAAGTAAATGCATCTAATGCACTCATACAACATCATCATCATCATCTTTTATGTTCTAATCATACTCAAGAACACATTAATATCATATTTTACATAACTCAACCTATATCATCCATCATCATACAATTCATTCATACATAATTACAAGGATCTTTCATTTACACACTAACTAACAAAACCTACTTGTGTGCACACACATATGTACATACACGACACACACACATGTGTGCTCATCCATCCAAAATTTATTTTAACATTTTCATCTTTTAATCATATGAGCTTTTATAAAACCACATTTGATCATGCATGAATTTATCTTTTCAAGAATCATGTCAAACAAGAATCAACCCAAAAATCAAAACTCACCACTCTTACATATATATTTACACACTCACGGCCACATACATATATGTATGTATTTCCATTTTGTTTTGACTAAAACCATTTTCTTGTTTAAATTTCAAGTTTGTGAAGAATTCTAAGCTTTTCGAGAAACTTTTCATCATCACAATTACCATGAAACAAGAATATACATTTTAAAAGTAAGTTTATACCTTTCAAGAGTATAAATGAGTTTTTGATGATGGTTTTTGTGATAAAAAGCTTGCACCTTCTTAAAAAACTCCATGGATTGGCCTTCAAATCACTAAACACACTTGGAAACACTTTGGATTGAGCTTGGTTCTTACAAGAATACTCAACAATTTTCAAAAACGGGGGATTGGAAAGGTGTTCGGCCGAAAGTAATGTAGGGGAAAGGTGAAATGGGTTTTGATTAAGTTTTGGACAAGTGTGGGTTGTATAGGATGGTGTAATCACCACCCATTGTGCATGTGCAACACTTGTCAGGAGAGAGAGTGTGAGAGACTTTCTATGGTGGACAAAAAAATCCTCTCTCTCCCTCATACATATTACACGTACAAACATACATATATATAAATATATGTTATCTAGTATTAAAACAGGTATTATACTGGACACCGGGTATTTTATTTAGCGTTTTAATCCCGTTTTAGTGCGTTTTAAATTATTTTCATCGCTCTATAAAAATAAACCCGCCAAAATATTACTAAACAATATTTTGTTTGCCTGGACTGGCTATGTTGCCGGTATTTGGCAGTATGCGCGCTGTGCTGCGCGGTACGCGCTTAAAATCGCAAAAATAGAGATTTAAGAGTTTTATTTATTTTATTATTCTATAATAATAAACTTATCAAATTATTACTAAAATGATTATTAGTTTCCTTGACAGGCTGTGTTGACATTATTTTGTCGGTATACGCGTTGCATCGCGCGGTACGCGCTTAAACTCGAAAAATAGAGTTTCCTAGCGTTTTAAATTATTTTTCCACACAGATATGATTAAAATAATTATTCTAATCATAACAGACTATTTTTAGAATTTAACACTGATCGGGTGGTCACCGACGTTCGTTTCGCATTTTAACCGTTACACGATAAGCATTTATCTTACCGTTGCCAACATAATTTTTACCGAGGTTTAAATTTACCAACTCATTAAATTCCACATAAAAACATCATAATCAGTTAAATACAGCCTTTTATCTATTCATAACACGTGTTACAGTTGTACGGTACGGCCTGAAAAGCCGGGTGTCACAAAACATCCGTTCGAATGTAGAAGCCTATGCTCTTCCATGGGCCGAGGTGCGTGAACAATGATGCTTGAGTTCTGCCCTACCCATGAACAGTTAAAGCTTGAGGAAGAGTTCTGGCATTTAAAGCAGATTGGTGATGATAATCTGGCTTACACTACTCGATTCAAGCAGCTCAGCTTGATCGTTCCTCACTTGGTTTCAACTCCTAAGCGCTTGATAACCAAGTATATCAATGGTCTACCTCCTTCTATGCGTGATTCTATCGAAGTAGCTCAACTCAAAACTATTGAGGAAGTCTATCTTCTTGCAGCTAGTCTCAATAACAACCGTGTTCGTGATAAGCAGTTTGCTACCCCTGCTACTTCTAAGTCTGCACATCAGGTTACTCAGCAGCCAAGTGGCAGCAAGAACAAGAAGAGAAAGTCTCAGGGTTCAGGATGCAATGCTATTGTTCCTGCTGTAAACCCTGCTGCTAAACCTGCTCCTGCTGCTCTAATCACTGCTGCTCCTGAAGTCAACAGTCAGTACACTGGGCCTCACCCCAAGTGTACCACTTGCAACTTCCATCATCCTGCTAACTCTACGTGTCGTTTGTGTACCAACTGCAATCGCTATGGTCACACGACTCCCTATTGTCGTCAAGCTAACCCTGCCCAACCAGCTCAGCAAGCCCCAGCTCAGGCAGCCCTACAAGCTCTTCCAGCTCCTCAACAGAATCCTAGGCCAGTCAACGCTGTTCGTGCATGCTACAAGTGTGGAGATACTACTCACCTTCGTAATCAGTGTCCTTAGCTGAACCAGGACCAACAGCCAGCCGCTCATGGACGAGCCTTTAATCTTAATGCTAATTAGGCTCGTAACGACAATGACGTCGTTAATGGTACGTTTCTTGTTAATAACCTTTACGCTTCGATACTATTTGATACTGGTGCCGACCGAAGCTTTGTGTCCGTTGAATTTGAATCTTTGTTAAATTGTGCACGCTCTATGTTACCTAATTCGTTTTCGGTGGAGATTGCCGATGGGAAGTCTATTCTAGTTGATTCTATTCTCTGTGGTTGTTCCTTGACTCTTAACGACCACGTGTTTACTATTGATCTAATACCCATGCAATTGGGTAGTTTTGATGTCATTATCGGTATGGATTAGTTGCGTAAGAATCATGCCGAGATTGCCTGTGACGAGAAATTTGTTCGTCTACCTCTTCCGTCCGGTGATGTTTTGCATGTCTATGGAGACCGACCTTCAAAAGGACTGAAGTTGATGTCATGCACCCAAGTGAACAAATGCTTACGTAAACAGAACCTTGCTTGCTTGGCCCACGTGGTGGAACAGAAGGGCAAGGGGAAGAACATAAGTGATGTTCCAGTAGTGTGTGATTTCCCTGATGTCTTTCCTGAAGATCTTCCTGGTCTTCCTCCTCCTAGATCCGTTCATTTTCGTATTGATCTCATACCTGGTGCGACTCCCATTGCCAAGGCCCTGTATCGACTTGCACCTTCAGAGATGCAAGAATTGTCTAGCCAATTAGAAGAACTGCGACAAGGAATTCATTCGTCCAAGTACCTCTCCGTGGGGTGCTCCTGTGCTATTCGTCAAGAAGAAAGATGGTTCGTTTCGTGTGTGTATCGACTACCGTGAACTTAACAAGCTTACCGTTAAGAATCATTATCCTCTTCCTCGTATTGATGATCTATTTGACCAACTACAAGGCGTGTCCTGTTTCTCGAAGATCGACCTTCGTTCTGGTTATCATCAGCTTCGTGTACTCGAGGATGATGTACCCAAAACCGCTTTTCGTACACGTTATGGACACTACGAGTTCGTGGTCATGCCTTTTGGATTGACCAACGCACCCGTTGTGTTCATGGATCTTATGAATTGTGTCTGTAAACCCTATTTGGATCGTTTTGTGATAGTCTTTATTGATGATATTCTCATTTATTCTAAATCTAAATCGGATCATGCTCGCTATTTACGCTTGATGCTTGAACTTTTACGTGGTGAACGCTTGTATGCTAAATTTTCTAAGTGTGAGTTTTGTATTAATGAAGTGCAATTTCTTGGTCATGTCGTTAGTAAGCAAGGTATTCATGTTGACCCGTCAAAAATCGAAGTGGTGAAGAATTGGAGTACACCAAAATCTGCATCTGAGATTTATTCCTTTCTAGGATTGGCAGATTATCACCGTCGATTCATCTCAGACTTTTCTAAGATTGCTGTTCCTCTCACTTCGTTGACTAAAAAAGAGAGACCTTTTGCTTGGGGTCCCGAGCAAGAGGAATCTTTTCAGACTCTTAAGACCCTTTTGTGTGACGCTCCTGTTCTAACTCTACCCGATGGGAATGACGATTTCATGGTGTTGTCACACCCCGACCGCGTAAAACAACAAATCGCGGCGGAAACATCGGGGCGTGTTGCAACAGAATTAATGTTTCATAACCATGGATATCAAAAGTGTTTCGTTTTATTAAACATTGAATAATTACATCGTCTGGAAATCTAAATACACAATTTAAACATAGTCTATCATTGTTATTGAGTCACTAAGGCCTTGTCCAGTCCTATGTGAGCATGCATCCTATCAATCGATATCTTTCAACAATACCTGAAACATATGTGAAAACGAGGTCAGCAAAGAAATGCTGGCGAGTACATAGGTTTTGTGAAAATAAGATTCATGACTTCTGTTTTAAGAAAATGTTTAGTCATGAACCTTGTAATTTGCTTTGTCTTTGTAAATCATTTGAAAAATAATAAGTTCAAGTGATATGTATAAATAAGAGAATAATGCATGATTAAATGAATAACCATGTAAAATGAGTTTGTATAAGATAAGTTGTTTGTAAATAATTGTCTTGTGAAAAGTATGTTACTTGTATAAAATGTTCTATGTCTCAAACTGAAATGATTCAAATAACGCTACAATATGTAATACCATACAAACACTTATATATAGGAAGTACCGGCGGCGTATCCACCATGCTTGTATCATATTCCACACGCATTGTTACTTAATCACTTAGTCAAACCAAACCACCAAAGTAATGTTCATGCCCAATGTAAATCATGTAATATGTATAACCAAAACCCAATCGTATATCGCTTTGAGGCCAATCGTTTACCCAATCGTTAAATTCGTTTTCGGTCGTGAAACTACTTAAATGGTCGTCTCGCTAATAACATTCAAACCTTCTTGACTCGCATTAATAAACCCTTACCAAAGGATAGATTAACAATTCGCATTAATAAACCCTTACCAAAGGATAGATTAACATCTCGCATTAATAAACCCTTACCAAAGAGTAAATTAACAATTTCAGATTCAGTCGCTACCCACAACACCCACACATAACTACGGGTGTAGTAAATAACGGGACTTGTCAGATCCTATGGTACCATAACCTAATACTGGTCGGCTTGATCATTGCTAATGAATGTCATTTGTTATGTAACCCAACCAACAAGTTTGTTCACTTTATTGAAATCGTTATTAGTTTTGTATAAATCGTCTTAATCGTTTTTGAAACCATCGTTATAGCATCGAAAATCGTTTTGTTATCATCGTTAAAGCCTTGAAAACATTTAGCACATATGAGTCACCCCAAAACAATTGAAAGCAGTAAAATAGGGGAATAATGTACTCGCCTGAGAATGCTTAGAGGTCTTGAACAACAACCAAACAAAGCTAGAGAGAGCACGGAATCAGTCGACAATCTAAAACTATATAAATAAACCGGACTTAAATCGGGAGATCGGATAGGATGAGGCTTGGTAAACCAAATGAGTATTGGAACTCATATGATATGGTTTAACAAGGCCTACATACTACAATGAAACCAAACCTAAGTGCTTTCGACCCATCGCGACCCATTAAGGTAGCTTATGCTACTTTAACGCGTCGTGTGCGTGAAACGCGTTCGGACCGCCTAACTAGTCCTATGACAAGTAGAATATGCCTAAACATGTTACATAATCAGTTATGTGACAAAGGTTTAGGTTACATATGCTTAATTACCAATTATACATGAAAAGGGTATTCTGGTAATTTACCTAAGGCATATAAACTACCTATCATACAACTACTCAAACGATGTGACCATAGGGTATAACCTCGGAAGGTTATTCCCTACCTACTATGGTCACCTAATGTATTTGGTCGGATCCTAATGATCGACCAAATGGGTCGGGTTTGAGGTATAAGCGATTTATTAGATCGCTTACCCTACGACCCTAGACAACGTGGTAATCAGTAGGCATAGTCCCAAGGGACTATAACCAACGTGATTACACTCACGCTGCGAAGTTCAAACGAACTTCGCATTGACCATAACTGGTCAATGTAGAAAGTCAAACAAAGTTTGACTTTCAGACTCGAAAGACTCGAAAAGCAATAAAAGAACGAAAGAATACTTACGAAGGGTCCCCGAATGCTAATTTCGATCCGAGAATCTCAGGTATGAAACAATGGTTTCAACTTAGAGTTTCTAAGATCAAAATTCTAGTGATTATGAAGCATGGGGGGGTGGGGTATTTATAGTAAAAGGTCCACCGTTAAGATCGTTTCTTGGAAACCGTGCTTTGATCTTGGCCTTACACCTCAAGATAATGGTTTTACAAAACCATGTGAGCCCATGGTATTTCCCAAAACCATGTGCACATAAAAAAAACCCCTAGTATTGCCCAAAACCATGTGCAAAGGTGGTATAGACCAGATTCAATGTTTCTTCACAGAAAGTTTCAAAAATGGCAGATTTGGTCCCTGTAGTGTAATAAGGCCTTTTCCGACGTGTTTAAGGCCCGTTAACCCCATTTCAAAGCTCTAAAATGAATTTAAAGTAAAGGGAACTTAAAATGTTCTCAAAAATATCTCGGATGTCGGTTCGTTTAGCCGTACAGTTGCGTTGTTCGGCTAATTACGACGGAATGCGCATAAGCGCGAAAAACGATCCAAATGACGCGACAAATGGATTTTTCTTAAGCCAAACTCTAAAGCATAATATAGTCATGCTTACATAAATTTTTGGATGTCCGGATGTATTCAGAACGTAAGTTATGCGCGAAAGTGCAAACTTGTGCACTTTTTGACACTTTTAGTCCCTGAATGACCCAAAAGTTTATTTTAGCACACCGAACACCTCAAAGCTTATTTATAAGCTATGTAAAGGATATTTATGGTATGTTTAACTTATGGTCATATTCCGGAATGTCTGTTACAGTTCAAATTGGCATACTTTCGCAGTTTGTCAACTTTAGTCCCTGTAAGCGATTTAACTTGATTTTGCCATACGAAAGCCTTCAAAACTTATTTCTAAGTTATGTAAAGGTTATTTAAGGTATGTTAAGCCTATGTCACTATTCCGGAGTGTTTGTTGCATTAAACTGGTTATATTTACGCATCCGTGCGCGTATAACCTTCCAGAAAGCGATTTAGAGTTTGAAATTGAACAAGAATTGATATGTGCAAATGATACACATATTTTTACAAATACCAAGTATGAAATATAATATTTCATTGGTTTGGTATTTGTTTGATGGCCGTGGAGGCACAGGTGTTACAGGTGTATTGCGATGCCTCGAACCGTGGTTTGGGCTGTGTGCTTATGCAGCGGGACAAGGTTATTGGTTATGCCTCTCATCAACTCAAGATACATGAGAAAAACTAAACTACTCACGATCTGGAGCTTGGTGCAGTTGTGTTTGCATTAAATATCTGGCTACACTACCTGTATGGTACAAAGTTTGTGGTTTTCACTGACCATAAGAGCCTTCAACATATCTTTGACCAAAAGGAACTGAACATGCGACAGAGGCGTTGGGTAGAATTGCTTAACGACTACGATTGCGAAATTCGCTATCATCCTGGAAAGGAGAATGTAGTAGCCGACGCTCTTAGTCTTAAAACTCCTATTAAGGCTATTCGTATTTCTAGTGATCTTCATACTTGTATTCGTGAAGCTCAGTATTCGTCAGCTAATGAAGGTAGTCTATCTGTTGAAGTTCTTAGTGCTAACGTGAATCAACTCGAAACTAAATCTGATGGCCTCCAATACTATCTCAATCGCATCTGGGTGCCAGATCGCGATAATCTTCGTAAGCTCATCATGAACAAGGCTCACAAGTCCCGTTACTCTGTTCATCCTGGCGCTGATAAGATGTACCATGATTTGCGTATGACTTATTGGTGGTCTGGTATGAAGAAGGACATTGCTGTATATGTTTCTAAATGCCTTACTTGTACAAAGGTTAAGACTGAACACCAGCGTCCTTCTGGACTCTTAGAACAACCCGAAATCCCAGTTTGGAAATGGGATAGCATTGCTATGGACTTTATTACTAAACTACCCCGTACACCTGCTGGTCATGATAGTATCTGGGTGATCGTTGATCGTTTGACCAAATCAGCCCACTTTCTTCCTATTCGTGAAGATTATAAAGTGGAGAAACTTGCTCGAATCTATACCGATGAGATTATATGCCATCATGGCATACCTCTTGACATAATCTCGGACCGTGATGGTCATTTTACTTCGCACTTTGGCAAACCTTTCAATCCGCTATGGGTTCTCATTTGAATCTTAGCACAGCCTTTCACCCTCAAACGGATGGACAGACCGAGTGTACTATTCAGACCCTAGAGATATGCTCCGTTCTTATGTCATCGACTTTGGTGGTAACTCGGATGTACATTTACCATTGGTTGAGTTCTCGTACAACAACAACTATCATTCCAGTATTCAGATGGCTCCTTTCGAAACTTTGTATGGACGCAAGTGCCGATCTCCCCTCAGCTGGCATGAGATTGGTGACAAGCAGTTTACTGGCCCTGACATCATTCATGAGATTGCCGACGAGGAACTGCATGTTCCCCTTGAAGACTTGCAAATAAATGAAGCAGTAAACTTTGTGGAGAAACCGGTTAAAATCATGGATCAAGGTGTCAAGCGACTGAGGCGCAGCAAAATTCCCATAGTCAAGGTTCGATGGGAAGGAAAGCGTGGCACCGAGTTCACTTGGGAACTTAAAAGTGAAATGAAGACCAAGTACCCTCAGCTCTTCGAGCAGTCTTCTTCCTAGATTTCGGGGATGAAATCTCCTAAAGGAGGGGAGACTGTAGCGCCTTCATCCCTAGACTTTTAACTTTTGTCACTTTTAGCCCCTATACTATGTGTTATTTGATACTTTTAAATACTTGGTGAATCGTAGGCTATGATACTTGATTCTTAACGCTAAATTATTGACAATTGAATCTTGATTCTTAATGTTTAACACTATGATTCTTGATACTTGATACTTAGAAGCTATGATTCTTGATACTTGGAATCTAGATTCTTGACTCTTGATACTTTGGTGCTTGACTCTTGAGGCTCGTGAAACTTGAGACTTGGTTGAGCGAGGGACTAGAGTCTTGCCATTGGCGGAAACTATGAAACTTGGAAACTTTTGTGTTAATAATGTAATCTAGTCATGTGATACTATTACCTAATAATATGCAACGCTTAATCTAACTCGCAAAACGAATCAAATACAGTGAAACAGAAGGATGGGAATCCGATCGGATGACCATCCGATCGGATGACCATCCGATCGGATGACCAACCGATCGGATGACTAACCGATCGGATGGCCATTCGACTGAAGGGCCATCCGATCCGTGCATACTGCCTTACACCCTCACTCTGACACTATAAATAGGCCTTTCACATCATTCTCACTGATGTGACAGCCTCACTCGATCCAGACGCACGCACTCCCCTTTTTCTTCCATTTCTCGGCGATTTCGGTACGTTTTACACTAAATTCTTGTACATCTTTGATCTACACATTATTCTCTACATGATTCTCCTTTGAAATCCCACTTTTCACCATGAAATCTTTAAGATTTGAGCTCTTGAAGGTGATGTCATCATGGCGGTTTGTACCAAACTGTTGTGTGATGTCATTCTAGTCAAGATCTAGCTCAGATCTAAGGAATTTCACATGTTTTACACTGAATCTAAACTAAATCTTGACTTTTCAGCTAAAAATTATGTTTTCTCTCATTTTTTCTTAACTTTTCATTTAAAACGGTGGAATCCGGATCTGAACGGACTGAAGACTTGAGGATTGGTCTTGAGTCAGCTTGGAAATGGATTGTTGCTGGAGAAGATGACCGGAGTACGGATTCTGACATAAGCACCGCCAAGAAAAGACGACTGGACGGACTGAGGTGATTCCCATCCGATCAGAACGGCTGTACATTAGTGTGTTTACCATTGTCTCAATACGTACCATGTCGTCGCCGTTAAAACAGAAACTTAGAAACTTTACAAGGTTGTGAACGGGACAAGGACAACTCAATCGAATGGCAATCCGATCAGTAGCCATCCGATCGAACTGCCATCCGATCAGGTGACACTTGCCTCGTAACCTTAAACATTTTAGAAACTTTGAATCTTTGATCATCGAATGGCAATCCGATTGGATAGCCATCCGATCGAACTGCCATCCGATCAAAGTAACAATGTGTTTTGAAACCTTTCAACACTTAGAAACTTTTTCTGAAACTTGAAACTTTGGAAACCTCAATGATCGAATGGCAATCCGATCGAACTGCCGTTCGATAGAATGACCATCCGATTGAGGTAACCTGAGATGAACACTTGATATCAATTTGGAATCTAGACACTTACCATTCGATCGAATGGCCATCCGAATGGATGACCATCCGATCAGATGGCAATCTGTCCCTCACTCATAACAGACACTTCAATCGAATGGCAATCTGATCGGATAGCCATCCAATCGAACTACCATCCAATCCAGTGACTAGTCCGACACTTCGCGCAATCTCGTTGTTTTGTCCGACACTTATCTGTTGTAATCTAACCAGGCTAAATCTAAAGAGCTCCCTTTGATCCAATAACAGTTAATCTGTTAAGCAATCAATGTGAGTATACTCGATCCCTTTTTGTTTTAAACTTTGGGATGCAACATGTATTCTATTAAACTATGACACTTGAAACTTTTTGAATCTAAACTCTATCCTATGTGTATGTGAAACTTGTGATTCTTGATTCTTTGTGCTTTGTGAACGTTTAATCCAGAGTGTGTAGTTCCGCCTTAACAATAGTAGCGCTATAGGAGATGCACCTCCCCTCGGGGGTATTGTTAGGAGGATTCTAGTTTTCCTTGATTCTTGGGAAAACAACAAAGCATCGGGACACTTGGGCTATCACTTGGACTGCGAACACTAGCATGGCTGAAACTATTTTGTTATCATTTACATGATGGATATGAGTTGTTTTTGATCTAATATTATATATACTCAAACTTGTATACTCGCATGTCCATTTTTGTACTGACTCTATTTTAATACATGTTGCAGGCTGATAGATGCTGGAACTATGGAAAACAAGCTAGGGTTGATGCCTAGAAACTCACCTAGTTAAATTTCTAGAATTTGAAACAATGGTTTTGTGATTGTATGTGATACTTATGGTTGTGTTGATGTTTTAGACAAATTTTGCATGAAACTTATTTAATATATATTGAAACTATTAGTGTTATGGAATCTCGTGAGCAATCTGAACTCTTAGTGCTCGTACCCCGATGTTTCCGCCATCAGTTGGGGTGTGACAAAATCAAACTGGTTGTAGGACCGGTTTTGACACCGTTCGATTGCGTAACGAACGTTCGACGTGCGGAATCCGTGAACGTGAGTGACCGAACATACAATAACGTACTAGAACCGTGAATCTATTGAAAGATATGACGTGTACAATACAAGAATCACTTAGAGAGTACTTTCTCTCTCTAGACTTTCTCTCTCTAGACTTGAATCTCCTAAATCACCAAAGTGAGCAAAAAGTCCTACACTTTACAACTAAAGCTCCTATATATAGCCCTTGGAATTAATGAGATTTCTCATTAATTACCAAAATGCCACCTTACTAAAACTATCTAAATATTACAATAGAAGCTTGATTTCTACAGTTTCAGCTACGGTTTGAATTGACGGAGGCGATAGACATTAATGCATCAACAAACTCCCCCTTGGATATTGCCGCATTCAATCCGTAGGTAAACTCGTAGCAACTTGTCTTTCTCTCTCTCTTGAGTCTTCTTTAAGATTTAACGTCTTAAGCAAACACAGACTCCCTCTTGCTCGAACAGAATCCCGGTGGATCTGTCGTCAGCTTCAGCTCCCCCTTTCGGTAGTATCTTCAGGCTCCCCCTTTCGTCAAGCTTCCGTGCTTTTAGGATCGACGCCCGGCTTTTCGTAGCAACAGAATCAGAAACCTACACATCTCAACCTCTCGTAAGACAAAATAATTTTGACTCTAAAAGAGTTCACTCAAAAATTATCAAACATATAACACACAATATTGTGATTCAAATTAATGAATCATCTAAACATTTGAGGATTATCTTCCAACTTCTCATCATCTTAACCAAACCAATTGTTCATCATGTTCAGCACTCGGAATTTTGAAAATCAGCTTTCCAACATCAGTTGTCGAAAATCTTTTTGGATTTTTCAAAATTTATGCTAAAACACACTAAACATCTTTTTGAACTTTTTAATAGAATGAAATACAGTAAAGAAATATTTACAAACAATATTTTTGTGAGTTTGTGTAAGAGGATCATATCAGTTTTTGAGACAAATCACTAGCACCGTTAAGCTTTAAGCATATTAAGTTCTAAACGATTCACATTGATTGTCGATATACTGACCCATCTTAAATCTTCACACAAATTTCAATTTACTCAGGATATGATTTAGATGTCTTATGAACTTAGCTCATTCATGTGTCCCACCTCTTGAATATACTCCCGTATCCAGAATCCCAATATTCAGTCTTACAGGTGAGTATACTACAATGATATCTGTACATAAATTAGGGAATGCGAGGGCCGAGGGATCTCAGGTCGATACTTCCGTATACGCAGAGAGATATCAGCTTCGACTTTACGGTATGTCCCCTTTAGAGGATCTTTTAGCTACAACAGCAGCGACTATCAAATTTATTGTTTTATCAGCATGCTGAGGGTTTATGCTATGTTTCAAGCATTTGCGGAAAGTATTATTCGAGGACTAGGTCAGAACCACCGTTCAGCAGAAGTCCCGGAATAATACCCCAGACATCATTGAGTATAAAAACCTAGTATAT
Source organism: Helianthus tuberosus (assembly GCA_030545235.1). Lineage (NCBI taxonomy): Eukaryota > Viridiplantae > Streptophyta > Magnoliopsida > Asterales > Asteraceae > Helianthus > Helianthus tuberosus. Next base: position 50,741,589 of record CM060351.1, read on the forward strand.
CAGAATACGAGACCTTTCAAACGAGATTTCAGGGGTTACCTATATATCCAAGTAGTGTTCCCCACGAATTTCACAAGTTTGAATTTTTAGGTTTATATGTGACAACTGGCCCAAACCGGTAACTTCCGTACACATTACTGATTGCTTAATGACTGCAATTATGAGTTTAATTGTCAGCAATGTCTGAACACATGATTAAACAAGTGAATTCATGCGCGTTGTATACTACAAAATATTGCTTTAAGCATAAACGAGAGCGTTGCGTCAAAAATAATAGTAAACTCACCGGTAAGACACACTGTGTCGACGGAACTGCAGAAAGCAGTCAGACAATAAAATTGAGGCCTAGGTGTAGGTCCGACGACAAAAGAGCATTAAAACCCAAGAGTACATACAAGGGTTTATACATATACTCTCCGGAAGCAAAAATAAGCACTAAAAAGCACCCGAAACGCACTTTAAGTGCAAAATTTATACAAATCAGCAATAATTCAGCATTTAGACATATAAATATTATGCAGAAATGTCGTTTTATTATCCAGAATGTTTCCCTAAGGGTTGGGAATCGGTAGTGTTACAAAAAGATACTTATTAAACACTAAAAGGTGCAATTTAGCACTTTAACGAATCGGTATGTAACCGAACAACCGGACTATACCCGGAACATGAAAATATTGTCATTTTCATTGTTTATCTTTTTCTGAGCCAGTTAGGGTCCCTGAATACCCTAACACCCGTAATAAAGCACAACACTCCAGTAACCGGGTTAATCCCTAAACTAACTTAGCTTAACTCAACTATATCCTAATTATCTAGTTGAGATCGAACTAGGGACCCCCCCCCCCCTTTTACGAATTCGGTCCTCCTTAGGGGACACATTTTGTACTTGCAAGATTATAAAAATCCCATATGCTTAATATCTCAAGGACATAATATACAATGGTTAATAGAACATGTTGGGTTTATAAATTAACCTTAAGATCATGAGATTCATTTCCACCAAACACTTAACAAAGTTTACCCTCTTTCTCTCCCTTGATACCTTCGGCCGACCACACAAGCATCACCACCACCACTTTTCGATCTTGTTCAAGCCATACCAAACATATACAAGTGAGAAGGATCACATACGAGGAAGCTCGGTGCTCACGGAACTCGAAGGACCTCATTTTCTAGCTTTTATCCACGCCATTTCCGTCAAGATCCTTCCCTAGCCTTGAGCTAGAGGTATAACACTTAGAACTCGTATTTAAACTATTCTAAAGTGGTTAAAACGATTTTTGTCGGTTAAAACTCGTTAACATGCAAGATGATACTTTAAAGTCTACTAAAAGCATGAAAAATGGTGGTTAATAGCACATAAGTTGTGTAAAAGTTGTAGTATTTGAAATATATGGTTATCTAGACCCGATCTATGATGTGGTAGCTCGGATCATCGTTTAACCCGGTTTGGTAAGATCATGGATCTTAACATAAAGCTATTTTAGAAGTAACAAGGGTTAAAAGGTGAAACCCTACCACACATAAACCATGAACTTGTGTAAAAATGTTTTAACTTGTACAAAAGTGTTTAAAACTAGCAGATCTATGTATCTACAAGTGGTATTTTCAAAAGACCAAGCATCAAAAGAAATCACATGTTCTAAACCGGATCTTACACAAACAAAAGTGGTTTTTGTGAACAAACAAGAGTGTGGATACTTGTGTAACAAAAGTTTTAACGAAGAAATAGTTTTCGTAAAATCCGACTAGAAGTTGTAAAACTTCATATTCTTTAAAAATAAAGTTTTTAAGAAATTAAACTTATTTTTAAAGATAACAAGACTTACTAAATGTGCTAGTAAGTTACTACACATTTTTGTAAATATTCAAGTTCATGAAACTAGTGATTATTGCTGATGAGTATTGTTGATAATTGTTGTTGATGATTGATAATGATTTAAAAGAAAATAAACACACGTTTTGAAAACGTGGGAAACCTCCATTTTTAGGGGAAACTCTGTCAAAATTTTTATAACTTTTGACACTTAGAAAAATATGAGTTTTTGAGAAACTTATCCCCTAAAAATATACCTCAAAACATTACCAAGGTTTCCCTGATTTTTGATGATAAGAAATGGTGATTTCTTGAAGAATAAAAATGGATATTATGTATATATATTTTTGAGAGAAAAATATATATTATTTTATCACCAACTTTTGTGCTAAGTGTATATAGTATGTGTTATACGTGCTAGTGTATTAAGACTTAAAAATACACTAATTACTCATGAGGAGTAGAAATATAAAAATACACATACAACATACAAAATACATAATTCGGGTGCAAAGTGCAAAACACAAAAGACTTATATTTATTTTTTTGAGAAAATAATATAAGTAAGATACGTAGTTAAAAATATAAGAATATTTTTAACACAAGGAAATATACACAAAAGAGAGTGACTGTACTTGTGCGACGCAAGTCTAGTGACTAACGTTAAGAAAACGCGTATAGGTTACGACGTTAATTAAGCAAATCCGGTGGAGTTTACGACGCTAGGAACGCAAAGTTGTGAGTTCATGCTCCCCCTTTTCTCTTTAACTGTTTTCAGTTTTTATAACTTCGGGGGTGAAATACATGTACAAATGTACAAAAATTTATAATTGGTATGATATAAATACAAGAAGTACACTTGGTGAGAACGAGAACCAAGTGTGACGAAATATAAGAATACAAGAAGTACACTTGGTGAGAACGAGAACCAAGTGTGACGAAATATAAGAATACAAGAAGTACACTTGGTGAGAACGAGAACCAAGTGTGACGAAATATAAGAATATGAGAAGCGCACTTGGTGAGAACGAGAACCAAGTATGAGGCGCTATGAGAAATGATAACAAGAAACGCGCTTGGTGAGAACGAGAACCAAGTAGGATGCGTTATGAGAAATAGTGTCACGAATAGGGTACAGAAGCACCATTAATCGTGTACATACTTAGACCGCAGAACAAAAGGTTAGATCTAACGGGTGCCTGGCAGCCTCACACTCGGTCGGGGCGAGAATCGAGTAGTGCTTTTGTGTCTCAGAATATACCAATTAAATGCCTTAGGTTTGGTGACTTCCTATGTCGTGCCACATGTTAATGGCCTTGCAACCCATTAACAATCCTGATATTTACAGGAATATTTTAATTACATGAAATTCATACCATACTAAAAATTGATGAATACTTGAGTACGTGGGGTACTCAAGAAAATGAGAATTATACTTGAAGTACGTGGGGTACTCAAGAGGATTGATATATAACTTGAAGTACGTGGGGTACTCAAGAGGATTGATATATAACTTGAAGTACGTGGGGTACTCGAGAAAAACTTGATTTATTCACAACTATGTTTTTATACAAAGTATACAAACGAGAAATACAAAACTGCATGAATTCACACCAACTTTATGTTGACGTTTTCCCAAAAACTCACATGTATTTCAGGTAACTAGGATGGATGTGCGCGTGGTCTTGCTTATGCTCGTGGATGTCGCTTGTGTTTAACTTTAAATAAAGTTGTAAACTCTTGAGACAATGTTTTAAGCTGTCTAGCGATGTAAACGCTAAACTTATGTTTTCAAATTATGGTATTTGATGTTATTTTACGAGCATGTAGCATGTTTACTCTTCGTATGCAATGAGAACCTTTCATGATCACACCTCGTGCTTCCGCCGTAGAAAGGGGTGTGACATTATATCCCGAATAAATCTACTAAATGTGCGAAAACCTATCGACACATCATCCGTGAAAACGTTTATCACATTTGACATTTCATATCTTTAGCATGCTGTGATAGTCCACTGATGTACTATCATTTCCTCTTTTACACAACAAAACTCGTTTTTCATTTTTTACTGTTTTTGGCTTTTTCAAATTATCAAATGTTTTTGGATTTTCTAAAATGTCTTACTCCCCCTAAAATGCAAACACATTTTAGGAAATTTGAAAACAAACTGTACAAGTAAATTGACAACCAGTATCGAATCGCTTCAAATCGCCATCCATTTGGCATAAACAATCAGAACTCCCCCTGACAACAAACTATTTTCCCATTATGATTTCAAAACACTTAAGTTTGTTTTAATCAAAAATGGTTTTTCCGGAAAATTAGTTTGTTTACTAATCATTCGTAGATTCGGGGTCACTTCATCACATTGTTTTCTTTAACCACTTGTAAGATTTAACATTTATCGATTTTAACACCACAATTACATGTAGAAAATCAAGTACAATTTAATGTCCCTGATTTACCACTTGTAAGGCGAAAAATCACCAGAGTGAAATTTCTCAAGAAATGTGCCAATTCATGTTCCACGCTTACCAACCTGGGAACTCCGGCAAGTCAGGTTTTTCATTTAAACAGATTCACCCAAGCCTGATGGTCCTTGGATGCTTTTGAATTCTTGTTCAACAATGGTGGAAAGTTTGCATCATCCATTGTTAAACCAGAATTCTCTACTTTTACCTCAACACATGGCTCTTCTGGCTTTACCATGCTAGAATCATTGCATGAACATGGCTTGTCTGACTTTGATGAGCCAGATTCATCGCCTGAAGGTGGCTTGTCTGACTTCGACATGTCAGATTCATCGCCAACCATTTTCTTCTTCTTCTTCTTTTCTTCTTTCGTCCTCAGATTTGTATCTGATGAATTCGTCTTGCTTGACTTTGCAGTCGAGGGAGTTGATTCATCAGAACTTTTATTCGATCTATCCGGTGAACCCGAGGACAAAATCTTCTCAAGATACTCTCTCGCCTTCTTCCTCTTTTTTCGCAGTCTGTCTTTCTGCCCCTGAGAAAGCTTCACTTTCTTTTCTTGAACTTTAGGTTCTTGAACTTTCTGTTCCTTGGGCTTGACATTGACTGTCTTTTTCATCTGCTTCTAAGATTCAGCTCTCGTTCTTCTCATTAATCTCATTGAGCAATCTCTAGCAGTGTGACCTATGATGTTGCAGTTAAAGCATCTTCTCGTCTCATATTTCCAACTTTGGCAGTTAACAGCAATGTGTACTTGATAGCCGCAATTGTAACACACTCTGTTATCGTACCAATCACCATTTTCACACCAAACGCTCAGATCAAAGCACTGTTTGGCTCGGTGATACTCTTTCCTCTTCTTGATTGCTGGATTTGACTTTTGAGCATTGTGGTTCGACCTGCACCACTTATTACCAACAATTTTTGAGTTTTCATTTTTCAATTTTTGTGCTTTTTGAATGCGATTGGATGATCGATCTGATGAGCTGTTATTCTCTTTTTGTATAATTTTCTCATTTTTAATTTTTTGTTTCTGTTCCGCTTTCTTCTTCAAAGGTTTTTGCTTAGAGCATTCTCCCTTTTCAGTTGATTGCAGAACAGTATTTTGAAAATTTTCTTTTAATTCCAAAAATATTTTCTTTTTCTCTTTTTCATCATCAGCTTTATCATCACAATCTTTAATTATGACTTTGTCATAATTTGTGACATTGTCACTTATTGGAACTGAATTGATCGGTTTTGGACATGGATAATCTGGTGTTGATGACAAAGTCTCAAAACCTTTCAATTTTTCTTCAAGCTCTTTAATTTTCATCCGAGCTTTTTCAGCTTCATTTTCAAGCCGAATGATTTTCTGAAGATGAGAGTTTATTTCAATCTGTTTTCAAGATTATTTTTAAAAATAACAGATTTTTCATCTTCTAAAATCTTCATTTGACTTTGAACATCTTTTTCAATTTTCAATTTTTCATTTTCAAAATCTTTTTCTTTTTCTTTCAAAATTTTGTTTTCTAATGTCAAACTGTTCAAACCACTCAACAGTTTGACATTTTCAGATTTCAAATTCTCAAAATTTTCTTGCATTTCAAGAATCTGTTTATCATCAGATTTCATCTCATCAGTCAAATTCTTGATTTCCAATGACAAACTCTCTATATTCTTCAAGAGTTTGGCATTGTCTGATTTAGATTTTTCACAGTTTAAGCACTTCTCGGACATCTTTTCAGGTTCGGCTTTCTTCTCTCTTGCAGCTTGTCTTTCTTTGATCTTTTCCATTTTTCCTGCAAAATAAAAATTATAACTTTCAGGTGTAAGTTCTCTTTTATAAGATTCAAGTTTTCGAATTTCTTCACTATCATCATCGCTTTCTTCCTCTGATGATTGATAAAAAATTAGAGCTTTTTCTGAAACCTTTTCTTGTTTGTCACTTTTACTTCCAGTTTTATCAATCTCTCCGGACTCAGAATCAAACTCCTTTCCTGAATCAGACTTCATTTTTCTAATCTTTTGGAATTCAAGTTCTTGAGCTTCAATCTTCTCAATGAACAAGCTCAAATTGAAATCAATATGTTCAAAGTTCTTCTTCCAAGTTAACAAATACGTTCCCCACACATCTTTTGGTAAAGCATTTGCCAACTTGTCAAACCATTCTTCATTTTCTTTTCTAATGTTCCAACGCTTCATCTCTAGATATAACTTGACAAACCTCTCGATCAATTCTTTAAAGATAACAAGACTTACTAAATGTGCTAGTAAGTTACTACACATTTTTGTAAATATTCAAGTTCATGAAACTAGTGATTATTGCTGATGAGTATTGTTGATAATTGTTGTTGATGATTGATAATGATTTAAAAGAAAATAAACACACGTTTTGAAAACGTGGGAAACCTCCATTTTTAGGGGAAACTCTGTCAAAATTTTTATAACTTTTGACACTTAGAAAAATATGAGTTTTTGAGAAACTTATCCCCTAAAAATATACCTCAAAACATTACCAAGGTTTCCCTGATTTTTGATGATAAGAAATGGTGATTTCTTGAAGAATAAAAATGGATATTATGTATATATATTTTTGAGAGAAAAATATATATTATTTTATCACCAACTTTTGTGCTAAGTGTATATAGTATGTGTTATACGTGCTAGTGTATTAAGACTTAAAAATACACTAATTACTCATGAGGAGTAGAAATATAAAAATACACATACAACATACAAAATACATAATTCGGGTGCAAAGTGCAAAACACAAAAGACTTATATTTATTTTTTTGAGAAAATAATATAAGTAAGATACGTAGTTAAAAATATAAGAATATTTTTAACACAAGGAAATATACACAAAAGAGAGTGACTGTACTTGTGCGACGCAAGTCTAGTGACTAACGTTAAGAAAACGCGTATAGGTTACGACGTTAATTAAGCAAATCCGGTGGAGTTTACGACGCTAGGAACGCAAAGTTGTGAGTTCATGCTCCCCCTTTTCTCTTTAACTGTTTTCAGTTTTTATAACTTCGGGGGTGAAATACATGTACAAATGTACAAAAATTTATAATTGGTATGATATAAATACAAGAAGTACACTTGGTGAGAACGAGAACCAAGTGTGACGAAATATAAGAATACAAGAAGTACACTTGGTGAGAACGAGAACCAAGTGTGACGAAATATAAGAATACAAGAAGTACACTTGGTGAGAACGAGAACCAAGTGTGACGAAATATAAGAATATGAGAAGCGCACTTGGTGAGAACGAGAACCAAGTATGAGGCGCTATGAGAAATGATAACAAGAAACGCGCTTGGTGAGAACGAGAACCAAGTAGGATGCGTTATGAGAAATAGTGTCACGAATAGGGTACAGAAGCACCATTAATCGTGTACATACTTAGACCGCAGAACAAAAGGTTAGATCTAACGGGTGCCTGGCAGCCTCACACTCGGTCGGGGCGAGAATCGAGTAGTGCTTTTGTGTCTCAGAATATACCAATTAAATGCCTTAGGTTTGGTGACTTCCTATGTCGTGCCACATGTTAATGGCCTTGCAACCCATTAACAATCCTGATATTTACAGGAATATTTTAATTACATGAAATTCATACCATACTAAAAATTGATGAATACTTGAGTACGTGGGGTACTCAAGAAAATGAGAATTATACTTGAAGTACGTGGGGTACTCAAGAGGATTGATATATAACTTGAAGTACGTGGGGTACTCAAGAGGATTGATATATAACTTGAAGTACGTGGGGTACTCGAGAAAAACTTGATTTATTCACAACTATGTTTTTATACAAAGTATACAAACGAGAAATACAAAACTGCATGAATTCACACCAACTTTATGTTGACGTTTTTCCAAAAACTCACATGTATTTCAGGTAACTAGGATGGATGTGCGCGTGGTCTTGCTTATGCTCGTGGATGTCGCTTGTGTTTAACTTTAAATAAAGTTGTAAACTCTTGAGACAATGTTTTAAGCTGTCTAGCGATGTAAACGCTAAACTTATGTTTTCAAATTATGGTATTTGATGTTATTTTACGAGCATGTAACATGTTTACTCTTCGTATGCAATGAGAACCTTTCATGATCACACCTCGTGCTTCCGCCGTAGAAAGGGGTGTGACAGATTGGTATCAGAGCTGCGATTGTAGTGAACCAGGATTCCTTCTCGAGTCTAGTCTACAATCTCTAGGATCCATTCACGAAAACAATTTTCAAAGAGTTTTCATTGCATAAAACGTCCTGCGACATCCACTGCCTGAAACTGTCTACATGAGTCTAGAAAAGACATTACGAGACTTAAAGTGCACTTGAGTAGCACTTGTCGTTGGCTAGAGATTACTTGCAATTATGTGTGATAATTAGCATGTACTAGAAGTAGAATGTCACAAGTATACGTGACTATACCTAAAAGCAATGGCCCATCTGAAGGAAGAAATATGAGGATGAAACGAACTGCGCGGACTGTGCAAGGAGTTACGTAATTATGGATGCATACATAATTATGGAATTCAGTGCACAGAAACCACAGCAAGTCTTGTCACGTATGGATTCCCTCAGTACAAGCCTACTAAGTACTCTGCTAGAGTAATAAATGTTTGACGTCACTTATGTGGTATATATACCTGTGAATATATATATATACTACTACTGCCTAGTAGGACGATATCAAACAAATGCCTAACCCTGCTGTGTTATGTTCTGTCAGAACATGGCACCCAGGAAAGCTGTGAATGCTCGCAATGACGATCAACTTCCTCCTCCCCTACTGCCAAGAACTGCTGAGGAGCTGAACGCCCTACTGGAAGAAAGGATCTCCGCTGCTATCGCCCAGTACGAGGCGAACCGAACTCAAGACAGTGGAGGACCAAGCAACGCTAGGCGTAATGGGAATGGAGATTCGTCTGGAGGCAATACAGCTCAAGGTAACCTTAAGACACTGTGCTAAGCATGAGGAAATTTATGAACGGTCCTTGTTTCATTATTTCTTCGATTGCTCACATGTGAATTGGTTGAATCAATTCCAGGCTGCACTTTCAAGCAGTTCCTCGACTGCAAGCCGATGAACTATGATGGCACAGGAGGTGCAGTAGCATTTGTGCGCTGGACGGAGAAGACTGAAGCTACTTTCCGCATGAGCAAGTGCACCGCGGATCAGCAAGTCACCTTTGCTACCGGGTTGCTTGTCGATGAAGCTCTGACTTGGTGGAACCTGCAAGCCCAAACCTTGGGCGACGATGCCGCTTATGACTTAACTTGGGAGGAACTGAAGGAAAGGATGAGAGAGAAGTACTGCTCTCGTGCTGAACTCCAAAGGCTGGAGACGGAGTTCTGGCACTTGACCATGGAAGGTGCTGACATTAATGGTTATACTCGAAGGTTCCACGATCTGTCCAGAGTGCTTCCCTACATGGTGACTCCCGAATTCAAGCGTGTTGAACGTTACATTTGGGGACTGGCCTCAGAGTTTCGTGGCATGGTGACGTCGGCCAAACCACAAACAATCACCGAGGCTGTAACTCTGGCTGTCAGCCTGACTGAAGATTGTGTTCGTATGAAGAAGCTATCACTGAACCCAACAGAAAAGACCGAGACACATGCTGAGTCGTCCGGTGACAAAAAGAGAAAGCATACAAGTTTGAACCAAGCAACTCGCAACAACAAGGGTTTCAACAAGAAGCGCGACACTAATCCGCCTCAGGAGACGAAAACCCATGCAACCAAAGCATACCAAGGCTCCATGCCTAGATGCCAAAAATGTAAGTATCATCATGATGGAGCTTGTCGCATTCCAAGGTGCGACAAATGTGGTAAATTGGGTCATCAAACAGAAGACTGTTGGGGAAAAGGAAAGAACCGAAGTGGAAACAGTGCTGGTAACAAGAATGGTAACGGGAAAGGGCAGAACCAAGGATGCTTCAAGTGTGGAAGCAATGATCATTTCATGAAGAACTGCCCAGAGAGAAACAACGCTCCGGCTCGAGCATTTGTGATTGGAGCAAGAGACGCACGCGAGGACCCTAACGTGGTCACCGGTACGTTTCTCATTAACAATCACTTTGCATCCATATTATTCGACACTGGCGCCGATTATAGCTTCATGTCTGTGGAATTTAAACGCATACTCGGAATAGAATCTAGTAGATTAGAAATTCCTTATTCCATAGAACTAGCCAATGGTAAACTTGTTGAATCGGGCGAAGTTGTTAGAGGCTGCACACTAGAACTTGGCGAACGAAATTTTAGCATCGACCTCTTACCTATTCAATTGGGTAGCTTCGATGTAGTAGTCGGAATGGACTGGTTGTCCAAGAACAAAGCTGAAGTCATTTGTCATGAGAAAATCATTCGCATCCCTCTGGCGAATGATGAAACTCTCATAGTACATGGAGTAAGACGAAACGTGCCTCTACGAATCATCAGTTGTATGAAGGCACAGAAGTGCTTAAGGAAAGGATGTGTTGCTTTCCTAGCACACGTTATAGACAAGAAGGCTGAGGAGCCGAAACTCGAAGACATTCCTGTGGTGAAGGAATTTCCTGATGTGTTCCCTGAAGATCTGCCAGGACTACCTCCGCAACGACAAGTCGAATTCCGTATAGATTTGGTTCCAGGAGCTGCTCCTGTAGCCAAGGCACCCTATCGACTTGCGCCATCCGAGATGCAAGAATTATCTACACAGCTTCAGGAGTTGTTGGATAAAGGATTCATAAGGCCAAGCTTCTCACCCTGGGAGCTCCAGTATTGTTCGTGAAGAAAAAGGATGGAACACTGCGGATGTGTATCGATTACAGGGAACTGAACAAGCTCACTATCAAGAATCGGTATCCACTACCGAGGATTGATGACTTATTTGATCAACTGCAAGGATCAAGCTACTATTCCAAGATCGACCTTCGATCTGGATACCATCAGCTGAGAATCCAAGAAGAAAGCGTGCCAAAGACTGCATTCAGAACGCGATATGGGCACTACAAATTTCTTGTGATGCCATTTGGGTTGACGAATGCACCAGCGGTCTTTATGGATCTAATGAACCGTGTATGCAAACCATATCTCGATAAATTCGTGATTGTATTTATCGATGATATCCTGATTTACTCGCGAACGAAAGAAGAACATGAGCAACATCTCAGAACCATCTTGGAGCTACTGAAGAAAGAGAAACTTTATGCAAAGTTCTCGAAATGCGAATTCTGGATTCGCGAAGTACAATTTCTTGGTCACGTGGTGAATGAGAAGGGCATTCATGTAGACCCGTCCAAGATTGAAGCAATAAAGAATTGGGAAGCTCCCAAGACCCCAACTGAAGTTCGACAATTTTTGGGTTTAGCGGGCTATTATCGGCGATTCATTGAGAATTTCTCGAAGATAGCTCAACCGCTAACGACCCTGACTCAGAAAGACAAGAAGTACGACTGGGGTCACAAACAAGAAGAAGCCTTTCAGCTACTTAAGAACAAGCTCTGCGATGCACCGATACTATCGTTACCTGAAGGCACTGAAGACTTCGTGGTATACTGCGACGCCTCACGACAAGGCTTGGGTTGCGTGCTCATGCAACGCCAAAAAGTCATCGCTTATGCTTCAAGACAATTGAAGGTTCACGAGAGAAATTATACCACTCACGACCTGGAACTGGGTGCAGTGGTATTCGCCTTGAAGATTTGGCGACATTATTTATATGGTACTCGATGTACAATCTTCACAGATCACAAAAGCTTACAACACATATTTGATCAGAAGGAATTGAATATGCGCCAGCGATGTTGGGTCGAGCTGCTGAATGATTATGACTGTGAGATTAAGTACCATCCTGGAAAGGCGAACGTTGTAGCGGACGCGTTGAGCCGAAAAGAAAGGGTTAAGACCCTAAGGGTTCGAGCATTGGAAATGACCATTCGAACGAACCTCACTGCACGCATTCGAGATGCACAACAAGAAGCTCTTAAAGAAGAGAATCGTAAAGCTGAATACCTACGGGGTATGCTGAAATACATGGTGCCAAACGAAGAGGGAGCCTTATACTTCAAAAAGCGTATTTGGGTTCCACTCTATGGTGGCATACGAGAAGTCATCCTTAATGAAGCCCACAAATCGAGATATTCGATCCATCCAGGATCGGACAAAATGTATCAAGACTTGAAGGAATATTATTGGTGGCCGAGACTCAAAAGCGACGTTGCTGTCTATGTTGGAAAATGCCTAACCTGTGCTAAGGTTAAGGCGGAATATCAGAAACCGTCCGGCCTACTACAACAACCAGAGATTCCCGTGTGGAAGTGGGAACAAATCTCGATGGACTTCATAACGAAATTACCCAGGACCCCAAGAGGGCACGATATGATATGGGTAATAGTTGATCGATTGACGAAGTCTGCGCATTTCCCACCAATCCGAGAGAAGGATAGCACTGGAAAGCTGGCAGAGATATACTTAAGAGAAATTGTGGCACGTCATGGAGTGCCAATCTCAATCATTTCAGACAGAGATGGACGCTTTGTCTCAAGAATCTGGCAATCATTTCAGGAAGCCTTTGGATCCCAGTTAGATCTGAGCACGGCATTCCATCCGCAAACAGACGGCCAGAGCGAACGGACTATACAAACGTTAGAAGATATGCTTCGCGCATGTGTCATGGACCTAGGCGGCAGCTGGGATACTCATCTACCTCTAGTTGAGTTTTCCTACAATAACAGTTATCATACGAGCATAAAAGCCGCGCCGTTCGAAGCTCTGTATGGCCGCAAATGCCGATCGCCCTTATGTTGGGCAGATGCCGGAGATAAACGTATGGTTGGTCCTGAACTTGTACAAGAGACAACCGACAAGATTGCGCAGATCCGAGAGCGCATTAAGGCGGCTCGAGAGCGACAAAAGAGCTACGCTGATCCGAATAGAAAATCGGTAGATTTCAAGGTGGGAGACAAAGTGTTGTTAAAAGTCTCACCATGGAAGGGCGTAGTCAGGTTTGGAAAGCGTGGAAAGCTGAATCCATGATACATCGGACCATTCAGAATTTTGAAGAGAATTGGTACCGTGGCATACAAGTTGGAGTTACCGGAAGAACTTAATGGAGTACATGATACGTTTCATGTATCCAACCTGAAGAAGAGTCCAACACAAGAAAACGTGACCATCCCGATGGATGAAGTGCATATTGATGAAGCCCTCCGATTTACAGAGCAACCCGTTGAGGTTACCGACTGGAAAGTCAACAAGACCAGGAGGAGCAGTGTGAAACTTGTCAAAGTACGTTGGAGCTCTAAGCACGGACCCGAGTATACATGGGAACGTGAAGACCAGTTCAAGAAAAAGTATCCCCACCTATTCAAGAAGACTCCAGCGAGAGTGAGTTCAGTATGAATTTCGGGACGAAATTCTTTTAACGGGGGGAGACTGTGACAACTGGCCCAAACCGGTAACTTCCGTACACATTACTGATTGCTTAATGATTGCAATTATGAGTTTAATTGTCAGCAATGTCTGAACACATGATTAAACAAGTGAATTCATGCGCGTTGTATACTACAAAATATTGCTTTAAGCATAAACGAGAGCGTTGCGTCAAAAATAATAGTAAACTCACCGGTAAGACACACTGTGTCGACGGAACTGCAGAAAGCAGTCAGACAATAAAATTGAGGCCTAGGTGTAGGTCCGACGACAAAAGAGCATTAAAACCCAAGAGTACATACAAGGGTTTATACATATACTCTCCGGAAGCAAAAATAAGCACTAAAAAGCACCCGAAACGCACTTTAAGTGCAAAATTTATACAAATCAGCAATAATTCAGCATTTAGACATATAAATATTATGCAGAAATGTCGTTTTATTATCCAGAATGTTTCCCTAAGGTTTGGGAATCGGTAGTGTTACAAAAAGATACTTATTAAACACTAAAAGGTGCAATTTAGCACTTTAACGAATCGGTATGTAACCGAACAACCGGACTATACCCGGAACATGAAAATATTGTCATTTTCATTGTTTATCTTTTTCTGAGCCAGTTAGGGTCCCTGAATACCCTAACACCCGTAATAAAGCACAACACTCCAGTAACCGGGTTAATCCCTAAACTAACTTAGCTTAACTCAACTATATCCTAATTATCTAGTTGAGATCGAACTAGGGACCCCCCCCTTTTACGAATTCGGTCCTCCTTAGGGGACACATTTTGTACTTGCAAGATTATAAAAATCCCATATGCTTAATATCTCAAGGACATAATATACAATGGTTAATAGAACATGTTGGGTTTATAAATTAACCTTAAGATCATGAGATTCATTTCCACCAAACACTTAACAAAGTTTACCCTCTTTCTCTCCCTTGATACCTTCGGCCGACCACACAAGCATCACCACCACCACTTTTCGATCTTGTTCAAGCCATACCAAACATATACAAGTGAGAAGGATCACATACGAGGAAGCTCGGTGCTCACGGAACTCGAAGGACCTCATTTTCTAGCTTTTATCCACGCCATTTCCGTCAAGATCCTTCCCTAGCCTTGAGCTAGAGGTATAACACTTAGAACTCGTATTTAAACTATTCTAAAGTGGTTAAAACGATTTTTGTCGGTTAAAACTCGTTAACATGCAAGATGATACTTTAAAGTCTACTAAAAGCATGAAAAATGGTGGTTAATAGCACATAAGTTGTGTAAAAGTTGTAGTATTTGAAATATATGGTTATCTAGACCCGATCTATGATGTGGTAGCTCGGATCATCGTTTAACCCGGTTTGGTAAGATCATGGATCTTAACATAAAGCTATTTTAGAAGTAACAAGGGTTAAAAGGTGAAACCCTACCACACATAAACCATGAACTTGTGTAAAAATGTTTTAACTTGTACAAAAGTGTTTAAAACTAGCAGATCTATGTATCTACAAGTGGTATTTTCAAAAGACCAAGCATCAAAAGAAATCACATGTTCTAAACCGGATCTTACACAAACAAAAGTGGTTTTTGTGAACAAACAAGAGTGTGGATACTTGTGTAACAAAAGTTTTAACGAAGAAATAGTTTTCGTAAAATCCGACTAGAAGTTGTAAAACTTCATATTCTTTAAAAATAAAGTTTTTAAGAAATTAAACTTATTTTTAAAGATAACAAGACTTACTAAATGTGCTAGTAAGTTACTACACATTTTTGTAAATATTCAAGTTCATGAAACTAGTGATTATTGCTGATGAGTATTGTTGATAATTGTTGTTGATGATTGATAATGATTTAAAAGAAAATAAACACACGTTTTGAAAACGTGGGAAACCTCCATTTTTAGGGGAAACTCTGTCAAAATTTTTATAACTTTTGACACTTAGAAAAATATGAGTTTTTGAGAAACTTATCCCCTAAAAATATACCTCAAAACATTACCAAGGTTTCCCTGATTTTTGATGATAAGAAATGGTGATTTCTTGAAGAATAAAAATGGATATTATGTATATATATTTTTGAGAGAAAAATATATATTATTTTATCACCAACTTTTGTGCTAAGTGTATATAGTATGTGTTATACGTGCTAGTGTATTAAGACTTAAAAATACACTAATTACTCATGAGGAGTAGAAATATAAAAATACACATACAACATACAAAATACATAATTCGGGTGCAAAGTGCAAAACACAAAAGACTTATATTTATTTTTTTGAGAAAATAATATAAGTAAGATACGTAGTTAAAAATATAAGAATATTTTTAACACAAGGAAATATACACAAAAGAGAGTGACTGTACTTGTGCGACGCAAGTCTAGTGACTAACGTTAAGAAAACGCGTATAGGTTACGACGTTAATTAAGCAAATCCGGTGGAGTTTACGACGCTAGGAACGCAAAGTTGTGAGTTCATGCTCCCCCTTTTCTCTTTAACTGTTTTCAGTTTTTATAACTTCGGGGGTGAAATACATGTACAAATGTACAAAAATTTATAATTGGTATGATATAAATACAAGAAGTACACTTGGTGAGAACGAGAACCAAGTGTGACGAAATATAAGAATACAAGAAGTACACTTGGTGAGAACGAGAACCAAGTGTGACGAAATATAAGAATACAAGAAGTACACTTGGTGAGAACGAGAACCAAGTGTGACGAAATATAAGAATATGAGAAGCGCACTTGGTGAGAACGAGAACCAAGTATGAGGCGCTATGAGAAATGATAACAAGAAACGCGCTTGGTGAGAACGAGAACCAAGTAGGATGCGTTATGAGAAATAGTGTCACGAATAGGGTACAGAAGCACCATTAATCGTGTACATACTTAGACCGCAGAACAAAAGGTTAGATCTAACGGGTGCCTGGCAGCCTCACACTCGGTCGGGGCGAGAATCGAGTAGTGCTTTTGTGTCTCAGAATATACCAATTAAATGCCTTAGGTTTGGTGACTTCCTATGTCGTGCCACATGTTAATGGCCTTGCAACCCATTAACAATCCTGATATTTACAGGAATATTTTAATTACATGAAATTCATACCATACTAAAAATTGATGAATACTTGAGTACGTGGGGTACTCAAGAAAATGAGAATTATACTTGAAGTACGTGGGGTACTCAAGAGGATTGATATATAACTTGAAGTACGTGGGGTACTCAAGAGGATTGATATATAACTTGAAGTACGTGGGGTACTCGAGAAAAACTTGATTTATTCACAACTATGTTTTTATACAAAGTATACAAACGAGAAATACAAAACTGCATGAATTCACACCAACTTTATGTTGACGTTTTCCCAAAAACTCACATGTATTTCAGGTAACTAGGATGGATGTGCGCGTGGTCTTGCTTATGCTCGTGGATGTCGCTTGTGTTTAACTTTAAATAAAGTTGTAAACTCTTGAGACAATGTTTTAAGCTGTCTAGCGATGTAAACGCTAAACTTATGTTTTCAAATTATGGTATTTGATGTTATTTTACGAGCATGTAGCATGTTTACTCTTCGTATGCAATGAGAACCTTTCATGATCACACCTCGTGCTTCCGCCGTAGAAAGGGGTGTGACATTATATCCCGAATAAATCTACTAAATGTGCGAAAACCTATCGACACATCATCCGTGAAAACGTTTATCACATTTGACATTTCATATCTTTAGCATGCTGTGATAGTCCACTGATGTACTATCATTTCCTCTTTTACACAACAAAACTCGTTTTTCATTTTTTACTGTTTTTGGCTTTTTCAAATTATCAAATGTTTTTGGATTTTCTAAAATGTCTTACTCCCCCTAAAATGCAAACACATTTTAGGAAATTTGAAAACAAACTGTACAAGTAAATTGACAACCAGTATCGAATCGCTTCAAATCGCCATCCATTTGGCATAAACAATCAGAACTCCCCCTGACAACAAACTATTTTCCCATTATGATTTCAAAACACTTAAGTTTGTTTTAATCAAAAATGGTTTTTCCGGAAAATTAGTTTGTTTACTAATCATTCGTAGATTCGGGGTCACTTCATCACATTGTTTTCTTTAACCACTTGTAAGATTTAACATTTATCGATTTTAACACCACAATTACATGTAGAAAATCAAGTACAATTTAATGTCCCTGATTTACCACTTGTAAGGCGAAAAATCACCAGAGTGAAATTTCTCAAGAAATGTGCCAATT
Source organism: Helianthus tuberosus (assembly GCA_030545235.1). Taxonomy (NCBI): domain Eukaryota; kingdom Viridiplantae; phylum Streptophyta; class Magnoliopsida; order Asterales; family Asteraceae; genus Helianthus; species Helianthus tuberosus. Next base: position 50,759,521 of record CM060351.1, read on the forward strand.
CATGTTCCACGCTTACCAACCTGGGAACTCCGGCAAGTCAGGTTTTTCATTTAAACAGATTCACCCAAGCCTGATGGTCCTTGGATGCTTTTGAATTCTTGTTCAACAATGGTGGAAAGTTTGCATCATCCATTGTTAAACCAGAATTCTCTACTTTTACCTCAACACATGGCTCTTCTGGCTTTACCATGCTAGAATCATTGCATGAACATGGCTTGTCTGACTTTGATGAGCCAGATTCATCGCCTGAAGGTGGCTTGTCTGACTTCGACATGTCAGATTCATCGCCAACCATTTTCTTCTTCTTCTTTTCTTCTTTCGTCCTCAGATTTGTATCTGATGAATTCGTCTTGCTTGACTTTGCAGTCGAGGGAGTTGATTCATCAGAACTTTTATTCGATCTATCCGGTGAACCCGAGGACAAAATCTTCTCGAGATACTCTCTCGCCTTCTTCCTCTTTTTTCGCAGTCTGTCTTTCTGCCCCTGAGAAAGCTTCACTTTCTTTTCTTGAACTTTAGGTTCTTGAACTTTCTGTTCCTTGGGCTTGACATTGACTGTCTTTTTCATCTGCTTCTAAGATTCAGCTCTCGTTCTTCTCATTAATCTCATTGAGCAATCTCTAGCAGTGTGACCTATGATGTTGCAGTTAAAGCATCTTCTCGTCTCATATTTCCAACTTTGGCAGTTAACAGCAATGTGTACTTGATAGCCGCAATTGTAACACACTCTGTTATCGTACCAATCACCATTTTCACACCAAACGCTCAGATCAAAGCACTGTTTGGCTCGGTGATACTCTTTCCTCTTCTTGATTGCTGGATTTGACTTTTGAGCATTGTGGTTCGACCTGCACCACTTATTACCAACAATTTTTGAGTTTTCATTTTTCAATTTTTGTGCTTTTTGAATGCGATTGGATGATCGATCTGATGAGCTGTTATTCTCTTTTTGTATAATTTTCTCATTTTTAATTTTTTGTTTCTGTTCCGCTTTCTTCTTCAAAGGTTTTTGCTTAGAGCATTCTCCCTTTTCAGTTGATTGCAGAACAGTATTTTGAAAATTTTCTTTTAATTCCAAAAATATTTTCTTTTTCTCTTTTTCATCATCAGCTTTATCATCACAATCTTTAATTATGACTTTGTCATAATTTGTGACATTGTCACTTATTGGAACTGAATTGATCGGTTTTGGACATGGATAATCTGGTGTTGATGACAAAGTCTCAAAACCTTTCAATTTTTCTTCAAGCTCTTTAATTTTCATCCGAGCTTTTTCAGCTTCATTTTCAAGCCGAATGATTTTCTGAAGATGAGAGTTTATTTCAATCTGTTTTCAAGATTATTTTTAAAAATAACAGATTTTTCATCTTCTAAAATCTTCATTTGACTTTGAACATCTTTTTCAATTTTCAATTTTTCATTTTCAAAATCTTTTTCTTTTTCTTTCAAAATTTTGTTTTCTAATGTCAAACTGTTCAAACCACTCAACAGTTTGACATTTTCAGATTTCAAATTCTCAAAATTTTCTTGCATTTCAAGAATCTGTTTATCATCAGATTTCATCTCATCAGTCAAATTCTTGATTTCCAATGACAAACTCTCTATATTCTTCAAGAGTTTGGCATTGTCTGATTTAGATTTTTCACAGTTTAAGCACTTCTCGGACATCTTTTCAGGTTCGGCTTTCTTCTCTCTTGCAGCTTGTCTTTCTTTGATCTTTTCCATTTTTCCTGCAAAATAAAAATTATAACTTTCAGGTGTAAGTTCTCTTTTATAAGATTCAAGTTTTCGAATTTCTTCACTATCATCATCGCTTTCTTCCTCTGATGATTGATAAAAAATTAGAGCTTTTTCTGAAACCTTTTCTTGTTTGTCACTTTTACTTCCAGTTTTATCAATCTCTCCGGACTCAGAATCAAACTCCTTTCCTGAATCAGACTTCATTTTTCTAATCTTTTGGAATTCAAGTTCTTGAGCTTCAATCTTCTCAATGAACAAGCTCAAATTGAAATCAATATGTTCAAAGTTCTTCTTCCAAGTTAACAAATACGTTCCCCACACATCTTTTGGTAAAGCATTTGCCAACTTGTCAAACCATTCTTCATTTTCTTTTCTAATGTTCCAACGCTTCATCTCTAGATATAACTTGACAAACCTCTCGATCAATTCTTTAGTTGATTCTCCCTTAAGAGCTGTAAAATTATCAAACATATCCATTTTTTTTATCAAAACAATCTAAACTCAGTTCAATCACTTTATCAAATTACTGAATCAGATGAATATCTGATTTAGTGACAAAAACTAAGTAACCACGGATCGGTTGTAGGATTTGCTTGGACAAGTATCCGATGTTTGACAATTTACCTTAACAGATTTGGGTATGACTCGATATATGTTGACTGCTCAAAGATTTATCCTTTTGAAAATGGCCTTGGGAGATACAAAATCTAAAACACAATTATGCAAATCACATGTGCCGTAAATGTCAGCTGATTGGGCCGCCTTTAATTCATATTCAACAACTTTCAATGATTGGGCCTTAAATGATAGTGGTTTGATAACAATAATGAAATCACCACACTTGATTTGACCAAGATAACCACTAACCCGACAACATCATGTAACCAACTCACAGTCACTTTAGTTTATACTTTGTGATTGGACCGTAAACTAATGAAGTTACATAAGCCGACACCTTTTAATTCAACACACTTTTATTGGACCTTCAACTAGTGGGTTTCACTTGACTTTATTAACAACCAAACGTGATTGAGCCAAAATTCTGAATTCACATGCCAAATTATTTCGATGACAATCTTCTGAACCGACAAATTTTCACGTGCAACAAACTTTAGTCAAACAATTTTAATTGGACCTTTACATAACCTAATTACAATTGGGATTTTCAATCGGTGGGTCTGACAATCTTCTATTAATATCACATGCAAACTTGACTCCTCCTTTTAATTTGATTGAACCGAGACACTATATCAACAATTCACATGTGCAGACAACTGAACAATCACGTGAACACTTTCAAACTGTAACCACTTCAAACGGACAACACTCCTCAAACTGACAGGACTCTTTCAAACTGGAATCGTGTTTCAAACGATCACCCCTCAAACTGTCACACCTTCAAACGGTCAGTCATTTTCAAACGGGAAGGTGTCAGTTTCAAACGGGATGGCTGCTTTCAAATGGTCAGTGTCACTTTCAAACTGGATAGGTCACTTTCAAACGGTCAGCTCGCTGATTCAAACTAAATCGAACCTAAAAACTCGAATATCTCCTAAACGGCTAGGAGTTTGAATCTGAAATTTGGTAGGGTTATAGATCAGATGTTTTCGCACAACATATCAAAAAATCAGACGATTTGAACCGTAAAAACCCGTTCAATTTGACGAAAATCAGTGTAAAACGTGAAAATATGAAAAAATGAAGAAATAGATGAAATTCGGATCTGAAATCGCTGAAATCTGGTACGAATCAATGTGTTTGATCAGTGCAATCGAGCTCCTAGCTCTGATACCACTTGTAGGACCGGTTTTGACACCGTTCGATTGCGTAACGAACATTCGACGTGCGGAATCCGTGAACGTGTGTGACCGAACACACAATAACGTACTAGAACCGTGAATCTATTGAAAGATATGACGTGTACAATACAAGAATCACTTAGAGAGTACTTTCTCTCTCTAGACTTGAATCTCCTAAATCACCAAAATGAGCAAAAAGTCCTACACTTTACAACTAAAGCTCATATATATAGCCCTTGGAATTAATGAGATTTCTCATTAATTACCAAAATGCCACCTTACTAAAACTATCTAAATATTACAATAGAAGCTTGATTTCTACAGTTTCAGCTACGGTTTGAATTGACGGAGGCGATAGACATTAATGCATCAACACTGGTTCTGTTGAAATCATACCCACCAACAAGGATGGTCAAGAAGTTAAAATAACTGATAAACTTGGCAACAAAATCACTCTGGAAAGATCTGTGGGGTCCTCAAATTTTGAGGAGATTGAGATACCAATTCAAACCCACATGGTCTGATGAGTGTGACATCCTTGAAAATTTCAAACTTATGGATTTCACCACTGTGGATGGTGTCAAAGCTCCAAAGGCCAAGGTCATTCCTCTTAAGGACATCCCAACAGTAGTTTAAAACTCTGTTGCAAAGGAGTCTGAAAAGAAGAAAAGAAGAGAAAAGATTAATAACTTGTTCTGTGACTTTTATGAAAAGAAAAATCATTTGACCAAATATTGTTTTCATTTAAAAGTTTATGATCTTAACAAAACAAGTACCATTGTGCCTTCAAAGAGCTGCACCATCTGTAGTAAATCAAACCATTCCACTCAGGAGTGTGTGTATTTAAAATCCTTTGAGGTCAAAACGGAAGAGTACACATCAAAAACACTCATGAGTTCATCAAAACCACAAGTCAAGAAACAACCACTGTTTGTGCCAGTCCAAACAGCTGTTACAAAATAGCTGAACCAAACCACTGTCAAAAGAGAGGTTCAGGTGACTGATGCACCCCCTGCTAACCAATACCAAAGAGGTAAAGGTCAACCACCATACCCAAGGGTCCCACATGTTTATGAGGCTTACAAAAGGCCTTCTAAACCAAGAGTGAACAGGTATCCCTTTGGGTATCAACAGTTGATGAGACAGGACCCCCAATAGTGGTTAGAGAAAAATAGTTCCAAAACTGTCCAAACACCTGAGCTAACCACTGTCCATCCACCTAAACTTAACACAAACATTGTTGAGACCCCATCCAAAGCCTTATTGGCTTTAGAGACCCTCTTGAACTAATTATTTACTTGATGTGCAGGGAGCTTCTACATGCTTAGATAGTCTTTGGTATGTAGATAGTGGAGGCTCCAGTCACATGACTAGATGTAGTGCCCTACTCAAAGAATTCAAAACTCATGGAGGGGCTGATATATCTTTTGGAAATAATAGTAAAGGGAAGGTGATGGGTTCTGGTACAGTATAGTCTGGAAATGTTAGGTTTGAAAATGTCAATCTGATTAACAATCTAAAATTCAACCTTCTTAGTGTCTCACAAATGAGTGACAAAGGTTTTGGCTCATTCTTCACTAAGGATTGTTGTAGGATTGGTGGGCCAGAAATGGTCAAAAAGATTGAAGAAATAATAAAGAATGGAAAAACTCAACTTGTTGCTCAAAGGAGTGGCAATGTTTATGTAGTTGATTTTTCAAAAGAGAGCCCCAAGACTGATGCCTGTCTTTTCTCAGCTGCCTCTAACAAAGAGACAGAACTTTGGCATAGGAGATTGGGGCACACAAATATCAAAACAATCACTGCTTTGTCAAAACAGGGTCTTATAAGAGGTCTTCCTCAAAAACTGTTCACCTGTCCTGAGCATTGTGTTTCTTGCTTAAAAGGAAAACAACATAAAAGCTCATTTAAGTCCATTGAAGAGTCCAAAACAATCAAGTGCTTGCAAATGCTGCACATGGATCTGTTTGGCCCAGTAAAAGTCATGAGTCTTAAAAAGAAAATATATTGTTTGGTAATTATAGATGACTTTTATAGGTTTACTTGGACTTATTTCTTACATTCTAAAGATGAGGCTGTAGGCATTCTGCAAGACTTTGTCAAACAGGTTGAAAAGTAGTTTGACTTGCCAATAAAAGTCTTTAGGAGTGACAATGGCACAGAATTCAGAAATAGGGAGTTGGATGAGTTTTGTGTGTCAAAAGGAATTGTAAGGTAGTACAACATTCCAAGGACACCAGGGCAAAATGGGGTTGTTGAGAGAAAGAACAGGACACTGATTGAGGCTGCCAGAACCATGCTTGTTGATTCAGGTTTGCCATTAACTTTCTGGGCAGAGGCTGTAAACACTGCCTGCTATATCCAGAACAGAGTTTTGATCAATCCCAGGTATCAAAAGACTGCCTAGGAAATTCTGTATAAAATCAAACCACTGATCTCATACTTCAAAGTATTTGGCTGCCCATGTTTCATTTTAAATCTAAAAGATTCAATTTCAAAATTTGCAGCCAAACTAGATAGTGGATATCTTTTGGGATACTCAACCACTGCTAAGGCTTACAAAGTGTTTAACACTAGGACTAAGACAGTGGAAGAGACTTTGAATGTAAAGTTCAATGAACTTTCTTCAATGAAAATCCCTGCAAACCCTGCTGAGTTATTTGATCTTGATAAATTCACCTTTGAAAATGTTTCTGTCAAGACTAATAGTGCTGGTCCATCTCAACCACCTCCATCAGACAATGGATATGAAGTGATCATTCCACAACAAAATTTCATATCCATTGCCAGGGCATCGGATGTTCAAAACAGCTGTCAAAGCTCAACCATTGCTACTTCAACAGTTGTTGACCAAAGTAGCCCTTTAACCCCTGCTTCCACATCATCAACCACTGTTGTTAAAAATCCTCAAACAGTGGATAAAAGTCAACATGTTTCCACACCAATTCGTCCCATTCCTCCACCTCCATTTGAAGACATTGTTGGATCATCAAAGTCACCAACAGTTGTTAGCTCAGATGATTCACATCTGTAGCCCTCACCCTTAAATGCCATTATTCCATACAAAGGAGATCTAATCTTCTTGAAGTCTCATCCACCAGACCAAATCATTGGCAACATTAGTGAAGGGGTGCTCACAAGAAGTCAATCCCAAAACATCTGTCTTTTTGCTGGTTTTCTATCACTTCATCAACCTGTCAAGTACCAAGAGGCACTAAAAGACAACAGTTGGGTGGAAGCCATGCAAGAAGAGCTCCAACACTTTAAAAGACAACAAGTATGGGAGCTTGTACCACTGCCAGAGGGTGTGAGTCCGATTGGCACAAAGTTGGTCTTCAAAAATAAAACTGATGAAAGGGGCATTGTTATAAAAAATAAAGCAAGGCTAGTGGTTCAAGGGTTCAGACAGGAAGAGGGCATTGACTATGATGAAACTTTTGCCCCTGTAGCAAGATTGGAAGCTATCAGACTGTTCTTGGCCTTTGCTGTCAACCACAACATAAAGGTGTTTCAAATGGATATCAAATGTGCATTCCTCTATGGTAAGATTTAAGAAGAGGTATATGTTTGTCAACCTCTTGGTTTTAAGGATCCATTTAATCCATATCATGTCTACAAGCTAAATAAAGCTTTGTATGGCTTGAAACAAGCACCTAGAGCCTGGTATGAAACTCTTTCCATCTTTCTACTCTCTATTGGTTTCACAAGAGGTAAAATTGACAAAACATTGTTTTTAAAATGGAGAGGGAAAGACCTGATGATTGTCCAGATTTATGTGGATGACATAATTTTGGAAGCACATGTTCTAAAATGTGTGAAGAGTTTAGACAAATCATGACAGCTGAGTTTGAGATGAGTGTAATGGGTGAACTACAGTGTTTCCTTGGTCTCCAAGTGAAACAACTGCAAAATGGTACATTCATTCATCAAAGCAAATATGCTAAAGAACTTTTAAACAAATTTGAGATGAATGATTGTAAACCATGTAGTACACCCATGACAACCACCAAGCTAGTCATGACTGATGAGAAGGATGATTTGGTGGATCAAACATTATATAGAAGCATGATTGGGTCTTTAGTGTACCTAACTACATCTAGGCCAGACATCATGTTTGCAACATGTGTTTGTGCAAGATCCTAATCAGCCCCTAGAAAGTCTAACCTAATAGCTGTGAAAAGGATACTCAGATACATAAAAAGTGCTCCAACACTTGGTATCTGGTATCCTGCTAATGGGAATATTAAGCTTTCAGGTTTCACAGATAGTGAGTGACTTTGCTAGGTGTAATGCAACATGGAAGTCCACATCAGGAGGGTGCCAATTTCTAGGTGATTGCTTAGTATCTTGGCAAAGCAAAAAGCAAGCAGCTGTTTCAATATCCACTGCTGAGGCAGAGTATACAGCTGCTGCAAGCTGTACAGCCTAACTGTTATGGCTTCAAAATCAACTGCTGGATTTTGGTATCACTGCCTTAAAGACACCTCTCATGATGTCAGGCAGCAGAAAATATCATCAAAAATCTAGTTTCACATTCAACCACTAAGCACATTGATATTAGACATCACTTTGTGAGGGATTGCTATGAAAAAAGTTTGATTTCTCTGCATCATGTTCATATCAAAGATCAGCTGGCAGATGTGCTAACAAAGGCTTTAGACACATCTACCTTTGAAAGCTTGATCTCAAGGATTGACATGCTAAACATGGAATAACAGGCAAAATCCTGTTTTTCTATGAATAAAAGCATTAAAATGTTTTCAGAAAATCAAAAATTCATCCTTAAAAATAGCTAAAAATGAAAATTTTCATTAATCCTTAAAAAGTCTGCCACAACCACTGTTTTGGTTCCAACATATGTTCTGTTGATACTATCCACTGCTGAAAGTCAACCTCTGTTCCCTCATTGTCCTTGTTAAAAACTGTTGTCAAACATCAGTGTTTTAATCCACTGATAGTTAAAAGTCAGTCACTGTTTCATTTTCACCATTGTAAACCACTGATATTGCTCCATCAGTGGTTTCCTAAACAACTGTCATCCATTATTCATCAGAGGTTGTCACGTGGACAGTATTTAGCGGTCAGATCTTTTGTAACCGCTGCCATGTCAGCATTCACTTTTTCACCCTATAAAACCCCTGATCAAAACCCCAAACAGGGTTTTCACCGTCGAATCGAATTCAAAATTCCTTTCAAAAGTAGTTTCCATCAAATTCTCTCAAATCACTCATCTTCTTCATTCGCTCTCAACCACCTTCGATTCACCACAACTCTCCCATTCAAAACCCCTCATAACTACCTGTGTATACTTGAGAAACCAAGTCAAAACACAAACTTTCACTCCGTGATTGATGCACTCTCGTCTTCAAAGTACAAAACTTTATTGACTTGTAATGCACCCATTTACCTGGATACCCAACGAGAATTCTGGAAAAATGCAAAGCTTGAAGTTAAGGACAAAAAGCCCTTAGCTATTACTTCATCTATAAGGGAAATTCCAGTTACTGTCCCACCTTAAACCATTTCAGAGGTTTTGAAATCAATGATCTTACAGGTAAAAATTCTTTCCCAAAAGCTGATTACCAAACTGATTTCATTGAGAGAGGGTATGAAGACGAAATGAAAAAAAAAACACTTTGCAAAAGGGCAGTTTTCGACCTGCCGTGAGATTTTTATTCCATACCCTCCTCATGTGTGTGTCAAATAAAACTACAGCTTTTAATGAAATACCATTGAAAATCCAATACTTGGGCTATGCTATTTTGACAGAAGAAAATTTTAATTACTCCCAAGAGATTTTCAATGACATGGCCAAAAATGCCAATAATATGAAAGAAAATAAAAAAACCATTCTTATTGTTTCCAAGGTTTTTAAGTTTTTATCTACAAAAGAAATTTTCAAAGGATAATGCACATGTGCTTATTCAGGGAAATCCTTTCCAAATAAACAGCCTATCTTCTGAAACCTTCACAAGGCTGTCAAAACCTTCAAAAACACAAACAGAGGAACCTGAGCAGAATTTAGCAGCAACAGCTGCTCCTTAGGTCCTCGCTGTTGAGCCCACTACTCCTGGTGATCACAGTAGCAGACCCACTGTTATGAAACCCACACCAAAACCCACCAAAAAGCCAATCAAGAAAAAATCTCAAAAGCCCCCCAAACCCTCCAAAAAGGTAACTCTGGAAGATGAGATCCCAGAGATAACACCTGTGACAATACAAAAGTCACCAATAACCACTGCTGCTACTTCCTCACAACAGATGGAAGATAGATCTCAACCTGAGCCTACAACTCCTCCTGCATCCTCTCAAAAGGATTAGGTTGTATCCATAGGGACACCACATTATGAAGCAATGGATTCACTTGAATCTATCTTCCCCAGCCCTACTCCCGAGGCAAATTCTCTTTCAACCCCCATCCTCACTGCACAAATCCGACCAACAATTGTACCTCTGTTGGATGCACTTGATATGGACCAGACACAAATAAGTTCTTCTCAACCACCTGTCAATGAGAATATACCTCAACAAGTGACTGAGTATGGTTCCTCTATCCTTGCTGACCCACCAACAGCTAAGGAGGTTACACTGCAGGAATTACAAGTAATTCATGTCAGTAGTTCAAGTAGAGCAGCTACTACAGGTGTTGAATCCACTGATTTACATCTGGATAGTAGTTTCATTAGTAAGACTCCCTTGAAGGCAATTTCTTCTTTGGGAACCAAAGTAACTACTGGTGTGTTTCCATTATACATTGGTGTGCTTAAAATGGTAACCTCTGCTGAAGAAAGAAGTCCCCAGTACCAAGAACAAGGGGCATCAGTGGATGACTTTTGGGAAACTTTCCCTAAGTCAACTACTGATACAACCACTGCCAGTGGGAAATCAGATGATCCCATTCATTTGGGTGATGGTTTAAAATACAAAGAATTGATGGAGAGGGTTGATAAAATTGAAACATCTGTTGTAGATATAAAAAATATGCTGCAACAGTTGTTGCAATCTCAAAAGGCTGCACCCACTGCTGCAACATCTTCCTTATCCCCCACTAAGCTATGGAACTTATTTCAACCTATGCTTCATCAACATAGACAATATGCTGATCAACAACATGAGATTCAGCTTCAAATGATCAGAAATGCAATGGAAGCTAGGTACAAGGATACACAAGCTGATATAAAGGCAATCAAGGCCCATTTGCTTCAAACCACTGGCATTGCTCCTCCTTTAATCATCTTTGTTGAAAACCCTGATGATGCCAAAAAGGGGGAGAAAGGTAAAAAGGGAAAAGAAGGCCTATATATTAAACCAGATCCAATGTCTAAACTTGTGGTAGAAATCCCAAGGCCAGATGGTTCCGAAAAGGTTGATGAGACTCAAAATACATTTGCTGAACTAAAGGCAAACATGAAAGAGTCTATGGAAATAAAAGGGTCAAAAAGATTTGAGCAAGAGAAGAAAGTTATGATGGAAAAGGAAGAGTAGGGTACTTCTAAAACTAAAAGAAGACAGCCTACCAGAAAGTTTAGCCAACCCAAAACCACACCTTCCAAAACCACCAAGCATACTCCTCAAATCCCCAAAAGTTCCCCACATCAAACCATCAAACCAACAGATGTTAAGACACCTGTTGTATCAACAGTAGTTGATACTTCAGTGGTTTCAACAAATGTTATTTCAACCACTGCCCTTACCATTTTACCATCTACCACTCAATCCACTGTCACACCATAAAATACATCTCCACCTCAACCACCACCTGCCAAAGTGCAGAAGACAACAGTTGATACATCAACAGTTGTAGTGACACCAATGGTTGAAACACCAGTTGTTTCAACAGCTGTTAGTCAGTCACCCATCACCTCAAACACTCCTACCCAAGCCGTAATTCTTTCTACTCCAAAAATTCAAACAAAATCACCTTATCCCAAAAAGGTGTATACAAGAAAAAGAAAGTTCCAAGTGCATGATGATGACATACCAGCACCAATTCCAATATCATCCAAACCTTACAATGTGATTAAACCTCAACTATTCATTCCTCCAAAATTGGCCAACCCAATCAAAGATCCAGCAACCTTGGTAGGATTTGATCCTGCTGATCTTGTACCATTAGCAGCCACCTATCCACTAGAACTGCATATAGTGAAGGAAGAAATGAAACAACTCTATTTAGCGGATGACCCCATCAAAGAGAAAATTCCCCTCTCTGGCAGGTTTTAGAGATCCTAAAAACATGGATGAATATCTAAAACTCAAAGCCAAGCAAGCTGAATGGAGGGACAAATATGAATGCAAAGGGTAGGGTGATAATGCCTTCTCAAGTCGAATGCAGTTCTTGCTCACCAAGGTTAAACAATTAGAAGACTATGCAAGAGACCTGAGTAAAGAGATGTCTAACCTGCCTCCAGATGCTGACTTACAAGTAGATCTAAAAGAAGATCTCATAAAATTGATCATGAGTGAAATATTTTATCCTGCCAAAGCTGAACAATTCCAAGACTAGCCACTCATGCTCTCAAGGCAGAACTTAAAAGAATTGAAAGAATAAAAAATGATCCAGGTATGAGAAAAACAACACCAAAATGGAGCAAATTCAGTAAGAAAATTGCTGATCTTACCTTGGAATACAAAAGGAAGAGAGAAGAGTTGGTTGCAGCAGAATATGGAACAACTAGGCAGATAGCAAGATGGTCAAAACAAAATATAGACCAGACCTACAAAAGACTGGAAGTGTTGGTGCATGCGTCTGTCGACTTCGTCTTGTATCGAGTCGTGTAATAGAATAGATGAAACAAGTCACACAGTTCGAGATTAACAGGATACAGAGGTGAACAAGCCAGTTCAAACGAAGTGGCCAGTTCAAACGAACTGGACCAGTTCATACGAACTGGAGATGCTTGTTCAAATGAACTGGATTTAGTATAAATAGTGGACTTGTTGTTTTCATTTGCAACTTTCAGATTCCGGTAGCGAAGCTCTGCCGAGGTATCTCCAGGTCTGTAATCGTCATCAAATCAATACAAGAGATAGTTAAAGTGATTCTCGTGTGTTTACAGCTGAAATAACTCTGACACGTTTGATTCCGCCTCTCGTATTGGACAAGATCTCTTCTGAACGACTCGTTTGGTCGTGCGAACGATCCTACAAGTGGTATCAGAGCTCAGGAGGAAGAGTTCTACCGTTTCAGCTTGTTTTTCACGAATAATTTCTGTTTCTACTCCATTCTTCATGTTTTTTTCAAAATTAAACGAGATTTTCCGGATAAAATGGATTAAATTTGAAGTATAACCTGCGAAATGATGTTTTGAATAATCTGTGAAAGTATCAGATCTTAAAACAGTTTTAAAATCATTCAATTTGATCAAAATTTGGCCAGTTCGTTTGTAGTTTGTTTCATATCACACGAACAGGAAGTTTGATATCAGATCTACTATGATTTAGTGGACGTTTTTGATTGTTATACACATCATTGTGATCGGAATTCAGTGTAGCAGAATCCTTGAACATATCAGACTCTAATCCAACCGAAAACTTGATAAAATAGGATAAAAACATCAGATCATTTGAAAAAATGGCGCAGATCGTTTGAAAGTTAATCCCAGTTTAATCCCAGTACGTATCAGTTCAGACGAACTGAGTTTTGAATCTCTGTTCGCATCAGTTTCATTGTCCGTTTGAAAGACCCAGTCCGTTTGAAAAATTCAGTCCGTTTGAAAAGGATAAAGGTCATTAGTTCGTTTGAACAAATCAGAACCCTAATTCGTGTGAACCTCAGTTCATGTGAACCCTTTCAGATCGCATAGAATCTAGTTCATTTGGAGAACTCAGTTCGTTTGGACCCCAGTTCGCTTGAAATCCAGTTCGCATAAGAGTCCAGTTCGTCTGAACCTCAGTTAGTGTGAAGATCTCAATTCGTTTGAGGGAGTTTTCTGTGTGAAGTGGATTTCTGAATTCAATCAGATTAAATTGTGTATTCGGTCCAATGAGCATTTAGACATTAAGATTGTTGGCCATATGACTCAAGTCCATGTGATGCAATTGATTGTATAACAGATCTATTAAAGTCATCGACCCTAGATTCATTATGCGGCCCAATAGGATTTCATATAGAAATTAATCTTGTCGGCCACTCAACATTGCATTAAAAGTCTATTCAGAATATTTCAGTATGCATGTGATAATATCAGTTTGTATGTGAACAAGAGTTTCGGTCCAATCATATTTGATTAACATTTGAAGTTGAAAGCCCATGTTATTTCATATCGTTAGCGGCCCAAAGTGTTGTTGGGTTATTGGAATTTGAGGTCCAATCAATCGATTAAAGTGTTGTCGGCCCAAATTATCAATCAATAAAAGTTGATTATGGATTGTTGAAAGCCCATGTGAAAAACTATCCGGCCCATTCATTTAGTTTGCTGAATACATTAAACGAGTTCACGAATCTTTGACACGATTCCTAAATCGATTCAACCGTCACACACATTCACATATTCAGTTCATTTAAACTGATCATTTGTTTTGGTATCTCCAGGTGTTTCACTAGGTGAACCAGTTCGTTTGAAAGCTTGTGTAAGAAATCCTTCGATACCGAATCATGGAAGAGGAATTCTACAACGCATTCGCTACTCCGGTTACCCCGATCACTCTGGCACAGAATACGATGTTGGAAAACGAAACAGGGACGATGCAAAAGCCGCCTAAACTCATGAACATCGAGGAATATAAAGGTTGGGAGGGACGGTTTGAGAATTGGGTTAAAGCAAACTACTTAGATGCTTGGGAATGTGTCAAGACGAAATACATTAGACCAACGAATGATAATGAAGAGGTTATAGCAATTAAAGATCTAAGTGCCGATGCTAGAAAGAAATACAAAGATGAGAAAATGATGCTAAGTCTATTACAACAAGCTGTGAAAGAAGATATCTTGGTTTTATTACAACACAATGGAACTTCTTATTCAATCTGGAAGGCATTAAGATCGAAGTTTCATGGAAGTCAAGAGATGGTTAAGAACAAGAAATCACTTTTGAAGAAAGAGTTTGATCTGTTTCGTGGGTTGAAGAATGAGAACACAAAGCAAATAATAGAAAGATATTGCAATCTGCTAGCAAACATGAAGAGATTGAGCATTGAAAAAGATAATGAGGAGTTGATTGAGAAGCTAGCTGATGCTTTGCCATATGAGACTTGGGGTACTTATCTCATGATGTTAAGGAACAAGAAAGGTTTTAGTAGTCTGACATTGAGCAAATTCATTGAAAAGATTGAGGCTCAGGAGATAGAACAGAGAAAGGTTATAAGAATGAAAGATTTTGACGGTGAACAAGACATCGGGCTTTATTACAAAGGTGGTGTTAGTGATAAATCTGTCACACCCCGACCACGTAGAACATACAAAACGTGGTGGAAATGTCGGGGAGTGTTGTAACAGAATTAATTGTTTCAAATCCATGGCAATTGAAGTTTCGTTTTATTGATTAAAAGTGTTACAATGTCTTAACAAACAAAGAAATACAACATAATAAACTAGTCTTGCATCTTTTATTGTCACTAAAGCCCAAGTCTGCCTATGTGTATCTTGATCATCTTATGCAACAGCTCCTGAAAAACACATGTGAAAATAGGTACGTCAGCATAAAAATGCCTGTGAGATACATAGGTTTTGTGAAAATAGGTTTCATGACTTATGTTTGAGAAAATGTTTAGCCATGAACCTTGTAATTTGCTTGTCTTGTAAATCATTTGAAAAACAATGAGTTCAGATGATATGTATAAATAAGTGAATAATGTATGGTTAAATGATTAACCATGTAAACTGAGTTTGTATAAGATAAGTTGCTTGTAAAACAATGTATTGTGAAAAGTATGTTATTTGTATAAAATGTTATATGTATCAAACTGAAATGATTCAGATAACGCTACGATATGTAATACCATACAAACACTTATATATAGGAAGTACCAGCGGCGTATCCACCATGCTTGTATCATATTACACACGCATCGTTACTTAATCACTTAATCAAACCAAACCATCAAGATGTAAAATGTTCATGTAAATCATGTAATATGTATCCAAAATGTAAGTCTGTGATGAATAACAAATGTACTAAGTACGCGACAATAGACATACGTAGCATGTGACCTGTACTAAGTATGCAACAATAGACATACGTAGCATGTGACCTGTACTACGTATACAACAATAGACATACGTAGCATGTGACCTGTACTAAGTATGCAACAATAGACATACGTAGCATGTGACCTGTACTACGTATACAACAATAGACATACGTAGCATGTAATGTAATGTAAATCAATGTACTATAATGTACTAACGAACATAGCAGGTATATGATGTGAAAACAGGAAAGCACGAAAGTAACAAGTAGGCACATGTGTTTCACCCCAAAACAGTTTGGAAAACAGTAAAAGAGGGGTCTATGTACTCACTTGAGATTGCTTAGTAGTCCTTGAGTAACAACCAAACAATGCTAGAGATCGCGGATATCAAACGGCACCTACTATAGGTAACTATGTTAATAAACCGGACCTAAATCGGAAGATCTGATAGAATGAGAGTTCGTAAACCAAACGAGTATAGAGACTCGTGTCATATGGTTTAACAAAGCCTACATACTAAATGAAACCTAACATAAGTGCTGTCGACCCATCACGACCCGTTTAGGTAGCTTATGCTACTTTAACGCGTCGTTCGCGTGAAACGCGTTCGGACCGCCTAACTAGTCCTATGACAAGTGTTATATGCCTAAACATGTTACATAATCAGTTATGTGACAAAAGTTTAGGTTACATATGATTAATTACCAATTTATACATGGAAAGGGTATTCTGGTAATTTACCTAAGGCATATAAACTACCTATCATACAACTACTTAAACGATGTGACCATAGGGTATAACCTCGGAAGGTTATTCCCTACCTACTATGGTCACCTAATGTGTTTGGTCGAATCCTAATGATCGACCAAATGGGTCAGGTTCGAGGTATAAGCGATTTATCAGATCGCTTACCCTACGACCCTAGACAACGTGGTAATCAGTAGGCATAGTCCCAAGGGACTATAACCAACGTGATTACACTCACGTTGCGAAGTTCAAACGAACTTCGCATTGACCATAACTGGTCAATGTAGAAAGTCAAACAAAGTTTGACTTTCAGACTCGAAAGACTCGAAAAGCAATAAAAGAACGAAAGAATACTTACCCAGGGTCCCCGAATGTAATCCCGATCCAAGAATCTCAGGTATGAAACAATGGTTTCAACTTAGAGTTTCTAAAATCAGAATTCTTGTAAGTTATGCAATGGGGGGCATGGGGTATATATAGTTTTCGGTCCACCGTTGAGATCGTTTTATGGAAAACGTGCCATGATCCAACCCGTACACTTGTCGGAAACTCATGGTAGCTAAAAATGGTTCTTATCCGCTGACTAGACATGTGAGAATGTGTGGTGGAGGATCAATCGGTTGCAACTTGTTGTTAAAACATTGAATCTGGTCTGATCATGCAGTCGCGTAGCGCGACGGGTAAGCCCATAGGGCTCGCGCTACGCTAGCACCCCCCTGAATCAGAAAAGTTTCAGAATTGGCAGAAATGGTCCCTGCACGTGTTTAAGGCCTTTTTCGATGCGTTTGAACCCCGTTAACCTCATTTCAAGGCTCTAAAATGAAGTTAAAGTATAGGGTACTCAAAACATGCTCAAAAATATCTCGGATGATGGTTCGTTTGGTCGTACGAACGCGATGTTCGCTTAATTACGACGGAATGCGCATAAGCGCGAAAAATGAACCAAATGACGCGACGAATGGATTTTTCTTATGGCGAACACTAAAATATAATATAGTCATGCTCACATAAATTTTTGGATGTCCGGATGTATTCAGAACGTAAGTTATGCGCGAAAATGCAAACTTGTGCACTTTTTGACACTTTTAGTCCCTGAATGACCCAAAAGTTTATTTTAGCATACCGAACCCCTCAAAGCCTATTTCTAAGCTATGTAAAGGATATTTATGGTATGTTTAACTTATGGTCATCTTCCGGAATGTCTGTTACAGTTCAAATTGGCATACTTTCGCAGTTTGTCAACTTTAGTCCCTGTAAGCGATTTAACTTTGATTTCACCACACCAAACCTCTCAAAACTTATATCAAAGTTATGTAAAGGTTATTTAAGGTATGTTAAGCCTATTTCACTATTCCGGAGTGTTCGTTGCATTAAACTGGTTATATTTACGCATCAGTGCGTGTATAACCTTCCAGAAAGCGATTTAGAGCTTGAAATCGAACATGAGTTGATATGTGCAAAAGATACACATATTTATACAAGTCCAAAGTATGAAATACATTATTTCATTGGTTAGGCATTTGTTTGATGGTTGAAATGACACAGGTGTTACAGTCTCCCCTACTTTAGGAAATTTCGTCCCGAAATTTAATTTTAGGAGAAACTTAGGGGGACGACGGTGATGTTTTCGCTTTGAATGAACCCCTTGAACCCTAAGTAGAACTCTGGGCCATGTTAGGATTCTTAGCGAAAATGTCAACCCTCAAAGTGAAGTCATTGTAGTAACAAAACATGTAGTTTTGAACTACTGACAGAAGAACGTTTCTTATGAAGACTCATCATAGGAAATTGTGTGTGTGATTGAGATCAGAATTGGGTAGTGTGAGAATAAATGACATTGGTCAAAGTCCAAGACTTCTCCCGTATCATTACTCTTGCCACTGTTGGTCTTAACACATGACAAAACTTCCTGTGGTTCCTATGCACTGAATTCCATAATTATGTAGGCCTCCATAATTACGTAGTTCCTTGCACAGTCCGCACAGTTCATTTCATAATGCGCATGGGGAAAAATCAAACGAATAATCCTGTGGTGAATTAACTTGACTGCAATTGAGTCTCTTTAACTAGGTCACCAAAGGATTAGATTAACGAACAATCTCTTGATTTAGACCACCCGAGGGCCTATTTAACTACATAAATACATGATATATTTAACTAGATTTTCGAACCAATCTATTTAACTTAGATCGACGTAGGATCTCTTTAACTAAACTACCTACGGGGAAATTTTAACTACATCGACGTAGGATGCATTTAACTAGATTGTCGGACCAATCTATTTAACTTAGATCGACGTAGGATCTCTTTAACTCAACTATCTAAGAGAAACATTTAACTACACCGACGTAGGATGTATTTAACTTTAGATCGACGGAGGATCTATTTAACTTATCAACACATGTTGCCCTTAAACTTTGGAATAGTACTTTATAATCCAAGGGACTTAACTACAACGTGGAAGTCCATTTAGGATTTAAGATAGTACCTTTTTGAATATCCTACTACGAATCCTTCATATGAAGGTAAGAAAGATTCTATGAGGATTTGGATAACGAATATCTAGAGTATAAAAAAAACACAAAAATGCATAAACACATAGTCACATAACCGCAAAATTGTTTATCTAGATCTTTAATTTGTAAGTTTTGTTTTGTTAATTATGTACATGCATTTAAAGCACACTAGGAATCCATTTCATGGATTTCATTCGGTACTTTAAACATTAACAAGAATCTAACTATGAAGATGGAAAGATCTTCCAAAAATTCGATTTCGTTTTCAAGAAAACGTAATATTCGAATTAAGGAACACAAAAATTTGAAGATACGGAAATACCCTTAGGTACCCTATTAAGAATTTATAGTGGTACGTTGGGTATTCACACAGAGTTGTAACTTGCGCCTTGTACTTCGTTTCTTTGCAAGAGACGGGTACTAAGGATTTCCGTGGAAAACGCAAGAGATAATAAAATGGAAGAAATTACGGGGTAGTCTGTTCTTCAAGGAATACGGTCCCTTGATTGTCGATATTGTAGGGAATGCGTTGTTTATACATGCCATCATATTTGTACATTGCAATGCAAAATAAAAAGATTTATTTATAAACAACCACAACAACAACTGTTTCATGGACCTTGACAACAAAAGAAAATAATACATAAGGCTTGATTATTTCTAAACAACATTGTCTTCTAGTTGGTCCGATGCTCATCCCTGCGCTGGATTCGCATTAGCAATCTTTGGGCAATTTCTTCGAAAATGGCTCATCTCGCCACAGTTGAAGCAAGGACCTCGTGGAAGACGAGCTTGAGCAGGATTTACTTGAGGTTGGTTTGGACCAGCTTGGTTCGGGGTAAAACGACAAGCATTTGCCAGGTGACCGAGTCGCCCACATGATGCACACAAACGACACTGTAGGTGAGCTAAGTGGTGTGCATTACATTTGTCGCATATCGGTGCAGTACCGGCATAAGGTTTCCTTGCAGTAGGCTGAGCTGGTTGGTTGCGGATGTTTTGGTTGGGTTGAGCAGCAATCGCAAAATTCTGCGAAGCCTTACGCTTCTTATTCTTGGACACCTCAGCATGTTCTTCCTTTGGTTCCACTTGAGCAGTCTTGTCGGATGGTCTTGGGTCGCCTTTTCGAAAAAGCTTTTTCTTTCTGATGTGGGATTCAGTTAGAGTAGCAGACAATTCAATGGCTTGTCTGACAGTAGTAGGGTTGCTGCCAGTAACAATATCCTGAACTAGGTCAGGAAGACCATCAGTATATTTCTCGATTGCCTTATCTACAGGAGTAACCATAGCAGGACACAACAGGCTCAATTCTTCAAAACGGTCAGTATAGGCTCGATGTTCGCCACTGTCTTGCTTCAAATAATCAAACTCCCTCTCCAAAGCTTGCAGTTCATGACGAGGGCAAAACTCCTTCATCATAAGAGCCCTAAGCTCAGCCCAAGTCTGTGCTAGTGCAATTTCAGCACCCCGGTCTCTCATAATCCCGTTCCACCATGTAAGAGCCCTCTTCTGAAACACGCTCGAAGAAAACTCGACCTTGCGATTTTCAGGACACTGAACGTGACGGAACATATTCTCAATGCTCTCGAACCATTGAAGAAGCCCAGTTGCTCCCTCTGAACCACTAAACTTGAGCGGTTTAGCTGAGTTGAAACTCTTGAAGTTGCAGGGAGCATTGTTGTTGTTGATGGTCTGCATCATTTGAGCATAAAGATTTGGGAAGGCAACAGCCATTTGCTGCGCGATGATTTCCGCCAGTTCGGCATTTGCCATCTGATTGTCGCGTCGAGGAGGCATTCTAAAAGAGGAAACATGAAAGGAAACGAGTGAGAGATTTAGACGAAAAGAATGAGATGAAACAAATCTGATGAAAGCAAGGATAGTGGTCATTTGTTTGTTACTACAAAGCAACAAACGACCTCGGTGATTAATCAAAGTAAATAGGTCAAAAATAATGTATCGCGAAGACATGCTCGCCTATAAGTGAACACTCATCCCAAGAATTCCCAGGTAAGCACAACTGGTCTCGCGTCTGATGAGATGTATACGAAGTGCTTGCCTAGACAGAAAACCCAGAATACAGGCATTCACCCTTCCAGTTTGCACGTGTTCACATTATTTAAAACCCAAAACCTTGACGAAGTTTTGAAAACTCAAAGGGTTCAAAACTATGTAACAGAGGGTTCAAAACCTTACAATAGAGGGTTCAAAACCTTGTAATCAATCATCCTAGAACAGATGATTAGTTTTCAAAGCGGTTTTGAAATTTATGTTCTTGTTGTGGTCGTCGCCTAAGGATAGGTGACGGTATTGTTTTATGACTAAACGCAAGTAAACTCGCGTTAGGGTCCTAGAAAGGTTATAGACTAGGTCAAAGCATTACTAATAACCTAATTCCCTATAACCATTGGCTCTGATACCATCTTTTCTGTCACACCCCGACCACGTAGAACATACAAAACGTGGCGGAAATGTCGGGGAGTGTTGTAACAGAATTAATTGTTTCAAATCCATGGCAATTGAAGTTTCGTTTTATTGATTAAAAGTGTTACAATGTCTTAACAAACAAAGAAATACAACATAATTAACTAGTCTTGCATCTTTTATTGTCACTAAAGCCCAAGTCTGCCTATGTGTATCTTGATCATCTTATGCAACAGCTCCTGAAAAACACATGTGAAAATAGGTACGTCAGCATAAAAATGCCTGTGAGATACATAGGTTTTGTGAAAATAGGTTTCATGACTTATGTTTGAGAAAATGTTTAGCCATGAACCTTGTAATTTGCTTGTCTTGTAAATCATTTGAAAAACAATGAGTTCAGATGATATGTATAAATAAGTGAATAATGTATGGTTAAATGATTAACCATGTAAACTGAGTTTGTATAAGATAAGTTGCTTGTAAAACGATGTATTGTGAAAAGTATGTTATTTGTATAAAATGGTATATGTATCAAACTGAAATGATTCAGATAACGCTACGATATGTAATACCATACAAACACTTATATATAGGAAGTACCAGCGGCGTATCCACCATGCTTGTATCATATTACACACGCATCGTTACTTAATCACTTAATCAAACCAAACCATCAAGATGTAAAATGTTCATGTAAATCATGTAATATGTATCCAAAATGTAAGTCTGTGATGAATAACAAATGTACTAAGTACGCGACAATAGACATACGTAGCATGTGACCTGTACTAAGTATGCAACAATAGACATACGTAGCATGTGACCTGTACTACGTATACAACAATAGACATACGTAGCATGTGACCTGTACTAAGTATGCAACAATAGACATACGTAGCATGTGACCTGTACTACGTATACAACAATAGACATACGTAGCATGTAATGTAATGTAAATCAATGTACTATAATGTACTAACGAACATAGCAGGTATATGATGTGAAAACAGGAAAGCACGAAAGTAACAAGTAGGCACATGTGTTTCACCCCAAAACAGTTTGGAAAACAGTAAAAGAGGGGTCTATGTACTCACTTGAGATTGCTTAGTAGTCCTTGAGTAACAACCAAACAATGCTAGAGATCGCGGATATCAAACGGCACCTACTATAGGTAACTATGTTAATAAACCGGACCTAAATCGGAAGATCTGATAGAATGAGAGTTCGTAAACCAAACGAGTATAGAGACTCGTGTCATATGGTTTAACAAAGCCTACATACTAAATGAAACCTAACATAAGTGCTGTCGACCCATCACGACCCGTTTAGGTAGCTTATGCTACTTTAACGCGTCGTTCGCGTGAAACGCGTTCGGACCGCCTAACTAGTCCTATGACAAGTGTTATATGCCTAAACATGTTACATAATCAGTTATGTGACAAAAGTTTAGGTTACATATGATTAATTACCAATTTATACATGAAAAGGGTATTCTGGTAATTTACCTAAGGCATATAAACTACCTATCATACAACTACTTAAACGATGTGACCATAGGGTATAACCTCGGAAGGTTATTCCCTACCTACTATGGTCACCTAATGTGTTTGGTCGAATCCTAATGATCGACCAAATGGGTCGGGTTCGAGGTATAAGCGATTTATCAGATCGCTTACCCTACGACCCTAGACAACGTGGTAATCAGTAGGCATAGTCCCAAGGGACTATAACCAACGTGATTACACTCACGTTGCGAAGTTCAAACGAACTTCGCATTGACCATAACTGGTCAATGTAGAAAGTCAAACAAAGTTTGACTTTCAGACTCGAAAGACTCGAAAAGCAATAAAAGAACGAAAGAATACTTACCCAGGGTCCTCGAATGCTAATCCCGATCCAAGAATCTCAGGTATGAAACAATGGTTTCAACTTAGAGTTTCTAAAATCAGAATTCTTGTAAGTTATGAAATGGGGGGCATGGGGTATATATAGTTTTCGGTCCACCGTTGAGATCGTTTTATGGAAAACGTGCCATGATCCAACCCGTACACTTGTCGGAAACTCATGGTAGCTAAAAATGGTTCTTATCCGCTGACTAGACATGTGAGAATGTGTGGTGGAGGATCAATCGGTTGCAACTTGTTGTTAAAACATTGAATCTGGTCTGATCATGCAGTCGCGTAGCGCGACGGGTAAGCCCATAGGGCTCGCGCTACGCTAGCACCCCCTGAATCAGAAAAGTTTCAGAATTGGCAGAAATGGTCCCTGCACGTGTTTAAGGCCTTTTTCGATGCGTTTGAACCCCGTTAACCTCATTTCAAGGCTCTAAAATGAAGTTAAAGTATAGGGGACTCAAAACATGCTCAAAATTATCTCGGATGATGGTTCGTTTGGTCGTACGAACGCGATGTTCGCTTAATTACGACGGAATGCGCATAAGCGCGAAAAATGAACCAAATGACGCGACGAATGGATTTTTCTTATGGCGAACACTAAAATATAATATAGTCATGCTCACATAAATTTTTGGATGTCCGGATGTATTCAGAACGTAAGTTATGCGCGAAAATGCAAACTTGTGCACTTTTTGACACTTTTAGTCCCTGAATGACCCAAAAGTTTATTTTAGCATACCGAACCCCTCAAAGCCTATTTCTAAGCTATGTAAAGGATATTTATGGTATGTTTAACTTATGGTCATGTTCCGGAATGTCTGTTACAGTTCAAATTGGCATACTTTCGCAGTTTGTCAACTTTAGTCCCTGTAAGCGATTTAACTTTGATTTCACCACACCAAACCTTCCAAAACTTATATCTAAGTTATGTAAAGGTTATTTAAGGTATGTTAAGCCTATTTCACTATTCCGGAGTGTTTGTTGCATTAAACTGGTTATATTTACGCATCAGTGCGTGTATAACCTTCCAGAAAGCGATTTAGAGCTTGAAATCGAACATGAGTTGATATGTGCAAAAGATACACATATTTATACAAGTCCAAAGTATGAAATACATTATTTCATTGGTTAGGCATTTGTTTGATGGTTGAAATGACACAGGTGTTACAAAATCCACCAACTTGTCACCGAAGGTTCAAACAACATTCAATGCAAAGAGTTCATCTGAAAGTTCTTCTAAAGGATCAAACAGCAACACAAGTTTTTCATCATATCCATCATTTGATCCAAACATTTCATCAACAAAGAATGGCAAGAAGTTACAATGTAATATTGTACTGAATCTGGAGAATGATGATGATTATTCAGCAGAAATTGCTAAGAGTCACATGTCTTTGTTGGGCACTGTGTTGGAATCTTATGGTAGTTTTGTGGCCGGTCGGATCGGGAATCCAATGCTTACAAAAGAGGATTACGATCAAATTGACGCTGAAGAAATGGAATTGATGGATATAAAGTGGTGTTTGGCAAGTGTGTTGAGACGAGCTGAGAAATTTAAGCAGATCACAGGAAGAGATGATTTACGTGAAGCTAATGTTTCTACTTTAGGTTTTGATAAATCTAAAGTCACTTGTTTTCGTTGCAGGGAAAAAGGACATTTCAAGAGGGAGTGCAAAAACCGCGAAGCAAGTGGAGCTCAAAATCCGTTTAACAACAACAATGATTACTATCGAAAGGCGATCTATCATCAAGTTGCTCAACAACAACAAGAACCACAAGTGGCTCATGGAAGAAAAGTGATTGAAGAATCTTCAAAGAGAGCCTGTATAGTGAATCAGGATGATTAAAAGCCAACGGAAGGTTTCAGTTGGGACAAATATATCTCAGCTGATAACAAAGCATGCCTGATAAACCAAGATGATGAAAAATTGCCTGAAGGTTTTAGCTGGGCAAATTTCAATTGGGATGATTATGATCCAAGCAAAGATTCAAATCACAAGGCGTATGTTGCTCGTGTTGAAGAAGATAGTGATGTTGATCATGAGTATTGGTCAAGGAAAATGGCAGATCATTTGAAAATGATGGCAGAAAGTGATAGTGATGACGATAAAGCCAAAAAGAAAAAGAAATAGATCAAAACACCAGTCAGCAGTGATGATGAAGCTGTTCCAGTGATAAAGAAAAAGGTAAAAGACGTTCCAAAGTTCAAAGTTGATGAAGAAGTTGATGCTAAAAAGATTCCTGCAAAGTGTGACACTTGTGAGGCTATAAAGAAGCAGAACAGCACATTGATTTATAACTTGAACAGTTTGAAGGAGTCTTATGATGTCCTGAACAAAGCTATGAATCAATACAATCAAACAAGTGAAGAATAAGCAACGGAAATGAAGACACTTCAGGGAGCTTTCATGATAAAGCAGAAAGTTGTGAACAACTACATTGAGAAGTGTGCTGTGCTAGAACAGAAACTTGAAACACAAAGAATTGAGACTGAAAGAGTTAATCGTTTGTTGAAAAGTTACTCATGTACTTCTTATGTTATTGACAGGATCTATCCAACTGTAGAAGGCATGAAGGCGTTTAAGGAAGAGGAGACGCCTGAGGCAAAGAATTCTGAAGAACATAAAGATACTAAAGAAAAGACATCTGGTAAGAAACAAGGTTTCAGTTACAACAAGTGTCCACCCCCGCTTGAAAATGGATATTCTCCGAGAAATCCAAATTCAGAAAGAGTCCAAAAGGCAACAAATTTACATTGGGAGTCGGAGTCTACAGTTAACTTGCCAGAAAATATTTATGTCACTTTTACATCATCTGACACTGATCATGAGTCCAAGTTAATAAAGAAAGTGGTCGATCAGGTGTTGGATAAAGATGAATCCGAGGAGTCAAAGTCGGAGTCTATGTCGGAGTCAAAGTCTGAGTCGAGCATTCCGAGTCAAACCGACAAACAGGGCAAAAGGGTTTACAATGAAGAATTCCTGTTATCAAAATCTAATTTGAATGATGAAACATTTAAAGTGGCTTATACTTTGAATGATTTTGACAAATTATATTCTGATGAGGAATTTCCAATAAGAGGTGTCAAACCTGACATGATCAAAAAGGTTTTCAAACTAACAGAAATTAATATTTCTGAAATAAAAGATGTAAATCTTTCTGTAAAACCAAGACCTTACACCTCAAGAGTTAAACAAAGAGAAAACAAGAAAAAGGGTTACAGTTCTGGTTCTGGTTATCGAAAGAAACCAAACCATAACGGTAATTTAAAAAAGAAAGGATTGGGATTTATTCCATCAGAAAAACAGAAAAATGAAAATTATGTTCGTGATTTTAAATCAAAAATGATATTTATTTCAGGTACATCTACTGAAGAAGAGAAAGAAAATCTATTCAGAAACCAGTCAAACAAAGAATTCCTTGCGAAGAAGCAAGAAGAGATGAAGATTGTTGATCAAATGAAAGAAACGAGAACCTGTTTCCAATGCAACACTGTTGGACATATTGCCAAGAATTGTTCCAAGGCAATAAAATCAAAACAGGGAGTTTCTAAACTAAAAGAGAAAGTGATTGAGTTTGAACCACCAATTGACAGAACTAAACTTTTCAAAAATTCAATTTTTGAGATTGGTGAATGTTCAAATAGATTTTACAAGTAAAGGGCAAAACTTGACAACAAAAAATGGGTTGTTAAGAAATCGGTTGATAGTTCTAGTAATGATTCTGATTCTTCAAAATCAGAGGAGCTATCTTCTAGCGATGAATCTGATTCGACAAAGTCAGATGAGCCACAGGTTGAGATTAAAAGTGAAAAATCAGTACCGACTGTGGATGATGTGAATTTTCCACCACTTCGGGCTGAAAATTTTAAGAAGAAAGTTGGTAAAGATGATATTTCAAATCAATTTTTTTCTGAAAAGAAAGAATTTGATATTGAAAAAGTCTTCAATTCTAAAGTTCATAAAATTTTTGGAAAAATGGTTGACAGGAAGGTCAAAGGAGTGAAGGAGTTTTACGAGAAGAAGACGAAGAAAGATAAAGTTGAACCATCCCTGGTTTGTGACTGGGATGGTACATATTACGAATAGTAAGTCTGTGGACTTGCCGGAGCTCCCAAGTTGGTAATCGCGGAGCATGAATCGACATCTTTCTTATGTTTTTGGTAAATTGAAATTTGGTCACAAGTATGACTTGCCGGAACTCCCAGGTTGGTAAGTGAGGAGTAGGAATCGGCATTCTGAGAATTCAACCTACGAATGGTATTGGTTGGTAAGCCATGAGGTTGAAAAAGAGGTTGTGTTTTTAATTGAAGGTTAATCAAGTTCATTAGGTTGAACTTGATTGAACTATTCTTACAAGTGGTAAATCAGGGACATTAAGTTGTATCTGATTTCCTACAAGTGGTTGAAAGACAATATGATGAACCAATCCCCTAACCTACAAATGGTTAAAATCAATCAACAAAACTTATTTTTCGGAAAAACCATTTGATTAAAACAAACTTAAGTGTTTTGAGATCACAATGGGAAAATAGTTTGTTGTGAGGGGGAGTTCTGATTGTTTATGCCAAGTGGATGGCGATTTGAAGCAATTCGATATCAGTTGTCACGTTGTTTGTACAGTTTGTTTTCAAATTTCCTAGAATGTGTTTGCATTTTAGGGGGAGTAAGAAATTTTCAGAAAATCCAAAAACATTTGAAAATTTGAAAAAGTAAAAAACATGATAAAATTCAAAAATGTGTTTTTGTTGTAAAGAAGAGGAAATGATAGTACATCAGTGGACGATCACAACATGCTAAAGAAATGGAAAGTTAAAATGTGATAAACGGTCTCACTGATGATGTGTCAGTAGGTTTTTACACATTTAGTAGATTGTGGCGAGATATAAACCTAAATTTCAAACTTGGGGTATTATCCCGGGACTTCTGATTTTGTGGAAGCAATGGCCTAGTCCCCGGAGAATACTTTCTGCTAGCTTGAAATATAGCGCCGCCCTCAGCAAAAATGATGAAACAATAAAATTGATAATCATTGCTGTTGTAAAAAAGATCCTCTAAAGGGGACCCACCCAAGTCGAACCGTCATCTCTCTGCTGAACGGAAGTTCTGACCTGAGCTCTCACGGTTTCGTACTGATTCATAATTTATTCCCTTATAGATATCATCTGTGGTATACTCACCTGTAAGACTGAATATTGGGATCTGGATACGGGAGTATATTTTGAAGTGGGACACGTGATTAAGTTTAAGTTCTTAAGACATTAATTTCGTATCTCGAAGCAATTGAACTTTGTGTGAGAATTTAAGTGGACCAGTATACTGACAATCTAAGTGAATCGTTTAGAACTTAAAATGTCTAAAGCTTAACGGTGTTGGTGATTTGTCTCAAAAACTGATATGATCCTCTTACACAAACTCACAAAAATATTGTTTGTAAATATTTCTTCTCTGCATGTCATTACATTCAAAAATCCAAAAAGATTTTAGTGTGTTTTAGCATAAATTTTGGAAAATACAAAAAGATTTTCGACAACTGGTGTTGGAAAGCTAATTTTCAAAATTCCGAGTGCTAGACATGATGAACAGATGGTTTGGGAGAGTGTGTTGTTTTGAAAATAAAAATGATATATCTTCAAGTATTTCATCAAAGATTAACATTGTAAAATCATTCTTTGATTGTATAATTCCTGCAAGTGATTCATTAGATGGTGAGATTGTTTTTACAAGTTATCATCAGAAAATTTATTTTTGGGTAGAGAATGTGTAGGATAACAGCTAGGTGATCTTGGATAGTTGATAGAGAGCCAGGTTCCGATACCTGAGGACTCTGTGATTTTAACAAGCCAGGCTGCGATCCCAGCATATCGAAAGGGGGAGTCTGAAGACAACTAAAGGAAGGAGTATGTTGGTGCTGATGAAAAGAGAAGAGAAAGATTTGAGGATGCCTTACAGCGTCAGATACTTCAGAGAGTTCGAGAGGACTGATAAAGACTGAAGATGCGAAGACTCGACACTAAAGACTCGTCAACATTCGAGGGGGAGTCTGTTGGTGCATGCGTCTGTCGACTTCGTCTTGTATCGAGTCGTGTAATAGAATAGATGAAACAAGTCACACAGTTCGAGATTAACAGGATACAGAGGTGAACAAGCCAGTTCAAATGAAGTGGCCAGTTCAAACGAACTGGACCAGTTCATACGAACTGGAGATGCTTATTCAAACGAACTGGATTTAGTATAAATAGTGGACTTGTTTTCATTTGCAACTTTCAGATTCCGGTAGCGAAGCTCTGCCGAGGTATCTCCAGGTCTGTAATCGTCATCAAATCAATACAAGAGATAGTTAAAGTGATTCTCATGTGTTTACAGCTGAAATAACTCTGATACGTTTGATTCCGCCTCTCGTATTGGACAAGATCTCTTCTGAACGACTCGTTTGGTCGTGCGAACGATCCTACAGGAAGAGCTAAGGAAAAAGGACCCCACTGCTCCAAAGAAACCAGTCTACAAAACCACTGATAAGCCAAAGCAGCAGGGCTTCATTTCTGAACCACTGTTCACATCATCTGATACCTCTGTCATTGAGCTAAACCAAAGAAAGAGGCAAAAACAGATAGATGCAGGAGATAAAGAAAAGGAAGCTGAGTATTTTAAAGAGGCTATCAAAAGAATGGCTCTATAGGATGATGACTCAGCAAAACTTCAAGATATAGCCAAAAATGTTCTGAGCAGGCCTCTATCTCCAAACTCATCAAAAATAAAGACTCTCCCAAGAAACCCACTGGATTAAAAAATACTAAAGTGGAAGTCTGATCAAAAGACCCACGTATTGACTTTGCTCAAATCCAGTGGTGAGGTGAAGCACATATCAAGGGAAGAAGCACTTGGCCTGGGTGTAGAAGATCTACAAGATCTCCTTGAGCTTACACTGTGCAGGGATGAGGATGATGAGGATTCCATGAACTTTGAATTACAATTCAAAGGGCAAGTTAGGGAACGCCTGATGAGGCAATAAAAATCCAGAATAATGAAGAGTTTTGGCATCATCTGTTCCAGGAGTAGATTGTTGGGATTGAACCCTACAAAGGAACAATTGGTAAAGCCAAAATTGGATCAGATCAGTGGATTCATCATAAGCAGTTGTTTGCATCAGATATTTCCCCTTGAATGTGGCCCTAACATTTGATGACCTCTAAGTACTGCCCTTCAAAACAATTGCTGATCCCTAAAGACTGTTGAAGATAAAGCACTGATGCTCAATCTACTGATATGGTTCAAGTACTGCTGAAGACACAAAGCACTACTGGAGCTATAGCAGTGGAATGAAGAGGCAGTAGTTTACTTTATTCTTTGTATTATACTTGTAATCAGTTGTTTAGTTATCAGTGGTTGTAATAGTCAGTGGTTAGAGGTTGTTAGGAGGTTAGATGTCACTTTCATGGTGACGTCAGCCAAAAGATGCTCAGTGGTTGTTCTGTACTATAAATAGAACAGTACCCTGTACTGATCTATTAGCTCTCTTCATCACCAAGTCATTCTGTACAAACAATCACTGTAAGCTCAGGCTGAGGGGGAGATTATGTGCATGCATGAGTTGTAATTGACTATTGTAATAAATACAATCATTCGATTTCATGTTAAACATGTTTGCTTAAACTTATTCTTTCATTGATTGTATGTTGATTGTTTATTCCATCTATTTCCGCTGCAACTATCTCTGTTTCATCTTCATTTTTGTTAAACAAACACAATCATAAGAAACTCAGATCCTAATAGTTGAAAATAATCACAATATTATAAGAGCTCTAATAACGTTCAACTCCACATGGCATTTTCTTCACGAAAATTCGTTAGCATGGCAAAGCACTTATATATAGGAAGTAACAGCAGCGTATCCACCATGCTTAAACCACACCACTTACGTCCCGTGAATAGATGTCAAACTTTGTCGACATGGTTAAGACGCTTATATATAGGAAGTACCAGCGGTGTATCCACCACGCTTAACCACACTTTTAACATTATGGCACCATTAGAACTTACAACGATCTTCGTGCACTGACCAAAATAAGCCCGTGTACACCCGTGATTAGTTTGTTCCTTGCACGTTTATCGTACCTTATTCTAAGAGCTCATAGTTGGGGTGAAACATACTATATCGTGATATATTATACATAGTGCTAGTAATAGAATTTGTGTGTGAGCTTAGACTAAATGCGAGTACGATAGGGAGGGAGAGAGCGAGCAAGAGAGAGGGAGAGAGAGCGAGCGTCAACATCGTGTATCGTGGCGACATCGTTCGATAGAATAATCATGAAGCATAAGTAACAGTGTCGGAAATTGTACCGCTAACTACGTCGTTCTGCGCCTGGTCGGTGTTGATGTTGAAGACTCCTGCTTGGGCTGCGATTACTGTTGGAGCTTCAGCTGCTGGTGCTGCGACTGTTGGTGCTACTGGTGCGGCGGCGGCAGGTTCTGCAAATTGTGTCGGTGGTGCTGGGAGTGCTAGCATGCCTTGGTGGCGTGGTCCTGTGTGGCAGTGGCGGGTGAAGTGACCATAATAGTTGCAATTGATGCAATAGCGACAGTCAGCTCCAGCCTGGTGGTGATAGGTACACCTCTGACACAGGGGAAGAGTTCCCGTGTAGTTACGCCTTAGGTAAAGCAGAACTACTCAGAGAGGCTCTGGTTGAGGCATTGCAGTTGATGAATAATTTAGGCTCGAGTTCTTTCTCTTGCGGCTAGGCTTAGCGTCTTGCGGTGGCGCGTTGTCATCGGAGGATTCGTTTGAGGATTTGTCGGAGGATTCGTTGGAGGATTCGATGACGATTGCTTGATTAGCCTTCCTGGTGGAATCTTTGGAGA
Organism: Helianthus tuberosus; assembly: GCA_030545235.1. Taxonomy (NCBI): domain Eukaryota; kingdom Viridiplantae; phylum Streptophyta; class Magnoliopsida; order Asterales; family Asteraceae; genus Helianthus; species Helianthus tuberosus. The sequence continues at coordinate 50,791,635 of CM060351.1, forward strand.
AGAATCCATCCAAGATTCGCTTGTCATTGATTTCTGCGGCCAAGCGATAGGCTTCTTCGATGGTAGCAGGTTTCTCAGCTTCGACAAAATCGCCCATACACTCCTGCAAGGCGCGGATGTACTTCTTGATGGCCTTATTGGGAGTGTCAACTTGGCTTGGGCAGATAATGCTAAGCTGTTTGAACCTTGCTGTGAGGCCGTTGTTGTCACCTCCAACTTGCTTGATATCCTAAAATTCCTTTTCTAGCTTCTGAACTTCGTAGAGAGGGCAATACTCTTCCTTCATGAGCTTCTTCAGCTCATCCCAGGAGAGCGCGTAGGCTGCATCGTTCCCACGTTTATTACGCTCGGCTATCCACCAGTCGAGGGATCTTGATTGAATTACTCCTGTAGCGCATGTGGTACGGAAATGCTTGGGGCACCCACTCTGACGAAGGGTAACCTGAAGTTTGAGAGTTGCTGAGAGATACACCTTCTTCGCCTATGAAGTCCATTGGACCACAAGCTTTGAAGTGCTTGAAGGAGAAAGTAGACCTTGGTGCGATGGTCTTAGGGTCTCTGGAAGTTTGAGAGTTGCTGAGAGATTGAACTTGCACAACAATTTGAGGAATAACCTTGGCCACCTCCTTAGCTACGAGTGAGGCGATCCTCTTATCGGCGTTTCGTCTAGCTCTTCTTTTGGCTGTACGTCGCGAGGTAGAAGCGTTTGAAGGCATCTAGACAAACTGATTTGTAATGAGATTCGATCATAATGATTTTGTGTTGCGTTGCGTTGGTGATTTAGCGCGTAAAACTTGTTGCATTTGATATAGTAATATGTATTCACATAGGTGCCACATAGGAGACACGAAATTCCTAGATTTCCATGTATTCACATAAGCGTATGCGATCGTACATCATATATTAGACACGTATATACTTATATGCCTGTATAGATAGCGCGAGGACACATTTAAGAGGGAGAGTTGTTAGAACTTAGTTTTGTTGCGAGTATTAGTTCTTGTTTTAGGTTGCGATGGCTGTGCGAGTTGTGCATTCGTAAAGCGGGGAGGCAAAAATCGGTAAGTCGAGAAATCGATAAAGCGTAAAGTTTTCATTTGAAAATGTATAAACGTAATAAAATTCGATGACGCGTAAAATTGGCGATTGTAGGCTAGAAAATAGATAGAGTGCCCGGGGTTTTGAGGCGTTGACTGTTCAAAGTGATTCAACTATCCACAGCGAGTTCGAGCGTATGCTTTGGCCTAATAGACTATGCCCTCATCGGGATGCGGCTACGGCATTCGTCCTTCCAGTTACTACGCGGCTCGTGTTGTTGGTACAGTCGAGACTTTGGTGAGATCTTTTGAAAACCATTTTAGGGAGTGGAACGGGTTATTAAGATGCGGGTTTCACCCCTAACTTAACAACTTCGCTCCTAACAGCGATGGTTCTCACTGAATAAATTCAGGAGTTCCATGAGATAGAAATGCAGAATTCCGTCGAGATATGGATATCACTCCTGACTCGAAAAAAGATTGTCATGCTAAGAGTAAGCCATTGAGTGAGTGATCTCGTCGAGAGTTCTTGGTTTTCACACCTAATCTTGACGTAATCGCTCATTTGTGTTATACGAGTGTTTCCAATCGTGTATATTGTGTTAGCCTTAGGAAAGGCAAGGTGAGTTTCTGGCCTTAGGAAGGCTTGTAAGCGTTTTAGAATGAGTTGGCATACTTCGTACGAAATGCACAACTTAGGCGAGGTGACTTACTTCATACGAGGTGTTCCACTCGTGCAAAGTAACTCACTTTATGCGAGTTGTCCCAATTTGTATAGGTATCCCTTGCTTGCATAAGAGAGATAGTTCACACATAAAGGGTCTGATGTGGTACTTAGACTATAGACTAGGCCAGATCAGGCAATCTTACCTAATTCCCTATAGTTATGGCTCTAATACCAATCTGTCACACCCCAATCGATGGTGGAATCACCAGGGCGCGGCACTAGGCGAATCAGATTGCTCAAGAGAATCCATAACAACTAATTTGGCGAAAATATTTAACAAGTTCAAAATCCCATACTAATAAATAAATATTTCACATAAAGTCATACAGATTTCATGTCTCTCGAACAATACAAATCCAACAACCTAGATTTTAGGTGAGTTTCTAAAGTAGCCTATCTTGATTGAGATAACCTGCGTTTAACCTGCAACATACATTAGAATAATGTCAACACAAAAATGTATTGGCGAGTATACAGGTTTAATATAGCATATAGTAGATAAAAGCACTGTGAATTTCCACATACATAAACATGATACACAACATATATGCTACAAGACAAAAACTACCAGCTAAGTCCCGAGATGACTGCGATGTGCGTTTGCGTTTGCGAGTGCGAGTTTGTCTTAACTAGACCCCGTCGGATGTGAGTCGAACTATAGTACTATTCTAGTTAAGTTGGAACGTCACGAGTAAAAGTCCTAGCACATATGTATCAAGCATCACGTGTAAATATGTACATCAGTCATTCGCATGTGATAATAGTTTAGAGTGTGTACTGCGTTTTGATAAGTGTGTTTTCGATATAAACGTATGTTACACCCCAAAAGTGTGTTTAAAGCATAAAAAGGGGGTCAAGTATACTCACAGTGCGTGTCCAACAAATAAACACGATCTGGTTGGATGGTTGAAAGCGTCAGATCAGCCTGTGTACGGGAACAGATGCGCATAAGTATTCCTCAGGGCCGAACGGTCGGAATCAGCTTGTCGAATGGGGTAAAAGTGGGTTAAGTGTTGTAGTAGTGCATCCGGACGGAAGGTCATCCTCTCGGATGGTCATCCTCTCGGGGGGTCATCCTCTCGGAGGGTCATCCTGACGGATGGCCATTCGATCGGATGGCTATTCGAGTGAGTTGCAGACTGTAGTTTGAAGTTTTTGTAAAATTTTCCCAAGTAAACATTTTCGAGTTAACAGAGACGGCGTGACGACGTGTCAGACAACAGAAATCCACACCGAGTCTAGCCTAGTCGAACGGATGGGAACCACCCCATTCGATCAGACCTGCTGAGCTTGATAGAACTTCATGTTTAACCCGTTTTTCGATCACCTCTCTTGTGGAAATCCATTTTCGAGCCGGCCTTAGACTATAGAGTGAGTCTTAGGTCAGGTTGAGTCCAGATTCCATCGTTTTTCAGTACAAGAGTGTAAAAGAGTTGAAAGAAAGTTTGAATCAGTTGAAATGTTGAAGTTTTGTTTAAGATTCATGTTAAAATGTGTAGAAATCCTTTAGATCTGAGCTAAACTTGATGAGATGACGTCACCAAGTGAACACCATCTTCAAGCAACCCAAATTAGGTGATTTCGTGATGAAAATCAGTGTTTTTGATGGAGAAGATGATGGGGATGTGTGTAGTGAAGATGGAAGTACAAGATTTAGGGAGAACTACTTACGAAATAGCCTTGAATCGAGTGAAATAGTGATTGAGGACGAGCTGAGAGTGAGTTGGTCGGATAGGGCTGTCACATCAGTGAATAGTGACATGTGGGAGGTATTTATAGTGTGTGAGAGAAGTAAGGCGGTGCTAGTGAGGTGTCGGATGGCCATCCGATCGGATGGTCATCCTCTCGGAGGGTCATCCTCTCGGATGAGCTCCATCCTGATGGATGGGCTCCACCCTGACGGATGGGCCCCATTCTGATGGATGAGTTAGTTTCCAAACTTTCTATTCGTTTGATGCGTTTTGTTGCGTTAATTGCTGTAAGTACATTAAATGTTTTAGCGAGATAAGTAGTATCGTGTTATGTTGTGCTTCAGTGCGATAGTCAAATTGCGCGTGCCCGTGTGTGTGCTTTTCAACAAGTTTTAAATACCCAGATGTTTGTTTTGAGTTTGCGTTGCGTTGAGCGATAGCGAATAGCGCAATAATGTATGTGTTAGTGTTATAAGCATATGCGTTGTGATATAGCATGTGCGAAAATATGCGAAATAGCGTTGTAAGCGTTAAAGTTTAAAATATGATTCGAATCCCGGGTGCTAGGCGTAACCAGAGTAACGAGAGAGATAAGCGGGTTGTTACACGAACTTTCAACATCAACGTCCGCCAGGCCCACGCTGACAACAATGTTGTCAATGGTATGTTTCTTGTCAATGGTATATATGCTTCGTGTTTATTTGATACTAGAGCCGATAACTGTTTTGTATCGTTAGAATTCGAAAAGCTCCTAAAACGTAAACACGCTAATCTCCCTACGACGTTCGACGTAGAAGTTACCACTGGAAGAACCGTTACTGTTAGCTCTGTTTTGCGTGATTGTACTCTTGAACTCAACAATCACGTCTTCCTGATCGACCTTATTCCAATGCAGCTTGGTAGTTTTGATATCATAGTAGGCATGGATTTTCTTTGCGAAAATCATGCTGAAGTCGTCTGTTTTGATAAAATGATTCGTTTCTCTCTCACGAATGGCGACCAACTTTGTGTGTATGGCGAAGTACCATTGAAGGATCTCAAACTCATGACATGCATCCAAGCGAGCAAGTATCTCCGCAAGGAATACAAAGCTTTCTTGGCACACATCGTAGTAGCAGAGGAAAAGGAAAAGAAGGCAATGGATAAGGTGCCTGTGGTTCGTGATTTTCCTCATGTCTTTCCTGACGATTTACCCGGTTTACCCCCGAGTCGTGATATTGATTTTCGTATCGACCTCATCCCTGGAGCTAACCCTGTTGATAAAGCTCCTTATCGCCTCACTCTGTCTGAAATGCGCGAACTTTTGAGTCAACTCCAGGAATTGCTTGATAAAGGCTTCATTCGCCCTAGCACCTCTCCTTGGGGCGCGCATGTTCTTTTCATCAAAAAAAAGGACGGATCATTCCAGATGTGCATCGACTATAGGGAACTGAATAAGCTTACTATCAAGAATCGCTATCCCCTGCCCCGAATCAACGATTTATTTGATCAATTGCAAGGTGCTACGTGTTTCTCGAAGATCGATTTACGCTCAGGCTACCATCAGTTACGAATCCAGGAGGAAGATATACGTAAAACTGCTTTCCAAACCCGATACGGCCATTATGAATTCGTCGTTATGCCTTTTTGTTTAACCAACACACCCGCAGTTTTCATGGATTTGATGAATCGGGTGTGTAAACCCTTCTCGACTGCTTCGTCATCGTGTTCATCGATGATATCCTTATCTATTCGAAATCGAAAGCCGAACATGCTCAATATCTTTATTTGGTTCTTGAATTACTCCAAGGGAATCGACTCTATGCCAAGTTCTCTAAGTGTGAATTTTGGCTAGAGGAGGTTCAATTCCTCGGTCACATCGTCAATAGTCAAGGCATACACGTCGACCCCACGAAGATTGAAGCAGCTAAGAGTTGGGTTACACCAAAATCACCGTCCGAAGTTCGTTCTTTCCTCAGATTGGCGGGCTATTACCATCGATTCATCCCGGATTTCTCAAAAATCGCCGTTCCGCTTACCTCTCTGACGCATAAAGACAAGCCTTTTGTTTGGGGAACCGAATAAGAGCAAGCCTTTTGAACTCTCAAGCATGTGCTCTGCAATGCTCCTATCCTCGTGTTGCCCGATGGAAACGATGACTTCGTAGTCTATTACGATGCCTCTAACCTCGGTCTTGGTTGTGTTCTCATGCAACGGGACAAGGTTATCGCGTACGCCTCTCGTCAGCTCAAGATCCACGAGAAGAACTATACAACCCACATTCTCGAGCTTGGTGCAGTTGTTTTTGCATTAAAGATTTGGTGACACTACCTTTACGGTACCAAGTGTACGGTCTTCACCGACCACAAGAGCCTGCAACACATCTTGAACCAAAAAGAGCTGAACAAGCGCCAACGCCGATGGGTTGAACTCCTCAACGATTACGACTGTGAGATTCGTTACCACCCTGGCAAAGCAAATGTCATTGCCGATGCTCTAAGCCGACGAAGCTATTTGCATTGCGTTTGTAATACTCACGCCCAGCACGATCTCGAAGCTCTAATTCGTGATGCTCAGCACGCCTGCTTCATTGAGAATACCTTGCGAGAGGAAATGAAGAAGTGTGGTGCTGAAACTCAATTTGTCACCAAATCGAATGGTATCTATTACTATCTCGATCGCATCTGGATTCCAAGTCGCAATAACCTTCGGGAGATATTGTTGACTGAAGCTTACAAGTCTCGGTATTCCATTCATCCCGGCGCCGAAAAAATGTACCATGACCTTCGTCTTTGGTATTGGTGTCCTGGAATGAAGAAGGATATATCTGTCTATGTTTCGAAGTGGCCGACTTATTCGAAAGTCAAGGCTGAGCAACAAATGCCCTCTGGCTTACTCGTACAACCCGAGATCCCTATGTGGAAATGGGAGAGTATAGCTATGGACTTCATAATGAAACTTCCACACACGCCATTAGGTCATGATAGCATCTGGGTTATCGTTGTTCGTTTTACCAAATCTGCTCATTTTCTTCCGATACGAGAAGACTTTAAGGTAGAACGATTAGCACGGATCTATACCGACGAAGTTATTTGTCGACATGGGACACCTCGTGATATCATCTTTGATCGCGATGGTCGCTTTACCTCGCGTCTTTGGGAAACGTTTCAATTCGTCCTTGGTACTACTCTTAATCTAAGTACCGCTTTCAATCCCTAAACCGACGGTCAGACTGAACGCACGATTCGCACCCTTGAAGACATGCTTCGCTCGTGTGTGATAGATTTCGGTGGTAATTGGGATTCGCATTTACCTTTAGTCGAATTCTCGTACAACAACAGTTATCATTCTAGCATTCAAATGGCACCATTTGGGGCATTATATGGAAGAAAATGTCGATCGCCTATTGTATGGCACGAGATCGGAGATGCTCAAATTACCGGTCCTGAGTTTTTGCAAGAAATGACTAACAAGATCCTCCAGATACGAGACAATCTCCTGAAAGCTCGGAGTCGTCAAAAGAGTTACGCCGATAAACGCCGCAAGCCCCTTGAATTTGACGTTGGTGATCACGTACTCCTAAAGGTTTCACCTTGCAAGGGGGTGTTCCGATTCGGCAAGAAAGGAAAGCTCGCGCACCGATATGTTGGACCCTTTAAGATTCTGGAAAGAATTGGCAAAGTGGCCTACAGACTCGAATTACCGGAGGAACTCAGCAACGTCCACCCAACTTTCCATGTTTCGAACCTCAAAAAGTGTCTAGCCGAGCAGAATTTACATGTACCACTTGAGGATCTACAAGTGGACAAAACATTACACTTCGTGGAAAAGCTAGTCGAGATCATGGATCGAGAAACCAAGAAGCTCCGATGCTCACGCATTCCTATAGTGAAGGTTTGGCGCCGAGTTCACCTGGCAACTCGAGAGTGACATGAAGGCTAAGTATCCACAGCTATTCGTTATGCCTGCACCTTAATTTCGAGACGAAATTCCCTAAAGTAGGGGAGGCTATAACAACCCGACTTTTTAAAAGGAAGAAAAGATTGCCAATCAGATCTGTCATTTCTGACTTAATTATTTCTTGTACTCTCCGACCTCGATAATCGATACTTTAGTTTACGCTATATTTGCCTACAATTTGTAACATGTGAAATAATAATGCGATAAATGCAATTAAACACTAATCTACTTAACTATATCTCATCGCTATCGCATCGCAACTCAAATCGCATTTATTAGATATTGTTCTATATGTGTGTGTTATTATGTGCTTTACTTGTGTGTGCTGATGTGATGTTTAAAGGTGTTATTCGCAAACGCAATCGCAACTCTATCACATCACAACCTAATCGCAAACGCTAAACGCAGATTTACTTACTTGTATGTTGTTATGTGTTAGTTATGTTGTTTGTGTAACTATTGTTTAATACTATCGCATCGCTTACTCGCAACTATCTTAAATGAAACACAACGTTCAACGCACGAAACGAAAGTCGGAAACTAACTTGCACGCGCCATCCGATCGAACGACCGTTCGATCGAATGGTCATCCGACCGGATGACCATCCTACCCGTCAACCTTGCACCGCCTTTCTCACCCTCTCACTATAAATACCCCTCCTGTCACATCACTGTTCGTTGATGTGACAGCTCCCTCTGACCCAGTGCATTCTCAAGCTATTTTCTCTCGATTCCTCGCGATTCTTGTAAGTTTTCACTCCAAATCTTGTATTTCCTTGATCTTTACACACTTTCTCATCATCTTCTCCATTAAATCACAACTTTTCACCGTGAAATCATCCGATTGGGCAGTTCTAGGGTAACGTCATCATGGAGTTCTTATGAACATTGAAGTATGACCTCATCTCATCAAGAACGGTCCGGATCTGATGGATTTCTATATGTTTTTACACCATTTTCAGCTAAATCTAAACATTTAACAAAAGTTTTAAACTTTTCTTCAACAATCTTTCTCTTTTTACTCAAAACCATTAGAATCTGGACTCGTTCAGGTGTTCTACTCATTCTATAGTAAAGAACCGATCCAAGCACGGAATTCTACCGAAGAGACGACCGATTCATGGGTTGAACATGAAACACCGTCAAGAACAGTTGGTTCGGATCGAACGGGGTGATTCCTATCACACCCCGACCACGTAGAACATACAAAACGTGGCGGAAACATCGGGGAGTGTTGTAACAGAATTAATGTTTCACAACCATGGAAATTAAAGTTTCGTTTTATTGATTATAAGTGTTACAATGTCTTAACAAACAAAGAAATACAACATAATTAACTAGTCATGCATCTTTTATTGTCACTAAAGCCCAAGTCTGCCTATGTGTATCTTGATTATCTTATGCAACAGCTCCTGAAAACACATGTGAAAATAGGTACGTCAGCATAAAAATGCCTGTGAGATACATAGGTTTTGTGAAAAATAGGTTTCATGACTTATGTTTGAGAAAATGTTTAGTCATGAACCTTGTAATTTGCTTTGTTTTGTAAATCATTTGAAAAACAATAAGTTCAGATGATACGTATAAATAAGAGAATAATGCATGGTTAAATGAGTAACCATGTAAAATGAGTTTGTATAAGTTAAGTTGTTTGTAAAACAATGTATTGTGAAAAGTATGTTATTTGTATAAAATGTTATATGTATCAAAATGAAATGATTCAAATAACGCTACGATATGTAATACCATACAAACACTTATATATAGGAAGTACCAACGGCGTATCCACCATGCTTGTATCGTATTACACATGCATCGTTACTTAATCACTTAATCAAACCAAACCAAACAATGTAAGATGTCTATGTTTAAACCAATAGTCAAAAGTCCTTGTATAAACCATGTCAAATGTTTATAATCCAAAAGTAGTCAAGTAATGTATAATCAAAATGATATGTATGGTAAGTAAAATTTAGACTACTTAAACCATAAGTAAAAATGTACAAAACAAAGTATTGAAGTAAAACTTGGTTTAAATCAAAGTTATGTTTTGTAAAATATATGCATGCTATACTAAATATGAACATTTATGCGGTATTGTGAAAATTCATACATCCAAGCCTTGAGACAGACGGATAACTATGTAAAAGTGAGTTATCAAGAGAATATGTATTCGGATTCGGTCATTCCTTACGTCCAAACAAACCCGAGATTTCAGGAATGGGATTTGTCAAGTCCTATGGTACCACTACCTACTACCGAGCGGCATGATCGGTGTTAATGAATGTACATTGTATCATTTAAACAAACCAAATGTCATACCAAAATGTAAGCATGTGATGAAGATAATGTACCTAGTATGCTAGAGTAAACATACAAGGTAGAGCTGTAAAACAATGTGTCCATATGTTACTGGAACATATGCAACAGAGATGCAATGTAAAATGATGTACTAAGTATGCTAAGTTAACATACAAAGTAGAAAAGTCATGTAAATCAATGTGCTAGCATGCTATCAGTCAACATACATAGCAGAAATCTAATGTAAATCATGTACTAATAGTGTACTACTGAACATAACAAGTATATGATGTGAAAACAGGAAAGCAGGAAAGTAACAAGTAGGCACATGTGTTTCACCCCAAAATAGTTTGGAAAACAGTAAAAGAGGGGTCTATGTACTCACTTGAGAATGCTCAGTAGTCCTTGAGTGACAACCAAACAATGCTAGAGATCACGGAAATCAAACGGCACATAATATAGGTAACTACATTAATAAACCGGACCTAAATCGGAAGATCGGATAGAATGAGGTTTCGTAAACCAAACGAGTATAGAGACTCGTGTCATATGGTTTATCAAAGCCTACATGCTAAATGAAACCCAACCTAATAGCTTACGACCCATTACGACCCGTTTAGGTAGCTTATGCTACTTTAACGCGTCGTTCGCGTGAAACGCGTTCGGACCGCCTAACTAGTCCTATGACAAGTATTATATGCCTAAACATGCTACATAATCAGTTATGTGACAAAAGTTTAGGTTACATATGCTTAATTACCAATTATACATGAAAAGGGTATTCTGGTAATTTACCTAAGGCATATAAACTACCTATCATACAACTATTTAAACGATGTGACCATAGGGTATAACCATCGGAAGGTTATTCCCTACCTACTATGGTCACCTAATTTATTTGGTCGGATCCTAATGATCGACCAAACTGGGTCGGGTTCGAGGGTATAGGCGATTTATTAGATCGCCTACCCTACGACCCTAGACAACATGGTAATCAGTGGGCATAGTCCCAAGGGACTATGACCAACGTGATTACACTCACGTTGCGAAGTTCAAACGAACTTCGCATTGACCATTACTGGTCAACGCTGAAAGTCAAACAAAGTTTGACTTTCTGACTCGAAAAGCAATAAAATAAGGAAAAGAACGAAAGAATACTTACGAAGGGTCCCCGAATGCTAACCTCGATTCAAAAATCTCAGGTATGAAACAATAGTTTCAACTTAGAGTTTCTCAAATCAAAGTTCTTGTAAGTTTAGCAATGGGGTGGATGGGTATTTATAGGAATACCCGAACCGTTAGGATCGTTTCATGGAAAACGTGCCTTAATCCCACCCGTACAAGTGTCGGGACCTTATGGTGACTAAAAATGATCCTTATCTTCATGACTAGATAATTGGAAACATGTGGTGGTGGATCAAACAGCTGCAATCTGCTGTTAGAAACATTGAATCTGGTCTGCAGACAGGCTAGCGCACCGCTACGTTAAAAGTGTAGCGCACCGCTAGGCCATAGTTTGGCAGATTTACACTTTTGGTCCCTGCAGTGCAATAAGCCCATTTCTGACACGTTTAAGGCCCGTTAACCCCATTTCAAAGCTCTAAAATGAAGTTAAAGTATAGGGTACTTAAAATGTGCTCAAAAATATCTCGGATGTCGGTTCGTTTAGCCGTACGAACGCGATGTTCGCTTAATTACGACGGAATGCGCACAAGCGCGAAAAACGATCCAAATGACGCGACGAATGGATTTTTCTTATGGCGAACACTAAAATATAATATAGTCATGCTTACATAAATTTTTGGATGTCCGGATGTATTCAGAACGTAAGTTATGCGCGAAAATGCAAACTTGTGCACTTTTTGACACTTTTAGTCCCTGAATGACCCAAAAGTTTATTTTAGCACACCTAACCCCTCAAAGCCTATTTCTAAGCTATGTAAAGGATATTTATGGTATGTTTAACTTATGGTCATGTTCCGGAATGTCTGTTACAGTTCAAATTGGCATACTTTCGCAGTTTGTCAACTTTAGTCCCTGTAAGCGATTTAACTTAATTTTTGCCATACCAAAGCCTTCAAAACTTATTTCTAAGTTATGTAAAGGTTATTTAAGGTATGTTATTCCTATGTCACTATTTCGGAGTGTTTGTTGCATTAAACTGGTTATATTTACGCATCGGTGCGCGTATAACCTTCCAGAAAGCGATTTAGAGTTTGAAATTGAACAAGAATTGATATGTGCAAATGATACACATATTTTTACAAATACCAAGTATAAAATATAATATTTCATTGGTTCGGCATTTGTTTGATGGCCGTGGAGGCACAGGTGTTACAGTCTCCCCTACTTTAGGAAATTTCGTCCCGAAATTTATTTTGAGGAAACTTGTGAGAGCTTGAAAACATGAAGTTGAAAAGATCGAACAATATTGATTAGGGTTCTGAACTTCTAGTAACCTTTAATAACATCATGATTGCAATGTAAGAGGGATACTTATATACAAGTATATGAAGCGTCATTGGTGCGTCCACCGTACCTCCATTACATCATTCTCATTTCGTTATTGTTATCACTATCGGTTCTTACACATAATAAATCCTACTGTGGTTACCGTGCACCGAATCTCATAATTATGTACGCGTCCATAATCAGACAATTCCTTGCACAGTTCACACAGTCTATTTTATAATGTGTAGGGGAAAACCAAATGAACAATCATGTGATGAGTGTGACTAGACCGCCATAGAGTCCTTTTACTTAAATCAATAAATGATCTAAATAGACTATCAAGGCGTCTGTTCAGCTACATCACTAGACGTCGTTCTTTAACCAAATTGTGAATCAATCTTTTTTACTAGACCACTAAAGGGTCTCTTATGAATCATGGAGTGGTACTATATAATCCAAGGGTCTTAACTATTACATAGAAGCCCATTAAGGATTTAAGGTAGTACCTTTTGACTATCCTGCTACGAATTCCTCATATGAAGATATGAAAGATTCTGCGAGGATTTGGATAACGAATATCCAGAGTATACAAAAACACAAAAATGCATAAAAGAAAACATAAGATGAATAAACACATAGTCACATAACCACAAAATTGTTTAACTAGAAGTTTGTTCTGCTAACAGAGCACATGTATTTAAAGCACACTAGGAATCCATCTCGTGGATTTCATTTGGTACTTTAAACATTATCAAGAATCTAACTATAAAGATAGAAAGATTTAAAAAGAAAATTCGATTTCGATTATAAGGAACCGAAATGTTCGAATTAAGGTACATAAGGAATCCAATTAAGGACTCTGATTTGTATGACAATCATCCACAAGGATCTAATTGTGAAAATAAAAAGATCCCATATGGATTTTAGAAGCTGAAGATGTTTTGAAACCTTGCACTGGATGTGCTTAGGTCAAAACATGATGTAAAATGCTTATGAAGTTGAGATGCTTGATATGTCAAGGCGACATATGAAGCAGAATTTGAAGGTTAAGTCAATGTATGGGGAAAAATATTTCTGAAAACTATGCATGGGGTTCCTTTAAGAAAAAAATGTGTTTAACGTTTTTGAAACCTTATATATAATACTTTTGAAATCATAAAGTAGGTGTATTAGATAGATATATTTACAAAAATGTTTTAAAATCATGCGAGATGAATTTTGAAATTATGTATAAGGTTTTTGAAAGACATGAATGATGCTTTTCGAAATCATGCACTTGATAAGAAAATGTATTGTGTTAATATTGTCTTCAGACTATATGAAATATTTTGAAATTAGAAAGGTTGGTTTTGATAACATGGCCAATGTTTTTGAAATAACATAGACAATGTATCTAGAAAAATTGTTTTCAAACTATATGAAATGTTTTGAGATCATGAAGATTGTTTTGAAATACCTGTACTGTGTATGTTGAAAAATCAAAACGTAATGGGTATGAGATTTGATAATACCCTTAGTTATCTAACCAAGGATTTAAAGGCACAGATGTGCAGAAGCATGATCACTCATAATGCCACTTTATTTTCTGTACTTTGTTTCTTAGAATGAAACGAGTACTTAAAATGTTCGAGGGAATCATGAGCGATCATTTGAAAGAGAGAATCACAAGAGTAGTTTATAAGGAACATAGTTCCTTGATGTAAGTATCATAGGAAAAGTCATACACACATGTAACTACACTCGTATATCAGAACTGTGAACAACAATTTATTTATAATCAAACAGATTGTTTCACATTACAAGAAATAGAAGAAACAAAAGCATAAGACAACAACATCTTCTAATCAGCCAACTGCTCATCCGTGGGTTGGATTTGCATTAGCAAGCTTTGGGCATTTGTTCCTGAAATGGCTCGTATCACCACAGTTGTAGCAAGTACCACGCGGAAAACGAGCTTGAGTAGGGTTGACTTGGAGTTGGGTAGCAGCAAGATTTGCAACAGCTTTGTTCTGGATAGCAAAGCGGCATGTGATAATCAAATGTCCCAACCGTCCACAGTAGGTGCATTTGGAGCAGGGTATGAGGTTTGAATGATGACCGTTACATCGCTCGCACCTAGGAGCAGTTCCTAAGTACGGCCTCCTAGCTGGTGGCCTTGCCACATGGCTAGGTCCCGCTTGATTAGGTGTAACCGCTGCGGGTTTCCTTGAAGCCTTACGCTTCCTTGACTTTGGTGCAGTCTTGACTTCTGTTTCCTTCAGTGGCTCTTGAGTGGCTTCATTGTCGAGACGAGAGGCTTCATTGTTGAGACGAGCCATGGCAATGCCTAAATCCACAGTCTTCTGAATCACTTTGCCTATTTGCTGAACAAATTTGGCTGTTCGTTCGGGCATCTGACCAGTGCTGAGAGGAATAGACATTCTAGAAGGAAATGAAAGACAGAGGAAGAAACGAGTGAAAGGTTATTGGATAATCAATACAGAATGGTAACGAATGAAAATTGTGATCATTTGTTTGTTACCTAAGGCAAACAAATGAGATGGTGACAAATCAAAGTAAATGGGTCAAAAATAATGTATCGCGAAGACATGCTCGCCTATAAGTGAACACTCATTCCAAGAATTCCCAGGTAAGCACAACTGGTCTCGCGTCTGATGAGATGTATACGAAGTGCTTGCCTAGACAGAAAACCCAGAATACAGGCATTCACCCTTCCAGTTTGCACGTGTTCACATTATTTAAAACCCAAAACCTTGACGAGATTTTGAAAACTCAAAGGGGTTCAAAACCATATAATAGAGAGTTCAAAACCTTACAATAGAGGGTTCAAAACCTAGTAATCAATCATCCTAGAACAAATGATTAGTTTTCAAAGCGGTTTTGAAATTTATGTTCTTGTTGTGGTCGTCGCCTAAGGATAGGCGACGGTATTGTTTTATGACTAAACGCAAGTAAACTCGCGTTAGGGTCCTAAGAAGGTTATAGACTAGGTCAAAGCATTACTAATAACCTAATTCCCTATAACCATAGGCTCTGATACCATCTTTTCTGTCACACCCCGACCACGTAGAACATACAAAACGTGGCGGAAACATCGGGGAGTGTTGTAACAGAATTAATGTTTCACAACCATGGAAATTAAAGTTTCGTTTTATTGATTATAAGTGTTACAATGTCTTAACAAACAAAGAAATACAACATAATTAACTAGTCATGCATCTTTTATTGTCACTAAAGCCCAAGTCTGCCTATGTGTATCTTGATCATCTTATGCAACAGCTCCTGAAAACACATGTGAAAATAGGTACGTCAGCATAAAAATGCCTGTGAGATACATAGGTTTTGTGAAAAATAGGTTTCATGACTTATTTTTGAGAAAATGTTTAGTCATGAACCTTGTAATTTGCTTTGTTTTGTAAATCATTTGAAAAACAATAAGTTCAGATGATACGTATAAATAAGAGAATAATGCATGGTTAAATGAGTAACCATGTAAAATGAGTTTGTATAAGTTAAGTTGTTTGTAAAACAATGTATTGTGAAAAGTATGTTATTTGTATAAAATGTTATATGTATCAAAATGAAATGATTCAAATAACGCTACGATATGTAATACCATACAAACACTTATATATAGGGAGTACCAACGGCGTATCCACCATGCTTGTATCGTATTACACATGCATCGTTACTTAATCACTTAATCAAACCAAACCAAACCAAACAATGTAAGATGTCTATGTTTAAACCAATAGTCAAAAGTCCTTGTATAAACCATGTCAAATGTTTATAATCCAAAAGTAGTCAAGTAATGTATAATCAAAATGATATGTATGGTAAGTAAAATTTAGACTACTTAAACCATAAGTAAAAATGTACAAAACAAAGTATTGAAGTAAAACTTGGTTTAAATCAAAGTTATGTTTTGTAAAATATATGCATGCTATACTAAATATGAACATTTATGCGGTATTGTGAAGATTCATACATCCAAGCCTTGAGACAGACGGATAACTATGTAAAAGTGAGTTATCAAGAGAATATGTATTCGGATTCGGTCATTCCTTACGTCCAAACAAACCCGAGATTTCAGGAATGGGATTTGTCAAGTCCTATGGTACCACTACCTACTACCGAGCGGCATGATCGGTGTTAATGAATGTACATTGTATCATTTAAACAAACCAAATGTCATACCAAAATGTAAGCATGTGATGAAGATAATGTACCTAGTATGCTAGAGTAAACATACAAGGTAGAGCTGTAAAACAATGTGTCCATATGTTATTGGAACATATGCAACAGAGATGCAATGTAAAATGATGTACTAAGTATGCTAAGTTAACATACAAAGTAGAAAAGTCATGTAAATCAATGTGCTAGCATGCTATCAGTCAACATACATAGCAGAAATCTAATGTAAATCATGTACTAATAGTGTACTACTGAACATAACAAGTATATGATGTGAAAACAGGAAAGCAGGAAAGTAACAAGTAGGCACATGTGTTTCACCCCAAAATAGTTTGGAAAACAGTAAAAGAGGGGTCTATGTACTCACTTGAGAATGCTCAGTAGTCCTTGAGTGACAACCAAACAATGCTAGAGATCACGGAAATCAAACGGCACCTAATATAGGTAACTACATTAATAAACCGGACCTAAATCGGAAGATCGGATAGAATGAGGTTTCGTAAACCAAACGAGTATAGAGACTCGTGTCATATGGTTTATCAAAGCCTACATGCTAAATGAAACCCAACCTAATAGCTTACGACCCATTACGACCCGTTTAGGTAGCTTATGCTACTTTAACGCGTCGTTCGCGTGAAACGCGTTCGGGCCGCCTAACTAGTCCTATGACAAGTATTATATGCCTAAACATGCTACATAATCAGTTATGTGACAAAAGTTTAGGTTACATATGCTTAATTACCAATTATACATGAAAAGGGTATTCTGGTAATTTACCTAAGGCATATAAACTACCTATCATACAACTATTTAAACGATGTGACCATAGGGTATAACCATCGGAAGGTTATTCCCTACCTACTATGGTCACCTAATGTATTTGGTCAGATCCTAATGATCGACCAAACTGGGTCGGGTTCGAGGGTATAGGCTATTTATTAGATTGCCTACCCTACGACCCTAGACAACATGGTAATCAGTGGGCATAGTCCCAAGGGACTATGACCAACGTGATTACACTCACGTTGCGAAGTTCAAACGAACTTCGCATTGACCATTACTGGTCAACGCTGAAAGTCAAACAAAGTTTGACTTTCTGACTCGAAAAGCAATAAAATAAGGAAAAGAACGAAAGAATACTTACGAAGGGTCCCCGAATGCTAACCTCGATTCAAAAATCTCAGGTATGAAACAATAGTTTCAACTTAGAGTTTCTCAAATCAAAGTTCTTGTAAGTTTAGCAATGGGGTGGATGGGTATTTATAGGAATACCCGAACCGTTAGGATCGTTTCATGGAAAACGTGCCTTAATCCCACCCGTACAAGTGTCGGGACCTTATGGTGACTAAAAATGATCCTTATCTTCATGACTAGATAATTGGAAACATGTGGTGGTGGATCAAACAGCTGCAATCTGCTGTTAGAAACATTGAATCTGGTCTGCAGACAGGCTAGCGCACCGCTACGTTAAAAGTGTAGCGCACCGCTAGGCCATAGTTTGGCAGATTTACACTTTTGGTCCCTGCAGTGCAATAAGCCCATTTCTGACACGTTTAAGGCCCGTTAACCCCATTTCAAAGCTCTAAAATGAAGTTAAAGTATAGGGTACTTAAAATGTGCTCAAAAATATCTTGGATGTCGGTTCATTTAGCCGTACGAACGCGATGTTCGCTTAATTACGACGGAATGCGCACAAGCGCGAAAAACGATCCAAATGACGCGACGAATGGATTTTTCTTATGGCGAACACTAAAATATAATATAGTCATGCTTACATAAATTTTTGGATGTCCGGATGTATTCAGAACGTAAGTTATGCGCGAAAATGCAAACTTGTGTACTTTTTGACACTTTTAGTCCCTGAATGACCCAAAAGTTTATTTTAGCACACCTAACCCCTCAAAGCCTATTTCTAAGCTATGTAAAGGATATTTATGGTATGTTTAACTTATGGTCATGTTCCGGAATGTCTGTTACAGTTCAAATTGGCATACTTTCGCAGTTTGTCAACTTTAGTCCCTGTAAGCGATTTAACTTAATTTTTGCCATACCAAAGCCTTCAAAACTTATTTCTAAGTTATGTAAAGGTTATTTAAGGTATGTTATGCCTATGTCACTATTCTGGAGTGTTTGTTGCATTAAACTGGTTATATTTACGCATCGGTGCGTGTATAACCTTCCAGAAAGCGATTTAGAGTTTGAAATTGAACAAGAATTGATATGTGCAAATGATACACATATTTTTACAAATACCAAGTATAAAATATAATATTTCATTGGTTCGGCATTTGTTTGATGGCCGTGGAGGTACAGGTGTTACAATTCCCATCCGTTCGGCCGGTTGGACTTGATGGGATTTCCGTTGTTTAGCACGTTGTTACACCATCTCTATCAGACCACAACTTTTTAAACTTAACAGATTTAACAAGTTTTCAAACGAACTGGTCACTCAAATGAATAGCCATCTGATCGGACAACCATCTGATCGAACGACTATTCGACCAGGTGACTTGTGATTTTCAACACTTAAACAATTCTCAAAACTTCAAAGAATATCAGTTTCCAAACGAATCACCATCCGATCGAATGGCCATCCATCCGGATGACCATCCGACCGGATGACTGGACATATAGAGATACTTCTCACTTTTTAAAATTTTACAACGAAAACTTCAAAGTTCAAACAATTCACAAACATATCCCTCCCAAACGAACGACCCTCCGACCGAATGGTCATCTGTCCAGACGGTTATCTGATCGGATCACTGTTCGTCACTCGTTCCATTCGACGCACTGTTTTATACGTTGTTCAACGCTTATACTGTCGTACTATGATCAGGCTAACCCTCCAGCGCTCCCTTCAATCCAAGCTTGTGTTTATTTATTAAACACGAACTGTGAGTATACTCGATCCCTTTTTGCTTAACGCACTTTTGGGTGTTACATAGGTTACCTATATCAAATCATATCGACACACAACGCAAACACTTTTTATACGCTAACCGCTCTGCATGTTATACATGTTATTCGATGAATGCTTGTATGTTACGTTTACATAGTGATTGTTGCCTGACACCTTAGCAATGATAGTAATATAGTTTGGACTCAGCACCTGTCGTGGACAGGGGTTGTTAAGGGTATTTCTTCACGTGTCACAGTGGTGATATGTGTTGCGCATTCTACAACTCGCAGTCATGTCTGTGCATATTTCATTGTTGATAGCTTACATGTTTCACATTACAACGTGATACATGCTGGTTATGCGTAAACCGCTTTCGCTATACTATTATGCTATTAAACATGTATGCTTACCTTTACACTATGTGTATTGACCTATTTTAACGTATGTGGCAGGTGTTTAGGATGCTTTTAATTGCTGGATGTCTTGGAATCAAGCTTAGGTGGTCTAGAAACAAACTAAATAAATTTGAGTTGTTGGAACAATATTATTATCTTTGAGAACTATGTTTGTAATAATTGTTTTAATTTATATGTTATGGTATAGGCCTATACGATACGTATTGAAGGTGTCAATTTAATTTTTTTAATTTTGCAAGGTAGCTTCCTGTCACGCAGTAGCTTTTCGTCATGCGAACGAAGAAGCAGCATTTTGGACATTTGTTGGTCTTCAAACATCTAGGAAACATTATTTGAGAATACCCCTGAATTTATCGAAGCTGTAGAATGAGATCCTCCACTGTTGGGTTATTGTCTTTCAACCCCATTTTCCCTAAATTTATCGATTCTGTTTTTCAATGAGGATGTAATGCAATGATTCCTCTCAATTGAATAGACAGACACTTGCTTCATAGGACTCACTTGAATCGTCTTAGATGTAATAACAGTACGTTTAGCATCCGTGCCTGCTTGAATTGCAGAAAGCAAAGGATAACGAAGATGAACATTGTATTTATCATGAAAGTACTGAACAATCGAGATAACAACTCCGATTTCAACAGCTGCATTTGGAACTAGAAGTCCAACAATTCGTTCATTATCTGATGTTTGTCACAACAATATGAATGCTCGCAACGAATATCTACGATCCAATCAACGCACATTATGTGTTTCAAATCAAGGGTCCCATCATTACAACCACTTGTTTGAAAATGGCCAGGAGAGTTGAAAAAACTGCAATTGGAATTGATCTTGGAACATCATACTCTTGTTACCATATGACACATGATAAAAGCGCTTCTATGGACAATCTAGGATTATGTTTCGCAAATTGGGAACCACTTATTTGCTTCAAGATTTATGTCTGATGTCCAAGTTTGATCACATTTAACTTCATCTGCGACAGTCCAATGACTTTCTTCCCACGTGTCTGCACCGTGATCTTCATATTCTTGGTTCAATACCAACTCATCTTTAGTAGTGTTTGTTTGAGAACCTGATTCAGATACACAACAGTTCTCCAATTCTAGATAAGCAAGCAAATACACAACGATTCTCCAATTCCAGATCAGTAATGTAAGGAGAAGCGTTGAGATAACGGACATCCATCAAGCTCAAAAAGAAAACTTGTGTTTCCCATCACAAAGGATTGCGGTTTGTGTTTCCCATAGCCACCGTTTCCGTAGTAAATAACGGTTGCGGTTTACACATTCAACCTTCATTGCTTTATTAAAATTAACAAGGTGGTCTTTTTGCTTCGTCTACTAGAACTATTTTTGTATGCATTCTTTTGTAGTTAAACCAAACACGATTAGGTATCGGAGAACGTGTACTTTAAAAATTCGGTCGAATCATGGCCAATAAGAAACAAATATGTAAAAATACAACTGTTCGATTTCACGGTGAGTGGAGAAATTAGCGAATATACAGACTTCAAAAGTTAAACATATTTTATTAGCTATTATACCTCGTTTAATAGCAAGATAAGAAGGATGAGATATCGGCAGTTAGCTCGAATAAGTTTCCCTCGATCATTCAACACGTGTGATCGTGTCAAGATCTTTATCTATCATGTCGTCGACCAACTGCTCGAAATCCCTTTCGTTTCTCATGTTAGGGAGAATGTTCTCGAAATTGAAGGAAAAGGAAAAATGGTTGCTGAAGTTTCGTCTTCTATGATGATTCAAAACATTCTGAATAACTACACAATGTGAAAGTGGACTTCGTAATGATGTTTCATAATTAAACGCATGTACGTGACAAAACAAGGATCGTTCTAATAGATTAAAGAGATTAAACAGTCATGTGTTAACGCAAAAGCAATACTTACAATTAACCAACATACATTGATCGTGGATTTAACTTGAAACCGGTTTTACCTCATGAAAAGGAAAGAAACAAAGATTTGTTGCGTACTGATTATTGAAAAAAATTGTTGAAATCGAAGAAAAGAGTAAAAAAGATGAATTGAGGCGTGCATTGTTTAAATCTGAATCAGTTGGTATGTGTTCATATCAGTGTTGATTATCACCCTGTGTGAGCATTGGAAGCCCGACAAACAGTCTTGCAATTATATCATGTCAAGATGTTTATCTATCATGTCATCGACCAACTGCTCGAAATACCTTTCGTTTCTCCCACTGAAAGGGGTGCTGGTCTTTTCTTGCAAACTTCCTAAAACAACATTTAGGTAGATGAAGTTTTAGTCTGCACACATTCGCACTCAACGAATATTAGGGTTTCGTTTCTTCATGCTCTAACTCCGTAGAAAAAAATGGTTGCGGTTTGCACATTCAATCTTCATTGCTTCATTAAAATTAACAATGCGGTCTCGATTGATAGCTTCTATTTAATTACATTCATACGACACATGATAAAAGCGCTTCTTTAGACAATCTAGGAGTATTTTCTAACTAAACCCTTGAATCCCAATGCTTCTCTAAAAATATATGTTTCTTTTGATAGTGTTTTCCATAGTCACAAACGATTGCGGTTTGTATTTCGTATAGCCACCGTTTCCGTAGTAAAAAACAGTTTGCACATTCAATCTTCATTGCTTCATTAAAATTAACAAGGCGGTCTTGGTTGCATATTTTAGAGAGACCTTTAAGTACGGATCCGCTGCATTTGGAACAAGAATTCCAATAATCCGTTCATTATCTGTTGTTGTCCAAACAATAGGAATGCACGGAACGAATTTGACAACTGTGACAACTTATTAAAAGTATAAATCACCTCCAATCCTTTCCTGGTCAAATCACACACTATAAAGTTTAAACTTATCGTGTGTTGTAGTTTGGAAAGATGACCGAATAGAGATCTGAATAACAAACTGTGGAGAACTTGTTTGCATTATCCTTCAACATATGCTAAAATACTCTAAAATACGAAAAAAACTCTAAAATACGAAAAAACTCTAAAATACCTTAAAATACGCTAAAATACATGAAAATACGCTAAAGTACGCAAAAATACATGAAAATATGCTAAAATACGCTGTAATATGTTAATATACGTCATATTACGATAAAATACGCTAAAATACGCCGAAATACGTAAAAATACCCTAAAATACGTTAAAATAAGCTAAAATACGTTAGAATACGCTCAAATACGTCAAAAATACGCAACAATATGTTAGAATACGCCAAAATAGGCAAAAATACGTCAAAATACGCGACTAATGATTTTTCCACACGCGTATACATATAACACGGCACTATGCAGTACAAGTGGATTTCAAACAAAACTGTACGTAATCATAGAGTACGATATTCGCACCCAACCGAACGTCACCGAAATGACGTATGTTGAAGGTATACGTCATAAAACGACAAAATATGCGGAAGTTCATCAAAAAATGACACGTATATGCGTCGAACCGAGGGAAACATGATAAAACTAAATTTCAAATTATGCCATATACGATCGTATAGGCTTATGGTGTATTGTATATCGGCTTAATACGCATCATATAGGCCTATACGATGCGTATTAAACTTTGAATTTTCTCAAAAATACCCCTGAATTTATCAGAAAAGGGGTATTTTAGTAATTTCCTCGATTAATACGCATCGTATAGGCCTATATTATGCGTATTAAACTATGAATTTCTCAAAAATGCATTTCAAATCAAGGGTCCCATCATTACAACCACTTGTTTTCAACGGGGATGTAATGCAATGATTCCTCTCAATTGAATAGACAAACACTTGCTTCATAGGACTCACTTGAATCATCTCGGAAGTACTGAACAACAGAAATAACAGCTTCGGTTTCATCAGCTGCATTGTTTACCGTGGAATGCATCCTTATTTCTATAAATCGCATAAACAAGCATGCCTTGAACAAGTCTAGAACACTCGTAATCCTCAACCGGCTTTGAAACCGGATGGAATCTATGAAGAAATTGTTCGATTTCACGGTGAGTGGAGAAATTAGCGACGGAGAAACTGTTCGACACAGACATGCATCAGGAAAGAAGCATATAAAGAACCTTCAAAAGTTAGAGAATATACAGACTTCAAAAGTTAAACATATTTTATTAGCTATTATACCTCGTTTAATAGCAAGATAAGAAGGATGAGATATCGGCAGTTAGCTCAAAGAAATTTCTCTCGATCATTCAACACGTGTGATCGTGTCAAGATCTTTATCTATCATGTCATCGACCAACTGCTCGAAATCCCTTTCGTTTCCAATAGAATTCCCCTGTTAACAATGTCATGTTAATTGTTTCAGATGACATGCTTGGTAACAAAGAGGAACACTTTCTTCTTTTGTTCTTCAATCTTTGTTAGTTGTTAATGTTTTATTTTTTTCTACTTTTAGAAAGGTTTGACCACCTCACGACTGTAATTAAACGGAACATAATCCCAGATTGTCTAGAGAAGCGCTTTTATCATGTGTCATATGTTGGACGGAATATATAGATGGAAAGCCCGCATACTTTGTTATTTTTTATAATTTTACAGACGATTTAGAGAAACACAGAATACATTACGAGATTCTTTGAGAATTAGAAAAGGAGAAATTACGAAACGACAAGGGTGCTGGTCTTTTCTCCCACGTGTGATCCAAAGGTCGGTCTCGGGTGGGCATAAGATCCGTGGGCCCTATTGTCGGATCTGTGACTCCATGGAAGATGTGATTCAATCTTTCTTAGTTGTTAATGTTTTATTTTTTTTTTCTACTTTTAGAAAGGTTTGACCACCTTACGACTGTAATAAAACGGAACATAATCCCAGATTGTCTAGAGAAGTGCTTTTATCATGTGTCGTATGTTGGACGGAATATATGGATGGAAAGCCCGCATAGTTTGTTTTTTTAATAATTTTACAGACGATTTAGAGAAACAGAGAATACGTTACGAGATTCTTCAAGAATTAGAAAAGGAGAAAATACGGAACGGCAAGGGTGCTAGTCTTTTCTCCCACATGTGATCCAGAGGTCGGTCTCGGTTGGGCAAAAGATCCGTGGGCCTTATTGTCAAATCTGTGACTCCATGGAAGATGTGATTAAGGTAAGCGTGTCATATGATGTGTCATGTATCATAAAACGGAACATAATCACAGATTGTCTAGAGAAGCGCTTTCATCATGTGTGATCCAGAGGTCGGTCTCGGGTGAGTTGTGGATGATTTAGGAGGAGGTTATGAAACGAATATATGTTTATGCGAATTTAAAGGACAATACTGACAGGGATGCTGGTCTTTTCACCCACTGTGTAAACTTGAAAAATCTCACCATAACACATTGTAGACTGGTGGACTTGAATGGTTTTAATATATTTCATCATGGACTATCTAGTCTAATACTTGAAAATGGATATGATCATGTCAAGATCTTTATCTATCATGTCATCGACCAACTGCTCGAAATCCCTTTCGTTTCTCGGGTTCGCATTTGACACAACACACCAAAAAATAAACTTCAAAAAGTCTGTGCCTTGATACACATCGTATAGGCCTATACGATACGTATCAAGCCCGCCGCCAGACATAACCTGCACCTGTCAGTCTGCCATGTCTTTTACTTTATTTCAATACTCATCGTACAGGCCTATATGATGCGTAATTAAATTGGAAAGGTGTGCGGATAGACAGGGGGTGTGCAACTAGAAAACCCTTTCTTTGAGACCATTCGTAGTTTGAACATCACATAACTCTATTCGGTGGGGGTTATATGATAAATAGTAAGTGTTAGGAGCTAGGTTTTTATTATTGTGGACCCCATATTCTGAGGGTTTGCCTGGATAAATTATCTATAGCGGATAGAGCTAGGACTCAGAGGATCAAGGATCCTTATCATTATTTATAGTTTCTAACAATTGTTCTTGATGTTTTCTAATATTCTTGTGCAGGATATGAACGGAGTGGACTGAGTCTCAACTGAAATCTTGGGAATAATTCATTACGGATGCTGCACGTGCTAATTCCATAACGGCCATGAGTAGTGAACGCGGTCATGCAAGATTTTCGGAGCACGAATGTCATTGCGTGCCGGGCAATGGTCTGAATCACTTCTACATCTTCCACCATCTTATCCAACAATAACATAGGACCCCCAAATGGGTGGACCCTCCAACCCTGCTCCTATCACCGAGCCACCACCTACGGGTTATGATAACCCCATTCCCACATATCCGAATGTGACCAGATATGACGCTTCCTATATCGCAGCTGCTACCGATTACAACTATCCGGCTCTATCTTATGACCCCTATATACTGGAGGTCATTCAAAATGCTTTGTACCTACCTCCTTTCCCACCCACTTATCAAAATCTGGGTTATCCAAACCCTGGATATCCATATGTTAGGATCTGAGTTTGAATTGTTTATGTTTGTTTTAATATGAAGAATGGAAGATGAAAATAAGTATGAAAATAATGCATCGGAATGAAGAAAATTTATAACACAAATAATGGAAGATCTGCTTTCATCATGAAAACTTTAAGTTGAATGATTCAATCACGTATGCATGAATTACAATTCTCCCCCTCAGCCTGAGATCACAATGTTTGTTCGTACAAAATGTAAGTGAGTGAAGTGATCTAATAGAACAGTACATGCACTGACTATTTATAGTACAAACGTAACCACTGTGGAATCTTTGCTGACGTCACCTAGACAATGACATCTAACAACATTAACAAACTCTAACCTCTGCTAATGCTAAACACTGTTACATTACAAACACTGATTACAAGACTCTATTGATTCTATCCTCTGATGAGCTCTAACCTCTGATGAAGCTTTAGCAGTCTTTCTTCAAAGGGTGATCAGACCTTTGCTTCCAGCAGACCTTTGACTTCTTTAGTGGTTTAACATCAGTAATACTTTGTAATCCAAAAGACTTAGCTTTGAGCAGACCTTAGAATCAGCAGCTGTTTGAATGCCTTTGTCATTGGGAGAAGAATGTATTCAAAGCACTGTTATTCTGGATCAGTAGATTACAGAACTGTTTTGGCTTTGTATCATCTGTTCTTAAGGTGGGATCCACATGAGCCAACAATCTCCCCCTAGAACAGATGATGCCAAAACCCTTCATTTATTCCTGATCTTTACTTCTCATCAGCAATTCTTGGATTCTTGAACTGTAATTCAAAGTCCAAGGAATCCATGTTTTCTTCATTATCCCTTTCCAGTTGAAGGTTCAGAAGATCTAAGAGGTCGTTTGCATTCACACTATATGCATCCTCCCTTTTTATCCTTTCAACATTACTATCTGATTTATCAAAGTCAATACGTGGGTGTCTGAGGATGACTTCCACTTTAGTATTTTTGGATCAGATGGTTTTCTTGGGACAAGACTTATTAGGGATGAGTTTGGTGAATGAGGTCTGCTTGCCAACCTTTTAGTTGTTTCAGTTAAATGAGCAGTGATTCAGTCAGCATCATCATCCGTGTGGGATTCAATCTAGCATTTGATGGCCTCTTTTCTATATTCTTCAAACCTTTGCTCATCTTCCTCATCAGTCTGCCTTTACCTTTTTAATTGATTCAAGGCATTTGTGGGTAAAGCAGATGTTAAGAGAAGCTTTTTGGAGGCTTAGGTCTATTGAGGCCTGCCAGTAGTGGTTGTGGGATAAACTGGCTTTTGAGGAATTGTTGGGCCTTTGGCTCTAAGTTCTTCTAGCTTTTTGAAGGTCTCCTCAATATTGAGTTTTGACCATCTAGCTATTGACCTTGCAGATCCATAATCAGCAACAAGCTCTGCTCCCATTCTCTTGAACTTTAATACTTCATCTGGATCCACTTGCTTGGATTTCTTCCAATTGGGTGGATTTTTCTTGACCAGAGGATCATTGTTCATCTTAGTAATTCTATCAATTTCTTCCAAGAGAGTATCTGATGACCAGTCTTTAAATTGAGACATGGTTACTTTGTAAGGCTTGTGATTCATTATGTGATCAATGTAATCAATCCTCAGTTCTTTTTCAAGCTCAGTATCCAATGGCTGCTCAGACATGGATTTACTAAGGTCTTTAGCAAAGTCTTCAAGCTTTCTGACTTTGTTAAGCTCATGTGATAACAAACCTTGGTATTTCCTGTCACCTAACCCTTTGCTATCTTCTCTGGCTATAACTTCTGCTTGTCTTGCTTTCATTTTCAAATACTCATCCAGGTTCTGAGGTTGTCTGAAGCCATAGAGAGATGGGAAGGTTCTCTTTGATGGATCCTCTATTTTGAAGAAGGATTCAATTTCACTTTGAAATGCAACCAGTTCTAGAGGATATTTGGCAGCCAAGGGGATGACAGATGGTAGTGACCAGTGGGTGGATTGAGAAGTGGATTTTTAGGTGGAAGTGATGTGGATGAAGTGGTTTGGATGGGAACAGATGATAAGGGGATTGGTGATGGAATCTCCTTATCATCCTCATGTACAACAAATTTTCTTTTGCGTATATAAGCAAATTTTGGTGGTGAGGGAATTTTAGGTGGAGAAGATGGTTTAGGTGAAGAAGGTGGTTATGAAGGGAATCTTTGAGGTGTTGGAGGTGGTTATGTTGATGGTGGTGTATTGAAATTGATAGTGGCAGAGGATTGGACAACCTCCTCTGAAACAATGGTGTCTCAGCATCTGTTGGTTTAGAGGATGAAGGTGGTGGTGAAGCTATTTTCTGCTTCTTTTGTGGTGGTTTTTGAGGGGAAGGTTTGGTTTTGGGTGTAGCAGAGGATACAGGCCTTTTAGGAGTAGCAGTGTTTTTGGGAAAGGTGGCAATTAGTGGTCTATTATTTCTAAAAGACTTCATTCTTTGTGAAGTACCAATGTTTTCCCTTTTACTCTTCTCCTCTAGTTCTTTCTTCCAATTATAGGCTTTGCTCTCTTCTGTATCTTGCTTCTTCTGCTTTTCTAAAATCTTTTCTTCAGTTTGGATGTTTAGGGTCTCATCAATTCCCTTTTTTCTTTCCAGCATCTGAAGTTTCTGAAGTTTTTGCAGAAGTTTATTGTGGTTTAGCTGACCCTGGCTATTGCTTTTGTTGGACCTTTGGTTTTACTTTTGGATCAGGTTCCAACTTTCTCATGGAGTCTTTCTCCCCCTTTTTGGCATCATCATCATCATCCTTTTAAAAAACTGGTGCAGGGGAGGAGCTAGTAAGTTTGAGCAAATATTCGTTGATGCCCCTTGTGTCTGCCTGTGTATCTTTGTACCTAGCCACAACCATTATTCTGATAAGTTCCATATGCTTGTTGTGCTTGAGTTCAGCTAATTCCCTTTTGAGCTGCAAGGATTGGTTGCACAGAATTCCATATCTCTTGGGTAATTTGCTGAGTACTAGGCTGACATTTAGAATTCTCGAACATCTGTTTCATCATATCTTTTATTTCACCAACAGAGTTTTCAACTGAAGACATTCTATCCATCAAATCCTTGTATCTTAATTCATCACCTAATTTAATAGGATTATCTGAATTCCTACTAGAGGTGGTTTGTATTTGTTTTGATAACAGGAGAAGACTCCATGTCATCAGAAACAAATGCCCATTTTTCTTGGTTCTGGTGACTTCCCACTGGAACAGAGGTTACAGTTGTAGCCTCGACAGTGGTTGCCTGGTTGCCTTCAAGGGAGTCCTAAGTTTGAAACCACTGTCCAACTGTAAATCAATGGATTCATCAGTTGTAGTGGCTGCTTCACTTGAACTGTTTTGGTCAAAAATCACACAAGGATAATGTAACCAAATCTGATTTTTGTGAGGTTGAGTGCTTGGTTAAATGAACAAATGTATGAATAATAATTGAATGAAAATGACAATGAACACAAGGATTTATACGAGGAAAAATCCCTTGATCAATGTATGATCTCCAACATAAAACCCTCGGATAGTGAAAACTATCACTATCAACTATATTGAACAAAAAAAGGTTACAACTTTGGAAGTATTGAGCTTGTTACAATGAATTCTAGTGTGTGTATTCGAGATAGTAGCAGAGTTGTTGTTCGATAACTAGAGTGCAAGTGCCTTCTAAAATTAGCTCAATACCCCTATTAATCTTAGCCAAAAATATCCTTAACTAACTATCCGAGAATTTAGCCATTCACCCACGATCACCACCAACGGTCTTCAGCTCATGCACGCGCCAAAATAAAGAGCATATTCCCCTAGAATCTCGGTTGGAATAAGTCTCTCCGAAGTGCACCTGTAAAACAAGGCCAAAAGGTGATGGAAACAATTTTTAGTTTAAGAATACCAGTGAGGATCCTTGATCCTTAGTCTTCCTACACCATTTCCTGAGAATCCTTAATCCAGGTTGAACTGAGGATACGTGATCCATAGGCACTAAAATTCTATCCCTAACATGAACTACCATCAAGAGTTTTGTAAAACTCAAGGGGTGTAACCTCCTAAACTGTTTGGGGGTTAGCAGATTGAATAGGTTCAGACACAGTCATTTATTGGGTTATACTCTCAGTAATGGGTTGGTGAGAGGGACTGTTTTGAGTCTGAATATCAATTGCTTCTGTCTCACCCCCAAAATCCACAAGCGGAGTATCACCGCAGGGAGCGTGACTGACCAGGATCCAGCCACCAATCATATTGAACAATATAAATTAAATAAATAAAAGTCCAAACCAAACAATATAATTGGTGTCAAAACAATTCAACAAAGTTTAAGTTATCAGGGGAAGCATAAAGTTCAAAACCCAAAACATAAGTTTAAAAGTTCATAAGTTTGACATGGAACTCAACAGTCCATGTCCCACAACGACCTCTTCTTCCTGTGCAAGCTCCATCTAAGCACCTAACGACTTGCAAGGCATATAGTAACAAATCAACAACAAAGTTGAGCGAGTTCACAGTTGGTTGTCCATTTTAGTGTTGTTCCATAAACCATAAGTTGTTTCAAAAATCACGAGTTTAACCAGTTCCTTGTTTCCCAAAACATAACCAGTGGGGGCTACCCCATGTAAACCACTAGACCCGTTACCATATCGACTACTGACTGTAGTTATGTTTATGTGTCCTGCGTCAATGTCTATCATCAATGACTAGTGCCCAAGTCCATTAGTCCATGCCCGTCCTTTGCGGTACGGTGTGAGGCTTGTCAAACCTAATAGCGCTATTTAACTAATGACCTGTTCGCCAATGGCCCGGCGATTAAGTCGATATAAAAATGAGGGACTTAATGATAGAGTTTTGTCTAGTGTCAATGTTGTCACCCTTCAGTTAAGAGGGTGGGAGTACGTGTCAAGAAGAACACGCAGGTTTCAATGTTATCACCCTTCACCTAAGAGGGTGGGAGTACGTATCCTACCAAAGGAGAATACGCAGGTTTCCTTATCAAGCGTTAACCCATTCCCAAACCACCGGGAATCCCATGCCTTGTAGAAAGTGTGAACTCACTTTAGATTAGCTCGGCAGATAAAAAAAGGTCACTTAAGCAATTTGTGGTCAACCACGTCCTAACATGGTTACCATACAAGTCAGGTCTAGGTTCAGGCAATGCACGTATGTTTACACATAAAGTAGCAAATTACGTTCACACAACGATCATGGCATACACATAGAAACATGTTAACAATATCGATCAAGTATATACATAAGCCCAAATTGTACGATTATAGTGATTGGGCCATTGTGGTTGTGCGAGCCCAATCATCTTGTGCGATCAGAAGGATAAAGCCCAACGAATGTCCAGCCCAACCTGTTGTGCGATCAGCACAAACTTGTGTGATCCACAACAGATTGTGCTATCCAAACTATCCCAACCCCATAACCTGTGCGGCCCAAAAACATTAACATTTCATTATCTTGTGCGGCCCAACATGTTGTGCGATCAGCACTGTCTTGTGCGACCCACAACATGTTGTGCGGTCATGCAAGAAGGGTTTGTACATCGTGCTTTGAATAGTTGTACTTCATGCATTCCTAGCTTGTGCGATTGAGCTTGTGTGATCAGCTCTTGTGCGATTGAGCTCTTGTGTGATTAGTTATAGACTTTCCTTAATTCATGCAATCAATTCCTTGATCAATTCAAACAGTTTCCTACTTTACATTTAATCGATTAAATCAAGCATTTTCCATTAATTCTCATGAACCCTAATTAACAACTAATCATAATCACATCCTATCATAACATTCAATTTCATAATCGAATCAGTGATTTTTGAACACTAACATGCAACCCTAATTATCATATAAATCATGACTAACAATTTTTATCATGAAAACATCACACAACCATCGATCATAGCATCAAACCGAGCATCATCACATAAACCCTAATTCTAGGCTAACACTAATCTCATGATCATCATGTGGGTTCGGATCAATCATTCAGAAACACCAATCAAACATACATCATTTAATCATGTATTCATAGTTTATCACAACATCAAGGATCAATCATTATGCATAACATCAAGTGTTTATTATCAAACAATCAAACACCAAAACTAACAAGATACTAACTGAATCAATCTATGAATCGAGGATTGTGTGTGATGATAAGTCTTCGAGGGAGAAAGATGAGACACCCGTCGGCATTCACTTCAAAGAGAGGGGGAGGGCTACCGTCGAACAAGAAAAAGGAGAGGAGAGAGCTTAGGGTTTTGTGTGTGCTCTTGTTTTGCAAAATATGAGAAATAAAACCCCATAATGGGCATGTGTGTGCGAATAAGAGGAATCAGGTGTCACACCCAGACCACGTTAAAACAACAAACCGTGGCGGAAACGTCGGGGAGTGTCGTGGCAGAATTATCGTTTCACAACCATGGAATACAAAAAGTTTCATTTTATTGTTTCATTAAGTAATTTACATTAACATTGTCTTAAAACCCAACCAACAAGTTACATATCAACTAATATTGTTATTATGTCACTGAGGCCTCGTCCACATCCTATGTGACTCATGCATCCTAGCAATCAACATCAAGCAACATCACCTGAAACATATGTAAAAACAAAGTCAACAAAGAAATGCTGGCGAGTACAGAGGTTTTATGAGAGTGTCGGATTCATGGCTAGTTTACATGTTGCAATACCTTATTAAAAACCTTGTTTTGAAAAGAGTATAATATTGCAACGAAATTAACCAACTTAAATCAAGCGGGTTATAATTTATAAAATCTCGTAGCCATGATTCTTAACCCAAAAACATTTGTTTTAGTAAACCAATTTGTAAAACATTTCGTATTAACTCGTTTAATAAATCTCGTATGGTTTATATCCTTTCGAAAACATCGTTATGTGACATCGTTTCAAAATCGTTTACCCAAGTGAACTAAATAATGCCACGGTATGTAATATGTTGAAAACACTTATATATAAGAAGTACCAGCGGCATATCTACCATGTTTTCACCATATTACACCCGTCCCATTATCTAAACACTTAACCAAAAACCAATCATTTATCCAATTCGTTTAATCTTGTTCAAATCGTTTCCAAATTGTTAACTCGTTTAAATCGTTTCCAAATCATTAACTCGTTTAAATCGTTTAAATCATCCTCGTTTTAATTGTGAAAACTATTTTTGGTCGTCTCGCTAATAACATTCAAACCTTCGTGACTTGACTATCTCGCTTCTCGCATTAACAAACCACCAAAGGGTAAGTTAACAATCAGATTCAGTCATTACCCACCTAACCCACACATAGCCATGGGTGCAGTACGATAACGGGATTTGTCAGATCCTATGGTACCATAACCTAATACTGGTCGGCTCGATCAATGCTAATGAATGTCATTCGTTATGTAACTACAACCAACAAGTTCGTTCACATTATCGAAATCGTTTTTAGTTTAGTATAAACCATCTTAATCGTTTTTGAAATCATCGTTATAATATCAAAAATCGTTTTGATACATATGAATCACCCCAAAACAATTGAAAATAGTAAAATAGGGGATCTATGTACTCACATGAAGTGCAAAGTATCCTCAATCAATAGAACTTCAACAAACTCAAGTAAACCAGAGAAATCAAGCAGCACCTAGTAATCGAATCACTAGTAAAACAATAGATACCTAAATCAGAAGATCGGATAGAATGAGGTCTTGTAAACCAAATGAGTATTGGAACTCATGTGATATGGTTTAACAAAGCCTACTTCCTAAATCGGAACCTAACCTAAGTGCTTTTCGACCCGTTGCGACCCATTAAGGTAGCTTATGCTACTTTAACGCGTCGTTCGTGCAAAGGCGCATTCGAGACGTCTAACTAGTCTTATGACAAGTAGTATATGCCTAAACATGTTTAAATATGTTGCATAATCAGTTATGTGACAAAAGTTTATGTTACATATGCTTAATTACCAATTATGCATAAAAAGGGCGTTTTGGTCATTTACCTAAGGCATATAACTACTTATCATACACTAATTAAACCTAAGTGACCATAAGGTATAACCTTGGAAGGTTATTCCCTATGCAACTATGGTCACTAAACATGTTTGGTCGGATCCTAATGATCAACCAAACGGGTCGAGTTTGAAAGTCTAAGTGGGTGTTTAGTCCGCTTGACTTACGACTCTACACAAGCACTAAACTAAAAGTGATGAGTTAAACATGTTAAAACATGTTTAACGAATTTAGAAAACAGGTTTGGCATCAAAACAAACGGTTTTGATACCCAAAAGTAGTTTGGTTACAAATACGCGAGAATGTGCATTTTGGCTGAAACTACGACTCGTCACTGAGCTTAGATAACGTGGTAATCAGTAGGTATAGTCACTAGGGACTATAACCATCGTGATTACGCTCATGTTATGAAGTTCAAACGAACTTCGCATTGACCATAAACTGGTTAATGCAGAAAGTCAAACGCAATTTGACTTTTAAGCTAAAAACGCATAAAAGAACGAAAGAAGACTTACAAAGGGTCCACGCAAGTTTGATTTTTCAAGTATTCTCAGGTATGAAGTGGTTAACACTTCAACTTAGAGAAATCTCAGAAAAATCAAGTGGGTTTGGGAATGAAGTGAAGTGGGGGGGGGGGGGGGGCTATTTATAGGAAAACTAGAACCGTTAGGATTGTTTATCAGGAAACGAGCTTCGATCTAGGCCGTCCAAGTGTGCCCCTTGTTTTCTAATACCATTGGAGCCCCTAGTATGAGCTCATGGTATTGCAAAAACCATTTGCAAGACTTGGGAACAGCTGGTTCAAGCTGGAACACAATTCTGATGATCTGGGGGGTCCTTACAGACCGTATGGATATGTGCTTACGGTCCGTAAGCCTTGTGCAGGTCAGCAAGTTTGAAATTTGTCAGAACAGGCCCCTATGTCTCCAAACTTGATTTTCGATGCGTTTTGACACGTTTAATCCCCGTTAACCCCATTTCAAATCTCTAAAATGAAGTTAAAGTATAGGGAACTTGAAATGTGCTCAAAAATATCTCGAATGTCAGTTCGTTTGGCCGTACGGTTGCGTTGTTCGGTTAATTACGACGGAAGTTGTAACGGACGCAAAAACGATCCAAATTACGCGACGAATGGCATTTTATCAAGCCAATCACTAAAATAAAATATTTTAATGATTACATAAATTTTTGGATCTCCGGATATATTCAGAACGTAAGATATGCACGAAAATGCAAACTTGTGCACTTTTTGATGCTTTTAGTCCCTGTTGATCAATAAAGTTTATTTTAGCATACCGAACCCCTCAAAGCCTATTTCTAAGCTATGTAAAGGATATTTAGGGTATGTTTAAATTATGGTCATGTTCTGGAATGTTAACAAATTGGCATACTTTCGCAGTTTGTCGAAATAGTCCCTGTAAGCGAATAAACTTGATTTCAACACACCAAACCATCCAAAACTTATTTCTAAGTTATATGGAGGTTATTTAAGGTATGTTAAACCTATGTCACTATTCCGGAGTGTTTGTCGCGTTATACTGATTGCGTTTACACACCAGTTTGCGTATAACCTTCCAGAAAGCGATTTAAAGCTTGAAATCGGAATCGAATTAAATTGAAAAATCATTAAACGCAATTACACATATAATAACACCAAAACACATATAATAACACCAAAGAACATTGTTTTATTGATAATTAACATTGTTTTACATTGTACATCGATTACAGAACACAGTTGTCACATCAGGGGAGTGGGCCAAACCCTAACTTGGGCTGCCCTTTTGATTCGAGTACAAGTTGTGCGGCCCAAAAGGGCTTGAGCGATTGGACGAGTGCTGTGTGATCGTGCATACATATTTATATCATAATCACGTAATGAAAAACATAATATTCCATTGAAATCACACATATCAACTAGTCACATAATGTTCATACAAGTTACATCAAGCACAATGAAAGATTCTAAAATACGAGTTGTCACATCATCCCCAAGTTGAAAGAAATTTCGTCCCGAAATTTAACACGTAGTCACTGAGGAAGCTAGTTAGGTTGTGTGGTTTCCTGGTTTTCCGCAGTAGCTTCAGTTTCAGTAGTGGACTCGCTTTCCTTAAACAACTAGGGATACTTGCGTTTCATTTGTCTTCTCGTTCCCAGGTGAAATCTGGGCCACGACGGGAGTTCCAACGAACTTGAACAATGGGTATCTCGGTACGCTTGAGAGTTTTAACCTCTCGGTCTGTAATTTCCACCGGTTCCTCGACGAATCGCAACTGATCGTCGATAGTGACTTCCTTGAGAGGAACTATGAGGGTCTTATCTGACAAACACTTCTTCAGATTTGACACATGGAATACGTTGTGAACGCCACTAAGCTCTTCGGGCAGATTCAATATGTACGCTACTTTGCCGATTTTCTCAATGATTTCAAAAGGCCCGACATAACGCGGATTAAGCTTTCCTCGTTTACCAAACCGAACCACACCTTTCCAAGGTGAGACTTTAAGCAATACTCAATCCCCAACCTGGAACTCGAGCGGTGTCCTGCGCTTATCAACATAGCTTTTCTGATGGTCACGAGCTGCCACCATTCGTTGTCGTATTTGGGCAATCTTTTCTATTGTGTCGACGACGAGTTCTGGGCCAGTGATTTGGCTGTCGCCAACTTCTACCCAGCATAAGGGTGATCGGCATTTCCATCCATACAACGCCTCGAACGGAGCAGCCTGGATGCTGGTGTGGTAACTGTTGTTATATGAAAAATCCACCAAAGGTAGGTGCCTTTCCCAGCCGTTACCAAAGTCGATTACACATGCTCGAAGCATGTCTTCAAGAGTTTGGATGGTGCGTTCAGTCTGCCCATCCGTCTGTGGATGATACGCTGTGCTCATGTGTAGACGTGAGCCAAAGGATTTGTGCATCGCCTGCCACAAATCAGATGCAAAACGTGGATCGCGATAAGAAATGATGGAAGTTGTCACCCCGTGCCTCGCGACTACTTCCTTCAAGTAGATGTCTGCTAAAGTAGAAAACTTATCCGTTTCCTTGTTAGCCAAAAAGTGAGCAAAATTTGTCAGTCGATCCACTATCACCCAAATAGTATCGTTTCCTCTTTGAGATCTAGGTAAGCCAGTAACAAAGTCTATGGAAATTTGCTCCCATTTCCATGTTGGGATTTCTGGTTGTTGAAGTAGGCCTGATGGCTTCTGGTATTCAACCTTGACTCTCGCACAGGTCAAGCATTTACTAACATAGGTCGCTATGTAAGCTTTCATATGGGGCCACCAGTAGAGAGTTTTGAGGTCTTGGTACATCTTTTCAGAACCAGGATGCACCGAGTAGCGAGACTTGTGTGCTTCGTCCATCACAAGTTCTCGTAAATTACCAAAGAATGGAACCCAGACACGTTCTATGAAGTAGTAAATGTCGTCTTCCTTATGTTCAAGTTTCTTTTCCATGCCCCGCAGGGACTCTGCCTAGATGTTTTCTACCTTCAATGCTTCGATTTGTGCGTCTCGAATCTAGATAGGAAGGCTAGAGTGGATGGTAAGCTGTAACGCACGTACACGCTTAGATTTGGTTTCCTTACGACTGAGGGCGTCAGCCACAACATTGGCTTTGCCTAGATGATACTTGATTGTGCATTCGTAGTTGTTAAGGAGTTCGACCCATCGACGCTGTCGCATGTTCAACTACTTCTGATCGAAGATATGCTGGAGACTCTTGTGATCGGTGTAAATGGTGCACTTGGTACCGTACAAGTAATGTCTCCATATCTTGAGTGCAAACACTACTGCTCCCAACTGCAGGTCGTGAGTAGTGAAGCTCTTTTCGTGAACCTTAAGTTGGCGTGATGCGTAAGCAATAACTTTCTCATGTTGCATCAACACAAAACCAAGTCCTTGGATTGACGCGTCACAATAAACCACAAAATCGTCTGTGCCTTCAGGTAAATAGAGAATAGGTGCGCTACAAAGCTTCAACTTTAGCTGCTGAAATGCGGATTCCTGAGCATCACCCCAACGGTAGGTGACACCCTTCTGGGTAAGAGGCTATGAAATCTTCGAGAAATCCTTGATGAACCTTCTGTAGTAACCCACCAAACCCAAGAATTGATGGATTTCAGTTGGTGTTTGAGGTGAAGGCCAGTTCTTGATCGAGTCAACCTTGGATGGATCAATGTGAATCCCATCCTCATTAACCACGTGGCCCAGGAAATGGACTTCACGAAGCCATAAGTCACATTTTGAAAACTTAGCATAAAGCTGTTCTGCTAGCAGTAGTTCCAGAATGAGTCACAGATGACGCTCGTGCTCCTCCTGACTCTTGGAATAGATCAGGATGTCATCGATGAAAACAATAATGAACTTATCTAAGTAAGGTTTGCATACCCGGTTCATGAGATCCATGAAGACCACAGGTGCATTCGTCAACCCGAAGTGCATAACCAGAAATTCGTAGTGTCCGTATCGAGTTCTGAATGCTGTCTTGGAGATGTCCTCGTCTCGGACTCTCAGCTGATGATAGCCCGATCTCAGATCAATCTTAGAGTAGAAGCTCGGCCCTTGCAATTGGTCGAATAGGTCATCGATACGAGGAAGGGGATAACGATTCTTCATGGTCACCTTGTTGAGTTCGCGATAGTCTATGCACATACGGAAGATACCATCTTTCTTCTTCACAAACAAAACTGGAGCTCCCCAGGGAGAAGAGCTAGGACGAATGAATCCCTTGTCCAAAAGCTCTTGTAGTTGTGCTGATAATTCTTCTAGTTCGGATAGGGCTAGGCGATAAGGTGCACGAGCTATTGGCGCTGCTCCAGGAGCCAGGTCGATTTGAAACTCGACTTGACGATGAGGCAGAAGACCAGGTAGTTCCTCAGGAAATACCTCAGGGAAGTCGCGGACGATCGGAATGTCCTCTATCTTCTTCTCTTTCGTTGAGGTGTCAGTAACGAGAGCTAGAATAGCAGTGTGGCCCTTTCGCAAACATTTCTGGGCCTTAAGGAAAGAGATGATGCCCAAGACAGCACCACTCTTGTCGCCACGAATAACGAGGGGTTCTGTACCAGAACGAGGGATGCGGATAATTTTCTCCTTGCAGAGTATTTCCGCTCGATGTTGGGATAACCAATCCATCCCAATGACAACGTCGAAACTACCAAGAATGACAGGGATAAGATCGATAGAGAAAGTCTGACCAGCGAGTGCGAGATTACAACCCTTAACTATGTGTGTGGCCTCAAGACTTTTACCGTTTGCTAGTTCTACCACATGCTTGGTGTTCAAGGGAATTGGGGTACGCCTAAGCATCTGAATAACTCTTAAGGACACGTAACTAGTATCGGCCCCCGAATAGAATAAAAAAGAAACAAAGAAATCATCCAGTAGGAACTTACCTGTCACGAAGTTGGGATTGTTCCTCGCATCACCCTAACCAATCACAAAAGCACGTCCCCTGGCACCATTACCATCATTGTTATCCCTGTTGTTGTTCCCATTCCCCTGGTTGTTATAGTTGTTCTGATTCTAGTTCAGCTGGGGGCAGTCTCTTTTAAAGTGTCCCTCAGCACCACACTGAAAACATCCTTTGTTGTTACCCTGATGTTGCTGCTGCTGCTGCTGCTGCTGGCGCTGGTTCTGTGGAGGCTGTTGCTGCTGCTGCTGTTGTCCCCTCTGATTCCCAGGATAAAGGCTCCTTCAATCTTTTGCTGCGTGGCCTGGTTTGTTGCATCGTTGACAGTTGTTCTTGCTACATGGCCCGCTGTGGTGCATATTACATCGATTGCACTTAGGGTGGTTTCCCATGTACCCACCCTGCCCTTGGTTACCAGAAGACTGTTGACTAGGGATCTTGTGGTCGTCATTCCTTCGCTGCTGAGATTCAGACTGTACAAAACTTGAACCCTTGCTAGAATTTCCATCCCATTTGCGTTTGTTGTCACTTGGAGCATCAGAAGTAGTGGCACTAATACGCTTAGGCAGCTTGTTCTGCTCAACTGCCTGATTAGTGAGACGGTGGGACAGTCGTATGATCTGCTGAATCGTGGGAAGGTTAGCTGAAGTCACCATGCTCTGAATCTCTGGCACTAAACCCTTGATGTATAGCTCAATACGTTTGCAGGGAGGATCCACCATGGTGGGACACAGTACAGCTAATTTGTTCAATCTCTTAGTATACGCTTCGATCTCAGACCCCGTCATCTTCAGATTGTAAAACTCCACCTCTAGCTTGTGGATGTCATCATGATGACAATACTCTTCTTTGATCAAATCCTTAAAGTCGTTCCATGGGGTGGCATTAGCAGCTGCCAACCCTAGCATTTGCACCTGTGCGTTCCACCAAGTTAACGCACCGCCTTCAAGTGTTCCTATAGCAAACTTTACCCTACTGGTAACAGGGCATTCACACATTTCGAAAACAGATTTGATCTTCTCGAACCAGTGGAGAAGACCTACAGCTCCTTCAGTGCCGTTGAAGGTATTTGGTCGACAATCCATGAAGGTCTTGAACGTACACACGGGAGGCTGAGCATGCTGACCTGTTTTGCGAGAAAGAAAGGATAAAGTTAAGCATGAGAGTAGGATCTAAACATCCTAGGATAGGTCGGGATAGCAGGTTGTACCTCCTGCTTGGGCTGCTGCGAGAGCCTCAACAACTCGTTCGTTGATTAGAGCTGTCAGCTGGGCTTGAGTCAAATTGAGACGTCCACTCATGATCTTCATATCGAAAGAAACACAAGTAAGAATGGTGGCGTAGAGATGTGAAAAGTATGAGATGACAGAAGAGGGCAAGCACACATGTTAGGGTTCAGGCAACAAGTGCATGTCAAGAAGGTACATTACTGCTAGTGGCTACATGTTACTACGTTAACTAAGTATACCATGACTAATGCACTGTTTAAACTAACAGGTAGGCAATACAAACATAAACCATATCACCTATAGTGTTGAGTCTTGCACGTGGAGCGAAACGTCGTTGTGGATCATTGAGCACTGAACAGGTTATAGTCTGGTTTTTATCAAAAGCTTTTTCCTTTTTAAAACCAAGTTCACTATAACCAATGGCTCTGATACCAATCTGTCGCACCCCCAAAATCCACAAGCGGAGTATCACCACAGGGAGCATGACTGGCCAGGATCCAGCCACCAATTATATTGAATAATATAAATTAAATAAATAAAAGTCCAAACCAAACAATATAATTGGTGTCAAAACAATTCAACAAAGTTTGAGTTATCAGCGGAAGCATAAAGTGTTAGGATCTGAGTTTCTTATGATTGTGTTTTCGTTTGAGAAATAAGAAGATGAACAAGAACAATTGCAGTGGAATGTAAATGGAAACAAACTTTCGCACACAATTAAATAGGAGAAATGCTTTCAACACACATGTTTAACATAGAACCGAATGATTGAATTTATTTCAAGCTTCAATTACAATGCATGCATGTATCACAAACTCCCCCTCAGCCTGAGCACACAACAGTTTGTTCATACAGAATGACAAGTGATGAAAGAGCTAATAGAACAGTACATGGTACTGTTCTATTTATAGGCACGAGCAAACAACTGTGGCATCTTAGCTGACGTCACCATTATAGTGACATCTAACCTCCTAACAAACCCTAACTACTGACCTATTACAACCATTGATTAGTAAACAACTTATTACAATACATTAGAAAGAAATGATCTAAACTACTGATTCTTCATTCCACTGCTTGGGCTCCAGCAGTGCTTTACTCTTCAGCAGTACTTCAGACAAGGCAGTTGTTTGAGTATTAGCACTTGGTCTTTATCAGTCTTTTGGGTCAGCAGTAGTTAGGAGAGGCAGTAGTTGAATCCATCAGATGTTAGAGCCACTTTCAAGGGGAGAGATTGAATACAAACATCTGCTTATTCTTGATCCACTGATCTGATCCAGTTTTAGCTTTAATCAACTGTTCCTTTGGTAGGGTTCAATTCCAACAATCTCCCTCTGGAACAGATGATGCCAAAACCCTTCATTATTATAGATCTTTATTGCCTCATCAACAGTTCCCTGACTTGTCCTTTGAATTGTAATTCAAAGTCCAAGGAATCTGTGTCATCCTCATCCTTGCACAGTTTAAGATCAAGGAGATCTTGCAGATCTTCAACACCCAGGCCCAGTGCTTGTTCCCTTGATATTTTCTTCACATCACCACTGGATTTGATCAAGGTCAATACGTGGGTCTGTTTTTCAGATTTCCACTTTAGTATTTTTGAATCCAGTGGGTTTCTTGGGAGAGGTTTTATTGTAGATGAGTTTGGAGATGGTGGCCTGGTTATAACATTTTGAGCAGCAGTATTTGTATCTTTTGCTGATTCAGACTTTTCTTCTATCATCTACTTAAGACCAATTTTTATAAGGTAATCCCCTGCTGC
Organism: Helianthus tuberosus; assembly: GCA_030545235.1. Taxonomy (NCBI): domain Eukaryota; kingdom Viridiplantae; phylum Streptophyta; class Magnoliopsida; order Asterales; family Asteraceae; genus Helianthus; species Helianthus tuberosus. The sequence goes on from CM060351.1 coordinate 50,834,085, forward strand.
TACATCTTCTGCTGTTTCTGCATCCAACTGCTTTTATTTCCTTCTTTGATAAAGGATGGTGGCAGGTGGAGCAGTAGATCTCCTGATTTGTAGCTTTTGTGGCTTAGCTGGAACCACTGCTTTAGGGTAAACAGGCTTTTGAGGAACATTAGGATTTTTCTTTCTCAATTCTTCCAGCTTTTTATAAGAAGCCAACACTTTATCCTCTGACCACCTTGTCACTTGGTTCCTTGACCCAAAATCAGTTGTTATCAGCTCTTCTTTCATTCTCTTCAGCTGCAAAGTTCTTTCTGGTACATTTTTCTTAAACTTTGCCCAGATTGGTGGAGTCTGCTTCACCTTGTTTTTGATCATATCTTGAATTCTGGCTGTTTCACTTTCTAGCTCACTAATGGTCCATTCTTTGTACAGGTACCTTTATCCCTTGTACTTTTTGTAAGCCATGATATAATCAAGATAATCTTTCCTCAAGGTTTCATCAGCTCTTTCTGATAAATTCTGACAAAGATTTTTTGAAAACTGCTCCAAAGTTTTGACTTGGGTCAGCAGATATTGGTAGTATCTTTGAATCTCTCTGTCATATTTTCCTTCTGTATTTCTTTTGGAGATATCCTCTTCTTGTTGAGCCTTTAACTTCAAGTATTCTTCAATGTTATTAGGCCTTGGATATCCTTGAACAGATGGTAGGTTCCTTTTAGCAGGGTCATCTTCAGAGTAGAAGGATTTGATCTCCTCTCTAACTGCTGGAAGATCTAAAGGATACTGGACTCCTGCAGGAGTAATGGCAGTGTTTGGATTTGAGACTTGTGCAGAAGAGAGTGGAACAGGGTTTGGAATGGTAACAAGTGTCAATGGTTGTGAAGATGTTGGAGATGGGGAAGTGTCATCTTCCAATATTACCCTTCTCCTTTTGGGTTTAGGAGAGGTTGGTGGTGTTTTGGTGGGTTGAGTGGTAGGTGGTTGACTAACAGTTGTTGAAACAACTGGTGTTTCAACCACTGTTGTCATTACAACAGATGATGTGTCACCTGAAGTCTTCTGCTTTTTAGCAGGTGGTGTTTGTGGTAATGAGGTTGTTTTTGGTGGTGAGGTGATTTTTGGTGGTGGTGGTAAGGCAGTGGATTGAGTGTGTGTTGAAGTGGTAGTGGTGGCAGTTGTTTGGGTGACAGATGTTGAAACAACTGAAGTACCAACAGCTGTTGATACAACAGGTGTTTTAACATCTGTTGGTTTGGAAGGTTGATGAGTGGAGTTTTTAGGTGTTTGGGGAGTGTGTTTTGTGAGTCTAGAAGGTGTGGATTTGGGTTGCCTCACTTTTCTAGTGGGCTGTTTTCTTTTAGGCTCAGGTTTTTCTTCATCCTTGGGCTCAGACACACCCTGCACTTCCATCTCCATATAAACTTTCTTCTCCTGTTCAAACTTTGATTTACCCTTTGCCTCCATATCCTTTTTCACTCTTGCTTTTGCATCAGCAATAGCATTTAAGGTTACATCAACCTTTTTGGAACCATCTAGCTTAGAGATGTCTGCAAGCATACTTGAATTATCTGGTGCAATGTACAGACCATCTTCATATCCATTTTTCTTTAACTGCCTCATTTTCTTCCCCTTTTTGGCATCATTGGGTGGAGGATTATCAACAAAGATTATAGTAGGAGGAGCAGTGCCAGTGGTTTATAGCATATGGGCCTTGATTGCCTTGATTTCTGCTTGTGTATCTTTAAACCTTGCTTTCATGAGATTTCTGATCTTTAGAACTTGAATTTCATGTTGATGATCAGCATACTCTCTTTGTTGGTGAAGTAGAGGTTGAAATAGACTCCAAAGCTCAGTGGGAGTAGGAGCAGATGATGGAGTAGATGTTGCAGCTGGTGCAGCAGTGGGTGTTGCCTTTTGTGCTTGTAACAACTGTTGCAGCATTGACTTGATGTCTGCAACAGGTGTGTCCAATTTTTCAGCCCTCTCTGTCAATTCTCGGTACATTAAACCATCACCCAAGTTAATGGGATCATCTGATTTCCCACTGGCAGTGGTTGTATCAGCAGTTGACTTAGGGAAAATGTCCCAAAAGTCATCCACTGATGCCCCTTTGTCTTGGTACTGGGGACTTCTTCCTTCAGCAGGGGTTACCACTTTAAGTGACCCAGTGAAAAATGGAAACACTGTGGATCCCAAAGAAGAAATTACCTTCAAGGGAGTCTCATTTATGAAACAACTGGCCAGGTGCAGATCAGTGGATCCAGCACCTGTAGTTGCTGTTCCTCTTGAACTACTGACAGGAAGTACTTGTATTTCTTGCAGTGTAACCTCCTCAGTTGTAGGTGGGTTAGCAATGATTGAGACACCAGACCCAGTCACTTGTTGGGGTATATTCTCATTAACAGGTGTTTGAGAAGAACTGGTTTGTGTCTGGGCTAAATCAAGAGCATCCAACAAAAGTTTTGTTTGTGGGGGAATTTGAGAAGTGAGGATAGGTGTAGAAAGAGAATTTGCCCTGGGCAGTGGGCTGTGGATGATGGAATCAAGTGATTCCAGAGCATCATAATTTGGTGTCCCTTGGCATACAACCTATTCTTTTTTTAGAAGAAGCAGGAGGAGTTTGAGGCTCAGGTTGAGATCTTTATACCAACTGCTGTGAGGAAGTAGTAGCAGTGGTTTCTGGTGACTTTTGTGTTATCACTGGTAGTTGCTCTGGGATCTCATCTTCTAGAGTTACCTTTTTGATGGGTTTGGGGGGATTTTGAGATTTTTTCTGTTTTGGTTTTCTGGTGGTTTTAGGTGTGGGTTTCACAGTAGTTGTTTTGCTGCTGTGATCACCTTGAGCAGTGGGCTCAACAGTAGGTGCCTGAGGAGCAGTGGTAGCTGCTGAAATCTCCTCAGGATCCTCTGTTTGCGTTTTGGAAGGTTTTGGTAGCCTTGTAAAAGTTTCATAGGTTAGGCTGTTTATTTGAAATGGCTCTCCTTGAATAAGGACATGAGCATTATCTTTTGAAAATTTCTTTTGAAAATAATAGCTTAAAAACCTTGGAAATAATAGAAAGGATTTTTTATGAACATTTTTAACAAGATCATTGAAGATCTCCTGGGAATAGTTAAAGTTTTCTCCATGTAGTATAGCATAACCCAGGTATTGGATCTTCAATGGGATTTCATTGAAAGCGGTTGTTTTATTAGAAACACACATGAGAAGAGTGTGAAACAAAAACCTTGTGGCAGGAGGAAAACTGCCTTTTTGTAAAGTATCTTTTTTCATTTGTTCCTCATAACCTCTTTCAATGAAATCTCTTTGATACTCTGTTTTTGGAAAGGATGTGTTACCTGCAAGATCATCAAGTTCAAAGGCCTCCGATACGGTTTGTGGTGTGATGGTGACTGAAATACCCTTTATAGAAGAAGTAATGGTGTGACACCTGTGTCACTTCAACCATCAAACAAATACCAAACCAATGAAATATTATATTTCATATTTTGGATTTGTAAAAATATGTGTATCGTTTGCACATATAAATTCTTGTTCGATTTCAAGCCTTAAATCGCTTTCTGGAAGGTTATACGCGCACTGATGCGTAAATATAACCAGTTTAATGCAACGAACACTCCGGAATAGTAAAATAGGCTTAACATACCTTAAATAACCTTCACATAACTTAGAAATAAGTTTTGGATGGTTTGGTGTGCTGAAATCAAGTTTGTTTGATCGCAGGGACTAATTGTGTCAAACTGCGAAACTATACCGATTTGTATAGTAACGAACTGTAACGACTCTCATTAAAAGTCATAATTATTAAATTAATTTGACCAATAGGAAACCCTAATTGAGAGACCCAAGTAATTTTGTACAAACCCTAGAATTTTCATAATTTTCAGAATCAGGATCAGGGCCCCTAAAACTCAGGGGGGGCATTCCCTACTTGATGATTATCTAATTTTGCGTGTTCAGAAAGTTGAAATTAATAATATCGTCGACTCAGCAGGCCTACTCCCACGCGTGGCTACCCTATAGTGATTTGCTGTCCCTTACGGACCGTAACCTTGATAACCTTACGGACCGTAAGCTATCATACGGACCGTAACATTGGCAGCCTTACGGTCCGTAAGCTAGGCAGATTTCGTGTATAAATAGCAGCGTTTGGCACTTGATTTCTGGTGTTCAAACGACGAAAGAATTCGTCAAATTCTTCGAGTTATCTTCTGTTTACCTCAATTAACACACACGAAACTCAAATTAAGTATAGCGGGGTGCTGCAGAACAGGGTATTAACTTAATCGCTATTACGATTCATTGTCCGATCGATCCATATATCCAATGAATGTTTAAGTGCCGCCCACATTAGGGTTATACTTTATCGTTCGTCATTAATTTGACGGATTGTCGTTAATTCGATAGGTAAAGTATTATACTTTGTCGTTCGTCGTTAATTCGACGGATCATCGTTAATTCGATGGATAAAGTATTGCACTTTGTCATTCGTTGTGAGAATATGATCTCGTGAGTTATCGTAAAATGCTATATTAAGTTACTTACCTAGTTCATGTGCATTAGGTTAAAAAGGCTAATCAATAGGCTAGGCTCTGCTCAAATTAAATCTGCAATATATCAAGGATTATCTGTAGACTAAGCTTTGCCCGTAGAAATCTGCAATGTGAGTTCATTTCTCTTTTCTCACAGTTTGTGAGTCCATTATATTTTCTCACAGTTTTATCACCTTTTTGTGAAACAATTATATTTACAAAGATTTTACAGAATCCTAAATGATTACCAGTTATACTTACAGTAAATTAAGTTTTTATATTAACTGCTGGTATGAAAGATTTTATATATTATTTGATTCTTATTATTATTTGCCAGAAAGTTAGTTAATATTATCATGATTACAATAACATTGGAAATTATGTATTTTACTAAGATTATATTTTAGTCTTAGTCACGTTAAAATATTAAATAATGATATTACAATTATTTAATTAACATATTTGATAAGTATAGTAATTTGACATAAATTGATATATGTCATTTTCTGGATTAAATGGTTTTATGCCAAAAGTAATATATTTGATAAAGAAATGTCACGGGACATCATTATGTCTGAAGACACGGGTTGAGAGAATGATCAACAGTGTTATGAATAGAAATTACTAGTTGAAAGAATGATCAACAGTAATATAATCTGAGTTACTAGTTGAAAGAATGATCAACAGTGACATGACCGAAAGCACTAGTTGAAAGAATGATCAACAGTGTTATAGAATCACTAGTTGAAAGAATGATCAACAGTGATATGACCAGAATCATTAATTGAAAGAATAATCAATATTGATATGATTATAGTCACAGGAATCGCCTAGTGACAGATAAATTGAATAATAAGTCAAATACATTTATTTGATGAATTCACTATCGGACTAAAGTGAAGTCAATAATTGATATGATTACTGTCACATTGGAACTGTCATTATTTGACAAATAATGAGTGAATTGGGTAAATATAAAAACCTTAATACTGTAAGGTATAACAATATATTTATAAAAATGGAATGAATTCACTCAGTGTTATCGCTGACAAAACCTTTTTAAAACATTTTTCAGGTAAGTGGAATAAGAGCTGGATACGACACTGAAAGGCTTCAAGAAGTGGCTTATTTTATTTAAATCAAATTAAGAAATATTGTAAACAAAATTTCACTTTATAAAATATGGGTTTATCCCATCTCTTTTAAATAAAAAAAATCCGGTGTTTTCTAAACTCTGATATTTTTCCTAACTCACGGTCCTGATGAAATTTCCGCTGCAACGTTTTTAAAATAATCACCTGTACCGCTGGACTGTTCATGGCACCCGATTCCGTCCAGGGTGGGTCGGGGGTCGTGACAGAAGGTGGTATCAGAGCCAAACTCAAAGAGCCACTTGTTTAAGCTAATTAGGTGTTCTTTTTAAATACCTAAACTTAAACAATAAAGTTAGGAAACTGATAACATATGTGTTACACATGAATATATATATGTCAATATGCACATATAATATCCTGGAAGTATTGTTTGTTTTCTATGATGTTAATATGTGAAAATGTTTGCAATTCAGATGTCGAATGAAGTACCACATAATTCAGAAGTTCATGCTAATAATGAAAATCCTTTGGATAAAAATGCTATAGAAAATTTAATAGCCCAAGGAATAGCTAATGCTTTACCTTCAATAATTAAAGCTGTTAAAAATACCGTAGAACCTACCAAAGTTGTGAGTAGCAAGCATACTCGTGACGATGGTTTTATCCATAGTGTCAATGGAGGTAATGATGATATTATCAAAACCCCATTTTCCAAGAAAAAGAAGGCGATGACTCTCGGGTGTACCTACAAAGAATTTCTAGCTTGTAAACCAACTGAGTTCGCCGGCAGTGAAGGAGCCACGGCTGCTTTGCGATGGTTGGAAAAGACGGAAGCTGTTCTTACAATCAGTAAATGTGCCGAAGAAGATAAGGTGATGTATGCATCTAATCTCTTCAAAGAAGAAGCCTTAGAATGGTGGAATACAACTCTTCAGGCAAAAGGAAGTGGCATGGCTTATGCCATGAACTGGGAAAAATTCAAGGAAATGACAGAAAGGAAATTCTGTCCTCCTTATGAAAAGGAACGAATAGCTAACACGTTCCTAAATCATAAAATGATAGATGTGAATTGTCGTGAATATACGACAACGTTCTTCGAATATGCAAGAATGGTACCAACTCTGGCTTCGCCAGAACCTGTACTAATTTCTCGTTATATTTGGGGATTAGTTAGTGAAATTCGAGACATAGTCAAGGCCACTAGACCACAGACTATTGAAGAAGCCGTCGAGCTTGCTAATATGCTGACAGATGGACTAATTCGCACAAGAGAAGAAAATAAGAAGAAAGAGTTAGCCCAGAAAATTTCCCAAGAATTCTACAAGAAGACAGGAACTGAGCCGTCATTGGAGCAACCTATCTGTAGAAGCTGTAACAAAAAGCATTCAGGAAAATGCCGTTTTAGGAAAACATCCTACTGTAACTTCTGCAAGATGACCGGACATACAGATGAAGAGTGTAGAAGGAAAACTACTGTTTGTTTCAATTGCGGAGAAACAGGACACATCAAACCATATTGCCCTAAACTAACCAAAACATTTGACAACAAGGCCAGAACTGCAGACGGAGCTAAGAAAAACGAGCGAGCATTCGTACTTACTACGCAAGAAGCGGAAATAATTCCAGACGTAGTTGCTGATATGTAGTATTTAAGATAAGTTATTATTTGACCCTAGTACAAGTAAAAGTTTATAAATAAATATATTCTGTCAAGAATTTCATCTATTCAAAACCATAACAGAATTGTTTGGTTTTCACTTTCACTGAATCATTCATTTGGTCACGATCACCTTGCGGTGACGTTTTCACAAAATTGGAAGCTTGTGCTAATCTCGTTGCATACGGGTTTAATTATTCATTTCTATTGAATCCGTTTTGTTGGTTTATTCTATAAAATTAATCTTAACACAATCATGTGCTAAGATAATGATACACAATTTCATTTTATATTTCAGTGTATCTCTTAAAGATTTTTATATCAGCAATCGAGCGTTTCGTAATCCTTATTGTTTTATCATCTTTGATCGAAAAACATTATTCAAAGTATTTCGATTTCAATCTTACTCGATTTATTCGAAACATTCGGATTTACTTCATTTGATTTAAAGCATGGTGAAATTCGTTTCATTCACCACTATTATTTTCAATTCCTATGACACCTTGTGGTGGCATTTTCTTTAATTTGAATCTTGAGATATTCTCATTTTCACTCTTGATGAACGAATTTTAATTTCTGTTGGTTCATCATCTTAAACAGTCTTAATACAATTATGTGTTAAGATAAGTGTACACAAATTCATATCATATCCCGGTGTACCTCTTAACGTTTCTTTCATCCTTTATAGAAAATTCTAAAAATTTCATTTGGTCTTATCATTTGAAAATCCTATTCGAACTGAATATCCAAAATTTCTTCATTTGAGCTTTCAGTTGATTACACGGTGAAATTGTTCAGTCACCGTAATTATTGAATTATTTCAATCCTTACGACACCTTGTGGAGTCGTTATAAACTTGTAGCTTGAGCTAATCATAAGCATACGAATCTTTCAAAATCACGTATGTATTTCGTTTGACTCATCATTTGAAAGTAGTCTTGATGCAATTATGTATTAAGACAATGATACACTAAATTCTATTGTATTCCAGTGTATCCTTGCAAATTCAATAATGTCAACACACTGATTTTTCTCTTGTTATGATTCAATAGTTGACAAAATATTTTCGTGCTTCTATTTCATTTTGAACTTGTTGATTCTGAGTCTTCTTCAGTTACCAATCAAAGTAAGCTTTCTTTTGACAAAAGAATTTTTATTTTGATTCTAAAAATTCTTCATATTCATTCTAAATATCTATTTGATCATATATCTTTTGGCTTGAAAATAGTCACATTATATCATTTCATCTCATTCGTTTGACATTGATTTCTTGAACGAATTCAGTTGACCCTTTGAAAATCCTACCTATTGTACAAAATTCGATTCTGTGTCATCTACCTTAATATTGTTTTTATTGATTAGAATATGACATAAGTCTAAAAGAAATATCATAACCCAAATACACTTGGAAGCTGGAATCTGAGATGAAGAAAACATATTCCTACTTATTCCAGCAAATCTCGAGGACGAGATTTTTATTAAGGTGGGGAGAATGTAACGACTCTCATTAAAAGTCATAATTATTAAATTAATTTGACCAATAGGAAACCCTAATTGAGAGACCCAAGTAATTTTGTACAAACCCTAGAATTTTCATAATTTTCAGAATCAGGATCAGGGCCCCTAAAACTCAGGGGGGGCATTCCCTACTTGATGATTATCTAATTTTGCGTGTTCAGAAAGTTGAAATTAATAATATCGTCGACTCAGCAGGCCTACTCCCACGCGTGGCTACCCTATAGTGATTTGCTGTCCCTTACGGACCGTAACCTTGATAACCTTACGGACCGTAAGCTATCATACGGACCGTAACATTGGCAGCCTTACGGTCCGTAAGCTAGGCAGATTTCGTGTATAAATAGCAGCGTTTGGCACTTGATTTCTGGTGTTCAAACGACGAAAGAATTCGTCAAATTCTTCGAGTTATCTTCTGTTTACCTCAATTAACACACACGAAACTCAAATTAAGTATAGCGGGGTGCTGCAGAACAGGGTATTAACTAATCGCTATTACGATTCATTGTCCGATCGATCCATATATCCAATGAATGTTTAAGTGCCGCCCACATTAGGGTTATACTTTATCGTTCGTCATTAATTTGACGGATTGTCGTTAATTCGATAGGTAAAGTTTTATACTTTGTCGTTCGTCGTTAATTCGACGGATCATCGTTAATTCGATGGATAAAGTATTGCACTTTGTCATTCGTTGTGAGAATATGATCTCGTGAGTTATCGTAAAATGCTATATTAAGTTACTTACCTAGTTCATGTGCATTAGGTTAAAAAGGCTAATCAATAGGCTAGGCTCTGCTCAAATTAAATCTGCAATATATCAAGGATTATCTGTAGACTAAGCTTTGCCCGTAGAAATCTGCAATGTGAGTTCATTTCTCTTTTCTCACAGTTTGTGAGTCCATTATATTTTCTCACAGTTTTATCACCTTTTTGTGAAACAATTATATTTACAAAGATTTTACAGAATCCTAAATGATTACCAGTTATACTTACAGTAAATTAAGTTTTTATATTAACTGCTGGTATGAAAGATTTTATATATTATTTGATTCTTATTATTATTTGCCAGAAAGTTAGTTAATATTATCATGATTACAATAACATTGGAAATTATGTATTTTACTAAGATTATATTTTAGTCTTAGTCACGTTAAAATATTAAATAATGATATTACAATTATTTAATTAACATATTTGATAAGTATAGTAATTTGACATAAATTGATATATGTCATTTTCTGGATTAAATGGTTTTATGCCAAAAGTAATATATTTGATAAAGAAATGTCACGGGACATCATTATGTCTGAAGACACGGGTTGAGAGAATGATCAACAGTGTTATGAATAGAAATTACTAGTTGAAAGAATGATCAACAGTAATATAATCTGAGTTACTAGTTGAAAGAATGATCAACAGTGTTATAGAATCACTAGTTGAAAGAATGATCAACAGTGATATGACCAGAATCATTAATTGAAAGAATAATCAATATTGATATGATTATAGTCACAGGAATCGCCTAGTGACAGATAAATTGAATAATAAGTCAAATACATTTATTTGATGAATTCACTATCGGACTAAAGTGAAGTCAATAATTGATATGATTACTGTCACATTGGAACTGTCATTATTTGACAAATACTGAGTGAATTGGGTAAATATAAAAACCTTAATACTGTAAGGTATAACAATATATTTATAAAAATGGAATGAATTCACTCAGTGTTATCGCTGACAAAACCTTTTTAAAACATTTTTCAGGTAAGTGGAATAAGAGCTGGATACGACACTGAAAGGCTTCAAGAAGTGGCTTATTTTATTTAAATCAAATTAAGAAATATTGTAAACAAAATTTCACTTTATAAAATATGGGTTTATCCTATCTCTTTTAAATAAAAAAAATCCGGTGTTTTCTAAACTCTGATATTTTTCCTAACTCACGGTCCTGATGAAATTTCCGCTGCAACGTTTTTTAAATAATCACCGGTACCGCTGGACTGTTCATGGCACCCGATTCCGTCCAGGGTGGGTCGGGGGTCGTGACACGAACATTCCGAAACTTGATCATAAATTAAACATACCCTAAATATCCTTTACATAGCTTAGAAATAAGCTTTGAGGGGTTCGGTATGCTAAAATAAACTTTCTTGATCAATAGGGACTAAAAGCGTCAAAAAGTGCACAAGTTTGCATTTTCGCGCATATCTTACGTTCTGAATATATCCGGACATCCAAAAAATTCATGTAAGCATTAAAATATTTTATTTTAGTGTTTAACATGATAAAAATCCATTCGTCGCGCAATTTGGATCATTTTTTGAGCTCATGCGCATTTCGTCGTAATTAAGCGAACATCGCGATCGTACGACCAAACGAACCGACATCCGGCATATTTTTGAGCATGTTTCATGTCCACAATGTTAGGTCATCATTTTAGGGCATTAAAGTTGGTTTAACGGGCCCTAAACATGTCGGAATGGAGCTTATAACACAACAGGGACTGAAACTGTAATTCTGCAAAGTTGTTGCTGATCAGTGACCCCCAGGCGGTCAGATGTGCAGAATGTTGTTTCCAGCTGCTTCCAGCTCATTCTAGCCATATTTTCCACTTGCAAATGGTATTTGGAAGTCTATGGGCCATACCAGGGACTCCAATGGTATTACGGAACAATGGGCCCAAGTGGACGGACGAGATCGAAGCACGTTATTCGATAAACGGTCCTAACGGCTCTAGATTTCCTATATATACCCACCCCCATTTCACTCCCAAAGCACAAATGATCTGAATTTTGCTCTCTAAGTTGAAGTTTATGCTTCATACCTGAGAGTAAACCGGATCATAGCTTGCGGGGACCTTTGTAAGTATTCCTTCGTTCTTTTATCGCTTTTCGAGTCCGAAAGTCAAAATGTGTTTGACTTTATGCATTGACCAGTTTATGGTCAACGCGAAGTTCATTTGAACTTCATAACATGAGCATAATCACGATGGTTATAGTCCCTAGTGACTATACCTATTGATTACCACGTTATCTAGGTGTAGTGACGAGTCGTAGTTTCGGCCAAAATGCGCATTCTTGCGTATTTTTTAACCAAACTACTTTTAGGTATCAAAACCATTTGTTTTAATACCAAACCTGTTTTTAAACTTTGTTAAACATATTTTAAACATGTTTAGCTCGTCACTTTTAGATTAGTGCTTATGGGGAGTCGTAAGTCAAGCGGTCTAATCAAATGCTTAGACTTACGAACTAGACCCGTTTGGTCGATCTTTAGGATCCGACCAAACACATTAGGTGACCATAGTTGTATAGGGAATAACCTTCCGAGGTTATACCTTATGGTCACGTCGTTTAAATAGTTGTACGATAGGTAATTTATATGCCTTAGGAAAATTACCAAAATACCCTTTTTATGCATAATTGATATTTAAGCATATGTAAGCCAAACTTTTGTCATTTAACTAATTATGCAACATAATTAAGTATGTTAGGGCATATAATACTTGTCGTAGGACTAGTTAGATGGTCCGAATGCGTTTTACGCGAACAACACGTTAAAGTAGCATATGCAACCTAAACGGGTCGTAATGGGTCGTAAGCACTTAGGTTAGGTTTCCTTTTAGTATGTAGGCCTTGATAAACCATATCATATGAGATCCCACACTCATTTGGTTTACGAGACCTCATCCTATCCAATCCTCTATTTAGGTCCGGTTTATTTATGTAGTTACAAATTATTAGGTGCCGTTTGATTTTCGTGCTCCCTCTAGCTTGCTTGGTAGTTGTTCAAGACTCCTAAGCACTCTCAGGTGAGTACATAGTCCCCTCTTTTACTGTTTTCAAATGTTTTGGGGTGAAATATGTGTGCCTATTTGTTATGTTCATGTTTTCAAAAGTATAATTTGATTATACATATTAATACTTATCTTTTGACAAACTGAATGATTATTTATGGTTTAAACACTAATTTTTTTTAAAGATTATAAAATTAATTGTTGGATAGTACTTATTTTATGTTCACCAGACCTGTTGGTAGTATGATATAGCGCTATAGGATCTGACACCTCATTCCTATTGTCATGGAATGTCTGAAACCAATTTGTTTCTCCATCCAAATAGGGATTGCCTTTGTGGTATCCCTATAGTCTCAAATGTGTATTTTGATGCACTAGGTCTGAATGAATTCTTGAGTCACATTATTTCTGTATATTTAGTTATACTCCCAAAAGTATTGTTTAATATGCTCTCATATGTGATAATGCACAAAACCAACATATATTTTGTTAATCATTAAAACATAGTTTAATATGTTATTTTCAACACCAAAGCATAGTTAATATGTTATTTTCAAACCAAAACATAGTTTAATATGTTATTTATAAATCCAAAGTATACTTTTGATATACTACTGAAAATTATTATTTTTAACAACTAAAGTATATTTAATATACTATTCATTTTACAATTGGGTTTTGGTTAGTGTTTAGATAACGGGACGGGTGTAATATGATGAAAACCTGGTAGATACGCCGCTGGTACTTCTTATATATAAGTGTTTTCATCACATTACATACCGTGGCGTTATTTAGTACACTTGGGTTAATGATTTTGGAACTGAAATATATTTTAATATATTACTTATTCGACTTTCTTAAAACTAAAGTATATCTTTATATATACTATAAATCTTTTTATCAAAATATTGTTTTTCAAACAATATATATATATATATATATATAAACTCATTTTTACCTAATTATTTATTTATACATCTTTCTTTATTATCATCTGTTTTCTTATTGATTTTTATATGATTTACAAAACAAAAACATTTTACAAGGATCATGACTACTTTTATTAAAACCTTTTCTTTAAACTCATAAGTCATGAATCCTAATTACTATAAAACCTATGTATATCACATGCATTTTTATGCTGACGTACCTATTTTTACACATGTTTCAGGTGCTGTTATGTGATGATTGTTGGTGCAATGCTATACATAGGATGGACTCATGCCTTAGCGACTTTAAAATTTGAAAGATAATAGTTGTACTTATTTTATTGTACTAAAACAATGAGTTCATTTTTTCAATAAAACGAAATTATTTATTCCATGGTTGTGAAACAATGATTCTGTTACAACACTCCCCGACGTTTTCGTCACGTTTTGTTGTTCTACGTGGTCGGGGTGTGACAGAAAAGTTGGTATCAGAGCCAATGGTTATAGGGAATTAGGTTATTAGTAATGCTTTGACCTAGACTATAACCTTCCTAGGACCCTAACACAAGTTACCTTGTGTTTAGCTTTTAAAACAATACCGTTACTTATCCTTAGGTGACAACCTCAATAAGAACACAAATTTCAATCCCGCTTTGAAAACTAATCATCTGTTCTAGGATGATCGATTATAAGGTTTTGAACCCTTTAAGTTTTCAAAATGTCATCAAAGTTTGGTCTAAATAATGTGAACACGTGCAAACTGGAAGGGTGGGTGCCTGTACCCTGGGTCTTCTGTCTAAGGCTAGAGTGTTCGTACAAATCCGCAATATCAGACCAGTCACTCTTACCTGGGAACTCTTGGGGTGAGTGTCCACTTATAGGCGAGCATGTCTTCACGATACATTATTTTTGACCTATTTACTTTGATTAATCACCGTGTGTCATTTGTTGCTTTGTGGTAACAAACAAATGAGCACCATCTTTGCTTTCATCAATTTTGTTTCATCTCATTCTTTTCGTCTAATCCTCTCACTTGTTTTCCTTCCTGTTTCCCCTTTTAGATGCCTCCTCGACGCGAAAATCCGCTCCCAAATGCCGAAATGGCACATATTATGGCACAGCATATGGCTGCTGTACTCCCAGATATTATTGCACAAGTGAATCAAGCCAACAATAACCAGAATGCTCCATGAAATTTCAAAAGCTTCAATTCAGCTAACCCACTCAAGTTTAGTGGTTTTGAAGGAGCAACTGGGCTCCTACAGTGGTTCGAGAGCATTGAGAGTACGTTTCGTCACGTTCAGTGTCCTGAAAATTGGAAAGTCGAGTTTTCTTCCAGTGTGTTTCAGAAGAGGGCTCTTACATGGTGGAACGGAATTATGAGGGACCGTGGTGCTGAGGTTGCTTTAGCACAAACTTGGGTTGAGCTTAGGGCTCTTATGATGAGGGAGTTTTGTCCTCGTCATGAATTGAGAGCTTTAGAAAGGGAATTTGATGACCTGAAGCAAGACAGTGGTGAACATCGAGCCTATACTGACCGTTATGAGGAATTGAGCCTGTTATGTCCTGCTATGGTGACGCCTGTGGATAAGGCGATTGAGAAATACATTGATGGTCTTCCTGACCTAGTTCAGGATATTGTTACTGGCAGTAACCCTACTACTGTCAGACAAGCCATTGAATTGTCTGCCACCCTGACTGAATCCCATATCAGGAAGGGTAAGCTATTTCGGAAGGGCGACCCATTACCATCTGACAAGATTGCTCAAGTTGAGCCGAAGGAAAAACAGGCTGAGGTATCCAAGAAGAAGAAGCGTAAAGCCTCTCAAAACTGTGCCATAACTGCTCAAGACAAACAGGTTGCACTAAACCAGCCAGCACAACCTCGCAAAAAGGTAAAATTATGTTGGTACCGCACCTTTGTGCAATAAATGCAACCGTCATCATCTGGAGCAAGAGCAATGTCACAAATGTACCCACTGTGGGTGGTTGGGACATTTGATCAATGTTTGCCGTTATGCTAATCAAGCTGCTGCTGTTCAAGCACGGTTCCCACCAGGGTCATGTTATAACTGTAGTGACCTTACTCACTACAGAAACAATTGCCCAAGACTTGTTAATATACCTCCAGCGCGTGGACGAGTGTTTAACATCAATGTGGCAAACGCAAACAATGATGCAGCAGTGAACAATTAGTCTTTTTTTATTTCCTCTGGTTGTTATCTCTTGACATTTCAAGACAATTCGATTGATACATAAATAAAGATTTGTTGTTTTTATTTTTGCAAAATTGATGCTATTAATTGAATGTTTGATGCAACCTTATGATAACAACACAAAGACAAACTACTCGTGTGGTTCTGTCATTTTTATGATCACTTGTGATCTCCCCTAGAACCTTAAACGCTCGTTTCTTTTAAGAAACAAAGCCAAACTCCTATTGAAGATCTTTCTATCTCCATAGATAGATTCTTGAAGTGGTTTAAAGTGCCAAATCAAATCCACAGATTGGATTCCTGGTGTGCTTTAAAATCCCCGTGTCCAAAGATAACAAATTAATAATCAAGATAAACAATTATGTGATTATATGTGCTTATGTGATTCCTCTTATGTTTTGTGTTTTTGTGTAATCTGAATTTTCTTTATCCAAATCCTCATAGAATATTCCATATCTCATATGGGGGAATTCATAGCGGGATATCCAAAGGTACTATCTTAAATCCTTAATGGACTTTTATGTTGTAGTTAAAGTCCCTTGGGTTTTAAAGTACTATTCAAATATTGGACCCCTTAAGTGGTCTATTTAAGGAGATCGTACGACGGTCTAGTTAGGAAAATCATGTGTTGATCTAGTTAAAAAGATTGTTCGTTGATCTAGTTAAAAAGATCCTTTGGTTATCTAATCGCTTCATGTTTATTCAATTGATTTTTTCCCTACGCATTATGAAATGAACTGTGCGGACTGTACAAGGAATTACATAATTATGGATGCATACATAATTATGGAATTCAGTGCACAGAAACCACAGCAAGTTTTGTCATGTGTTAAGACCTTTAGTGACAAGAATAATGATACAGGAGAAGTCCTGGACCTTGACCAATGTTATTTTCACTCTTGTCAAGCATACACAAGTTTCCTATGATAAGTCTTCATAAGAAACGCTCCTTTGTCCGTAGTTCGAAACCCCATGTTTTGATACTACAAGGACTTCACTTTGATAGTTGACAATTTCGCTAAGAACCCAATCATGGCCCAGAGTTTTACATAGGGTTCAATAGATTTATTTGAAAGCGAAACCGTCACAGCTGTCTTCACAAGTTTCCTCTAAAATTAAATTTCGGGACGAAATTTCCTAAAGTAGGGGAGACTGTGACACCTGTGTCACTTCAACCATCAAACAAACACCAAACCAATGAAATATTATACTTCATACTTGGGATTTGTAAAAATACGTGGATCATTTGCACATATCAATTCTTGTTCGATTTCAAGCCTTAAATCGCTTTCTGGAAGGTTATACGCGCATTGATGCGTAAATATAACCAGTTTAATGCAACGAACACTCCAGAATAGTAAAATAGTCTTAAAATACCTTAAATAACCTTCACATAACTTAGAAATAAGTTTTGGATGATTTGGTATGTTGAAATCAAGTTTGTTCGATCGCAGGGACTAATTGTGTCAAACTGCGAAACTATACCGATTTATATAGTAACGAACATTCTGGAACTTGATCATAAGTTAAACATACCCTAAATATCCTTTACATAGCTTAGAAATAATCTTTGAGGGGTTCGGTATGCTAAAATAAACTTTCTTGATCAATAGGGACTAAAAGCGTCAAAAAGTGCACAAGTTTGCATTTTCGCGCATATCTTACGTTCTGAATATATCCGGACATCCAAAAATTCATGTAAGCATTAAAATATTTTATTTTAGTGTTTGACATGATAAAAATCCATTCGTCGCTCAATTTGGATCATTTTTCGCGCTTATGCGCATTTCGTCGTAATTAAGCGAACATCGTGATCGTACGACCCAACGAACCGACATCCGGCAAATTTGTGAGCATGTTTCATGTCCACAATGTTAGGGCATCATTTTAGGGCCTTAAGGTTGGCTTAACGGGCCCTAAACATGTCGGAATGGAGCTTATAACACAACAGGGACTGAAACTGTAATTTTGCAAAGTTGTTGCTGATCTGTGACCCCCAGGCGGGCCACGTAAGCCCTGCCTGTCCCCTTACGTGGGCCATGTAAGCACATCAGATGTGCAAAATGTTGTTTCCAGCTGCTTCCAGCTCATTCCAGCTATATTTTCCACTTGCAAATCGTATTTGGAAGTCTATGGGCCATACCAGGGACTCTAATGGTATTAGGGAACAATGGGCCCAAGTGGACGGACGAGATCGAAGCATGTTATTCGATAAACGATCCTAACGGCTCTAGATTTCCTATATATACCTACCCCCATTTCATTCCCAAAGCACAAATGATCTGATTTCTGCTCTCTAAGTTGAAGTTTATGCTTCATACCTGAGAGTAAATCGGATCATAGCTTGTGGGGACCTTTGTAAGTATTCCTTCGTTCTTTTATCGCTTTTCGAGTCCGAAAGTCAAACTGTGTTTGACTTTCTGCATTGACCAGTTTATGGTCAACGCGAAGTTCGTTTGAACTTCATAACGTGAGCGTAATCACGATGGTTATAGTCCCTAGTGACTATACCTACTGATTACCACGTTATCTAGGTGTAGTGACAAGTCGTAGTTTTGGCCAAAATGCGCATTCTTGCGTATTTTGTAACCAAACTACTTTTAGGTATCAAAACCGTTTGTTTTGATACCAAACCTGTTTTTAAACTTTGTTAAACATGTTTTAACATGTTTAGCTCGTCACTTTTAGATTAGTGCTTATGGGGAGTCGTAAGTCAAGCGGTCTAAACAACCGCTTAGACTTACGAACTAGACCCGTTTGGTCAATCTTTAGGATCCAACCAAACACATTAGGTGACCATAGTTGTATAGGGAATAACCTTCCGAGGTTATACCTTATGGTCACGTCGTTTAAATAGTTGTATGATAGGTAATTGATATGCCTTAGGAAAATTACCAAAATACCTTTTTTATGCATAATTGATATTTAAGCATATGTAACCCAAACTTTTGTCATTTAACTAATTATGCAACATAATTAAGTATGTTAGGGCATATAATACTTGTCGTAGGACTAGTTAGATGGTCCGAACGCGTTTTACGCGAACAACACGTTAAAGTAGCATATGCTACCTAAATGGGTCGTAAGCACTAAGGTTAGGTTTCCTTTTAGTATGTAGGCCTTGATAAACCATATCATATGAGATCCCACACTCATTTGGTTTACGAGACCTCATCCTATCTAATCCCCCGATTTAGGTCCGGTTTATTTATGTAGTTACCTATTATTAGGTGCCGTTTGATTTCTGTGCTCCCTGTAGCTTGCTTGGTAGTTGTTCAAGACTCCTAAGCATTCTCAGGTGAGTACATAGTCCCCTCTTTTACTGTTTTCAAATGTTTTGGGGTGAAATATGTGTACCTATTTGTTATGTTCATTGTGACACATGTGTCACTTCAACCATCAAACAAATACCAAACCAATGAAATATTGTATTTCATAATTGGGATTTGTAAAAAAAAATGTGTGTATCATTTGCACATATCAAATTTTGTTCGATTTCGGGCTTTAAATAACTTTCTGGAAGGTTATACGCGCACTGATGCGTAAATATAACCCGTTTAGTGCAACAAACACTCCGTAATAGTGACATAGGCTTAACATACCTTAAATAACCTTTACATAACTTAGAAATAAGTTTTTGGAAGGTTTGGTGTGCCGAAATCAAGTTAATTCGCTTACAGAGACTAAAATCGACAAACTACGAAAGTATGTCAATTTGTACTGTAACATACATTCTGGAACATGACCATAAGTTAAACATACCATAAATATCCTTAATATAGGTTAGAAATAGGCTTTGAGGGGTTTGGTGTGCTAAAATAAACTTTATGTGCATTCAGGGACTAAAAGCGTCAAAAAGTGCACAAGTTTGCATTTTCGCGCATAACTTACGTTCTGAATACATCCGGACATCCAAAAATTTATGTAAGCACTAAAATATTTTATTTTAGTGTTTGGCATGATAAAATTTCATTCGTCGCGCAATTTGGATCGTTTTTGCGTTCGTTACGACTTCCGTCGTAATTAACCGAACATCGCGATCGTACGACCAAACGAACCAACATCCGGCATATTTTTTAGCATGTTTCAAGTCCACAATGTTTAGGCATCATTTTAGGGCCTTAACGTTGGCTTAACGGGCCTTAGAAGTGTCGGAAATGAGTTTAAACACCAACAGGGACCAAAACTGTCATTTTTCAAAGTTTGCTGCTGATCAGACAGGCCAGGCGGCCCGCCTACACTCCTGGTAACTCTTACGCGGGCCGCATCAGACTCCCAGATCAGCAGAATTGTTGCAAACAGCTGATTACAGCTGTTTAACACCCAAAAACCACTTGCAACTGGTTTTTAACAATCCTAGGGGCTCCCATGGGTTTGTAATTCAGTGGGTAAGTGTTATGGCTGAGATTAAACGCTTGGGGAACAAGAAATGATCTCAAGGGTTCTACATTTCCTATAAATGCCCCCACCCCTTTAGTTGCAACCCACACTTGATTCTGAGATTTTCTCTAAGTTGGAGTGATTATCACTTCATACCTGAGAAATACTTGGAAATCAATCTTGCGGGGACCCTTTGTAAGGGTTCCTTCGTTCTTTTCTTTCGTTTTAGCGTCAAAGTCAAACTGCGTTTTACTTTCTGCATTGACCAGTTTATGGTCAATGCGAAGTTCGTTTGAACTTCATAACGTGAGCGTAATCACGATGGTCATAGTCCCTAGTGACTATACCTACTGATTACCACGTTATCCAGGCTCTGTGACGAGTCGTAGTTTCGGGCAAAATGCGTATTCTCGCATATTTTGTAACCAAACTACTCTAGGGTATCAAAACCGTTTGTTTTGGTATCAAAACCTGTTTTCTAACTTAACTAAACATGTTCTAACATGTTTAGCTCATCACTTTTAGATTTGTGCTTGTCTAGGGTCGTAAAGGTAAGCGATCTAATCAATCGCTTATACTTTCGAAGCCGACCCATTTGGTCGATCATTAGGATCCGACCAAACACTTCAGGTGACCATAGTTGTATAGGGAATAACCTTCCGAGGTTATACCTTATGGCCACGTCGTTTAAGTAGTTGTATGATAAGTAGTCCTTATGCCTTAGGTAAATTACCAAAATACCCTTTTGTGCCAAAATTCATTTTAAGCCTATGTAACCTAATTTTTGGTATCTAAACTAATTTAGCAACAATATTAAACATGTTAAGGCATATCTTACTTGTCATAGGGCTAGTTAGGCAATCCGAACGCGTTTTACGCGAACGACGCGTTAAAGTAGCATAAGCTACCTAAACGTGTCGTAATGGGTCATAAGCACTTAGGTTAAGTTTCACTTTAGTATGTAGGCTTTGTTAAACCATATCATATGAGTTCCAACACTCGTTTGGTTTATGAAACCTCATGCTATCCAATCCCCCGATTTAGGTCCGGTTATTTATGTAGTTATCTATATAGGGTGCCGTTTGATTCCGTGATCCCTCTAGCTTTGCTTGGTTGTTGTTCAAGACTTCTAAGCACCCTCAAGTGAGTACATAGACCCCTCTTTTACTGTTTTTCAAACATTTTGGGGTGAAACACATGTGCCTACTTGTTAATTTCATGCTTTCCATGTTTTCATATCATATACTTGCTATGTTCATTAGTACATTATTAGTACATGATTTCATTGTGTTTTTGCTATGTATGTCCTTTGTAGCATACTTAGTACATCGTTTTACATGACATTTTATGCTATGTATGTTCATTTAGCGCATACTTAGTACATTGTTTTCATTACATTTCACGCTATGTATGTCTATTTAGTACATACCTAGTGCATTGTTTTACATTACCCTTTCATGCTATGTATGTTCATCATACTTAGTACATTTGCTTTACATTGAATCTCTGTTGCATATGTTCCAGTAACATATGGACACATTATTTTACATCTCTACCTTGTATGTTTACTTAGCATACTAGGTACATTATTTTCATCACATGCTTACATTTTGATATGACATTTGGTTTGTTTAAATGGGACTTATATACATTCATTAACATTAGCTACGCCGCTCGTTAGTAGGTAATGGTACCATAGGAATTGACAACTCCCGTTCCTAAAATCCTAGGTTTGTTTGGATGGACGGAATGACCGAATACGATTAAGACATAAGACAGATAGTCCTTTCATTTGTTTAAGGGTTTATCACCACAGTCACAAGGCTTGAATGTATGCATTTTCATAATACCGCATAAATGTTTGTATTCAGTATAGCATGCATTTCCACAAGATATAATATTGATTTAAACCACGTTTTACTTCAATACATTGTTTTGTGCATTTTTACCTATGGTTTAGCTGACATATTTCTTTTGCCATACATGACATTTTGTTTACATATTACATAATTGACATTTGACATAGACATTTTGATATTACATTTTGACATAAACATTTGACATGGTTTACACAAAGACATTTGACAAATGGTTTAGACATGGGCAATTTACATTGGTGGTTTGTTTGGGTAAGTGATTTGAGTAACGAGGTGTGTGTAATATGATACAAGAATGGTGGATACGCCGCTGGTACTTCCTATATATAAGTGTTTGTATGATATTATATATCGTAGCGTTATTTAAATCATTTCAGTTTAAACATATAACATTTTTATACAAATAACATATTTTTCACAAGACATTGTTTTTTTTCAAACAACTTATCCTATACAAACTCATTTTACTTGGTTATTCATTTAATCTTACATCATTCTTTTACATATCATCTACTTTATTATCGTTTTTCAAATGATTTATAAAACCAAACATTTTACAAGGATCATGACTGACTTTTGTTAAACAACCCTTTTTCTAAACTCATAAGTCATGAATCCTATTTTCACATAACCTATGTACTCGCCGGCATTTTTATGCTGACATACCTATTTTTCACATGCGTTTTAGGATATGATGCATAGGATTGATCAAGATACACATAGGCGGACTTGGGCCTTAGTGACGATAAAAGATGCAAGACTAGTTAATTTTGTTCTACTTCTTTGTTTGTTAAGACATTGTAACTCTTTTAATCAATAAAACATTATTTCAATTTTTCCATGTGTTATGAAACAATGATTCTGTTACAACACTCCCCGACGATTCCGCCACGTTTTGTTGTTTTACGTGGTCGGGGTGTGACAGAAAAGTTGGTATCAGAGCTCATGGTTATAGGGAATTAGGTTATTAGTAATTCTTTGACCTAGTCTATAACCTTCCTAGGACCCTAACGCGAGTTTACTTGCGTTTTGTCATAAAACAATACCATCACCTATCCTTAGGCGACAACCACAATAAGAACACAAACTTCAAAACCGCTTTGAAAAGCAATCATCTGTTCTAGGATGATTAATTACTAGGTTTTGAACCCTCTAAGTTTTCAAATCTCGTCAAAGTTTGGGTCTTTTAATGTGAACACGTGCAAACTGGAAGAGTGAATGCCTGTACTCTGAGTTCTCTGTCTAAGGCTAGAGTGTTCGTATAAATCCGCAGTATCGGACCCGTCACTCTTACCTGGGAACTCTTGGGGTGAGTGTTCACTTATAGGCGAGCATGTCTTCAGTGATACATTAATATGACCTGTTTACTTTGATTAGTCACCGTCTCATTTGTTTGCCTTTGGTAACAAACGAATGATCGCAATTTTATGCGTTGCCATTTTGTTTTGATTTTCCGATAACATTTCACTTGTTTCTTCCTATGTCTTTCATTTTCTTCTAGGATGTCTCTTCCTCTCAGCAATGGTCAAATGTCCGAGCAAACAGCCAAACTTTCCCAGCAAATAGGCGAAGTGATTCTGAAGACTGTGGATTTAGGCATTGCCATGTCTCGTCTCAACAATGAAGCCACTCAAGAGTCACCGAAGGAAGCAGAAGTCAAGCCTGCACCAAAATCAAGGAAGCATAAGGCTTCAAGGAAACCCGCAGCAGTTACACCTAATCAAGTGGGACCTAGCCAAATGGCAGCGCCACCAGCTAGGAAGCCGTACTTAGGAGCTGCCCCAGGGTGCAAACGATGCAACCATCATCATTCAAACCTCATGCCCTGCTCCAAATGTACCTACTGTGGACGGTGGGGACATTTGGTTGGCATATGCCGCTTTGCTATCCAAAACAAAGCTGCTATAAGCCTTGCTGCAACTCAACCTCCTGCCAAGAAACCTTATGACCATACTGCACTGATGTGCAACAAGTGTTATGAACCTCACAAAGCTTACCTGCAGTGTCGTCTGTGTGCTTCATGTGGACGACTCGGTCACCTGGCAAATGCTTGTCTTTTCAACACAATCCAAGGTGGTCCAAACCAACCCCAAGTCAACCCTGCTCAAGATCGTTTACCATCTGGTACTTGGTACAACTACGGCGAGACGAGCTATTTCAGGAACAAGTGAACAAAGATTGTCAATGCAAATCTGACCCACGGATGAGCGTTTGGCTGAGTATAAGATGTTGCTGTTTTAATCTTATGCTTTTATTTCTTTGTTTTTCTTGTAATGTGAAACAATCAGTTTTGTTTATAAATAAATTGTTGTTCACAATTCTGATATACAAGTGTAGTTACATATGTGTATGGCATTTCCCTATAATACCTGCATTAAGGAAACTATGTTCTTTACAAACTACTCTTGTGATTCTCCCTTTCAAGTGATCGCTCATGATTTCCTCGAAAAATTTTAAGTACTCGTTTCATTCTAAGAAACATAGTACATGAAATGAAGTGACATTATGAGTAATCGTGCTTTTCGCACATCTGTGCCTTTGAATCCTTGGTTAGATAACTAAGGATATTTTCAAATCTCATACCCATTACATTCTGATTTTTCAACATGCATAACATAAGTTTTCAAAAACAACCTCCCTGATTTCAAAAGCATTATCTATGTTTTCAAAACAACCTGCATGATTTCAAAAACATTGTCTATGTTTTCAAAAACAACCTTCATGATTTCAAAATGTTATTAATAGAGTATAATTACTTATATCAAATGCATGATTTCAAAAGCATCATTCAAGTTTTCAAAAACCTTATACATAATTTCAAAATTCATCTCGCATGATTTTAAAACATTTTTTTTATACCTACCTAATACACCTACTTTATGATTTTAAAAGTATTATATATAAGGTTCCCAAAAACATTGAACACATTTTTTTTAAAACTCCATGCATAGTTTTCAAAAATATTTTTCTCATACATTAACTAAACCTTCAAATTCTACTTCATATGTCGCCTTGACATATCCAGCATCTCAACTTCATAAGCATTTTACTTCATGTTTTGACTTAAGCACATCCAGTGCAAGGTTTCAAAACATCTTCAACTTTTAAAATCCATATGGGATCTTTTATCCCTACAATTAGATCCTTGTGGATAATTATCATTCAAATCAGAGTCCTTAGTTGGATTCCTTGTGTACCTTAATTCGAACATTTCGGTTCCTTATAATCGAAATCGAATTTTCTCTTTAAAATTGTAACACCTGTGCCTCCACGGCCATCAAACAAATACCAAACCAATGAATTATTATATTTTATGCTTGGGATTTGTAAAAATATGTGTATCATTTGCACATATCAATTTTTGTTCATTTCCAAACTCTAAATCGCTTTCTGGAAGGTTACACGCGCACAGATGCGTAAATATAACCAGTTTAATGCAACAAACACTCTGGAATAGTGACATAGGCTTAAAATACCTTAAATAACCTTTACATAACTTAGAAATAAGTTTTGAAGGCTTTGGTATGGCAAAAACAAGCTAATTCGCTTACAGGGACTAAACTTGACAAACTGCGAAAGTATGCCAATTTGAACTGTAACAGACATTCCGGAACATGACCATAAGTTAAACACACCTTAAATAACCTTTACATGACTTAGAAATAGGCTTTGAGGGGTTCGGTGTGCTAAAATAAACTTTTGGCTCATTCAGGGACTAAAAGTGTCAGAAAGTGCACAAGTTTGCATTTTTGCGCATAACTCACGTTCTGAATACATCCGGAGATCCAAAAATTTATGTAAGCATGACTACATTATGCTTTAGTGTTTGGCTTAAGAAAAATCCATTCGTTGCGTCATTTGGATCGTTTTTCGTGCTTATGCGCATTCCGTCGTAATTAAGCGAACATCGCGTTCGTACGACCAAACGAACCAACATCCGGCATATTATTGAGCATGTTTCATGTCCACAATGTTTAGGCAACATTTTAGGGCCTTAAAGTAGGCTTTACGGGCCTTAGAAGTGTCGAAAATGGCTTAAACACGTGCAGGGACTGAAACTGCCATTTTGTAAACTTGTTTCTGATCTGTGCAGGCCAGGCGGCCCGCGTGAGATCCTTATGTCCTTCACGCGGCCCGCGTCCGACTCCCTGATCAGATTAGATCGAACAGTCAGCATGTTCCAGCTATTTTGACCACAACCACACACTCACCACTTGCATATTCAGCTGATAAGGATTGTTTTTAGGCACCACAACTTTCCGACACTTGTACGGATACGATTAAGGCACGATATTCGACAAACGATCTTAACGGTTCTCCGAATACTATAAATACCCCATCACCCCAACTTCAAAAACCACTAGAATCTGATCTAAGTGACTCTAAGTTGGAACCATTGTTTCATACCTGAGTTATTAAGATCTAGATTAGCATTCGGGGACCCTTCGTAAGTATTCTTTCGTTCTTTTATTGCTTTTTGAGTCTTTCGAGTCTGAAAGTCAAACTTTGTTTGACTTTCTACATTGACCAGTTATGGTCAATGCGAAGTTCGTTTGAACTTCGCAACGTGAGCGTAATCACGTTGGTTATAGTCCCTTGGGACTATGCCTACTGATTACCACGTTGTCTAGGGTCGTAGGGTAAGCGATCTAATAAATCTCTTATACCTCGAACCCGACCCAGTTTGGTCGATCATTAGGATCCGACCAAATACATTAGGTGACCATAGTAGGTAGGGAATAACCTTCCGAGGTTATACCCTATGGTCACATCGTTTAAGTAGTTGTATGATAGGTAGTTTATATGCCTTAGGTAAATTACCAGAATACCCTTTTCATGTATAATTGGTAATTAAGCGTATGTAACCTAAACTTTTGTCACATAACTGATTATGTAACATGTTTAGGCATATAACACTTTTCATAGGACTAGTTAGGCGGTCGGAACGCGTTTCACGCGAACGACGCGTTAAAGTAGCATAAGCTACCTAAACGGGTCGTAATGGGTCGTAAACAATTATGTTAGGTTTTAATTAGTATGTAGGCTTTGTTAAACCATATGACACGAGTCTCTATACTCGTTTGGTTTACAAACCCTCATTCTATCTAAATCCTTCGATTTAGGTCCGGTTTATTAACATAGTTATCTATATTAGGTGCCGTTTGATATCCGCGATCTCTAGCATTGTTTGGTTGTTACTCAAGGACTACTAAGCAATCTCAAGTGAGTACATAGACCCCTCTTTTACTGTTTTCCAAACTGTTTTGGGGTGAAACACATGTGCCTACTTGTTACTTTCCTGCTTTCCTGTTTTCACATCATATACTTGTTATGTTCAGTAGTACACTATTAGTACATGATTTACATTACATTTCTGCTATGTATGTTGACTGATAGCATGCTAGCACATTGATTTACATGACTTTTCTACTTTGTATGTTAACTTAGCATACTTAGTACATCATTTTACATTGCATCTCTGTTGCATATGTTCCAGTAACATATGGACACATTGTTTTACAGCTCTACCTTGTATGTTTACTCTAGCATACTAGGTACATTATCTTCATCACATGCTTACATTTTGGTATGACATTTGGTTTGTTTAAATGAGACAATGTACATTCATTAACACCGATCATGCCGCTCGGTAGTAGGTAGTGGTACCATAGGACTTGACAAATCCCATTCCTGAAATCTCGGGTTTGTTTGGACGTAAGGAATGACTGAATCCGAATACATATTCTCTTGATAACTCACTTTTACATAGTTATCCGTCTGTCTCAAGGCTTGGATGTATGAATTTTCACAATACCGCATAAATGTTCATATTCAATATAGCATGCATATATTTTACAAAACATAACTTTGATTTAAACCAAGTTTTACTTCAATACTTTGTTTTGTACATTTTTACTTATGGTTTAAGTAGTCTTAATTTTACTTACCATACATATCATTTTGGTTATACATTACTTGACTACTTTTGGATTATAAACATTTGACATGGTTTATACAAGGACTTTTGACTATTGGTTTAAACATAGACTTATTACATTGTTGGTTTGGTTTGAGTAAGTGATTAATTAACGAGGCGGGTGTAATATGATACAAACATGGTGGATACGCCGCTGGTACTTCCTATATATAAGTGTTTGTATGGTATCACATATTGTAGCGTTATTTGAATCATTTCAATTTGAGACATATAACATTTTATACAAATAACATACTTTTCACAAGACATTGTTTTACAAAACAACTTATCTTTTACAAACTCATTTTACTTGGTTATTCATTTAACTATACATTATTCTCTTACTTATACTTATCATCTGATCTTATTGCTTTTCAAACGATTTACAAAACAAAGCAAACTACAAGGTTCATGACTAAACATTTTCTTAAACATAAGTCATGAATCTCTTTTTTTACAAAACCTATGTATCTCACAGGCATTTTTATGCTGACGTACCTATTTTCACATGTGTTTTCAGGAGATGATGCATAGGACTTATCAAGACATACTTAGGTGGACCCGTGCCTTAGTGACTTAAAACGAGACAAGAACTAGTTAATTTATGTTATGTACTCTTTACTTCTTGTTTAAAGACAATGTAACTCGCTTGTTTGATGAATAAAACGAAACTTTAATATCAATGGTTGTGAAACATTAATTCTGTTACAACACTCCCCGACGTTTCCGCCACGTTTTGTATGTTCTACGTGGTCGGGGTGTGACAGAAAAGATGGTATCAGAGCCAATGGTTATAGGGAATTAGGTTATTAGTAATGTTTTGACCTAGTCTATAACCTTCTTAGGACCCTAACGCGAGTTTACTTGCGTTTAGTCATAAAACAATACCGTCACCTATCCTTAGGCGACGACCAGAACAAGAACACAAATTTCCAAACCGCTTTGAAAACTAATCATCTGTTCTAGGATGATTGATTACTAGGTTTTGAACCCTCTATTGTAAGGTTTTGAACTCTCTATTATATGGTTTTGAACCCCTTTGAATTTTTTCAAAATCTCGTCAAGATTTTGGGTTTTAAATAATGTGAACACGTGCAAACTGGAAGAGTGAATGCCTGTATTCTGGGTTTTCTGTCTAGGCAAGCACTTCGTATACATCTCATCAGACGCGAGACCAGTTGTGCTTACCTGGGAATTCTTGGGATGAGTGTTCACTTATAGGCGAGCATGTCTTTCACTACGCCAAAAAAGGCTTACGGCCACACAAAAAAAGAGTGACCATACGCCTTTTGTCACACTTATTTTTTTCAACTCAAGTGTGACCAAAGGTCCAGTCATCATAGGTATCATACGACCACATTCACGTTTAGTGGCCGTAGCAACTTTAAAGTGTGGCTAAAGGGTACCACTATCTCTTGCTGGAAATCAGACATTCTGTACAATAAGTGTGGCTAAAGGGTAACAACAGCCACATGAATTTATTGTAAATGTGGCTGTTTCTATTATATAGTCACTTAAAAGTTTGTTTTAGCCACATCAATTAAAAAAATGTGGCAAAAAGAGTTGTTGTAATTAAGCATTCCATTTATTAAGTAAGACTAAATGTTTGGAATGGCCACATGAACTCACTGTAAGTGTGACCGTTTTATTATTTAGTCACATCTGTTTACTATAACTGTGGCTAAAAAATATTTCTAGACACTAAAAACAACTTTGTAATTTTATATGTGACTATTGTCTAACCTTTAGTCACACATAAAATTTTGTAATTTTAAGTGTGACTATTGTTTAACCTTTGGTCACACATTTTTTTTTTCACATGACATATGTTATTATTCCGTCACACAAAAGTAATAAAGCGATGATAGTGTGGCTAATGTTTATGTAAAGCTACATGAAGTTTTGTGGTTTTAAGTGTGGCAATGGCTAACATTTGGTCACTTATAATTTACTTTCTCATGACATTTGCTATCATTTCGTCACATAAAGTAAGGATAATGTGGCTAATGATTATGTAAAGCCACATAAAACTTTATGATTTTATGTGTGGCTATCATCTAACATTTGGCCACACAAATTCATTTTGTGCATTACAGATGCTGTCATTCTGTCACATAAAAAAATCAAAATAAGGATGGTGTGACTAAAAGTTATTTAAAGCCACATGAAATTTTTTCTTTCTAAGTGTGGCTATTGTGTAATCTTTAGTCACACATAATATTTTTACCCATGGCGTTTGCTAATATTTCGTCACACCAAAATAAACACAATGGCGATGGTGTGACTAATGATCAAGTAAAGCCACATGAAATTTTGTAATTTTAAATATGACTATTGTCTAACCTTTGGTCACACATAATCTTTTTTACCCATGACAATTGCTAACATTTCGTCACGGCAAAATAAACAAAGTGACGATGATGTGACTAGTAATTATGTAAAGCCACATGAAAATTTGTAATTTTACTATGTGACTATTGTTTAATCTTTGGTCACACATAATTTGTTTTTACATAACGTTTACTATGATTTTGTGACACAAAAAGATAAAATGACAATGGTGTGGCTAATGTTTATGTAAAGCCACATGAACTTTTGTGCTTTTAAGTGTGGCTTATGGCTAACCTTTAGCCACACATGTATATTGTGTTTCTGTGTAGCCATTTTCCTATAACTAGTTGTTTTGTTTTCAACTTTTTGTATAAAAAACAATAATAAACATGAGAAAACCTAAAACCAAATAATATTAAAATTAATAAACCAAAATCTGTGCACGATAATACCAAAAACTAAACTTCTAATCAAAAACTATCTACAAATGTTGCAAAAGGAAATGATTGTAAACATAAAATAAGTACTAGTTTAAAGTGTTTTTCTTGTTCTTCTTGCTCCCTGTTTTTTGATACCATCTAGCGTTGTATAACATATCTTTTGCTTTTTAGCAACTTGAGTTGTAGTGTTTTGTGTTTGAATGCTTGATAGATTTGGTATCTGAAGCAAAAAACATGAAAACAAATATCAATAGCTAGAGTAATTAATCATATATTAATAAAGAACAAACCTTTTGGCTAGTTTTGACAAGGTATTTTGGCCAAGCAACAAAAGTATTTAGTGCATCCCCAACTGTTTTGACCTCACATGATTCTACCGGTAAAAATGCTGCTTCTTTTACAACTTTATCAATAGAAACTCTATAGCAATTATCTTGTAGTGGAACTCCATGAATGCTTTGTTTTCCCGTTGACAAATGAATTGTACCATAAGCCACACAGTTGTTCATATTTAGAGTATATAGAGTACACTTGATCTACAAAAAAAATATTTTATGTTAACATCTTAAGGTTAAAATCAATATAAATATGTATTTCGTAACACATACCTCTAGGACATTTGTTGAATGTGCATTATGTATATTTTCTTGTGATTCCAACTGCGATGATGTCCCAAGAAGTGAAGTCTCTTGCGTAGACAAAACATCTTTTTTTCTAGTTTTCACATTTTCCTAAAAACATTGAATTAATTAAGTTATAGAAAATCAACAATCACACATAAAAACTATAAAAAAATACGAAATTGTCAAACACTTACCGTTATCATTTCTTTTTGCACCATTTTAGAAGTGTTAGCATGAGAAGTGACTTTTGTTTGCACTACTTTACTTGATATGTTAGATGTGGTAACATTAGTATTGTCCTTTGATCCAGTACTATTGTTCATAGATTTTACCTACAATTCAATTAAATGTGTTATGAAATATCAATAATTACATGGGAAATTATAAAAAAAAAATAATGAAATTATCATACTTACCGTTGGTGCCATTTCTTTTTGCACTATTTTAGATGCGGTAGCATTGGCCTTACGCTTTGATCCGTCATGTTTATCCAAAGAATTTACCTACAAAATGTAACAAGGAAGCAATACAGATAATACGATTCGATAAAACAGGGAAAATTTCTAAAATTGTAATGGTAAATTTATATAAATAGGTTGCTATTTATGGTAGCTAACAATGGTTAACATTTGAAAACTATTAAGGTATTAATTTGCTAATAAAATAAGTCACTTACTTGTGTTTGTGACATTTTGTCTGCAGATAATGAACATATTGGTAATGTTTGTCCTTGTGCAGCCAGATAAGCTACAACTTGATTAAGTGTGTTATTTGTTTCTGCCATCTGCATCGAAAGGGTCTTAATTTGTTCATCTTTTTTCCCACGCTCAAGTCTCTCGTTATGTAGTTGAAACTCCAGTTGTGCAATTCGTTCTTTTGATGATCCTTTTGTTCGAGGACTCTGCCAATATCTACTAGAAGTCACTCCATAACCAACACCTTTTAAATACCCACCTTTTTCTTTGCCAAATACTAATGTGAGTGCATCCGTGCCCGGATCAAGGTTCACAGATCCATCTTTAATTTGCGTTTCAGTGTCAATCTGTAGAAATTGTTAACAAATAAACATGTATTATAGTAATTAAAAATAAACCAAAAAAGTTTAAAGTTGAACTTACTATTTTATTAGCTATGTCTTTTACATCAACATTCTTGTATTCTCCGTTTTTGTTTTCCCTTGCTTTCCTCCACATTAAAGCACGAGAGGGGATCTCATCAACTGAAAGTTCGTTATTTTGTACCTTGTAATATATACAACAAAAATAACGGACACACACATCAGACATACAAACAAAAAATCATTATAAGCACAAAAAAAAAAACAAACTTTAATTGAAGAAATGAAGTTACCAGTTTGTCTCTTAGATAAGCATACCCTCCTCGTCCCAAGTGATGATCATAAACGTTTTTTGATCGTGCTGTTTTTCTCTTATTTGACACATCCTTACAAAAAAATTTGTAATTATTTCATTAGAGTTTAAAATTATATTTAAAATAAAATAATGACGAACATTAGAATAAAAGATTAAAACCTTAAACTCGTCTGATTGTGTATATGTTACAAACTTGTCCCAGTCTGTTTGCTCCACCATTGAACGATACCTCTTAGGAATTCGTGCAAGTTTCTTTGGTTTACCTAAGTTAGGTACTATGTATCCCGCATACACTTTTCTTCTAAAATTTTGAAGCAGTTCACCAAGCCGAGTCATTACAAAACGCCTACGACATGCATCAATGTCATAAAAACGCTGCAATATATAATACAAGTTGTATGTTAGTCACATGAAAATGTAAAAATACATTTATAATTAAGAGAAAAGAATTAACCGTTATTTCCTCCCACAATTTATCCTTTACTTCTGTTGGCACTGTTTTCCATGCTAAAAACCTAAATCCGACATATTCTCTTACTAGGTCTCCCAAAAAACTTGAAAATTCTGATCTATATTCCCCAGAAAACTTCTTCAATTCATCAAATGTAACTTTGTGTTTTTTTCCACCCGAGTTTGTAAATGTTGTTCGCATTTTTGGTAACCTGGTCAACCCCCTCTTCGGTGTTTTTGTTTTGTGTGCTGTCAAATCCATATCCGAGAAATCGCTTTCAGATTCACCTGTCAAATCCCTATCCGAGAAATCGCTTTCTTCTTCAACTTCCATGATTTCTTCTTCAACTTCCATGATGCTAGAAATGAGTTTGACAAAAGTTGTTATTATATACAATAAAGAGAATGAATAAATTTTCCAAAAATGAGTTTGACCCGTTCTGACCCGAACCCGTTCCGACCCAATGGGATAGTTTCAGGTACAAACACATCCCTCACTTTCAATAAACTCTTTTCATATTCAAGTTTTTTTAGAATGTTTATTACTGGTTTTCTTTATAGAGGTTTGGTTATTAGGAAAATTTTTTAAAGGTTGGAGGAATTGTTGTTGGTTTGAAGATTACATTAGTAGTTTTTATCTCAAAAGACAACTCACGGTACTTTGGCCTTATTAACTGCAGTTTGTTAATTTTACTGGTATCATGTCCAAAGATCTAAGCCCAGCTCACAAGGAAGCAGCTTTTGCACTCGCTGCGCTTATGGAAATCCCGATACAATATACGGCAGTCAATGAACTTGGCTTTGCCTTTTATTACTGGGATAATGAAGTGGGATTAACGTTATACAATAATAAGCTGGCACACAGGTCTAAAGAACTGTTTATCAAGTTTTTGCGTGTACTAATTTTTTACAATCAATGATATGAACAACAAAGAATGCAGAATTAATGTCGACAATGTGAGAATATCAACTGCAAAACCACACAAAATCATCACCAATTACATTTCAAGACTACTTTTACATTATATATATGCTAACTCAACACATTGGCCAAAAGAACTGTGTATCAAGTGCCTGTGTGTACTAATTTTTATAACAAATGAATTGAGCAACAAAAAATCCTTTTTAATGTCAACAATGTGAGAATATCAGCAGCCAAAACCACATAAAAATCATCACCAATTGCATTTCAAGACTACTTTTACAGTTTACATATGTTAACTTAACACACTGACCAAGAGAACTGTGTAACAAGTGCCTGTGTGTACTAATTTTATAACAAGTGTATTGAGCAACAAAGGATCCACTTTTATTGGCATATCAACAACAAAAATCATCACCAACTCCATTTCAAGACTACTTTTACAAGTTACATATGCTAACTTAACACACTGGCCATTTTATAACATTTATTGTCAACAATGTGAGCATATCAACAACTAAAACCATACAAAAATCATCCCCGAGTAAATTGCTAAAATCGTCCCTGATGTTTGTTCACATTTGCTAGATCCATCCAAAAAAAGTTTTTTTTCCATTAGGAACCACTTAGGTTTCAAAAAAGTTGCTAAATCCATCCAAAATGACTAATACCCTAAGAATACTAAGTTTAAAGAGGGGTAATTTAGTCATTATCTTAATTTATTTAATTTACCCTTTTTTTAAACAGGTTAAACATCCAAAATGACTAATACCCTAAGAATAATATATTGTTTCTATTTTGCACAATGAAACCCAAAAATATACCATCGAAACAGTTAATACATGCCAAATATACCAACTGACCAAAAAAATACCATCGAAACAGTTAATACATGCCAAATAACCACATGCCTATAACAGTTTGACACATAAAAATAGAACTCTGACAGTTAATACGTGCCAACTGGCCAAAAATTAAACAAGCACCCAAACAACACTTCTAAGTTGCATCTCGACCACTTGTTCCAGCACCATTTGAGCTTCCAGCAACACCACTTGTTCCAGCACCATTTCCACAAGTCCTCTTACGCTGCACAGCGGGTCAATAGAGGACTTGTGATATGGGTCAACGCCTGGTTACGCTGCACAACTGTTGCACAACGCTGCACAACTGCAGCTGTTCATTCTGCACGACAGCTGCTGTTCGTTCTGCACAACGCTGCACAACTGCAACTGTTGTTGGTACAGCTGCAGCTTTCTTAGACGCTAAAGAATGGTTGCTAACTGTAGACAGATGGGGTGTTAAGGGGCTGCACACTGGGTTACGCTGCACAGCTGATATGGGTCAGCGCCTAGACTACAGCCCCATCGTTACACTTCTACATTGCCTAATTACGTTGCACAGCTGATATGGGTCAGGGGCGCGGTAAAAAAGGCGTAAACAAGGACGTGGTGGACTTGAGAACACTCTTAACATTGGTATCTTAGCTGATGTCCTTTGCATATTGCCGAAAACAAGAAGCAGCTGCATATAGCCAGCGAAAACTATTTTGCATTTTGCACTTTGCATATTGCCAAAAACTAGAAGCAACCGCAACGAAACAATTTATTTAATTAATCATAACATGCTTTATTTTGATTTTTTGTTACTTTACCACAAACATAAATTTACGTTTTTAACTTACTATATATACAAAATAGAAACAATATATTATTCTTAGGGTATTAGTCATTTTGGATGTTTAACCTGTTTAAAAAAAGGGTAAATTAAATAAATTAAGAGAATGACTAAATTACCCCTCTTTAAACTTAGTATTCTTAGGGTATTAGTCATTTTGGATGGATTTAGCAACTTTTTTGAAACCTCAGTGGTTCCTTTGAGAAAAAAACATTTTTTGGATGGATCTAGCAAATGTGAACAAACGTCAGGGACGATTTTAGCAATTTACTCATCATCCCCAAATGCATTTCAAGACTACTTTTACATTTTGCATATGCTAACTTAACACACTAGCCAGAAGAAGTGTGTATCAACTATCAAGTGTCTCTATGTACTAACATTTATAACTAACTGATACAAAAAGAATCCAAACTTATTGTCAACAATGTGAGCATATCTACTGCTAAAACCACACAATATCACACACAAAAATCATCACAAATTGCATTCAAGACCATTTTTATAACATCTAGTAAAAACTGTTAACCTAAAGATCAAGAATATACCAAGGTTATCAGCAGTAACACCCTTCTTGTTGGCGAACCGAAGCCGAGGATCAAAACTCACATAATTCCCCTCATCATCATGCTTACAACCTAATTATCTAACTATAACTAAAATTGACAAAAATCGGTCATAACGAATCACTACAAATCAACAATCAAACACATGAACTTCAGGACGAACGTCATAGTTTTCACGAATCTGTGGAGTTTTATCAACAAAGTTTAAATCTTGAATCATTTTAAGTTTATTGTATCCACAAAAAAAATGAACTTGCAAAGAAAATAGGGTTCTTGCACTTACCTTAATCATAGGAGAGATTAGATGGATTCAAAGGAGATGCTTCGTGTCTGGTTTCTTTCTCTCTCTATCGTAATGCCAAAACAAGAAGCTGGTTAAACAAAAACAGAAGACGGGTATCAGTACGAGATCTGGGTATGAATTTTGGGAGGGGAATCCATTTAGGGTTAAAGGAAAATAGGGGGAAAACTAAAAATGAACATGTTTTAGGTTGGATACACAAGAGAAAGAGAGGGAAATTAGAATTTTTTGGGAAGTGGTGGGAAACGAAAATTAAAATTATATTTTTAGATATGATATTATTATATGCAATTATGTTTTTTAAGTAAATTTTAATTTTAATATATTAAATTCAGAAAAAAAAATTAAAAAAATCGGGTTAAACGAGTCATGTTCGGGTTCATATGTATGATACGATTTTCGGGTTCGGGTTGGGTTGAACCTGCCAACCCGCGAACACAACCCGTTTAGCACCCCTAAATAATAGACCTAATCGTAATTATTTAATAATGATCATACTAATTTAGTCCCTATTGGTCAATTTTCCTATGGTTCATGTTGTTTTTCGTGTCGTGTCCGAAATTCATACCCATACTTAGGGGTGCAAACGAGTCGAGCCGAGCCCGAGCTCGATTGACTTATGAGAGCTCGAGCTCGGGCTCGATAAACAAACGAGCTTTGTTTTGAGGCTCAAGCTCGACTCGGGCTCGATAAGGCTCGGCTCGTTTCATTAGGCCTAATTGACCTTTATTAAGCTCAACTAACTATCATTGAAGCTAACTGACAATCATCAGACCTAGTTGACTTTCATTGGACCTAATTGACCATCATTGAGCTAAAAAACTGCAATTAACCATCATTTGGCCTAAATGACCATCATTGGGTCTATTTGATCACCACTGGGCTTAGTTGGCCATCACTGAGCCTTAACAACTCTAACTGGCCTTCATTGAACCTAGTTTACCATCGTTGGGTCTAATTGACCGTCATTGGGCCTAATTGACAATCATTGAGCTCAACAACCCTAACTGACCATCGTTGGGTCTAATTGACCGTCATTGGGCGTAATTGGCCATCATTGAGCTTAACAACCCTAAATAGCCTTCGTTAGCCCTAATTGACCTTTATTAAGCTCAAGTAACTATCATTGAAGCTAACTGATAATCATTAGACCTAGTTGACTTTCATTGGGCCTAATGGGCCGTCATTGATCTTAAAAACCGTAATTAACCATCATTTGGCCTAAATGAGCATCGTTGGGTCTATTTGATCACCACTGGGCTTAATTGGCCATCACTGTGCCTTAACAACTCTAACTGGCCTTCATTGAACCTAGTTTACCATCGTTGGGTCTAATTGACCGTCATTGGGCCTAATTGACAATCATTGAGCTCAACAACCCTAACTGACCATCGTTGGGTCTAATTGACCGTCATTTTTGTAGCATCATCATCATACTCAGTAAATCCCACCAATAGGAAAGTTAAGGTAGGAAATCTTTCACACCCCGATCCGCAGCGGACAAGGTGATCGGGGCATGATTTGTTGATACAAAGCTCACGACAAGTGTGCACCCGTCCCTTCCACTGGGTCAAGTGTCTAACCCGATGGAATATTGTATTTTAATTCCTTTTATACTGAATGAGAAAAAATGGTGAACTTTTTGAATATGTAGAAGTAGGGGTGCAAACGAGCCGAGCCGAGACGAGCCGAGCCCGAGCTCGATTCGAACTTTATTTCTAAAGCTCGAGCTCGGCTCGAAGGTAATTTTTCAAGCTCGAGCTCGGCTCGGGCTCGACTCGTTTAGTATTTATTAATTAATTTATATTAACTATAATTATTATTATACATATAATCTAGAATCCTTTGCTTAATAAAAAAAACATACACTTGATAAAAAAACCAAAGACTTAATAAAAAATAAAACATAGAGTTAAATAATTTGATGTTTTTTCATGATGTCGTGTTGCAGTTTTTTCAACATCGAACGTTTCGGATCGGGTTCGTCCTCGACATTCATCGTCATTATTTCCCATTCCTTGAGCCGAAAACATTAGAGTTGATGGGAGTCGTCGGGTTTTACGGATTGTTCGGGTTGTTCGGGTCGTTGAAGGGATCCATTATAAATATGACCGTTTGTTTGTTTATTTATCAAATTTTGGGAATTAAAAAGGAAATTTTATTAGATTAAACTAACTAAGTTAGTTAATTCTTTAAAGATAACCTAGTTAAGGATTAACCTTGTTAGTTTTATAAAGGAATCACTAACTGAGTTAAAGAACTCAGTTAGTTCAGTTAGTGTCAAAAAAAGGAAGTAAAAAGGGGGTCCTCTTTTAGGAACCGGCCCTTATGAAGACTCGAACCCGCGACCTCCGCCTCACAAACACGCATACTAACCACTCGGCCGGGCATGCCACATCCAACCAGATATAGGAACTAATAAATTTTATACACACTTTCGATTTAAACCAGAATCCTTTGCTTAATAAAAAAAAACATACACTTGATAAAAAAAACCAAAGACTTAATAAAAAATAAAACATAGAGTTAAATAATTTGATGTTTTTTCATGATGTCGTGTTGTAGTTTTTTCAACATCGAACGTTTCGGATCGGGTTCGTCCTCGACATTCATCGTCATTATTTCCCATTCCTTGAGCCGAAAACATTAGAGTTGATGGGAGTCGTCGGGTTTTACGGATTGTTCGGGTTGTTCGGGTCGTTGAAGGGATCCATTATAAATATGACCGTTTGTTTGTTTATTTATCAAATTTTGGGAATTAAAAAGGAAATTTTATTAGATTAAACTAACTAAGTTAGTTAATTCTTTAAAGATAACCTAGTTAAGGATTAACCTTGTTAGTTTTATAAAGGAATCACTAACTGAGTTAAAGAACTCAGTTATTTCAGTTAGTGTCAAAAAAAGGAAGTAAAAAGGGGGTCCTCTTTTAGGAACCGGCCCTTATGAAGACTCGAACCCGCGACCTCCGCCTCACAAACACGCATACTAACCACTCGGCCGGGCATGCCACATCCAACCAGATATAGGAACTAATAAATTTTATACACACTTTCGATTTAAACCAGAATCCTTTGCTTAATAAAAAACATTCGCTGCCATATATATCATCCGAACCCTACTGTTAGGTACTTCAACAATAAGAATTGTTGTATCTATTGTTTTCTACTTTATGAAATTTCTTTTCACCCTGCAAGTTTAAAACTGTATTACCTGCGCTTCTTAAATCAAATCTGTTCACAATCAAGGTATAGCACAACTGAAACAATGTAACAGTAATCAAAAACTCATAATTTACTATGTTTAAACAAGCTGAAACAATGTAACAGTAATCAAAAACTCATAAACTCAAACTGAAACCAACGAAAATCGATTGTAAACTGTTCAAAACTGATAATTTCGAACTGAAACTCAATATGAAATCAATGACAAACTGATTGAAATCTTCAAAATATATAGAACTCGAACCAAAAATCACCGAATATCAACGAATTATATCGAAACTTTGTCAAAATTTATCAAAATTTCAACCGAAACTCAATGAAACTCAACTGATCCTTAAACGAAATTGATGAATAATTGTCTGAAAAGTTCAAACAACACACCGAATCACACTGAAACTCGTCCGAATCACACCAAATCACACCGAAACTTGTCCGAATCACACCGAAACTCGTCCGAATTACACCAAATCACACCGAAACTTGTCCGAATCACACCGAAACTCGTCGTCAACCACGTCCAACGGTGGTGCACCGTAGCAGCCCCTCTAATAACCTTCTTGTATTTTGAAGGCTGCATATATACAAACCCTGTTGTTACGAAAAGAAGGCTGCATCATACGAAACTACAAGGCTGTTGTTCGACAATTTTGAAAGGTGTTCAACTAATTTATGCATGTTCTTTAAATACAGCCCTGTATTTATTGCTTGCTCGGTGATCAGGCAATAAAATTTGACAATCATAAGCATGCTTATATTATATGATGTTTCTCAGGCAATAAAATTTGACAATCATAAGCATGGTCACTTCAATCTGGTCCGGAGCTCCCCTAATCGTCAGTGGCAGATTAGTCTACGTCTGTTGTCAAACGGGTTGGGTCGGGTTGGGTCGGGTCATGGGTCAAAATGGGTTCGGGTCAATTATAAAAAAAGGGTTGTTTTGGTTCGGGTCGAGACGGGTTCGGGTCAGAACGGGTTCGGGTCGGAATGGGTCCGGGTCGGAACGGGTCCGGGTCAAAACGAGTTTTGGGTCGGGTCGGGTCAGGTTTTTTTAGCACAAAATTAGATACACTAAATGATATAAAAGCCATCATGTGTCAGGTACCAAGAAACCTCTTAATCCATATCAATACATCAGTTCACTAAAGTACATTAAATGATGTAAAGATTTTTTAAAGTTGGGTACTATTTCTTTCGATTAACATTTGGCAGCTATCAAACAGAAAACATATATTTATAATTACAAAAAATGGTGTATCAGTTTAACAACACAATCATAATTATCTTCTTGTATAGAATCAATAATCCCATCCCAAAAAGCTTTTTCCAGCGTCTCTCGTACCTGGGGTTTATAAGGGCCATTTTAGGTATTTGATCACTAGGATGATAAATAACTGAAACAGACAAAGAAAGACAAACTAACCTTGACCGTTGTTTGGTCTTCAACAGCCCCATTGAATCTACTAGAAGAAAAAATGCTGCCCGTGAACAAATTCATTCAC
This sequence comes from Helianthus tuberosus, assembly GCA_030545235.1. Taxonomy (NCBI): domain Eukaryota; kingdom Viridiplantae; phylum Streptophyta; class Magnoliopsida; order Asterales; family Asteraceae; genus Helianthus; species Helianthus tuberosus. Next base: position 50,875,447 of record CM060351.1, read on the forward strand.
AATTAACTCATTCTCCATGCTGATCATCTCACCAGAATGATTCAACTGACTTCCTGGAGATGATCTACTAGCAGCAGAGACCATCGTCTTGGAATCAACATCTTTAAACAGGGCACGGACAACACGACTCAGCTCTTCACTTTTGTTCCTTTTGTCTGAGTTAGCAATTGCAGTTGCCAGCAAGGATGAAGATATGTGGAATATGTGAACCAGCTGGACTGACATTTTCCATTACATTAAAGTATGTTCTTTATGTATCCAAAAAGCATTCTTCATACGCTCTATCCTGCATCTAGATTTCTACAGTATTGTATTTATCAACAACTCAAATTCGTGGACAAACTTCTTAGCTGACTCAACTAAAGTAGTCTCGCGTTCGCCTTGACCACTAAAAAATGCATCAGGATGACCCAAAATCATGTAGGCGCATAGCACTACTCTGACTTGGTACCTTGACAGCTTGACTGGTGTAAATAACCACAACCAAGGGCTCACTAACCTCCAATTCATACTCACAATCCATATATGACCAGCAATAATCACAAATATCAAGTCCAATTAACATCTTAGGGCTTTAATCATAACAAAATCACTTAAGTTTAACCTAATTTACATCAAATTTTAAACTAAAACTACAATACTCCTTCTAAACAAACAACGTCCCCTACAAAATTAACACAAAATTATCAACACTATAACATTCTGTTTTATAAAATCTAATTTCACATTATTCTATTGCAACAACAGAATATACAAGTCATATGAGCATGGTCAGATTGAATGCTAGAAGAACACTTACGCGACATTAGCAATCAGTAAAAAAACCATTTGACTTTGATCTCTTTTGAGTCTCCACTGAAGATGTTTCCGAATTACCTCACGGGCAACCCGTATGACCTACGGTAAGCTATGGCATTTCCGCACCAGCTTTTGTGGCTGAATACGGGTTCGTAGGAAGAAGTTGCGAAGCTTCATGGTTACCAACAACGGAATCCTCCTCTGTTTCTCCATACACCTCATCCGTACTCACGTGAATAAACCTTCTAATCTGGCCGGTGACTTTGCAGGCTTCTAGAAGCACATGCGTTCCGTAGATGTTATTCTTTGTGAACTCAAAACTGTTGCCAAACGACTTATCGACGTGAGTCTGTGCAGCAAAGTGCATGATGGTATCGATTGACTCGGTGATCAGAATGTAGTTGGCGAGGTCGGCGCTGCCGATATCCCCCTTCACAAACTTCAAGTTGGGGGACGATCTTTGTCAAGCACAACGATCTTGTAATCAGGGTAGTTTGTGATCAGCTGGTTAACAACATGAAAGGCAATGAAGCCTGCAGCTCCAGTGATAAGGATGGTCTTTGGTTCGTAAGTAGCCATACAGTAACTGTCACAAGGCTAACAAATCAAAAGTCTGATTACAAAATTCACACGATAAAAACCTTTATAATTATTCAACACACTATGAACAACAAACCAACAAAGTTAAGTCAACGACAAATGACATAATTGCTAAACTGTATAGCATGCTTGACAGATCCAAATAACATTCTTCAAGAATATGGAAAGCACAAGCTAACAGATTTCTCCTTTCTTTCTCTAGCACCTTGCTAGTGTTTTTATAAATTTAGCCGTTTAACAACAAAAAAAAAAAACAAAAGAAAAAAAAAACAAGCTAATAAATACATCCTTGCTTTCTTTAGCACCTTGTTAGTGTTTTAATAAGATTTCACCATTCAACAAAAAAGAAAATATGACCAGCAAAAATCACAAACATCAAGTACAATTGACATCTTAGGGCTTTAATCATAACAAAACCACACCTGTTTTACCTAATTTACATCAAGCTGTAAACTAAAAGTACAATACGCCTGAGTAAAAAAAAATACCATTTGACTTTAGATCTCTCTGAGTCTCCACTGAAGATGTTTCCGAATTACATCGCTTGCATCTGCAGGAGGAAAAAAGTGAAAATCGATGAGTAATCTTATTCTAGCTTGCTTCAAACTGAATCATACGCTTAATTTGGGTAGCAGAGGAGAGTACATGAGAGGAGAACATTGATGGTAAGTGGTAACTAAATCTGGTTAGGGTTTCGTGGACGTTGGAATTGGCGGTGGTCATGGTGGAGACACGGTGGAGATACAGTGGAGATCTCCTTAGCTTGATGGGGGTTAATTTAGATTTTGTGGAGGTGGGGAATTTGGGGGTTTTGAGGAAGAAGGAAATGATTGGTGACACAAATTTTACTGTGTCCATCTAGTAACTTTAGCCACACAAACACACTTTATTGTGAAATATCATGATAGTTGCTTGTATTTTGTCACACAAATTTGCAAGTGGCTATATATATCTTCCTTGATAATTACATACGGTCATACTTTTCTATTGTGGCTAGTGATTGTCACATTTTTATATTAAACATGTGACTGAAGGATTTAAAGAGATGTGTTTTTGTCACAGGAATCAAGAAATCAAACAAACAAAGTGTCAATATGTTACATTTCGTCACACTTTTCTAGTTGTGGCTAGTAAATGTCACAATTTTTTTCTAGAAATGTGGCTAAATGTTTTGATCTGTTATACAATAGCCACATTAATAATAAAATGTGTGGCTAAAGGTTTTGAGTTGTTACACAATAGTCACATTAATAACTAAATGTGTGGCTAAAAGTGTATTAAGATATTATAAATGACATTTAGCCACACATTTAATCAAAACTGTGGCAAGCCTGTTTTGGAAAAAGTGTGACTAAAGCCCAGTTTTGACGTAGTGTTTGCGATACATTATTTTTGACCCATTTACTTTGATTTGTCACCATCTCATTTGTTTGCCTTAGGTAACAAACAAATAATCACAATTTTCATTCGTTACCATTCTGTATTGATTAGCCAATAACCTTTCACTCGTTTCTTCCTCTGTCTTTCATTTGCTTCTAGAATGTCTATTCCTCTCAGCACTGGTCAAACGCCCGAGCGAACAGCCAAATTTGTCCAGCAAATAGGCGAAGTGATTCAGAAGACTGTGGATTTAGGCATTGCCATGGCTCGTCTCAACAATGAAGCCTCTCGTCTCGAAAATGAAGCCACTCAAGAGCCACCAAAGGAAGCAGAAGTCAGGCTTGCACCAACATCAAGGAAGCGTAAGGCTTCAAGGAAACCCGCAGCGGTTACACCTAATCAAGCGGGACCTAGCCAAGTGGCAAGGCCACCAGCTAGGAAGCCGTACTTAGGAACTGCTCCTAGGTGCAAGCGATGCAACGGTCATCATTCAAACCTCATACCCTGCTTCAAATGTACCTACTGTGGACGGAGGGGACATTTGATTAACATATGCCGCTTTGCTATCCAAAACAAAGCTGTTGCAAGTCTTGCTACTACCCAACTCCAAGTCAACCCTACTCAAGCTCGTTTTCCGCCTGGTACTTGCTACAACTGTGGCGAGACGAGCCATTTCAGAACAACTGCCCGAAGATAGTCAGTGCAAATCCAACCCTTGGATGAGCATTCGGCTGAACAAAGGATGTTGCTGTCTTATGCCTTTGTTTCTTTTGTTTTCTTGTAATGTGAAACAATGTGTTTTGTTCATAAATAAATTTTTGTTCACAACTCTGATATACAAGTGTAGTTACATGTGTGTATGACTTTTCCTATGATACCTACATCAAGAAACTATGTACCTTACAAACTACTCTTGTGATTTCTCTCTTTCAAATGATCGCTCACGATTCCCTAAAAAAATTTAAGTACTTGTTTCACTCTAAGAAACAAAGTACAGAAAATAAAGTGACATTATGAGTAATCATGCTTCTGCAGATCTGTGCCTTTAAATCCTTGGTTAGATAACTAAGGGTATTTTCAAATCTCATACCCAGTACGTTTTGATTTTCAACATACACAGTACAAGTATTTCAACACAATCTTCATGATCTCAAAACATTTCATATAGTTTGAAAACAATTTTTTTTCTAGATGCATTGTCTATGTTATTTCAAAAACATTGGCCATGTTATCAAAACCAACCTTTCATAATTTCAAAATATTTCATATAGTCTGAAGACAATATTAACACAGTACATTTTCTTATCAAGTGCATGATTTCGAAAAGCATCATTCATGTCTTTCAAAAACCTTATACATAATTTCAAAATTCATCTCGCATGATTTTAAAACATTTTTGTAAATATATCTATCTAATACACCTACTTTATGATTTCAAAAATATTATATATAAGGTTTCAAAAACGTTAAACACATTTTTCTTAAAGGAACCCCATGCATAATTTTCAAAAATATTTTCCTCATACATTGACTTAACCTTCAAATTCTGCTTCATATGTCGCCTTGACATATCAAGCATCTCAACTTCATAAGCATTTTACATCATGTTTTGACCTAAGCACATCCAGTGCAAGGTTTCAAAACATCTTCAACTTTTAAATCCATATGGGATCTTTTTATCTTCACATTTAGACCCTTGTGGATGATCATCATTCCAATCAGAGTCCTTAATTGGATTCCCTGTATACCTAAATTTGAACATTTCGGTTCCTTAAAATCGAAATCGAATTTTCTTTTTAAAATCTTTCTATCTTTATAGTTAGATTCTTGATAATGTTTAAAGTACCAAATGAAATCCAAGGAATGGATTTCTAGTGTGCTTTAAATACATGTGCTCTGTTAGCAGAACAAACTTCTAGTTAAACAATTTTGTGGTTATGTGACTATGTGTTTATGCATCTTATGTTTTCTTTTATGCATTTTAGTGTTTTTGTATACTCTGGATATTCGTTATCCAAATCCTCGTAGAATCTTTCATATCTTCATATGAGGGATTCGTAGCAGGATAGTCAAAAGGTACTACCTTAAATCCTTAATGGGCTTCTATGTAATAGTGAAGACCCTTGGATTATATAGTACCACTCCATGATTCATAAGAGACCCTTTAGTGGTCTAGTCAAAAAGATTGATTCACAATTTGGTTAAAGAGCGACATCTAGTGATGTAGCTGAACAGACTCCTTGATAGTCTATTTAGATCATTTATTGATTTAATTAAAAGGATTCTATGGCGGTCTAGTCACACTCATCACAGGTTTGTTCATTTGGTTTTCCCCTACACATTATAAAATAGACTGTGTGAACTATGCAAGGAATTGTCTGATTATGGACGCGTACATAATTATGAGATTCAGTGCACAGTAACCACAGTAAGATTTATTATGTGTAAGAACCGATAGTGACAAAAATAACGAAATGAGGACGATGTAATGGAGGTACGGTGGACGCACCAATGACGCTTCATATACTTGTATATAAGTATCCCTCTTACATTGCAAGCATAATGTTATTAAGGTTACTAGAAGTTCAGAACCCTAACCAATATTGTTCGATCTTTTCAAACTTTATGTTTTAAACTCTCACAAGTTTCCTCTAAATAAAATTTCGGGACGAAATTTCCTAAAGTAGGGGAGACTGTAACACCTGTGCCTCCACGGCCATAAAACAAATACCAAACCAATGAATTATTATATTTTATGCTTGGGATTTGTAAAAATATGTGTATCATTTGCACATATCAATTTTTGTTCATTTCCAAACTCTAAATCGCTTTCTGGAAGGTTATACGCGCACCGATGCGTAAATATAACCAGTTTAATGCAACAAACACTCCGGAATAGTGACATAGGCTTAACATACCTTAAATAACCTTTACATAACTTAGAAATAAGTTTTGAAGGCTTTGGTATGGCAAAAACAAGCTAATTCGCTTACAGGGACTAAACTTGACAAACTGCGAAAGTATGCCAATTTGAACTGTAACAGACATTCCAGAACATGACCATAAGTTAAACACACCATAAATGACCTTTACATGACTTAGAAATAGGCTTTGAGGGGTTCGGTGTGCTAAAATAAACTTTTGGCTCATTCAGGGACTAAAAGTGTCAGAAAGTGCACAAGTTTGCATTTTTGCGCATAACTCACGTTCTGAATACATCCGGACATCCAAAAATTTATGTAAGCATGACTACATTATGCTTTAGTGTTTGGCTTAAGAAAAATCCATTCGTTGCGTCATTTGGATCGTTTTTCGTGCTTATGCGCATTCCGTCGTAATTAAGCGAACATCGCGTTCGTACGACCAAACGAACCAACATCCGGCATATTATTGAGCATGTTTCATGTCCACAATGTTTAGGCAACATTTTAGGGCCTTAAAGTTGGCTTTACGGGCCTTAGAAGTGTCGAAAATGGCTTAAACACGTGCAGGGACTGAAACTGCCATTTTGTAAACTTGTTTGAAACAAGTTGTTTCTGATCTGTGCAGGCCAGGCGGCCCGCGTGAGATCCTTGTGTCCTTCACGCGGCCCACGTCCGACTCCCTGATCAGATTAGATCGAACAGTCAGCATGTTCCAGCTGTTTTGACCACAACCACACACTCACCACTTGCATATTCAGCTGATAAGGATTGTTTTTAGGCACCACAACATTCCGACACTTGTACGGATACGATTAAGGCACGATATTCGACAAACGATCTTAACGGTTCTCCGAATACTATAAATACCCCATCACCCCAACTTCAAAAACCACTAGAATCTAATCTAAGTGACTCTAAGTTGGAACCATCGTTTCATACCTGAGTTATTAAGATCTAGATTAGCATTCGGGGACCCTTCGTAAGTATTCTTTCGTTCTTTTATTGCTTTTCGAGTCTTTCGAGTCTGAAAGTCAAACTTTGTTTGACTTTCTACATTGACCAGTTATGGTCAATGCGAAGTTCGTTTGAACTTCGCAACGTGAGTGTAATCACGTTGGTTATAGTCCCTTGGGACTATGCCTACTGATTACCACGTTGTCTAGGGTCGTAGGGTAAACGATCTAATAAATCGCTTATACCTCGAACCCGAACCAGTTTGGTCGATCATTAGGATCCGACCAAATACATTAGGTGACCATAGTAGGTAGGGAATAACCTTCCGAGGTTATACCCTATGGTCACATCGTTTAAGTAGTTGTATGATAGGTAGTTTATATGCCTTAGGTAAATTACCAGAATACCCTTTTCATGTATAATTGGTAATTAAGCGTATGTAACCTAAACTTTTGTCACATAACTGATTATGTAACATGTTTAGGCATATAACACTTTTCATAGGACTAGTTAGGCGGTCGGAACGCGTTTCACGCGAACGACGCTTTAAAGTAGCATAAGCTACCTAAACGGGTCGTAATGGGTCGTAAACAATTATGTTAGATTTCAATTAGTATGTAGGCTTTGTTAAACCATATGACACGAGTCTCTATATTCGTTTGTTTTACAAACCCTCATTCTATCTAAATCCTCCGATTTAGGTCCGGTTTATTAACATAGTTATCTATATTAGGTGCCGTTTGATATCCGCGATCGCTAGCATTGTTTGGTTGTTACTCAAGGACTACTAAGCAATCTCAAGTGAGTACATAGACCCCTCTTTTACTGTTTTCCAAACTATTTTGGGGTGAAACACATGTGCCTACTTGTTACTTTCCTGCTTTCCTGTTTTCACATCATATACTTGTTATGTTCAGTAGTACACTATTAGTACATGATTTACATTACATTTCTGCTATGTATGTTGACTGATAGCATGCTAGCACATTGATTTACATGACTTTTTTACTTTGTATGTTAACTTAGCATACTTAGTACATCATTTTACATTGCATCTCTGTTGCATATGTTCCAGTAACATATGGACACATTGTTTTACAGCTCTACCTTGTATGTTTACTCTAGCATACTAGGTACATTATCTTCATCACATGCTTACATTTTGGTATGACATTTGGTTTGTTTAAATGAGACAATGTACATTCATTAACACCGATCATGCCGCTCGGTAGTAGGTAGTGGTACCATAGGACTTGACAAATCCCATTCCTGAAATCTCGGGTTTGTTTGGACGTAAGGAATGACCGAATCCGAATACATATTCTCTTGATAACTCACTTTTACATAGTTATCCGTCTGTCTCAAGGCTTGGATGTATGAATTTTCACAATACCGCATAAATGTTCATATTCAGTATAGCATGCATATATTTTACAAAACATAACTTTGATTTAAACCAAGTTTTACTTCAATACTTTGTTTTGTACATTTTTACTTATGGTTTAAGTAGTCTTAATTTTACTTACCATACATATCATTTTGGTTATACATTACTTGACTACTTTTGGATTATAAACATTTGACATGGTTTATACAAGGACTTTTGACTATTGGTTTAAACATAGACTTATTACATTGTTGGTTTGGTTTGAGTAAGTGATTAATTAACGAGGCGGGTGTAATATGATAAAAACATGGTGGATACGCCGCTGGTACTTCCTATATATAAGTGTTTGTATGGTATCACATATTGTAGTGTTATTTGAATCATTTCAATTTGAGACATATAACATTTTATACAAATAACATACTTTTCACAAGACATTGTTTTACAAAATAACTTATCTTTTACAAACTCATTTTACTTGGTTATTCATTTAACCATACATTATTCTCTTACTTATACTTATCATCTGATCTTATTGCTTTTCAAACGATTTACAAAACAAAGCAAACTACAAGGTTCATGACTAAACATTTTCTTAAACATAAGTCATGAATCTCTTTTTTTACAAAACCTATGTATCTCACAGGCATTTTTATGCTGACGTACCTATTTTCACATGTGTTTTCAGGAGATGATGCATAGGACTTATCAAGACATACTTAGGCGGACTCGTGCCTTAGTGACTTAAAACGAGACAAGAACTAGTTAATTTATGTTATGTACTCTTTACTTCTTGTTTAAAGACAATGTAACTCGCTTGTTTGATGAATAAAACGAAACTTTAATATCCATGGTTGTGAAACATTAATTCTGTTACAACACTCCCCGACGTTTCCGCCACGTTTTGTATGTTCTATGTGGTCGGGGTGTGACAAAAATCTTTCTATCTTTATAGTTAGATTCTTGGAAATATTTAAAGCACAATCCACTGATTGGATACCTGGTGTGCTTTGAATACATGTGCACAGTTAGCAGAACAAATTAACTAAATGATTACAAATCAAGTTAAAACAATTTTGTGGTTATGTGACTATGTGTTTATGCTTTATGTGTTTTCTTTTATGCATTTTTGTGTTTTTGTATACTCTGGATATTCGTTATCCAAATCCTCGTAGAACCTTTCATATCTTCATATGAGGGATTCATAGTAGGATATTAAAAAAGGTACTACCTTAAATCCTTATTGGGCTTCTACATGATAGTTAAGACCCTTGGATTATATAGTACCACTCCATGATTCATTAGAGACCCGTTTAGTGGTCTAGTTAAAAAGATTGATTCAGAATCTGGTTAAGAACGACACGTGGTGATATAGCTGGACAGACGCCTTGGTAGTCTATTTAAATCATTTATTGATTTAATTAAAAAGGACCCTATGGTGGTCTAGTCACAATCATCACAGGTTCATTGTTTTCTTCCCCTACACATTATAAGATGCACTACGTGACAATGCAAGGAATGACGTAATTATGGATGCATACATAATTATGAAGTTCAGTGCACGGAAACCACAGTAAGACTTATTATGTGTAAGAACTAATAGTGGCAACCATAACGGAATGTGAACAATGTAATAGAGGTACGGTGGACGCACCAATAACGCTTTATATACTTGTATATAAGTGTCCCTCTCACATTGCAAGCATGACATTATTTAAAGTTACTAGAAGTTCAGGACTTTAACCAGTGTTGTTTGATCTTTTCAACTTCATGTTTCAAGCTCTCACAAGTTTCCTCTAAAATAAATTTCGGGACGAAATTTCCTGAAGTAGGGGAGACTGTGACACCTGTGTCACTTCAACCATCAAACAAATACCAAACCAATGAAATATTGTATTTCATACTTGGGATTTGTAAAAAAAAAATGTGTGTATCATTTGCACATATCAAATTTTGTTCGATTTCGGGCTTTAAATCACTTTCTGGAAGGTTATACGCGCACTGATGCGTAAATATAACCAGTTTAATGCAACAAACACTCCGGAATAGTGACATAGGCTTAACATACCTTAAATAACCTTTACATAACTTTGAAATAAGTTTTTGGAAGGTTTGGTGTGCCGAAATCAAGTTAATTCGCTTACAGGGACTAAAATCGACAAACTGCGAAAGTATGTCAATTTGTACTGTAACAGACATTCCGGAACATGACCATAAGTTAAACATACCATAAATATCCTTTATATAGCTTAGAAATAGGCTTTGAGGGGTTTGGTGTGCTAAAATAAACTTTATGTGCATTCAGGGACTAAAAGCGTCAAAAAGTGCACAAGTTTGCATTTTCGCGCATAACTTACGTTCTGAATACATCCGGACATCCAAAAATTTATGTAAGCACTAAAATATTTTATTTTAGTGTTTGGCATGATAAAATTCCATTCGTCGCGCAATTTGGATCGTTTTTGGGTTCGTTACGACTTCCGTCGTAATTAACCGAACATCGCGATCGTACGACCAAACAAACCAAAATCCGGCATATTTTTGAGCATGTTTCAAGTCCACAATGTTTAGGCATCATTTTAGGGCCTTAACGTTGGCTTAACGGGCCTTAGAAGTGTCAGAAATGAGTTTAAACACCAACAGGGACCAAAACTGTCATTTTTCAAAGTTTGCTGCTGATCAGACAGGCCAGGCGGCCCGCCTACACTCCTGGTAACTCTTACGTGGGCCGCATCAAACTCCCAGATCAGCAGAATTGTTGCAAACAGCTGATTACAGCTGTTTAACACCCAAAAACCACTTGCAACTGGTTTTTAACAATCCTAGGGGCTCCCATGGGTTTGTAATTCAGTGGGTAAGTGTTGTACGGCTGAGATTAAACGCTTGGGGAACAAGAAACGATCTCAATGGTTCTACATTTCCTATAAATACCCCCCACCCCTTTAGTTGCAACCCACACTTGATTCTGAGATTTTCTCTAAGTTGGAGTGATTATCACTTCATACCTGAGAAATACTTGGAAATCAATCTTGCGGGGACCCTTTGTAAGTGTTCCTTCGTTCTTTTCTTTCGTTTTAGCGTCAAAGTCAAACTGCGTTTGACTTTCTGCATTGACCAGTTTATGGTCAATGCGAAGTTCGTTTGAACTTCATAACGTGAGCGTAATCACGATGATCATAGTCCCTAGTGACTATACCTACTGATTACCACGTTATCCAGGCTCAGTGACGAGTCGTAGTTTCGGGCAAAATGCGTATTCTCGCATATTTTGTAACCAAACTACTCTAGGGTATCAAAACCGTTTGTTTTGATATAACTAAACATGTTCTAACATGTTTAGCTCGTCACTTTTAGATTTGTGCTTGTCTAGGGTCGTAAAGGTAAGCGATCTAATCAATCGCTTATACTTTCGAACCCGACCCATTTGGTCGATCATTAGGATCCGACCAAACACTTTAGGTGACCATAGTTGTATAGGGAATAACCTTCTGAGGTTATACCTTATGGCCACGTCGTTTAAGTAGTTGTATGATAAGTAGTCCTTATGCCTTAGGTAAATTACCAAAATACCCTTTTGTGCCAAAATTCATTTTAAGCCTATGTAACCTAATTTTGGGTATCTAAACTAATTTAGCAACAATATTAAACATGTTAAGGCATATCTTACTTGTTATAGGGCTAGTTAGGCAATCCGAACGCGTTTTACGCGAACGACGCGTTAAAGTAGCATAAGCTACCTAAACGGGTCGTAATGGGTCATAAGCACTTAGGTTAAGTTTCACTTTAGTATGTAGGATTTGTTAAACCATATCATATGAGTTCCAATACTCGTTTGGTTTATGAAACCTCATGCTATCCAATCCCCCGATTTAGGTCCGGTTATTTATGTAGTTATCTATATAGGGTGCCGTTTGATTCCGTGATCCCTCTAGCTTTGCTTGGTTGTTGCTCAAGACTTCTAAGCACCCTCAAGTGAGTACATAGACCCCTCTTTTACTGTTTTTCAAACATTTTGGGGTGAAACACATGTGCCTACTTGTTAATTTCATGCTTTCCATGTTTTCATATCATATACTTGCTATGTTCATTAGTACATTATTAGTACATGATTTCATTGTGTTTTTGCTATGTATGTCCTTTGTAGCATACTTAGTACATCGTTTTACATGACATTTTTTGCTATGTATGTTCATTTAGCGCATACTTAGTACATTATTTTCATTACATTTCACGCTATGTATGTCTATTTAGTGCATACCTAGTGCATTGTTTTACATTACCCTTTCATGCTATGTATGTTCATCATACTTAGTACATTTGCTTTACATTGCATCTCTGTTGCATATGTTCCAGTAACATATGGACACATTATTTTACATCTCTACCTTGTATGTTTACTTAGCATACTAGGTACATTATTTTCATCACATGCTTACATTTTGATATGACATTTGGTTTGTTTAAATGGGACTTATATACATTCATTAACATTAGCTACGCCGCTCGTTAGTAGGTAATGGTACCATAGGAATTGACAACTCCCGTTCCTAAAATCCTAGGTTTGTTTGGATGGACGGAATGACCGAATACGATTAAGACATAAGACAGATAGTCCTTTCATTTGTTTAAGGGTTTATCACCACAGTCACAAGGCTTGAATGTATGCATTTTCACAATACCGCATAAATGTTTGTATTCAGTATAGCATGCATTTCCACAAGACATAATATTGATTTAAACCACGTTTTACTTTAATACATTGTTTTGTGCATTTTTACCTATGGTTTAGCTGACATATTTCTTTTGCCACACTTGACATTTTGTTTACATATTACATAATTGACATTTGACATAGACATTTTGATATTACATTTTGACATAAACATTTGACATGGTTTACACAAAGACATTTGACAAATGGTTTAGACATGGGCAATTTACATTGGTGGTTTGTTTGGGTAAGTGATTTGAGTAACGAGGCGTGTGTAATATGATACAAGCATGGTGGATACACCGCTGGTACTTCCTATATATAAGTGTTTGTATGATATTATATATCGTAGCGTTATTTAAATCATTTCAGTTTAAACATATAACATTTTTATACAAATAACATATTTTTCACAAGACATTGTTTTTTTTTCAAACAACTTATCTTATACAAACTCATTTTACTTGGTTATTCATTTAATCTTACATCATTCTTTTACATATCATCTACTTTATTATCATTTTTCAAATGATTTATAAAACAAAACATTTTACAAGGATCATGACTGACTTTTGTTAAACAACCCTTTTTCTAAACTCATAAGTCCTGAATCCTATTTTCACATAACCTATGTACTCGCCGCCATTTTTATGCTGACATACCTATTTTTCACATGTGTTTCAGGATATGATGCATAGGATTGATCAAGATACACATAGGCGGACTTGGGCCTTAGTGACAATAAAAGATGCAAGACTAGTTAATTTTGTTCTACTTCTTTGTTTGTTAAGACATTGTAACTCTTTTAATCAATAAAACATTATTTCTATTTTTCCATGTGTTATGAAACAATGATTCTGTTACAACACTCCCCGACGATTCCGCCACGTTTTGTTGTTTTACGTGGTCGGGGTGTGACATTCATGTTTTCAAAAGTATAATTTAATTATACATATTAATACTTATCTTTTGACAAACTGAATGATTATTTATGGTTTAAACACTAATTTTTTTTAAAGATTATAAAATTAATTGTTGGATAGTACTTATTTTATGTTCACCAGACCGGTTGGTAGTATCATATAGCGCTATAGGATTTAACACCCCATTCCTGTTGTCATGGAATGTCTGAAACCAATTTGTTTCTCCATCCAAATAGGGATTGCCTTTGTGGTATCCCTATAGTCTCAAAGGTGTATTTTGATGCACTAGGTCTGAATGAATTCTTGAGTCACATTATTTCTGTATATTTAGTTATACTCCCAAAAGTATAGTTTAATATGCTCTCATATGTGATAATGCACAAAACCAACATATATTTTGTTAATCATTAAAACATAGTTTAATATGTTATTTTCAAAACCAAAGCATAGTTAATATGTTATTTTCAAACCAAAACATAGCTTAATATGTTATTTATAAATCCAAAGTATACTTTTGATATACTACTGAAAATTATTATTTTTAACAACTAAAGTATATTTAATATACTATTCGTTTTACAATTGGGTTTTTGTTAGTGTTTAGATAATGGGACGGGTGTAATATGATGAAAACCTGGTAGACACGCTGCTGGTACTTCTTATATATAAGTGTTTTCATCATATTACATACCGTGGCGTTATTTAGTACACTTGGGTTAACGATTTTGGAACTAAAATATATTTTAATATATTACTTATTCGACTTTCTTAAAACTAAAGTATATCTTTATATATACTATAAATCTTTTTATCAAAATATTGTTTTTCAAACAATATATATATATATATATATATATATATATATATATATATATATATATATATATATGGAGAAGATCATGCGAGAACCACCTCTTATTGCGAGAACCGCGAGAACCAATGTGAACACAACCAAAAATGCCTAAAAATAGCTAAAAATTACACAATTTTTTTTTTGCCACTAAAAGTAGCGATTTGAGCATAAAAAATATAAAAAAAATGTTTAGATTTTTTTAGATTTTTTGTAGATTTTTTTAGGTTTTTTGGGGGTTTTGTTTTTAGCATTTTAGCTTGGGGGGGGGGGGTTAGGTTTTTGGGGGGTGGGGGAGGGGGGTTTAGGTTTTTTTTTTGGGGGGGGGGGGGTAAGGTTTTTTGGGGGTTTTAGTTTTTAGCATTTAGCTTGGGGGGGGGGGGGGTTAGTTTTTTTTTGGGGGGGGGGGGGGGTAGGGGGTTTAGGTTTTTGGGGGGTGGGGGAGGGGGTGGGGGTTAGGTTTTTTTAGGTTTTTTTTAGGTTTTTTTAGCTATTTTAGGTTGTGTTCACATTGGTTCTCGCGGTTCTCACGATTCTCACAATAAGGGTGGTTCTCGCATGATCTCCTCCCTATATATATATATATATATATATATATATATATATATATATATATATATATAAACTCATTTTTACCTAATTATTTATTTATACATCTTTCTTTATTATCATCTGTTTTCTTATTGATTTTTATATGATTTACAAAACAAAAACATTTTACAAGGATCATGACTACTTTTATTAAAACCTTTTCTTTAAACTCATAAGTCATGAATCCTAATTACTATAAAACCTATGTATCTCACATGCATTTTTATGCTGACGTACCTATTTTTACACATGTTTCAGGTGCTGTTATGTGATGATTGTTGGTGCAATGCTATACATAGGATGGACTCGTGCCTTAGCGACTTTAAAATTTGAAAGATAATAGTTGTACTTATTTGATTGTACTAAAACAATGAGTTCATTTTTTCAATAAAACGAAATTATTTATTCCATGGTTGTGAAACAATGATTCTGTTACGACACTCCCCGACGTTTCCGTCACGTTTTGTTGTTCTACGTGGTCGGGGTGTGAGAAATGGCTAAGGGCGTTTTATCCTTAGTTTCAAGTGTCGCATTTTTCCAGAACTCTCGTTGGGTTTTCAGGTATATCGGAGCATCATAGGTCAACAAAGTTTTGTACTTTGAAGACGACAGAGCATCAATAACGGAGTTGAAGGTTTCGGTGTGACCTGGTTTTTCAAGTAGACCAGTGTAATTTTGTGGTGCTTTGTATGGAATCTCCATGTTTGAATCGGAAATGGTGAAGACAAATGAAGAAAATGAGTGATTTGAGAGAGAAGATTTTGGGAGAAACTGCTTTTAGAAAGGAATTTTGAATTCGATTCGACAGTGAAAACCTTGTTTGGGGGTTTTGATCAGGGTTTTATAATGAGAAAAAGTGAATGCTGACGTGGCAGCGGTTACAAAAGATCTGACCGCTATGTACTGTCCACGTACCAACCTCTGATGAATAATGGAAGACAGTTGTTTTATGAAACTACTGCTGGAGCAATATCAGTGGTTACAACGGTTATAATGAAAGCAGTGGGTGACTTTAACTATCAGCGGATAGCCTATCAGTGGATGAAAACACTGATGTTTGATCAACAGTGATTACCAAATAAATGAGAGAACAGAGGTTGACTTTCAGCAGTGGACAGCATTTCACAGAACAGATGTTTGAATGAAAAACAGTGGTTATGGTAGACTTTTAAAGATTAATGAAAATTTCATTTTTAGCTATTTTTAAGGATGGATTTTTGATTTTCTGAAAACATTTTAATGCTTTTATTCATAGAAAAACAGGATTTTGCCTGTTATTCCATATTCAGCATGCCAATTCTAGAGATCAAGCTTTCAAAGGTGTATGTGTCTAATGCTTTTGTTAGCACATCTGCCAGCTGATCTTTAGTTGGAACATGGTGCAGAGAAATCAAACCTTTTTCATAGCAATCCCACAAAGTGATGTCTGATATCAATGTGCTTGGTGGTTGAATGTGAAACTGGATTTCTGATGATATTTTCTGCTGCCTGACTGTCCAACATGAGTGGTGTCTTTAGGGCAGTGATACCAAAATCCAGCAGTTGATTTTGAAGCCAAAGCAGTTGGGCTGTACAGCTTGCAGCAGCTATATACTCTGCCTCAGCAGTGGATGTTGAAACAGCTGCTTGCTTTTTGCTTTGCCAAGATACTAAGCAATCACCTAGAAATTGGCACCCTCCTGAAGTGGACTTCCTTGTTGTGTTACATCCAGCAAAGTCACTATATGAGAAACCTGAAAGCTTGATATTTCCATTAGCTGGATACCAGATACCAAGTGTGGGAGCAACTTTGAGGTATCTGAATATCCTTTTTACAGCAATGAGGTCAGACTTTCTAGGGGATGATTGGGATCTTACACAAACACATGTTGCAAACATAATGTTTTATCCACCAAATCATCCTTTTCATCAGATATGACTATTTTTGTGGTTGCAATGGGTGTACTACATGGTTTACAATCATCCATCTCAAATTTCTTTAAAAGTTCTTTGGCATATTTGCCTTGATGGATAAAAGTACCATTTTGCAGTTGCCTTACATGGAGACCAAGAAAGCACTGAAGTTCACCCATTGCACTCATCTCAAACTCAGCTGTCATGAGTTGTCTGAACTCTTCACACATTTTATTACATGTGCTTCCAAAATGATGTCATCCACATAAATCTGGAAAATCATCAAGTCTTTCCCTCTCCATTTTAAAAACAGTGTTTTGTCTATTTTACCTCTTGTGAAACCAATAGAGAGAAGAAAGGTGGAAAGAGTTTCATACCAGGCTCTTGGTGCTTGTTTCAGGTCATACAAAGCTTTGTTTAGCTTGTAGACTTGATTTGGATAAAATGGATCCTCAAAGCCTGGAGGTTGACATACATATACTTCTTCTTGAATCTTACCATAGAGGAAAGCACATTTGATATCCATCTGATACACCTTTATGTTGTGGTTGACAGCAACGGCCAGGAACAGTCTAATAGCTTCCAATCTTGCTACAGGGGCAAAAGTTTCATCATAATCAATGCCCTCTTCCTGTCTGTAACCTTGAACCACTAGCCTTGCTTTATTCTTGACAACAATGCCCCTTTCATCAGTTTTGTTTTTAAAGACCCACTTTGTGCCAATAGGACTCACATCCTCTGGCAGTGGTACAAGCTCCCATACTTGTTGTCTTTTAAACTGTTGGAGCTCCTCTTGCATGGCCTCTACCTAGCTGTTGTCTTTTTGTGCCTCTTGGTACTTGGCTGGCTGATGGAGAGATAGAAAACCAACAAAAAGAGAGATGTTTTGGGATTGACTTCTTGTGAGCACCCATTCACTGATGTTGCCAATGATTTGGTCAGGTGGATGAGACTTCAAGAAGATAAGATCTCCTTTGTATGGAACAATGGCATTAAGTGGTGAGGGCTGCAGATGTGAATCATCTGAGCTAACCACTGCTAGTGATTTTGATGATCCAGCAGTGGCTTCAAATGGAGGTGGAATGGGAGGTAATGGTGTGGACACATGCTGACTTTTATCCACTGTTTGAGGACCTTTATCAAAAGTGTTTGATGATATGGAAGCAGAGGTTGATGGGCTACTTTGGTCAACAACTGTTGAGGTAGCAGTGGTTGAGCTTTGACAACTGTTTTGAACATCTGCTGCTCTACCATTTGATGTAGACTTTTGTTGTGGAATGATGACTTCATATCCATAGTCTAATGATGAACTTTGTGATGGACCTGCACTGTTAGTCTTGACAGAAATATTTTCAAAAGTAAATTTACCAAGATCAAACAATTCTGCAGGATTTGCAGGGATTTTCATTGAAGAAAGTTCATTGAACTTTACATTCAAAGTCTCTTCCACTGTTTTGGTCCTCATGTTAAACACTTTGTAGGCCTTAGCAGTGGTTGAGTATCCCAAATGATATCCACTGTCTACTTTGGCTGCAAATTTTGAAATTGAGTCTTTTAAGTTCAAAATAAAGCATGGGCAGCCAAATACTTTAAAGTATGAGATCAGTGGTTTGATTTTATACATCAGTTCATAGGCAGTCTTTTGATGCCTGGGGTTGATTAAAACTCTGTTATGGACATAGCAAGCAGTGTTTACTGCCTCTGCCCAGAAAGTTAATGGCAAACCTGAATCAACAAGCATGGTTCTGGCAGCCTCAATCAAAGTCCTGTTCTTTCTTTCAACAACCCCATTTTGCTCTAGTGTCCTTGGAATGCTGTACTACCTTACAATTCCTTTTGAGACACAAAACTCATCTAACTCCCTATTTCTGAACTCTGTGCCATTGTCACTCATGAAGACTTTTACTGGCAAGTCAAACTGCTTTTCAACTTGTGTAACAAAGTCTTGCAAAATGCCTGCAGTCTCATCTTTGGAATGTAAGAAATAAGTCCATGTAAACCTAGAAAAGTCATCTACAATCACCAAACAATATCTTTTCTTTTTGAGACTCATGACTTTAACTGGGCCAAACAGATCCATGTGCAGCATTTGCAGACACTTGGTTGTTTTGAACTCTTCAATGGACTTAAATGAGCTTTTATGTTGTTTTCCTTTTAAGCAGGAAACACAATGCTCAGGACAGGTGAACAGTTTTTGAAGTAAACCTCTTACTAACCCCTATTTTGACAAAGCAGTGATTGTCTTGAGATTTGTGTGCCCCAATCTTCTGTGCCATAATTCTATCTCTTTGTTAGAGGCAGCTGAGAACAGACAGACATCAGTCCTGGGGCTCTCTTTTAACAAATCAACTACATAAACATTGCCACTCCTTTGAGCAACAAGTTGAGTTTTTCCATTTTTTATTATTTCTTCAATCTTTTTTAACCATTTCTGGTCTAACAATCCTACAACACTCCTTAGTAAAGAATGAGCCATAGCCCTTATCACTCATTTGTGAGACACTAAGTGGGTTGAATTTTAGATTGTCTATCAGATTGACATTTTCAAACTTAACATTACCAGACTGAACTGTACCAGACCCCATTACCTTCCCTTTACTATTATTTCCAAAGGATATATCATCCCCTCTATGAATTTTGAAATCTTTGAGAAGGGCTCTACATCCAGTCATGTGCCTGGAGCCTCCACTATCTACATACCAAAGACTATCTAAGCATGCAGAAGCTCCCTTAGCTGCAGCCATCATGGCACAGTCACAAGCATGCTCTTTCTCATCAGTCACCTTCTCTTCCTTCTCATAATGTTTCTTTTATTCTTCTTTAGACCAGGGGTCAGATAGTGGTTCCAATAGGGGTTCTGAACTTTCTCCCAGTAGTATTTCACCAGTAACAACAGTAACCACTGCTTCAGCAACTTCATCCACTGTTTCAGCATTTGACTGTCCTTCTCCAGTTTCCAGCTCTTCTGGCATTGACTCTAATGCCATAAAACAAAATTCATCATTAGAAGCATCATTAGTGGCATAGAGTGCAAAATTTTCATCACCTAGCTCATCAGGTAAGCTGCTCCAGTCAACAAAGCCTTGGGTGAAAAAGCTTTGCTGATCTGGTTGAACCACTGTTTGTGCAGCTTGTTGAGGTGCAACTGGTTGCACTTAAACCTGAGGGACAGGATCTTGGACATACTAAATTTGTGGTACAGTGGTTTGAACATAATGCACAGGCACAGGGGTTCCAGGGTTTGCATAGTGAGCAGTGTTTACATGGGCAGCAGGGTGTGCATATTGAGTGTAGTGCATAGTGTTTTGGTTGGCTTGTGGTCTAGGGTGTGAGCTGGGATGTGTAATAATTGGTCCATGTTGGTGCATATTCGGTGACCACATCTTGATTGTTTGATTAATTAGTCTTTGGATATTTTGTATTGGGCTTAGCTTATTGGTTAGGGAGTTTATTATTGGAATGGGCTTTGATAATGGCCTAGCCCTGTAGGAAGCCCAGTTCACAAACATGTGGTATATAAACATGTTTTGTGATTAGGTTTCAGTTAGAAAAAAAGAAGTGTTAGAGGCTAGAGAGAGAAAACGCAGAGAGAGAGAATTCGAAACAGGGTTCTTGGGTTTGAGAGACAAGATCACAGAGAGAGGCTGTGAGGTTGTGAGGTCTTGAATTGATTGTAAACTGCAAGTTGGATAATCAATAGAAGACCCGTTTAATTGTGAATTCTGTTTCTACTCGTTTCTGTAACAAATCTGATCTAGAGGATTCCGCACTCTAGGTTAGATATACAATTCTGTGACGATCCGTACGAACTAGGGGACCTACAATTGGTATCAGAGCTTTAGGCTCTTGAAGAAGCTCGGTTCAGAATTGTAGACTGCAGATTCGGGTGGAAGATTGGACAAATTTTCGAAAATCTTGAAACCTGATAATTAGGGTTTCAAAATTTTTGGTTTTGATTTAATTTTCAGAATTTTTGTTTAATCTGATTTGGTTGTTTTTGATCTTCTGCGTTTTTAGTTTGCTGATTTGCAGGCTTTCGGGACAATTTTGGTTGATTGGTTGAAGAATTTTGGCTGGATTCGAAGACTGTTCTTCGTGTTCTTCAGAGTTTTCGAAAATATTACTGAGTTTTGCTTCTTGATTCTGCAGGAAACTGTTAGAAGAATCTGGAAAATCTGCAGAAAATTTGATCAGGTTGAGTTTCCAAAATTTACTAGCATAATTAACAATTTTGCAGCGAATTTAACATCTACACTGACTGACCGGCGAAATTATATCCAAAGGAGACTTTGGTAACCGTGTAATTGTCCTCATCGACATTATTACGGTGATCGGTGAAATTAACAGTCGTCGTAATAGCGAAGTTGACCAGACCAGCGAAATTAATCTGATCAGCATAATTAACCAGTGAAATTAAGTGTTCAGCGAAATTGTGCAGCGAATTTAATAAGCCAACATATTTACTCTACCAGCATAATTATAATTACTCTACTAGCATAATTATAATTACTCTACCAGCATACTTATAATTACTCTATCAGTATATTTAACTTGGTTAACCGGCATAATTAGCGTGACCCAGCAAAATTAACTTGGTTTGCCAGCGAAATTAGTAGAGGAATTAAAAGGTGGAGTATTTATTTTCGTGGAGGAATTAGATACGTATAGAGGATTTAACGTTTTCGTGAATAGAAAGTGATCCGTAGCTCATCTTGACAAACCGTTTGCACAGTTGGATTCGTTGGATTTTTAGGACAAAAAAAAAAAACTCTGGAAATTTCCGAAATAGGTGTTTGACATTATACCACTGTTTTCGGACACTTTTTGTACGGTTTTATCAGTACGGTTACGGTAAAACGTGTTTAAAGATGGTAAAAGTGGACATTGTTAGTGAGAAAGTTAAAAAGTGGCCAAAGCTGAGAAACGTCAAAGAATATTCTGTCTGTAAGAAGGAGTTCAAAACATTTGTTCAAAGTAAGGATGCGAGAATGTGGAGCTGTATGATTGATGGGTACATTGCTCCCACACGTCGTGTTGATGGAAGAGTTATAGTGATGTCTTATGAGAAGATGGATGAATCTGAGAGACAGGTGATTGATGCTGAGAAGAAAACTTTAGCAGCAATAAAGATGTCCTTGCCTGAGGGCATTAAACATATCTTCAAGAAGTATGGGACTTCTATGGAGCTATGGGAAGCTTTAGAAAAACGTTATCAGAGTTCATCAAGACAGAGTGTAGGAAATCTTGCTTTAGATAAGGAAGCAGATGCTGTGAAAGAAGAGAAGAAGAAAGCTGATGAGAAGAGTGTTGAGAAGGAGGCAGAAGTTTCTAAGTGCTTGAATTGTGTGAATGGACTTACAACAGAGGTAAAGGTAAAATCAGAATATGTAAGTCATACATGTCATAATTGCGCTGAACTACAAGGCAAAGTTGACAAACTATCAGAGCAAAACAAAATTCTGTTAGCTGATTTGGAAAAATGAAAAGAGTTAAATGTTCTTTTGATTAAAAGAGAGTCAAATTGTTTAGATAAACTCAAATCAAATGAACAAGAAATCAGCAGTTTAACAAGCAAAGTTAATGAACTGTTACAGATCATTGATTTGGCTCGTGAGACTGTAAAGGATAAATCTAATGAATTTTCTGAAAAGTGCAGGGAATTGGCCATTGCATAAGACCAAATTGTTGAACTTAAAGGAAAGTTAGACAAATTTGGAAATTCTTCATTAGTTAGGACTCACATTCAAAAAGGGCTAAAAAGGAGTAATGATAGAACATGAGTGGGGTTTAGTAAAGCTTCATCTTCTAAGGATCAAGATTACAAGTTTTTACCTGATGAGAATGAGTTAACTGATTTTGTGCCTACTACACCAGCTGTAGTGGATCCGATAGCTGTGTAAGGATCAAGATTACAAGTTTTTACCTGATGAGAATGAGTTAACTGATTTTGTGCCTACTACACCAGCTGTAGTGGATCCGATAGCTGTGGACTTACCAAATAGTCCAATTGCTTTGAAAGAATCTAAAGGGCCTAACAGTACACCTCATAAATCGGATGAGGATACCGAAGACGAAAAGAATAAAACATTTAAAAAGAGATTTAAGAAAAAGAGAATTTATAAGACAAAATCTTGTTTTAAATGTCATACTAAAGGGCATGTGGTGAGTTGTTGTCCTTTAAAGAAAAATAAGCAAAAAGTTGATGAGGTTAAGGTTGGGAATAGGGTTGGTTTAAATAATAATGTGCAACCACATTTTCAGTATAATCAACCAAGATTTCAATCTAAACTTCAACATCAAGATGATTTAATAGACCACGAAGTTTTTCTACACAATTTAGTCATTTTAATGGTAAATCAAATTGGTTTCAAAATCAAAGTAGAAATTTTGGATATCAAAATCGATACCAGACTTTTGGTAATCGAAATTTTCAAAGAAGAAATGAATATAGGGGTTTCAGTAACTCAAATGTTCAACAACATACAATTTTTTTTTTCAAAATTCATGGTATGAGAATGGGATAAGTAGGTTTCAAGATAATAATTTTCAAAGGTCGGAAAATCCGAGATTTTATTGGAACTCTCGTGATCAAAGACCTAGTGGAAGTTATAAATCTTGTTCAACAACGAGTACAACATCCAAGACACCAGTAAGGTGTGATGGATATTGGTTAGAAGCATCTTATACGGATTTACATGGTCGACCCAAAACCGGTCAGGTTTGGGTTGTTAAGTCTAACTGGGTTGTTGAGATTGTGCAGGATGACCAAGAAGGACTGTTGATGTGTTCAACAGTGGTTGTTCCTGTAAAGCATCTGAGGTGAATAGTAGGTTAAAATAGGTAACGAACTATTTACTTTAGTGATTAATTGAGGATCTATTGGTGAAAAACTTATTGTCATATTAAAGTGGGAGTCTGTTTGTGTTTAAAATTTCTGTTTTTGAAACTTGCTCCATAAAAAAAAATTTAGGGGGATAAATTTCCCTAAGCCAAAAAGAGTTTAGTTAGTGTGTGAGTTTAGGGGGAGTAAGTTAAGTCAAAATTAAAGAAAAATACAAAAACATTGAAAAATGAAAAACATAAAAAAATAGAAAAATCAAAAAATGAGTTATCACTGTGTGAAAAAGAAGAGATGATAATACATTAGCAGGTTAGACTGTCACACTGAAATTGAATTAAATTGCTTAAGTGTGATAGCAGCTTCATCGTATGATGTACTAGTAGGCAAAAAGCATGAAATAATCAACTTACCAATGTGATATAAACCTAAACGAACTGAGTATGAGTGGGGAACACATCCGTGGTGTATGGTTTAATGACCTTAAATCTTGCATTGATAGATTGCCATAGTCTGAGGTTTTGGGTCTTTATACTGTTATTTCATCCGGGGATATCAGGGTTGTCCTTCTGCTGCATCCAGATACATGCTGACCTAGGCACAACCAGGATATCTTAAAAGAGCAAAAAAATGCCAAATCCCATAAATGAAGAAGCTCTCCTAGAGAGTCATTCAAAATGTGCAAAATGCATAATTCATACCAAAAATGGTATTTGTCTTAGCCCTCGTTAGATATTTTGGTCTCTTTGCTGTACGGAAGTACTAACCTGATCACCTATTATCTAAACGTTGAAAAACAACACGGATGAATTCAGTATACTCACCTACTACCAGGAATCTTTGTGCATACCTTGATCGCGGGAGTATATCCTGAAGTGGGACACACTAGTATTTCAGTATTAATAATACCTTAACGTATCATACAGTAATGGTACTTGAAACGTTCATGCATTTTGTTTAAGTGGACAAACATACTGGTAATCGTCTTGAACTGCTTTTCAAGAAAATAAATAAAGAATTAACTACAAGTGTGAAACAGTTTGACTTTGTTGATATGATCTTCTTGCACATGATTCTCACAAAAAGATAAATTGTAAATATTTTTGAGTTTAGTTTAGTTTGTTAGTTTGTTTAAAAAAATCAAAAATACCAAAAATATTTTCTTTTTAAAAAGACTTCCATTTTGAACTGACAAGTAGTTGTTTTTGCAAACTAAGATAAAATATTGGTTTATCTTTAAATGTGAAAAAGACTAATGGTTTTTTAAGATACTTGCTTGTGTTGCTAAACAGATTGATGCAGTTATCGAAATGAAGTGCAGAATACAAGTTAAAGTGCAGATTGAGAGTGAAGTGAAGTTGTGTGAAGAAGCATGGTAGGATCCTTCTACTACATTGCAGAAAGAGAGAAAGAGATATGGAAAAGTTTGGAGATACTTGCTTAACCAAAGATTGCTAGCTAACTGATCTATAATGAATGAAAGTTTTGGAGATTGGAAGCATCAGCTAAGGGGGAGTCTGTTGATGTCAGAAGCTGTGTAGCTGACGCTATCCAAAGACCAAAAGAACACAAGATGTTTGAAGACAAAGTTACACTATGAAGCTATTGTCAAGGGGGAGTCTGTTGGTGCATATTCGGTGACAACAGCTTAATAGTTTGATTAATTAGTCTTTGGATATTTTGTATTGGGCCTAGCTTATTGGTTAGGGAGTTTATTATTGTAATGGGCTTGGATAATGGCCTAGCCCAGTAGGAAGCCCAGGTCACAAACATGTGGTATATAAACATGTTTTGTGATTAGGGTTTCAGTTAGAAAAAAAGAAGTGTTAGAGGCTAGAGAGAGAAAACATAGAGAGAGAATTCGAAATAGGGTTCTTGAGTTTGAGAGACAAGATCACAGAGAGAGGCTGTGAGGTTGTGAGGTCTTGAATTGATTGTAAACTGCAAGTTGGATAATCAATAGAAGACCCGATTAATTATGAATTCTGTTTCTACTCGTTTCTGTAACAAATCTGATCTAGAGGATTCCGCACTCTAGGTTAGATATACAATTCTGTGACGATCCGTACGGACAAGGGGACCTACAGTCCATTTGTTTGACTCCTGCATTCCCTAGTAAAATGACCTAGCCTATTACACTTGTAACACTTAATTTTCGATCTATCCAACCCCACTTTTAAATTCCCATGTAACCCTGGGAATTTTCTCCCTGTCCTTTTGTAAAATTTGCTAGTTCTAACACTCAGCAATGCAAGTTGGTGCAAAATGTGCATTTCCTCTAAATCAACTGGGTCAAAGTGCTGAAGGTCATTGAGTTCAAAGCACAGATTATCAGAGTTCTGGCTTTCTCCATTTGCTGTGAAAGCAAAATTGGATGAGGGAGGATCAGAGTTGAAGTTTCCACCAGCAGTTATGTCAATAAAGTGATCATAACCCTGATTGACTCTTCCTGGCCCAGAAGAGCTGTGTTGCCAAATGAGTAGTCATCTGCAACTTTAGCAGACTCTTGCAACTTCTTTTTCTGGTTTAACTCCCTTTCATAAGTCAGGAGTCTACCATGAAGTTAGGTCAGGGTCAGATCTTTGAACTCAATAGAGTTTCTGGTCACAAAGGCAATTGTATCCCATTTTTCAGGCAGTGATCTAAGAAACCTGCTATTTTGTGCTGATTTAGTAAATTCAACATTAACAAGTTTTAGTTCACTCATGAGACATCTAAATCGCTCAAACTGGTGTGTTAATGATTCACCCTTAATGTGACAAAATGTTTCATACTGTTGGTTCAAAATTTCCCTGTTGTTTTCAAGCACCTCTTAAGTCCCCCCAAATTGTTCCTTAAGTGTATCCCATAGCTCTTTGTCACTGTTACAATGTAACAGTCCAGCATAGATCTCATTTGGTAGTGCAGATGCAACTATGCTGAATGCCTTGGCATCTAGTTCAAGTTTTTGGAAATCCTGTTCAGTGTAGTTCTCTAATTTCTTAGGAACAAAAACCTTTAAATCCTCAGCACTCGGCACCATAGGAACATGTGGTCCATAGATAACCGAGTTCCAACATCCGGTATTCTGTTGAGCAAGGATGTGACCCATCCTTCTTTGCCAGATGTTGTACTCATTTCGCTTCAACATGGGTGGTTTGAAAAGTGAACCAATGTTATTGTTAACATCTTGTGATTGTGACGTCATCCTGGTTGTTTTACAGGTACTGATTAATCAACTTTGCTCGTGATTAAACCTTACTCTGTTTTTCAACGAAACGAACAATTTTCAGTATCAACGATTGTGAGCTGAACTTTTGCGTCAAAATGATTGTTAGATCAAATTTGACTGTCCTCGTTCTGATACCAATTGTTAGGATCTGAGTTTCTTATGATTGTGTTTTCGTTTGAGAAATAAGAAGATGAACAAGAACAATTGCAGCGGAATGTAAATGGAAACAAACTTTCACACAAAATCAAATAGGAGAAATGCTTTCAACACACATGTTTAACATAGAACCGAATGATTGAATTTAATTCAATCTTCAATTACAATGCTTGCATGTATCACAAACTCTCCCTCAGCCTGGGCTCACAACAGTTTGTTCGTACAGAATGACAAGTGATGAAAGAGCTAATAGAACAGTACAGGGTACTGTTCTATTTATAGGCACGAGCAAACCACTGTGGCATCTTAGCTGGCGTCACCATGATAGTGACATCTAACCTCCTAACAAACTCTAACTACTAACCTATTACAACCACTGATTAGTAAACAACTGATTACAATACATTACAAAGAAATGATCTAAACTACTGATTCTTCATTCCACTGCTTGGGCTCCAGCAGTGCTTTAGTCTTCAGCAGTACTTGAGACAAGGCAGTTGTTTGAGCATCAACTCTTGGTCTTTATCGGTCTTTTGGGTCAGGAGTAGTTAGGAAAGGCAGTAGTTGAATCCATCAGATGTTAGAGCCACTTTCAAGGGGAGAGATTGAATACAAACATCTGCTTATTCTGGATCCACTGATCTGATCCAGTTTTGGCTTTAATCAACTGTTCCTTTGGTAGGGTTCAATCCCAACATAAAGTTCAAAACCCAAAACATAAGTTTAAAAGTTCATAAGTTTGACATGGAACTCAATAGTCCATGTCTCACAACGACCTCTTCCTCCTGTGCAAGCTCCATCTAATCACCTAACGACCTGCAAGGCATATAGTAACGAATCAACAACAAAGTTAAGCGAGTTCACAGTTGGTTGTCCATTTTAGTGTTGTTCCATAAACCATAAGTTGTTTCAAAAATCACGAGTTTAACCAGTTCCTTGTTTCCAAAAACCATAACCAGTGGGGGCTACCCCATGTAAACCACTAGACCCATTACCATATTGACTACTGACTGTAGTTATGTTTTTGTGCCCTGCGTCAATGTCTATCATCATTGACTAGTGCCCAAGTCCATTAGTCCACACCCGTCCTCTACGGCACGGTGTGAGGCTTGTCAAACCTAATAGCGCTATTGAACTAATGACCCGTTAGCCAATGGCTCGGCGATTAAGTCGATATAAAAATGAGGGACTTGATGATAGAGTTTTGTCTAGTGTCAATGTTGTCACCCTTCAGTTAAGAGGGTGGGAGTACGTGTCAAGAAGAACACGCAGATTTCAATGTTGTCACCCTTCACCCAAGAGGGTGGGAGTACGTATCCTACCCAAGGAGAATACGCAGGTTTCCTTATTAAGCGTTAACCCATTCCCAAACCACCGGGAATCCCATGCCTTGTAGAAAGTGTGAACTCACCTTAGATTAGCTCGGCAGATAAACAAAAGGTCACTTGAGCTATTTGTGGTCAACCACGTCCTAACATGGTTACAATACAAGTCAGGTCTAGGTTCAGGCAATACACGTATGTTTACACATAAAGTAGCAAATTACGTTCACACAACTATCTTGGCATACACATAGAAACATGTTATCAATATCGATCAAGTGTATACATAAGCCCAAATTGTGCGATTATAGTGATTGGGCCGTTGTGGTTGTGCGAGCCCAATCATCTTGTGCGATCAGAAGGATAAAGCCCAACGAATGTCTGGCCCAACCTGTTGTGCGATCTGCACAAACTTGTGCGATCCAAACTAACCCAACCCCATAACCTGTGCGGTCCAAAAACATTAATAGTTCATTATCTTGTGCGGCCCAACATGTTGTGCGATCAGCACTGTCTTGTGCGATCCACAGCATGTCGTGCGGTCATGCAAGAAGGGTTTGTACATCGTTCTTTGAACAGGTGTACTTCATGCATTCCTAGCTTGTGCGATTGAGCTTGTGCGATTAGCTCTTGTGCGATTGAGCTCTTGTGCAATTGAGCTCTTGTGCAATCAGTTGTAGACTTTCCTTAATTCATGCAATCAATTCCTTGATCAATTCAAACAGTTTCCTACTTTGCATTTAATCGATTAAATTAAGCATTTTCCATTAATTCTCATGAACCCTAATTAACAACTAATCATAATCACATCCTATCATAACATTCAATTTCATAATCGAATCAGTGATAACATTCAACCCTAATTATCATATAAATCATGACTAACAATTTTTATCATGAAAACATCACACAACCATCGATCATAGCATTAAACCGAGCATCATCACATAAACCCTAATTCTAGGCTAACACTAATCTCATGATCATCATGTGGGTTCAGATCAATCATTCAGAAACACCAATCAAACATACATCATTTAATCATGTATTCATAGTTTATCACAACATCAAGGATCAATCATTATGCATAACATCAAGTGTTTATTATCAAACAATCAAACACCAAAACTAACAAGAGACTAACCGAATCAATCTATGAACCGAGGATTGTGTGTGATGATAAGGCTTCGAGGGAGAAAGATGAAACACCCGTCGGCCTTCACTTCGAAGAGAGGGGGAGGGCTGCCGTCGAATAAGAAAAAGGAGAGGAGAAAGCTTAGGGTTTTGTGTATGCTCTTGTTTTGCAAAATATGAGAAATAAAACCCCATAATGGGCATGTGTGTGCGAATAAGAGGAATTAGGGGAGTGGGCCGAACTCTAACTTGGGCTGCCCTTTTAATTCGAGTACAAGTTGTGCGGCCCAAAAGGGCTTGAGCGATTGGACGAGTGTTGTGCGATCGTGCATACATATTTATATCATAATCACGTAATGCAAAACATAATATTCCATTGAAATCACACATATCAACTAGTCACATAATGTTTATACAAGTTACATCAAGCACAATGAAAGATTCTAAAATACGAGTTGTCACAGCTTCAAACAGTGGTAATATGGTTGGTGGAATAGGAGATGAAGGTTGTGGGGTGGAAAGAGACATTGCCCCGGGATAAGAGCTTTTAAGCATACTTTCAAATGAAATTAATGCTTCATGATGTGGTGTCCTTGTACATACAATATGATCCTTTTGTGAGGATTCATGAGGAGTTTGGCTTATGGGTGGAGATCTTTCCACATGCTGTGAGGAAGTAGCAGTAGTGGTTTCAACTGATATTTATGTTTTCACTAGGTTAACCTCTGGGATCTCATCTTTCAGAGGACCCGTTTTATTGGGTTTGGTGGACTCTTTGGCCATAAGGCGAGTAAAAGTTTCAGAAGTAAGACTATTTATTTTAAAAGTTGCACCTTGTTCAAAATCCTTTTAAGAAACATGTTTTTGCAGGTAGTAGCTTAATAGTCTTGGGTACATAAGAAAAGCATTATTTGCTCCCTTTTGAATGTTCTTCACATTTGAGACCAAGTCTAAAAACAGTACTTGGGAGTAGTTATAATCAGATTTTGTTAAAATTGCATACCCCAAGTACTGGATTTTTAAAGGTATTTCGTTGAAAGTAGTGGTCTTAGCTGAAAGACATGTTAAGAGGGTTTGGAAAAAGAATTTCATAGGAGCAGGAAAATTTGGTTTAGCCATTGTAACTCCTTTTAACTGACCTTCATACCCCCTCTCAATCAATTCTGCATGAAGTTCATTTTTGGGAAAAGATGTCTTACCTGCCAAGTGGTTTAACCCAAATGTTGTGGATATGGTAGTTGGGGTTATTACAACAAGAGTACCTCCGACTTTTGATGTTATAGCATAGGGCACTTTCTTTTGTTCTTCAATTTTAACATTTACCCAGAAATCACGGAGTGTATCTTGATAAATTGGAGCATTGGCGGTAAGAATTGCTTTATATTTGGATGATGTAAGTACATCAATTATTGAGTGGTAAGTAGTGTTTTCTTCGGTTTTCTCAAAAATGGGAAGCTAGTTATAGGGGTTTTTTATTGTCAAAGCCATGGTCGGAATAGAAATTTGTGAGAGGTTGAAGAAGAAGTTGTGAAGAAAAAGATGGAAACCGTTTTGGAGAATTTTGATTCGAGATGGCAGGTGAAAGCTCTGTTTGGGGGATGAAACAGGGTTTTATAAAGTGAAAAAGTGAATGCTGACGTGGCAGCGGTTTCAAAGATCTGACGGCTAACATCTGTCCACGTGGCAACCTCTGTTGGAATAATGGAGGACAGTTGTTTGGGAACCATTGTTGGGCAACAACAGTGGTTTGGAACAGTGAAATGAAACAACGGCTGATTTTAGTCTATCAGTGGATAGACATCAGAGGTTGAGACCAACAGCTGTTTGATCAACAGTGGCCCATTAGTTGTGGATAATGAAAAATAGAGGATACCTTTCAGTAGTGGGTTAATTTTTAGCTAATCAGAGGTTTGAAACAACAGTGGTTATGGACAGACTTTTAAGGATTATTAAAAAAATTTCATTTTAAGCTACTTTCAAGGATGGACTTTTGATTTTCTAAAAACATTTTAATGCTTTTTATTCATGGAAAACAAGGTTTTTGTCTTTTAATCCATGTTAAGCATGCGAATCCTAGAGATTAAGCTTTCAAAGGTAGATGTGTCTAAAGATTTTATCAACACATCTGCCAGCTAATCCTTAGTTGGAACATGATGTAGAGAAATCAAACCTTTTTTCATAGAAATCCCTCACAAAGTGATGTTTGATGTCAATTTGTTCTATGGTTGAGTGGGAACTGGATTTTTAATGATGTTTTCAGCTGCTTGACTATCCAATAGAGAGGAGTATTTAGAGCAGTTACACCAAAATCTAGCAACTGGTTTTGAAGCCACAACAGTTGGGTTGTACAGCTTGCGGCAGCAATATATTCAGCTTCAGCAGTGGATGTGGAAACAGTTGCTTGCTTTTTGCTTTGCCAAGATACTAAGCAATTTCCTAGAAATTATCACCCTCCTGATGTGGACTTCCTTGTGGTGTTGCATCTAGCAAAATCACTATCTGAAAAACTTGAAAACTTGATATTCCCATTAGCGGGATACTAGATACCAAGTTTGGGAGCACCTTTTATGCATCTGAATATTTTTTTCACAGCAATGAGATTAGATTTCCTAGGTGCGGACTGGGATCTGGGACAGACACATGTTGCAAACATGATGTCTGGCCTTGATGCAGTTAGGTACAATAAAGACCCAATCATGCTTCTATACAAAGTTTGATAAACCAAGTCATCTTTTTCATCAGTAGTGACAAGCTTTGTGGTTGCCATGGGTGTACTACATGGTTTACAATCATTCATCTCAAATTTGTTTAAAAGTTCTTTTACATATTTGCTTTGATGAATGAATGTTCCATTTTGCAATTGCTTAACTTATAGACTAAGAAAGCATTGAAGTTCACCCATGGCACTCATCTCAAACTCTGCTGTCATGAGTTTTCTGAACTCTTCACACATGGAGGTACATGTGGATCCAAAGATGATGTCATCAACATAAACTTGGACAATCATCAGATCCCTTCCTTTCCATTTTAAAAACAAAGTTTTATCAATTTTACCTCTTGTGAACCCAATGGAAATTAAGAAGGTGGAAAGAGTTTCATACCAGGCTCTAGGTGCCTGTTTCAAGCCATACAAAGCTTTGTTAAGCTTGTAGACATGATCAGGATAAATGGTATCTTCAAAACCAAGAGGTTGACAAACATGCACCTCTTCTTGAATCTTTCCATATAAGAATGCACATTTTATATCCATCTAGTACACTTTGATGTTATTATTGACAGCAAAGGCTAAGAACAATCTGATGGCTTCAATTCTTGCCACAGGAGAAAAGGTTTCATCATAGTCTATGCCCTCTTCTTGTCTAAAGCCTTGAACTACTAACCTGGCTTTATTCTTGACAACTATGCCCCTTTCATCAGTTTTGTTTTTGAAGACCCACTTTGTGCCAGTTGAACATACATCCTTTGGCAGTGGTACACATTCCCATACTTGTTGTCTTTTAAACTGTTGGAGCTCATCTTGCATGGCTTCTACCTAACTATTGTCTTTTAGTGCCTCTTGGTACTTGACTGGTTGGATGAGATATAGAAAGCCAACAAAAAGACAGATGTTTTGGGATTAACTTCTTGTGAGAACCCCTTCACTGATGTTGCCAATGATTTGGTCTGGTGGATGAGATTTAAGGAAGATTAGATCCCCCCCCCCCCACTTAAATGGAACAATGGCATTGAATGAGGAAGGCTGCAGATGTGAATCATCTGAGCTAACATATGTTGGCAATTTGGAAGAGCCAACATCTGTTGGAGATAGAGGTGGAGGAATAGGAGGAATGGGTGTGGCATAATGTTGGCTTTTATCCACAGATGATAGATTTTTGTCAACAGAGGTTAGTCTTGATGAAATGGCAGAGGTTTGATCAACAACTGTTGATGCATTAGTTGCAGAGTTTTGACAGTTGTTTTGAACATCTGCTTCTCTGGTGGTGGAAGTGACTATGTATTATGAAATCACAATGTCAAATCCATGATCTTCTGAGAAAGATTGTGGTGTACCTGCAAGGTTAGTCTTGACAGACACATCTTCAAATGTAAATTTATCAAGGTCAAACACTTCAGCAGGATTTGCTGGGATTTTTAATGATGAAAGTTCTTTGAACTTTATGTTCAAGGTATCTTCCACACCCTTAGTCCTTGTGTTAAACACTTTGTAGGCCTTGGCAGTGGTTGAGTATCCCAGAAAATAACCACAATCCACTTTGTTTGTTGGTTTAGACTTGAGTTTTTCTGTATAGATTGACCCTAACCCCCAACACCTTTTCCTTTTGATTCATTATCAAGGAATATATCACCCCCTTTTAAAAATTGATAAGGGCTCTACATCATGTCATGTGCATTGAGCCTCTACTATCTAAAAGAAGTAAAAGCTCAAAACATATCACCCTCTACATAAAAATTTGAGAAGAGATATATGCATTCTGTTATGTACATGTAACCTTTACTATTTAAAACAAGTAAAAAGTTTCCTGATGTTTGAAATCAATTAGATCTAGTGAGTGTCCAAAGTTAAGATAGCTTTAGATAGGGTTGAAGACATTCTGACCTCAAGTTCAGGAGAATGCTTAGTGGTTTGGGAAGATTCTTTGTAACATCTGTTGGAGACCATTTCCTGTCAGATGATTGTAAACATGAGGATGCTTGTTCACTTTTGGTTTTGAATCTCTTTTGTAGACCTTATTACCATGTGATATCTTTTGAAAAAAAAAATACTTCCCATATCCTTTTTGAAATTATTAACTGGTGATGCATATGTTATCTGAACCTCTCTGAGAGCAGAGGTTGCACTCAGTTGTTTTGGTAACAGATGTTTGAATAGGGATGAAGGTCTGTTTGGCTTTCCTTTTGTAGTACTAACCTGTGAACTCTCAAGTGCTTTTGATTTATACTCTTTTCTTTTGACTTTAAAAGTTTTGAGATAAACACACTTTTGAGTTTTTGTGATTTTTCTTCTTCCCCTTTTCAACCCTTTTATCAGCAGATGTTGTAGCATTTACTAGAGGGTCTTTTAAGACAAGAATAATTAATCCAGAATCATTTACAGCAATGGTTTGAGAAACTTGGTCATTTTTGCAAATGCTTTTGCCAAATTTCACATTACTTTTGATTTGGTTTTTGGAGTTGATCCTTGGTTATGCTTGATACATGCTTGAGACTGTTGATTTTCTTTTCTATTTCAAACAGTTTTGATTTTAACCTTTTAAAATTTTTTCAAACTTTTCTTCAATGTTTAGATCTGGTTCCTAAGGTTTTATTCACCTCCATGATTTCTAGCAAAAGCACTAATGCATTTACCTAAACATAAGTCTTTGATGACTTGAGGTGAGCCCTTAGCAGCAGCCATCATGGAACCACCACATTCTCCATCACAAAAACTGGAATCGCATGAACAATGAATGTATATGGCCATTCCGATGTTGCCATATATTATTCTCAGATCTGACAACCATCGGTGGTTTATATAAGGTGCCAGTGTTATGAGGATCTTGTGTGTTTTAAGACATTTTGGTTGTTTTACAAAGTTTTTGATTAACCAACTTTGAACGTGATTAAACTTTTAACTCTATTTTTCAACAAATATGAACAAATGATATCAATGAATTGAGCTGATCTTTTATATCAAATTGATTGTTAAATCGAATTTGATTGACCTATGCTCTGATACCAATTATTAGGATCCGAGTTTGAATTATTTGTGTTTGTTTTAATATGAAGAATGGAAGATGATAATAAGTATGAAAATAATGCAGCGGAATGAAGAAAACTTTATAACACAAACAATGGAAGATCTGCTTTCATCATGAATACTTTAAGTTGAATGATTCAATCACGTATGCATGAATTACAATTCTCCCCCCCAGCCTGAGATCACAGTGTTTGTTTATACAAAATGCAAGTGAGTGAAGTGATCTAATAGAACAGTACAGGCACTGTCTATTTATAGTACAAACCTAACCACTGTGGAATCTTTGCTGACATCACCTAGACAATGACATCTAACAACATTAATAAACTCTAACCTCTGCTAATGCTATACACTGTTACATTACAAACACTGATTACAAGACTATGTTGATTCTATCCTCTGATGAGCTCTAACCTCTGATGAAGCTTTAGCAGACTTTCTTCAAAGAGCTCTAACCTCTGATCCAGCAGGGCTTAGCTTTGAGTAGACCTTAGAATTAGCAGTTGTTTGAATGCCTTTGTCATTGGGAGAAGAATGTATTCAAAGCACTATTATTCTGGATCAGTAGATTGCAGAACTGTTTTGGCTTTGTATCATCTGTTCTCAAGGTGGGATCCATATGAGCGAACACCATACCCAGTGGTACCTTAACCACAACCACCTCAACAACAATTACCTATTGAAGCTATTAATCAGGTGTTGGAACGAGCTGAATAAATTGAATGACAAGCGGAAAAGAATAAACGGATGACAAGTAAGATATTCAAGAAACTCTCCAAGATAGTGAAGGGAAGGAGAGATGACTGAAGAATTTGAATTTTAACTTTCATTGTAATTTATATTTCAATTTCTGAAATTTCTATTTTTAATGCCTTTTTTCTGAAATTGTTTCTCACTGTGTTTTCTCAGATGAAGGTGTTTATTCAAATGAAAGGTTTTGCCCCAAAATTGGTTTACCATTTATCATTCTTGGCGTTAGTTGAGGTAAGGCCCAACATTTACATGATATTCACAAGCCTCGATGATTGTTATTCAATGTATGTTACGTATGCCAAGGCTGGTGGTTTTTCAATCAGGAAAGGGACTGAAAAGATAAACGCCAAAGGTGAATGTAACACCCCCAAAATATAGATTTATATATAGATATTAAAATGTCGGTAATTTTCAAGATAACATAACTAGGAATAAATAACCTAGTTAGTTATAAGTCTTAAAATAATAAGAAAAAAATGGTTAAAACACCCTTTACATAAACTTGTGTGAAGTAGAGGGACTAAAGGTGATAAATTGGAAACTAGTTTTTATTTAATAAAATGTCAACAGCAAACACACCCTCTAAGTGTGTGTTCTGGTCGATACAATCGCAGGAGCCAAGGGGTTCTCCTACTCAAACCCTAACAAGCACAAAATCAATAAATTGGAAGGGCAAATCGAGCCCAAATCGAAATCTAATCATAGATTAATGATCACCAGAGTAAAGGGATCATAAGGTATGTAAAATTTCGTTGTTTAATTACATCTCAAATTCTTGATGATTTGTGAAATTGAAAATCGAAGCTTGATTATGTGATGTTTAGATGAATTTTGTAATGAAAACATGTCTAGGAATGAATCCTAGTTGATAACTTGCTGAAATTATGTTCAAGCTATGAAATTCATGATAATCCATTTTTAGGTTAAATGGGTTTTGTAGAAATAGGATGAACACAAGAATTATGACTATCAAAAATGGTGTTACTTGATTTCTACAAGATGATTCTGATAATAATATGCATGCATGACATAATGGAATTAAAATGTATGATTGAATTTGGCAGAAATAACAAGTTATGAACTTGATTATAAATGTGTAAAATTATGCCCTTAAGGTGTTTGTTAAAACTCTTAAGAGAAAGCTAACATAGGGAAAATTGGGATAAAAACGCATGCTTGAGCTATACGGAAAATTATGCGTGATATGTTGTGAAAGGAGTTCTAAACAATGTTTGGTTGAACTCTACAGGCAAGGATTCCGGATCGTCGAGTGGACAAGCCGATGGAGACACGCGTTTGAAAGGAGCGCTTTAAAGGTACGCAACTTTTGGTTTCGTTACAATAAGCATAAACAATAGTCTTAGAAATGTTGATGAGATTGTAGTGTCAAATGTGAGTTTGGTATGTCATAGAAGAGACGAAGTTCACTCGACAAACCAAACGGGTCAAATAATGGTCAAAGTGATAGTGCTCGAAGTGACTTAAACTTCACTCATTAAATTTGAATTATAAAAGCGTAAATCATGGAATGGATGTTATACACTACGGTTGACAAGCCCGGGAATGGGTAATTATTTTACACCCTAAATCGTAACTGACTAAAGTCGCAGCGGAAAAACGTGCCATAAAAATTTCTTTCGTTACAAACACCTTGACGCACTTAAATTCATTTTTAAGATTAATTCTTTCACAATAAATACATTTATTATACTCATTTTCAATAAGAAGCCATCACCTAGCTTCACTCCATTACGTACTCAACACTTCCGTACAATCTATCCCGTGACTCGATCCTCGATCCCCAATCCTTGGATATCCTCATGACTGGTGCTACCTGCGTTCACCACATAAAATTCACAACATTAGTACGCATTATAAACCTACAAGGTTTCACGTCTACTTCTCGTTTCGTTAACACTTTACATCCCAGCTTTTCCATCATGTCATACCATCCGTGATGAGACTTCTTTGGTATACCTGCGTTACACTTCATTCACCAAGCACTCTCTTATTATCGTTAATACTCAATTTC
This sequence comes from Helianthus tuberosus, assembly GCA_030545235.1. NCBI lineage: Eukaryota > Viridiplantae > Streptophyta > Magnoliopsida > Asterales > Asteraceae > Helianthus > Helianthus tuberosus. The sequence continues at coordinate 50,913,641 of CM060351.1, forward strand.
ATTGAATGCATGTTTACATACTTTCATACAAACTTATACATATGCCTACGGTTACACATAACAACTTACATATATACATATCTACATACATACGTACGTACTCACGTACGTGCATACTTAACTATATCCATTCATACATAAATACATACCGACATACATACATACATACTTATTACATGCCTTCACACAAACCTACATACGTGCATACATTCGTACATACTCACTTGCGTACCTGGGCTATGGGATCCCGCTTTAAGGTGGGATTCTTACCTGGGCTATGGGATCCCGCATTAAGGTTCCTAAATGGAACCTAAGGTGGGATTCTTACCTGGGCTATGGGATCCCGCTTTAAGGTTCCTAAATGGAACCTAAGGTGGGATTCTTACCTGGGCTATGGGATCCCGCTTTAAGGTTCCTAAATGGAACCTAAGGTGGGATTCTTACCTGGGCTATGGGATCCCGCTTTAAGGTTCCTAAATGGAACCTAAGGTGGGATTCTTACCTGGGCTATGGGATCCCAAGGGGAACCAACATACCTATATCGTCACGCACGATCATGTCATCCCACCTTTACACATTCACACATACGCTTACCCTAATGATCATAAAACATGAGTTAAACTAGTTATACGCGACTTAAAACGCGTTTAAACGAGTTCCCAAGCCAAAACGAGGCACGAAAACATTTTTCGGAGAAACAGGACCCGTCGCGCGACGCGACGGGCCATCGCGCTACGCGACGCCCTCAAAATGACAGAATGTTGTTGCTGCTGTGCTGCAGATTTCCAGCACGTCCGCGTTTCACGGAAACGGTCATAACTTCTTCGTTATTGGTCCGTTTTACCCGATTCTTTTTCCTACGCGTCCGTAATTTAATCCCCCATCTTATGGTGTTAAGATCCGACATCCGGATTAACACAATTCCAGACTTTTAAGTCTTCGGCTTACTACCCTTTTTACCAATAATTGACCCGTTCGTAATTCTATCACATAACTTGTTTGTTTGACCTTAACTTCATATGAGTTCATAATATCAAGGTCATTTGTCATAAACGAATTCCTTCCCGGATACCTTACCTCCTATTTCACCCGTTTGCGCCCAAAGCTTATTTTGACCCGTTAAGGGTATTTGTGCATTAAGACGTTTCTGACTTACATAGCCATACACCTCACTTTCATACTTGACCAAAACGTTACACTACTCGAATAACTTGTCTCTAAACTACTTTTTAAGATCGTTTACCCAAAATACCCATCAAGGGCATTTTGGTCAACTTTAATCCTATCGTTTACGACGAAAGACTACGTCACATATTTAACCTCCAACATCATGTTTAGTTAATTAAAACACCATATACTTAATTGAACTAAGAAGTGATTACAGAAATCACTTACCTTATGCGTCCGTGCTCGTATCCGATCCTTTGCCACCACTTGACCCGTTAGCCTTTCACGCTTGAATCCGTCTTGACATGATTCCTATACTTTCATGTCACCCATCACATTCTCGTTAGTATACACAATTGTACACGTTAACGATCATATCAACCACATATTTCACATTTGATTCATGTAATTCATCATATAATCACGGATAACGCATATTAACATAACATGTACCATACGACTTCCTACAATCCTACCTTTACGACAACGAGTCAAATCATATTACTTATACTTAGTTGACTTTCAGAAGTCAACTATTAACCATATTTAACTATCGACTTATCATCATATACTCGTAACATCATAATTGACCATACGGACAACACTATATACATTTTATCATATGCTTGATGTGTGTACCATCTTTTAAGCATAACGTACAACTAATTCATGCATAAATCTTCTAAACTCATACATAACTCAACTAATCCTACTCCTAATCAACATATATCATTCACACATAAGCATCAAACATATCATCACCACATTTCTTCCAATTTAACTAACAAGAATCCACCACCCCCACAATAATACATCAATCTTTCAACAAGACTTCGACATAGGTGGTGATTCTAGTCATCATCTTCACCCAAACTAACGGGTTTCATCTCTAATCATCAAATTAACACAAACCATACATAACCCATGTTCTATACGTTGATTCTAACCCTTAGACATGATCAATTTCGTATTATCTCACGGATTAGAATATAACCCACTTCACCCATGATCACCAATCTTAGATTTAAGACATACCTTATGATCCCCTCGCGTTGGTGATCATTAATCCATGCTCGGTTATGGATTTTAGCTTCATCTTGCCTTCCGATTTGATGATCTTCATGATTAGGGTTTGTGGAGCTCTCATGGAGCTCCTGGCTCCTTCTCGAACACACACGAGGTGTGTGTTTATTTGTGTGTTGATTTTTTTCTTTTTATTAGTAAATCAACTTTCATCTTATCCACTTTAACCCCTCGAGTTTACTTCTAACACATATTTGACACTACTTGTCTCTTTTGATAATTTTTATCATGCACTTAACTAGGTTAAACAGCCTAGTTATTTATTTCATAATATAACGCATAAGGACATATTTCGAATACATAACATTTGGATTTTGGGGCGTTACAAGTCTACCCACCTTAAATGAGGTTTCGTCTCCGAAACCTTTCTTACCTTTATTTAACACTAATTATTCCTTCTCTACGTCCCCTCGACATGATCATCATCACAATGACTATCCTCCATTTTCAAGAATCCGTCGCAGAGTTCTTATTAATGTTTCTTTCACTTAAATAATGCTTGCTACTAACGCACTTTGTAGCTAGCGGTTCATTCATCATTTTTGTTTGCTTGAAACATTTGCAACTTCCCACTACTAACATTCCTTTATGTTTATTTCATTATTCATATCATTTTTATCGACTATGCGATCTTACTTTGAAATTTGTACATACTCATCCATAGCATTATTCATATAATTGACTTCTTCCTAACATTTCCATACCTTCCTTATCATACTTTCACATATCATTTTCATTTCCTCGACCTGTCAATAACGGGTCAATACACATACTCCTACAACCTGTAGTCATACTTACATTTGTATGATCCGTTCTTAACGGATCTACTATCTTCATCTCATCTCTTAAAAATGACATTTTCTACATGCACTGTATAACATTTAACTTTTGTTTTGTTACTACAACAAAACTACTATTACATAATCACACCTACGTGCTTAACTCGAACGTTAACCTCATTCTACATTTTCTACAGTTACTTGTACCTTGCATACCTTTACATTACCTTTAAATCATTTCGTTCATTTCACATTACTATTACTTTTACTTCATGCATTACTTAATTTACACATATACATGTGTCATACTAGTTCATATCTATCCAATCATGAGTTAAACATTTTTACTAACCTCTTTTCATTTCGCAAACCAACGATCCGTAACCCAGATCGATCATCTTCTCCTCGAGTACTAGCCATAATTGGCCAGGTTTCATTTATCCGTGTAATGAGTTTCCGCTCGTGCACATCCTTTCACCAATACGATTGGTTTCATCACATCAATAATTCTAACATTATCATCAACAACTTCGGCGGTTAGCATATGTCATTCAGACATTCATTACGCTAGGTGATTACCCATCTATACTCTTCTACAATTTCCCACGTACCTACTATAACGTACCACACATTCTATTTCTTATTTGCAATCCTTTCATTCTATTAATCATTTCGCCAACTGAAGTACACGCTTGTACTTCCTTCTATTCATGCTTACTTGCAAGGACCTTATTACATCGTCTCAATATTTCTTACCAAACTTACCATTCCCGCCCCTACTTAAATTATTGTTCGGGTCACAGCCCGTCATCATTCCGACTTCTAAGAGTCAATTACTCACACATCTTACACGTAACTTATACAAAACTTCGTCTATTATACTATCACTTTTTACTTTATACTCACTTCTATGACCCGTTCGACTCAATCATGGTCAAACTGTCGACACCTTCTTATGCGGATTAATTTCATCTCTTTATATTTTTAAATCCGTCTCACGGATTCAGACGCATCATTCATGCCTTTTTATTTATTGAATCCGCCTTACGGATTCAAACATTACATTCATGTCTTCCATTACTTCTTTGTTTTGAATCCTTCTCGCGGATTCGAACATATTATCCATGCCTCTCATCCTTGAATCCGTCTTACGGATGCAAACATATCATTCATACCTTTCATACTTGAGTCCGTCTCACGGATTCAAACATATCATTCATACCTTTCATACTTGAGTCCGTCTCACGGATTCAAACATATCATTCGCAACTTTCATTCCTTACATGTGTTGAATCTGTTTCGCAGATTCAGACATATCATTTCTACATTTCCTTTCCTTGAATCCGTTTTACGGAATCAAACATTTCATTCATGCCTTTCATCACTTGAATCCGTCTCACGGATTCAAACATTGCATTCACGCTTTTCATTCTTTGAACCCGTCTCTCGGGTTCAAACATTTCCTTCATACCTTTTTCCTTCCTTGAATCCGTCTCCCGAATTCAAACACATTATTCATATCTTGTTTATCCGTACTTAATTACGGATTCAACATTCTTCGTTCTTATCAGGCATGTTTTTCATTCTTACATAATACTCTCAATTTCCCGAGAGTCTTACTTCCCATTTCACCCACACACCCGCCTGCTACCCAACTCTACCGGACATACCTGTAACAATTATCATGATCTCACGAACGTCATACGTTTCTCGTGTACTGGCCAGGTACACAATCCACATAGTAGTTTCGTGCCTTCATGTAATTGTCACCTTATGTCCGTAGACTCAGGTTTCGGCGCGTATATCACTTTCAGTACTTCATTACTATACAATCATTGTCTTTCATTTAAAAATTTTCCTTCCCTTAATGAGTTTTACCATCACATGTACCCACGTATTAAATTCACGTACCTGGGGCTCATTTGCTTATTTGCCTCTTGACTGTTCTTAGTTATTCATCATAAATTGCATTTATGGATCATCCTCATCAAACACTTATGCTTACCTTGCACATACAAAACCATCAGTTCTTTATACATATACATAAATACATACTTACATTAGCATTTTACCTTTGGATCTTGATCGAGTCTTAGATTGTACGGGTTTCTTATCTCAAGAGCACACAAGTTTGAGTTCAAGTACTTACCTTCTCGTACTTGATTCCCTCAAACCAGGGCTCTGATACCAACTTTTTACACCCTAAATCGTAACTGACTAAAGTCGCAGCGGAAAAACGTGCCATAAAAATTTCTTTCGTTACAAACACCTTGACGCACTTAAATTCATTTTTAAGATTAATTCTTTCACAATAAATACATTTATTATACTCATTTTCAATAAGAAGCCATCACCTAGCTTCACTCCATTACGTACTCAACACTTCCGTACAATCTATCCCGTGACTCGATCCTCGATCTCCAATCCTTGGATATCCTCATGACTGGTGCTACCTGCGTTCACCACATAAAATTCACAACATTAGTACGCATTATAAACCAACAAGGTTTCACGTCTACTTCTCGTTTCGTTAACACTTTACATCCCAGCTTTTCCATCATGTCATACCATCCGTGATGAGACTTCTTTGGTATACCTGCGTTACACTTCATTCACCAAGCACTCTCTTATTATCGTTAATACTCAATTTCATTGAATGCATGTTTACATACTTTCATACAAACTTATACATATGCCTACGGTTACACATAACAACTTACATATATACATATCTACATACATACGTACGTACTCACGTACGTGCATACTTAACTATATCCATTCATACATAAATACATACCTACATACATACATACATACTTATTACATGCCTTCACACAAACCTACATACGTGCATACATTCGTACATACTCACTTGCGTACCTGGGCTATGGGATCCCGCTTTAAGGTGGGATTCTTACCTGGGCTATGGGATCCCGCATTAAGGTTCCTAAATGGAACCTAAGGTGGGATTCTTACCTGGGCTATGGGATCCCGCTTTAAGGTTCCTAAATGGAACCTAAGGTGGGATTCTTACCTGGGCTATGGGATCCCAAGGGGAACCAACATACCTATATCGTCACGCACGATCATGTCATCCCACCTTTACACATTCACACATACGCTTACCCTAATGATCATAAAACATGAGTTAAACTAGTTATACGCGACTTAAAACGCGTTTAAACGAGTTCCCAAGCCAAAACGAGGCACGAAAACATTTTTCGGAGAAACAGGACCCGTCGCGCGACGCGACGGGCCATCGCGCTACGCGACGCCCTCAAAATGACAGAATGTTGTTGCTGCTGTGCTGCAGATTTCCAGCACGTCCGCGTTTCACGGAAACGGTCATAACTTCTTCGTTATTGGTCCGTTTTACCCGATTCTTTTTCCTACGCGTCCGTAATTTAATCCCCCATCTTATGGTGTTAAGATCCGACATCCGGATTAACACAATTCCAGACTTTTAAGTCTTCGGCTTACTACCCTTTTTACCAATAATTGACCCGTTCGTAATTCTATCACATAACTTGTTTGTTTGACCTTAACTTCATATGAGTTCATAATATCAAGGTCATTTGTCATAAACGAATTCCTTCCCGGATACCTTACCTCCTATTTCACCCGTTTGCGCCCAAAGCTTATTTTGACCCGTTAAGGGTACTTGTGCATTAAGACGTTTCTGACTTACATAGCCATACACCTCACTTTCATACTTGACCAAAACGTTACACTACTCGAATAACTTGTCTCTAAACTACTTTTTAAGATCGTTTACCCAAAATACCCATCAAGGGCATTTTGGTCAACTTTAATCCTATCGTTTACGACGAAAGACTACGTCACATATTTAACCTCCAACATCATGTTTAGTTAATTAAAACACCATATACTTAATTGAACTAAGAAGTGATTACAGAAATCACTTACCTTATGCGTCCGTGCTCGTATCCGATCCTTTGCCACCACTTGACCCGTTAGCCTTTCACGCTTGAATCCGTCTTGACATGATTCCTATACTTTCATGTCACCCATCACATTCTCGTTAGTATACACAATTGTACACGTTAACGATCATATCAACCACATATTTCACATTTGATTCATGTAATTCATCATATAATCACGGATAACGCATATCAACATAACATGTACCATACGACTTCCTACAATCCTACCTTTACGACAACGAGTCAAATCATATTACTTATACTTAGTTGACTTTCAGAAGTCAACTATTAACCATATTTAACTATCGACTTATCATCATATACTCGTAACATCATAATTGACCATACGGACAACACTATATACATTTTATCATACGCTTGATGTGTGTACCATCTTTTAAGCATAACGTACAACTAATTCATGCATAAATCTTCTAAACTCATACATAACTCAACTAATCCTACTCCTAATCAACATATATCATTCACACATAAGCATCAAACATATCATCACCACATTTCTTCCAATTTAACTAACAAGAATCCACCACGCCCACAATAATACATCAATCTTTCAACAAGACTTCGACATAGGTGGTGATTCTAGTCATCATCTTCACCCAAACTAACGGGTTTCATCTCTAATCATCAAATTAACACAAACCATACATAACCCATGTTCTATACGTTGATTCTAACCCTTAGACATGATCAATTTCGTATTATCTCACGGATTAGAATATAACCCACTTCACCCATGATCACCAATCTTAGATTTAAGACATACCTTATGATCCCCTCGCGTTGGTGATCATTAATCCATGCTCGGTTATGGATTTTAGCTTCATCTTGCCTTCCGATTTGATGATCTTCATGATTAGGGTTTGTGGAGCTCTCATGGAGCTCCTGGCTCCTTCTCGAACACACACGAGGTGTGTGTTTATTTGTGTGTTGATTTTTTTCTTTTTATTAGTAAATCAACTTTCATCTTATCCACTTTAACCCCTCGAGTTTACTTCTAACACATATTTGACACTACTTGTCTCTTTTGATAATTTTTATCATGCACTTAACTAGGTTAATCAGCCTAGTTATTTATTTCATAATATAACGCATAAGGACATATTTCGAATACATAACATTTGGATTTTGGGGCGTTACAAATTATGGTTAGAAACCAATGTTGCTAAATTATGCAAGTATGTAACTTGTTATGTTACAACATGTAATTCAGATGTGTTAATTGTTCATAATAGTGTTTTGATATAAAGGTTAATATTGATTGACGTGATATTGTTCAATATTTTATTTAATAGGTCAAGATTCGACTAAGAAACGTTTGGTAGTCGTTATAATGGAGAATTCCATAAATGAGCCAAACGGGTCGAATAATTGTGTAGTAAGTAGTGTTAATGTTGAAAGTTAGCTTTTTGGCATTAACAAATCACAATAGCATGAAGCCATAGGATTGGTAATGAAATGCCGGTGATATTAAGCCACGGATGTTGGGTAAAAACGCCTTAAGCCCTTACTATTATAACGGTAGAAAAATTTGTGTAAATATAGCGGGTCAAATATTTAAATAGAGATTTTAGTGATTCAGCCCGTAAACCAGATTTTCGGTATAATAATTGTGGTAGGCACATCGGTAATTTAATTACGGACGTGTAGGAAAAAGAATCACTAAAAACGAACTTACGGATCATAAGTTATGGCAATTTTAAGTTGGGACTTGATAAAAGATTGAGCTGGGTATGTGCAGCAACAGTTTAAGCAACTTGTTGTCAAAAAAGGGGCTAGGTGTAGCGTCTAGGCCCTAAACGTAGCGTCTAGCCCTCCCAATTCCAAAAATTGTTTAATTTTTGTTGTTTTGACCCATGGGATTTGTTTATACCCATTCTAACATTATCAAAACTAACATTTGATGTGGTTTTGACCTTAGGTGATGTTGGTCATGCTCCGGATGACGATCAAGCAACAATTCAAGAACCGAACACTATATTTTGAAGCTTTCGTGCATATCTAATCTTGTTGAAAACAATGTTTTATGTTGTAATCACTTAACTTGAGGTTTTGGGATTTTGAAATTAGTTGGTAGTTAACTCGAATACGGTTATTAAGTAAACTTTTGTTTTATATAACTTTAGGAAATGAAGTATTATCTTTTAAAAATGCGTAATATATATTAAAGTCCCAATATAACAATATGGGTGTTACAAGTTGGTAATCAGAGCTCAAGGTTGTCAACAAAGTGTGTTCGGTTCAAGCTTGATCAAACATCCGGTAAGAATTAGTCATTTAGTAAATTTTATTTGAATATTAGAAAAAGGAAATTGATTTGATGTGCACAGGAAGAGCGTGTTAACACACACAAACCCGTAAAGTGCACTAAACATGAATGGTTTGAGCAAGTGGTAAACTTGGCTACACCAAAGCGAATGATGCACATGTTATAAAACAAAATGTTTAATAGTGACATAAACATTGCAGATTCGAGATGTCTAGTGTCGATAAAAGATGATTAGGTAGTATAAATCCTAATCATAGATTGAATATAAAATAAGTACTTGTAAAGTAAGTATATTCGAATGTCTTGTATAACAATACGGGCAACATTGAATAGCAAGATTAATAATAAATTCGAAATGTTCGAATGATATGATGACCGCATCTAAAGATGACGAGGGATAAATAATCTAAAGGGCGGAAGGTTCGGAAGCATGACAAAGAACATGCTAGCAAAGAACCTAAATCAAGTGATGACTTGAAACAACGGAGTACATCAGGGCGAGTATCAATCAGGTACATGTTCTAAATTACGATAAGACAAGTAGAATGCAACAATTCACATAATGAATGATAGTTGCATATGGGCATATATGATTAGTGAAATGAATGAATTATGTAAAAGAAAAATATATATATATATGTATGTATATATATAAATAATAAATAATAGTGAGTATGTGAAACCGAGGTAAAATTAATCTCGATAAATATTGCAATGGGAAGGAGTGCGCGTACACTCGAACCCGGGAATGCAATGAAAGATAAGTGTCATAATGGGAAGGAGTGTGCATACACTCGAACCCTAGAACTTAATGAAGTGAACAAACGTTGTATTGGAAAGGAGTGTAATTACACCCGAACCCGGGATTTGTAATAGTAAGTAAGCGGTGAAGACAAGGTTATATACATGTCTAAACCTAATAAAACAAGTAGAAACATCGTTTATATTGATAAACGATGTGGGTAAATTCCATACAAAGACATGGAATAATAAAATGAAATAAGTTGAATTTGGTTATTCTTACAATGGAATGATGTCAACCGTAGTTGGCGACGACACAATAACCCTCATGACTGAGGAGACGTGCAAAAAGGATCTATGGGAAAGTCGGAAAGGCTATGGAAGCCGTGTAACCCAGAATCATGGAAAGGGCTACAAGTCACCATGATGACGGCAAGGAAAGAAGAGATGAACGAGTTGGGAGAAAGCCCATCGGGGTGAGTAACGCAGTTACACATTATAAAATTACAACAAGATAACGTTAAACAAACAATTAGATAATGGATTAAGGTTATGAATGAGAAATTTAGACTTGCGCAGAAAATACCCTCCAGGAAAACTAAATGGATGATACGTATTATTCAATACTGTGAATAATAAAGTATCAATAATTGCGGATTTAGAAACTTGGGTATGAATAACCACCCAAGTAAGACATTATTAATCAAATCCTTATGAGGAAGAACGATGATCACAATGATGGGTGTGATTGTATAAAAGATTAGTGAAATAAACATATTAAAAGTGTTGGAACGAAAACGGGTAAAACCCCAAAAGCCGTATAACAATAACAGTGGTTTTATCAAATAAGGCTTTTGAAATGGACATTCAGGACATTAATAAATGAGACAAACTTAAGGGTTGCTAACAAAAGAAAGACGAGTGTTCAGATCAAATAAGTAAAATGTTTTATAATAAAGGAAAACGCAAACCAGTGAAACTGGAGAGTTAAAAACATTAAGATAAAGAACCCAGGTAACAGGCTGTAAAGAAAAATAAGTATGAACTGGATAACGGTAAGCGAAGAACAAACCGACGTGTAAATGACGGAAGAAATCATAGATTCGGAAGAATAGTTCAAAAGGAAACGGGTGTAGCCTTAGACTAGGTCAAATCGATAAAATTTGAAAATGAAAATGAATAAGTTTTAGGCCTAAAAAAAGGGTGCCCTGACACCAGAAATGTAATTCTAAGAATACAAAATGACACAAGCAAAAGATGATCTACCGGATCATCATAACCTTTGAGATTAGAAACAAGGTAAGGGTTTAAAGGGCTAAGTGAACCACGCGTCAACAATAGAGGGAAATAAACCAAAAAGGGGTGAAAGCCTAACGGAATAACCTACGAGGTTAAGCAAAAGAACATACGAGTCACTTGGGGTAAAGCATGGAGATTAGTTACGATTCCTTGCATAATATAAGAGCGGAAAAGAATAAATTCTTATCGTAAATTCCTGGGTACGAGAATTTTACATAAGTTAAAGAGATAGACGTTAAACTAAAATTCAGTTTTAGTGACAAGTGACGTTTAACAAATGTGAATATTATAGAGAAATTAGAAAATAGTTAATATAAAAAAAATATATAGGTCTCAACACCGATAAGTGTGAGACGCTATGTTCGAAAGAAGATTTTTGTGTTAATAAAAAATTTATAAAAACTTAAACATGATGTGATTTATACAAAACACTTGTCAATATAAGATTAGTATGGGGCAAACATGTTGACGAACTCATACTATTGAGTGGTCAATTGACAATTGGGTCAAATAGGTAACAAAAAAAGAAATACGAGATACAAGTTACAGTCCATGAGGACTTACACGTGAAAGACGCATGCATCAAGGAAAATGATAACTTTTGACTAGAAGAAACAATGACTAAAAATAACGAAAATAAGTTAGTTTGGTCCAAACCAAAGGACTACTTAAGGAAGGTTTCGGGGACGAAACCACTTTAAGGGGGGGTAGGCTTGTAACACCACCAAAATATAGATTTATATATAGATATTAAAATGTCGGTAATATTCAAGATAAAATAACTAGGAATAAATAACCTAGTTAGTTATAAGTCTTGAAATAATAAGAAAAACATGGTTAAAACACCCTTTACATAAACTTGTGTGAAGTAGAGGGACTAAAGGTGATAAATTGGAAACTAGTTTTTATTTAATAAAATGTCAACACCAAACACACACTCTAAGTGTGTGTTCTGGTCGATACAATCGCAGGAGCCAAGGGGCTCTCCTACTCAAACCCTAACAAGCACAAAATCAACAAATTGGAAGGGCAAATCGAGCCCAAATCATAGATTAATGATCACCGCAGTAAAGGGATCATAAGGTATGTAAAATTTCGTTGTTTAATTACATCTCAAATTCTTGATGATTTGTGAAATCGAAAATAGAAGCTTGATTATGTGATGTTTAGATGAATCTTGTAATGAAAACATGTCTAGGAGTGAATCCTAGTTGATAACTTGCTGAAATTATGTTCAAGCTATGAAATTCATGATAATCCATTTACAGGTTAAATGGGTTTTGTAGAAATGGGATGAACACAAGAATTATGACTATCAAAAGTGGTGTTACTTGATTTCTACAAGATGATTCTGATAATAATATGCATGCATGACATAATGGAATTAAAATGTATGATTGAATTTGGAAGAAATAACAAGTTATGATCTTGATTATAAATGTGTAAAATTATGCCCTTAAGGTGTTTGTTAAAACGCTTAAGAGAAAGCCAACATAGGGAAAATTGGGATAAAAACGCATGCTTGAGCTATACGGAAAATTATGCGTGATATGTTGTGAAAGGAGTTCTAAACAATGTTTGGTTGAACTCTATAGGCAAGGATTCCGGATCGTCGAGTGGACCAGCCGGTGGAGACACGTGTTTGAAAGGAGCGCTTTAAAGGTACGTAACTTTCGGTTTCGTTACAATATGCATAAGCAATAGTCTTAGAAATGTTGATGAGATTGTAGTGTCAAATGTGATTTTGGTATGTCATAGAAGTGACGAAGTTCACTTGACAAACCAAACGGGTCAAATAATGGTCAAAGTGATAGTGCTCGAAGTGACCTAAATGTCACTCATTAAATTTGAATTATAAAAGCGTAAATCATGGAATGGATGTGATACACTAAGGTTGACAAGCCCGGGAATGGGTAATTACGGTTAGAAACCAATGTTGATAAATTATGCAACTATATGTAACTTGTTATGTTACAACATGTAATTCAGATGTGTTAATTGTTCATAATAGTGTTTTGATATAAAGGTTAATATTAATTGACGTGATATTGTTCACTATTTGATTTAATAGGTCAAGATTCGACTAAGAAACGTTTGGTAGTCGTTATAATGGAGAATTCCATAAATGGGCCAAACGGGTCAAATAATTATGTAGTAAGTAGTGTTAATGTTGAAAGTTAGCTTTTTGGCATTAACAAATCACAAGAGCATGAAGCCATGGGATTGGTAATGAAATGCCGGGGATATTAAGCCACGGATGTTGGGTAAAAACGCCTTAAGCCCTTACTATTATAATGGTAGAAAAATTTGTGTAAATATAACGTGTCAAATATTTAAATAGAGATTTTAGTGATTCAGCCTGTAAACCAGATTTTCGGTATAATAATTGTGGTAGGCACATCGGTAATTTAATTACGGACGTGTAGGAAAAAGAATCACTAAAAACGGACTTACGGATCATAAGTTATGGCAATTTTAAGTTGGGACTTGATAAAAGATTGAGCTGGGTATGTGCAGCAACAGTTTAAGCAACTTGCTGTAAAAAAAGGGGCTAGGTGTAGCGTCTAGCCCCTAGACGTGGCGTCTAGCCCCCCAATTCCGAAAATTGTTTAATTTTTGTTGTTTTGACCCATGGGATTTGTTTATACCCATTCTAACATTATCAAAACTAACATTTGATGTGGTTTTGACCTTAGGTGATGTTGGTCATGCTCCGGATGACGATCAAGCAACAATTCAAGAACCGAACACTATATTTTGAAGCTTCCGCGCTTATCTAATCTTGTTGAAAACAATGTTTTATGTTGTAATCACTTAACTTGAGGTTTTGGGATTTTGAAATTAGTTGGTAGTTAACTCAAATACGGTTATTAAGTAAACTTTCGTTTTATATAACTTTAGGAAATGAAGTATTATCTTTTAAAAATGCGTAATATATATTAAAGTCCCAATATAACAATACGGGTGTTACAGTGAAAGACATATTAAGTATTACATGTGTACGAGAGATGGGGTATATAGGAACAAGAAGGTTGATACGTTGGACCCCACTCAAAATGAACGGATTGAGCGACCCAACTTTTCAAAGAGGACTGATTGTGGTGCACTGTTATGCGTAATTTTTAAGGCTAGATCATGGAAGGTCTATAAGTTTGTTGAGGAGAACAACCATGATCTTGTTAAACATCCTGATAAGCATTTTCTTCCAACTGAACGACACCTCGCTCAGCTCCAGAAGTATGTTATACACAGCATGTCTAAGTTGAATTTGGGTCCAGTTAAGGCATTTAATGTTATGAAGACTTGTTTTGGTGGTTTAGAAGATGTGGGTGCAAGTAAAGTTGAATTTAAGAACTACAAGAGGCAAATTAACTTGTTTATAGGGGAATACGATGCTGAGATGGTTGTTAGACATTTGGATGAAAAAACAGTCACAGACTAATTTCTCATACAATTACTTCATAGACGAAGAGAATCGTTTGAAGGGACTTTTTTGGTGTGATGATCAAGCCAAATGTAATTACCACGTGTTTGGTGATGTGATTTTGTTTGACGCCACGTATCGTTTCAACAAGTAATATTTATAATTCAATTTTTTTGTTCTTTTGGCGTTTTCGCTGGGTACATGCATTGGCATTTTTTAGAGTTTACATGCATTAGCGTTTTGTTATCGTTTCACTCGCTCATTGGCGTTTTCATATGCAGACACGCTATGGTGTTTGTACCGTTCACTGGAATAGACAATCACCACTGAATGTTACATTTGGTGCTGCATTATTGGCGTCAGAAACTGCTGATACGTATATTTGGTTGTTGAGAGTTTTTCTAAAAGCTGTTGGTTGATGTGTGCAAAATGTAACATATAAATTACATCAAATGAGGCATAAAACTAACCCTTTTTTAGTACTAATGTTGGAAAAAGTGTGTTTTTGTCTTCCTTTTGAATTTACAGGACCAAATGAGCTTAAACGAACAAAAGGAACAAATATATAGCCAAAACCAACATAAATACAAAAAAAATGAATAAATGTGACATGCCCAACCCTTGGCAGCATCCCCAAAACAAAAACAAGTCAACAGAAGACTGACCACGGGGCCGTGCCCAGCCGGACATGGGGGCGTGGTTAGGGTCCTGCAGAAAAGACAAATGTGACAACTGTCAAAATCCCAGGTATCCGTTCAACTATTAAACAATAATTATGACTTAATGACTGTGCTAATTTACATTTAATGACTTGAATTTGCTTTCTAATTATTGTTATCATACATACATGTGCGTCATATATTGCCAATAACATACCATTATTGCATGCAAACTTTATTGATTCAAATGATGCACGAAACACAGTTAGCACAATTATCAGACAAATCAGAAAAATGCTGACGAAGTTAAGTACATAGACAGACATGGTATGGAGACCCAGAATGAGCCAGAAACCAAGAGTTACACTAGTATAGTGTGTAGGAAAGTAAGGATCATAAAACTGTCTTCCTAGAGATAGTTTAAGTGCTGGAAAGTGCCTGAAACTCAATTAAATTGCTGAAATCAGCAAAAATCAGCATTTGAACACTTTAATATCATGCAGAAACATGGTTAAATGGTCCAGAATACTTTCCTAAGTATCTGGAATCAAAACTGTCACAAAAGGTAGCATAAAGCACCCTAAACTACATAGTTTAGCACCTTAACAAACCGGTAACGAACCGAACAACCGGACACTACCCGAAACACCAAATTTCCACTAGAAACATTGTTTTGACATTACCAAGCTAGTTATGGTCCCCGAACATCGTAACACACTATATAAACACATAACAACTAATACACCTAACTATAACATTAGATTTCAACCTTATAATCTAACATACCATTACAACCCAACTAAACACCCCCCCCCCCACTTACGGTTACATGTGGCCCCCACATGTAGATTTTATTTGATTATTTTATAAGATTGTGTCTCCACTTTTTAAAAATAAAAACCATTAGAAAATATGGTTATGTGGGATATTATAAGAAACCTTTAGATCATAACCATTTCATTCTCAACACACCAACACTTGAACTCACCTCCTTCCCTCATCTCCCATTCTCGGCCGAAGACACTCCCACACACATCCATCATCATCATCAATCAATTCTCATCCAATCCATACATACTCAAAGGTGTAAGAAGGTGTATAAGGAAGCTTGGAGCTCTTAGAAGTTGAAGGACCACTCACACAAGCTTTTATCCACCTCTTCTTCATCTTGTGATCATCCCTAGCCTTGAGCTAGTAGTAAGATCGTCTACACTCTATTTTACATCTTCTAAAAGTTGGTTAAAAGAATGATACGAGTTGTTAATCATGAAGAACACTATGAATCTAGAACATGAAACTTGAACATAAGACTAAAATCATAAGAAATCATGCCGTTTAAGTGTTGTTATGCTTGTTGATTACTCATGTTATTGATGTAAATCATCATGTGATCTTGCTAGATAGTGATTAAAGACATAATCTAGCAAGATGAGAGGATGATTATGTTAAGAATCAATAGATCATCCTTGTGTAAATCATGAACTTGAAATGTAAATTGTTTTTCTTGTAAAGTGATGATCAAAGTGAATGTAAAGTCTTGTAAATCTATGATTTCAAGAATGATTTTTCAAGAAACCAAGTTAAAAATACAAAGTTTACTTAAGCATGGTTCTTAAAGGAACTAACCATATTTTAGGTGGTTAATTAAGTGTAGAAATACATATTTAACAAGAAAAACTCAAGAAGAAATATTTTTAGAAAATTTATTTACAAGTTGTAAAGGACTAATTTCTTCAATAATGATGTTTTTAAATAAATAACCACACTTTAAAGGGTAACTAGGCTTACTAAACACACTAGTAAGTTACCACAAATTTTTGTAAATTTTCAAGTTCATGAAGTAGTAATTTATGCTTATTGGTAAGTGTTGATTGGTTTATTGTTGATTGTAGTGATTTATAAAAGAAAATGATATGGTTTTAAAGCATGGAAACCTCCATTTGTAAGGGGAAACTATGACAAAATTTTTCTAAAAATTAAACACTTAGAAAAATATTTTTAAGCAAATATTTACAAGTATATTTTAAACCATGAATTTTTATATAAAGTTTGCCATAATTTTTGGTACAAAAATTACAATCCAAAATATTACCAAAATTCCAAGAGAATGAATATATAAATTATACCCCAAAATATTGGTGAAACCGAATAAGGAATATAACTTACAAAAATATTCCGGAAATTTAATTCATAAGTATATTTTGGACATCAAGAGAACAAAAATATGATTTTTATAATTATTACAAAATATATCATATTTTTGACAAGGAGAAAATATATTATTTTTGATAAGTAAAAATATATGTTTTCTTGAAATTATTAAGATGATATATTATTTTTTGGAGAAAATATACATTTTCTTAAATAAACATGAAATAAATTATTTTTGGGTGAAAAATGGATTTATATATATTTTCTAAGTTAGACTTGAAAATATATTATTTTTGAGGTTTATATGAAAATATAAATATATTTGCCATGGCAAAAATTATAAATAATTTTTCTATGTAATATTTCTTAAAATATATATTTTGAGAATATATATTGATGAATTTTTATTATAAATATTATTCCTGAAAAGTTAATACAAAAATTAAGTATAATATACTTAATAAACACAATAAAAGTACGTATTCTCGTACGTATGAATATACACCGGAATACGCCACCGATACTTGGCAAAAATATACAAGTATAAGAATACGAATATAAATACACCCATCCTTGGGAAGTTATACTTGTAGAAATTCATAATTGTGACAAGTTAAAATGTATTATTATAACTAATATTCCTAAATTAAATAAATAGAATTTAAGTTAGAATATTTATTATTTTAACAAATAATTATATAACTTGGAATAATATTGAAGACACAATGAAACGTAACTCAAAGACACTAATTAATACTAAGTCAAGGCACGACCCGCTCGTCTAATAAACCGTAGTACGTTGTAGGTAGTCGTGCATACGAGTAGCAGCTTTGAGTTACATTTGGATTCGAAGAACGCAAGATTGTGAGGTCATGTCCCTCTTTTTCTTTTAACTGTTTTCAGTTTTATAACTTCGGGGGTGAAGTACATGTTACAAATTGTTTACAAATGATTACAATTGGTATGGTTAGCTAAGGAATGAACGGTTAGATCATGTGAATGGGTAGGCGCACACTTAAGATCATTAATCCTCGTATAAGGACTGAGGGACATGAGTGATAGATCTATTTGGGTGTAGCGAGCCCACACCCATGTGGACCGGGGTTTGGCCCATGAGGTGACTATGTCTTAAGCCAGAAGCCCGGTACAAAATCTGCTAGGTTTGAGCCTTCCTACGCCATTGCACACATGTTAATGGCCTTGCAAACCATTAATTGATTTGTTTCCTTGTTTGCTTTCATACCAGGTTTACAAAACTTACATACTTACAATGATTTCAAAGGTTTATTCGTGCACACATACAAAACACATGAACTCGCTCAACTTTTGTTGATGTTTTCAAATTACACGTATTTCAGGATACTAAATATGGGTCTGGCAGGCGTTGGAGTTTTCAAGTGATGTTTGAAATAAAAGATGTCATCCGGTGTCTAAGGGTTTGGATTACGTATCTTATCCTGGATGAGATACATAGTTCAATGCCTAGCTTTTATTAAATGTCTTTTGTGAAGTCCTTATGGAACTTAAAACTTGTTGGTATTGTATTTTGAACATGAAGTCTGTGTTTGGATTTTAAGACAATGTTGTTTGTAATGTTTTAAAACTATCTATGGATGAACATCTTGGGTTTTATCATATAGTTTGTTTGTTATAGTTGAATGCAATGATATTAAGCCAGTCACACATAATCACGCTTCGGCAAAAGTCAGGGTGTGACAGTTTGGTATCAGAGCTTCGATTGTAGCGAATTAGGATTCTTTCTCGAGTCTAGACTACAATCATTAGGGCTCTCATGAAAATATTTCTACAACATGTTTTCATTGCATACATGAAACGCCCAGATCCAGGGAACAAAGGTTTTTACAAAAGGAAAGACAAGAAACACGATTGCAAGGTTACATTTATGGTTTAGTCTGGGATAAACTAGGAAGAATAGAAAGTTTCATGAAGGATAATGTGAATATATGATTGAGTGATAACTGACTTGATTGCATACTAAGTGTTAGTGGTTAATATATGTGCACCCGTTATGATTGTTATGTTACAGGCATTATGTCTTCTTCAGAGAGCGGGTTATCAGATGTTGATGATCCTATGGCCTGACGGGTGGTCCGTAGGACAACCCTTAAGTGGTTTAAAAAGATTAAAATTTCATGCTTTACTTGGCTATTTGCTTGAACTTAGTAACTACGAGTGTTCGTGTGTTTTGCAGGTAAATCGCTTAATTCGGTTAAATTGGAACAGGCTACAGTTGGAAATTAAATGATATCGTGACTTTGTGGTTCAAAGAATACAAGAGAGACATCACACCACATCAATTGCAAATCTTAATTAAATCATCATCCACTTCACATGATCATCATCATCATCAATAGTGGCGGCTGGGCTTTTGTTTAATTGGGCCGCACATGGCTGTGGATGAACATCACATGTGGGCTCTTTTGAGATAGGGGGCGGCACATATTAACACATCGAAGGGTTTTGTTTTTCAGTCAACATACATCATCATCATATCACACGCTGTCAAGGTGATCGAAAATCAACAACACGTGACTTGGGCGGTTTAATAGACACGCACACAGGTGGTGGCAGGCAAAAGATCTTGGGTGGAGGGTTTTATTATTAAAATCATTATCTCAATAATACAAGGAACATACATAATCATCATCTCATATGTAGACAAGGGAGTTGGATTGGGTTGACAACATGAAGGCCACGTATGGAACTTGGTGGATTATTTGGATTGGGCCAACTTTGAGGAACAATTGAGAAGAAAAGAACATCATCATTGGGCTGCACATGTGAAGATGGAACTCGGCTGAACATGTGACAAATGAGACAAAGAACAAAACTCAGGTCATCACCGTAAATTATGGTCTAACCGTAATTTACGGTGGACATGAAATAGGCTTAAAGCTCACCGTAAATCAGGAAGTCTGCACCGTAAACAAATCAAGTCCACCGTAAATTACGGTGGAGCCGTAATTTACGGTGGTGGCTGCGATCAATTGCGTAACTGCCTCATTAAATCAATTTTTATTGTGTCTTTTCAAGTATTCTCATCATGGTCGGTTTGGAGAGCATCCTAGGGGCGATTTGGCTTGTTCTTGCTTGGTTTTGGACAATTCCTAACATTTGTTTGGTGTTTTCGATTTGGATGAACATTGAAACTTTTGCTATGATGTTGATTCGAGCCATGTGTGGCTAAACACTTTATGATCGTCCTAGATTGAAGGTTTGTTTGAGACATTTTGTATTTGATTTCCTAATTTCTAGAATAGCAATCCTTATCTTTATGGTTGGTTTGTTATGGTGTGTGATTGTTTGTTAGTAACTTGTTAATTCTTATGATTTTCTAGTTTGAAACCATACGTTCTTGGTGCCGTTGGCAATCGAGATATCATGGGTAGAATTAGGATTGGGTAAGGGTTGATTGATCATCGGGTAACAACCTGACGTTCTAGGAATCTGAGTACTTAGTTCCCTTTCATCACTGAAAGTAATCACACATGAGCTATGTCTATGTAGTTCTTTCTAGTGGAATGAATGTCGAAACAAACCGGAAATCTAGGATGGTCATTTGTCTCTAATTTGCTTACAACCAAACTTTTCTCTTGCAATTTACTTAGTTTAATTTAGTCTAAAACCAATTCACTCACATAAACTCTTGAATTTTATTTCTCTTGTAATTAGATTAATTTTAGGTAACTTAGATAAATCTTCAAATAACATACATTCCACAAACTCCCTGTGTTCGATACCCACTTACCGCTATCTATATAGTTGTTATTGGGATTAAATTTGATTGTGACCGCGACATCACGTCAAATTTTGGCGCCGCTGCTGGGGAGTAGTGCGCAACGTGTGTTATTTTTGATCCTTTTTAGTTTGTTATTTTTCTGGTTTATGCTGGGTGTGTTAGTGTGCAGGTATTGACAGGTGCATGCGTACTAGGAGCTCTCACAAGCTATCACCTTTGGCATTTGATCCGGAAATGAGTTACCAAGAGGAGTACGATTACGGTGATTATTATGATGAATATTCTCAACTTTCATATGAAGGCCCTCAGATGTACGATCAAGACTATTATCATGCTCAGTATACATTTGATCAGTATGGTTATGAATGTGTAACTCAACAACCTACTTTGCACTATCAGTCACATAAATCTGAAAGTCTTGCCGAGATGATGAGAAAGAGACACATGGTTCATGTTGAAAAAGAATTAACAAAACCTCATTTGTCAATGGAAGAACGAGTAGAACTTTTGGAATGGAAATATGATTTGTTACCAAAAGAGGTGAAAGAGATGAGGCCAGGGACGTCGATATTGGAAAAACGTCAAGCAAAACAACACTGGATATATGTGCAGATTGAACAAATGACACCTATGGGTGATGTAGAAGAAAAGGTTGTGAGTCCTCCCGAACTTGAAACTGAATTATTAGGGCCAAATGAGGAATATACAATTGAAATTATTGTGGAGGAACCACCTATGGGGAGCAAAGTTGAGGGCCTTTTACTTGATGAAGCAATCAAAGTTGATTACAACTCTCCGGCTGTGGTGGTTATGGAAACCAAGAGTGTTAAGGATGCATGTTTAGAAACTAGGAAGGTGGCACTTCATGATGTGGGAGATTTCATTCATAAGTTATGTTTATGGGAGAGTTTGGATTTGTTGGGCACAGAAAACGAAGTAGTGAAGTGGAGAGTAAACTACCAAGCATTTGTTGGAAATTCGGTAGGAAAATGTGGATTTAAAGAATTTTGCAAAGAAAGATGGGACGTGACAAAGCACACACGCAATAGAAGAATCAAACACCGTGCTTACATCAGCAACGAAAAAGGTAAATGTGCATTGAGACCACCTTGAGACATATCAGGTAGGGTCGGGCTGAAGACCTAAACTTTAGCGCTGCTTGGGAGGCAACCCAAGGTGTTTTAAGATAAGTGTGGGGAAGATGTACGGATATTTGGGTAAAGGTGGTGATAGGAAGTCGGATTATCTACAACATCTGTTGTGGCAAACTTCACCAGGTCAATGTACTTTTTCCTTAGACTTGTCATGTTCTTTAGTTTTGAAATATTGTTAGTTTATTAGTTTGATTTTGTTTAAAAAAAATATGAAAAAAAAATATAAAATAAAAAAATACCAAAAAGAAATTTGGGGTTTGAGATTTAAAGCTTTTGTTGATGTTGAATAAATTTTAGTGATCCTTTCCTCAAGGCCATACATTGGGACAATGTATCCCAAGTGTGGGGATGGGGGAAATTTTTGAGAATTTAAAAAAAAAATTGTGTAGCCAAGTGAAAATTGTCAAAATTTGAAAACTTGATATTGTTCCACTTGACACACCGATACCTGTTCCTAGTCTTTTCTTGGTGAGAATTTGGGCCACACATGATTGTTATTGATATTTCATTGTTTGAGTGGCGGTGTGTGTTGTGTGTTAATAGAACTTGTGTATGAATTCTTGTTAAATCCTAGAGTTAGCATGCTTTTGAAAATGATAGGGGACTTTTAGGTAGCCTCGTCTAGACGTGTGAGAGTGTGGGATTGGTGGGTTGGACCTCATACTTTATATATATGAGCTTGGTATTGTAAGGGGTGGGGGTTTGGTCTTTAGAAAGCCATGTTTGAGCCTTATACCATTCGGTTGTGACCCGAGCCTACTTCCTACAAAATTTTTTACCTTTTGAGATGACCCGGTTTAGGAGATTTAGTATGTAGTATTGATGTTCTTGTATATATTGTTGAGTTTGTTGTGTTAAAAAAAAAATTTGAAAAAAAAATGAAAAAAAAAGAGAGAGAAAAATATGAAAAATACAAAAAGAAATATTTAGTTGCAATAGAGTTGAGAATGTCAAGAAGCTTTGTATATGTATTTGGTGTTTGCTTCGTAGTAGTAGACATAAAAAAACCGGGTCAAATCAAGTAGCTCTTTCATATGTATTCCACCATTTTCCTACCTTTACACCTAGCCCCGTTGCAACCCGCAAGTCCCTTTGATTCTAAAGCATGTTAGATATTTGTTAGGAGGAAACTTGATTTGTATACAAGCTTATTGTCGCACACACACACACGCATTGAGTGGTTTATCATTATGTGCTAATATTTCTTGTCACCGAGAGTTTTTTTTTTTGTGAGGGGTGTGTCTTGTGGTATGATTGAAGGTTAGTAAAATGACGATACATTTTAGCTTGGTTTGCATCTTGATCGCTTGTGGTTTTGAAATAGTTTTTGAATGAGTTGCTTGGGACAAGCAATGGGTAAGTGTGGGGATGTGACGGGTGGTCCGTAGGACAACCCTTAAGTGGTTTAAAAAGATTAAAATTTCATGCTTTACTTGGCTATTTGCTTGAACTTAGTAACTACGAGTGTTCGTGTGTTTTGCAGGTAAATCGCTTAATTCGGTTAAATTGGAACAGGCTACAGTTGGAAATTAAATGATATCGTGACTTTGTGGTTCAAAGAATACAAGAGAGACATCACACCACATCAATTGCAAATCTTAATTAAATCATCATCCACTTCACATGATCATCA
Organism: Helianthus tuberosus; assembly: GCA_030545235.1. Taxonomy (NCBI): domain Eukaryota; kingdom Viridiplantae; phylum Streptophyta; class Magnoliopsida; order Asterales; family Asteraceae; genus Helianthus; species Helianthus tuberosus. The sequence goes on from CM060351.1 coordinate 50,937,731, forward strand.
TCATCATCAATAGTGGCGGCTGGGCTTTTGTTTAATTGGGCCGCACATGGCTGTGGATGAACATCACATGTGGGCTCTTTTGAGATAGGGGGCGGCACATATTAACACATCGAAGGGTTTTGTTTTTCGGTCAACATACATCATCATCATATCACACGCTGTCAAGGTGATCGAAAATCAACAACACGTGACTTGGGCGGTTTAATAGACACGCACATAGGTGGTGGCAGGCAAAAGATCTTGGGTGGAGGGTTTTATTATTAAAATCATTATCTCAATAATACAAGGAACATACATAATCATCATCTCATATGTAGACAAGGGAGTTGGATTGGGTTGACAACATGAAGGCCACGTATGGAACTTGGTGGATTATTTGGATTGGGCCAACTTTGAGGAACAATTGAGAAGAAAAGAACATCATCATTGGGCTGCACATGTGAAGATGGAACTCGGCTGAACATGTGACAAATGAGACAAAGAACAAAACTCAGGTCATCACCGTAAATTGCGGTCTAACCGTAATTTACGGTGGACATGAAATAGGCTTAAAGCTCACCGTAAATCAGGAAGTCTGCACCGTAAACAAATCAAGTCCACCGTAAATTACGATGGAGCCGTAATTTACGGTGGTGGCTGCGATCAATTGCGTAACTGCCTCATTAAATCAGTTTTTATTGTGTCTTTTCAAGTATTCTCATCATGGTCGGTTTGGAGAGCATCCTAGGGGCGATTTGGCTTGTTCTTGCTTGGTTTTGGACAATTCCTAACATTTGTTTGGTGTTTTCGATTTGGATGAACATTGAAACTTTTGCTATGATGTTGATTCGAGCCATGTGTGGCTAAACACTTTATGATCGTCCTAGATTGAAGGTTTGTTTGAGACATTTTGTATTTGATTTCCTAATTTCTAGAATAGCAATCCTTATCTTTATGGTTGGTTTGTTATGGTGTGTGATTGTTTGTTAGTAACTTGTTAATTCTTATGATTTTCTAGTTTGAAACCATACGTTCTTGGTGCCGTTGGCAATCGAGATATCATGGGTAGAATTAGGATTGGGTAAGGGTTGATTGATCATCGGGTAACAACCTGACGTTCTAGGAATCTGAGTACTTAGTTCCCTTTCATCACTGCAAGTAATCACACATGAGCTATGTCTATGTAGTTCTTTCTAGTGGAATGATAATATGAATGTCGAAACAAACCGGAAATCTAGGATGGTCATTTGTCTCTAATTTGCTTACAACCAAACTTTTCTCTTGCAATTTACTTAGTTTAATTTAGTCTAAAACCAATTAACTCACATAAACTCTTGAATTTTATTTCTCTTGCAATTAGATTAATTTTAGGTAACTTAGATAAATCTTCAAATAACATACATTCCACAAACTCCCTGTGTTCTATACCCACTTACCGCTATCTATATAGTTGTTATTGGGATTAAATTTGATTGTGACCGCGACATCACGTCATGGCCCTCGTCTCCGATGATGAGAGTGCACCCGGGCAAGAGATACTTACGTCAGACACTGAGAGTGACCCTGACATGTTATCAGATGACGAGGACGACTTCCAGCTGTTCGCATTGCCTGACTTTGGCGATGATTTACCGCTTGCTGATGGTATTCCAGACGAGGATCCTTTTCTCATTCCTGTTCTAGTCCATGATCATCTCATCATTGGACATCCCGATGGTGAGCACATTGTGGCTTCGATCCTCGATCATGTTCCCCTCGTGGTCACTCCGCCCGAGGATTGGCCATTCGATGATTTGTTTGATGATGACGTTGATTTGTTTGTTGATGGTCCTCCTGTTGACACCCAGGGTGATGGAGAGATAGACGAGGATGTTATTGCTGTCCCATCTCCTGAGATTCCTGTCATTTAGTTATCCTCTGATTCTAGTTTGCACTCTGTTTCAGACTCCTTTGAGTCTGTGACGTCTTCAGCTTTACAGGCGGTCGGATTACAGCGTTATGCTACTGATTCTGATGATGACACGACCATGTCTGCTGCACCATCTCCTCTACACAACCCCGAGCTTGAGCCTGAGCTAGATCTTGTTCCTGTTGATCAGCCTGATGTTGCACCTGCTGATCCTGAGCCGATACCCGATCCAGACCATGTTCCTTTTGGGTTACCAGACATTGCACCTCTTATTCTTGACCCAGTTCTTGCACCTGTTGACCCTCCTTTTGTTGAGCCATTTATTCCTCTACCCGCACCCGCTGATATTGCTCCTCTCCCTCCTGTAGAGTCTGATGACCATCGTGTTGATTTACGTATCGTTTTCTTACAGAACATCCCTGCACCCCGTCCAGGGGAAGGTACTTTAGGCCAGCACCCGCGTGACGATCATTTTGCTTTAGCAGCTTTTTCTCAGCCCCCTCAGGTTGCACCGCTTGCTCCTTTCACTTCTTCACCACTTGATGAGCCATTCCGATGGTTCCCACCGTACTCTATGCCGATCTCAGATCCCTATCATCCCTCCCATTTTATTGGTTATACACGGGATGAGTTACTTTTATCACTTCAGCTCCAGTTTGAGATTATGAGCCGCAGAGTTTTGGAGCTTGAGCTTACTCTACGTCCCCTACCGTGTCCTTGTCAGCCTGCTTTTGTTCCCTCTCGTTCGTCACTGTCTCCTTTTGCTCATCCACCTGCACCTCTTACTCCTTTTCCAGAGTTTGATGCTCGATTCCTTACTGTCGAGCAGCAGATTAGTTACTTGCTTCGACGTATCTATGAGCTTGAGGAGGAGCTTGCGCATGTGCGCAGCTTGCTTTTCTTTCCACCTCCTCCTCCACCATCAGCATAGTTGGTTTTTGGTTTTATGTAGGTTGCATTACTTTTGGTGAGACCACCACTATTGAGCCGAGCTTGTGAAGCCTTTTAGAGACCACCTTTTGATCGTGTGATTTTGTATATTGATAGACTTACTGGACAGGGGTAGTGTGACCCTGTGTCCCTTTTGATGTGATACACTCTGTAAACAATGTAACTATGGTCGATGATTAATGAAAGCTCAATCGTCATGTTCTCATTAAACACGTTGTTGATTTACATGTTTGTGCTATGACTATATTGTTACATGCTTGCTTGTTATGATAAATGCTATTATATATATGTACTATTTACTATTTAATGAATAAGACCTGACCTATCCGATCTTCTTTTTAGAAGATGCCTCCTCGAAGGAACACTCAGTTACCCACAACTGAGGCGGAATTACAAGAACGAATTTCACAGGCAATCGCACAACATGAGGCCCTACACTCCGAGCACAACAGAGGTTCCTCAGGGAATAACCCACCTAACGGTAATGTTTAAGTCACTTAAGACATATTACAATACGTTTGGACATTTCCAAGTGCGTTTTGCTAATGCTTGTTGTGAATGATGTTGCTTGTGTACAGGCTATACTTACAAGCAGTTTTTGGACTGCAAGCCTCTGAACTTTGACGGCACTGGAGATGCCGTAGCTTTTGTGCGATGGGCTGAGAAGACAGATTCTGTGCTACGGATGAGTAAGTGTGCGCCAGAGCATCAAGTCACTTACATTTCTGGATTGTTTCTCGATGGAGCTCTGTCATGGTGGAACCTTTAGGTTCAAACCTTGGGTGAGGCTGCTGCGTATGCGATGTCATGGGATGAATTGAAAGAGCTGATGCGAAAGAAGTATTGTTCGAGGGCAGAAATTCAGAAGTTGGAAACTGAATTTTGGAATCTGAAAATGGAAGGTCCCAAAGTAGCTGAGTATGTGCAAAGATTTCATGATTTGTCTCGTGTTGTCCCTTACTTGGTAGAACCAGAGTTCAAGAGGATTGAACGTTTCATCTGGGGTTTGGCACCTCAGATTCTCAGCATGGTAACTGCTTCCAAGCCACCAACAATTACTGAAGCCATCGACTTGAGCGAGGCATTAACTGAAGAAGTAATCAGATTGGGTAAGTTTTCGATTTCTAAGACCAAGAAGAAGGAGACTCATGTCGAGTCGTCTGGAGAGAACAAAAGGAAGTTTTCGAATTTCAAGAAGGGTACTCGTGCAAACAACAACAATGCCAACAAGCATAGAGACGCTAATCCACCAGTTGAGGCACAAGCTGGAGCTACAGGTATTGAGAATAGAGGAAAAGGGTATATTGGTACCCTGCCCAAATGTGATGTATGTCAGTTTCATCATGCTGGTCGATGCATAGTTGGAAAATGTGAAACTTGTGGAAAGGTTGGTCATTCTAAGGAGACATGCTGGTATGGAACTAGTCGTGGAAATGGTAGACAAGGCGGTAACGGCAATGGTAACCGTGGTGGAAATGGTAATGGGAATAGAAATCAGGGAGGAAACAATAACCAGGGAGGTAATGGAAACTAAAATCGAAATGGGAATCAGGCGGGAAATGGAAACCGCAGAGGGAATAATAACAACAATCAAGGTGGAAATGGAAATGGACGCGGCCAAGGTTGTTTTGGTTGCGGTGATGTAGGGCACTTCAAGCGGGACTGCCCAAAGAACAACCAAGCTCAGGGAAGAGTATTCAACATTGGAGCTAGGGAAGCTCGCCAGGATCTGAATGTAGCCACTAGTACGTTCCCTATCAATCAACATTTTGCACATGTGCTATTTGATACCGATGCCGATTATAGCTTCGTATCCCTAGAGTTTAAGAATATACTTGGTTTAGTTGCAAGTAAGTTAGACATCCCGTACTCGATAGAACTAGCTAATGGGAAGCTAGTAGAAGCTAACGAAGTGATTAGAGGCTATGTGATAGAGCTTGAGTTCTTGATAGACCATCTGCTAGTTGAGTTGGGAAGCTTCGACGTAGTAGTTGGGATGGATTAGTTGTCGAGTAATCGAGCTGAAATTTTTTTCCATAAGAAGATTATCCGTATCCCATTGGCGAATGAAGGGACGATCTTAATTCATGGGGAGAAGCAGGATACGCCTCTATGGATTATTAGTTGTTTGAAGGCACGAAAGTTTTTGCGTAAGGGATGTGTTGCCTTCTTAGCCCATGTCATGGACAAAGAAACCAAAGAACCAAACCTCGAAGATATCCCTGTGGTAAGAGAATATCCTGAAGTCTTTCCCGAGGACTTGCCAGGACTACCTCCGTAACGACAAGTCGAGTTCCGCATTGACTTGGTTCCAGGCGCCGCGCCTGTAGCCAAGGCACCTTATCGACTTACGCCTTCCGAGATGCAAGAGTTGTCAGCGCAACTTCAGGAGTTGCTGGATAAGGGATTTATAAGGCCAAGCTTTTCTCCTTGGGGAGCTCCAGTTCTGTTTGTCAAGAAGAAGGACGGTAGTTTTCGTATGTGCATTGACTACGGAGAGCTGAACAAGTTAACCATCAAGAATCGGTATCCCTTGCTGAGGATTGATGATTTATTCGACCAACTTCAGGGATCAAGGTACTACTCCAAGATCGATCTTCGATCAGGTTATCACCAGTTGTGGATTTAAGAAGAAAGTATACCGAAGACAGCCTTTAGAACTCGTTATGGACATTACGAGTTTCTAGTGATGCCGTTTGGGTTGACTAATGCACCGGCAGTGTTTATGGATTTGATGAATCGGGTTTGCAAGCCATATCTCGATAAATTCGTGATCGTATTTATCGATGATATTTTGATCTATTCGCGGATAAAGGAAGACCATGAGCAACACCTTAGAGCCATCTTAGAGTTGCTAAAGAAGGAGAAGCTCTATGCCAAGTTCTCGAAGTGCAAGTTTGGATACATGAAGTACAATTCCTCGGTCACGTGGTGAATGAAAATGGAATTCTTGTGGATCCCACCAAGATCAAGGCGATTAAGAATTGGGAAACTCCGAAGACGCCAACCGAGATCCGACAGTTTCTGGGTTTAGTAGGGTATTATCGCAGATTCATTGAGGATTTCTCCAAGATCGCTCAACCGTTGTCCTCCCTTACTCAAAAGGATAAGAAGTATGAATGGGGAGACAAACAAGAAGAAGCTTTTCAGCTGCTCAAGAATAAGCTTTGCGATGCACCTATATTATCCCTACCCAAAGGCACCGACGACTTTGTGGTCTACTGTGACGCCTCACGTCAGGACTTGGGCTGTGTGCTAATGCAGTGACAAAAGGTTATCGCTTATGCTTCGCGTCAATTAAAGGTCCATGAGAAGAACTACACCATGCATGATTTAGAATTAGGCGCAGTGGTGTTTGTTCTGAAGATTTGGCAACATTATCTGTATGGTACTCTGTACTATTTTTACGGATCACAAGAGCCTTCAGCACATATTTGATCAGAAAGAGCTTAACATGAGGTAGTGATGATGGGTTAAGTTGTTAAATGATTATGTTTGCGAAATCAAATATCATCCAGGAAAGGCGAATGTGGTGGCAGACGCCTTGAGTCGAAAAGGAAGGATTAAGCCCATAAGGGTTAGGGATTTAGAGATGATTATTCAGACAAATCTCTCGTTGCATATTCGTGCTACACAAAGAGAAGCTCTTAAGAAGGAAAACATTGAGGCCCAACGAGGAAGGTGTCACACCCCGACCACGTAAAACAACAAAACATGGCGGAAACATCGAGGCGTATTGCAACAGAATCATTGTTTCATAACCATGGATACCAAAAAGTGTTTCGTTTTATTAAACATTGAATAATTACATCGTCTGGAAATCTAAATACACAATTTAAACATAGTCTATCATTGTTATTGAGTCACTAAGGCCTTGTCCAGTCCTATGTGAGCATGCATCCTAATAATCGATATCTTTCAACAATACCTGAAACACATGTGAAAACGAGGTCAGCAAAGAAATGCTGGCGAATACATAGGTTTTGTAGGAGTGTCGAAATCATGGCTAGTTTAGATATTGCAATACTTTATTAAAAACCTTGTTTTGAAAAGAGTATAATATTGCAACTTAATTAACCAACTCAAATCAAGCGGGTTATAGTTTATAAAACCTCGTAGCCATGACTCTTAACCCAAAAACCTTTGTTTTAGTACAGCAAATTGTGAAAAGTATGTTATTTGTATAAAATGTTATATGTCCAAATTGAAATAATTCAAATAACGCTACGATATGTAATACCATACAAACACTTATATATAGGAAGTACCATCGGCGTATCCACCATGCTTGTATCATGTTACACACGCCTCGTTACTTAAATCACTTATTCAAACCAAACCAACAATGTAAACACTTAACCCAAAACCCAATCGTATATCGCTTTGAAGCCAATCGTTTACCCAAATCGTTAAATTTGTTTTAGGTCGTGAAACTACTTATATGGTCGTCTCGCTAATAACATTCAAACCTTCGTGACTCATCCCTCGTCGCTTCTCGTTTTCGCATTAACAAACCCTTACCAAAGGGTAAGTTAACAATTACAGATTCAGTCACTACCCACCACACCCACACATAACCACGGGTGTAATAAATAACGGGATTTGTCAGATCCTATGGTACCATAACCTAATACTGGTCGGCTTGATCATTGCTAATGAATGTCATTTGTTATGTAACCCAACCAACAAGTTCGTTCACATTATCGAAATCGTTATTAGTTTTGTATAAATCGTCTTAATCGTTTTTGAAACCATCGTTATAATATCGAAAATCGTTTTGATACCATCGTTAAAACCTTGAAAACATTTAGCACATATGAGTCACCCTAAAACAATTGAAAACAGTAAAATAGGGGAATAATGTACTCGCCTGAGAATGATTAGAGGTCTTGAACAACAACTAAACAAAGCTAGAGGGAGCACGGAATCAGTCGGCAATCTAAAACTACATAAATAAACCGGACTTAAATCGGGAGATCGGATAGGATGAGGCTTGATAAACCAAATGAGTATTGGAACTCATATGATATGGTTTAACAAGACCTACATACTACATTGAGACTAACCTAAGTGCTTTCGACCCATCGCGACCCATTAAGGTAGCTTATGCTACTTTAACGCGTCGTGCGCGCAAAGCGCGTTCGAGACGTCTAACTAGTCCTATGACAAGTGTTATATGCCTAAACGTGTTTAATCATGTTGTATAATCAGTTATGTACAAAAGTTTAGGTTACATAAGCTTAATTACCAATTATACATGAAAAGGGTATTCTGATAATTTACCTAAGGCATATAAACTACCTATCATAAAACTACTCAAACGATGTGACCATAGGGTATAACCTCGGAAGGTTATTCCCTACCTACTATGGTCACCTAATGTGTTTGGTCGGATCCTAATGATCGACCAAATGGGCCGGGTTCGAAGGTATAAGCGATTTATCAGATCGCTTACACTACGACCCTAGACAACGTGGTAATCAGTAGGCATAGTCCCAAGGGACTATAACCAACGTGATTACACTCACGTTGCGAAATTCAAACGAACTTCGCATTGACCATAACTGGTCAACGCTGAAAGTCAAACAAAGTTTGACTTTCGGACTCGAAAAACAATAAAAGAACGAAAGAATACTTACGAAGGGTCCCCGAATGCTAATCTCGATTCAAAAATCTCAGGTATGAAACAAAGGTTTCAACTTAGAGTTTCTCAAATCAAAATTCTTGTGATTTTAAAGCATGGGGGGTGGGGTATTTATAGTAAAAGGTCCACCGTTAAGATCGTTTCATGGAAAACGTGCCATGATCTTGCCCGTACATTTGTCGTAAAGTTGTGGTGGCTAAAAATCATCCTTATCATCTGACTAAGCATGTGAGAATGTGTGGGTGTGAATCAACCAGCTGCAACCTGATGTTAAAATCATTGAATCTGGTCTGATAGTCGGACGCGGCCCGCTTCAGGATCAGACAAGTATAATGCGGGCCGCCTGGCATGTCTGATCAGAAATTATGTTCCATTTTGACAGTTTCAGTCCCTGCACGTGTTTAAGGCCATTTCCGACACTTCTAAGGCCCGTAAAGCCAACTTTAAGGCCCTAAAATGATGCCTAAACATTGTGGACATGAAACATGCTCAGAAATATGTCGGATGTTGGTTCGTTTGGTCGTACGAACGCGATGTTCGCTTAATTACGACGGAATGCGCATAAGCGTGAAAAACGATCCAAAATGCGTGACGAATGGATTTTTCTTATGCCGAACACTAAAATAAAATATATTAGTGCTTACATAAATTTTTGGATGTCCGAATGTATTCAGAACTTAAGTTATGCGTAAAAATGCAAACTTGTGCACTTTTTGACACTTTTAGTCCCTGAATAAGCCAAAAGTTTATTTTAGCACACCGAACCCCTTAAAGCCTATTTATAAGCTATGTAAAGGATATTTAAGGTGTGTTTAACTTATGGTCATGTTCCGGAAAGTCTGTTACAGTTCAAATTGGCATACTTTCGCAGTTTGTCAAATTTAGTCCCTGTAAGCGATTTAACTCGATTTTGCCATACCAAAGCCTTCAAAACTTATTTCTAAGTTATGTAAAGGTTATTTAAGGTATGTTAAGCCTATTTCACTATTCCGGAGTGTTTGTTGCATTAAACTGGTTATATTTACGCATCGGTGCGCGTATAACCTTCCAGAAAGCGATTTAGAGTTTGGAATTGAACAAAAATTGATATGTGCAAATGATACACATATTTTTACAAACCCCAAGTATGAAATACAATATTTCATTGGTTTGGTATTTGTTTGATGGCCATGGAGGCACAGGTGTTACAGTCTCCCCTACTTTAGGAAATTTCGTCCCGAAATTTATTTAGAGGAAACTTGTGAGAGTTTAAAACATGAAGTTGAAAAGATCGAACAACATTGGTTAGGGTTCTTGAACTTCTAGTAACTTTAATAACATCATGCTTGCAATGTAAGAGGGATACTTATATACAAGTATATGAAGCGTCATTGGTGCGTCCACCGTACCTCCATTACATCGTTCTCATTTTGTTATTGTTGTCACTATCGGTTCTTACTCAATATAAATCTTACTGGGTTTCTGTGCACTAAATTTCATAATTATGTACGCGTCCATAATTAGACAATTCCTTGCACAGTTCACACAGTCTATTTTATAATGTGTAGGGTAAAACCAAATGAACAATCCTGTGATGAGTGTGACTAGACCGCCATGGAGTCCTTTTAATTAAATCAATAAATGATCTAAATAGACTATTAAGGAGTCTGTTCAGCTACATCACTAGATGTCATTCTTAACCAGATTGTGAAACAATCTTTTTGACTAGACCACTAAAAGGGTCTCTTATGAATCATGGAGCGATACTATAAAATCCAAGGGTCTTAACTACCACGTAGAAGCCCATAAGGATTTAAGGTAGTACCTTTTGAATATCCTACTATGAATCCCTCATATGAAAATATGAAAGATTCTATGAGGATTTGAAAATCGGATCACACAAAAACATAGAGGAGAACACATAAACACAAATCACGTAATCGCATAATCGCACACTCGCGTAATTGTTTAATTTGACCTTTAAATTTGTTATCTTTGGACACGGGTATTTAAAGCATACAAGGAATCAAATCCTTAATTACAGCAATTTGGATGGATCCATATGAATACCCTGCTTATTGACTACATGACCCAAAAACTGAACTTCTTTAAGCCAAAATTTCCTCTTGGAGGATTTAGCGAAAAGTTTGTTTCTTCTTTAGGGGTTCCAATGTCAACGAAGGTGTTGATTGTGATCGGCTCGGGATATGAATAGATCAAGATGTCATCAATAACAACAATGACGAACTGATCCAAATAAGACTTTCTGACTCTATTTATTAAGTCCATGTAGATGGCTGGAGCATTTGTCAATCCAAAAGGCATGACTGTAAACTCGTAATGGCCATACTTTGTGCAGAAAGCCGTTTTGGGAATATCTTCTTCGAGAATACAAAGTTGATGATACCCAAAACGCAAATCGATCTTGGAAAAGCATGAAGTACCCTGCAGATGATCGGAGAGATCATTGATTTAAGGTAGGGGATATCGATTCAGATGGTAAGCTTATCAAGCTTACGTTAATCGATACAAATTCGAGAAGATCCATCTTTCTTTTTCACAAAGAGGGCAAGAGTTTTCCCCAAGGTGAAAAGTTTGGATGGATGAATCCTTTATCAGACAACACTTGAAGCTGTTTTGATAATTCTTGCATCTCGAACGGTGCAAGACGATAAGATACTTTAGATTTAAAAGAAACAAGTGTTTGAGGTTCTTAGGGAGATCACAAGTGATCATAATAATGACAGAACCACACGAGTAGTTTGTCTTTGTGTTGACATCATAAGGTTGGATCAAACATTCATACAATTGCATTAGTTAAAGAAAATAAAAACTACAAATTTTTATTTATATAACAACCGCATTGTCTTTAAATGTTACAAGATAACAACCAGAGGAATTTCAGAATACTAATTGTTCACTCCTTCATCATCGATTGCCTCATTGATGTTAAACACTCGACCACGTGCTGGATTCACATTGACGTTGACGTTCGCATTCGGGTTTGCGTTGGCATTTGCATTTGCATTCACCAGTCTCGGACAGTTGTGGCGGAAGTGACCAATCTCTCCGCAGTTGAAACATGAACCCAGTGGGAATCTCGCAGCATTTCCTTGAACCGGAGCTTGAACCTGAGCAGCCTGATTTTGTCCCAGACGACAAATATTGGCCAAATGCCCAAGTTTACCACACGTCGTGCATTTCTTGCAATTTTGTTGTGCAACGTGATGACCGTTGCAACGGGCACAATGTGGTGCAGTACCGGCATATGCTTTCTTTGCAGGTGGCTGAGCTGGTGGGTTCCGCGGTTTCTGAGCAGTCTGTGCTATAACAGCAAAGTTCTGAACACCCTTTCGCTTTCTTGATTTCTTTGACGTCTCACCTTCCTTACCCTTCTTGTTTTGACCTTTCTTGCTATCCTCCTTGTCAGACCCCTGCTTCTTACCCTTGTCACCCTTTCTGTGTAACTTATTCTTACGAATCTGCGACTCAGTCAATGTCGCAGCTAACTCGATCGCCTGACGGAGTGTGGTAGGGCTATTACCAGTAAGGATGTCTTGTACCAAGTCAGGTAGGCCGTCGATGTACCTTTCAATAGCCTTGTCGAGTGGGGTAACCATTGTCGGGCAAAGCAGACTCAACTCCTCAAACCTATCAGTATACGCCCTGTGCTCACCACTATCTTGCTTTAACTCATCAAATTCCTTCTCCAAAGCTCGCTGCTCATGACGAGGACAGAATTCCCTCATCATAAGAGCCCTAAGTTCAGCCCATGTCTGTGCTAGAGCAACTTCTGCACCACGATCCCTCATAACCCCGTTCCACCATGTGAGAGCCCTCTTCTGAAACACACTTGAAGAAAACTCGACCTTGCGATTGTCAGGACACTGCACGTGGCGGAAAGTATTCTCAATGCTTTCGAACCATTGAAGAAGCCCAGTCGCTCCTTCAGAACCACTAAACTTGAGTGGTTTAGCCTGGTTAAAATCCTTGTATTTGCATGGAACATTGTTGTTGTTGCTGGCTTGGATCCATTGAGCAAAGAGGTTTGGGAATTGAGCAGCCATTTGCTGCGCAATGATTTCTGCCAATTCGGCAGTCACTATCTGGCTTTCGCGTCGAGGAGGCATTCTAAAAGAGGAAACATGAAAGGAAACGAGTGAGAGAATTTAGACGAAAAGAATGAGATGAACAAATCTGATGAAAGCAAGGATAGTGGTCATTTGTTTGTTACTACAAAGCAACAAACGACCCCGGTGATTTATCAAAGTAAATAGGTCAAAATAATGTATCGCGAAGACATGCTCGCCTATAAGTGAACACTCATCCCAAGAATTCCCAGGTAAGCACAACTGGTCTCGCGTCTGATGAGATATATACGAAGTGCTTGCCTAGATAGAAAACCCAGAATACAGGCATTCACCCTTCCAGTTTGCGCGTGTTCACATTATTTAAAACCCAAAACCTTGACGAGATTTTGAAAATTCAAAGGGGTTCAAAACCATATAACAGAGGGTTCAAAACCTTACAATAGAGGGTTCAAAACCTAGTAATCAATCATCCCAAAACAGATGATTAGTTTTCAAAGCGGTTTTGAAATTTATGTTCTTGTTGTGGTCGTCGCCTAAGGATAGGTGACGGTATTGTTTTATGACTAAACGCAAGTAAACTCGCGTTAGGGTCCTAAGAAGGTTATAGACTAGGTCAAAGAATTACTAATAACCTAATTCCCTATAACCATTGGCTCTGATACCAACTTTTCTGTCACACCCCGACCACGTAAAACAACAAAACGTAGCGGAAACATCGAGGCGTATTGCAACAGAATCATTGTTTCATAACCATGGATACCAAAAAGTGTTTCGTTTTATTAAACATTGAATAATTACATCGTCTGGAAATCTAAATACACAATTTAAACATAGTCTATCATTGTTATTGAGTCACTAAGACCTTGTCCAGTCCTATGTGAGCATGCATCCTAATAATCGATATCTTTCAACAATACCTGAAACACATGTGAAAACGAGGTCAGCAAAGAAATGCTGGCGAATACATAGGTTTTGTAGGAGTGTCGAAATCATGGCTAGTTTAGATGTTGCAATACTTTATTAAAAACCTTGTTTTGAAAAGAGTATAATATTGCAACTTAATTAACCAACTCAAATCAAGCGGGTTATAGTTTATAAAACCTCGTAGCCATGACTCTTAACCCAAAAACCTTTGTTTTAGTACAGCAAATTGTGAAAAGTATGTTATTTGTATAAAATGTTATATGTCCAAATTGAAATGATTCAAATAACGCTACGATATGTAATACCATACAAACACTTATATATAGGAAGTACCATCGGCGTATCCACCATGCTTGTATCATGTTACACACGCCTCGTTACTTAAATCACTTACTCAAACCAAACCAACAATGTAAACACTTAACCCAAAACCCAATCGTATATCGCTTTGAAGCCAATCGTTTACCCAAATCATTAAATTCGTTTTAGGTCGTGAAACTACTTATATGGTCGTCTCGCTAATAACATTCAAACCTTCGTGACTCATCCCTCGTCGCTTCTCGTTTTCGCATTAACAAACCCTTACCAAAGGGTAAGTTAACAATTATAGATTCAGTTGCTACCCACCACACCCACACATAACCACGGGTGTAATAAATAACGGGATTTGTCAGATCCTATGGTACCATAACCTAATACTGGTCGGCTTGATCATTGCTAATGAATGTCATTTGTTATGTAACCCAACCAACAAGTTCGTTCACATTATCGAAATCGTTATTAGTTTTGTATAAATCGTCTTAATCGTTTTTGAAACCATCGTTATAATATCGAAAATCATTTTGATACCATCGTTAAAACCTTGAAAACATTTAGCACATATGAGTCACCCCAAAACAATTGAAAACAGTAAAATAGGGGAATAATGTACTCGCCTGAGAATGCTTAGAGGTCTTGAACAACAACCAAACAAAGCTAGAGGGAGCACGGAATCAGTCGGCAATCTAAAACTACATAAATAAACCGGACTTAAATCAGGAGATCGGATAGGATGAGGCTTGGTAAACCAAATGAGTATTGGAACTCATATGATATGGTTTAACAAAACCTACATACTACATTGAGACTAACCTAAGTGCTTTCGACCCATCGCGACCCATTAAGGTAGCTTATGCTACTTTAACGCGTCGTGCGCGCAAAGCGCGTTCGAGACGTCTAACTAGTCCTATGACAAGTGTTATATGCCTAAACGTGTTTAATCATGTTGTATAATCAGTTATGTACAAAATTTTAGGTTACATAAGCTTAATTACCAATTATAAATGAAAAGGGTATTCTGGTAATTTACCTAAGGCATATAAACTACCTATCATACAACTACTCAAACGATGTGACCATAGGGTATAACCTCAGAAGGTTATTCCCTACCTACTATGGTCACCTAATGTGTTTGGTCGGATCCTAATGATCGACCAAATGGGCCGGGTTCGAAGGTATAAGCGATTTATCAGATCGCTTACACTACGACCCTAGACAACGTGGTAATCAGTAGGCATAGTCCCAAGGGACTATAACCAACGTGATTACACTCACGTTGCGAAGTTCAAACGAACTTCGCATTGACCATAACTGGTCAACGCTGAAAGTCAAACAAATTTTGACTTTCAGACTCGAAAAACAATAAAAGAACGAAAGAATACTTACGAAGGGTCCCCGAATGCTAATCTCGATTCAAAAATCTCAGGTATGAAACAAAGGTTTCAACTTAGAGTTTCTCAAATCAAAATTCTTGTGATTTTAAAGCATGGGGGTGGGGTATTTATAGTAAAAGGCCCACCGTTAAGATCGTTTCATGGAAAACGTGCCATGATCTTGCCCGTACATTTGTCGTAAAGTTGTGGTGGCTAAAAATCATCCTTATCATCTGACTAAGCATGTGAGAATGTGTGGGTGTGAATCAACCAGCTGCAACCTGATGTTAAAATCATTGAATCTAGTCTGATAGTCGGACGTGGCCCGCTTCAGGACCAGACAAGTATAATGCGGGCCGCCTGGCATGTCTGATCAGAAATTATGTTCCATTTTGACAGTTTCAGTCCCTGCACGTGTTTAAGGCCATTTCCGACACTTCTAAGGCCCGTAAAGCCAACTTTAAGGCCCTAAAATGATGCCTAAACATTGTGGACATGAAACATGCTCAGAAATATGTCGGATATTGGTTCGTTTGGTCGTACGAACGCGATGTTCGCTTAATTACGACGGAATGCGCATAAGCGTGAAAAACGATCCAAAATGCGTGACGAATGGATTTTTCTTATGCCGAACACTAAAATAAAATATTTTAGTGCTTACATAAATTTTTGGATGTCCGAATGTATTCAGAACGTAAGTTATGCGTAAAAATGCAAACTTGTGCACTTTTTGACACTTTTAGTCCCTGAATAAGCCAAAAGTTTATTTTAGCACACCGAACCCCTTAAAGCCTATTTATAACTATGTAAAGGATATTTAAGGTGTGTTTAACTTATGGTCATGTTCCGAAAAGTCTGTTACAGTTCAAATTGGCATACTTTCGCAGTTTGTCAAATTTAGTCCCTGTAAGCGATTTAACTCGATTTTGCCATACCAAAGCCTTCAAAACTTATTTCTAAGTTATGTAAAGGTTATTTTAGGTATGTTAAGCCTATTTCACTATTCCGGAGTGTTTGTTGCATTAAACTGGTTATATTTACGCATCGGTGCGCGTATAACCTTCCAGAAAGCGATTTAGAGTTTGGAATTGAACAAAAATTGATATGTGCAAATGATACACATATTTTTACAAATCCCAAGTATGAAATACAATATTTCATTGGTTTGGTATTTGTTTGATGTCCGTGGAGGCACAGGTGTTACAGAAGGAACCTTGTATTTTATGGGACGTATTTGGGTTTCACTTTTTGGTGGCCTTAGAGAGGTTATTTTTTATGAAGCTCATAAATCAAGGTACTCGATCCATCCAGGATCGGACAAGATGTACCAAGATTTGAAGGATTATTATTGGTGGACGAGACTTAAAGGTGATGTTGCTACTTATGTTGGGAAGTGTTTGACTTACGCCAAGGTGAAGGCCGAGTATCAGAAGCCTTCAGGTCTTTTGCAACAGCCAGAAATACCCATGTGGAAGTGGGAGCAGGTTTCTATGGACTTCATAACCAAGTTGCCCAAGACTCCCAGAGGTCATGATACGATTTGGGTTATCGTGGACCGATTGACAAAGTCTGCACACTTCTTGCCGATTAGAGAAAAGGATAACACTGGTAAGCTAGCTGAGCTTTACCTAAGGGAGATAGTAGCACGTCATGGAATGCCTATCTCGATAATATCAGACAGAGATGGTCAGTTTGTGTCAAGGATTTGGCAATCCTTTCAAGAAGCTTTTGGTTCTCAGTTGAATCTGAGTACTGCTTTTCACCCGCAGACGGACGGACAAAGCAAGAGAACAATTCAGACATTGGAAGATATGCTACGTGCTTGTGTAATGGCTTTAGGTGGCAGTTGGGATACTCATCTACCTTTGGGTGAGTTCTCCAATAATAACAGCTACCATACAAGCATCCAAGCTGCACCGTTCGAGGCTCTCTATGGACGCAAGTGTCGATCACCGTTATGCTAGGCAGATGCAGGCGACAGACAGCTGGTTGGTCCCGAACTGGTCCAAGAAACAACGGACAAGATCATGTAGATCCGAGAGCGCATCAAGGCGGCTCGTGATCGACAAAAGAGTTATGAGGACCAAAGACAAAAACCCTTGGAATTTGAAGTCGGTGATATGGTTTTGTTAAAAGTCTCACCTTGGAAAGGTGTGGCACGCTTTGGGAAGCGTGGTAAGTTGAACCCACGTTATATCGGGCCGTTCAGAATTTTGGAAAGGGTTGGTTCTGTAGCGTACAAGTTGGAGCTACCAGCAGAACTTAATGGTGTTCATGATACATTTCATGTATATAATCTGAAGAAAAGTCCAACTCAGGAGATAGTGGTCATCCCTGCAGATGAAGTTCACATTGACGACTCACTCCACTTTACCGAAGAACCCGTTGAGGTTACAAATTGGAAGGTTAACAAGACTTGGAGGAGTAGTGTTAAGCTTGTCAAGGTTAGATGGAACGCACGTCACGGCCCAGAGTACACTTGGGAGCATGAAGACCGTATGAAAGCAAAGTACCCACATTTGTTTCCCAGCTCCCCTGCAGCTAGTAGCAAAGCTTAAAATTTCGGGATGAATTTTTTTTAACATGGGGAGAATGTGACAACTGTCAAAATCCCAGGTATCCGTACAACTATTAAACAGTAATTATGACTTAATAACTTTGCTGATTTACATTTAATGACTTGAATTTGCTTTCTGATTATTGTTATCATACATACATGTGCATCATATATTGTAAATGACATACCATTATTGCATGCAAACTTTAATGATTCAAATGATGCACGAAACACAGTTAGCACAATTTAAAGGTATTTCGTTGAAAGCAGTGGTCTTAGCAGCAAGACATGTTAAGAGGGTTTGGAAAAAGAATTTCATAGGAGCAGGAAAATTTGGTTTAGCCATTGTAACTCCTTTTAACTGACCTTCATACCCCCTCTTAATCAATTCTGCATGAAGTTCATTTTTGGGAAAAGATGTCTTACCTGCCAAGTCGTTTAACCCAAATGTTGTGGATATGGTAGTTGGGGTTATTACAACAAG
The DNA here is from genome assembly GCA_030545235.1 of Helianthus tuberosus. Taxonomy (NCBI): domain Eukaryota; kingdom Viridiplantae; phylum Streptophyta; class Magnoliopsida; order Asterales; family Asteraceae; genus Helianthus; species Helianthus tuberosus. Next base: position 50,955,940 of record CM060351.1, read on the forward strand.
AGTACCTCCGACTTTTGATGTTATAGCATAGGGCACTTTCTTTTGTTCTTCAATTTTAACATTTGCCCAGAAATCACGGAGTGTATCTTGATAAATTGGAGCATTGGCGGTAAGAATTGCTTTATATTTGGATGATGTAAGTACATCAATTATTGAGTGGTAAGTAGTGTTTTTGTCGGTTTTCTCAAAAATGGGAAGGTAGTTATAGGGGTTTTTGATTGTCAAAGCCATGGTCGGAAGAGAAATTTGTGAGAGGTTGAAGAAGAAGTTGTGAAGAAAAAGATGGAAACCGTTTTGGAGAATTTTGATTTGAGATGGCAGGTGAAAGCTCTGTTTGGGGATGAAACAGGGTTTTATAAAGTGAAAAAGTGAATGCTGACGTGGCAGCGGTTCTAAAGATCTGACGGCTAACATCTGTCCATGTGGTAACCTCTGTTGGAATAATGGAGGACAGTTGTTTGGGAACCATTGTTGGGCAACGACAGTGGTTTGGAACAGTGAAATGAAACAGCGGCTGATTTTAGTCTATCAGTGGATAGACATCAGAGGTTGAGACCAACAGCTGTTTGATCAACAGTGCCCATTAGCAGTGGATAATGAAAAACAGAGGATACATTTCAGTAGTGGGTTAATTTTTAGCCAATCAGAGGTTTGAAACAACAGTGGTTATGGACAGACTTTTAAGGATTAATAAAAATATTTCATTATAAGCTACTTTCAAGGATGGACTTTTGATTTTCTAAAAACATTTTAATGCTTTTTATTCATAGAAAACAAGGTTTTGTCTTTTAATCCATGTTAAGCATGTGAATCCTAGAGATTAAGCTTTCGAAGGTAGATGTGTCTAAAGCTTTTGTCAACACATCTGCCAGCTAATCCTTAGTTGGAACATGATGTAGAGAAATCAAACCTTTTTCATAGAAATCCCTCACAAAGTGATGTCTGAAGTCAATTTGTTCGGTGGTTGAGTGGGAAATTGGATTTTTAATGATGTTTTCAGCTGCTTGACTATCCAATAGAGAGGAGTCTTTAGAGCAGTTACACCAAAATCTAGCAACTGGTTTTGAAGCCACAACAGTTGGGTTGTACAGCTTGCGGCAGCAATATATTCAGCTTCAGCAGTGGATGTGGAAACAGTTGCTTGCTTTTTGCTTTGCCAAGATACTAAGCAATTTCCTAGAAATTGTCACCCTCCTGATGTGGACTTCCTTGTGGTGTTGCATCTGGCAAAATCACTCTCTGAAAAACTTGAAAGCATGATATTCCCATTAGCGGGATACTAGATACCAAGTTTGGGAGCACCTTTTATGCATCTGAATATTTTTTCACAGCAATGAGATTAGACTTCCTAGGTGCTGATTGGGATCTGGCATGGACACATGTTGCAAACATGATGTCCGGCCTTGATGCAGTTAGGTACAATAAAGACCCAATCATGCTTCTATACAAAGTTTGATAAACCAAGTCATCTTTTTCATCAGTAGTGACAAGCTTTGTGGTTGCCATGGGTGTACTACATGGTTTACAATCATTCATCTCAAATTTGTTTAAAAGTTCTTTTACATATTTGCTTTGATGAATGAATGTTCCATTTTGCAATTGCTTAACTTATAGACTAAGAAAGCATTGAAGTTCACCCATGGCACTCATCTCAAACTCTGCTGTCATGAGTTTTTTGAACTCTTCACACATGGAGGTACATGTGGATCCAAAGATGATGTCATCAACATAAATTTGGACAATCATCAGATCCCTTCCTTTCCATTTTAAAAACAAAGTTTTATCAATTTTACCTCTTGTGAACCCAATGGAAATTAAGAAGGTGGAAAGAGTTTCATACCAGGCTCTAGGTGCCTGTTTCAAGCCATACAAAGCTTTGTTGAGCTTGTAGACAAGATTAGGATAAATGGTATCTTCAAAACCAAGAGGTTGACAAACATGCACCTCTTCTTGAATCTTTCCATATAAGAATGCACATTTTATATCCATCTAGCACACTTTGATGTTATTATTGACAGCAAAGGCTAAGAACAATCTGATGGCTTCAATTCTTGCCACATGAGCAAAGGTTTCATCATAGTCTATGCCCTCTTCTTGTCTAAAGCCTTGAACCACTAACCTGGCTTTATTCTTGACAACTATGCCCCTTTCATCAGTTTTGTTTTTGAAGACCCACTTTGTGCCAGTTGAACATACATCCTTTGGCAGTGGTACACGTTCCCATACTTGTTGTCTTTTAAACTGTTGGAGCTCATCTTGCATGGCTTCTACCCAACTATTGTCTTAAGTGCCTCTTGGTACTTGACTGGTTGGATGAGAGATAGAAAGCCAACAAAAAGACAGATGTTTTGGGATTAACTTCTTGTGAGAACCCCTTCATTGATGTTGCCACTGATTTGGTCTGGTGGATGAGATTTAAGGAAGATTAGATCCCCCCCCCTTAAATGCAACAATGGCATTGAATGGGGAAGGCTGCAGATGTGAATCATCTGAGCTAACATATGTTGGCAATTTGGAAGAGCCAACATCTGTTGGAGATGGAGGTGGAGGAATAGGAGGAATGGGTGTGGCATAATGTTGGCTTTTATCCACAGATGATAGATTTTTATCAACAGAGGTTAGTCTTGATGAAATGGCAGAGGTTTGATCAACAACTGTTGATGCATTAGTTGCAGAGTTTTGACAGTTGTTTTGAATATCTACTTCTCTGGTGGTGGAAGTGACTATGTATTGTGAAATCACAATGTCAAATCCATGATCTTCTGAGAAAGATTGTGGTGAACCTACAAGGTTAGTCTTGACAGACACATCTTCAAATGTAAATTTATCAAGGTCAAACACTTCAGCAGGATTTGCTGGGATTTTTAATGATGAAAGTTCATTGAACTTTACGTTCAAGGTCTCTTCAACACACTTAGTCCTTGTGTTAAACACTTTGTAGGCCTTGGCAGTGGTTGAGTATCCCAGAAAATAACCACAATCCACTTTGTTTGTTGGTTTAGACTTGAGTTTTTCTGTATAGATTGACCCTAACCCCCAACACCTTTTCCTTTTGATTCATTATCAAGGAATATATCACCCCCTTTTAAAAATTGATAAGGGCTCTACATCCTGTCATGTGCATTGAGCCTCTACTATCTAAAACAAGTAAAAGCTCAAAACATATCACCCTCTACATAAAAATTTGAGAAGGGATATATGCATTCTGTTATGTACATGAAACCTTAACTATTTAAAACAAGTAAAAAGTTTCCTGATGTTTGAAATCAATTAGATCTAGTGAGTGTCCAAAGTTAAGATAGCTTTAGATGGGGTTAAAGACATTCTGACCTCAAGTTCAGGAGAATGCTTAGTGGTTTGGGAAGATTTTTTGTAACATCTATTGGAGACCATTTCCTGTCAGATGATTGTAAACATGAGGATGCTTGTTCACTTTTGGTTTTGAATCTCTTTTGTAGACCTTATTACCATGTGATATATTTTGAAACAAAATACTTCCCGTATCCTTTTTGAAATTATTAACTGGTGATGCATATGTTATCTGAACCTCTCTGAGAGTAGAGGTTGCACTCAGTTGTTTTGGTAACAGATGTTTGAATAGGGATGAAGGTCTGTTTGGCTTTCCTTTTGTAGTACTAACCTGTGAACTCTCAAGTGTTTTTGATTTATACTCTTTTCTTTTGACTTTAAAAGTTTTGAGATAAACACACTTTTGAGTTTTTGTGATTTTTCTTCTTCCCCTTTTCAACCCTTTTATCAGCAGATGTTGTAGCATTTACTAGAGGGTCTTTTAAGAGAAGAATAATTAATCCAGAATCATTTACAACAATGGTTTGAGAAACTTGGTCATTTTTGCCAATGCTTTTGCCAAATTTCACATTACTTTTGATTTGGTTTTTGGAGTGATCCTTGGTTATGCTTGATACATGCTTGAGACTGCTGATTTTCTTTTCTATTTCAAACAGTTTTGATTTTAACCTTTTAAAAGTTTTTCAAACTTTTCTTCAATGTTTAAGATCTGGTTCCTAAGGTTTTATTCACCTCCATGATTTCTAGCAAAAGCACTAATGCATTTACCTAAACATAAGTCTTTGATGACTTGAGGTGAACCCTTAGCAGCAGCCATCATGGAACCACCACATTCTCCATCACAAAAACTGGAATCACATGAACAATAAATGTATATGGCCATTCCGATGTTGCCATATATTATTCTCACATCTGACAACCATCGGTGGTTTATATAAGGTGCCAGTGTTATGAGGATCTTGTGTGTTTTAAGACATTTTGGTTGTTTTACAAAGTTTTTGATTAACCAACTTTGAACGTGATTAAACTTTTAACTCTATTTTTTAACAAATACGAACAAACGATATCAATGAATTGAGCTGATCTTTTATATCAAATTGATTGTTAAATCGAATTTGATTTACCTATGCTCTGATACCAATTATTAGGATCCGAGTTTGAATTGTTTGTGTTTGTTTTAATATGAAGAATGGAAGATGATAATAAGTATGAAAATAATGCAGCGGAATGAAGAAATCTTTATAACACAAACAATGGAAGATCTGCTTTCATCATGAATACTTTAAGTTGAATGATTCAATCACGTATGCATGAATTACAATTCTCTCCCCCCCCCCAGCCTGAGATCACAGTGTTTGTTTATTCAAAATGCAAGTGAGTGAAGTGATCTAATAGAACAGTACAGACACTGCCTATTTATAGTACAAACCTAACCACTGTGGAATCTTTGCTGACATCACCTAGACAATGACATCTAACAACATTAACAAACTCTAACCTCTGCTAATGCTATACACTGTTACATTACAAACACAAATTACAAGACTATGTTGATTCTATCCTCTGATGAGCTCTAACCTCTGATGAAGCTTTAGCAGACTTTCTTCAAAGAGTGATCAGACCTTTGCTTCTAGCAGACCTTTAACTTCTTCAGTGGTTTAACATCAGTAGTACTTTGTAATCCAGCAGAGCTTAGCTTTGAGTAGACCTTAGAATTAGCAGTTGTTTGAATGCCTTTGTCATTGGAAGAAGAATGTATTCAAAGCACTGTTATTCTGGATCAGTAGATTGCAGAACTGTTTTGGCTTTGTATCATCTGTTCTCAAGGTGGGATCCACATGAGCGAACACCATACCTAGTGGTACCTTAACCACAACCACCTCAACAACAATTACCTATTGAAGCTATTAATCAGGCGTTGGAACGAGCTGAACAAATCAAATGACAAGCGAAAAAGAATAAATGGATGACAAGTAAGATATTCAAGAAACTCTCCAAGATAGTGAAGGGAAGGAGAGATGACTGAAGAATTTGAATTTTAACTTTCATTGTAATTTATATTTCAATTTCCGAAATTTCTATTTTTAATGCCTTTTTTCTGAAATTGTTTCTCACTGTGTTTTCTCAGACGAAGGGGTTTATTCAAATGAAAGGTTTTGCCCCAAAATTGGTTTACCATTTATCATTCCTGACGTTAGTGAAGAGGTAAGGCCCAACATGTACATGATATTCACAAGCCTCGATGATTGTTATTCAATGTATGTTACGTATGCCAAGGCTTGTGGTTTTTCAGTCAGGAAAGGGACTGAAAAGATAAACGCCAAAGGTGAATGTAACACCCCCAAAATATAGATTTATATATAGATGTTAAAATGTCGGTAATATTCAAGATAAAATAACTAGGAATAAATAACCTAGTTAGTTATAAGTCTTGAAATAATAAGAAAAACATGGTTAAAACAACCTTTACATAAACTTGTGTGAAGTAGAGGGACTAAAGGTGATAAATTTGAAACTAGTTTTTATTTAATAAAATGTCAACACCAAACACACACTCTAAGTGTGTGTTCTGGTCGATACAATCGCAGGAGCCAAGAGGCTCTCCTACTCAAACCCTAACAAGCACAAAATCAACAAATTGGAAGGGCAAATCGAGCCCAAATCGAAATCCAATCATAGATTAATGATCACCGCAGTAAAGGGATCATAAGGTATGTAAAATTTCGTTGTTTAATTACATCTCAAATTCTTGATGATTTGTGAAATTGAAAATCGAAGCTTGATTATGTGATGTTTAGATGAATCTTGTAATGAAAACATGTCTAGGAGTGAATCCTAGTTGATAACTTGCTGAAATTATGTTCAAGATATGAAATTCATGATAATCCATTTGTAGGTTAAATGGGTTTTGTAGAAATAGGATGAACACAAGAATTATGACTATCAAAAGTGGTGTTACTTGATTTCTACAAGATGATTCTGACAATAATATGCATGCATGACATAATGGAATTAAAATGTATGATTGAATTTGGCAGAAATAACAAGTTATGAACTTGATTATAAATGTGTAAAATTATGCCCTTAAGGTGTTTGTTAAAACGCTCAAGAGAAAGCTAACATAGGGAAATTTGGGATAAAAACGCATGCTTGAGCTATACGGCAAATTATGCGTGATATGTTGTGAAAGGAGTTCTAAACAATGTTTGGTTGAACTCTATAGGCAAGGATTCCGGATCGTCGAGTGGACAAGCCGGTGGAGACACGCATTTGAAAGGAGCGCTTTAAAGGTGCGTAACTTTCGGTTTCGTTACAAGATGCACAAACAATAGTCTTAGAAATGTTAATGAGATTGTAGTGTCAAATGTGAGTTTGGTATGTCATAGAAGTGACGAAGTTCACTCGACAAACCAAACGGGTCAAATAATGGTCAAAGTGATAGTGCTCGAAGTGACTTAAACGTCACTCATTAAATTTGAATAATAAAAGCGTAAATCATGGAATGGATGTGATACACTAAGGTTGACAAGCCCGGGAATGGGTAATTATGGTTAGAAACCAATGTTGATAAATTATGCAAGTATGTAACTTGTTATGTTACAACATGTAATTCAGATGTGTTAATTGTTCATAATAGTGTTTTGATATAAAGGTTAATATTAATTGACATGAAATTGTTCACTATTAGATTTAATAGGTTAAGATTCGACTAAGAAACGTTTGGTAGTCGTTATAATGGAGAATTCCATAAATGAGCCAAACGGGTCGAATAATTGTGTAGTAAGTAGTGTTAATGTTGAAAGTTAGCTTTTTGGCATTAACAAATCACAAGAGCAGGAAGCCATAGGATTGGTAATGAAATGCCGGTGATATTAAGCCACGGATGTTGGGTAAAAACGCCTTAAACCCTTACTATTATAATGGTAGAAAAATTTGTGTAAATATAGCGGGTCAAATATTTAAATAGAGATTTTAGTGATTCAGCCCGTAAACCAGATTTTTGGTATAATAATTGTGGTAGGCACGTCGGTAATTTAATTACAGACGTGTAGGAAAAAGAATCACTAAAAACGGACTTACGGATCATAAGTTATGGCAATTTTAAGTTGGGACTTGATAAAAGATTGAGCTGGGTATGTGCAGCAACAGTTTAAGCAACTTGATGTCAAAAAAGGGGCTAGGTGTAGCGTCTAGCCCCTAGACGTAGCGTCTAGCCCCCCAATTCCGAAAATTGTTTAATTTTTGTTGTTTTGACCCATGGGATTTGTTTATACCCATTCTAACATTATCAAAACTAACATTTGATGTGGTTTTGACCTTAGGTGATGTTGGTTATGCTCCGGATGACGATCAAGCAACAATTCAAGAACCGAACACTCTATTTTGAAGCTTCCGCGCTTATCTGATCTTGTTGAGAACAATGTTTTATGTTGTAATCACTTAACTTAAGGTTTTGGGATTTTGAAATTAGTTGGTAGTTAACTCGAATACGGTTATTAAGTAAACTTTCGTTTTATATAACTTTAGGAAATGAAGTATTGTCTTTTAAAAATGCGTAATATATATTAAAGTCCCAATATAACAATACGGGTGTTACAGTGAAAGACATATTAAGTATTACATGTGTATGAGAGATGGGGTATATAAGGATAAGAAGGTTGATACGTTGGACCCCACTCAAAAGGAATGGATTGAGCGACCCAACTTTTCAAAGAGGATTGATTGTGGTGCAACGTTATGCGTAATTTTTGAGGCTAGATCATGGAAGTTCTATAAGTTTGTTGAGGAGCACAACCATGATCTTGTTGAATGTCCTGATAAGCATTTTCTTCCAACTGAACGACACCTCGCTCAACTCCAGAAGCATGTAATACACAGCATGTCTAAGTTGAATTTGGTCCAGTTAAGGCGTTTAATGTTATGAAGACTTGTTTTGGCGGTTTGGAAGACGTGGGTGCAAGTAAAGTTGAATTTAAGAACTACAAGAGGCAAATTAACTTTTTTATAGGGGAATACGACGCTGAGATGGTTATCAGACATTCGGATGAAAAAAACAGTCACAGACTAATTTCTCGTACAATTACTTCATAGACGAAGAGAATCGTTTGAAGGGACTTTTTTGGTGTGATGATCAAGCCAAACGTAATTACCACGTGTTTGGTGATGTGATTTTGTTTGGCGCCACGTATCGTTCCAACAAGTAATATTTATAATTCAATTTTTTTGTTCTTTTGGCGTTTTCGCTGGGTACATGCATTGGCTTTTTAGAGTTTACATGCATTAGCGTTTTGTTATCGTTTCCCTCGCTCATTGGCGTTTTCATATGCAGATACACTATGGTGTTTGTACCGTTCACTGGAATAGACAATCACCACTGAATGTTACATTTGATGCTGCATTATTGGCGTCAGAAACTGCTGATACGTATATTTGGTTGTTGAGAGTTTTTCTAAAAGCTGTTTGTTGACGTGTACAAAATGTAACATATAAATTACATCAAGTGAGGCATAAAACTAACCCTTTTTTAGTACTAATGTTGGAAAAAATGTGTTTTTGTCTTCCTTTTGAATTTACAGGACCAAATGAGCTTAAACGAACAAAAGGAACAAATATACAGCCAAAACCAACATAAATACAGAGAAAAGGAATAAATGTGACATGCCCGACCCTCGGCAGCATCCCCAAAACAAAAACAAGTCAACAGAAGACTGACCACGGGGCCGTGCCCAGCCGGACATGGGGGCGTGGTTAGGGTCCTGCAGAAAAGACAAATGTGACAACAGTCAAAATCCCAGGTATCCGTACAACTATTAAACAATAATTATGACTTAATGACTGTGCTGATTTACATTTAATGACTTGAATTTGCTTTCTGATTATTGTTATCATACATACATGTGCATCATATATTGCCAATGACATACCATTATTGCATGCAAACTTTATTGATTCAAATGATGCACGAAACACAGTTAGCACAATTATCAGACAAATCAGAAAAATGCTGACGAAGTTCAGTACATAGACAGACTTGGTATTGAGACTCAGAATGAGCCAGAAACCAAGAGTTACACTAGTATAGTGTGTAGGAAAGTAAGGATCATAAAACTGTCTTCCTAGAGATAGTTTAAGTGCCGGAAAGTGCCTGAAACTCAATTAAATTGCTGAAATCAGCAAAAATCAGCATTTGAACACTTTAATATCATGCAGAAACATGGTTAAATGGTCCAGAATACTTTCCTAAGTATTTGGAATCAAAACTGTCACAAAAGGTAGCATAAAGCACCCTAAACTACATAGTTTAGCACCTTAACGAACCGGTAACCAACCGAATAACCAGACACTACCCGAAACACCAAATTTCCACTAGAAACATTGCTTTGACATTACCAAGCAAGTTATGGTCCCCGAACATCGTAACGCACTATATAAACACATAACAACTAAAACACCTAACTATAACATTAGATTTCAACCTTATAATCTAACTTACCATTACAACCCAACTAAACACCCCCCCCCCCAACTTCTGGTTACATGTGGCCCCCACATGTAGATTTTATTTGATTATTTTATAAGATTGTGTCTCCACTTTTTAAACATAAAAACCATTAGAAAATATGGTTATGTGGGATATTATAAGAAACCTTAAGATCATAACCATTTCATTCTCAACACACCAACACTTGAACTCATCTCCTTCCCTCCTCTCCCATTCTCGGCCGAAGACACCCCCACACACATCCATCATCATTAATCAATTCTCATCCAATCCATACATACTCAAAGGTGTAAGAAGGTGTATAAGGAAGCTTGGAGCTCTTGGAAGTTGAAGGACCACTCACACAAGCTTTTATCCACCTCTTCATCATCTTGTGATCATCCCTAGCCTTGAGCTAGTAGTAAGATCATCTACACTCTATTTTACATCTTCTTAAGTTGGTTAAAAGAATGATACGAGTTGTTAATCATGAAGAACACTATGAATCTAGAACATGAAACTTGAACATATGACTAAAATCATAAGAAATCATGTCGTTTAAGTGTTGTTTTGCTTGTTGATTGTTGATTACTCATGTTATTGATGTAAATCATCATGTGATCTTTCTAGATAGTGATTAAAGACATAATCTAGCAAGATGAGAGGATGATTATGTTAAGAATCAATAGATCATCCTTGTGTAAATCATGAACTTGAATGTAAATTGTTTTTCTTGTAAAGTGATGATCAAAGTGAATGTAAAATCTTGTAAATCTATGATTTCAAGAGTGATTTTTCAAGAAACAAGTTAAAAATACAAAGTTTACTTAAGCATGGTTCTTAAAGGAACTAACCATATTTTAGGTGGTTAATTAAGTGTAGAAATACATATTTAACAAGAAAAACTCAAGAAGAAATATTTTTAGAAAATTTATTTACAAGTTGTAAAGGACTAATTTCTTCAATAATGATATTTTTAAATAAATAACCACACTTTAAAGGGTAACTAGGCTTACTAAACACACTAGTAAGTTACCACAATTTTTTGTAAATTTTCAAGTTCATGAAATAGTAATTTATGCTTATTGGTAAGTGTTGATTGGTTTATTGTTGATTGTGGTGATTTATAAAAGAAAATGATATGCTTTGAAAGCATGGAAACCTCCATTTTTAAGGGGAAACTATGGCAAAATTTTTCTAAAAATCAAACACTTAGAAAAATATTTTTAAGCAAATATTTACAAGTATATTTTAAACCATGAATTTTTATATAAAGTTTGCCATAATTTTTGATACAAAAATTACAATCCAAAATATTACCAAAATTCCAAGAGAATGAATATATAAATTATACCCCAAATATTGGTGAAACCGAATAAGGAATATAACTTACAAAAATATTCTGGAAATTTAATTCATAAGTATATTTTGGTAATTAGTATTTTGGACATCAAGAGAACAAAAATATGATTTTTATAATTATTACAAAATATATCATATTTTTTACTAGGAGAAAATATATTATTTTTGATAAGTAAAAATATATGTTTTCTTGAAATTATTAAGATGATATATTATTTTTGGGAGAAAATATACATTTTATTAAATAAACATGAAATAAATTATTTTTGAGCGAAAAATGGATTTATATATATTTTCTAAGTTAGACTTGAAAATATATTATTTTTGAGGTTTATATGAAAATATAAATATTTTTGCCAAGGGTAAAAATATACGTATTCTCGTACGTATGAATATACACCGGAATACGCCACCGATACTTGACAAAAATATACAAGTATAAGAATACGAATATAAATACACCCATCCTTGGGAAGTTATACTTGTTGAAATTCATAATTGTGACAAGTTAAAATGTATTATTATAACTAATATTCCAAAATTAAATAAATATAATTTAAGTTAAAATATTTATTATTTTAACAAATAATTATATAACTTGGAATAATATTGAAGACACAATGAAACGTAACTCAAAGACACTAATTAATACTAAGTCAAGGCACGACCCGCTCGTCTAATAAACTGTAGTACGTTGTAGGTAGTCGTGCATACGAGTAGCAGCTTTGAGTTACATTTGGATTCAAAGAACGCAAGATTGTAAGGTCATGTCCCCCTTTTTTCTTTTAACTGTTTTCAGTTTTATAACTTCGGGGGTGAAGTACATGTTACAAATTATTTACAAATGATTACAATTGGTATAGTTAGCTAAGGAATGAATGGTTAGATCATGTGAATGGGTAGACGCACACCTAAGACCATTAATCCTCGTATAAGGACCGAGGGATATGAGTGATAGATCTATTTGGGTGTAGCGAGCCCACACCCATGTGGACCGGGGTTTGGCCCATGAGGTGACTATGTCTTACAGCCGGAAGCCCGGTACAAAATCTGCTAGGTTTGAGCCTTCCTACGTCGTTGCACACATGTTAATGGCCTTGTAAACCATTAATTCATATGTTTCGTTGTTTGCTTTCATACCGGGTTTACAACACTTACATACTTACAATGATTTCAAAGGTTTACTCGTGCACACATACAAAACACATGAACTCGCTCAACTTTTGTTGATGTTTTCAAATTACATGTATTTTAGGAAACTAAATATGGGTCTAGCGGGCGTTGGAGTTTTCAAGTGATGTTTGAAATAAAAGATGTCATCCGGTGTCTAAGGGTTTGAATTGCGTATCTTATCCTGGATGAGATACATAGTTCAAAGCCTTGCTTTTATTAAATGTCTTTTATGAAGTCCTTATGGAACTGAAAACTTGTTGGTATTGTATTTTGAACATGAAGTCTGTGTTTGGATTTTAATACAATGTTGTTTATAATGTTTTAAAACTATCTATGGATGAACATCTTGGGTTTTATCATATAGTTTGTTTGCTATGGTTGAATGCAATGATATTAAGCAAGTCACACATAATCACGCTTCCGCAAAAGTCAGGGTTTGACAGTTTGGTATCAGAGCTTTGATTGTTGCGAACTAGGATTCTTTCTCGAGTCTAGACTACAATCATTAGGGCTCTCATGAAAATATTTCTACAACATGTTTTCATTGCATACACGAAACGCCCAGATCCAGGGAACAAAGGTTTTTACAAAAGGAAAGACAAGAAACACGATTGCAAGGTTACATTTATGGTTTAGTCTGGGATAGACTGGGAAGAATAGAAAGTTTCATGAAGGATAATGTGAATATATGATTGAGTGATAACTGACTTGATTGCATACTAAGTGTTAGTGGTTAATATATGTGCACCCGTTATGATTGTTATGTTACAGGCATTATGTCTTCTTCAGAGAGCGGGTTATCAGATGTTGATGATCCTATGGCCCTCGTCTCCGATGATGAGAGTGCACCCGAGCTGGAGATACTTATGTCAGACACTGAGAGTGACCCTGACATGTTATCAGATGACGAGGACGACTTCCAGCTGTTCGCGTTGCCTGACTTTGGTGATGATTTACCACTTGCTGAAGGTATTCCAGACGAGGATCCTTTTCTCATTCCTGTTCTAGTCCATGATCATCTCATCATTGGACATCCCGATGGTGAGCATATCGTGGCTTCGATCCTCGATCCTGTTCCCCTCGTGGTCATTCCGCCCGAGGATTGGCCATTCGATGATCTGTTTGATGATGACGTTGATTTGTTTGTTGATGGTCCTCCTGTTGACGCCCAGGGTGATGGAGAGATAGACGAGGATGTTATTGCTGTCCCACCTCCTGAGATTCCTGTCATTTAGTTATCCTCTGATTCTAGTTTGCACTTCATTTCAGACTCCTTTGAGTCTGTGACATCTTCAGCTTTATAGGCGGTCGGATTACAGCGTTATTCTACTGATTCTGATGATGACACGGCCATGTCTGCTGCACCATCTCCTCCACACGACCCCGAGCTTTAGCCTGAGCTAGATCTTGTTCCTGTTGATCAACCTGATGTTGCACCTGCTGATCCTGAGCCGATACCCGATCCAGACCATGTTCCTTTTGGGTTACCAGACATTGCACCTCTTATTCTTGACCCAGTTCCTGCACCTGTTGACCCTCCTTTTGTTGAGCCATTTTTTCCTCCACCCGCACCCGCACCCGCTGATATTGCTCCTCTCCCTCCTGTAGAGTCCGATGACCATCGTGTTGATTTACCTATGATTTTCTTACAGAACATCCTTACACCCCGTCCAGGGGAAGGTACTTTAGGCCAGCACCCGCGTGACGATCATTGTGCTTTAGCAGCTTTTTCTCAGGCCCCTCAGATTGCACCGCTTGCTCCTTTCACTTCTTCACCACTTGATGAGCCATTCTGATGGTTCCCACCATGCTCTATGCCGATCTCCGATCCCTATCATCCCTCCCATTTTTTTGGTTATACACGGGATGAGTTACTTTTATCACTTCAACTCCAGTTTAAGATTATGAGCCGCAGAGTTTTAGAGCTTGAGCTTACTCCGCGTCCCCTACCGTGTCCTTGTCAGCCTGCTTTTGTTCCCTTTCGTTCGTCACCGTCTCCTTTTGCTCATCCACCTGCACCTCTTACTCCTTTTCCGATGCTCGATTCCTTACTGTCGAGCAACATATCAGTTACTTGCTTCGACGTGTCTATGAGCTTGAGGAGGAGCTTGCGCATGTGCGCAGCTTGCTTTTCTTTCCACCTCCTCCTCCACCATCAGCATAGTTGGTTTTTGGTTTTATGTAGGTTGCATTACTTTTGGTAAGAGCACCACTATTGAGCCGAGCTTGTGAAGCCTTTTGGAGACCACCTTTTGATCGTGTGATTTTGTATATTGATAGACTTACTGGACAGGGGTAGTGTGACCCTGTGTCCCATTTGATGTGATACACTCTGTAAACAATGTAACTATGGTCGATGATTAATGAAAGCTCAATCGTCATGTTCTCATTAAACACGTTGTTGATTTACATGTTTGTGCTATGACTATATTGTTACATGCTTGCTTGTTATGATAAATGCTATTATATATACGTAGTATTTACTATTTAACGAATAAGACTTGACCTATCCGATCTTCTTTTTAGAAGATGCCTCCTCGAATGAACACTCAGTTGCCCACAACTGAGGCGGAATTACAAGAACGAATTTCACAAGCAATCGCACAACATGAAGCCCTACGCTCCGAGCACAGCAGAGGTTCCTCAGGGAATAACCCACCTAATGGTAATGTTTAAGTCACTTAGGACATATTACAATACGTTTGGACATTTCCAAGTGCGTTGTGACAACTGTGTTCTGTAATCATCGTATAATGTAAAACAATGTCAATTATCAATAAAACAATGTGCTTTGGTGTTATTATATGTGTTTTGGTGTTATTATATGTGTATTTGTGTTTGATGATTTTACAATTTGATTCGATTCCAATTTCAAGCTTTAAATCGCTTTCTGGAAGGTTATACGTAAACTGGTGCGTAAACGCAGTCAGTATAACGCGACAAACACTCCGGAATAGTGACATAGGCTTAACATACCTTAAATAACTTCCACATGACTTAGAAATAAGCTTTGGATGGTTTGGTGTGTTGAAATCAAGTTTGTTCGATCGCAGGGACTAGTTGTGTCAAACTACAAAACTATACCGATTTGTATAGTAACGAAGATACCGGAACTTGATCATAAGTTAAACATACCCTAAATAACCTTTACATAGCTTAGAAATGGGCTTTGAGGGGTTCGGTATGCTAAAATAAACTTTATTGATCAATAGGGACAAAAAGCGTCAAAAAGTGCACAAGTTTGCATTTTCACGCATATCTTACGTTCTGAATATATCCGGACATCCAAAAAATTATGTAATCATTAAAATATTTTATTTTAGTGATTGGCTTGATAAAATTCCATTTGTCGCTTAATTTGGATCGTTTTTGCGTCCGTTACGACTTTCATCGTAATTAACCGAATAACGCAACCGTGCGACCAAACGAACCGACATCCGAGATGTTTTTTAGCATGTTTCATGTTCCCTATACTTTAACTTCATTTTAGAGCCTTTAAATTGGGTTAACGAGGTTTAAACGCATCGAAAAAGGCCTTAAACATGTGCAGGGACCAAACCTGTAATTATGTGAAACTTTTCTAGCACTGTCACCTGGTGGCGCTGCGCCACCACCTCCTGCCTTTCCTGTGGCGTGACGCGAGCACCTTATCTAGGCAGAAACTCCATTTTTTCACTTGCAGGTCCATTTTCAGCATTTCTCTTGAAGTTTAAGGGCTATTTTGTAACATTTTCAATACAGTTAGCTAGTTTTGGGGCACCCCTAGTATCCCAAAACCATGGTCCACATGTGTACGGTCTAGATTAATGCTCATTTATCGAGGAACGATCATAACGGTTCTTGATTCTCTATAAATAGCAACCCCCACTTCACTCTCAAACTCACACCTTTGAATCTGAATTGGTTCTCTAAGTTGATGTGTTTATCACTTCATACCTGAGAATATTCGTATCAAAGCTTCCTAGCGTGGACCCGTTGTAAGTATTCTTTCCTTCTTGGTTCGTTTTCGAGCATGAAAGTCAAACAGAGTTTGACTTTCAGCCTTGACCAGTCAATGGTCAACACAAAGTTCATTTGAACTTTGCAACGTGAGCGTAATCACGATGGTTATAGTCCCTTGTGACTATACCTACTGATTACCACGTTGACTAGGCGTAGTGACGATTCGTAGTTTCGGCCAAAATGCGTATTTATGCGTATTTTGTAACCAAACTACTCTTGGGTATCAAAACCGTTTGTTTTGATACCAAAACCTATTTTCTAACTTAACTAAACATGTTTTAGCATGTTTAGCTCGTCACTTTTAGTTTAGTGCTTGTGTAGAGTCGTAAGTCAAGCGGACTAACACCCGCTTAGACTTTCGAACTCGACCCATTTGGTCGATCATTAGGATCCGACCAAGCATGTTTAGTGACCATAGTTGCATAGGAATAACCTTCCGAGGTTATACCTTATGGTCACTTAGGTTTAATTAGTTGTATGATAGGTAATTTATATGCCTTAGGTAAATGACCAAAGTGCCCTTTTCATGCATAATTGGTAATTAAGCATATGTAACTGATGTGCTCGAAACGGGTTAACTAAACTAACTAAATTTACCCTAATTCTAGACTCTCTAAGCTTTAAATTTATAAAACTAAGACTCTCTAAACCCTAAAACACACAACCAGCAAGTGTACCGATCGAATGTAGTATAGCCTAAGGAAGTCCGAGTATCGAACCCAAGAGACTCTACTGCTTACGCTAATGACTCTATCTAGACTCAAACTGACACGACTTAACTAAATGTTTGTTGATTGGGGGGGGGGGGTTTCTAAAAATCCTAAGAATGCAAATAATGAATACTAACTAGACTAGATGAACTAGACACGAACTCAAGTGAAAACTCTGACCAGTGATGGATGAAGACTACCTAGGCTAAACGCAAGCTAACTTAGAATGGATCTCTATTTGATAATTTTGTGGTGTGGAACCGGGATCTTAAGATGCTAAACCTAGTAAGACACCACTAAGCCCCTCAAACACTCTCAAGGCGATTCTTGTGGCACTACCTAGGCTGTTACGCTTACCGGTTTGCTAGATTTCTTTTCCGTCCTCTAGTTTCTTGAAAGTGCTTATGTAAGACGCTCTACTTTGCCGCGCGAACGTCTTAAAGCGACAATGGGTTCTAATCTTGGTTTAATAGGCTATGGGATGTTAAGGAGTTATAACCAAACCTAGACCTATCAATAACCTCGAGCCTTTCCGCGACGAGTTTAGCAGCACATTTGATTTTATAAAATTACCGAATATTACTTCTAAGGTTACTTATGCAATTTTCACCCTAAAGGATTAATGACCTATTACGTGATATAGACAGTCACCTAAATCAAGAACCCTAGCTCGACCCTATTCCGTGATAAAGACCGTCACCAAGAATCGAACGAAGCAATAAACAATAATAAAATAATCGTCAAACACACATATGCACCAAGTTAAATTCCCAAAGCTTTTACAATACAAGAATAACCACAACCATGCTAAAAATCAAATAAAGATCCAAACTTTATTAAGCTATTGTCATTAACCTAGGTAGTTTATGAAGTTTAGCCAAGAAACATGATCAAAAACAAAGCAAGCAATGTAATCAAATCTGAATTCATCATAGAACAATTAAAAACAAACGAAACACAAAGAAACAAGATAATAAAACCCGTATTCTTCGATCCCGAGTGCTCCCGAATGCTTCACGATGATTCCTAGCTTCCCGAGCCTTCAAAACCTTCTAATCAGCCTCTAAACTCGACTCCAGAACCCTAACTTCGTCCCTAAGTTCGTATATGTTGTGTTATCTCTCGGCTGTGATGATAATCATGTTTTTATAACTCAAAAACCCTAAATCCGGTGCTGTTACACGATTGTTCGCGATATTACTACCTCTCGCGGCCCGCTTGGAGTTTAAAGGTTAGTTAACGCGGGCCGCCCGCGAGTTATGATTCGGAAAACCTAACTTAAGTTAATGCGACCCACTTTGGGTTTAACATAAGTACATGCGGGCCGCCTGGAACCTCCAGAACTGCATTTTTCGCTCCGTTCCACTCCCGAGCTCCTCGTTTTCCGTGCCAAACTTTCTCCTGTCCAGATTTTATCTCGTATCTGTTCCTTTTGCTGCAAAAACCTGGAAAACACAAGACAATCAAAAGTATATACAATCTACCTAAAACCGACACTAAAACTAACTAAAACCGAACAAACCTAGACGCGAATAAAGATATATTTTACAATACATCAAATATCCCCACACTTACTCTTTTTTCGTCCTCGAAAAAGAATTATGCAAACGGAATCATAGTCGGAATAATCACTCGGGCCAAAAGTATAAGTTATTTTATTAAAATCGAAACTCGTGTTAGCCGCGATTGCAAGTATATCAATCCTCTTAAACCCAACCCGGTTCCAAGCCCTTATCATGCAATTTAGGTTCAAATGCGGTCAATCTACCTAGGGTCTCACGCTAAGAATTGCAAGTCCACCTAATCCCCCCTCAAGCTTATAGGACAAAAGGAACAACCACTGGGTTATTTCCTAACCGCCTTATACCAAGATCCAAAGAGTTTAGAATCAAATCTATATATATATATTTTTTTTTCATACGAGCTTAGACTTTGCTTTTTCTCTTTTTTTTTTTTTTTTCTCTCGTGAGTCTAGACGATGCTTTCCCTAACCAAGAGGTATTCCGGCTATAGAGTCGCTATCCCCAACCACAGATTACTTAGGTTTCGGTACTTTTATTCGGCAAGGCGATTTCACACATCACAGAGGCATTCCGGCTGTAGAGTCGCTATCCCCAACTCGGATTACATAGGCCTGTGCTACTTTCATTTAGTTTCTAGCTCACTTTTTATTCTATTTTTTTTTCAAACGAGATAATGACTAAAAACTCTAACGATCTTAGCTTATAAAGGCATCCCTTATACTATTTTTGGCGGTTTCAATTTCCCCACTCTCCCTAGATGAGAACCCACTAGTAGACCGACAATTAGGTATATTTTAAATCAAAGGAACCCAGAACCGAATCGAGCCTACCCGCGCATCCCAAACTAGACACAAGCACGATTATTTTATCTCATATTATTATTATTTGAACCCGAACAAAAATCCAACTTTTCTATCATTTTCCGTTTTTATTTTGCAAACTTCTTATTTCAAAAGACATTTTCTAATTTTTTTTTTTTGAATTTTTCAATTTTTATGACTCAAGACTCTACTAACTAGACACTAAACGATAGTTTCCCATCCCCACACTTAAACTCTACATTGCCCTCAATGTAGGATGGAAACTGACTCAAAAACTAAAAATAAATAAGAAATAAAAAAAAACAAAGGGCAAATTGGAAAGGACTTAGCTGGTAATATAACGCGTATGCTCCAAATCTCTCGTCCAATCCAGCTCGATCGTATAGCATTTCGTTCGCGATCGGCTTTGACTCCAACTAGTATGCTTGATAAACGCCTGAAATTCGATAAGCAGCTCCAAAATCACCCGAATGGAGATTGAGTACGGATGGTACATATTCGAACCTGCATCAACAAAAACAAGCAAAATACCAAAGCAATACTGACTCGAAACACAAAACGACTCAAAACTACTAACTTAGACGCATGGTACAAAATAAAAGACTCAAAGCACACCACCGAATTACCATCTTACCCCCTCCCGGCACTTTGCTCGCCCTCGAACAACCCAAGTGCCACACCTAACCAAGTGTGGATGCAACGGATAACGGGTTGAAAATTCAATGAAAAATCACATTTTAGTTCCTTAAAAATATGCAACCCGTTTCCCCACACTTAAGATGGAAATAAACCCGGTAAAAAAAACGATTCAAATACAACAACAACAAACTGCAGGAGAACATACATGAACGTCGACTCGAACCAGCCCGAACAATGATGGTGATAAATGGATGAAGATGGAAAATATGGAAGATGGATCAAGAGCTGAAATCATTGGGCCTTAACAGCCCATTTTCGTGTGTATTGGGCTCGCGGCCAGCCTAAAGTATGAGTCAAGTTGATGCGGGCCGCTTAAACTTAAACAACCGGCAACATTTTTTTAAACCCGCGCGGCCCGCTTTAGATATGTGTTTAGTGTAGGCGGGCCGCCTGAACAGCAGGTAACAACGATTCACTTGCAGTAATCAGCAGGATGTGCAGAATTCACTTTTGTTTATTCCCAAACTGCCCCTGCACTCGTTTTTGTCGTTTTTAACGTCAAACAAAACTGTGATGCTGCTCGGGTGTCGATCTCGGCCTCGTAAAGGTGATGCAACCTGCAAAACATACTCACGACACACAAAATACGCAAAAATACGAAAATGACGCAAAATACGCTAAAACACATAAAACACTAAGCTAAAGACACGACACGAACTACGACTCAAAATACAAACTCTACAAGTGGGTCACAACTATTCATGCACTCACGGAGGGTCATATAAGCGGAGCTAACCTCCACACCAAGTCGTACGGGCCGTAGCACTCCCATCTCTAATATCGCCCGCCTCTCTCTTAAATCTCTCATACCCTCTCGACTCGTCATCAGGCGGTTTAAATCTAAACGTATCATCTCGAAACCTATCCCCACACTGAGCCCTACTCAGTGTCACTAACTTAGATTCCAACCTCGACAATCTCTCTTCCAACTCTTCGACTCTCCTATCCGGCGGATCCCCACACTTGGGTTTTAACATCTCCTCTAGAGTCGGCTCACTCAACATCTCTTTCACCTCTTTCTCATTCTTCTCACTCTCCTCTACCGATGCAATCGCCTCAACTCTCGCACTCGACCCCCTCGCATTATTCACCTCAAAGACTACCGACTCATCACCCGCTCTAAGTGTAATCGTGCCTAAGAAGACATCTATAAGCGCTTTAGCCGTGTTAAAAAACGGGCGCCCTAAAATCAGCGGAACTCTTTCATCGGCCTCCATATCTAACACTACAAAATCAGCCGGAAATACAAACCTATCAACTTTTACCAACAAATTCTCTACTATCCCCCTAGGATACTTAACCGACTTATCAGCTAACGAGAGGGTCATACGAGTTGATTTCAAATCACCAAGGCCTAGTTTTTCGTAAAATGAATATGGCATCAAATTAATACTAGCACCTAGGTCTGCCAATGCGTGGTTTTTAACATCACCACCAAACAAACAAGGGATCGTGAAAATGCCTGGATCGGTAAGTTTCTCAGGAAGTTTATTTAAGATCACAGCAGAAACCTCTCCACTCAACGGATTACTAGAACTCTCACCTACCTTTTCCTTACGCTTGAGAAAATCCTTAAGGAACTTGGCGTACTTAGGCATGGATCTCAAGGCCTCTATGAACGGAAGATTCACCTTCAGCTGGGTGAACATCTCAAGAAATTTCTCGTATTCCCTAGCATATATCTGTTGCCTAGCACGAGCGGGAAACGGAAGACGAGAAATATCAATCACTCGCGGTGGTGGCCGAACCTTCTTCGGCTGCTTCTCCTCTTTCTTCTCTACTGGCGACTCCTCGGCGTGTGCGGTACTTGCTGGGTCTAGCCTATGTTACACCTTTCCTGGAGCCTCCATCTCAATCACCTCATCTACCTCATCATCACTCCCTATCTCCGCCCTCTCTCGCACGACCTCTCCTAGACTCAACCCACTACGAGTAGTAATTGCTTTAACAGAATGGTGGACTGGGTGAGTAGTACCTGAATACTGACCAGAAGGGGGCTCTTTCAACTGCCTAGCTATATCCCCTACTGTTCTCTGAAGATGTAGAAGAGTGGACTCTTGATTTTTAAGCTGAAGTTCATGTCTCTGATTAATCTGCTCCTGATTCTTAGCTACAGTCTGATTATGCGTCATCATCTGAGCAAACATCTCCTCTAACCTACTCAAACTACCCTGTAAAGCCTTATCACTACCTTGACTCTCCTGATTCCACCCTCCACTCGCAAACTGACCTCCTGAACCACTATACTGACCACTCTGACCCGAACCACTACTCGTGTAAAGACCCGGCCCCCTATTTTGATACTGACCAGATGGAAAACCAGGGGGATTGCCAGAAGAACGAAAACTACTACCACTACCCTGCCAGTTGGGGTTAAAACTATTATTACTACCAAACTGACCCCTAGACTGACCTGCTATGTACTCTACCTGCTCTAACGTAAGTGTGGGACACTCGAGCGTGTCGTGACCTCCCCTACAAAGCTCACACCTATCAACTTTCTTCTTTAACTCATCAATCTCTCGCTTCAAAATCTCGACTTCAGCAACTACCGACGAATCCGAGCTAACTCGGTTTACCCCTCGACCGGCCGAGGAGGTACGAACAGGAATGGAAGTCCTGCTGGTAGTGCTGTAGTCCATATCAGAATGTGCAAAGCTCTCAAACAAATCATTACACTCAGTCACCGTCTTCTTACCCATAAGCTGACCTCCTGCTGAAGTATCGAAACGAGCTCTAATCTCAGGAGTAAGACCATTGTAAAACTTCTCAACTAACGCCCAGTCGGATAAACCATGCTGCGAACAACGAGATAGAAGCGTCTGAAAACGCTCCCAAGCTAAGTGATACGGCTCATCAGGCTCCATACGGAAGGAGTGTATCTGATCACGAAGGCGAGACGCCTTGGCTGGCGGGAAGTATTTTGCTATGAAAGCATCGCGAAGACCAGCCCAAGTAGTGAAAGTGCCTGCTGGCTGAGAATCGAACCAGACGGCTGCGCGTCCAGCGAGAGAAAACGGAAAGACCTGAAGGTACCTAGCATCTAGATTGACACCCTCGATGGAATAGGTGCCACAAAGACGAGTGATGTGATTTATGTGAGCGGGAGCATCCTCGTCGTCTCGACCATGAAACTGACACGAATTGGTGTTGGCTGTCATGATGTAAGAAGGAATCTGCCAAGACCTATCATTCGCTATGTCGGGAAGGGTGATGGGTGATGTAGCACCGGTGAAACCGGTGGTAGCCTGCTGGTAAACGGTGCGGTTCGCCATGACTAGTGGAGGACTAGGCGAACGAGAACGGGAGGGTGGTGGGGAAACGTGTGGTGAAACGTGTGGTGATGGCTTCGGTGTGAAATTGAAGGCGGAGGTGAAATGTGGAACTGAAGAAGACGAAGACTCAGAAGACTTGACTGTAAACAAAGGTGGCGGCGGTCCCTGCGAGCGCGTATGGGGCATCCACCAACTACGAACAACGAAAAGACTCTAACTATGACTCGCTAACCTAGAAAAGACACTAAAGCAAATATTTTTGGATTTTTTTTTATGATTTTTAGACTCCTACGACTCAACGAACACAAATAGCATGTAATATGTCAAACAAGTCCAAAGAAAGCAATCAACGCAATTACCTAAGAGTCCCCGGCAACGGCGCCAAAAACTTGATGTGCTCGAAACGGGTTAACTAAACTAACTAAATTTACCCTAATTCTAGACTCTCTAAGCTTTAAATTTATAAAACTAAGACTCTCTAAACCCTAAAACACACAACCGGCAAGTGTACCGATCGAATGTAGTATAGCCTAAGGAAGTCCGAGTATCCAACCCAAGAGACTCTACTGATTACGCTAATGACTCTATCTAGACTCAAACTGACACGACTTAACTAAATGTTTGTTGAATGGGGGGGGGGGGTTCTAAAAATCCTAAGAATGCAAATAATGAATACTAACTAGACTAGACGAACTAGACACGAACTCAAGTGAAAACTCTGACCAGTGATGGATGAAGACTACCTAGGCTAAACGCAAGCTAACTTAGAATGGATCTCTATTTGATAATTTTGTGGTGTGGAACCGGGATCTTAAGATGCTAAACCTATTAAGACACCACTAAGCCCCTCAAACACTCTCAAGGCGATTCTTGTGGCACTACCTAGGCTGTTACGCTTACCGGTTTGCTAGATTTCTTTTCCGTCCTCTAGTTTCTTGAAAGTGCTTATGTAAGACGCTCTACTTTGCCGCGCGAACGTCTTAAAGCGACAATGGGTTCTAATCTTGGTTTAATAGGCTATGGGATGTTAAGGACTTATAACCAAACCTAGACCTATCAATAACCTCGAGCCTTTCCGCGACGAGTTTAGCAGCACATTTGATTTTATAAAATTACCGAATATTACTTCTAAGGTTACTTATGCAATTTTCACCCTAAAGGATTAATGACCTATTACGTGATATAGACAGTCACCTAAATCAAGAACCCTAGCTCGACCCTATTCCGTGATAAAGACCGTCACCAAGAATCGAACGAAGCAATAAACAATAATAAAATAATCGTCAAACACACATATGCACCAAGTTAAATTCCCAAAGCTTTTACAATACAAGAATAACCACAACCATGCTAAAAATCAAATAAAGATCCAAACTTTATTAAGCTATTGTCATTAACCTAGGTAGTTTATGAAGTTTAGCCAAGAAACATGATTAAAAACAAAGCAAGCAATGTAATCAAATCTGAATTCATCATAGAACAATTAAAAACAAACGAAACACAAAGAAACAAGATAATAAAACCCGTATTCTTCGACCCCGAGTGCTCCCGAATGCTTCACGATGATTCCTAGCTTCCCGAGCCTTCAAAACCTTCTAATCAGCCTCTAAACTCGACTCCAGAACCCTAACTTCGTCCCTAAGTTCGTATATGTTGTGTTATCTCTCGGCTGTGATGATAATCATGTTTTTATAACTCAAAAACCCTAAATCCGATGCTGTTACACGATTGTTCGCGATATTACTACCTCTCGCGGCCCGCTTGGAGTTTAAAGGTTAGTTAACGCGGGCCGCCCACGAGTTATGATTCGGAAAACCTAACTTAAGTTAATGCGACCCGCTTTGGGTTTAACATAAGTACATGCGGGCCGCCTGGAACCTCCAGAACTGCATTTTTCGCTCCGTTCCACTCCCGAGCTCCTCGATTTCCGTGCCAAACTTTCTCCTGTCCAGATTTTATCTCGTATCTGTTCCTTTTGCTGCAAAAACCTGGAAAACACAAGACAATCAAAAGTATATACAATCTACCTAAAACCGACACTAAAACTAACTAAAACCGAACAAACCTAGACGCGAATAAAGATATATTTTACAATACATAAGTAACATAAACTTTTGTCACTTAATTGGTTATGCAACATGTTTAGGCATATAATACTTGTCATAGGACTAGTTAGACGTCTCGAACGCGCTTATGCGCGCACGACGCGTTAAAGTAGTGTAAGCTACCTTAATGTGTCGCAATGGGTCGAAAGCACTTAGGTTAGGTTCCGATCTAGAATGTAGACTTTGTTAAACCATATCACATGAGTTCCAACACTCATTTGGTTTACAAGACCTCATTCTATCCGATCTTCCGATTGAGGTGTCAATTTATTTACTAGCGATTCGATTACTAGGTGCTGCTTGATTTCTCTGGTTTACTTGAGTTTGTTGAAGTTCTATTGATTGAGAATACTTTGCACTTCATGTGAGTACATAGTTCCCCTATTTTACTGTTTTCAATTGTTTTGGGGTGATTCATATGTATCAAAACGATTTTCGATATTATAACGATGATTTCAAAAACGATTAAGATGGTTTATACTAAACTAATAACGATTTCGATAGTGTGAACGAACTTGTTGGTTGTAGTTACATAACGAATGATATTCATTAGCATTGATCAACCGACCAGTATTAGGTTATGGTACCATAGGATCTGACAAATCCCGTTATCGTACTGCACCCATGGTTATGTGTGGGTTAGGTGGGTAATGACTGAATCTGATTATTAACTTACCCTTTGGTGGTTTGTTAATGCGAGAAGTGAGATAGTCGAGTCACAAAGGTTTGAATGTTATTAGCGAGACGACCATAAATAGTTTTCACAATTAATACGAGGATGATTTAAACGATTTAAACGAGTTAATGTTTTGGAAACGATTTAAATGAGTAAACGATTTTGAAACGATTTGAACAAGTTAAACGAGTTGGATAAACGATTGGTTTTTGGTTAAGTGTTTAGATAACGGGACAGGTGTAATGTGGTGAAAATATGGTAGATACGCCGCTGGTACTTCTTATATATAAGTGTTTTCAACATATTACATACCGTGGCGTTATTTAGTTCACTTGGGTAAACGATTTTGAAACGATGTCACATAGCGATGTTTTCGAGAAGTTATAAACCATACGAGTTTTATTAATGAGTTAATACGAGATGTTTTACAATTTGGTTTACTAAAAAAAATGTTTTTGGGTTAAGAATTATGGCTATGAGGTTTTATAAATTATAACCCGCTTGATTTGAGTTGGTTAATTATGTTGCAATATCATACACTTTTCAAAACAAGGTTTTTAATAAGGTATTGCAACATGTAAACTAGCCATGAATCCAACACTCTTATAAAACCTTTGTACTCGCCAGCATTTCTTTGCTGACTTTGTTTTTACATATGTTTAAGGTGATGTTGCTTGATGTCGATTAATAGGATACATGAGTCACATAGGATCTGGACGAGGCCTTAGTGACATAATAACTGTGATAGTCGAGATGTAACTCTTTTTTTGTGTTAAAACAATGTAAATTACTTAATGAATAAATAAAACGAAACTCTTTTTGTATCCACGGTTGTGAATCAATAATTCTGTTACAACACTCCCCGACGTTTCCGCCATGATTTGTTGTTTTACGTGGTCGGAGTGTGACAGAAGAGTTGGTATCAGAGCCAATTGTTATAGGGAATTAGGTTATTAGTAATGCTTTGACCTAGACTATAACTTTTAGGACCCTAACGCATGTGAATTTCTGTTTAGATTTTTTAAAACAAAACCGTCACCTACCCTTAGGTGATAACCACAACGAGAACACAAAATCTGAATCTGCTTCGAAAATTAATCATCCGTTCTAGGATGATTGATTACTAGGTTTTGAACCCTTCCAGTTTGACTCATATTTGGCTTAGTGCCTTTTGAGTTTTTAAAATCTCGTCAAAGTTTGGATCTAAATAATGTGAACACGTGCAAACCGGAAGAGTGAATGCCTGTACCCTGAGTTTTCTGTCTAAGGCTAGAGTGTTCGTACAAATCCACATAATCGGACCAGTCACTCTTACTTGGGAACTCTTGGGGTGAGTGTTCACTTATAGGCGAGCATGTCTTCGCGATACATTATTTTGATTCATTTACTTTGATTAAACACCGCGTGTCGTTTGTTTATTCGAGGTAACGAACAAATGATCGCCTTCCTTGTGTTTTGTCGATATTTTCAATACCTCTTTTGTTTTTCCTAATTGTCGACCTCACTCGTTTCTCATATTTCCTTTTAGACAATGCCTCCTCGACGTGATGCACAATCTTTTACTGCTGAAGAAGTTGCAGCCCTTGTCTCTCAGCAAATGGCTGCTGTGCTTCCAGGCATTGTGACCCAAATCCACGAGTTATACAACAACAATAATAATAACAATGCTCAGTGTAATTTTAAGAATTTCAATTCTGCTAAGCCGCTAAAGTTTTATGGGTCGCAAGGAGCAACTGCGCTCCTGCAGTGGTTTGAGAGTATCGAAAGCACATTCAGACATGTGCAATGTCCGAATGGGCGTAAGGTTGAATTTGCATCAAGAGTGTTCGAGAAGCGTGCTCTTACGTGGTGGAACGGTGTTCTGCGCGATAGGGGTGCCCAAGTGGCATTGGCACAAACATGGGAAGAGCTTCGAGCTCTCATGATGAAAGAGTTTTGTCCCCGTCATGAAATTCGATCTTTGGAACCAGAGTTTGACGATCTAAAGTAAGATGGGGGAGAACACCGTGCGTATACGGATCATTTTGAGGAACTCAGTCTTTTGTGTCCTACTATGGTTACCCCGTTGGAGAGAGCGATAGAGAGGTATATCGATGGTTTACCCGATTCCATACAGGATATTGTGACTGGCATTAATCCTACTACTGTTCGTCACGCGATCGAGTTGTCGGCTACCCTGACTGAGTCTCAAGTCAGGAAGGGTAAACTTACCCGTAAGGGTGATAAGAAGAAGTCGACCGATTCTGTCAAGGAAAAGGGTAAGGGTAAGAAAGGTGAGTCTTCGAAGAAGTCGAAAAAGCGAAAGGGTGCTCAGAACTTTGCAGTAACAGCTCAGAACCCTCAGAACCTATCGGCTCAACCGCCTGCGAAGAAAGTGTATGCTGGTACCGCACCTCATTGTGCTCCCTGCAACGGTCATCATGTTGCACAACAAGCTTGTAAGTAATGTACAACGTGTGGTAAGCTTGGGCATCTGGCCAACATCTGTCGTTTGGGTCAGAATCAGGTTGCTCAGAATCAGGCTCCAGTTCAGGGGAATGCTGCTAGATTCCCACCGGGTTCATGTTTTAATTGTGGAGAGTTTAGTCACTTCCGCAACAACTGTCCGAGGTTGGCGAATGCAAATGCGAATCCGAAAGTGAATGTCAACGCGAATGTGAATCCCGCTCGTGGACGAGCATTCAATCTGAACGCTAACGAGGCTCGAGCTGACAACCTCGTTGTCAATGGTACGTTTCTTGTTAACAATTGACCTGCATCTATTCTTTTTGATTCTGGTGCCGATAGAAGTTTTGTTTCGTTATCTTTTGAACCTTTGCTTGCGATACCTAGAACTAAACTGAGGAAACCCTTATCTGTCGAAGTTGCTACTGGTAAACCTCTTGTTCTCGATTCTGTTATTCGTGATTGTCAGTTGAACCTTGATAACCATCTTTTTTCCATTGACCTCACACCGATGCAACTTGGGAGCTTCGATATTATCGTGGGGATGGATTGGTTAACCAAACATCATGCTGAGGTGGTTTGTTTCGCTAAGATTGTTCGTATTCCTCTTTCGTCTGGCGATGTTCTGGAAGTTCGTGGTGAGAAACCATCTGGTGGATTGAAGCTTATGTCATGTACGAAAGCCCAAAGTTATTTGCGAAAAGGATATATTGCTTTCCTGGCACATGTTACTGAGGAGAAAGGCAAGAGCAAGAGTATTCAGGGTATTCCGATTGTTTGGGATTATCCAGAGGTGTTTCCTGATGAACTGCCTGGTTTGCCTCCAGTTCGTCAAGTCGAGTTTCATATTGACCTTGTACCCAATGCCAACCCGATTGCGAAAGCACCTTATCGTCTTGCACCGTCCGAGATGCAAGAGTTATCGAAACAGCTTCAAGAGTTGTCTGATAAAGGATTCATCCGTCCTAGCTTTTCGCCTTGGGGAGCTCCTGTCCTCTTTGTGAAAAAGAAAGATGGATCTTTTCGAATGTGTATCGATTATCGTGAGCTTAATAAGCTTACCATCAAGAATCAATATCCCCTAGCTTGAATTGATGATCTCTTCGACCAGCTGCAAGGTGCTTCATGCTTTTCCAAGATCGATCTGCGTTCTGGGTATCATCAACTTCGTGTTTTCGAAGAAGATATTCCCAAAACTGCTTTCCATACAAGATATGGGCATTACGAGTTCACTGTCATGCCTTTTGGTTTAACGAATGCCCCAGCTATCTTCATGGACTTAATGAATAGGGTATGCAAACCTTATTTAGACAAGTTCATCATTGTGTTCATCGACGATATTTTCATTTATTCGAAGTCTCGAGCCGATCACGAGCAACATCTTCGTTTGACATTAGAACTCCTAAAGAAGGAACAACTTTTTGCTAAATTCTCCAAGTGTGAATTTTGGCTTAAAGAAGTTCAGTTTTTGGGTCATATAGTCAACAAGCAGGGTATTCATGTAGATCCATCCAAAATAGCTGCTATTAAGGATTGGAATACACCGACGACACCTAGAGAGATTCGATCTTTTCTTGGTCTTGCTGGTTATTATCGTCGATTCATTTCAAATTTCTCTAAGATTACGGTTCCACTCACTGCTTTGACTCAGAAGAATAAGCCTTTTGAGTGGGGACCTAAGCAAGAAGAAGTGTTCCAAACGCTGAAACAGAAGCTCTGTGATGCTCCTGTTTTATCTCTACCCGAAGGAAACGATGATTTCGTTGTCTACTGTGACGCATCTAATTTAGGCCTTGGTTGTGTTCTTATGCAACGAGGTAAAGTTATAGCTTATGCGTCTAGACAGTTGAAAGTTCACGAGAAGAACTACACGACTCATGATCTTGAGTTAGGAGCTGTGGTTTTCGCGCTTAAAATCTGGAGACACTACCTCTATGGAACGAAGTGTGTGGTTTTTATAGACCACAAAAGTCTCCAGCATATTCTCAATCAGAAGGAGCTGAACATAAGGCAACGACGCTGGGTTGAACTCTTAAAGGATTATGATTGCGAGATTCGCTACCATCCTGGTAAGGCGAATGTCGTAGCCGATGCGCTTAGTCGAAAGGAACGAGTCAAGCTTCATTCTGTCCGAGCTCTATTCGATATTCAATCTTGTGTCTTTCAAGCTCAACGATCTTGTGTGATCAAAGGCTTATTGAAATATGAGCTACCGCTTCAACTTGAGCTTAAACTCGAAAGGAAAGACGATGGTTTACTCTACTTCAAGGATCGTTTGTGGATTCCGAAACAAGACGATCTTCGCACCTTGGTAATGGACGAATCTCACAAGTCTCGATATTCTATCCATCCTGGTGCTGATAAAATGTACAAGGATCTTCATACTCAGTACTGGTGGCCTGGTATGAAAAAGGATGCTGCCTTGTATGTATCGAAATGCCTAACTTGTCTCAGAGTCAAGGCTGAACATCAACGACCTTTTGGTTTACTTGTACAATGAGAGATACCGGTTTGGAAGTGGGAGAACATTGCAATGGATCTCATCACTAAGTTACCGCGTACGTCTAAAGGTCACGATGCTATTTGGGTTGTTATCAATCGATTAACGAAATCAGCTAATTTTATTCCAATTCGCGAGGATCTATCTGCTGATAAACTTGCAAAGATTTATGTTGATGAGATTGTATCACGACATGGTGTTCCTTTGGATATCATTTCCGATCTTGATGCTTGATTTTCATCTCATTTCTGGAAGACCATGCAATCTGCTTTGGGAACCCAACTAAATCTAAGCACTGCTTATCATCCCCAAACAGATGGACAATCTGAGAGAACGATTCAAACTTTGGAGGATATGCTTAGAGCATGTGTAATAGACTTTGGTGGTAATTGGGATTCTCATCTTCCATTGATCGAGTTCTCTTACAACAATAGTCATCATGCTAGTATTAATATGGCACCATTCGAAGCTCTCTACGGTCGAAAATGCCGTTCACCTATCTGTTGGAATGAGATCGGTGAAGCTCAGCTTACTGGACCTGAGCTCATTCTAGAAACAACAGACAAAATCAAGAAAATTCGTGATAATCTTGTGACAGCTCGAAGCCGTCAAAAGAGTTACGCGGATATGCGACGCAAGCCCTTAGAATTTCAAGTCGGAGACCGTGTCCTACTCAAGGTGTCACCTTGGAAGGGAGTGGTGAGATTTGGAAAGAAAGGAAAACTTGCACCTCGATATGTGGAACCATTTAAGATTGTGGAAAGGATTGGGAAGGTTGCCTATCGACTAGAGCTACCTCCAGAGCTTGGAAATATTCATCCGACTTTTCACGTGTCCAATTTGCGAAAGTGTTTAGCTGATGCTGATCTTCACATTCCTCTCGACGAGATTCAAATCGATGAAACGATGCACTTTGTCGAGAAACCTGTGGAGATAGTGGACCGTACATTCAAACAGTTGAAGAACAAACGGATTCGATTGGTCTAAGTTCGCTGGAATCCAAACATGGCCCAGAGTTTACTTGGGAATGTGAGGACCAGATGAAGGAGAAATATCTACATTTGTTTTCATAAGCTTCCTCTAGTTAAAATTTCAGGACGAAATTTCCTAAAGTAGGGGAGACTGTGACAACTGTGTTCTGTAATCGTCGTATAATGTAAAACAATGTCAATTATCAATAAAGCAATGTTCTTTGGTGTTATTATATGTGTTTTGGTGTTATTATGTGTGTATTTGTGTTTGATGATTTTACAATTTGATTCGATTCCAATTTCAAGTTTTAAATCGCTTTCTGGAAGGTTATACGCAAATTGGTACGTAAACGCAGTTAGTATAATGCGACAAACACTCCGGAATAGTTACATAGGCTTAACATACCTTAAATAACCTCCACATGACTTAGAAATAAGCTTTGGATGGTTTGGTGTGTTGAAATCAAGTTTGTTCGATCGCAGGGACTAGTTGTGTCAAACTACAAAACTATACCGATTTGTATAGTAACGAAGATACCGGAACTTGATCATAAGTTAAACATACCCTAAATAACCTTTACATAGCTTAGAAATGGGCTTTGAGGGGTTCGGTATGCTAAAATAAACTTTATTGATCAATAGGGACAAAAAGCGTCAAAAAGTGCACAAGTTTGCATTTTCACGCATATCTTACGTTCTGAATATACCCGGACATCCAAAAATTTATGTAATCATTAAAATATTTTATTTTAGTGATTGGCTTGATAAAATTCCATTCGTCGCTTAATTTGGATCGTTTTTGCGTCCGTTACGACTTTCATTGTAATTAACCGAATAACGCAACCGTGCGACCAAACGAACCGACATCCGAGATTTTTTTGAGCATGTTTCATGTTCCCTATACTTTAACTTCATTTTAGAGCCTTGAAATGGGGTTAACGAGGTTTAAACGCATCGAAAAAGGCCTTAAACATGTGCAGGGACCAAAAATGTAATTATGTGAAGCTTTTCTGGAACTGTCACCTCGTGGCGCTACGCCACCACCTCCTGCCTTTCCCGTGGCATGACGCGAGCACCTTATCTGGGCAGAAACTCCATTTTTGCACTTGCAGGTCCATTTTCAGCATTTCTCTTGAAGTTTAGGGGCTATTTTGTAACATTTTCAATTCCGTTAGCTGGTTTTGGGGCACCCCTAGTATCCCAAAACCATGGGCCACATGTGTACGGTCCAGATTAATGCTCGTTTATCGAGGAACGATCTTAACGGTTCTTGATTCTCTATAAATAGCAACACCCACTTCACTCTCAAACTCACACCTTTGAATCTGAATTGGTTCTCTAAGTTGATGTGTTTATCACTTCATACCTGAGAATATTCGGATCAAAGCTTCCTAGCATGGACCCATTGTAAGCATTCTTTCGTTCTTGTTTCGTTTTCGAGCATGAAAGTCAAACAGAGTTTGACTTTCAGCCTTAACCAGTCGTTGGTCAACACAAAATTCATTTGAACTTTGCAACGTGAGCGTAATCACGATGGTTATAGTCCCTTGTGACTATACCTACTGATTACCACCTTGACTAGGCGTAGTGACGAGTCGTAGTTTCGGCCAAAATGCGTATTTATGCGTATTTTGTAACCAAACTACTCTTGGGTATCAAAATCGTTTGTTTTGATACCAAAACCTGCTTAGACTTTCGACTCGACCCGTTTGGTCGATCATTAGGATCCGACCAAGCATGTCTAGTGACCATAGTTGCATAGGAATAACCTTCCGAGGTTATACCTTATGGTCACTTAGGTTTAATTAGTTGTATGATAGGTAATTTATATGCCTTAGGTAAATGACCAAAGTGCCCTTTTCATGCATAATTGGTAATTAAGCATATGTAACATAAACTTTTGTCACTTAATTGGTTATACAACATGTTTAGGCATATAATACTTGTCATAGGACTAGTTAGATGTCTCGAACGCGCTTATGCGCGCACGACGCGTTAAAGTAGCGTAAGCTACCTTAATGGGTCACAATGGGTCGAAAGCAATTAGGTTAGGTTCCGATCTAGAATGTAGACTTTGTTAAACTATATCACATGAGTTCCAACACTCATTTGGTTTACAAGACCTCATTCTATCCGATCTTCCGATTGAGGTGTCAATTTATTTACTAGCGATTCGATTACTAGGTGCTGCTTGATTTCTCTGGTTTATTGATTGAGGATACTTTGCACTTCATGTGAGTTCATAGTTCCCCTATTTTACTGTTTTCAATTGTTTTGGGGTGATTCATATGTATCAAAATGATTTTCGATATTATAACGATGATTTCAAAAACGATTAAGATGGTTTATACTAAACTAATAACGATTTCGATAATGTGAACGAACTTGTTGGTTGTAGTTACATAACGAATGACATTCATTAGCATTGATCAAGCTGACCAGTATTAGGTTATGGTACCATAGGATCTGACAAATCCTGTTATCGTGCTGCACCAATGGTTATGTGTGGGTTAGGTGGGTAACGACTGAATCTGATTATTAACTTACCCTTTGGTGTTTTGTTAATGCGAGAAGCGAGATAGTCGAGTCACGAAGGTTTGAATGTTATTAGCGAGACGACCATAAATAGTTTTCACAATTAAAACGAGAATGATTTAAACGAGTTAACGATTTGGAAACGATTTAAACGAGTTAACGATTTTGAAACTATTTGAACAAGTTAAACGAGTTGGATAAACGATTTGTTTTTGGTTAAGTGTTTAGATAACGGGACAGGTGTAATGTGGTGAAAACATGGTAGATACGCCGCTGGTACTTCTTATATATAAGTGTTTTCAACATATTACATACCGTGGCGTTATTTAGTTCACTTGGGTAAACGATTTTGAAACGATGTCACATAGCGATGTTTTCGAGAAGTTATAAACCATACGAGTTTTATTAACGAGTTAATACGAGATGTTTTACAATTTGGTTTACTAAAAAAAATGTTTTTGGGTTAAGAATTAAGGCTATGAGGTTTTATAAATTATAACCTGCTTGATTTGAGTTGGTTAATTATGTTGCAATATTATACACTTTTCAAAACAAGGTTTTTAATAAGGTATTGCAACATGTAAACTAGCCATGAATCCGACACTCTTATAAACCTATGTACTCGCCAGCATTTCTTTGCTGACTTTGTTTTTACATATGTTTCAGGTGATGTTGCTTGATGTCGATTACTAGGATGCATGAGTCAAGTAGGATCTGGACGAGGCCTTAGTGACATAATAACAGTGATAGTCGAGATGTAACTCATTTGTTTTGTGTTAAAACAATGTAAATTACTTAATGAATAAATAAAACGACACTCTTTTTGTATCCACGGTTGTGAAACAATAATTCTGTTACAACACTCCCCGACGTTTCCGCCACGATTTGTTGTTTTACGTTGTCGGGGTGTGACATGCGTTTTGCTAATGCTTGTTGTGAATGATGTTGCTTGTGTACAGGCTGTACTTACAAGCAGCTTTTGGACTGCAAGCCTCTGAACTTTGACGGCACTGGAGGTGCTGTAGCTTTTGTGAGATGGGTTGAGAAGATAGATTCTGTGCTGTGGATGAGTAAGTGTGCGCCAGAGCATCAAGTCACTTACATTTCTGGATTGTTTCTCGATGGAGCTCTGTCATGGTGGAACCTTTAGGTTCAAACCTTGGGTGAGGCTGCTGCATATGCGATATCATGGGATGAATTGAAAGAGCTGATGCGAAAGAAGTATTGTTCGAGGGCAGAAATTCAGAAGTTGGAAACTGAATTTTGGAATCTGAAAATGGAAGGTCCCAAAGTAGCTGAGTATGTGCAAATATTTCATGATTTATCTCGCGTTGTCCCTTACTTGGTAGAACTAGAGTTCAAGAGGATTGAACGTTTCATCTGGGGTTTGGCACCTCAGATTC
This sequence comes from Helianthus tuberosus, assembly GCA_030545235.1. Lineage (NCBI taxonomy): Eukaryota > Viridiplantae > Streptophyta > Magnoliopsida > Asterales > Asteraceae > Helianthus > Helianthus tuberosus. The sequence goes on from CM060351.1 coordinate 50,991,930, forward strand.
TCAGCATGGTAATTGCTTCCAAGCCACCAACAATTACTGAAGCCATCGACTTGAGCGTGGAATTGACTGAAGAAGCAATTAGATTGGGCAAGTTTTCGATTTCTGAGACCAAGAAGAAGGAGACTCATGTCGAGTCATCTGGAGAGAACAAAAGGAAGTTTTTGAATTTCAAGAAGGGTTCTCGTGCAAACAACAACAATGCCAACAAGCGTAGAGACGCTAATCCACCAGTTGAGGCACAAGCTGGTGCTGCAGGTACTGAGAATAGAGGAAAAGGGTATATTGGTACCCTGCCCAAATGTGATGTATATCAGTTTCATCATGCTGGTCAATGCATAGCTGGAAAATGTGAAACTTGTGGAAAGGTTGGTCATTCTAAGGAGACATGCTGGTATGGAACCAGTCGTGGAAATGGTAGACAAAGCGGTAACGGCAATGGTAACCGTGGTGGAAATGGTAATGGGAATAGAAATCAGGGAGGAAACAATAACCAGGGAGGTAATGGAAACCGAAATAGAAATGGGAATCAGGCAGGAAATGGAAACCGCAGAGGGAATAATAACAACAATCAAGGTGGAAATGGAAATGGATGTGGCCAAGGTTGTTTTGGTTGCGGTGATGTAGGGCACTTCAAGCGGGACTGCCCAAAGAACAACCAAGCTCAGGGAAGAGTATTCAACATTGGAGCTAGGGAAGCTCACCAGGATCTGAATGTAGTCACTGGTACGTTCCCTATCAATCAACATTTTGCATATGTGCTATTTGATACCGGTGCCGATTATAGCTTCGTATCCCTAGAGTTTAAGAATATACTTGGTTTAGTTGCAAGTAAGTTAGACATCCCGTACTTGATAGAACTAGCTAATGGGAAGCTAGGAGAAGCTAACGAAGTGATTAGAGGCTATGTGATAGAGCTTGGTGAGCTTGAGTTCTTGATAGACCATCTGCCAGTTGAGTTGGGAAGCTTCGACGTAGTAGTTAGGATGGATTGGTTGTTGAGTAATCGAGCTGAAATTGTTTGCTATAAGAAGATTATCTGTATCCCATTGGCGAATGAAGGGACGATCGTAATTCATGGGGAGAAGCAGGATACGCCTCTACGGATTATTAGTTGTTTGAAGGCATGGAAGTTTTTGCGTAAGGGATGTGTTGCCTTCTTAGCCTATGTCGTGGACAAAGAAGCCGAAGAACCGAAGCTCGAAGATATCCCTGTGGTAAGAGAATATCCTGAAGTCTTTCCCAAGGACTTGCCAGGACTACCTCCGCAACGACAAGTCGAGCTCCGCACTGACTTGGTTCCAGGCGCTGCGCCTGTAGCCAAGGCACCTTATCGACTTGCGCCTTCAGAGATGCAAGAGTAGTCAGTGCAGCTTCAGGAGTTGCTAGATAAGGGATTTATAAGGCCAAGCTTTTCTCCTTGGGGAGCTCCAGTTCTGTTCGTCAAGAAGAAGGACGGTAGTTTTCGTATGTGCATTGACTACCGAGAGCTGAACAAGTTAACCATCAAGAATCGGTATCCCTTGCTGAGGATTGATGATTTATTCGACCAACTTCAGAGTTCAAGGTACTACTCCAAGATCGATCTTCTATCAGGTTATCACCAGCTGCGGATTCAAGAAGAAAGTATACCGAAGACAGCCTTTAGAACTCGTTATGGACATTACGAGTGTCTAGTGATTCCGTTTTTGTTAACTAATGCACCGGCAGTGTTTATGGATTTGATGAATCGGGTTTGCAATCCATATCTCGATAAATTCGTGATCGTATTTATCGATGATATTTTGATCTATTCGCGGACAAAGGAAGACCATGAGCAACACCTTAGAGCCATCTTAGAGCTGCTAAAGAAGGAGAAGCTCTATGCCAAGTTCTCGAAGTGCGAGTTTGGATACATGAAGTACAATTCCTCGGTCACGTGGTGAATTAAAATGGAATTCTTGTGGATCCCACCAAGATCAAGGCGATTAAGAATTGGGAAACTCCGAAGACGCCAACCGAGATCCGACAGTTTTTGGGTTTAGTAGCGTATTATCGCAGATTCATTGAGGATTTCTCCAAGGTCGCTTAACCGTTGTCCTCCCTTACTCAAAAGGATAAGAAGTATGAATGGGGAGACAAACAAGAAGAAGCTTTTCAGCTGCTCAAGAATAAGCTTTGCGATGCACCTATATTATCCCTACCCGAAGGCACCGACGACTTTGTGGTCTACTGTGACGCCTCGCGTCAGGAATTGGGCTGTGTGCTAATGCAGTGACAAAAGGTTATCGCTTATGCTTCGCGTCAATTAAAGGTCCATGAGAAGAACTACACCACGCATGATTTGGAATTAGGCGCAGTGGTGTTTGTTCTAAAGATTTGGCGACATTATCTGTATGGTACTCGATGTACTATTTTTACGGATCACAAGAGCCTTCAGCACATATTTGATCAGAAAGAGCTTAACATGAGGCAGTGATGATGGGTTGAGTTGTTAAATGATTATGTTTGTGAAATCAAATATCATCCAGGAAAGGCGAATGTGGTGGCAGACACCTTGAGTCGAAATGGAAGGATTAAGCCCATAAGGGTTAGGGCTTTAGAGATGATTATTCAGACAGATCTCTCGTTGCATATTCGTGATGCACAAAGAGAAGCTCTTAAGAAGGAGAACATTGAGGCCCAACGAGGAAGGAACCTTGTATTTTATGGGACGTATTTGGGTTCTACTTTTTGGTGGCCTTAGAGAGGTTATTTTCTATGAAGCTCATAAATCAAGGTACTCGATCCATCCAGGATCGGATAAGATGTACCAAGATTTGAAGGATTATTATTGATGGACAAGACTTAAAGGTGATGTTTCTACTTATGTTGGGAAGTGTTTGACTTACGCCAAGGTGAAGGCCGAGTATCAGAAGCCTTCAGGTCTTCTGCAACAGCCAGAAATACCCATGTGGAAGTGGGAGCAGGTTTCTATGGACTTCATAACCAAGTTGCCCAAGACTCCCAGAGGTCATGATACGATTTGGGTAATCGTGGACCGATTGACAAAGTCTGCACACTTGTCACACCCCGACCATGTAAAACAACGAAACGTGGTGGAAACATCGGGGAGTGTTGTAACAGAATTAATTGTTTCACAACCATGGAAATTAAAGTTTCGTTTTATTAATCAAACAAGCGAGTTACATTGTCTTTAAACAAGAAATAAATAGTACATAACATAAATTAACTAGTTCTTGTCTCGTTTTAAGTCACTAAGGCACAGGTCCGCCTAAGTATGTCTCGATAAGTCCTATGCATCAACTCCTGAAAACACATGTGAAAATAGGTACGTCAGCATAAAAATGCCTGAGAGATACATGGGTTTTGTGAAAATAGGTTTCATGACTTGTAAGTTTAGAAAGAGTTGTTTAATAAAGTTTAGTCATGAACCTTGTAAATTGATTTGTTTTGTAAATCATTTGAAAAACAATAAGTTCAGATGATATGTATAAATAAGAGAATAATGTATGGTTAAATGAATAACCATGTAAAGTGAGTTTGTATAAGATAAGTTGTTTGTAAAACAATGTCTTGTGAAAAGTATATTATTTGTATAAAATGTTATATGTCTTAAATTGAAATGATTCAAATAACGCTACGATATGTAATACCATACAAACACTTATATATAGGAAGTACCAGCGGCGTATCCACCGTGCTTGTATCATATTACACACGCCTCGTTACTTAAATCACTTACTCAAACCAAACCATCAAGATATAATGTTTAACAATTGTAGAAATGTTTAGGTATAGTCAAATGTCTATTGTCAAATGGTTCTCATGGTTCAATAGATACAAATGGTTCACATAATGTAATATAATGTGTTCATATGCTGGATGAGCATATGCAACAAAATGTAATGTAAAACAATGTACTAAGTATGCACACCATGGACATATATAGCATGAAATGTAATGTAAAACGATGTACTAAGTATGCACACAATGGACATACATAGCATGAAATGTAATGTAAACCAATGTACTAAGTATGCACACAATGGACATACATAGCATGAAATGTAATGTAGAACAATGTACTAAGTATGCACACAATGGACATACATAGCGTGAAATGTAATGTAAAACGATGTACTAAGTATGCAACAAAGGACATACATAGCAAAAACACAATGAAATCATGTACTATAAATGTACTAATGAACATAGCAAGTATATGATGTGAAAACAGGAAAGCATGAAAGTAACAAGTAGGCACATGTGTTTCACCCCAAAATGTTTGGAAAACAGTAAAAGAGGGGTCTATGTACTCACATAAACACCTTGAAAACATTTAAAAGATTGGGTTCTATGTACTCACTTGAGATTGCTCAATAGACTTTAGATATCCACCAAGCAAAGCTAGAAGGTCACGAATATCAAACAGCACCTAATATAGGTAACTACATTAATAACCAGACCTATATCGGAGGATTGGATAGAATGAGGTCTTGTAAACCAAATGAGTGTTGGGACTCATGCGATATGGTTTAACAAAGCCTACATACTAAATGAAACCTAACCTAAGTGCTTACGACCCGTTTAGGTAGCTTATGCTACTTTAACGCGTCGTTCGCGTGAAACGCGTTCAGACCGCCTAACTAGTCCTATGACAAGTAGAATATGACTTAACATGCCTAATATTGTCGCCAAATCAGTTTAGATGTCAAAAGTTATGTTACATATGTTTAAAATGAATTCTGGCGTCAAAGGGGTATTTTGGTAATTTACCTAAGGCATATAAACTACCTATCATACAACTACTTAAACGATGTGACCATAAGGTATAACCTCGGAAGGTTATTCCCTATATGCTATGGTTACCTAATGTGTTTGGTCGGATCCTAATGATCAACCAAACGGGTCAGGTTCGAAGGTATAAGCGATTGATTAGATCGCTTACCTTTACGACCCTAGACAAGCACAAAACTAAAAGTGACGAGCTAAGCACGTTAAAACATGCTTAACTAAGTTAGAAAACAAGTTTGGTATCAAAACAAACGGTTTTGATACCTAAGAGTAGTTTGGTTACAAAATACGCAAGAATACGTATTTTGGCCGAAACTACGGCTCGTCACTGAGCCTAGATAACGTGGTAATCAGTAGGTATAGGCACTAGGGACTATAACCATCGTGATTATGCTCACGTTATGAAGTTCAAACGAACTTCGCATTGACCATAAACTGGTCAATGCAGAAAGTCAACCAAAGTTTGACTTTAACGCTAAAAGAATAAAAAGAACGAAGGAAAACTTACAAAGGGTCCCCGAAAGCTAATCTTGATCAAATAGCTCAGGTATGAAGCAATGGCTTCAACTTAGAGCTTTTAGATCAGATTTGTGAGGAAGAAGTGAAGAATGTGGTGGGTATTTATAGGATATGCAAGACCGTTAGGATCGTTTATCGAATAACGTGCTTTGATCTTGTCCCTACACTTGTTGCAACCTTATGGTAACTCAAAATGGCCCCTCATGATCAGGAAAGGGCAAGTGGAATTGAGTTTTGGGTGCATAACAGCTGTTAACAGCTGTTAAAACTGATTAATCTGATCTGGGAGCCTAACGCGGGCCGCGTAAGGTATCACCCAGGGTTTACGCGGGCCGCCTGGGGGTCCTGATCAGAAAACAACTTTGCATAATGACAGTTTTGGTCCCTGTTGTGTTTTAAGGCTATTTCCGACATGTTTAAGGCCCGTTAACCCCATTTCAAAGCTCTAAAATGAAGTTAAAGTATAGGGAACTTAAAATGTGCTCAAAAATATCCCGGATGTCGGTTCGTTTGGCCGTACGATCGTGATGTTTGCTTAATTACGACGGAATGCGCATAAGCGCGAAAAACGATCCAAATTGCGTGTCGAATGGATTTTGCTTATGCCAAACACTAAAGCATAATATTATAATGCTTATATAAATTTTTGGATGTCCGGATGTATTCAGAACGTAAGATATGCGCGAAAGTGCAAACTTGTGCACTTTTTGACGCTTTTAGTCCCTGAATGACACAAAAGTTTATTTTAGCACACCGAACCCCTCAAAGCCTATTTCTAAGCTATGTAGAGGATATTTATGGTATGTTTAACTTATGGTCATATTCCGGAATGTCTATTACAGTTCAAATTGGCATACTTTCGCAGTTTGTCAACTTTAGTCCCTGTAAGCGAATAGACTTGATTTTGCCATACCAAAGCCATCAAAACTTATTTCTAAGTTATGTAAAGGTTATTTAAGGTATGTTAAGCCTATGTAACTGTTCCGGAGTGTTTGTTGCATTAAACTGGTTATATTTACGCATCGGTGCGCGTATAACCTTCCAGAAAGCGATTTAGAGCCCGAAATCGAACAAGAATTGATATGTGCAAATGATACACATATTTATACAAATCCCAAGTATGAAATACAATATTTCGTTGGTTTGGTACTTGTTTGATGGTTGAAGTGATACAGGTGTCACAGTCTCCCCTACTTTAGGAAATTTCGTCCCGAAATTTAATTTTAGGAGAAACTTGTGAGGACGACGGTGATGTTTTCGCTTTGAATGAACCCCTTGAACCCTAAGTAGAACTCTGGGCCATGATAGGGTTCTTAGCGAAATTGTCCATCCCTCAAAGTGAAGTCCTTGTAGCAGCAAAACATGCAGTTTCAAACTATGGATAGGAGAACGTTTCCCATGAAGACTTATCATAGGAAACTTGAATTCATGATTTGGAAGTGTAAGATAAAATGACATCGGTCAAAGTCCAAGACTTCTCCCGTATCATTACTCTTGTCACTATTGGTCTTAACACATGACAAAACTTCCTGTGGTTCCTGTGCACTGAATTTCCACAATTATGTAGGCCTCCATAATTACGTAATTCCTTGCACAGTCCGCACAGTTCATTTCATAATGCGTATGGGGGAAAAAATCAAACGAATAATCCTGTGGTGATTTAACTTGACTGCAATAGAGCCTCTTTAACTAGGTCACCAAAGGATTAGATTAACGAGCAATCTCTTGAACTAGACCACCCGAGGGCCTATTTAACTACATGAACACATGATATCTTTAACTAGATTGCCGAACCAATCTATTTAACTAGGTCAACGAAGGATCTCTTTAACTAGACCACCAGAGGGCCTCTTTAACTATATCAACGCATGATATATTCAACTAGATTGTCGAACCAATCTCTTTAACTTAGATCGACGAAGGATCTCTTTAACTAGACCACCAGAGAGCCTCTTTAACTATATCAACGCATGATATATTTAACTAGATTGTCGAACCAATCTCTTTAACTTAGATCGACGAAGGATCTCTTTAACTAAACTACCCAAGAGGAATATTTAACTACATCGACGGAGGATGTCTTTAAACTTTGGAATAGTACTTTATAATCCAAGGGACTTAACTACAACGTAGAAGTCCATTAAGGATTTAAGATAGTACCTTTGGATATCCTACTACGAATCCCTTATACGAAGATATGGAAGATTCTACGAGGATTTGGATAACAAAAATTTGGATCACATAAAAAGGGAACACATAAGCACATAATCACATAATTGTTTAATTTGGCCTTAAATTTGTTATCTTTGGACGCGGATACTTAAAGCACGCCAGGAATCCAATCCATGGATTTCATTTGGCACTTTAATCATTTCCAAGAATCTATCTATAAAGATAGAATGATCTACTAAAAAAGTTCGATTTCATTTTCAAGAAAACGCAATATTCGAATTAAGGTACAATAATTTTAGAATATACGGAAATACCCTTAGGTACCCTATTAAGAATTTATAGTGGTACTTTGGGTATTCGTACAGAGTTGTAACTTGCGCCTTGTACTTCGTTTCCTTGGAAGAAACGGGTACTTAGGATTTTTGTGGGAAATCGCAAGAGATAATGGAAAGATTTTGGGGGGTAATCTGTTCTTCAAGAAATACGGCTCCTTGATTGTCGGTATTGTAGGGGATACGTTGTTTATACATACCATCACATTTGTACATTGAAATGTAAAATAAAAAGATTTATTTATAAACAACAACAACTGTTTCATGGACCTTAACAACAAAGGAAAATAATACATAAGGCTTGATTATTTCTAAACAACATTGTCTTCTAGTTGGTCCGATGCTCATCCCTGCGCTGGATTCGCATTAGCAATCTTTGGGAAATTTCTTCGGAAATGGCCCATCTCGCCACAGATGAAGCAAGGACCTGGTGGACAACGAGCTTGAGCAGGATTTACTTGAGGTTGGTTTAGACCACCTTGGTTTGGGGTAAATTGTCACACCCCGACCGCGTAAAACAACAAATCGCGGCGGAAACATCGGGGCATGTTGCAACAGAATTAATGTTTCATAACCATGGATATCAAAAGTGTTTCGTTTTATTAAACATAGAGTAATTACATCGTCTGGAAATCTAAATACACTATTTAAACATAGTCTATCATTGTTATTGAGTCACTAAGGCCTTGTCCAGTCCTATGTGAGCATGCATCCTATCAAACGATATCTTGCAATACCTGAAACATATGTGAAAACGAGGTCAGCAAAGAAATGCTGGCGAGATACATAGGTTTTGTGAAAATAAGATTCATGACTTCTGTTTTAAGAAAATGTTTAGTCATGAACCTTGTAATTTGCTTTGTCTTTGTAAATCATTTGAAAAACAATTAGTTCAGATGATATGTATAAATAAGAAAATAATGCATGATTAAATGAATAACCATGTAAAATGAGTTTGTGTAAGATAAGTTGTTTGTAAATCAATGTCTTGTGAAAAGTATGTTACTTGTATAAAATGTTCTATGTCTCAAACTGAAATGATTCAAATAATGCTACAATATGTAATACCATACAAACACTTATATATAGGAAGTACCAGCGGCGTATCCACCATGCTTGTATCATATTACACCCGCATCGTTACTTAATCATTTACTCAAACCAAACCAACCAATGTAAGAAGTCTATGTTTAATTCAATTGTCAAATGTATTGGGTAATATGTCAAAGTGTTCATGTCAAGATGTAAATCATATCAAAATGTCTATGTCAAATATCCATGTCAAATGTCTACGTCAAAATGCCATGTATGGCAAGTGAAATGTCTCAACTAAACCATATGCACAAAAACAAAGTATTGAAGTAAAACTTGGTTTAAATCAAAGTTATGTTTTGTGGGAAATGCATGATCAAATGTCAATCATGTTAAAATGTTTACCCAATCGTTAACCCATTTGGTAAAATCGTTCTAGTCGTTCTTGTTTTAATTGTGAAACTACTTTATGGTCGATTCTCTAATAACCTTCAAACCTTCTTGACGCGTTCCTCGCTCCATCTCGCTCTCGCTCTCGTTCTTAACAAACCCTTACCAAAGGATAAGTTAATAATTACAGATTCAGTCGCTACCCACAACCCCCACACATAACAATGGGTGCAGTAAATAACGGGATTTGTCAGATCCTATGGTACCATAACCTAATACTGGTCGGCTTGATCATTGCTAATGAATGTCATCGGTCATGTAAACTACAACCAACAAGTTTGTTCACTTTTTGAAATTTGTTATTAGTTTTTGAAATCATTGTATTCGTTCTTGAAATCATTGTTAGCGTTCTTGAAATAATTGTTATTGTTCTTGAAACCACATAGTAATTGTTATTGAAACCATAGTGTAATTGTTCTTGAAACTATTGATAAAACATTTAGCACATATGAGTCACCCCAAAACAGTTGAAAACAGTAAAAGAGGGGAATAATGTACTCGCCTGGGAGTGCTTAGGAGTCTTGAACAACTACCAAGTAAGCTAGAGGAGTCCCGGAAATCAAACGGTACCTAATATAGGTAACTACATAATTAACCCGGACCTAAATCGGAAGACTGGGTAGCAGGAGGGTTTGTAAACCAAATGAGTGTAGGAACTCATATGATATGGTTTAACAAAGCCTACATACTAAATGAAACTTAACCTAAGTATTATCGACCCATCGCGACCCATTAAGGTAACTTATGCTACTTTAACGCGTCGTGCGCGTGAAACGCGTTCGGACCGTCTAACTAGTCCTATGACAAGTGTTATATGCCTAAACATGTTACATAATCAGTTATGTGACAAAAGTTTAGGTTACATATGCTTAATTACCAATTATACATGAAAAGGGTATTCTGGTAATTTACCTAAGGCATATAAACTACTTATCATACAACTACTTAAACGATGTGACCATAGGGTATAACCTCGGAAGGTTATGCCCTATACTAGTGTTGGATCTGAGTTTCTTTTTGATTGTATTTTCGTTTGTAATTAAGATGGAAATGAATGAGTTGTGCAGCGGAAATAAGATGAAAGCAAACTTTGCATACAATCAAACGAGAGTAATACTTTTATCAAACATCTTTTCACAAAGAACTGAATGATTGAATTTGTTTCAACAACGATTACAATGATTGATGTAAGAATGCAAACTCCCCCTCAGCCAGAGCTCAGTAGTTTGTTCGTGCAAAGAAGGCGATTGATCAAAAGAGCTAATAGAACAGTACAAAGTACTGAACTATTTATAGGCACTTGCAAACCACTGAGCATCTTAGCTGACGTCACCATGAAAGTGACATCTAACCTCCTAACAAACTCTAACTACTGATCTATAAACACTGATGTACTAAACTACTGCTATTACATTACATTACATAAAAGACATTTAAACTGCTGCTGCATCCTTCCACTGCTGTGAACCCAGCAGTGCTTGTCCGGATCAGCAGTACTTGACCCAAGGCAGTAGATAGAGTCAATAGAGCTTTGGTCTTCCATCAGTCTTTGACTTTGGTCAGTAGATATAAAGCAGCAGTTGTAGGTCAGCACTTAGTATGATCAGCAGATAGGAGGTCAGCAGATATGAAACCACTTTCAATGGGAGAGATTTGCATGAACCAACTGTAAACGTCTGCTTATTCTGGATCCACTGCTTTGATCCAGTTTTGGCTTTACATTATCTGTTCCTCTGATAGGGTTCAATCCCAACAATCTCCCCCTGGAACAGATAATGCCAAAACTCTTCATTATTTGTGGAAATTTTTATTGCCTCAACAACAGCTCCCTTATCTGACCTTTGAATTGTAGTTCAAAGTCAAGGGCATCTGTATCTTCATCATCCCTGCTGAGTGGAAGATCAAGGAGATCCTGCAAATCTTCAAGACTCAGGCCAAGAGCTTGTTCCCTTGATATTTTCTCCACTCCTCCACCAGACCTGAGCAAAGTCAATACGCAGGTCTGTTTGTCAGTTTCCCACTTTTGTATTTTTGAGCCTGGTGGGTTTCTTGGGAGATGTTTATTTGCAGAAGTATTTGGAGAGGCTGGCCTATTCATGACTGGCTGAGCAGTACTTGCAGTTTGATCCAAACCAAGAGTTTCCATAATCATTTTCTTTATACCCTCTTTTCCAAGGTCTTCACCTTCCATTAACTCTTTGATGGTTTCAGCAATCAGTTGTTTGTGTGGCCTTCTTTTGTAGATGGTAGCACCAACTGGAGCTGTGGATCTCCTGATTTGCAGCTTTGAAAGTCTTTTTGAACCAGCTGCTTCAGGATAGTCAGGCTTTGGAGGAACTGTGGGATCTTTCTTTCTTAATTGTTCCAACCTTTTGTAAGTAGCCCTGACCATATCTTCTTTCCATCTAGCAACTTGTCTTTTGTTACCATAATCAGCTGCTACCAATTCCTCTTTCATCCTCTTCAGCTCTTCCTATTTGTCATGTACATTCTTTCTAAATTTTGCCCAGTTAGGAGGAGTGTGAGTGACCTTCCTTTTTATCATGTCTTGAATTCTTGCAGCTTCATCTTCAAGCTCAGGAACAGTCCACTCTTTGTACATATATCTCTCTCCTTTGTACTTTTTGTGAGCCATGATGCTTTCAATGTAGTCTTTCTTCAGAGATTCAGCTGCTCTTTCAGAAATTTGTTGACTAACATTTTTTGCAAATTGCTCTAGGGATCTGACTTGTGTGAGCAAATATTGATAATTTCTTGAGATTTCTTTGTCAGACTTCCCTTGTGTGTTTCTTTTTGAAATATCCTCTGCTTGCTTGGCTTTGATTTCCAAGTATTCATCAACATTTTTAGGCCAAGGATATCCTTTTATTGATGGCAACCTCCTTTTGGCAGGGTCATCCTCATAGTAGAAGGATTTTATTTCATCTCTAACAACTGCTAATTCAAGAGGAAATTGAACACCTGCAGGAGGTAAGGGCTTGTACATTGGAACTGAAGAGAGAGAAACAGGTTTTGGTATTGTGACAAGAGCTAAGGATTTTGAAGATGTTGGTGATGGTGAATTGTCATCATCTTTGAGAACTAGTCTTCTCCTTTTTGTAGGAGGGACTGATGATGCTTTGGATGGAACAGTGGTGGTAGATGTATAGGCAGTGGATGGTGATTGACTAACAGCTATTGAAACAACTGGTGTTTCAACCACTGTTGTCATTACAACAGATATTATAACATCTGCTGTCTTCTGCTGTATGTCAGCAGGTGTTGTTTTTGGTGGTGATGATGGTAAAGCAGTGGATGTTGTGTGTGTTGATGTGGTGTGTGTTGATGGAACAACTGTTTGGCAAGCAGTAGTTTTTGTAACTCCTGATGCCTCAGCTGTTTTGTGTGGTGGTTTTTTAGCAGACTTTGAACGTCTGATAGGAATGGATTTGGGTTGCCTCACTTTTCTAGTAGGCTTCTTCTTTTCCTCAACAGGATTTTCATGATCCCTTGACCCAGAAGTACCCTGTTCTGGATGATCCATTCTATCCACCCTGGCTTTCCTTTTGGCCTCTCTATCTCTCTTCACACTTGCAATTGCTTCTGCTAGTGCATTTGTTGTCACATCAATCTTCTTGCTGCCATCTGGCAAAGGGATCTTTTTGGTCATGTTTGAATTCTCTGGTTCAAGATAAAGACCATCTTCTATACCCTTCCTTTTCCACTCCTTAATTTTCTCCCCCTTTTTGGCATTATCTTCTGGGAGGTCATAAATGAAACGTACAGTTGGAGGAGCAGTGCCAGTGGTGTGCAAGATCTGAGTTTTGAGAGCCTTTAAGTCAGCCTGAGTGTTCTTGAATCTTGACTCCATTGCATTTCTCAGCTGTTGGACATGTTTTTCATGTTGCTGATCTGCTAATTGTGCTTGTTGTTGGAGAAAAGATTGAAATAGATTCCAGAGCTCATTTGTAGCAGGTGTCCTTTGTGGAGCATGTGCTTGAGGTGGAACAGCAGTTGTTTGTACCTTCTGAACTTGTAACACCTGTTGTAGCATATCTTTGAGTTCTGCAACAGAGTTATCAAGCTTTGCAATACGATCCGTCAATTTCTGGTACTTTAAACCATCACCCAAGTTATTGGGATCATCTGATTTCCCACTAGCAGTGGTTTTATCAGTGGTAGATGTAGGGAATATACTCCAAACATTAACCACTGATGCCCCTTTTTCTTGGTACTGGGGTCTTCTTCCTTCAACACTTGACAACCTTTTGATGTTGCCAGTAGGATAAATAAATCCACTGGTGGTTGACAGAGGTGCTATAAAAGGAATTGCCTCCAAGGAAGTCTTATGAATGTAACCACTGTCCAAATGTAACCCAGTGGGTGTAACAGTTGTAGTGGCTGCTTCACTTGGATTACCACCAAGAGTTACTTGTAACTCAAGGGGTGTAACCTCCTCAGGTTGTGTTGGTGGGTTAGCAAAGATTGATACATCAGACCCAGTCAGTTGTTGAGGTATATTCTCATTAATAGGTGATTGAGAAGGACTGGATAATGCCTGGTTCAAATCAATTGCATCCAACAGTGGTTTTATTGGTGAGGGAAATGTGGATGTGATGGTTGGTGTAGAAGTAGGATGTGTCACGGGCATTGGACTGTGGATGATAGAAACGAGTGTTTCCAGAGCATCATGATGTGGAGACCCTATTTGTACAACCTGTTCTTTTTGTGAAGAAACAGGAGGAGTTTTGGTTATGGGTTGAGATATTTGTACCAACTGCTGTGAGGAAGAAGCAGCAGTGGTTTCTTGTGACTTTTGTGTTGTCACTGGCAGAAGCTCGGGTATCTCATCCTCCAGAGATGCCTTTTTGAGGGTTTTGGGGGGTTTTTGTGTTTTTCTTTTTGTTGGCTTTTTGGTGAGTGTAGGTGTGGGTTTCAAAGCAGTTGTGCTGCTGCTCTGATCACCTTGAGCAGTGGGCTCAGCAGCAGATACCTGAGGAGCAGTTGTAACTACTAAAATCTGCTCAGGCACCTCTGCTTGTGTTTTGCAGGGTGCTAACATCCTTGAAAAAGTTTCAGTAGTTAAACTGTTTATTTGAGTAGGAGCACCCTGATTTATTATAGTTAAATCATCCTTACTGAATTTCTTTGAAAAATAGTAACTTAAAAACCTTGGAAACAGTAAGAATGATTTTGTTTCAACATTATTAACCAAATCTTTAAAAATTTCCCGAGAATAGTTAAAATTTTCTCCTTGAAGAATAGCATATCCCAGATTTTGAATCTTTAAAGGGATTTCATTAAAAGAAGTGGTTTTATTTGAAACACATAGTAGGAGGGTATGAAATAAAAATCTGGTTGCAGAAGGAAAGTAACCTTTTTCTAAGGTTATTTTCTTCATCATTGTGGCTTCATACCCTCGCTCAATGAAGTCAATTTTTAACTCGTTTTTAGTGAAAGAAATTTTACCTTCCTGATCACCGAGTTGAAAGACCTCTGAAATGGATTGTGGCGTGATTTGGACAGCTTTACCCTTTATATAAGAGTTTATGGTGGTTGCAATGTCGCCTTGTTTTTCAAGGGTTGCATTTTTCCAGAACTCCCGTTGGGTCGCCAAATAGATTGGTGCATCGGCAGTGATCAAGGTTTTGTACTTTGATTTTGCCATGAGATCAATGATGGAATCGAAATCTTTTGTGGTTCCTGGTTTTGTGAGAATACCCAGGAGATTGTGAGATGGTTTGTGTGGAATTTCAGTGGAGATTGCCTTTTGAGAGGCTGTTTGCGATGAAGATTTGGAAGAGGGTTTTGAAGATTTCTTTGATTTTGTCATTTTGAGGATGATTGATCGAAGAAATTTGTGAAGAAATGTGAAGAAAAACTGCTTTGAGAAGAGAATTTTTAAGAATTCAATTCGACAGTAAAACCCTGTTTTGGTGGTGAGTGGGGGATTTTATAGGGAAGAAAGTGAATGCTGAGGTGGCAGCCGTTACAAAAGGTCTGACCAATATGTATGTCCACGTGACAACCCCTGTTGAAAGTGAAGGACAGTACTTTTGTTGAAAGTGACTGATGAAGGCAGTGGTATGAAAGCAGTGGATGATTTTTACTATCAGTGGATAGCATATCAGTGGATAAGACACTGCTTTTGAACAACAGAGTTTATCAAAATAATGAGAGAGCAGGGGTTGACTTTCAGCAGTGGACAGACGTTTGAATTATAGCAGACTTTTGAACAATCAGTGGTTAGTGGCAGACTTTTAAGGACTTAATGAAAAATTTTCATTTTTAACTATTTTTAAGGATGGAGTTTTGATTTTCTGAAAACATTTTGTTGCTTTTATTCATAGAAAAACAAGATGTTGCTTGTTATTCCATGTTCAGCATCCCAATCCTAGAGACCAAACTTTCAAAAGTGGCTGTATCAAGTGCTTTTGTGAGCACATCAGCCAGCTGGTCTTTAGTTGGGACATGATGCAGAGAAATCAAACCTTTTTCATAGCAGTCCCTCACAAAGTGATGTCTGATGTCAATATGTTTGGTGGTTGAGTGGGAAACTGGATTTTTGATGATATTTTCTGCTGCCTGACTGTCCAACATGAGTGGTGTCTTTAAGGCAGTGATACCAAAATCCAGCAACTGATTTTGAAGCCACAGGAGTTGGGCTGTACAGCTTGCAGCAGCAATGTATTCTGCTTCAGCAGTGGATGTCGAAACAGCTGCTTGCTTTTTGCTTTGCCAAGAAACTAAGCAGTCACCTAGAAACTGGCACCCTCCTGATGTGGACTTCCTTGTGGTGTGACATCCAGCAAAGTCACTGTCTGAGAAACCTGAAAGCTTGATGTTCCCATTAGCTGGATACCAGATACCAAGTGTGGGAGCACCTTTTATGTATCTGAAGATCCTTTTTACAGAAATGAGATTTGATTTTCTGGGAGCTGATTGACTTCTTGCACAGACACATGTTGCAAACATGATGTCTGGTCTAGATGCAGTTAGGTACAATAAAGACCCAATCATGCTTCTATAAAGTGTTTGGTCAATCAGCTCATCTTTGTCATCAGACATGACCAGCTTATTTGTTGCCATGGGTGTGCTGCATGGTTTACAATCATTCATATCAAATTTGGTTAAAAGTTCTTTAGCATATTTGCTTTGATGAATGAAAGTTCCATTTTGCAATTGCTGTACTTGGAGACCAAGAAAGCATTGCAGCTCACCCATTGCACTCATTTCAAACTCAGCTGTCATGAGTTCTCTAAACTCTTCACACATTGAGTTACATGTGCTTCCAAAAATAATGTCATCCACATAAATCTGGACAATCATTAAATCCTTCCCTCTCCATTTTAAAAACAGTGTTTTATCAATGGTACCTCTTTTGAAACCATTTGAGAGTAGGAAGTTGGAAAGAGTTTCATACCAGGCTCTTGGTGCTTGTTTCAAGCCATACAAGGCTTTGTTTAGCCTGTAGACATGATCTGGATAAAATGGATCCTCAAAACCTGGAGGTTGACAAACATATACCTCTTCTTGAATTGTACCATAGAGGAAGGCACTTTTGATATCCATTTGAAACACCTTCATATTGTGGTTGACAGCAAAGGCCAGGAACAGTCTAATTGCTTCTAATCTTGCAACAGGGGCAAATGTTTCATCATAATCAATCCCCTCTTCCTGTCTGTAACCTTGAACCACAAGCCTGGCTTTATTCTTGACAACAATACCCCTTTCATCTGTTTTGTTCTTGAAGACCCACTTTGTGCCAATGGGACTAACCTCTTCTGGCAGTGGTACAAGCTCCCATACTTGTTGTCTTTTAAACTGTTGGAGCTCCTCTTGCATAGCTTCTACCCAGCTGTTGTCTTTCAGTGCCTCTTGGTACTTGACTGGCTGATGGAGTGATAGAAAACCAGCAAAAAGACAAATGTTTTGGGTTTGGCTTCTTGTGAGCACCCCTTCATTTATGTTGCCAATGATTTGATCAGGTGGATGAGATCTCAAGAAGATTAAATCCCCTTGGTATGGTATGATGGCATTGGTTGGTGAAGGCTGCAAATGTGTATCATCTGAGCTAACCACTGCTGGGGACTTTGATGATCCAGCAGTGGTTTCAAAAGGTGGTGGAATAGGAGGTAATGAGGTAGACAACTGCTGGCTTTTATCCACTATTTGAGGACTTTTGTCAGCAGTGTTTGAGGATGTGGAAGCAGTGGTTGATGGGCTACTTTGGTCAACAATTGTTGAGGTAGCAGTGGTAGAGCTTTGACAACTGTTTTGAACAGCTGATGCTTTTCCCTTTGTGGCAGACCTTTGAGGGATGATGATTTCATACCCATAGTCTGGTGTTGTATCCTCTGATGGACCTGTACTGTTAGTCTTGACAGCAGTATTTTCAAAAGTGAATTTTTCAAGATCAAACAGATCTGCAGGATTTGCTGGGATTTTCATTGATGAAAGTTCATTGAACTTAACATTCAAAGTCTCCTCCACTGCCTTGGTCCGTGTATTAAACACTTTGTAGGCCTTGGCAGTGGTTGAGTATCCCAGATGATAACCACAATCAATTTTGGCTGCAAATTTTGAAATGGAATCTTTTAAATTCAAAATAAAGCATGGGCAGCCAAACACTTTGAAATATGAGATCAGTGGTTTAATTTTATACAGAATTTCATAGGCAGTCTTTTTGTGCCTGGGGTTTATTAAAACTCTGTTCTGAACATAGCAAGCAGTGTTTACTGCCTCTGCCCAGAAAGTTAAAGGCAAACCTGAATCTGCAAGCATGGTTCTGGCAGCCTCAATCAGAGTTCTGTTCTTCCTTTCCACTACCCCATTCTGCTCTGGTGTTCTTGGGATGCTGTACTGCCTTACAATCCCTTTCTTCACACAGAAGGCATCCAACTCCCTATTTTTGAATTCTGTGCCATTGTCACTCCTGAAGCTTTTTACTGGAAGGTCAAATTGCTTTTCAACCTGTATTACAAAGTCTTGCAAAATGCCTGCAGTTTCATCTTTTGAGTGCAAGAAGAAAGTCCATGTGAACCTAGAAAAGTCATCAACAATAACCAAACAATATCTTTTCTTTTTAAGGCTCATGACTTGAACTGGGCCAAACAAATCCATGTGTAGCATTTGTAGACACTGGGTTGTTTTGGACTCTTCAATGGACTTATAAGAACTTTTATGCTGTTTTCCTTTTAAACAGGAAATGCAATGTTCAGGACATGAAAACAATTTTTGTGGTAGGCCTCTCACCAAACCATTTTTTGAAATTTCTGTGATTGTCTTAAGATTTGTGTGTCCCAGCCTTCTGTGCCAAAGTTCTGTCTCTTTGTTAGAGGCAGCTGAGAACAGACAGGCATCAGCTCTGGGACACTCTTTTGACATGTCAACAACATAAACATTGCCACTTCTTTGAGCAACAAGTTTAGTATGACCAGATTTAATTATTGCTTCAATCTTTTTGACCATTTCTGGTCCAACAATCCTACAACAGTCTTTTGTGAAGAATGACCCAAATCCCTTGTCACTCATTTGGGACGCACTCAGAAGGTTGAATTTTAGATTGTCTATTAGATTGACATTTTCAAACTTTACATTTCCAGATTGCACTGTACCGGACCCCAGAACCTTCCCTTTACTATTATTCCCAAAGGATATATCACCCCCACCATGGATTTTAAAGTCTTTGAGGAGGGCTTTACATCCTGTCATGTGCCTGGAGCCTCCACTATCTACATACCAAAGACTATCAAAGCATGCAGAAGCTCCCTGCACATGAAGTAAAAGGATTAGTTCATTAAGGTCTCCAAAGCCAACAAGGCTTTGGATGGGGTCTCAACAGTGTCTGGAATGGATGCAAGATGATGGACAGTGGTTAGGTCAGGGGTTTGAACTGTTTTAGGACAGTGTGTCTCTAACCACTGTTGTGGATCCTGACCAATCATCTGCTGGTAACCAAAAGGATGCCTGTTCACTTTGGGTTTAGAGGGCCTTTTGTAGGCCTCATAAACGTGTGGAATCCTTTGGTAAGACTGTTTTTCTCTGCCCTTTTTGAACTGATTGGCAGGGGGTGCATCAGTAACCTGAACATCTCTTTTGGCAGATGTTTGGTTCAGCTGTTTTGTGACAGCTGTTTGTACTGGCACAAACAGTGGTTGTTTCTTGGTGAATTTGACAGATGATGAGGATGATGGTGGACTCAAGGATGTTTTAGCCATGTACTCATTCTTTTTCACATCAAAGTTTTTGAGGTACACACATGCTTGAGTTTTGTGGTTTGTTTTCCCACAAACAATGCAGCTTTTTGCTGAAACAATGACACTTGTTTTGTTTAGATCATAAGCTTTTAAGTGGAAACAGTCTTTTGTTAGATGATTCCTTTTCTCACAGAATTCACAAAACAAGTTATCAATTTTTTCTTTCTTCTTTCTCTTTTCAGATTCCTTTGCAGCAGAGGTTTTAACCACTGCTGGGATATCTTTGAGAGGTATGACTTTAGCTTTTGGAGCTTTAGCACCATCAATTGATGTAAAGTCCATTGGCTTGAAATTTTCAAGAATATCACACTCATCAGACCATTTTGGTTTAAACTGATGATCTTCAAGCTCCTTGAAAGTGGAGGAGCCCATTGGTCTGTTAAGTGTGATTTTGTTACCAAGTTTGTCAGTGATTTTCACTTCTTGGCCATTCTTGTTTGTGGGGATAAGCACAGTAGCTTCATCAGTGGTTTGAACAGAGTTTTCAAAAGCAGTGTTTTCATCATCATATTTTCTATACCCAACCCCAAACTTCACATTGCTTTTTCTCTGTTTTTCAAGCATAACCTCATATCCTTTGCAGGATTCCACCCATCTTTCACAAGTAATCTGGGCAGACTCCAACTCCTTTTTGCAAACTTGGTATTTTTCTACCATAGTTTTAAGTTGGGTTTTGGTTATACTTTGCTCTTCTTTTAAACAGCTGATTTCTTTTTCTTTTTCAGTCAATTTGTTTTTAAGTTCTTTTAAAGAGCTTTCAAATTTGACCTCATCAGTTAAGATTTTATCCCGAAGGTTTTCATTCACCTCTTTGATGTTAGCAAAAGCAATTATGCAATTATCTGAACACAGTTTTTCAAGAACTTGAGGAGATACCTTGGCAGCTGCCATCATTGCACAATCACATTGATGATCTTTATCATCATCAGCTCTTACCTTCTTTTCACCAACCTTTTCTTCTTTCTCTTCTTCTTTGTCCTCTATGGACCATGGATCTATCATTGGTTCAATCAGAGTACCTGAACTTTCTTCCAACAGTACTTCATCAGCCACAGCAGTAATCACTGCTTCAATCACCTCTTCCACTGTTTCAGAGTACTGCTGTTCCTCCTCAGTTTCAACCCCCTCCTGTATTGACTCTAGTGCCATCAAACAAAACTCATCATGTGAAGAATCATTAGAAGCATAGAGTGCAAAATTTTCATCACAAAGATCATCAGGCATACTGCTCCAGTCAACAAACCCTTGAGTGAAAAAGCTTTGTTGATCTGGTTGTGTTGCTGCTGGAGCAGTGGTTTGAGGTGCAACAGGTTGCACTTGTACATGTGGAACAGGGGTTTGAACATATTGGATTTGTGGAACAGTAGTTTGGACATAATGTACTGGCACAGGAGCAGCAGCATAGTGAGCAGTGTTCACTTGTGCTGCTGGGGCATATTGGGCATAATGCACAGTGTTTTGGTTTTGAGGTCTAGGATTTGAGCTAGGATGAGTAATTATGGGACCAGTATTCTGACTCCTACATTCCCTAGCAAAATGTCCCAACCTATTACACTTGTAGCACTTGATTTTCGATTTATCCAACCCAACCCTTAGATTCCCATGCAAACCTGGGAATTTTCTTCCTGTTCTTTTGTAGAACTTGCTAGTTCTAACACTTAGCAAAGCCAGTTGGTGCAGGATGTCCATTTCCTCTAAATCAGTGGGATCAAAATGTTGCAAATCATTTAGTTCAAAGCTTAAATTATCTAACATCTGGTTTTCGTTTGCAGTGAATGCATAACTTGCAGAGTGAGGATCAGGGTTGTTAAAGTTAGCTCCAGCAGTTATGTCAATGAAATGGTCATAACCCTGGTCCTTACCACTGCTCCCAGATTCTTCTTGACCCAAAAGAGCAGTGTTACCGAATGTATAATCATCAACGGCTTTTCCTGACTCTTGTAACTTCCTTTTCTAGTTCAACTCCCTTTCGTAGGTCAGGAGTCGACCATGGAGTTGGGTCAAGGTCAGATCCTTGAACTCAGGTGAATTTCTGGTGACAAAGGCTATAGTGTCCCATTTTTCGGGCAGTGACCTGAGGAACCTGCTGTTTTGAGTTGAGTTTGTAAAAGTGGTATTAACAAGCCTCAGTTCACTGATGAGACAACTAAACCGCTCAAATTGTTGAGTCAGTGATTCACCTCTAACATGACAAAACGTTTCGTACTGTTGGTTCAGGATTTCCCTATTGTTTTCTATGACTTCTTCAGTACCTCCAAACTGTTCCTTAAGTGCGTCCCACAATTCTTTGGCACTGTTACAATGTAACAGTCCAGCATATATTTCATTGGGCAGCGCTGATGCTATGATGCTAAACGCTTTAGCATCTAGTTCGATCTTTTGAAAATCAGTTTCGGTGTAATTTTCAACTGGTTTTGGAACGAACTTTTTAGCATCTTCAGCGCTTGGCACTGAAGGAACATGAGGACCAAAGGTAACAGACCTCCAACAACCTGTGCTTTGTTGAGCGAGGATGTGACCCATCCTCCTCTGCCAGATGTTGTACTCATTTCTTTTTAGCATAGGTGGTTTAAAAAGTGACCCGATGTTGTTTTTATCATCCTGAGATTGTGACGTCATTCTTGTTGTTTTACAGACACTGAGAAATCAACTTTAATTGTGATTTATCCTTGCTCTGTTTTTCAACGGACGAACAAACGATCAGTATCAACTGTTATGAGCTGAACTATTTACGTCAAAATGATTGTTAAATCAAATTTGACTGTCCAAGCTCTGATACCAATTGTTGGATCTGAGTTTCTTTTTGATTGTATTTTCGTTTGTAATTAAGATGGAAATGAATGAGTTGTGCAGCGGAAATAAGATGAAAGCAAACTTTGCATACAATCAAACGAGAGTAATACTTTTATCAAACATCTTTTCACAAAGAACCGAATGATTGAATTTGTTTCAACAACGATTACAATGATTGATGTAAGAATGCAAACTCCCCCTCAGCCAGAGCTCAGTAGTTTGTTCGTGCAAAGAAGACGATTGATCAAAAGAGCTAATAGAACAGTACAAAGTACTGAACTATTTATAGGCACTTGCAAACCACTGAGCATCTTAGCTGACGTCACCATGAAAGTGACATCTAACCTCCTAACAAACTCTAACTACTGATCTATAAACACTGATGTACTAAACTACTGCTATTACATTACATTACATAAAAGACATTTAAACTGCTGCTGCATCCTTCCACTGCTGTGAACCCAGCAGTGCTTGTCCGGATCAGCAGTACTTGACCCAAGGCAGTAGATACAGTCAACAGAGCTTTGGTCTTCCATCAGTCTTTGACTTTGGTCAGTAGATATAAAGCAGCAGTTGTAGGTCAGCACTTAGTATGATCAGCAGATAGGAGGTCAGCAGATATGAAACCACTTTCAAGGGGAGAGATTTGCATGAACCAACTGTAAACGTCTGCTTATTCTAGATCCACTACTTTGATCCAGTTTTGGCTTTACATTATATGTTCATCTGATAGGGTTCAATCCCAACAACTAGGGTCACCTAATGTACTTGGTCGGATCCTAATGATCGACCAAACTGGGTCGGGTTCGAAGGTATAAGCGATTTATCAGATCGCTTACCCTACGACCCTAGACAACGTGGTAATCAGTAGGCATAGTCCCAAGGGACTATAACCAACGTGATTACAATCACGTTGCGAAGTTCAAACGAACTTCGCATTGACCATTACTGGTCAACGCTGAAAGTCAAACAAAGTTTGACTTTCTGACTCGAAAAGCAGTAAAATAAGGAAAAGAACGAAAGAATACTTACGAAGGGTCCCCGAATGCTAACCTCGATTCAAAAATCTCAGGTATGAAACAATAGTTTCAACTTAGAGTTTCTCAAATCAAAGTTCTAGTGATTTTAGCAATGGGGGGTATGGGGTATTTATAGGAATACCCAAACCGTTAAGATCGTTTCATGGAAAACGTGCCTTAATCCCATCCGTACATGTGTTGAAATGTCATGGTGTTTAGGTGTTTAAATTCCATCCATACATGTGTTGAAATGTCATGGTGTTTAGGTGTTTAAATTCCATCCATACATGTGTTGAAATGTCATGGTGTTTAGGTGTTTAAATTCCATCCATACATGTGTTGAAATGTCATGGTGTTTAGGTGTTTAAATTCCATCCATACATGTGTTGAAATGTCATGGTGTTTAGGTGTTTAAATTCCATCCATACATGTGTTGAAATGTCATGGTGTTTAGGTGTTTAAATTCCATCCTTATCCGCTGACTAAGCAAGTTAGAATGTGTGGTTGTGAATTAAACAACGGCTAATACATCGAATCTGGTCCCGAATGCGAAAAACGATCCAAATGACGTGACGAATGGATTTTTCTTATGGCGAACACTAAAATAAAATATTTTAGTGCTAACATATTTTTTTTGGATGTCCGGATGTATTCAGAACGTAAGTTATGCGCGAAAATGCAAACTTGTGCACTTTTTGACACTTTTAGTCCCTGAATGACCCAAAAGTTTATTTTAGCACACCGAACCCCTCAAAGCCTATTTCTAAGCTATGTAAAGGATATTTATGGTATGTTTAACTTATGGTCATGTTCCGGAAGGTCTGTTACAGTTCAAATTGGCATACTTTCGCAGTTTGTCAAATTTAGTCCCTGTAAGCGATTAAAGTTTGATTTCACCACACCAAACCTTCCAAAACTTATATCTAAGTTATGTAAAGGTTATTTAAGGTATGTTAAGCCTATTTCACTATTCCGGAGTGTTCGTTGCATTAAACTGGTTATATTTACGCATCAGTGCGTGTATAACCTTCCAGAAAGCGATTTAGAGCTTGAAATCGAACATGAATTGATATGTGCAAATGATACACATATTTTTACAAATCCCAAGTATGAAATATAATATTTAATTGGTTTGGTATTTGTTTGATGGCCGTGGAGGCACAGGTGTTACAGTCTCCCCTACTTTAGGAAATTTCGTCCCGAAATTTATTTAGAGGAAACTTGTGAGAGTTTAAAACATGAAGTTGAAAAGATCGAACAACATTGGTTAGGGTTCTTGAACTTCTAGGAACCTTAATAACATTATGTTTGCAATGTAAGAGGGACACTTATATACAAGTATATGAAGTGTCATTGGTGCGTCCACCGTACCTCCATTACATCGTTGTCATTTTGTTATTGTTGTCGCTATCGGTTCTTACACATAATAAATCTTACTGGGTTTCTGTGCACTAAATTTCATAATTATGTACGCGTCCATAATTAGACAATTCCTTGCCCAGTTCACACAGTCTATTTTATAATGTGTAGTGTGAAACCAAATGAACATTCTTATGATGAGTGTGACTAGACCCCATAGAGTCCTTTTAATTAAATCAATAAATGATCTAAATAGACTATCAAGGAGTCTGTCCAGCTACATCACTAGATGTCGTTCTTTAACCAAATTGTGAATCAATCTTTTTGACTAGACCACTAAAAGGGTCTCTTATCGAACCATGGAGTGGTACCATATAACCCAAGGGTCTTAACTACAACGTACAAGCCCATAAAGATTAAGGTAGTACCTTTTGAATATCCTACTATGAATCCCTCATATGAAGATATGAAAGATTCTATGAGGATTTGAAAATCGTATCACACAAAAACATAGAGGAGAACACACAAACACATAACATATAATCGCATAATCGTTCAATTTGTTTAATTGTTTAATTTGTTATCGTTGGACACGGGTATTTAAAGCATACCAGAAACCCAATCCGTGGATTTCCTTTGGCACTTTAAATATTTTCAAGAATCTAACTATGAAGATAGGAAGATCTTAAAAGGAATTCGGTTTGTCCTAATTGAGTTGTTTTGTACATTTTAAAGTGTACAAGGAATTCAATCAGGGCTCCGATGTCAATGAAGGTGTTGATCGTGATCGGCTCAGGACATGAATAGATCAAGATGTCATCAATAATAACAATGACGATCTGATCCAAAAAGGCTTGCAGACTCCATTTATTAAGTTCTTGAAGATGGCTGGAGTATTTGTCAACCTAAAAGGCATGACTGTAAACTCGTAATGGCCATACTTCATGCAGAAAACCGTTTTGGGAATATCTTCTTCGAGAATACAAAGTTGATGATACCCAAAACGCAAATCGATCTTGGAAAAGCATGAACGCTATGCAGTTGATCGGAGAAATCGTTGATTTAAGGTAGGGGATATCGATTCTTGATGGTAAGCTTACTAGGCTTACGTTAATCGATATTCATTCGAAAAGATCCATTTTTCTTTTCACAAGGAGAACAGGAGTTTCTCCAAGGTGAAAAGTTCGGACGGATGAATCCTTTATCAGACAACTCTTGAAGCTGTTTTGATAATTCTTGCATCTCGAACGGTGCAAGACGATAAAATACTTTAGATTTAAAAGAAACCAGTGTTTGAGGTTCTTAGGGAGATCTCAAGTGATCGTAAAAATGACAGAACCACATGAGTAGTTTTGTCTTTGTGTTGACATCACAAGGTTGAATCAAACATTCATACAATTGCATTAGTTAGAAAATAAAACCACAAATTTTTATTTATATAACAACCGCATTGTCTTTAAATGTTACAAGATACCAACCAGAGGAAAAACAAAATACTAATTGTTCACTCCTTCATCAATGAGTGCCTCATTGATGTTAAACACTCGACCACGTGCTGGATTCACATTGACGTTGACATTCGCATTTGGGTTTGCGTTAGCATTCGCATTCACCAGTCTTGGGCAGTTGTGGCGGAAGTGACCAATCTCTCCGCAGTTGAAACATGAACCCAGTGGAAATCTCGCAGCATTCCCTTGAACCGGAGCTTGAACCTGAGCAGCCGGATTTTGTCCCAAACGACAAATCTTGGCCAAATGCCCAAGTTTACCACACGTCGTGCATTGCCAGCAAGCTTGTTGTACTGCGTGATGACCGTTGCAGCGTGCACAATAAGGTGCGGTACTGGCATATGCTTTCTTTGCAGGTGGCTGAGCTGGTTGGTTCCGCGGGTTCTATGCAGTCTGTGCTGTAACAGCAAAATTTTGGGCACCCTTTCGCTTCTTTGATTTCTTTGACGTCTCACCTTCCTTACCCTTCTTGTTTTGGCCTTTCTTGCTATCCTCCTTGTCAGCTGACTGTTTCTTGCCCTTGTCACCCTTCCTGTGTAACTTGTTCTTCCGAATCTGCGACTCAGTCAATGTCGCTGATAACTCGATCGCCTGACGGAGTGTGGCAGGGTTACTACCAGTAAGGATGTCTTGTACCGAGTCAGGTAGGCCGTCGATGTACCTTTCGATAGCTATGTCAAGTGGGGTAACCATTGTAGGGCAAAGCAGACTCAGCTCCTCAAACCTATCAGTATACGCCCTGTGCTCACCACTATCTTGCTTCAACTCATCAAATTCCTTCTCCAAAGCTCGCTGCTCATGACGAGGACAGAATTCCCTCATCATCAGAGCCCTAAGTTCAGCCCAGGTCTGTGCGAGAGCAACTTCCGCACCTCGGTCTCTCATTACCCCATTCCACCATGTAAGAGCCCTCTTCTAAAACACGCTCGAGGAGAACTCGACCTTGCGATTATCCGGGCACTGCACGTGGCGAAAAGTATTCTCAATGCTTTCGAACCACTGAAGAAGCCCAGTTGCTCCTTCAGAACCACTAAACTTGAGTGGTTTAGCCTGGTTGAAATCCTTGTATTTGCATAGCACATTGTTGTTGTTGTTGGCTTGGTTCCATTGAGCAAAGAGGTTTGGGAATTGAGCAGCCATTTGCTGCGCAATGATTTCTGCCAGCTCGGCAGTCTCTATCTGGCTTTCGCGTCGAGGAGGCATTGTCTAAAAGAGGAAACATGAAAGGAAACGAGTGAGAGAATTTAGACGAAAAGAATGAGATGAAACAAATCTGATGAAAGCAAGGATAGTGGTCATTTGTTTGTTACTACAAAGCAACAAACGACCTTGGTGATTAGTCAAAGTAAATAGGTTAAAAATAATGTATCGCGAAGACATGCTCGCCTATAAGTGAACACTCATCCCAAGAATTCCCAGGTAAGCACAACTGGTCTCGCGTCTGATGAGATGTATACGAAGTGCTTGCCTAGACAGAAAACCCAGAATACAGGCATTCACCCTTCCAGTTTGCACGTGTTCACATTATTTAAAACCCAAAACCTTGACGAGATTTTGAAAATTCAAAGGGGTTCAAAACCATATAACAGAGGGTTCAAAACCTTACAATAGAGGGTTCAAAACCTAGAAATTAATCATCCTAGAACAGATGATTAGTTTTCAAAAGCGGTTTTG
The DNA here is from genome assembly GCA_030545235.1 of Helianthus tuberosus. Classification (NCBI taxonomy): domain Eukaryota; kingdom Viridiplantae; phylum Streptophyta; class Magnoliopsida; order Asterales; family Asteraceae; genus Helianthus; species Helianthus tuberosus. The sequence goes on from CM060351.1 coordinate 51,019,799, forward strand.
AAATTTATGTTCTTGTTGTGGTCGTCACCTAAGGATAGGTGACGGTATTGTTTTATGACTAAACGCAAGTAAACTCGCGTTAGGGTCCTAAGAAGGTTATAGTCTAGGTCAAAGCATTACTAATTACTAATAACCTAATTCCCTATAACCATTGGCTCTGATACCATCTTTCTGTCACACCCCGACCGCGTAAAACAACAAATCACGGCGGAAACATCAGGGCATGTTGCAATAGAATTAATGTTTCATAACCATGGATATCAAAAGTGTTTCGTTTTATTAAACATAGAGTAATTACATCGTCTGGAAATCTAAATACACTATTTAAACATAGTCTATCATTGTTATTGAGTCACTAAGGCCTTGTCCAGTCCTATGTGAGCATGCATCCTATCAAACGATATCTTGCAATACCTGAAACATATGTGAAAACGAGGTCAGCAAAGAAATACTGGCGAGATACATAGGTTTTGTGAAAATAAGATTCATGACTTCTGTTTTAAGAAAATGTTTAGTCATGAACCTTGTAATTTGCTTTGTCTTTGTAAATCATTTGAAAAACAATTAGTTCAGATGATATGTATAAATAAGAAAATAATGCATGATTAAATGAATAACCATGTAAAATGAGTTTGTGTAAGATAAGTTGTTTGTAAATCAATGTCTTGTGAAAAGTATGTTACTTGTATAAAATGTTCTATGTCTCAAACTGAAATGATTCAAATAACGCTACAATATGTAATACCATACAAACACTTATATATAGGAAGTACCAGCGGCGTATCCACCATGCTTGTATCATATTACACCCGCATCGTTACTTAATCATTTACTCAAACCAAACCAACCAATGTAAGAAGTCTATGTTTAATTCAATTGTCAAATGTATTGGGTAATATGTCAAAGTGTTCATGTCAAGATGTAAATCATATCAAAATGTCTATGTCAAATATCCATGTCAAATGTCTACGTCAAAATGCCATGTATGGCAAGTGAAATGTCTCAACTAAACCATATGCACAAAAACAAAGTATTGAAGTAAAACTTGGTTTAAATCAAAGTTATGTTTTGTGGGAAATGCATGATCAAATGTCAATCATGTTAAAATGTTTACCCAATCGTTAACCCATTTGGTAAAATCGTTCTAGTCGTTCTTGTTTTAATTGTGAAACTACTTTATGGTCGATTCTCTAATAACCTTCAAACCTTCTTGACGCGTTCCTCGCTCCATCTCGCTCTCGCTCTCGTTCTTAACAAACCCTTACCAAAGGATAAGTTAATAATTACAGATTCAGTCGCTACCCACAACCCCCACACATAACAATGGGTGCAGTAAATAACGGGATTTGTCAGATCCTATGGTACCATAACCTAATACTGGTCGGCTTGATCATTGCTAATGAATGTCATCGGTCATGTAAACTACAACCAACAAGTTTGTTCACTTTTTGAAATTTGTTATTAGTTTTTGAAATCATTGTATTCGTTCTTGAAATCATTGTTAGCGTTCTTGAAATAATTGTTATTGTTCTTGAAACCACATAGTAATTGTTATTGAAACCATAGTGTAATTGTTCTTGAAACTATTGATAAAACATTTAGCACATATGAGTCACCCCAAAACAGTTGAAAACAGTAAAAGAGGGGAATAATGTACTCGCCTGGGAGTGCTTAGGAGTCTTGAACAACTACCAAGTAAGCTAGAGGAGTCCCGGAAATCAAACGGTACCTAATATAGGTAACTACATAATTAACCCGGACCTAAATCGGAAGACTGGGTAGCAGGAGGGTTTGTAAACCAAATGAGTGTAGGAACTCATATGATATGGTTTAACAAAGCCTACACACTAAATGAAACTTAACCTAAGTATTATCGACCCATCGCGACCCATTAAGGTAACTTATGCTACTTTAACGCGTCGTGCGCGTGAAACGCGTTCGGACCGTCTAACTAGTCCTATGACAAGTGTTATATGCCTAAACATGTTACATAATCAGTTATGTGACAAAATTTTAGGTTACATATGCTTAATTACCAATTATACATGAAAAGGGTATTCTGGTAATTTACCTAAGGCATATAAACTACTTATCATACAACTACTTAAACGATGTGACCATAGGGTATAACCTCGGAAGGTTATGCCCTATACTAGGGTCACCTAATGTATTTGGTCGGATCCTAATGATCGACCAAACTGGGTCGGGTTCGAAGGTATAAGCGATTTATCAGATCGCTTACCCTACGACCCTAGACAACGTGGTAATCAGTAGGCATAGTCCCAAGGGACTATAACCAACGTGATTACAATCACGTTGCGAAGTTCAAACGAACTTCGCATTAACCATTACTGGTCAACGCTGAAAGTCAAACAAAGTTTGACTTTCTGACTCGAAAAGCAGTAAAATAAGGAAAAGAACGAAAGAATACTTACGAAGGGTCCCCGAATGCTAACCTCGATTTAAAAATCTCAGGTATGAAACAATAGTTTCAACTTAGAGTTTCTCAAATCAAAGTTCTAGTGATTTTAGCAATGGGGGGTATGGGGTATTTATAGGAATACCCGAACCGTTAAGATCGTTTCATGGAAAACGTGCCTTAATCCCATCCGTACATGTGTTGAAATGTCATGGTGTTTAGGTGTTTAAATTCCATCCATACATGTGTTGAAATGTCATGGTGTTTAGGTGTTTAAATTCCATCCATACATGTGTTGAAATGTCATGGTGTTTAGGTGTTTAAATTCCATCCATACATGTGTTGAAATGTCATGGTGTTTAGGTGTTTAAATTCCATCCATACATGTGTTGAAATGTCATGGTGTTTAGGTGTTTAAATTCCATCCTTATCCGCTGACTAAGCAAGTTAGAATGTGTGGTTGTGAATTAAACAACGGCTAATACATCGAATCTGGTCCCGAATGCGAAAAACAATCCAAATGACGTGACGAATGGATTTTTCTTATGGCGAACACTAAAATAAAATATTTTAGTGCTAACATAATTTTTTTTGGATGTCCGGATGTATTCAGAACGTAAGTTATGCGCGAAAATGCAAACTTGTGCACTTTTTGACACTTTTAGTCCCTGAATGACCCAAAAGTTTATTTTAGCACACCGAACCCCTCAAAGCCTATTTCTAAGCTATGTAAAGGATATTTATGGTATGTTTAACTTATGGTCATGTTCCGGAAGGTCTGTTACAGTTCAAATTGGCATACTTTCGCAGTTTGTCAAATTTAGTCCCTGTAAGCGATTAAAGTTTGATTTCACCACACCAAACCTTCCAAAACTTATATCTAAGTTATGTAAAGGTTATTTAAGGTATGTTAAGCCTATTTCACTATTCCGGAGTGTTCGTTGCATTAAACTGGTTATATTTACGCATCAGTGCGTGTATAACCTTCCAGAAAGCGATTTAGAGCTTGAAATCGAACATGAATTGATATGTGCAAATGATACACATATTTTTACAAATCCCAAGTATGAAATATAATATTTAATTGGTTTGGTATTTGTTTGATGGCCGTGGAGGCACAGGTGTTACATAAATCGACAAGCATTTGCCAGGTGACCGAGTCCCCACATGATGCACACAAACGACACTGTAGGTGAGCTAAGTGGTGCGCATTACATTTGTTTCATATTGGTGCAGTACCGACATAAGGTTTCCTTGCAGGAGGTTGAGCTGGTTGGTTGTGGGTGTTTTGGTTGGGTTGTGCAGCAATCGCAAAATTTTGCGAAGCCTTACGCTTCTTAGAAGGTTCGGTTTTGCTTTCCTTGGTTTCCTCCTGGACATTAGCTGCTTGTTTCTTGTCGCCTTTCCGAGAAAGTTTTCCCTTTCTGATCTGAGATTCGGTTAGGGTAGCAGATAATTCAATGGCCTGTCTAACTGTGGTTGGATTACTACCAGTAACAATGTCCTGAACTGAGTCAGGGAGACCATCAATGTATTTTTCGATTGCCTTATCCAAAGGCGTAACCATGGTAGGACACAACAGACTCAGCTCCTCATATCGATCAGTGTATGCTCGATGTTCACCGCTGTCTTGCTTAAGATCGTCGAACTCCCTTTCCAAGGCCCTGATCTCGTGACGAGGACAGAAGTCCTTCATCATCAGTGCTCGAAGCTCTTCCCATGTCTGAGCCAGTGCCACATCGGCACCCCTATCTCTCACCACACCGTTCCACCACGTCAAAGCTCGTTTCTCAAAGACACTAGATGCAAAATCTACCTTTCGCTCGTTTGGACATTGAACATACCTGAAGGTGCTCTCTAGACTCTCGAACCATTGCAGAAGTGCAGTAGCACCTTGAGACCCAGAAAACTTTGATGGCTTAGCCGAGTTGAACGTCTTGAAGTTGCAGGGGGCATTATTGTTGTTGAGGGCTTGGTTACACTGAGCAACGATGTTCGGGATTGCAGCAGTTATTTGTTGTGTAATGACAGCTGCCAGCTCTTCAATAGATACCAGATTTTCGCGTCGTGGAGGCATTCTAAAAGGGAAACAAGAGAGAAAACAAATGAAATGGCATTGGGTAAGAATAGGATGTTACAATTACCGACCAAAATCATGGGTGATGGTCATTTGTTTAAACCACGAAGCAAACAAACGACACACAAAGGCTGAATCAAAGTAATTAGATCCTCATAATGTATCGCGAAGACATGCTCGCCTATAAGTGGACACTCACCCCAAGAGTTCCCAGGTAAGAGTGACTGGTCCGATTATGTGGATTTGTACGAACACTCTAGCCTTAGACAGAAAATTCAGGGTACAGGCATTCACTCTTCCAGTTTGCACGTGTTCACACTATTTAGGACCCAAAACTTTGACGAGATTTTGAAAACTCAAAGGGGTTCAAAACCTAGTAATCAATCATCCTAGAACAGATGATTAGTTTTCAAAGCGGTTTTGAAATTTATGTTCTTGTTGTGGTCGTCGCTTAAGGATAGGTGACGGTATTGTTTTATGACTAAACGCAAGTAAACTCGCGTTAGGGTCCTAGGAAGGTTATAGACTAGGTCAAAGTATTACTAATAACCTAATTCCCTATAACCATTGGCTCTGATACCATCTTTTCTGTCACACCCCGACCACGTAAAACAACGAAACGTGGCGGAAACGTCGAGGAGTGTTATAACAGAATTAATTGTTTCACAACCATGGAAATTAAAGTTTCATTTTATTCATCAAACAAGCGAGTTACATTGTATTTAAACAAGAAATAAAGAGTACATAACATAAATTAACTAGTTCTTGTCTCGTTTTAAGTCACTAAGGCACAGGTCCGCCTAAGTATGTCTTGATAAGTCCTATGCATCAACTCCTGAAAACACATGTGAAAAAAGGGTACGTCAGCATAAAAATGCCTGTGAGATACATAGGTTTTGTGAAAATAGGTTTCATGACTTGTAAGTTTAGAAAGAGTTGTTTAATAAAGTTTAGTCATGAACCTTGTAAATTGATTTGTTTTGTAAATCATTTGAAAAACAATAAGTTCAGATGATATGTATAAATAAGAGAATAATGTATGGTTAAATGAATAACCATGTAAAGTGAGTTTGTATAAGATAAGTTGTTATTTGTATAAAATGTTATATGTCTTAAATTGAAATGATTCAAATAACGCTACGATATGTAATACCATACAAACACTTATATATAGGAAGTACCAGCGGCGTATCCACCGTGCTTGTATCATATTACACACGCCTCGTTACTTAAATCACTTACTCAAACCAAACCATCAAGATGTAATGTTTAACAATTGTAGAAATGTTTAGGTATAGTCAAATGTCTATTGTCAAATGGTTCTCATGGTTCAATAGATACAAATGGTTCACATAATGTAATATAATGTGTTCATATGCTGGATGAGCATATGAAAAAAAATGTAATGTAAAACAATGTACTAAGTATGCACACCATGGACATATATAGCATGAAATGTAATGTAAAACGATGTACTAAGTATGCACACAATGGACATACATAGCATGAAATGTAATGTAGAACAATGTACTAAGTATGCACACAATGGACATAGTACTAAGTATGCACACAATGGACATAGTACTAAGTATGCACACAATGGACATACATAGCATGAAATGTAATGTAGAACAATGTAATAAGTATGCACACAATGGACATACATAGCATGAAATGTAATGTAAAACGATGTACTAAATATGCAACAAAGGACATACATAGCAAAAACACAATGAAATCATGTACTATAAATGTACTAATGAACATAGCAAGTATATGATGTGAAACAGGAAAGCATGAAAGTAACAAGTAGGCACATGTGTTTCACCCCAAAATGTTTGGAAAACAGTAAAAGAGGGGTCTATGTACTCACATAAACCCCTTGAAAACATTTAAAAGATGGGGTTCTATGTACTCACTTGAGATTGCTCAATAGACTTTAGATATCCACCAAGCAAAGCTAGAAGGTCACGAATATCAAACGGCACCTAATATAGGTAACTACATTAATAACCGGACCTATATCGGAGGATTGGATAGAATGAGGTCTTGTAAACCAAATGAGTGTTGGGACTCATGCGATATGGTTTAACAAAGCCTACATACTAAATGAAACCTAACCTAAGTGCTTACGACCCATTACGACCCGTTTAGGTAGCTTATGCTACTTTAAAGCGTCGTTCGCGTGAAACGCGTTCGGACCGCCTAACTAGTCCTATGACAAGTAGAATATGCCTTAACATGCCTAATATTGTCGCCAAATCAGTTTAGATGTCAAAAGTTATGTTACATATGTTTAAAATGAATTCTGGCATCAAAGGGGTATTTTGGTAATTTACCTAAGGCATATAAACTACCTATCATACAACTACTTAAACGATGTAACCAAAAGGTATAACCTCGGAAGGTTATAACAGCTGTTAACAGCTGATTAATCTGATCTAGGAGCCTGACGCGGGCCGCGTAAGGTATCACCCAGGGTTTACGCGGGCCGCCTGGGGGTCCTGATCAGAAAACAACTTTGCATAATGACAGTTTTGGTCCCTGTTGTGTTTTAAGGCTATTTCCGACATGTTTAAGGCCCGTTAACCCCATTTCAAAGCTCTAAAATGAAGTTAAAGTATAGGGAACTTAAAATGTGCTAAAAAATATCCCGGATGTCGGTTCGTTTGGCCGTACGATCGCGATGTTTGCTTAATTACGACGGAATGCGCATAAGCGCGAAAAACGATCCAAATTGCGTGTCGAATGGATTTCGCTTATGCCAAACACTAAAGCATAATATTATAATGCTTACATAAATTTTTGGATATCTGGATGTATTCAGAACGTAAGATATATGCGAAAGTGCAAACTTGTGCACTTTTTGACGCTTTTAGTCCCTGAATGACACAAAAGTTTATTTTAGCCCACCGAACCCCTCAAAGCCTATTTCTAAGCTATGTAGAGGATATTTATGGTATGTTTAACTTATGGTCATATTCCGGAATGTCTGTTACAGTTCAAATTGGCATACTTTCGCAGTCCCTGTAAGCGAATAGACTTGATTTTGCCATACCAAAGCCTTCAAAACTTATTTCTAAGTTATGTAAAAGTTATTTAAGGTATGTTAAGCCTATGTCACTGTTCTGGAGTGTTTGTTGCAATAAACTGGTTATATTTACGCATCGGTGCGCGTATAACCTTCCAGAAAGCGATTTAGAGCCCGAAATCGAACAAGAATTGATATGTGCAAACGATACACATATTTATACAAATCCCAAGTATGAAATACAATATTTCATTGGTTTGGTACTTGTTTGATGGTTGAAGTGACACAGGTGTCACAACACTTCTTGTCGATTAGAGAAAAGGATAACACTGGTAAGCTAGCTGAGCTTTACCTAAGGGAGATAGTAGCACGTCATGGAATGCCTATCTCAATAATATCAGACAGAGATGGTCGGTTTGTGTGAAGGATTTGGCAATCCTTTCAAGAAGCTTTTGGTTCTCAGTTGAATCTGAGTACTGCTTTTCACCCGCAGACGGACGGACAAAGCGAGAGAACAATTCAGACATTGGAAGATATGCTACGTTCTTGTGTAATGGCTTTAGGTGGCAGTTGGGATACTCATCTACCTTTGGTTGAGTTCTCCTATAATAACAGCTACCATACAAGCATCCAAGTTGCACCGTTCGAGGCTCTCTACGAACGCAAGTGTCGATCGCCATTATGCTAGGCAGATGCAGGCAACAGACAGCTGGTTGGTCCAGAACTGGTCCAAGAAACAACAGACAAGATCATGAAGATCCGAGAGCGCATCAAGGCTGCCCGTGATCGACAAAAGAGTTATGCGGACCAAAGATGAAAACCCTTGGAATTTGAAGTGGGTGATATGGTTTTGTTAAAAGTCTCACCTTGGAAAGGTGTGGCACGCTTTGGGAAGCGTGGTAAGTTGAACCCACGTTATATCGGCCCGTTCAGAATTTTGGAAAGGGTTGGTTCTGTAGCGTACAAGTTGGAGCTACCAGCAGAACTTAATGGTGTTCATGATACATTTCATGTATCTAATCTGAAGAAAAGTCCAACTCAGGAGACAGTGGTCATCCCTGCAGATGAAGTTCACATTGACGACACACTCCACTTTACCGAATAACCCGTTGAGGTTACAGATTGGATGGTTAACAAGACTTGGAGGAGTAGTGTTAAGCTTGTCAAGGTTAGATGGAACGCACGTCACAGCCCAGAGTACACTTGGGAGCGTGAAGACCGTATGAAAGCAAAGTACCCACATTTGTTTCCCAGCTCCCCTGCAGCTAGTAGCAAAGCTTAAAATTTCGGGACGAAATTTTTTTAACATGGGGAGAATGTGACAACTGTCAAAATCCCAGGTATCCATACAACTATTAAACAGTAATTATGACTTAATAACTTTGCTGATTTACATTTAATGACTTGAATTTGCTTTCTGATTATTGTTATCATACATACATGTGCATCATATATTGTAAATGACATACCATTATTGCATGCAAACTTTATTGATTCAAATGATGCACGAAACACAGTTAGCACAATTATCAGACAAATCAGAAAAATGCTGACGGAGTTCAGTACATAGACAGACATGGTATTGAGATCCAGAATGAGCCAGAAACCAAGAGGTACATTAGTATAGTGTGTAGGAAAGTAAGGATCGTAAAACTGCCTTCCTAGAGATAGTTTAAGTGCCGGAAAGTGCCTGAAACTCACTTAAATTGCTGAAATCAGCAAAAATCAGCATTTGAACACTTTAATATCATGCAGAAACATGGTTAAATGGTCCAGAATACTTTCCTAAGTATCGAGAATCAAAACTGTCACAAAAGGTAGCATAAAGCACCCTAAACTACATAGTTTAGCACCTTAACGAACCGGTAACCAACCGAACAACCGGACACTACCTGAAACACCAAATTTCCACTAGAAACATTGTTTTGACATTACCAAGCTAGTTATGGTCCCCGAACATCGTAAAACACTTTATAAACATATAACAACTAAAACACCTAACTATAACATTAGATTTCAACCTTATAATCTAACTTACCATTACAACCCAACTAAACACCCCCCCCCCCAACTTACGGTTACTTGTGGCCCCCACATGTAGGTTTTATTTGATTATTTTATAAGATTGTGTCTCCACTTTTTAAACATAAAAACCAATAGAAAATATGCTTATGTGGGATATTATAAGAAACCTTAAGATCATAACCATTTCATTCTCAACACACCAACACTTGAACTCACCTCCTTCCCTCCTCTCCCATTCTTGGCCGAAGACACCCCCACACACATCCATCATCATTAATCAATTCTCATCCAATCCATACATACTCAAAGGTGTAAGAAGGTGTATAAGGAAGCTTGGAGCTCTTGGAAGTTGAAGGACCACTCACACAAGCTTTTATCCACCTCTTCATCATCTTGTGATCATCCCTAGCCTTGAGCTAGTAGTAAGATCATCTACACTCTATTTTACATCTTCTTAAGTTGGTTAAAAGAATGATACGAGTTGTTAATCATGAAGAACACTATGAATCTAGAACATGAAACTTGAACATAAGACTAAAATCATAAGAAATCATGTCGTTTAAGTGTTGTTTTGCTTGTTGATTGTTGATTACTCATGTTATTGATGTAAATCATCATGTGATCTTGCTAGATAGTGATTAAAGACATAATCTAGCAAGATGAGAGGATGATTATGTTAAGAATCAATAGATCATCCTTGTGTAAATCATGAACTTGAAATGTAAATTGTTTTTCTTGTAAAGTGATGATCAAAGTGAATGTAAAATCTTGTAAATCTATGATTTCAAGAGTGATTTTTCAAGAAACAAGTTAAAAATACAAAGTTTACTTAAGCATGGTTCTTAAAGGAACTAACCATATTTTAGGTGGTTAATTAAGTGTAGAAATACATATTTAACAAGAAAAACTCAAGAAGAAATATTTTTAGAAAATTTATTTACAAGTTGTAAAGGACTAATTTCTTCAATAATGATGTTTTTAAATAAATAATCACACTTTAAAGGGTAACTAAGCTTACTAAACACAATAGTAAGTTACCACAATTTTTTGTAAATTTTCAAGTTCATGAAGTAGTAATTTATGCTTATTGGTAAGTGTTGATTGGTTTATTGTTGATTGTGGTGATTTATAAAAGAAAATGATATGCTTTGAAAGCATGGAAACCTCTATTTTTAAGGGGAAACTATGGCAAAAATTTTCTAAAAATTAAACACTTAGAAAATATTTTTAAGCAAATATTTACAAGTATATTTTAAACATGGAATTTTTATATAAAGTTTGCCATAATTTTTGGTACAAAAATTGCAATCCAAAATATTACCAAAATTCCAAGAGAATGAATATATAAATTATACCCCAAATATTGGTGAAACCGAATAAGGAATATAACTTACAAAAATATTCTGGAAATTTAATTTATAAGTATATTTTGGTAATTAGTATTTTGGACATCAAAAGAACAAAAATATGATTTTTATAATTAATACAAAATATATCATATTTTTTACTAGGAGAAAATATATTATTTTTGGTAAGTAAAAATATATGTTTTCTTGAAATTATTAAGATGATATATTATTTTTGGGAGAAAATATACATTTTCATAAATAAACATGAAATACATTATTTTTGGGTGAAAAATGGATTTATATATATTTTTTAAGTTAGACTTGAAAATATATTATTTTTGAGGTTTATATGAAAATATAAATATTTTTGCCAAGGGAAAAATTAAAAATAATTTTTCTATGTAATATTTCTTAAAATATATATTTTGAAAATATATATTGATGAATTTTTATTAGAAATATTATTCTGAAAAAGTTAATACAAAAATTAAGTATAAGATACTTAATAAACACAATAAAAATACGTATTCTCGTATGTATGAATATACACCGGAATACGCCACCGATACTTGGCAAAAATATTCAAGTATAAGAATACAAATATAAATACACCCATCCTTGGGAAGTTATACTTGTAGAAATTCATAACTGTGACAAGTTAAAATGTATTATTATAACTAATATTCCAAAATTAAATAAATATAATTTAAGTTAGAATATTTATTATTTTAACAAATAATTATATAACTTAGAATAATATTGAAGACACAATGAAACGTAACTCAAAGACACTAATTAATACTAAGTCAAGGCACGACCCGCTCGTCTAATAAACCGTAGTACGTTGTAGGTAGTCGTGCATACGAGTAGCAGCTTTGAGTTGCATTTGGATTCGAAGAACGCAAGATTGTGAGTTCATGTCCCCCTTTTTCTTTTAACTGTTTTCAGTTTTATAACTTCGGCGGTGAAGTACATGTTACAAATTGTTTACAAATGATTACAATTGGTATAGTTAGCTAAGGAATGAACTGTTAGATCATGTGAATGGGTAGGCACACACTTAAGACCATTAATCCTTGTATAAGGACCGAGGGACATGAGTGATAGATCTATTTGGGTGTAGCGAGCCCACACCCATGTGGACCGGGGTTTGGCCCATGAGGTGACTATGTCTTACAGCCGGAAGCCCGGTACAAAATCTGCTAGGTTTGAGCCTTCCTACGCGTTGCACACATGTTAATGGCCTTACAAACCATTAATTGATATGTTTCCTTGTTTGCTTTCATATCGGGTTTACAAAACTTACATACTTACAATGATTTCAAAGGTTTATTCGTGCACACATACAAAACACATGAACTCGCTCAACCTTTGTTGATATTTTCAAATTACTTGTATTTCAGGAAACTAAGTATGGGTCTGGCGGGCGTTGGAGTTTTCAAGTGATGTTTGAAATAAAAGATGTCATCCGGTATCTAAGGGTTTGGATTGCGTATCTTATCCTGGATGAGATACATAGTTCAAAGCCTAGCTTTCATTAAGTGTCTTTTGTGAAGTCCTTATGGAACTTAAAACTTGTTGGTATTGTATTTTGAACATGAAGTCTGTGTTTGGATTTTAAGACAATGTTGTTTGTAATGTTTTAAAACTATCTATGGATGAACATCTTGGGTTTTATCATATAGTTTGTTTGTTATGGTTGAATGCAATGATATTAAGCAAGTCACACATAATCACGCTTCCGCAAAAGTCGGGGTGTGACAACAAACCTGTAAAAGCTTCTACACCCACCACGGGGGAGTGCCCAGCTCAACACGGGGCGTGGTCAACGCAAAGACACACAGAATCTTACAAACTCTTGATAGTACAGATACGATGCTGACCACGGGGCCGTGCCCACTGGACACGGGGCCGTGTGGGACCCTCTCCTGACAACTGCATTTAATGAAGGAAGAGAAAAGGCTGGCCACGGGGTCGTGGCCAGAGCTCTGTGCAGGCTATAAATAGGGGTGCTTGGCTCACTTCAAAGGCATCCCTTGTCAAACCACTACTCTCCCACTTTGCCACCACTCCACCACCACTACGACACCAACACCCACCACCATCATCCATCATCCATCTTTAGAGTGTGTAGTAGTCCTGGGATCCAAGATTAATCTTAAGGGTTCTTGCCAATCAAATGCCATGTTTGGTTAAGCATCTTACATCACTTGGTGAAGACAAGTCTTTTATTTATTACTTTTGATTTTTAATCTTTCAGCACTTTTTATTTGGTTTTGTATTAATGACTTTAATAACTAGTTTCTTATGTTGAAGGTGAATTTTCTTTATCATTTATCTGTGGTGTCTTGGCGTTACTTTACTGTCTATATAAAGTAAAAGATTGCATCATTCATGTCTCTACGGTTCATATAGAGGCATGTTGGCTACCTGGTCGGGGGTTAAGAGAATGGTTTAGTAAGGTTCTTGTCTTGTTCAGTATATAGATCCTGCAAGGAACTGGAACAACCTTACTAGGACCTCCTTCAATACCCACTGGTATTGGATGGCGGGGGTGCGAATAGCTTGAACCCCTCATATGTAAACTACTATTAATACATTAAACCGGCTACTTGGGATTGTATCCCTGCTGACTCAACCCACTTAGCCGAGGGTAACGTCACCTTCAAAAGAGGGGCCTACCACTTTTCGTATTAATAACTTAATTATTTATCTTTCAATATTCCGACCCTTTGGGATTGTATCTGAAGGGGTATGGTCCCAGAACTCGCACCAGCATGGCCGCGAGTGACCATTACCCTTATCAAAAAACCCCCACCAGCAAGAACTTATCTATGTCCGTGCGGGCATGCGCGAACACAGCAGTCGAATCCAATCGGTCAAGCGATAGGAAGAAGACTTACCTTGTGTATGAAAATGGGTGTACGCATAGCGATGCGGACTAGCACCACATCCTATGAACATTTTCTTCACAACAAGGGATCTGGAAAACAGCAACAATCACCACAAGTGGCGATGCGGCCTGGCACCGCATCCCGCAGTCTTCGCCAGAGTGAGAATGCGGAAACAACAGCGGTTACCACAGGCAGTGATGCGGCGCGGCACCGCATCCTGCCCACGAGGCAAGTGGGACTGACACCATAGAACAAGTGGCACCAATGACAGTCGCCTGTTAGCCCATACGTAAGCAACAGACTGACAGCGCAGTAGGACGTGGCTTCACCTCCACAGCCGACAAGCCTGACACACCAGCATAAGGGCGGCGCGTCGTCAGTCTGTCCACTCAACCACCCTCCTTCACTCCTCGGCTATAAATACCCATCCCAAACCAGGTTTGAGGTATCGTTTCTCAACTCTCTCACAACTACTACTATTACACACTTTGCTTCATAAGCAAATTACTGATTCTCACGCCGGAGAGTGGTAACAAGGAGCACCCCCAACCCCTTCCTCCTTGTTACGAGTCACGGTGTGTTTCCCTTGTGCAGGAGACAGCCCAGCTGATGGTCCAGCCACCGATCCTCGGAAAGAAGGGATTAACCCTACTTGACGAGACCAGTGTATTAACCTCTCTTGGTTAACCATTGTTTCATCATTTGCGCCCACCGCTACTCTTAACACTTTTTTCACATCTCTTTCTTGAGATCATGTCTGATCGTCCAAACAATGCTACCGGGGAAAGCTTGAACCCCGCAAACCCTGGGCCTGCGGGGACTACTCCTCCAGCCCAAACTTTGGCCACATCGGCACATCCACACAAGGGGGCACCCCCCCCCACATTTGCACTAGATGTTTCATAGTATGCTTCTGTGATACCTCCAGGCATGGACCTTCATGCCTGGTATTACCAACAACAAACTATGCTGGCCGCAGCATACAACAGAGCTTGCGCTGAAGAGCAAATTCCTGGTAGACCCACCCCCGCACCACATACACCTGCGGATCGTATCTTGCAATACGACGGCAGGGCCCCCACACGCCCACCCTCTCACAGTAGGCACGAAGACCGTGGTTCTTCTTACTGTGACGTCCGCATGCTCGATGAGGACGATTCCTCATATGGGTACCGCCGCAGGGGCCCTATACATAGCTGCCTAGGCCCTCAGGGTGAAACTAGGTGGCAGTCTACAGCCCACCGCGGCTCTGGCATCCACAGCCGCCTGGGACCACAACCCCACAACGAGGGGTATGATCGTACCGACCCGGACGACCATACGAGTTACGGGGAGTCTAACACGACTAACAGCCCACCAGGAGGACACAATTACGTTCCTCCCACGGAACCCTGCACTACATACCTCCGCACTGCTAAGCGCAACCAAACCCAAGCCTACAGACCAAAATCCGCGGCCGAAAACTCCAAATTTATACCGGAGATTGCCCACGCCGATGTCAGTACGACTAAACTCCCACTAACGATTGGGAAGTACAATGGTTCGTCAGACCCGGACAACCACATGAACATTTTTACCGGCGCTGGGTGCAATGGCAAGTGGGACGAGGCCACTTGGTGTCATTTTTTCCCCCAGACCCTCACTGGTCTGGCGAGGGCTTGGTTCGATTCTTTTCCAGTGGGATCATTGGCTTCATTTGAAGACCTGCAAGCAAGATTCCTTGCACATTTCAGCCAGCAGCGACGTCACAAACGAGATTACATGGACGTCATGAACATCTGGTGTGGAGACAACGAAAGTCTGGAGTCGTTTGTCGTCCGCTACAATAAAGAGTGCCTTGAGATCGGCGGAGTAGCAGATCAAATGGCACGCAACCATTTCATTCGAGCCGTCAAGGATGATGAAATGGTTATGACCATCTCAGGCTAGGAGGGCTTTCCAGAAAGGTGGGACGATGCGATGTCATGGTCGCGGTCAAGACGTATGCCCAAACTCAGCGGTCTCTCAAACCGCACAGTGCCAAGGCACAGCCCCAAGCGGAAGGACAATCCTCCCCCCAAGACTCCAAGCGCAATAACAAGCGCAACCGGGACACGTGGAATCGTGGCAACGATTCCAAACTGTACGTCCCACGCAGCCACCAGCCCGACGCAAGGGCAACGATCAATGCCCAACGCGACAATCGGGCATCCAAGAAAGAATCTCGGGACCGTAATTGGACCGAGATTAACCAGTCGCCAAGTGACGTCCTCTTTACGGACGCACAATTCTTGCGACCGGCCCAACCAATGAAGTCTAAAAAGAACCAGGATCTCACGCTTTACTGTGAGTATCACAAGGACTCAGGCCACACAACCAACAACTGCATTAGTCTCCGGCTGGAGATTGAGCGAGCCCTGAAGGAGGGGAAGCTGCAACATTTGTTGCCAGCCGCGCAAAAGTAAACCAAACGCATCACCCCCCACAACGAGGGCACCTCCATGGGTAAAAGGACCATGTATGTGGCCTCAACCCACATGATCAATGGAGGACGTGGAAAGTCGTGCAAGCCGGCAAGAAAACCGGACAATGACTGGAAAGACGAACAAGTCGTCTTTCCAAAAGTCTGACGCCGACCACGCGACAGGCGCGCCGTCGTCATTACAGGCTACCTGGCTCATTACTGTACGGAGCGATTATTCATCGACCCGGGTAGTACTTCCGACATTATATATGAGTAGTGCTTCAACCAATTTGATCAGGAAGACAAGGATCGGTTGCAGCCGGTAGATTACCTCTTGGCCGGATTCGCTGGGGAAACCGTATTCCCCCTGGGGCAAATTACTTTCCCTGTGCGCCTCACCAACGGAAGGCACACACGAATAGAGGAGGTAAACTTCATGGTTTTACCCCACACCTCCAGATACGACTTACTTCTTGGGCGAGAGTCCCAAGGCGATTTCAACATGATTACATCCGTCCCCCACTCTGCCATCGGTTTCCCAACCGAGACGGGGGTCGCGATAATCTATGCCCGCAGAGAGGTTATGACCATGGACGAGATGCATTCGACCAAGATGGTAAGGCTCACCCCCAACACCCAACCGGAAAAATGGGTACTTAACGCAAGACACCCAGAACAGACGGTCACATTGGGGCATGCCTTGTCCAACAACATCAGAGCGCGCCTGAAGCAACTCCTCTTCAGGAATCAAGATATTTTCGCATGGACACCCGCTGACATGACAGGGATGCCACGCGAAGTCGCGCAACATTTCTTGAATACCTTTCCAGGTATCAAGCCAGTGCTCCAAGGCCAGCGCCACCTTGGGTCCGCAAAGAACGAGGCGATGCACGAGCAGGTCAAAGAACTGCTTTCCGCAGGCATCCTGCGGGAAGTCAAATACCAGACTTGGTTATCCAACCCAGTCATGGTAGAAAAACAAACCGGGGGCTGGCGCATGTGCGTCGATTATAAAGATCTCAACAAAGCCTGCCCCTAAGATTGTTACGCACTTCCCGAGATCGACGAGAAAGTCGATAACCTTGCCCCGTTTCGATGGAAGTGCTTCCTCGATTGTTACAAAGGCTATCACCAAGTACAGATGGCAATCGAGGACGAAGACAAAACGACATTCCGCACCCCTACGGGGAATTACTGTTATACAAAAATGTCGTTCGGGTTGCGCAACACGGTCGCAACCTATCAAAAGTTGATGAATGACACTTTTGGTGATCAAATCAGCAAAAGTGTTGAAATCTACATGGACGACCTAGTCTTCATGAGCATGGAAGAAGATACCATGCTCAACGATATCGAAAGAACATTCCAAACTCTGCGCGGCATCAATATGAAGCTTAACCCAGGGAAATGCTCGTTTGGAATGGAAGAAGGCAAGTTCCTTGGATTCATCGTCACCAAAGACGGATTCAAGGTAAACCTAGAAAAGGTTCAGGCGATCGAGCGTATGCCATCACCTTCCACAATGAAGGAAATGCAACGACTAGCCGGCCGGCTAGCAACGCTAAACAGATTTCTAGCCAATCATGCAGCTAAATCTTATCCTTTCATCAAGACTCTGCGGAACTGCTTAAAAAAGGAACAATTCCAGTGGAACACAGAGGCTGAAAACGCTTTCCGGGAGATAAAAGAGTGTTTGATCCAACTCCCAACTCTAACCGCACCACGCAAGAAAGAACCACTTATCTTATACCTATCCGCCTCAGATAACGCGGTGGGTGCGGTACTCATCGTGGAGCGAGAGGGAGTTCAAACACCCATCTACTATATCAGCAAAATGCTTAATGACCCAGAGACAAGGTACTCCATCATGGAGAAGTTGGTACTCGCACTGGTGCACGCATCGAGACGGTTACGACGTTACTTTGCAAATCACGTCATCACCGTGTTAACCAACTATAGGATCGGGCCGATCCTCTTCAAGCCCGAAATCTCTGGGAGATTAGCAAAATGGGCCATTGAACTAGGTGCGCACACATTGATCTATAAACTGCGCCCCACGATCAAAGGCCAAGTTCTAGCTGATTTTGTTGCCGAGGTACCGGCAAATCGCATCCAAGAATGCGAAGAAGAACAAAACCCTACACCACCATCATCCTCATCGGATATCTAGGCACTATACACCGATGGTGCATCCAACGAGGACGGCGCAGGTGCAGATCTGCGACTCGTCGGCCCCGATGGCCAAGAGCTCACCTACGCAATCTGCCTCGATTTTAAAAGCACAAACAACGAAGTAGAGTATGAGGCTCTACTGGCAGGGTTGCGTCTGGCAGTCAAACTCGGCGTCCAACATTTGGAGGCACACGTCGACTCACTACTAGTTGCAGGGCAAGTGCGCAGCGACTATACCGCAAAGGGGGATATCATGATCCTCTACCTCGAACATGCCCTGCAACTGAAATCAAAGTTCACTTCCTTCAATATCCGCCACATCAACAGGAGTGAAAACAAACCCGCGGATGCACTTTCAAAACTCACATCCACCAGCTTCCAACACCTAGCAAAGGAGATACGCATTGAGATTCTGCAAAATCCCTCAGTACCCCTCCGCCAGGTCAATGTCATCCAGTACGGTACAACATCCTGGATGACACCAATCATTGCATACTTGCAATCAGGTGTTACTCCTGAAAGTAAAGCAGAGCCACGCAAGTTGCAATACAAAGCGTGCCATTATCAGATGGAAGACGGTATTTTATACCGCAAATCATACCTGGGGCCACTTCAGCGGTGTGTCGACCCCCAAGATGCCACGTATCTAATCAGGGAGATACATGAAGGAATATGTGGCATACACGCAGGCCCACGCATGGTGGTGGCCAAAATCATGAATGCCGAGTACTACTGGCCCGACATGCACCTGGACACGGTCAAAGTCTTGCGCAAGTGTTTCAATTGTCAGCAACATGCTCCCAAAACCTTGCGCCCCAAGAACAACCTGATCCCCGTCACCACCGAATGGCCATTTCAAAAATGGGCAATCGATTTTTCCAGACGCACCAGGTGCGGTCAAATTTATCATATTGGCTGTCGACTACTTCACCAAATGGGCAAAACCGCTAGCCTCTACCACCGCTATGATAACATGGAAATTTGTCTGGGAATGCATCATCTGCCGTTTCGGTCTACCAATGTGCATAGTAACCGATAACGGCACCAACTTTGCGGCCGAAGATTTCCAAAAATGGCTAAAGAAACTAAACATTGAACACATATTCTCCTCAGTTGCGCATCCGCAAGGAAATGGCCAAGTAGAAAGTATCAATAAAAGTTCAGTCGAAGGCATAAAGGCGCGTTTGGGAACAGCCAGACGCCGCTGGGTCGATGAACTCCCTAGTATCTTATGGGCTCATAGGACTAGCCCAAAGACAAGTCACGGTGAGACACCCTTCAGCCTGGTCTATGGCTCTGAAGCGGTGATCCCCGCTGAAGTAGGTCTCCCTTCACCTCGAATGTTGGCTGTCAACAAAATTGACAACAATGACGAGCGCAGGCTTTACTTAGACCTCCTAGAGGAAAGGCATGAAAACGCAGCAATCAACGAGGCCAAGTATAAAACCAAACTAGAAAAGTACTACAATGCGCGTGTTCGCATTTGTACCTTCAACCCGGGAGACTACGTCCTTCGCGACAATGAGGCGTCTAACGCAGAACACCCAGGGAAACTTGCCCCCAAGTGGGAGGGACCCTACCTCATCCAAGAGGTCCTGGGCAAAGGCGCATATAAACTACAAACATTAGAATTCGAACCTATCGCACGCACATGGAATGCACAGCAGCTTCGACGCTGTTACATGTAAGCCATGTTTTACATTTTCCATGTAACCTATCGGGTCGCAGGCCATTTGCAAATAAATAAATGAACGATTCAATACAATATTATTTGTTTCCTTCTATTACAAATGCGTGTTCCACTTCGCGGTATCTGCAAAAACAGATTGGCAAAAGCTTCATTCGCGATACCCACACAAAGTGGCAACCACACACAAATATTGTAATAGGCCAACAAAGGCAAAACATCAATGTCTATCCGACTGGATACGCACATACGGTTTTTACAAAACCTACACAATTCCTAAACCCTAACAGGATAAAAACAGGAATTAACTAATACTCACACAACAAAAGTGTAGAGTATACTCAACTGCGCTTTACAGCCAACAGAGTTATCCATATACTTGCATGTCACCTAGACATACAAATGGCAAACAATGACTTAGTTTTATTTACATGTACCTGAAACATGGGCCTTAAATAAACACTATTTCAACTGCGCTCACACAAAGACAATAAGTATTCTTTACTTATGAACTTTGAGTCGCACATACTTACGTATCATCTAGATATGCAAAAGGCAAATTCAGACTTAATGTTATTGACAAAAACATTAACTCACACATGTTCAAGAATGCAAGTAGTAAAAAGACTTGTACAATTTGAACAAAAGGGTTAAACTTTGTATATTCCAAAATATTTCTACACCATTGCGGTGCAGAAAAAGTTTACATCAGTTCTACTCTAGGAACATTTACATCAAAAAGAAAAGTCAAAAAGGGCACGCAGGCCAACCTAGTCCTCTTTTGTACCACTGGTACCCGCATCACCCTTTGCGCCACCAGCAGTCTCCTCCTGCTCTTCAGGATCAGCATACAACAACCGCAAGCGGTCCACATAATCTTCCGCCTCTAAGCATTTATCAATATCATCAATGGTAGAAATGGACAAGCTGTTGTATGCGTTAATAGCCGCAACATACCGAGCCTCAATATCTGCACCATGGAACCCAGATCTTTCATCGGTAAACTTGCTCTGGTAAAAAGGGTTCACATGATTAAGGCATTCATTGTAACCAGCCTTGAACCCCGCCTGCCGCGCATGCTCCTTAAGCTCATTAACATCAGCTGCGTTCTCAGGCGAGTCAAGAATAGTTCTAACAATCTGCAAAATACAAGTGATAAGGTTAGCGAAAGCAAACCTAAAGATAGCAAAGACACCGGATACTTACATGCCCGATACCGTGATCACGCATCCAATCATGATCTGCCTTAAGCTGATCAAATGAAGAAACCAGGCTATCTCTGGCCTTAGCAGCCTCCCTTGCACGCCCTTCAGCTTCAACCACGTGCGCAGTGACCTCCTCAAGCATAGTCACTCGGTTCTGCACTTCAGCCTTTCAATAGCAAAGAAGACACAAGTATAGGAAGGCAATCAGTTATACTTTAAAAAAAAAGGCAACAGGCTCAAATTGAATCGCGGTTCATACCTTAAGATCCTCAACAACTTTATTCAAGTTGTTGAGGTCAGCATTCACCTCTTCAAGAGCCTTGGCAGTGCGGGCCTCCGCCTCCTTGGCCTTTTTGGCAACCGCCTCAGCTGCGGTCTTCTCCTTCATCAAAGCAACATTCGCTGCTTTGAGATTAGTGACCTCCTGACGAACATGATAAAGTTTTTCATTTTCTCGAGCGCAAGCTTCCCTCCAACCCTTGCGCTCATCAGAAAGCAACTTAGCAAGAGTACGAACCTGTTTAAGGCCAGCAGTCACGGCACAAGCTTCAGTCTGCTTTTGCTTCTCAAAAGCAATCTTCTCTCTCTCAAGCTGCTCCGCACCCTCCCGAGTAGCCTTAGCCATCGCCTCTGCCTCAGCCCGCAGGTGAGTAATTTCCTCTTCCTTGCGGCCCAGAACCTTGTAATCTTCCATAATAGCATTCGCCATTATGGAACTCCCAACAAGCATGGAGGAGAGTTGATTTATCTGGTTCTCACGGGACAAACCACGGGCCCGAAGAACCTCGAACGAGGTGCCCAAACCACTCAAGATATCCCTACAAGCGGAGGGATCATTCGAAATAGCATCCCCTTGCATAATACTCCAAGGAGGACGATGGTAGTTCACACCCCGGTTTTCCGTATAAGTACGGTAATAGAACTCCAATTCAGACTCGCCCGGCTAAATGGATGGTTCTTCAAAGCCCGTACCCACGGAGGTAGAACCAGAATCCTTCTCGGCAACAGGGGATTTTTGCTTTTCCGCATCAGCAAACTTCAGATGATTTCCCCCCTCAACATCAATATCCCGTGGGGGGGATCAAGTTGTCAGAAGAATCCACCGTATCAAAGATGGTCTGCTCCGCGGCCTTCTTTCCGGTATCCTCCGTTTGCACAGAGGCCACAGTAACCATTTCGATAGAAGGGCTTCTTCTAAACTCCTTATTGGGTCCCGAGCCCGCAGCCGCATCTCGCGGAGGAGAGGAACGAGCCTCAAAAAAGGAGAAAGTCTGCTCAAGTGGTTCTACAACAAAGCAAAAAAACAACTATAAGCTACAAGCTAAAAATGACAAACACTTGTAAAATTATAGTCCACTTACCAGCCACAACCGCAGGTTTTGGCTGCGAGACAGCAGTAGTCCGGGTCGTTCTTAACCTCGGACGTTTTTGCTCACCAACACCAGCGGCATCTACCTTCCTCTTCTTCTTCTCATCAGCAAGTTTGGAACCCGTAGAGGATCCACCTTCAGTCGCGCCACCACCTGGAACACTCAAACCCTCAAGGGTGTCAGACATTACCACGTAATTGGTGTATCTGCGGAAACGAGTACGAGAGATACCTGCCACCTGCGGCACCAAAGGAGGAACAATAGCCGGCTCATACGTTTTCTTCTTGCGAAACCGCACGGCTTTCTCCACCTGCTTTTTGGGAACACCCTTCGCATCAGGGTCTCCCAAAGCCTCAAGATCACCTGCGTTTAAACCACCAACAAGCAATCAGCAAGGCCAACTTATTTACAAAACAACTAAGGTATATCTACTATACCTTTGCCTTGCGGCAATGGTGCCTCCATTGCCTCGCGATCAGGAATACGGAAGTTGTCGCAAATGGTGAACTTAAAACCTTCTTCGCCCTCCGCACACGCAAGCACCTCAACCTTGCCTTCGAACTCAGGGTCAAATATTCTCCACATGGCAGCATCCTCTGATAGTACATTTACAAAATTCAATAAATAGAGATAAGGAAGTAAGAAACCGCACAGGAAGAAAGGTACTTACCACCACTTTTCTCCCGCACAACGGGCCTTGACTTCCTACTCATCCTCGTCAGCATCATCCGCAACACCCACAACTGCGAGTTGCGTATCAGCCTTGGGGACAGCAATGGTCTCCGCTATGATTGTATCGGTCACATTCCGAAATGTCAACTTGCAATGGACCGCAGCAGCCTTAATGTAGAAGAATTTTGTCTTCCACTTCGTAATACCCTTGGGAGGGACTATCAACTTCGGGCTACCGTCTCGTTGACGGAAAGAAAAGAAGCCCGTATGCACTGTCATATGGTAGAACTGATGGAAGTCTCCGACGTCGGGTTCCATACCAAGAGCACGAAAGGTGTACTCAAAGTTCCGAACCTGAATCATCCCAAACGGGCTCAATTGGGAAATATGGAGTTTGTACCACTCCAGGACCTCAGCAACAAAGACAGTCAACGGTAACCGGAGGTTACAGTCACCGAAAAAATCTGCCCACATGGTGATGTACCCGGCCGGAGCATCAGCACCAGTGTCACCCTCTTGTGGGTACACAACCCCATATTCTTGTGGCATCTGAACAACCGTCATCAAATTGTCAAACGTAGTTTTCGTCCACTTCAGAACCGGCAAACCACCGCCGGGAGCATCACCCTCCTCCTCCTCTGCCACCACCGGCGATGAAGGATCAGGGTTTTCACCCTAAGCAGCATGGGGATTAGATGGTTCAGGCATCACAATGAAGAAGAAAGAAAATGGAAGATGAGTTCAGAAACCCAGAAACCTCACCAGAAAAACAAAGGATGGATCGGAAAAGACGAAGGTTTTTTAACTTCTGATGTGCAAATGCGGTCTATAAAAACTACTAACCTTATCTAGACACCCTAGTTTTAAATTTATAAACTAAGACTCTCTAAATGCTAGACCACAGACAGGCAAGTGTACCTATCGTACGTAGTAAAGCCTAATGAAGTCCGAGTATCGAACCCACGAGACACTAGCGACGCTAAACTAGACTCTGACTCAACTAATTATTTGATTGGTTTAATTTGTTTTGGAATTGAGGTTTTAGCTAATTAAACTAATAATCTAATTAAATTAACGAGAACTAAGACGGACTGAGACGTAAGCTGAAGGCTACTAAGGTGAAATCAAGGATGATAAAGTACTACCCAGGTTTGGAATCCTATCTGTGACTCTCGGTTTTCTCTCGGCAATGGTAACTATGATGGAACCAAGTTCTAATAATACGACACTCTAAGACTAAAGATAAGTTGAATCTCCTCCCGGTCTCATCAGCTTCTCCTAAGATCCTAAAGGTCAAATAAAGCTCACTGGTATGGGTTGGATCACCTCCCGGTCTCTCCAACAATATTAAAGTACCCAAAGACTAGATCTCCTCCCGGTCTCACTAATCACAATACACCCTAGAGTGCACGGGGTAACCTAAAAACACTTGACAAGACTTAGGAAAACAAATAATACTAGGGAACTTAGACAGATCTCCTCCCGGTCTCACTGCACCTAAATACCTAGCACCAAAGATAATCCTAACTATCTATCTCCTCCCGGTCTCAAGAATAGGTAGAACACTAAACTCCTCTAAATTATCAAACAATGTTCCTATGGGATACGAGCTCAGTAAACCATAAACTAGTTACAAACACAAAGTAAGTAACCTAACATGCATCTATACATGAAAGACATTCACAAAGACGCATGAGGAACGATTGAACGATAATAAATTAGAATAAAGCACGCACACACATCTAGCCAATTATTATTAGGTCTTTTACTTTAATATTAAACAATCAAATAAATTACCAAAACCGAGATATTACCGATTATACACAAATAATCATCACAAACCCGGGTAGAATAAACTAATTAGCCAAGAATCATAGTCAAGAACAATAATAAACAAGTCTGAAATAACAAATAATTCATGTTCATACGTTGAAAAACACAAAGTAATTAAAACTGAACACTAACTATTTGTGAACCCGACCCGATTCTTGATCATGGCTTGAACCCTCGAACCAATCAGCTTCAATCCTTTCTTGATCGACCCTGAAAGTGCCTTTTTTCTTTGCGTCCGCTCTCCTGCCGCCGTTCTACCCTCCTCCCTTTAGGTTTAGTTATGATATTGACATCTCATAATTTTTTTGTTTCAAGGCCTCTAAATGACTTTCACGTAAATTGCATGGCCCAAAGCATGAATGGCGGCCCACTAAAAATTCACCAACCCACTTGTTCGTCCCCTATGCTTCTCTCTTTTCTTTTTAAGTATTCGGATATATGGTCCCCCAAAATTGCGTTTTGTGTGGCCCAGCTCAAGACTTCAATTAAGTCCAATTGGTTTTAGTAAATTTGTTTTTGATAATGCTACTGTCCACCATGACTCGTAGACCTTCACAAATTTATGAATTGGCTAATGCCAATTATATTATTATTAATATACACCCTCTCCAATGTTATAATATAGAGATTAGTGGGCTCGCCCCAATCACGGAAAATAGCTGCAATTTTACTTTTGTCACTGGCGGTCTACTCCACTCAACTGGCTTGTTATTTCTTTATTACTCGTTTCCGCTCCATTTGCGCCAGGACCTGCCAAAACACAAAATAATAAAATACAACTGTATAAATACTAAAAATGACACAAAAACTATAAAAATAAAATACAAAATACACGGGTAAATGACGGTGTTTTTCAACACATCAAATATCAACTCTCTAAATGCTAGACCACTGCGGTCTATAAAAACTACTAACCTTATCTAGACACCCTAGTTTTAAATTTATAAACTAAGACTCTCTAAATGCTAGACCACTGACAGGCAAGTGTACCTATCGTACGTAGTAAAGCCTAATGAAGTCCGAGTATCGAACCCACGAGACACTAGCGACGCTAAACTAGACTCTGACTCAACTAATTATTTGATTGGTTTAATTTGTTTTGGAATTGAGGTTTTAGCTAATTAAACTAATAATCTAATTAAATTAACGAGAACTAAGACGGACTGAGACGTAAGCTGAAGGCTACTAAGGTGAAATCAAGGATGAGAAAGTACTACCCAGTTTTGGAATCCTATCTGTGACTCTCGGTTTTCTCTCGGCAATGGTAACTATGATGGAACCAAGTTCTAATAATACGACACTCTAAGACTAAAGATAAGTTGAATCTCCTCCCGGTCTCATCAGCTTCTCCTAAGATCCTAAAGGTCAAATAAAGCTCACTGGTATGGGTTGGATCACCTCCCGGTCTCTCCAACAATATTAAAGTACCCAAAGACTAGATCTCCTCTCGGTCTCACTAATCACAATACACCCTAGAGTGCACGGGGTAACCTAAAAACACTTGACAAGACTTAGGAAAACAAATAATACTAGGGAACTTAGACAGATCTCCTCCCGGTCTCACTGCACCTAAATACCTAGCACCAAAGATAATCCTAACTATCTATCTCCTCCCGGTCTCAAGAATAGGTAGAACACTAAACTCCTCTAAATTATCAAACAATGTTCCTATGGGATACGAGCTCAGTAAACCATAAACTAGTTACAAACACACAGTAAGTAACCTAACATGCATCTATACATGAAAGACATTCACAAAGACGCATGAGGAACGATTGAACGATAATAAATTAGAATAAAGCACGCACACACATCTAGCCAATTATTATTAGGTCTTTTACTTTAATATTAAACAATCAAATAAATTACCAAAACCGAGATATTACCGATTATACACAAATAATCATCACAAACCCGGGTAGAATAAACTAATTAGCCAAGAATCATAGTCAAGAACAATAATAAACAAGTCTGAAATAACAAATAATTCATGTTCATACGTTGAAAAACACAAAGTAATTAAAACTGAACACTAACTATTTGTGAACCCGACCCGATTCTTGATCGTGGCTTGAACCCTCGAACCAATCAGCTTCAATCCTTTCTTGATCGACCCTGAAAGTGCCTTTTTTCTTTGCGTCCGCTCTCCTGCCGCCGTTCTACCCTCCTCCCTTTAGGTTTAGTTATGATATTGATATCTCATATTTTTTTTGTTTCAAGGCCTCTAAATGACTTTCACGTAAATTGCATGGCCCAAAGCATGAATGGCGGCCCACTAAAAATTCACCAACCCACTTGTTCGTCCCCTATGCTTCTCTCTTTTCTTTTTAAGTATTCGGATATATGGTCCCCCAAAATTGCGTTTTGTGTGGCCCAGCTCAAGACTTCAATTAAGTCCAATTGGTTTTAGTAAATTTGTTTTTGATAATGCTACTGTCCACCATGACTCGTTGACCTTCACAAATTTATGAATTGGCTAATGCCAATTATATTATTATTAATATACACCCTCTCCAATGTTATAATATAGAGATTAGTGGGCTTGCCCCAATCACGGAAAATAGCTGCAATTTTACTTTTGTCACTGGCGGTCTACTCCACTCAACTGGCTTGTTATTTCTTTATTACTCGTTTCCGCTCCATTTGCGCCAGGACCTGCCAAAACACAAAATAATAAAATACAACTGTATAAATACTAAAAATGACACAAAAACTATAAAAATAAAATACAAAATACACGGGTAAATGACGGTGTTTTTCAACACATCAACTTCTCTCACCGGAATTTTTTTGAATTTTTGAACAAGTGAGGGGAAACCCCAAACGGTTTCCCCTTTTATACTCATCGCAATTAATGCGAAGCAGCAACCGAAACGACGTGCATGGAATGAGCGAATTAGGCGGCACCACGTGTACAGCGACGGTTCCGCTGACGGTTATCACGCGCGAGTGGCCGCCCACGCGCCTGGCAAAAGAGACTTTTACACTCCTGCTACAGTGTAGCGATTACCTCGGGCAGTGCAAACGTCCTTTCATTTCAGCACATGTCAGGCAAATCTCAACAACTTCCACCAACTCGCACGTGCGGTCTACAACGTTTACAAAAGCTACAAATGAAGATAACTCTTATGTACGCGGCATGCGGTTTTTTATATTTTCTCAAACCATAACCTAGACCGCATGTCGTTTTTTACATCCCCTCACAAAATAGAAAAAATATATTTACATTATGTAAAGGGGAATAAATCAATATCCGCATATACCCACGAGCACACGTGGAATATGCGGAGATGACACACACGAGCCCGTACAGGTGTGTCAGATACTCAGAACCAGCGTTGTTCTTTGGACTACAAAAACCGCTTCTCAGGAACAGCAAAACCGCATTACCTTGAAGTTCTTCAAGCTTCAAATCCCTCGTGTCCGGCTCACAACCACAGAGGGGACGCAAACAGGTTCTCCTTAGGGAAAAGGATAAGTATGATGCGCAACCGCACATCAGCAACCCTGACTCCTTATCCTTCAAGAGCCACATCAAAGAGAATCCCTCTTTTAAAGCGAGTCTTCTGTGACAAACCGCAGACACTCACGAGTAGCTACGGTGGAACGCAACTCCGTGAACGGTAGCTACGGAAGAGCCATAACTAAGCCATCACGCGGTTGAGCAAAGCTACCTCCAGGAAAACTGCTTTCCAACTAAGCGTGAAGGAAAGTGGCTAAAGAACGAATGCGGCCGAGTTTCATCCAGATTCCTAAGTATCTAAGGTGATCTCCTTGAGCAACAAGCCAAGCAACAGTGGTAACAAGTTTTCTTATGACTCTGTTTGCCCACCTATGAGCTACATAGAATAAACAATGGTGGGCACAACCATGCCTATGACCATGTTTATTTGACCATTATCATTCACGATCTCAAAGGTTGGTTCGACACACCAACAGGTGGCAACCAACCCTGATGACATCAGAAAAAGGTAGACCATACTACCGGATCAGAATCCTCGGCTGAGAATTCCGCATCAGACGGAACTTGCTCACCGGTACGGAAGAGACGTCACACGACTCTACCGGATCCCCAACTTCATTTACTTGAAGCAGGAGCCATCAGCATGGCCCAAAATCTTCTCCAAACTCCAAACTACCTTCTAGACACCATAGTCCAGTACTCCTCCCACATGCAACTTGCATGGGGAAGCAACACTAGACTGGGGGGACTTGAAGGGGTATGGTCCCAGATCTCGCACCAGCATGGCCGCGAGTGACCATTACCCTTATCAAAAAAACCCCACCAGCAAGAACTTATCTGTGTCCGTGCGGGCACGCGCGAACACAGCAGTCGAATCCAATCGGTCAAGCGATAGGAAGAAGACTTACCTTGTGTATGAAAATGGGTGTACGCATAGCGATGCAGCCTAGCACCGCATCCTATGAACATTTTCGTCACAACAAGGGATCTGGACAACAGCAACAGTCACCACAAGTGGCGATGCGGCCTGGTACCGCATCCCGCCGTCTTCACAAGAGTGAGAATGCGGAAACAACAACGGTTACTGCAGGCAGCGATGCGGTGCGGCTCCGCATCCTGCCCACTAGGCAAGTGGGACTGACACCACAGAGCAAGTGGCACCAATGACAGTCGCCTGTCAGCCCATACGTAAGCAACAGACTGACACCGTAGTAGGACGTGGCTTCACCTCCACAGCCGACAAGCCTGACACACCTGCATAAGGGCGGCGCGTCGTCAGTCTGTCCACTCAACCACCCTCCTTCACTCCTCGGCTATAAATACCCATCCCAAACCAGGTTTGAGGTATCGTTTCTCCACTCTCTCACAACTACTACTATCACACACTTTGCTTCACAAGCAACTTACTGATTCTCACGCCAGAGAGTGGTAACAAGGAGCACCCCCCACCCCTTCCTCCTTGTTATGAGTCACGGTGTGTTTCCCTTGTGCAGGAGACAACCCAGCTGATGGTCCAGCCACCGATCCTCGGAAAGAAGGGATTAACCCTACTTGACGAGACCAGTGAATTAACCTCTCTCGGTTAACCACTGTTTCATCAGTATCCTTGCTGACTCAAACCACTGGGTTGGGGGTAAAGTCACCTTCAAAAGAGGGGCATACTACTACAACTAAGATAATCTCTTAAAAAGTCCGAAAGTGCGAAAATCATCAAAGGATACATTAAAGGTGAGTCATATCCAAGTGATTCATCTTGTCTATCTTTTTTTTATTTTATTTTATTTTATTTCTGCATTTTTAGTTTTTATTTTCATGTTTCAAACTTTTTTCTCAAAAATTTAGATTGATTAGACGTTGAGGATAAGCCGGTGCTAAAAGCTCTTGTGTCCTTGGACAACCTCGGTATCTTACCAACGCTATACTACGCTCATGATGGGTGCACTTGCCCAAGTGTGTGTTTAGTGTTAGTAGAATATCGTGTTTTATAAATTTAAAACTTGACTAATGCGTAAAATGGGCTAAACATATCAATAAAAATACATCGCACCGAACGCACACCGAGTTTTTGGCGCTGTTGCCGGGGACACAAGGATTTTAAGAAAGTTTAAAATCGATGGCCTAATCATTTTTCAAAACCTTTTTAAAACTGCGCGCACATTTTTACATTTTTAGGAATTTTCTTTGCATTGCAGTTGTTTGAACACGTAGCCGTGCTCACCGAACACACCCCATGCTGCATAAAAACAGCAAAAACATTTCAAAACACCCAGATACAGAGTCTGAACATGGGGTCGTGCTCAATGAACACGCCCCCGTGCTGAACAAAACCAGTAATAATTTTTAAAACGCCCAGATACAGAATCTGACCACGGGTCGTGCTCACTGAACACGGGGCCGTGGTGAGCCTCTGTTTTCGTTTTTATTTTGTTTTCTGGTCCCGAGACTCTTTTATGGTCTACTGAGTGATTCTTATGGATCAATACTCAGTAGGTTACAGTTACTACTATGAAGAGGAAGATTATGAAGAAGAATATTGTACCATTTGTGGTAATCCTCACTCGGTACAATATTGTGACCTCTTCGATCCATCCACTTCATATACATACCATGAGGAACCTAGGTACGAGCCAACTACTTCATACACATACTATGAAGAACCAAGGTATGACCTTCTCCCTCATACTCATATCTTGAGGAACCAATGTATGAATCATCTCCATATGAGGAACAATGGTGTGAACCACCTACCTCATATGGGTGTTATGAAGGACTAAGGATTGAACTTCCGCACTCAAGCTTTTAGGACACTTATCTCGCTCACTTTGACAAACCACCAACTATCCTCCCCGAAGCCGAAAGAATAATAGAACACCTCAAAACTATCGAACGCTACATAAAAGAATCCCGCGCGAGGAAAGAGGTAGTTTGTACTAAAGAGGTAATTGTAGAAGAGGTAAAAATGGAAGAACAAGTAAACGAAAAACCAACGCATGAACCAAACAACGAAAAAGGTAAGTCTGAAACCGCTAATCTTCAAAAAGAGTCAAATTTTCAAGAAATTAATCTCCTAACACCTTCTTTCGAAAATGTTGGGTCTAAAACGTGTAGTCTAATGTTATCAACGAATCAAGCCAACAAAGTCAACGCCAAACACGTCAAAGTCAACGCACAAGTCGACACGAGAAGATTGAAGAAAGATATGGCGTGTGAACGTTCGAGATTTGATAGTTATACTGCTTTGGATAACTAAATATATTTTGTTTAGACTAAATATATTTATTATCTTATTTAATTAGTTTTCATGTTTATTTCTAGTTTTGGCAAGTTATTATCCCTAGGGTCCTAAATGTAATTAGCCAAAAGTTGTTTTGGCTATAAATAAAAGTGATGATTAGGGTTTTAGGGCAACACACTTAGTGAGAGATTTGAGGGGCTAAATTGTATTCATCTTTTGCAAATCTTTTCAAGGGTTTTATATCTATATTTTTGGTGTGTTCATCTTTATTCTTGTTCAAAATCAGATTTTTGGCCCGATTTGATCCTACAATTTGGTATCAGAGCTTGGTACTCGAATTTGGGATTCAACAATCTCCAAATTCATCATAAAAATCTGATTTTTATTTGAAATGTTTTGAAACTTTTAGGGTTTTTGATTTTATTCACTTTTTCTTCAAAAATCTTGTTTTTAAAAGGTTTAAACTATGTGTTTGCTGATTGAGTTTGAGACTAGCATTAGTTGAAAGATTCATAGTGATTTCATATCATTTTAAGAGGTTTAAGCTCAAATCAGAAGGTTTTAGATGAGTTTTTGAAGTTTTTGGGCGATTTTTTATGAATACGGCGTTTTTATTTATGAATACAGCGTTTTTATTTTTCCAGCGTAATTAACTTTTCCGGTGAACTTTTCCAGCGTAGTTATCTTTCCCGGCGAAGTTTTCCGGCGAAATTAATCTCCGGCGACTTTAAATCTTGAAGGCGAGTTCAAGTTCTCCGGCGTATTTATTAAATACGCCGGTAAGTCACATTTTTCCGGCGTCGTTATTCTGACCATTTTTTTCAGGCAGCTTAGTTAAACAGAAGGGGTAGAAATAGATAATGCCAACATATTTAAAGTTATAAAAAAAGTAGAAATAGAAAGTTTAGGTTTCAATTTATTGTTTGTTATTTCAGCCAAAATCTTGATCCTCTCCTTTCACAGCCGCTGCCTAACAACCATTCTTCTCCGTAGTCACCAAACATCACACACCAAAACCCGTTTCAAGATCCGAACCGAACCCAAGCCATAATCAACCACCGCTTCTCCTCCGCTATACCACCACACACCGTCGTCTCCTCATATTCACCTCCATACAACTGTCATCTACTACACCCACCGGAAATCACCCATAACCACCGTACACCACCTTATTCCATACACCACCACCACAACTCCGCCGTAGTCTACCTTTCAACCACCACTTATCTCCGATCAACACCCATCGACCACCACGTTTACATCTCTTGTCACCACCATACGCCACCACTACACCATCAAAATAACCAACAGTCATCACCGCAACCCTTCAACCACCGTACACCACCACCTCTTGATTCACCGTGACTCACAGAAACCAATAACAATCAGAAAACTGAAAAACCTCATGGATATGCTAGAATGAAAACACAAAATCAGCAGATCTGAAACCACCGACTCCGTCCTCCGGTCAACCGCCGCCGCGGCTGCTGCCATTAAGCTTCATCATCGTCGTCCTCATACAACGCGTCGTCCTGATCTTCGTTCTCTTTTTCTTCGTCGTCGCTCTCTTTTTCTGAATCGTCTGTTTCATCTGCTTTCTTGATAGGGCCATTGACAAATCGTCACTCTCTTTTTCTTTATTACAGTGAATTGCGGTGTTTTGTTAATGATTTGCTGGCCGCCATTGTTGTGAGCTTTGTTGATCAGTTCTGTTTAAACTTAATGGAAAACATGAAACACATACCTGTTATAGTATTCAAAGCAGTAGAGAATCCAGTCATTGAGTTCGACATAGTTGTCAGGATGATCCGGTTCCTCCTTAGGGTGTAAAGTTATGATGGTGATGAACCGAGACTAGGGCAGTATCGGTTGAGGGAGAGAGGACGAAATTGATGTTAGTGAGGGTTTGTAATTGTGTAAAGTGTCTAACCCTTTAACTCTCTAATAAGCCCCTTATTTATACACCCAAGAGGAAACCTAATTAGTTAATAAGGGTAATATGGTCCATCAACAATTACCAACTAATTATTAATAGGTTATTAAATGTATTTTGATCTAATATAATATAAATGATTATATAGGCTACAAGATTAAATATTACATTTATATATTTAATCTCACATTCTTCCACTTAGCCAAGTAATCATTTATCATGAGTATTAGGTAAGCCTGGCCAGGAGTTAACACTCATTTTAGCCTTAAACCAAGAACTATAGCAGAGAAATACAGCCGTTGAATCATCATTCGACTCAGGACCCCCATTAGTCATACTATAGCCTCAATTTAAAACCTAACAGTTACGATCAAAATATGTATAAGCCCTTTAGCGTCTGATTTGTATTTATATTTGTCTATATGTCATTACACCGGCAGAACATATGTTAGAGACATACAAAATCAAACTGAGGAAATTTTATTAATTAAAACATAAGCTAGTACAATATGCCATTAAATAAGGTCTTTAGTAAGTCCCATATTCGATACATGTTCTTCGAAAACTTTAGGTGGGAGACCTTTAGTCATCGGATCCGCAAGCATATATTTAGTACTAATATACTCAATACAAAGATTATTTTCCTCAACTCGTTCACGTACGAACAAGTACTTCGTATCAAGATATAAAGCAGCTCCAGTCGAACTGTTACTGTTCGAGAAACCAACGGCAGCTGAATTATCACAGTAAAGCTTCAATGGTCTAGAAATGGAATTAACAATTTTGAGTCTAGTGATCAGATTTCTAAGCAACATTCCATGACAGGTTGCGTTGTAAACAGCAATGTATTCTGCCATCATTGTGGAAGTTGTAGTTAACTGTTGTTTATGACTCTTCCATGAGATAGGTCCGCCTGCTAACATAAAGATGTAGCCCGAAGTGGATTTCTTGTCATCTTTGCATTTAGCAAAGTCAGAATCAGAATAACCTACCACTTCTAAATGATCACTTCTTCTATAAGTCAGTTTATAGTCTTTCGTCCCTTGCAGATATCTAAGGACCTTCTTAGCTGCTTTCCAGTGATCTAGGCCAGGATTAGTCTGATAACGACCTAGCATTCCAGCAATGTAAGCGATATCTGGGCCAGTACAGACTTGAGCATACATCAGGCTCCCGACTACTGACGCGTAAGGTATCTGGCTCATTTGCTCCTTTTCAACCTCTGTTGTCGGACACTGGAATGAACCGAAAACATCTCCCTTAACTACTGGAGCGACGGAGGGTTTGCACTGTTGCATGTTATAACGTGTAAGAACATGATCTATGTAAGTCTTTTGAGATAATCCTAAGATCCCTTTGTGTCTATCTCGGTGAATTTCGATGCCAATGACGTAAGAAGCATCTCTGAGATCCTTCATGTCGAAGTTATGCGAGAGTAACCGCTTCGACTCATGCAACATGTCTAAACTATTACTTGCCAATAGAATATCGTCTACGTAAAGGACAAGTATAGTAAAGTTACTCCCACTCATCTTGAGGTAGGTGCATTGATCCACTTGATTCTTCATAAAACCTTGCCTCTTCATGACTTCATCAAACTTGAGGTACCATTGACGTGATGCTTGTTTTAACCCATAAATGGATTTCTTCAACTTACAGACTAGATGCTCCTGACCTTCAGGTTTAAAGCCTTCAGGTTGTTTCATGTAAACATCTTCGTCTAAGTCTCCGTTAAGGAAAGCAGTTTTGACGTCCATCTGATGCAGCTCTAAATCAAAATGAGCTACTAGGGCCATAACGATCCTTAATGAATCTTTA
The DNA here is from genome assembly GCA_030545235.1 of Helianthus tuberosus. Classification (NCBI taxonomy): domain Eukaryota; kingdom Viridiplantae; phylum Streptophyta; class Magnoliopsida; order Asterales; family Asteraceae; genus Helianthus; species Helianthus tuberosus. Next base: position 51,055,425 of record CM060351.1, read on the forward strand.
CGAGAGACAGGTGAAAACGTCTCTTGATAATCAATTCCCTCTTTCTGAGTGTAGCCCTTTGCAACCAATCTCGCTTTGTAGCGTTCAACGTTCCCATTCGGATCCAGTTTTGTTTTGAACACCCATTTACAACCTACAGGTTTGGCACCATTGGGTAATTCGACTAAATCCCAAACGTCATTTTTCTTCATGGATTCAAGCTCATCAATCATTGCTTTGTTCCATTCAGAAGACTGATCACTACTAATGGCTTCATTATAAGAGATAGGATCATTGAGCTTTCCAGCATCCATTTCAGTCAGGTAGGTAACATAATCATCCCAATTAGTAGGCCTTCTTTGCCTGGATGACCTCCTGAGTTGATTAACGGGTTCAGCGTTGTCTTGGTTTTGAGCGTTTGATGTGCCTTCGTTATGAGGTATAATGGGTTCTGATTGTGGAGATGGAATTTGTGCAGTGACTTCAGGTGCAGTTGCATGGGGTACAAGAGGAGTAAACGGAGTAATGGTAAGCGACGAGTCTCTCCCCCCGCGTCTTGTACTTCTTGCAATTCTTCGTAAGGGTTAGTACTGCTCCCACTGACCTTGAAATCCTCCAAGAACGCAACACGCTTGGTTTCAACAATACGAGTGACATGGGAAGGACAATAGAAACGATAACCCTTTGAATGATCAGGATACCCAATAAAGAAGCAGGTAACTGTTTTAGGGTCAAGTTTCCTTAGGAAAGGATTGTAAAGTTTTGCTTCAGCAATGCAGCCCCATACTTTCATATATTTAAGACTCGGTTTCCTTCCTGTCCAAAGTTCATAAGGAGTTTTAGGGACAGACTTAGAATGAACTCTATTGAGTATATGAACAGCTGCTTTTAACGCTTCAGTCCAGAGGAATAATGGTAAATTAGTGTTGACTAACATACTGCGCACCATGTTCATAAGGGTACGATTTCTTCTTTCAGCGACACCATTCTGCTGAGGTGTACCAGGCATGGTGTATTGGTTCACAATCCCCTGGCCCTTACAAAACTCATAAAATGGACCAGGAGCTTGACCCACATCAGTATGTCTTCCATAATATTCACCGCCTCTATCTGATCTCACAACTTTAATCTGACGATCTAATTGCTTTTCAACTTCAGCTTTATAATCTTTAAAAGTTGTTAGAGATTCAGATTTTTCCTTTATAAGATACAAGTACATGTAACGAGAATAATCATCAATGAATGTGATAAATGAAGTATGTCCTGTTATACCAGCAATTTGATAAGGACCACTAATGTCAGTGTGAATGAGTTCTAATAAATTAGAGCTCCTAGTGGCTCCTTTCTTATTTGCTAATGTCATTTTGCCTTTAAGACATTTGACACATGTTCCAAAATCGGTGAAATCGAGAGGAGGTAAGACTTCATCCTTTACGAGACGATTTAATCGTTCTCTTGAGATGTGGCCTAAACGTTGATGCCACAACATAGATGAAGTCTCTAAGTCTCAAATTTGTTTCTTTTCCATCTTTGTGAGTGATTCATTAATATTATATGACAAAAAAGATTTGGAAAAATTATCATCTAGTTCTAATCTATAGAGACCAACATCCAGAATGCCAGTACCATAAACAACGGAATCATAGAGAATAGAGAGTTTGCGATGACCATGAGAAACGACAAAACCGTCCATGTCTAACTTTGGTCCTGATACAAGGTTCCGAGTTACCTCAGGAACATATAAGGTATCATAAAGTTTAATACATAAACCAGTTTTCAAAAATAATTGTAATGTTCCTATGGCCTTCACTTCTAATTCCCGATCATCCCCAACTTTAAGTGTTCTTTGGTTTCTTCCCAGCTTCTGGATTGTAAGGAATCCCTGTAGTGAATTGGTAACATGAACCATAGAACCAGAATCAAACCACCAAGAATTAGCAGGAACATTTAAATTAAAGGACTCAAGTATCATGAAAAAATCGTTACCTTTCTTAGCCAGCCACTCCTTGAAGTCAGGGCATTCCTTTTGCTTATGTCCTGTTTTCTTACAGAACTTGCAGTAGGGTTTGCCTAAGGAGTTCTTAGAGCTGGAAGGTGCACTTGTATTAGGATTTGGATTTGGATTTGGATTTGGCTTTTGAACCTTAGAAGCATCCTTTCTTTGATAATTGTGCTTCCTCTTCTTTGAGCTGGAAGTGGTGAAGTTAGCAACATCAGTATGGCGATCCATCTTCATACGCTCTTCCTCCTGCACGCACATAGCGATCAGCTCACTCATCGTCCATTTGTCCTTCTGAGTGTTGTAATTGATCTTGAATGCTTCATAGGACGAAGGAAGCGAAGTGATGATGAAGTGAACAAGAAAACCATCACTGATCTCCATCTCTAGGCCCTTCAGCTTATTGGCCATGTCATGCATCATCATGATGTGTTCGCGAATGCCGCTCCTCCCATCATACTTAGTCGTCACCAGCTTGAGGATAAGAGTGCTAGCGTGTGCTTTTGATGTTCCCTTGAATTGATCCTCCACATAAGCCAAATAGGTTTTAGCATCGTCAGAATCAGGAATAGCTCCTCTAATAGAGTGATGAATGGACTGCTTCATGAACATGAGAGACATGCGGTTACTTCTAGTCCACTTATCATGAAGTAACTGCTGAGGAGCAGTACTCTGTGGAGTAAGGTCCGCTGGCTTATCCTCTCTTAGAGCATAATCAAAGTCCAACACTCCAAGTGTAAGCATGAGGGCATCCTTCCATGCAGCAAAGTTATCACCAGTTAAAGGTGGAATCCCTTGATTGGGTGCTGATAGTGGAAATAAGATGAGCAAGTTATGATACTAAGAAAGAAGTCTTAATGTGATCTAAGGGCATGTTATACTAAGGCAGGCATAAGTAATGACCATTATAATTATGAAGCTGTGATAATGTCTATTACTAACATCAAAATAATAGACTTAGGAAAATTCTATTTAAATGAAGACAAATCAGCTTTGGCCAGAAGTGTAATCATTTAAATATGTGTGCAAAGTAATTGTGACAAATCAGCTTTGGCCAGAAATGAGACAATCACTTTAGTTATGCACTTGTCAAGTCATGCTAAACATAAATGAATTAAATCAGCTTTGGCCAGAATTAAGACATTTCACGTTTGTAATGCATACTTAACATAGCTTTTTATAATACTTGAACAATAAATAGATGTATTAAATCAGCTTTGGCCAGAATTAATACATCAGAAGCTCATTCAAGTTAAGCTATTTTGGTTTTGCAAAATTATCTGATTCTGATTAGTTAAGTAAGTGTTAACAAAACCAAGTATTTAATAGCAAACCACCTGTTAAAAAAATTTTTAGGTCACATTAAACAGCTTAAAAAAATAATGAGGTTTCGAGTTAGGTCTCGAGTTAGGTCTCGAGTCAGGTCTCGACTGAGTCATGAGATCTCGAGTCAGTAATGAGGTCTCGAGTCGTAACTTGTTGTCTCGAGTTGAAAGTTTTGAGCCCTTATGATCTCGAGTCGAGACATTGTAGTCTCGAGTCGAGACCTGATGGTCTCGAGTTGACACGTTATGGTCTCGAGTCGAGACCTCTGTCTCGAGTTGTAAGCTTCTGATGACCTTTATGATTTCGAGTCGAGACCTTGTGGTCTCGAGTCGAGATCTGATGGTCTCTAGTCGTAGTCTGATGGTCTCGAATCCTCTGTTAACAGCTGCTGATTGTGATAAAAACTGAAACTCGAAATTTAAGGGATTTGGGATAGTATTTCCTGTTTTAATGCTGAGCTAAACTTATCAAAGATTTCGAAAAATAATAACTGATTATCTTTTTAACAGTTTTCGAAAATTTTAGTAGATAAATTTTAGATCAAAAACAGTAAAACACCCACTAATCCAAAATTATATTCCAAATCTTATGGAATTTTCGAGATTTCTTAGAACATTATGATGAACCCTAAAAAATATAATATAATCTGGAAATCCGAAACCTTAAATTTTAGACCTTCATTAACAGATTTCGGATATTAAGGTTTTCACATTATGGTCTCGAGTCAGTTTATCAAATATGTTTTCCGAAAACAGGGATTTCGGTCACAAACAACTCGAAAACAGGTTTTTGATTTTAAGGCTTTAAAACTTCCGTTTTCCAGATTTTGATCCGAGAATAATGGATACGAAAAACAGAACTGATTTATCAACATATGCTCTGATACCACATGTTGATCAGTTCTGTTTAAACTTAATGGAAAACATGAAACACATACCTGTTATAGTATTCAAAGCAGTAGAGAATCCAGTCATTGAGTTCGACATAGTTGTCAGGATGATCCGGTTCCTCCTTAGGGTGTAAAGTTATGATGGTGATGAACCGAGACTAGGGCAGTATCGGTTGAGGGAGAGAGGACGAAATTGATGTTAGTGAGGGTTTGTAATTGTGTAAAGTGTCTAACCCTTTAACTCTCTAATAAGCCCCTTATTTATACACCCAAGAGGAAACCTAATTAGTTAATAAGGGTAATATGGTCCATCAACAATTACCAACTAATTATTAATAGGTTATTAAATATATTTTGATCTAATATAATATAAATGATTATACAGGCTACAAGATTAAATATTACATTTATATATTTAATCTCACAAGCTTGAAATCAGAGAAGTGGGTGAAATGGAGATGAAATGTGGTAATTAGAGCATTCTCATCCAAACCATCAATATATGTGATAGGTAGTTTTATATTATAAAGGGTATAAAAAATGGTTGTGAGTGGAGGAGAGAGAAAATGTTACTGTTCATCTGTATATTTGTGGGGACACTGTTCACCCAGTATATTTTTTTTAATATATATTGAAAGTGGTTGTGAGTGAAGGAGAGAGAAAAGTGTAATGATAATATTATTTAATTGAAAAGGAGAGAGAAAAAGTATTTGTTTTTAGTGAAAATATATTGATATAGGAGTTGTTTTTTAGTGGAATGTATGTATAATTTGATGGATTGGATGAGAATGCTCTTGAGAGGGTTTGAATTTGGGGATTTCTTTTGTGTTTGCATAATTAGAGAAGAGAGAGAGAAAAGGGATCCTAGCTGCTAGGGTTTGATGGTTTTGTCTTTGCAACAAAGGAACATTTCAAATATTTTATCAATTCTAGTTAATTTTACTGGTTCACGTCCGTTCATATAAAAAAAGGAAGGCAAAAACAAAGTCTGTTGTCTCGGGAATACTCATTCAAAAGGGAAAAGACAAAACAAAAACAAAAAATAAATTGGATTTTATATCTGTTTGGAATCTGAATCTTAGTCTTGAAACTTAAAATAATAAAGAGTTTACACCATATTAAAATATAGGGAAAAGATCAAATAGAAAGATTAATTTTGCTAGGAAGGATAGGAAGCAATAAGGGGATGACATGTGGCAACAATTAAAATAAAGAAAAAGGGTATTTTAGTCAATCCAACCCTTTCTTCTTCATTTTCAAAACCCAAGTAACTTCAAAACCCACCATTTTCAAAACCCACCATCTTCAACCATTTCTTCACTTTCTATCTCAATAATCACTACATTATAGTGCGATTTTCATCACCAATCAATGATTCAAACACCCGATCAACGTGTTCTTCAGCTTTTTTGAAGAAAACCCAGTTTAAATTCATACAAAATCTCATTTTTTCCGGTGATTTTGAAGATAATTACTCGATTCGTTCGATTCGAGAGCTGATAAGTGTTTCAATCATTCAAAATTCGTCAATTGTTGAAGAAACCACTTCGATCCAGGTAACAAATTCTTTAATTTCATTTTTACGAACTGGGTTTTTGATTTAGTCATTGCGTTTTACGATCTTGGCGGGGGTCCGGGGGCGGTAGCCCCCGGTAGCGGGGTCCCAGGGGCGGCAGCCCCTGGCGGGGTCCAAGGGGCAGAGCCCCTGGCTGGGGTTGAGCTGTACTAAAAACGCATCAGAAAAATTAATTTTCCAGAAATTGGCTCATTTCGAAGACAGTAATTCGTAGACAATTAAGACAATTCACAGACAATTCACAGACAGTTCTCAGACAGTTTTATGTGTCCATTGCGTTTTAGAAATAAGAGAGTTTTATGTGTTTTCTAGCTATGGCGTTTTAGAAAAAACACATTTTTAAGTGTTTTTAGTTATTGCGTTTTAGGTAAAACACATTTTTGAAGTGTTTTTAGTCGTTGCGTTTTAGGTAGAACATATTTTTAGGTGTTTTCAGTCCATTGCGTTTTAGAATGAGTAATTTTTAAGTGTTTTCTGGCCATTGCGTTTTACAAATAAGACATTTCTTTGTGTTTTTTGTGCATTGCGTTTTAGGTAAAACACATTTTTATGTGTTTTTTGTGCATTGCGTTTTAGGTAAAACACATTTTTATGGGTTTTTAGTCCATTGCGTTTTATAAAGTACATTTTCTTTTGAGTTTTTAGGCTATTGCGTTTTAGAAATAAAACATTTCTTTGTGTTTTCTGGCCATTGCGTTTTACAAATAAGTCATTTCTATGTGTTTTTGGTGCATTGCGTTTTAGAAAAATGTCATTTTTAAGGTTTTTTTTTTCATTGCGTTTTACAATACTGGGGGTTTTTCTATTGCGTTTTACGCAACTGGGTTTTAAATTTTTTTTTTCAAAATATAGCAATAGTATACTCGTTTTAAAGATAAAAAAACGCTCGTTTTTTTGGTGCAATTTTTATAAAAAAATAATGTCGTATGAAAGAGTTATTAACGTTTAAAAAATGGGGGGAATTGGAGGAGAGAGAAACTATTGGCTTACTTGACTAGAATGCCCCTGAAAAAAGTCACGCGCCTCTTTTCTTACTTTCAATTTCCCTGATTTAATCTTAGCCCTTGATTAACTTAATGGATGGTCAAGATCACTTCCTAGCCTTCCTAGCCAAATTAACTTCCTATTGTATCTCCACCCTTAAAATATATAGTGGAGCAGTTTATTTGTTTATTTTTTTGGGATTTTGGTTGTAGAGTTATACTAAACACAAGTTTAGTGTGGGATTATTAGAATTTAAGTTTTGGGTTGCGAGGTTTTTGTTAAAAATATTAAAAAGTTTGGATTAACATATTTTTAAAAGAGTTGTAGTGGGCCGGGTCTTAAAATTTTTATTCGTCGGCCTAGAATTTTGATTAGTTTCAGGCCGGGTTTCCATAGTTTATTTATTTTTTGGCCTTTTAAAATTAACTTGTGTTTGCAAAATTTAATCGGGTCGGGTACTTCAAGTTTAGTTGGGCCAGGTGCTATTAAAATTTAGAGTTGATACAGGGTATTTTCAAAATAATTTGACCTAGGTTTTGAGTGACACAAATATTTTTTTTTTGGGGATTAATTTAAATTAAAAAAAATTTCAAAATCAGTTGACTCGCATTGCACAAGTTGAAAATGAAACAGGAACCGCAACCCGACCTCCAAAGTTGAAAGGATCAGCTAATTTCAGCAGTTGGAAAAACCAAATCAAGTCATTTTTCGAGTACACGGACTATAACCAATGGATCTCGATCACTGTCGGACCTCACGGCCCAATGACCGTTCGTGATGACATGCGTGTAGTCAACAATGATCCCTCGACTTACACAGATAAAGACAAGGCATTGATCCAACGTGACCGTCGGGCTTACGCTGCTTTAACAATGGCCCTATCAACGAACGAATGCAACATGTTTGAGGAATACACTACCGCACATGAACTCTGGTTGGCTCTACTTGACTACTATGAAGGGAACGGAGAAATGATTCAGAAAAAGAGAGACATCGTACAGAAAGAATACGACATGTTCGGTAGCATTCGCTAGGAAAGCTTATCAGATCACATCAGCCGGTTTTTAAACATGCTGACAAAGATGAAGAAAGCTGGAATTCCCGTTACCAACTGTGCTAAAATCAAAAGGTTTCTAGATTCACTACCAAAAGAATGGAGTATGCGGTGCATGAAGATTAAAAATGACTTTATAATGTATCCTACAACGCTGACAGATGTCGTGGACGCTTTGAAATCTTTTGAAATGGCACAGAATCAGATTGGTGTCACTCCAAAAGCAAGCCCAACAACACCTACCATCATAGGTTTCACTTCTCCAGTCAGTGTAGGAAGTTCATCATCTGTTTCAACTAAGATTCCAAATAATCTTCCAGCAAGTCCTGCAAAAACATCTTTAAGTGAAAAAGCAATGGTGGAAATTGCAAAGAATGGGAAGAAAGTTACTAAGGAGGCTGATAAGGTGAAGCAGATTAAGAAGGTGGATGCAATATTCAGTGAAGCAAGTAGAAAGAATGAAGAGAAGACGGCGTTTGAAGCCCAACAGGCAGAATCTAGCAAGGAGAAGGAAGAAAAGGACTTGGTAAACAGCATACCCTATGAGTTTAAAGTAAAATTGTGCTCACAACCATGTGTCAATGTCGTGGCTCATTATAAATCTCTCAACTGTTACCTAATCAGAGAAAAGGACAGAGTTTTGCAATTTAACAAAGAATTAAAAGAAAACGAAGTTGCATATCAGAGAAAGTTAAACTCGACTTTAGCTGAAATGCAGACTTTGAAAGAATTTTTTTTCAGAAAAGATTTTGTCATAAATGATCTAACTGAAAGATTAGAAAAATCTCAAAATGAAAACAAATAGATTGCAAATCATAATTGATAAGTGGAATGTCAGTAAAAAGGCATTGGTTGATATCAAAAATTGCCAACGACCGACATATGTGAAAGATGGTATTGGGTACAATGATAAGCTTGGAAACGAAAGAAAAATATTTCCTCCTCCTCACAGCAAAAACTATATACCCATGCCAACTCCTCATCCTGATAAGGAGCCAAATGAAGAAAGCAGCAGTGAAGATTCCAGCACCACAACTTTAGAAGGTGATGAAGGAAGCTCAAGTGAGGATCGCGATTTAGATTTTCAGTCATATCAAGAATGGGAAAGCTCAAATGACTTAGAAACTTCAGTAACAGATGCTGGTAAAAAGGTTGAAAACCTTGAACCATCGAGTGTTCAAGAACCAACAACCTCAAATGACACTCCAAGTCCAGTCAATCAAGATCCACTAGAAGAACACTTAGTTATTGAAGACTACAGAAGCTCAGATGATGAAGCAGTGTTGAATGAAAGTCTTAGGGAATTAAATATCAAAAGATCATCTGAAGTTGTCAAACCTCACGTTAACATACCGAGTCAAGCTCAAAGCAATCCCCGCCTCTAGCTGCATCACACGGAACTGTAAAGTCTCAAAAGCCATTCAAGGCTTATTTTAGGTGTGGAAAAGAAGGTCATGTGCTCAAACAATGCCCAGAACGACATGATCCAGACGGTAAAGGCAACCAGTATTGCTTATCTGGATCAAAAGGTAAAAAGCACACATCTTTGAAAGATCAGATGAAAAACCTTCAATCCAGATCTCCACATGTGAAGCCGGTTTCACATGATTCAAAGATGAAAAGGACCAACACAACAAAACCACAATGTTTCCCTCCGGGTTTTAAACATAAAATTATTTCAAACTTTAAATCTTTTACAAACAAAATTTTTTAAACCAACACAGGTTTGGCGAGTCAAACCAATGGTTGTAAAAGAAATCAATGAGGGAAAAGATTTGGCATATCGAGAGGTTTCTTATTTTGATGAAAGCGGACAACCCAAGACTACGATGGCTTGGGTTCCACTCTCTAACTGAATTGCTTATGAGTGTAGGAACATCCAAGGAGGACTGTTAGTAACACCGGTTATTATCAGTGGTTGTTCTAGATACAAGTTTGAAGAGGAAAATCACAGGTTTTGTTATGGTATCTAACCTGGTTGCTCACTCAAATGCACTGTAACACACTCATTTTCTTGCTAACTTATGTTTTTGTGTGCCTGGTGTGGAAGACTTTATTTTGTAAATACAGTTTTTCGGTAAATGGTTGTACATAAATAAAATTTTAAGGGGGGTATTAAAATACTTCTAGACCATGAGATGCAATTATTGCAAAATAATTATGATCTTATATGAGAAATGATAGGAACTAACTTGATTATGTCTTCACATGAATAGGATCTGATGGAAGATGCGGCTCCAAGTTAACGATATGTCAGTAGATTCAGCATTTCAGACAAGTAAACTGCATCTTGGTGATAAAGATAAAGATCATATGAAAATGTGGATACCCACCTTGTTGCTGGATTGCACGAACCGATTATGTCCAAAAGGGGTTGCGAGATTAAATTTAGACGTTTAAAAGACACACAATGTTGTGCATATATATATATATATATATATATATATATATATATATATATATATATATATATAGTATATATATTGAAAAGACACCAATGTGTGCAACCAAAAGACACCAATGTGTGCAACCCAAAAAGAGCAAAAACACACACAATGTTAATGTCGTGCAATAGGAATAAAAGATTCGCCAAAGCGCGTACATATATTAAGTAAATATTTTATTAGCTATGCTTTCTAAATCAGATGATCATCTTCTCTGCTTATGGAAACATAGACCTAAAGCTCTCATCATCTGATTTAATGTGATCATCTCCTCTGCTTATGAAAACATAGACCTAGAGCTCTCATCACCTAGTAGATACTATTTCTAAGTTGTTAAGGCAATCATCTCAAAAGACCATGAGGACAGAAAAGTTTAACCGAACAAGTGTGGGGTCCACTAGCTTCATCCTAAATATACCTAAAACATGATAATTAATCACCGGATGTATGTCGAAAGAATGGTGCATGGATTTAAACGGACAAACATACCAGCAATCGTTCTTGAGTCGTAGCTATCCTAAAGAAAGTTGAAGTGTGGCTAGGCTTTTCAAGTTGGTATGATCTCGTATTTGATCAGCTCTATATCTCAAAGGTTAAAAGTTAAAAAAAATTGAATGATTAAAAAAATTTTAAAAAAAAATCTAAAATTCAAAAATATTTTGATTTGTGTGCAGCTGTTTTTCTAAGCCTTCCATATCACATCAGTCGTGTCTCAAACCGCTTGAGATACTCTTTTGATTGCACACTACAGATGAATGCGGTTTTGTCTGTACTTTAAATCTATCTAAAAGAAAATTCGGAGTTGTGTTTGTGATTGTGAACAGGTTACTTCGACTATTTGCTGCAATGATGGTCGATCATCAATTGAGCAAGATACCAAACCAAAGCACCTATTTCCCTGAAGATTACAGAAGATACCAAGCTAGGAATCCTCCTCATATGTCTTCTGATTCACTCAAGCTAAAGAGAGTTGGAAAAAGTTTGTTCCGGCTTGTCAAAAATGATGCATGCAAAAAGGGGGAGCTTATCCAGATAAAGTACTCAAAGAGCAACATGTCAAAAGAAGATCTTCAGTGAAGAATATTTGGAAAGCATCAGTCTAGGGGGAGATTGTTGGGTCTAAAATTAAGACTGAAGCTTGCCAAGTTGAAGATCACAACATGCATGAAGTTGACGGTTCTAAAAATGATGCAAGAGTTTGATAAAACGTGTAGTCTAATGTTATCAACGAATCAAGTCAACAAAGTCAATGCCAACAAGTCAAAGTCAACGCACAATTCGACACGAGAAGATCAAAGAAAGATATGGTGTGTGAACGTTCGAGATTTGATAGTTATACTGCTTTGGATAATTAAATATATTTTGTTTAGACTAAATATATTTATTATCTTATTTAATTAGTTTTCATGTTTATTTCTAGTTTGGGCAAGTTATTATCCCTAGGGTCCTAAATGTAATTAGCCAAAAGTTGTTTTGGCTATAAATAGAAAGTGATGATTAGGGTTTTAGGGACCACCACACGTGTTCCCAGATTGTTAGATGGAAATGACTTTCCCGAGTGGAAGTGGCGTTTTGAACAACACGTGAAAGTCAAGGATGCTAAAATTTGGCGAAGCATTCTAAGAGGTCCAAGAGAAATCATGATGGAACGTGCTAACGAACCTGGTGTGAATGTGAAGAAGCCTCTTGACAGGTATACTAAAGAAGATTTCGCTATTGTCGAAGAAGATGACAGGGCAGTTTCTTACTTGACTATGGCTCTGGGTCCTGACATTGCCATTGGATTTCGTACTTGCAAATCTGCTAAAGACATGTGGGCTGTATTGATAGATGTCTACAAAGGGAATGAAGACATGAAAGAAAGTCGAAGAAATTTGCTAAGCCAGAACTTCAACAACTTCAACCATATTTATGGGGAGACTGTTGATAATCAAATTCAGAGATTTGTTAAGCTGGTTACTCAAATGAAAATGGAAGAGCTGCACATGACAAATGCTTCAACTAATCGACAACTTCTGAATGCTCTACCTAAAAGTTGGGATCATCATGTTGCCATGATCAAGAAAACCAAAGATCTCGCAAGATGCAGTTTATCTGAGATGATTTCTCATATCAAGGCGTGTGAGTTAAATGACAAACAGAGGGAAACTAATTACAAGAATAGTATGCTGGCTGCTGGATTTTCAGCAACACCCTCTGCATCAAACAACAACAATGCTGCTCTCATATCTCAAGGTGGTTTTCAAATGTTCAGCAGCTCAGCGTCTTCTAAGGCTGCTCCTACTTCGGCAAATGCTTATTACTCAGGCACGCCTGCTCCTTCTGCTGCACCATCCACTGCTACCACATCTGCTGCTGCTTCTAATCCTTCTGTGAAGAACGCGATGATTGCCTTCTTCACTCAACAGTCCAAAGAAAATTTGGACATTGCTGCATCTGTTATAAACTGCTTGAATGCCTTTGTTGCAGGTAAACTAGATCCTCCTAGATTTTCTATGGATGATCTAGATCAAATCCATCCCGAGGACGTAGAAGAAATGGACATTACATGGCAGATGGCTATGGCTGCTTTCAGAGCAAAGAACTTCATGAGAAAAACTGGAAGAAACAAGTGGCAAGGTCTCACCTTTACAGGACCCACTAAGATGCCGTTTGAGATGCGCTGTTACAACTGTCATGAACCAGGACATTTGGCACGAAACTGTACCAAGCCAAAGGTCAATAGAGAACAGACTCTAGCACAACCTGCTCCACCAAACCTAGAAAGAGCTCTTGTTACTATGACTGACACTTCAACAGCTGCTGGTGGAAGCACTCAAGTTTTAGCTCTGTTGTTTCAACCTAATGCTACTTTTGATTGGAATGCAGAAATTCAACGTCTGAACATCTTAGCCCAGAAAATCAGACTGCCTCAGATAACATTGCTTTCATGACTTCAGCTCCTGAGGATAAGAATTCTGCACCTGAGGATGTGGCTTCAGCTGAAAACTTGGCGCTCATGACTCAGATCCTTTCTACTCCAGTTCATGGACTCACCAAAGAAGAGGTAATTTTTGTCTTTTGCACTCCTGAGTGTAGAGAATGGGTTGAGGCACATCGATTACACAACGCTGAGCTTATACAAGATTACAAAGATATAGAGAATAAAATTTATACTTTAGAAAAAAATGAAAAGCTTTATAAAGATAAAATCGAAGCTCAGCGGAAAGACATCATCAAGCTTAAGGATGATCTAAGTGTAAAGACTTGCCACTTCTTAGAGGTACAAGAAAAGGTATGCATTTTGACCAAAGAACTGGAAGACATTAGAGAAAAATATCAAATCAACGAAATTAACATTAAAAAATATGAGTCTTCCAGTAAATTGGTCAAAGATCTATGTGACCTGCAACTTGCATACAAGAGAAAGAAAGGGTGTGGGTTGGGTTTCAATCAAGTTCCTCCTCCTTATAATGACAATTACACATATTTTCCTTTTACTGAGGAGGAACTGATAAATGAAAGCTAGATGACTTACGACCCTAAAACCGATAAGTCATCAATCAATAGCAAATCTGTTGATAATAAATGACCAACTCCTTCAATGAACTTTGTTTCTAAAGGCATTTTTGATCCTAATGGTTCGTTTGCATGTGCAGATAAAGTAGTAGACGTAAAGTTTGGAGATATTCTTGGGGGAGAACTAGATTTTAATTTTGATTTTTCTAAAACTTCTTTTGGTAAAACTGATTCTGGTTGTGTGTTTAGACAAGTTGTTCTTGATTCGTTTCATACTTATGTGTCGTCTAGTGGGCCTGATGTTTTGGGCAAAACTGTTGATGCTTGTGATAAACCTTTAAACAATGTGTCTAATGATGGGTGTTTTTCAGTTAATGATTGTGATTGTGATATTTCTAACTCTACAGCTGATGTTAGTGTGATAGGTGAGGTCCCTCAGGATATATTCAGTGGACGTCCCTAATGTTGAATCTAGTGGGACCCCATTGGAAACCGCAGTTGAAAATGAACCACAAGTAAACTCATATGATACACGTGTTGATTAAACATGTGTTGATGAAACTTCAACATGTTCTGAAATTAAAACTGAATCAGAATCTAAAAAAGAAGAAAAAGTGGTCGAAATAAATGAACAGTCAAAACAAAATGTCTTTGAAAAGGACGTTAAAACTGAAACAAAACCTGTATTTCAAAATGCCACACCCCAACCGATGGCGGAAACATCGGGGCGCGACACTGAGCGAAACAGATTGTTCAAGAGAAATCCATAACAACTAATATTACCGAATATTTAACGTTAAGTCCCATACCCAAACATATCCAGTAAATTAATTATTACTGACATATTATCTCAAAACAAGTAACATGTTCCGACAACTCAGATTTAAATAAATTGTTTGTTTCTAGACTCCATCCTAGCTCAATTCCGTCAAATAGCAAGCATCCTAGCAGATAGCATCTTAAACACCTGTCACATACGTTAAAATAAAGGTCAATACACATAGTGTAAAGGTGAGCATACAAGTTTGATAGCAGCATATAGTGTTCGACGTAGTTTACGCATAACCAGCATGTAACATGTGGCAAAGTGAAAGCTAGTAGGTTATCGACAGAGAAATATGCAAGACGTGACTGCGAGTTGTAGAATGCGCAACACATATCCCCACTGGGACACGTGAAGTAAAGCCCTTAACAACCCCTGTCCATGACAGGTGATGAGTCCAAACTATAGTACTATCGTTGCTAAGGTGTCAGGCAACAATCACTGTGTTAACATAACATACAAGCATTCATCGAATAACACGTAGCATGCAATAACGGTCAGCGTGTAATTAGTGTTTGTGTTGTGTGTCGATTGTGATTTGAATAGGTAACGTATGTAACACCCAAAAGTGCGTAAAGCAAAAAGGGATCGAGTATACTCACAGATCGTGCTTAACAAGTAAACACTCTCTTGGATTGAAGGGAGCGCTGGGTGAGATTAGCCTGAACAGTTAACGATAGCATAACGATGAGCGGCACGTAAAACGATGCAAAGTGTCCAAGTGTCGAACGGTAATCCGATCAGACGGCAATCCGATTGGATGGTCATTCGATCGGATGTCAATCCGGTCAGATGGTCATCCGATCGGATGGCCATTTGGTCGGATTGACATTCGTTTGGTAGTGATGTGTTTGTGTGTGATGGCTTGTCTTTTGAAGATTTCGTTGTAGCATTTTGAAAACAGAGAAGTATCTCTACCTTTCAGGTTGTTCGATCGAACGGCGGTTCGAACGGATGGAGATCCGTTCGGCGAGACATTTCTCAGAGAACAAGTTCACAGCAGTTTTGTCACTCGATCGGATGGTCTACCGATCAGGTGGCAATCCGTTGGAACTGACTAGGCATTGAACATATTAAAAAATGTTAAGTGTTGGACCTCAAGTGCAATCCGATCGGACGGCAATCCGTCCCGCGACCTGATCGTGTTGCTAACTCGAAAATTCGTTAAGGTTTGCGGTTTATTGAGACGGTATGAAAACGTGCTAAACAACAGAAACCCCATCCCGACCCAAGTGATTCGATCGAACATGAATCACCCAAGTCCGATCGGTTTACTGGTTCGTGACGGTGGTTCATGTTCAACCCGAAGTCGATTGTCTCTTTGATAGAAACCAGATCTTGAACCAACACATCACTAAGAAAGAGTAGAAGGTCAGAACGAGCTCCGATTCTATCGGTTTTGAGTGCATTGAGTGTAAAAGAGTTGAAAGAAAGTTAGAAAACCATCTTTCAATCCTTTTAACCATGAATATATGTAGATCTATGCGAAATTATTGTTAAATCTTGCGGAAATCCTTTAGATCTGAGTTGTTCATGGTGGAAAGATGCCAAAACTTGAAGTTCATAGGAACCCCATGATGACATATCCCTAGAACACCTCAAATCTACTGATTTCACGGTTAAAAGTTAAGATCCAAAGGTGAAAAAGATGAAGAAATGCGTGTAGATCATAGAAGTACAAGATTTAGGTTGAAAACTTACAAAAATCACGAGAAATCAAGAGAAATGGGTGCTGGAGTGCGGCTGGTTGAGTGGAAGAGCTGTCACATCAGAAATGATGTGACAGGAGGGTATTTATAGGGTTTCCAAAAGAGGAAAGTGCATAGGGTCGGATTGGCCACCGATCGGATGGCAACTCGATCGGATGGAAATCCGATCGGATGGCCACTCGATCGGTTGGCCACTCGATGCAGGTGTCCGGCGTGTTAAGTTTTGTCATTTCGATTCGCATGTTGAGCGTTGCAATGCGTTTCGAGTGAGCGATGCGATAGTATTACCCATTAGTTACACAAATAACCTAACTACTATATCTAACATACAATCACTATAAATAACTTGCGTTTAGCGTTTGCGATTCCACTGCGTTGCGATAGAGTTGCGATTGCGTTTTGTTCAATCACCACAAACAATAAATAATCATGCACAAGTAACACATAAAGAGGCAAAGAGCACACACACGTAAAGCAATATCCAGGCTACGTAATTCGAGTTGCGATCGCGATTGCGATGCGATAAGCGGTAAAGCGATAAGACACGCGATAAATGTCGATTAAACCTCGATTATTAATAGATACTCCACATAATACAACTAAAGCAAATAAAATAAAGAATTCGATTACAAGTCAAAGAAGTCAAATCAGTGACTAAGCAAGGAGTAACAGATCATAATTAGCAAATCTTTTCTTCCTTTGACTTCAATTTTGACTTTGACTTTGACTTTCGTAACACGGGGTGTTACAGCCTCCCCTACTTAAGGGAATTTCATCCCGAAATTAGGCCTTAGCCGTAACAAACAACTGCGGGTACTTCGCCTTCATGTCGCTTTCGATTTCCCAAGTGAACTCTCTGCCGCGCTTGCCTTCCCATCGGACCTTCACAATGGGAATACATGAGCGCCTGAGCTTCTTGATTTCTCGGCCCATGATCTCGACAGGCTTCTCCACGAAGTGTAATGTTTCATCCACTTGAAGATCCTCCAGGGGAACTTGTAAATCATGCTCAGCCAGACACTTTCTGAGGTTCAAAACGTGGAAAGTCGGGTGGACGTTTCTAAGTTCCTCCGGTAGTTCGAGTCTGTAGGCCACTTTTCTGATCCTTTCCAGAATCTTAAAGGGTCCAACGTATCAAGGCGCGAGCTTCCCTTTCTTGCCAAATATGACCACACCCTTCCAAGGTGATACCTTTAGGAGTACGTGGTCACCAAGGTTAAATTCAAGGGGCTTGCGTCGTCTATCGGCGTAACTTTTCTGACGACTCCGTGCTTTCAGCAGGTTGTCTCGAATTTGGAGGATTTTGTCAGTCGTTTCTTGCAACAGCTCAGGACTGGTTACTTGTGAATCTCTGATCTCATGCCATACAATAGGCGATCGACATTTTCTTCCGTATAATGCCTCAAATGGTGCCATTTAAATGCTGGAATGATAACTGTTATTGTACGAGAATTCGACTAAAGGTAAGTATGCATCCCAATTACCACCAAAATCTATGACACACGAGCGAAGCATGTCTTCAAGGGTATGAATCGTTCTTTTAGTCTGACCGTCGGTTTGGGGATGGAAAACGGTACTTAGATTAAGAGTAGTACCGAGAGCGGATTGAACTGTTTCCCAAAGACGCGAGGTAAACCGACCATCGCGGTCAGAGATGAGGTCGTGAGGCGTCCCATGTCGACAAATGATCTCATTGGTGTAGATTCGGGCTAATTTTTCTACCTTATAGTGTTCTCGTATCGGCAGAAAATGAGCAGATTTAGTCAAACGGTCAACGACAACCCAGATGCTGTCGTGACTTGATGGCGTGCGCGGAAGTTTTGTTATAAATTCCATGGCTATGCTCTCCCATTTCCACATCGGGATCTCGGGTTGGACGAGTAAGCCAGAGGGTCTTTGGTGTTCGGCCTTAACTTTCGAGCAAGTCAGGCACTTCGAAACATAGATAGCGATATCTTTCTTCATGCCCGGCCACCAGTACTTGTAGCGAAGGTCCTGGTACATTTTATCGGCACCGGGATGAATAGAATATCGAGATTTGTGGGATTCGTCCATCAGAATCTGTCGTAAGTTGGTCCGCTTGGGGATAAAAATTCGGTCTAGATACTGGAATATCCCATTCGATTTATTCTCCAACTGGGCTCTAACGTTCAGAATCATTTCCTTCTTTAAAGTGCGCTCATTAAAACAAGCATGTTGGGCTTCGCGAATAAGGGTTTCGAGATGATGCTGGGCGTGAACATTAGCTTCGTCTGCTGAGGGTGTCGGCAACGACATTTGCCTTGCCAGGATGATAAAAAATCTCACAGTCGTAATTGTTGAGAAGTTCTACCCATCAGCGTTGGCGCATATTTAGTTCCTTTTGGTTGAGGATGTGTTGCAGGCTCTTATGATCTGTGAAGATCGTACACTTGGTACCGCAAAGGTAGTGTCGCCAAATCTTCAACGCAAAAACAACTGCGCCTAGCTTGATGTCGTGGGTTGTATAGTACTTCTCGTGGATCTTGAGCTGACGAGATGCGTAGGCGATAACCTTGTCTCGTTGCATGAGAACATAACCAAGACCAAGGTTCGAGGCATCACAATAGACAACGAAATCGTCGTTTCCGTCGGGTAAAGCGAGGATGGGAGCATTGCAAAGCATATGCTTGAGAGTTCGAAAGGCAGTCTCTTGTTCAGTTCCCTAAACAAAAGGCTTGTCTTTATATGTGAGGGAAGTAAGCGGCACAACGATTTTTGAGAATCCTTCAATAAATCGGCGATAATAGCCCGCTAGTCCGAGAAAAGAACGGACTTCAGACGGGTTCTTAGGTGTAACCCAACTCTTAACAGCTTCGATCTTCACGGGGTCGACGTGAATACCTTGACTATTGACAATGTGACCGAGGAATTAAACCTCCTCCAGCCAAAATTCGCACTTGGAGAACTTGGCAAAGAGTCGATTCCTTTGGAGCAATTCGAGAACCAAACGTAGATGTTACGCGTGTTCGGTTTTCGAATTGGAATGGATCAGGATATCATCGATGAACATGATGACGAAGCGGTCGAGAAAAGGTCTACACACGCGATTCATCAGATCCATGAAAACCGCAGGTGCGTTGGTTAAACCAAAGGGCATAACAACGAACTCGTAGTGGCTCTAACGAGTGCAAAAAGCGGTTTTGGGTATATCCTCCTCTTGAATGCGTAACTGTTGATAGCCTGAGCGTAGATCGATCTTCGAAAAACACGTAGCACCTTGTAACTGATCAAACAAATCATCGATTCAAGGCAAAGGATAACGATTCTTGGTTCAGCTTATTCAACTCCCTGTAGTCGATGCACATCCGGAACGACCCATCCTTCTTTTTAAAGAGAAGGACTGGTGCGCCCCATGGAGAGGTGCTAGGGCGAATGAATCCTTTATCAAGTAATTGTTGGAGTTGACTCGAGAGTTCACGCATTTCTGACGGAGCGAGTCGATAAGCAGCTCTAGCAACGGGATTGGCTCCAGGAATGAGGTCGATACGAAAGTCGATATCATGACTCGGAGGTAATCCGGGAAGATCGTCAGGAAATACGTTAGGAAATTCACAAACAACGGGAATGTCTTTCACTCCTGTCTTTCCTTTATTTTCCTTCTCCGCTACTACAATGTTAGCCAAGAAAGCTCTGTATTACTTGCGGAGATACTTGCTAGCGTGGACACATGACATGAATTTGAGACCTTTCGAAGGAGTTTCACCATACACACAAAGTTGATCACCATTGGCGAGCGAGAAACGAATCATCTTATATAAGCAAACAACTTCAGCATGGTTTTCGCGAAGAAAGTCCATGCCTACTATGACGTCAAAACTACCGAGCTGCATCGGAATAAGGTCAATAGGAAAGATGTGATTGTTGAGTTCGAGAGTACCATCACGAAGAACAAAATTGATGGCGACGGTTCTTCTGGTGGTAACTTCAACATCGAACGTCGAGGGGAGATGGGCGCGCTTATGATTAAGGAGCTTTTCGAATTCAAACGACACAAAACAGTTATTGGCTCCAGTATCAAATAAACACGAAGCATATATACCATTCACAAGGAACGTACCATTAACCACATTGTTATCTGCTTGAGCCTGGCGGACATTGATGTTGAAGGTACGTCCGCGGGCTGCTGTTGTTGCTACTCTTGTTATTGTTGGGGCTGCTGCTGTTGTGGCTCTTGCTTCACCACTCAATTCGGGCACATGTTTGCAAAGTGGTTGGGATCACCACATGCAAAGTAAGCTCTAGCATGGATCGCGGGTGTAGGAGCCGCTTGTTGGCCTTGGGGAGCAAGAAGTAGAGCTTGTTGAGCAGGAGCTTGACCTTGAGCGGGAGATGGAGCTTGACGTGGACCAGTGCGGCAGTTGGCGGTGAAATGGCGGTACATGTTGCTATGTACACAGAATCTGCAAGCGATTCCCACTGGGTGATGATAAGTACAAGTAGGGCAAGCCGGGTGAAGACCAGTGTACGCACGCTTAGCCAGCGGTGCATTGGTAACAGGGGCTGCGATTTGGCGGTGTTGGGGTTGCGGTTGAGCTTGAACAGCTTGAAGTGGAGCGGCAGTCTTGACAGCGTAATTTTTGCTACTGTTTTTGTTGTTCTTCCTCTTACGATGGGAGGACTTTGAAGATTGCGGAGCGGTGGCTGTTTCAGCGGTTGTAGCTTGATGCAGGTTCTTGGAAGCTTTATCCCAGTAACCAGACTTGACTCTCTTGTCGTTGATCTCAGCAGCGAGTAAGAAGGTTTCCTCAATTGTTGTCGTCTTTTCAGCTTGAACAAAATCAGCCACGCAATCCGAAAGAGCACGGATATACTTCTTGATGGTGATTTCGGGCGTAGAGACTTGACCTGGACAGATGATACTCAACTGCTTGAAGCGAGCAGTTAAACCAGCGTTGTCACCATCCTTCTGCTTGATATGCCAGAATTCATTCTCCAACTTTTGGAGCTCGTGGGGAGGGCAAAACTCTTGCATCATGATGTTCTTCAACTTATCCCAGGTCAGTCCGTAAGCTGCAACATTTCCACGCTTGTTTCTTTCGGCCGTCCACCAATCTAGTGCTCGGGATTGGAAGACGCCGGTAGCATTAACAGTACGAAGATTATCAGGACAGCCACTCTGGCGCAGGGTGACTTCGATCGAATCAAACCATTGAAACATGGCCGTAGGACCATCTTCGTCAGTAAATTCTTTCGGGCCGCAGGCTTTGAACTGCTTAAAGCTGAAGGTAGCACGAGGAGAATCAGTCCTGGATTCTTCAGAAGACTTGCTAGCGTTTTTGTTTAGCTCGCTAACAATCTGGGGGATAACTTTCTCTATCTGTTTTGAGATGAGGGCGGCGATACGTTTGTTATCCTGGTTTCTTCGGGCAGCGCGAGAGAGACGGGATCCAGATGACGACATTGTCTGCAACAGACATCGCCATAGGACTTAATCACTATATAATCGAATCTCGCCTCACACGCACTACTACTAAATAAAGCTCAGGAACACATCTATTCACATAAGCACGTATTCACGTAGGCATAGAAACACATAGGCACATATCCACAAAAGCACATAAGCATAGAAGCACGTAAAGCACTAAGGCACATAATCCACAGAAACCACACTATATTTTGCACGTATTCACCTACATCTATCTTACAGATTCACCCATCATTCAAGGGTCACGCGTTCGAGGATAGCGATTGCGATTACATAGCGAGTAGTATAGCATAAGTAAGTAACGTAGCATGCGATCATCCACTAGTAGCAGGGATTTGTTGGTGTTTTGAGGTAGATGTGCAGTGCGTGTCATGGGTGTTGATTAAAGCGAATAGAGAAAAGAGAATAAATCTTCAAAACTCGAAACATATAAACAGATAAAACCACATAAAATTCCACATAAAACGACGATTATCAGAGTTAGCAGTTGCGGGCTCAGAATCGAAACACGTAAAATCAGCGATTGCGAGATTGAAATCGAGGATAGATTGTCTAAGGCTCGATAGACGTTGACTACCCAAAGTGATTTGACTATTCTCAAGGATGTACTCAAAAGTCCTTGTTGACCTAATAGACTGTGCTCTATCACCGACATGCGGTGAATGGCACCCATCCTTTCGGCTGTTCAAGCACTCGAGTCATTGGAATCCATCGAGACTTTGGTGAGAGTTTTGTAAAACCAAAATAATGGTCGGAACAAGTCGTCAAGGTTTGGGTTTCACCCCTGACTTAACAGCTTAGTTCGTGCTTTGATAAAATAGAGAGGAAAATTTGCGTTAAAGTACGGATTTCACTCCTGATTCAATGCAATTCCTCCTGTTTATAGATGAAAATGCGGGTCGAACAAGAAATCTAGTCGAGAGTTTGCAGTTTTCACGCCTAATCTCGACTTAATCACTCGTTCATTTTCGAAAAGCAGTGCAGTGATAGTGTAGTGTTCAGCGAGTGCGAGTGTAACAAGTAAGCTCCTACAAAACCCCTACAGGGTATGCATAAGTTGGTCTGTTGGTACTTAGACTATTGACTAGGTCGTTTCTAAGACGTCGACCCGGACTAGGTCGAGTCTTGCCTAATTCCCTATAGTTATGGTTCTGATACCAATCTGTCACACCACAACCAATGGCGGAAACATCGGGGCGCGACACTGAGCGAAACAGATTGTTCAAGAGAAATCCATAACAACTAATATTACCGAATATTTAACGTTAAGTCCCATACAAAAACATATCCAGTAAATTAATTATTACACACATATTATCTCAAAACAAGTAACATGTTCTGACAACTCATATTTAAATAAATTGTTTGTTTCTAGTCTCCATCCTAGCTCAAATCCGTCAAATAGCAAGCATCCTAGCAGATAGCATCTTAAACACCTGTCACATACGTTAAAATAAAGGTCAATACCCATAGTGTAAAGGTGAGCATACAAGTTTGATAGTAGCATATAGTGTTCGAAGTAGTTTACGCATAACCAGCATGTAACATGTTGCAAAGTGAAAGCTAGTAGGTTATCGACAGAGAAATATGCAAGACGTGACTACGAGTTGTAGAATGCGCAACACATATCCCCACTGGGACACGTGAAGTAAAGCCCTTAACAACCCTTGTCCAAGACAGGTACTGAGTCCAAACTATAGTACTATCGTTGCTAAGGTGTCAAGCAACAATCACTGTGTTAACATAACATACAAGCATTCATCGAATAACACGTAGCATTCAATAACGATCAGCGTGTAATTAGTGTTTGTGTTGTGTGTCGATTGTGATTTGTAATTAGTCCACGACAGGTACTGAGTCCAAACTATAGTACTATCGTTGCTAAGGTGTCAAGCAACAATCACTGTGTTAACATAACATACAAGCATTCATCGAATAACATGTAGCATTCAATAACGATCAGCGTGTAATTAGTGTTTGTATTGTGTGTCGATTGTGATTTGAATAGGTAACGTATGTAACACCCAAAAGTGCATAAAGCAAAAAGGGATTGAGTATACTCACAGATCATGCTTAACAAGTAAACACTCTCTTGGATTGAAGGGAGTGTTGGGTGAGATTAGCCTGAACAGTTAACGATAGCATAACGATGAGCGGCACGTAAAATGATGCAAAGTGTCCAAGTGTCGAACGGTAATCCGATCGGATGGTCATTCGATAGGATGTCAATCCGGTCAGATGGTCATCCGATCGGATGGCCATTTGGTCGGATTGACATTCATTTGGTAGGGATGTGTTTGTGTATGATGGCTCGTCTTTTGAAGTTTTCGTTGTAGCATTTTGAAAAAAGAGAAGTATCTCTACCTTTCAGGTTGTTCGATCGAACGGCGGTTCGATCGGATGGAGATCCGTTCGGTGAGACATTTCTCAGAGAACAAGTTCACAACAGTTTTGTCACTCGATCGAATGGTCTACCGATCGGGTGGCAATCCGTTGGAACTGACTAGGTATTGAACATATTGAAAAATGTTAAGTGTTGGACCTTAAGTGCAATCCGATCGGATTGCGGTTCGATCGGACGGCAATCCGATCAGACGGCAATCTGTCTCGCGACCTGATCGTGTTGCTAACTCGAAAATTCGTTAAGGTTTGTGGTTTATTGAGACGGTATGACAGCGTGCTAAACAACAGAAACCCCATCCCGACCCAAGTGATCCGATCGAACAGGAATCACCCAAGTCCGATCGGTTTACTGGTTCTTAACAGTGGTTCATGTTCAACCCGAAGTCGATTGTCTCTTTGATAGAAACCAGATCTTGAACCAACACATCACTAAGAAAGAGTAGAAGGTCAGAACGAGCTCCGATTCTATCGGTTTTGAGTGCATTGAGTGTAAAAGAGTTGAAAGGAAGTTAGAAAACCATCTTTCAATCCTTTTAACCATGAATATGTGTAGATCTATGCGAAATTATTGTTAAATCTTGTGGAAATCCTTGAGATCTGAGTTGTTCATGGTGGAATGATGCAAAAACTTGAAGTTCATAGGAACTCCATGATGACATCACCCTAGAACACCTCAAATCTACCGATTTCACGGTTAAAAGGTAAGATCCAAAGGTGAAAAATATGAAGAAATGCGTGTAGATCATAGAAGTACAAGATTTAGGTTGAAAACTTATAAGAATCACGAGAAATCGAGAAAAATGGGTGCTAGAGTGCGGCTGGTCGAGTGGAAGAGCTGTCACATCACAAATGATGTGACAGGAGGGTATTTATAGGGTTTCCAAAAGAGGAAAGTGCATAGGGTCGATTGGCCACCGATCGGATGGCAATCCGATCGGATGGCCACTCGATCGGTTGGCCACTCGATCCAGGTGTCCGGTGTGTTGAGTTTTGTCATTTCGATTTGCGTGTTGAGCGTTGCGATGCGTTTCGAGTGAGCGATGCGATAGTATTACCCATTAGTTACACAAATAACCTAACTACTATATCTAACATACAATCACTAAAAATAACTTGCGTTTAGCGTTTGCGATTCCACTGCGTTGCGATAGAGTTGCGATTGCGTTTCGTTCAATCACCATAAACAATAAATAATCATGCACAAGTAACACAAAAAGAGCACACACGTAAAGCAATATCCAGGACATGTAATTCGAGTTGCAAATGCGATTGCGATGCGATAAGTGGTAAAGCGATGAGATACGCGATAAATGTCTATTAAACCTCGATTATTAATAGATACTCCACATAATACAACTAAAGCAAATAAAATAAAGAATTCGATTACAAGTCAAAGAATTTAAATCAGTGATTAAGCAAGGAATAACATATCATAAATAGCAAATCTTTTCTTCCTTTGACTTCAATCTTGACTTTGACTTTGACTTTCGTAACACGGGGTGTTACCGCCTCCCCTACTTAAGGGAATTTCGTCCCGAAATTAGGCCTTAGCCGTAACAAACAACTGCGGGTACTTTGACTTCATGTCGCTTTCGAGTTCCCAAGTGAACTCTACACCGCGTTTGCCTTCCCAGCGGACCTTCACAATGGGAATGCGTGAGCACCTGAGCTTCTTGGTTTCTCTGTCCATGATCTCCACAGGCTTCTCCACGAAGTGTAATGTTTCGTCCACTTGAAGATCCTCCAGTGGAACTTGTAAATCATGCTCAGCCAGACACTTTCTGAGGTTCAAAACGTGGAAAGTCGGGTGACGTTGCTAAGTTCCTCCGATAGTTTGAGTCTGTAGGACACTTTTCCGATCCTTTCCAGAATCTTAAAGGGTCCAACGTATCAAGGCACGAGCTTCCCTTTCTTGCCGAATCTGACCACACCCTTCCAAGGTGATACCTTTAGGAGTACGTGGTCGCCAACGTCAAATCCAAGGGGCTTGCGTCATCTATCGACGTAACTTTTCTGACGACTCCGTGCTTTTAGCAGGTTGTCTCGAATTTGGAGGATTTTGTCAGTCGTTTCTTACAACAGCTCAGGACCGGTTATTTGCGAATCTCCGATCTCGTGCCATATAATAGGCGATCCACATTTTCTTCCATATAACGCCTCAAATGGTGCCATTTGAATGCTGGAATGATAACTTTTATTGTACAAGAATTCGACTAAAGATGATGTCGCGAGGCATCCCATGTCGACAAACGATCTCATTGGTGTAGATTCGGGCTAATTTTTCTACCTTATAGTCTTCTCGTATCGGCAGAAAATGAGCAGATTTAGTCAAACGGTCAACAACAACCTAGATGCCGTCGTGACTTGATGGCGTGCGCGGAAGTTTCGTTATAAAGTCCATGGCTATGCTCTCCCATTTCCACATCGGAATCTCAGGTTGGACGAGTAAGCCAGCGGGTCTTTGGTGTTCGGCCTTGACTTTCGAGCAAGTCAGGCACTTCAAAACATAGATAGCGATATCTTTCTTCATGCCCGGCCACTAGTACTTGTAGCGAAGGTCCTGGTACATTTTATCGCATCGGGATGAATAGAATATCGGGATTTGTGGGCTTCGTCCATCAGAATCTGTCATAAGTTGGTCCGCTTGGGGATCCAAATTTGGTCCAGATAATGGAATATCCCATTCAATTTATTCTGTAACTGGGCTCCATCGTTTAGAATCCTTTCCTTCTTCAAAGTGCGCTCATTAAAACAAGCATGTTGGGCTTCGCGAATAAGGGTTTCGAGATGATGCTGGGAGTGAACATTACGAACGCTATGCAAATAGCTTCGTCTGCTGAGGGCGTCGGCAACGACATTTGCCTTGCCAGGATGATAACAAATCTCACAGTCGCAATCGTTGAGAAGTTCTACCCATCGGCATTGGCGCATATTTAGTTCCTTTTGGTTGAGGATGTGTTGCAGGATCTTATGATCTGTGAAGATCGTACATTTGGTACCATAAAGGTAGTGTCGCCAAATCTTCAATGCCAAAACAACTGCGCCTAGCTCGAGGTCATGGGTTGTATAGTTCTTCTCGTGGATCTTGAGCTGACGAGATGCGTAGGAGATAACCTTGTCTCGTTGCATGAGAACACAACCAAGACCAAGGTTTGGGGCATCACAATAGACAACGAAATCGTCGTTTCCGTCAGGTAAAGCGAGGACGGGAGCATTGCAAAGCATATGCTTGAGAGTTCGAAAGGCAGTCTCTTGTTCAGTTCCCCAAATAAAAGGCTTGTCTTTATGTGTGAGGGAAGTAAGCGGCACAACGATTTTTGAGAATCCTTCGATAAATCGGCGATAATAGCCCGCTAGTACGAGAAAAGAACGGACTTCAGACGGGTTCTTAGGTGTAACCCAACTCTTAACAGCTTCGATCTTCACAAGGTCGACGTGAATACCTTGACTATTGACAATGTGACCAAGGAATTGAACCTCCTCCAGCCAAAATTCGCACTTGGAGAACTTGGCATAGAGTCGATTCCCTTGTGTAGGTCCCTATCCCGTATGGATCTTAACAAAACTGACAATCTACCAAGGGTGCGGAATCCCCTTGATAAACCTAGCAAACAGAAACAAGAACACAAGACGTTTTACCAACCGATCCTCTATGATTATCCAACGAAAACGTTTACAATCACTCAAGATCTTCACGAACTCACAGCCAATAATCTGTGTATTCGAACTCTCTCTCAATTGCCTAAAAGTCTCCAAAAGTCTCAAAATGTCTAACCCTAAAACTCTAGGTAAAGGTTGTTTATATAGCACAACCTATACAATTCGACCTGGGCCAAGCCCATACGAATTCTGTTTACAAATCCGGGCTAAACTAGTTAGACTTTAACTTGAACTTGAACTTGGACGATTTGGGCTTTAACAAACTCGAATTCCATTCAGTCTTCATAAGTCTTCGCGGCCCAAACTTGTTTAATATCCAAAGACCAATCCAACGCTGTTGTCACATAAAATGCACCAACAAACTCCCCCTTGACAATAGCTTGCAAAGGAAACTTTAGTCTTCAGAATCTCACAGTCTTTTGGTCTTTGGATAGCGTCAGCTTCAACATGAATTCTGTCAGCAACAGACTCCCCCTAAGCTGATGTATCCAATCACCAAATCTTCCAAGTTGTGATTCAGCATTCTCAATAAGTCTTCACAGCATCCATTCTGCATTGTAGAAGGAGGACTCTACCAAGCAGCAACAAACTCCTCATCTCTTCAAAGCAACTTCTCATCAACAAACTGCTTCAATCTGTATACTATAAAACAAACATCTCGAGAAACCATAAGAATTTTTCAACATAGTTAAAGAATTATTATTATTCAAGAGATAGTTAAACTGTATCAGATTAAGCATTTTCAAATTAAGCACCAACACGCAACAATTTTTAAACAAACACCTTATAACCTGCATCATTTCAAAATTTTGAACCCACTTACTAACACCGTCTCCCCCTATCAGTAACACCTCCTCCACGAATAACAGTTTTCCGTACATTAAGAATTTTAAACAGAAAAAGACACTATTTTTTGTATTTTTGTATTTTTCTGAAAGCAAATAAATACGAAAAGCAATAAACACTCTATTTTTGTGAGAATCACCGGTAAGAAGATCATATCAGCACAATCAAACTGTTTCACACTATTAGATAATTCTTTATTTAATTTTTCGTGAAAAGCAGGTCAAGACGATTACCAGTATGTTTGTCCACTTAAACAAAATGCATGAACATTTCAAGTACCATTACCATATGATACGTTAAGGTAATTTTATTTCTGATATACTAGTGTGTCCCACTTCAGGATATACCCCCACGATCAAGGTATGCACAAAGATTCATCGTAGTAGGTGAGTATACTGATGTCATCCTTTAAGATATCCTGACAATGTTTAGGTTTGCATATAATCTGTTTTATCATGTTTTGATTGTTTAACAATGAACACCCAAATAAATAGTAATCAAATCCTGGAAATATAAACAACACACTCTATCATGCAAGTATCTTCCCTACCACATATTTCACAAGTCCAATCCAGATTTCTGAAATCTTAACTGGGAATAGGTTGAGAAGAGAACAGAATAGATCTTTAGCAGAGATGGTATTATATACAAATCAAATGAGTTTTCTCAGTTTGATATAGGTTAATTGGGTTTCTTTTGGGCACTTGAGGGCCTCTTTCGGGTGTATTAGATCTATAGCGCGACAACGTACTGCTAGGTCAGCATATATCTGGATGCAGCAGAAGCTGTCGTTGCCTAGCACCTCCAGGTCAGCATATATCTGGATGCAGCAGAGGAGGTACACGACTTTTTTCAGAGAAGATTTCAGAATCAGATCAAAATTGTGTGTATCGGGACAACATACAAACATTCAAATAGAAATGAGCTAATTCCAAGTGACTTTCTTTCCTGGGGTCATGTACAATTTTAGTTCTGAACAGAAAGACAGGCAAGATATCCCCAGATGAAATAACAGTATAAAGACCCAAAACTTCAGATTTTGGCAATCTATCAACGCAAGATTTAAGGTCATTAAACCATACACCACTGATGTGTTCCCCACTCATACTCATTGCATATATGTTTATATCACATTGGTAAGTTGATTATTTCATGCTTTTGCCTACTGGTACATCATATGATGAAACTGCTATCACACTGAAGCAATTTAATTCAGTTCGAGTGTGACAGTCTAACTTGCTGATGTACTATCATTTCTTCTTTTTCACACAGTGAAAACTCATTTTTGATTTTTCAATTTTTTATGTTTTTGATTTTTCGATTTTTTTTTATTTTTGATTTTTAAGAAAAGCAATAAACTATTTACAAACATTCTTATGAAAAACCAGTTATTCAGGATTCCTCATCCCGTTGAGTTCGACTAAGTGTTCAAAGCGAGCTCGATCAAAAGCTTTTGTGTAAAGATCAGCAAGGTTATCTTCTGTGTCGACTCGATGTAATTCAATTAGTCGTTTTTCAGCACAATCCCGTATAAAGTGATGACGTATGTCAATATGTTTAGTTCTACTGTGCTTTACGGGATTGTTTGTGATTGATATGGTGGCATTATTATCTATCATAATAGGAGTACGAGTGAAATCCAAACCGTAATCGCGCATCTGCTGTTGAATCCAGAGAACCTGAGAGCAACAGCTACCCGCAGCAATATATTCAGCTTCACACGTAGATGTAGACACACAGGATTGCTTCTTGCATTGCCAAGACACGATCCTGCCTCCTAAGAACTGACAACCACCTGTTGTAGACTTCCTGTTTGATTTGCATCCTCCAAAGTCTGAATCAGTGTAAGCAACGAACCTCAAATCACTATCAGCTGGATACCACAACCCAAGTTTAGGTTTCCCCTTCAAGTAACGAAGAATACGCTTCACTGCTTTCATGTGTGACTCTTTCGGATTCGCCTGATATCTGGCACACAAGCATACGGCAAACATGATGTCAGGTCTTGAAGCAGTCAAGTACATTAGAGAACCAATCATCGCCCTGTATTGAGTAGGATCAACATCTTCAGTACTTTCATGATCTGGGCCGAGATTGTGATTTTCGCAAATGGGTGTGTTGAAAGTAGAGCAATCATTCATTTTGAACCGATCCAAAATGTCATACACATACTTTGTTTGATGAATAAACATCCCATCCTCCTTCTGTTCAACTTGTAATCTCAGAAAGTAAGACAGCTCACCCAAAGCACTCATTTCGAACTTACTCTTCATCACCTGCTCGAACTCTTTACACATTTTCTCATCTGATGACCCAAAGATGATGTCATCCACGTACACCTGTACCAGCAGAAAATCTTCCTTCTTCCTCTTTATGAACAGTGTACTGTCAATCTGACCTCTCTCAAAACCATTCTTGATCAGATGTGTAGACAGTGTCTCGTACCACGCCCTAGGAGCTTGATGTAACCCATATAAAGCCTTATCAAGTTTGTAAACTCGATCTGGATAGTCTGGATCAACAAACCCATCTGGCTGTGAGACATACACCACTTCTTGGACTTTCCCGTAAAGAAATGCACTCTTCACGTCTAGTTGGAAAACTTTAAAGCCCTTGAATGAAGCGAAAGCTAGAAACAAACGAATTGCCTCCAACCTTGCCACTGGTGCAAACACTTCATTATAATCTATCCCTTCTTGCTGATTGAACCCTTTGACCACCAACCGAGCCTTGTTGCGCGTGACAATACCTCTATCATCCTTCTTGCACTTAAACACCCATTTAGTGCCAATCTCTCTTTCACCTTTAGGAAGGTCCACTAACTCCCAAACCTTCAACTTCGCAAACTGGGCCAATTCTTCTTGCATAGCTTCAACCCATGAATTGTCTTTAAGAGCCATGTGAATGTTCTTCGGCTCCTCTTGGGAAATAAAGCAGCTATACAAGCATTCATTCACTATCCCAGTCTTCTCAATCGAAACAAATAACCCAGAATTCGCTGCTATGCTTCTTCTCGTCTGAACACCTGCAGTAGGATCTCCAAGTATCATGTCAACCGGATGATCTCTATTTGCTCGTGTAGAAGCAACTGCATCAACTTCAAGATTATCACCCAGGTTTGATCCAACCTCCCCCTGAATATTCTGATTTGCAAACGGATTAATAAACTCCTCCCCCTGAATGGGTTCAGAGTCACTATCGCTTGAATCAGGATTAGTAGCACCATGGGAAGCTTCCGGAGCATCTGTCACATCAACATTCGATCTAGGCATAAAATCGCCTTCATCGTCTTCACCAATCACTGTTTGAATCAGCTGAGAATCATCTGCATCAGAAACCTCAGGAATATTAAATGATTTAAACACACTTTCATAATCATATAGTATAGCAGGACCACTCGTTGATTGTTGAGGTTTGTAGGAAGTAATTTCCACATTAAAAACAACCTCAATTTTACCAGTTTTGAGATTAAAAACCCTTTTATTCGGTGTGCCAGGCACGTAACCCAGAAAGTAGCCTTCGTCAGCCACCTCACCGAATTTTTGTTTATCTTTGTTTCGCACAATGGTGCAGGGTAATCCAAATGGTTCAAAGCCTGTTAAGTTTGGTTTTTCGTTAAACATCAACTCATGACAAGTTTTGTTAAAACGTTTAACAGTTAAAACTTTGTTTAGGACATAGCAAGCTGTATTCACAGCTTCTCCCCAGAAAAGAACTGGTAGCTTTGAATCTGAAAGCATAGTCCTAGCGGCTTCAATCAACGTCCTGTTTTTCCTCTCAGCGACTCCATTTTGTTGAGGTGTATAAGGAGCAGAATATTGATGTTCTATTCCCTTTCGAAGACAGTAGAGATCCAGAACTCGATTCTTGAACTCTGTGCCATTATCACTCCTTATCCTCTTGATCCTTGCATCATGGACGTTTTCCAATTTCGTAAAAAGATCTATCAGCATCTCCGCTGTCTCATCTTTTGTACCTAAAAAGAAAACCCATGAATAACGTGAGTAATCATCAGTGACAACAAGACAATAGTACTTTCCACCTATGCTCCTCACATTCACTGGACCGAATAAATCCATGTGAAGTAATTCATAAGGGGCATTAATGGAATTTACTGTTTTAGACTTATGAGGTTTCTTGTGTTGTTTTCCCTTTTGACATGGAAGACATTTATCTTCCACTTGAAACCTCAGCAATGGCACCCCTTTCACTAGCTCATTTTTTATGATATAATTCATTTTGCGATAGTGAATGTGGGCCATGCGTCTGTGCCACAACATAGATTCAGCTTCAGATGCTTTTGACAGTAAACACGCCACCGCAGCAGTTGGATCCTTGGCACCCATGTCCATGACATAAGTATCATTTTTCCTCGGTGCACGCATCACTATCTAATCGTCCGGAATAACCAAACCCGGTTTCAACACCAATGCCTCAGTATTTGTAAAATGGACCGAGTGACCCTTGTCGCAGACTTGAGACACGCTCATCAGATTGTGTTTAAGCTGCTCAACATAGTTCACTTTGTCCAAAGTGATCTTCCCATTCGTCACTTTTCCTCGTCCAGTTATCCTACCACCTTTAGCACCAGCAAAATTTACATGTCCACCATCATATTCTTCAAATTCAGAAAACAACCTCGCATCCCCCGTCATGTGCCTAGAGCAGCCACTATCAACATACCATAAGTTGATAATCCTCCTTAGCAGCTCCTGCACACACCAACCAAAAGATTAGTTAGATTGGGGGACCCAAGCCTTAATGGTCTTGGGTCTTCCAGATTCATCAACTACAGGAACATCCATCCAGTATCCATCACTCCTAGGTGGAGTCTTGGATCTTGGGCCTGTTGATGGAAATGGGGCATGATTTCCATAAGGTCTCTGGTCCTGAGGGTACCTGTTTGTGTTTGGACTATGTGACCTTTGAAAACTTTGATTTTGATTCCAAGAACCTTGATTGTTGTAATTTCGAAAGCCATTGTTATAAAAATTTCGACAACCATTATTTTGGTATCGATTTTGATATTGACCTTGACTTCTGAAATTATTTGAATTTTGATTTTTCATTCTTGGAGAGTTACTTCTAGGTCTTTCATATCTGCCTGATGTAGATTCAGGCTGAAATCTTGGTTGATTTCTTTGAAAACGAGGAACTTGTGGAGTTCCTTTTTCAGCCTTATCTACACCACCAGCAACACCCGATTGTTGCTTTGGAGCAGATTGCTTTGGAGAACTTGAGACTTTCTCCCCATTATCACCTTGCTTCTCAGGTGATTTCCCTCTTTGTTTCTCACTAACTTGTGCTTCAACCTTTTTGTTAGGACAGCAGCTAGCTACATGTCCCTTGGTATGACATTTGAAGCACGATCTCTTATTCGAAGACTTCTTAGCTGAAGCCTTTGAACTAGATTCTGGTTTAGATGATGATGCCTTAGAAGGATTTGGTTCAGTTTGCTTAGTTTCAAGATTTTCTATGTTTTTGTTTTTAGCAAACTCTACATTTGATTCATTTTCTATAACAGCTGTTTCGTTTTTCATATCACTTCCTTGAACAAAATTAACCTTTTTAACAAAAGTTGGATTTTTATTCGTAGGATTTGAATTTTTCTTTTTCAAAACAGGTTTGCTGTTATTGACCTTCTTAGCATCATTATCTTCAAACACATCACCTTGACTAGATGTGAAACTACTTGGTGATGTCGACAGAAAGTCTGTGAACTCATCTTCATCAGGTAAGAAAGAATAGTCATGACTAAGAGGAGGTGGAACTTCATTGAAGCCCTTGAATCCCACACTTGTCTTGTCATTACTTTTCTTTAACCCACCCATCATGTGTTTCATAACAAAAGTAGAATCCCTGAATTGACCTAATTTCTTTTCGAGTTCAACAATTTTGAGTTGTGCATCTGACAACTCTTTGCATTTTTCAGAAATTTCTTTTGTTTTCTCAGCCATCATGTCATGAGCTAAGTCTATGACTTGAAGTTTTTCGTTTAGTTTACAGGTTAAAACTTCAATTTCAGCTTCATAGCCTTTTATCTTTTTCAAATATGATGACTCATTTCTTTTTGCAAAGAAATTTGATTCTTTTACGGTAGATATTTCGCTCACCAGACTTTTGTTTTGAGTTGACAACCTGTCAACTTCACCCTGTAATTCACGACACTTTAAGCAAACAGAAGTAGCAGAGTTACTTACCTCTCCAGTCGATTTGTCTGAGTTGGCCATAAGAGCAGCAAGTTGAGCTTCCATTCTTTTGATGATTTCATCTTTCTCATCTGCTTCCTTTTCATCATCCATTTCATGCTCAGACTTTGGCTTTCCTTTTTCAGCATCTGTTGTCTGATCATCCTTATCTACCTCAGCTTCACTTTTCTTCTCAACTTCAGCATTCATGTTAGCTTCAGCTTCATCAACGGGAACAATCTCTGCCATAAATGCTTGAGTGACATTCTCATCATTTTCCAAGTGAATACTCCAGTCATATGAACCTTCTCGTGCAGTAGAGATCAGCGCTCTTGAGTTAGAGTTGTTTGATGAATTTCTATTGTTTGAACTCTGACTTGAGGTTTCATTCTTTTGTTTCTGACATTCCCTAGCAAAATGACCATAACTTTGACAGTTAAAGCACCTTACTTTGGTCTTGTCAAAACCAACCGTTTTCCCTACAAATTTCCTTCCAGTTCTGTTCATGAACCTCTTCACCCTTCTAGTAATCATGGCCATTTGCCATTGCAAATCCATATCTTCAAGATCATCAGGGTCAATCTGATCGTAATCTTCATCTAAAACGGCAGGATCAGATATCTTCCCCTGAATGTAGTTCTCGTAAGAAGCAACAAATGAAGCAAGTAGTGCAAGATGCTCTTCAGCAGACTTCACACTCATTGGCATCGACTTTGCACTACTACTTTGCTTAGAGGCTGATGTTCTCTTAGCTCCAGTTGATCCTCCTGAAGCAGCTACAAAACATACATCCCCATCCTCATTTACTGTGACCTGCTCAGTTTCACGCGAGAGAAAAGCAGTGGCAGAGTCGCTAGAAGCATCGTGAGATGAAGAAGATGTAAGCCCATTGTAAATCCCTGGATCTTGAACCTGATCATATCCAGTGTCCTTCTTCTTCATGCTGAGCTCATAAGCTCTTAGCTTTCCAACCACTTCTTCCAGTTCCTTTGTTTCATAATCAGCTTCTCCCTTTATCATGAGAGTGTAAATATCCCATTTAGCAGGCAGAGCATCAAGCAGCTTGTCATTTTTCTCTATGTCAGAATAGCAATCTATATCATAATTGTCCAATTCTGACATCAGATGGTAGTATCGAGTAATGACGTCCTCAAGTGACTCATTTTTCATGTACTTGAACACAGCAAACTGTTTCTTCAGTAGATCAATTTTGTTCTTCTTGACATCAGAATTCCCTTCATATCTCTTCTCTAGCGCATCCCACATTTCTTTTGAAGTAGTGTACTTCTTAAAGGTGTGTTTGATGCTATCAGGTAGGGACATCTTGATAGCTGCCAAGGCTTTCTTTTCAGCCTCATACATCCTTTTATCATTATCTTGCATGTTCACATAGGGTGTGACACGCGGTCTGCCCTCAAAGTCATGTGTTGGGTTTGTGTACCCATCTTCAATACAAATCCACATGCGTGTGTCCTGATATTCAATAAAGGATTGAAACCTATCCTTCCATGTCAAGTAATTCTCCACCTTCATCATCTTAGGTGGTTTGTTCGTTGTGCCTACCTCGTGTTCCATCCTTAAAAGCTCGTTCAATTTAGACATGTTCGACATTTTATCTTAAGCAGACTGGTTAAACCGTACAATTTTAGTCCGAAACCTGTTTTTACTAAATTATACCCTTAGATTCGTCTCGAGATTACGATTCCAATGATATATAATGTCTAAAACCTATTTCGGGATTTTCCAGAGTCTTTTTTTTTTTTTTTTTTCCAAGGAGTCCAACGGTGCAAACGGTTTGTCCAGATGAGTTACGGATAATTCTCTAAACACGAAACAGTGAAATTTTTCTTACGATTGCCTAGAAAAATTCCACCACTTTGAAACCACGGTTGCGAGTCACGGTTGCGAGTCAACGGTTGCGAGTCAACCAGCACAAGTCGTAACCACAGTTGCGAGTCACGGTTGCGAGTCAACCAGCACAAGTCGTAACCACGGTTGCGAGTCACGGTTGCGAGTCAACCAGCACAAGTCGAAACCACGGTTGCGAGTCAACCAGCACAAGTCGAAATCTCTGGTTGCGAGTGAACAGTACCAGTCGAGACCTCTGGTTGCGAGTCGAGACCTGCACCCTTGAGTCGAAACCAGCTATTTTTCAACCAAAATCCCACAAAATCAGCACCTTTTACACCACAGAATCCTCTGATTGATAACTTTCCAACTGAAAATCCTAAAAACAAGCAAACAAATCAGATCAATAACCAAAACGAATCAAACACTCACAATTTTTGAATGTTCTTCGATGTTCTTCACTGTTCTTCACCCCGAATTCGAAAATCAACAAACGAACAAAATCCTTGAATCTGTAAAATCAGTTTTGAACCGTACACAAGAGCAAATGCTCTGATACCAATTGTAGGTCCCTATCCCGTATGGATCTTAACAAAACTGACAATCTACCAAGGGTGCGGAATCCCCTTGATAAACCTAGCAAACAGAAACAAGAACACAAGACGTTTTACCAACCGATCCTCTATGATTATCCAACGAAAACGTTTACAATCACTCAAGATCTTCACGAACTCACAGCCAATAATCTGTGTATTCGAACTCTCTCTCAATTGCCTAAAAGTCTCCAAAAGTCTCAAAATGTCTAACCCTAAAACTCTAGGTAAAGGTTGTTTATATAGCACAACCTATACAATTCGACCTGGGCCAAGCCCATACGAATTCTGTTTACAAATCCGGGCTAAACTAGTTAGACTTTAACTTGAACTTGAACTTGGACGATTTGGGCTTTAACAAACTCGAATTCCATTCAGTCTTCATAAGTCTTCGCGGCCCAAACTTGTTTAATATCCAAAGACCAATCCAACGCTGTTGTCACATAACATGCACCAACACCTTGGAGCAATTCGAGAACCAAACGTAGATGCTGCACGTGTTCGGTTTTCGACTTGGAATAGAACAGGATATCATCGATGAACACGATGACGAAGCGGTCGAGAAAAGGTCTACACACGCGATTCATCAGATCCATGAAAACCGCGGAAGTGTTGGTTAAACCAAAGGGCATAACAACGAACTCATAGTGGCTGTAACGAGTGAGAAAAACGGTTTTGGGTATATCCTCTTCTTGAATGCGTAACTGGTAATATCCTGAGCATAGATCGATCTTTGAAAAACATGTAGCACCTTGTAACTGATCAAATAAATCATCGATTCGAGGAAAAGGATAGCGATTCTTGATCGTCAGCTTATTCAACTCCCGGTAGTCGATGCACATCCGGAACGACCCATCCTTCTTTTTGACGAAAAGGACTGGTATGCCCCATGGAGAGGTGCTAGGGCGAATGAAGCCTTTATCAAGTAATTCCTGGAGTTGACTCAAGAGTTCGTGCATTTCTGACGGAGCGAGTCGATAAGGAGCTCTAGCAACATGATTGGCTCCAGGAATGAGGTCGATACGAAAGTCGATATCACAACTCGGAGGTAAACCGAGAAGATCGTCAGGAAATACGTTAGGAAATTCACAAACAACGGGAACGTCTTTCACTCCTGTCTTTCCTTTCTTTTCCTTCTCCGCTACTACAATGTTAGCCAAGAAAGCTCTGTATTCCTTGCGGAGATACTTGCTAGCTTGGACACATGACATGAGTTTGAGACCTTTCGAAGGAGTTTCACCATACACACAAAGTTGATCACCATTGGCGAGTGAGAAACGAATCATCTTATCGAAGCAAACAACTTCAGCATGGTTTTCGCGAAGAAAGTCCATGCCTACTATGACATCAAAACTACCGAGCTACATCAGAATAAGGTCAATAGGAAAGATGTGATTGTTGAGTTCGAGAGTACAATCTGGAAGAACAGAATTGACGGCGACGGTTCTTCTGGTGGCAACTTCAACATCGAACGTCGAGGAGAGATGGGCGCACTTACGATTTAGGAGCTTTTCGAATTCAAACGACACAAAACAGTTATCGGCTCCAGTATCAAATAAACACGAAGCATATATACCATTCACAAGGAACGTACCATTAACCACATTGTTATCTACTGAGCATTGGTAAGAAGACGAACTGTCTTGTGATCGTAGATGATTACTCTCGTTACACATGGGTTTACTTTCTTAGTCACAAGAATAAGGCTGCGGGTTTAATTAAACCGTTCATCACTCTGGTTGAGAACCAAGCTAGTACAAGAGTGAAGGCTATTCGATCAGACAATGGGACAGAGTTCAAGAATATCACCTTGGATACATTCTGTGCAAAAAAGGGAATCGAACGACAGTATAGTGCACCATGAACTCTACAACTAAATGGAGGGGCTAAGAGACGAAATCGTACTCTTATAGAGGCGGCACGAACCATGTTGGCCGATTCGAAGCTTCCTAGTTTCTTTTGGGCCGAAGTAGTTAGCATAACTTGTTACATCCAGAATCACGCTTTAGTAAATAAACGTCATATGAAAACTCCTTATGAGATTCTGGAAGGACATAAACCCTCAGTTTCACACTTCCGTATCTTGGGTTGTCCGTGTGTGTTGTTACTCATGGACACTAATGGGAAGTTTGAGGTCAAGGGGGATAAGTGTTTTTTTATTGGATATGCTAAAGGATCTTCCTATAGAGTATACAATAAAGTAACCAAGAAGGTCGTCGAGTCGTGCAACATTGAATGGCTCGAAGAAAATTCTATGGACGCTAGAGTTGGTCCAGATTGGTTATATGATTATGCTGATTTGTTCAAATCTTTTAACATTTTGTCTAGTGTTTCTATTGATGCAGGTGTGTCGACTCCGAAACAATCGATTTCGTTTGGTGATACAGAAGAAGAGGAACAGGATGAAGGGAGCTCGCGAAATCATACTATCGATCCACCAGGAATGAGATTTACTGAGCATCCTACGTCACAACAAACATCCCATCAATCCCCTGAAGGTGCATCATCAGGAGGTGTTAACTCGAATGCCTCAGGATCCGCTTTGTTTCCTGGTCCCATTCCTGAAGATTGTACTGTTACTACTCCTGTGGTTCACAGTACTGTAGCACCTAATGAGGAGGAGTCGAGCAACATCAACACAACTCAAGAGGAGACCATACCTGAATTTTACATTCCAACAAGCGTTCAAAGAAATCATCCTATTGAGAATGTGATTGGTCCTGTAGATGCAGGAGTTCAAACCAGGAGCCAATCAGGAACCATTAATACTTTCTTATACTCATGCTACATTTCTCAAATAGAACCTAAAACCATTGATGTAGCTTTGCAAGAACCAGGCTGGGTGGATGCTATTCATGAAGAGCTGAACCAGTTTGAGAAGCTTGGAGTATGGAAGCTTGTGGAGTTGCCGAAAGGGAAACGCAAACTCAGAACTCGATGGGTGTTCAGAAACAAGCAAGATTCTGCAAGGGTTATTGTTCGAAACAAAGCAAGATTGGTGGTTCAGGGATTCAGACAGATAGAGGGACTGGATTACGATGAAGTTTACGCCCCAGTTGCCTGACTTAAGGCCATCTGGATCTTCTTAGCCTACGCGTCCTACATGGGGTTCACTATTTATCAGATGGACGTCAAGACCGCGTTTTTTATGGAGACGTGAAGGAAGAAATCTTTGTTGAGCAACCACCGGGTTTTGTTCATCCAGACCATCCAGAATATGCCTACAAGCTTGACAAGGCATTATATGATTGCACCAAGCACCAAGAGCTTGGTACGCAACTTTGACTGAATATCTTCTGGCTCATGGGTACACGCGTGGCACAATTGATCAGACTCTACTTATCAAGAGAGTGGGCAAGGATCTGATTTTGGTTCAAATTTATGTCGATGATATTATCTTCGGATCAACAAGTGAGGAGCTTTGTAAGGAATTTGAGAGAGTTATGAAAAAGAAATTCGAGATGAGTGCGCTCGGAGAAATGACCATGTTCTTGGGTTTACAAGTTAAACAGGATTCTCGAGGCATTCTTATTCATCAAGGAAAGTATGTGGACGATGTGCTAGCAAAATTCAAGTTCACTGACGCAAAACCGGCTGAAACACCAATGGTAGAAAGACCATTATTGACTGAAGATGCAGAAGGATCCCCTGTTAATCAACGCCTTTATAGGTCTATGATCGGTTCGTTGATGTATCTGACAGTTATCCGTCCAGACATCATGTTTGCTTTCTACAACTCCGCGTGATATCAAACTAATCCTAAAAAATCTCATCTTACTGTTGTTAAACGAATCTTTCGATACCTTAAAAGCCGACCTCGGTTTGGTTTATGGTATCCGAGGGATTCCAATTTTGACCTGTTTGCGTTTTCTGATAGTAATTTTAGAGGCACTGACAAGGATAGGAAATCCACATCAGCCGGATGTCAATTTTTGGGTGACAGGCTCATTTCTTGGCAATGCAAGAAACAGCAAATGGTGGCGATCTCCACAGCTGAAGTGGAGTACGTTGCGGCTTCTGCGTCTTGTTCCCAAGTGGTGTGGATGCAACATCAATTACAGGACTATGGTTTGACTTATCTTAACACTACCATTTACTGCGATAATGATGCTGCTATTCAAATAGTGAAAAATCCTGTCTTCCACTCAAAAACCAAGCACATTGATATCAAAGTTCATTTTATACGAGACTGTTTTGACAGAGGTCTTATCAAACTGGAGCAAATCGACACAGATGCAAATGCTACTGATTTGTTCACAAAACCTGTCAGTAGCTCGAAGTTTCAAGTGCTTGTGGATTTTCTGAAAATGATCCATTATACCGACTGAGCATGTTTTTCTTTTTCATAGGTAAATTTGATCATAAAGTTTTCTATTCTTAGGTAGTTTTTATTTATGAACAAATTTAGGGAGAGAAATTTTGAAAAAATAAATTTGAAAAATACAAAAACATTGAAAAATTTAGAAAAATACAAAAAGAGGCATTGCATGACATGGGAAATGAAATAAATTTTCAAATTGTGGTAAAGGGCTGACTTATGTAAAACAAGTATCAAAATAGTTTGACTCTAGAATGATACGTTGGTAGGCTCTATCCTTAAGGCTGGAAACATTGACTGTTTATGTTCAAAACCTAAACTAGCTAATGACCCCAGGAAAGAACGTCACTTGGAATTAGCTCATTTCTATTTGAATGCACGTGTGATGTGTCGATACACACAATTTTGGTCTGGTTCTGAAATCTTTTCTGAAAAATTCGTGTATCTCCTTTGTTTTACGTAAGCAAAGACCTGGAGGTGTAGGCAGCGTTTAGCTTCTGTTTTGCATGAGCAAAGACCTAGCTGTACGTATGTCGTCTTATAGATCAATTTACACCCGAAAGAGGCCCTCAAGTGCCCAAAAGAAACCCAAGAAACCTATATCAAACTGAGAAAAACTTATTTGATCTGTACATTATATCAACTCTGCTTATGATCTATTCTGTTCTTATCTCAATCAAGTCCCAGTCAAGGTTTCAGATGTCTAGAACGGACTTGTGGAAATATGTGGTAGGGAAACTACTTGCATGATAGAGTGTGCTAACTATAATTCCAGGATTTGATTAGTATCTGTTTGGGTGTTCATTGTTAAGAAATCAAAACATGATAAAATTAGTTACAGGCAGTTACATGGAAAAGGTCTAGGGAGATGAGTTTAGGTGGACATATATACTAGCAATCGTCTAGATCATTCAGTAGTAGATCAGTGTTGATAAGTGAAGTCAAGCCCGAAACCTCGTGATTTGATCCTTGAGCAATTACGATATTTCCTATTTTATTTTTGTAAATAATTGTTCATATTATTTATTTTTGTGTTTTTAGGTTTTTGTTTTCATAAAACGTGCTCGGGAAGTTAAATGGGTTATTAAAAAAATTTATTGGTTTAAATGGATTTTTGAAATAATTGAAAATGTTAAATAAAATCCTTAAACTGATTTTTAAGGTGGTCTCAACTCAACTCTCTGGTCTCGGCCCAATTCACAGGCCCGACCCATGTGTGTGTTGAGGTATATAAGACAGGTCTTAACTCGAGACCTCACTTCTCACTCGAGACCTTCCACTGTCACTCTCAATTCTCTCTCGTTCTTTCCGGCGAACTCTCTTTTTTCCTATGACTCAACTCCGGTCTCGACTTATAATCATCTTTAATTTAAAGGTATTATGAATAAATTGATAGTATTGTTTGAAGATTTGCAGGACTTCATTGAAGGTTGATTGAAGATTTGAAGATGAACAAGAACCCTAATTATGAACTTAATCTGGTCTTCAATGAAAATTAGAGGATGTTTTTGGATTTTGATCCAAATTAAGGCTGATCAAAACATGTTTGTGTGGTCTCGATTCAGATTACAGCTGTTTACTTGAGGACTCGAGACCTCTGGTTGCGAGTCCAACCTCGTTGGTCTCGACTGAGGTCTCGACTCAGAGCTTCTTTGGTCTCGACTCGAAACTTCATGGTCTCGACTCGAAACCTCATGGTCTCGACTCGAAATCTTATGGTCTCGACTCAAAACCGTAAAAATTTGATTATGACTTTACAATATTATTAGTTTGACCTGCAATCTGAGTTGTTGACTGTTAACTTGCGTTGACTTGTTGACTAGTATAAATATACACATTTTTTGTGAAATTTAACTAAGTTAACAAGA
Organism: Helianthus tuberosus; assembly: GCA_030545235.1. Lineage (NCBI taxonomy): Eukaryota > Viridiplantae > Streptophyta > Magnoliopsida > Asterales > Asteraceae > Helianthus > Helianthus tuberosus. The sequence continues at coordinate 51,098,876 of CM060351.1, forward strand.
AACTTTTCAAGTAAAATTCTATGCTTAATTTTTATATTTTGTGTAGGTCATGGATTTGAAATTCATTTCAACGCACAATCAGGCAGGTTACTTAGAACCACCTCCAGAGAAGCACAAGAAGATGTATGCTTCGTTAATCAAGGGTTTGAATAGTTGCCGAATCGTTCACGCTTTACGAGATAATCCGGTCATATATGAAAGTCTTGTTCAAGAATTTTGGAAGACAGCAAGATTTGATGCACTTGGAGCCGATGGTAAAGGAGCGATTGTAGCAGATATCCAAAAGAAGAGCGTTACTATAACCGAACAGATGATAAGGGAGGTTTTACAGTTTAACGATCAAGAGACAGATCCCATTGTTAGTGCATTTATGTCTATCGCCTCCGTCAAGACAGATCGTAGCAGAAACAGTTTAATTTAGTCTTTATATTGTAATTTGTAGGAAAAGGCAAGGTGGCATTTCTGTAATTAATGAGAACTCTCATTAAGCTCCTTGGCCTATAAATAGAAGACTTAGGGTTAGAGTTGAGGACTTTTGCCATTTTGGAGACTCGGAGAGCTTGGTGCTTAGAAAGAAAAAGTCTAGAGAGAGAAAGTATTGTGTACATGATTCAGGTGCTGTACGTTTTCACATTATTCAATAGAATCACAGATTATATTACGTCGTGTGTGTTCGGTCACGTTCGTGTACGGATTTCGCACGTTACACGAGTCGGTTCGCAATCGTTACGGAGTCAAAAACCGATCCTACAAGTGGTATCAGAGCAGGAGCTCGATTGCACGGATCAATCACACAAAATCGCACAAGAATCCATCAGATTCAAATCCAATTTCATCCAGATTTGTCAAAATTTCTTCATTTTTCATCTCTTTCACGTTTTTGACTGAAAAACGCCAAATTAAACAGATTTTTACGGTTAAAAATTGCTGATTTTTGGATATATTGTGCGAAAAGACTTGATCTACAAGCCTACAAATTTTCAGAACTTAATTTCTAACGGTTTAAGAGAAATTGAGATTTTTGTGATTCGAAATATTGTATGAATATGTTAACCGTTGCTGCCATTGTTATTGATGGTGTTCACCGATCGGGTGGCAATCTGATCGGATGACCACCCGATTCGTTGTACATTGACTTGTTAATTCATAAGTGTTAAAGCCTTGGATTGTTACCCGATCGGGTGACCATCTGATCCAAAGTTGCTCACCCGATCGAGTCACTTAGTCAACTTTGTTAACTTTGTCAGTCAACTTTGTCTGCATTTCATATTAGTCATTAATTACAATCGGTGAGTATGTGATATTCATTACAGTTGTCATCAAGGATCATGAATATGTGCATGTGACTAAGTTCACCGGTCAAATTAAACTGATTTACATCAGCAGTTATCTGTCCAACTATTTGAGGTCCAATTAGATTTTGTTTAAAATCACGTGTGTCGGCCATTAATAAACCTCATGTGATAAAGTGATTTAGTCAGTGTGCATGAGATAATGTTATCTGATTGTCAGTTTGTAATTCATAAGTTTACATGTGAAATGGATTTTAAGGTTCGAAGCATCGAGTGGTGACTCGATCGGATCACCAGCCGATCCATTGCATATCATTAAAAATTTTGACCTTGTTGACTCACCCGATTGGATCTCCACCCTATTCATTGCAAGTTTGACTTTGTTGACCTACCCGATCAGGTGACCATCCGTTCCATCGACCTCACCCGATTCACTGTAAATCATTAAAAGGATTGACTTTGTTAACCCACTCGATCGAGTCACATGTGTTTGAGTATTTAGTGTCAGGTCCTTTACAAACTATCAAGTGGATTCTTTCAGGTTGCAGCCCAATAAGGTTGATGTTTAATGAATACTTATCAGCCATTTTAATTGAGAATATCAAAAGTTCACAGGATATATCAGCCCATGTGAATTGTCAGCCCATAGCTCACTAGTATTGCTGACCACGTGAAACATATCTTTTCTTATACACAAAGTCAATTAGTTACAGTCCACTAATAATCAAACGGTCCAATCAGAAAGTGATTAATATCAAATTTGTCGGCCATTGATTACATATCCATACATTGCATGTGATAATAAATAAAGTTTGTCAGGCTCATGTGTGATTATAACTAGTATGTCGGCCATATTATAAATGTTTGCATGAGAGTTTATATTGAAAGTCAAATTTCATTGTTGAGGTCAAATAGTCAAGCCGCTACTCGATCAGATCACAGTCTGATCCGTTGCAATTTGTTTGTTTTGATAAAGATCAATTATCGAGTGGTGACTCCATCGGATCACCAACATTTCACTAAAGGTTTGACTTTGTTGACCCACCCGATCCGATCACAATCCGATTCAAGGGATTTTGTTTGATTCAAAAGTTTAAAGTGCAAAGAATCGAGTGGCACACGAATTGCCACCCGATCCTAATCATTTCATTTTGTTTGTAATACAGGTGATTGTCAAAGTATAGGATCCTCACCCGATCGGACAGCATCTCACCCGATCGGACAGCCCCTCACCCGATCGGATAGCATCCCACCCGATCGGACAGCATTCTCACCCGATTGAGTAGTAGCCACCCGATCCAAGACACATTGTCAACCGATCGAGTAGCGACCCGATCCAAGGCACTTTGTCACTCGATCGGATCACAACCCGATCCGCTGTCACCCGATTGTTGTTACTGTTGACTTCTATTGACTCACTCGATCGGATACCCGTCCAATCAAGTTGTTTAATAGTGTTTAAACTGATCTTGTGTGTTTGTGATTCAGGTGATTTGAGGAGATAACATCATGGCAGAAGAGTTTTACAATACGTTCTACAAAGCTTTCACATCAGAATCGTTGGAAACTTCAACCGTCACACCGAAATCAATAACAAAAACAATAAATGATAACATAAAACATGATAACTTCTATGGAACCTATTCGAAACCACCTAAACTTGAGAATATAGAAGATTATACTTGGTGGAAAGAAAGATTCATGAGATAGACCAAGGCATATGCTCACGAGAGCTGGTTCTGCTTAGAGTTTGGATACAGTCGACCAATCAATGACAAGCATGAAGAGATTCATCTCAATGATCTTTCTGATGAAGACAAACGGAAATTCTCATATGAGCAGAAGATGGTCGCACTGATTCAACAGTCTATTCGAGATGATATATTTTCATTGTTAAATCATGATGGGTCATCAAAATCGGTTTGGGAAGTGTTAAGGGTTAAAGCTGAGGGTGGCAAACAAATTAAAAAGAACAAAATTGCTTTATCAAAAAAGGAGTTTGATTTGTTTGATAGTTTAAAAGGAGAGTCTGTGAGGCAAACGATTGAACGTTTTTGCCATTTAAAAATTGAGTTAGACAGATTTGGGATTGTGAAGACACGTGAAGAAGTAATTGATAAAATCATTGATGCGTTACCACGAGCTGATCAGTGGCAGACGTTTGTGTTTATCTTGAAAAATGATGTTTTATATGAATCAATTACTCTTGATGTGCTGATTAAAAAGATTGAAACTCATGAGCTTGAATTGCAGAAACAGAGCAAGATGAGCAGTTCTTCACATCAACAGAATGTTGGTCTTTATTACAAAGGTAGCACACCTTCGGTGACAGTTGGTGAATCACCAAAGACAGCATTCAGTGTTGAAAATCAAAAGAACCACAGAAAAGCTCATCAAGCTACAATCCAGAATATCATTTATCTTCTTCAAAAGCAAATCCTGAAGAATCAGAAGAAATTCTTTGCAACATTGCTCTTAAGTTGAAGAATTCTCCGGCTATGAGCATCAATGCAGCAAAACAACAAATGAGTTTCCTGGCATCTGTGTTAGAGTCATACGAAGGTCTAGTATTTGGAAAAATTGGAAACTCAGAGCTAACAAAGGAAGACTACGACCAGATCGACCCAGCTGAAATGGAACTCATTGACATACGCTGGTGTTTAGCAAGTTGCATTCGAAGAGCTCAGAGATATATGGAGATTACTGGGAAGCAGTCAATAGGTGGTTCGTCAACAAAGCTGGGATTCGATAAATCCAAAGTGATCTGCTTCAAATGTAAGCAAAAAGGTCATTTCAAAAGAGAAAGTCTAGAGAGAGAAAGTACTATGCACGTGATTCAGGTGCTGTACGTTTTCACATTATTCAATAGAATCACAGATTATATTACGTCGTGTGTGTTTGGTCACGTTCGTGTACGGATTCCGCACATTACACGAGTCAGTTCGCAATCGTTATGGAGTCAAAAACCAATCCTACACCCATTGATCTTCCAGGTGGAACTATAGAAGCTATTCTACCTCGTCTGAGCTATGAAGGAACCTATCCCTCTCTATTGAAGAAGTTTGTGCATCTATACTGGCGTCTGTTGATGCACATGTTTATGCTATGTATGACGGAGAACAGAGGGGGAACAGATCAGCTGAGTATTACACAGTCTGATGTGTTTGTTTGTCTGATAACGAACCAGCCGTACAACTACTCAAAATACATTTTTGAAGGCATGAAAAGGAATGTGATTGGTGTTCAAAAATATAAGTTTATCATGTACCTGAGGTTCTTGCGAATGATTTTCAACGCACGTTATCCAGAGTTGGAGAGATCTGGAAACACTTTGGATTTGAAGCCAATGGGTCCTTCATGTTTTGGTGCTCTCACTTCTAAGAAGGGTACTGAGAAGAAGTTTGAAAGAAGGATTCCATTAGAGAAGTCCGGTCAGTTTGCTGAGACAGAAGATGTGGCAGCTGAACCAGTGATAGTACAACCTGCACCTGTTAATGCTGCACCAGTTAATGCTCCAGTTAATGCTATGGTTTCCGAAGAACACGTTGTTCAAGGTGCTGCTGATGAAGAGCCTGAGACAGAGATTCAAACAATAAACTCTGATGATGAAGGTGTTGAAATCAGTTGTGATGATGATGATGATGATGAAGTTGAGCTTCCTCCTGAAGCTGAGGCTAGTTCTACTGTTTCTACTGTTCAACCAGTGATTTCGTCTGAGAGTTTGGCTCTACTGTTAAAGTCTATAATTGAAAAGATGGGAAATCCTCATTCCGATCCTTCAGTTCAAAATGAAGAGCAAACAACTAAAGACCCAAAGGATCTTGATACTTAACAAGTGAAGCAAAAAAGAAGGGATCCTCGACCTGGTTTGTTTGTTGAACAAAACAAAGATCAACCTACAACTGATGCTGATAATGAAGATGGTTTGTATGATTTTGATTTTGAGAAAGACACGACTGCTACCGCCACTGCTACAGAAACAGGTTTTGATTTTGACACAACAAGAATGGATGTGGATGTTACTTCTTCAGAGATTCCTGTTACTACTACTGTTTCTACTCCAATCACCGAGTCAACACTACATGTCACTGCTGCTATTGCAAGCTCGTCTAGTACCGTTCATGATGAACCATGCAGTTCAAGTGGAAAACGGCCTGAAGAACCAGTGAGAATGTCGTTTGTCGATGATTCAAGTGATGATGATGAGTTTATTAGTATGAGAGAGATGAAGAAAAGAATTGTTGTGCTTGGGCAAGACTCGATCCACAAAGATGCTAAGATTATTCAGCTTGAAGATACAATCATGCAAAAGAATCAACAGATTGATAAGCTTCAAGGTGATGTCAGTTTGTTATTCAACATGGTGTATGATCTTCGTGGTAAACTAGAGAAGAAGTTTGGAAATGAATTTTTTGATCCAACTGACACGGAGAGTAGAAGAAAAGCTGAAGAAGATCGAGCGAGAGCTTTTGCTAAGGATGACGCTGAAAGAGCTGCTGCAATGGATCATTACTTCAAGAAGGTTACTGACAAAGATGCTGACAAAGCAAAAGCTTATAGGTTGAAGAAGAAAAGAGAATATGTGGTTCTAAAGAACAAGAACCTCAATCCTGATGATGACGATGCTCAAGCCACTCATCATTTGATGGATGTTGGTGAAAATTACTACGATAAAGTTGGGAACCGCTCAGGTATTGTTAGCTGGGGTTTTGATCATGATCATCGTAGATTGTGGATCAAAAGGAATGTTGGACCAGTCGAATGGTATAAGAACCCGGCTCAATTCCAGACATTCACTAAGGTGGATTTAACTATTCTGTTAAAGTCGCCTTATGTTGATGACCGACCTGGCGGACATGGATATCTGTTTTTTGAAAGACTGCAGAGAGAGGTGGCTCGTGGATTTCCATCAATGCACACTGCTAAATCAATTGTGACGCCTGCTAAAGGTGTTAGAGATCCACAGACAAACAAAATAATGAAGATCGTTTCATGGCCACCGACTGACAAAGAGAAGACAATTCCTTTGGTCAAGAAAATTCCCAACGGTGCTCTAAAGACCATGCATTTTTAGGTATATGATGAGCGGTTAGGTCAAGCAGTTATTGTTTGTGATGGTGAAGAATCCTACCGTTTAACTGATCCGATTGACTTATTAAGCTTGGATCGAGAGAATTCAGAAGTGCTTGCTCAAAGTCAAATTAGAGCCATAGAGAAGTTTGAAGTTGTTGCTAAAGATTGGACGTCAGCTGTTGCTGGTGTTTTACAAATCAATAAGAAGGGATTTCGTGGCTACAAAGACAAGTTGGAACGCAGTAGAGGAGGTGATGGCAATTAAAGATAGAAGAACATCTATGCATAAACCTAAGGGGAGATTGTTGGAATCTAAAGGTTTATTCATAGAGGGTTGCATTAGTTCAGGGGTTGAATATGTAATGTTTTGTTTCTTGTATGTTTGGGTCGAACTTGTGTAGTGGGTCTAGTGGGTTTCGAGTAGGCCTAAGGGGGTTTCGACCCACCTTGTGTGTATTTAAGCAAACCTCATCTTTAGTTTTGAGGTTGATCAGTTAGTCGCATTGTAGAGGCCAGCCGAAACCTGTTTTGGAGTCTTGTATCAGTCAAGTTCATCATTGAATGCAAAATCTTCTGGTTGTTTTGCTTATATTGTTTCGGTTTTGTTTACTTGTTCTTGAATCAACTTGTGATTGGTTTCCGCACACTCACAAGTATTTGTTTGATATCATTGAAAGATCCTAACGGAACTTACAAGCCGGAAGCAAAACAACCTACCCATTCAATTGGGGGCCGACAAAAAATATGTCGATCTTGACCAATCAATGAAATATCCAATTAGCAATGACGACCCCCTAATTGACGATGAAAATGAACCACTCGGTACGGAAGATGAAATCGACCACTTTGTCGAAGAAGAGGTCGCCATTGAACAAACCTTTTTGGTTCTTGACTAAGATGAGCAACCAAATAAGGAGTCTCCTAAAGACCCACCACTTGAGCTCAAAGAACTCCCAAAAGGTTTGGAATATGCTTTTCTCGATAAGGATGAGATGGCCAGCAAGTTCACTAAGTTCAACACAACAGAGTGGGACTACCAAGCCCGCTATGACATTCTGAAAAAAAGGCCCGAAGAAACACCAAAGCAAGTATGCCTCGATACCTTGGAAGTTATGGGGCAACTAGACCGCTACAACACATTGGTCACGGGACCACTAAGGGTGGCCCTCGGCACAAGACTCCATGCGGTTCATGAGTATAGCATGGAGTTCTACAGTTCTTTTGCATTCAAAGCAAAAGTCGAGCCATTCGACGAAGAAGGAGTTCAGTTCCGATGTGCGGGAGAGGTGCTTTCAATTTCTATCGCACAGTTTGGAGTGCAAGTAGGTCTTTTCACCGAGGAAGAGTCTGGTGAGGAGGAGAATACGGGTGGTCTCCGTGAGCTCCCAACTAACATGCACCAAACAGTGTGGGCTCAAATCAGGGATGGTGCATATAATCCAAGTGACATAAAGAGCTCCTAGTTGCAGGACCCCCTCTACCGCTACATTCATAGGGTCCTTAGCAACTCTCTAAGTCAAAGGCGTGATAGCACCGGTGTTGTCAACTTGCGTGATCTTACGGTCTTGCATTGCATCTACAACCGCGTTCCCCTTGATGTCACTCACCTACTCCTCCGTAACATGCATCTAAATCAGTTGGCTTCCTCCTCGACACCCATCTTCTTTGGGGGATGGATCTACCACCTCTTCAAGACCTATGTGCAGCGCATGCCGAAATCATTCCGTAAGGGTCCATGGTCGGGAAAAGTAGACCTCACCCAATGCCGTTTGATGGGGATCATCCACGAGACGGGTGACGGGACAGTCCACTTCCAAACCACTCAAGGACACGTTTGGAACCCGGAAGCAGCACTCGTCCTACATGCCGACCTAAACCGTCCTCCTCCTCAGTTTCAAGGCCACCAAGCGGGCCCTTCCTCTCAAGGGGGTGGTTTTCCTAACTTTCAAAGTTTACATGATCTTTTGTAGGAAAACTTATTATGCACCCGCAACACGTACAACATGGCCAGCAACACCTTTACCCGGGTTGGAGCAATGGAGCGCAACATCTCCACTATGCAAGATGACATCGCTAAAACATTCGGGAGCATATGGTGTACAAAGAAGGAGATGATGAGGACGAGGACATGGAATGATCGGAGGCATTGGAGGTGGTGTGATGTTGGATGCAGTTTCTCAGGTTAACCCTTTTCTATCCGACAAACAATTTCTCGCATGCGTGCCATAGTTTGAACAGTTTACTTTCCTAAACACTTTTTTATTTTCTGCATTTTATTTTCGTTTTATGTGTGATGACGGATGATGAACTTTGGTAAGATTAGGATGTTTGTTATGTATTTTGTATGGTGTAGTTTTTAAGCAAAACAGGTACCTAGGAAGCTTGGATGCACTAAGCATTAGTGCTACATAAGCCCAGAAACCCGAACCAAAAGCCACAAACCTGTAATCATCATTTGCAGACTGTCACCACGTGGCCGTGGTCAGCGACCACGCCCCCGTGCCCACTCCCCTAAACTGTTGTTTGTCTGAACCCTGCCCACCATGGGGTCGTGGCCACCAGGCACGCCCTGTGGCCACATTTCTATAAGTTTCTGTTACTGGCACTCTAACCACAGGGCCGTGCTCATCCAGCACGAGGCCGTGGCCAGGTGCCCAGTAACACCAAACCTTGTTTTTCAACACTTTTTACACATTCAATCAACCTAAAAACTTATTTTTGGGACATATTAAGGACAATGTGTAATTTAATTGTGGGCGGGGGGGGGGGGGGTGGATGCTAAAAACTTGAATCTTGCAAGTCCTAATAACAAGCCTTACACAAAACTATATTGGAACCGCTAATCACCCCAAATTTTTTAAAAAAATTTCATTTTTTTATTTGTCTTGGTTAATTTGGGAATAACAAGTTCTAAAAGGGTTATATTTTTACAAATTTATAACCAATAGCGTCGTGATAAAAAGAACCAAATAAGAAAATTATGAAAATGCATGACAAATCTAATTAAAATTTGATTATATATACTTGATCACATTATAAACTGTCACACCCCGACCGCGTTAAAACAATAAACCGCGACGGAAACGTCGGGGAGTGTCGTAACAGAATCATTGTTTCACAACACATGGATTTAAGTTTCGTTTTATTGAATTAAGTTTATTACAATGTATTGGAATTAGAAACAAAACATGAAAAAATTGACTTCCATTGTCATTAAGTCACTAAGGCCTCGTCCATTCCTATGTGAGCATGCACCAATATCATCATCAAACATCATCAATTATGGTACCTAAAACATATGTGAAAATACGTCAGCATAAAAATGCCGGCGAATACATAGGTTTTATGTGAGTGTCAGATTCATGGCTAGCTTACCTTTTGAAATAACTCAGACAACTTTGGTTATTCGATATTAGAAAACTTAGTTTTGTAAAATGTTTGTATTGTAAATTAAATAACTAAATCAAAATAGATTAGTTATAATTCATAAAACCTCGATGCCATGAATCTTAACCCCAAAACATAGATCGTAAATTGTTTTTGTAATAAAACTCGAATGGTTTATATTGTTAGAAAAACCTTGTAATATAACTTCGTTTTGATAACCTTTGCCCAAGTGATCTAGATAACGCAACGATATATAATGTGTTAAAAGCACTTATATATAGGAAGTACCAGTGGCGTATCCACCATGCTTTTAACACATTACACCCACCCCGCTACCTAATCACTTCCCTAACCCAATGGTTCAAACAGTTTAAATAATTCACATAGATCAAACAGTTCCAAACGGCTCACATAAATCAAACAGTTCCAAACGGTCCACATAGATCAAACAGTTCCAAACGGCTCACATAAATCAAACAGTTCCAAACAGTTCCCATAGATCAAACAGTTCCAAATGGTTCACATAAATCAAACAATTCCAAACGGTTCCCATAGATCAAACAGTTCCAAACGGTTCACATAGATCAATTAGTTCGGATAGTAATATAAACCATAGTTTTTGTTTAAAAGACTCGAAATCATTTAGCACATATGAATCACCCCAAAACAATTTAAAACGGTAAAAGAGGGGAACTATGTACTCACATGAGGATGCTTAGAAGTCTTGAGTAACAACCAAGCAAAGCTAGAGGAATCACAGAATCAAACGGCACCTAATATAGGTAACTATGTTAATAAACCGGACCTAAATCGGAAGATCGGATAGGATGAGGTTTCGTAAACCAAATAGGTTTCGGAACTCATGTGATATGGTTTAACAAAGCCTACATACTAAATTGAAACCTATCCTAAGTGCTTACAACCCATTACGACTCGTTTAGGTAGCTTACGCTACTTTAACGCGTCGTTCGCGTAAAACACGTTCGGACTGCCTAACTAGTCCTACGACAAGTATTATATGCCTTAACATGTCTAATAATGTTTCCTAACCAGTTTAGATACCAAAATTTAGGTTACATATGCTTAAAATGATATTATGCGTAAAAAGGGCATTTTTGTCATTTTCCTAAGGAATATAAATTACCTATCATACAACTAACTAAACGAAGTGAACATAAGGTATAACCTTGGAAGGTTATTCCTTATACAACTATGGTCACTAACATGCTTGGTCGGATCCTAATGATCGACCAAACGGGTCGAGTTCGAAAGTCTAAGCGGTGGTTTAGGCCGCTTGACTTAACGACTCTAAATAAGCACTAGACTAAAAGTGACGAGTTAAACATGTTAAAACATGTTTAACGAAGTTAGAAAAGAAGTTTGATATCAAAACAAATGGTCTTGATACCCAAGAATAGTTTGGTTGCAAAATACGCATAAATACGCATTTTGACCGAAACTATGACTCGTCACTTTGACTAATCAACGTGGTAATCAGTAGGTATAGTCACACGGGACTATAACCATCGTGATTACGCTCATGTTGAAAATTTCAAACGAAATTTATGTTGACCAAAGACTGGTCAAAGCAGAAAGTCAAACACTGTTTGACTTTTACACTTAAAAACGCATAAAAGCACGAAAGAAAGTTACAAAGGGTCCAAGCTAGGAAATCTTGATTCAAGTTGCTCAGGTATGAAGTGTTAAACCCCAACTTAGAGCCAAATGAATCAAGTGTGAGCTGAAATGAATGAAAGTATTGGGTATTTATAGATTTCGAAAAACCGTTAGGATCGTTCCTTGAAAATTGAGCTTCAATCTTGGCCAGACATGTGGGCACAAGGTTTTCATATACCATGGGACACTAAAATCCATCAAATAGTATTGAAAAATCATGAACAAAACCATCAAAATGGCTGAATTGGACTAGATTCAATGTTTCCTAGCTATCTTTGATAGATTGTTAAAAATGGTCCCTACAAGCCTGAAACTTGGTATTTGATACATTTTTGACACGTTTAAGCCCCGTTAACCCCATTTCAAGGCTCTAAAATGAATTTAAAGTATAGGGAACTTAAAATGTGCTCAAAAATATCTCAGATGTCGGTTCGTTTGGTCGTACGGTTGCGTTATTCGGTTAATTACGACGAAAGACGTAACGGACGCAAAAACGATCCAAATTGCGTGACGAATGAAATTTTAGCATGCCAATCACTAAAATAAAATATTTTAATGATTACATAAATTTTTGGATGTCCGGATATAATCAGAACGTATGATATGCGCGAAAATGCAAAGTTATGCACTTTTTGACGCTTTTAGTCCCTGTTTGACCCAAAAGTTTATTTCTTGCACACCGAACCCCTCAAAGCCTATTTCTAAGCTATGTGAAGGATATTTAGGGTATGTTTAACTTATGGTCATTTTCCAGAATGTTCGTTACCATACGAATCGGTATACTTTCGCAGTTTGACATAAATAGTCCATGCGACCGAACAAACTTGATTTCGACACACCAAACCTTCCAAAACTTATTTCGAAGTTATGGAAAGGTTATTTAACGTATGTTAAGCCTATGTCACTATTCCAAAGTGTTTGTTGCATTAAATGATTCCGTTTACGCATCAGTTCGCGTATAACCTTCCAGATAGCGATTTAAAGCTCGAAATCGAACAAGAATTGATATGTGCAAATGATACACATAGTTATTCAAATCCCAAGTATGAAACACAATATTTCATTGATTTGGTATTTTTTTTATGGTTGAAGTGACACAGATGTCACAGTCTCCCCTACTTTAGGAAATTTCATACCGAAATTTATTCGTATGAGTCTGTCTGTGACATTGTGTTAAAAAATTGTCTTGCATGGAATATAGGGTGTCATCTATTTGTGTAGAGTAACCCATCAAAGATATGCAAGGCATAAAATTGTCATTTCAAAAGCGAAAATGAATGGATGCTTCATTTTCCTCAACGGGTTCTTCGTTAGAAGTGGAAATGAAGGAATAAACAAAAGGATATTCATTTCCCTCAACGGATATACTTCAGAAGCGAAAATGAATGGATGCTTCATTTTCCTCAACGGGTTCTTCCTCAGAAACAGAAATGAAGGAATAAACAAAAGGATATTCATTTCCATCAATGGATATACTTCAGAAGCGAAAATGAATGGATGCTTCATTTTCCTCAACGGGTTCTTCGTCAGAAGTGGAAATGAAGGAATAAACAAAAGGATATTCATTTCCCTCAACGAATATACTTCAGAAGAGAAAATGAATGGATGCTTCATTTTCCTCAACGGGTTCTTCGTCAGAAATAGAAATGAAGGAATAAACAAAAGGATATTCATTTCACTCAACGGATATTCTTCAGAAGCGAAAATGAACGGATTGAGTCATTTTCCTCAATGGGTTCTTCGTCAGAAATGGAAATGAAGGAATTTATCAAAAGGATATTCATTTCCCTCAACGGATATTCTTCAGAAGCGAAAATGAATGGATGCTTCATTTTCCTCAACGGGTTCTTCGTCAGAAATGGAAATGATGGGATAATCAAAAGGATATTCATTTCCCTCAACGGATATTCTTTCAGAAGTGAAAAATGAATAGCTAGTTCATTTTTCCTCAACGGGTGCTTCATCAGAAATGGAAATGAATATAATTAACTCTAGATACATGACAAAACTTGCTGTGATTTCTGTGCACTAAATTCCATAATTATGTATATATCTATAATTATGTAATTCCTTGCACAGTTCTCACAGTTTGTTTTATAATGTGAAGGGTATAGAATTTATTGAATAAGCTTAGGATAACTTTGATTAGGTCAACACATAAACACATAAGCACATAATTGTTCTCTTGGTTATTAATTTTGTTATTAGTTTGTTATTAATTGTTATTAACTTGTTGTTGATTTGTACATGTGTATTCAACGTACACCAGGAACCCAGTCGATGGACTTCAACGTCCTCAAGAATCTATCTGTAAAGATAGGATGATCTTATAGGAATTTGATTTTTGATTACAAGGAATCATAACATTTGAATACAAGGAATCCAATTAAGGACTTTGATTTTGCGCTTTGAACATCCATGAGGATCTAATTATGAAGAAGAACCTCTAAGGATTTGGATATCATATAGCGCGAAGAGTTTAGGAACTTCGATACTAAGTATGCTAAGACCACACACGAAGTATAGTGTTCGTTGGTACATTTATGTCTATCGCCTCCGTCAATCTAAAACCGTAACTGAAACTGAAGAAATCTAGGCTTATAGTGTTATATTTTAATAGAAAAGGCAAGGTGGCATTTCTGTAAATAAGGAAACCTTCCTTATATCCTTGGCCTATAAATAGGGAGCTATAGTGTTAGATTTAAGACTTTTTGCTCATTTGACATTTTGGAGAGCTAAGCTTAGAGAGAGAAAGTCTAGAGAGAGAAAGTCCTCAAACGTGATTCTCGGTGCATTGTACTTGTCATATTTTTCAATAAGAATCACGGTTATAGTACGTTCTCGTGTGTTTGGTCACGTTCGTGTACGGATTCCGCACGTCACACGTTCGTTTTGCAATCGTTCGGAGTGAAAACCGATCCAACAAGTGGTATCAGAGCAGGGGCTCGATTGCACTGATCAAACACATAGATTCGTACAGGATTTCATCGATTTCAGATCCGAATTGCATCATTTCTTCATCTTCTACACTTCTTTCACGTTTTTTTTTAATTTTCAAAATTGAACAGGTTTTTACGGTCCAAATTAGCTGATTTTTTGATATGTTGTGCGAAAATACATGATCCATAACCCTACAAAGTTTCAGATCCTAATTCAAAGCCGTTTGAGAGAAATCGAAGGTTTTTGGTCCGATAACGAGTGACATCAGGTTGATTTTTCACGAAACAACATTATTTCGCTTGAAAATGCCTTATTTCGTTTGAAAGTGCCTTATTTCGCTCGAAAACGTCTTATTTCGTTTGAAAGTGCCTTATTTCGCTTGAAAACGTCTCATTTCATTTGAAAAGTTCTTTATTTCGCATGAAATCTACCTAGGAACGTTATTTCGTACGAAATAATCATCTATTCCGCGTGAAAGTCGCTATTTCGCTTGAAATTTGCGATTTCGCTTGAAGACTATTTCGTGTGAAATTATCATTTCGTGTGAAAAAGTCTATTTCGCGTGAAAAGTGCATCGATTTGTGTGAAACAGTGTTCAAATTATTTGAATACATGTGATTAAAGTGAGGCGGCCCAATCATATAATATTAGAGATATCATCGACCCAATGCATGTGAATTAATTGTCAGATCCCATTCACGTTTTGTCGGCCATTTAATTGAGAATATCAGAAATTCACGAGGGACAAATCCATGTGATCATATTAATTCAATTGCCAGTCAATGTTTGCGGGCCAATAAAATTTAGTTAGTGTGCATGAGCTCATGAGATGTCATAATATCATGTGTGTCTCGGCCCATGTGCTTTAATCTTGAAGTCAAATTACAATAACTGTGTTAAAAGGGGTTGTCGGCCACTGAAGTAATGAGTTGATAAGCATAATAACGGCCCAATTATACTTAATGAGATTCACACTTAATCACGGCCCAATCAAAATTGATTTGTGAACAGATTTTGTCGGTTTAGTGGGTTTCTTGGCCCAATCACATTTAGTTGTCAATAATCAGCAAATACTTATATCAGATTTTGTTGGTCATTATCTTTGAGAGGCCCAATTAAAAGTTTGAGTATAGAGTTTAGTCCATTCTAAACCCATATTACTTGGCACATCCGATCAAGCCCATTCATTCAGTGATTTCACCCGAACAACATTAGAACGAATCCGTAAATCTTCGACACGAGTCTTAGATTGATTTCATCAACACACACTGTTACGTATTCAGTCCGTTTAAACTGATCGTTTGTTTGTTTGTTTGCAGGTGATTCGAGGTGATTTACAAGGCGCAAATACCAAGAAGTTGAAATTTTGTGGACTCTGAGCTAAATTTTTTTTTTAAACCAAGTCATTTAACAAAGAAATTGTGGTTAAAATGTTTGACGAAAAGGAAAACGATAAACTTGGAAGAATAAATGATTGGTTTGATATGAATTGGGAGTATAGGAAAGAAGATGAGAAAAAGGATGCTTGGATTAAAAGATCTGAATATTTTTTTGTGTAGGAAATATGAAAAGTTTAATGAGTTGGAAAAGAGGTATAATGAATTACTTGACAATTTGAAAAAATATGGGATAAAGATGTCAGATGCTGAAAAGATATCTAAATTTGCAGATGCATTACCTTCAGAGTGGAATGAATTTTTTATTAAACTGAAGAAGGATTCTAGGTTCTCAAAATTTAGTGCAAATGATTTCATCAGAGAGCTTAGAACACACAATTGTGAAAATAATAAGAAAAAGAAAGATTTGATAAAAAAAAATCGAAAAGAACTTAGACAATATAAGTTTGGATGTGATTCTTGAAATAATCAGAAGAATTAGAATATGTTTTAGTGCAAGATCTGTCATGAAATATGATTTCAAGAGAGGTTGTTTTTTAGATGAAAACTTGAATCCTGTTAATATTGTTAAAATCTTTCTTGCAGGAACATACAAGACAAAGACAGAGGGAATGTCAAAAAATGAAGAATCAGAGAAAAATGAAAGTTCAAAATGTGAAGTTGTGTGCTCAAAATGTGATAAATCTGAAGCAGACAATGTTAAACTCTTGAAGGATGTGGAGAGTTTGACATTGGAAAACAAAAATTTAAAAGAAAATGAAAAAGATTTTCAAAATAAAATAACAGTTTTTGAAAATGAAAAATTAAAAAGTGAAAAAGATTTTCAAAATCAAATAAAAATTTTAGAAAATGAAAAATCTATTTTTGGTAAAAATAATATTGAAAAGCAAATAGCAAAAAATTCTCATCTTGAGAATATTATTCGACTTGAAAAGGAAGTTGAATGTGCTAAAAATAAAATCAATGAGTTAGAGAAGAAATTGAAAGTTTATGAGACTTCGTCATCAATACTGAATCATATATGTCCAAAACCGATCAATGCAGTTCCAATAATTTAAGATAGTGATGATAAAACTGATGATGAAAAAGAGAAAAAGATAATATTTTTGGAACTAAAAGAAAAATTTAAAGATACTGTTTTACATTCTTCTGAAATAGGTGAATGTTCAAAGCAAAAACCTGTTAAGAAGAATGTAGAACAAAAACAAAATGTTAAAAATTCGAAAAATTTTCAAAAAGAAAATAAAAGATCATCAGTTCAATCATCCAATCATTATGAAAAATCACAAAAAATTGAAAATCAAAACTTACAAAAAGTTGTTAATAAGTGGTGCAGGTTTGACCATAGCGCTCAAAAGTCAAATCAAGCTTTCAGGAGGAGTTATGCTTACCACAAGGCCAAACAATGTCATGATTTAAGTGTTTAGTATGAAAGTGGTGAATGGTATGATAACAGAGTGTGTTACAACTGTGGTTATCAAGGACACATTGTTGTTAACTGCCAGAGTCAGAGTTTTGAGAAAAGAAGATGCTATGAATGTCAAATCAAAGGCCATATTGCCAAAGATTGCCCAATGAGATCAAGGAGGGGATTGAGGGCTGAATCTCAGAAAATGGTGAAGAACTCAGTCAAAATTGAAGAAAAGCCTATAAGACAGAAAGTGAAAAAACAAAAAGTGAAGTTATCACAAGGGCAGAAAGACAGACTGAGAAAGAAAAGGAAGAAAGTAAAAGAGTATCTCGAAAAGACTTTGTCCTCGGGTACAACTGGTAAATTAGATAAAGGTTCTAATGGATCGTCTTACTCAACAAAACATGATAAGTCAAGAAAAACGAACTCATCAGATACAAATCTGAGGACAAAAGAGAAGATAAAGAAAGAAAAATTAACTAATCAAACTGATGAACAATCAAAGAAAGTTAATTTTTCAAATAAAGTCTTTATCAAAGTTTTTAAGTATAAAAATGACTGTGAAAGATTGTCCACATCACAGGTTGATAAATTTGGTAAACCTAAATCTTGTAAATTTTGGGTTCCAATAAAAGATGGTGATGAATTTGTTTCTTCGGAAGCAAAAGAGCCACGTTCTGGCGATGAATCTGACTCGTTAAAGTCAGAAGAGCCATGTTCGGGCAATGAATCTGATTCATTAAAATCAGATGAGCCATCTGTTGAGGTAAAAAGTGAGAACTCTTTTCTAACAATGGATGATGCAAATTGTTCACCATTGTTAAACGGAAACTCAAAAGCACCCAAGGACCGTCAGGCTTGGGTGGATCTCTTCAAATAAAAACCTGACTTGTCGGAGCTTCCAAGTTGGTAATCGTGGAGCATGAATCGGCATCTTTTTTGAGAAATTCACATTTGTGGTATTTCAATTTATAAGATTAATCAGGGACATTAAGTTGTACTTGATTTATCTTTCTTACAAGTGGTGCTGTTGAAAGAACCTGAAAATGTTAAATTTTTCCTGAAAAACCATTTTGATTAAATCAAACTTAAGTGTTTTGAAATCATTATGGGAAAATAGTTTGTTGTAAGGGGGAGTTCTGATTGTTTATGCACAGTGGATGGCGAATTGAAGTAATTCGCATCATGTTGTCATTTTACTTTGTACAGTGTTTCAAATTTTCCCAGAAAATCAAAATTGAAATATATTTTGATTTTAGGGGGAGAAAATTTTTTAAAAAATTTAAAAATTTGAAAATGCCAAAAACATTGAAAAAGCAAAAATGAGTTTTGTTGTGAATAAGAGGAAATGATAGTAAATCAGTGGACTATCACAGCATGCTAAAGAAAAGAAATGTCAAATGTGATAAACGGTTTCACTAAGGATGTGACGATAGGCTCAGCTAGACTAGTAGATTTGCGATAACGATACAAACTTAAATGAAAAAGCCTAGTTCTAGTGGGAAACATGGTTGAAAGCATAGTACTTAGTTTTGTCCTTCGTGAGTGTGTACCTACTCAGTAATCGCTGAATGCTAAAAGAGCATAAAAACCGGTTAAGTTTGTGAGCTTTCACAACTTTGCTGAAAAGTCACTGTGATTCTGCGTTTTCATTTTGAAAAGATTTAAACTTGTTTTATTTCTTTATTTTGTTTAAGCATTGGACATCCTCTTCGTATACGTGAGTATCGACCTGGATGTTATTGCCTAAATGTTCTGCTTTATTTTCTTTGGTGTTTCGTTTAAGCTTTGGTTCACCTCTGCGTATACGGGAGTATCGACCTGGTGGTTAAAGCCTAAACAATTTCAACTTGTTTTATTTTCTTATTTTGTTTAAACACTAGACTTTCTCTGCATATACAGAAGTATCGACCTGATTGTTAATGTTTAAACATTCTGCTTTGTTTTTGCACATGTCACAGTTGATGAAAGTTTAAAGGCATTACTTGAGTTAGCGTATTGCATGATGAGGGGATATGCTGAGATCGTGGGGTCCATAAGAATTTAGTGCAAAATTAATATACCTTAACGTATCGGTAAGCATTTCGAAAGTTTTTAGATTGAGTTTAAGAGGACAACTATATCGTCAATCTATGTGAATCGTTTAGAACTTAAAATGTTTAAAGCTTAACGGTGCTAGTGTTTTGTCTCATGAACAGATATGATCCTCTTACACAAACTCACAAAAATATTGTCTGTATATATTTCTTTACTGCATTTCTCTAAAAACAAAAACCCAAAAAGATTGTGTTTTAGTATAGATATTTGAAAAATCAAAAAGATTTTCGACAACTGATATTGAAGAGCTGATATTCAAAATTCTGAGTGCTAAACAGGATGAACAACTATGGGTTGAAAGAGTTTGTTTTTCAAATGAAAAGTGTTATAAATAAATCCCTCCAAAAGAAAGTTTGATCTTGACAAAAATTGTTAATAATTGAACGATATTTTCAAGTGGTTTCTTAAATTTGTCAAATTTGTAAATTTGTGAAATTTATGTTGAGGTAGAGAATGTGCAGGTTAACCAGGTTTCAAATCCTGAGCAGATGCAGAATAGAGCCAGGAATTGATCCTGAACTTGTTAAACTGTGAAAGCCAAACTACGATCCCGACAGCTAAGTCTAAGGGGGATTCTGAAGACAAGCTCAACGCAAGGGGGAGCGTGTATTCAAGGAGCCAGGTAACTATCCTGGAGGAGCTTGTATACGGAAAACCAGGTGTCGATCCCAAAAGCACGGAAGCTTAACGAAAGGGGGAGCCTGAAGAAAAGGAGTTTGATCGAAAGGAAGAACAATGGAAGCCTGAAGACAGATCCACGGGGATTCTGTTTGAGAAAGATAAAGATAAGTCGCTACGAGTATGACTACGGATTGACTGCGGCAATATCCAAGGGGGAGTCTGTTGGTACATTTATGTCTATCGCCTCCGTCAATCTAAAACCATAGCTGAAACTGAAGAAAACTAGGCTTATAGTGTTATATTTTAATAGAAAAGGCAAGGTGTCAGGAAGAAGAGTTTATACCAATTCAGCTTGTTTTCATCACTTTTACACCTTCTTTTCAAAATTAAACAAGATTTAACGGACATAATGGATTGATTTTCACATATATCATGTAAAACACTGTTTTAAAGAATCCTTGAAATAATTGGACCAAAATTCGAACTAAATCTGGATCAATTTGACAAAATGGTGGCCGATTGGATGATGTCATCCTAATTTCGCTCGAAATTGTCACTGTTGTTTCACATGAAATTACTAATTTCGTTTGAAAGAACTGTTGTTTCACACAAAATTAGATATTGTGGTTAATTTCGTTTGAAATTATTGTCTGATTTCACACGAAATTAGATTCCGTTTGAGAGTTCACACGAAATTAGCTATTTCGCTCCAAAGTGACTTGATTCCGTTTGAATCAAATCTAATTCCACACGAAATTAGATTCCGTTTGGTGATTTCGTTTGAAAAACACTGGTTTCGTGTGAGAGGAGTATTTCGTGTGAAAACCTAATTTCGTGTGAAGTCATTTCGTGTGAAGTAATTCCGTTTGAAACTGTTTTTGTTAAAAATCCAAAAATTTTCTAAGTGTTTGTTGATTGTTTCAGATAAGTGAAGATGGATGAGTTTATGAATCCTTTCAGTGACATGTTTGCTTTCATGGGAAACACCGAAGATGATACATCAAACAAGACAAATGAAAACGTTTCAAATCCGAGTGCGAAGAAAACTCTTTCTGATGCTTTGAGTGTGGAGAGTGCTTATGGGACGTACAACAAACCTCCCAAACTGATGGCGATTGAAGAATATAATAGATGGGCTAAAAGGTTTGAGGAGTGGCTAAAAGCGTTTGCGTACCCAAGCTGGAAGAGTTTGAAGAATGGTTTTAATATCGGAAGATCGGATTATGAAAATTTAGAAGGCACTGATCATGTAGAAAGTTTTGTTGCAGAACAAAAGTGCATTGCGTTGCTTCATCAGTCTGTGAGAGATGATATAATATCATTGATTGAGTACACAGATGCGAAAGATCTATGGGAGAAACTAAGAGTGAAATGTGTGGGTAGTGCTGAGATAGTTAAAAACAAAAAGAAGTTGTTAAGAAAAGAATTTGATTTGTTTGGGTGTTTGAAAAACGAATCTGTGCCAAAGATGATTGAAAGATTCGGGCATTTGAAGCTGGAACTTGCAAGACACGGAATCGTGTACACTCAAGAAGAATTGGTTGACAAACTGTTTGACTCGCTGCCTGATGATAAAGACTGGCAGTATTTTGCTTTAATGCTGAAAAACACAGTTGAACCAACCAAACTGACGGTTCATTTATTAATCGAAAATTGGAGAGTCATGAATTGGAGATCAAGAAATCAAACAAAGTCAATCATTCCTCATATCAGCAGAATGTTGAGCTGTATTATCGAGGAAGTATGATCCCGAAGAATGTGTCTCCTAAGACAGCTTTCTCATCTGACAGTTCGAACACGTCAAATCAAGAAAGTTCAAGCAGTGGTTTTCATGGTGGTTCATCGTCAACTACTTCAAGTCAATCAGTTCCAAAAAATCTATTCCAATGTAACATTGCTATGGATCTAAAGAATGCTCAAAATTTCAGGGAGGAATCTGCAAAGCAGCAGATGGTGTTCTTAGCTTCTATTTTAGAGTCATACGAGAGTCTTGTTGCAGGCAAGATTGGAAACACTAATCTCATCAAGGAGGACTATGACCAGATTGACCCAGAGGAGAGGGAGTTGATCGATATTAGGTGGTGTATGGCTAGTGCAGTCAGACGTGCACAAAGGTTCATGGAGATTACAGGCAGAGATTCAATTGGAGGACTGTCCACAAAACTTGGTTTTGATAAATCAAAAGTCACGTGATTTAAATGTAAACAAAAAGGTCATTTTAAAAGAGAATGTCGAAATGCATATGCTGATGATACGGCAAATCCGTTCCGTGAAGATTATTACAAAAGAGCCATCTATCATCAGAACAAATCTGAACCGCCCAGAATGAAGCAGATAGAAGAAAATCCCAAAGAAAAATCCAGAGCACTTGCTGTTATCCATGATGATGAGGGATATGATTGGAGTGAAGTGTTACCAGAAGAGGATGCAGTGGGCTATGCATTTGTGACAAAAATTGTTCCTTTCAAAGATTCCAGAACAGAAGAAGTGAAATACATCAACAGAAAGATGCTAGCTCAGAACAGGATGATTAGAATTTCTCGAACATACAAAGAAGCAAAAATGGCAAAAAGATGGGATGCTGATAGAGAATGTTACCTAGATCCAAATGGTAACATAGCTGTTGATCCAGCTACTGTTGATGTTGAAACGCTCACCAAACAAATTTCTGATGAAGAAGAAGCCAGACAGAGAGAGTGGTGGGGAGGTGGAGAAGCTGAAGAAAAAGCTGATGAAAAGGTCAAAGATAAGGAGAAAGAGCAGCAGTCAAAGAAAATTGATGACGGGATTATTGACACGTCACAAGAATTTACTGCCGAAAATTTGAAGAAGATGGCTGACAAAGTGTTTACTGCAAAAGAACTAGAGGTAGTTTCTGGTTCTGGAACTGAGTCTAAAACCAAGGTCAGTCAGAATGATGCAATCAATGAGTCAGGTAAGAAGGCTAAGAATGAGAGTGACTGCAAACATTGCATAAAAGACTGCAAGGTTTGTAGTACAGTTGCTTACCTCAACGTTAAAAAGGTTGAAGAACTGACAGGAAGAGTCAGAGACGTTGAAGATCAGATCTTAAACCGTGACAAAATGTTAAAAGCTTCAAATGAACGATTAAAAGAATTAACTGAGAAAATCGAAAATGATAAAAGTGACGTAGAAAGAATTAGGAAAGAAAACGAAAAATTAATTCATGAAAATCGTCAACTTTCAGAAAATTTTGAGAAGCTAAAACGAACGGTAAAAGATTCTGATGAGAGAAATGGTAAGACATACAAAGAAAATGTTTAATTATCAGGTGTTCTTAGGGTTAAAGAAGAGCAAATCAACCAACAATTGGATGAAATTGCTAAGTTGAAGCTTCAGTTTCAAGATGCTAAAATTGAGAATGAACGCATTCAGTTGAAACTGAACATTTACAACTCTGCAAGCTTTGTTCTTCAACATATCGTTCCTAAACCAATCGGAAAGAACAAAGCAGGCGAAGATGTATACTTTGATGGAACTGGGGTTGGGTTTCATCAAGTTCCACCACCTGTTTTAAATAATTTTTCAAAGAAAAAATCAGGGTTGGTTAATGATGAAGAAGAAAATGAAGTTAAGCTTCCAGACACGATTAATGTCACATTTACCACATCATCTGATGCAGATAGTGTCCAATCTGAAGTTGTGAAAAACATGGTTGAAAATGTTTTAAAATCTGAAAGTGACATTACTGAGGATGATGAATGCTTTTTGGATAAATATATTCCAAAATCAAAATCTAAAAACAACTTAAATGAAGAACCTAATCTTGTGATGTACAAGATGTCGGGATCGGATAAGTTGTATACGGATCGTGATTTTCCGTTGGAGAATGTAAATGTGGATAAATTGAAAAATGTTTATAAGTTGGTCGAAATTTATGTGTCTAAAATCAAAGGTTTGAAACGTTCAAAAAGGCAACTGAACTTTAAAAAAGATAAAGCTTACTACAAAAAACCTTTTGTACCGCCGCGTTTTTCTAACAACAATCAAAATCATTGGTTGGGTGGTTATAAGGGTGGTAAGAATTATCAAAGAAAGAACTTTCAAAACAAGAAGTTTGTTGAGAAAAAAATGTTTGTAAAAAGCTCGAGTTCTCATTCCGAGCAAGAATCTGAGATTTTTTCAAAATCAAATGAAGAATTTTTTGAAGAAAAGGCCTCACAGCCTCAGACCGAAGGCACAAGCCGGGTAGCTGACACCCGTACATGCTTTAAGTGCAACAAAGTTGGACACATTGCATGAAAGTGCACCAACTTAAAGCCTAAGTCTGAAGTTGTTGAGAGTCAGAAAAAGAAAGCTGATGCAAAAGGCAAAGCTCCAATGGTTGTTGAGAAGAAAGTTTTGAAAAATGATAACATCAAAATCAAAACTGAATTCGTAAAGAATGTGGTAACTAAAAATGACAAATTTTACAAACGAGTTGCTTCGCCTCAACAAGCATGGAAACCAAAATCAGTTGAAAAGAAACCAAGTTCTTCAGAATCAAAGGTTTCAGAGATGGAAAAATAATCATTCTCTACTAATTCGGTAAAGATGAATGTTCCTGTGGATTATTATGAAAACCTTGAGAAACAAAAGTCTACTACTTCTGAGAAGAAGTATGTACCAAAGAAAGACCAATCATCTGGTCAACCTTTAGAAAATGATTTCTTTTTATACAAAAAGGTTGAGATTGGGTCTGAGGAGAGCTTAAAGATGAATGACAAGAATTTTCCGCCACTTTACACTGTTAAATCTCACATCAAAGTGAACCTACCTGAGTCGAAAGAGGCTTGGGTAGCATCAAAATCTAACTAAGTGTTTGTGATATGTGCAGGAGCTTCCAAGATCCGTTTCACGTTGGATTATGGATAGTGGAGCTTCTCGGCACATGACGGGGAAGAAGACCCTATTGTACGATGTTCGAGGGTTTAATGGAGGATATGTAGGTTTTGCGGGAAATCAAGGTGGTCGAATAGTTGGTGAAGGAACTTTATCAAATGGAATTGTCACGTTTGAAAGAGTAAACTACATCGCCGAGCTTGAAAACAATCTTCTGAGCATATCTCAGATTTATGATCGTATGTATACAACGCACTTTACAGACAAAGAATGTTTGATCTTGAAACCAGGATTTGTTGTTCCCGAAGAGTGCGTTATCATGAGAGCACCTAGAGTGAATGATCTGTACATGTTGGACATGAGTGTAGCAACTACTACCACGGGTCAGGCTCACTGTTTTATGTCAAGAGCAACGGAAAAAGAATCACAATTGTGGCATCGAAAGATGGTTCACATTCATCTGAGAAAAATGAATCACCTGGTGCATAACGATTTAGTTATTGGTGTTCATGTGAAAGGTTTCCATCTTGAGGGGGGGAGTGCATTAGCTGTGTCAAAGGCAAGCAAAAGAAGAAATCTCACCCAGGAAAGAAAGTTAACTCAGTCTCAAGATGTTAGAGAGACTCCATATGGATCTGTTTGGTCCAGTAAACGTCAAAAGTATAACTGGGGATCTCTATTGTCTAGTAGTAACAGATGACTATTCCAGATTTTCATGGGTATCATTTCTGAAGTCAAAAGATGAGACGTTTGAAAGTTTGATGACGTTGTTCAGGAAAATTGAAAACTTGTACCAAACTCGAATCAGAAGAATCAGGAGTGATAACGGTACAGAGTTCAAGAACAACAAGATGGAAGAATATTGTGAGGAGAGAGGTATACTGCAAGAATTTAGTGCTCCTTACACTCCGCAGCAAAATGGAGTAGCTGAAAGAAAGAACAGGACACTAATTGAAACGGCCAGGACGATGCTTGCTGATTCAAAATTACCAATAAATTTTTGGGCAGAAGCAGTATCAGCCGCTTGCTATACACTCAACCGGGTTCTAACAGTGAAGAAATTCAACAACACGTGTTTCGAGTTGATCAATAACCGCAAACCGAACCTGAAGTATCTTGAACCGTTTGGGTCTCCCTGTACAGTTCTAGAACCTTTTGGCAAATTTGGTGCAAAGAGCATTGAAGGAATTTTCGTCGGTTATGCAAGTCCATTGAAACGAGTCTTTGTTCCAAGCTTGAAGCGGGTTATTGAAGCACATAATGTTGAGTGTCAAGGTTATACCATGCCACCTCAAAATCCCTGCGACTCATGGCGCTTTAATTACGATACTTTGTGGGATTCGTTTGACATTGAAGAAGAAACAGATTTCTTTGACGAGTTAGATATTCTGAGGGAATATGAAGAATCACAAGAAAGGTCTCCAGCTGAGTATTCTAAACGTCAATATCGAGCTTCCAATGACGATGAAGTCGGTCCAAGTTATGCTGGAGAACATGAAGATATTCAGCAAACTCTTGACAATCAGACGGCAGTCAATGATAATCAAGAATCTGATGATTGACCTATATTCGATCGTGGTGATTCAGATTCTGAGGGGGAGCAGATCCATATATCAAGTCAAACAATTCCAGTCAGTGAACAAGGTGCAAATCAGAATGTAACAAATTTGGAAGGCGAGGTAGATGTTCCAGGCGAGGTGATGCCGAGAACTCTTTCGTATCATCCAGAAGAGCTGATTATTGGAGAATTACAATCAGGCGTTCGCACTAGGCGAAAAATTGACCAAGGCCTTACTTGTTTTTATTCTACAGTTGCTCCGTTACAAATTGAGTTTTCACTTAGTTGTTTTATTTCGCAGATTGAACCGCGAACATATAAGGAAGCACTAACTGAATATTCTTGGGTCAACGCGATGCAAGAGGAGCTGAGTCAATTTGAGAAGTTAGGAGTGTGGAAATTGGTAGACTTGCCTGATGGTCACAGGAAGATAAACACCAAGTGGGTGTTCAAGTGCAAGAGAGACGATCGAGGGGTTATTATTCGTAACAAAGCTCGACTCGTAGTCCTGGGCTTTAGTCAGCAGGAGGGTATAGATTTCACTGAAGTGTATGCTCCAGTTGCTAGACTAGAAGCAATCAAAATCTTCCTAGCATTTGCATCTTGGAAAGGTTTTAAAGTTTATCAGCTAGATGTTAAATCGGTGTTTCTCTATGGGAAGGTAAAAGAGGAGGTATATGTCGGACAGCCACCGGGCTTCACCGATCCAATCCACAAAGACAAGGTCTATTTACTAGATAAAGCGCTGTATGGTTTACACCAGGGCCCAAGAGCTTGGTACGAGACATTGTCTCAACACCTACTTGCCAACAGCTTCATCCGTGGAAAAGTGGATGCCACTCTCTTCACCAAAGAAGTCGATGGACATCTTCTGATAGTTCAGATATACGTGGACGACATTATATTTGGGTCAACAAATGAAAATCTGTGCAAAGATTTCGAAAGAGTTATGAAGCAGAAATTTGAAATGTCATCAATGGGTGAGATGAAATTCTTTTTGGGACTTCAGGTTGATCAACTACCCGAGGGAATATTCATACATCAAACGAAGTATGTTCATGATATCTTAGAGAAATTTGAGATGTCAGGATCTACTCCAGCTTCCACCCCATTAGTGACGAACCATGGGATAAACCCTGATCTCACCAGAGAGAAGGTAGATGAAACGATGTATCGTTCCATGATCGGATCGCTGATATACTTGACAGCTTCAAGACCCGATATTATGTATCTAACCTGCCTCACAGCAAGATTTCAATCTAATCCGAGAGCTTCGCATATGGTGATTGTGTAACGGATATTACGCTACCTGAAATGAACTCCATCATTGGGGTTGTGGTATCCAAGAGAATGCGGTTTCACGCTCCAAGGGTATTCTGATTCTGATTTCGGATGATGCAAAGTTAATGCTAAGTCAACAACAGCGGGATGCCAGTTTTTCAGACCACGATTGGTTACCTGGCAATGCAAGAAGCAGACCTTTGTAGCTTTGTCCACATGTGAAGCCGAGTATGTATCTGCTAGCAGTTGCTTCTCTCAGATCTTGTGGATCCAGCAACAGATGCGCGACTACGGTTTGCAATTTCTTAACACCCCTATCTTTGTTGATAATGAGGCAGCGATAAATATTACTAAAAATCTTGTTCATCATGCTAAGACGAAACACATTGAAATTCGTCATCGCTTCATCCGAGATTGTTTTGAGAAGAAGTTGATACGAATTGAGAAAATCCACATTGATAAACAAAAAGCTGATTTACATACCAAAGCGTTTGATAAAACTCGTTTTCAATATCTTTTAAAATTGAACGGTATGAAGCTTTTATCGGTGTTGGAAGAGATTCTTGGCGTAGATGAAGGTACCACTGTAGATGATGTTGAGAAGCAATCTGCAATGGTTTGTCGATTTTTTACTTGTTTTGGTATTTAGGGGGAGTAAAGGGTAATATTTTCAGAAAATACAAAAACAGTAAAAATTTCAAAAATCCAAAAACATGAGATATTTTCAAAATACAAAAACAATAGAAAATTGGAAAAGAGCTTGTGTAAAAAGGAAAAATGATAGTACATTGGCTTGACAGTTATGGTATGCTAAAGATATGTAAAGTTTAAAAGTCTTAAACAGTCTCGCTGATGATGTGCCGATAGGTTTTTACACATTTAGTAGGTTTGTTCGGGATATAAACCTAAATCTTTACTTGCTTATTTCGTGGGGAACACTACTTGGATATATAGGTAACCCGTGAAATTTCGTTTGAAAGATCCCTCTTTCTGAGATACTAGGTCTTTATACTCAGTGATATCTGGGGTATTATCCCGGGACTTCTGATTTTGCGAAAGCAATGGCCTAGTCCCCGTATAATACTTTACCGCTTTCTTGAAATATAGCACCACCCTCAGCATAAAAAATGATGAAACATTGAAAAATGCTAATCATGTGTTGTTGTAAAAAAGATCCTCTAAAGGGGACACACCTAAAAGTCGAAGGCGTCATCTCTCTGATTTTGCGGAAGCAATAGCCTGAGCTCTCACGGCCCTCGCAATTTAACCCCTTACAGATATCATCTGTGGTATACTCACTTATAAGACTGAATATTGGGTTCTGGATACGAGAGTATATTCAAGAGGTGGGACACATGAATGAGTTTAAGTTCTTAATTCACCTAATCCGTATCCTGGACAGATTGAAAATTGTGTGAGAATTTAAGTGGATCAGTATATCGACAATCTAAGCAAATTGTTTAATTATGTGTATGTAATTAAAGCTTAACGGTACTCGTGACTTGTCGACAGCTGATATGATTCCCTAACACGCTCACCAAAAATATGTTTATAAATAGTTTACATTTACTGCATTTTATTTCTGTAATTCATTTCTAGTCTAGAAACTTTATTCAAAATCCAAAAAGATTTTACATTTCTGCTTTATTTTTGACAAACCAAAGTAGAAAGCTGATCTTCAGATTCGATATTTGAAGCAGATGCATGAAGTTTCTGAGATGGAAGATGAGTCGTGAGCTTATCATGTTAAACTTGTGAAATTTGAAAAGTCAAAACAAGTTCATTAATTTGAAACTTGTAAATTTCAGAAAATTGTTTGAACTAGTTTGTACAAAATGTCAGTGTGTTTTTGTCTCAGGTCAACCAAGGTCATTAAATTGGACTTGGTAGATAAAATTAAGTACTCAGGGTCATTAATTTGGACCTGGATACTTAAGTGGATTTCTAAATTCTGACAAAACCAACAAATGAAGTCAAATGGTAAGTTTGGATTGAAATTGTTATAATCATAAATCTTATATTTAGGTAGAGATTGTGTAGGTAAAAAGTTTGAACTTATGAAAGCAGCATAGCAAAATCCCAGCTAACTGATAGGGGGAGACTGAAAACTTAAAAGTCAGATACAATTCCTGAATCTACATTCAAGGGGGAGTTTAAAGGTTGTTAAAGATTCAGATTCTGTGATTCATGCTAGCTGTTGATAGAAGTAGAGAAGATTTGAAGAAAGCTTTCTGTGACAAACAAACTGGAAAGAGATTAAGACTGAAGACTCGACGCCGAAGACTTCGTCAACATCCAAGGGGGAGTCTGTTGGTGCACAAATGTCTGTTAACTTCGTCTTTATCGAGTCTTATGTCTAGATAGGATAAACTAGTGCACAGAAGGATCAAAGTTAGGGTTTGTGTGGAATTGGGTAATTTCGCATGAAATGGCCACTGACCATTTCAAGCGAAATTAGACATTGTGATTTCGCTTGAAATGGCCATGCCACTTTCAAACGAAATTAACTCCACTATAAATACCTGTGTTGCTAGTTCATTTGTAACTTTTCCGATTTAGAGCCGAGGTGCTGCCAGTTTGTCAAACGATCTGTAAAAGCTTTGAAATCAATAAAAGAAAGATAATTAAGAGGAATCAAGCTGTTTCAAGTCTATTTCTCTGATTCCGCCTTTGAAATAGATCATATACTCTTCTGATTGACTCGTTAGGGTCACACAACGATCCAACAGTGTTTATGAGATCAAGGTGATAGATATGCCAAGATAACATATGAAGCAAACGGATTCTTGAAGTCATTATGCCAAGCATGCAAAGCTAGCATACAATGCAGGGTGTTCTTGAAAATCGAATACCGCGTATGCTAAGGCAGCATACAGGCAGATTGTTTTTGAAAGCTATGCTAGGAATTGTTAAAAATATGATTTTGAAAACCTTTTTGTAATGCTTTTGAAATCACGTACTAAGTATATTAGATAAACATTTTTATGAAATGTTTTAAAAACATGCGAGATGATTTTGAAAGTATGTATGAGGTTTTTGAAAACATGCATAATCTTTTGAAATCATATGCAGTGTAAAATATCATGAAGTCGGGAAGATATGATAAGTAAGACCAATCAAAGGCCTTAGGTACCCTATTAAGGATTTATAGTGGTAATTTGGGTATTCATCTAGAGTTGTAACTTGCGCCTTGTACTTCGTTTCCTTGGAAGAAACGGGTACTTAGGATTTTCGTGGAAATCGCAAGAAATCATAAAATGGAAGAATTTTTTAGAGTAGGTTATTTTACAAGGAATGCGGTTCGTTGATTGTCGGTATAGTAGGGGATATGTCGTTCATACATGTAACCACATGTGTACACTGCGATGTAAATAAAAGATTTATTTATAAACAAAAACAACTGTTTCATAGACCTTGATAACAAAAGAAAATAATACATAAGGCTCGATTATTTCTAAACAGCATCGTCTTCCAGTCGGTCAAATGCTCATCCTTGTGCTGGATTCGCATTAGCAAGTTTTGGGCAATTTCTTCGGAAATGGCCCATCTCGCCACAGTTGAAGCAAGAAACTGGTGGAAAACGAGCTTGAGCAGGATTGATGTTGGCTTGATTTGGTGCAGCTGCACCTGGGAAAACCCTTGCTGTATGACCTATAAGTCCACAAACTAGGCATTTGCGGCACTTCACACTAGCATGATGATGAAGGTTACATTGGTTGCACAAGGGTGCAGTTCCGTTGTATGGCTTCCTAGCAGGGGGTTGAGCTGGTTGGTTAGGGACAGCTTGATCATTGTGGGCAACCACGGCAAAGTTCTGAGAAGCCTTTCGCTTCTTTGACTTCTTGGAGGATTCAGTCTGCTCATCCTTTGGTTTCGATTCATCAATCGGTTTCTTGTCGCCCTTTCAGAAAAATTTACCTTTCCTGATCTGAGATTCAATCAAGTTAGCGGATAGCTCAATGGCCTGTCTAACTGTAGTGGGGTTGCTACCAGTAACAATGTCTTGTACTGAGTCAGGGAGGCCATCAATGTACTTTTCGATTGCCTTATCCAAAGGCGTAACCATGTTTGGGCATAACAGACTTAACTCCTCATAACGGTCCGTGTAAGCTCGATGCTCACCACTATCTTGCTTAAGATCGTCGAATTCCCTTTCCAATGCCCTAATCTCATGATGAGGACAGAATTCCCTCATCATTAGAGCTTGAAGCTCTTCCCAGGTTTGAGCCAGTGCCATGTCGGCACCCCTATCTCTCATCACACCATTCCACCATGTTAAAGCTCGTTTCTCAAAGACACTAGATGCAAATTCAACCTTTCGCTTGTTTGGACACTGAACATGTCTAAAGATGCTCTCTAGACTCTCGAACCATTGCAGAAGTGCAGTTGCTCCTTGAGACCCAGAAAATTTTGATGGCTTAGCTGAGTTGAATGTTTTGAAGTTACATGGAGCATTATTGTTGTTATTGTAGACTTGGTTACATTGTGCAATGATGTTTGGGAGTACAGCAGCCATTTGCTGCGTAATGATTGCTGCCAGTTCGTCATTAGGTATCTGATTGTCACATCCAGGAGGCATTCTAAAAGAGGAAACAAGTGAAATGGCATTGGGTAAGAATTGAATGTTACAATTACCGACCAAAAAGGCATGGATGATGGTCATTTGTTCGTACCACGAATCAAACAAACGACACACAAAAGCTGAACAAAGTAAATAGGTCCTCATAATGTATCGTGAAGACATGATTTAGCCTATAAGTGGACACTCACCCCAAGAGTTCCCAGGTAAGAATGACTGGTCTGATTATGTGGATTTGTATGAACACTCTAGCCTTAGACAGAAAACTCAGGATACAGGCATCCACTCTTCCAGATTACATGTGTTCACATTATAAGACCCAAACTTTGATGAGATTTTGAAAACTTTGAGGGTTCAAAACCTTATAACAAATCATTCTAGAACAGATGATTGGTTTTCAAAGCGGATTTGAAATTTGTGTTCTTGTTGTGGTTGTTA
The DNA here is from genome assembly GCA_030545235.1 of Helianthus tuberosus. Lineage (NCBI taxonomy): Eukaryota > Viridiplantae > Streptophyta > Magnoliopsida > Asterales > Asteraceae > Helianthus > Helianthus tuberosus. The sequence continues at coordinate 51,131,469 of CM060351.1, forward strand.
CCTAAAGATAGGCAACGGTATTGTTTTAAGACTAAACGCAAGTAAACTTGCGTTAGGGTCCTAGGAAGGTTATAGTCTAGGTCAAAGCATTACTAATAACCTAATTCCCTATAACCATGAGCTCTGATACCAACTTTTCTGTCACACCCCGACCGCGTTAAAACAACAAACCGCGGCGGAAACGTCGGGGAGTGTCGTAACAGAATCATTGTTTCACAACACATGGATTTAAGTTTCGTTTTATTGAATTAAGTTTATTACATTGTATTGGAATTAGGAACAAAACATGAACAAATTGACTTCCATTGTCATTAAGTCACTATGGCCTCGTCCATTCCTATGTGAGCATGCACCAATATCATCATCAAACATCATCAATTATGGTACCTGAAACATATGTGAAAATACGTCAGCATAAAAATGCCGGCGAGTACATAGGTTTTATGTGAGTGTCAGATTCATGGCTTGCTTACCTTTTGAAATAACTCAGAAAACTTTTGTTATTCGATATTAGAAAACTTAGTTTTGTAAAATGTTTGTATTGTAAATTAAATAACCAAATCAAAATAGATTACTTATAATTCATAAAACCTCGATGCCATGAATCTTAACCCCAAAACATTTGTTTATGTAGACCCAGATCGTAAATTGTTTTTGTAATAAAACTCGAATGGTTTATATTGTTAGAAAAACCTTGTAATATAACTTCGTTTTGATAACCTTTGCCCAAGTGATCTAGATAACGCAACGATATATAATGTGTTAAAAGCACTTATATATAGGAAGTACCAGCGGCGTATCCACCATGCTTTTAACACATTACACCCGCCCCGCTACCTAATCACTTCCCTAACCCAATGGTTCAAACAGTTCAAATAATTCACATAGATCAAACAGTTCCAAACGGCTCACATAAATCAAACAGTTCCAAACGGTCCCCATAGATCAAACAGTTCCAAACGGCTCACATAAATCAAACAGTTCCAAACGGTTCCCATAGATCAAACAGTTCCAAACGGCTCACATAAATCAAACAGTTCCAAACAGTTCCCATAGATCAAACAGTTCCAAATGGTTCACATAAATCAAACAATTCCAAACGGTTCCCATAGATCAAACAGTTCCAAACGGTTCACATAGATCAATTAGTTCGGATAGTAATATAAACCATAGTTTTTGTTTAAAAGACTCGAAATCATTTAGCACATATGAATCACCCCAAAATAGTTTAAAACGGTAAAAGAGGGGAACTATGTACTCACATGAGGATGCTTAGAAGTCTTGAGTAACAACCAAGTAAAGCTAGAGGGATCACGGAATCAAACGGCACCTAATATAGGTAACTATGTTAATAAACCGGACCTAAATCGGAAGATCGGATAGGATGAGGTTTCGTAAACCAAATGAGTATTAGAACTCATGTGATATGGTTTAACAAGGCCTACATACTAAATTGAAACCTATCCTAAGTGCTTACAACCCATTACAACTCGTTTAGGTAGCTTACGCTACTTTAACGCATCGTTCGCATAAAACACGTTCGGACCGCCTAACTAGTCCTACGACAAGTATTATATGCCTTAACAAGTCTAATAATGTTGCCTAACCAGTTTAGATACCAAAATTTAGGTTACATATGCTTAAAATGAAATTATGCGTAAAAAGGGCATTTTGGTCATTTTCCTAAGGCATATAAATTACCTATCATACAACTAACTAAATGAAGTGACCATAAGGTATAACCTTGGAAGGTTATTCCCTATACAACTATGGTCACTAACATGCTTGGTCGGATCCTAATGATCGACCAAACGGGTCGAGTTCGAAAGTCTAAGCGGTGGTTTAGGCCCCTTGACTTTACGACTCTAAATAAGCACTAGACTAAAAGTGACGAGTTAAACATGTTAAAAAATGTTTAACGAAGTTAGAAAACAAGTTTGATATCAAAACAAAGGGTCTTGATACCCAAGAATAGTTTGGTTGCAAAATACGCATAAATACGCATTTTGACCGAAACTATGACTCATCACTTCGACTAATCAACGTGGTAATCAGTAGGTATAGTCACACGGGACTATAACCATCATGATTTTGCTCATGTTGCAAATTTCAAATGAACTTTGTGTTGACCAAAGACTGGTCAAAGCAGAAAGTCAAGCACTGTTTGACTTTTACGCTTAAAAACGCATAAAAGAACGAAAGAAACTAACAAAGGGTCCAAGCTAGGAAGTCTTGATTCAAGTTGCTCAGGTATGAAGTGTTAAACCCCAACTTAGAGCCAAATGAATCAAGTGTGAGCTGAAATGAATGAAAGTGTTGGGTATTTATAGATTTCGAAGAACCGTTAGGATCGTTCCTTGAAAATTGAGCTTCAATCTTAGCCAGACATGTGGGCACAAGGTTTTCATATACCATGGGACAATAAAATCCATCAAATGGTATTGCAAAACCATGAAAAAAACCATCAAAATGACTGAATATGACCAAATTCAATGTTTCCTAGCTATCTTTGATAAATTATCAAAAATGGTCCCTGCAAGCCTAAAACTTGGTATTTGACGCATTTTGACACGTTTAAGCCCCGTTAACCCCATTTCAAGGCTCTAAAATGAAGTTAAAGTATAGGGAACTTAAAATGTGCTCCAAAATATCTCAGATGTCGGTTCGTTTGGTCGTACAGTTGCGTTATTCGGTTAATTACGACGAAAGTCGTAACAGACGCAAAAACTATCCAAATTGCGCGACAAATGGAATTTTAGCATGCCAATCACTAAAATAAAAGATTTTAATGATTACATATATTTTTGGATGTCCGGATATAATTAGAACGTAAGATATGCTCGAAAATGCAAAGTTATACACTTTTTGACGCTTTTAGTCCCTGTTTGACCCAAAAGTTTATTTCTTGCACACCGAAACCCCTCAAAGCCTATTTCTAAGCTATGTGAAGGATATTTAGGGTATGTTTAACTTATGGTCATGTTCCGGAATGTTCGTTACCATACGAATCGGTATACTTTCGCAGTTTGACGTAAATAGTCCCTGCGACGGAACAAACTTGATTTCGACACACCAAACCCTCCAAAACTTATTTCTAAGTTATGTAAAGGTTATTTAAGGTATGTTAAGCCTATGTCACTATTCTGGAGTTTTTGTTGCATTAAACTGATTACGTTTACGCATCAGTTCACGTATAACCTTCCAGAAAGCTATTTAAAGCTTGAAATCGAACAAGAATTGATATGTGCAAATGATACACATATTTATACAAATCCCAAGTATGAAACACAATATTTCATTGATTTGGTATTTGTTTGATGGTTGATGTGACACAGATCTCACATAAACCCATTCCCACAACAAGTGGATTTTGAGCCTTTATTGAGCATACAAGCGTATATCTTTAAACTAAATGCTCATTATTCGTTTCTTGTGTGAATAGCCTCTTGGTTCTTTCGACTCTAGAACTTGCCACGACAATACATTCATGGTCCTTACCAACTTAAACCCAAGTAAGTAAATGATGGAGGCATTAGGACTAACCCATTTTCCTTTCAACACCATTATTTTTCATTTCTTTTATCACCTACCCAAAATCCCCCTAGTTAACCCCTTTGAGCCTAAACCTTTTCATTTCAAAACCCACAAAACAAACACCCTTTACCCACCAAAACATTTTTCTTTTTTAACCCCTTGTTTTAGTAAAAAGCTCGGTTATCTTGTGACGTATCTCTATAAAAAAAAATGAAGGTCTTGCAATAAACAAACAGGTTCCTCAAAGAAACTTTGTTTGAATATGCCTAGTTTGAATAAAAGTCACAAAAACAAAAAGTTTTACGACGACCGGCGCTTTTTACACTTTTCGCCATTTTTACTAACCACTAACCAAAACCAGCTACCCTTAGCCCAAGCGTAACCCTTTCCCAAGGTCCTCTTGATATTTACGAAGGTTTATAGTTAACCTTTACAATAGGCACATACTATCTTTGGAGCTTCTTGACCTGTCGATCTTAGATCGATTCCGGGTTCTCAATAAACCGCAGGTTTTGATAACTCTGCACATCTTCGTGCAACATAGCTAGCGACTCATTGGCTAGACATTAACTTAAATCGCAAATGTGGGACACGTTGTGAATTCCACTGAGCTCCTTAGGTAAGTTCAACTTATAGGCTACTGATCCGACGTATTCGATTTTCTCAAATGGTCCTATATATTCTGGGCTCGACTCGCCCTTCATACTAAAACGTATCATACCTCTCCAGGGAGGTAATTTTAATAGAACTTGTCCTTTACTTGGAACTTTTAAGAGGTTTGCGCCTCTTGTTAGTAATGCTCTTCTGCCGATTACTGGCAGTTCTCAGACGATCATAGATTCATATGATCTTATCCGTCGTCTCCAGGATAATTTCAGGTTCTGATAATTGGACCTTCCAAACTTCTGCCCAACAAACGGGCGTTTGACACTTTCTTCCATACAAGGCCTCCAAAGGAGCAGCCTTGATGCTTATATAATAACTATTGATTATAGGAGAACTTAATTAGGGTGAGATGGTCATTCCAACTACTACTCAAATCAATCTTAAGGAAATAGCTACCTTCATGGTTAGTCGAACAAATCGACGATCCTAGGCAGCAGATAATGATTCTTAATTGTTACCTAATTAGGTTTACGGAAATCAATGCACAAATGCTTTACGCCGTGCTTTCTTTTATCAAACAATAATCTGAGCTCCCAAGACGATGAGCTAGGCTGTACAAGCCTTTCTCCATAAGCTCATTTGATTGGCTCTCAGTTCTTCTATTTCCGTTGGTACTAACCGATATAGAGCTTCTGCAACAGATATGGCTCCTAATAGGATGTCAATCCTAACTCCATTTGCCTCTCAGGAGGTAAATTGAGTAGTTTTTCAGAGAAGACATCAGGATAATCAGAGATGATAGAGATATTTCAATCTCAGGCTTCGGTTCATCTACCGTCGCCTGTGCCATATAATGAAACATTCGTTTTATAAGTACCTGGATGCCTTGAGTAGAGACGCCTACTCAGACAATCCATGGAGTATAACTCTTGAATACCATTAGTTGACATTAGTACAATATGACCGTTGGGATATCTTAGTGGTTCCATGCATTAAACCTCCATACTGATCAGGTATTGAAGCAATCTATGGGACACACTAGGATATGCCGATTATCATATGGTGCTTCTTATCAAACTAAGTTTGGCAATTGCAGGGGTAGAAAATAATGAAATAGATAATATAAAATAACTTGTCGTACTCTAACTGGAGCAAGAGCATTATGATTTATGGATAAAGATCACTCATCAAGAATAGAAGAAGCAATTTCTATGATTTCATCGGTAAGTTATACCTTACACTTAATATTTGGAGTTCTTACGAGTAAATTTAAAAGTTTGCTAAGCTTATGGTCTATGCAAGACTTATTATTACCTGAATTAAAACATGATTCTTAGCAAAATATCATTGATTAATGATAAGGAAAGTACCTGACGATATCATTGATATTTACTGCCTCCAACAATCATCAGGAAGGTTCAGGCGTTTCCTTTCTTAGCCTCTCCAGACTTAGTTGTACCTTCTTTGGCAGCTTTAGGGCAATTAGTACTAATGTGGCCCTTCTCGCCACAGCTGAAGCAGACTGCATTCTTTATGTCCCTACATTCATGGGACTAATGACCAGTTCTTTTACAGATGCCACATTGCTATGACTTATGGTCTGTTCGACATTGTCCCCAGTGCCTTTTGTTGCAAGTTTCGCACGTAGGCTTTTTGTTAGATTCCTGCTGGTTTCTATTGGACTCGGACTTGCCCTTTTTCTTAGAATTCTGGGAGTTATCCTCCTCCCTCTTTCTTTTCTCATTAGTCTCAGTTTTGACCGATTTTTGTCTCACTATATCTAGAGTGAGGGACAAGGATAGATCCACAATTGATTTGAATGTGGTTGGCTTTGAAGCCTTAACATTCCCTTTTATTTCCGGTGCCAGACCACCGATGAAATGCGCAATGCATTTAGCTTCAGGGGTAATTAAATAGGGTACTAATCTGGACATTGAATTGAAGTCGGTAACATACTGATTACAATCTAGGTTATTCATTGTGAGAGTAAGAAAATCGGTCTCCAATTTTTCCACTTCATGTTGTGGACAGTAAGTTTCCCTGATAAAATCCACAAACTTGGTCCATCCCATATTATATAGGGGAATCTTCCCTGTAGACTGTATCATGGCCTTCCACCATGTGAGGGCCTCGCCTTTGAAGGATTGTGAAACAAACTTTACCACATCCTTATCAGCACAACTGCTGATGTCCACAACAGTCTCTATTTCATCGAGCCACTTCATGGCATCGATCGCCCCTTTTTCCCTGTCGAAATCTCTGGGTTTACATGAGACGAAGTATTTGTATGTGCACCCGTCTTTAGTCGAACGGGGCTTATCATAAAGTACCAAATTCTGAGGTTTGCTCTTCGCATTTGAAGAGTTAACTGAGCTCTCTTTGTGTCGCAACCCCCGTCCCCTAATTACCCGGGAACGGGCGGCCGCGGCTAGTTTCAGTAGTATCGGTGTTTATCAATTTTGGCAGCGGAAATTACATCAGGACCGTAGTTAGGAAATATTTAATCAGAGTAAAATACCACGCTTTTATAATCTTAAACACATGGGAAATTCCCAAGTTTCAAATACACACATTTTATAGGGATAAACCCTATTTTATTTAAATAAAACATCTCTTTATTTTAGGTAACTTTATAGCCACTTTTCCAAGCCTTCAGTGCTGTCCAGCTGGCTTCTATTTGGCTTTCACATTTTGTTAACTGAAACGTGTTAAAAAACATTTTGTCAGTGGGAAATACTGGTGAGTGAATCACAGTTCAATCAAGATAGGTAAAACCGTTTTACAGTATTGAGAGCGATCGCGCAATTACATTTGTTTCCATCTACTTTAATTACCACCCACGGTACTGTCAACCCGACTTGTGGTCATGTTACTACTCACATTGTAGTAACAAATTTTGTATACAAAACCTCAACATACTGACGATAATTGTAGAATACAAATACTCAATAACTATTTAATATAATGTTTAATATTTGAGGTTTTGAAAGAAAAAAAACAGTTTACAAAAAGGAGATTACTCACTTTGCTGTCTTAGGGTTTTCTTTAAGGATTTCCTGGTAATTATCTATTAATTACACAAATGCACACGTGTTAGTATAATAACCCAATATTTACATTAGGGATACCCTCCCCGAGACGGCATTCCAACGACTACGTCGGGCAGAACCATGACAGCCGTTACGGAACCCTAGATCAATCGGGCAGCGTATCTAATACGTAATTGGGGTTATGATACTTACAACGAGGCAGAACTTCGTTATTTAGGGGGGCATAATGCCCGGGTATAAAGCCTACTATAGATTAAGAGAGAAAATTTAAGACTGAACGATTTCAAATGGACAGCCGATGCCATCCATTTATAGTGCTGATATCGCAGTTTCTCACGGCCCGCGAAGACTCAGGGGTGGTCTTACGCGGCCCGCGACATAGGGGGTCTAGGCTCTAGCTGCGCTGATTCGAACTCGTAGATTTGACACGGATTTGGACACGTGGCACGCTAGGGTTCCGCCTAAGGTTTGCGCTGTCGCGGCCCGCGTAGCCTGAAGGCAAAGCCTTGGCGGCCCGCGAGCGACCCCAAAACCTTGTTTTTATTTTATTTTTAATTATATATGGTATTTTGGGCTCGGTTTTTGCATATGGGGTATGTTTTTAGACATATAGGGACATTTTAAATATATTAGGGGTGTCGGAATAAATTTTGGAGGGTTGTTATATCCTCCCTACCTTGTTTTAGAACTCGTCCTCGAGGTCTACTAGAACAGGTGTGGATATTTCCTTTGCATTTTTTATTCAAGTTCCCAAGTGTATTCTGGTCCTTGTTTGCAATCCCATTTTACTTTGACTAGAACCAATCTTTTGTGTTTGAGATTCTTGATCTTTCTGTCTTCGATTTGTAGAGGCCTTTCCACAAACTTGAGTTTTTCATTTACCTCTATATCCTTAAGAGGTACTACCAGTGATTCATCGGCTAAGCATTTCTTGAGATTACATACATGAAATACATCATGTATTCCTGCCATTTCCTCTGGCAGTTGTAGCTGATAGGCTACAGGTCCTATTCTTCTAATAATCTCAAAAGGTCCAACATACCTGGGGCTTAGCTTTCCCCTCTTGATGAATCTTACCACTCCTTTCCAGGGAGAAACTTTCAACAACACCTTGTCTCCTACTTGAAACTCCAACGGTTTTCTCCTGTTATCTGCATAACTCTTCTGTCAATCACGTGCTGTTTTTAGTCTTTCCTTGACTTGAACAATCTTGTCGGTTGTTTCTTGCACTATCTCAGGTCCTGATAGTTGCTTTTCTCGAATTTCTGCCCAACAGACTGGAGTTCGGCACTTTCAACCATAAAGTGCTTCGAATGGTGCAGCATTAATGCTGGTTTGATAGCTGTTATTAAAAGAAAATTCTGTTAATGGCAGATGATCGTCCCAATTACCTCTGAAATCAATTACACAAGCTCTAAGCATATCTTCCATTATCTGAATTGTCCTTTCGCTTTGTCCGTCTGTTTGAGGATGATAACCCGGTGCTTAGATTCAACTTGGTTCCCATTGCTTTTTGGAAACTTGTCCAAAAATGAGAGGTAAAACGGCTATCTCTATCAGACACAATTGATAAAGGAATTCCATGTAGTGAAACTATTTCATTCACATACAATTTAGCTAATTGCTCCATACTGAAAGTTTCCTTCATTGGTAAGAAATGAGCTGACTTAGTTAGCCTGTCTACCATTACCCAGATTGTATCATTACCTTTCCTTGTCTTGGGTAACTTGGTAACAAAATCCATTGTTATCAATTCCCATTTCCAAACTAGCATTTCTAATTGCTGCAACAAACCTGAGGGTTTCTAGTGTTCAGCTTTGACTTGTGAACAGGTTAAACACTTAGAAACATAAGATGCTATATCCTTTTTCATTCCTATCCACCAAAAATTCTTTCTTAAGTCCTGATACATTTTATCACTTCCATGGTGCATTGTATACTTAGATTTATGGGCTTCTTCTAATATACGGTAGCGTAGGTTTCCTAATTTAGGTATCCACATTCTTTTCTTATGGAATCTCCAAATTCCATCTGTTCCTTGTTCTAATTCCTTAATCATTCCTTTCAATTTTTCAGTATCATCCTTGATTACTGATTTTTGTGCTTTTCTAATCTGTTCATTTAAATCTACCTGTAGATTTAATTTAAGATAACATACTCCTTTTGGCTTTTCGTGATACTTTCGACTTAAAGCATCAGCTACTACATTTGCCTTTCCTGCATGATACTGGATATTGCAATCATAATCACTAAAAATTTCCATCCAACATCTTTGTCTCATATTCAACTCCTTTTGCCCGAAAACATATCTTAAACTCTTATGATCGGTAAAAATAATAAACTTACTACCGTAAAGGTAATGTCTCCAAATCTTAAGGGCGAAAATTATAGCTCCTAATTCCAAATCATGGGTTGAATAATTTTCTTCATGATTCTTAAGTTGTCTAGAGGCATAAGCTATAACCTTTTGACGTTGCATCAATACACATCCATAACCTAATTTAGAAGCGTCACAATAGACTACAAAGTCTTCAGTTCCTTCTGGTAACGCTAGTATGGGTGCGTTGGTTAACCTTTGCTTAAGAATTCTAAAGGCTTCTTCTTGTTTTGTTCCCCATTCAAACTTAGCAGATTTACAGGTTCGCTTAGTTAAGGGAATGGCTATTCTAGAAAAGTCTCGAATAAATCTTCTATAATAACCGGCCAATCCTAGGAAAAATCTAACCTCGGCTGGTGACTCAAGGGTTTTCCATTTAGTAATCGCCTCAATCTTTGTAGGATCCACATGAATTCCTTCATGATTGACTAAATGTCCAAGAAACTGTACTTTTTCTAACCAAAATTCACACTTTGAAAATTTTACATAAAGCTTTTCTTTTCTTAATAAACTTAGAAGTGCGTGCAAATGTTGTGCATGTTCTTCTTTACTCTTAGAATAAATGAGAATATCATCTATAAAGATAATTATGAATTTATCCAAATATGGCTTACATATTCGATTCATCATGTCCATAAATGCAGCTGGGGCATTGGTTAAACCAAATGGCATGACAGTAAATTCATAATGTCCATACCTTGTCCTAAAAGCGGTCTTAGGAATGTCCTCTTCCTGTAGCTTTAATTGATGATATGCTGAGTGTAAATCGATCTTAGAGAAAAATCGAGCTCCTTGCAATTGATCAAACAGATCATCAATTCTCGGTAATGGGTATCAATTTTTAATTGTGACTTTGTTTAATTCACGGTAATCAATGCACATACGCATCGATCCGTCTTTCTTCTTAACGAATAAGATCGGTGCTCCCCATGGCGATGAACTTGGCTGTATGAATCCTTTCTCCAATAGTTCGTCTAACTGTTTCTTTAACTCTTGCATTTCTGTCGGAGCCAAACGGTAAGGTGCTTTGGCAATTGGTGTTGTTCCTGGTAGCAGGTGAATCCTGAATTCAACTTCCCTGTTTGGTGGTAGTCCTAGTAATTCTTCTGGAAACACAACTGGAAACTGGGATACTATTGGAATATCTTTCAGTTCTTTTCCTTTAGTGTTAATGATTATGGAAATCAAATACACTAACGATCCTTTTCTTACATAACTGGTCATTTTCATCACAGAGATGAATTTCGTGGATCTAGATGTCTTATCTCCTTTAATTGTGATCTTTTCACCCGTTGGTGAATTTAATTGGATTGACTTTTGATCACATAGGATACTGGCTTTATTGGCTACTAACCAATCCATTCCTAATACAATATCAAATCCTGCCAGATTCATTGGATAAAGGTTTGCAATAAACTTTTGATTTAAAAATTCTATTCTTGCACCCTGCAGGATTTCGAAAATCTTAATGGTTTCTCCATTTGCTGTTTCTACTAAACATTCTTATGGAAGTTTAGTTAATGATTGGTTGAGAAGTTTGCAAAACGAAGTATTAATAAAACTTTGGTTTGCACCAGAGTTAAATAATACTTTAGCAAAAACATCATTAACTAAAAATGTACTGACAATCACGTCCGGAATCATCTTTGCTTCTTCTGTGGTCAGCACAAATGCTCTAGCATTTTTAGTAGTCTTGTTGTTCATGGCTGGAGTTAGTTTCAGACAGTTCGGCTTGATGTGACCCTTTTCTCCACAGTTGAAGCACATTCCGTTATTAGGTTTCTTCCTACAATCTTCTTCCTTATGTCCTGGTATCTTGCAGAAATTGCAGTAAGTGGAGCATCTTCCTGAATGCTTCTTCTTGCAAGCCTTACAATAAGGTGCAAATGTAGAACCTACATTTTTCCCACGGTTGGAATTTCCATGGCGGAATTCTTGGGTAAGCCTTTGAGTTAGGTTCCTCCCTGATCTTCTTCTCGTGTACGTACTAATTCATCAGTCAAGGTGTTTGCTAGTGCTACAGCTTCTTCTATGGTTTGGGGTCTAGCTGCCTTGACTACATGCCTAATCTCACTGATTAATCTCCAGATGTAACGGGAGATTAATACTGGTTCTGGTGATGCAAGGAGTGGATAGTAAGGGTTACACTACTTTATTCTTTGAAGGTTTAAGAACTTATTTGCTATTTATTCTTCGAAGGTTTAAGAACTTATTTGCTATTAATCCCCAGATGTAACCCTTACTATCCACTCCAGTCATTCTAAGGTTTTAGAACTTATTTGCTATTTGTTCTTTTTCATTGGGAGGGCAGAATTTGTTTTCTACCATGTTCTTAAATTCCTCCCATTCTATATTGTAAACCATGTCACTTCCCCTAGACTGGAGGATAGTGTTCCACCATTCTAGTGCTGAGTTCTTAAACAGATTGGAGGGAAACATGGCCTCGGTTATGGCTTGTGAAGGGTATGGTGGGCCACATGAAAATTGGAGTTGTATGAAAGAAATGGACAATCAAACGGAAACGGTAAACTACATTAATAATAGACCTAGGCCGTCAGGTCCACCGACAGGCACCTACAAGTAAGGATGGCGTAACCACACCTTGGTTGGAGAGAACCTGGCAATAGTAGTAACCAACAAAATCAAAACCCACGAACAAACTTTCAACAACCACGAAATGAGTCACAAAATTTCTCTCAACAACAACAAGGGGGACGAGAGAGGCTTGAAGACACTGTCTCACGCCTCATCTCTGACACCGATAAGAAAAACTCGTATTGATTTCAACAAATAGAATCGAATTTTAGAAATCAACAAGCTAGTATTCAAAACATTGAAAAACAATTAAATTAACTAGCTCAAAATTTCACCGAGAGACCACAAGGCACGTTACCCAGCAATACTGAAACAAACCCAAAGGCGCAAGTACATCTCATCACATTGAGAAACTGCACCTTTGGTCCCGAGGAGGCTCCACTACCTCCAACTGAAAAGTGTCCATCTAACCAAACCGCAACTTCGTCAACACCCCAAAAAGAGATGACTCCTCCACCAAATCAAGAGCCTCCCAAGAATCCTCCGGTACCTTATCCCGGTCGGTTACTTCGCCAAAAAAACCGATGAGCAATTCACAAAATTCGTAAATCTACTAAAACAGTTGCATGTCAATATTCCATTTGTAGAAGTCTTAACCCAAATGCCTAAATATTCAAAATTCATGAGAGACTTTCTCACTCACAAAAGGAAAACTGAATCATTACAATTAGTTAATTTAAGCGAAGAATGCTCCGCCTAACTACTCAACAAACTCCCACAAAAGAAGATCGATCCCGGAAGCTTCACCATCCCTTGTTCAATTGGGGGATCACCCATACGCAATGCACTAGCCGATCTTGGGGCTAGCATCAACCTCATGCCCGCATCAATGTTCAACCGACTCGGACACGGAAAAACAAGCCCTACAAAAATGAGCATACAACTCACCGATAGGTCCATTAAATATCCACAAGGTGTCGCCGAAAATCTATTGGTAAAAGTCGGAGACTTTGTCTTCCCGGCCGACTTTGTCATACTAGATATGGAGGAAGATACCGAAGTACCACTCATCTTAGGAAGACCATTCCTAGCCACGGCCCATGCAATGGTAGACTTGAATGGTGGGACACTAACATTGAGGGTGGGGGACAAGGAGATGAAGATTGGGGTTAGGAAAAGAGTAGAAGATGATGACCCGGTCAACTACATGAAAGTCATAGATTCAAGTTTGGATGATGCTCTCTGACGGTGCAACATGGGATGCAAACCATCCCACTTGGGTAACATATGACTGGCTTTGGGTCTAGCCAAGGACCCTTATAAACGTGGCGCACCACGGAGGCATTCCGCGGAACTATCCTTAGTTTAGTTTAGATTAACTTTTATGCTTTCTAGTTTAGTTTTAATTTTCAGGAATAAAACACACTCGGGATGGTGAGGGATACTAAGGGAAACTTGAACCCACACCCCATGCACAAAAACAGAGCCACCCGACAATTTTTCTTCATTACAGCAAGTTCAGAACGGGGCCGTGCTCAGCCAACACGCCCCGTGCTCAAGGGTCTGCAGAAAAACGCCCAGTTCAGGTAACTGGACACGGGGCGTGTTCGCTGAACACGCCCCCGTGCCCAGCCTTCTGGTACAATATGATACTGGTAATCTGAACACGGGGCCGTGCTCGGTCAACACGGGCCCGTGTCCAGACGCCCAGTAACATAAATTTTTGTTTTTAAACACCTTTTTACGTACTCAATCAACCTAAAAATTTATTTTTGGGACACATTGAGGACAATGTGTAATTTAAGTGTGGGGGGATGCTAAGACTTTGAATCTTGCAAGTCCTAATTACAAGCCTTACACAAAACTCTATTGGAACCGCTAATCACCCTAATTTTTTTTAAAAACTTTTCATTTTTTTTACTTGTCTTGGTTTAAATTGGGAATAACAAGTTCTAAAAAGGTTATATTTTTACAAATTTACAACCAATAGCGTCGTGATAAGAAGAACCAACATAAGAAAATTATGAAACGGCATGACAAATCTAGTTAAAATTTGATTATATATAGTTGATCACATTAATAAACCCATTCCCACAAAAAGTGAGTTTTGAGCCTTTATTGAGCATACAAATACACATCTTTAAACTAAATGCTCATTTTTCGTTTCCTGTGTGAATAGCCGCTTGGTTTCTTACGAATCTAGAACTTGCCATGACAATACATTCCCAGTCCTTACCAACTTAAACCCAAGTAAGTAAATGATGGAGGCATTAGGACTACCCCGTTTTCTTTTCAACACCATTATTTTTCATTTTTTTTTACCACCTACCCAAAAATCTCCCTAGTTAACCCCTTTGAGCCTAAACCTTTTCGTTTCTAAATCCACAAAACAAACACCCTTTACCCACCAAAAAAAAACCTTTTTTTTATTTTAAACCATTTATTTTAGTAAAAAACTCGGTCTTCATGTGACATTCCTTATAAAAAATAAAAATAAATAAATAAAATAAAGTCTAGCAATAAACAAACAAGTTCCTCAAAGAAACTTGGTTTGAAAATGTTTTGTTTGAATAAAAGTCACAAAAACAAAAAGTTTTACGACGACCGACGCTTTTTACGCTTTTAGCCCTTTTCTACTAACCATTAACCCAAAACCACCTACATTTAACCAAAGCATAACCCTTCCCCAAGTCCTCTTGATATTTACAAAAGTTTATAGTTAAAAAGGGGGAGGATTGATTGCTTGGCAAGCATATGGTAGAAGTAAGTTCCATGCCGGTCTCGAGTGTTTCACAAAAATACATCTTCGGCCGAGTGTTGAGTGATCTCCCGTGAGGTATGTGAACTTGTATATAAATGGAATTTTAAAGAGGCATGTTATGCCCAAATAAGTAATGTCTCTTATGAAACGTTCTAAATAATCATAACGAATATGATTGTAAATAGCATAAAAATAAAACCTAATAAAGATCTTGGAATCCCAACACGCAAGACAAGCCCAAAACTTCTCTTCTACCCATTCCATTTAGGTGTGTAAGCCACATTATAAAGAGTTTTGCTTGAGGACAAGCAAAGATTCAAGTGTGGGGATATTTGATGTGTGTAAAATGCAACATATAAATTACATCAAATGAGGCATAAAACTAACCTTTTTTTAGTACTAATGTTGGAAAAAGTGTGCTTTTGTCTTCCTTTTGTATTTTCAGGATTAAATGAGCATAAATGAACAAAAGAAGCAAAAATGCAACCAAATCTAACATAAATACAAGAAAAGGAATAAACGTGGCATGTCCGACCCCTCGACAGCTTCTTCCCAAGCAAAAACAAGATATCAGAAGGCTGAACACGGCCCCGTGCCCAACAGACACGGGGGCATGGTCAAGTGTCTGCAGAAAAGACAAAGTTGTAGAAGCTTCTATTTCCCAACACGGGGGCGTGCCCAGCTTGACACGGTCGTGGTCAACGCTAAGATTCACAGAATCCGAGCAAATATTGATAGTACAGATACGCTTCTGCACACGGGGCCGTGCCCAGCGGACACGGGGGTGTGTGGAGCTAACACAGACAAACTGCAATTAATGAAGAAAGAGAAAGTGGATGGACACGGGGCCGTGTCCGGGCTTCTGTGCAGGCTATAAATAGAGGTGCTTGGTTCACTTCAAAGGCATCCCTTGGCAAACCACCTCTCTCCCACTTCACCCACACTCCACCACCACTACAACCCACATCCACCACCATCATCCATCATCCATCTTAGAGTGTGCGTAGTAGTCTCGGGATCCAAGATTGATAGTAAGAGTTCTTGACAATCGAAGGCCATGTTTACCTAAGTCTCTTACATCACTTGGTGAAGACAAGCATTTAGTGTAATACTTTTAATTTTTAATCTTTTCTCACTTTTTATTTGGTTTTGTATTAATGACTTTAATAACTAGTTTCTTATGTTGAAGGTGAAACTTCCTTATCATTTGTCCGTGGTGTCTTGTCATTATTTTACTGTCTATATACAACAAAAGATTTACACCATTCATATCTCTACGGTCTATATAGAGATATGTTGGTTACCTGGTCGGGGGTTAAGAGAATGATTTGGTAAGGTTCTTGCCATGTTCAGTGTATAGATCCTGCAAGGACCTGAGTCAAGCTTACTGGGACCTCCTTCAATACCCACTGGTATTGGATGGCGGGGGTGCGAATTGCTTGATCCCTTCATATGAAAACTACTATTAATACCTTAACCCGGCTACTCGGGATTGTATCCCTGCTGACTCAAACCACTTAGCCGAGGGGCCTACCACATTACGCATTAATAACTTAATTAATTATCTTTCAATATTCCGACCCTTTAGGATTGTATCCATGCTGACCTAAACTACTGGGTTGAGGGTAACGTCACCTTCAAAAGAGGGGCCTAATACTATAACTAAGATAATCTCTTAAAAAGTGCAAAAGTGCGGAAATCGTCAAAGGTTACACTAAAGGCGAGTCGGATCCAAGTGATTCATCTTGTCTATCTGTTTTATTTTTATTTTTATTTTCAGCATTATTAGTTTTTATTTTCATGTTAAAACCTTTTTCTAAAATTTTGATTTGATTAGACGTTGAGGATAAACCGATACTAAAAGCTCTTGTATCCTTGGACGACCTCGGTATCTTACCAACGCTATACTACGCTCACGATGGGTGCACTTGCCCATATGTGTGTTTATTGTTAGTAGAATATCGTGTTTTATAAATTTAAAACTTGACTAAAGTGTTAAAAAGGGCTAAAAATATACATAAAAATATATTCACACCGACACACATCACACATCATGAACAGTGATGTGACAGCTCTCTCTCCGACCCTTCGAATTCTCAGGCTATTTCTCTCGATTTCTCGAGATTCTTGTAAGTTTTCAACTTAAATCTTGTACATTTATCATCTACACACACTTCTTCATCATTTTCACCTTTGAATCTTAACTTTTCACCGTGAAATCGGGTGATTTAAGGTGTTCTAGGGTGATGTCATCATGGGGTTCTTATGAACTTCAAGATTTGACCTCATTCCACCAAGAACAACTCAGATCTAAAGGATTTCAACATGATTTAACACTGTTTTCGCATAGATCTAACATTTTCAAGGTTAAAAGGATTGAAAGTTGTTTTCATAACCTTTCTTTCAACTCTTTTATACTCTTGTACTCAAAATCGATAGAATCGGAGCTCATTCAGGCCTTCTACTCTTTCTCTAGTGATGTGTCGATCTGAGATCTGATTCCTATCAACGAGATAACCGACTTAGCGGGTTGAACATGAACAACCGTCACGGACAGTTGACTGATCGGGCTGGGGTGATTCTCATCCGATCAGATAACTTGGACTTAGTGGGATTTCTGTTGTTTAGCATGTTGTCATACCGTCTCGATCAAACCGCAACCTTTTCAAACATAACAAATTTTCCAAGTTTCAAAACGACCATGTCACCAAACGGACTGTCGTCCGATCGGATTGCCATCCGATCGAACGACAATCCGATCGGATGACATTAGGTCCCAACACTTAAACATTTTATAATTTTCAAAACACAAGTTTAGCCAAACAAATGGTCATCTGATCGGAAGACCATCTGATCGAATGACCATTCTGTTGTGAACTTGTTCTCTAGGAAATGTCTCGTTGAACGGATCGCCATCCAATCGAACGACCATCCGATCGGATGACCGTTCGATCGAATGACCTGAAAGATAGAGATACTTCTCTGATTTTAAAACGCTACAACGAAAACTTCAAAGCCATCATACACAAACACATCCATCCCAAATGAGTGGCAATCCGACCGAATGGCCATCCGACCAGATGACCATCCATCCGTATTGTCATCCGATCGAATGACCATCCGTCCGGATTGTTATCCGATCGGATGACCATTCGTCAGTCAGTCACTCATCACCATTTAACGTGCCGTTCATCAGTTATGCTATCGTTCTGTAATCAGGCTAACTCTCCAGCGCTCCCTTCAATCCAATCGAAGGCTGTGTTATTTATTTAACACAATCTGTGAGTATACTCGAACCCTTTTTGCTTTACGCACTTTTGGGTGTTACATACGTTACATATTCAAATCACAATCAACACACAATGTAAACACTTTATACGCTGACCGTTATTTCATGTTATACGTGTTATTCGTGTTATTCGATGAATGCTTGTATGTTATATTTACACAGTGATTGTTGCCTGACACCTTAGCAACGATAGTACTATAGTTTGGACTCATCACTTGTCGTGGACACGGGTTGTTAAGGGCTTTACTTCACGTGTGCCAGTGGGGATATGTGTTGCGCATTCTATAACTCACAATCACGTCTGTGCATATTTCATTGTCGATAACCTACTAGCTTCACTTTGCTACATGTTACATGCTGGTTATGCGTAAAACGATTTCGCTATCTATTATACTATTAAACTTGTATGCTCACCTTTATACTATGTGTATTGACCTCTATTTTAACGTATGTGACAGGTGATTGAGATGTTAGGATGCTGTGCTTAGCTTGCTATCATGGAATCGAGCTTAGGAGAGTCTAGAAACAAACAATTTATGTCATGAGTTATCAAAACAATTTATTGTCTTAAGGATATTATGTCTGTATTAACTGATTTGCTAAGTATGTTATGGTATGGGACGTAACTTTAAATATTTGGTAAAATTAGTTGTTATGGATTTCTCTTGGACAATCTGTTTCGCTCAGTGCCTCACCCCGATGTTTCCGTCATCGGTTGGGGTGTGACAGATTGGTATCAGAGCTATAACTATAGGGAATTAGGCAAGACTTGACCTAGTCTGGGTCGATGTCTTAGAAACGACCTAGTCTATAGTCTAAGTACCAACAGACCACCTTGTGCGAGCCCGGTAGGGGTTCCGCACAAGCTTATTTCTGTTACTCGATCGCCTCGCAATCATACTATACTCTATCACTATGGCTTTCCTAAGGCAGGCGCACCGCACACTGTTTTCAAAAATGAACGAGTGATTAGATCGAGACTAGGTGTGAAAACTGCAAACTCTCGATTGGATCGCTTATTCGACGCGCATTTTACTATAAACACGAGAATTTGCGTTGAATCAGGAGTGAAATTCGTACTTCGACATAATTCTCTCTTGCTCTCTCGTGATTCTATCACACAAACAGGAATAAAGTCGCTAAGTTAGGGGTGAAACCCGAACTTGATGACTCGTTCCGTTCCCTATTTTTGGTTTTACAAAACTCTCACCAAAGTCTCGATAGATTCCAATGATTCGAGTGCTTGAATAACCGAAAGGATGCGTGCCATTCGCCGTATGCCGGTGATAGAGCACAGCCTATTAGGCCAAAAAGGACTTCGAGTACATCTTTGAGAATAGTCGAATCACTTTGGATAGTCGACGTCTATCACCCA
Organism: Helianthus tuberosus; assembly: GCA_030545235.1. NCBI lineage: Eukaryota > Viridiplantae > Streptophyta > Magnoliopsida > Asterales > Asteraceae > Helianthus > Helianthus tuberosus. The sequence continues at coordinate 51,150,996 of CM060351.1, forward strand.
AAGACACTCTATTTTCAATTTCAAGCTCGCAATCGCTGATTTTTATGTCTTTCGATTTTGAGCCCGTATTCGCTGACTCTGTGATTTATCGCTTTTTATGTGGCAATTTTATGTGGTTTATGTGGTTTTACATGTTTATGTGTTTTGATTTTGGTGATTTATACACAACTCTCACTAGACATCTATCTCAAAACGTTAACAAATCGCATGCTATGTTACTCGCTTATGCAATACTGCTCGATATGCTACTCGCTGTGTTACTCGCTAATCGCAATCGCTAATTCTCAAACGCACGAACCTTGAATGATAGGTGAATACGTGCAATATATGTAGGTGACTGCATGCAAAATATAGTGTGGTTTTTGTGTATTTCGTGCTTCTGTGCTCTACGTGTTTATGTGCTTATGTGGATTATGTGCCTACGTGATTATGTGATTATATGTGTTCCGGAGCTTTATTTAGTAGTAGTGCGTGTGAGGTGAGATTCGATTATATAGTGTTTGAATCCTATGGCGATGTTTGTTGCAGACAATGTTGTCATTTGGATCACGTCACTCTCCCGCTGCTCACCGAAACCATGAGGACAAACGTATCACTGCCCTCATCGCTAAGCAGATGCGAAAGTTATCCCGCAAATCGTCAGTGAGCTTAACGAGAATACCAGCAAGTCCTCTGAGGAATCAAGGACTGACTCGCCTAAGGGTACTTTCAGCTTTAAGCAGTTTAAGGCCTGCGGCCCAAAAGACTTTACTGGCAAAGATGGACCAACCGCGATGTTTCAATGGTTTGATTCAATCGAAGTCACGCTCTGTCAGAGCGGATGTCCCGAACACCTACGAACTGTCAATGCTACCGCCGTCTTCCAGTCCAGGGCTCTGGAGTGGTGGACAGCCGAAAGGAACAAGTGTGGGAATGATACAGCCTTTGGGCTCACTTGGGAGGAGTTAAAAGACCTCATGATGAAGGAATTTTGCCCACCTGACGAGCTCCAGAAGCTGGAGAATGAGTTCTGGCATATCAAGCAGGACGGTGGCGATAACGCCGGTCATACTGCCCGCTTCAAACAGCTGAGTATCATTTCTACAGGCCAAGTGGCAACACCTGATATGTCACACCCCCAAAATACCACATGCGGAATTACCGCGGGGCGTGTGACGTACCAGGATCTAGCCACCAATCACATTGAACTCATAGGTATATTTAAATAAAACTTTCATTTATTAACATTAAGTGTTAAAACTTTACAAATAATTCACAGTATACAGCGGAAGCATAATTCATTCGTTAAGTGTTTATAACCACAGGTAAAAACAATTTGTCTTGTGTTGCGGTTCCATGTATCTCGACCCATGACCACTCCAGCCTCCCAGACAGCAAGTTCCAATCATTATGCACCTAAAGGCCTGCAAGGCATGTAACAACGAATCAACAACAAAGTTGAGCGAGTTCACAGTTGGTTGTTTAGTTTAAAGTTGTTTCAAAATCCATAAATTCATTTGAAAACCAGTTGTTTATCAGTTCCTTTGTTTTCCCAAACCATAACCACCGGGAATCCCATGCCATAGAAAGTGTGAACTCACCTTGGTTTGCTCGGTATAGATTAGTTACTCTAGTACCAATTGATCAAGCACGTCCTAGCATGGTTTATCAATGACAATCAGTTTCATACCCATGTATTTCGTCACTCATTACATAAATGGTACTCATGACATGCACACATAACTATTCACATTATAACCGTTAGCTATGTCATACACAATTGGTCCACACCCCAGATTTTCATGAAACATTACACGTTTTACTTTGCTAGTTCTAAGTTCCAATTACACATAACAATCCATTTAAGGTTTCAAAATCATATGTGGCCCAGTTATTTGGCCCAACAAAGTAGTGTGTGTGCAATTGGGTTTAAAGGGCACGGCCCAGAGATGGACAGCCCATCACGAATGTTGTCTGGCTTGTTCCAGTTCACCAAGACTGGTCGGCCCACCTAGGCTCAGCCCAACTAGTGAACAGACTTGGTCCAACTGTTAAACAGTGGATGTGTGTGTGCGTGTGTATGTGTGGTGGGCTATGTGATAGGTGTGGCCCATCCTCATAACACAGTCCAAATAACATGTTGTTCACTGATTTTGTTCGGCCCAGATATTTAGTTCCTGCAGTCCGGCCCAACACTCTTATGTGTTTTACCTTCTGTTTCACATACCGGATTTATTCAGCCAATCCCTATGTCAAAGTGTTATTAGTTTCATCACCAACGCCCAACCACAATCCAGAAATAATTACCACAACTGTTACATTAATGTTTACCCCTCATGCATTCCTTAATAATCGATCATTCAATCCATGTCTAATTCAAATCACTTCATTAGGTTTAGTATCAACACAACAATCATTAGTTCAAACAGTATTATATTATTAGAGGTGAGTGACCGTTTTGTCATGTGATCCACTAATTTAAAAAAACAATAAATCTGACAACTCGAGACCCCATGACTTATCAATTTGACATTAATAATCATGATCCTAACTTGTTACCACGTGATGACCATAGCACTGAATCCTCTTAATCATCAAACATTTAATTCTACATAATCCTAGTCATGAACACAAAATCAACCAGCCACAAGTTAGTCTCATACGTTGGTTTACTCATTCAAGTCATAACTAATAATTAACATAGGCCTAACGATTTAACATCACAAAGAGTTATTAATTAACTATCCACAAAACATTCCACTCGGTTCACATGGCAGCATCACAACCAACAACTATTACATGCTTCATATTGATCATACTTATGCAAGTAAGCAAGTAACCACATGAACTAATATAACCATGATAAAGAATACACATACCTAATGTTCAATGAGAAAGATGAGAGCCAACCGTGTATTGCCATCGATCAACCAAAAGCCCTAGGGTTATTGTTTTTAAAACCATCCACATCATCTATTATATAATCATACGTAATCCCACAAAAGGTTTTGGGTTTTGGGCCGGTGCGATCAGCCTAATATAACATGTGTGGGTATATTTTATTTATTTATGTATTTATTTTTTTAAGTCAACAGCCGGCCCCCAACAAGGATCCACTTGGGCTTTACCAAGCCCAAACGTAAATGTGAAACATACATGTGATTGGGTCGGTTGAGCTTCGGGTATGTGTGCGTGTCAAGATGCGGCCCAACATGTGTAACTATAATACTAAGCCCAAAATGTGAACATGTATTTGCTGAACATACTTGTTTTGTAAGCGGCCCATGCATATTCGGCCCAAGCACAAGGAATGCGAGTCTTATATTTAACAAGTTTCCTAACACAAAAGTTTAGCGATTAACGTGACAAAAAGGAATATAGAGGAAATCAGGATCACCAGACTGAAAGGTACAAACCTTGAGAGTTCGGGTTGTCACATCATCCCCAACTTGAAAGAAATTTCGTCCCGAAATTTAGCACATAGTTACTGAGGAAGCTAGTTAGGTTGCATGGTTTCTTGATTTTCCTGGGGTGTCACATCATCCCCCCGTTGATTTGGAATTTCGTCTCGAAATTCCGCAGTAGCTTCAGCCTCAGTAGTGGTTTCATTGCTCTCGAACAACTGGGGATATTTGTGTTTCGTCTGGTCTTCTCGTTCCCAGGTAAACTCTGGGCCACGACGGGAGTTCCAACGAACTCGAACAATAGGTATCCTGGTGCATTTGAGAATATTGACCTCCCGGTCCAAGATTTCCACTGGTTCTTCCACAAATCACAACTGATCGTCAATGGTGAGCTCCTTAAAAGGAACTGTGGGTGTTTCATCTGATAAAGACTTCTTGAGATTCGACACATGGAGTACGTTGTGAACTCCACGGAGTTCTTCAGGTAGATTCAATCTGTAGGCCACCTTGCCAATTCTCTTCGCGATTTCGAAAGGTCCAACACATCTGGGTTGAGTTTGCCTCGTTTACCAAAATGAACCACACCTTTCCAAGGTAAAACTTTAAATAGCACTCGATCACCAACCTGGAACTCGAGTGGTTTCCTGCGCTTATCAGCGTAGCTTTTCTGACGGTCACGAGCTGCCGCCATTTGTTGTCGTATCTGAGCAATCTTCTCGGTTGTGTCTATGACGAGTTCTGGGCCAGTGACTTGGCTGTCTCCAACTTCTGCCCAATAAGGAGGTGGTTGGCACTTCTGCCAGTACAATGCCTCCAACAGAGCAGCCTGGATGCTGGTGTGGTAGATGTTGTCATACGAAAATTCCACCAAAAGTAGGTGCTGCTCCCGGCAGTTACCAGAGTCGATTACACATGCTCGAAGCATGTCTTCAAGGGGTTTGGATGTTGCGTTCAATCTGCCCATCCGTCCGTGGATGACACGCTGTGCTCATGTCTAGACGTGAGCCAAAGGATTTGTGCATCGCTTGCCACAAATCAGATGCAAATCGTGGGTCGCGATCAGAGATAATGGAGGTTGGCACCTCGTGCCTAGCAACCACTTCTTTCAGGTAGATGACTGTGAGTGTAAAAGACTTATCCGTTTCCTTGGTGGCTAAAAAGCGTGCTGGTCACGTGAGACAATCAACGATCATCCAGGTGATATTGTTTCCGTTTCGAGTTGTAAGTAGACTAGCGACCAAATCCATGGCAGTCTGTTTTCGAGTCCCATATAGGTGTTTTTGGTTGCTAACACTTCACCTTGACTCTCCTACAAGTCAAACATCATTCCCATACCTAGCTAGGTGGGCCATCATGCCCGATGACCAGTACAAGGTATAAATCCTAATGTCTCTCATCAAAACCCAAACGACTATAATATCAAAGCCGGTGTGCTTTGCTCAACACGAGTTCCCTACAGTAGCCGTATAATGAGACCCACATTCATTCCATGAGGTAACGGGTATCGTCCGACCGGTCACAGGTTGCTTCTCCATGCCCAGCATGGGTTCCACTTGAACATCCTCTTCCTTTAGCTCTCTAGTTTGAACAGAGCGAGCCTGATCAGGTAAGTTAGAGTCGATAGCGAGCTTTGGAGCTCGTATATGTTTAGGTCACAGTCGTTCCATCCAGTGATGTCATTGCATGCTTTAGCTCTTTCGAACAGCGATACACGGGAGGCCCTTGTGATCGGTCTAGGTAACGCATTCGGTACCGTCCAAGTAATGCCTCCAACTAAATCCAAAGACCACGGTTTCCACCGCTGGTTATGTCGTGCAGTTCCTCTTGTAACTCCATTACGTAAGTTATCACCCTCTTGTGTTGCGTCGATGTGTAACTGGGACTCTGATTCGAACCATAAGGATATACCACTGAATCACCCATACCCACGGGTAAAGACGATGCTCAGAGTATTGCAGAGTTGGGATTTGAAAGCTGAAAAGACGTTCTCCTGTTTCGTCTTTCACGAGCACAGCACCCTACTGTGCTAGAGAGATTTAAGCTGCGCGACCTTAAAAGATCCTGGGATTTGTCTGCGATAGCATCAAGCGATACCAAGAAATTGTTGTATCCTTGAAGGACTCTTTGGTGTCGATCCGTTTCCAACCAAGACGGATCTTAGCGAGATCCACAAGCATTCCCACTTCGCTAATTATATGCCCAAAAGGTACCTCTCAAACCCAAAAATTACATTTAACAAGACTCTGCGCGGAGTGGATCCTCCCTCAGGAGTTCTAAAATAAGATACAAATGCCACCCATGGCGTTCCATTCTCCTGGTCAGGATGCAGCACGTTGTCAACAAATACGGTCGATTCGTGTGATCCCTGAAGCTGCTGGTGTGTTGATCAACTCAATGATCATGGGGTACCAAGTTGAAATGTCTACATTGCGTTTGACATGCTTTTCTAAGGTCATTCTCCTCTTGGACTTCCATCCTATGATAGTTCATTCTCAAGCCAGTCTCCGAATGGAAGCTTGACCCTTGAAGCTGGTCAACAGGTTGTCAATACATGGTCGAGGCGAACGGTTCTTGACTGTCACCTTGCTGAGTTCTCGATAATCAGTACACATGTCCAACGATAAGGCTTATCCCCACTTATATAACTGAGCTCCCTGAAGCGAAAAACTAGGTCCGATAAAATTCCTGTCCAACAGTTCCTGAAGTTGATTAGGCAGTTCCTGCAACCATCCTGATGTGAGGCAATAGGTAGCACTAGTACTAAGAGCTGCTTCTGACATGATACCAATCTAACATTCCACCTGACAATGTGAAGGTAAACCTGATAGTCCTTCTGGTAGCACATAGGGAGATATCATGAGCAATTAATGGATCCTCAATCCTCTTTTCCTTAGCCTTAACATCAATAATAAGTGTTAACATAGCGGAATAATCCTTCTGTGGACACCTCCAAGCTTTCATTGCAGAGTTGATGCCAACCTATGCACAATTCCGATACTTTGAAACAGATGACGATTCTCTACTAGGGAGAGGGATACGTGAAGTTTTCTTCTCACATGGCATATATGCGCGATGCATGGATTACCAATCCGTTCTAACTACTGCTTCAACCCACCAAGGATAGCAGAAGAAAAATCATTATCGATTGCTTGTCCCACAAGGTTGAATTTGCATCCCAACTAACATACAAAATGTCAATTGTCTTGTCGTCAGCCAATCCCATGTTGTAGTCACTTTTCTTTCCTTACTGTAGGCTAGGGTTATGAATACCTTGTTGTCGTTGTGACTGCTGCTCCCACTGTTATTGCTCGAAAGGAGGCCCTACGATTCTTCGCCATCGAGGTCCATCTTTCCACATTCTGAGCCACGTTCTAAAGTACTACTCACTGTGCTGGCAGTTACACTTTCCGCGTCATAGTCGATTGTCATTGCTTATGTCCTGATTGATTCGTAAGAGCTGACTCCCATGAGTCGCTGACAAGGGTTAAGGATTCGCTTGAGACCAGTTCGCTGGTACTCGTTGCCAGTAATCAGGGTCGTCAAAGTACTGTGGTCGGTAAAGTACTACGCTCATCCTCCTGTCCATTGATGTTGCAAGTTGGCTGGGTATTACACGATATGCTTCCTGAGCGTTGCAGAAGTGATCGCACTTCTGGGTCTAAGACGTTATCGCGCCAGATTCTAGCAAACAAAGTTAGGCGAGGAAGGTATAGACCAGTCATTTGACGCAGAGACATCCATCTCAGGGACGCTCATATAAGCACCTAACATTCTACACAGTTCGCTAGGCGTTTAGACGGGTGTTCAGGTAATACTCAATAGCATCGAGATTCGAAAGGATCCAGAGATGAATGAAAAAAAAATTCACGTTCAAGTAGGGGACAATCACTACTATGACCCTATAGATTTGTTATGTCTCACATCGATCAATAACGGAGCGGAATACCCTTTTCCACTTGTTAAGGCTCACTGGGACTCGCATGCACCCCACATTATTATTATGTGTGCACCCACAATAATACTACAATTTGCATGCTCATCTCAGCTCCTCCTAACTCATGTCAAATGGTTCCTCAAACTCAAGTAGCAACAAAGAGCATCACGAAACATAAGTCATGAATGTTTAGGGAAATACCACCCTATTAGTCACATAACACACACAAGTAATATATGAATTCATATTGTTGTGCTAAACGTGCAATCACATGCAATATCATATGTAAGTGTTCACTAGTTATGCAGTACAATGAGTATACGAGAGACGAACCTTGCAATCTGGAGCTGAGTGTCATGGTCGGGTTCACGTTTTCAGAACTGTTCGGTTATAGTCTGGTTTTATAAAAACGTTTTTCCCCTTTTAAAACCAAGTTCACTATAACCAATGGCTCTGATACCAATCTGTCAGACCCCCAAAATACCACATGCGGAATTATCGCGGGGCGTGTGACGTACCAGGATCTAGCCACCAATCACATTGAACTCATAGGTATATTTAAATAAAACTTTCATTTATTAACATTAAGTGTTAAAACTTTACAAATAATTCACAATATACAGCGAAAGCATAATTCATTCGTTAAGTGTTTATAACCACATGTAAAAACCATTTGTCTTGTGTTGCGATTCCATGTATCTCGACCCATGACCACTCTAGCCTCCCAGACAGCAAGTTCCAATCATTATGCACCTAAAGGCCTGCAAGGCATGTAACAACGAATCAACAACAAAGTTGAGCGAGTTCACAGTTGGTTGTTTAGTTTAAAGTTGTTTCAAAATCCATAAGTTCATTTGAAAACCAGTTGTTTATCAGTTCCTTTGTTTTCCCAAACCATAACCAGTGGGGGCTTCCCCATGTGAACCACTAGACCATTACCATATCGACTACTGACGAAAGTAAGTTGTGCCCTAAGTCGATGTCTATCATCATTGACTGTTTGCCATGATCCATTAGTACACGCCCGCCCGTCCGACCGACACGGTGTGAGGTTTGTCAAACCTAATAGCGCTATTAACTAATGACCCGCTTGCCATCGGCCTCGGTGATTAAGTCAATATAAAATGAGGGACTTAATGATAGAGTTTTGTCTAGTAAGTTAAGGTTGTTATCCTACCCAAGGAGGACGAACGTATGTATTCTACCCAAGAAGAATACGCAAGATTAACATTGGCATCCTACCCATGGAGGATGGCGGTACATATCCTACCCAAGGAGGATATGTAGGTTCTGTTTTAATTCTTTAACCCATTCCCAACCACCAGGAATCCCATGCCTTAAAAAGTGTGAACTCACCTTGGTTTGCTCGGTATAGATTAGTTACTCTAGTACCAATTGATCAAGCACGTCCTAGCATGGTTTATCAATGACAATCAGTTTCATACCCATGTACTTCGTCACTCATTGCATAAATGGTACTCATGACATACACACATAACTATTCACGTTATAACCGTTAGCTATGTCATACACAATTGGTCCACACCACAGATTTTCATGAAACATTACACGTTTTACTTTGCTAGTTCTAAGTTCCAATTACACATAACGATCCATTTAAGGTTTCTAAATCAGATGTGGCCCAGTCATTTGGCCCAAAAAAGTAGTGTGTGTGCAATTGGGTTTAAAGGGTGCGGCCCAGAGACGGACAGCCCATCACCAAGACTGGTCGGCCCACCTAGGCTCAGCCCAACTAGTAAACAGGCTCGGTCCAACTGTTAAACAGTGGATGTGTGTGTGCGTGTGTGTGTGTGGTGGGCTATGTGATAAGTGTGGCCCATCCTCTTGACACAGTCCAAATAACATGTTGTTCACTGATTTTGTTCGGCCCAGATATTTAGTTCCTGCAGTCTGGCCCAACACTCTTATGTGTTTTACCTTCTGTTTCACATACCGGATTTATTTAGCCAATCCCTATGTCAAAGTGTTATTAGTTTCATCACCAATGCCCAACCACAATCCAGAAACAATTACCACAACTGTTACATTAATGTTTACCCCTCATGCATTCCTTAATAACCGATCATTCAATCCATGTCTAATTCAAATCACTTCATTAGGTTTAGTATCAACACAACAATCATTAGATCAAACAGTATTATATTATTAGAGGTGAGTGACCGTTTTGTCATGTGATCCACTAATTTAAAAAACAATAAATCTGACAACTCGAGACCCCATGACTTATCCATTTGACATTAATAATCATGATCCTAACTTGTTACCACGTGATGACCGTAGCACTGAATCCTCTTAATCATCAAACATTTAATTCTACATAATCCTAGTCATGAACACAAAATCAACTAGCCACAAGTTAGTCTCATACGTTGGTTTAATCATTCAAGTCATAACCAATAATTAACATAGGCCTGACGATTTAACATCACAAAGAGTTATTAATTAACTATCCACAAAACATTCCATTCGGTTCACATGGCAGCATCACAACCAACAACTATTACATGCTTCATATTGATCATACTTATGCAAGTAAGCAAGTAACCACATGAACTAATATAACCATGATAAAGAATACACATACCTAATGTTCAATGAGAAAGATGAGAGCCAACCGTGTATTGCCATCGATCAACCAAAAGCCCTAGGGTTATTGTTTTTAAAACCATCCACATAATCTATTATATAATCGTACGTAATCCCACAAAAGGTTTTGGGTTTTGGGCCGGTGCGATCAGCCTAATATAACATGTGTGGGTATATTTTATTTATTTATTTATTTATTTTTTAAGTCAACAGCCGGCCCCCAACAAGGATCCACTTGGGCTCTACCAAGCCCAAACGTAAATGTGAAACATACATGTGATCGGGTTGGTTGAGCTTCGGGTATGTGTGCGTGTCAAGATGCGGCCCAACATGTGTAACTATAATACTCAGCCCAAAACGTGAACATGTATTTGCTGAACATACTTGTGATGTAAGCGGCCCAAGCACATTCGGCCCAAGCACAAGGAATGCGAGTCTTATATTTAACAAGTTTCCTAACACAAAAGTTTAACGATTAACGTGACAAAAAGGAATATAGAGGAAATCAGGATCACCAGACTGAAAGGTACAAACCTTGAGAGTTCGGGTTGTCACATCATCCCTAACTTGAAAGAAATTTCGTCCCAAAATTTAGCACATAGTTACTGAGGAAGCTAGTTAGGTTTCATGGTTTCCTGATTTTCCTGGGGTGTCACATCATCCCCCCGTTGGTTTGGAATTTCGTCCCGAAATTCCACAGTAGCTTCAGCCTCAGTAGTGGTTTCATTGCTCTCGAACAACTGGGGATATTTGTGTTTCGTCTGGTCTTCTCGTTCCCAGGTAAACTCTGGGCCACGATGGGAGTTCCAACGAACTCGAACAATAGGTATCCTGGTGCGTTTGAGAATCTTGACCTCCCGACCCAAGATTTCCACTGGTTCTTCGATAAATCGCAACTGATCGTCGATGGTGAGCTCCTTAAAAGGAACTGTGGGTGTTTCATCTAATAAACACTTCTTCATATTCGACACATGGAGTACGTTGTGAACTCCACTGAGTTCTTCAGGTAGATTCAATCTGTAGGCCACCTTGCCAATTCTCTTCGCGATTTCGAAAGGTCCAACACATCTGGGTTGAGTTTACCTCGTTTACCAAAATGAACCACACCTTTCCAAGGTAAGACTTTAAGTAGCACTCGATCCCCAACCTGGAACTCGAGTGGTTTCCTGCGCTTATCAGCGTAGCTTTTCTGACGGTCACGAGCTGTCGCCATTTGTTGTCGTATCTGAGCAATCTTCTCTGTTGTGTCTATGACGAGTTCTGGGCCAGTGACTTGGCTGTCTCCAACTTCTACCCAACAAGGAGGTGGTCGGCACTTCTGCCAGTACAATGCCTCCAACAGAGTAGCCTGGATGCTGGTGTGGTAGCTGTTGTCATACGAAAATTCCACCAAAATTAGGTGCCGCTCCCGGCAGTTACCAGAGTCGATTACACATGCTCGAAGCATGTCTTCAAGGGGTTTGGATGTTGCGTTCAGTCTGCCCATCCGTCCGTGGATGACATGCTGTGCTCATGTCTAGTCGTGAGCCAAAGGATTTGTGCATCGCTTGCCACAAATCAGATGCAAATCGTGGGTCGCGATCAGAGATAATAGAGGTTGGCACCTCGTGCCTAGCAACCACTTCTTTCAGGTAGATGACTGTGAGAGTAGAAGACTTATCCGTTTCCTTGGTGGATAAAAAGCGTGCTGGTCACCTGAGACAATCAACGATCATCCAGGTGATATTGTTTCCGTTTCGAGTTGTAAGTAGACTAGCGACCAAATCCATGGCAGTCTGTTTTCGCGTCCCATATAGGTGTCTTTGGTTGCTAACACTTCACCTTGACTCTCCTACAAGTCAAACATCATTACCATACCTAGCTAGGTGGGCCTTCATGCCCGATGGCCAGTACAAGGTATAAATCCTAATGTCTCTCGTCAAAACCCAGACGACAAAAATATCAAAGCCGGTGTGCTTTGCTCAACACGAGTTCCCTACAGTAGCCGTATAATGAGACCCACATTCGTTCCATGAGGTAACGGGTATCGTCTGACCGGTCACAGGTTGCTTCTCCATGCCCAGCATGGGTTCCACTTGAACATCCTCTTCCTTTAGCTCTCCAGTTTGAACAGAGCGAGCCTGATCAGGTAAGTTAGAGTCGATAGCGAGTTGCAGAGCTCGTATATTTTTAGGTTTCACAGTCGTTCCATCCAGCGATGTCATTGCATGCTTTAGCTTTTTCGAACAGCGATACACGGGAGGCCCTTGTGATTGGTCTAGGTAACGCATTTGGTACCGTCCAAGTAATGCCTCCAGCTAAATCCAAAGACCACAGTTTCCACCGCTGGTTGTGTCGTGCAGTTCCTCTTGTAACTCCATTACGTAAGTCATCACCCTCTTGTGTTGCGTCGACGTGTAACTGGGACTCTGATTCAAACCATAAGGATATACCACTGAAACACCCGTACCCACGGGTAAAGATGATGCTCAGAGCATTGCAGAGTTGGGATTCGAAAGCTGAAAAGACATTCTCTTGTTTCGTCTTTCACGAGCACAGCACCCTACTGTGCTAGAGAGATTTAAGCTGCGCGACCTTCGAAGATCCTGGGATTTGTCTGCGATAGCATCAAGCGAGACCTAGAAATTGCTGTATCCTTGAAGGACTCTTTGGTGTCGATCCGTTTCCAACCAAGACGGATCTTTGCGAGATCCACGAGCATTCCCACTTCGCTGATTATATGCCCAAAAGGTACCTCTCAAACCCAAAAATTACATTTAACAAGACTCTGCGTGGAGTGGCTCCTCCCTCAGAAGTTCTAAAATAAGATAGAAATGCCACCCATGGCGTTCCATTCTCCTGGTCAGGATGCAGCACGTTGTCAACAAATACGGTTGATTCGTGTGATCACTGAAGCTGTTGGTGTGTTGATCAACTCAATGATCATGGGGTACCAAGTTGAAATGTCTGCATTGCGTTCGACATGCTGTTCTAAGGTCATTCTCCTCTTGGTCTTCCATCCTATGATAGTTCATTCTCTAGCCAGTCTCCGAATGGAAGCTTGACCCATGCAACTAGTCAACAGGTTGTCAATACATGGTCGAGGCGAACGGTTCTTGACTGTCACCTTGCTGAGTTCTTGATAATCAGTACACATGTCCAACGATAAGGCTTATCCCCACTAATATAACTGAGCTCCCCGAAGCGAAAAACTAGGTCCGATAAAATTCCTGTCCAACAGTTCCTGAAGTTGATTAGGCAGTTCCTGCAACCTTCCTGATGTGAGGCAATAGGTAGCACTAGTACTAAGAGCTGCTTCTGACATGATACCAATCTGACATTCCACCTGATAATGTTAAGGTAAACCTGATAGTCCTTCTGGTAGCACATAGGGAGAAATCATGAGCAATTGGTGGATCCTCGATCCTCTTTTCCTTAGCCTTAACATCAATAATAAGTGTTAACATAGCGGAATAATCCTTTTGTGGACACCTCCAAGCTTTCATTGCAGAGTTGACGCCAACCTTTGCATAATTCCGATACTTTGAAACAGATGACGATTCTCTACTAGGGAGAGGGATACGCGAAGTTTTCTTCTCACAGGGCATATATGTGCGATGCATGTATTACCAATCTGTTCTAACTACTGCTTCAACCCACCAAGGATAGCAGAAGGAAAATCATTGTCGATTGCTTGTCCCACAAGGTTGAATTTGCATCCCAACTAACATACGAAATGTCAATTGTCTTGTCGTCAGCCAATCCCATGTTGTAGTCACTTTTCTTTCCTTACTGTAGGCTAGGGTTATGAATACCTTGTTGTCGCTGTGACTGCTGCTCCCACTGTTATTGCTCGAAAGGAGGCCCTACGATTCTTCGCCATCGAGGTCCATCTTTCCACATTCTGAGCCACGTTCTAAAGTACTACTCACTGTGCTGGCAGTTACACATTCCGCGTCATAGTCGATTGTCATTGCTTATGTCCTGATTGATTCTTAAGAGCTGACTCCCATGAGTCGCTGACAAGGGTTAAGGATTTGCTTGAGACCAGATCGCTGGTACTCGTTGCCGGTAATCAGGGTCGTCAAAGTACTATGGTCGGTAAAGTACTACGCTCATCCTCCTGTCCACTGATGTTGCAAGTTGGCTGGGTATTACACGATATGCTTCCTGAGCGTTGCAGAAGTGATCGCACTTCGGTGTCTAAGACGTTATCGCGCCAGATTCCAGCAAACAAAGTTAGGCGAGGAAGGTATAGACCAGTCATTTGACGTGGAGACATCCATCTCAGGGACGCTCATATAAGCACCTAACATTCTACACAGTTCGCTAGGCGTTTAGACGGGTGTTCAGGTAATACTCAATAGCATCGAGATTCGAAAGGATCCAGAGATGAATGAAAAAAAATTCACGTTCAAGTAGGGGACAATCACTACTATGACCCTATAGATTTGTTATGTCTCACATCGATCAATAACGGAGTGGAATCCCCTTTTCCACTTGTTAAGGCTCACTGGGACTCGCATGCACCCCACATTATTATTATGTGTGCACCCACAATAATATTGCGATTTGCATGCTCATCTCAGTTCCTCCTAACTCATGTTAAATGGTTCCGCAAACTCAAGTAGCAACAAAGAGCATCACGAAACGTAAGTCATGAATGTTTAGGGAAATACCACCCTATCAGTCACATAACACACGCAAGTAATATATGAATTCATATTTTTGTGCTAAACGTGCAATCACATGCAATATCATATGTAAGTGTTCACTAGTTATGCAGTACAATGAGTATACGAGAGACGAACCTTGCAATCTGGACCTGAGTGTCATTGTCAGTTTCACGTTTTCAGAACTGTTCGGTTATTGTCTGGTTTTATAAAAACGTTTTCCCCTTTTAAAACCAAGTTCACTATAACCAATGGCTCTGATACCAATCTGTCACACCCCCAAAATAACACATGCGAAATTACCGCGGGGCGTGTGACGTACCAGGATCTAGCCACCAATCACATTGAACTCATAGGTATATTTAAGTAAAACTTTCATTTATTAACAATAAGTGTTAAAACTTTACAAATAATTCACAGTATACAACGAAAGCATAATTCATTCGTTAAGTGTTTATAACCACATGTAAAAACCATTTGTCTTGTGTTGCGATTCCATGTATCTCGACCCATGACCACTCCAGCCTCCCAGACAGCAAGTTCCAATCATTATGCACCTAAAGGCCTGCAAGGCATGTAACAACGTATCAAAAACAAAGTTGAGCGAGTTCACAGTTGGTTGTTTAGTTTAAAGTTGTTTCAAAATCCATAAGTTCATTTGAAAACCAGTTGTTTATCAGTTCCTTTATTTTCCCAAACCATAACCAGTGGGGGTTTCCCCATGTGAACCACTAGACCGTTACCATATCGACTACTGACGAAAGTAAGTTGTGCCCTAAGTCAATGTCTATCATCATTGACTGTTTGCCATGATCCATTAGTACTCGCCCGCCCGTCCGACCGGCACGGTGTGAGGTTTGTCAAACCTAATAGCGCTATTAACTAATGACCCGCTCGCCATCGGCCTCGGCGATTAAGTCAATATAAAATGAGGGACTTAATGATAGAGTTTTGTCTAGTAAGTTAAGGTTGTTGTCCTACCCAAGGAGGACGAACGTACGTATTCTACCCAAGGAGAATACGCAGGATTAACATTGGCATCCTACCCATGGAGGATGGCGGTACATATCCTACCCAAGGAGGATATGTAGGTTCCGTTTTAATTCTTTAACCCATTCCCAACCACCGGGAATCCCATGCCTTAGAAAGTGTGAACTCACCTTGGTTTGCTCGGTATAGATTAGTTACTCTAGCACCAATTGATCAAGCACGTCCTAGCATGGTTTATCAATGACAATCAGTTTCATACCCATGTATTTCGTCACTCATTGCATAAATGGTACTCATGACATGCACACATAACTATTCACGTTATAACCGTTAGCTATGTCATAGACAATTGGTCCACACCACAGATTTTCATGAAACATTACACGTTTTACTTTGCTAGTTCTAAGTTCCAATTACACATAATGATCCATTTAAGGTTTCTAAATCAGATATGGCCCAGTCATTTGGCCTAACAAAGTAGTGTGTGTGCAATTTGGTTTAAAGGGCGCGACCCAGAGACGGACAGCCCATCACGAATGTTGTCTGGCTCGTTCCAGTTCACCAAGACTGGTCGGCCCACCTAGGCTCAGCCCAACTAGTGAACAGGCTCGGTCCAATTGTTAAACAGTGGATGTGTGTGTGTGTGTGTGTGTGTGTGTGTGGTGGGCTATGTGATAGGTGTGGCCCATCCTCTTGACACAGTCCAAATAACATGTTGTTCACTGATTTTGTTCGGCCCATATATTTAGTTCCTGCAGTCCGGCCCAACACTCTTATGTGTTTTACCTTCTGTTTGACATACCGGATTTATTCAGCCAATCCCTATGGCAAAGTGTTATTAGTTTCATTACCAACGCCCAACCACAATCCAGAAACAATTACCACAACTGTTACATTTCCTTAATAACCAATCATTCAATCCATGTCTAATTCAAATCACTTCATTAGGTTTAGTATCAACACAACAATCATTAGATCAAACAGTATTATATTATTAGAGGTGAGTGACCGTTTTGTCATGTGATCCACTAATTTAAAAAACAATAAATCTGACAACTCGAGACCCCATGACTTATCCATTTGACATTAATAATCATGATCCTAACTTGTTACCACGTGATGACTGTCACACCCCCAAAATCCACCCTGCGGGGTATCACCGCTTGGAGGCGTGACATGACCAGGATCGAGCCACCAATCATATTGAACATCGTAATTAAGTAAATAAGACCAACCACAATACGATTGGTGACCCAAGCTAGTTAACCATGTTTAGTTTAAACAGCGGAAGCATAAATGTAAATCCAAAAGCATAAGTCCATAGTTTATAAGTTAAAGTTCAAAACGCAAGTTTAATAAGTTCATAAGGATTTAAATAATAAGCACGGAACATAACAGTCCGTACACCACAACGACTCCTTCCTCGTGCAAGCTCTAAGTGTTTTGCGACCTGTAAGGCATGTAACAACGAGTCAACAACAAAGTTGAGTGAGTTCACGTTTGGTTGTTTAGTTTTAAGTTGTTTCTGAAAAACGTGGTTTGACTTTCGTTGGCTTAATTGGCATGGGGGTTACCCCGTAGTTGAAAGTATGTTTAACCAATTCCTTTTTCATTACCCAAACCATAACCATAATCAGTGGGGGGCATTCCCCGTGTGAACTACTAGACGGTATGATATCGACTACTACGCAAATAAGTTGTGCCCTATATCAGCGTCTATCATCACTGATAATCTGCCATAGTCCATTAGTACACGCCCGTCCGACCGACACGGTGTGAGATTTGTTAAACCTAATAGCGCTATTAACTAATGACCCGCTCGCCATTGGCCTCGGCGATTAAGTCGATATAATGAAGAGGGACTTATTGATAGAGTTTTGTCAAGCTAGTTTTTAAGGTTGTTGTCCTACAACAGGAGGACGAACGTACGTATTCTGCACCAGGAGAATTCGTAGAATTAATAATGGCATCCTACCTATGGAGGATGGCCGTACATATCTTCCCAAGGGGATATGTAGATTTAGTTTTAAATTCTTTAACCCATTCCCAAACCACCGGAAATCCCATGCCTTGTAGAAAGTGTGAACTCACCTCCGTTTGCTCGGTTAGATTCTCAAATATAGCTAATAGTCAAGGTCAGTCAATCACGTCCTAATATGATTACTAGTTAGTCATTTAGTGATTTTTAAATAGAGCACAAAGTTCCTATACGTATCTATCACATAACATGCATTACTTTAACTGTTTATGCCCATATATACTTCCTATCCATTCCCCACTCATAAGCAAACATACGATAATGCACATAACACATATAACATGTTAGATCATTCATAGATAGCATACTCGACATTTAGACACGCAAATTACAACTTATGTCGTTTCAGCTTAAATATTCAAAACCGGGCTGTTTTCGGACATTTTAATAAAATAGTTACTTATTCCAAAAATTCCCAAATTTTTACAGAATGTCTTAAACGTTCCATATTTTATTGTGTAAAAATATCGGGGTCCAGTTCATTACCAATATTTTATAAAATTCATTTTCCGGACTGAACTCAAATTTATCTTTTTCTGACCACAGTCCACGGAATAATTTATTTAAAATTCATTGAGAGTCCGATTTACTAAATTCCAGCGAGAGAATTACAAATACATCGGGGGTCATCTACAGTACAAGTTTCATGATCTAACTCTACACAGAATTCAAGTTATGACAGAAAACAAAACGCATATTTTCAGCAGAAAAAATGCAGCCCTAGCTGCTTTTACGAAATGACACTTTAAAAATAGTAAACGAAGTCTAAAAATTATGATTCCAGTGCCATTAGAACTGTATTTCATAATACATAACCCTAGACTTTAGAAAATACATTTCTCGTTAAGTTATGGTCCTGTTACAGCCAACTGAAGTTGGCTGTAAATCACCAATCAGCCTACTGTTTCAGCTTTTATCTTTCTAGTTCGTGTTCGATTGATTCCGTTAGCATGTTTAGTGATCACAACAACATCAAACATCAATATTACAAGTAGATCAGCAAGTAATCAGCAACATAATCAAGACAACTTCAATTTATCATCACTTCATTATGTTTCAACAATATTTCATTACAAGTTAGTCTATATGCAAGATTTTGTTCACGGTTCTTTAGTGTTCATGGATTTTCATCACCAAACATCTATTAACCACTTAAATAACATAAAGAATGAACAGATCTAAGTTCTTACCACTAGCTCAAGGCTAGGGAAGTTCGAGTGAAGAAATGTGGTGGTTAATAGCGAATGGAGAAGGTCCTTCAACTTCCGAACGCACCGAGCTTCGTTGTTCGCCTTCTTACACCCTTGTATGCTTGTAGAATGCTTGAAAGTGATCAACTGGTGGTGGTGGTGTGGTGGTTTGGGTTCAGCCGAAACAAGGAAGAAGAAGAAGAAGAAGAAGGAAGTTTGTTGAGTTTGAAGATGGAAGTGATGTGAAGCTAGAACTCTTGGTTTATAAGGAAAACCTCCACCCATGCAATGACCATTAGTCTAAATGTTCCCTAAGTACATGGAAAATTAATTAAACAAATCAAGAAAAATCAAGTGGAGATCCCACTTTCTAGAACCGGTTGGGGGGGGGGGGGGGTAGGTCTAGTTGGGTTTCAATGGATGGTTACAAGTTTAGTTAGAAACCAAGTGTCTTAGTTAGGGTCTTGTGTGTGCTATTAATTATATAGTGTGTTAGGGTGTTCGGGGACCCTAACTAGCTTAGAAAAAAATAAGGATAATGTGTTTGGCAATATTTTTATGTTCCGGGTAAAGTCCGGTTGTTCGGTTCGATACTGTTCCGTTAAACTGCTTAATTAATCCGTAAAGCGTCCTATATATATATATATATATATATTTGTAACGTTTTTAATTTTTAACACTCAGTAAGGCGTACCGGACTATTTAGTAACTTTTCTGTATACTACTAGCATGTTAACAAATACATGTAAGCATAACACAGTAATCAGAGAGCAGTTAAATGATTCAGCACAGTCATCAAGCACTTTAGTTATCATTAATAGATTGTACGGAATACATGGAATTTTGAGGGTTGTCACATTCTCCCCCTGTTAAGAAAATTTCTTCCCGAAATTTAGCGCGTGGTTACTGAGGAAGCTAGTTAAGTTGCGTTGTTTTCCTGATTTTCCTGGGGTGTCACATCATCCCCCCGTTGATTTGGAATTTCGTCCCGAAATTCTGCAATAGCTTCAGCCTCAGTAGTGGTTGCGTTTTTCTTAAACAGCTGGGGATACTTGAGCTTCATTTGGTCTTCTCGTTCCCAGGTATACTCTGGGCCACGACGGGCATTCCAACGAACTCGGACGAGAGGTATCCTGGTGTGTTTGAGAATCTTAACATCTCGATCCGTAATCTCTACTGGTTCCTCGACGAATCGCAGCTGGTCGTCGATTGTGAGTTCCTTGAGAGGAACTATGAGGGTCTCATCTGACAGACACTTCTTCAGATTCGACACATGGAATACGTCGTGAACTCCGCTGAGTTCTTCAGGTAGATTCAACCTGTAGGCTACCTTGCCAATTTTCTCAATGATCTCGAACGGTCCGACATAGCGCTGATTGAGCTTGCCTCGTTTGCCAAAATGAACTACGCCTTTCCAAGGCGAGACTTTGAGTAGCACTCGATCCCCAACCTGGAACTCAAGCGGTTTTCTTCCCTTGTCAGCATAGCTTTTCTGACGGTCACGAGCTGCCGCCATTCGCTGTCGTATCTGAGCAATTTTCTCGGTGGTATCTACCACAAGTTCTGCGCCAGTGATTTGGCTGTCACCAACTTCTGCCCAACAGAGAGGTGATCGGCATTTGCGTCCGTACAATGTCTCGAATGGAACGGCTTGGATGCTGGTGTGGTAGCTGTTGTTATACGAAAACTCCACCAGCGGGAGGTGCTTTTCCCAGCCATTACCAAAATCTATTACACATGCCCTAAGCATGTCTTCAAGGGTTTGGATGGTGCGTTCAGATTGCCCATCCGTCTGGGGGTGATAAGCGGTGCTCAAATCTAAACGTGAGCCAAAAGACTTGTGCATTGCTTGCCACAGTTCAGAAGTAAAACGTGCATCACGATCAGAAATGATGGAGGTTGGCACTCCGTGCCTTGATACCACTTCCTTTAGGTAAATGTCTTCAAGAGTAGAAAACTTATCCGTTTCTTTGATAGCCAGAAAATGTGCAGACTTGGTCAGTCGATCTACGATCACCCAAATGGTATCGTTTCTGCGTTGAGATCTGGGCAGACCAGTAACGAAATCCATGGAAATTTGCTCCCATTTCCATTTCGGGATCTCCGGTTGTTGAAGTAGGCCTGATGGTTTCTGATATTCAGTCTTGACTCTCGCACAAGTCAAGCACTTACTGACGTAGGTTGCTATGTGGGCTTTCATGCCAGGCCACCAATACGTAGTCTTAAGGTCGTGGTACATTTTATCTGAACCAGGATGTACCGAATAACGAGACTTGTGTGCTTCATCCATCACAAGCTCGCGTAGGTCTCCATAAAGTGGAATCCAGATGCGTCTGTTAACATAGTAGGCGCTGTCTTCCTTTTGTTCTAGTCGCTGCCTTGATCCTCGTAAGGACTCAGCCCTGATGTTCTCTGCTTTCAATGCTTCAACCTGAGCATCACGAATCTGAGCGGGAAGGTTGGATTGGATGGTAAGCTGTAACGCACGTACACGCTTAGGTATAGTATCCTTTCGGCTGAGGGCGTCGGCCACAACATTAGCCTTGCCCGGATGGTACTTGATCGCACATTCATAATCATTCAAGAGTTCGACCCATCGGCGTTGTCGCATATTTAATTCCTTTTGCTTGAAGATATGCTCGAGACTCCTGTGATCGGTGTAAATGGTGCACTTGGTACTGTACAGGTAATGTCTCCATATCTTAAGTGCGAAAACAACTGCTCCCAGCTCCAAGTCACGCGTAGTGTAGTTCCTTTCGTGAACTTTAAGTTGGCGCGATGCATAGGCAATGACCTTGTCACGTTGCATCAATACGCAACCAAGTCCTTGGATGGAAGTGTCGCAGTAAACCACAAAATCATCTGTGCCTTCAGGCAATGAGAGGATAGGCGCGCTACAAAGTCTATCCTTCAAGTGCTGAAATACGGACTCCTGTGTATCACCCCAACGATAGGTGACACCCTTCTGAGTCAGTGAAGTGAGGGGTTATGCAATCTTTGAGAAATCCTTTATAAACCTTCTGTAGTATCCTGCCAAACCCAAGAATTGACGGATTTCTGTTGGTGTGCGGGGTGCAGGCCAGTTCTTGATCGATTCAACCTTAGATGGATCCACATGAATTCCATCCTTGTTTACCACATGGCCTAGAAAGTGGACTTCGCGAAGCCAGAAGTCACATGTCGAAAACTTGGCATACAACTGCTCTTTTCGAAGAAGTTCTAGCATAAGTCGTAGATGCTGCTCGTGTTCCTCCTGACTCTTAGAATAGATCAGGATATCGTCGATGAACACAATAACGAACTTATCCAGGTAAGGTTTGCATACTCGGTTCATGAGATCCATGAAGACTGCTGGTGCATTCGTCAGCCCGAATGGCATAACCAGAAACTCGTAATAGCCGTAACGAGTTCTGAATGCTATTTTGGAGACGTCCTCATCTCGAACCCTCAGCTGATGGTATCCCGATCTCAAATCAATCTTGGAGTAATAGCTCGACCCTTGCAACTGGTCGAACAAGTCGTCAATACATGGAAGAGGATAACGATTCTTCACAGTCACCTTGTTGAGTTTGCGGTAGTCAATACACATTCTGAAAGTACCATCTTTCTTTTTCACAAACAAGACTTGAGCTCCCCAGGGTGAAGAGCTAGGACGTATGAAACCCTTTTCCAAGAGTTCTTGTAATTGTGTGGACAGTTCTTCAAGTTCTGATGGAGCTAGACGATAAGGTGCTCGAGCTATGGGCGCTGCTCCAGGAGCTAGCTCGATTTGAAATTCAACTTGGCGATGAGGCGGAAGACCAGGTAATTCCTCAGGAAATACCTCGGGAAAGTCGCGTACAATAAGGATGTCTTCAATTCTCTTCTCTTCCGTTGATGTGTCAGTAACGAGTGCTAAAATGGCAGTGTGGCCCTTTCGCAAACACTTCTGGGCCTTAAGGAAAGAGATAATGCCTACAACAACACCACTCTTGTCGCCATGAATCACGAGGGGTTCTTCATCAGAACGAGGAATGCAGACGATTTTCTCCTTGCAAACAATCTCCGCTTGATGATGAGATAGCCAATCCATCCCAATAACGACGTCGAAACTACCCAGTGTGATAGGAATAAGATCGATAGAGAAAGTCTGACCAGCTAAGACGAGGTTACAACCTTTAACTACGTGCGTGGCTTCAAGACTTTTACCATTTGCTAGTTCTACCGTGTGTTTGGTGTTCAGAAGTGTTGGGGTGCGCTTAAGCATTTGGCTAACTTTTAAGGACACATAACTAGTATCGGCACCCAAATCGAATAAAACAGTAACAAAGAAGTCGTCTAGAAGAAACTTACCCATCACAACGTTGGGATCGTTCCTTGCTTCACCTTGACCAATCACGAACACACGACCCCTTGCTCCATTACCATTGTTGTTTCCCCCATTGCCGCCTCCATTGTTGTTCCCATTGTGGTTCCCATTTCCTTGGTTGTTGTTGTTCTGATTCTGGTTCAGCTGAGGACAGTTTCTCTTAAAGTGGCCTTGAGCGCCACACTGGAAGCATCCTTTATTGCCCTGCTGTTGCTGCTGATGGTGGTTTTGTGGAGCTTATTGTTGGCGATTCTGATTTGCAGGACGCGGGCTCCTGCAATCCCTAGCTTCATGGACTAGCTTGTGACATCTCTGACATCGACCTTTGTTGCACTGCCCTCTGTGATGCTTGTTGCACCGGTTGCACTTGGGGTGGTTTCCTCGGTATCCACCCTGTCCTTGATTACCGGAAGATTGCTGACCAGGACTCTGGTAGTCATCAGTCTTTCGCTGCTGAGACTGAACTGAAGCAGAACCCTTACTGGAGTTCCCATCCCATTTTCGTTTGTTGTCGGTAGGTGCATCAGAAGTAGCTGTGGCGCTGATTCGTTTGGGCAGCCTGTTTTGCTCCACCGCCTGGTCAGTGAGTCGATGGGCCAACTTGATGATTTGTTGTATGGTACCCAGGTTGGCTGAAGTCACGTGACTTTGAATCTCTGGTACAAGGCCCTTGAGATACAGCTCAATTCGTTTGATGGGAGGGTCCACCATGGTGGGGCACAAGATGGCCAGCTCATTTGACCTTTTCGTATACGCCTCAATCTCAGATCCCGTCATTTTTAGGTTGAAAAACTCCACCTCTAGTTTGTGGATGTCATCACGGCTACAATACTCTTCCTTGATCATTTCCTTGAAATCGTTCCATGGGGTGGCATTAGCAGCAACCAACCCCAGCATCTGAACCTGAGCGTTCCACCACGTGAGCACTATTCCTTCAAAAGTACCAGTAGCATACTTCACTCTACGAGCCTCGGGGCATTCGCACATCTCAAAGATAGACTCGAGCTTCTCAAACCAGTGGAGGAGGCCTACAGCTCCTTCAGTGCCACTGAAAGTAGTAGGTCGGCAGTCCATGAAGGTTTTGAACGTGCACACAGGAGTTTGAGCATGTTGACCTGTTGTGCGAGAATAAAAGATAAGGTTAAGCATGAGGGTTGGTTTGCGAAGGTAGGATCTAAACGTCCTAAGATGGGTTGATATGGCAGGTTATACCTCCTGTTGGATTTGCTGCGAGTGCCTCAGCAACTCGTTCGTTGATCAAAGCCATCAATTGGGCTTGAGTGAGGTTGATACATCCTCCGCATCCGCTCATGATCTTCATAATGAAGCAACGTAAGTGAGAAAAGTGTCGCGAAAGTGTGTAAGTGTGGGACGATAGTAGAGAGTAAGCACACAAGGTTCAAATAGCAATTATCACATTATCTAATGCACAGTGAGAACTATCTAACCGACAATATAACATAAATCATACCACTTATGGTGTCGAGTCTTGCACGTGGAGCGAAGCGTCATTGTGGATCGTTGAGCACTGTACAGGTTATAGTCTGGTTTTATCAAAAAGCTTTTCCCCTTTTTAAAACCAAGTTCACTATAACCAATAGCTCTGATACCAATATGTCACACCCCCAAAATCCACCCTGCGGGGTATCACCGCTTGGAGGCGTGACATGACCAGGATCGAGCCACCAATCATATTGAACATCGTAATTAAGTAAATAAGACCAACCATAATACGATTGGTGACCCAAGCTAGTTAACCATGTTTAGTTTAAACAGCGGAAGCATAAAAGTAAATCCAAAAGCATAAGTCCATAGTTTTTAAGTTAAAGTTCAAAACGCAAGTTTAATAAGTTCATAACGATTTAAATAATAAGCACGGAACATAACAGTCCGTACACCACAACGACTCCTTCCTCGTGCAAGCTCCAAGTGTTTAGCGACCTGTAAGGCATGTAACAACGAGTCAACAACAAAGTTGAGTGAGTTCACGTTTGGTTGTTTAGTTTTAAGTTGTTTCTGAAAAACGTGGTTTGACTTTCGTTGGCTTAGTTGCCGTGGGGGTTACCCCGTAGTTGAAAGTATGTTTAAGCAGTTCCTTTTTTATTACCCAAACCATAACCATAATCAGTGGGGGGCTTTCCCCGTGTGAACTACTAGACGGTATGATATCGACTACTACGCAAAAAAGTTGTGCCCTATATCAGCGTCTATCATCACTGATAACCTGCCATAGTCCATTAGTACATGCCCGTCCGACCGGCACGGTGTGAGGTTTGTTAAACCTAATAGCGCTATTAACTAATGACCCGCTCACCATTGGCCTCGGCGATTAAGTCGATATAATGAAGAGGGACTTATTGATAGAGTTTTGTCTAGCTGGTTTTTAAGGTTGTTGTCCTACACCAGGAGGACGAACGTACGTATTCTGCACCAGGAGAATTCGTAGAATTAATAATGGCATCCTACCTATGGAGGATGGCCGTACATATCTTCCCAAGGGGATATGTAGATTTAGTTTTAAATTCTTTAACCCATTCCCAAACCACCGGGAATCCCATGCCTTGTAGAAAGTGTGAACTCACCTCCGTTTGCTCGGTTAGATTCTCAAATATAGCTAACAGTCAAGGTCGGTCAATCACGTCCTAATATGATTACCAGTTAGTCATTTAGTGATTTTTAAATAGAGCACAAAGTTCCTATACGTATCTATCACATAACATGCATTACTTTAACTGTTTATGCCCATATATACTTCCCATCCATTCCCCACTCATAAGCAAACATACGATAATGCACATAACACATATAACATGTTAGATCATTCATAGATAGCATACTTGACATTTAGACACGCAAATTACAACTTATGTCGTTTCAGCTTAAATATTCAAAACCGGGCTGTTTTCGGACATTTTAATAAAATAGTTAACTTATTCCAAAAATTCCCAAATTTTTACAAAATGTCTTAAACGTTCCATATTTTATTGTGTAAAAATATCAGGGTCCAGTTCCTTAACTATATTTTATAAAAATTCATTTTCCGGACTGAACTCAGATTTATCTTTTTCTGACCACAGTCCACGGAATAATTTATTTAAAATTCATCGAGAATCCGATTTATGAAATTCCAGCGAGAGAATTACAAATACATCGGGGGTCATCTACAGTACAAGTTTCATGATCTAACTCTACACAGAACTCAAGTTATGACAGAAAACAAAACGCATATTTTCAGCAGAAAAAATGCAGCCCTAGCTACTGTTACGAAATGGCACTTTAAAAATAGTAAACGAAGTCCAAAAATTATGATTCCAGTGCCATTAGAACCGTATTTCATAATACATAACCCTAGACTTCAGAAAATACATTTCTCGTTAAGTTATTGTCCTGTTACAGCCAACTGAAGTTGGCTGTAAATCACTAATCAGCCTACTGTTTCAGCTTTTATCTTTCTAGTTCGTGTTCGATTGATTCTGTTAGCATGTTTAGTGATCACAACAACATCAAACATCAATATTACAAGTAGATCAGCAACTAATCAGCAACATAATCAATACAACTTCAATTTATCATCACTTCATTATGTTTCAACAATATTTCATTACAAGTTAGTCTATATGCAAGATTTTGTTCATGGTTCTTTAGTGTTCATGGATTTTCATCATCAAACATCTATTAACCACTTAAATAACATAAAGAATGAACAGATCTAAGTTCTTACCACTAGCTCAAGGCTAGGGAAGTTCGAGTGAAGAAATGTGGTGGTTAATAGCGAATGGAGAAGGTCCTTCAACTTCCGAACGCACCGAGCTTCGTTGTTCGCCTTCTTACACCCTTGTATGCTTGTAGAATGCTTGAAAGTGATCAAGTGGTGGTGGTGGTGTGGTGGTTTGGGTTCAGCCAAAACAAGGAAGAAGAAGAAGAAGAAGAAGGAAGTTTGTTGAGTTTGAAGATGGAAGTGATGTGAAGCTAGAACTCTTGGTTTATAAGGAAAACCTCCACCCATGCAATGACCATTAGTCTAAATGTTCCCTAAGTACATGGCAAATTAATTAAACAAATCAAGAAAAATCAAGTGGAGATCCCACTTTCTAGAACCGGTTGAGGGGGGAGGGGGGTAGGTCTAGTTGGGTTTCAATGGATGGTTACAAGTTTAGTTAGAAACCAAGTGTCTTAGTTAGGGTCTTGTGTGTGCTATTAATTATATAGTGTGTTAGGGTGTTCGGGGACCCTAACTAGCTCAGAAAAAAAATAAGGATAATGTGTTTTGCAATATTTTTATGT
This sequence comes from Helianthus tuberosus, assembly GCA_030545235.1. Lineage (NCBI taxonomy): Eukaryota > Viridiplantae > Streptophyta > Magnoliopsida > Asterales > Asteraceae > Helianthus > Helianthus tuberosus. The sequence goes on from CM060351.1 coordinate 51,178,422, forward strand.
TCCGGGTAAAGTCCGGTTGTTCGGTTCAATACTGTTTCGTTAAACTGCTTAATTAATCCGTAAAGCGTCCTATATATATATTTTTGTAACGTTTTTAATTTTTAACACTCAGGAAGGCGTACCGGACTATTTAGTAACTTTTCTGTATACTACTAGCATGTTAACAAATACATGTAAGCATAACATAGTAATCAGAGAGCAGTTAAATGATTCAGCACAGTCATCAAGCACTTTAGTTATCATTAATAGATTGTACGGAATACATGGAATTTTGAGGGTTGTCACAATGACCATAGCACTGAATCCTCTTAATCATCAAACATTTAATTCTACATAATCCTAGTCATGAACACAAAATCAACCAGCCACAAGTTAGTCTCATACGTTGGTTTACTCATTCAAGTCATAACCAATAATTAACATAGGCCTAACGATTTAACATCACAAAGAGTTGTTAATTAACTATCCACAAAACATTCCATTCGGTTCACATGGCAGCATCACAACCAACTACTATTACATGCTTCATATTGATCATACTTATGCAAGTAAGCAAGTAACCACATGAACTAATATAACCATGATAAAGAATACACATACCTAATGTTCAATGAGAAAGATGAGAGCCAACCGTGTATTGCCATCGATCAACCAAAAGCCCTAGGGTTATTGTTTTTAAAACCATCCACATAATCTATTATATAATCGTACATAATCCCACAAAAGGTTTTGGGTTTTGGGCCTGTGCGATCAGCCTAATATAACATGTGTGGGTATATTTTATTTATTTATTTATTTTTTTTTTTATTTTTTTTAAGTCAACAGCCGGCCCCCAACAAGGATCCACTTGGGCTCTACCAAGCCCAAACGTAAATGTGAAACATACATGTGATCGGGTTGGTTGAGCTTCGGGTATGTGTGTGTGTTAAGATGCGGCCCAACATGTGTAACTATAATACTCAGCCCAAAACGTGAACATGTATTTGCTGAACATACTTGTGATGTAAGCGACCCAAGCATATTCGGCCCAAGCACAAGGAATGCGAGTCTTATATTTAACAAGTTTCCTAACACAAAAGTGTAACGATTAACGTGACAAAAAGGAATATAGAGGAAATCAGGATCACCAGACTGAAAGGCACAAACCTTGAGAGTTCGGGTTGTCAGATGATATGACGATCAAGAAGTATATCCGTGCTTTACCAGATTGTGTTGCTAACTTCGTGCAAGCTGCAAAGACAACAACAATTGAAGAAACCTACCTACTCACTGCTGAGATAAACGGCAAGCGAGTTCTCGGTGGGTACTTCAAGAACACTCCGAAGAGCCTCCATCAAGCTACCGCCGCTCCCACCGCTGAAACTGCCGCACAGCAAGCTTCAAAGTCCTCATGCCGTAAGAGAAAGAACAACAACAACAGTAGCAAGAATTGCGCTGTCATAGCCGCCGCTCTGCTCCAAGCTGTACCTGCTCAACCGCAATCTCAAAACCGCCAAGTAGCGGCACCGGTGACCAATGCACCGCTGGCCAAGCGTGCTTATACTGGTCCACAGCCGACTTGCCCTACCTGTACTTACCATCATCCCATGGGGATTACATGCAGGTTTTGTGTTCACTGCAACATGTACGGCCACTTCACTGCCAATTGTCGTACTGGTCCACGTCAAGCTCCAGCTCATGCTTAAGGTCAAGCTCCTGCACGGCTGCACCATAAGCTCTCCTTCATGCTCCCCAGGGCCAACAAGCAGCTCCTACACCCGCAATCCACGCTAGAGCTTGCTTTGCATGTGGTGATCCCAACCACTTTGCAAACATGTGCCCCAACAGAGTGGTGAAGCAAGAGCCACAGTAGCAGCAGCCTCACATCAACAGCAGCAGCAGCCAGCAGCCCGCGGACGTGCTTTCAACATCAACGCCCGCCAGGCTCAAGCAGATAACAATGTAGTTAATGGTACGTTCCTTGTTAATGGTATATATATGCTTCGTGTTTATTTGATACTAGAGCCGATAACTGTTTTGTATCGTTAGAATTCGAAAAGCTCCTTAATCGTAAGTGCGCCCATCTCCCCTCGACGTTCGATGTTGAAGTTGCCACCGGAAGAACCGTTACTGTTCGTTCTGTCCTACGTGATTGTACTCTCGAGCTCAACAATCACATCTTCCCTATCGACCTTATCCCGATGCAACTCGGTAGTTTTGATATCAAAGTAGGCATGGATTTTCTTCGTGAAAATCATGCTGAAGTCGTTTGCTTTGATAAAATGATTCGTTTCTCGCTCGCTAATGGTGATCAACTTTGTGTCTATGGTGAAGTCGCATCGAAGAATCTCAAGCTTATGTCGTGTGTCCAAGCGAGCAATTATCTCCGCAAAGAATACAAAGCTTTCTTAGCACACATCGTAGTAGCGGAGGAAAAGGAAAAGAAGGCAATTGATAAGGTGCCTGTGGTTCATGATTTTCCTAAGGTCTTTCCTGATGATTTACTTGGTTTACCCCCGAGTCGTGACATTGATTTTCGTATTGACCTCATTCCTGGAGTCAACCCTATTGCTAAATCTCCTTATCGCCTCGCTCTGTCAGAAATGCGCGAACTCTCAAGTCAACTCCAGGAATTTCTTGACAAAGGCTTCATTCGCCCTAGCACCTCTCCTTGGGGCGCACCAGTTCTTTTCGTCAAAAAGCAGGACGGGTCGTTCCAGATGTGCATCGACTATAGGGAGTTAAATAAGCTGACCATCAAGAATCGCTATCCCCTGCCCCGAATCGACGATTTCTTTGATCAATTACAAGGTGCTACATGCTTCTCGAAGATCGATTTACGCTTAGGCTATCACCACTTGCGAATCCAGGAGGAAGATATACCGAAAACCGCTTTCCAAACCCGATACGGCGATTATGAATTCTTCGTAATGCCCTTTGGTTTAACCAACACACCCGCGGTTTTCATGGATTTGATGAATCGCGTGTGCAAACCATTTCTTGACCGTTTCGTCATCGTATTCATCGACGACATCCTTATATATTCGAAGTCGAAAGCTGAACACGCGCAGCATCTACGTTTAGTTCTCGAACTACTCCAAGGGAATCGACTATACGCCAAGTTCTCTAAGTGTGAATTTTGGCTAGAGGAGGTTCAATTCCTCGGTCACATCGTAAATAGTCAAGGTATACACGTCGACCCCGCGAAGATCGAAGCTGTTAAGAGTTGGGTTACTCCAAAATCACCATCTGATGTTCGTTCGTTCCTCAAATTGGCGGGCTATTACCGTCGATTCATCGCTGACTTCTCGAAAATCATCGTTCCGCTTAATTCTTTGACGCATAAAGACAAGCCTTTTGTTTGGGGAACTGAACAAGAGACTGCCTTTCAAACTCTCAAGCATATGCTCTGCAATGCTCCTATCCTCGCTCTACTCGACGGAAATGGTGACTTCGTTGTCTATTGTGATGCCTTGAACCTTGCTCTCGGTTGTGTTCTCATGTAACGAGACAAGGTTATCGCTTACGCCTCTCGACAGCTCAAGATCCACGAGAAGAACTATACAACCCAAGACCTCGAGCTAGGCGCAGTCGTTTTTGCGTTAAAGATTTGGCGACACTACCTTAATGGTACCAAGTGTACGGTCTTCACCGACCATAAGAGCCTACAACACATCCTCAATCAAAAGGAACTGAATATGCGCCAACGCCGATGGGTAGAACTTCTCAACGATTACGACTGTGAGATTCGTTATCGCCCTGGCAAAGCAAATGTTGTGGCCGATGCTCTAAGTATACGAAGCTATTTGCATAGCGTTCGTAATACTCACGCCCAAGACAACCTCGAAGCGTTGATTCGTGACGCTCAGCACGCCTGCTTCGTGGAAGATACCATGCGAGAGGAGATGAAAAAGTGTGGTGTTGATTCGCACTTTGTCACCAAATCGAACGGTATCTATTACTATCTAGATCGCATCTGGATTCCAAGTCACCTTCGAGTTATATTGTTGACTGAAGAGCACAAGTCTCGATATTTCATTCATCCTGGTGCCGAAAAGATGTTCCATGACCTTCGTCTACGGTATTGGTGGCCTGGAATGAAGAAGGATATCACAATCTATGTTTCAAAAGTCAAGGCCGAGAAACAAAGACCCTCTGGCTTGCTGGTGCAACCTGAGATCCCTATGTGGAAATGGGAAAGCATAGCCATGGACTTTATAATGAAACTTCCGCGTACACCTTCAGGTCACGATAGCATCTGGGTTATCGTTGACCGTTTGACTAAATCTACTCATTTCCTGCCGATACGAGAAGACTTTAAGGTAGAAAAATTAGCCTGAATTTACACCGGCGAAATCATATGTCGACACGGAACGCCTTGTGACATCATATCTGACCATGATGGTCGGTTTACCTCACGTCTTTGGGAAACGTTTGAATCTGCTCTCGATACTACGCTAAATCTAAGTACCGCTTTCCATCCCCAAACCGACGGTCAGACTGAAAGAACGATTCATACCCTTGAAGACATGCTTCGCTCGTGTGTCATAGATTTCGGTGGTAATTGGGACGCGCACTTACCTTTGGTCGAATTCTCGTACAATAACAGTTATTATTCTAGCATTCAAATGGCACCATTTGAGGCACTATACGGAAGAACATGTCGATCGCCGATTGTGTGGCATGAGATCGGGGATGCGTAAATAACCGGTCTTGAGCTGCTGCAAGAAACGACTGACAAGATCCTCCAAATTCGAGACAACATGCTGAAAGCTCGGAGTCGGTAGAAAGGTTACGCCGATAGACGTCGCAAGCCCCTTGAATTTGACGTTGGCGATCACGTACTCCTAAAGTTTCACCTTGGAAGGGAGTGATCAGATTCGGCAAGAAAGGGAAACTCGCGCCTCGATATGTTGGACCTTTTAAAATTCTAGAAAGGATTGGGAAGGTGGTCTACAGACTCGAACTACCGGAGGAACTTAACAACGTCCACCCGACTTTCCATGTTTCGAACCTCAAAAAGTGTCTGGCTGAGCAGAATTTACACGTACCACTTGAGGATCTATAAGTGGACAAAACATTACACTTCGTGGAGAAGCCTGTCGAGATCATGGATCGAGAAACCAAGAAGCTCAGACGCTAACGCATTCCCATTGTAAAAGTTCGCTGGGAAGGCAAACGGGGCGCAGAGTTCACCTGGGAACTCGAAAGTGACATGAAGGCGAAGTACCCGCAGCTATTTGTTACGCCTACTGCCTAATTTCGAGATGAAATTCCCTAACTGGGGGAGGCTGTAACAACCCGTGTTCTGAAAGTCAAAGTCAAAGGAAGAAAAGATTGCTAATTACGATCTGTCACTCCTTGCTTAATTATTAACTGTACACCTTGACTTGTAATCGAATCCTTTAAAATTGTTTACTTTAGTGTATTATGTGGAATATCTATAATAATCGCAGTTTAATCGATGTTTATCGCTAATTTATTTTATCGCTAATCGCAACACAATTCCATTCGCAACTCAAATTATAGGTTCTGTATATTGTTTTACGTGTGTGTGCTATTTATGTATTACTTGTGCATGTTTATTATATGTTTGTGGTGATCAATCAAAAATGCAGTCGCAACTCTATCGCAACTCAATCTCTTCGCAAACTGGAAACGCAAGTTTATTTATATTTTTGTATATTAGTTATATTATTTGTGTGACTATTATGAATCTATCGCATCGCTTAATCGACCCTCGCTTAAATGCTTCGCAATGCTCAATGCACGAAACGAAATGTCAAAACTCGACTCGCCGGATACATTCGATCAAATGACCATTCGACGGATGACCATTCGATAGGATGGCCATCCGATAGGATTGTCCTCCGATCTGTCACACTGCATCGCCTTTCCTCTTTTCGTCACCTATAAATAGACCTGTCACATCATGAACAGTGATGTGACAGCTCTCTCTCCGACCATTCAACTTCTCAGGCTATTTGTCTCGATTTCTCGCGATTCTTGAAAGTTTTCAACTCAAATCTTGTACATCTATCATCTACACACACTTCTTCATCATTTTCACCTTTGAATCTTAACTTTTCACTGTGAAATCGGGTGATTTGAGGTGTTCTGGGGTGATGACATCATGGGGTTCTTATGAACCTCAAGATTTGACCTCATTCCACAAGAACAACTCAGATCTAAAGGATTTCAACATGCTTTAACATTGTTTTCTCATAGATCTAAACATTTTCAAGGTTAAAAGGATTGAAAGTTGTTTTCATAACCTTTCTTTCAACTCTTTTACACTCTTGTACTCAAAACCGATAGAATCGGAGCTCATTCAGGCCTTCTACTCTTTCTCTAGTGATGTGTCGGTCTGAAATCTGATTCCTATCAACGAGATAACCGACTTAGCGGGTTAAACATGAACAACTCTCACAAACAGTTGACTGATCGGGCTGGGGTGATTCCCATCCGATCAGATAACTTGGACTTGGTGGGATTTCCGTTGTTTAGCACGTTTTCATACCGTCTCGATCAAACCATAACCTTTTCAAACTTAACAAAGTTTCCAAGTTTTAAAACGACTAAGTCACCAAACGGACTGTCGTCTGATTGGACTGCCATCCGATCGAACGACAATCTGATCGGATGACATTAGGTCCCAACACTTAAACATTTTACAATTTTCAAAACACAAGTTTAGCCAAACGAATGGTCATACGATCGAAAGACCATCCGATCGAATGACCATTCTGCTGTGAACTTGTTCTCTAGGAAATGTCTCGCTGAACGGATCGCCATCCGATCGGATGACCGTTCGATCGAACGACCTGAAAGATAGAGATACTTCTCGGATTTTAAAATGCTACAACGAAAACTTCAAAGCCATCATACACAAACACATCCATCCCAAACGAGTGGCAATCCGACCGAATGGCCATCCTACCGGATGACCATCCGTCCGGATTGTCATCCGATCGAATGACCATCCATCCGGATTGTCATCCGATCGGATGACTATTCGTCACTCAGTCACTTATCACCATTTAACGCGTCGTTCATCGCTTATGCTATCGTTCTGTAATCAAGCTAACTCTCCAGCGCTCCCTTCAATCCAATCCAAGGCTGTATTATTTATTTAACACAATCTGTGAGTATACTCGAACCCTTTTTGCTTTACGCACTTTTGGGTGTTACATACGTTACATATTCAAATCACAATCGACACACAACGCAAACACTTTATACGCTGACCGTTATTGCATGTTATACGTGTTATTCGATGAATGCCTCTATGTTATATTTACACAGTGATTGTTGCCTGACACCTTAGCAACGATAATACTATAGTTTGGACTCAGCACCTGTCGTGGACAGGGGTTGTTAAGGGCTTTACTTCACGTGTCCCAGTGGGGATATGTGTTGCGCATTCTACAACTTGCAGTCACGTCTATGCATATTTCATTGTCGATAACCTACTAGCTTCACTTTGCTACATGTTACATGCTGGTTATGCATAAAACGATTTCGCTATCTATTATACTATTAAACTTGTATGCTCACCTTTACACTATGTGTATTGACCTCTATTTTAACGTATGTGACAGGTGATTGAGATGTTAGGATGTTGTGCTTTGCTTGCTATCATGGAATCGAGCTTAGGAGAGTCTAGAAACAAACATTTTGTGTCATGAGTTGTCGAAACAATTTATTGTCTTTGGGATATTATGTCTGTATTAACTTATTTTCTAAGTATGTTATGGTATGGGACGGGACGTAACTTTAAATATTTGGTAAAATTAGTTGTTATGGATTTCTCTTGGACAATCTGTTTCACTCAGTGCCTCACCCCGATGTTTCCGCCATCGGTTGGGGTGTGACATGTAGTTATGGTTTAAAACCATACTACGCATCAAAACGGTGCTAAAATCATTAAACGACGATATGTGCAATGTTTAAGGAAAACTGATGTTATGACCAGGTTTATATGATCAAAATATGTTAATTAATATAACATATCAGTGGTCGGCGTTAAAATCATTAAACGACGATATGTGCGATGTTTAAGGAAAACTAATGTTATGACCAGGTTTATATGATCAAAATATGTTAATTAATATAACATATACGTGGTCAAAAGGTTTTGTATGAAAATTATGCTTTAAAACCTTTTTAGGTGCAAAAAGGGCATTATCGTCATTTAAGGACATAATTCAAGAACGTATGCATAAACTCAGTTTGTGAACTGAATAGATATCCCAAAATATCTTGATTATGATATTACATAAGTAGGCAATGAGTTTGGTATGAAAAATTATGCTTATAACCGATCTATGCGCCTAAAGGGCATTTTGGTCAATTTAAAGCATAAATTACGACATTACACGCAAACTCAGTTTATGATCTGGTTCGTAACATCAAAATATGTTAAACACATTACATATCAGTACCTAAGTTGTTTGCAAGCTTATTGGTGTCTAAAACCTTATTTTCGCTAAAAAGAGCATAATAGTCAAAGTACGGCATATTAACGGAACATGCGCAAAAACTCAGATTTCTTGTATGATCGTGTAATATAACCTTATGGGGTTATGCTACATTATATTACGATCATAAAGGAATCTAAAATCAGTAGCAAACTAATTCTAATTCGGTTCATAATCAAAAGTCAAAGCAGAAGTCAAACTCCGCGACTTTCGGTTGCGAACCGACCCTAAAACTGGAATTGGTGAGCCGAACATGTTTACACATGTTCTAATAATTATTACCGAGTTATTTAAGTGATAAAACATATTTTAAAACACCTCTAAACTCATATCGTAATTAATTCGAAAACTGTCCCGTTGACTTTTTAAAACAATATTATGTTGACTCGTCAATTGACCAAGCAAATGTTATTCTTTGTAGGTCCTTTAATCCGTGCGGATCGTAACAGAATCGTCTATCCAACCTAGAGTGCGGAATCCTCTAAATCAGATTTTGCAGAAAACGTGTAGAAACAGAATCAAGAACACGATACACTTTCAATCCGGTCTTCTATTGATTATCCAACACGAAGTTTACAATCAATCCAAGACCCACAAGAAATCTCCTAGCCACTCTCTATAGATTTCTCTAACTCTCTCAATTCCTCTAAGTGTCTTACAAGTGTCTAACCTAAACCCTTATGCCAAGCCTTGTTTATATAGGACAAGCTTTGCACATGGGCTTTGGTTTGGGCCAGGCCATTCTCCAAGCCCATAACACTAAATAACTCCCTAACCAATAATGCTAAGCCCAATACAAAATATCCAAAGACTAAATAATCAAACTATTAAGCTGTTGTCACAAAACATGCACCAACAAACTCCCCCTTGACAATAGCTTCATAGTGTAACTTTGTCTTCAAACATCTTGTAGTCTTTTGGTCTTTGGATAACGTCAGCTACACAGTTTCTGACATCAACAGACTCCCCCTTAGCTGATGCTTCCAATCTCCAAAGCTTTCATCCGTTGTAGATCAGTGAACTAGCAAACTTTGGTTAAGCAAGTATCTCCAACTCTTTCAACTCTCTCTCTCTCTCTGCAATGTAGTAGAAGGATCCTACCATGCATCTTCACACATTCTTCACTTCACTCTCAATCTGCACTTTACTTGTATTCTACACCTCATTTTGATAACTGCATCAATCTGTTTAGCAACATAAGAAAGTATCTCGAAAAACCATAAGTCTTATTCACATTTAAAGATAAACTAATATTTTATCTTAGTTTGCAAAAACAACTACCTGTCAATTCAAAATGGGAGATCTATTAAAAGGAAATATTTTTGGTATTTTTGATATTTTTCAAAACAACTAAATAAAACTTAAAAATATTTACAATTTCATCTTTTTGTGAGAATCATGTGCAAGAATATCATATCAGCAAAATCAAACTGTTTTCACACTATTAGATAAATCTTTATTTAATTTTTTCGTGAAAAGCAGTTCAAGATGATTACCAGTATGTTTGTCCACTTAAACAAAATGCATGAACATTTCAAGTACCATTACCGTATGATACGTTAAGGTAATATTATTCTGAAATACTAGTGTGTCCCACTTCAGGATATACCCCCACGATCAAGGTATGCACAAAGATTCATCGTAGTAGGTGAGTATACTGAATTCATCCGTTTTGTTTTTCAACGTTTAGATAATTGGTGATCAGGTCAGTACTTCCGTACAGCAAAGAGACCAAAATATCTAACGAGGGCTAAGACAAATACCATTTTTGGTACGAATTATGCATTTTGCACTTTTTGAATGACTCTCTATGAGAGCTTCTTCATTTTCAGGGTTTTGGCATTTTTAGCTCTTTTAAGATATCATGGTTATGTCTAGGTCAGCATGTATCTGGATGCAGCAGAAGGACACCCCTGATATCCCTAAATGAAATAACAGTATAAAGACCCAAAACTTCAGATTTTGGCAATCTATCAACGCAAGATTTAAGGTCATTAAACCATACACCACTGATGTGTTCCCCACTCATACTCAGTGCTTTTATGTTTATATCACATTGGTAAGTTGATTATTTCATGCTTTTGCCTACTAGTACATCATATGATGAAGCTGCTATCACACTTTAGCAATTTAATTCAGTTTGAGTGTGACAGTCTAACTTGCTGATGTACTATCATTTCTTCTTTTTTCACACAGTGAAATCTCATTTTTCCAATTTTTCAATGTTTTTGGATTTTTTTTTAAAATTTTTATAACTTACTCCCCCTAAACACGCACTATCTAAACTCTTTTTGGCTTAGAGGAATTTCTCCCCCTAAATTTTTGTTTTTATGGAGTAAGTTTCAAAAACACAAATTTAAACACAAACAGACTCCCACCTTAACCTGACAAAAATTTTTCAATGTTAAAGGCTAAAATAAACAAGACAATCACAAAAGTAAATAGTTCGTTACCCATGTTAACCTACTATTCACCTCTGATGTTTTACAGGAACAACCACTGTTGAACACATCAACAGTCCTTCTTGGTCATCCTGCATTCACTCAACAACTCAGTTAGACTTTAGAACCCAAGCCCTGATAGTCTTGGGTTTTCCAAATTCATCCATTACTGGAACATCCATCCAATATCCATCACTCCTCAGTGGAGTCTTGGATTGCTTCCCCATTGTTGAACAAGATTGATAATTTCCGCTAGGTCTTTGATTGCGAGAGTTCCAATAACCTCTCGGATTTTCTGACCTATGAAAATTATTATCTTGATACCTTCTTCTCCCATTCTCATACCACGAATTTTGAAAAAATTTTGGATGTTGTTGAACATTTGAGTTACTGAAACTCCTATGTTCGTTTCTTCTTTGAAAATTTCGATTACCAGAGGTCTGGTATCGATTTTGATATCCAAAATTTTTATTTTGACTTTGAAACCAATTTGATTTACCATTATAATGACTAAGTTGTGGAGAAATACTTCTTGGTCTATCAGATCTTTTCGAAGTTGAAGGTTTAGATTGAGATTCAGGTTTCTTTGTCTGACAACTTGTTTTTACACTATTGCTTGACCCAACCTGATTCCCATCCTTAATCTCATCAACCTTTTTTTTTACCTTTCTTCAAAGGACAACAACTCGCCACGTGCCCTTTGTTGTGACATCTAAAACATGATCTTTTCTTATAAGTTTTCTTTTTGTTTCATCCCTTTTTAGATGTGTTGGCCTTTTTGTCTTCAGTATCCTCATCCACTTTATGAGGTGTACTGTTAGACCCAACAGATTCTTTCAAAGAAACTGGACTATTTGGTAAATCCACAGGTATCGGATCCACTACCTCTTGTGCAGTGGTTACAAAATCAATTAGCTCTTATTCATTTGGTAGAAAAGAGTAGTCTTGATTTTCAGAAGATGAAGCTTTAGTAAACCCCACCCCTGTTTTATCATTACTTCTTTTTAAACCTTTTTGAATTTGAGTCCTGACTAATGAAGAATTTCCAAAATTGTTTAACTTTCCCTGAAGTTCTACAATTTTGGCTTGTGCATCAGCCAATTCTGTGCACTTTTCAGAAAATTCATTAGTTTTATCCTTCACAGTTTCACGAGCCAAATCAATGATCTGTAACAGTTCATTGACTTTGCTTGTTAAACTACTGATTTCTTGTTTGATTTGAGTTTTGTTAAACAATCTGACTCTCGTTTAATCAAAAGAACATTTGACTCTTTTAACTTTTCTAATTCAGCTGACTGAATTTTGTTTTGCTCCGATAGTCTGTCAACTTTACCATGTAGTTCAGTGCAATTAAGACATGTATGACTTACAGATTCTGTTGATACCTTCACTTCTGATGTAAGTCCATTCACATCCGTTAAGCCCTTTGAAACTTTTGGATCCTTCTTCTCAGCAGTTTCCTTATCTGCTTCCTTCTTCTCTTCTACCTCAGCAGCTTCCTCTCCAGTCTTCACAGCTGCAAGCTCAGCTACCAATGCTTGATCACAAGTAGTTACTTGTGAAGAGATCTGATAACGTTTTTCCAAAGCTTCCCACAGATCTCTAGAATTTCCATAGTTCTTGAAGGTATGCTTAATGCCCTCAGGTAAGGATTTCTTGATCACTGCTAAAGCTCTCTTCTCAGCATCAACCACCTGTCTCTCAGATTCATCCATCTTCTCATAAGAAATCACCTTAACTCTTCCTTCAACACGACGTGTAGGAGCAACATATCCATCAATCATACAACACTACATACTGAAATCCTCACTCTTCATAAACAACTCAAACTTCTCTTTCCAGTCAGCATATTCTTTGATATTTGTAAGCTTTGGCCAGTTCTTTACAACCTCACTTCCATTATTCATCTTAGCCATCACGCAGTGTAAAAGTTTAAATGAATTTTTGTAACCTGTGTCAAAATCCAATTCTAACTTCTATACTGGTCCTTGTCAAGCTTTTACCGTAAGCGAACTGACAAAACCGTACAAAATTTTTCAAAAACAGTTTTTACCAAATTATACCGTTAGATTCGTCTCGAAATTACGATTCCAATGATATATAATGTCAAAAACCTATTTCAGGGTTACTGGTCAGAAATGCAAGCCCTTTATCCGAAATACAAGACTGATGATCCGAAATGCATTCAGATGATCCGAAATGAAGTTGATTAATCCGAAATGACTGACTTCTTGTCCGAAATCCAAGTCTTTTGATCAGTAATGATCCGAAATGCTTGAATTTTATCCGAAATCAGCAGCAAAACTCAAGAACAGCCGTCAAAAACGTCCAAATCTTTGAATTTTCTGCAGAAAACGATTCTGAACCAAGCCAATCAAGAGCCTAACGCTCTGATACCAATTGTAGGTCCCTTAATCCGTGCGGATCGTAACAGAATCGTCTATCCAACCTAGAGTGCGGAATCCTCTAGATCAGATTTTGCAGAAAACGTGTAGAAACAGAATCAAGAACACGATACACTTTCAATCCGGTCTTCTATTGATTATCTAACACGAAGTTTACAATCAATCCAAGACCCACAAGAAATCTCTTAGCCACTCTCTATAGATTTCTCTAACTCTCTCAATTCCTCTAAGTGTCTTACAAATGTCTAACCTAAACCCTTATGCCAAGCCTTGTTTATATAGGACAAGCTTTGCACATGGCCTTTGGTTTGGGCCAGGCCATTCTCCAAGCCCATAACACTAAATAACTCCCTAACCAATAATGCTAAGCCCAATACAAAATATCCAAAGACTAAATAATCAAACTATTAAGCTGTTGTCACAAAACATGCACCAACATTCTTAGGAGGTGCCCTTTTGAGGGACTAACACCTACCTAATTACAATCACGTAGCCATGTTCGTTGTGAACAATGGCTTGACCGTTAAAGGTCTAAACCGAAAGTCAAAGCGTTTATCGAAAACGCTTGACTTTTCGGCTTTAAAAGCCTAAAAACTGAATAAGCCACGAAAGGAACACTTACAAGTGGTCCTAGGGGCTGAATAAAACTTAGAGAATGCTCCCAATTGCTCAGGAACTTCCAGAGAAGAGTTATAGGAAGAAATGAAGATTTGGTGCAAGTTGTTCAAATGAATTCAAGGCCTATTTATAGTATTTGGGAAGTGCAAGGATGATTACAAGTGTTATGGAACTTCTTAGGATGATAACAAGTGTCATAACAGCTGTCTAAAATCAGCGTACAGCCCATAGAATCGAAATAAGCCAGTTAAATCTATTTGAGTGGGCTGCAAGTCAGATTTTGAAGTTTGGCAGTTTTAGTCCCTGCACATGTTTTGTCGCGTTTTGGCACTTCTAACACCTGTTAACCCCATTTTTAAGCTCCATAAGGAAGTTAAAGTATATTTAACTTGAATTATGCTCAAAAATGTCATGGATATCGGTTCGTTCGGTTGTACAGTTGCGTTTTTCACTTAATCACGACGAACGCTTTAACGAACGCGAAAACGATCCAGATTTCGCAACGAATAATATTTTTGGATTCATATCACTAAAATATAATATTTTAATGATTACAAAATTTTTTGGATTTGCGTATATGGTCTGAATACAGAATATACGCGAATTGGCATACTTTCGCAATTTTGACGCTTTTAGTCCTTTAACTCGCAAACTTGCATATTTTATCATTTTATGGCACAAAACCCTAATTGGCCAACATTAGGCATTCCCAAGAGTATGATCAAACATCATGAAGTTCTCAATTTATTAAAAGGTCATTCGGAGGTAAGAATTAACATGTTGATGCTTTTAACCCCTATAATTCGCAAACTTGCGCGTTTTATCGTTTAACGGCATCGAAGCCCTATATAGCCAATATTAGGCATTCCCGAGAGTATGATTGAACAACATAAAGCTCTGGGTTTGTTAAAAGGTCACTCAGAGGTAAGAATTAACATGTTGACGCTTTTAACCCTTCGTCGCGCAAGCTTTCAAACAATTACACAAACGGCTCCTCTCGTCCAACAAGTGGCTCATTTGAGAATACAGACGCTGTGTAATGTCACTTAGTGGCTTAGTTTTAGCCTGTTGACACTTTCAGTCCCTCCACATGCATAGTTTTCATTTTTTGCAAAAATAGTCCCTCCTAGCCAACTTTAGGCATCATTAGGATTAGGGACACGTGTTAATACATTATTGGACACGATTTTACGAGGTGTTACACAGATCTAGCCAATAAATAACCTGGTATTCCAAGATCCCATGTGGCCATACCCACCGTCATCGTACTATCCCTTATCAGTTCCCATATGCCAACATGCTCATACATACCGTGCTGAGCATAGTACATCTGTAGAAAGTAAATACCAAAACCTCCAGATGCGATTTTAGAAGCACCAGATACGATCCCCAGAAAAGGTAAACAAGATAGCTTATTTTCTGAATATTACTCAAAATCTATTTAATTCAGAGACGTTTTTATAATAACGTGAATTCTAAACCTAATCAAACTAGGAAACAAACAAACTAGAAAAATAAAACAAACTAATCCTTATCTAAACTAACTAGATAGATATTATTGATAATAATAGGGTCTCCTGAAGAGACATTAGACATGATGGTTCTAGAAGAACCTCAGGTACCTGAATATAAAGAGATCTCATTATATTGTATCATGTCTATGAAATATATGGAATCGAAACAAAATCGAAGTCGTCATACTTTTGTATATAATATAGCGCTTGAAGTGATGAGGATCAAAATTTAAGATCTGCCTATGAGAAATGTTTATCCAAAATGGAAAGACGTAAATGAGGCAGAGTTGAATTCTCTATTAAAAATGGAGAGTTTTCGGACCAACAGTCCGTACAACTGAAGTTGTAAAACATATTGGATACAAATGGGTCTTTTATATGAATCATGAATTGAAATCAAATTAAGCGATATAAGACAAAATTGGTAGCATAAAATATTTGCAAAGACCCATAATTGATGATGATGAGACACATTCTCCAGTGGTGGATGCATTGACTTTCCAATATCTTATTAGTCTGGTAATATAAAGAGAGACTTGATATGCGTCTTATGAATGTTATGTATCACTTGACACTGAAACTTTACATGAAAGTCTCAAAGGATTAAATTATGTAAGTCATGTAAAGTAAGTTCTCGAGAACATTATGATTAGTAACCAAGTTTTAAAAGTGTTCCAATTAGCTCACTCAAGTTTCAAAAGCGTTCCAATCAGGTCACTCAACATTCATTTTTTATTAAAATTAAGGGTTTTTTCATCCATTTCATAAGTAACCATGGTGATGTGGATTTTTATTTCTTTTTTCCCTTTTATTTGATGTTAACTTTGAGTGATGACGTGAATTGTAACTTGTTTTTTTAATTTTTAATGTAATTAAAGTGTTTTTATTTTTAATAATTATAATTTCATATATTAAAATAATCCGACCCCAACATCTTATTCTTTATTTTTTTTCTTGACACATAGAAAAAAGGACATGACTCGATTTGAATGTTAAGTTATCTAATTGAGACAAAAATGATACGAGTGATCTAATTAGAACACTTTTGAAACTTGGTTACTATTCTGTGACATATTCCCTATATAGACTCATATTTGAATACGATTGAATTGAATATAACAAGAACTCCTCATGAGTATCCTAAAGCAGTTAAGTGTTTAAATGTAATATGAAACATCATAGGATGTAATTCTTGTGCACTAATACACACGTAGGGAATAAATTGAACCTGTTGATTATGATACCTCAATGTATAAGAATGTTATATCATGGATTGGAGATGAATTGGATATTATTGATTTTTCCAAATGATTTGCTAAATGATAAGAATAGGTATCAAAACTCCTAAAAGGAGTGAATGCATATCCATAAAGAAGTCCCTGACGAATTGATAATGCCTAAAGCATTTATAAATGTAAAAAAATGTGTATTGACAAAGGGTCTAGTATAGTAAAACTCAAGAGATATTTTGATAAAGAAGGATACTAATTTGATAAAAACACCCATAATTTTATCACAATTTCACTCTTAAAAGTTCACTGTAATCACAGTTTACAATGATGATGTGTAGACGTCATTGAAAGAAATAGTCGAACTTTTATGGGAGAGTTTTTGTAGGATCGTTTTCAGACCCGAACGAGTCGATCAGAAGAGTTTTACTCAATACGAAAGGCGGAAACAGACGTATCGAGGTCAATTCAGCTACAAATACACTTTAACTGTCGATTTTATTGAATAGATGACGTTTTACAGCGAGACGACACTTCGACAGCACTTCGTTGCTCTGACCGGAACTGTTCTAACTGATCTCGCTTGAATGGGGTATTTATAAGCATCTAATTCCGCTTGAAGTGGTTCCAAGCGAAATTAGATTCCAAGCGGAATCTAATTCTGAGCGGAATTACATATTGCACTTTCAAGTGGAATTACCATATTCAAGCGAAATTACTTGTTTTCTCGAACTACGTGCCCTGATCTAACATTCTACGTACAAGACTCTATACAAGACGAAGTCGACAGACGCATGCACCAACAGACTCCCCCTCGAATGTTGACGAGTCTTAAGTGTCGAGTCTTCGCATCTTCAGTCTTTATCAGTCTTCTCGAGCTCTTTGAAGTATCTGACACTGTAAGTATCCTCAAATCTCTCTCTTCTCTTTCTTCCAGAATCGCAACCTGGCTCTGTGCTCTTTCCACAGGTTCAAGATCGATTCCTGACTCTATCATTACCTGCACAAATCTCTACCCAAAAATAAATTTCACAAATGATTTAACATTTAAACATTTTTGATGATCACTTGTGGATAAGATATTTCAAAAATGATTTTTCAATGTCAATGTTTGATGAATCTCTTGCAGAAATTATCATTTTTATTTTCAAAACATACTCTCCCAAACCAAATTGTTCATCATGTCTAGCACTTGGAATTTTGAAAATCAGCTTTCCAACACCAGTTGTCAAAAATCTTTTTGTATTTTTCAAAATTTATGCTAAAACACACTGAAAAATATTTTTGGATTTTTGAATATAAGAAATGTAGAAAAGAAATATTTACAAACAATATTTTTGTGAGTTTGTGTAAGAGGATCATATCAGTTTCTAAGACAAATCACCAACACCGTTAAGCTTTAAACATTTTAAGTTCTAAACGATTCACTTAGATTGTCAGTATACTGGTCCACTTAAATTCTCACACAAATTTCAACTGTTTCGAGATACGGATTAATGTCTAAAGTACTTAAACTTAATCGCGTGTCCCATCTCAGAATATACTCCCGTATCCAGATCCCAATATTCAGTCTTACAGGTGAGTATACAACAGATGATATCTGTAAGGGGTTAAATTGCGAAGAACCGTGAGAGCTCAGGTCAGAACTTCCGTCCAGCAGAGAGATGACGGCTTCGACTTTTTGTGGGTCCCTTTTAGAGGAACTTTTTTTACAACAGCATTGATTAGCAATTTTATTGTCTCATCATTTTATGCTGAGGGCGGCGCTATATTTCAAGCAAGTGTAAAGTATTCTCCGGGGACTAGGCCATTGCTTCCGCAAAATCAGAAGTCCCGGGATAATACCCCAGATATCACTGAGCATAAAGACCTAGTATCTCAGAAAGAGGGACCTTTCAAACAAGATTTCGGGGGTTACCCATATATCCGAAAGATGTTCCCCACGATATAAGCAAGTTTGAATTTAGGTTTATATCTCGTCACAATCTACTAAATGTGTAAAAACCTACTGGCACATCATCAGTGAGACCGTTTATCACTTTTAAATTTCCATTTCTTTAGCATGCTGTGATCGTCCACTGATGTACTATCATTTCCTCTTCTTTGACACAAAAACTCATTTTTCATTTTATCATGTTTTTGCCTTTTTCAAATTTTCAAATGTTTTTGGATTTTCTAGAAATCTTACTCCCCCTAAAATGCAAACACATTTAAAGGAAATTTGAAAACAAACTATACAAGTAAATTGACAACCGATATCGAATCACTTCAATTCGCCATCCACTTGGCATAAACAATCAGAACTCCCCCCTCACAACAAACTATTTTCCCATTTTGATTTCAAAACACTTAAGTTTGTTTTAATCAAATGGTTTTTTCAGGAACATAAGTTTTGTTGAATTTATAAAATCTTTTGTAGGTTAGGGGATTATCACATTGTTTTCCAAAATATACCATATGTAGGAAATCAGATACAATTTAATGTCCCTGATTTACCACTTGTAAGTGAAAATCTTTTTCAACCACTTGTAAGACGAAAACACTTTCGTGAATTTCTCAAGAAAGATGCCGATACATGCTCCTCGCTTACCAACCTGGGAGCTACGGCAAGTCCAGATTTTTACTGTTCATAATAAGTTCCATCCCAGTCACAAACCTGGAAAGAAACAGTCTTACCTGGTTTCTTCATTTTTTTCTCATAAAATTCCTTAACTCATTTGACCTTCCTGTCAACCATTTTTCCAAAAATGTTATGAACTGTGGAGTTAAACGCCTTTTCAACATCAAATTCTTTCTTTTCAGAAAAGAATTGATTTGAAATCTCAACTTTACCAGTTTTCTTCTTAAAATTTTCAGCCCGAAGTGGTGAAAAATTCACATCATCCACAGTCGGCACTGATTTTTCACATTTAACCTCAACTTGTGGCTCCTCTGACTTTGTGGAATCAGATTCATCGCCAGAAGATAGCTCCTCTGATTTTGATGAATCAGAATCATTGCTAGAACTATCATCAGACTTCTTAACAACCCATTTTTGGTTGTCAGAATTTGCTTTCTTCTTGTAAAACCTGTTTGAACATTCACCAATCTTAAAAGTTGAATTTTTGAAAAGTTTACTTCTCTCAATTGGTGGTTCAAACACAACTTCTTTATCTTTCAGTTTACGAGAAACTCCCTGTTTTGATTGTATTGCCTTGGAACAACTCTTGGCAATATGACCAACAGTGTTACATTGGAAACAGGTTCTCGTTTCTTTCATCTGATCAACAGTCTTCATCTCTTCTTGCTTTTTCGCAAGGAATTCTCTGTTCGACTGATTTCTGAATAGATTTTCTTTCTCTTCTTCAGTAGATGTACCTGAAACAAATATCATTTTTGATTTAAAATCTCGAACATATTTTTCATTTTTAAGATTTTCTGATGGAATAAATCCTAATCCTTTCTTTTTGAAATTACCGTTATGGTTTGGTTTCTTTCGATAACCAGAACCAGAACTGTAACCCTTTTTCTTGTTTTCTCTTTGTTGAACTCTTGCGGTGTACTTTTTAGGTTTATCATTAAGATTTACATCTTTTATTTCAGAAATATTGATTTCTGTTAGTTTGAAAACCTTTTTTATCATTTCTGGTTTAACACCTCTTATTGGAAATTCCTCATCAGAATATAATTTGTTGGAATCATTCAATGTATATGCAACTTTGAATGTTTCGTCATTCAAATTAGATTTTGATAGAAGAAATTCTTTATTGTAAACCCTTTTGCCCTGTTTGTCGGTTTGACTCGGAGTGCTGGACTCAGACTTTGACTCTGACATAGACTCCGACTTTGACTCCTCGGATTCATCTTTATCCAACACCTGATCGACCACTTTCTTTATTAACTCGGACTCATGATCAGTGTCAGATGACGTAAACGTGACATCAATATTATCTGGCAAGTTAACTGATGACTCCGACTCCCACTGTAAATTTGTTGCCTTTTCGACTCTTTCTGAATTTGGATTTCTCGGAGAATATCCATTTTCAAGCGGGGGTGGACACTTGTTGTAACTGAAACCTTGTTTCTTACCAGAATCATTCACTTTAGTATCCTTCTTCTTTACTTTCTTCTTTTCAGGAGTCTTTTCTCCAGAAACCTTCTGTTCTTCAGTTACTTCATCATCCTCAAATGCCTTCATTCCTTCAACAGTTGGATAAATCATGTCAATGACATAAGAAGTACATGAGTAACTTTTTAACAAACGGTTTACTCTTTCTGTCTCAATCCGTTGTGTCTCCAGTTTTTGTTCAAGCACAGCACACTTCTCAATGTAATTGTTCACCACTTTCTGCTTTATCATGAAAGCTCCTTGAAGTGTCTTCATTGCTCTTGCTTGTTCTTCGCTTGATTGATTATACTGATTCATGGCTTTGTTTAGAACATCGTATGATTCCTTATCTCACAATTTTCACAAATCACCGGAACATTTTTAGCTTTAGCTTCTGCATCAACTTTGAACTTTGGAACTTCCTTTACCTTCCTTCTGATTACTGGAACTTCCTCATCATCACTGCTAACTGGTGTTTTGACCTTTTACTTTTTCTTTTTAGCTTTATCGTCAACACTATCACTCTCTGCCATCATTTTCAAATCAGCTTCCATTTTTCTCGCATAATACTCTCTATCATCATCACTATCTTCCTCAATACGAGCAACAAAAGCTTTGGCTTTTAACATTTCTTTATCCGGACAGTAATCATCCCAACTAAAATTTTCCCAGCTAAAGCCTTCTGGCAATTTTTCATCATCTTGATTGACTAAGCATGCTTTGTTGTCGGCTAAGATATATTTATCCCATTTGAAATCTTCTTAATTCACCATACATGCTCTCTTTGATGACTCCTCGATTATTTTCCTACCATGTGCCACTTGTGGTTCTTGTTGTGGCTGTTGAGCAACTTGATGATAGATAGCCTTCCGGTAGTAATCATTGTTGTTGAACGGATTTTAAGCTCCACTTGCTTCATGATTAGTACACTCCCTCTTGAAGTGTCCTTTTTCCCTGCAACGAAAACAAGTAACTTTATATTTATCAAAACCTAAAGTAGAAACATTAGCTTCACGTAAATCATCTCTTCCTGTGATCTGCTTAAATTTCTCAGCTCGTCTTAACACACTCGCCAAACACCATTTAATATCCATCAATTCCATTTCCTCAGCGTCGATTTGATCGTAATCCTCTTTTGTCAACATAGGATTCCCGATCCGACCTGCAACAAAACTACCATAGGATTCCAACACGGTTCCCAACAAAGACATGTGACCTTTAGCAACTTCTTCAGAATAACCCTGATCATTCTCAAGATTCAAAACAATATTGCATTGTAGCTTCTTGCCATTCTTTGTTGCTGAAATGTTTGGATCAAATGATGGACATGATGAAAAACTTGTGTTGCTGTTTGATCCTTTAGAAGAACTTCCAGATGAACTCTTTGCATTGAATGTTGTTTCAATATTTGGTGACATATTGGTGGTTTTATCACTGACACCACCTTTGTAGTAAAGCCCAATGTCTTGTTCACCATCGAAATCTTTCATTCTTAAGACCTTTCTCTATTCCATCTCCTGAGCCTCAATATTTTCAATGAACTTGCTCAGTGTCAGACTGCTAAACCCATTCTTGTTCCTTAGCATCATGAGATATGTGCCCCAAGTCTCATATGGCAACGCATCAGCCAATTTTTCAATCAACTCTTCATTATCTTTGTTGATGCTTAATCTCTTCATGTTGGCTAGCAGATTGCAATATCTTTCTATGATCTGCTTTGTGCTTTCATTTTTCAACCCACGAAATAGATCAAACTCTTTCTTCAAAAGTGATATCTTGTTCTTGACCATCTCTTGGCTTCCATGAAACTTTGATTTTAAAGCTTTCCAAATCGAATAAGAAGTTCCATTGTGTTGCAATAAAACCAAGATATCTTCTTTCACAGCTTGTTGTAGTAGACTTAGCATCATTTTCTCATCTTTATATTTCTTTCTATCATCGGCACTTAGATCTTTAATTGCAACCACCTCTTCGTCATCATTCGTCGGTCTAATATATTTAGTCTCAACACATTCCCAAGCATCCAAATAATTTGCTTGAACCCAGTTTTCAAAACGACCTTCCCAACCTTTATACTACTCAATATACATGAGCTTAGGCGGTTTTTGCATTGTCCCCGTTTCGTTTTCTAACATCGTGTTCTGTGCAAGAGAAATCGGGGTAACCGGGGTAGCGAATGCGTTGAAAAATTCTTCTTCCAGGATTCGGTTTTTCAAAGTTCACAAAAACAGTCCTTCAAACGGAATTAAGTTCTCAAGCGAAATTACTGTTCAAGCGAAATCACCCTGTTAAAGGGGAATCACTGGTTACAAATAAGATCACTCAAGCGGAATTACGACTTTGAAGCGGAATAGAAAGTTTCAAGCGGAATCAACACAATTTCTCAAGCGAAATACCGGTTCAATAGGAATTAACCAGTATTTCCAAACGGAATTAGATACAAAGTGTGATTTCAAGCGAAATCAACAGGTCAGTTCAAGCGAAATTATGTTGATGTCATATTCTCGAGCTGTTTTTCAAGCGGAATTATAGATTTTACTTGTTTTAGATCGAATTAAGGTCTAATTTTCTCAATGATTAGTTAAAACACTATTCTGAGTATGATGTGTAAAAATCAGAACATTTTAACCGTGAAAAGTTGTTAATTTTGAAAAAGAAAGTGTAGAAATCAGAATTTGCAGCTGAATTGGTATGAACTCTTCCTCCTGAGCTCTGATACCACTTGTAGGATCGTTTTCAGACCCGAACGAGTCGATCAGAAGAGTTTTACTCAACACGAAAGGCGGAAACAGACGTATCGAGGTCAATTCAGCTAGAAATACACTTTAACTGTCGATTTTATTGAATAGATGACGTTTTACAGCGAGACGACACTTCGGCAGCACTTCGTTGCTCTGACCGGAACTGTTCTAACTGATCTCGCTTGAATGGGGTATTTATAAGCATCTGATTCCGCTTGAAGTGGTTCCAAGTGAAATTAGATTCCAAGCGGAATCTAATTCCGAGCGGAATTACATATTGCACTTTCAAGCGGAATTACCATATTCAAGCGAAATTACTTGTTTTCTCGAACTACGGGCCCTGATCTAACATTCTACGTACAAGACTCGATACAAGACGAAGTCGACAGACGCATGCACCAATAGTTTTGAATGATGTTGGCATAGTTTAATTATTGTTTGTCCTACAGTTTGAGGATATATGGAATTATATTCTTATCCATCGGTCAAATGACATCTAAAAGATGTTGGAACATTTTAGTATGGACAAAGCTCAACTTTAAAGTATGTTAAAGGTTGTTCAGTCACTTATTATAAGAATGGTTATTCCTACCAAAATAGACATTCTCATTCTAGAAGTATCATAGTTAAATGCATATGTGCATGTTTTTCTAGCTATGCATCTTGCACTTGAACTTATTGTTATACACAATAACATGTGTCAAAAAAGGAGACATTGGAATGAGTTAATACCAAAATTTCAGGTATGAATTTATATTTTACTAACCCATTGAAGGGGTATGGTCCCAGATCTCGCGTCAGCATGACCGCGAGTGACCATTACCCTTATCAAAAACCCCCACCGGCAAGAACTTGTCTGTATCCGTGCGGGCACAAGCGAACACAGCGGTCGAATCCAATCGGTCAAGTGATGAAAAGACTTACCTTGTGTATGAAAATGGGTGTACACATAGCGATGCGGCCTGGCACCGCATCCTATGAACATTTTCGTCACGACAAGGGATCTGAATAACAGCAACAGTCACCACAAGTAGCGATGCGGCCTGGAACCGCATCCCGCAGTCTTCGCCAGAATAAGAACGCGGAAACAACAGCAGTTACCACAGGCGGCGATGCGGCGCGGCACCTCATCCTGCCCACGAGGCAAGTGGGACTGACATCACAGTGCAAGTGGCACCAATGACAGTCGCCTGTCAGCCCATACGTAAGCAATAGACTGACACCGCAGTAGGACGTGGCTTCACCTCCACAGCCGACAAGCATGACACACCTGCATAAGGGGGGCGCGTCGTCAGTCTGACCACTCAACTACCCTCCTTCACTCCTCGGCTATAAATACCCATCCCAAACCAGGTTTGAGGTATCGCTTCTCAACTCTCTCACTACTACTACTATCACACACTTTGCTTCACAAGCAAATTACTTATTCTCACGCAGGAGAGTGGTAACAAGGAGCACCCCCCACCCCTTCCTCCTTGTTACGAGTCACGGTGTGTTTTCCTTGTGTAGGAGACAGCCCAGCAGACGGTCCAGTCACCGATCCTCGGAAAGAAGGGATTAACCCTACTTGAGGAGACCATTGAATTAACCTCTCTTGGTTAACCACTGTTTCATCATTGGCGCCCACCGCTACTCTTAGCACTTTTTTTCCGCATCCTTTTTCTTTCTTGAAGATCATGTCTGATCGCCAAATCAATCCTACCGGGGAAAACCTCAACCCCGCAAACTTGGTACCTACGGGGAACATCACCCCAGCACAACCAATCGGCCACATAGGCACATCCGCACAGGGGGGCTCTCCCCCAGTGTTCATGCCAGATATTTTACAGTTCAGTTCTGTGATACCCCCAGGAATGGATCTCCATTCCTGGTTTTCCAACAACAGGCTGCCCTCGAGGTAGCCTACAATAAGGCTTGCGCAGAGGCGCAAATAGCCGGAGGACCTACCCCCGCACCATACACACCTACACCTCGTATCTTGCAATACGGGAGTAGGGCACCCGCAATCCCGGCCTCCCGGGATAGGGTAGAAGAACGCGGATCCTCCTACTGCAGCGTCCGCACGATCGATGAGGATGACTCTACATATGGATCCCGCCGCAGGGGTCCAATACAAAGCCGCCTAGGCCCACATGGCGAAACTCGGCGGTAATCAACAGTTCACCGCGGTTCTGGCATTCATAGCCGTCTGGGACCACAGCCTCACAACGAGGGGCATGATCGTACCGACCCAGACGACCATACGTATTGTGGGGAATCCCACTCGGCCAATAGCCAACCGGGAGGATACAACTACATTCCTCCTACTCAACCCCGCACTACATACGTCCGCGCTGCAAAGCGCGGACCAACTCAACCCTACAGGCCAAGGTCTGCCGTTGAAAACTACAAATTTATACCAGAGATCGCCCACGTCGATGTTACAACGACTAAACTCCCACTCACGATTGGGAAATATAGTGGTTCATCCGACCCGGACGACCACATGAACATTTTTACCGGCGCTGGGTGCAATGGCAAGTGGGACGAGGCCACATGGTGCCATTTTTTCCCCCAGACCCTCACTGGATTAGCGACGGCTTGGTTCGATTCTTTGCCAGTCGGAGCCCTGGCTTCATTTGAACAGCTGCAAGCAAAATTTCTTGCACACTTCAGCCAACAACGACGTCACAAACGTGATTCAATGGACGTCATGAACATCTGGCTCGGAGACAACGGAAGCCTCGAATTGTTCATCATCCGCTACAATAAAGAGTGCCTCAAGATCGGCGGGATAGCAGATCAAATGGCACGCAACCATTTCATCCGAGCCGTCAAGGACGATGAAATGGTCATGACCATCTCAGGCAAGGAGGGCTTGCCAGAAAAGTGGGATGACGTCATGGCCGCGGTCAAGACGTACGCCCAAACTCAGCGGTCTCTCAAACCGCACACTGCCAAGGCACAGCCCCACGCGGAAGGTCAATCCTCCCGCCAAGATGCCAAGCGCAACAACAAGCGCAACCGGGACGCATGGAATCGTGGCAATGATTCCAAACCTTATGCTTCGCGCGGCTACCATCCCGACGCAAGGGCAACGATCAATGCCCAACGTGAACAACGGGCATCAAAGAAGGAATCTCGGGACCGCAATTGGACCGAGATCAACAAGTCGCCAAGAGAAGTCCTCCAGATGGACGCACAGTTCTTGCGACTGGCCCAACCGATGAAGTCCAAAAAGAACCAAGATCTCACTCTTTATTGTGAGTATCACAAGGACTCCGGCCACTCAACCAACAATTGCATCACTCTCCGATTAGAGATTGAACGAGCCCTGAAAGAGGGGAAGCTGCAACATCTGTTGACAGCCGCGCAGAAGCAAACCAAGCGCATCACCCCCAATGACGAGGGCACTTCCACGGGCAAAAAGACCATGTATGTGGCCTCAACCCACATGATTAATGGGGGCCGTGGAAGGCTGCACAAAGTGGCAAGAAGAGGGGATAACGACTGGAAAGATGAACAGGTCATTTTCCCCAAAGTTTGAGGTGGACCGCGCGACAGACGCACTGTCATAATCACCGGCTACCTAGCTCATTACTGCATGGAGCGGTTGTACATCGACCCGGGCAGTACTTCTGACATCATCTATGAGCAGTGCTTCAACCAATTCGATCAGGAAGATAAAGATCGATTGCAGCCGGTAGACTACCCTTTGGCCGGATTCACGGGGGAAATGGTGTTCCCCCTAGGCCAAATTACATTCCCCGTGCGCCTTACCAACGGTAAGCACACGAGGATCGAGGAGGTAAACTTCATGGCTTTACCCCACACCTCCTGATACGACGTACTCCTCGGGCGAGAGTCCCAGGGCGATTTTAACATGATTACGTCTGTCCCCCACTCTGCCATCGGTTTCCCAACCGAGACGGGGTCGCCATAATTTATGCCCGCAGAGAAGTTATGTCTACGGACGAACTGCGTCCGATCAAGTCAGCAAGGCTTACCCCCAACACCCAACCAGAGAAATGGGTTCTTAACGCAAGACACCCAGAACAGACGGTGACATTGGGTCACGCCTTGACTAACAGCACAAGGGCGCGCCTGAAGCAACTCCTCTTCAGGAATCAAGACATCTTCGCGTGGACACCCGCAGACATGACAGGTGTGCCACGCAAAGTCGCGCAACATTTCTTGAATACCCTACGAGGTATTAAGCCGGTGATCCAAGGCCAACGCCACCTTGGATCCACAAAGAACGAGGCGATGAATGAGCAGGTCAAAGAACTGCTCTCCGTAGGGATCCTGCGGGAAGTTAAGTACCAGACTTGGTTATCTAACCCGGTCATGGTAGAATAGGCTACTGGGGGCTGGCGCATGTGCATCGACTATAAAGATCTCAATAAAGCATGCCTCAAAGATTGTTACGCGCTTCCAAAAATCGACGAAAAGGTCGATAACCTCGCCCCATTCCGATAGAAGTGTTTTCTTGATTGTTATAAAGGCTATCACCAAGTACAGATGTCAATCGAAGACGAAGACAAAACGGCATTCCGCACCCCTACGGGGAATTACTGTTATACAAAAATGCCTTTCGGGTTGCGTAACGCGGGCGCAACCTATCAAAAACTGATGAACGACACTTTTGGCAATCAAATCAGCAAGAGTGTCAAAATCTACATGGACGACCTAGTCGTCATGAGCATGGAGGAGGATACCATGCTCACAGACATCGAAAGAACATTCCAAACTCTACGAAGCTCAACATGAAGCTTAATCCAGGGAAATGCTCGTTTGGAATGGAAGAAGGCAAGTTCCTTGGATTCATCGTCACAAAAGATGGATTCAAGGTAAACCGGGAAAAAGTTCAGGCGATCGAGCGCATGCCATCGCCTTCAACGATAAAGGAAATGCAACGAGTAGCCGGCCGGCTAGACGCTTTGAACAGATTCCTAGCTAACCACGCGGCTAAATCTTATCCCTTTATCAGCACTCTGCGAAGTGCCTAAAAAAGGAACAGTTCTGGTGGACCGCAGAGGCAGAAAACGCTTTCCGAGAGATGAAAGTGTGTTTGATTCAACTCCCAACTCTCACTGCACCACGCAAGAAAGAACCGCTCATCCTATACCTATCAGCCGCAGACAACGCGGTAGGTGTGGTGCTCATCGTGGAACGAGAAGGAGTCCAAACACCAATCTATTACGTCAGCAAAATGATGAACGACCCAGAGACAAGATACTCCATCATGGAGAAGTTGGTAGTCGCACTGGTACACGCATCCAGACGGCTGCGCCGTTACTTTGCAAATCACGTCATCACCGTGTTAACCAACTACAGGATCGGGCAAATCCTCTCCAAGCCTGAAATCTCTGGGAGATTAGCACAATGGGCCATTGAACTGGGTGCACACACATTGGTTTACAAACCGCGTCCAGCAATCAAAGGCCAGGTTTTAGCTGACTTTGCCGCGGAAGTACCGGCAAATCGCATTCAAGAATGCGAAGACGAACAAACCCCTACACCTCCACTGTCCTCATCAGACATCTGGGTACTATACACTGATGGTGCGTCCAACAAAGACGGTGCGGGTGCAGGTCTGCGACTCGTAAGCCCTGATGGTCAAGAGCTCACCTACGCCATCTGCCTCGATTTCAAGAGTACAAATAACGAGGCAGAATACGAGGCATTGCTAGCAGGGGTACGCTTGGCAGTCAAGCTCAGCATCCAACATTTGGAAGCACACGTCGACTCATTACTAGTTGCAGGGGAGATCCGCGGCGACTATGCCGCGATAGGAGATATCATGATCCTCTATCTCGAACAAGCCATGCAACTAAAATCACGGGTTCACCTCCTTCAATATTCGCCATATCAATAGGAGTGAGAACAAACCCGCGGATGCACTCTCAAAACTCGCATCCACCAGCTTCCAACACCTGGCAAAGGAAATACGTATTGAGATCCTGCAAAATCCCTCAGTACCCCTGCACCAAGTTAACGTCATCCAATACGAGACAACGTCTTGGATGACACCAATCATCGCATACTTACAATCAGGTGTTACCCCTGAAAGCAAAGCAGAGGCACGCAAACTACAATACAAGGCGTGTCACTATCAGATGGGGGATGGTATTTTATACCGCAAATCATACCTGGGGCCACTTCTACGATGCGTCAACCCTCAGGATGCCACATATCTTATCAGAGAGATACACGACGGAATATGCGGCATACACGCAGGGTCGCGTATGGTAGTGGCCAAGATCATGAACGTCAGGTATTACTGGCCCGGCATGCACCTGGACGTGGTCAAAGTCTTGCGCAAATGTTTTAATTGTCAACGACAAGCACCTAAGACATTGCGCCCAAAGAACAACCTCGTCCCCGTCACCACCGGATGGCCCTTTCAAAAATGGGCAATCGACGTGATGGGACCATTTCCAGACGTACCAGGTGCAGTAAAATTTATCATAGTGGCTGTCAACTACTTTACCAAATGGGTAGAAGCGAAACCGCTAGCCTCTACCACCGCTATGATAACACGGAAGTTCGTCTGGGAGCACATCATCTGTCATTTCGGTCTACCAATGTGCATCGTAACCGATAACGGCACCAACTTCACTGCCGAAGATTTTCAAAACTTGCCAAAGGAACTAAACATCGAACACGTATTCTCCTCAGTGGCGCATCCGCAAGGGAACGACCAAGTCGAGAGCGTCAACATAAGCTTAGTCGAAGGCATAAAGGCACGGTTGGGAACAGCCAGACGCGGCTGGGTCGATGAACTCCCAAGTATCCTATGGGCCTATAGGACTAACCCAAAGACAAGTCAGGAGGAGACACCCTTCAGCCTAGTCTATGGCTCTGAAGCGGTGATCCCCGCTGAAATCGGTCTCACTTCACCCCGAATGTTAGCTATCAACAAAGTTGACAACAGTGACGAGCGCAGACTTGACTTGGACCTCTTATAAGAAAGGCGCAAAAACATCGCAATCAACGAGGCCAAGTACAAAACAAAACTGAAAAAGTACTATAACGCACGCGTCCACATCTGCACATTCAACCCGGGAGACTATGTCCTTCGGGACAATGAAGCCTCTAACGCAGCGCGCCCTGGGAAACTCGCCCCCAAGTGGGAAGGACCCTACCTCATCCAAGAGGTCTTGGGCAAAGGCGCGTACAGATTACAAACGTTAGAAGGTGAACCCATTGCAAGAACATGGAACGCACAGCAACTCCGACGCTGTTATATGTAAGCTACGTTTACATTTTCCATGTAACCTACTGGCCCGCAGGCCATTTTACCAATAAATAAATGAACGATTCAATGCAATATTGTTTATTTCCTTCTATTACAAATGTGTGTTCCATTTCGCAGTATCTGCAAAAACAAATTGGCAAAATCTTCATTCGCGATACCCACACAAAGTGGTAACCACACACAAATATTGTAATAGGCCAGCAAAGGCAAAACATCAATGTCTATCCGGCTGGATACGCCCATACGGTTTTTACAAAACCTACACAATTCCTAAACCCTAACGGGATAAAAACGGGAATTGACTAATACTCACACAACAAAGGTGTAGAGTATACTCAACCGCGCTTTATAGCCAATAGAGTTATTCATATACTTGCATGTCACCTAGACGTGCAAATGGTAAACAATGACTTAGTATTATTTACATGTGCCTGAAACATTGGCCTTAAATAAACACTATTTCAACCGCGCTCACACAAAGACAAAGTAAATATTCTTTACTTATGAACTTTGAGCCGCACATACTTGCATATCGCCCAGACATGCAAAAGGCAAATTCAGACTTAATGTTACTTACAAAAACATTAACTCGCACACATTCAAGATACAAGAGGTAAAAAGACTTGTACAAATTGAACAAAGGGGCTAGACTTTATATATTCCAAAATGTTTCTACATCGTTGCGGTGCAGAAGAAGTTTACATCAGTTCTCCTCTAGAAACATTTACATCAAAAAGAGAAGTCAAAAAGGGCACGCAGGCCAACCTAGTCTTCTTTTGTACCACTGGTGCCCGCATCCCCCTTTGCGCCACCAGCGGTCTCCTCCTCCTCCTCCTCAGGATCATGATACAACAACCGCAAGCGGTCCAAATAATCTTCCGCCTCCAAGCATTTCTCAATATCTTCAATGGCGGAAATGGACAGGCTGTTGTACGCGTTAACAGCTGTGACATACCGAGCCTCAGTATCTACACCATGGAACCCAGATCTCTCATCAGTAAACTTGCTCTGGTAGAAAGGGTTCACATGACTAAGGCATTCGTTGTAACCCGCCTTGAACCCCGCCTCCCACGCACGCTCCTTAAGCTCATTAACAGCACTTGCATTCTCAGGCGCGTCAAGAATGGTTCCAGTGATCTGCAAAACACAAGTAACAAGGTTAAACAAAAGCAAAACCTAAAGATAACAAAGGCACCGACTACTTACATGCCCGATACCGTGATCACGCATCCAGTCACGGTCTGCCTTAAGCTGATCCAAAGAGGTAACCAAACTATCTCTGGCCTCAACAGCCTCCCTTGCCCGCGTTTCAGCTTCAGTCGCGCGGGCAGTGACATCCTCAAGAATGGTCACCCGGTTCTGCACTTCAACCTATCCACAACAAAGCATACACAAGTATAGAAGGATAATCAATTATACTTGTAAAACAAAGAAGTAAACTCAAGTGTTAGCACGAGCGATACCTTGAGGTCCTCAACAGCCTTCTTTAAATTATTGTGGTCAGCAATCGCCTCTTCAAGAGCCTTGGCACCGCATGCCTCCACCTCTTTTGCCTCCTTGGCAGCCGCTTCAGCTGCGGCCTTTTCCTTTACCAAAGCAGCATTCGTCGCCTTGAGATTGGTCACCTCCTGACGAACACGGAAAAGTTCTTCATTTTCTCGAGCGCAAGCTTCCCTCCAACCCTTGCACTCATCAGAAAGCAATTTGGCAAGAGTACGAACCTGTTTAAGGCCAGCTATCGCGGCCCAAGCTTCAGTCTGCTTTTGCTTCTCAAAAGCAACCTTCTCTCTTTCAAGCTGCTCTGCACCCTCCCGAGCAGCCTTTGCCATCGCCTCAGCCTCAGCCCGCAGGTGAACGATTTCCTCCTCCTTGCGGCCCAGAACTTTGTAGTCTTCCATAATAGCATTCGCCATTATGGAACTCCCAACAAGCATGGAGGAGAGTTGGTTTATCCGGTTCTCACGAGATAAACCACGGGCACGAAGAACCTCAAACAGGGTGCCCAAACCACTCAAGATATCCCTATAAGCAGAGGGATCATTCGAAATATCATCCCCTTGCATAACAGTCCAAGGAGGACGATGGTAGTTCACACCCCGGTTTTTCGTGTAAGAACGGTAATAGAACTCCAATTCAGTCTCACCAGGCTGAATGGACAGTTCTTCAAAGCCCGTACCAGCAGAGTCAGAACTAGAAACCTTCTCGGCAACAGGGGATTTTGGCTTCTCAGCTTCAGGGACTTCAGTTTATCCCCCCCCCCCTAAACATCAAGATCACATGGCTCAATCAAGTTGTCAGAAGAATCCACCGTATCAAAGATGGTCTGACCCGTTGCCTTCTTCCCAGTATCCTCCGCATGCGCAGAGGGCGGAGTAACCATTTCGATAGAAGGGCTTCACCTGAACCCCTTATTGGCTCCCGAATCCACAGCCGCGTCTCGCGGAGGAGAAGAACGAGCCTCAAAAAAGAAAAAAGTCTCCTCACACGGTTCTACAACAAAGCAAAAACAACTAAGTTACAAGCTTAAGCTAAAAATGACAAACACTTGTAAACATATGGTCAACTTACCAGTCACAACCGCAGGCTTTGGCTGCGAGATAGCAGCTGTCCGAGTCGTTCACAACTTCGGACGTTTCTGCTCACCAGCGGCATCTACCTTCCGCTTCTTCTTCTCACCAGCAGGTTTAGAACCTGCAGAGGACCCACCCGTAGCCGCACCACCACCTGGAACACCCAAACCCTCAAGGGTGTTAGACACTACCACGTAATCGGTGTATCTGCGTAAACGAGTACGAGAGATACCTACCATCTGCGGCACCAAAGAAGGAACAAAAGCCGGCTCATGCTTTTTCTTCGGATTGCGGATCCTCACGGCTTTCTCCACATGCTTTTTGGGAACACCTGTCGCATCAGGGTCTCCCAAGGCCCCAAGATTACCTACGTTTCATTCATCAACAAGCAATCAGCAAGGCCAACTTATTTTCAAAACAAGAAAGGTATATCTATTGTACCTTTGCCTTGCGGCAACTATGCCTCCATCACCTCCCGTTCAGACAACCGGAAATTGTCACGAATGGTGAAGTTGAACCCGTCCTCATCATCTGCACAAGCAAGCACCTCAACCTTGCCCTTGAAGTCCGGGTCAAATATCCTCCAAAGGGGAGCATCCTCTGATAACACATATATTAAAAAGTCAGTGATAAACATAAGAAAGCAAGAAACCGCACAACAGGAAAGATACTTACCACCATTCTTCTCCCGCACAACTGGCCTTGCTTTCCTACTCATCCTTCCCAGCATCATCCGTAGCACCCATAACTGCGAGTTGCTCAGTTTCTTCCACCCGATGATCCGCAACCGCGGGAACCAGTCCACCGTACCCACCTTGGGAACACTAATGGTCTCCATTATGATCGTATCGGTAACATTCTGAAAGATCAACTTCGCACAAATAGCAGCAGCTTTAATGTAGAAGAATTTTTTCTTCCACTTCGTAATACCCTTGGGAGGGACCATCAACTTCAGGCTACCGTCTCGTTGACGGAAAGAGAAGAAACCCATGGACACTGTCATTTGATAAAACCGCCGGAAGTCTCCGACAGCGGGTTCCATACCAAGAGCACGAAAGGTGTACTCAAAGTTTCGAACCCGAATCATCCCGAAAGGGCTCAGTTGAGAGATATGGAGCTTATACCACTCCAAAATATCGGCGACAAACACAGTCAACGGCAGTCGGAGGTTACAGTCGCCGAAGAAGTCAGCCGACATAGTGACATACCCCGCCGGAGCATCAACGGCGGTGTCACCCTCTTGTGGGTAAACAGCCCCATATTCTTGTGGCATCTGAACAACCATCATCCGATTGTCGAACGAAGCTTTCGTCCATTTCAGAACCGACAAGCCTCCGCCGGGAGCATCACCCTCCTCCTCCTCCGCCGCCACCGGCGACGAAGGTTCAGCATTCTCACCAGGAGTAGAATGGGGATTAGATGGTTCAGCCATCACGAAAAAGAAGAAAGAGAAAGTGTGAAAAGGTCAGAAATTTCGAAGAAACCTCACCGGAAAAACAGATGATTTATCGGAGAAGATGAAGGTTTTTTAATCTCTCTTCACCGGAAATTTTTTTGAATTTTTGAAGAAGTGAGGGGAAACCCCAAATGGTTTCCCCTTTTATACTCATCACAATTAATGCGAAACAGTAACCGAAACATCGTGCATGGAAAGAGCGAATCAGGTGACACCACGTGTACAGCGACAGTTCCGCTGACAGATACCACGCGCGAGTAGCCGCCCACGCGCCTGACAAAAAGATACTTTTACACTCCTGCTACAGTGCAGTGATTGCCTCGGGCAGTGCAAACGTCATTTCGTTTCAGCACATGCTAGGCAAATCCCACCAACTTCCACCAACTTGCACGTGCGGTCTACAACATTTACAAAAGCTACAAATGAAGATAACTCTCATGTACGCGGCATGCGGTTTTTTATGGTTTTTTCAAACCATAACTTAGACCGCATGTCGTTTTTTACATCCCCTCAAAAAATAGGAAAAATATATTTACACTATGTAAAGGGGAATAACCTATATCCTCATATACCCACGAGCACACGTGGAATATGCGGAGATGACACACACGAGCCCGCACAGGTGTGTCAGATACTCAGAACCAGCGTTGTTCTTTGGACTGCGAAAACCGCTTCTCAGGAACAGCAAAACTGCATTACCTTGAAGTTCTTCAAGCTCCAAATCCCTCGTGTCCGGTTCGCAACCACAGAAGGGACGCAAACTGCTTCTCCATAGGGAAAAGGATAAGTATGATGAGCAACCGCACATCAGCAACCCTAACTCCTGATCCTTCAAGAGCCACATCAAAGAGAATCCCTCTTTTAAAGCGAGTCTTCTGCTACAAACTGCAGACACTCATGAGTAGCTGCGGCGGAACGCAACTACGTGAACGGTAGCTACAGAAGAGCCACGAAAAATCCATCACACGGTTGAGCAAAACTACTTCCAGAAAAACTGCTTTCAACTAAGCGTGAAGGAAAGTGGCTACAGAACGAATGCGGACGAGTTTCACCCAGATTCCCAAGTATCTAAGGTGATCTCCTTGAGCAACAAGCCAAGCAACAGTGGTAACAAGTCTGCTTATGACTTTGTTTGCCCACCTATGGACCGCATAGAATAAACAATGGTGGGCACTACCATGCCTATGACCATGTTTATTTGCCCATGGTTCAAGAGAACGATTCACGTTGTTTGACCAAACATGGCCAACAATGTAGCGGAACGAGGTAACCGTAAAGGACGTGCGGTTACTTGAGAGCTAAACTGGAAGAACATGAACACCCCACAAAATAGGGATCATCGTTACATGTCCAGTTGATAAACATAAAGCGAGAGCAAGGCACTTACAGCATTGCATCCGCTACCGCAGAGGTTACAACTAGAGTTGCGGCCACTGACATCTTCAGTCACGGTCTCAAAGGTTGGTTCGACACACCAACAGGTGGCAACCAACCCTGATGACATCAGAAAAAGGTAGACCATACTACTGGATCAAAATCATCGGCTGAGAATTCCGCATCAGACGGAACTTGCTCACCGGTACGGAAGAGACGTCACACGACTCTACCAGATCCCCAGCTTGATTTACTTAAAGCAGGAGCCATCAGCATGGCCTAGAATCTTCTCCAAACTCCACAGTACCCAATCGACCTCATAGTCCAGTATTCCTCCCACATGCAACTTGCATGAGGAAACAACACTAGACTGGGGGGACTTGAAGGGGTATGGTCCCAGATCTCGCGTCAGCATGACCGCGAGTGACCATTACCCTTATCAAAAACCCCCACCGGCAAGAAATTATCTGTGTCCATGCGGGCATGCGCGAACACAGCGGTCGAATCCAATTGGTCAAGTGATGAGAAGACTTACCTTGTGTATGAAAATGGGTGTACACATATGATATTCGTTAATTTACACATATTTTAGTCCCCCGTTTTACCCCTATTTTATGCGTTTTTGGCCGTAAAACCGTCATTCGGATACTTATTTATCTACATTTGTGTTTACAGGCCTAAAACTGCATTCCAGACAAGATGATAGCAAAAATGAGGACTTTCCGGACAAAACGACAAAGCTGCAGACTTTCTGTTAAGGATTCTGATCTGGGCCTGTGGAACGACCGTTCCACCTGTGGCACGATCGTGCATCTCCGACAATCTTGATCATCTCGGCAACGAACGATCGGTGCGACTGGGCGTTCCAGGAAAACAAGCGACTAGGTGAAGAACGGTCGTTCCATTCTGAGGAACGACCGTGCGTCTCCGGTGAATCAGCAGAGTCTCGGTGATGAACGGTAGGTGCGACTTGGTGTGCAACATGTAACCCGGAACTGAACGACCGTTCCACACAGAGAACGGTCGTGCCATTTCAGATCTGGTCAACGATCCGATGAAGGAAGCAGTATGGTGACCCATCTCCAATAATTACATAAAGTGAACGGTCGTTCCACAGGGAGAACGACCGTGCAACAGCAAAAAGTATAAGAACACAGCAGAAACATTCTGCTCGATATTCTGGATTTTTGGAGAGCTTCTCAGGCGATTTTCAGGCTCCGGAGGCATTAGCTTTCACCCGGATTCAAGCCACATTGTCTCGTTTAGCTCGATTACTACCCGGATCCTTAGTCTAGTACTTGTTTATGGTTTGATTTTCTAATCTTTCCATGTTTTTGTTAATCTTTCAAGTACTTAGATTATGATTTATGTATTATTGTAGCCTTTGGGCAAAAACACAACAATCCCTTGCTAGATTATAACCATTAGTTTGTTAAACTTTGTTTGTAATGACATTTGAAGTATTTTCTATGTTAATCTTTGATGATTAGTTTGCAACCTTGTTATTGATATTGAATTCTTGATTATAAGTAATTATGTTGGATGATTGGTGCTTGGTTAGTTAAGATAGTTGAAAAATGAAGCTTAATTAATCTTGTATTAGTAAACTTTGAATTTGGTTAACTAGTTTAACTTGGTTTAAATGTATGCATCATGATACTAGAAATGGTTAGTGAGTTAATAAAATGTAATTATTGTTAATCAAGAGAGCTTGCCGTCACGTAAGGGCCTAAACGGGTTAGATGGTGTCGTTATAAATTCTTGCCATGATTTGTTAGCTTAGTTAGTAGTTTAGGCCAAAATTGCTATCTTAGTGAATTATTGTGTAAGATTTGTAAAATGAACTCGGTTGTGATTTAATCTAGATTATGCTTATCTCGGTGGTTGCATTGTGTTTATCGGTGTCGCTTTCCTTGTTTAAGTGAGGTTAGAATAATCCTAACGGCTGACTAACTTATTTTTAAGAGATTTTCATAGACATTTATCAATTGCACGTTAAAGAACAATTTTAGGTGGTTAAAGTGTGTTTATCGTTTTAGCTTTCCGAATGATTGTCATGTTAGGATTCCCGAAAGGGATACTAATTGTCTTAAATTGGAAAATTGACCGAATGCTTCTAGTGCCAAAACTGACTTAGTTGACATGCTATGGTTGTGTATTTAGCAAGGCTTTTTATCTACTATCTATTATGTTTTTATTATGTATTTGGTTATGTTTACTTTAGTTTAGTTTAAATCAACCAAACCTATGTTTTTACCGGTAGTTTAGTGACAAAGGTCTAGTATTATTTCTCCGCCCATTTCCTTGGATCGATACTTGGTTCTTACCGATACTTTATTACATATATGACGGGGTACACTTGCCTCTTTCGTGTGTGTTTTGATGTAAAAGTAATAATCACTTTTATAAATTTAAAACCCAATCGTGTGTAATTCATTGCAAAATATTATGTATATATACGCACACGTCAACATAGCAATGCGGCCTGGCACTGCATCCTATGAACATTTTCGTCACGACAAGGGATCTGGATAACAGCAACAGTCACCACAAGTGGCGATGCGGCCTGGCACCGCATCCCGCAGTCTTCGCCAGAGTAAGAACGCGGAAACAACAGCAGTTACCGCAGGCGGCGATGCGGCGCAGCACCACATCCTGCCCACGAGGCAAGTGGGACTGACATCACAGTGAAAATGGCACCAATGACAGTCGCCTGTCAGCCCATACGTAAGCAACAGACTGACACCGCCGTAGGACGTGGCTTCACCTCCACAGCCGACAAGCCTGACACACCTGCATAAGGGCGGCGCGTCGTCAGTCTGACCACTCAACTACCCTCCTTCATTCCTCGGCTATAAATACCCATCCCAAACCAGGTTTGAGGTATCGCTTCTCAACTCTCTCACTACTACTACTATCACACACTTTGCTTCACAAGCAAATTACTGATTCTCACGCCGGAGAGTGGTAACAAGGAGCGCCCCCCACCCCTTCCTCCTTGTTACGAGTCACGGTGTGTTTTCCTTATGCAGGAGACAGCCCAGCTGACAGTCCAGCCACCGATCCTCGGAAAGAAGGGATTAACCCTACTTGACGAGACCAGTGAATTAACCTCTCTTGGTTAACCACTGTTTCATCACCCATGAAAACAAGTTTGGTTAGTCTTGTAGATGTAGAAATGTAACAAAGCGCAGTCGTGGACATACGGTATTTTTGAAAGGAGGCACCTAAAGTCTCATTAGAAGATTATACAACATTGCTCAACATAAAGGATTGCACATTATGGGATCAAGCGACAAATCATTGGCTCCAAAAGCTTTGATCAGCTTTCAAGGAAGATGGGCACGCGTCACTTAAAGGATACATGTTAAAATGAGGGGGAGACTTATTCAAGTTGTACTCTTTTTCCCTTGACTAAGTTTTGTCCCATTGGATTTTCTTAGTAAGGTTTTTAATGAGGCAACATACCTGATCCAGAAATATCAGAATAAGAAAATACGTGTTGCACTCTTTTTCCTTTAGCTGAGGTTTTATCCCATTGGGTTTTCCTGGCAAGGTTTTTAATGAGGCACCATCACAAAGCGTATAAAGTTGATAACCAAGGGGGAGTGTTATAAATATTATACAGTATATGGTTATCAACTCCTAATATAGGTTAATTTGTTTTCCAAGACTTACTCTTCTATATATATTCATTGTATCTTATTGTAAAGATCATATCTATCAATGAAATATTAGTCTGTTTCTCTCTACATCTCTTTCTCTTATCGGTTGCTATTAGGCTAGTTTCACAAGAATTAACTATTACTATTATTATTCTCTATTTCCATAGCACCCCTTAATCTTTATATCTCCTCCAAAACCGCCCCTTTGAGATTAAAACCGGG
Source organism: Helianthus tuberosus (assembly GCA_030545235.1). Lineage (NCBI taxonomy): Eukaryota > Viridiplantae > Streptophyta > Magnoliopsida > Asterales > Asteraceae > Helianthus > Helianthus tuberosus. The sequence continues at coordinate 51,218,443 of CM060351.1, forward strand.
CCACCCTTGATAGTTCAACATTGACTTAGCCACACATTCATAGATATTTAGATCTTCTTTGGAGCCCTGAGTTGGATACAGTTAAACCGAGAATCATACTTTCTCTGCACTAGTCTCTTGCCCACACCCATAACCAGCTCCTTCGGTTTCCAGTTTCTTCAATAAAGGAAGTTGTTGGGATTCTTCATTACTAAATTTTTTCTCACTTAAGAACGGGTTGAATAAACTAAGACGGTCTCCCATGTCTTATCCTTTTGATTACCTAAGACCAACCCCTACACTTAAACCCAAAGTTTGATGTGAGCCTAAGTACTTTGATCACTCCAAGCCTCTCCAAGGGATGGCTCAAGGTGGAATAAAATAAAGAAAGTGCTTTGGGGATTTTCTTTTTTAGGGCTTCAAATTTTAGAAAAAAAGTTTATATGATGATAGTTAAATTATAGGACAGAAGCAATTTTGGTGATGAAAAGCTCCCTATTTTCATTATCCACTTTGGGCCCCCAATCAAGCTTGAGACAACACTGATTGCTTCTCATGTCACTACCGGGCGCCTTTGTTGTTGAGAAAGATAGCTTTCAAGCGGTTCCAAGCCTCCAAGGCTGTGGATTCCGGCACAAGAATCCGGACAAGAAGATCATCCGACATCGTTCCATAAATCCACTGCAAGACGATCGCGTCGATCTTCGACCACTCATCGTACGAGGGGTCAGTCTTGGCCGGTGGATTAGTGCCGTCGATATGTGGTAGGACATCGTACCCACGTGCGTGAAGCTGGAAAAGCTTCACCCAGGAAGAGTAAGAGACCTTGGTGCCGTCGAGAACCCGAACCTTCCGTTGGATATCCGTCACTGTGTACACCGGATGAAGGGGTTTGGGTTGTGATGAGGAGCTAGTTTTGTCAGACATGGTGAGAAAAAAAAAATGGAAGGTCGTAGGCTTTTAGAGATGGTAGGGTTTGGCGGCAGGTTAAAAGAATGGCTTTGATACCATATTATTGTTTGAATCTCCAATGAATTTTCCATTCCATAATCCACGTATATATACATGAGTAGTAAAGATAAAATAGGAAAATAGTTACAACAACCTAGGAGATATTCTAAGCTATAATGCTGGAACAATAAAAGACTAAATCAAATAAGTTTCAAAATATAAAACAAAATATACACGATAATAGATAATTGCTTTTGGCTTCATGTCTTGTGCATTAATCACTATTTAAAAAGGCAAGTGTCGGGTTTGAGATTTCACACCTGATCAATGATTACCATTTAATTTTGCTTTAATATAATAAGTAACCAAAAAGAAAACGAGAAACCAGTGGCTTGGTTTTAATTTTTTAATAACCGATTTGTTTTAATTTTTCGTACTTTTTATAAATCTCAAATACTTAAATAAGTATTAAATTTGGCCCAGTGTTTGATCGGGTATAGCTATCTGAAAATAACTGAAAATTCAAGCTAGCAATTCTACAGACTTGGGTGCAGATTCTTCTTGAGCAGATTCTAGGTTTTTATGAAGTACTTAAATTATTTATATAGAGTTTTTATGCAAAGCTTTTCAAATGAAAGGCTGGAGTTGGCATTGACAATGATTTCAAACAAAAGACTCACCTTTTATAGATAAAAAAGCAAGAGGCTACAACAAAACCTATGAGAGCCTCTCATTTGCACACCACACCACACAACATAAATAAAAGCAACAAGAGATTAAAACAATAGATATGTCCCAATGAAGTGTTGTATCCTGTCCTATGCGCATTTTAATTTCATATTCGGGAGAGCTAGTCTATTCATTAAACTAGCTTTCCTTTTACGCAGATGTTCTTGACCATCCAAGGTGACAGTTGCACAGCTAGCTGACCCAGTTGTATAGCTAGTTGACCCCTTTGTCAACTTGATTCCATGATGTTCAAGATGTAGGGCAGCCACCATCTCATCATAATCCTCTGACAACACATACACTTCCTTGTCGTACATTCCAGTGTCCATTGTACCCAGTAGCGCTAATAAGCCAATTACACCCATAGTGTTGGTATACGATGTAAGCCCACCGTCGGGTAACACCAACACTCTGATGGCATTCTTTGATTCAGGGAAGTAACATATGTAGCCATGGCGTATGGGGATTTTTTTTAGCACCTGGATAAGCTTCGAGTCCAGCCATGTCAATTTCATTGTCAAAATGACCAATGTCCATAATTAGCGTGTTGTTCTTCATCTTCGTCATGTCAGAAACCATGATGGTTTCTTTCTTACCGGTGGCGGTGATGATGATATCAGCTGTGGCAACCACGTCTTCCTGATTACAAACTTCAAAACCGTCCGTGTGGGCCTGATAGGCACGGCGGGAGTTGACTTCAGTTACGATGACACGTGCACCGGCTTGTTTCATGGCAGCAGCAGCACACCTTCCCTTACTTCCATAACCACAGATGACTGCAACCTTTCCTTTAATCAGGAAACCATCAGGGAGATGAGCCTCTACTGGGAGATAGTGGCAGATATTGAGCTGTAGCAAGAACAAACACAAATGTAAATTCAGATCTAGAAAGTGAGTATTTACAATAGTTCTAAACATAAAATCCAACTAGCAGGGAGGAGTGCATATTACATTACTTCTGACATCGTCCAAAAGATGGCGTCCTTTGAACTGTAACAAAAACAAACACAAACGTTATAAATCGCTGTAAACGTAAGATCCATATCCATCTCTCTCTTCTTATCTCTATCTTTCTCAAACATCATATCTACATCAATGCACAAATTCAAAATGTTAGCTACATAACCTCTGCCGCTGGAAAACGACCCTCGTAGCCAACACTGCATCAACCATCAGATCTGTATCAATGGGTGTTTTGTTAGGGTTTTGGAGGGGACAGGGAATCCAATTGCAGCGATCAAAATTGTGGTCGACGAAACGAAACCCAAATCATGTGGTTGGAGAATTAAAGTGGTGCTGCATGAAAAAAGTTAAATGTTCTCGGTTGCAAGACTAAATGTAACTTGTTATAGATTTTTTTAGTTTATGATGAATTATAGTGATGACACAGGTTTTTATTGAGCAGACTCCTTTTATATTTGTAGATGAGATTGATGCTATAGTTACCACTACTATTATTAGCACAAGAAAGTATGAATTAACAAATGATTCAAATGGGTCAATTTGGATATACAAAATGGCAGCAGGCAGTGCCGGCTTTAGTGTAAGTCAACTAAAGCGGCTGCTTTGGGCCACAAATAGTTAAAGGCCTCCATTTTTTTAAGAAAAAAGTATGGGTTAAATTTAGCCCTGATGGTTAAAAAAGTTTAATTGGGCTGAACCTAAGAAACTAAACTTGCAGGCTGCAGCCTTGGAGAATTAGAACATTTTATGTTCTTGATGTAATCTACATCTTGATTTTGGATAACATTCATAACAAGCTTGAAGCACCCTATCAATATGGAATTTGAACACATGTTAATTAGTAAAATTGGAATGATATTTAAATATGAAACATTATTGGTGTTAGAAGGCAAAGGTTTGAGGATAAGTCGCTCTAAGACTGAGTACCTTTACTGTGATTTTAGTGGAGCAGGCGATGAGCACGACACTCAGATCACCATTGAGGGCCAGGTGGTCCCACAGGCAACTAAGTTCAAGTATTTAGGATCGTTTGTTCAGAGTAATGGAGAGATAGACAGTGACGTAGTTCACCGTATCCAGGTTGGATGGTGTAGGTGGAGAGCAGCTACAGGGGTATTATGCGACAAGAGGTTCCCTGATAAATTAAAAGGGAAATTTTATAGGGTTGCAATTAGACCCTCTATGTTATACGGAACAGATTGTTGGGCCATCAAGAAAATTCATGCACGAAAGCTAGAGGTGGCAGAGATGAGGATGCTAAGATGGATGTGTGGGCATACTAGGTTGGACAAGATAAGAAATGAGGTTTTTAGGGTAAGATTAGGAGTTGCTGGTATTTCAGACAAAATAAGGGAGGGAAGATTGAGATGGTTTGGGCATGTCAGGAGGAGGCAGACGACAGACCCGATTAGAATAGTTGAAACACTCACTGTAGATGGAAGGAGGAGTAGAGGTAGGCCGAAAATGACTTGGGAGGAGCGGATTAGGCAAGATCTGCTAGATTTGCACCTCTTCGAGGACATGGTCGAGGATAGAACTTCCCGGGGTGGTAATGTATTTCACAATCAAAGTCTTTGACAGTTTCTAACCACCGCCTCTGCCTCATATTTAATTCCTTCTGATCGAAGAAATACTTTAAGCTTTTGTGGTCGGTAAAGATAGTGCACTTCACTCCGTACAAGTAATGCCTCCATATCTTTAAGGCAAACACCACTGCTGCTAACTCGAGGTCATGGGTAGGATATCTCTTCTCATGAGTCTTTAGCTGTCTCGAGGCATAGGCTATAACTTTGCCCCGCTGCATCAAAACGCAGCCAAGTCCCGAATGCGATGCATCCGAGTAAACTACCATATCCTCCGTTCCGTCCGGTAATGTCAACACCGGCGCATGGGTCAATTTTTCCTTGAGCGTTTGGAACGCTCTTTCTTGATCCTCGGACCAAATAAACTTTTCATCCTTACGGGTTAGTTTGGTTAACGGCATAGCAATTTTAGAGAAATCTTGTATGAATCTCCGATAATAACCCGCATGCCCCAAGAAGCTTCTAATTTCCGAAGGATTCTTCGGTGGAGTCCATCTTGACACAGCTTCTATTTTTGAAGGATCTACTAGCACTCCGTTTGCACTAATGATATGCCCAAGAAATTGCACCTCTCGTAACCAAAAGGCACATTTTGAGAATTTCGCATACAATTTCTCTTTCCTGAGCGTCTCCAACACTTCACGCAAATGACTTGCGTGTTCTGCTTCATTCTTGGAGTATATCAAGATATCATCGATAAACACTATCACTGACTTGTCTAGCATGGGTTTGCAAACCCGGTTCATGAGATCCATGAAAGTCGCGGGTGCATTAGTTAACCCAAAGGACATCACGAGAAACTCGTAATGTCCGTACCGTGTACGAAAAGCCGTTTTCGGTACATCCTCCTCTTTGACTTTCAACTGATGGTACCCAGATCTGAGGTCTATTTTTGAGAACCAGCTTGCGCCTTGTAATTGGTCAAATAGGTCATCAATCCTTGGGAGCGGATATCGATTCTTTACCGTGAGTTTATTCAACTCCCGGTAGTCAATGCACATACGCATGCTCCCGTCCTTCTTTCTCACGAATAATACCGGTGCGCCCCATGCAGACACGCTTGGCCGAATAAATCCCTTGTCGAGCAATTCTTGGATTTGTGACATCAATTCTTGCAATTCTGATGGCGCGAGTCGATACGGCGCCTTGGCCACAGGTTTTGCGCCCGGAACCAATTCGATCCCGAACTCTACCTCCCGTACTGGCGGTATTCCCGGTAAATCTTCCGGAAATACATCGGCATATTCACGTACCACTGGTACGTCTTCCATCCTTGGCATCTCTTTGTTTGGTTCGTTTGCGTATATCATGAATGCTTTACATCCGCGCCTCATAAGTTTGTGGGCCTTTAGTATTGAGCACATAACGGGACTACCCTCTTTTTCGCCGTAAATGGTGACTTGCTTTCCACTTGGAGATGTCAACTGTATCTCCTTGCGGAAACATATCACCTTTGCATGATGTCGGGATAACCAATCCATCCCTACCACTACTTGAAATTCTCCCATTGACATAGGGATCAAGTCTATCAAGTATTCCTCATCATCAATGCTTATTTTGCAATCTCGACATACATCACATACAAGAAAACTTTTGTTATCACCTATCTCTACTTCTAATAGCATAGGCAATTTTGTTAGTACAAAAGAAGGATGTCGAATAAATCCATATGAAACAAAAGATTTATTCGCACCCGTATCAAATAACACATGTGCAGGAATCGAATTTATGGCAAATATACCTGAGACCACATCGGGCTCTGTTTTTTCCTCCATTGCTGTCAACTGGAAAGATCTCGCCTTTGCTCTTGGTGGCTCAGTAGGTGTATTCTTATCATCTTTCTTTCCAACCAACTCCGGGCACTCAGATTTCTTGTGACCCGGTTGGTAGCATTTGTAGCACACCGACACCTTTCCCGGGCACAATGCAGCCGTGTGTCCCGTCTTCCCACATATAGGACACGGTTTGTCCTTGAACCGGCACTCACTTTTGTGCCCTTTCCCGCATATCTTGCAGTTTGATGACCCGCCTTTACCTTCTTGCTTCTTTGAGGATTCTGTTGTGCGCGCCTTTTTCGTTGGGCTTGGATTTACTATCTGAGCCCTTCTTTCACCTCTTTCAATCTGTTTCTTCAACTCTATCTCCCGTTCCCGAGCAACGTTTATAATTTCGGTGAGAGTTTCATACTTTGAAGGAGTCATAAACTCCCTATACTCGGCGCTCAACATATTATAATAATAATATATTTTCTGCTCCTCATTCGTTATCAACTCATCACAAAACTTCATCTTATCCATGAATATTCCCGTGATTTTGTCAATAGATTCAACCTTGTGTCGAAGCTGCATGAATTCTTCCTTGATCTTGTTAATGACTGCTTTGGGACTGTGATGTTTAAGAAACGGCGTTTTAAACTCATCCCATGTCATAGCCTTTGCCGCTTCGCTTCCAATTTCCTTCTTCTTGTTATCCCACCAGTCTTTCGCTTGACCCCTTAACTGACCCGTGCCATAGGCTACGTAGTCATCCGGATCACAATGAGTCCTTTCGAACACCCCATCCATATCGCTTAACCATCGCTGACATATGATCGGGTCAACCTCCCCATTGTAAATGGGCGGTTTACACGCCATGAACTCTTTATAAGAACAAGGTTTTCGTCCTTCTGACTTCTCCTTTGCTAAATTGGTATTATCCTCCAATTTCTTGATTCTTTCTTCCACCACTGATAATACCGTGGTTTGAATTTTGCCGATGAAACCCGACAAACTGTTTTCGATTGCTTTTCCTACCTCTTCAGCAATCACTTCTCTCATTTGCTCGGTGACTCTTGGCACCGCATCATCATTGCCTTTATCCGTCATCTTTAACTGAAATGTTTACATTAAGCGTTAACATTTCATTTATGACGTATGATTTATTCACTTCGGTTTGTTCAAGTTCATAACTTGTTTTCACCGTTCTTATTTAACGCACTTTCCGGGTTTGAGTGTGTTAACACGCTCTTCCCATGCATTTCCATTCCTTACTTCCCTTTTTATACTTAGTAACTCTACTTTAAAACAATTAACTCTTACCGGATGTTTGATCAAGCTTGAACCGAACACTTGTTAACAACCTTGGGCTCTGATTACCAACTTGTAACACCCTAAATAATTTGACTGAATTTAACTAATAATTACATGAAACTTTATAAAAATCAGAGTTTACAAAAAGATTTCGTGTTTAAACCATACACCCTTGAGATAGTACCAACACGACCCAAGATAATCCATAACAAGTTTGAAAGTTAACCCTTGCTAGTAAACTAACCACTAGTTTAAGGGATTTAAAATATGATTAACAAAAGTGTTTACAACATGATTATGTCTAGACAAGATTAAAATTAATGCGGAAGCTTCAAAATGCGTGTTCGGTTCTTGACATCATACTTGATCACCATCCGGGGAAAACTTCATCAAACCTAGGGTCAAACACTAAAATCATTAGTTTTGACAACAATACATTACGTATAAACAAGTTATAACGTCGCAAAGTAACAAACTAAATTCAAGTTTTCAGGGTGCCACCGTAATTTACGGTATCACCGTAAATTACGGTGGACCCTGAACAATCTTGGTCTGCCGTAACTCAGGAGTGTTACACCGTAAAGCCTTTTGATGTCCACCGTAAATTACGGTGGGACCGTAATTTACGGTGGGCTCTGCAGATCTCTCCTTAGTCTATTTCTCAACTTTGGAATGTCATAACTTTTCACTCCTTAGTCCGATTCAACCGATTCTTCTTCCTACGAGTCCGTAATAAAATTACGGATTCAACCATGTAAATTTCACAACACGGAAACCGAAATACCGTCAATTAGTTCACAATTTCCTTATTTCCATTATTCAACCCATTAGTGTAAGTGCATAGCACCCCTTTTTCCATTCTTAATCCTTTTAGACATAATTACCCAATTACCCGGGCTCATGACCGTGGAGTATACGCACCATACCATGGCTTCGCATTTTCTCCGAACTAAAGATTTGTTTTTCACGGAATTCAAACATCCCGTTTCCAACAACACCTTCTATTAACTTTTATTGTTTGACCCGATATACAGGGTTTGTAGACTTAAAATATCATAACCAATTTATTGATGTATTACCATCTATCACCTAGCAAGATATGAGACTTTTAAGTCTCTACTCATATGATTCGTTTTCAAACAACATTTTGACCCGTTTGGCTATCCAATGAAAACCATCACTATATTAACATGCCAACCCAAATTTCCATTGTTTATTTTGACCCGTTTGATGATCTAGTGAACTTCGCCACTTTAACGATACATCAAACACGTCAATTACAATCCGACATCATTTGAACATTAAAACTAAACATTATTGCATAATACGACGAGACTAAAGTCACGTACCTCTAAAGCACACCTTTTCCACGGGTATCACTTCCGGCGTGTCCACTTGACGTTCCGGATTCCTTGCCTAAAGAGTTCAATTCATAACAAGATTAGAACTCTCTTTCATAGGCTTTAACGCATTCATTCATAACATATGCAAATCTGCGTTTTTAGCAATATTTAACATTTTAACCCTCACTTAGGCGTTTTATCAAACACCTTGTGGGTCAGATTTCTACATGATCTACACCAAGATCATAACTTGAAATTATTACCCAAATCAACTTCAATTAGACAATATACACGTATTTTAACATCAACAATTTCAGAGATTATCTCAAAATTTCAGTTTTCACTAGAACAAGAATCTTAATCCTAGTGTTTATCAAGTTCTACTAACTTACTAATCACCCACTATAGTGATTTTGATCCTTACAACTAACATGCAAGATTTTGACAAGAATTCATCTAGGGTTTTTCCCTAGACTTCACATTACTTCCTATTTCATGTTTTACAACACATAATCAAGCTAAATCTTTGATTTCAATCACATGCAAGAATTTGAGTTGTATCAAAACAACCTAATTTGACATACCTTATGACCTCCTTGACGAGGAGATCACGATTCTATGCTCAGATTTCGTTTATGACATGATTTGAGCCTTCAATTTGAGATTTTAGTAGAGTTTAGGGTTGTGAAGAAGTAGGTGTCGCCCCCTGTGTTTCTTTGATCGACCAGGACTCCAAATGGAGTGTTTGGTTTCTATTTTACTAATTATTAGTAATGAAAGTTTCTATTTTGACAACCTAAACCCCTCCACTCTTATTTAGTTTGTATTTTTGGCTTTTTAACTCATTTCTGTGTTACTACAAGGCTTCTAACTAACTGGGTTGTTTATCCTAGTTAGTTTATTCTTGTTTATCATACACTTTATAAATTTTAATATAAATTTTTGTGTTTTCGGGATGTTACAAGTCCACCCCCCTTAAAAGGGGTTTCGTCCCCGAAACCGAGACACGTACCGAATAGTTTTGGGTAGAGCCGTTGCATCTCTTCTTCGGATTCCGACGTGGTATCCGCACCCTTCCTGTGCTCCCATTTAACCTTCACTTGGTTAATTACTTTGTTCCTCAGATTATTCTCTTTCCGATCTAAAATTGCAATTGGCCTCACTACATAATTGAGGCTGTTATCCACCTCGATGTCATCATAGCGGATGCGATCGGTTTCAATTGCTAAGCATTTTCGGAGATGTGACACGTGGAATGTGCTATGAATTCCACTCAACTCCTCGGGTAATTCAAGGCGATATGCTACCTGACCAACCCGTTCAGTGATTCTGAATGGCCCAATGAACCTTGGACTCAACTTTCCTCTTTTTCTGAACCGTATAATTCCTTTCCATGGCGATACTTTTAGCATTACTTTATCACCCACTTGAAACTCAATAGGCCTTTTTCTCTTATCCGCATACGACTTCTGTCTATCCTGAGCTGCTTTTAAGTGAGCTCGGACCTTATCGATTTTCTCATTCGTATTTCGGATTATATCCGTATGTGCTAGTCCTCGTGGTCCCACTTCTCCCCAACACACCGGGGTTCGACACTTTCTACCATATAACATTTCATACGGGGCCATTTTAATGCTCGACTGATAACTATTGTTATATGAAAATTCGACTAAGGGTAGATGGACATCCCAACTGCCCCCAAAGTCGATGATGCAAGCCCGCAACATATCTTCCAACGTTTGTATCGTTCTCTCGCTTTGCCCATCCGTTTGCGGATGATAAGCAGTGCTAATGTACAGTTTAGTTCCCATTTGCTCTTGAAATTCGCGCCAGAATTTGGAGGTAAACCGAGTATCTCTGTCTGACACAATGGATATCGGCACCCCGTGACGTGCTATGATCTCATTGGTGTATACTTCTGACATCTTCTCGGATGTATAAGTCTCACGAATCGGAATGAAGTGAGCACTTTTTGTCAATCGATCTACGACTACCCATATAGCATCAAATCCGCGATTAGTCTTGGGCAATTTGGTTAACAAATCCATCGTGATTTGTTCCCATTTCCAAACAGGGATATCCAGCGGTTGCAACCTACCATATGGCTTTTGGTGCTCCGCTTTGACTTGTAAACAAGTCAGACACTTCTCCACGTACTTCACAATATCTCTTTTCATTCCGGGCCACCAATAGTTTTGTTTTACGTCATTATACATTTTGGTCGCCCCCGGATGAATTGAATAATGAGATTTATGGGCCTCGTCAAGAAGACGCGCCTTGGCCCCACACGTATTTGGAACCCAAATTCTCCCAAATCGAGTTTTCAATCCTTGATTACCATCCTCCAAGTCTTTTAGTTGCCCAACTATCCTTTCCTTCTTCACATTTTCTTCCTTGATTGCTTCAATTTGAGATTTTCGGATTTGTTCAAGCAAACCCGGTGTCACAATTAATTGCATCGATCGTACTCGAATAGGCGTATAATCCGTCTTTCGGCTCAACGCGTCTGCCACTACGTTAGCCTTCCCGGGGTGGTAATGTATTTCACAATCAAAGTCTTTGACAGTTTCTAACCACCGCCTCTGCCTCATATTTAATTCCTTCTGATCGAAGAAATACTTTAAGCTTTTGTGGTCGGTAAAGATAGTGCACTTCACTCCGTACAAGTAATGCCTCCATATCTTTAAGGCAAACACCACTGCTGCTAACTCGAGGTCATGGGTAGGATATCTCTTCTCATGAGTCTTTAGCTGTCTCGAGGCATAGGCTATAACTTTGCCCCGCTGCATCAAAACGCAGCCAAGTCCCGAATGCGATGCATCCGAGTAAACTACCATATCCTCCGTTCCGTCCGGTAATGTCAACACCGGCGCATGGGTCAATTTTTCCTTGAGCGTTTGGAACGCTCTTTCTTGATCCTCGGACCAAATAAACTTTTCATCCTTACGGGTTAGTTTGGTTAACGGCATAGCAATTTTAGAGAAATCTTGTATGAATCTCCGATAATAACCCGCATGCCCCAAGAAGCTTCTAATTTCCGAAGGATTCTTCGGTGGAGTCCATCTTGACACAGCTTCTATTTTTGAAGGATCTACTAGCACTCCGTTTGCACTAATGATATGCCCAAGAAATTGCACCTCTCGTAACCAAAAGGCACATTTTGAGAATTTCGCATACAATTTCTCTTTCCTGAGCGTCTCCAACACTTCACGCAAATGACTTGCGTGTTCTGCTTCATTCTTGGAGTATATCAAGATATCATCGATAAACACTATCACTGACTTGTCTAGCATGGGTTTGCAAACCCGGTTCATGAGATCCATGAAAGCCGCGGGTGCATTAGTTAACCCAAAGGACATCACGAGAAACTCGTAATGTCCGTACCGTGTACGAAAAGCCGTTTTCGGTACATCCTCCTCTTTGACTTTCAACTGATGGTACCCAGATCTGAGGTCTATTTTTGAGAACCAGCTTGCGCCTTGTAATTGGTCAAATAGGTCATCAATCCTTGGGAGCGGATATCGATTCTTTACCGTGAGTTTATTCAACTCCCGGTAGTCAATGCACATACGCATGCTCCCGTCCTTCTTTCTCACGAATAATACCGGTGCGCCCCATGCAGACACGCTTGGCCGAATAAATCCCTTGTCGAGCAATTCTTGGATTTGTGACATCAATTCTTGCAATTCTGATGGCGCGAGTCGATACGGCGCCTTGGCCACAGGTTTTGCGCCCGGAACCAATTCGATCCCGAACTCTACCTCCCGTACTGGCGGTATTCCCGGTAAATCTTCCGGAAATACATCGGCATATTCACGTACCACTGGTACGTCTTCCATCCTTGGCATCTCTTTGTTTGGTTCGTTTGCGTATATCATGAATGCTTTACATCCGCGCCTCATAAGTTTGTGGGCCTTTAGTATTGAGCACATAACGGGACTACCCTCTTTTTCGCCGTAAATGGTGACTTGCTTTCCACTTGGAGATGTCAACTGTATCTCCTTGCGGAAACATATCACCTTTGCATGATGTCGGGATAACCAATCCATCCCTACCACTACTTGAAATTCTCCCATTGACATAGGGATCAAGTCTATCAAGTATTCCTCATCATCAATGCTTATTTTGCAATCTCGACATACATCACATACAAGAAAACTTTTGTTATCACCTATCTCTACTTCTAATAGCATAGGCAATTTTGTTAGTACAAAAGAAGGATGTCGAATAAATCCATATGAAACAAAAGATTTATTCGCACCCGTATCAAATAACACATGTGCAGGAATCGAATTTATGGCAAATATACCTGAGACCACATCGGGCTCTGTTTTTTCCTCCATTGCTGTCAACTGGAAAGATCTCGCCTTTGCTCTTGGTGCCTCAGTAGGTGTATTCTTATCATCTTTCTTTCCAACCAACTCCGGGCACTCAGATTTCTTGTGACCCGGTTGGTAGCATTTGTAGCACACCGACACCTTTCCCGGGCACAATGCAGCCGTGTGTCCCGTCTTCCCACATATAGGACACGGTTTGTCCTTGAACCGGCACTCACTTTTGTGCCCTTTCCCGCATATCTTGCAGTTTGATGACCCGCCTTTACCTTCTTGCTTCTTTGAGGATTCTGTTGTGCGCGCCTTTTTCGTTGGGCTTGGATTTACTATCTGAGCCCTTCTTTCACCTCTTTCAATCTGTTTCTTCAACTCTATCTCCCGTTCCCGAGCAACGTTTATAATTTCGGTGAGAGTTTCATACTTTGAAGGAGTCATAAACTCCCTATACTCGGCGCTCAACATATTATAATAATAATATATTTTCTGCTCCTCATTCGTTATCAACTCATCACAAAACTTCATCTTATCCATGAATATTCCCGTGATTTTGTCAATAGATTCAACCTTGTGTCGAAGCTGCATGAATTCTTCCTTGATCTTGTTAATGACTGCTTTGGGACTGTGATGTTTAAGAAACGGCGTTTTAAACTCATCCCATGTCATAGCCTTTGCCGCTTCGCTTCCAATTTCCTTCTTCTTGTTATCCCACCAGTCTTTCGCTTGACCCCTTAACTGACCCGTGCCATAGGCTACGTAGTCATCCGGATCACAATGAGTCCTTTCGAACACCCCATCCATATCGCTTAACCATCGCTGACATATGATCGGGTCAACCTCCCCATTGTAAATGGGCGGTTTACACGCCATGAACTCTTTATAAGAACAAGGTTTTCGTCCTTCTGACTTCTCCTTTGCTAAATTGGTATTATCCTCCAATTTCTTGATTCTTTCTTCCACCACTGATAATACCGTGGTTTGAATTTTGCCGATGAAACCCGACAAACTGTTTTCGATTGCTTTTCCTACCTCTTCAGCAATCACTTCTCTCATTTGCTCGGTGACTCTTGGCACCGCATCATCATTGCCTTTATCCGTCATCTTTAACTGAAATGTTTACATTAAGCGTTAACATTTCATTTATGACGTATGATTTATTCACTTCGGTTTGTTCAAGTTCATAACTTGTTTTCACCGTTCTTATTTAACGCACTTTCCGGGTTTGAGTGTGTTAACACGCTCTTCCCATGCATTTCCATTCCTTACTTCCCTTTTTATACTTAGTAACTCTACTTTAAAACAATTAACTCTTACCGGATGTTTGATCAAGCTTGAACCGAACACTTGTTAACAACCTTGGGCTCTGATTACCAACTTGTAACACCCTAAATAATTTGACTGAATTTAACTAATAATTACATGAAACTTTATAAAAATCAGAGTTTACAAAAAGATTTCGTGTTTAAACCATACACCCTTGAGATAGTACCAACACGACCCAAGATAATCCATAACAAGTTTGAAAGTTAACCCTTGCTAGTAAACTAACCACTAGTTTAAGGGATTTAAAATATGATTAACAAAAGTGTTTACAACATGATTATGTCTAGACAAGATTAAAATTAATGCGGAAGCTTCAAAATGCGTGTTCGGTTCTTGACATCATACTTGATCACCATCCGGGGAAAACTTCATCAAACCTAGGGTCAAACACTAAAATCATTAGTTTTGACAACAATACATTACGTATAAACAAGTTATAACGTCGCAAAGTAACAAACTAAATTCAAGTTTTCAGGGTGCCACCGTAATTTACGGTATCACCGTAAATTACGGTGGACCCTGAACAATCTTGGTCTGCCGTAACTCAGGAGTGTTACACCGTAAAGCCTTTTGATGTCCACCGTAAATTACGGTGGGACCGTAATTTACGGTGGGCTCTGCAGATCTCTCCTTAGTCTATTTCTCAACTTTGGAATGTCATAACTTTTCACTCCTTAGTCCGATTCAACCGATTCTTCTTCCTACGAGTCCGTAATAAAATTACGGATTCAACCATGTAAATTTCACAACACGGAAACCGAAATACCGTCAATTAGTTCACAATTTCCTTATTTCCATTATTCAACCCATTAGTGTAAGTGCATAGCACCCCTTTTTCCATTCTTAATCCTTTTAGACATAATTACCCAATTACCCGGGCTCATGACCGTGGAGTATACGCACCATACCATGGCTTCGCATTTTCTCCGAACTAAAGATTTGTTTTTCACGGAATTCAAACATCCCGTTTCCAACAACACCTTCTATTAACTTTTATTGTTTGACCCGATATACAGGGTTTGTAGACTTAAAATATCATAACCAATTTATTGATGTATTACCATCTATCACCTAGCAAGATATGAGACTTTTAAGTCTCTACTCATATGATTCGTTTTCAAACAACATTTTGACCCGTTTGGCTATCCAATGAAAACCATCACTATATTAACATGCCAACCCAAATTTCCATTGTTTATTTTGACCCGTTTGATGATCTAGTGAACTTCGCCACTTTAACGATACATCAAACACGTCAATTACAATCCGACATCATTTGAACATTAAAACTAAACATTATTGCATAATACGACGAGACTAAAGTCACGTACCTCTAAAGCACACCTTTTCCACGGGTATCACTTCCGGCGTGTCCACTTGACGTTCCGGATTCCTTGCCTAAAGAGTTCAATTCATAACAAGATTAGAACTCTCTTTCATAGGCTTTAACGCATTCATTCATAACATATGCAAATCTGCGTTTTTAGCAATATTTAACATTTTAACCCTCACTTAGGCGTTTTATCAAACACCTTGTGGGTCAGATTTCTACATGATCTACACCAAGATCATAACTTGAAATTATTACCCAAATCAACTTCAATTAGACAATATACACGTATTTTAACATCAACAATTTCAGAGATTATCTCAAAATTTCAGTTTTCACTAGAACAAGAATCTTAATCCTAGTGTTTATCAAGTTCTACTAACTTACTAATCACCCACTATAGTGATTTTGATCCTTACAACTAACATGCAAGATTTTGACAAGAATTCATCTAGGGTTTTTCCCTAGACTTCACATTACTTCCTATTTCATGTTTTACAACACATAATCAAGCTAAATCTTTGATTTCAATCACATGCAAGAATTTGAGTTGTATCAAAACAACCTAATTTGACATACCTTATGACCTCCTTGACGAGGAGATCACGATTCTATGCTCAGATTTCGTTTATGACATGATTTGAGCCTTCAATTTGAGATTTTAGTAGAGTTTAGGGTTGTGAAGAAGTAGGTGTCGCCCCCTGTGTTTCTTTGATCGACCAGGACTCCAAATGGAGTGTTTGGTTTCTATTTTACTAATTATTAGTAATGAAAGTTTCTATTTTGACAACCTAAACCCCTCCACTCTTATTTAGTTTGTATTTTTGGCTTTTTAACTCATTTCTGTGTTACTACAAGGCTTCTAACTAACTGGGTTGTTTATCCTAGTTAGTTTATTCTTGTTTATCATACACTTTATAAATTTTAATATAAATTTTTGTGTTTTCGGGATGTTACAAGTCCACCCCCCCTTAAAAGGGGTTTCGTCCCCGAAACCGAGACACGTACCGAATAGTTTTGGGTAGAGCCGTTGCATCTCTTCTTCGGATTCCGACGTGGTATCCGCACCCTTCCTGTGCTCCCATTTAACCTTCACTTGGTTAATTACTTTGTTCCTCAGATTATTCTCTTTCCGATCTAAAATTGCAATTGGCCTCACTACATAATTGAGGCTGTTATCCACCTCGATGTCATCATAGCGGATGCGATCGGTTTCAATTGCTAAGCATTTTCGGAGATGTGACACGTGGAATGTGCTATGAATTCCACTCAACTCCTCGGGTAATTCAAGGCGATATGCTACCTGACCAACCCGTTCAGTGATTCTGAATGGCCCAATGAACCTTGGACTCAACTTTCCTCTTTTTCTGAACCGTATAATTCCTTTCCATGGCGATACTTTTAGCATTACTTTATCACCCACTTGAAACTCAATAGGCCTTTTTCTCTTATCCGCATACGACTTCTGTCTATCCTGAGCTGCTTTTAAGTGAGCTCGGACCTTATCGATTTTCTCATTCGTATTTCGGATTATATCCGTATGTGCTAGTCCTCGTGGTCCCACTTCTCCCCAACACACCGGGGTTCGACACTTTCTACCATATAACATTTCATACGGGGCCATTTTAATGCTCGACTGATAACTATTGTTATATGAAAATTCGACTAAGGGTAGATGGACATCCCAACTGCCCCCAAAGTCGATGATGCAAGCCCGCAACATATCTTCCAACGTTTGTATCGTTCTCTCGCTTTGCCCATCCGTTTGCGGATGATAAGCAGTGCTAATGTACAGTTTAGTTCCCATTTGCTCTTGAAATTCGCGCCAGAATTTGGAGGTAAACCGAGTATCTCTGTCTGACACAATGGATATCGGCACCCCGTGACGTGCTATGATCTCATTGGTGTATACTTCTGACATCTTCTCGGATGTATAAGTCTCACGAATCGGAATGAAGTGAGCACTTTTTGTCAATCGATCTACGACTACCCTATAGCATCAAATCCGCGATTAGTCTTGGGCAATTTGGTTAACAAATCCATCGTGATTTGTTCCCATTTCCAAACAGGGATATCCAGCGGTTGCAACCTACCATATGGCTTTTGGTGCTCCGCTTTGACTTGTAAACAAGTCAGACACTTCTCCACGTACTTCACAATATCTCTTTTCATTCCGGGCCACCAATAGTTTTGTTTTACGTCATTATACATTTTGGTCGCCCCCGGATGAATTGAATAATGAGATTTATGGGCCTCGTCAAGAAGACGCGCCTTGGCCCCACACGTATTTGGAACCCAAATTCTCCCAAATCGAGTTTTCAATCCTTGATTACCATCCTCCAAGTCTTTTAGTTGCCCAACTATCCTTTCCTTCTTCACATTTTCTTCCTTGATTGCTTCAATTTGAGATTTTCGGATTTGTTCAAGCAAACCCGGTGTCACAATTAATTGCATCGATCGTACTCGAATAG